>JAHVAK010000227.1:10000000-14800000 GCA_019845155.1 Luehdorfia chinensis | reverse complement strand
GCGTTGGGGATTTAAATGAAATCGAAAATCCCACGCAAAGTTGCAGGTTCAGCTTGCATAGTTTTTATTTACTAAAGTTTACTTTTTGTTTGGTTGTTAAGCAATTTTTATTTAAGTTTTATATTAATTCGAATATACTTCATAATTCAGCCTCTCCTAACATTGTAACTCCTAATAATAGATATATGAAATTATAATAAACAATTATTAATAAGTTTTAATGCCCTTTCAAGTTACTTAAGTTTTTACCGTGACAATTGTTTAGTTGAAACGATAAAAACTTCTTCAGTTAATGATACAAAAATAAGTTATTAAGTTATACAACTACCTATACTCGCATCAACCTAACAGTCCCTTTTTGGCGCTAATAATTTTTCGTCCGCCATAAGTCCATAAACAAAAATATAAAAAAATCAGATAGATACTATAATAATTAGTATATTTTCCGTTAATTTCCATTTTATTCTCGTAAAATATAAAAAAATGAGATAGATACTATAATAATTAGTATATTTTCCGTCGATTTTCGTTTTATTCTTGTAAAATATAAAAAAATAAGATAGATACTATAATAATTAGTATATTTTCCGTCAATTTTCGTTTTATTCTCATAAAATATAAAAAAATGAGATAGATACTATAATAATTAGTATATTTTCCGTTAATTTTCATTTTATTCTCGTAAAAAATTAAAAAATGAGATAGATACTATAATAATTAGTATATTTTCCGTTAATTTCCATTTTATTATCGTAAAATATAAAAAAATGAGATAGATACTATAATAATTAGTAAATTTTCCGACAATTTTCATACTATTCTCGTAAAGTAGACCACTCGAAACATCGACCAACACTTGGCATGTATCGGTAGTCTTCCCACCATTTGTAACCTTTGGTAATCATATAATTCATCATTCTCTTTTCAGCCTATCACTAGTCCACTGCTGGACATAGGCCTCCCTCATACATTGACACAAAAGACGTAAGTTTGTGATTCTCATTTGATCATGGGGAGATTTTGCTATAGTTGCCACGCCTGGCAAAAGGGTTGGCGACCGCAGTTTATTTATTGAGATGTTACAGGAAGATGCTACTGCCCATCTCCTGGTTTTCATTTTCTCACCACGGTACGAGATGGGGTGGTAGATTCTCTCAAGCCGTCACCAAAAAATATTAATTATATAATTGATGACGGCGTCCTGCGGGCAGACTTTCGACCAAAGACCAAGGTAACCATTTCCAAATCAGTCTGAAGCCATCAACTGCACATGGTGATATTACAACGCCACAAGTGTACGCGCAAATAAAGTCACCAAAAAATATTAATTATATAATTGATGACGGCGTCCTGCGGGCAGACTTTCGACCAAAGACCAAGGTAACCATTTCCAAATCAGTCTGAAGCCATCAACTGCACATGGTGATATTACAACGCCACAAGTGTACGCGCAAATAAAGACGCACTCACTTGTTTTGACCTTAGGTGTGTGGCCCGATGTAAAGCTCATTCCATAAGATCGGAAATAGGCTGAGATGTAGTGTTAGAGACACGGGGATAATGGCAACACAACCAGACCCGAAAACCAACAATTTGTGGTTATGCACAAATGTTAGCTTCTAGTCCCATATGTACAGTAATACTACTAATAACTAGCATTTAGTGCCTTTCAGACCGAAACACGGTAAAATAACTGACTCTGCGGTGGTACCTAACTAGTCTGATTCCTGCATGGGACCACTAGTAACTTTCTCATTTAATTATGTGTGAACACGATCGCCCATTTTTTAACTTCTTTATGCTTAACAAACAGAGACAATATTCCACAGTGGCATATATATCTGATATTTATGCTCGCATAAACAATATAATTTTAAACTTTCCTTTTTAGAATGTAAACAAAAAGATGCTATCATCGACAACCATATACATTATTCTCTAAAATAAGAATTAGACTCTTTCGGACAGTCAGGTTTAATTTCTACTAATTTTGAGACTGTTTACAACTATAAATTATTAAAAATATAAATAAAATGTAAATATTTCATTTCGCTTATGGTTATCATACGCGCATTCTTTTGTTCATCGGTAACCAAGAAAAAAATGTAATAACCAAAAAAAAAATGGTGGCAATAGTTAGTACTCAAACTATAGTAGGGTTTATCGAGTTACGAAATCGTGGAAATATTTCTTAATAATGTATTATTATTTAATAACTTGACCTTACTAATGGGTTTCGTAGCAATCTACTGTATTTGCCAAATTATAAAATTAAGATTATGAGAATTCATTACTACTGAGGAAGTTTTCCGATTTATTATTATAAAAATGTAATTTAATCCCACTGTAATTATAAAGCAAAACGTGTCACGCCTGTCCATAATGGTGCCGTACCACCTACTGTCCACCGCACTGCATTCGTCACCATGAGATGATGATCAGTTTCTAAGTCTTATATTAACCGTATCTCAGTGAACTGAATCACAGTGGAGTTGGAACCACACTGCTTGACAGTAGAGGCAGCGGTTTCCAAACTTTTCAGCTGTAGACGACGTGCTAATTATTTATTTTCCGTAGACTGGTGGTATGATTCCCATGCAGTTATTCAGACGTGAAGCAGTAGTGTGCAAACATTACTGGGTTTCGGTCTGAAGGGCACTGAGAGCTAACGTAATCACTGGGTATATGATATTTAAGAACGGATGTCTCAGGGTGACGGGCGCGATGTCACACAACAACACAGCATTTTGTTATGGGCAGACGATGCACTTACCCGTCAGGTTAATGCTTTGCTCGTTTCGACACTTTATCCAATAAGAAAGGTCCCTAATTTCTGCTTTTACACATATATACATAGAGTCACGCCTCATTCCCATAGGAGTAAGCAGAGACCACATCTTTCCACTTGCTACGATCCTGACACACATCTTTAGCTTCCTCTACTTTCATTAGTGTTTTCATACAAACTCGTCGGTTGCGGGTACTTTTGACGTGGCCTTTCCTTAAAACGATTCGCTTTTACACACCCATTTTTTTCTAGTCTTGAACTCCCACAGTAAGTCCGAACTCGACCTCTGGGGGTCCATATAGACCACTTTGGGAATCAACGCGTTAGAGTAACTGGTTCTGCGGTGTTACCTACTTAGGCGGATTCCTACATAGCAATCCTACCACCAGTAAAAGCTACCAAAACGGAGCTGTCAGATTTTCGCGAGTACAATTAACAATCCCCGGTTTATCCTGACCGTAAATTTTACAAGTATTAATTATATCAAGTTTATAATATAATTAATATAAAGTATGCATTGAAACTAAAGTACCAGGAGATCATAATCTATGACAGTTCAAATCCAGTGTTGCTGTTGACGGCGTAGCGTAGTTTGTCGCGTAGAGTGCTTCGCTTTTGATAGTTGGGAAGTTTTAAAAGGTTGAAGCAGGTGGATGACGTCGGCAGACGGTTTAATGGGATCCTTCTTCCTGATCGTGAAGAAATCCCCTAATGACGCTACCTGCAAAAAAAACAAGAAAACATCTAAATCATAGGAAGAAAATTTACTGCTTTTAGGATTCATATGCAGAGATCCGTCTAGGTCCGTACCAACCCAGGGCCAGTTTTCTGCCGTGAAACAGTAGTGTGATTCGGTCTGAAGGGCATAGTGGTACCACACGAAAATGTTATGTGTGACACAGCATTTGTTATGGGCAGACGTTGCTTTAACCATCAGGTGAACTTTTTGCTTGTCTTGTCATTTACTACTGTCTACCTGTGTACCATATTTTTTTAAGGTTTATTTAAATTAAAGTTATCAATTAAAAGACTTTTATTAATAATGTTTAAAGAACAAAATACAGGCTCGTACGTTTTATGTTTTTCGCAGTAATAAATATTTTTCAATTAATTTTTTTTAATTTTCAGTTATGCAACGGTTAATTGAAAACGGCTCTTTAAAAAAAATCGATTTGCAAATAAATGAATTGATTTGTAAATAGTTTTTAAGTATTTTTTTTTACATTGCGATGTCGACAATGTTTCGACTTTTACGACACGAACACTAACATGCTAACACCATCACCACACGGCATAGATTCTTCTTATCAACTGTTCTTATGAACTTTGCTAAAAACTTGACCCTAAGGCGCAAGTGGCTGGTGCCGCCTGCGAAGCGTGATAATTCATTGGGAGAGGCGTATATCCCGCAGTGGACTTCACAGACTGATGATGATGAAAAAGATATATAGCTAGAAGTATATATATTTACCAATAGTGTCGCCTGTGTCCTCATCATCACCAACTTCCACACAGCGTATGGAGAATGGAGGCTTTAAATGTGCAAATCCAAGTACGGGCGGTTTTGAGCACGATGTCACGAACTGAAAAGAAATTCAAATTTGTTGAACACTACATTCGGAAAAAAAATCGTCACGTCCCAAAGTCGTTGCCGATAACCTCGGGACCTTTTTTGGTGGTAGGATTCCAATGGAGCAATTGGTTTAGTTCGAGACTACCGCAGTACAGTTATTTTGCCGTCAAGCAGAAGTGTGTAAACATTATACTGTAGGCATTACTGGTAGTAGGATTCCTATGCAGGAATCCGTCTAGGTAGGTACCACCTCGGGCTAGTTATTCTGCGTGAATCAGTAGTGTGTCTCGGCCTGAAGGGCACTGTGAGCTAGAGTAATCACTGGGCATATGAGAATTAAGAACTTATGTCTCAGGGTGATGGACACAGTGTGGTGTCACAAAGAAATTATCTGAGTGACACAGCAGTTGTTATGGGCAGATCTTGCACTTACTATCAGGTGAACGATTTGCTCGTTTCATCACTTTATCCAATAAAAAAAAGGTCTGAAGGGCACTGATAGTCATCAGGGTGACGAGCGCAATGTGGTGCTACACGGAAATGTTCTTGGTAACAGAGCATTTTTTATGGACAGACATTGCACTTACCAGCAAGTGGACGATTTATTCGTAAAAATGCCGATAGGAGATCGGCAGAGTAGAACAGCGTCTACTTCTTTCCTACCGAGGTGTCGTAAGAGGCGACTGAGGTATTGCACGGACAGCCAATATTCGTGCAGAATAATTACGCAATGGGGAGTAAGAATTTCTTGACTCGTACCAAAATGGCGGCGACGTAGTTCACCACCCGTCACGTCGCGTTTCAAAAGTCCCGCGGGGTCAAAAGTTGGCAACGCGTATCGTATTTGCCTACCCCTTATAAGAAAAAGGCGAGACTGTATGTAAAAAAATCCTGTTGTCCCCAGGTGATTGTATAATACTGATAAGAGAACGCCGAGTACTGGTCGTGGTTTCTCACACCTTGAGGAACATGGCCCGCTCGTGCTCGCTGAAGTCTCGCTGCAGCACGTCCCACAGCCAGCACACGACGCGGTGCGAGTCGTGGAAGCCGCCGTAGTACTGTGTGTGACGACGAAGGTCGCGCAAGTCTAAAGGCACATTGTCGCCGCTGATCAGACGCTGCAACTGTGAATACGAATGAAAGTTATAATATTATGTTTCTCTTTGTCTAAACTATTCCTGAAATTAATTACACGTGTAGCCATAGACCGCACTACCGATGTTCCACAGAAGTGGCTCTAAGACCAACCCTTGTGGAACACCGCTACGTCTTCCGCTGTGCAGGGAACCAACTCGTTTCCAGACATGCGTCGAACCGACTACGGAGCCGGTCCCCTAATACTTCGAGAGCAAAGTCCCAGGCGCCAGGTTGGAGACTCTACAGTAAAAAGGAGGCGCCCAGGGGCGAATATTTTCCATATGGGCGCGCCCTTGGCGCCCCGACGAATCTTCGCTGAAGTTCCCCACGAAGTACATTCCTAGAGCTAATCCTGGCATCTCTGATAAACAGCTGCAAGGCTTTAACACACTCCAATGTACACCTCCTACAGCTGTCCATCTATCATTTCGTCTCGGAGCCGCATTCTATCGGGACCACCAGTACACCTGACGGCTGGGAGGACGTGGTTTAGCCCAGGTCATGCTCAGCGTCGCTTCCTATAGTCCCACAGGTCTAGTAGTAGGGGCAAACCACGCATAGGCGATGGACGCCTCCTTCAGTGCATTCCTGTCGAGACATCGAGCTGCCCATCTTGTGGCTGATGTTAGAGTGTGCCTTCTCAAGAGGGCGACTGATATCCGGGGCTTCTGTGGAGGGGCCCCTGATTGAGAACTATGAGGCCAGTCAACGCGCGCATCAGTTACAGGCGATCCCCAGGATGCACTATTTGGCATTGAGGTACAACCCCCTACAACGATCATTGGATTTAAACATAAAATCGAGCAGTTTGCCCGGGTTTTCACGAATATCACCAGAGTTATGCAAATAGATCTGCTGATGTGGTATAAATGGTAAAATGGCAGACGAGTAATACATACATTACTCTATAGAAGATGCCTATTCTAGTGTTATCGTGGCAGACAGACGCGCGCGGGAATAGTACACCAGAAAAAAGTCTCAAAATGCACAACGTACTCAGCGGTGAAGGAAAACATCGTCAGGAAACCTGCAAGCTGAGAAATGTGGCAGCGGGACATTTACTTCTTCACTTCATTTGCGAAAAAAGCAGAGTTGTTCGTAAGATTTTTATGTCTGAAAAGATGTCAACGAGCTGTTGTCATTTGAACGTCGAAGATGGGACATCTTTGCAACCCATGACTCCTGACCCCCTAAATTAGATAAATGGTGAAAGAAGATCCTAACTATTTTCATTACTAAAGTCATAAGCCGGCAAGGTGCGTCCTTTATTGCAAAATAAAAAGGAATCATGATATAGGTACTCGACAGTACGAACACATATAAGGTTTCTCATGTATTTTTGCCTAATCTTCAGTTTCTTTTATTCTAGTATGGTCATCTGTCAGAATGTGGATAAAACTAACACATACTAGTACAGAGTCCAAATCTTCAAGGTCATTGAACAATGTAATGTAATGGGATGATTTCATAAACTTAACGTTAATACATACATACATACATAAGATCACGACTGTATCCCATAAGGGGTAGTCAGAGACTGGGCACTCACTGCAAAAACAGATACATACATACATACATACAGTCACGCCTCTTCCCATAGGGGTAGGCAGAGACCACATCTTTCCACTTGCTACGATCCTGACACACATCTTTAGCTTCTTCTACTTTCATTAGCGTCTTCACACACGCTCGTCGGTTGTGGGTACTTTTAACGTGACCTTTCCTCAAAAGTTCACCGATCTGATTGTGATCCGTACGCCTAAGTCGACCCTTACCGGCTTTTCCATTCACACTTGCCTCATAAATCTGTTTCGTCAATCTCCTTTCATTCATCCTCTCTACGTGTCCAAACCATCTAAGCATGCCTTTCTCTATCTTTTTCACTACATCTTCAACCACACAAAAACAGATGACTGCCACAATCCACGTTTCACCAGTTAATAGCTTGTATAGTATTTTAGAAAGAATTTATTATACTGTTTATGGTGAATAAAAAGTAATTATACAGAATCACTTACCTCTGGAGTAGAAAAGAGCGACAGCCATTCAGGATTGATAATTGTTCGAAAGCCTTTGATGAACGCGTTGGTTTGATCTTTGATTTGCGTGTGCATGCGAAAGTGGGCCATCATGTGAATGTAATTTATTCTGTAAAACGACCCATCACATTAATGACTTTCTTTTGTTTGAATTGGCCAATATAAACAAAAACTTTTTTTTATACTTCTTTAGGCGCATTTAGAGTAGCCATTTAGTCTGCATGGGAAGTTGAGCGAGCACAGCCTTCACAAAATTTGACTAGATTGAATTCGGTCACCAAAGAGAATTGAGTGAACATATTTGCTATGCTGACTTTTTTTTAAATTTATTTAATAAAAGTGACGGAACGAGCAAAGCGTTCACCTGATGGTAAGTGCAACGTCTGCCCATAACAAATGCTATGTCACCCAGAACAGTGTGACACCACAATGCGCCCGTCACCCTGAGACATCAGTTCTTAAGTCTCATATGCCCAGTGATTACGCTAGCTCACAGTGTCCCTTTAAACCGAAACACAGTAATGTTTGCACACTACTGCTTCACGGCAGAATAACTGGCACTGGGGTGGTACCTACCTAGACGGATTCCTGCATAGGAATCCTACCACCAGTAAAATTACTACTAAGACTATTTCTACTTGTTTTTATTGTCAGCCTTCTTGACTTTTACAACCAAATTGGATAACTGAACTTGGTTGGGTAGGATTACCCACTCAACATAACTTTACTTGTAAGAGAAATAATCTTTTTTATAATGATGAATAACCTTGGTTTTTGAGGTTATTTCTTTGTAAATATTAAAAGAATACAATTTCATTACTATATCATTTTTTTTGTTTACTTTAATAATTTAATAATTATTAATATTTACGCGATTTTTTTTATTTAAATAATACTAGTAATTTTTTTTTTCATTAAAACTTAATTTGCACAAAAAGTGTATAAAAACGCGTACTTAGGCATTCTCTACCAGTCTACCTTTGGGTTGCGCAGAGAACATTTGGGTGCTTAGTGCTAAGGACAGAAAATTAAAAAAAAAACAAATAAGTTATTTTACGGATTTTATCGCGTTTAATTAATAATTTATAACCAGACGTTTCGAGCGCTTTACAACACCCAAGCATACCACAGCAAGACAAGACAAAGTAAGCTCATTTTGCGAAAATCGGACTAATAATTTTAATTAAAAGCTGAACATACCACGGGCTAACTATGACATAAGGACTTCTGTCACCTCTTTGCTTCTCGAAATAAGTGCTGTAAAGCGCTGGAAAAGTCGGGTTATAAATAGTAAATTCAACGTGATAAAATCCGTAATATCTAGTTTCATTTAATTCAATAACTTTATTAGTATTTTTATAAGTTAATGATATAGATAAGTTTAAATAATCATCAAGCATATTAATATTTCAGTAACGCAAAAGAAGTATAACGTAACGCAAGTAGACGCGCCCTCTTTCTTCTTTCTCCGCAGAGTATGCAGTTAGACGAATGATAATAATGGTAGTAATGGTAATAATTACATATTGCTTACTTATTTTCGTTGGTAACTGGTATAGCCTTCCCGCCTGGCACGAGTTCGTGTGTAACAATTTCGCCCAATCTCTCTTCGTCGACTGAAAATGTTAACTCTAATGAAGATATGTCACCCTGTAAAAAAAAAAACAATATATTTTGGGATTGTTAATTAAGTTTGCCATTTTTTTTTTATAATTAACTAGCGACCCGCCCTTGGCTTCGCATGGGTGCATTTTCGTTATGAAGAAAATGAAATGTGCGCTGAGCGATTGACAGAAAAGCTATCAAACTGAACGACACTTTTGTATTAAGACTTTAATACAAAAATACCATAGAAATTTTCGTCTTTTCTGGTGGAAAGTGGAGGTTGACGTTCTCCTGACAATTAAGAAAACAACATAAAAAAAAATCAGCCGAATCGGTCGAGCCGTTCTCAAGTGACCATCTGTCACACATGCGGCAATTGATTTTTATTTATATAGTTATGAATCAACGAAAATGATACCTACTCTATGAAACCATACGCAGACAAGTCCGTTACGTTAAGCAATTAACCCTTGTCTTTTCCAAAAGAAATCACATACGGCTGCTTATGACTAAGTTTCTAATGGTCAAGGGTATTATTCCTACCGGTTAACTATATTATAGATATCGTTTTGTGGAGTATTATAAAAACGTTAATAAAATTTAGTAATTTGGTATCAAAATGTTGGTACGTCCCGTATTTATAATGTTGACAACGATGTATGTCTGATCGTAATGCAACTGAAAATATTAGAATTAAACTAACGTTTGTAGACAGCCTATAAACAGTGTGATGGCGGTGTAGAATAGTCCAACGACAGTAAATAAGAATAAAAAAAAAAGCAACAATCTTTATTTTATTAACCGACTTCAAAAAAAAGGAGGTCTTAATTGGTCTGTATACATTTTATTTTATGTATGTTCGTGCAAAACTTCTTTGTTGGTTTATAAATCGATTATAATGAATAATGGGTGGTCCAATATAAATCAAGTCAAGTCATGAAACTCTTAAATTAACATAAGCATGTTTTGAGCTGTCGGTTTTTTTTTGATCAAATTATTGTTGCACCATTGTATCTAAAACAAAATATTCCGTAATCAAAATTTAATAAGGCTTTTATACAATGTTATCAGTAAAGATGTCGCCAGTGTTGCGAAGACCGGTTCCACGTCACCTGGAAGTGTTTAATGTAGGTGAGGCTCCGGTAGAGGTCGCGGTCGAGCGAGGGCAGCTCGTCGATCCAGCTGTACAGCGCCTGCTGCGTCTGGCCCAGCACCTGGCTCAGGAAGAACGAAGCGAACGGCACGTCTACTACGATCCCCTGATAAACATTTACAATCACCTCTAATCGTAAAGGAATCATTTGTAATGTATATATAATGGTAAGTGCAACGTCTACACATAACAAATGCTGCACCCATTAACCTGAGACTCTCTGAGCTCTCAGTGCCCTTCATACCGAAACACAGTAATGTTCGCACACTAATGCTGAACAGTAGAATAACTGGCATTGCGGTGGTATCTAACTAGACAGATTCCTGCATAGGGATTCTACCATCATTCGACATTTTACAATTGGTTGTAATAAAAAAAACATGTTTTATTTTAAACTACAACTGATGTACTGCGATTTGCGACCACGGTGACAACTTCCCAATGCTATTGGAAGCTATCAACGACGCAGCAGATGTTAAGAGTGCCTCAAGTTTACGCGCAAACACAGAGACGTTAACTGGTCCTAACTTAACCGCGCCAGATTTAACGCTCATGCGATAAATTTGGAGGTGGGTTAAAATACAGTGTTAGTGATCCGGGCTGCAGTCACAACACAACCATTTTGTGTTTTTGCACAACAATTTGGACCCGCGGCGTAGGAGTCACGCACTCATTACGCCATATTATACATGCATACATATAGAGTCTCGCCTATTTCCCATTGGGGTCTTCTTCATTCGTAACCAAACGCACTCCATAAGTACCATAAACCTATATTTATCTTTATAATAGAAATAATGCAAAACAAACCCAATATTATCTTAGGAGCACCGTTATTTTGCATGTTTTTATCCACTTTTAATTTAACATACATACACACATAAGATCACGACTGTATCCCATAAGGGGTAGTCAGAGACTGGGCACTCACTGCAAATACAGATGACTGCCACAATCCACGTTTCACCAAAACAATATAATGCACTTGGTGTGATAGGTGGTGAGCCCATCGCCACCATGCGCTGTTCGGTGCACAGTGCAGTTTAATTCCTTACTCGTCTTTTACGAGATCCATTGGATGAGATGGAGTGGTAGTATTCTTTTAACGAGCCGCCACCACACGGTGGTTAATTTAATATACTTGCAATTTACGTTAATATCTAATAATTGCTATCTTTGAATAATGCAAATGAAAACATATAAGATCGAAGCAAAAGCAATTCAATAACTTTTCCATTTAGATCTCGCGGTAGTGGAATATAATAGCGGTATATTACCTCATACACAGCTTTCCCCAGCATCCTGCCAATAAACTCGAATAATTGCAGATGATTCTCCTGAAGACACGACGTGGGCGACGGATACAGGCGCTCCTCGCTCGTCACACGAAATAGGTTGAGAGACGGATCGAAGACACGTTTAATCGTCTCCTCTAGGAACTCTGTACGAAAATAAAGAGAAATTCACTGCGTGAAATTCGACTAATAATTGTCTTGTATATGACTAATAAAGTGATTATATTTAAAAAAAAAGCATTATTTCCAATGAAAAATTCATTAGATATTTTCATTGTAAGGAAGTTTATTTTTTTGTGTACTCATGGCTGTCGTAAGTCACCCAAGAGAAACGCCGAGATAATCTAATTGGACGTGGCAAAAGTGCATCTTTCGCGAGATTGGAACAATTGAATCTGGAGCAGTGCAAAGTTCCGGATCACATACATTTTTCATTCGGTAGGTTTTGCGACCCAATATCATACAGCAAATCATAGTGAAATGCATCTTAATTCTTCTCGATTATTTTTTATGGAAGAGGGGGCAAACGAGCAAGCGGCTCACCTGATGGTAAGTGATCACCGCCGCCCATGAACTTCTACAATACCAGTGGAATAGCAGATGCGTTGCCGGCCTTTGAGAAAGGAATAGGCTCTTTTCTTGAATTTCCCTTAGTCGTATCGGTCGGGAAAAAACCGCTTCATTTGTTCATATTCATAATCATCATCATTTCAGCCTAACAATACTCCACTAAAAATAAACTAACAATAGTCTAATTTTGGGGAGATTTTGTCATAGTTGCCACGCTTGGCAGGCTGGTTGACAACCGCAACTTAAGTATTCAGATTATCCAGGAAGATGCTGCTGCCCAGCCTCTGATTTTTATTTTCCCTCTGTCGACTTTTACGATACCCACGGGATAGGATGTGGTGGTAGATTCTGTAAGCCGCTACCACACGGCGGATTCATATAACCAGTATTAAATAAATACATAATTAAATAAAATGTAATGATAATAATTCACAGGAGTCTTCTAAAGAAGTTTTCAGTTCAAAATTCGACGACTGCATCGCCTAGTGGTTAGAGAACCTGACTACTACGGCGCGGATCTATGGTTCGAATCCCAGCCGGAGCCAACATTTGTGGTAAAACACAAATTGTTGGTTATCGCGTCTGGTTGAGTCTGGTTCCTATGCAGAAAGCCGTCTAGGCAGGTACCCCCAAGGGCCAGTTATTCTGCCGTGAAGCAGTAGTGTGCAAGCATTACTGTGTTTCCGTTTGAAGGGCACTGTGAGCTAGCGTAATCACTGGGCATTTGAGACTTAAGAACTGATGTCTCAGGGTGACGGGCGCAGTGTGGTGGTCACACAGAAATATTCTGGGTGACACAGCACTTGTCGTGGGCGGACGTTGCACTTGCCATCAGGTGAACGTTTTGCTCGTTTGCTCGTATACAATAAATAAAAAAAAACGAAGGAAAGTAAGTTACTTTGCTAAGAGCCGCATGCAAAACATAAAAATGGTGTATATTACATAGTTTTCTGAAGAGCACCGCCCGCCCTACCTCAGTAGCGCGCACAAGCAAACCAACACCGCCACCAGGAACCGCCACCAGGTACCCTCCACCAACCATTACAACACTACCACTAGATAATATACACCACTGAAGTCGAGAACACGACACGTGTTTCGCCCCAAAACGAGGCATTATCAAGCGTCATAGACTCTACGACAGACGGCCGCCGAGTGCTTGTGCGCGCTACTAAGGGAGGGCGGGCGCTGCTCTTCAGAAAACTTTTTCTTCAGAACCATTTTCATGTTTTGCATGCGGATCTTAGCAAAGTAACTTACGTTCCTTCATTATAATGGATTTCCGCAAAGTAACGCCTGATTCTATTAACTATAAAAAAAAACCTTTAAAGACGCCGTCCTGGTCGATGCCGGCCTCGTCCAGGCCCTGCTGGTTGACGAAGCGCACGCGCACGACGGCCTTGAGCGCGCGCGCGGGCAGCGCGGCCAGCTGCCGGTAGCCGTCCTCCACCAGCCGCGCGCGCCGCACCGTCACCAGCGTGGAGCGCGCGCCCGACACGCACGCGCGCTCCGTCAGCCCCAGCACCACCTGCGCGCACCCAACACCACACACCACACGCCACCGCGCTCAGCTAATTTTGTTTTTAATTCGGCGAAGTGACCAGACGAGCAAAACGCTCAGTAATCATCATCATCATAGCCCACCGCTAGTCCACGGCCTTCCCCATAGATTGCCAAGAAAGTTTGTAGCTATCACTTTGGGTTGGCAAACGCAGTTTATTTATTCAGATGTTCCGGGAAGATGCTGCTGCCTATCTTCCGGTTTTTATTTTCCCTCTGTCGACTTTTAGGACAGCCACGGAATGAGATGGGATGGTAGATTTTCTCAAGCCTAGCAAAACGTTTACTCGATGGTAAGTGCAAGGTCTGCCCATAACAGATGTTTCACTAAGACAGAATTTCTTATGTGTGGCACCACACTGCAGCCGTCAACCTGAGACATCAGTTCTTAAGTCTCATATGCCCAGTGATTACACTAGCTTTCAGTGCCCTTCAGAATGAAACACAGTAATGTTTGCACACTACTGCTTCATCAGCCGTGTGGTGGCGGCTCGTTAAAAGAATACTACCACTCCATCTCATCCAATGGGTCTCGTAAAAGGCGAGTAAGGAATTAAACTGCACTGTGCACCCAGCAGCGCATGGTGGCGATGGGCTCACCACCTATCACACCAAATCCATTATATTGTTTTGGTGAAACGTGGATTGTGGCAGTCATCTGTTTTTGCAGTGAGTGCCCAGTCTCTGACTACCCCTTATGGGATACAGTCGTGATCTTATGTATGTATGTATGTATGCTTCATAGCAGAATAAATGCCCCTACGGTGGTACCTACCTAGACGGATTCCTGCATAGGATCATCATGCATCATCTGGTGCATCCTGCCACCAGATGATGATTGTATTTATTTTATTTATTTATTTATTCTTCATGTACATAATGTAACGTTAAATGCGATAAAATAATTTATGTAAAAAGGCGGGCTTAAATCTGAAAGAGTACTCTTCCAACAAATCTTGAAAAGAAGAGCTGATATATGCGGGTAATATTGAACATAGAACCAATAATCAAAAAAGTACTTAAAAATAAATCTATACAACTAACAATTGATTACATATAAACATATTTATATAGTACACACTTTACCTACATACCGTGTGGTAGAGGGACAAGAGAATCTACCACCCCATCACATCCCGAGTGTCGTCATGTGTGTTGTAAAAGACGACAGAGGCAAAATGAAAACCGGGAGATGGGCAGCAGCAGTTTTCTGGAACATCTGAATAAATAAACTGCGGTTGACAACCCGCCTGCCAAGCGAGGCAACTATGGCAAAATCCCACCAACCTCCAAAATGATAGCTACAAACGTTTGTAGCAATCTATGGGAGAAGCCTTTGTTCAGCAGTGGACTAGTGATAAGCAGAAATGATGATGTAAAAACTCCCAATCGCGCTTTAAATGATGAAAAAGGGTCTAAACTATTAAATATTAAATAATAAATATTAAAATAAAAGACACTATTAAAATAAAAGACTTTAAATTGTTAACTCGTAATTTTAAAGTCATAGACAGTACAATAATATTAATAGCTTTCCACGTTAGTTAGGCATACCTTTTCATCAGCAACCGCCCGCCTGAACAGTCTGACTCGCTCGCCATGAGCTATCATATGTGGCGTCTTTTGTACCAGCACCTGTAAAACAAGGAAAATTCTAATATTCGCAGAATTTTCCTTGATCACGCCAGCCAGCGTACTGCTAATACGCACATATATACCTCCATACAGTCACGCCTTTCTCTCAAATAAGGGTAGAGGTAAGGTAGGGCAGAGATCACAAACACAGGCCGCTTTTCGCCTCCGCAGAAAATGAGACGTGTCGGGTGGCGAACCACGTCACCGTCATTTTGGATTCCGTTCCCACGAATAGCTATATATTTTCATCCACCATTGCGTTACCACGAGACAGCATTGTATATTATAGTATTATTCTGCACGAATTAAGGGCTATCCTAGGTAGGAAAGAGGTAAATGCTATACTACTCGGCCGGACACTTAGGGGAAGAAATCGTAATCATAAGCAGATGTCACGAGGGCTTGCCGGCGTTACCAATTATAAATAAAAAAAACTACGACCTTACGATGATCAAACATCCGCAAAACTGCTCATATAGCTCGAATCCTGCTCATATCGAACGAAATCTTGACAAAGTCAAAAAAAAATCCAAAAACACTACACCTTTCCGCGGAAGTAAATACTATGTCTATCACGTATTACCTAAACGAGCCAAAGGTAAGACATAAGGGCATGAGAAAGTGCTGGTGGTAGGATTTCTATGCAGAAATCTATCTAGGTAGGGCAGTTTTTTTGCCGTAGAGCAGTAGTGTGCAAACATAACTATGTTTCGGTCTTAAGGGCACTGAGAGTTAGTATAATCAATGGCCATGTGAGACTTAAGAACGGATGCCTCAGGGTGACCGGCGCAGTGTGGTGCCACACAGAAATGTTCCGGGTGACACATCTGTTATGAGCAGACGTTGGACTTAAAATCAAGTGAGCGTTTTGCTCGTCCCGTCCCTTTATCCAATTAAGCCGGCAGTCAAAGCGTAAAGGTGCGTGCGCCAATGTGTTATTAATTCTTTTTAATGGAATAAAGTGACGAGACGAGCAAATCGCTCAAAGTCAAAGTAAATATTTCTTTATTAAATTAAGGCTTGTTTAAAGCTCTTATGGACATCAAAATCTACAACAGTTCGAAAAACAACACCACATCAGAGAAGAACCGGCTATAACCTGTGGGCAGACCCTTTGTGTGAAACACCACACTGCGCTCTTCACTCACCAATCCCTGGTTGTCACCTACAGGGGTTGATTACTACACGGATTCTTGCATAAGAATCCTACCGGCAGTAAAAATTGTGTTGCTTAGATAGAGAAAGGGATGCTTAGATGGTTTGAACACGTAGAGTGGATGGGTGAAAGAAGATTGACGAAACAGTTTTCGACAAGTGTGAATTGGCAAGCCGGTACGGGTCGACGTAGGCGGACGTATCACGATCAGATCGAAGTCGTTTAAGGCCACGTCCGAAGTACCCGCAACCGACGAGCTTGTATGATAACGCTAATTAAAGTAGAAAAGGCAAAAGTTGTGGTCGTAACAAGTGGAAAGATGTGGGTATCCGCTTACCCCAATGGAAAAGAGGCGTGACTCTATGTATGTATATATGTATGTATGTATCTGTGTTAGTATGTATGTATGTATGTATCTGTGTTAGTATGTATGTATATACTAGTGTTTGTATGTATGGATTGCCGTGTGGTGGCGGCCTAAGAGAATCTACCACTCCATCTCATTCTCTGGTTTTCGTAAAAGGCGACAGTGGGAAAAAACAAAACCAGAATATGGGCAGCGGCACCTTCCCAGAACATTAAATAAACTGCGGTTACCAACCCGCCTGCCAAGCGAGGCAACTGTAGCAAAATCCCTCCAAAATGAGAGCTATAAACTTTTGTGGCAATCTTTGGAGGAGGCCTACGTTCTGCAGTCGACTAGCGATAGGCTGAAATGATGATGTATGAATGCTTAGCATACATACATACATAGAGTCACGCCTCTTTCCCATAGGGGTAGGCAGAGACCACATCTTTCCACTTGCTACGATCCTGACACACATCTTTAGCTTCCTCTACTTTCATTAGTGTTTTTAAACAAGCTCGTCGGTTGCGGGTACTTATGACGTGGCCTTTCCTTAAAACGATTTCGACCTGATTCCCCTCCTGAATCTTCTGTACTTCCCATATGTTCTCTTCAGTATCATTCATCACTCTCTTAGCTATGGATATAAACCTGCTGCGGCTTCTTGCCCTTCTCGAGGTCGGCCATGAACTGTCCGTCGCGTATGTCGCGCACGAGCCAGTGGTGCGGCGGCGTGTAGGCGCGCCGGCAGTCGCGCCGGTACAGCACCAGCAGCAGCGTGTGCAGCGACCTGAACAACTCGTTGCTCTGGATGTTCTTCAGATCTGCAATCATGCACATATATGTAACACAGGTACCTCATAACTCTGTATGTATGAAATGATTTAACTCTTTTTTTAACCGACTCCAAAATATAGGAGGAGGTTCTCTATTCGTCTGTATATACACGGTCGATATATAACAACTATACACGGTTTACGGTAATGTCCTATTTTTAATGTTTTCATATGATAAAATGCTATGAGTAGTAGTTATAGACGGAATAAAGATTCTAATAGGGTAATAAAACTTAAGTGAAATAAACATGCCACAGGCTTCTATTTCACCTACCTATCACACCCTATATTTTTATATGTTCGGGCATAATTTTTTGTTTGTGAACCAATGTTAACTATTATTATTTTTTAGAATGGAGTGGTCCCATATAAATTTGTGAAAATCATCTTTGTGGCTGCTGCGTGGAAGTCAGTTCTTTGATAAAATATTTATATATTTGTTATTATAGTTAAAGGTGACGAGACGAGAAAAACGTTCAAACTGCAACATCGTTTAGGCAAACGTAGTGTGGGGCGTACCCTGGCTAGATGGTGCGATGATCTGCGCAAGGCGACTGGCAGCAACTGGATGCGTGAAGCCGAAGATCGGGCTAAATGGCGCCTATTGGGAGAGGCCTATGTCCAGCAGTGGACTGCCGCAGGCTGATGATGATGATTATGACCACACTGCGGCTGTCTCCCTTCAGACAAATCATAAGTCTCTTAAGTCCAATAATTACATTAACTACCTGTACCCTTTGAACCAACAGTAATGTTTGCACACAACTGCTTCACAGCAGAATAACTGGCTCTACGGTGGTTCAACCCTAGACGAATTCCTGCATAGGTAGGTCCTACTAAAAGTAAAACTCGAGAACTCCAAAAGCTATGCACATGAATGCTATGGTTTTGTACAGATATTAACTCTGGGAACTTGTTGTTCTACATTTCATTGTGTTTATTTCACCGGCTCCGAAGTTATAAGCTTCACGATATTATTCGATATTATTCCACATAAAGACAGGACATAGCAGAACCATTAACTATTTAAAACTTTGCATGTAAAGTTGTCTAATGTTAACTGCAATATATGTTTTTTTTGAATATCCTGTCAACATAACTTCGCGGTTACCACCACCATTTCACTAACACTAGGATTCTCATTAGATTTTTCCAAGTTCCACTCTGCAACCGTTTTCTAATTATTAACATTAAATAAACACTTTTAACCGTTTTGAACCCCGACGTTTCGGACGCTTTACAGCACCCATGGGTCACGTGGGTGACTGAGGTGACAGTTGTCCCGATGTCATAGTTAACCCGGAGTACCTTCAGCTTTAAATTATTATTTGTAGTCCGATCTATGCAGAAAGAGCATCGAAACGTCGGGTAAAAATAGTTCAAAATTAAACGCGATAAAATCCGTAAAAAAGTAGTTTTATTTAAACCGAAGTTTATTTATACAGATGTTCCAGAAAGATGCTGCTGCCCAATTCCAGGTTTTTATTTTCCCTCTGTCGACTTTTACGACACCCACGGGACTGAGATGGGGTGGTAGATTATCTTAAGCCGCTACGGGCTGTTCCGATTAAGACAAAGCCTAAGAAAAAACAAGTTTACTAGGATTTGAAAGTTTGATGGCAATTCTACCTTCAACATAATGTACATTCTGTGTATTGAATATAATTAACTAATTCGACGAATTAGACGTATTAAAGAAAAAAAGAAAAACACTAAGAACTCACCAAACAACTGGCCCATGATAGATTTATATACAAACATATTCAGAAATTGCGACATCGTGATAAAATCCTGCAACTTGAATGGATTCTGTTGCTCATACATTTCCATATCGTCCAAAATACTGAAATGGAAACATATATTATTTCTTCTTAAAGTAAAATAATTAAATGTACACTGCCCAAAACACATGAATTAAACATCATCGCAATAGAGAATCGCAATCATTAAGAGAAATATAACGGCTTATATATAATATAGCGACCGACAGCGGCGACGCTATAAAAATACTATAACATCCATAAATAAAATCAAGCCTTTTTGGCCAGGTAGGCAGAGACCACATCCGGGTCCGCAGGAAACGAGACGTGAAGGGTGGCGTACCACATCGTCACCATGTTGGTACGAGTACGCCCATTGCGTACCCACGAGTATCTAGCCATCGGCACGGCAACCACTGACTTGGCGGGGAGAAGGGAAAATGATTGACTTGGAGTATGGAATGGGAAGTTTGGAAAGGACTTCCGGGTGCAGGATACTACAATTTCGGAAGGAGCAGGTAGTACAGCAGTAGATCGGAAGACCGGGGTCGTTTACCTGATAGTCTACCGTATTTGTCGGACAAGGCAACTAGGTAAAGTATCCCTAACCCTATTTTTTTTGATGGAAGTTATACTAACTGAAAATGTGAATGTAAATATTACTGGTGGTAGGATTCCTATGCAGGATTCCTATGCAGGATTCCTTCTAGGTAGGTACCACCCCAGGGCCAGTTATTCGGCCGTGAAGCAGTAGTGTGCAAACATTACTGTTTCGGTTTGAAGGGCACTGAGAGCTAGCGTAATCACTGAGACTTAAGAACTTATGTCTCAGGGTGACGGTCGCATTGTGGTGTCACACTGTTCTGGGTGACACAGCATTTGTTATGGGCAGACGTTGCACTTACCATCAGGTGAACGTTTTGCTCGTTCCGTCACTGTAATCAAATAAAAAATAAAATGTGAGTAAATACTTACGTAACATAATGCGTCATGCAATCGGCAAAGAGTATCAGCATTTGGAATTCCGGTGCAGATGTCTTAGTATTCACAGCGAGGAGATCGAGGAAAGACTTTAAGCCGCAGTTTGGTCCCAACGTGCAAAGAAATTGCCATAACGAATATAGGATTTCATCTTGGTTGCACAGACCTGCAATCATTTATATAATTATTTTAATTTATATATTTATTATTATATTAATTAATATATTTATATTTATTTTAGTACGGAAACCCCTTCGTACGCAACTATTTAAATCCAAAGCATTGATATGAATGATATTGAGTAAATAGTGCCGTGTGTTAGCGGCTTAAGAGAATCTATCACCCCATCTCATCCCGTGGATGTCGTAAAAGTCGACAGAGGGAAAATAAAAACCAGGAGATGGGCAGCAGCATCTGCCTGGAACATCAGAATAAACAAACTTGGGTTACCAACCCGCCTACCAAGCGTGGCAATTTTGGGACCCCCCCCCCCCCCCCACCCCCCCCCCCCCCCCCCCCCCCCCCCCCCCCCCCCCCCCCCCCTTTAGAAAGAAAAGAAAAGAAAAGTTTATTTTAAAGACCGCTGATACATTTACAAAACAACATTGACAAAAAAGTAACCAGAAGAAGTAGAATCTTACGAGTATATCTAAGGTATACGTTTGGCCATTTGTATGTGCGTCGCGGGTCATGCCAAAAGGGTCATCACTCAGCATATTGTTACGCTAACAAGCGCAACGCTGATTTTCATTTCCCTGGAGAATACAGTCCCAAGACCGTTTAAATGTTAATTTACATTCATCATCATCATTTCAGCCTATATTAGTCCACTGTTGAACATAGGCTTCTCCCATAGATTTCCACAAACACGGCAGGCAAAACCGCGCAGGACGTCGCTTCATCTAGAGAAGGGTCGCCCCACACTGGTTAGCCGGTACTAGGTTGCCATTCCAGAAGCTTTTTTCGCCAACGGTTGTCGGTTCTACGAGCTATATGGCCATGGTGGCAATGGGACGCCACTTCAGCTTGCTAATCTTTAGACCTATGTCGGTAAATTAAGTTCTGCTGCGGATATCATAGTTACATTAAAGGTTGTTAAATCAATATGAAATAAATATTGATATTGATGGCAAAAGTGGAAATTGACCTTCTTTAAAGTATTGTTTCTGTGGGAAAGGACTCTTACATATGGGAACCGTCACAACACACCCTAACCAGAAAACAGTTTCTTGTGTTGTTTGTATACTCGCGTGTATGATGTATATAAGATTTATCAGTGGACAAGCCACTGATAAATCTTTATTAAACGGAATATTTTGTAAATCAATTGACGAATAACCGTTCCTTTTTTATTTTATCAAACCGTGGCTGAATTTTAAAAAAATCTTTGCATATAAGTTATAAATATTTTTTATCCTGTACCTGTCAATATGTCCAATTTAACTTGCGTCATTGTTTGCAGCGCCGTGTGGTACATAGAACAAATTAATGCTGCCTTGGTACAGTCCGGTGAACCCAGTTTCCTAAAATTCTTGTGGGCATTGGATCTTAAAATAGATATTTAAAAAATATAAGTTAAATCATTCGAAACAATGTAAACATAAAGTGTTGAAATTGCAACTAAATGTCTAAATCCTTAAAATGCTGTAACACTAATAATGTTTCCACGTTTTTTTTTTATTGGATGAAGGGATGAAATGAGCAAAATGTTCAACTGATGGTAAGTGCAACGTCTGCCCATAACAAATGTTGTGTCACCCAGAAAAATGAAAACCCTGAGACATAAGTTCTTAAGTCTCATATGCCCAGTGATTATGCTAGCTCCCAGTGCTCTTCAAACCGAAACACGGTAATGTTTGCACACTACTGCTTTACGGCAGAATAACTGGCCCTGGGGTGGTACCCACCTAGACGGATTCCTGCATAGGAATTCTACCACCAGTCAATCACACTGGATTCACACTGCGCTCATCACCCTGAGACATAAGTTCTTAAGTCTCGTATGCCCAGTGATTCAATAACGACCAGTGCCTTTTCCTAGGTCCCAGATGATACCTCAATGGTGGTACCTAAAGCTGTGCAAGTTAATCTGCCTTCATGCAGTAGTGCAAAAAGATTATTGTGTTTCGGTTTGAAGGACTCTGATAACTGTGTAATCACTGGGCATATGAGACTTAAGAACTGATTTACCAAAGCGACGAGCGGTGGTACCACATAGAAATGTACGCGAACTATTTGCTTGTCTCTTCACATACATAAAAATCCTACCTGTTAGTCCTGGCCTCAATTGCTCTCCTAATAAACGCTGCTGGATTACTGCTCTGAATAGGCGTCGAAGGTTGTGAAGGTCCAGCACCTTCCTCCCCACTCACACCAGCGTCAACCATTTCCTTCAGAGGTGTCGCCATTGCCTTCTTCAGTAAAGGTGCTCCCCACAGCAAGGACAATTGGTTGCGTAGGTTTCCCATTGCAGGCGGTAAGTATGCATCAAAACTCTGAGAAAACCAGCCAAGTACAGGATGCCAGTTGCTCAGATTTCCCTTTTTGCAAACCACATACTGCTGGCAGGAGTCTAAAAATCTGGTCACCACCAACTAATGGAAATAAAAAACAAAATATTGTATTTTTATTTAATACTCAAAACCTTTTTAGGTAAGTTCTATATTATGTATTGTATTAAATTGTGCTAAGTAATAAACAGAAGTATATACCATTATTTTAGGTTTTGACAATGCTGTTCATTGTGTAGGTGATTAGCATTTTCTTTGTGTTTTCAAATAAATTTCTTACCGGAGTATTATTGCCTTAGGACACACTATGTAAAAATAGTATGTACAAATAAATATATTATTATGACTAGTGCCCAGCTCCTGTGCCTCTAGCCTCTATTATTAATTTAGAAAATCATGAAAATATTGCACTCACCACAAAAGTAGGATAATAGGACTCAGGCAATGCATGCTCTCTCTCCAGATGTGCCAACTGCACCAAGTTGGCGAGTAGGCATAATGCATAATTTCCTTCTAGTGTGTTGAACACAATTCGCATATTTTGGTCTGTACTCAAAAACTCCAGGCATTTGTCAAACATCGAATGCGCGCGGAATGCTGATATAGACTGTAAAATAAGAAGTAGTTAGCATAAAGCGAGAAGAAAATGATACATACCAATTGATTTCTTCTGCTAATAGAATCTATTACCCTAGTTTTAACTGCTTTAAAACATAATCACTAATCTACAAAACCATAACTACAAATAAAACACATTAAAACAGCCTTTGACTTTAATTAATCACCTATAAATTGAACTCTTGCACTAAAGTGTCAATTCCTTTTTTTAAAACAAAAAAAAAGTCCATTTCTCAAGGCATATTCTCACTCACCCAATTGTTGACCAAGTTTATTGAGAGTTTGTAAACAATTTAAAAAAAGGTTCTATTACTAATTTCTACCAAAAACAAAAAAAAACAAAGAGAAAGAAAAGTTATGATCAGTTAGCGGTTGCGGCGTTAGAGAATCTGCTACCCCAATTCGTCCCATGGGTGTTGTAAAAGTCAACTAAGGGGAATAGCCATCTCTATTTTGCCAGACCTAAATTATACTTACCAGTGATGGGCAGCAGCATCTAAGTGTCTGGTTCTGCGATCGCCGATCCGCCTACCATGCGTGGCGATTACGGAAAATCCTTCCAACTCCGGAGAGGCCCATGCACCAGCAGTGGACTGTTGCAATGGAGTTTACTGTAGGCTGCTGAAGAGGAAGAAGAAGAAGGCACTTACCTCAGGTGATATCTGTTGCATGTGGTATACAAGTGTGGGCACTGACAAAATTTGTATAATGTACATAGTGAGCAGTTTCTCAGAAAACTGGGCTGAAACGAGAGGCCGCAGGGATAGAGTCACTATAGCCGTTAATGCGATATTTTTGAGGCTAACTTTCTCACGACATAAACCACGAAGAAGGAGCGACTGGAAGAGAAATATCAATGATGATAAATATCAATGACTTGGAATTTATACAAAATCTTGTTTTATAGATGGGTCAACTAAACAACTTGAAGCAGCAATAGCCTAATGGTTTAGGGTACGGACTGCGGAACATGACGACGCAGCATCGAGCCCCCCGTTCGACTATTGATGTGAACCATCTCCTAGCACAAGCTTTTAAGCTTAGTTGGAGTGGTTAACAAGAATATTAGTAATGTTAATTGCATTGATAAGTACTATTTAAAAAAATACTATCAGTAGGCCATACAAATAGTTAATACAGTGTGCGGGAATCAAACCCATAATCCCAATGGCTTAGCTACTGTTTTTACCAAGCTGACATCATTGAAGAGTTGGATGTTGTGTACTTATCATCATCTCTTTTCTAAAACAAGGAATTCTATGATGAAGTTGGTACTTACTTTTAATGTTAAATAATATCCTTTATGGAACAATGATCCCATAATATTAGCACACAATTGGGTCATGCCACCTCTGAGCTTGTCAAAGTTCTTAAGCCTCGTCAGTGCCCATGTGTTGGTTGCTGTGTAAGCTATGAGCGTGTGCAAGTGAATGAGAATACTCTGCATTTCCACTGGAGACTCTGGTTTCAATTCTTCAAGATATAAGCAGCATTTGTAAAGAAGTTCCTTTATGTGAGCTATCCAATGGAGACTGTAAAATATATTTATTTATTTACTCTGATCCATCATCATCATTTGAGACTATCGCTACTGCACTGCACCCCATAGATAGCCAAAATAGTTTGTAGCTCTCATTTTGAGGGGGATTTTGACATAGTTGCCAAACTGGCAGGTTTGCAACTGCAGTTTAATTATTCATATTTTTCAGGAATATGATGATACATACATAAAGTCACGCCTTTTACCCATATAAGGGGTGGGCAGAGACTATACCCGTGACCTAATTTTCACCTACATGGATAACGAGATGTGATGGGTGGTGAACCACTTTGCCGTCATTTTGGTAAGAGTAAAAAAAATTCTTCCTCTCCATTGTGTTTTCACTAGCAGTATAGTGACAACATTGCATATTCTGGTATTATTCAGCACAAATAAAGGCTGTCTGTGCAATGACTCAGTCACCTCTTATGACACCTCAGTAGGAAAGAGGTTCTATTCTACTGTCTCAGAAGCCTATTGGTTATTATAATATGACAAGCACATTGCAAGAGGTTTTTATGTGTAACACCGAAATGTTATGGGCAGACATGGAACTTACCATCAGATTAAAAACTTGCTTGTCTGGTCATTTATTTAAATAATAATGAATACACTGTTTTAAAAAACAAACACAGTTTTTAAATGTTTCTATACAAATATATGATATCCTATAGGGAAACATAAAAATGAATAGTAATTTGTACCATTTTAGACCTAATATTTTGTACCTACTTATTAATTTTATGTCCGCAATACTCGCAAGTTAGTTGCGGTGATAATTAACTGAATGAGCACAAAGCATTGTTGCAATATTAGTTTATTTAAGCTTTATATGTATCACTTACTGGTTGACAATTCTAAAAAAAAATTATGGTTTGTCAAATGTACTGTTGCCTGCTATGTAATAATGGTTTATGCAGACAAACTTGAATTTGGTAGCTATAATGCATTCACTTACATATTTTGATGTATACTTTTTCAATATCCAGAACTTTTTATGAAAAATGAGATTTTTTTTAAAGGGGTGTATATTAAAAAGAAATTTAGAATTCACCTGTACTCTTTATTTAGGAAAACTCCCACATAAGATAACTTCACAGATTCTGAGTGTAAGCTCTGCACTATATATTTGCACAGCTTTTCAAACCTCTTTTTATCCCGTTGCTGTTTGAATATCAGGAATAAACGACAGGTTACTCTGTACACATCCAAAGCAGGCATTAGCTCAAGTGCAGGTGTAGGTTCCTCTTGAGATCCATGTGGGATAGAATCAGGAAGCAACTCATCAAACTCATTTCTATAATAAACACAAAACTAATTTAAATACAAATATTGAAATTTAAAACAACACCTAACTGCTTGATCTTTTTTTTTTTACTGAAAATAATATATGAGTTAGAAACTAAGCATTGAATTTATTGTAAAAAAAATAAGAAAATTATTCTTTTAATCAAGTTCGTTTGACAATTTAGTTGGTAAAAGTCTCAAATAGATGTTGGTACTAGTTCCATAAATGGACTAATATTATATGGCAATAATTGTTTACTTTTGGGAAATATTGGTAATATACGGTTTGGTTCATATTTTATTCGCAATGCTATGATCAAAATATTTAAACATTTTAAATATGAGTATATTCATGTGTAAATATGCTGGACCTAACTGGATGGATCCAATAATGTCCATGCACTGAAAATATCAACATTTAAGTTAATGAAAATAGAAAAAAAGAGTATACTTACAATATTAGCTTTACAAATCTCTGTTTGGCAAGCCAACCCCGCACAATAGCTTGAATTCTAATAGCTGATTGCTCCCGCTTTTTCTCTAGAGCGCGTTCTTCTCTTGCCGCCTTAGTTTGCTCAAGGAACGTGTCCTTACTTGTTAAAGACTTAGAAAACATATCAGATTTTTATATTTATATTCCAAACACAGTAAATGCTTTGTTTCCTTATTTTGTTGTCAGGATACAGAATTTCCCAAATACATCGCAGAAATCAAGCGGTACAAATAACATTTTCAAAGCTGAGATCCAAAAGTTAGGATCTCTAACGCTACGTTGCAATCATGTTTTAAAGATATTCTGAAATTAATGAGTTTTAATAATTTTAATTAAAATCATTTAGCTGAAGATTTCGTTTGACGTATAATTTTAATTTTGATTTGTGTTTCCATATGAAAATATAAATATTTTAAATAATTGCAAGGCATAAAAATTTAAAAAATAATTATGTATTACTGAAATGGACTATTTTTATATTACACAGTTATTTACGTTTTTAGAATAGTTATTATTTTCTTCACGGTTAATATTCCATTTTTGACTTAGTATATTACAAGTGAAGTAGTCAACAGTGCGGCCGCATATCTTTACTAGGATAGTTTTTAGTTTTCACCAAAGAGTATAGTAATATGGTTGTCGACACACACGATCACAGTAACGGTCGACTATCAGTAGAGTTTGCTGATACTTTTTTTTTGTAAACACTGTTGTTACCTACATAGTTATGTAATCTGTATTGCCTGCTCCTATCCCAAGAAAAACAAGAAACACTATCCGTGTGCGGTCCAATTTGTAAGCTCAGCATTTTTGTTTGTTAATATCCTGAGAAAACAAGTGTATAAAAGTAGATTCATCAAATTCACCCAACTTGACTTAGGAATATATCTTAGGAATTTGTCTTGTTAGCCCTCGATGCTTTACATCAATTATCGAAGAATGAAGAAAAGTAAGTTACTTTGCTAAGATCCGCATGCAAAATATAAAAATGGTGTATATTACCTAGTTTTTTGAAGTGCACCACCCGCCCACCCTCAGTAGCGTGCACAAGCAAACTAACACCGCCACCAAGAACCGCCACCAGGTACCCCAGTTTGTTTGTGCACGCTACTGAGGGAGGGCGGGTGGTGCACTTCAAAAAACTAGGTAATATACACCATTTTTATATTTTGCATGCGGATCTTAGCAAAGTAACTTACTTTTCTTCATTATAATGGATTTTCGCAAAGTAACGCCTGATTCTATTAACTATCAATTATCGAATTTAGAGCCAGCAAATAATTCTAGTCATTATTATTATTTATTGGCACTAATAGTTTGTATCTTTAATCAGGCCGCTTAAGCACACTGCTGTGCAGCAGCATAGTTAACATCTTGTTAACTGTCAGCCGTGCATAACTGTTACTCGCTATATATATAGCAGTAACTCTTAATGCAGGCCCTGCATATTGGATTTTGTATAAGCGGCTTTATAATAACAATAATTTTATTCTGAATATTTAGTACAAGTTGTAAAAAAAACATGAAATTGTTATTTTTTTCAGAAAATAAGAATGTGACTTATCCATGGAACAGGAACAGTGGCGTAAGAATTGGGTGGCAGGGCGGGTAATTGCCACGGGCTCACGGCCGAAGATTCCTTGACCCATCTAATAATAAATTTGTTTAGTAAAAACTTAAATTAAAAGTTACTAGAAAATCAAAGAAAAATGCGCACAATAATGATAATAGCATTTATACATAAAGACTCTACGTAGTTCTGGTGGTGGTAGGATTCTTATGCAGGAATCCGTCTAGGTAGGTACCACCCCAGGGCCAGTTATTCTGCCGTGAAGCAGTAGTGTGCAAACATTACTGTGTTTCGGTTTTAAGAGTACCGAGAGCTAGCGTAATCACTGGGCATATGAGACTTAAGAATTGATGTCTTAGGGTGACGGGCGAAGTGTGATGGCACATAGTAATTTTCTGGGTGACACAGCATATTGTTATGGGCAGACGTTACACTTACCATCAGGTATACGTTTTGCTCGTCCCGACACTATTATGAAAAGAAAAAAATATTTATGAAAAAGAAACTACAACGTTGGTTGAGCTTCTTTACATTATGAGATAAGGCTTCTATTTGCCACGGTCCTCAACGGCATAGTCATGCCACTGAACAGAGAACTTAAAAAAAATAGAGAATAAACCACACGTTGAAATTAATATTTATAATATCTAGGACTTCGTCGCTGCTTAACAATATAACGCCGCTTAATAATAGGTCAGATTGCGGTTGAACGTTGGATTATATTCTAAAAAAACTTCCATTTAATGTATAGATCAAAACTATAGTAACCAACATGGATTTTAGTCGAATTTTACGTATTACTTTACTATGATCCAATAACGAAACATTTTTTTTTATTTTACCATTAAGAATGCTACAAAATTAATCAAAAATCCATAAACTCCTTCCTTGCTTGCTACCCTGCAGCTATTGTGATGTTCTCCTAGCCGATTTCGACCACGGCGACAACTTCCGACTACTGTCAAGAGCCATCAACTGCGCAGGAGATATTATAGTGCCACAAATGTACGCGCAAACACAGAGGCACTCACTCGTCCCAACCTACACGCGCCCGATCTAACGCTTATGCGATAAGATCGAAGGTAGGCTAGGATGCAGTGTCAGAAACACGGGGACAATCACAACACAACCAGACCCGAAAACCAACAATTTATGTTTTAGCACAAATGTTGGCTCCGGCTGGGATTCGAACCCAGGACCCGCGGCTTAGAAGTCAGGTACCACTGAGCCACGCGGTCGTCACGCGGGCAGCTATTGTAAGAAGTTTTTAAAGAAACACACAGCAGAGGCTGGGAATTTTATTTCCCGCAGAGTAGAATCGAACCTATCTCTTTCCTATCGAGGTGTAGTAAGAGGCGACTATTGTACGGACAGCCTTTATTCGTTCAGAATAACACCATAATATGCATGCCCTTGTGTGGTAAAAAGGCCGTCTTCCGATTAGTGTCTTATTGTCTATATTACAAAATGAGGTCTAAATTTATCCGTGGCGCCATAGACAAAGTACCCATATTTAAGGAACCTAACACATCAATTTCTAAAGTATAATTTCGTCCAATAAAACTACCAGGCAACTTTAACTTACTGAACATTATCTATTCAGCTTAGATATTAAGCGTTACAGCAATTTTTTTTCTTTACTTTATTAGCTTTAACCAAAACCATTAGCGGATCACCTAAGGAGTTAGGTGTTATATAAATTTTATAACTCGGTCGTACAGTTTATGCTTACCCTAAATCAAGATATAGATTAAAACAAAATAAATCATGACGAGACAGGTTTAGATACTTATAAAAACAAAGAATAAATTTGTTGTAAATAAAATATTTTAACCTCTGTTTAGACCTTAACCAATTTCTGCAAGCAATTGTTTGTAATATCCTAACTTTTTTAACCATTGATCCAAAGAAATCGATTGTTATCGGACCGGAAAAAGACCCTAAAAGTGATAAAAAAATCATATAATATTCGGACGACATAGTGACTCAGCGGTTAGCACACCTCCCAATTCTGTCGTAAGTCCTGGTTATAGAACCCATTCAAATCAATATTTGTGCATCAACAAAATGTGGGTTTTTATTATATCTGAATAAATTGTGATTCTTTCTTTGTATTTGACACGAACATCCATACTTCGGTTACGGACGATGTAGGACAAGTGAGCGTACATCTATAAGGGCGCAAATAATTTATTAATATATCCCGCGTAAATAACAGCTTCTTTTACCTAGTCAAAAGATAACTCAGACAAGAAATAATGTGATTTTTCACTACTTCTTGTCGAACTAATTATATTGTTTTTTTTTAACTATGCTATTTATTTCGTCAATCAATAAAATAAAGTATAGAAACACAAAGAAGTGCTTGCTGTGAAGTAGCCACCAGCGGTTTTCCGGTCCGATACGTCTTACGGAACTTCAAGAAAAGAGTCTATTCCTTTATAAAAGGCCGGCAACGCACCCGTTACTTCTTTGGTATTGGGAATGTTCACTTACTGATGAGGTAAACCACTTGATCGATTGTCTTCTCACCTCGTAGATGTCGTAGAAATAAGGGAAATGCAAGGTTATGGCTTTCATAAGAAAATTAATAAAAAAATATTTAAATGAAACTAATTTTACGGATTTTATCGCGTTTTATTTTATTATTTATAACACGACGTTTCGAGTGCTTTACAGCACCCATGGTCACAAAAAAATATTACCACATAATCGTCGGTGATGGAAAACATCGTTACAGAAACCTTAATATCTGAGGAATAGAACATATTTCGATATTATAAAGTGTGTCAACCCTCATTGAAAACCTCATTGAAGACTTAAGAACTCACGTCTCAGGGGGACGGGCGGTTTTTGAAATATTCTGGGTGACAGCATTGCTATGCGCGAACGGTGCACTTACGATTAGGTGGTAGGATTCCTATGCTATGATTATGTGGTAGGATTCCTACGTCTAGGTAGGTACCACCCCAGGGCCAGTTATTCTACCGTGAAGCAGTAGTGTGCAAACATTACTGTGTTTCGGTTTGAAGGGCACTGTGAGCTAGCGTAATCACTGGGCATTTGAGATTTGGCGCAGTGTGGTGTCACCGTGTCACACAGAAATATTCTGGGTGACACAGCATTTGTTCGGGCGAACGTCTCACTTACCATCAGGTGAACGTTTTGCTCGTTTTGTCACTTTCTACAATAAACAAAAAATTACAATGTTAATGGCATTAGGGATTTGACTCAGGTCGTTTGCGTTCTATGAAATTTAAGACTCGGACACCTTTAGTTGCCACGCATACCTATACTTTAACGACTTACTATTCTTTATAGTATCTGACAACCCTCAATAAATAAAAACTCTTGTTGAGAATGTAACAAAGAATGCGGTTCTTTTCTTTATCCAATTAATAAGACAAATATTTGGGTACTGCTATATTGGTTATATAGACATTGATCGAATTCTTTCTTGATATCTACGAAAGCATACTGGTTTGTCTTATTATTTATTTAAGCTTTAATGTACTGAGCGGTAGGTACATGTGCCGGACTTAGTGCCTTAACGCTTTCATTCCCTGTCAACAATAAGGCTAAGACTAAAGACTAGACTCATGAAGATTGTTGAAAATTGTGATATATTGCATTAATTCAAATAATCAAATATTTTTATTGACTCGTACCAAAATTGCGGTGCTGTGGTTCGCCACCCGTCACGTCTTGTTTCCCGCGAGGGCAAAAAGTGGGCTACGTAAGTGGCCTCTGCTTACCCCTTATATGGGAAAAAGGTGTGACTGTGTGTATGTATGTATTTCCTTTAATAGTATTAAACAATTTAAAAAAAGTTCTTGGAATTCTACCACCAGTCAATGTAATCGTTTTTTATTTAATTGACAAATTTAAATAAAGAAATGAGAAAGTCGTTCACCTGATTGTAAGGCTTCTTTGTTTTTTTAATAGGAGATAATGAAGACGCATGCAAAACGTTCACCTGATGTTAAGTGCAACATCCCCCATAATCAATGCTATGTCACTCAAAACACTTTATGTGCGACGCCACACTGCGCGTCCCCTTGAGACATCAATTCTTAAGTCTCACATACCCAGTAATTACTCTAGGTTTCATTGCCCTTTAGACCGAAACAGTAATGTTTGCACATTACTGCTTCGCGGCAGAATAACTGGCTCCTGGGGTGATACCTACCTAGACGGTTTCCTGCACAGGAGTTCTACCACCAGTAAAAACTATTTTTAAAAGATAGGATAATGAGAAAATCCTGATATGCCCTTATCTTATCTGAGAAAAGTAAGCCTTTTTTTAGCTAAAACCGGCGCTGGATAATAATATCTCAGTCAGTAATAATAGTTATAAATGATGCAATAACTTTTATATTACATGAACCTTATTCTTACTTCCACGTATTGTGACAATATTTACAAAAGAAAAAAATATAAAATGTTATAATATATAGCTTATCTTATTAATCCTATATCAATGGATGTGGAAACAAACTTAACACAAATCTAAAACCCGTTTCAGGTTTTAAATCAAAAATATACCTTCATATACCTTCGCTATTTCTTTTCTAAATCTTGATTTGACTGCTGCTACATACACCTAAATAGAATAGTCTTATTAGGCAAAAAATAATACGAGCCCGAATTGATGTATTCAATTAATATTAAGACGTACCTAGGTGCAGCAAAGAAAAAATGCAATTTCCAGTTATGTCTAAAGATTTTATGTTTTTCTATAAGCTAGTCCCGCGACTTGCCGTGTAGACTTTAAACTTTTGATTTTTATGTAAGATCGTTGCTCGATCGGATAATGGTCTACAAACTACAAAAAATCTTACACATTCTTGTATATAGCATTTACGAACACGGATCGTTTAATTTCTCTCAAACTCATCTCGCTATCAATGGCTGTCACTAAGACACACATTACCCACAAAACCACTTCACCTTCACACGGCCAATTGTGATAAGTCACGCGTAACTCAACTGCAGTTTCGCTGCAACTCATTAACTAAGCATTTTAAAACTTCGCGACTCACCCGCTTCCGGTGATTAGGGTCAAAGCGCAATGAGTAAGTCCCGCGAAGACAATAGGGTTGATAAAGACAAGTGCGATTAACTGAAGCACAAATGACGAGTCACAGTGATAAAGGGATCGCAGCAAGATTGCGTTGGTGACTGCATGTGAAATTGGGTTGGAATGTATATAGTCTTGTAATCTATATATTTAGAAATGAATGTTCCTTTGTTTGCACGTATACGAGTACCATTCATCCGATTGCGGTGAAACATCGGTGAGTTGTTATGCGAGCGCCAATACAAACATTTTAGGATTCGATACGATTCGTAGGTGATCTGCGTTGCAATGCCTCCTGCATTGCAACGCAGATCACCTACCCACCGATGTGTCGTAAGAGGTGACTAAGGTATTGTACGGACAGCCTTTATTAGTGTAAAATTTTTATTTTATTTTTATAAACTGCCCCACAGTAGGATTTCTCCAGTTGCGTGGGTGCGTTTTACAGACAAAGCCCGGAACAACTATATGTAGGCCATTTGTCCCGTGCGGGAATCGAACCCGCGACTGGCGGTGCAGAAGCCAATGGCTTAGCCACTGCGCCAACCGAGGCATAATATGCAATGCTGTCACTATACTGCTCATGGGAACGCAATGGGGAAATAGATTTTTTTTGACTCGTACTAAAATGGCGGCTATGTGGTTCGCCACTCGTCACGTCTTGTTTCCCGCGGGGGTGAAATGTGCGCTACGTTTGTGGGCTACGTGTGTGGCCTCTGTCTTATCAATTTAATTATGTCAATGCATTATAGTGCTGAGACGGATCCCTTTTTGTTGCTGTAGTTCTATCATGTTAATGTAATATAAAATTTACTGTCGCATGATCATTCACCCGAAATTGCAGCAACATATAAAATACGTCTTTCTGCTTTCTTTCGTCAAATGTAACCATAGCCTTTGGTCGTTGCCATTTTACGTAATAGATTGGAGCTAGGCTTTATTGCAGGCAGTGGCGTAGCTTTACCCTCTCAATGTAAAGAAGTTGTAGCAACTTTTAATTTAAAGAGCTTATTGAATTTAAATTACAATTTCATTTTTACTCGAAATTTTAATTATCAAAATAAGTTAATGACATGATGTGTTCAAATTTCGGACCATGAAATGTTCGATAGGTAAGTTACGTAACAACTATCCAGGGGCTCCGTCCAGCCGAGGGCCTGTGGCATTTTGCCCATCCTCACACTCTCAAACACACTCGCCGAATTTCGACCACGACGTCACATTTGGAATATTTATTTATTAATTTTTTCAACCTTTATTTCGGAAAAATCCACAATATTTACACTTTCTTAACAATATTAAATATAATGTTACTTATAAATAAACATTATATCTAAGATCTATCACAACTCCCTCAGAATATGCTGGTGGTACCACGGCGACGTGCCAGTAGAGACGCACATCGTTTCGTCATGAAGGCGGCAAAACCATCAATGCGGGCTATTTCTATATTCTATTATCCTATTCATATATTAAGCGATGATAGTATCTAATATTGATAAGCTTTAGAATATACTAATACATTTATTTGAAAAAAAAAACTACTGAACGTAATTAAACGATAAAATCTTTTAATTGTATGTTCTTACAAACAACACCATTAGTAAGCAATAATTAGTTGGTTATTTCCATCATATTAGTGATAATAGAAAAAAGATGTTGTCAATGACCTTTTTATGTTAATAAAAACTCTTGTATAAAATAATGAAAGTGGGTTTAGAAATAGAGAAAAAAATTCGGCTACATCATTAGTTGCCATAAACGTCTTGTAACGGCAATACAAGTAGTATTTCCTAGCATTATAAAGCACTACCACCTCTTCAGAGTGTCCAAAAGAAGTTTATTAATTCCATAACATACCATTGGCGTCCCGGAACCGGAACCCAACACTATTTTTAACCTACTTCAAAAAAGGACTAGGTTCTCTGTTTCTCTGTAGTTATTTTTTTTATGGTGTTCGGGCATAACTTCTTTTTTTCATAAACCGATTTAGGATTAGAAACGAGGAATCATGAGGGTGGTCCCGCATAAATTGATCAAATTCTGATGATGGGATTCATTAGAAAATCATGAAACTCTTAAATTACTCTAATATACGATAAGCATATTAAATCGCTGCGTTAAAGTCCGATTTTTGATGAAAGTGGTCAGAGTACCTGAATTCCACGCCGTGGGTCATGGGTTGGAATTCCAGCCGGAGCTCCAACTTCCAGCTTCCAGAGGATCAACTGCGCAGGAGATATTATAGTGCCACAAGTGTACGAGCAAACACAGAGGCACTCACTCGCCCCAACCTATCCGCGCCCGATGTAACGCTGATGCGATAAGATCAGAGAGAGGCTAGGATGCAGTGCCAGAAGCACGGGGACAATCACAACACAACCAGACCCGAAAACCAACAATTTATGTTTTTGCACAAATGTTGGCTCCGGCTGGGATTCGAACCCAAGACCCACGGCTTAGAAGTCAGGTACTCTGACCACTAGGCAACGCGGTCGTCAAATCTAGTATAACATACATATCAATCGACACTAGGGTGTGTCTACAACAGTGAGACGAAAATATTTTAGTAAGCCTACCTTAAATGAATAAGACATGCTGTTTTTCTCTTTAGACTTAAACATAACAAACACTTCTGTGAGAAGCTAGTTTTAATATATTAACTATAGTTACCTTCCACAAGCATGCCTAAGCCTTCCCTTTCATCCATGTTCCAATAACCGATATACATAGAAGTATCGGCGTACCACAGTTTACCGTAACCATGGCGTCGTCCCCTTTTCCAAAAGCCGAAATAAACGTCACCGTTTTTATTGTAACACCAGCCAACACCCTCTGGTTTTCCCCTCACCCAATCCCCACGGTATGTTAGACAAAAAGTATTATTCCAATAACGAAACATTTTTTTTTATTTTACCATTAAGAATGCTACAAAATTAATCAAAAATCCATAAACTCCTTCCTTGCTTGCTACCCTGCAGCTATTGTGATGTTCTCCTAGCCGATTTCGACCACGGCGACAACTTCCGAATACTGTCGAGAGTCATCAACTGCGCAGGAGATATTATAGTGCCACAAGTGTACGAGCAAACACAGAGGCACTCACTCGCCCCAACCTATCCGCGCCCGATGTAACGCTGATGCGATAAGATCAGAGAGAGGCTAGGATGCAGTGTCAGAAACACGGGGACAATCACAACACAACCAGACCCGAAAACCAACAATTTGTGTTTTAGCACAAATGTTGGCTCCTGCTCTGACCACTAGGCCACGCGGTCGCTGGGATAACTGGCACTGGGACGGCAATGGTATCTATCAAGGCCAGTGGCTCTTAATCTTTTTTTGACCAAGGACCACTTTCACTGTTTAGTTGTAGCGGGGACCACAAGGTGCAAGAATAATAAACCGTTTTAATCGGCACGTATGTATTCACCCCATTAACTCTCGCGGACCACTCCCGAAGTACGGACCATCTGTTATCCGTGGGCCACCACTGGTCTAGGCGGACTCCTCCTTAGAAGTCTGTACACCAGTAGATATATAATAACGTAATAAGTAATACAAATGCATCCTTACTCCTTCACAACCCTACGTTGTCAGTATCTCAGAACCGACTTTTACCCACTTTGATAGAAATATTTTACTGGTGGTGGGATTCTTATGCAGGAATCCGTCTAGGTAGGTACCACCCCATGGCCAGTTATTCTACCGTGAAGCAGTAGTGTGCAAACATTACAGAGCTAGTGTAATCACTGGGCATATGACACTTAAGAACTGATGTCTCAGGATGACGGGCGCAGTGTGGTGTCACACAGAAATGTTCTTGGTGACGCAGCATTTGTCATGGGCAAACGTTGCACTTACCATCAGGTGAACGTTTTGCTCGTCTCGTCGCTTTTTTAAAAAAAAAAATTACCTACTAGAAGATGCCGGCGACTTCGTCCGCTTGGATATAAGTTTTTTAAATATTACAATTTAATATTCCTGGATACAAAGTCCTATGTACGTCTCCAGGATGCAAGCTGTCTCTGTGCCGAATTTCATTAAGATCGGTGCAGTGGTTGAGCAGTTTAAAGGTAACAAACAGACAGAGGGACAGAGAATTACTTTCGCATTTATAATATGTATTAAGTATGAATATGTGAGATAATAATATTTTTATGTGACTAGTACGGTTGGAGTACAGTGCCTAAGTTACACAGTAGGTGATTCCTAAATTATCTTAGTTGTTCCTTATCACAAAACTTGACACTCTTATTTTTTGTAGCGACTATTCTCATCGGCGGCTCTGCAGTTGGTCAGGTTAAGATTACGTTATTTTACCAAAACAATGTTTTATTTATGGTAACATAAGCCACTAAAATTTAGTGGCTCAGAGCTTCCTTGTAAACAATATTTTATGTCGCGGTAGCAAAATAAAACGACCTCTCTCGATCGCTGCGCCAAGGGAACCGCGCACCTCGATGATGTCCAAGTCGCATGGAGCCGGGCGGCGGCGCGGCGTTCGTGAGACACCACGGCCGCTGTATTTTTTAGAGAGCGTTCCAAATTTTAATTAACAAAAAATACAAAACAACTATTCAATTGTTTTTAGTTTACAAAAAATAATATGAGTAGTAGGTAGGTAGTAGGTAATTAGTCTATTAGCGCATAGCGCGGGCGAGCGTAGGGGCTGTTCGCTTGCGCCGCAGCATTTTTCTTACTTTTAGCATTTTATACCAGTCGTCATACGATAAAGGCGTCGGCCTAAACGATAGGTCCGATTCGAATAGTTTAAAGAGAAATTGTACATGTATGTACATAATATATGTAAATCTTATGTATGATAATACATGTAAATCTTGATTATAAAATTATTTAGTAGGATAAGGATTAATATCATGATACGAATGTCATCATCTTTCGATTCTACCCGTGTTTTGATTGACTAATTTGAACAAAAAGCTGTTATTGTGACTTAACTACAATAGTTAGACATATAGACTTGTGGACTTTTTTGTGAGAAATGATAAGTACTATGAAAATGTACTACATTATTTTATTTATCATCAATAGTTTTTGCAGCGCAAGCCAAATAATGACTTTCATTAGTAAATTTTTGGTACCTTGAGTTACATCATAGCAATTTTCATAGGGATCTCAGTATTTTTTTAAATTAAATACAACTCATATCTGTCGCTGATAACGTTGCTGTGTATAGGTGAAAGAATTTTCATAATCGGTTCAGTAGTTTTTGAATTTATTTATTACAACCAAACAAACATACAAAAAATCAAATCTTTTCTCTTTATGATATTAGTATAGACAACAAATGTGAGACAAAACTGCGATTATTTATCATTTCTACAAAAAACTAGCCGGTTAATCCACGACTTTATACTTTATACTGCCCTGTTTTTTTAATTAAAATACAATTCCATTACTACCAGCAGTTCCATCTTAAGCCTACGAGCACGTGGGGCACAAGCTCAATGCCCATATCATGTTAATCTCTTAGTTCTTACGCGATACATTCGCCTTTTTCTCATAAGAGGTAGGCAGAGGCCACTTAAGTGGCCTACTTTTCGCCCTCGCGGGAAACGAGACTTAACGGGTGGCAAACCACGTCGTCGTATTTTGGTACTAGTCAAAAAATTCTTACTTCCCATTGCGTTCCCACGAGCAGTATAGTGTCAGCATATTATGCTGTTATTCTGGACGTGTCTGTCAATACCTTATTCGCCTCTTACGACACCTACTCTGCCGGACACCTATCGGCCTCTTAGTTCAACGCATAAAAAACAACGAAAAGAAAATTGTCCCTCAATAAAGGTACATACTGATGTGTTCATTCATGTTTTTTTTTGGTTTTCCAAAATGGCACCGAACTCTTTCTTTCTTTCTCTTTTTTTTAAAAAAACGATGCCTCACAGAAGGATTTCACATGCACAGCACGACCAGGTCCTAAAACCAACAATTAGTGCTTTGTACAAATGTTGGCTCCGGCTGGGATTTGACCTAGGACCCGCGGCGTAGAAGTCAGGTACGCTAACCACTAGACCCCTGCATTTACTAAAGCAGCCTTGATTACTAGTATTCCCGTTAACCACTCCAATAGCGATTTAACTGGTTAAAATGAATCACGACTGCAGTCGCAAGGCGAGCTTTAATCTGCGTATAGTATTGTGTTGATAAAAAGATATTTTTTTTTGTTTCTAGGCGAAGGATTCCTAAGCAAGAATCCGTCTAGGTAGGTACCACTCCAGGGCCCGTTATTCTGCCGTGAAGCAGTAGTGTGCAAACATTACTGTGTTTCGGTTTGAAGGGCACTGTGAGCTAAAGTAATCACTGGGCATATGAGACTTGAGAACTGATGTCTCAGGGTGACAGGCGCAGTGTAGTGTTACACAGAAATGATCTGGATGACATAGCATTTTTTATGGGTAGACATTGCACTTTACATCAGGTGAACGTTTTGCTCGCTTCGTCGCTCTATCTAATAAAAAAAAAAAACAAAAAAAAGTGTCCCATAATTCGAAGGCTCGGTAGTCGTAGTAGCTGAGCCATGTGTTAAGGATCGCGAGTACGAGTCCCGTTTGGAACAAATATTTACACGGTCTGCAGATCAGTTATATTTTTCCGAATCTGGATGTTTCCACATTCATAATTTAAGAAGTATCGTAAGCTGGTTTTGCTTTTGTGTGGACATAAGGGACGATGTGAACAAACTTTCACATGATGGTTAGTAAAACTTCTGCTTGTAGCAGTTATGGTTGCACCCAGAACTTTGAGTTGTGAAGATGTGTGGTGCCGCGCTGCGCTTAAAGCACCACTGCCTAAGTCTCATATACTCGTATACTTTAGGTACATTAACTGCAGTCCCCTTTAAATCGAAACATAGTGGTGAACGCACTAGTCAGCAGAATAATCGACACTATGCTGATCCCTTGGCGGATTCCCACTCAGGCCTCCTACTACCTGTGGAGAAAAGGTATGTAAAATTTTTCATTAAATCAGTTATTATAGATTCGACAATATTCACCGGATTTGAAAAAGTCGTCTTAAATAAATAAACTAAACCAGTTAAATGTCTTGAATTACGGTATTCATAACTCACTAGCAATGTTAAACATTAAAGTTAATGATAAGTTTAAGTCATCTGTATAAGTACTTTGATGGTATTTTATGGAAATTAAGATTATTTATTAATGAAATAAATATGACAAGACTACTTAAAATATTCTTTTATTTTTAACAAGTTCTGAAAAAACATTAATAAGTGTTTATTATATATATGTAATATATTTTTGTAATATATGTAATCTATTATATACTATTTACATTATATACTTATTTATGTGTTACTTAGACTTTTTTCCGCTTGTCTTTATTGCTACATTTCTTCAAAATCTCACCACTCGTATTCTTATCCCTCATAAATTGCTATAAATCTCTCCCTCATAAATTGCCACAAAAGTTTGTAGCTCTCATTTTGGGAGGTATTTGCCATAGTTGCCACGCTTAGCAGGTGCATTGGAGTTTAATTTAACAGTTTAAGTATTTAGATGTTCCAGGAAGATGCTGCTTTCAATCTCCTGTTTTTAATTTTCCCTCTGTCGACTTTTACCTCGCCCACGGGATCATATAGGGTGGTAGATTCTCTTAAGCCGCCACACTGCAAACGGTTTTATCTATCAGTTGTTATATAGGAACAAAGCTAATCATGTATAGAATTAAGCACAGTTTTTCTGCGTACTTTAAATTTTGTAACTATCAAGTATTGCAAATGGTAGACTTAACGAGTGAAAGTAACCACTTAAGGAATTGAAAAAGATCGCGAGATCCCAACCTGTGGCCAGAGATACATAGATAAAGCCATAAGAGGAACAGCTAAAACATCACCGAATATAGGAGTATAAAAGTGAAGTCTTGACTAAACAAAAACAAAGAAACAGTTATTTTAGATATTTATTTTAATATCTTTTACAGTTTAAGCTACTCTCAAGTAATAATATATCCTTATAATTATATCTTAAGTTTAAGTAATACCGATAAAAGGCAATTGTAGGCCACCGAAAGATCGACCATGGCTGCACTAAAAATCAGTGCTGTGGGTACCCACAACTTATCCTTTCGTTGCGTCACACTGTAGCATTCTCTATTAAGTGTTACCATTATATTATGTGTGCGATGTGTATTAATGTATGTGTATATATATATACTCGTATATATATATATATTTGTGTGTATTTATAAATATATTTATATGTTTGTTACTTGTTTATTATTACTTTCTGTTATGTATGAATTAATTATGCTGTTTTTGTGTTATTTTCAAACCGTATGTCTGATGCAACGAATAAACTTTCTTTCCATTTATCTGACTTGCTACTATCAGAATTGCCTTAGATAACAATATTATTCATAAGGCTATGATATGAATGTTACAATACCTGAACCTTCATCTCGTCATGCGTATACTCGACTATGTCACATCGATAATATAACAATGGTCCTCTGCCCGTTCATGCGCCCACGCACCGAACACAAACGTCAATCGTTACAATTGGACTCGATCACCTCTCAGGTCGAAGGCGGGCGGAAAGTTCGTAGAAAGGTGTGCGGGGAACGGAAAGGTTTCGTTGCTATTTGCCATTAGTTAGTTTCCAACCAATGGGAGCTTTAAGGCGTGGCTATGCGTATGCGACGCCCGTGCGTCCAGACCTGGTTCAGTGTGGACTCAGCTGTCGTTTCGATGCCACGCAGGACATTTAATCTTGAGCTTTCGCTTGGTTTTTAATTATGAACTTTTTCTAAACGTGTCGTGTTTGTGTTGCTGATTTTCGAACAGTTTTCGTTATTATTCACTGACTGGTTGTCGTAAAATGATTTTGTGAAGTGACTTTTGGGTAAACATTTCTTCGTTGTCATTATTTAATTTTCAATACGATGATGATGGATCAGGCTCATTTTGGAGAGTATCTGCTGAGGCAGCAAATGTTGCATGCGGCTTCTCTTAGTGGATTACGTAAGTACTTAACTTTAAAAATAAATGTATAACGGCGAAATATATACTCTTTCTGAATAACAAAGGTCAGATAGTTGACCATAGATAATATTGGTCAATTTATGATCATTAGATCATAAATTATAAATGTATGCTTGGTTGATTTATCATCAGTTATTTTTTTTAGATTTGCAACTTATTAATAACGTGCACGTCTTATGTTTATATACCGTTATATGTTTATATACATGCTTATGGCAAACAAATATTATGAAAAAATATGAATTACTCGTTGAAATCTTTTCCAAGACGGCATTGACGGAATTTTTGGACGTTGTCCTGTATATAAATAATGTTTTAAACAAAAAGCTAGTTAGAAGATTCATTAAAAATGTTTGAGCACATGTTTTAATTCTAATAAAGAGAGTAACAAGAAGACAGAAATGATTTTATTCATTTATATCATAATAATATATAACGCAACACATATATTTCATGAAAATTTCGCAGATTTATATTATAGAAAGTAATGATATTGATCCTATACAAATCACACCATCATCATCATTTCAGCCTATCACTAGTCCACTGCTGAACATAGGATTCCCCCCATAGATTGCTTCAAACGTTAAGTCTCATTTTTGAGGGTATTTTACAAATCACAAATATACTTATTTCTGAGAAATTTTAAAGTACCTACGAGACCGAAAACAATGTTACGAATTAAAAAAAAATCATATCGATGTTGTGGTAACTATTTAGATAGTAACAATATTAGATACCCTCTGAGATTAGAACTCGAGAAAATGACAGATACGCCGAGAATTTAATAACTTTTTAATAAAACAAGGGCTAGAACTATTTCATCGTGTTTAATCATTATTTTTAATCGGCTTATTACAGAGATGTTCCAGTTGTTCAACACATAGTTAAAAAATACATTAATATTAAAATATCTTCCATCTAGACAAGTTCATCGCTAGATGTAAAAATTGCATATTTAATTTCACGATTTCAAATTATTATCAATAAATCTATGTGATATAAGGAAATACAGTAAGCTAATTAACATTTTTACCCCATAGTTCAAATGTTATCCCACAAAATAACACCTGATGGCATTAATGACTAGAAATGATGGTTGTGGCCGATTAAAACATTCCACTGCATACTAAATATTTGAAATTTCAAATAACATGATAAGCAAAGATCGAATGTAACGGTTTCCAATCTTTCTCACTTAATTAAACAAAATTTTTGTAGGTTGTTTTAAATCGAAATCATTATTTTAGTGAGCAGATTAATAAAACTATATTTTTTACGGATTGTATAGCGTTTATTCCCGTACAGCGCTCGAAACGTCGGGAAATAAATAGATACAATAGACCCGATAAAATCTTTTAAAAATATAGTTTTATTAAACGTCTAGTATTCGCGTAAATATAAGAAATCATTATGAGCAGAATCATCATCATCATCATCATAATTTCAGCCTATCACTATTCCACTGCCGAACATATACCTTCTCCATAGATTTCCACAAAACACGTAAGTTTGTGTCACTCATTTTGGGGGGATTTTGTGATAGTTGCAATGGAGGGCGAGTTGGCCACCGCAGTTTATTTATTTAGATGTTCCAGGAAGATGCTGCTGCCCATCTCCTGATTTGTAAAATGAAAATCTCTGTCGACTTTTACGACACCCATGGGACGAGATGGGGTGGTGGATTCTCTTAAGCCGCCACCACGTGGCAAGCAATAAATCAAAAATATACCCAACCTTATTACAGACATTCGTACCAACTGTGGCAACTCTTGCCCACTTGTGCCTAAATGTCTGGCAGTAAACTTCGTGACTACCTGACAATCGTGATGATACTTTCGCACAACTAATATATAAATTTTAATCTATTGCAAAAACTAGTATTCCTAATCAGGAATCCGTCTAGGTACGTACAACCGTAGTGCCAGTTATTCTGCCATCATGCAGTTGTGTGGAAATATTACTGTGTTTCCGTTTGAAGGGCACTGGTAGCTTGTGTAAATACAGGGCATATGAGACCGTGTAGTAGCGGCTAAAGAGAATCTGCCACCCCATCTCATCCCGTGGGTGTCGTAAAAGTCGACAGACGGAAAATTAAAACCAGAAGATGAGCAGCAGCATCTTCCTGGAACATCAGAATGGAATGAACTGCAGTTGCCAACCAAGCGTGGCAACTATGGCAAAAGTCCCCCCAAAATGAGAGCTACTATCATTTGTAGCAATCTATGAGGGAGGATTATGTTCAACAGTGGACTAGTAATAGGCTGAAGTGATGATGTGATGATGATCAAGAAATAATGTCATAAAGTGACGTGCGCAGTGTGGTGCCACAGAGAAATGTTCTGGGACGCAACATTTTTTATGGGCAAGCGTTGCACTTACCATCAGTCGTCTCGCTCCGTCTCTTTCTTCCATGAAAAAATAATATATTCATACCCACAAAATTAAACGAAGCGGATATAATCATTCAAATAAATGTTATTGCAATATTAAAATTCGTCAGATGGTTTTCGGCGACATACAAAGAAATGCTCGTATAATGAGACTTGCTTAGGATGATCACTGACTATGGTTGTATCTTCTGACGACAGTAAACATGTTGTTACTTGTTTCATTTTACCGATTTTTTAAAGAAGTAAATTTTAAGAAATAATTAATAATTAATTTAAAGTAAAGTTTTTGTAAGAAATAATATGCTTTGTTGAAAGTGAACGTCGCGTCGATGTCGCTCTGACAAACATCCCATATTGTCTAGTAAAACTTTGTTTCAGTGTAGTGTATAAAAGTGTATACGTGTGAGATTGTGTAAAAGTCAATGAATTTAAGAGGAAGCTTTAATTAAGAAATCATATTACTCTATCAATGAGTTTCTTAGTTAAATTAAAATCATCTGTCTAGGTAGGTACCACCCCAGGGCCAGTTATTCAGACGTGAAGCAGTAGTGTGCAAACATTACTATGTTTCGGTTTGAAGGGCACTGTGAGCTTGTGTAGCTAGCGTAATCACTGGGCATATGAGACTTAAGAACTGATGTCTCAGGGTGATGTGTCACACAGAAATGTTCTGGGTGACACAGCATTTGTTATGGGCAGACGTTGCACTTACCATCAGATGACCGTTTTGATCGTTTCATCACTTTATGCAATAAAAAAAACTATTGATTTTATTTTTTTATTATATCAACTTAAAAAAAAACATTAATGTAATAATCTAATTTGAGTAATTTCTTTCTGTATGCCTTTTGGTATATAGTTATGCCATAGTTCACATATAAATTATAACTGATATTTTTATTATATTCTATGTTAACGAAATACAAGATTTGATTTGATTTACATACCTATTTACTGATAATGATAAAACATTAGAACTTACTTTTACTACTTACTTTATAAACACACAAGTGTCAAAGTTTTAAGTAAAAACACAGGCCTATGTTTTGTGACGCATACATGTAATTTTGAATTTGCGTACGAACGTATATTCTTATCATACACTCACATCTGTAGCAAACTTTAGATAATGAGTCCGTGCACAAGTCGTAAGATGTTTAATATTTGATTTTTTATTGCTTCCTAAGACTTTACTCCGGGATATCGCGACGTTGCTGTCAAAGACAGCGGCACTGGTTTTATTTGCCTTCATGAGCCCGATCGCCCGTTATCCTGGTGATAACATTTACAGTAAAAACAAAATTTTCACGATAGTTAGTTTATATCTTGTACTAACATAACTATTAAAGTTACATTAACACTTTACTACTAATTATACACATAATTAAAGAATGTTGATCTTTCAGTTTATGTTGTCAGTCTTCTTTGATTCTTGATTAATTGAAAGTAAATTATAATAAATGATATAGGCTGTTATTCCACATTTGAAAATATCGAAAAATCTTTGGAAATTTTACATTAAGCTTCACATTGTTTACAGAGCATCGTGTCGGTGCTGACGCCGAGCCGCCGGCGTGCGAGGCGCGTCTATTGAACGCCGAGCTGTGGCGCCGTTTCCACGACATCGGCACTGAAATGATCATTACCAAGGGGGGCCGGTGAGTCTAACATTTTTTTTTGGTTCTGTCTCCAATAGACAACGAAGTGCCATCTGCAATGCCTGGCTAAGAAAAAAACTTTAACTTCAAAACAATCAAATATTAACGAAAACAGCGTTTTTTAGTCGACAAGCGACGTAGAACAATCATAGAAATTTATTTTACAAAGAACGATCAAAAGTATATAATTGATTAATCATTTCAAAACGGTTGAGATTGCAAAAATTAGAATATTTTACTGGTGGTAGAATTCCCATGCAGAAATCCGTCTAGATACCGCAGGACCAATTATTCTGCCGTTAATAACTGGACAGACAAATACAGAGACAGAATACGTGGCCTGGGATGGTACCTACCTAGACGGATTCCTGCATAGGAATCCTACTACCAGTAAAAAGTCTTGTATTGCAATCTCCAATACGTCTGCCAAGCGTCGACGATTACGACAAATTTACTGGAACCACAAAAATAATCGTTTAGGGAGTGATGATGATGATGATAGTAATTTCAGTTTATAATGAAAATCAAATATTTTGACAGCTAAAGTTTAACTGTTAATAAAAGTACTTAACAAATAAAAAAATGTATTGAAACATTTCATACCAAAGCAATATTGCTAATTAAATAAGTATCATAATTATAAATTTTAGCAAAAGGCTTACACGATATATCCATGTATATTATACGTACGTTCTGACATATATGACCATAATATATTTTATTAGCGTGCACAAATAAAACTGAAGATCGACGCGATATCGAACGTGAGATGTGGGTAAGATAAGTATCCTTATTCGGACATAATTAGAGATAACATACATAAATCCGTACATTGTTCACAAAACTTATTTTCGTTTAAATAAACGGCTGTGTATCGTATCAGATGTAGTTTATAGTTTCGTAATCATATCATAGCTGCACAGTTTTTCTGCTATAGTATAGGCAGAGAGTTCTCGTCATACTACTACTAAAGTGGCTAAATACAAGTAAGTACGTCAGAGTTCTGAAATGACTAGGGACAGGGGTGGGGAGAAACATAATAATGGTAAATGCCAAATTAAAAAAGATATTCGGTGATACTTATTACAAGTGAATGCTCTCGAAATAGATTTAATCCTTTAGCATTCATAAATTATTGATTACTTAAAACAAGTATCGTATAAAAAGCAAAATCAATTACTAAACTTGACCCGAACATTTATTTAGTTGCTTATTCAGATGCGAAATAAAAACCATAACATAAAATAATATGTCATAAAAACAATATTCACTAAATAAAAATATAGATGTAGCTAAAGTTTAAATAAAATTTTCATTACACTAACTTATTTAATTGTTTTACTTACTTAAACTGCTGATAAAGACTAGAGTTTAAATAAGGGAATATAATATCAAAGTCGTTAAGCGTTAGCGGGTATAAAAAACAGTTAGGATCGGCAATTCCATCGTAATAATGCTCAAAAGATTCTAAACACGTTCATATCTACACTAATTATCAGCGACATCGAACGCCGCGCCGATATTCCGACATGACTAACAAGCCTTGCAATGTTTTAACTTGAAACGATGAAAAACAGAGTCGTATTAGTAATGTACAGTCAATTAAACGACGCAGCTGTCGCGATCCCAGACTCGCAATTAAGAAAACACATTAAAAGATAGCCATAAATATTTTGAATTATAACAAAAACATAACGAAAACCCATTAGGGCTGCCGAATCTGACGCGGAGCTTGTTAACGCATAATTTGGGAGTCGGACCTCCGTCATAGACAAAACAAACAGCTGCCTCGTTGGTAATTTGTGCATTTCTCTAAATGGCCGAGCACAAATTACACCTTATTATAAGCTTGTTTGCTTTACGACGGCACCCCCTCAATTATTTTTTTACGTCATCAATAATGTGGAACAATCAGTGAAGAAATAACACAGTCCACGCGGTCTCGGCGCCTCCGAGATTTCCTGTGGTAGGTCCACCGCAACCCGATCGTCCCTGCACCGGTAATTATATATTCATGTGGTAATCAGCGTATGGCACTGACCGCGCCCATCTCCAAATAAGTCTCATCGGTTAAAACTTTCATATTTTATGTCGGAGAAAAGATTCGAAGTTAGATGACAAGTAAATTGCAATCAGTATGTGATTTCGCAGTTAATATATTTTATACAAAATTGTTATTCTGTGATCGATATTATGATTGAATGAATGTAACAGTACTTGTACTGTGGGCAAAAATACCATTGGGAGAGTTACATTCAAACAAGAAAATTTACTTACTCCAATTCAAGTCTGATTCTATCCAACTAGGTAACCCTAAGTTCCTCCTTATGGAGAACAATTGAAAAACTAAATTTTCGCAAGCTAACAGCACTTGTGAGCGATTGCTGTCGCGTCCGTTGTCGCCGTTCGCACGCCGCCGCGTCAGCTTTTTGCGCACGCCGGTAATTAGCCGGAATCATCTGCGTTCCTGACATCTCCTACATGTTTTTTTCGTATAGCCTCCGGCGGGGACCACCGCGCGACCGGCTAACTTCCCGATAATTTACCGCTTTATCCGGCTGGTTGGTGAATCTCGTTAACTGCCCTCGCCCGTCTAGAGGTCACTTTTGTTTGTTTTGTATTAATGATGCCGCGTGAGAGAGGCCGGGGGCTCGCCGGCGCCGGCCCTGGCGCCATACGAATCGAAATGGGTCAAAAATATTTAATTTATTTCCCGTATTGAAACCTAGTAAAATTTGTGTGCATCGGCTGTAATTGAGTTATTCAAGACGCTAGCGTGCATCTCGCGTTTTACCACGAAACGATTCAAATTAAAACGTAGCCCGAAGCTTTTAGCTCTTGTTCAAATAAATTTTTACGATGGGACTGGAGTGGGGCGAAGGTACGAAGTGAATTGGAAGCACAAACAGTGATATTTGGGCGGTTCGTTTGTGCAAGCGGGGCCGGGCGTCGAACATATAGCCGAAGTTAACACCTGCTACGCCTGATCGCCATATAAGCTTTATATGTGTATGTGTAAGTGTTCGGATTCGTAGCCACAGTCTTCCCAATTTTCCCACTCACACTTGTTAATGACAAAATTCCACAATGAACGCAATCCCTCTGCGTATTCAGCGAGCTCATATGGCGCTATGAAGAGGATACGTTTCTTTTATCTAAAAAATTTAACCAGTAATAACATATTGTAACATGTTTCGCATTGTTATAAAGCAAATAATCATTAATGATTTACGACAAACAATAACAAGTTAGAATAACAAGGATTTAGTTTCAAAAGTTGGACAAAGTTCATCTGTCCGCTACGAGAGACAATAAAGGTCTTCAATAATCATCGCATAAGCAAACAAACATTGGTTAGGATAGAGTATGCTATTTGTTTTTTTTTTCTAAACCGAAATATGACAAATGGGCATGGCGCGCCGGCGCAGATCGCTCGCGTGTCGTCGCGCGGACCTCCCGCCATTTTAAAAACAAACAGAGAACACAAAAACTCGTTATTTATTTAAGTGTTATCCGAAGGGTAGGGCGCGCCCGAATTCGCTTGAAAAAATCATAATAAGTTATAATTAAAAACGTCTGAGGCTGCGCATTGCTCGTGTTTTCTTTAATTTCAATTCACGGCGAGGCCGCCGCGCTCAATTCAACGGTCGGTTGTGGTTTCTATGACATTAAAGTTTCCGAGTCGTGAGATAAGGAAGTAATCTCATCTCGAATCTCGCGTCGTCTGATTCACATCCAGCGTGTGTAAGCCGTTGGGGCGCTTACTTTAACAGAAATACCGATTAATTGATTTGATCTGTGTCGTAATTAAAATGGGTGATTAGAGCGCGGGGAGCGGCGCCGGCGCCTCAAAGCGTCTCGAGCAGCATTCCTTTTGTTTTACCACGGGTCGTTTGTCGCCTGCGTGCTGCGTTGGCCACTGGCTGTCCTTGTCGCACTTAGAGGCGTGCGGGCGCGTGCGAGAGGGAGGTGCGCGGGCGCCGACCGCCTGCCGCGCCGACGGCCGCCCGCCGCGCGCCCCGCCCAGCACAGCACTAATAATCAGATTATGACAGCCTCGACCTCGACGCATCGCTCCTCATCCACCAACGTAAGGTACCTTATCATGCTTTACCCTCCCATAAGAATTTGACGTTAGAATGTCTATAAAGCAGTACTCGGGTCTGATGATCGATATCGATCAGACCTTATAATTTAAAGATCAAATTATAGTGAATTTATAGCTCCTTTCATTGCAGTTTTATTCCGACAGCTGTCTCTATTAAGTTAAGAAGTAACAAGTAGTATTAGTGTTTTACAATTGTGACATTTTCTTTTTTTTCAACTGGTAATTTCTATACAAAATAAAAATAAACTTCTGTATTGAAACTAACTACACAATTACACTAAAAACGTAATATTGGAAAATTGATGTTTGTACTCCTTTAAAATGATTGAAACCGTTTAACGTAATAAAGGCTTAGGTGACGCCAGAGCTTTTGTCGTTTGTTACAAAAAGCGTAACGTCATTGAAAGTAATGGGTAATTCCGGATCGAGACAGCAGCGGGCGAGGCATCCGAAGCACGCGCCGCTCCGTCGTCGCCAACGACCGATCATATCGCAATACCCCAGAGACTAAACAGCCACCACCCTTGATTAGCCGCTACTCACCGGTTACAATGCATTCCATTGAAATAATTAAACACCCTGACTTAACAGAAACGTTCTTCCACGCAGCGATGTATCCCGTTCTATGCGTAAGATACATACATTTTCCACGTAACACAACAAACGACAGAAAAACATGCGCAGTCACCACGGCTCCCGTGCCCTTGCATCAGTCTGAAACAATCGGTGAAAAAAAAAACGAAAACGATAAATTGAATTTAGAACATAAAAAATACGCATTCCCCATCACTGGTGCAATGCGGAGCACGATTCATTTTTTGCTCGAAGAGAGCGACTCTGATGATAATTTCTCATTAGGTTATAACATTTTGTCGGTCGAAACGTCGTAAATTCCTCGAATAATTTAGGGAAGAAAGTGGTCGTGTTGGAGATGTTTTGTTTTTATGGCGCCAACGAGCAGCGCAGGTTAGATCGGTATCTCTCGATACAAGCGTTTAACCCATGTTACGTGGAACTCGGGAATTATTCTCACGGGCTCGGATTCGGTTTGCTAACAAGTTGTAATGTGGGCTAACGACATATGTCACATTTTTTTAGTGTTTTAAAGCGAAAATATTTTATACCGGTATCAGATTTGCTAAATGCTTAAATTCCGCTTAATGTTTTAAAAATCTTCGTTTAATCATTATAATTCAATAAGGTTTAACATTTTAAACAATTTGTATCTTCGTTGGTTTCAATTATTTTTAGAAAGGGCAGTAGAAAGGTTATATACTTAGTTATAAGTATAATAATTGTGATTAAGTATGAAACGGTAGTCAAACACGTCACAAACATGTACCAGTTGGCCAGGAAAACGGTAGGTAGATCACATCTAATACCAGAAACCACGATAAGATCCCGGGCAGTATGCGGCAGTATTCCAAGCTACGTGTCCATAATGCGTCTCCCACAAACGGCTCTTACGTTTCAGACGTAGCAGGGTGCGTCGTCACTCATAACAATCATTAAAATTTAGGCACGTCCAAGTAGCGTGTGTGAGACATCTCTTAGTTGTAAATTTGTTTCATTTCACGCAACGCACAGATTGTTATGATATTTCATATATTTTCAACTACACTATTCTTTTCTACTTCTGGCTACTATTGTCGATATGTGATAAATTAATTATATATAAATATATAAATAACCTACAAATATTTGTGATATTGATGTCTTCCAGGCCAATTTCGAACAAGGCGACAACTTCCGAATATTGTCGGTAGCTATCAAATTTAGGAGATATTATAGTGCCCCAAGTGTACGCGCAAACACAGAGACACTCACTCGGCCCAACTTACCCGCGCCCGATGTAACGCTGATGCGATAAGATCTGAAGTAGGCTAGAACGCAGTTTCAGAAACACGGGGACAATCATAACACAACCAGACCCGAAAACCAACAATTTGTGTTTAAGCACAAATCTTGATTCAGGCTAGGATTCGAACCCTGGACCCGCAGCGTGGAACTCAGGTACTCCGTCGTCAAATTGTGATATATAGGGTAGTTGTGATAAGTACACGTTAGGCAGTCAGATTAACGACTGTACCAACAAAAGTCGTCCTGTCTTTTTTCCGTTTAGAGCAATTATTTCTTTAGTCACCTAATCAATATACACATAAAATAAACTATCTTTCTGTTTAACTCGGACTAATTTTACTGGTGGTAGGATTCCTACGAAGGAATCCGTCTAGATAGGTACCACCCCAGGGCCAGTTATTCTGCCGTGAAGCAGTAGAGTGCTAACTGTGTTTCGGTTTGAAGAGCACTGAGAACTAGCGTAATCACTGGGCATATGACTTAAGAACTCATGTCTCCGGGAGATGGGCGCATTGTGGTGAACACAGAAATGTTCTGGGTGACACAGCATTTTTATGGGCAGACGTTGCACTTACCATAAAGTGAACATTTTGCTCGTTTCGTCACTTATGAAATAAAAAAAAACGTATTTTTATCTTAAATTCTTTTATATCTTAACGTCTACTTGCCTGTCTGCTAGTCGATGACGAAAAATTAAGGATTTCATAAAAGTAAAGAAAGGAAGCATAATTATGTCCCATTTCTTGGTATTCGCCTCCTCTCGTTTTTAAATGATTGAATTTATTTTTGAGGGGTACGTTACATCGCGAGATGTCCAGTATCGAACGAGCGCGGGGCTAAAAGTTGAATTGCTAAAAGAAAGTCGCTGACTAGTATATATGACACTGATGTTACACCAGGATTTTATACGTAAAACGATTCTTTTATACGTAAAGCTTTTAAAAATTAAAGTAACAATTTGTTTCATAATTAATACTATTTAGTTTAAAATTGATTAAATAGTTTTAATCCACGATCGCTAGATCAATTTAGGTTGTCACTGTTAGCTTCATGGCTAGGGCACGCGTTCCCAAGGCCAGAGAGCGAATGTAAGTCCATTAAAATAACTTAAAGTACAGCAATATAGCGTTAGTTATTTGAACCAGAAAAATAATTTTATGTATACATAACGTGAGCGAGAATAGTTAGTAGTTACTAATAGTTTTGCGACTGAGCTGTTCTGCAAAATAAACCAAAAAACTACTGGAAGAATTAGAAACTGAAGTGAAGTGTCGTTATACTTTCATCATCATTTAAACCTTAAACTAGTCCACTGCTGTACATTGGCCTCCCCCATAGATTGCCACAAAGCTTTGTAGCTCTCATTTTGAGGGGTTTCGCCATGGTTGCCAAGCTTGGCAAGCGGATTGGCAACCGCAGTTTGTTTATTCAGATGTTCCAGGAAGATCATGCTGCCCATCTCCTTGTTTTTATTTTCCCTCTGTCGACTTTTACGATACCTACGGGATGAGATGGGGTGCTAGATTCTCTTAGGCCGCTACCAGGGCGATATACTTTTATCCTCTTTAATGAAAATTATTAGCTTCTGAACAGTCCATTGATGGAAGTAGACCTTTATCAATTACGAAGTAGTAACTTCAGTAATGTCCGAAATTTCCCTGTCCAAAATTATTTTATTATTTTATTGAAGCGAATAGAATTTGAAGCTCCAATAGCCGCGAAACTTCACGACGCAAGATCAAGCCCGCCCTACGACTATTGCTGTGAACTACATCCTAGCACAAGTTTTTACGATAAGTTGGAATGGTTAACAGGAACATTAGTAATGTTAAAAGCATTGCTAGTATTCTATTTTAGCAAATATTAAACTAAATAAAAAATTTAAACTTAATAAAAAAAATTTAAAAAAATATCTACCTAAATAAAACACACAAAGACAGAAATGACTAAACATTAAAATACGAAACTATTCTATTACCATTATAATTACAATAAAACTAAAAATATATTACCATTATTGTATATTTTTTATATTATACAATAATGGATATTAAAAATAAATACATGAAAAACGAAAGACTTTTTATTTCAATTAAATGCACGCCACTACCCCGTAATTGTTGCAGTGAAACTAGTCAGCCCAAACACAAAATTTACTTAGGGCATTGGATAAGATCAGGCGCAGGCATTCGCGTCGTGTCCTCACAATACTGTATGTAAATGCTCCTGCTGGCGCCGGTATAAATCATACAAGAAACGTATGGCCGTTCCGCCAGAATATTATTTTTTTGAATTTAGAACATGTTTTTTTACAATAATTAGATATTTAATTCTAAGAACTGAATAACAGAGAATATACTTCAAATAATTGCAACAGCGAACGAAAAAATTCGCTGATTGCAAGCCACTAAACGTCAATTTTTCATGGTTCGTACTAGTACTTAATACTATAAGAAAAATAGTAACACAATATTTTGCGGTTGGTCAAATTTTAATGATGTTCCTGTTTGGCTAATTATAGATAAACAAATATCTTCGAATTTACAATACAAAAGCAGCAAGTACAAAAGGAGAAAATAAGCATAATGTCGTAGTCTTATTAGCATCACTTCGTCAAATACAAGCGGTGGGTGGGGGCAGCCACCCGTGCGTCCCGCGAGATAGCATCGTCGCGACATCGCTTCGCCCGCGTATCACAACGTCACGCCGCGATCCTTATCACCACGCTACTGGAACCCACCTATAACCCCACTGACTACATACAAAGCATTATAGTCTTTAAAAAAAACCCATTTCAGACTTTAATGGCACCACTGGGATATCGTGTCGCCGCGAGTACGCTTCACCAAAATGGGTGCATCCGAATGATGCACGATTCTCTAATAAAAGTGTCGCTTTGGTGTTACTGCTGCCCACTCGTTTTGAGAACATGACGTTTTATAATGAAGCATCCCGCTTTGAACAGGCATTAACGTAATCGTGTTTTCTATGGTTACTTCTTGCAGAGCTTATTGTTGTTACAATAATAAATAGTAACAATAATAAGTAGCTCAGCGTTTCTATTTTGGTAACAAAAACTATAGCAAACTGTTCAGATAGTAAATAACAAAGAAATTAAATTTACTATTATATGTCAATCGACACAGTGATGTATCACGGACAATTTAATAACAAAAATGTTGAAATTAAATGTATATGTAAAGTTAAGGAAATATTTAAGTGACTTGATAAAGTTTATAATTTCTTTTTATTCCGAAACATTATCAGAATGCTGGACGCAATATAAAATGATACTTAATAATGACATTAAAAATAATAGTATACAATGTAGTCATTAACATGCCGTGTTAATACGCGCCTGATGACCGTATACCGTGAAAATAAAAGACGTCCATCTAACGAGGCGACATCAAAACACATTTCTGTGAAATATGTAACAATTGTTCAATGTCAATAGCACAAGTGGGATGTCGCAACCCGCCTACTAATTGCGGTGACGCGTCCGAAGCGGCGCGTTTGTGCTCGACACATTACCAGCAGCCTTGGCGCGATTCTCAGTACGCTTGTAAGATGTGGTACTGATGCGAGTGCTCAGCGGAGAACTTTTATCACCAACGCTCCCGTAATTCCTCTGGGATTGAGGATGTTCATGGGCGGTGATGATCACTTACTTTCAGATGCACCGCATACTCCTTTACTCCCTCTCCTATAAAAAAAATCTTAAGTCCCAGTTCGGTTCATACGTTTGGTATTCGGTGACTCACCTTTAAGGCGTCGTCGCCTCTAAAATTGTCTTTGCACAATTTCAAACGGCAAAGTTCAATTTAATATTAAACTGATACTGTAGATAGAGACGGCCGGCAAAAGGACTAACTAAACTAAATGTAATTGTAACTATATTCAATGATTATTAATTTATCGATGTACTAACATAGCTTTTGTAAGGCTCTATCCACTTAGACTCGAAAAAACTATCTGTAAGCATGGAAGTTATCAACAATCAGGTAATCAACAAACATTCAACCAACTTTTGTACATTTTAATTATTATCATATAGAATAGAATAGAATAGAATAAATTTTTATTCAATATAGATTATTTACATAATACTTATTGAAAGTCATTTTTTTTTCTTTTTTTTAAACTATATATATATGTCGTGAACGTATCCATTGTCGTATAACTATTACAGGTGTTGCCAAAATATTTTAACTTCATTTAAGTCCCTTGGCCTGTCTTTAAATATTGCAAAATATTAACAGGTAAATGCATTGCCGTACGGTGGCGTTGTAATGGAATCGACCACCCGTCTCATGCCGTTGGTGTTGAAATCAACTAAAGACTGGTGGTAGGATTCCTATGCTGGAATCCGTCTAGGTAGGTACCACCCCAGGGCCAGTTATTCTGCCGTGAAGCAGTAGTTTGTTTCGGTTTGAAGGGCACTGTGAGCTAGCGTAATCACTGGGCATTTGAGACTTAAGAACTGATGTCTCAGGGTGACGTGCGCAGTGTGGTGTTACACTGAAATATTATGGGTGACACAGCATTTGTTGTGGGCGGACGTTGCACTTACCATCAGGTGAACGTTTTGCTCGTTTCGTCACTTTACACAATACAAAAAAAAAGAAAATTCCAGAAAAATCTAATAGCGGGGTAACCATCAACATATGCCAGACCTGATCTTTCAGATCGGTGACGGGAAGTAGCATCTAAGGTGCGAGACCCGAGGCCCGACACGGGCACTGCGATAGCCAATCCGCTTAAAAACAATCTGAAAACTTCTTCCGGATTTCATTCCTTTTTCTTTTTTTGTTGAAGTCTACAAATACGCCGTAAACGAACTTTTTCGTACATTAGTTGTTACCCCAAAATGAAAGCTCTAAGAAACAGTGTAATGTATAAATTATGTTACCGTACAAGGATAAATTCAAGGATTGAATCATACCGCCATCTATGTTACCGTACGCTGTTCAAAGTCTGTGATGTTTAAAATAGTATACGCTAGTAGCGAAGCTCTTACGCCATACAAACCGAATTAATATCAATTAACACACACTGCCTTAATTGTGAATCGGGCGCTGTTCGCGTGCGGCGGCCTCTTTGTCGGCTACACTGAGCCTCTCCCTCCAGCGTTAATTCGCGAACAACTCCCTTTCGCTTCTTTGAAAAGCTTCCTAAAATACAAGCGCTGTCGAGTTCACAACTTCCGCTAAGGGATAGTGAACTGTACGTCCGGCGCATACGTTAGTAATTAGAGAGCCTGTCGGTTAGCTTGGTTCTAGGTACGGCATCACGGTAGGATGAGCGAAGATCCTGCGCATGATAGATCGTTCCTCTCTGAGATCTGTGTTAGTTTATGTTAGTCGTTGTTCCGGGTTATGAGACCTGACCGACCAGTTCGGTCGGCGTCTATAAAAATTAGGTTGGAATTCCATTTCATGACAGGTTTGTGCAAATTAATTTTAGAAATAACCCTACTAATATAATAACTATCTTTAGAATTAATTTTTAATCTTTTGTACACTCACGTCTTTTATTCTTTACGGAGATTAAGCAATAAGTTAGATCAAATTCCGGTAAAGTGAAATTCAATAATAACGAAAACATAAATATTTAATAGCAGTGATGAAATATAAAACGAGAAATTGATTCAATGTTTTTAAAACTGTGATATTTTGTAGTGATATCCATTTCATAGTGATGTACGTATACACGACAAGATAAAAAATGTCTACGCGATTCTTAAGGCAATTAAAATATGAAATATCAGAAATGCCCACGCTACTTACTATCTTCACAATCATCCTCTAAGATAAAAATCTCCGCGTTTTAGGTGATCATCAATTCTTTTCTTATAACCCAGCTTTGACAGGATTATAATTAGAAACTGTCCGTGCTTACGGTTTGTCGTTTTTAATGTCGCTAGCCGGGTCCCATACTGCGCTCGCATTTCATTAACTCCAAAGTTAAAAAATTGTGAGATCTCATAAAATAGCGTGATTTATGCCGGGTCGGGAGCTAACGAGCGATCGCCACTGGTCGGGGACGGAGACGGCACGGGGCAGGGTCGGCAACTGTGCGGATACGTAATGTGCGTAACACGAAATATATCACCTGTAATAACTTAGTTTGTAAATAAAAATGTATGCCCCGAATGAAAAATCAATCAATAAAAGATTTTTTAATATTTATTTTTCCATCGAAATATTTTTTTTATCAGGATATAAAGTTTCTTAATTGTACAATATTTCTTTCATAAATAGTATGATTTAATTATAATCTTGCAAGACGTTTTTTTCAAATTATTTTATTGTACAAGTAAGCTTCGGCTTATCTATCTAGTCCTAAATGAATAGTTTAAAATATTATTTATGTAATAAAAAAAAAATAGAAAAATTTGTTTCATAACGAATTGTAAAAAGTTGGAATAAATTATTAGCTTAGACACAGAAAAAATAATATAAAACACTACAATGAACGCACACAACATCTATAAAACTTCATGTCTAATCGATCTAAATCAAAAAGATTGTACAACTTGTAGTGCATTATCTTAACGATCTGTTGTCCGCCATGAATGGCGTCAAACGGCGCATAATAGGCTCTAGATGCGGCCGGCGATAAGCTTTGTCCTGCTCGATCCCCGCCCGCACTAACTGTCAACTAAATTACCGCGCGTTTGTCGGCCCTTCCATTTGCAATTTACGAACTAATACTGCTTTAAAACGTATGCCGCGGCGCCGGCGTTTCAGTGTGCTAAACTTTTGGACACGAAAACCTTTGCAATACAGAAAAAACGCATCTTAACTATTTTGCTGTTTCGTTTGGTTTTTTTATATGAGTTTTCAGTGGCAACTGAGCACGCTATCCCCCTGAATAAAAGTGACCCTAACGACCAATTGATACCTATAGCAGCCATAATTGAAGAATTAAGATTATTTTTTTCTCCTGAGGATTTTGTAAGCAAGAAAGAAAGAAAAAGATATTCGTTGATGTTGCATGTAGACAGACAAAACTATATAACATTAAAAATACATGGAGTCATAAAAATTCAATAAAAACAAGGGAGCGTTACAATGATAGCAAAAAACAATAATTAACAAAACAACAATGTAATAAAATAAAGTAATAGTAATAAATATTCTAATAAAATTAATCTAGAACCGTCTGTTTATAATGCTATGCTCCAAAAAGAGATATTTGCCCGAATTGCATCCTGTCCTGATTCAGTGGTTTTAGGAAATGCCTCTATCCCAATAACTGTCTCCGGTTCTTGTCATTAAGGAACGCAGTATTTTAGTGGCAGTAGTGGTGGTAGTAGGATTCCTATGCAGGAATCCCTCTAGGTAGGTAGTTGTAAAACCGCAAGGCCAGTTATTCTGCCGTTAAACAGTAGTGTGCAAACATTACAGTGTTAAAGTTTCAAAGGGCTAGTGAAATCAATGGGCATATGAGACTTATGAAGTCTCAAGGTGACAAGCGCTGAGTGGTACCATACAGAAATTCTCTGCGTGACTCAGCATTTGTTATAGGCAGAAATTGCACTTACAATCACGTGAACATTTTGCTGGTTTCGTCACTTTCTACTATAAAGCAATAAAAATAAAACAAAAAACAAACAGGAACGTTACACCGCAGTAATCTGTGGTTATGCTAATCGTTTTTTCCGGGATTCTATCTGAACGTGTTTTTTTCCCGATCGAACAGACCATTTATCTACTACAGTATCATTGCAATCTACCCGGTCATGCCTCTGCTATATATGCGTAGTAGCGTTGCTCTACCATACATACATACAGTGACGCCTTTTTACCATATATTTCGTAGGCAGGGGCCACTCCCGTAGCCCACTTTTTTTCACCTCGCGGTAAACGAGTCGTGAAGGGTGGCAAACCACGTCGCCGCAGTTTTGGTACGTGTCAAAAATTATTCCTGCCCATTGCGTTCCCACGAGCAGTACAGTGACAGCATTGCATGTTATGGTGTTATTCTGCATGAATAAAGGCTGTCCGCCTCTTACGATACCTCGGTAAGAAACAGGTATGTGCTATTCTACTCTGCTGGACACCTATCGGCTTTACCACGTGGCTATACCACAATGACAATTTTCACAAACTTATGTCAATGCTAAGAAAATCACACAATTCTCGTTCACAGTTCGACCTCGTTATTTAGAGTGCCGTAGTAAACAAATCCCATTTCGTTTTATTTAAATTTAAACATCGCATTTGTAGCCACGATATTCCGCAACATTGTAATAAAATGGATATCAAATGCGTAAGTGAGACGAGCATTAATTGCAGCGGCGCTCACAAAGAACAAAATTTACAATTCGCGAATGTATTACTAAAACGGATTCAATTGCGAGGTCCGCAGAGGCTACCTTTATTGGTAAAGGGCGCCGACGCGGTGATTAAAAATTTCCAATTTCCGTACAGCGGCGGCGCTGGTGCGTTGGTTGTAAATTTTGCGAGGATCGACGCATTAAAATGTCGCGCAGGTGCTTCGCGAGCCATCTTCGTTTCGAGACATTATATCACACGTCGTCAACTCTATTCCGTTTTCGTACCTTAATATATTACAACAATAATCTCTATCAATTATCAATAATCTTTATCTTAGGGACCGGGCGTTCACATGCGATAAGTGAGTTCGATGCCCGGTGCCGGCACCTCTAAAATTTGTTATGTTAAGTGCTGATTTACCACGTGCTCAGCGGTGAAGGAAAACATCGCGACGTAACCTGTATGTCTGAGGAATAAAAAAATTAGGTGGACATGTGAAGTCCGCCAATCCGCATTCGGGCAGCGCGGTGGACTTTTACCGGCTCCTAAACCATCTCAGAACAGAGAGGAGGCCTGTGCTCAGTAGTGGGATATTAATAGGCTTTCACTTTACATTTTTACTTTTATGTGGTGTAATAAAGTATCCACTACTTACGGTTACATTCTAAAAAAGTGATACATTATAAGAAAGCTTCGCCCATTTCAATCATCAGCAGCACCAGTTGATGATCTGAATTTTATTAACTTTATTGGCAATTTTGATATACTTATTGGATAATGTTTTCTTTTATTTACGCGAATATTACACATTTAAATAAAACTACTTTTTACGGATTTTATCGCGTTTAATTTCTAACTACGAGTATTTTTAACTCGACGTTTCGGGCGCTTTACAGCACCCATGGTCACGGGGGGACTGAGGTGACAGTTGTCCCGATGTCATAGTTAACCCGGAGTACCTTCAGCTTTTAATTATTGGATCTTATTGGATCATAAAAGTATGAATAAATTTAATGTCTAGGAAATGAGAGATGAAAAATAAAAAAAAAACAGTCGAAAACAACATTTTTGTGCTTTTAGGTTAATAGTCCTTATAACTCTCTTGCTAACTTTTCGCTTGTCTTGTTCAATCTAATTTCAGATGTTGTAATAAAACAACAGATTATAAATCACCGCATAAATTTCTGACCTTTTAAACAAAAAACAGTTATTTATAATCAACATATATTGTCCGAAAGCTACGATTTTTTGTCCGCTGCCACCTGCAGCCGTGCTCGGCAAAAACCGCCAATAAAATAAAACAACTTTTTGTCAAAATCGTTATGATTGAAGGTGCTGTCGCTGATTTTAAACAAAGAACAACAGATAGACGGCGCCCATCAATATGCTAATACGGAGCGATATCGCTCGAGACGATTCCTAAGGGTTTTTTGTGACCGCGCCCCAATTGGTTTATTTGTTTTGTTACGAGCTTATTTCTTCTTGAGTGAACTCTATTTGCAGAGGCGACCTCGTGGCATATGGAACAGTCTGGGAATAAATTTGTTTTGTTTTTAAGACGTAAGTTAAGTAACATTTTTCTTTTAACTATTTCAATATTAAAATGCATTTTTTACTGGTCTTGTGGAAGGAGATAAGCTGCAGCATCTTCCTGGAACATCTGAATAAATAAACTGCGGTTGCCAACCCGCCTGCCAAGCGTGGCAACTATGGCAAAATCCCTCCAATATGAGAGCTACAAACTTTTGTGGCTGTCTATGTTCAGCAGTGGACTTGTGATAGGCTGAAACGATGACGACCGGTCTTGTGAATAAATTGAACACTTTTCTCTTCTAGATAGAACTTAGATAAGTATACTCCACTTCAAAATGTATGTGGGTGTACCTCTCACATTGTGTTTATTGGTTGTTCAATTTATGCATCATGCTAATGAATATGTATCGCATACAAATAGAGACGAACGTGAACCACCCTAAATATGTATCAAATTAGAGAAAGGTAATGTAGTATTATTTGCGCATTAACAAATATCAGTTACGCTTAACAGCACACATGACTGAATCAAATTGGAGGCTTACTTAGTGGTTGATCAATTTGCGAGCCGCCTGGGTGATGACGTAATATTACATCTGGCATTGCGTGCTTTGCCCGCTCGCACGCAGCACTTACTCGTATATCATTTGTTTTGATCGTTAGTACTTAACAGTTCATAAGTTAGCAATCAAAACAACGACCGTTTAGCGTCATTGCTTGATGGCTTTATTTGTAGTCATTTGTTTCTTTTTCGTTTCGAGTCCGGTATTTGATGTAGAAAATAGAAAACCCGAATATTTTTTTTAAATATTGGCCACACGTCGACTTGTACGTAATAAAAAAATAGTAGAGTTTATATAATATACGCAATTTTCGTTTTTGTTATCGCATTATAGCGTTAACCATAGTGAAAACACGCCGTCCGTGAGAACGTGAAGCTACGATTCACACAGGCCGCTCACACAGCTCGAGTGAACAATTTGACACTTCCAGGTGTCCGATTTTTTATGCGTCCAGACAATGGCGGAAGAGTATTTACCCAGGCCCACATCTGGGCGGACGAAAAAAACCGGCCGGACCTCTCGTGTGCGCGCTAATGAGCGCGGGTAAGCGAGGGCTTTACAGGCATTCTTGTAGTTTAACTCTCGTCTTGGGAATTAGAGATACTGTTTATGGTACGAGTCGGACGCTTGTGTAAATGAAGCGCAGATGTCGTGTAAGAGGACAAGGGCGCGACTGTGTCGTGTTAACGGCCATCTTCTGCTTCCTAACATTGAACTTGAGCGATAAAATGCCCATGAAACCAGCAATAAAGATACGTAGTTCTCGAGAGGGGTAGGTTTGGGATTATTGCTTTACAAACTGTTGAGCAACGTTAAACAAACAAGCTAATAAAATTGCCGGCATCGAGCGTCCCGCGCTAAATTTTCGAGTGCGGATGTTAGAGCGGATGCGACGGTTTCTTCCTTAGCTGTTAGCGCCTCCGTGCGGCTATTGGCGAACTGTTACCGATTTACGACCCACTCTAAAGTTTATTCAACGCGATTTTGGTGGTCCCATTGTGTTCCACTAAGTCCCTTCCCACCGGCGGAGCTTGAGCTTAGCGCTGCCTCAAGAGGCCTTTTATGGCATCCCGTTTTTATGGTCTCCTTATATCATTTGCATCGACGTTTAAATCGCATCGTTAAAGTATCAAATTTTAAGATTTGACATTTACATTGATAAAAAGCTAATTTATTTATTGTCTCTTTAAAAAAATACTATTTATTCATTTTATACTAAACAACTTCGTAATAAGAATGTGTGTGTTGTTAACCTGGGCATTGCATAACCTGAAGCCCCACTGCTGAGTAGAGGCCTCCTCTCAATACTGAGAGGGTTTTGGAGCTGGGAAGGGTCCGCCACGCTGCTCCAATGTGGATTGGCGGTCTTCACATGTCTTGGAAATATTTATTATTCCTCAGACATGCAGGTTTCCTCACGATGTTTTCCTTCACCGCCAAGCACGTGGTAAATCGACAATTAAAAATGCAATTGACACTTTTAGTGGTGGCGGCATCGGGAATCGAACGTCTAGCCCCTGAACTACCACAAGGAATAGTTTGTATCTATTTATTAAACAGAAATACGTTAGTTTTAGACCAACCTCTCGTTATATTCAGCGTTATCCAGTGGATAAAACTAATGCATGCGCAAAAGCGTTTATCTGCCATCCATCATGCAAGCTACTTTATTACGGGGTTACAACACGGTTGGAGGTTTATTGTAGGTTTTTATTTAAACGAACGAAGCCTCATTCGCATAAAGTAGCTCGTTGAACGTCACATCTTTGTCGGCGACTTCAAACGGCTCGATAAGTGGCCGGTGAGTGATAAGAGACGAACGGTAGCACGGGAAAGGGTTTGTCGTACGGTCAACAAGAGAGACGTGGACACCGTGTTGGTATTGAAAGTACATATTTGTGTTTAAGCTCGGCATTCAAGATGTTTGTCTTGGTCTATTGTAAATATAGACATGTATTGTGATTATTGTCTTTGTCTTTCTACTGATTTTACAGTATCTTTTATTTTCATAAATTTCAAAGACAAAGGTAGCTTTTTCAGAAATATTTTTGTTCACCTAAAATTTTTATGAAAAATTTATTATTTGTTGTCTCTTCGTCGTTCCATTACTGACGGAATCTGGAAAGAATAAAATATAGCAAAATTAATAGCATTGGAGAGAAAATTTACAATTGTTTACATTTTTATCACAATTCCAAGATTCTTTTTATGCTTTGTTTTATTTAATTTAAAAAAAAATTATGTCTGTAAGCTTAGATATTGATTGCATAGAATCTGGATTACTATCCAAACAAAGACTAATTGTGCCAGTTATTATCCTGTGATTAACTTACTCCTAGATCGTAATGTGTCTGAGTTACTATATTTATATTAATCATTCAATTATAATAAAGTCCATGCGAACTAATAGACATTGCATATTTAATAAACGGGCCGCTCAATTCGTTTAGTATATTTTATGTTACAAGTATGTCTTAATAACGTCTCAGAATTATTTATCTCGATTGTTATGACCGCATTAACACTGATAATTTTTATTTTCAACATATTTTCTACAATTTCCTCGTGTCTTTCACTCAGTCCGTACCTGATCGATATCCACGTAAGGCAGTAGCGGCGCTCGTAAAGTTTAAATGGGGGCTAATTTAGTGTGTTGTTAATTGAGCTTCTGTCGGCGTGGCTTATCAGCGGGTTGCATTAGCGTGGCCGGCGGCCGCCGCTGCCTCCCTGATAACAGCGCGGCCTGTTATGACTGATGGGGAGTTTGGAGAGTTAGCTGATAGTGTTGGATTCTGTTGAAATTGACACACATGCAAGTACATGCATGAATACTTATGTATATAATACAGATTATTCAGATGTTATAGGAAGATGCTGCTGCCCATCTCCTGGTTTTCATTTTTCCCTTTGTCGACTTTTACGACAGCCATGGGAGCAGATGGGGTGGTAGATTCTCCTTAGCCACCACAACACGGCGATTTTCATAATACATTTTTTTTATTGGATAGAGTGACGAAACGAGCAAAACGTTCACCTGATATAAAGTGCAACGTCTACCCATAACAAATGCTATGTCGCCGAGAACATTTCTGTGTGACACTACACTGCACCTGTCACCCTGAGACATCAGTTCTTAAGTCTCATATGCCCAGTGATTACGCTAGCTCACAGTGCCCTTCGAACCGAAACACAGTAGTGTTTGCACACTACTGCTTCACGGCAGAATAACTACCTACCTAGACGGATTCGCAGTCCTTCCCCAACTGCATCCATTCATTGTGGGTGGGTGCACTTGTACACATAAATTGCATAAATGTCATACAAATATTCATCCATGGGAAATCCACGACCCGTAGCGCAAAAGCCAGTCGCTTAGCAACTGCATCTACCTATCCGCATACTTTTATCTGTACAGACTAGTTTTACGAGAGCGGTGGTTTTTTATACAAGGACGGTAATCTCTAAGACTTTACCAACTCTAAAATTTTCAAATTAATTTTTGTATTCCTATTCTCGATAGATCTAATATAGTATATTTTGTACAAAATAGTACTTTGTGAATTATTTAGTGATTTGTTAAAAGGAATTCGTCTAGGTAGGTACCACCCCAGGGCCAGTTATTCTGCCGTGAAGCAGTAGTGTTCAAACATTACTGTGTTTCGGTTTGAAAGGCACTGAGAGCTAGTGTAATCACTGGGCATATGAGACTAAAGAACTGATGTCTCAGGGCGCAGTGTGGTCTCACGCAGCAATGTCCTGCAATGGGTGACGCAGTATTTGTTATAGGCAAACGTTGCACTCACAATCAGGTGAAAGGTTTTGCTCGTCGCGTCACTTTATTCAATAAAAAAAGTAAAAGATTTGTCACACAAACCGCAATTGAACTGTTGTTTAATCTCACCAAGAAATCCGTATCAAACAAATGATGAAATGCATCAATGTCTTATAGTCGAGAGTAATTTGTGCAATTTTGACATATTTTTGAAGATTCCAACAGCACTGACAGTACGTAAAAAGAGAAGAATAATTTAAGCTTGATACGAACTGCGATCCCGGCGGGCGCGGTTGACCAGTGTCGATAAGCACCGGCGCCACGTGTATCTCGACATTTATGACACTATCGCTTTATGACCGAACAAACGGGTGCCAAAAGCCCTCGTTTATCCACACTTTTACTCCTATCACATGCTTTTATAATCACGATAAAATATTCAATACGTCTTCGAGTCGATCGCCATTGTCCGTGAGACGGACGCAACGCTAGCCTTATGGGAGCTGTAATTTTATTATCGCCTTCTTTGTTTGTGTTAGGTTTGTTTTAGAGCCGATGTAGATTTATCTTTTGTTTTCTGTTATGTTCTTTCGTGTCTCTAATTTGTTTTATTTCAGATTTTTTTTTTGTATGGCGTTTAAAATATCAATTCACATATCGTTAATGGATATTTATAGTGTAATGGAGGGTTTTACACCTTTTGGTATAGGATTTAAAACTAGCTTTTAGTAAACGTTTGATTGGATTTAGTAAATGTTATAAAAAAGAACATTTCCAAAATAAATAAAAAAATAAAAAATTGGTGACGATGAATGCACACTTATTTATGCATAAAAGCGAAGACCACATGACCTAGTGGTTAGCGCATCTGACTTCTACTGCGCGGGTTCTGGGTTCGAATCCCAGCAGGACTTAGTTTTCGGGTCAGGGTGTGTTGTTTAGTGAAATGTATGTCTGTAAAGCGCACCCACAATGCAGAAGACATCCCACCGTGAGACATCGTTTTTTATAAAAAGAAAGAAAATGGATATAAACTACACGAGTCTCTAGAATAAGTCTCTAAAAACAGATGCTGCATATCGATGCAGAGAAAAAACGCCATTTTTCCTTTTTATCAACAATTTTTGCAATAATTTATTTTGATAACACATCTATAACCTCAATATATATCATTATGTTTAGCTTCACATATAAAGATCGAGTAGATTTTATTTTATATTTGACATTTTATTTGCGAAAATGTAATAATTGCTAGCTAGTATAAAGACTAGCTTCGCACGTCCTAACAATGATACATCGCATCGAATCTCAGTCATCAGCAACATCAGCAGCTTCATAAGAGTCCACCGCATAGGACATGTTCCAAAAGTTTTCATAATCGCCTGCTTTACCGTAATCGCCGAGCTTGAACAGCAAAATCGCGATCGTCGCTGACACCCCCCCCCCCCCCCTAACCTTCTCACCTGTCTGCATAATTTAGACAAATTACATTTACTTTGACTATTCTCTTTCATGGGTTGCAGTAATTATAAAGTTTTGTATATTGTGTCACAATCATTATCATCATCATTTCAGCCTATCTCAGTCCACTGTTGAACATACGCCTCCCTCATACATTGCCACAAAACCCAGTCCTGAGCCACCTGCATCCATCGACTTTCCGCAAAATCGTGCAGTTTGTTGTTTTTGCCATCGTGAAGTACTACAATGATATTTTTAGTAACACTGTACTTATTAAGATCATTAAAAAGGATTCCTATATAGGAATCTGTCTAGGTGTTCATTCTGCCGTCAATCAGCATGGTTTAAACATTACATCTAAACATTACATTTAAACATTATTGTGACACAGAATTTGATATGTGTTTAGGTCTGAAGAGCACTGTATTATTACTAGGTATATGAAAATTAAGAATTGAGTGGTGGTAGGATACCTATTCAGGAATCCGTCTAGGTAGGTACCACCCCTGGATCAGCTATTCTGCCGTGAAGCAGTAGTGTGCAAATATTACTGTGTTTCGGTCTGAAGGGCACTGCGAGCTAGTGTAATTACTGGGCATATGAGACTTAAGAACTGACTTCTCAGGGTGATGGGCGCAGTGTAGTGTCACGCAGATGTACAATGTTCGGGGTGACACAGCATTTACTATGGGCAGTTGCACTTACCATCAGGTGAACGTTTGCTCGTTTCATCACTTGTTAAAATAAATAAAAAAAACTGATATTTTACTTTCAATGAAAAATAAATTAATTCAATCACATTTTAAGTTCTCTTTAAAATTTGTTACAGGCGGATGTTCCCATCCCTTCGCATCTCACTGAGTGGCCTCGACCCGCGCGAAGAATACTGCGTGTTGTTGGAACTATCACTGGTGGGACGAAGGCGCTGGCGCTGGGCAGGCGGCGCGTGGGCAGCTGCTGGGGGGGCTGAACCGCAGTCACCCAGACGGCTGATGCTGCACCCTGATTCGCCAGCACCGGGACACCATTGGACGGCTAACCCCGTGTCCTTCAGCAAGCTCAAGCTCACGAATAATACGATGGACGCTCAAGGACACGTAAGTTTTGATGTTTACAATTTAAATAATGTTAATGAAGGAAAGGAAGTTGATTTGCTAAGATCCGTATGCAAAATTTAAAATTATGTGTATTACTTACCTCGACTGTTGTGCGTCGTAGAGTTAAAAGCAGAAATAAGAAATTAAAAGCGATTAAATGTGGTTTAGTTTGTTATATGATTAAGTTTTGTTTCTTCAATATAATGATAACGCTCTTTCTTGTTATTATTTATTACCTTTAATAGTAAAAAAAATTACTTTCATAACACTTACAAATAACACTTATAAATAAAGACTAGGTCTCTTTCAACGGGAACTGATAAATTATTGGTACTTTGAAGAGCCGAATTCAAAATTAGCAATATATCTACACCATCTAATAGTACCATTAAAATATGAAAGAAGAATTCAAGTAAATTTTCATAGTTCATGGGTACAATCGCGACTATAATTCGTGTACCACATCATCAAAGGTAACGCCTACCGATGCACTTCCCTCCACGTAAACGGTACGAGTACATGATTATGCACAATCGATTTTGAACTCTATTACTCTCATTTTAAAATCAATAAGCTATAACCACAAATATAGTAGTAGTAACGCTTTAAAATAAAATTGTTGATGATACTCAAAATATTTGTTATGGAATAATAAGACATATCGTTCGTGTTATAAGGTTGTTATTTATCGTTTTTACAAATAATACGCGCTCCAGGGGTTCTATTACAAAGACGTATTTAAGCAACAATAGATACGCTGAAAAGTATTGTATGGTGACACAATCACGGCAGCTAACTGTATTCCTTTCTAGGCGGCATGTTTAGACAGCGCCTATGACGCCTGGATTAATGATGTACTACGTAACGCATACACTTTGTTCACGGTATTTGATGCTCGCTATTTGCTCTGTTTTGTTTATACAAACACTTCCAAAGTGAAAATATTCTCTCTCTAGGAATCACTGTATCAATGTTTGTTCGGCGCGTGTTTCTCTTTGGTTTCCACTTTTAACCACAGCCCTATAGTTTGATTGCGGACAAAAATGTTTTTATGAGGAAATTTACAAAGTTTAGTGCTTCATGATGCAATTAGAATTGATGAGAACAACTAGGATTATAACACTTAATACGTAATTAGAATTAAAGGTAATAGAATAAAAAGATTATTCGCATAATGATTTTTTATATTTACGTGAATTTTACGGATGGGCAGGACATAACAAGCTAGATTGTGAATGTGGTCTCTTTTATATAAGGCAAACAAAATTATCAATAAAAACCCGCAAAAAAGAACATATAGCTGATGTGAAGCATCGTTGCTCCAGGAAGTCTGCAATACATCAGACGTAGAGAGCGGCGCGCAATAGTCAATAATCACACCGCGTACACACGAGTCACACGTGTTCCAGGGCGGTTCTCACCGCCCAGAGTTACCGACACACAAGTCGACAGTCTGAATGGACGCCCGCAGCCTCCCTCGGACGGTCATTAGACGACTTAAAATATTTAAGATATTCGAAATCGCGAAAGCACGCAACGAACGCGACACAGTCCGAATTTCGAGGTTTTTGTAGGAGTTTTTATTTATTTATTTATTTATGTTTGGGTCAAACCAAACCTGGAACGCGGGCCCCTGGCCTGCGAGCACAGTATCCGATGAAGCTGTAAAAGCCGAGAAGGCTAACAGCAATTACATCACAGAAAATATAATACATCAGATTTGATAAACCACAAATCACTTCCAAAAAATCACCGATTCCTACCAAGGATGATTCGCGAGGCTATTGAAACTAAAAAACATCCTATTTTTAATAGAGTAGACGGTTGGGTACCGCCGGCTTGGGATCCTATAATTAATAAAATTAAACTAAAACCAAGTATACCACTCCAAGACTTCCAGACACAGCTCTTTCTGCGTAGATCGGACCAAAAGTAATAATAAAAAGCTATATCCTGATCTCATAGTTAGATCAGGATATTTGTCACCTCAGTCCTCCCGTGACCATGGGTGCTGTAAAACGCTTGAAACGTCAGGTTGCAAATAGTTTATAAATTAAACGATATAAAATCCGTAAAATTGTTTTTTAAAAGGATTATTTGCACTAACAAATAGTAAAATAAACTGCATATTAAAGTCCCACGGCTATAATAAGAGAAGGCTTGTGCCCACAAGCCTTCTCTTATTTTTGCAAGGGTTTTGGAACCAGGAAAAGACATACTAAATCAGAATTAAAAATTGCAAGCAATAATTTTAAAGGGACCAAGGGTCGTACCCGGGAACACAGCTAAGATTCCGCCACGGTCAACAAAAGTACTCGTAGCAAGCTCGTGCTAGATACAAATAAATGTTTATTTTCTATTTTTATCTCTATTTGTTAAAGATTAACAAAAAGTCTTTTTTTTAAGGTTTCTTAAGAATGTGTAACATGCGTGCATTAAGCATTTTTTTTATTTAAACGTAAATTAAATCTCTTCTGAATAGTTTAACTTAGAGAGCCTTTATGTTATCTGCGATGAGGAATATTAATTAACTAATTATTCCTTTTAAGCTTTATACTCATTATATTCGGCCGCTTAACAGTCATTTCATTATGGAACTAGTTTTTAATAAAACCACTGTCATCGAACTTAGAAAGATAAACAAGTCATCATATCGGTTACCACACAGAAACTGCTACAACCAACAGTAGATATTTGTTTCCAGAATTATACATATAACATATATTAGCGGTCGTCCTGTTGTCGAAATTGGACAGAAATTCATATTTTTTTTTAAAGTTGGCACGTTACTGAGGTTTCTGTAATTATTTGTTGGAAACATTTTAAAATTTTATGTCAACAATCTCTACTTCGCGCGATTGTTGACCATAGACTATTAAGGGATTTGACATTGGCAGTGTGAACGTAAACAAACGACAGACTTTTAAGTATCTCTTCACGAATTAATTAATAGACAGAAAATTTTGTATCCCTTTTTACACTAATTGCGTGCGCGCACTCAATGAGTATGAAATGAATTAAAGTTTGTATGTAGACGAAGCGAGTAAAACTAAAATTTATATATGACATGTGTTACAAATACATTAAACTGAATAAAAGGAATCATTATTTACGTGCATATTGACAATGTCAATCACATAATAGTCTGCCGTTTCTTTACTCATACTGCCAATGTCAAGCCCATAATAGTTTCTGGTCAAATAATCGCACAGACTAGTATTATAAAAACTTGCCAAGAAATAGTTAATTAAACTTAAATAACGTTTAAACTTAAAAAATATGAATCACAGCCGAACTTCGACCAAAGGCGACCACTAGTTTTGATAAATACGCATCAGAATAATGTCGATCTGTTCCTTTATTTATTGTGACAAAGCTCCTTCCAAAGTCATTCAGTTATTTTCTATTAACAACATTACATAGTAGATTAGTTAATAGGTAAATAACTAAACTTTGAGGGGATACGTTTATCAATTTCAGGCGATTTATCAAAACAAGCCTTTCACGGCTGTCTCACTTAATACAAACATCATAAGCTGGCACTATTGTGACGTGCTGACGTGCTGGGAGTTGGGATTGCGGCGGCAAAAACCCTCATACAACGCCTGAGCGCGCATTTGATCGACTTACAACCGGCGCAAAAGCCTTATAAACCTTGTGAGAAGTTATAATTATTCCAGTCAGTGTGTAGCTATAGATGGACTTTAAATCACAGTTTGTTTTGACAAGTCGTGTACCAAGTGACATTATACACCCAAGAGTCACATACCTAATGTATTATTTGAAATTTTGTTCATAAGCAGCGCCCATTCTTCACATGGACATTAGAATTCATGTAAATCTAGAACATTCTTAGATACGGATACGATGATAAAAGATAGATTTCCGATGTTATTGCAATTGATTAAATTATATCTGTATAATTTTTGCTAACAGCATTAATTGGTTACAATGTGTGTTCGTTCGGACAGACAAACAGAAAAACCAAGCATGTTTTGTCTGTGTTGATGATTATGATTAAATATATTAACAGTTTGTTAAATATCAAAAATAATAGAACGTTGTCCGACACAAAGATTTCTTCGGTATCGTGCGTGGGTGCGTTTTACGGGAGTAAACACTTAGACCCGGAATAACTGTCTGCGGATCATAAAAATATTTGCTCCGAGAGAGAATGTAATGCAGGACAATCGCTTAGCCACTGCGTGAGCCGAGCCATCAACGTTGACATCGGCGTTTAGTAACAGATACCCAAACTTACAATGATTGTTCCCTAATAATTTTGTTATAGACTTTAACATTCTTGCTAGTAATAGGATTCCTATGCAAAAATCCGTCTAGGTAGATACCGGTGTCAATATACTGCCGTCAATCTGTGTGCAAACACTACTGTTCAAATGTAACGGTCTGAAGAGCACTGATAGCTAGAGTAATTAATGGGCATATGACACTTAATTACTGATTTCTCAGAGTAAAGAGCGCAGTGTAGTGCCACACAGAAATGTTCTGAATTACACAGCCCTCGTCATAGCAGAAGTATATACTGTTGGTAGAATTCCTATGCAGGAGTCCGTCTAGGTAGGTACCTACCCCAGGGCCAGTTATTCTACCGTAAAGCAGTAGTGTGCAAACATTAGTGTGTTTCGGTTTGAAGGGCACTGTGTGCTAGCGTAATCACTGGGCATATGAGACTTACGAACCTATGTCTCAGGGTGATTGGCACAGTGTAGTGTCACACAGAATTTTTCTGGGTGAGACAGCATTTGTTATAGGCAGACGTTCCACTTACCATCAGGTGAACTTTATGCAATAAAAAAAATTAAAATAATAGGTAGACGTTGCACATACCATTAGGTGAAACAATTTACTCGTCTCATCACTTTCTTCCATGAAAAACGTATTCAAAATTATGAACTCTAGACCGATTTACTATCTATATAACCATAGGACTTGCTTCGTTTTTATTTCACCGTAGCATCTGGGAAGTTCTGGATTTATATTGATTCTATCCACGCGTACACTCGCGAGAGTCGCTTCAACTAATTAACATTAGAAAAATATTATTTCGGACAGTGTAAAGTTTAAAATATATTTGGTAGCAATGTCAAGTGTAAATTTCATTTTGCATTTACTAGCAAAAGCGCTCCAGGCGGCGTCTTTGTGCAGCGATCATGACAATGGTTCACGCCGCCGACGTACCGGGAGCCAGTCAATCCATGCGAGAAATATTCGCATCGCTTGTGCACTTGAGCTCATGCCACCTGCAATAAAAGGGTCCCTATTGTACATTTACGCTTCCTTTTTTATCATCGCTTTTTCAAACCAACAAAAAGATCTTCAGAGTATTTTATGTGGGAAAAGTTACCTAATTACAAAAGAGATTAGTAATTCCCGAAATCACTTATAATGAAAGGATTATAATACTGTTGTGGATTTGTAATTGAGAACTCACTTAAGCTACAGATAAACTAATGGGAATAGTGTGGTATTTATGATAATTTTAGTAATTCTGTTGAAGTAATTAAAACACCACTGCCATCTTATGCATACCAACAATTTATGTTTTTAGCACAAATGTTGGCTCCGGCTGGGATTCGAACCCAGGACCCGCGGCTTAGAAGTCAGGTACTCTGACCACTAGGCCACGCGGTCGTCTTAAAAAATGTATGGAGCATAACAAAGGTTGGCCATAAGATAGAATGTGCTATCTAATGGCCAACATTTCGCGTAAAATGTACCTCGCTGACCTAGTATATGCCCTGGATAAAAATAAAAACCATTTTATGTTATGAATCGGCCAAGTCGGAAAAGCGTAAAAATCTCAACTCAACATTATATATTAGCACTGTTTGCCTTCCTATATAATCGCAAAGTTTGATTAACAAAAAAAATTGTGTGTATTTTGAAGTAAATAACGAAGTTCACCACATTTAAATTATCGTTCTAAGCAATCGGTGTTCACTGCAAGGTGACTGGAGCCGACGGCACATGGCGTAACCCCTCCGCGAAGCAGAAAAACGTTTTATACCCCACGCACCCCCATCTTATCTTACACATCTTTTCACGCTGCTAAAATTGTCTTCCGTGCAACTAAAAAAGTTTACTACAGATTAAAATCAGTTTGGTTTTTTGTCGATTGTCAACATTAACGTAAAATATATTAAATAATGCTACAATTTATTATACTAACATTAAATAAAATAACTAAATTATATAAAAAAAACATAGTTTGTAAAATATTATGGCCGATGTTTAAATTATTTAAATTTTTAGATCGACTTTTACTCGTTGAAATCTTTTTTATGGAGGAAAGGAAAGATTCTATCAAACGCATTAATAGAATTACGAATTTAGATATCGCCTATTATCGTAAATTCTCTAGTAGTAAACAGCTTGCACATCGCGTGACTGAGCGTACTTGCTGTCTGTGTTTCGACACGTATGAACCGAAACCAATATATTTCTGCAGCGCACATAATAATATTGGAATATCTGAATAAATTTTACTAAACGAGTTAAAAAAGGCATTATGTGGTTTTTAATGCACTACGCGTTGCTGTATACGGGCCTTAACGGAAATTGGAAGGAATTGCAGTAATTAAAGGTTTAAAAATTTATTTCATTGACAATCGTTGTACTTGCCAGACTCCTTTCACGTAAGACGCTGCTGCATAGATCTGTTTATTTTAGGTTTGGCATATTTTAGACGGTTACAGGAGAAATAAAGCAACACTGGGGCAACGTTTATTTAAAAAAAACCGCCGTCCGTAGAGGGCCACGACTGTTTTTGATATGCATTACAGTTATGGCATTTTTTCAAAATATCTCACAAGGACAACATGTGATGAATTCATATGCTCATTGTCTCCTTATATTGTTGTGACCGGTTTACTATTTAAGTAAGTAGATCAATTTCTAGAACAGACTACCACTATTTTTTAATATCATTAATGTTGTTGTGGAATGATACATTTCCTAACTAGACGTAATCATAACTGTTATTATGTAACTTCTAGAGTTTTTCTTAGTAATTCTAAGATGATTGACGAAGATTGATCAAACAAATAAAACCTATTTTTCTTTGCGATATATTTTCGGTGATGTAATTGCTGTTAGCCTTCTCGGCTCCCACAGCTTCATCGGATACTGTGCTCGCGGGCCAGGGGCCCGCGTGCCAGGGGCCCGCGTGCCAGGGGCCCGCGTGCAAGGTTTGGTTTGACCCAAACATAAATAAATAAATAAAAACTCCCACAAAAACCTCGAAGTTCGGACCGTGTCGCGTTCGTTGCGTGCTTTCGCGATTTCGAAAATCTTAAATATTTTAAGTCGTCTAATGACCGTCCGAAGGAGGCTGCGCGCGTCCATTCGGACTGTCGACTTGTGTGTCGGTAACTCTGGGCGGTGAGAACCGCCCCGGAACACGGGTGAATCTTGTGTACGCGGTGTGATTATTGACTATTGCGCGCCGCTCTCTACGGCGGTCGCGCGTCGTGGTGCGTGTTATATTAAAGCTATTGACTGTGTGTACAGTGTGGCCTGGATCGTGACTGACAGTATCGTGGTCAGGAAGAGTGTCGTCTAGCACGTTTCGCGGGCGACGTTTGCGTTCGGTCGCGTTTCTGTTTGGTCGGTAATTTGCTGCTTTAATCACCAGCGGGTTTGAATGAACCGCGGCTTTTTCGAAAAACCGCCGTGATAATTCTCTGAAGTGTTCAGAGATTAAGGGCATTTCACAGTCGCTGTGAAGATCTACATTGCGTTGATACCAACCGGCTCCGGTGGCAGTTCGCAAGAATCGATTTTGAACGCTCTGTAACTTCTTTAATTGATTGCCCGTCGCGAGAGCGAAAACGACGCAAGCATAGTCCATTCATTTTTTGGACTCATTGGTTTTTCCAACTCACTGGTTTACCTCTATTCTCCATTTGCGGAACCATTCGCCTAGTCTATCGGCTGCGGCTTGGAGTTGAATCGTTATGCGGCCCTTCTGCTTGTCGGAGTAGTAATTCTTTGTGATGTAATTGCTGTTAGCCTTCTCGGCTTTTACAGCTTCATCGGATACTTGTGAGTCTTTGTATCGTTTCTGTAGAAAACAAAGGTGCGTAGAAAACGTTACACATTCTCCACTGCTGATATCAATCTTAAGTACTAAAACATCAACATGTGCGATAGGAATTTCAGTAAAAACTAACGAAAATTTTGTTCGAATGACAGGAAACAAGGTGTGACTTGAATGGAATGTTAGGTGCGATTGACTGATGTAGACAGAACAAGCCGTCTAGACATCCATAGCATTTTTCTCATTATGTTAAATTATTCGATTTCTTTTAGTCTGTTTTATCAAAATATTGGCGTAATAGTGTCCGCCTCCCCTGCTTGCCCCGGGATGTTTGAATAGTATATGAAACTGGACTATGGGGTATGCCAGTGAAATGTTATGGCGTCCAACAATTGGCGGAATCCCAAATATGTTAGATTTAAAATCACACAGGTGAAAGCATGAAGCGTCTAAGATGCGAATCGTCTATTTCGATCGACAATACGCCTGCTAATAATGATGATTAATCATCATCATCATCATCTTCACTTCAGCCTATCACTAGTCCACTACGCAACATAGACCTCCCACATAGATTGCCACAAAAGTCAGTAGCTCTCATTTTGGAGGGATTTTGCCATAGTTACAACGCTTGGCCAGCGGTTGGCAACCGCAGTTTATTTATGTTTATCAGATTTTCCGGGAAGATGCTGCTGCCAATCTACTGGTTTTGATTTTCTCTCTGTCGATATTTACGACACGCACGGGATGAGATAGGGGGGTAGATTCTCTTAAGCCGCCACCACACGGCAAGACGAATATAATATTAACATACTATTTCTATAATTTAAAATTGATTCGTCCTTTTCATTCCTTCTTTAGTATTTAAAAGGTTAACTAGATGTAAGCTTATGATAATGGTTGCTTACATACTAATGTACTCTGTGTAATTTGTTTTAATGTCCTCTCAACGTTAGGGCAAATTTAAAAACATATTCTAACATATTGTATGCTAGTAAGTCTATAATAGACATTCAATTACTTCTTAGAAAATATTGATACATACATTTTGTTGAATTTCTGCAGTTATAGTCGACTTAACTACAAATAAACATCTCTTCCGCCTATCAGTAGTCTACTGCTGAACATAGGCCTCCTCCATAAATTGCCACAAAAGTTTGTAGATCTCATTTTGATGGGATTTTGCCATAGTTGCCACGCTTAGCAGGCGGGTTGTCAACCGCAGTTTATTTATTCAGATGTTCCAGGATGATGCTGCTGCCTAGATGGGCAGCTGGGCAGGCTGGTTTTAATTTTCCCTCTGTCGACTTTTACGACACCCACGGGATGAGATGGGGTGGTAGATTCTTAAGCCGCTACCACACGGCAGCAAATAAACATAATCTATACTAGTATTATAAATGCGAAAGTAACTCTCTCTCTCGGTCCCTCTGTATGTTTGTTACCTTTTCACTGCTCAACCGAAATAATAAACAAATCATGACGAAATTTGCCACATAGATAGCTTGCATCCAGGAGACGGACATGGATACTTTTTATCTCGAAAAATAATACAGTTGCCACGGAATATTTAAAAAACCTATATCCACGCAGACTAAGTCGCGAGCATCAGCTAATTGTTTTATAAACCAAGCTCATAATTTATTAAAGCTAGTTGACAGACAAAACGAGCTTCGAACGCGAACGAAACAGAATGTATTTTTCCTCATATGAGCAAAGAAGCAAAGAATGAGGATCCTCTGTTTCAATTAATTCGAAAATACATTAAAATTACAGTTTATTAAATTCTTTTGATATAACTGTACTTCAAAAGGACTAATCTCCTCTTTTTTATGTCAAATTTTATTTGTACAAAAATGAATAGTGAAATATCCCTTAAAACCATTGGAATCGAATGCCTTTCCCTCAATATCGGGCACTTCAATCTGATTTGATCGAACACATATCCACTTGATGGACGAGCTTCCGTATGCGGTGTAACTTCTATATTGTCCGCCTGTCAATCTGTCCGTGTCCGCACGCACCTCGGAATACATGTGAACACATTTGTCAGGTTTGTATCTATTGATCTTGTTTGCACGTGTTAATGCTACAAGTAATCCTATGAGAATCGTGTTTTTTTACGCTTCTATGTTAAAAGTGCGAGACGTTAAAAAAAACCAGAGTTCAGATTTGGAGCGATCCCAAAACGCTGCAAAAGAATAAAAGTGTACGTAAAACGTCAATTTTTACTTACACCTAAATTACATTTTCTTAAAAGCTGTTAATGTCATTTAATGTCACTTTAACAAGGATCAATACTTTTTTCTTTATATTTGCAATCATTTAAACTTACACAAACATGTTAGCTTTAAAAGAACTCGCTTAAATAAACAAACCAAGTAATTTTAAACAGGGTAGGAAAGGTGGTGCTCGTTTGCGACGCGAAGTAACTGCAATTAGCGATAAAAAATCTTGCAAGCTGCAATTAGTGTGTCTAGACAACTTTATCTTTTATAAACAATTATACCATCGTTTGTCCGTAGGAAGTATTAAAGAAAATAATTAATCTTTGAAATGATTGATATGCAACTTTTCGTTTTAAAAACTTTACATACACATTACTTAAATTTGAAGGGTTGATTAAAAATACTTTTCGTTTTCCTATTTAGCGGAATTCAACAATCTGAAAATGTAAAATTCTAAATTTGTATGTAAATTTAATTGAGTTTTTAAATAATTTAATTAAAATGTTGTAAAATTATATTCCACTCTTATGATAGGTATTTTGAATATTTAATAGATAATCTAGTAATTAAGTTATTGCTTATGTAATCAAGCCGAAAACCAAGTTAATGCAGTAAAATACTTATAAAGGAAAATATAAAGGACACTGGGATGTAACTAAAACGGTTTTTCTAAAAAACGATACATCCCTGAAACAATACAGAGCAAAACCCTTTACGCCTCAAGAGGTTGCATTTGCGGCGCCCGCGCAGGTAGCAGATATTCGCGCGTCAAGTACCGCAGATAAGGGCCCTTGTGGATGCAGACACCGCCCGCCGACGCGACGGTCATGACGCCAAAATCTCCTTAAGCGTTTTAAAAAACTCTGGTATCCATAGTTATTAATTTTCATTTAATTTGTGAAAGGTATCTTATTTTATTATCAATTATTTATTTCATTGTCGATTTGATTCTATTTGCGCTAGAAAAATTATCATACTTTAAAAATTTCGTTTCGTTGTTAGAATTATCTAATATAATATAAATATATATCTATTAAATTCTTCAATTCGCTTATGTTGTGATAACCTTTTCATAGGTAGTTAGTACTTTAATTAATGTCTTACTTATTATTTTATAACAGTTATGGCATTCCGTCTTAACCCAAAATTAATATCAGGTCAACTCCTTTAATAGTTAGCACATGCAATGAAATTCCACGTAAAGTTTTGGGAAGACAGTCTTTCATCTACAACGTAATTACTTAGTAAGGGATTTTAGAATTTATGTGATAGTTCATAAATACATAAGCCTTTACAATATTGTAATGGAACAAAAACCGATTTTTTCTTAAAACTCACATGTTGATGGTGGGGAGCAGTGCCCAAGATACCAGACCTATTTCCAGCATGTACTCTCTGCCAGACTGAGAATGATTACGAAAAATATTTATTTCATCCAAATCAGCTTAAGCTGAGATGCAATTAGCTGTTGGCTTAAAGCTGCAGGGCACGTTTTCTGCTTCTACAACTGCTCAGACATATACCCTTTATAATTAAACTCTAACCAACCCGCAATGGAACCGCGAAGCGAACTTCCTGTCTCAAAAACCCTCTGTCTCATTTATGAGGGGGCTTTGGAGCCAGAAAAAGCTATGGGACACTTATAGGCTCTTACTTTCTAGTTCCCGCGGTAAATATACACAGTTACTCAAGAATGTTCTAATGATAAAACCTTTTAAAAATAGTATTATGTTGTTCGGCAGATGGTACTAACGTCAATGCACAAGTACCGCCCTCGTGTGGTGGTGGTGAGAGCACGAGACGCCGCCGCGCTGGCGTGGGGCGCACCACACGCCGCCTTCTCCTTCCCCGAAACTGAATTCATCGCTGTCACCGCTTACCAGGTTCGTATCTACTAAGTGTTATCAATTTTGTAAAAAAGCACGCTTTGGTCTTTGCCTATGGGATTATTATATGTAATTTTAATATTATTAATAATTTACATACATACATAAGATCACGACTGTATCTCATAAGGGGTAGTCAGAGACTGGGCACTCACTGCAAAAACAGATGACTGCCACAATCCACGTTACCCAAAACAATATAATGCACTTGGTGTGATAGGTGGTGAGCCCATCGCCATCATGCGCTGTTGGGTGCACAGTGCAGTTTAATTCCTTACTCGCCTTTTACGAGATCCATTGGATGAGATGGAGTGGTAGTATTCTTTAACGAGCCGCCACCACACGGTACACAATAATTTACGATTAAATGTTTTTAAAACAATTAGAATGACAACAAAGAGGATTTCTGTGAAGATTCTTGCGCCTGTTCCTTCTACGACAGGACATTACAAAATGGTGCTGGATTATAAAAAAAACGCATGCAAACAAATGCATATTTCTTACGTCAAGAAAATCTAAGAATTTGTTTATTAGATTTTTTAAATTTTGCAATTACTGTTTATTTTTGTTCTCGACCCAGGAGAATTCAGTGTAAATTTATTTTTGAGTGGCATTTAGTTTAAATAGTTATTATGCAATATAAACATAAAGGTATGTTTTTATATTCTGTGTGGGGTTACACTGTCTGGGACATAACCTACTTCATAGAACATACAATCCAGTAGGAGCTATAGTTATAATTACACTTGTTGTATTACTTTACGGTAAATAGGTAGTACATTACCATGAGACATGAGTACTTAATCACAAAAGTTAAAGATGTGCCGTGTGGTGGCGGCTTGACAGAATCTACCAACTTCCATCTCATCCCGTGGGTGTCGTAAAATTCGACAAAGTTATAATAAAAACCAGATGGGCGGCAGCTTCTTCCTAGAACATCTGAATTAAAAAACTACGGTTGCCAACTATGGCAAAATATAGGTATATATACTTAGGTAGGTATATTTAGGTTTCGTTATGATTATAGTTGAATTACATTTTTCATAACCACACTTGATTACGACTTAATATTTATCCACGTAAAATTTTCTTATTTTACAAGATGAATGGTATGTGCAAACATTATTCCACTCAGAACAGATTAAAAATCTAAATAACCTAATTTAACTAAAATATTAACAAGGTTTGTATGTATAAAGTTATACAAAATTTTATAAATATGACATGGAATAAAAAATAAAAATCTTTTCTGTAATATAAATAAAATAGATAATTAAAACGTAAAATGGATGTAATTCTGATGATGCTGACTTTATACTAAAAATACTTAATAATAAAAGTTACTTTTTTTAATGTATCGTTTCAGTAATTCAATTATTATTAAAAAAGATAATTTGATATTTTTAAAACGATTCAAGCTGTGAAAATAAATGGGAATTCCGTAACAACACCGTTACACGTAATTTATTTCCAAGAAAATACGCTACTATTCCGGGAACGCTGTGATTTGCACTTGTGTACGGTTGATTTTTTTCGCTATATCATAGGCGCCAAAGCTTTTATAAGCGTGTAAGGGGAGTGGAGCAAAAAATTTAAAATGGCGACGGCGACGCAAGCGGTCACTTGTAGTGCTGTTAGGAAAACAAAAGCAATCTAATTTGGATGCTCGCGTCGGTCCGTTTGTCCACATAAGGCCTTATTGTTCGAGCTGATGCATCTTGTGTGAATGCGAAACAGTTACTTTTTAACAATCACTTTGTGTATCATCGATAACAGACATGCTATGCTTTGTACTGTAAAATACATAGAACAGTACTGCTTCTGAAGGTGCCGTTCGCTACTTCTTATCTTCAAGTACCTCTTTTAGTTTTAGTAAATACGTAGAAATTGGGCAGCATTAAGTTGTTTTTTAAATTGTCTTAGTGACACTTTATGGCAGGTTACTGTAGTTCTGGGACCCTGCACTCTTTTTTTTATTAAATAAGCTAATACTATCTCACCTGATGAAGTGAACCTTTAAAACACACGTTAGAAAAAGCCTCAAAATGCTACGCGGTTCTGATAGTATTCGGTAGCCGTCGCCGTGGTCGTAAATCGGCCAGGAGAACATCTATACAAATAAATAAAATTGAAGTGTATGTTTGTAAAAACTAACAACTTTTTACTTAATTCTTATGAAAGTATATACAGTACTTACAAGAAGAAAACAATTTTTAAAATAGTTTGACGGGACTTTGACAGACAGGTTATTATAACGCTTATAGGTTATTATAGGTTAACATAGGCTACTTTAATTTTAGAGAAATGATTAGAGTTCCGCGCAAAAAAAATTAAACATTGTACGCGGGTAAAACGCGGTGTTCACAGGTTTATTACTGAAATTCTTAATTGCAATTTAATAAAATTAATGTTACGGATTTTATCGCGTTCAGTTTTTAACTTTTTCCTGCCCTGATGTCATAGTTTATCCGGGCTACCTTCACCTTTTTAATTTTATTATTTTTAGTCGGATCTACGCAAATTGAGCTTACTGTGTCTTGAAAGTCTTGCAGTGGCAAGACTCCAGTGTATTACTTTACTCTATGGCGAGACTTCAAGACACAGTATAATTTGCGTTGCGTTCGTATGCTTGGTTTTTGATTTAATTTTATTAATTGCAGGATCCTAAGCTAGTGATTGTACCCAACCATCTTCTCTTTTGAAATTAGGGTGTTTTTTTAAATTTCAATACTCTCGAATCATCCTTGATTCATCGGTATTCTTTTGCAAGGATTTGTGTCTGGGTCTGTCATATCATCAAAAACATGGTCACAAACTGCAGACTTACTACAAAAATAAACATAAACGCTCTAGGAAGTCTCCTGGTTTTTAGACTGTTCTTTTTATTATTTATTTTACATAAATGTTTATTCGTAATTTTAAGTTACATATTTTTATATTTTTTTTCTTGTTATTTGTTATTCTTTTTAAATTAATTATTTGAAACTTCAGTAAAGAACTGTACAACGAGAACTCATCCACACAGATACTATACACGTGCCCCTTTTATTATTTGAAGTACATTTATCACGCGCATATTTAAGTGTCACTGTAAAAGTAAAAAAGGTAAAGTAACAGCATATAAATGTCCCATTGCTGAGTGCCTACAGGCCTCCCCACTTGAAAAAGCTTTGGAGCTGGGAGGAGTCCGCCACGCTGCTCCGATTGCGGGTTGGCGAACTTGACATGTTCTCGAAATAATTTTCCTTAGACTTGCAAGTTTCCTCACTTACAAGTAATTCTGCGCTTTACATACACAAAAAATGAAGAACAATGTTAGAGGTCGAACTTCGCTAAAATATCGCCACCGGTTATTTGCCTATCCTGAAATAAACTGCACACTATACTCGTAAATGCTTTTAATAAGATTTATTAAATCCACCCGTATACATATAATGTATCTCCCGCGGGGCGCTCCCGCTTTTTATTTTCCTTCAGCACAATACTAGCCTTTGTCGCGCAGCGCTGCGTGTCGTTTTCTTGCATAATCCATCGTCCAGTAATTAGATCGCGGCGGCATCTTTACTCCTGCGGTCCGCTTCATGTTGACTGCAGCGAGGCGCGAACAGCTCCCGCGTCCATTTACATTAACAATTACGGCGGCCGGCGGCTTTGTAGGATAATCCGGCAATTGTCAGACTAACGGCACTACGCTCCGGACAATGGCCAGCGGTGTATCATTGCGCATTATCCACGGGCAGGCTGTCGTTCGACGGTTTACTCATTGTTGCGAATTACCAACGAATTAGAAACTACCCTTTGCAATCGCCGACTCTTTACAATACAGCGTAACTAGGTGGCATGCTTGTAACAACTACAACATTATCAGTACATTTCTAAGACCGTTTAGTTGTCATTATCCACCAAACACGTCGTGGTTCGTAAATGAATTTTCTGATATCGTAACTAAATATGGTCAGACCCTAATTACACATTTCTAAAAGTATGAAAAAAAAACTGGCGACAGTCGTCAATATGTGAATTAGTCCCGCAAAAAGCATAAACTGCTAAAGGTTTGTGGCATGACGTCATGGGCGACAGGGCGGACCAGGGGCGGCGCCTGCCACTTTCCAAGCGCCCTTCTCATATTATGCGACCGGCTCGAAAAGTGCACTTTCGTGGACTAATAACACACTTTTAGCACTCTTTCTTATCGGAGCTAGTTGCATCGTTATCTAACACGCTGAGCAAACGGCACCCGACGGCGCCGCCTTATCAAGTCATGTAAACAATCGTTTACAAGTGATTTCACGTATCGCGACAGGCCCGTATTTGCGCTTAGGATTTCGCTAGATAATTCAGAATTCCAAAATGTGTGCAAACAGTCTAGGCTTTTTTTACGTCCAATATGTCTGCGGTTAATCATTTTCATATTAGTCGCGAAGTTATTACTTGCGAAACGAAGGGTCTCAGATATCAGATATGTCGGGTTACGGTATGAGTTTGGAAAGCTCGGGTCTGGCGCCGCTTGTAGGACTTGCGACTGTTGGCGGGCGACATACGGCGACACGGCGACGTGCATGCCATGCTAATTGGCCTGTCGCCAAGCCTGCATCGCCACATGTGCGACAATTATCCCTTACTAGCTATTAGCGTCAGTCGGAGATGTTTGCGGAAACGGATGTTTAAATTGCATTCCGAAGGAGATAACACAGTTTCCTTGAGGGCGCTTATCCGAGTCAAGTTGTCTTTACACTCGATTTGATCCCACAAAAAGTACGTAACGTTTTATGACGTTGTTTGGGCAAAAGTATTACAAATTAAGTACGCGCGATTTTCGTTTTAATAATGTCCATATTCCGATAAATTATAGTTTTGAAAATCTTTAAATATTATTCAATTCATATCATATCAATTAATTTTAATAATAAATTCATATCGTCAAAGACCGTATTCAAGTATCATGGATTGAAATGATGATTATAGATGTTGTATGTCGAAAGTATTTATGTTATATTAACTGGAAAACCTTTGAATTTGACCTCTGACTGACCTGGTGGCAGAATTCCTATGCATGAATCCGGCTTGATAGGTACCGCCGCAAGGCCAATTATTTTGCCATGAAGCAGAAGTGTGCAAACATTACATTGTGTATGTTATGTGAGACTTAAGAACTGATGTCTCGTGGGGCGGGCGCAAGGTGTCACACAGAAATGTTCTGGGTGTCACAGCATTTGTTATGGGTAGACGTGGCACTTACCATCAGGTGAACGTTTTGCTCGTCTCGTCTCTTTCTATAAAAAAAGAACAAGGTGAAGAGGTGTACAGTATTGGTGAATTTATAATGCTATTATCGTATTAATTTCCGATTTTAGTAGTCCACTATCTTCTTTGAGTCATTTTGCTGTGGCACGATAAGGTTTTTACCTGATTAGTCAAGTACTCAGTACTCGGCCGTTATCTTTATCAGGTCTTTGTAACGTCTATTAAACTTTACGTTCAAATATTATGTAATGGACACATAGACAATAAAAGATGTCGTGAAAACGTTAAGCAAAAGATTAATTCTTTAAACAATTAAAAGTAACAGCAAATGCATTTTATAAATATCAACATTTTATATATATATATACTCAAAGTTAAGAGCAGTATATATATATATATATATATATATATACTGCTCTTAACTTTGAGTGCTCTTTATTTTCTCTCTCCCGTAGACCGAAACAGTAATTTTTGTTTTGCAAACTTTGCACACATCTGCTTAGACACACAACGGCAGAATTACTGGCACTATGGTGATACCTACCTAGACGGATTACTGCAGAAAAATTTCACCACCAGTCACAATAATATATTTAAAAAAAGTTTTTTTTAATATATCTCTAATATATAGCTAATAAAGATAACTTTAACATAATGATCGCGCGCCCAGTAAGAACTAAAAATCCCAGACATTTTTGAAAACACATAAATATGTGCAAAAACAGCGACGTTGACATCGGCTGGCATACGAAATCAGAACCTGCGGCATAATTGTCAGATATTTCACAAAGGAAAGTCGCAAGTCTAAAACATACAAACATAGAGTCACGCCTCTTTCGCATAGGGGTAGGCAGAGACCACATCTTTCCACTTGCGACGATCCTGACACACATCTTTAGCTTTCTCTACTTTCATTAGTGTTTTCATACAAGCTCGTCGGTTGCGGGTACTTTTGACGTGGCCTTTCCTCAAAACGATTTCGATCTGATCGTAATACGTCCGCCTACGTCGACCCTTACCGGCTTGGCCATTCACACTCGCCTTATAAATATGTTTCGTCAATCTTCTATCATCCATCCTCTCTACGTGTTCAAACCATCTACACCGCAACGTTCCCTTATCACTTTGTTTCTCAGTATGTCCATAAAAGTCACTCCAGCTATACTTCTCAAACTTTTCATTTCAACAGCAGTAATCTTATTTTTATGCTTCTTCTGCCTTCTATATTTTTCAAACTCTTTCACTTGTTCCGCTCTTTCTCTTTCAGTAAGAACTCTGCAATCTGACATACTTTCTTCTCTTTCAAAAACCATTACTTAATAATTATTAATTATAGTTAACGCTAGGATATCAAAAAGCAGCTGCTGAATACATAGAACAGGATCAGACCTATAATGTACAAGTTAGTCTACATATAAAAATTATGTTAAGCGAAAGGTCGCAGAAGCGCGGTTATTTATATTTTAATGTTTATAAGATTACGAACTGAAATGGGTGCAAGATCTCTATATAAAGAATCCTTCCTCTATATAATGTCCTTTTAATTATAAACTAAAAAAGGTAAATTTAAATGCGGCCAGTTCACTAGGGTTAGGATCGATTATGTTTATTTCTATTTTTAAACCGACAAAACAGCTAACTTGACTATTGATTAATCAAACGATAAATAACTTTTATTGTCTATACATATGGAGAAACAAATTCTACAATTGTGTTTTTTTTTTATTATTTACAGAACGACCGCATCACTAAGTTGAAAATCGATAACAATCCATTCGCTAAAGGATTTAGAGCATGTGGCCAGTCCAAATGCAAGAGGAAAAATGCAGACACGGACCACAGCACAGAGCCATCTAGTAGTGACACAACGGAACCTAAACGCCCGTGCTCTGACGCTGCGTCGTCGTGCTCTGAGGAAGGCAGCCTGCGATCGTCATCGCCTCGATCACCACCTCTAGTTGAATCACCCGCACCCCTGGTCGCCTCACCCGAAAACATCTCACCACCTCCAACATTCTATCCACCAGAGTTACCATATCTAGGCCAACTGCACATGCCAATGCCTCTAGGTTTCTGGACAGGTAGTTCCATAGCAGGTGGATTTGCGTGGAGTCAAGCCTTGCCTCCACCACCCCCGAGAATTCCTTCCCCAACCCCGCACGCACCGGCACCATGCCGCCGAGTAAAAAGCTTCACAATTAGCGCTCTCCTAGGTGAAGGGTGACATGATTTAAAACATTTTTGGGCTAAATTCGCAATATTTAAATATTTGTATATTTCAATGCCAACAATGTGACTCCACAGACCTACCTCATAGCTATTAAAGCGTATCTTTGTAATAATGTGATAAAAGTGCCTTAAGCTAGTATGTAAAAAATCGTAAGAATTTTTTAAACTATTTTACGAAAATCATTACTATTATAATTTAAGAAATATTTGTTAGTTTTTAGGTAACATATGTATTTCATGACATTACTTCTACTTCTAAAATATTTTAGTGATAATTTGTGTAAATAATGTAAATATAAAATGATGTTCAAACATTATTACAAATAACATTCAATATATTATTTTTGTAGATTATTAGTTGTTTTATTTTAAATTTTTTAGGAATATACTAATAATAATACCTGGGGAAAGGATATATTATTCTGGAAAATATCTCATAACCGAATAAATAACCCCTTAAATAATGAGAGTCGGCGTTGGCCCAACCGTGAGACATTAGCAGGCTTCTTATATTTACGCGAACACTACACATTTAAATGAAACTAGTTTCATTTAAACATTAGCAGGCTGTTATGTTCAGGCATGGATTTTGTTGGAAGAGTTCAATTTTTAGGGTTATATTTTTGTATGGTTTTTTGTGTGTTCTCTGTTCCAGTAAATTCGATATAAACAAAAAAATATTGTTTGTTATCTATGTAATACTTGCATTTGAATAAAAAAATTATCACATTTACAAATTATAATAAAAATTAATCCACAAGGACATATAATAAATGATTTCTAATGCAGTTTTTTTTTATTGGATAGAGTGACGAAATGAACAAAATGTTCACCTGAAATAAAGTGCAATGTCTACCCATAACAAATGCTGTCACCAGAACATTTCTAATACACTAAACTGCAAGCGTCACTCTGAAACATCAGTAAACTTTCACATCATAAATATCATAGTGATTACGCTAGCTCACAGTGCCCTTCAAACCAAAACAAAGTAATGTTTGCACTCTACTGCTTCACAGCTGAATACCTGGACCTGGAGTGGAACCTACCTAGACGGATTTCTGTGTAGGAATCCTATCACCAGTGATAATATTAATATTGAGATTATCATAACTACAACATAGGTACAACAGTTAATAATACACCTAAGGTATATTTTAAATATTTTTATTACACTTAGATTTCTGATTGCATTCAGTAAGAAAAAATTCTATTCACTTTTCTTATTTGTTAAGACTTATAAAATAAGAAAGAAACATGAAAATTATTAAAACATTATATAGTCATGAAAAATTATGCAATTTTAAGCAAAATTATTTTGATATGATCCCTAGGACTCTTTTAAAGTATTAAACAATATTTTATACAATATAAAATTAAATAAAATTTACACAATAATCCGGTTAATAATGAGCTCCAAATTGAATTTGAATTATCCATTGTCGAATTAGTAACAAAAGTATTGACATGAGACAAACAGCATAGAAAAAAACTACATAAGCTGTTGGAACAACATGAAATTTCCTATCTAAGTGCCTTGAGGTACTATTGACATTCTATTGGTAAATATAAACTCATGTTTTTTAGTTTGTGTACACAATATATTGTCTTATTTGAACATTAAATAAATTATAAGTTGAGAGAATTTAAATAGATGCACAACATACATTTCCTTATATTTATGATTCACAACTGGCGTTACAAAGTTAGATTCAGTTCTATCCAGCAACAAGGTTTTGCAATTGAGATGTCAATTCAGAAGCATCAATGTTGGCCTTAGCATTGTTCGGAGTCGTTACGGGAGGAGCAGGCTCTCTATTACAAGCTTTCTTATGTACGAACCAATGCAGACGTTGGCATTCTCTATCACAGTATTGTACCATTTTACATTTGGAACACTTTTTAGCAGGCTTTTCTTCACCACAGGTACTACAGTAAGGTATTGCATCAACAAATCCACGCTGGCCATTTAATGTACAGTTAATTACTGAAAGAGCCGGTGGAGGATCTTTACTTGTTAATGAAGTCACCATTTGATGGAAAGTTGTACATTCTCTGTATGGAAATTCTCTCACACAATCCTTTAAGAAAGCATCCATTAGGTCCAGTGATACACCATCTTTACCGGGTTTAAGCAGCTTCTTTGAGAATATTTCAATAGGGTCATGTTTCTTTTCTTCTTTGTTATCAGAAGTTGTTTTTTGCTTATCCCTAATATTATGTATTTCTTTGAGAATGTATGATAGGTAATGATATTTGAAAGCCATAACTTCATTGGTATCAGTTCCCCGTGTCATTTCTCTCTTGCATAACAACTCCAGCACTTTACTTGCTTTATCTGCATTGTCAAGCAGGGCAGGTGTATTCTGTAAATTCAGTGCTAACCGCACAGGATGAATATTAACACCCAATACAAATTTGTGAAGTGGGTCAACTAATATTGGAGGCAAATGAGGTTCTGCCTGCTGACCTTTTGAAATAGAATAATAAGAAATTTCACTTAATGGTACAAAGTTATTGATAGTAGCTACAGTATGATGATTTCCGACAAATGCAGCCATCTGAGAAGCTGTACGTCCTACAGAATTTGTTGCAGTAGGTTTAGCTCCTGCAGCTAGCAACAATTTACATACATCCGAGTTGCCTGACAACGCGCCGAAATGCAGTGCCGTGTAATTGTATTCATGTTTCCCAGAATTAACATCGGCACCCTAAAAAGTAAAAAGAATTAATGTACATGCTATCAAATAATATTTAACGACTAATCATATAAAAGTTGTTTGCAATATTTACCCTATCAAGCAGAAGTTGTACCATGTCTTTATTACCCTTATAAGCGGCATGTTGAAGTGCCGTCATACCATTTTCGTCAAACAAATCAACACTGCCTTTATGATGAGCTAAAATATTCTTAAACTCATCCAAATCTCCTTGTGCTATAGCATTGAAAATAGTTTTTTCTGTAGCAGTCTGTTCATCTGATTTAGTCTCCATGGCAATGATTTAAACAGCAACTAACAAATGCAAATAAAATAGTATCAATCTTTTTTAATCTTGAAGATTCGGGATTTGGCGTTAATAAGTACAGAAAACAGATTATTAATTCAATGATTTTCTGAAGTAACAGCTGGTGTTGCCAGCTATTATAATAGCACGTTAGCGGTGATCACCTTTTCCATAGACTTTGAATATACTCGACTGTACATTCTCAGTTTATGACTCGATTTCAACAAAAAAACTATCAGAAAACTATAAAATGGTTTAACTTCTCCAAAGATACACGACATTTACTACATTTTCCACTAAAATTTAAAAATTCTATAAATCAAATAAAGTTAATTGTTAGTTATATTATTAAATATTATAATTTTTAACTAATTCGTAAAGTTCCTTTTCATTAATTACTTATCTGTGATTATTAAAAAAATAAAAAATAATATACATAAAAAAGTAAAGAAAGTTTCAGCCTATAAATGTCCCACTGCTGAGCACAGGCCTCCTCTCATTTCTGAGAGGGTTTTGGAGCTACGAAGAATCCGCCACGCTGCTCCATTGCGGGTTGGCGGACTTCACATGTCTTCGAAATATTTTTTATGTCTCAGACATGCAGGTTTCTTCACGATGTTTTCCTTCACCGCCGAGCACGTGGTAAATCAGCACTTAAAATTGCAACTAACAATTTTAGTGGTGCCGGCACCGGAAATCGAACCCAGGTCACTCGCGTACTATGAAATTTAAAGCGAGCGCCTAGCCCCTGAGCTACCACGGCTCTTCCATTCTTTTTTGTAATTTATTTACATATTTTTCATAAATTTGACCTGACAAAAAATGTAGCACTATGTGAAAATATAGTTGATTATAGAAGAAATTGAAAAGCCCCTGTATTATTATAGTACATACGCGCAAAAAGGCAAATATCAGGCTTTATACAGCTCAGTACTATTATTATACCATCTATAGTCAATCCATTATTTTATTTATTTATTATGGAAACACATACTCGTAGATCGTTCTGTTTAAGAAACCAAAAGCAGCTCTCAAAAAAGCTTTCCCATCATTACTACACAACATTATTGCAAAACCCTGTATCACCAAATGTTATAAAAATGTCCTTGAAAACAATAAATAGTAGCGCTAATATAATAGCGCTATTCCAAGGCTTCCTTTCAAAAAAAAGTTTTGTCTTGGTCCTGCAAAAAGCTCTCTACGGCATCCATCACCTCGTTATCGTCTTCGTACCTGTTTCCCCTTAAGTATTCTTTCAATTTGGGGAACAGGTAAAAATCGCTAGGCGCCAGATCTAGTGAATAAGGGTGGTGGTCAACCAATTCAAAGCCAGCTTGCTGAATGGCAGCCATCGCAACTGCCGACCTGTGCGCGGGTGCGTTGTCGTGATGAAACAGCACGCCCCTTCGAAGTTTCCCTCTCTTTTTCTCTTTGATGGCATTCCTCAATTTGGAAATTAAAGTTGCATAATATTGGCCTGTAATAGTGGTTCCACGCTCCAGGTAGTCAATCAACAATATTCCTTCTGAGTCCCAAAATATTGAGGCCATAACCTTATCAGCCAATGCCACGGCACGAAACTTCTTCGGAGTCGGTGATGATGGCCGTTTCCATTGCGAAGATTGCTGTATTGTCGCGGGATCAAAATGATGGACCTATGTTTCGTCCATTGTTACGAAACGAGATAAAATGTTCTCAGAATCTTCTTGAAACTTAACTTTAGCGCTGAACGCCGCAGAAAAGAGCGAGCCTACTCTACGAAGTTGTATTTATAACATAGGTTTGTCTAGGAGCTAGCGAGCAAACGGGCAAAATATGCAAGACCGGGACGCCGCACAATTTTTTTTATAATATTGTATTTTTAAGCCTCTTATTTTGTAATAATTGATTCGATACTCAGCAATCCTTCTTTGATTACAGAACAAACGACCTTTTGCAAAGTGGTCACCCCGACACAAGAAAAAGAAGGTACCCCCTGGAAACTCTGCTAGGAAACTGAGAGTAGAAAAATAAGAAGAAAATAATGCTGCGTGGAAACTCTTCTTCCCGAGAAGAAAAATATTCTTTACGATGCTCTTTCCCGCTGCATAGTCATCAAGCTAATATTATGGAGGAAGCCAAAAATACTTCACCTTCAGCAGCCCTGTCTAAAGTAGCAAACATTTCACTATCGCTGGCAGTTCCATCTTTCTGGTGAGACCACAGCTTCGGGACCGCTACCCATGATTCCAAGAGGGAGAGGCATAGTTGGCGCAAATGGTTATTGCTCAGCAGCTAAGCAGGATATCGAATAAATTTTATTTTTTTAACCGGTTTTAGAGCAGGTCCTTATACACTTTCGGTGATGTAATTGCTGTTAGCCTTTTTGTGGATTTACCGTAATTAAGTCACTAGACAACCATCTACCAGAAGTGTCGCACTCCTATGGCACCCACTAGATGCGAGGTTTTCTTATACCGCCACTACACAGCAACTGTTCTTACGATCAAATTTTACTTAAACTTATATTCGCGCAAATTCGTTACTGTGCAAAGAAGTTGTTGTGAACGTGCTTAATGTCTCTTCGTATGGTGAAAAATAAAAATGCAGGAATCCGCCTAGGTGTGTAGCAAATATTTTATGTATTTGTTATGGACAGGAGTTTCACTTGCCAACAGGGGAACTACACTCGGCGTCAAAAAAATCGCACATCCGAGAAAAATAATTTAAATACTATTTTAACACAACAGGCCAACGGCAATGTTGTGGTTTGAGGGTATCACTCGAAAGGTAATTTCATTAGCTTTCAGGAATTTTAATTGAATGTTACTTTTATAACGAGACGAAAGAGAAATTAAAGAAAAAGACAGGGTATGTACAAATTTGCAAATTAATAATTTAAAAAAAAACTTAATAAATACAAAAAAAGTTCTTAAAACCTAGTGTTACCCCCCCCCCCCCCCCCCTTGCCTTGATAACGGCTTCCATGCGATCTTTCATGGACCTTACAAGGATCGCAACAGCCTCTTGGGGTATTTGTTCCCACTCTTCAAGTACCGCATCTTGGAGCTCTAGAAGAGTGGCTGGAGCTGGACCTCGAGCTCGCACGCGCCGTTTTAGTTCATCCCAGAGATGTTCTATTGGGTTAAGGTCTGGACTTCGTGCTGGCCAATGCAATATATAACAGGGATATCGACCTCCTGTAAATAATCCCGTACAATAGCCGCGGTGTGGCAACGAGCATTATCATGCATTAACATGAATCCATCACTGACATAACCAGCATACGGGACCACATGTTCCTCCAGGATTTCAGTAATGTACCGACCAGCATTTAATGACCCTTGCCCACGGCCACCCCGAGTCCGGGAAACGCACACAAGTTCCGTTTTCGGTTGTGTGAACCTCTCCCCCTGTCTTCTGTAGACCCTTCTACGTCTGTTATTGCAGAGGAGACAGACCCTCGTCTCATCAGAGAAGAGTACGGTCCGCCACTGTTCTAGAGTCCACTCGCAATGATGGCGAGCAAACTCTAGGCGATCTCTGCGATGCTGTGCAGTAAGTTTTGGACCTTTAGCAGGTCTATGGGCTGTTAAACTCTTTTCGTGTAACCTTCTTCTTATCGTAGAAACACTCACAGATGTTCTCCGAGTTGATCGAAGCTGTTGTTGCAACTCAACAGCATTAGTAAAACGGTTTCGTAAAGATGTCGTAACGATGAAACGGTCATCTCTTTCTGATGTGCACCGTTTTCTTCCAGATCCCGGTTTTCTAACATAACCACCAGTCTGCTGAAAACGTTGGAACACCTGTCGAACTGAAAAACGGGACAGGTTCAACTGTCGAGCAACGTCACACTGCCGCATGCCCGACTGCAATAGGGCAATCACTTGAGCGGCTTCTTCAGAGCTGGTGTCCATCTTTACTTGTTCTTACTTGGGTTACTTGTTCACGTGTGTTCACTGCAAAGTCTAAATTACGACTGGCCCATATTTCATCCAGATCGACCCTTTTATACCCTTTTAGGTGGTGTAACTAGCGTCCTTACTAACGAGCATTTGACAATGTTTATTTTTGACGCTCTATAATGATAAATGTTTTAATGATTTCATGATTTTTTTACTAATAATGTAAAGCTATTCAAATACCCATTTCAAACATACCAATATTTATATAAATATAATTCGTTTCTAGCCATTACAGCCATTTTTCGCGCAAACTCAGAGAGGTGCGATTTTTGTGACGCTGAGTGTATTTGCTCATCTCGTCACTTTCATCAAAAGAAAGGTTTGTGTAGATATTATAGAAGGACGTAAATAAAAGCCAAAATACAGTCAATATAAATAAGTTTATTAATAAAAACCAATAGTCACAATGGCTGGTATGACTATTGATCATAGTACGATTAACATCAACAGCTAAATATTTGCGATATATGTATGCAAATACAACAACATTCCACTAACATGAAAGTTATTACATTAATGACAATAAATGCATCTAATATTAATAAGCTTTTATAATGTTGCCTACAATAAAACTTACTACAGTCTACACTACACACACCAAGAGAGTATCACGCGTGTGGAGCGTTGTCTTAACATTTAGGGAATAACTCATAGCGTATAAATAACTAAACTCATTAAACTGACAATTCATCAATCCGCATTGCCCACAACGGAGTGATGAATAGTTTTGTTTTGACTTATTAAATTATTATTACATTTGAAGTAAGTGGACCTAAAAAAATATATTTTATATAAAAAATGGAGCACTTAGATATTAGCAACGATATTAATCACAACATTTAGAGACTCGAAAGGTTTAAATATTTAGCTACTGATAAACATGCACTAACACAATATATTTTTATTATATTTTTAAAGTTATCTACTACATAGAGAAAGATTATAGATTTGCAAAATTCTGCTTATTAATTTTAAAATACATATTTAATAGAATATAGTTTATGTGGGTATATGAACTCTTTAACATCGATCTACGAATTAAATTGTCTTCTACTTTCTTCTATTATCTACACAGCATCGTGTTTATGAAGAAGAAGTATTTCATAATGTTAAAAGTCTTAAGTTAAACTAATACTAGAAGTTAAGCTAGTTTCAAAATATATATATGAGAAGTTTTGTTAGATTAAGTGTAATAGGTACTTGTAAATTTTAAAGAGTTTTTATTGAAAATTTAGATAAATAATTTTCGTCATATGGAAACCTTATTCTAACATTTTCTAATGTTCTAAACATTATTATTACTTAGTAGAGCTACATATGTAATATTATGATATTACTATCTATTAATGCGTTAATACACGTAATCTTCTATAAATACAACTTCTTAACAGGAAATTCTAAAATTTAAAAAAAAATACTTAAGCGTAGTTTTTGCCTATTTCGAATTGAAATAAACTACAAAAGTTATTTTAATTTGCAACCAATATAAATAGACTGAATAGCCTATGGTCTACGCCTTCACGAAGGCGTAAGATATGTTAAAATATATTAAAAAGCCACAGGGTAATATTTTGTTTGAATGGGTATCTAATTGCTCCAGCGTCAACCTTACTGCATCAATGGCAATATTACATAGACTACTGCTAAAACATCGACGGTTTGCTGAATTATTTGAAATATTTTACATGCTAGTCTATGCGCAATAAACAATAGAGTAATAAGACTATAATATTAATAAGTTTATGTAAGTTTCAAAATATTCTACAAGCCATTTATATATTTTTCAACATTACCCTTTCCTTTCTGCCCCGATCTTGATCTTTACTTTCTATACCATAAGTATTATAATTTACTACTCACATGAGTATTACATAATTCTTTGATTACAAACTATGTTACGACTATGTTTTATATTAAATAGTTTTAATATAACTGTAGTTAAAGCAAATAATAATACAAAAAGCAGCAAGATATAAGTACTCGTGATATCCTGTATATATAAACTATATGTATTAACTGTACGTACATTTCATGTGTAATTTTAATTTTATATCAGAAAATTGATAAAGTATTTCGGATATGTTAACTTTAAATTCTTACTAACAAGTATGCTCCAATTTCAACATAATTAATGTCAGTAAATAATATTATAAACAACTTTTTAATTATGTAGTTTAATAAAAATGAAAACAATTCCGTTTTGATGAATTATCTACCTATCGAAGCATATCTGTGATTTAAAAATAACAGTTTCAGCTTGACATTAGGAATTAAAATAAATTAACAATGTTTGAAAAACAAATTTGAAAAGCAATACCATGATTATTACTTTGCAGAAAATTAAAGCAGCCATATTCACCAACCCGCGTTTAATTTCAACTTTCGATCCGCGTATTACCCCTTTCCTTATGTCGATAGTCACTACAGATGGTAAAGTCCGTACACACTTTCAGCAACAGAGCGAGCACTGCAGATGCTCGTTTCTGTTGCCAATTCTGAATTCTTTACAGATCTAAACATAGTAGACATCGAAGGAAAGCTTAGCTCAGACAAGTGCTGGGCCGGGCGCGAGGGGTGCGTCGGCGGTGGCGAAGGCGGCCGTTGGAGTAGTGGGGGTGCCCACACTCGACGTCAGTCGCACCCCGCCACTCTCCGATACAACAACACCGTTGTGAACTGCGCAGCGCTCCGTGTCTGCTACAGGCGTCGTCAGAATACGAAGCCGCTAAAAACGAAAGAAGAACAATCATCTAAACTAAGCAACATCTTCGAAAAAGTTGTAAAGGGTTTTGTCTTTTAATGCTTCATGGATCTCAGGGCACAGGGTACCAAAGTACATTTTTTCAACAATGACACATATATATATACAATATCTGTATCACACTGTGTCTGCACCTCACTTAGATCATCTTATTTTTGACAAATAATTCACTCATTGACCGTCTGAGGAAGGTTCAGGCCGCCGCTCGGATTTTTGTTGTCGACTTGTGTCTACCGGTCTGTGGCAGTGATGGGCGTCTTGGTACTTAAACTAAGCAAAGTTACTCGTAACCAGCAATCCATCCCGGATGATATCTTTACTAATACATATATCATTGATTACTTAGTGGTAATAACCATTCACCACGGTTATTGCTACTAGACGAGCATCACTTTACTCATCAACTATTTTCTATTCTAGTCTTCAGGTTCTAGTCTTCCAAAAATACCTAACTTGAGAAAGTGGTAGTTCTACTTCGGGGTTTCAAAAGTATTTTCGTAGAGGAGTGTAAAAGTAAAAGAGAAAATTTAATATATCATTGGAATAACGACCGTAACTAATCAGACTGCCAAGCGCGTCAAGTACGGCAAATCCTTCCAACGTGGGAGATGCCTAAGTTATCCAGTGAATTGCAAAGTAATTTCAGATTTACTATAAATAATGTTCAAATTTCATGTTAATATTTTTAGTAGTATTAAGTTAATTCCGAGAGGACCTGATTATTATGTGAATCGTGTGCTTGTTTGTCCCTCTTACTTATATAGAAACAAGAATAATTTTTGACTGGATATTATCCAAGGCGAACATTTATTAGTACAATAATTATTTATATACATAGTTTCTCAATAGTGTTTTTGTCGGTATAAAATATCTCCCGTAATACTGTACCGAAAATTATGTTTGACACGCCATTTTGAAGATTAATTTTTCCCCTAATGACGAAAAATAAGACAGATACAAAGAGCCATCTGTTGAAAATTTGTTCAACTAATATGCACGATAGCTGTCGGTTGGACGTGTTTAAATTTTTTGAAGAAGGTAGATAGCACCATCTGTACATGATCACAATACTGTCCAAAATATTCGCAGGGTCAGCTAGTATATATATGATATAAGCGATTTACCACTTAATGTTCACGATATTTCCGAAACTACAAGTCCTATTGACTTGAAATTAGGCATACATATTTCTTTCCCGATATACACCCTCTGAGAATGGATTTTACGAAGATTTGCTCTTAAGAGGGTAAGTGGTCTGGTATTGTTTTTATCTATACAGACTAATATAACAATAACTTCCGTGCGAAGCCGGGGCGGGGCTCAGCTAGTATGACGTAAAACTCAATGTGCACCGATAATGAATAAAATATAGAGTCGATATTTAGTGTGTGTGCGTGCGTGTGCGTGCGTTTGTTTGGGTGTGTGTGTAGAATAACTATAGGTTCAACTATCGCTCTGTTCGATTCAGTGCCTCATTGTTCGATAGACTAAACCCTCAAAATCTTACCTCAATAAAGCTTCCTTTAGTCGTAAGAATTTTGTAAATTGCGACAACGGGAATGCAAGCGACGCTTGAGCCAGCAATCGCCCAGCCAAGTCCATTCGCCCAGGTCGGGTACACGTAGCTTTCGTAAGCGAGCGGTTGGTAGTCCAGCAAACCGTACGCGATGATGAAAAGAAGAAAGGCAGGCGCCGCGAATCGCCAACACACGCGCCAGTATAAGCCCGGACGAAAACCTATCATGTCGCGGATGTCTTCGCAGAATCGTTCCGTTCCTGTTAAATTGATAACAAAAATTCCAAGCAGATTAAGTACTCTCTTCCTAATTAATTAAGACTTTTAAATATATGTGAAGTTTTAATGCATTTCTCTTAATGAATACCTATTCGTATTGATATACATTTTTTTATTTGATTTCATTAATTCAAAGAACATGCTTCCTAAACAAACTTTCAAGTCTTTCAACAAGATAATTTTAAATCATTCAAATTAAAATTAATTTCAATTGAAATAGGTTAAAGTATCGATCCGTTATCAGCTTTAAAAGCGCTTCTCGCCTTTTCTCATGTGGCAGAAACGGGACGTGACGTGGCGAACCTCCATTTTGGTACGAGTCAAAAAAAATCTTGCACCCCATTGCGTTCCCACGAGCAGTATTGTGACAGCATTGCATATTATTTTGCAGGAATAAAGTCTGTCCGACTGTCCGTACAATACCTTAGTTAGCCGCCTCCTACGACACCTCGGTAGGAAAGAAGGTGTTATTCTACTCTGCCGGACACCTATCGGCCTCAACAAACTTTTTTATGCCACTTGACTAAAATATATTGATTCTATATAATTTTACGTCTCTAAACTGACTATACTGTTACTTAGGACTTTTTGTAACTAATTCATAACACATTATCAATATTGATTAGGTATAGCTATTGTCATTTTGTCTTAATAAAAAAATGAATGCTTCATTTAAGATAAGATTTCTAAAATAAGTTTTGTATCGAATACATAATAGAAAATTTAAGTATTTTTTTACACATATATAATATTATATGCATTCAAGTAAGTAACTATGGCAAGGAACCTTACCATAGATCCAAGACACAGCGATCGCCTCGAAGAAGACAGCAATCAGTATCGAATATCCTGCAGCATATCGGTCCAGAAGTTGAAAGAAGTAGAATCCGCCCTTGGTGCAAGAAGCCAGCCCGACGATAAAGTATAACGTGAAGAGACACGCCACGAACACTTCTCGGTGGCGACCGATGGGTGGAAACTCATCACTCAGAGCTGTTATTATTGCTTCCGAACCACCAAACTAAAAGAATAATAACAGTTATGCGAAAGAACTTCGGCTATGGTGACTAAAAAAAGACCGGAAAAGTACCGGGTTAATTCAGTACACGTGATAGAAGTGAAACTTACGAGTATATACATATATTGTATATTTTATTCAAATAAAAATAAATAAACATTAATTAACAAAATATTACTCACTGTAAAATAACTGCTCACTATATAAACAATTAAATATAATATCGATAAATTTTAATTAAGAATATTAGAAATGTTGCCGTGTGGAGGCGGCTTAAGAGAATCTACCACCCCATCTCATCACGTGGGTGTCGTAAAATTCGACAGAGGGATAATTAAAACCAGAAGATAGTCAGCAGCATCTTCCTGGAACTTCTGAATAATAAAACTGCGGTTGCCAACCCGCCTGCCAAGCGTGGCAACTATGACGGAATCTCCTCAAAATGAGAGCTACAAATTTTATGTGGCAATCTATGGGGGAGGCCTATCTTCAGCAGTGGTCTAGTAAAAGGCTGAAATGATGATAATGATGAACAGAAACGTTACACACAAACAATAAAAAAACGCTGCACACAAACTCGAGTTCCACTTCATAAATTAATACTCTATAGTAACACTTAACAAATGATTAACGTTGACTTCCAATTGACAAAATTCCAATGTATTCTTTTGGATAGGAAACTTTTAAACAAGTTTTTTTAGGTTCGGTATCTCGTGAAATTAGCAAAGATTATGTCAGAAATGGATAAAGAAGATTGTTTGCGCGTTACGTGTTCTACCAAAATAATCATTGATTTGAAATTTCCACTTACCGAGCTATCAAGTCCCAGAGTGAGCAGCATCATAAAGAAAATGAGAGCCCAGAACGTAGATCCCGGCATAGTCGCTATAGCCGCTGGGTAAACCACGAAAACCAGTCCGGGTCCTTCAGTCGCCACGTCCTTTACGTCTTTACCGGAAGCATGTGCCATATAACCCAGAACGCTAAATATTACGAAACCAGCAACAAAGGATGTGCATGAATTGATCACACTAGTTAGTATGGCATCCCTGTAAATGATTATATTTTTAATAGCTTTTCGCATTGTTACGAGTATTTTTATAACAAGTAATGGCATTGACAATATTGTACATACTTATAAACGTTGTTGTGATACTTGTTATAGGATGCATAAGCCAGAAGTACACCAAATCCCGGACCCAACGAGAAGAATACTTGAGTTGCAGCATCAACCCAAACCTGATAAAAAATAAACAATAAAAGATTTTATCCAATAAAACAAAAAAAAAATCCAAAAAAAATTAAAACCGATCACAGCAGATACCTGTGGCTGTGTAATTGCTTCGAAATTCGGACTAAGATAGTACTGAATGCCAGTTGCAGAGCCCGGTAAAGTGATACCGCGAACTAACAGAATCAGTAGCACGGCGTATGGAAATAATGCGGTAAACCAAACAACCTGAAAAGAAAACATAACATTTATGGCATATATAAAGAGAAGTATATATATAAATAAAAAAGATAAATATATAGATACATACTTTCCCAGAAGTACTGATGCCTTTCCAAAGAGAGAAGTAGCAGATGACGTAGACAGCGAATAAGCATAACGCCATGTCCCATTTGATAGCGCCCAAGTCGTGTAATCCTTCACTTCCTTGCAATTCCAGAATAGCCCGACTGAAAATGTATAAATATATATAAATGTAAGACGCCGTATGGTGGCGTGGGAGAATTTTTCACTCCAACTCATCCTGTGGATGTAGTAAATGTTGACTAAGAGGAAAAATTCCAAAGAAATCTTTAGGATTCCGACAAATGGCCGAATAATCATCTCTTTCGCGGCCGTTAATTACTCAGACCTCTCTGCAAAGTAGCGTTTAGGGTATCTTTTAATGCGATCGCCAACCAGCATACCAAGCATGGCGATTACGGCTTATCCTCCAAACTTAGGAGATCGACGTCCTGGACTTAAAGGATGGTGATAATATAGTGTAAGATATTTATTTCGTATAAAATATGGCTTTTATATTTGATTGCTTCAACAGGGTGATATAAATATAATTAATCTGTACAAAACTGAAAATCTATTTACTTGAAGTATTCCGAAGCCGCCGATGTAAAAGGTTGTGCAGAAGCCTTGGAATCTGATGACTCGTTGTGGTGTACGTTAGATTTGTTAGCAGCCATTGCTTCCCAATTCGCTTCGAACTACAAATATCAAACAATATGTGTAAAACAATATGTCATTATTAGTATTGGTCAGTTTGAATATAAAAAATTGTTTTGTAACAGCTAGAAAAATATTTACGAATAACAATAATACAATTTTCTTATCGTATATAAAGTGCTCTTTAAAGACAACGTAGCTTAATTGTACTGCAGCGGATGTTGTCCTCCTGGCTGGTTTTTGGCCACGGCTTGCTGTTGTGTTCTTCCGGATAGTGTCGAAAGGTATCAACTTCGCAGATGACAAAGTGCTTCGCAAATCACAAGTGTGTTTAACCACAGCTGTCGTAAGTATATCGAGAGAATAATATGTTCCGCAGTAACCGTAATTAATCTACTATATATTCTCGATTGGTTAAGACGGTTCAGCCAGAAAGTATTTGACTCAGTTGCCTTGTTCGGCAAATATGGTAGAGTACCGGGTAAGCGGCCCCGGCCTCCCGAGCTACTGCTGCCTCCTCCTGTTCATTCTTAGATAATAGTAGATAGTCTTCTACACCTTATAGTTCCTTTCCCAACTTCCCATTCCCAGCCCCATGTGTATTACCTACCTGATCCTTTGCCGTTCCTCTCCGCCAAGACAGTGGTTGCCGTGTCGATGGCTAGCTACTCGTGGGAACGCAATGCCTAGCACGAATTTCAACTCATACCAAAATGGCGGCGACGTTTCTGCGGGTGCGAAAATTGGGCTACGGATGTGGTCTCTGCCTACCCCTTATATGACAAAAATCCGCGATGTATGCTTGAAAAGAAATAGATCAAAAATTATCATTAATTAATTTTTACGTTAAATGTCAAAAATGTTTACCGGTTGACAAGATGGAGTGTTCCATTCGTTGTTGCAGTTAGTCCAAGGCAGCATGGTTGTAAAGGAAGCGAAGAAGAAGCGTAGAGCCCACGCAATGATCACGTTGTAATAAAAGTCCACGTAAAAAGGCTATCAGCACCACCGCGTAGCCGATACCTTGTCATATTGGTGTAAATATATTTTAAGTAACTATTGAATTATACAAAGAAAACCTTATATAAAAGTCATACTACAAATCATATATAAAAACTTTCCCGCCAAAGAGAGAATAAAATCGAATAGAACAAAAAGCAAAATCCTTTTCTTACAAAAATATGCTCTCACTAAGAATCTTTCCAGTCCATTACCAATTTTATTTCTCCTCTAAAATCATATCGCGGAGCTACTCAGCGGTGCGACGTGACAATCGAGTGAAATGAAATCACCGGGCATAAGCCGCCCTCACAAATCTGCCCGAGCCTTTGAGAGCGTCCGTATGGAGGGAGCACTTAAGGGGCGCCTTGAAAATGGTGTCAATTATGGACGTTAAGTGCAAGTGAGGCTCGGAGACGACTTTACCTAGACCTTAACAGTCCATGAGGTGATATCGTTTAAACGGATGCCGGAATGTTGCGGCTAATATAGTATTTTAAATTCGCGGGGTGCTTAATCTACTTATCAGCCCGGCAATGGAAATAGCTCTATAAGTCAAGATTGCTTAGACATGAGCACTTTATCCGTTCAAACTTAAGTTGGTACGTGACTAACTTAAGTGGCTATAAATCTAGCATACACTTTTAGTACTATGTGATAATAGGACAAGTATTATTGTCGCAAAAGTAAAAATATACCATCTAATAAATCAAAGTGATTACGGATTATTCTTTTAGAATAGAAAGGAATTTTATTACAAAAAGAAGAAATGGATTACCTTTAAAGAGTGGCACAAGCCTGCCCCAACAAGTGATGGCACCTTTCCGATGAAACTGTCCCAGCGCCAGTTCCATATAAAAGAGTGGAATCCCACCCACCACCAACATTATGCAGTATGGTACCAGGAACGCACCTGTAAACATATTTCTTATGTTATTACTTATACCTAAAATATTAAAAGTCGGAAAATACTGCTAATATGAAAACAACTAAACATATATTTTCTTTTTATTTCATCAAAGTGACGGAACGAGCAAAACGTTCACCTGATGGTAAGTGTAACGTCTGCCAATAACAAATGCTGTGTCACCCAGAAAATTACTGTGCGACACCACACTGCGCCCGTCGCCCTGAGACATTAGTTCTTAAGTCTCATATGCCCAGTGATTACGCTAGCTCTCAGTGCCCTTCAAACCGAAACACAGTAATGTTTGCACACTACTGCTTCAAGGTAGAATAACTGGCCCTGGGGTGGTACCTACCTAGACGGATTCCTGTATAGGAATCCTACCACCAGTAAAAAAATAAAACTAACTCTCTTACTAATAAACGTTGTGTAGAGGTTGTATAGTTACATGTAGAAGGCTTTGTTTTCTTCTTTCGAATGTCTAATTACTAATGGCAGAAAGAGAGAAATTTGTGTGTAACTTTTCACACGCTATACAACATTATTAGTAAGGCGATAAGGTACATTTCCAAAAAAGAAAAGTTATAGCGTAGGTTTTTTTTTTATTGAGATGGATTTAAAGACCGAAAAGTGTTTTCTTTGCTAATTTCCTAAGGTTGTTGTTTATTAACCGTCAACACTTGGTAAAATTATCACATTATTACTAAATGTAAAATTTGATTCATCAAATCTATCAAAGCAAACTATAGAAATAAATAAAACAGAGACCTTCAGTATTTATGACTTTCTAAACGTTTCGTTTTTAAAAAAATACTTAATCCAGGACTTCATCCAGGAGAACCCTCGATATATCGTAAGCTACCGACATGAAATTTGCGTAGATTGTATATTTTTTTTTATACAATAGGGGGCAAACGAGCAGGTGGCTCACGTAATGGTTTCACCGCCGCCCACAAAAAAAGGAAAGTATCAGTCTATAAAAATGTCCCACTGCTAAGCACAGGCCTCCTCTCATTTCTGAAGGTTTCGGAGCTAGGAAGAATCCGCCACACTGCTCCAATGCGGGTTGGCGGACTGCACATGACTTCGAAATATTTTTTATTTCTCAGACATGTAGGTCTCCTCACGATGTTTTCCTTCACCGCCGAGCACGCGGTAAATCAGCACTTAAAATTGCAATTAACAATTTCAGTGGTGCCGGCACCGGAAATCGAACCCAGGTCACTCGCGTACCACCAGAATACCAGAGGAATAGCAGATACCTTGCCTGCCTTTGAGAAGGGAATAGGTTCTTTTATTGAAGGTCACTATATTAATTGTATTGCTTTGATTACTACTCGTGTATTACAAATGGTGAAGTATTTACATGTGTTCTAAAGTCCACGAGAACAAAATTATGGGAACAGGTTTTTTTATAGTGTACCTGATGTACCCGCCCACTTCGCTCAGTTTCAGCCTAATACTAGTCCACTGCTGAACATAGGCCTCCCCAATAGATTGCCACAAAAGTTATTAGCTCTACTTTTGGGGGGATTTTGCCATAGTTGCCACGCTTGGCAGACGGGATGGCAACCGCAGTTTATTTATTCGGATGTTCCAGGAAGACGCTGCTGCCCATCTCCTAGTTTTCATTTTCCCTCTGTCGACTTTTACGACACCCACGGGATGAGATGGGGTGGTAGATTCTCTGAAACCTCCACTTCGCTCGGCGTAAATAAAAAACTTATGATTACTGTTTTATGATAAAAAATATTATGAAAAGTATCCTTCAACATTCTCCATTTCAAAATATACCCCTAGGCCAAATTTTATTAATATACTTTTAGACGTTTACGCGTGATTGAATGTGAAACAAACGAACATACAAACTTTTATATTTGTAATACTCGTATTATAATGATAATATATTCCTCATGAATTCACTGTGATCATAGCAATTCTCAAGACAATAATTCCATATTGTCCGGAGGGCGACGGGCGACGCAAATTGTGCGGTAATTGGCCTTTTAAGATGCTCGCATTTACTTGCACTCGCTTTTATTAAACCTGAGACATTTCACAATAGCTAATAATGATTCTTTTCCTAACTGTCATTGTCAATAGTAGAACAAATTACTTCCATTATTTTTTTAATAGAAATATTTTCAATTGTACCATCATCGGTTATATTTATGGCACAGAACGTACTACATAATAGTGACGACCGTGTGTTTTAGTGGTTAAAGTACTGTGCCGCAGCTCCTAGGTTGGAATCCCCTCAATTTTTGGTTTTCGGGTCTGGTTGTTTTGTGATTGTCCCCGTGTCGTTGTCCGTGCCTGCCTCCGGTTTTTTCGCAAGAGCGTTGCATTGGACGCGTGAGGACGAGTAAAAGCCAATGTGATCGTGCGCAAACTTGTGGCACTATAATATCTCCTGTGCAATTGATAGCTTTCGAAAATTCGGAAATTCTTTTTAGACTTTACTTTGAGATATTGAGGTATACTGGACGAGACGCGGTTTCCCAAGCACTGCCCAGCCGATGTTTGGCTCAATCGAGGGACGAATTTGATACCCTTACTGTCCTAGGCCTATAGAAGATCGCTCCCCCCCTCCCCCCATAACTCGCAAAGCACGATAAATTTAATGAAGTATGAGAGTTAAATAAAGTAAAAAACAACGAAAGTCTGTAAATGATAAAATTATCTAACCAGTGTCTTTAGACACTGATGGTTACCATTTTTATTTGTGAGTAACAATGAATAACAATTAAAAAAATCTCACAAACTTTTGCCGTCCCCTAAAATTTGCTGACCCAGGCCCGGGCTATAGGGAAATCTGCCCCTAGATTTGTCGATTGACCTATATATGAATGTTAATATACACCGGTGGTTGGATTCCTATGCAAGATTCCGTCTAGGTAGTTACCAGCAGTCGTAGGTAAGACTAGTGCTGGTATCAGTATGTTCAAAAATTGAGTTAGAATCAATGACACTTTGTGTAGACGTTGGTGGCGAGTTCTTTGAAAAAAATGTAACTACAAAACTTACCCGAAAGACAGTTTTGTCAACTTTGAATTAACTTTTTGGGCGTCCCACGTTTGTATATGTTACCGGCAACTATACTGGTGGTAGGATTTCTATACAGAAATCCGTCTAGGTAGGTACTACCCCAGGGCCAGTTATTCTGCCGTGAAGCAGTAGTGTGCAAACATTATTGTGTTTCGGTTTGAAGCGCACTGAGAGCTAGTGTCATAATTGGGCATATGAGACTTAAGAGTTGATGTCTCAGGGTGACGGGCGTAGTGTGCTGTCACACAGGAATGCTCTGGGTGATACAACTTTTGTGGATGGGGTCGCGAGATGGGCAGACGTCGTACTCACACATCTCGCGAGGAGTATATGAAGAATATAGTCCCCTGACCCCAAAAAAATTAAAACTTGTCCTTTTGGTGTAAATACAACTTGTGTGAATTATTTAAAATTTCTAGAAAGCTGCTGCTCTGTGTAAATTCATGGAATATGCAATAAAGTTTTACTTATTTATGTTTTACTTTTATATCACTAAGCATCCAACGATGTGACAGACTTAACAAACGTGACAAAAAACTTCACGTCAATTTGAAATTTAAAAGAAAATGACAGGATTTTGAAAAAAAAAATCATCGCTGCCATACAGTTGAAAGGTAACTTTGGTATGCTACGGAACTGGGCGTCAGTTAAGGTTTAAAGTCTTTATAATACTCGCTTTTTTGATATTCTCTTTGGTCTAAACCAAATGTTCTCAAACTTGTTTGCCCCGTATTATACTTTTTACCGAAAATGAATACTTCATTATTCATCATGGGCATGGGCATCACGTGCGCTCCCAATTTGTTTTTGTCTCGTTGAAATGAACTCACACAGAAAATCGAAATCGACACTGGGTCCATACATACCACTTTGGGAATCTACTCTAAACTACACCAGCAACCACTTGTTTATGTAAATACACCTAAACAAATGGTAAATATACATAACACACATTTCATCGTGTTTGGTAGACGTCATGTTATTTGAATAATATTAACTTACACCTACCAATTCCATTACTGGGCCAAAGGTCATTATTTCGTTGTTAAAGGAATTTCAAGCAACGAGTGAGTTGAACTGATGAATGAATAACGGTATAAATTGCTAAATGACTGACTTCCGTTGAAGATGTTAATTCTGGAGGTAGATGATAAAGTAATCAACGCTATTCCAAGCTCGACTACATAAGTACCTACTTGGAACTTTAACCGCCATATGGCTCAACGGCTAGTGCTTCTGTTTGTTGAATCCTACATTCAAATCCACGCGAAGCTGTAATATGTGTGATACTCAAAATAATTGGTTCGCTAGTCGAGTAATATTGTGTAATTGTCCCTGCGTCTCAAACCCCGCATCTGATTCGACCTATTTTTAGTCTGTCCATTCTCGAGATGCTTATTCGGTTGTGCTGGAATTTTCATTGTTATTTATTACTCTACTTAGCATAGGTACGAAAGAAAAATACTACTTCAGACCTGGAAAGATTTAAGAAATAAGGGAACAAGAAATCCAACGGGCTCAATTTAGGTAATTAATTAACAAGTTAAAGTAAAATTAATACTAAATAATATATTTAATTCGTAAATCAAACAATACAATTGATAAAACATATTTAATACCATAACATAAGATTCGTTTCCGAGAATAAAATTTCAACCTTATTTTCGGCATCAAATTTCCCGATATCATACATCAAGAGACCACTTAAGGGTGGCAGGGAGTTATCCCGGATTTACTTTACTTGCCGGATGCAACAGGTCGCGGATAAAGGGATGAAAGCTAAAGTTTCTGTGCAACTCGGCCAAAGTAGAGAAACGCCTCGGAGAATTGTCGTGTCGCTTAAGTTGAGGATGATGAGGTTTTATAAAGACTGTCGCGGCAGTTAAATTGTCTTGGCCTATATTCTGTTGATAGCTTTGTTACATTTGAAACTTTTTGTGTAATGGAAATCTTTTTTCAATTTCAATTATTCACAAAAAATACTTTCTTTGCGTACTCGGTACAAATAGTAATACCGATATCCTTAAATTCCTTAATTCGTAAATAACCTGGGTACGTTTGTTAGTGTTGTAATAAAATAAAGAATTCTGTAATAAGTATCGCATGCTTTTGAGGAAACGAAATAGGTTCAGAGATAACAAGTAGTAATTACTAATTTAAGACTTATATACATAATACACTTAAACAATATATAATAATAATAATACGCTTACATATAAATAAACTATTAGTGTTATCAAGTTTTATTTACTGGAGTCCAATAGTCAAATGTTTTATGTTCCCGTAACCTTATCTTACCGTAAAATCATATGTTTTTACAGGAACCTAAAACCAGAGTTTTTTTTTTTAATTTTGGATGACTTACAATAAATTATTTTGTATAGTCTTAAATAAAATAGGAGAAATAAGTTATCTGCAAGCTAGAAAAAGAAATCATTGCTGTATGACACAAACCCTATGCTACAATACAATTACATTAAGAAAACGTAGAAATCTATACAATTAATTCGTGAAGATTCTCTTTGAGATTTTTTATTTGTTATTGTATAAAGTGACGAAACGAGCAAAACGTTCACCTGGCATAGTTAAAGTTTATATGGAGAAGGAGTGCAGAAAACTAAACTTTATATATAATATGTGTTAAGTTAAGTTAAGGACGACCACTAGTGAGAAATAAATATTTCTAGAACATTTGAAGTTAAAAAGCCTAAACGAGAGCAGCATGGACCTATAAAAAAATAGAGGAAGACCCAGCGGCGGGATATACATAATATATTACTTTTAACTTATGTTTATATTTAAAAAAATGTTATAAACCGACCACTAAATCCATTGTTAGACACGAAAAGAATATTTCAATTTAAAATGATTCTAAAAATAATCCGATTTAAAGAATATCTTGCAAATCGAATTCACATTTCTCCTGTTGACCCTATAATATCGAAGACAGTGGACTCACTAATCGAATAGTCCCCGTCCCAGAATCCGCGGCTATTCCCGCCGGGATACGGATGATTGGGTATTATGAGATTTCCATCGGTACTCAAGTATTAAACCATCTGGAGACGTAACGGGCCAGACATTTAATGCGTATTGTCTCGCTATTCTCATTCCGAACTAAGGAAATTGTGTTTATTATAAGACGTAGTATTTATTATAAGTCAGAATTATTATTTACGAGCGTAATTCCTTTTTATATGAAACTGACTTCAAAACAACTTTTTTTTTAAATAACGTATAAGTACTGAAGTTGTTACAGCGCCAACGGTCACGCTCGATGCGTCGGGTTATAGATAGCAAAATTAAACGCGATAAAATTCGTAAAATCTAGTTGTATTGAAATATGTATTATTCGCGTAAATATAAGAAATCTTTAGACAAATACAATTTTAAACTTAGATCAAACCATACTGATGTTATAAATGCCGAAAGTAACTCTCTCTGTCCCCCTGTCTGTTGTTTTTACCTTATCACGACTCGACCGTTGAACCGATCTCGATGATACTTCGCACAGAGATAGCTTGCATTCTGGAGACGTACACCGGATACTTTTAATTCCGAAAAATCAAAGAGTTTAGAGTTTTTATCACTTTTATAGATATAATACCTGCATATACATAGATAGATAAAGCATCTATATTATAGACAGTATAACTTAAAACTAAAACACCAAGATTATGTAAATAATATGACTTTGTTAATAATCCTACTTTATATAGTTATATTGATAGTTGATACGTAATTAAGCTACGGGACCACTACAATTTTGCGACGACCAAACGCCATTACTGGTGTGACCGATGTCAAGGGCCGCATGATGAAGTATCGCCCAATCAATTACCGGACGGAATGTGAACACTTCCTAAATAAGAGAACTTTGTAGATGTATAGATTTTGATAATAATTACTTTCCTGCTAGTATATTACAGATAAAAAATTAATTTAATATAAAATTTGATATAATAATACATAATATATTATGTCAATGAAAAACGAGACGATGGTTTATAGCAAAATAAATTTAGATACCAGCTGAAACTCAAATTCTAAAGCTGCAATATACATCGAGACCAGAAACGCTCTATGTTTTACTCTAACTGGAATTCAAAAGGACTCGCGTCTTAGAAGGCGTCTAAAGCAGAATGACCACTTCAAACAATCAAAGCGGTGAGACGCACCGGAATGTAAGGTTACGTCTGGTAGTGCGATTACCAATACGCCTACCTGGCGTAGCGATTCATTATCAACAACATCATTTCAGCCTATCACTAGTCCACTGCTGAACATAGGCCTCCCCCAAAGATTGCCACAAAAGTATGTAGCTCTCATTTTGAGGGGAATTGCCATAGATGCCACGCATGGCAGGCGGGTTGGAAATCGCAGTTTATTTATATAGATGATCCAGGAAGATGCTGCTGCCCATACCCCCCTGCCGCCGCTACCACACGATAGGAAAAGATAAAATATTTATTCGACAAAAGGAATATTAAAGCAAAACATTTGAATCAACAAAATTTGTAAAAAAAAAACAGATTTGTCTTGTGTAGAAAAGTATTTGCTAAGCATGTGCTGAGTGGAAATGGACATACAGCAATGATTATCTGCCAAGAACCTTTACACAGTGTAGTCTTTGAATATAGCGAGCCTTAATATAATGATTTACACGATTTAACAAATTCTTCGAAATCCCCTGGAACTGACCGTAAGAGTTAATGCAAAATATACCTCACATTAGGAATACATTTCTAAAACCTATTTATAACTTATTTTCAATCATTGCAGAATATTAATATAAAGTATAGTTTACCTTTATTTAACGAATTTTGTTAACTTATACCTTTACACGTATCCTATCAATTAATCACACACAATTACGCAATAACGACAACAATTCAGGTGTCGACGGGTTCAGACACTTCCAATTTTTCGTAAGACAATCATTGTTGTCTGATGCAAAGTAATGTAAAAACTGCTGTTTGTCATCGTTGTTAGTAATAACTTTGTTAAAACGTATCGTAGACCAACCTAACCTACAAACCATATAACAAACCTCATTGTAAAAAATTACTTGGTATAACGAATATTTTCTAATTCCCTTGAGCTTTGTTATAAGGTTGCACTGTATTAGCAAAAGGACGGGACTCGGCTAAGAATGTAGAAGTTTATAAGATAATGGTAAACCCTCCCAACTTGAGAGAAGGCTATGTCACGCAGTAGACTGTCTAGAGGTCAAAGCACACCATACTGACATCCCTTCCCTCAGATGACCGCCAAAAGGTTTAGATAAAATAACATGAAGATAAACTGCTATTGTGTGTAATAATGTGATATCATTTTTGATCGAGTTATTTTTCACCCGAAATTTCCTTCAATCCAAACAGAATCTAAAATTTTCAATCACCTTAACAGATGATCGAAAAGCCTGATAATAATTCAAGAGTACTAGAATATTGCCGTTTAATTGCATTAGAGACAGACCCGCCGATCGGCACCCGTTCCCGGATGACCTACGCCCGATTCCATTAGCTTATTACCCTCTTATTACGCTACTAATTTTCCTGTACATCGACGAGCTAACTAAGTTTCTTATAGCGTCGCGTAAAGGGCGCGTTTTGATTGTCAATTACTGCCTCTTGGACGGCAAAGGGCGGCTGATCGAGCGGACGCACAAAGCGAACGACTGGGATGCAATTAGTTATGTCGTCGGAACTTTGTTATCCTTCACACAAGTACAGGGTGTTACGATCACGATATGATCTTTTTATATTTTTAGGAAAGTTTAGCGAGGACATGTATTTTAAAAACAAGTACAACGGCGTTGTCAACTTTTTATTATTGTCAAATAAATATGTAACTATTAATAAAAGTATTAAACGTTAACTTTTTTTATTTACGGCAACAGTCGTTAACGTTTTGGCATTATCAAAGACACATATGTCGTCGTCGTCGTCGTTTCAGCCTATCACAAGTCCACTGCTGAAAATAGGCCTAGGAACATAGGCATTTGTAGCTCCCATATTGGAGGGTATTTGCCATAGTTGCCACGCTTGGCAGGCGGGTTAGCAACCGCAGTTTATTTATTCAGATGTTCCAGGAAGATGCTGCTGCCCATCCACGGGATGCGATGGGGTGGTAGATTCTCTTAGGCCGCTACCACACGGCGAAAGAAACATATGTAAATAGCTATATTATATATTAATTTCGATTGCTTAAAAGTCTGTAAGAAAATCGACCGAAAAATGAAAGTTCACTTTTACTGAATATTTGCTGAAGTGGTGGAGACCAAACGAAATTTAATTTTCTTAATTGAATTTTGCAAACGCTGTTACGAGCACTTGCTGCATAAATTATCATTATTAATCATCGAAACTTAAAATATAAACAAAATAAAATAATCATATTATAGTTTAAACTTTAAAACTTAAATGAGCTTATGATCCTGGTGAGAATTCCAGGTCGTAGTCACGAAATTATTGTACTGTATCGGTCCTTATCACGTATGCAAATTAGTTTGACGTCTGGAAGTGGATGGCAATTTAATTCAAATATTCCATTACACACATTGTTACAAATATATACATACAAGTAAACATAATAAATGCGTGTTAAAAACACGTCACTTTCCGGTTTGCAGCCAAAAATCACCGGAGGCAGACTAAATATAATATAAATATAATATAATAAATAAAAATCTTTAAATAACTTTATGTCTTTATTAACATTTAAATAAATTGTTTAGTTTTTTGGAAGTTTATGAATTACTGAATCTGTCTTATCCAAAATTATAGAGTGCTTATAATATTCTTTGTAAATTTATTTAGACCTACATGAAGCTCGCGACCACGTCCGCGTGGATTATCGTTTATTAAAAATACCGTAAGAGCTCTTTGATTTTCCCGAATGAAAATATCCTATGTCCGTCTCTATCTCTGTGCCGAATTTCGTAAAGATCGGTTCAACGCTTAAGCCGTGAAAAGGTAACAAACAGACAGAGGGACAGAGAGAGTTACTTTTGCATTTTCAATTTTAGTATGGTGATGTCTTTTTGACTAAGATAAGAAAAGAATTACCAAAAAGAGTTACAGCGGAGTTTATTTTGCCTGTTTCTTCTCCGGCAGTGGAACCTATTGCGAAACGGTGGTTGATTAAAAAGAAAAATGACGTTTGACATATAAAATTTATATATTATACAGTGTAAAAAAAAAAGAATTTTCATTGCTTTTTCATTTTTAGAATCGAAACTTGATTCTAAATCATATTGCAAACATACAAATTACTTAGCTGACCATTTTTCCTTTAATATTCTACACAATAATATTCTACTGCAGATAAAGTGTAAGGAGATCAAAGAAACGGCTCATTCGAATCAGTTCCGGCCACACTGTCACGCGCTGGTCTCGCCCCGAGCCACTCATTTCCGCTGAGTAGACCGCATGCTTATCGAATAAGTTTTACTAGTTTAAATACATATGTTCAAAATGGATTTCATCTTCTAGTTTTTACTGTCAGTCTGTCTGTGGAGTGTGTGAAACACGAGCGTCGCCAGCCAACGGGCCTGGGTAGATGGGGGTTTTTCGACCACGGCAACAATTACCGAATAGTGTTGTAAGTTATCAACTGTGTATTATGGAGCATGTGGCCATGTCATTAGATAAACAAGTCGTGTCTCTAGGTCTCTAGGAAGAGGGGAGGGCCGCTGCACTCCCTGCTTCCCCTTGGCGACGTAATTTTTTACCTGCACATAATTTATAGGTACATCCTTCATAATGCAAAATGAACGCGAATGTCTCAAGTATTATTATAAGAATATATAGTAGAGGGGTACCTAGTCGGATACCAAGTCAGATATCCGCCTGGAAGGGTACTGAATCTCAGTAGCGTAACAATAGGGTGGCACGACGAGCAAAATGCCACGGGTCCCCGGCCGAAGCGAGCCCCTGGATAGTTATTACGCAACCTAGCTATCGAACATTTCTTTGCCTGAAATTTGAACTTTGATGCTGTTATTAACACTTTTGATGAACCCGAAAAACTTAGTTTAATAAATGAAAATTTTGAATAAAAATATAATTCTTATTTCAGTCCAATACGATATTTAAATTAAAAGTTATTTGAACTTCATTAAATTAAGAGAGGACCCCATCCGAAGAATTTGCCACGGGTCCCAACCGTATAGTTACGCCACTGCTAAATCTAGTGTAATTACAGGACATATGAGACTTCAGAAGCGATGTCTCATGGTATCCTATGCCGACAGGTGTCCGAGGATAGTAGAACAGCACTAACCAAGGTGTCGTAAGAGGCGACTAAGTTATTGAACGGACAGCTTTTATTCGTGCAGAATAACACCATAATACGGAATTCTGTCACTATACTGCTCGTGGGAACGCAATGGGGAGTAAGAATTGTTTGACGCCTACCAAAAATGGCGGCAACGTGGTTTGCCACCCGTCACGTCTCTTTTCCCGCAAGGGCGAAAAGTGGACTACGTGAGAGGGGAAAAAGTTTATTTATCATTCACTCGATAACAACAAACAAATTAAATCTGCCCACGCAAAAACCGTTAAAAATGTACAATGTTGCTCACCTCGGTCAAATATTGAATCTCTGTATACCGAAACAATCGGGTCAAATAACGTAGCTTCATAACGCGCAGGATGTATGTGAAGCGTTCAATTAGAAGCGGGCGCAATAGGAGTGCGAGGCACTCCAGGCAGCGGCTTGAGGTACAAGGCGAGGGTTGTTAACCGACTATTAAGTCACGAGAGCCCTACACGTGGTGTTAGCGCGCAATTAGCAAACCATTGCTGGCATTTTAAAGGGACGTACAGACTTGTAAACGAGAAAGAATAATGTCATCATCTAATTATTGATTTTACTTTAGTTATGATAATCTCCTTCTGTCCTTTCTTCCGTCTGAAAATGGTGCCACAGGGTATTAACAATTTTGCGTCATCGTCCGCAAACGTGGCAATTTCATCGAATGAGACCATCTCTCAATGTAAACAAGCGCAACCAACGTTGTGTTTTTTAATAGTTCACATAATAGTCTGTCGTTTGTTTACGTTCACACTGCTAATGTCAAATACATATTAGTCTGTGGTCAAACCGTCCCACAGAGTAGTGATTGCCGCTAAAGAATTTTGAAATGATGCCAACAAATAATCAGTCAAACCTCAATAACGCTCGAACATAAACATTTAATGAATTGCGGTCGAAGTCGAAATTCGTCCAGTATTCGGCCATCTGTTAAAATTATTGTGCGCATTTTTCTCTAGTAGTCTCTGGAAACTTTAAATTTAAAGAGCGTACTATTGGACTGAATTAACAATTTTATTATTAGACCAAATTTTAATCTTTAAAAAAAAACTTCGAGCTTTCAGTTTTGCAAATGTGTTAATGAAAACATCAAGTTCAAATTTCGGACCATGGAATGGTCGATGGCTAAGTTGCGTGAAAACTACCCGGAGACCGCCTTCGGCCGGGGCCCCATTCATTTTACCCATGCTACGACCAGGCTACTACCCTACTGTTACGCCACTGCGTAATCACCACGTCTGAAACATAACACTGCTGCCCATCACCGGATACGATTCGGCATCAAAACCACATCGCAACCAGCGAAAACTACATGCAAAATTTAAAATTATTATTATATAGTATAATCTTTGTTACAATAATATCATAAGGATCTTCAAACTGAAGATACTACGCTTATTTTGTGACGGTAGTCGAGTAATATGCCTTTACGTATCTTTGAGAGTATAGCGATCCAATAAGTAACATATATAGATAGACCATAGCCTGATAATAAGATAGACCAGAGTAAAGATGATGTGACGAGACGAGCAAAACGTTCATCTTGTGGTAAGTGCAACATCTACCCATCGGCAAATGCTGTGTCATCCAGAAACTTTCTGTGTGGCACCACACTGCGTCCATCACCTTAAGATATCAGTTCTTAAGTCTAATATGCCTAGTGATTACACTTTCTCTCAGTGCCCTTCAGACCGAAACACAGCAGTGTTTGCACACTACTGCTTCATGGCAGAATAACTGGCCCGGCGATGGTACCTACCTAGACGGATTCCTTAATAGGGATCCTACCACATGTTATTAACTTTCGTACAACACCAGATTTTCTTATCGGTTCTTCTTCGAACTTTTGGAACTGGTAGTAGACTTTTGACATCCATAAAAGCTCAAAATAAGCTTACATTTGCTAATGTTTTTGGCTTTGACTACTGTATCGAGTTACGTCCGGTTTCTGTATTCACAAAACGATCCTTTAAATAAGCTACGAATAGTAAGTCATAATGGACGTCAGTAGCCGATATGAAAAAGAATTATAGCGTTGCGTTACTCGTAGTAAGGAAACGAATAGTTACTGTTATCAAAAACTGTTTGAATACAGGAACCGGGCATAAAACAACATTTAAACAACCACTTTGCGATAGAAATAAACGCTAGTTTAAAATCAATCGCAACAATACGGCCCCCTTTTCTTTAACCTTAGATACGTAGTTTCGTTCGTAGCAGAGCTACGAGATACAATATAATAACTGAAGCGAATAAGAGTCGAATCGTTCAATAACATGATAACGCAGCTTCATACGTACCAAAACTACAATGCAGCTACATAGCTGTAGCAAACAAGCTCTGTCTAGATTGGTCATCAGCGTTGAATGTAGTTGTCTCTGTGCCACAGTGACCATCTCCGGTGAACTGTACGCTCGTTTAGCTCGCAAACAAAATTGTAAAACTTGTTAAGTTCGGGTAGAAACTCCCGTAGTCAAATCTAAATGTCAAAATCTACTAAAAGTTCCAAAAGAACGAAAATGAACCGTTAAGAAAATCTTAGATTGTATTTCACAAACCGCAACTACTTTACTGATGTTTATTGAATTTAAGAAATCCAAAAAGAGAGCAACATTTTAAGGTCTCACAGACTACGTTAAAATGCATACGCGTTCGTCTCAGGTCGGAAGCCGGGATGTCGACAATTAGCGTGGCAAGTGGCACTTAGACATTCGCGACGGGAATTCAAACCGCCGCCCTACATCAGAGAATAGCGTAACCTTAACTTAGGTGCAGAAGGTCGGGTCGAGTGATTCGTGAGTTTTGTACTGACAAATCGCTGAGGTTATAAAATACCACTTTTGGGGTATACTACAAATGCGAGTCAAAACCCTAAAATGGAAATACTGATTTCATTAGAATTAAAAATATTAAGCAATTACATGTTTGCCGTGTGGTAGTGGCTAAAGAGAATCTACCACCCCATCTCATCCCGTGGGTGTCGTAAAAGTCGACAGAGGGAAAATAAAAACCTGGAGATGGGCAGCAGCATCTTCCTGGAACATCTCAATAAATTAACTGCGGTTGCCAACCCGCCTGCCAAGCGTGGCAACTATGGCAAAATCCCCCCCAAAATGAGAGCTTCAAACTTTGTTCAGCAGTGGACTAATTATAGGCTGAAATTGTTGATTGATTGATGATTGATATTTTGTTTTTTTTTTTACGAAAAACCGTGAGTCTCCAAGATGCAAGCTATCTCTGTGCCGAATTTCGTCGAAAACTGTCCAAATGATATCATGACTTTTTTTAGATAAGCATCAAGTGTCTAAGAAGTAAAACTAAAAAAAAAATTATCCAAATCTATCCAGTAGTTTTAGTGTAATGTGCGCCCAACGTTAGACCTCTATCATTTTATTTATATAGATACTTGTACCGCTGTGCGCAAAAATATGTCATTTCGCATTCATTAAATATTATATACCGTCAAATATATGTCAGTGAAAAAACGTTAAGAATTTTCGTCAGGTTAGGTTAGACAAGTGCCTATTTGCGAGTATTTTTTTATGTGTTTGCATCCGGAAATATTTGCTTTGATGACCGATGACGAAAAAGTGGCGGTTAGTGAACCACTGTACCTTAAAATTATTTTTGTCTATAATAAAATTTCAAGGTCTTATTTGATTGCAAACTTTTTCGTTATTCTTAAATAATATTTAATGGATTATTAAGATGCAAGCTATCTCTGTGGCGAATGTCGTCAAGATCGGTACAGCGGTTGAGTCGTGAAACGGTAACAGAGTGGCAGAGAGAGTTAGTTTCGCATTTATAATATTAGTATAGATGTCGACCGCCTGTCCTAGTGGTCAGAGTCACAAATCGTTTGTTTTCGGATCTGGTTGTGTTGTGCATGTGAAGTTTATGTCTGTTAAACGCACCGTGTGGTAGCCGGCTTAAGAGAATTTACCACCCCATCTCATCCCGTGGGCGTCGTAAAAGTCGACAGAGTAAAAATTAAAACCAGAAGATGGGCAGCAGCATCTACATGGAACATCTGATAAAATAATCAGCGGTTTCCAACCCGTCTGCCAAGCGTGGCAACTATGGCAAAATCCCCCCAGAATGAGAGCTGCAAACTTTTGTGGCGATCTATGGGGGATGCCTATGTTCAGCAGTGGACTAGTGATAGGTTGAAATGATGATGATGATGAAGCAATTACGTTATACATTTAAACTCACGACACACTCTGAAAAATATTTTTAAAACGGATTTAGCTAACACAATGATTTTTTCTTAGTATATAGTTTAAAACCTTTTTTTAATTCTTGCAGCAGCATTCTTGAATCTATTGCAAGATTCCTCTTAAAAATTCAAATTCAACAAATTTTATATACAAACAAGTTTTATGTATAAAGTAGTAAGTAGTAGAGGCAAAGTAGATTCAAATAAGTTGGTTCAGTATTAGCCTAACTTTCATATTATACATATATAGTTTTATCGGTTAAGTGTTCCAATCTTTATCTTAAATATTACGTAAAGTTAACAAGCTTTAGATAATTTGATGAATAAAGCTCTCTGGAAACTGAAACCAAAATAAAATGTTTACAAAATATTACATTATCTGTATTATTTAAAACTTACAGATTCTATCTTCCCTAATTTTATCTTTTTCTTTTGCACGACACTAGGTTTTCCCCAATATTGTGGACGGACGTAAATTCCACATGCACAAATGCCCAGAACCAGAATAACTATACGTGAGCCATATAAATATTTGTTCCGTACAGGAATCTTACCCGCGACCCGTGGCGCAGAAGCTAAGTACCCAATCACTACGCCAACTGAGCTGACAAATCCTCTCAATCAATCATATTCTTCCTCGCTTAGTAAAAGAACTTATAATGCATACTCACCCCCTCCATTCTTGTAGCAGAGATAGGGAAAGCGCCACACGTTGGCGAGGTCGACGGCGAACCCGATGACAGAGAGCAAAAAGTCGACCTTTTTGCCCCACGTCTCGCGCTCGCCGTCGCCCGGCGTCAGCGTCTTTGGTGCCATTCTACTGCCCGATCACTCGAAGCCGCCTCACCCTAGCACAAGAATATACATGTGTTAAGTTTAAATTCTCTTAGAAATCGTTAAAAAGTGAACGATCTGCAATACCAAAAGATAAATAAGAAAAGAAAAGAGCCTACTCCTTTCTCAAAGGCCGGCAAGACATTTCCTCTGGTGTCTGTGACTGTTTCGGAGGAAACGGTTTTCTTTTGCAAGGATTTTTGATCTATCGAATCTCATATAATGGTTGGGATGATCCAGAACCGTTCATCAACTGTGATTCGCGAGCCTATTGAAATTAAAAGGGTTGGGTATTATGACCGGTATGGAATCCTACCCCTACTAACATTATAAAGCTGAAGAGTTTTTTTTTTTATTGTATAAAGTAACGAAACGGGCAAAACATTCACCTGATGGTAAGTGCAACGTCTGCCTATAACAAATGCTGTGTCAACCAGAATTCTTTGTGACACCACACTGTGCCCGCCACCCTGAGACGTTCAGTTTCGCGGTCACCTGGAAGGGAAGGCCAAATTGGCTTCCAAAAAGCTTGGCGTCCTCAGTAGAGCGCGACAGTACTTCATGCCGGCCCAATGCTTGCAACTTTATAAGGCGCAGGTTCGACCACACATGGAGTACTGTTCTCATCTCTGGGCGGGGGCGCCCCAGTGTCAGCTACTTCCATTTTACCGCATTCAACGGAGAGCGGCTCGTCGACGACCATATTCTATCTGATCGGCTTGATCCACTGGCTTTGCGAAGAGATGTTGCATCCCTTTGCATTTTTTATAAGATCTACCATGGGGAGTGTTCCGAAGAATTGTTCGGATTAATTCCAGCCGCTGATTTTCACCATCGCACATTGCGGCACAGCGCGAAATTCCATCGTCACCACCTTGATGGTTGGCATTCCAGCACAGTGCGTTTTTCGCGCAATTTTCTGCCCCGCACAAGCACCTTATGGAATCTGTTGCCGCCAGCGGTTTTTCCGGACCGATACGACTTAGGGATCTTCAAGAAAAGAGCCTATTCCTTCCTCAAAGGCCGGCAACGCATCTGCTATTCCTCTGGTATTGTAGATGTTCATGGGTGGCGGTGATCACTTACCATCAGGTGAGCCGCTTGCTCGTTTGCCTCCTCTAACATAAAAAAAAAGCTCGTTTTGCCTAGATCGACGGATGGATTATAACATCACGACATTAAACATTTCTCAGTCTCTGACTCGATAGTTAAAATTAAACGCGGTAAAATCCGTAAAAATAGTATTGTAGTAGTAATTAATGGAAAATATAAGAAATCATTATGTAGTATGTGTCATTTTAATTAATTTACTTTCTTAACTTTCTTTCCTTTAATGTAATGGATTTCCGCAAAGTAACGCTTGATTCTATTAAAAACGCATCAGATGTTAGCGATGCAAATTCCCTAAAAATCTGATTCTATTTCCAGCAATAGATCCTTTTATCAAGCTTTAGGTAGAGCTTTTTCGCTACGTTACCTGTATATTTAGTAATAATTAAAATATCTTTATCACATTTCATTTGTCTGATACTTGACTATATAAGTCTTTATTAAACTATGAGTTGTAAGTAAACGGCGCTCACTCGTCCTCACCTTCCCTTTTTCGTTTTACTAGAACAACCAGGAAATAAACTGCGGTTGCCAACCCGCCTGCCAAGCGTGGCCACTACGGCAAAGTCCCCCCAAAACGGGAGCTACAAACTTTTGTGGCAATCTATGTGGGAGTTTCAGCAGTGGACTATTGATAGACTAAAATGATGATGATGATGATCTGTGCTATAAGAAGGTTCGGATGAACGTTCGTGTGAACGACACGTGACGCCTATACATACACCCGGACCCAAAATCAAACAATTTGTGTGTTGTTAGCCCGGCTTGGTAAAGACCCCTCCCGGAAACTGAAAGAAAAGAAAAAGAACTGATGTCTCAGGGTGACGGGCGCAGTGTGGGGTCACACAGAAATAATCTGGGTGGCACAGCATTTGTTGTGGTCGGACGTTGCACTTAACATCAGGTGACGTTTTGCTCGTTTTGTCACTTTATAGAATAAAAAAAAACTTAAAAGAAGTTTCAGTAGCACTGACTTTCTTTATTTATTAAGTTAGTATTATATATTGCTAGCTGTTTCCGCGGTTTCACCCGCCGTTTAATTTAAAAGAAATCGTTCTAAGGATCGCAGCGTGATGTTATATAGCCTTCCTCGATAAACGGGCTATCCAACACTAAAATAATTTTTCAATTCGAACCAGTAGTTCCTGAGATTAGCGCGTTTAACCAAACAAACTCTTCTTTATAATATTAGTGTAGATAATATTACTTAACTAAGTTTTATTTATTCAAGTGGATATTAGCAACAACATGATGATGATGTGGATATAACAAAAGAGCCGTGTGGTGGCGGATCGTTAAAAGAATAGTACCACTCCATCTCATCCAATGGATCTCGTAAAAGGCGAGTAAGGAATTAAACTGCACTGTGCACCCAACAGCTCATGGTGGCGATGGGCTCACCACCTATCACACCAAGTGTATTATATTGTTTTGGTGAAACGTGGATTGTGGCAGTCATCTGTTTTTGCAATGAGTGCCCAATCTCTGACTACCCCTTATGGGATACAGTCGTGATCTTATGTATGTATGTATGTATAATAACAAAAAAATGAATTATGAAAGAGCTTTGCAAAGAGTACGTCCTCTTTAACTCCTGACCACATGACGTTGCCCATCGACTCCGCAAACACCTACCCGCAAGCACTTGACCTTTAATTTCGGTTTAATTAAAGCGCCAGAAATAATCGGCGCACTCTCACCGACCCTCCATTACGCCTGAACCGCTGTAATGAAGTGACAAACGTTATAACGCTTGTACCGTCCGCTTGGATGACGGAGGACCCACTTTCAAACATGTCCAGTGAGCGGTGACTATATATTAGGGTTGCCTCATACGAATAAATAAAACTTTAAATAACTTATTACTGTAATATATTGAGTAAAAATTTTAAAATGTGAATCCATATTCATATTTTGTATTTCTGCGATGGGAAAAATACGAAGAACAACAGAAAATTGGGACATTTGAAACTGTTTCTTGTATTTTTGTGTATCTTTATAATAGTCTAAGCAAAATCATTACCCTTTTTCATCCCTAGTAAAACTTCTTAACACTAGATTTACGGGCATTGACGACCGGGACAGGACGGGTATATTACGAATAGGTAGACAACATCTAGGTATAATAAAATATAGGTGTTCCAGGTGGATATATACTACTGGATATATATGTTCGCTACATAATATCATTAAAAACCAATATATAATCGCTAAAGAATAATATTTGTTTGTTTGGAATTAACAGCATAGAATTGAAAACTGTCAAATTGACGGATTTCGTAAATCTAGTGTTTTACTGAACCTGAACTATTAATAAAACTACATTTGAATATATTTATTTGTATGCATTATGACGAGTGAGGCAGAATGTTTATTTCCTTATACTTAAAAAGTATTAATATACTTTATATATATATAAACTTTAATAAGTACATTAATACTTTTATATTTACTTTCGACGAATCAAAGAAGCGGTGGTTGCTCAGGGGCCAGGCGCTCGCTTAAAACTTATAATAGTACGCGACTGATATGAGTTCGATCCCCGGTGCTGACACCTCTAAAATTGGACTGCAATTTTGAGTGTTGATCTAACCCGTGCTCAGCGGTGAAGGAAAACATCGTGAGGAAACCTGCATGTCTAAGGATTCGAGAACATGTGAAATCTGCCAACTCGCATTAGAGCAGCGTCGCGAACTTTTCCCGGCTACAGAACAATCTCAGATATGAGAGGAGGCCTGTACTTCAGCAGTAAGACATTAATAAGCTGTTACTAGAAACGTCGATTTTTTTTTTATTTGATAAAAGTGACGGAACGAACAAAACGTTCACCTGATGGTAAGAGCATTGTCTGCCCATAACAAATGCTGTGTCACCCAGAACAGTGTGACACCACAATGCGCCTGTCACCTTGACACAGCAGTTCTTAAGTCTCATATGCCCAGTGATTACGCTAGCTCTCAGTGCCCTTCAAACCGAAACACAGTAATGTTTGCACACTACTGCTTCACGGCAGAATAACTGGTCCTGGGGTGGTACCTACCTAGACGGATTCCTGTTTAGAAATCCTACCACCAGCAAATCGAATCGAATCTACACTACTTGTTAAAAGAAAAAATGTATAATACTTTTATTTTATGTCTTGCATTATCAAGAAAAAACATTGCGTTACAAAATACTACTTTAAATATTTCTTACGGATCAAGATGGCAATCAGGTGTTACAATTTAAAAAATCACAGAAACGCGTCGACCCTAATCGCCTCTCTCTCTCGATGTCCGACGTCCAGAGAGGCTGTCACGTGCACTGGCCGATGATTTCCCGCGAAAAAGCTCCACGTCATCACAACAGCCCTAACGACGCGGGGCAAATTGAATTCGACGCATATTGGGACACGATCGACGTATTATAGCCATAACGCTTATATGCACTTCGCATTTTTTTTTGGCAACAGTTCTGTTGCAGTTAATATGATATGATTATGTATTGAGTTCAATAAGTTATTTTGTTTTTAACATAATGCAGTTAAATATAGTATGCTTACTACGTCGTATTTACTTAATAATGTAATGAAAATATGTGTGGAATATAAACTATAGTATCCTCTTCAATACTGTCAATGTTTTAAATACATCACGTATAAGAGATTAGATACTGCAGAAGATAGACATGATTTCGATTAATAATAAATGAATCTTTGGATAAGAAAGATATGACATAAGTATAAGAAAATATATTGAAATAGTAGAAGCTAAAATATTATAACAGTCAGTTCAACATCCGTATAATTAATGTAGTTTTTTAACTCTGTAACTGCGCAGTCTCATTTTCCATCCATCTATAATTTTGTCAAAATTATAAAAATTTGACCGAAAAGCCACGACTTAAATTACTTCAAATATATTATTACATAAGACAGACTACCACGACCGAACCTCGACATTGTTAGTAAAATTTCGTTTGCTTAGTGCTGTCAAATTAGTTCACAATTGGATTGCCATAACTGTTACTGATGTCTGCAATAGACTGCCTAGAAGCTTATGAAGATGATGAAGTTATAAGTGGCATATCATTTGTACTTGAAGGTATGCGAGCATAAACAATCCAGCACTCTAAAAAAGGTACCCGTCCAATCATTGACCATGCTGAAAATTACTTCATAATGATACACAGCTTTTCTAGAAAAAATATCTGAAATTGCATTAATATCGGTTATTGTACTCGTATTTGTAGCGGATAGGTGTCCGGCAGAGTAGAAAAACGCTCTTTTCTACCGAGGTGCCGTAGGAGAGGTGCAGAATAACACAATAATATGCAATACTGAAAGTACTATACTGCTCGTGGGAACGCAATGGGGGATAATTTTTTTTTTGATTCGTACGAACCCACCCGTCGCATCTCGTTTCCCGCAAGGGCGACAAGCGGTCTACGTGAGTGGCCTCTGCCTACCCCTTATATGGGAAAAGGCGTGACTATGTGTATGTATTTGAAAACTTTTTGAGTGTTTTGTGACAATCTATGTGAGAGGCCTACTCGTATGTTCAGTATGCTGTAATAATGAGGATGATATCGCGAATTCCGTACTATGATTGTGTAAAAGATATTTTTTTTGCATCATTATCATTGCAGCCCATCGTAAATCCACTGTTTTTTATATATTTGGCGTTATGCTACAAGGAATAAGACTTTACGGTGATTTCGCTTATTCAATTTCAAGTAATCGTTGTGAATATTTTATCGTTTATATAATATGATGATTGAGTAAGTATGTTTAATCGTCTTAACATAATTATTTTGTTATAAACAACTTGTAATTTTTTAGACTGACATACTAACTATCATCATCATCAACAGTTGAAATAATTTTTTTATAAAGACTGTACAGTGCTGTGTTTCAGCCGAGCGACATTGTTTTATACGAGTAGTGAAAGAAAGAAAGTTTCTTTCCTTCATTATAATGGATTTCCGCAAAGTAACGCCTGATTCTATTAACTATATTTGTTTATAAGATAAATTGACGAAGCGAGCAATATGTCGCCTGATGGTACGTTCAACGTCTGCAAATAACAAATGCTGTGTCACCCAGAAATTTTCAAAATTACACTACACTACGCCCGTTCTCTGAGAAATCAGTTCTTACGTCTTATATGCCCAGTGATGATTACACTAGCTCTCAGTGCCCTTCAGACTGAACCACAGTAATGTCTGCACACTACTTCTTCACGGCAGAATAACTGGTTCTGGAGTATTACGTACCTAGACAGATTCCTGCATAGGAATCCTACCACCAGTAATGCGGACATTAGTAGGCCGCAACCTTTCTTTAACCGTTTATATTTAAAAGTGTTGTAATTTCTAAGTTTAAAATGTATTTTTATTATGAATGACTTAAAACATTTCATTATAGTCGAACCTGAATATTCTTTTCTCGGGTGAATTAAAAGTCTTTTGTATAATAACTATATGAAACAGTGAGTATGTACCACAGAACGTTTATATTGTTTATAGATCTTCTATCTGCCGATAATATTGCAAACTTCTATTTAAGAGTTCATCATTTCAGCCTATCACTAGTCCACTGTTTAACATAGGCCTCCCTCATAGATTGCCACAAAAGTTTGTAGCTCTCATTTTGGGAAGATTTTGCCACAGTCGCCACGCTTGGCAGGCGGGTTGGCAACCGAAATTTATTTATTGTATTGTATGTGCCAGGAAGATGCTGCTGCCCATCTCCTGGGTTTTAGTTAGAGTTAATTTTTTTTGATTTCCTTCTGAAATATGTATTATTTTAATGTTATTTAAAACCTAATCATGTATCTATAGCTATCAGCAATGTATCTCGCTCTATTTACTTATAGTGTTGACTTTGAAACATAAATCGTAAAACCTCAGTACGAGACTGATGTACGAACATAACAAATATTTTAGATAGTATATTTTTCGCTTCATTTAAATTTAAAATTCGTCTTCTATTCTTATTAAATAAACATGCTTTTGACTGCGTCATGTAATTAAATATTAATAATGATTAATGACAATGCGGCCTGCATAATGTTTTCAGCATAACAATAAAATAACCGATACTGCTATTTTTACAAATACTTTATACTTTTAAAATAATCTATTTTGTTAGTGTTGTTAAGGATAAAACCTGAATGGTTGCATTTTAAATTGCAATTTATAATTTTTATGGTACCCGTAACGAGCTAGCGACCACAGTTCGAGCTGTAAGTCATACCTACATTCCAAATTGAGTGATCGGTAATTTCGCTACCAAGTGTCTACATTATACAAAAGTTATTCACAATTATTTAATATAGATATTAATTGTATTAATAATAAAAGAATATTTTCCTATAATTTTTTAAATAATTAATTTTTCTTTTCTTGTTGTTTATTTATTTATTATAGTTACTTTACCGTAATGTGTAAAAAAAAACAGGCAGTTGGAGATGGTAACTATATAGATTTCGGAGAAAATATAATATTCGTAAGTCGTAATATAATTAGGGTACAGACAGGTCACCAAATCAAAAATGACTTATAGTTGCATTTGATGAATACAATTTTAAGTGCACATTTACCACATGCTCGGCGGTGATGGAAAACATCGTGAGGAAACCTGCATATGTCTGCGAAATAAAAAATATTTTGTACAACATATGGAGTCCCTTAACTCGCATTGGACGAATGTGGCGGACTCGGCTCCAAATTCCTCGGAGAAATGAGAGGACTGCTGTGCTCAGCAGTAAGACATTTATAAGCTGTTAACTCTTTTTCTTACTTTTCGGTTCATTAACAAATTTATTTTTGCTACGAATTAAGAAATTTATTATTATTTTTATTAAATATTATACATTCGCGAATAAATTTCTATAATATAATCGGTGTACATGTTCCATACTTGTTACCTTTTTAGTTTATTATAGTATTTTCGTATCCGTTACCAAAAAATTCATACTTTAGTAAATATATGGTGTGATTTTTCCTGTAAAATAGATACTTATATAGGATTACGATGACACAAACAGTCTAAATGATCCAGGGTTGTTATTCAAAATTGGCTTAAACTTTACTTCGATAGCTTCAGTATTTATAGGCGTACGGACACAGACAGATATAAAAATTTGGAACATAAAATCGGGTTTCACTTACTTAACCCTATCTTTCGAAAAAAGCTATAAAGACTTCAAAAATTTAATAATCACGAACAGGAACTCCTGTTTTGTTTATAGCATTGTCTTTGTAACATAAATCGTAAAACCTAATAGTATCATCGTCATCATTTCAGCAAAAGTTTGTATCTCTTATTTAAGAGGATTTTGCCATAGTTCCCACGCTTGGCTTGCGGGTTGACAACCGCAGTTTATTTATTGAGATGTTTCAGGATGATGCTGCTGCCCATCTCCAGGTTTTCATTTTTCCTCTGTCGACTTTTACGACACCCATATAATGAAATGGGGTTGTACATTCTCTTAAGCCGCCACCACACAGTGATTTATTTAATAGTATATTTTTACCGAACTGTAAAGTACTAATTATTTCATAACATTTTTTTAAAAAACGTTGCCCCTAGAGTTTTCTCTGTAGCGTGGAGCGTTTACAAACATCATTTGCATATATACTGACACCCAAACCCGGAAGAACTATTTGTAGTTATACAAATATTGATTCTGTGTGGGATCGAACCCCCGACAACCGAGACATGTTATGTGCCAATAGCCAATACGTATTGATTAGTTTTTCTTTAAATAAAGAAAAAATTCTTATCCCTAACCGTCAAATATATTAAGTATAATATTACAAATATAGAAATACCAACGTATTCGTCACTAACAAGTTATTATTCGTATGTTCGGTTTTATCAAGTTCACAAAGTGAAAAGTCAATGAAAAAAACAAAAACAACTGTTTGCAACTGGCGGATGAAGTTTTCAAATCTTGATTCGAAAGAAGTTTTATATTCAAACTAGCTGAACCCGCGACTTTGCTCGTAAACTTTAGAATTCCTGCGACTCTAATTTACTATTACTATGAAACACGGACTAAGTTGATCTCAGAGCTACTATTCACTACAGTTACATACTAATATTATAAATGCTAAAGTAACTCTCTCTGGCCCTCTGTCTGTTTGTTACCTTTTTACGGTGCAACCGCTGATCCGATCATAATGAAATTTTACACAGAGATAGCGATGCATCGCAGAGACGGACCTAGGACTTTTTATCCCGGAAAATCAAATGGTTCCCACGGGATATTTAAAAAGGTTTATCCACGCCGACGAAGTCGCGAGCATCTTCTAGTTTCATATATATTCGGTGAAACAAATTACAATAAATAAATTTCGATAAATTAGCGAAAACAGTAGGTACTCGAAAATTATTAAAAATTTCGATAAATAAGCGAAAACAGAACTCCAAAATTTCAAAATTATTCTAGCTCACATATATAATTACGACTAACAATATTTTTTTTAAACGATGTTGTGAAAGTTTTAGACATAAAGTTGTGTACTTACATGCGGCTCGGCGGGCGCGTAACTAGCGCCATGTCCGCGCGCCGCGGTGCCCGCAGCCAAGTGAAAACACCCAGCGCTGCTTGATGCTGCCCAGAGCCGAGGGGCGTGATATTGCCTCGCGCGCAGGACACTTTTTCGTGAGATCCCGGCATTGCCCACTTCTCGCTTCGTCTCTGTTTCAAATCGATGACTGGCAAATAGCTGTTTTAATTATTGTATGAGCCTTATTCGATAAAGAGATCACGCATAATTGCAGATAGGTGTCCGGCAGAGTAGAATAGCAGCTACCTCTTTCATACCAAGGTGTCAGAGGCGACTAAGGTATTGTACGGACAGCCTTTACTCGTGGAGACTAATATGCAATACACTATACATCTCTTCTGAACACAATGAGGAGTAAGAATCTCTTGACTCGTACCAAAATGGTGGCGACTAGACGTGATAGATGGCGTATCACGTGTGGTCTCTGCCTAATATGGCATCATCATACAGGGGGTATGGGAAAAAGGCGTAATTGTATGTATGTTATAAACGTAAGTTTTATGCGGTGTAGGATAAACCATTACCAATAGGTGTCAAGGAATGAATGCTTCTGAAAGCACAAGCGATGGGCTAGTAACACTACTTATACACTGTAACATGTTTTGGCAATCCTTTTACATTGCAAAATTAATGCTCATTCTGGAACTCTGTCTATTCTGACAAGATAGTAAGTAAAGGCCATCGACACAAAAAATTTACTGGTGCCAGAATTCCTCTGCAAGAATCGGTGTAGGTAGTTACCACTCCAGGGCATGTTACTCTGCCGTGAAGCAGTAATTTGCAAACATTATTACTGTGTTTCGGTTTAAGGGGTACTGAGAGCTAGCGCAATCACTGAGCGTATGGAACCTAAGAACTGCTGTCTCAGGGTGTCGAGCGCAGTGTTGTGTCACACAGAACTGCGCCCGACACTGTGTGACAGCAGCTTTTATTGGCAGACGTTGCACTTACCATCAGGTCAATCGATTTGCTTATCTCGTTATGGTTAAGTGTCCGGCTGAGTAGTAGTAGTATAGTTAATAGCACCTATCGCTTTCCTACCAAGGTGTCGAAAGAGACGACTAAGGTATTGTACTGACAGACTTTATTCATGCAGAATAACACCACAATATGCAATGCTGCCACTATACTGCTCGTGGGAACGTGAGTGTGTTCTCTGCCTACCCCTTATACGGGAAAAGGGCGTAACTGTATGTTATTGTATAGGTGTGCTATTTCGGCTCTACAATACATATGTCCTATGCAGTTGATAACTTCTAATTGTTAGACGTCACTACGTGCATTAAAATGTATTTTTATGCTGCGTGAATGCCTTGACGAAGTAAAATACTAAATAATGCCGGACAGTATTATCAAATAATTGCATTGAAAGTTCGTATTCAATAAACAAATTTCTAAAATCATGTCCGATCTTAGATAAACTGGTGGTAGGATTCATATGCAGGGATTCCTAGGTATGTACCACCCCAGGGTCAGTTATTCTGCCGTGAAGCAGTAGTGTGCAAACATTACTGTGTTTCGGTTTGAAGGGCACTGTGAGCTAGCGTAATCACTGGGCATATTAGACTTAAGAACTTATGTCTCAGGGTGATGGGCACAGTGTGGTGTGACACAGAAATTTCCTGGGTGACACAGCATTTGTTATAGAAGGCGTTGCACTTACCATCAGGTGAACGTGTGGCTCGTTTCATCACTTTATCCAATAAAAAAAATTGGACACAAAAAATAGTTTGATTTGAAAGAGTGATTATACTAAGCAGTTGACTTAGGCAATCCTGGACAGTGGCCTTTAGGACTTTATTATTTCAATTATGGTTTAAACGCCTCCAGGTTCTGTCACTGAGGGTAGCTGGATGGTGAGAGATTTCTTATAATCACACAGAATTTTTCTTACATACATACATATACTTATATAGGCTGATACTAATATAGATGATATTTTCAGACACAAGGTGCTATTTTACAATATAATAAAGTATACAGCAGTATGGACGATGACTATTCAATTTAATGGTTTTTGGATCTGGATGTATTGCGTCTTTTCGTGTCATTTAAATGATCGAAAATAGGTTCAGTTGTAAACGCAACATCCCATAACCATACTAAATACGTTTATTATAAGTTAATTTATTATAAGTATAAAATCAATTAGACATGGGCGGTGTTGCCGCCTACCGCCGTTTGGGCGGGACGAACGCGACCACGCCTCCATCGCTTCTCGATCATTCCCGCCATCATAGTTAGCACTGACATCAAACGATGTGATATAAATCTAGAGATAGAAATTTATATTAAAGTGCCCGTCTGGTTTTGAAAGCTCAATACGCTTTTAGCTTTTCTTCTTAATGTTTTCGAACTAGCGCCAGTTGTAATAAAAGTTCTTATTTGTATTTCATAATTTGCGTTTAAATATTATGACGGTATTGAACTTCAGTTGATGCAAAAATCATAGAAAATTGTAAAATTTATTATAATCCCGAAATCGTTTCTTAGTTTTGCAAAACATGGAAAAAATATTATACAATCTTAGTATATAGTCTTAATAATCATTTTATTAACTGTTACGATTTGAAATACTACCACCGGATACTACCACCGGCGTGGGATCTTATTATTAATAAAACTAAATCAAAAACCAAGCATACCACTGCAAGGCTTCAAAACATAGTAAGCTCTTTCTGCGTAGTTCGGACTAAAAATAATAATTATAAGCTGAAAGTAATCCGGATTAACTATGACATCAGGCCATCGGTCGGTCACCTGAGTCCCCCCGTGACCATGGGTGCTTAAGTTTAAATTAAACGCGATAAAATCTGTAAAAATAGTTTTATTTAAAAGTGTAGTATTTGCGTAAATATAAGAAACCATTACACTATAGTAATCATTAAAGCTTAATCGTTCATTAGTTCCAATGTTTTTGATACACATGATATACTATACCTACTATATTTAGCTATTTTTTATTAGTTTCATTAATAAAAAATACTACGGATTTTATTTCACTTAAAAGTTTCTATACGCATATCAATTAAGATAATTATTACCCAAAATAATCAGCCACTGAAATTGGGAAATATTGCTTACCTAAATCAATAGAAACAAATAATTTAAGAAGGAACGGTCGATATTATTTCATAACTTGTTAAAAATGCGTCCTGACCTATATTAGAACAAAAGATCTTAATATTGTATTTAAATACTAAAATCTTAGGGGTAGGCAATATATGTATATCTTAATCCGTGTCTAGAAACTATTGAAGTGTGTGCTACTTTTGAGCATGATTATCATTTAACAACTAACATAAAAATTTAGAGAGATCCTTTGGAATGTGATGTTTACAAAATTTTGTAAAAGGCAAATAACTAAACCTAAACCTTAATTATTTTCAAGTGATAATAAATTAGATTTTTTACACCATAGAGGAGAAGCATTTAACGCACTAGTAGAAAGTGGCAAATTGTTCAAATGATTTTAAAGCAGTCGTTACTAAGCTTCTGTTTTTACATCGTCGTGCAAGTTAATTAAGTAGCTGGTCGAAATCTTTTGACAAAAATACGTTTTGAAGATTTTTGTTACCCAATATTTCAATTAATATAGCCAATATTTTTATTTACTGATAGTACTATTCCTTTGCATTTATCCTGTGTTACCGCAGTGCCAATTATTCTGCTATCTGCAAACAAATCTTTTTGATCGGAAGGGCACTGAGAGCTAGAGTAACACATCATTTGTTATCGGTAGAAGTTGCACTTACCACCAGTTGAACGATTTGTTCGGCTATCCAGTTTATCCCAAAAAAAAATTTTTGCGCGCGAGACTTAACAAATAATGTGGTATTTTCATCGAACGAAATCGAGATGTATCTTTTCATGGAATAATTTTCATCCCGAAAATATTCCAGTAACTGGTTTCCCCATTTTCAATACGCCATCAACAACAGAATTTTCTGAGTCCTATTTACATCAATATAATTAGAAGTTTCATAAAAATTGAGGTTTAAAATGCGAATTATCGAAATATGAAGCTTCTTAATTTTCCTTTCTTTGAGCACTGACTTTGTCTGGCATTTGAAAAATATTTTTGGCTCTACCTTGTTGGCTTATATTTAAAAAAAATGGATATCTATAAACAATTTTGTGAGGGTAAGGGCCATAGTAGCCAGGGGTCTTTAAGTTTTATAGTAAGTAGGTGACCATTTTTTCCATGAGGAAATGCCTAACGCATACCCGCCTTCGCGGGGGCAAAGGACGGGCTATGTCGGACTTGCACCATCTAAAGCCCCATGGTGTTCCTTCGCCGCATCTTTCAGGGCCACGGGAACGCTCGTTTCGCTCCACATCCGCGGCCCAACCGGCACCGGCTGCCTACCATCGGCGGCCCCTCCGCGGGAGACGGACAGCTCCTCCTCCCTCTTCTTCACAGCAAGGCGCGCCGGAACACACGACGCACCTTCCAGCACAGCCCCCGTCTGTGTGCGAACAGACTCTCGAGTCCGGCACGCAGAGGCCATGGAGTCAAGAAAACAAGCACTAAAAAGTACCCTCCTTCCCGGCCCCAGCGGCAGATCAGGTCAGTGGATGATTTCAGCCGCGGAGGATAGGGAGAGTGGCGCAACGTAATACCGACACTCCTCTTTCTCCTCGGCCCCTCCGGTGCCGCATCGACAGTGCGGCTCCGCCAAAGTCGTGGGGGACAGGGAGAGAGTCCACCTCGGCTGCAAAGGGCAGGATGAGCGGTACCGACACACACCCACGGTGAAGCTAAGAGGACCCTACTTTACTTGTTACTAAGCCCCCTCGCTACGACAAGGCGAGAACTTTGGTATTTTAATTGTAATTGGTACTTCATATTCGTATCAGACGAACAGACGATACATAAAAATTGACCCAAATTCGTCTTGCGTATTATGTAAGTTAAGAAATTTAAATAAAATTAAGTAAAATGTAAAATTAAGGCACTAACTGGAATTTAAAACAAAATTAAATTATTATTCTACAATTCGTGCTGCTTACATTTTGGAAAATCTGGTGGTTTACAAATATTTATTTTAAAAAGCACGGTAAGTCTACCATACATTATTCCGATCTCAGCTTTATTTCATTATAACTTATCAGTTAATATATCTATCGGCGCAAATATGTTCCCCATCTTTAAAAATAAGAAAATTAAGAGTTGTAAACTTAATTACTGTGTCTTGAAATAATCATTTCATAATTATTAAGATTTATATAAGCAACAATAATTAATAATAAAACACTTGAATAACTATTTATTGTTTAACTGAACTTGTATTGACTAAAATAAGATGTGTTTTACTTGTGAAACAATAATTGTTTAAAGATTAACTAAACTATAACACTTCAATAATTTGTAAATATTGTAAGACAATTTTAAAAATAGTAACTTTCATGTTAATTATTTAAATAAGAAACTGAGAACCGAATTGTCGGTAATTTCATCTGAGACGCCAGAAGGTGGGCAATTCTTAAGCAGCAAGCACAGAGCCACGAGGAACGAGGAGCATTTCATTAAAGATAATAAATTTGTAACTGTTAGCGAAATCTCGATTTATCCTTTATCACTTTGATTTTACAATGTTTGATTTACTTGAAATAGTAAATTAACGTTAACTTGAATTAAACCGCTTTAATTTGTGGTGCTCGCCTTTCATTTCATAGTATGCGAGTAACCTGGGTTCGATCCCCGGCACCTCTATAATTGTTCTACAATTTTAAGTGCTGATTTACCACGTGGTTAGCGGTGAAGGAAAACATCGTGAAAAAACCTGCATATCCGAGGAATAGAAATATTGCGAGGACATGTGAAGTCCGCCAACCCGCATTGGAGCAGCGTGGCGGACTATTACCCAGCTCCAAAACACTATCAGGCCTGTGCTCAGTAGTGGGACATTTATAGGCTGCTACTTTTACTTTTTTAATTGTTCTTTGGATGGTTTTTAGATATTTCTAAATAGAAATATCTAAAAATTATTCTTACCATTTGCTACACAAATGTAAGTTATAGTGGAGAACATGACGTCAGCCATATTGGCGTCATGCTTTTTAAAAACAATTTAGGATCCTCTGCTCCGTCATATCTAATAGGGAGTATCGATGTATCGACAAAGCCGTGATAGCTCAGAGGCTAGGCTCTCGCTTTAAATCTCATAGTACGCGAATGACCTGGGTTCGTTTCCCGGTGCCGGCACAACTAAAATTGTTAATTGCAATTTTAAGTGCTGATTTACCACGTGCTCGTCGTGAAGGAAAACAGCGTGAGGAAACCTGGATGTCTGAGAAATAAAAAATAATTCACAGACATGTGAAGTCCACCAACCCGCATTGGAGCACCGTAGGCGGATTTTTCCTAGCTCTAAAACCCTCTTGGAAATGACAGGAGGCCTGTGTTCAGCAGTGGGACATTTATAGGCTGTAACTTTACTTTTTTATATATCGACAATTTCATTACTAAATCTTATATTTATGTAATTTGAAACCTGTTAAAGTTTAATTTTTAGGGTTCTGTAGTAAAAAAGGAACCCTTATAAATTCGTCCTGTCCTTCGCCTGTCCGTCACAGCCATTTTACTTGGAGACTATTGGAACTATGTAGATGATATTGTAAAGGAAGGTTTTTTTATGAATCGCTATACAATGGTGTAGTGTCATTGTGAATAAATAAGTTATCTTTCGCCTATGCGGTGAAAAATTCTTAAACAAGTGGTAGAATCTAGAACACAGCTTCAGCGAAATGTCGTTTAGTTTATGGGATATATGGGATACGTGAAATATGGTCTATTTTCGGTTACTCTCTATTCCCCACTACGGAACCCTTCATTCACTGCGCGTGGTCGGATAGACACTTGGCCGGTTTTTTTTACTTCTTCCGAAATCATCATGGCATTTACCATATAAGCAGTAGAGGACAAAATGATATTTTCCGCAACTGTGCGGCGCTTATCTCTGCCGATTGTTAATGCCACTGAAAAGGATGCTTGAGGTGTTGCAATGTCGTTTAGGCTTGAATTTTATTAGAAGATTGTTGATTTCTCAACGTAATTTACGCTTGAAGAACTCTTAATTCCAATGGTTTGTGTTATTATTGTTAATTAAGCAAACCATAACAATTATCATCATCATCATTTCAGTCTATAACTAGTCCACTCTTAAACATAGGCCTCCCCAATAGACTGCCACAAAAGTTTGTAGCTCTCATTTAGGAGGGATTTTGCCATAGTTGCCATGCTTGGCAGGCGGGTCGGCAACCGTAGTTTATTTATTCAGATGGTTCAGGAAGATGCTGCTGCCCATGTCCTTATTTTTATTTACCCTCTGTCGACTTTAAAGACACCCACGGGATGAGGTGGGGTGGTAGATTCTCTTTAGCCACTACCACACTGGTAGCGGCTTATAATAATTTTCTAGAAAACAGCATGTTTTTGTTATTCTAAAAAAACATGTAATTAACAATGGTTTTTTTCTTGTTCTTGTCGTTTTATTATTCTCAAAATTACTTTTTCAGGCTAGAGTTGATCACATGCGTTGGGAGCGTAAAATTTAAAGAGGTCGGTGCCGATATCACTAAAAATTGTTAATAGCCATTTAAAGTGGCAATTTACTACGTGCGGCGGAGAAGCAAAACAACGGAAAAGGTCAATGTGCTAGCTTAGATAAAGATTTTACTGGTGGTAGGATTCCTTTGCAGAAATCCGTCTAGGTAGGTACCACCCCGGGGCCAGTTATTCTGCCGTGAAGTAGTAGTGTGCAAACATTACTGAGTTTCGGTTTGAAGGGCAGTGAGAGCTAGCGTAATCACTGGGCATATGAGACTTAAGAACTTATGTCTCAGGGTGATGGACGCAGTGTGGTGTCACACAGAAATTTTCTGGGTGACACAGCATTTGTTATGAGCCGACGTTGCACTTTACATCAGGTGAACGTTTTGCTCGTTTCGTCACTTTGTCCAATAAAAAAAATGTGTTATGAATATCGCCGTGTTGTGGCGGCTTAAGAGAATCTACCACCCCATCTCATCCAGTGTGTGTCGTTAAAGTCGACAGAGGGAAAATAAAAATAAGGACATGGGCAGCAGTATCTACCTGAACCATCTGAATAAATAAACTGCGGTTGCCATCCTGCCTGCCAAGCGTGGCAACTATGGCAAAATTCCCCCAAAATGAGAGCTACACACTTTTGTGGCAATCTATAGGGGAAGTCAATGTTCCGCAGTGGACTAGTGATAGGCTGAAATGATGATGATGATGATGATGATGATGATGAATGCCAGATTTAATAATTATCCACACCGATGACAGAGCAGCAGACCTTAGTGGATCAAGTAAAGTGCGAGGTATCTGGTAATGCGATCTTCAGTCTCACATTACTTGGGAGAGACCTATACGTCCTGCAGTGGATGATGAGCGTTTCCACTATGGCCCGTTAGCATAAATGAATACAAAGTTTGTAAGTCGAACAGTAGTAGAATTACGGGTGGGGGAAAGCATAGCCATTATAAACGTCTGATATTTTTTATATTGTATGAAAACATCAGAAAAACCGAACATTATCGAGAGGGGCCAAATTGAGAATGTACTGTATTTTACGGCGCACAGCTAGTAAAAATGCATATTTGGGGCATTTAGCGGAGACCTGTTGTAAGCGAATTATCATTAGTACGATTCTTAAACAGCAATCTGCAAGCCCTACGCTTGCAGATTGCTGCTTACCACCGTATTAACAGTTATTCTGCATAGGATAGTGTATTAGAGGATAATAATACGAAATTAGAATAAAAAATATCTGTGAAAATAAAATACATTATTTGTAATTAATAATCTATAGATATTTTTAAATTATCATATTATTTAGTCTATTACTTTTGTAATTATTAATTACACTTTCCTACATTACACACTTCAACGTTTTTATGTATCTTGTAAAAATAACACTTGCAACATTATTCTATTTCAAACAAGGTCACCCAGCTACGCAATTGGTCGTCATAGAAATTTTATAATTTAAGAGCAACCAATCAGAAAGCTACAAGCATACAAATACAATCACAACTTAAAAATGTCGTCGTAGGTGTAGACATCAATATTTTTGGTTTATTTTATTAATATAAACGCAGGTGCACTCGCTTCAATAAACTTATTTGCAGTTAATAGTTGCAAATTTCTTATTTTACTGGATAACCTGCAGGTACGCGAGTTTTATAAATCTGCAGCACTTCTCTTCCTGTGACTTGTGACAGATGATCTTGCAATGTTTTTTTTATATTTGTAAATAAAAACAAAGGCAGTTAATTGCCTATTAAAATAGAAGTAAAAGAACTGATTTAAAAATAGTTCTTTTGTTCATATACATCGTCATTGCTTAAACTAGACGTGTTTTTCATTTCAATGTAATGGAAAGTTTTAATAATTTTGAGTGATACGAAGGAGGAAAATTATAGTGTACTAATATTCTATTTACGCAGTGATGGCCGATGACATGGACCCATGCGAGTGCCTGTGGAATCATGAATTGGCGATGCGACGGCTTATTTCGCTGGTAAGTAACGCAAAATTATTATCAGACATTCTTGCGCCATTCTAATCAACAAGTATTAGATGTATATTCCACGTCTACACTTTCGTATTATTATTAAACAACCAACTCTTGTACTAATTTAGCTTTAACATTATTATAATAACTGTGTTAATTAAAATGTTTAACTTATTACATATCATCTGAAGCTACTATTTGTTAATTCAATGTCTTAGTAGTAAGGAACATATTTGTGTACGTAATTTACATACTATCAGCCAAAAACAATGCTGCGACATATATTTCCTTTATTAAAGTTGAGAGGAAGAACTAAGTGTAAATAAATTATCAAATTTTATATCATTACTTTTTTATAGCAATTAATATGTAACTTCCCAATTGGCCACACTAACAAACATTGAAAGCCTTATCAGTGTTGTGCTTGTTAGGCTCGTTCTAATTGAAATAACAGTTTTTTTTATTTGTTAGATAGTTTAGTGTTTACATTGTAATTTTTCATATTACTTTACTTGACAAGATTTGAATATCCATTTACCGGCAATTGGCATTGTATTGTCTATAGATGTGATAACTGCCCACATTCTTTATCAGTGTTGGATGTCAGTGTTTAGTGACTAGAATGACTAACACTGAAACACTTTCCATCAGATGAACCATGTACTTTGTCACCCCTTTGACAGAAGTCACGAAACATAATGACAAGTCATTCAGCTGATAATAATATATAGTATTTTACTTCCCTAAGTCCAATAGATGTCCAGCAGATTAAAATAGCACCTACCCCTTTCCTACCGAGGTGTATTAAGAGCTGACTAAGGTATTTTACAGACAGCCTTTTTTTGCACAGAATAATACCATAATATGGAATGATGTAACTATACTTCTCATGGGTATGCAATGGGGAGTAAGAATCTTTTTGACTTTTATCAAAATGGCAGCATTGTAGTTTGCCACTATGTCTTATTTCACGTGTGGACAAAATGCTATGTGTGGTCGCTGCCTCCCCCTTATAAGGTTGAGAGGACTATATTCAGCAATGAACTTAGTACATGAAATGGCGATAAGGGATGACAACTTTACATTAAAATCCTTAAAGTTAAATTTTAGTTACTTTGTGCAAGACCATTACAGTAATAGGTGAGAAACAAAGAAGTCACTATCAAAATAAGCTTTATAGCTCACTCAGTAGTAGAATTTGTGAAATGAAACTGACAATATGACACCAGACTGGGTATGTATAACCTAGTATTACTGCTGTAGTGGTGGTGGCAGAAGTTAGTTTATGCAAGCTAATTAATATCAATTGATTGAATATTTAATGGCCTACATATAGTTGTTACAGGTCTGTGGGTTTTTGTATTTGCAATTTATGTCTGTAAAAAGAAAAAAAAGCACCTACAATACATAAGGAATATAATTGTACTTTTAGAAAAATATTTTCTGTTAAGTTTTAAAACACTTATACTTGTATCCTGACCTCTCAAAGGGTATGTAATGTCCAGTGTTTTGTTTGTCTGTGTATTACCTCAGCACATAGAATCTCTTAAATGTAGGTTATCACATATTTTATCAGTTTAATGTAGGTCTTTATTAGTTTTAGCTCATTATTCATGCTATAAATTGTCATTTTGAATTTGCTTAAGTTATCAAAAATCATTTCTTTTTTACAATTTTCAATTTTGCCATTTCATCTTACACCCAGATGACTTTGTGCACAACATTTACAACATGAAAGAAGACCACTGGCAATTCTCCAGTTTTTAGCAACAAAGGATTGTAGTTTATTCTTAATTTTAAATAATAAAGATTCTATTAATTATTATAACTATGCTGTTTTCTCTTTGTGTTTTTTGTCATCATCATTTTAGTCTATAACTTGTCTACTGCTGAACATAGTCCTCCCCCACAGGTTGCAACAAAAGTTGTAGCTCGCATTTTGGGGGTCTTGCCATAGTTGCCACGCTTGGCAGGCGGGTTAGCAATAACAGCTTATTTGTTCAGATGTTCCAGGAAGATACTGCTGCCAATCTCCTGTTTTTCATTTTCCCCTCTGTCGACTTTTACGACACCCAAGGGATGAGATTGGGTGGTAATTTCTCTTAAGCCGCCACCAGATGGCAAATGTGTTTATGTATGGTATTAAAATAATTGTTATCTAAATTTTATGTTAATGTTAAGTAGGTGAAGTTATGTTTAGCTATTGCACATATGAGGTGTTTTACCTTAAATCATCCAATTCTGGATATATATGTATACAAATGATAGTTTAAATGTGTTCCAATATTTAAGTGTCTTTAGTTGCTGTTTGCTGCATCATCTTCTGTTTTATTCTTTGTGTCTTAGAAGTCTTAGCTTGATATTTTTGTTTTAAAGGTTTTATTGAAAATTATAAATAATAAATTTATTAATTCCCAGCAGTTATTTTATTAACCATTTCATACACATTTCACACATAAATGACGTTTAGTTACTGTCAACAGCTTCGCCAAGGCCAGGCGTACTGCACAGACAGCGAGTGCCTGGAGCAGTTGCCGGGGCTGCCACGGCCCGAGTCGGCCGGCAACAGCTTCCTGGTGATGTTCATCATGATGGCGCTCGCCGTCGCAATGTACATGATGCGCCCCCGTCGCAACCAGATTCAGGACGCCGCTAAGCCAGCGCCCAACTCGCACGTAAGTAAACCGATATATTACAATGTGAGTAACCAGAAGAGTTCAGTCCGTGGATCAAGAATAAAATGTCTACCCAACATGTACTCCATTGATTAAAATATTATTATTAGAAAATCTTCGTAAAGATTTTGTTTATTTTATCCTTCTTTAAAAAAAACGAGACGGAGGGTGGCGAGATAAAACGTTCACCTAACGATAAGCGCAACATCTGCTCAGAAGAAATGCTGTGACCCAGAACATTTCTGTGTGGTACGACATTGCTCTAATAAAGAACCGACCAGCAAGAGTTTAAAAAAAAGTTAAGGAACCCAATCCCCTCAACTTCACCAAGAGACAGTTCAGTTCTTAAGTGTCATATGCGCAGTAATTACCCTTAAAACCTAAACTAAAATGTATAGAATAACTGGCACTGCGATGGTGCCTACATAGACGACCCAGTAACTAATTAAAACTACTACAGTACTAATATTTATTTCAATTTTGTAAGGTTCCATTTATTGACTCATACCAAAATGGTGGTTCGCCGCCCGTCATGTCCAGTTTCCCCTCTACCCCTCATGGGGGAAAGGCGTGAATGTACGTATATGTATGTAAGATTTAAAGTTGTTACATGATATCCTATAATTTCAACGAAATTTCAATTTAGTTTTAAATTAGCAAATGTTTATAAACTTATTTGTTTTCGTGTTGTTACACGAAAAGTTGCATTGTACTTCTAATTAGTCGTTTTTCCTGCGTTACGTTACTTAGTAGCCGTAGTTTACGTTACATTGATAAGAGTACTAATTTAAGCAAAGAACAAAAATTAAATGACGTGTTATATATCATAACTTCATGCTAGTTTATCTCATAATTAGAATACACTACGTATATATACCCAATGTTAATACACATAATTCCATGTTTTGTCACAATTATGAATCAACAAAAATAACCAACAGAAATGACACACAGATGTTGCGGGGGTGGGACGATAAATGTAATATGTTGTGGAAACGTAATCTAAAATGAAATAATCGAATTGGTACTCTCATATCAATTATATTGTACGCAATAACTATGTAGAAGACTTATAAATGCATTCCTTGACTGCAATACTGACTGAAGTTCGTCGTTTTGCAAACACAATTTACTACTTAATAGCATGTTTAAACAAATTGACGCTTTATGTTAGACCAAAACAGTTCTGAGAAAAACGATAGGAATATAGAGTCGCAACACACCCACATACGTAAAACTGTGTCGTTTGGGTTGTGAGCCATCATTTCAACCCGTCAAAAGTTCACTGCTGAACAAATAAGTCCGCCATAGATTGCCACAAAACGGTCCTGAGCCAACTGTATCCATCGACTTCTCGCAAACTTATCTCGACTTCTTCGTGCGGGTTGTCCTCTCGAGAACTTTGCTTCCTCAACGGTTACCGCTTTTACGAGCTATATAACCGGCGTTTTCCACATAAATTTTACTGCTGAAATCATCGTTACGGTTTCTATGTATAAACAAATATATAAATACTCGGCATAGTCCTTTCCATTACGAGCTATACTTACTAAAACTGATAATAGGCTCCAGCCGTGACTAGTCACCATTGCATAGGCAAAACCATACTGATAAACGTTTTGTTATTTTTTATTATTAATAGGTTAACGTTTAACCAGGGTGTATACCTAGTGTTAAGTGGATACTAAGGTCGAAAATGTGTCTACGCGTTACATTGAAAGACGCTTATTAACTATTTCCTTCAAGATTTGCGTGTTATACTGGTCTGGGAAGATCGACGCTGGTAAAGATAAACATCCACGTGACAACCTTTCCATGGAAAAATAGGAATGAAGAAATTCGGAGAAATTGTTCGCCCTAGTAAAGTTAGTTTTAGGAGAATATCTTCTCCAACCTCTGTTGTAACTTCCGTACGCCTCCTTGTCGCTCTGCGTAGTATTATAAGCAAAGTGTTGTTATTCTCAATCTTATAATTGTCTATAGATAATAATCTAATGATTGTGTATTGTAATTTACAATACATAAGATCACGACTGTATCCCATATGGGGTAGTCAGACTGGGCACTCACTGCAAAAACAGATGACTGTCACAATCCACGTTTCACGAAAACAATGTAATTTATAATACAGTCTATTATTAACTTATTGATTGTTCCTCCGATCTTTTCGTTAGTTCAGATACAGTAACGGAAAGGCAAGTGAAGTTATATGTTTAGTGCGACTATCAACGGAACTACAATTTACCTTACGCAAATGACTTCTTATTATTCACCGATAAATACCGCTGTAGTCCATATCAGACGAGAATTTTTTACATGCAAATTAGATCACCTTTATTTTCCTATCTCCAATTGATACTAAATGTTTAGTGACTTGAAAGAGACAGTTTTAGTAATGTAACGTAAAATAAAATTTGCCGAAACCGGTTATTTGTAGAAACCGAACTAAAATTGTTCATAATCCGGAACGAAATGATTAATGTATTTAAAAGTAATTCCACTTGTTCACAGCTTTAAAAAAAATAAGACAAGTATACTTTTTGTCATAACTTAAAGGTCGATACAAAAATAGTCATTAACATATTTAGACTGAACAGAATATCGAACAGAAGGTACGAAGGCGTAACTAAAAATCGGTTTTAATTTGTTTATATTACAGTTTGTATAAGCAGCCTTTTTAAGGCCGTGAAGACCGAGGTTGGTCTATATTACATTATGTTCTCTTACGTAACATTGCAGACAATACAAATGACGGACGATACTGGAATAATTATCATTAATCGATTCATGCTAATGATGTATTTCTATTTAGTGTACAATAATAATGACAGTCATTATAATACAATTGTAATTTTGAATACTTTAGCTAGTTTTTGAAGTTATTTATTTATCACACATTAACCTCATGCACATGCATTGTGTGCACAATACTACTAATGAATTACCGCGTCTTTGCTCTCATTATATTTATTTCACTTACAATTAATGTTCTACTGTGATACCGGTCATTATCTATACGAGTCGAGGGAGCATGTTTTAATGTATAATATTTTAATCTAGACTTTAGGGAGAGACCTCAGCTACTAATAAAAAAATATGACCCTCGACTTATATGGGACAACATGGGAGAGTTCAAAAGCTGTGAAACCTTAAATTTACTCAACCGATTAAAATAAAACGTTTTTAAGTGGGACGGAAAGCTATACAATACAGATAATTTAATTGAAATTAGCCTAATTCTTTTACGTAATGCGCGCGCAAGCAGTCAAACACGTAAATTCCAAAAATTGTTTTATAGGCTTCTACTCCATCCTAAACACCCCAGCAATAGTTTTGCGAAAAAATATTCAAATACAAACTTAACCGCTTTTACTACTTTATTAAATGTGCAGATAAACAATAATTGCTGTACTATTTTTTTTTATTAGATAAAGTGACGAAACGAGCGAAACGTTCGCCTGATGGTAAGTGCAACGTCCTGTGCATAACAAATGCTGTGTCACCCAGAACAATTCTGTTAGACACCACACTGCGCCCGTCACTATGAGACATCAGTTCTTAAGTCTCATATGACTGGCCGACTACATTAGTAAATAGCCACTGTGCAAGCGCTCGCTACTGGCCACTGGTACTCGTAATGGCCACTTCGGTAAAACTTGACCAATGTAAATTGGGCACTAATGTTGAATTAGAATAAATTTAGTCGACCCAGCTCCGACATTTTGTCTGATAAAATCTCCACTTTAGACACAAGTTTGTTTCGGCACAGGTGGTAGATAATGCATCTCCAACTAACCTAATAAGTTTGTGGTATTTAGTTCATACTATTCGAATGATCGGCTCAAACATGCTTCGTCATCTTTTATAGTCCATGCCCTAATCCATTAGGCTATTTGCGCTTTAAAATATGAAAAACTATTTCCAAGGTTCTACTATAACAGTTCATGAAGACGAAAAGCATGTCTAATCTCTGACTCGGTTTCTTATGACGTTAGCCGTTTAGTACAAAACGTAGTAATTTAAAGATTATTTATGAAGCACTTGTATGCTGTCGGTTCGTAACATTATGCTGCTGCATATTCTCACTACTGTTGTCACATTAGAAACAGTCCCTGATATAAGATCATGAAATGACGTATATGCTAATGTAGGTAAATGTACAATAGCGTTAGTTATTAATTGATATAATTATACCTCCTATATATTAATATGACATTATTTTTATTTATACCTTTACTGGTTAGATTCCAGTGAGGGAATCCTTCTAGGTACATGCCTTCTGCCACCCCATTTTGACCCGTAAGTGTCGTAAATATTCTAAACAAATATCTGTAAAATAGCATATCCTTCGATTGATGCACTAGGGTGCAACAATTACTGTTTCGGTCTGAAGCTGTAATTTAAAAAGGCAATGACAAAGACAGTTAAGGCGATGCTTAGATGGTTTTTACAAGTATAGATGATGAATGACTGAAGATTCACGAAACAAATTTATGAGGCGAGTGTGAATGGGCAAGCCATTATGGGTCAACGGAGGCAAATGATCATAGATTCGGAGATCTTTTAAGGAAAGGCCACGTCAAAGGTACCAACCGACGATTGTATAAAAACGCTAATTAAAGTAGAAGAGGCAAAAGATATGTGCCAGGATCGTAAAAAGTGGAAATATGTGGTCACTGCCTAACCCAATGGGGAAGAGGCGTGACTGTATGTATGCTCTGGAGGTAACTTGCAGCTAGAGCAACCCTGGGCATATATGGGATTTAAGAACTGATATCTCAGGGTTACAAGCGCAATATTTCACTTTTTCTGGGTGACGCGCCACTTATTTTGCAGACATTGCACTTACCATTAAGTGGACGATTTGCTCATTTTGTCGATGTCATTCATTAAAAAAAATCTTATTATTGATAGTTAACGGAATGCCGTCAAATACATAATCATTAATTTCAGGACCGCGACGGGGCACCACCGACACCACCAAGAATTTAATCTTGACAAAGAAAACTTTCAACGAGTTAAACGTCGAAAAATGGGCTAACGCGAATTCCAGTAAATATAAGTATGGTAAAACCCAATCAAGTTGTAAGTATGAACATCGTGATAACTTGTTCGTAAGATCAGTATAGTGATAGTAAAGCTAATAGATAATAAAAACATTGTTGGTTATTTATTGACACAACACAGTTCTTTATCAAAATATATAGAATCTATCTCGTATGAAATTAGAATTTATCGATGTTATGTTACAAATAAAAGTGCAATTCGTCTACCCTAATTAACTGTACAAACCAAATTTCTTCTCTATTTATACCATTACGAGCAATGGTATATAAGTGTTCTTAAAACCATTCCATAATTGTTACAATTCAGACAATTTGTTATTCTTCATTATTACTCCCTGTTTATTTTATATTTCGAATCTCCATATCTTTCATTCTTGTTGAATCTTGTGCATTCTGTTTTCGTTTTTACTTTGGTGCTATAATTTAATTTAATTTAAAAACTGAATTATCAAATTAAAGAAAACATTAAGATTATAAATCGTATCATCTTCTCGCTACGCAAAGTTTTCTTCACGCAAAATAAAATAAATGATGTGATATTAAGTACCAAAACATTTGAAAACGAGTTTTATGACCTTCAGTAATTAAATTACACCAAAAATCACGATCTCCACTATTATTTCTATTATTGCGTTATAATTTAATTGATGTTATATAGCTTGCCTCACTGATTTCTTACATTAGTCATAAATGTAACCAGAAAAATGTTAAATGACACGTTTCATTTCTAATATTCATGATTATTATATAGTTCTGATATGACTTATGATATGCCCTTAGCTTTAGTTTTTCTCATTTTGTTTAATTTTTGGGTTGGGTTTATAACAGTAGTTTAGAATAATTTCTGCTTTTTGATTTCACACAATGTAACATTGAAGACACCAATCGAGATTGTATTAATAATGTGCAATGAAATAAAGGAAGGTAACTGAATGTTGCAATTGTTTTATTTTTCTGTTGATGTTGATACCCCTACCAATCCAAGTGTTGTTTAAATCATATTGCGGATATCAGGTATCGGACAAAAGTAATTTAGTAAAATTATATACACTTTTTTTTAATAATTGTCCAATTATTTTACGATAAAAAAAACAAAATAAAAAAATTCTCAAATTTATAGTTACTATTCTATCATTGTAACAATGTCGGGATGCTATATTTAACGTGACGCATAAAAAAAAAAAAAAATTTTTTTTGATGTAAGAAAGTGACGAGACGTGCAATTGTTTACCTGTTGGTAAGTGTAATGCCTGTCCATAACAAATCGACGGCGAAGTGCCAATACCTCCTATCTAACATTTTTGGAGACAATGACTTTTTTATGTCATTGACGTTAAGGTAGTTTTCCGCGTGCATTGATAAAATCACTTATCCGTATTTTTGACGACAACTATAGAAAACGAAATGTGGAAATAGCTTCTAACTAAATTAGCGTATATAATTTTATGGCAATTTCTCCTATCTGCATTAATTCCTACTACAACTCAACGTAGAACATTGCCGACTGACTTTTCAGCGGCTGCCGCGCCGCGGCTTGTGTTATGTGTGAAGTTAGCGGTTGGACGAGGTGCGCGGGGGTGTCACATCAACCGTGAAGTTCGTTGCACAACAGTTCATGTTTACACGAGTAATTTTATTGAGAGTGGTGTTTGAAAATTGTGCTTTTAGTGAAAAAACTTGTTGTGTATTATTTAAAAAGGTAAGACTTATGTTATTTACCTTTACAAACAGCAGAATTCATATAAAAAGTATGCTAATATAATTATAAAATTGTTTTGTTGTAGATAGAAGGTATTGTTCGAAGTTTTGAAAAAATAACGATGTAATTAGAAGGTATTGCTCGAATAATTTTTTATATTATTTCAATTGCAGGATGTCGAAGCGTTATCAAGGAGTTCGAAGAGGAACTCAGCAAAAAATTTCTACCGCTTGCAAATTCTTAGATGATATTCCCAAGATGCCGTCGCACTATGCAAGGAAAGAATCATCAAAGTTTTATTTAGAACCTGTTTATCGTTCTGTCAGTGACTTGTACAGTCGCTACAAGGAATACTGTGCTGAAAATGATGAGCCAATATTATCTCGCTTCACGTTTGAGAAATTGTTTAAAAATAAAAATCTGTCTCTTTACACTTTAAAAAAAGACAGGTGCGACGTCTGTAGTGGGCATACCGTGGGCAATATTAATAGAAGTGACTATGAGCAACATATTAAACGCAAAAATAGAGCGAGACAAGAAAAAGAAGACGACAAAAAGATGGCTTTAAGTGAAGAAAAGTTCATTTTACTTTCCATAGATTTGGAAGCGGTGAAAGTGTGCCCCTATTTAACTGCAAGCGCCTTATACTTTAAAACTAAACTCACTTGTCACAATTTTACCATGTATGACCTTATTGACCATCAATCCTCCTGTTATTGGTTCGATGAAACGTGCGCTGATCTAACAGCCAGTACTTTTGCATCCTTTGTGATAGACTATCTCGAAAGATATTGTTTTTCTAAAGGTATTCCCATAATCATTTACTCAGATGGGTGTACGTACCAAAATAGAAACAACGTCATGGCAAACGCATTGTTAAACGCAAGTATTGAACATAAGGTAACTATAACCCAGAAATATTTAGAGCCAGGTCACACCCAGATGGAATGCGACTCGGTGCACGCTGCGATCGAAAGGAAGTTAAAGAATAGAGAAATCCATCTCCCCAGCGACTTCATAACCGTTACCAAAGAAGCACGTAAGAAACCCACACCTTACGAAGCCATCCACGTAGATCACAATCTTGTGAAGGATTATAGTGACAAATCGACGTGGAGATACAACAGCATCAGACCAGGCCGAAAAGCTGGTGATCCAGTTGTAGTTGATTTAAGGGCAATAAAATATAGTCCAGAAGGCACTATCTCCTATAAGATTAATTTCGACGATGATTGGACAGAGTTGCCAATAAGACCCAAAAAACTGGCTTCGGTAACTTACTCTAATTTACATGCAGCGCCTATCCCTATTGCTGCTACTAAATTTAATCACCTCCAACAGCTAAAAGACGTATTGCCAAAAGACTGCCATTTATTCTACGACAACTTGCCTTACGTGTAACCTATTTTATGGAATTCAATTACTTCCTTTGATTTCTGTTTCATGTACCAAATATTATTGTAATTGATCTTACAATTATAAGCTACAATTATTGTTCTTGTATAAGATCTAAGATTTCTATCCCAAATAAAACAAATTTTCAAAGTAATTATTGTTTTAATTAAAATCAATACCTCCTATCATATATTTTATTTATTTGAAATCACTGAGGATGTTAAACTAATACCTCCTATCTAGCCAAATACCTGCTAAACTATTATTAATCAAATTAATATTTTATTAAAACTTAAGCTTACCATACTTGTATATGCTCCCTATAAATAGATTTCTTGATTTTAAAGTTTTCAGGAAACTAAATGTTTTTTTCACTTTCTGTAAAATTTTGTCTGTGATAGTTAGAAGGTATTGGTACTTCGCCGTCGAAATGCTCTCTCCCAGAACATTTCTGCGAAGCATAACACTGCGCTCGTCACCCAGCGACATTAGTTCTTCAGTGTGTACAAGTATATGCAACAATGTTAATAACTGCATACATCGACCTCCGCAAAATTAGTCGGGGGGGTACCTTCCACCTAGCGAGGAAGTAGTTCTACACTGCTTTTTTCAGGTTGGATTCTGCCATTTCAAACCGTTCTCCTCCAACAGTTATCGGTTGGTTATAGGAGCAAGTGACCAGCTCATTGCTACTTCAGCTGTTCGTAAAGACTGTATCGCTTGCCTTAGTTCTTCTGCGAATATCATCATTACGAATTGCATCTCTTAGATAAACAATGATAATAACCGGAAGCTGAATCTCTCTTCGAGGAATGGCTCTCTGAACTTCTTAGAGCATCCTCATACAATCTGCAGTGAAAGACCACCTTTTCGTAATAACTATTATTATGTATGTTACCGGCATTCTATATAATACCTGGCGTTTTAGGCAATGTATGAAATAAGAGATAAGACAATTAAATTGTGTAGGTTAGGTTAGCTGGAATTTTAAACAGTACATCGTCGAATTGTTGTTTCATGATGAGTCGTGCGTTCTCCGACACTACAGCTTGCTCCTCGATTGTCATGGAGCACAGTAAGAAACTAATCTTCTTTGAATACATTTAAGTAAAATTGGGTATTTAGACACTACCGAACAAACCGCTAAGTGCAATTGACAAATTGTAAGCCGTGCGAGGCGCGCATTTAAAGTCACGTGCCTCCTTGCCATGGGATATCGAAGCTAATCCGAGACGTATATAATACTTTGCCGGTTTCTCATTTGGCATTCAATAGAATGCAAGCTTTTCATACATTGCCGGTAACACATACAAACGCGGGACACCCAAAAAGTTATTTCAAAAATGACAAAATCATCTCTCTGGTAAGTTTTGTAGTTACATTTTTTTCAAAGAACTCACCACCAACGTCTTCACAAAGTGTCATTACTTCTAACTAAATTTTTGAAAATACTGGTACAGGTAAGACTACTGCTACTTTTTTTTTTTTAATAGGAGCCGAAGTTTAGGTTTATTCCGACCAGTGTCATCCCCTCCATATCGAGCGCGTTAGGATGTGATGTCACCAAAGGTCATTGATAGGCTTATTTAATGGATCGGCGTGGATGGCGTGGCTCGCCGTGGCATGGCATGGAGTGGCGTTACACTAAAATACGTTTTAAAGAAGTAAGACCAATGAAAAACTGTGACGGTGAAGATCACTTATATAAGTGTTGAACGAAATATCTCTCAAGTAACTGTCTGCATAGTGGCTATAATTAACAAAAAAGACGTCATATAAAAAATTATCGTCACTTTCGTTAACCATAACCAGTACGAAAACAATTATTTGACAGATATTCGTTCAACACTTTTATAAGTGATCTTCACTTTGGATACGTAATAGCCCCGCAGAGCAGTACGATACTCCAAAGAGTCGAAGCGCAGTTATTTGAATAATAATATAAATTATATTTTATTATTAAAACTCATCCAGTATAAATACTACAGCTTAAAAAAGAAAAAAGTTTTTCATTGGTCTTACTTCTTTAAAACGTATTTTAGTGTAACGCCACTCCATGCCATGCCACGGCGAGCGACGCCATCCACGCCGATCCATTAAATAAGCCTATCAATGACCTTTGGTGACATCACTTCCTAACGCGATCGATATGGAGGGGATGACATTATATACATCGAAGAGCATATCTTTACGTTGTGCGCACTCTGATGTGTTGTTACTCTATACAATTGCGTGTAGTGTTCCTGTAGTTTACGTGTTTTATTTCTCTTCTATTACATTCGTGAACAGTTAGTGCCGGCTATATTAAACTTAGAAAATGTATATCATTAAATCTATACTAATAATAAAGCCGAAGGGTTTGTTTGTTTTTTTTTGTTTGAACGGCCTAATCTCTCGGACTACCAGTCGTATTTTAAAAATATTTTTCTATTTGACTTTTGGGGAAGAATAGCCTATATTTAACATGACGCTACGACCCTTACAATTTCTTTTAAATTAAACGGCCGGTAAAACCGCGGGGCACAGCTAGTCTGGGGATTTTACCGTCCATCCAGTCGAGTGACACTGAGCTTGTTGTCATCAAGGTTTAGTAGGAAGGCAGTGGTGAAACATTGTAGTAAAAAACACAAAATTATTCCGATTTGCGAATTGCATATATTTCTTGGCTTTCTTAAATTAGTCCAATCAAATTTGCTTTCAAACAAGCACATTTGGGTGTGTAATTATACAATATACAACCAGTTTCCAATTATAATTCACGTCAATAAATCAAGGGAACGATAACCGAGTACTTTGCCTGATTGGAACAAAAGCAAATTTTTGATTTATGAACAGTAATCCCGAAGTGAGCTCCTAACATTAGATTTTTTAATTGTTTATAATTAAGAATAACAAAATTAATTATTGTGATCAAAATTATTGTGTTAGACAGTGACCTTTTTTGATCTCATTTTAAAATCTTCAATAATTAATCGGTAAAAAAAATATATTTGAATCTCTAATAGAGCAATGTTGCCAAATAACAAAATGTAGTTTATTTTTTTATTTTTAGGTTATACGTTATGCGGAGTTATCTCGATAGATTTGGTCGGGGCACATTCATAGTTATCAAACCTACTCCACTGCTTTCATTTCTTTACTACACTTATTGGCTTCTGTATGCATTAGCAAGCTCGTTTATTTCAGGTTAGTTTATCATGGCACCAACGTACTAAATGTGACCTAGCGCACGAATTTTTTAAGATTATAGTGAATAATAAATGACAGAGATAATAAACCAGATACCGATTCCGATCCGGTCTGTCACGCTGAGGAATCAATTTTATTAAAGCCGGAAGTTTTTAGTTTACTTGAGTTTAATCAAATTGTTAGTAAAAATGTACCAAGCACTTGTACTTGCTCCCTAAGTGTGATGCTTAGCCCTGGTAAAGTATTTCTACAATGTCGAGGTTCAGTAAGAGACATTCTTCTTTCAAATGTCTAACATATGATAACCTAAGAAAAAAGCGCTGTATTTACAGAAGTGGTTTCAAATATAAGCATTGATGGAATTTTACTACCTTATGTAATATTTTTTTTTAATATTACTGACTTATTATAGCTGCTGATATATTGATTGATTTATAACATTATTAGCAAACCGGGTTGGTCTGGATCATCCTGTAGCAGAGACCCGCGACACAAGTGCAATCACTCCGAACTCACTTTACAAACCAAAACCTATTGTGCTGCAATAGATGATTGATTGATGATGATGATTGATGCCTAGCCAACTTCGACCACGGCGACAACTTCCGAATACTGTCGAGAGCCATCAACTGCGCAGGAGATGTTATAGTGCCACTAGTGTACGCGCAAACACAGAGGCACTCACTCGTCCCAACCTACCCGCGCTCGATGTAACGCTGATGCGATAAGATCGGAGGTAGGCTAGGATGTAGTGTCAGAAACACGGAGACAATCACAAAACAACCAGACCCGAAAACTAACAATTTGTGTCTAAGCCCAAATGTTGACTCCGGCTGGGATTCGAACCTGCGGCGTACTCTGATCACTAGGCCACGGGGCATAATTGACATAATTGTTCAATACTTCGTTTTGACAAAGTCACAGACGCCATAAGAGATTTTATCCTTGTTAAAAGAAAGGGGTTATAAAACAGTGTCCCGTGGTAACACTTGTAGACTGACGCTAGCAACTATAAGAGATGGTTTTACGAATTACCTAAAAGAGCAAAGGTATGCGAACGCTTCAGAGCCTGTGGAGAAAAATAAAAAATTATACAATAAAGAGCCGGTATAAATACACTTTTCCCCGACTATTTTATATTTTTTTTCTTTTCAACTTTGTATGAAGAAGCAAATGCAGCTGTAGAAACATAAGTAACACACACACACACACACACACAGTACAAGAGTAAGAAAGTATGAATGTCGCCGCTTGTTCATCAAATCGACTCGTGACATTGGAAACAGAAGATGAAGAAGTGGACATGACAGATGATAAATAATACAAGGAAAAAAATAAAAGTCTATGCATGAATTTGGCTGGCGGGCCAGATTAATTATTAACTTTACAGACATTATGGTTAACAGCAGATATGCTTACGCTTTAATGGTTTATTTAAGAAGATATTTAATAAACAATTATAAAACAGCCCTGGTTTCGGCAGGTTTTATATTGGCGTTTGAAACTTATTGATTGGTTTCGTCATATTGTTGATTTATTTTAAAGCCGATGCCAATGAAAACCGAAACGAATGAATGATTTCAATATAATTTGGCACTAGGACCCTGTCCGTTTTCCGCAAGATTAGATTACACATAATGTGGTAATTTTTATGCGCAATTCCGGCAAAGAAAATTTATGTGCGGATTTGATTAAAAATATAAATATTATTTGGAGGAAATGTATACGAAATAGATCCAAGAAAGACAAAATGTGTATACTGTGCTGAAATATTTGCTCTTCCTTCCGAAAACGATGGTTACTTAAGGCGCACTGACCGTTACTGTCTATCAAATCAGTAATTAGTATCTGGGGGGTAAGCTTCTTAAGTATCCTTCAATCGCTTGAGAACAACCCTCAGCTAAAAGAACAGAGACAGCAGATACACAGAGATAGTTCAGTAGAAAACGTAGAAGCCATGGCAAAAGTAACCTCTTTGGATTATTGTTCATAATTCAAATTTTACCTTTCCTGTGAAGTTTAGCGATAAACAATGAAGTAATGTGCTCATCGATTTTATTCCGTCTATAAAAATATAATTTTGTCTTATTTGGTACTCTTATCAATCTATAGAACAGTAATTTGAAAACGTTTCGCACATTGCATCGCACTAACTAAAGTTCAACCGCGCTTTATCGGCGGTCAGCGTCAATCATGATTCCTGGATCCTGTCCACTTCACTTTTAACCTTTTGAAGTAAACTACTTATCTGTTTGAACTTACCAGTGGAATTAGGTAAATTCTCAAAATTTATAACGTCACAGATGTCCTTGGCAAATTTATCGTCACTTGGTAATTTCACATATGGGGACGCGATATTTAACACAGGGGTCCCATACAGAGTCGTTTTAACATTTCCTGTTTTAGTTTTGGACGTTTCTGGGTCTGAATTCCCAGCTTCACTCACGCTAGTATCAGTACTTACTTTGAGAACCTTCAGGGGTGTACATTCTTCAGTTGTACTTACAGCTTCACATACATCTTCAACTTTTTCTAGCTTTTTGTTGTTTTCATTGATATGCTGAATTTGTGTTTCGTCAGTTTCTTTGTCCTGGCTGCTTTCTTCTTCTACTAAAACATCACCAGACACTTTTACCAAGGTTCGTTCTTCAAGAGCATCAAGGAGTAGCCTTTTCTTCTCCTCCAAATCGTCCAAAGATGGACTGTTTCTACCACTGCCACTCTGTGATTCGTCCTGGAAATAGCCATACGAAAATGAAAACGTAGACATCATTTAAACCTCAAATAATGTATGAATGTATAAACATTACTTTTTTATTGAGGTTATTCGGAATAAATGTTCCTTGAAAACAAATCTAAGATATTGGTATTGAAAAACATAATTCGTAGCTGTACTCAAATCAAACAAGCCATATATGAAAAGGAAAATACTCATGGGCATTTCCAAAGCAATTTACATACATACATAAGATCACGACTGTATCCCATAAGGGGTAGTCAGAGACTGTGCACTCACTGCAAAAACAGATGACTGCCACAATCCACGTTTCACCAAAACAATATAATGCACTTGGTGTGATAGGTGGTGAGCCCATCGCCACCATGCGCTGTTGGGAGCACAGTGCAGTTTAATTCCTTACTCGCCTTTTACGAGATCCATTAGATGAGATGGAGTGGTAGTATTCTTTTAACGAGCCGCCACCACACAGCAGCACCGCAAAGCAATTTATGCTTTATAAATAAGTGTTTTGCATAAAAATTTCTTAAATGTAACGAAAAACTAAATTGCCAATGAAGGAAAGAAGCATAATCAGAAAATATAAACTCACTGCTCTTAATATGGCCTAAGTTTCCCTAAGCCATTTAAGGTCCATCATTCATTTACAGAACAGCATAGTAACAGAGCCTGAAACTAGTTGGTTTGCGTGAATACGCGCTATAATAAATCCTGCTTGTTTACTATTTTCGGCAGAACATGTTGCTGTGATCCAAATGAGCCAGCAAAAGGCGTCGGCAGTTGTGGTTAGGATTGTGGGTTGTTATTTTAGACTTAAAAAACTCATGGTAATAATTTTAAATTACCCATGAAGAACGTAGCCAAATCCAAAACGTAGTACAAAATTAAGTTGTTAAATATTACTTTACAAAAAACTGCAAAAAGCTAGTGTTACGAGGTTCTTACTTCCATATCCTCATCAAGGATGATTAATTCGTCTTCTGGCACCGGAATATCGGTCACCTTCATCACCGAGATCACCTCTACTTCATCATTTGACTTGTCTTCATTTAATTTCTTGTCGGCAGCGCATTGCTTCTTATCTTTACTTGACTTATCATCCAAAATGGACTCTTTTGAGCATTTATTGGACGTGGAATTTATCAACTTCGATGGGGACTGTGGCGGTGGTGGTGGTGATTGGGGACGAGGTGGGGACTGCGGGGGAGGCGGAGGAGGCGACTGAGGAGGGGGAGGCGGTGGAGGCGGTGCTTCGTCCGGTAAGGGTGGTACTGATGGAAACTCAGCCACTTCTGTCAACATAAGGCAAAGACAAATTTATAAAGGCTTGCAATATTTGCCCTGTTTCCCTGGTCACTGTCACAAAATAACAACGTCCAGGTAAATTTTGAAATTATTACGTTTGCACAAAATAAGCGCGGTTTTTTAATAAAAAAATATATTGCACAATTATTGGCTTTTGCACACGGCTACTTTAGCTAAAACACTTGAAGCTAGTCGAACGCACCTTAAACGAGTGAACTGCGATATAGTCATACCCGCTTAAATTTCACAAATTTTTTATAGATTACTATTTAAATAATTAATTTCTATAACAAATACGGTCGAATTTCAACCACAAAGAGACCATTAGTAATAAAAATATATTATAAAGTTTCTAAAACATCAAAATTAACAAACCGTCTCCACTATCCAACTCCATCTCAGCTTGACTATTTTGCAGTGTGTTGCTTGACGCACCAGATGGAAAGAACGTTAATTTCTTGCGTTTGTATGCTTTCATAGCATTGGGTGCCAGTGTCTGCAGCATCAATAGCTTGCTGTCCTGCTCCGACATTGGCGGCATTCCTAATATATTACCCTCCTGAAAAAGGTAGGTAAAATTAATGTTCCATAATGATTTCGAATATTTACACAAATAATACACATTAAATAAAACTGAATTTTTGAAACTGATTCAAACTGACATTCAAATTAAAAGAAACTAGTGTAAACATACAAAAAAATAAGAAAAAATTATGATCAAGATAGAATCATGCTACAATGATATTCGCTGCGGTATATAAATCTGACTCTGCTCGACATGGTATTTTTATTTGATATAGTGACGAGAAGGCATAACGTTCACCTGATGGTAAGTGCAACGTCTGCCCATAACAGATGCTGTGTAACTCAGAATATTTCTGTGTAGCACCACACTGCGCTCGTCACCTTGAGACTTACGTCTTAAGTCTCATATGCCCAGTGATTACGCTAGCTCTCAGTGCCCTTCAGACCGAAACACAGTAATGTTTGCACACTACTGCTTCACGGCAGAATAACTGGCCCTGGGGTGGTACCTACCTAGACGGACCCCTAGCAATCCTACCACCAGTAGCTTGATTGTCCGTCCCTGTCTCTGACATCTTATTAACTTTTCAACCGCATCTGGTATAACACTATAAATCGAGTGACGAGGACGAGTGGGTGCCACTGAGTTTGCCCATACACTTGTAATGTGTCCTGCGCAGTTGATAGTATCGATACTAATCGAGGTGTACATCATAGAGATGACACTACCCTCACCTAGTTTCACCACACTGACTAGTCTTCGGACTTCACGCCGTCGAAATATTTTTATTTATCAGACATGCAGATTGCCTCAGTATGTTTTCATTTACTGCCATGGATGTGGTAAAATTAGGATTTAAATTTGCAATTAATAATTTTAGTGGCTCCGACACCGGGGATCGAATCCAACTGGATTCGAGTGAACTCGCTCGCGTACTATGAAATTTAAAGCGAGCACGCAGCTCCTGATTTCCCAAGAAATGAAAATTCTTTATTTTTCGTCATCATCATTTCAGCCTATTTTAGTCCACTGCTGAACATAGGCCTCCCCCATAGATTGCCACAAAACACGGTCCTGAGCAACCTGCATCTATCGACTTACCGCAAAACCGTGTAGGTCGCCGCTCCATCTAGTGGGGGGGGGGGGGCGCCCTACACTGCGCTTGCCGATACGAGAACCTTTCTTCCTCATCGGTTATCGGTTCTACGGGCGATATGGCCGGCCCATTGCCACTTCAGCTTGCTAATCCTTAGGGCTATGTCGGTTACTTTAGTTCTGCTGCGGATATCATCATTACGGATTTTATCACGTAGAGAAACTCCGAGCATAGCCCTTTACAAAGCTCGCTGAGGGATTCTGAGCTTCCTCATGCAGCCCGCAGTGAAAGACCACGTCTTTGTTCTGTATGTCATCACTGGCAACACGCACTGGTTGTAAACTTTGGTTTTGAGACACTGAGGTATACTCGACGAGAAGATGTGACGCAGTTTCCCGAACGCTGCCCAGCCGAGTTGAATCCGTCGATTGACCTCTTGGTCGAAGTTGGACCTACCTAGTCGGACAATCTGTCCTATTCTTCGTCATAAGAATTTCGATTGTCAAACGTAATTTTTTTACAATCTACCACCGTTTCGTAACATAGAAAACGGGCGAAAGAATCTCTGCAGGCTATAGTTGAAAAAAAAGTCAGAATTGTTAACAAAAACAGTTATTTAGGAACACATACCTCCTTATATCTAGTGCTGGCAGGCACATTGAAACCAGGAAAATCAAGGATCTTCTTTATGTCAAACTTATCTTTTGAGCCAACTTCACATATCTGGCCTTCTTCTTCATCTGCATCCAAGATAGCATTACCCTAAGCAAAATTTCAGGGTCACATTAATTTATGTAAGAATATCACGATATGTGTACATACAACAGACTTGCATAAGTATTTGATAAATCTCATTCCCATATCAAAACAGTTTAATTTCCAGACTAGCTGTGCCTCGCAGTTTTACCCGCATAAAATAGCCCACTCCGATCCATTATATACATATATATAAACTATATATATAACCCTAAATATTTCTCTAAAATTCAAATAGCAGTTACCCGCTATAATATTAGCTACCTGTCAGTGAAAGTCCCGTCAAAATCGGTCGAACCATAACGCCGGAGTAAATAGACAGACAAAAATTAAAATAAAAAAAATCTTAAAGTCCAGTATATACTTTCATAAGCATTGAGTATTCTAGTTATTTTAAACTGTGGGTTATTGTATTTACGTGTGGAATAAATAGAACCTGTTATTTTATTATTTTCAAAATCAAATAATGCCGCCGCGAGCCGTAGTAGCTCAGGAGCTAGGCGCTCGCTTTAAGTTTTATAATACGCGAGTGATTCTGGGTTCGATTCTCGGTGCCGGCGCAACTAAAGTTGTTAGTTGCAATTTTAAGTGATGATTTACCAAAACATCGTGAAGAAACCTGCAAGGCTGAGAAATAAAAAAAAAGTATTTCGAGAACATGTGAAGTCGCCAACACGCACTGGGGCAGCGCGGCGGACTCTTCCCGGCTCCAAAACTCAATGAGAGGGGAGGCCTGAGCTCAGCAATGGGACATAGATAATGTCTCTTTTTGCGGAAGAACACGTGTCGTGGTCTCGAATTCAGTGATGTATATTGCTAAGTGGTAGTATTGTAGCGGTGTAGTGTGCTTGTGCACGCTACTGTCGGTGGGTGCTCTTCAAAAACTAAGTAATATACACAATTTTATATTTTACGTGCGGATCTTAGCAAATTAACTTCCTTTCCTTACATAGTAATGGATTTCTGCAAAATAACGCCAAATTCTATTAACTATAGATCATTGTCTTGTTTATCTTCACAAGATTTCTTTTTGCCTATAGTCAAGTAACAAAATAGAATAAAACGTTTCCAGCTCCAAATAAGCTATTAACTATTTTATTACTGGTGGTAGGATTTCTATGCAGGAATCTGTCTAGGTATGTACCACCACAGTGCCAGCTATTCTGATGTGAAGCAGACATGTGCAAACATTACCATGTTTCGGTCTGAAGGTAGAGATTAGTGTAATTACTGGGCATATGAGACTTAAGAACTGAATGTCTCAAGGTGACTGGACAGGGGAGGTGCTGTGTAGTGCCACACAGTAATGTTGGTCACTGGGTGACACAGCATTTATTATGGACAGATGTTGCACTTACCATTAGATGAACAATATAAAGCATGATGGAGAGTAGTTCTGTAGCACTTTTTATGTTTATCTTAAAACTGATGTATTCACAGCACATCATTTTCACTGTCTGTTTATATTCTGTATTCCTTGTCACATATTTCCAAAGTGTGTTGCCAAAATCTAGCTTGGCAGTAGTAAATTTATAACTCAAAAACATTTAACATTATAATATAAAACAAAAACTAATAACATACAGCTGAATCAAACATAGTTATCCCAGAATGATATATCCTAGCCTCCTCCAACCAACCAGGAGGATAGCCTAGCATCCTCATCCTGTATATGTGGAGTGGTAGCTCGTGTCTCTTCAGGCCCAAAGCATGTCTTAGCTGACTAGATATTCTTCCAGGAATTAAATGGCCATACTTCTGATCATCCTCCACATGGTAACGACTGAAATAAAAATAACACATCTTCATGCAACGTAAAATCATAATTATCTATGTAAAACAGATGTAACTGTGTCTGTTTGGTATGTTTAACAATTAATGTAATTCCAAAAACTTCTCAAGAAACTAATGACTAGTTGTCAGAGAGGTTAAAGTAAAAATACAAAGTTGGTAATTTTGAATGGTGTTAAAAAAGTAATTGTAATATTAATACCCCCGTGTGGTAGCTGCTTAAGAGAATCTACCACCCCATCCCATCCCGTGGGTATTGTAAAAGTTGACAGAGGGAAATTAAAACCAGGAGATGGGTAGCAGCATCTTCCTGGTACATCTGAATAAATAATAAACTGCAGGTTGCCATCCCTGCCTGCCAAGTGTGGCAACTATGATAAAATCCCTTCAATATGAGAGCTACAAACTTTTGTGGCTATCTATGGGGGAGGCCTATATTAGCAGTGGACATGTGATAGGCTGAAACGACGACGACAAATATTAAAACACAAGGTCTACACATTAACAAAATACTAATAAAATACAAAATTAATACAAACCCAAGTTTTGCTGTGATATTTTTTCTTTTTCCTGCAATTCTAGTATTGTTCCTTGGTAATTGACAGTCTCTCAAGTAATGTTCTCCATCACAGTTAAAACAGATGGGTCCTCTACGCAAAACAATTACATTTTTCTGTTCCTGATTCTAATTCTTGTCCGGCCATATTAGAAATGACAGTTGAGCCCTGAGGACATTATTTTATGTAATTTTAATAATTCATTGAATTAATATATAAACAAAGTTGTGAAAAAATATTGCAACACATTTTTTCGCATAACATCCTATTATGCAGTATAACAGTCTTGTATAATACTTTTAATTTTAATTTAAACACCTTCACCAAATTGTTGAAAAATGTATTTCAATGTTACCAAATTTTTTATGACTTTTGAATGATAAGTTGTCAAGAATTGTACAAAAAATTATTATGTATTGTTGTTGTTATCAAATTATACAGTAACAACTTTTTAAATAAAAATGGAAAACATACATAATAAATGGGCCTTGTGCCTATGCTAAAAAACTACTAAACATGTAAAAAAAATTTAAGTTGTTGCTAGATAATAATTCTATATATTTGTAAAATAAAGATAGTTACTATAATCATCAATGACTTATACTTACTTCAGTATACTTCGGTATATCGTGTTTTACTTCATCACAAGGATCTGTATCAACAAAAAATAAGTTATCTGAAATATCAACTTCCGGTATTTTTGGCTGTTTTTCACTTAAATCTTCAGGCCATATTTCAAGTTCCAATTCAGTGTTATTTTCATATTCAACACTGCTCTCTTCTTCACTTATTTTAAGTAGATCAATAATAAAGATTTTAATTTTGTTTTTAAAGTTATTAGCAAGTTTATTATTTTTGAAACGCACGGTTATGAGTGGAGTTCTGTTCTCGCAACCAATTACTCCCAACTCATTATTAGACCCTGGGGAATCAATAGATATATCTTCATTTAAAATTATTGTTTCAGGGCAATCAACTCTAGTTTTCTGATGCTTGGTAATGGAAGGTGCAATCAGGGAATCGAGTTCATCAACATTATTTGTGTCTTTATCGTTCCCTAACACCATATTGTTAGGCGAGTTTTTCCCTCCATTCTGTTTATGACTTTCTGTTTCTATATTACACGAATCATCCATAGAACTATTAATTTCTATTACGTCGTCGGTATTAAGGTCAATGATAGATTGACTCACAGTCAGTTCTGAGTTGGTATTTATCTCCAAACGCTTTATTTTGCTTTCTTTAGCTTCATCTTCACTACTGATTTCAATATCGTCATTATCTAATTCATAAATAATGTCGTTTACTCCAGCTTTTCTTTTGGACATGATTATAAAACGTAATCATTAAATTGAATTTGATTAATTATTAGGAATATTTTTATTAAACAAATAGGAAATCACAAATAAAGTTAGAAATAACAAGGTATCGTATTATGACAATTGACAAATCACCAAGTGTTGCTCACAATATAACGTTACTTTGTGTCAATTTTTTTCTCCTAGGTAAAACAAATCTATCGTAAATATCCATTAAATAATTATACTAGCACTATAACTCTATCATTGGTAAGTCTGATTTTTTTTAATATGTACAATAATTATAAATTAAAGTATTTATTGTAGATCCACTGTGGCATAGTGTCAATATTCAATAAGCTGGGATTGGAGAGCAGCCGAGGTAGGTAGCCGTGTGTCCCTCTGTGTTACAGAGAACATTGGAGGGTGGATCGAAGTCGGCTAATATTGTTTTGTCCTTTGGTATAGGACAGTCTGAGGTGGCGTGATCGCCTAGGCATTTTACGCACCTTGTTCGTGCGTAACCATTCCGTGATGAGTGGCCATAAAAGTGATATTTACAGCTTGGCTGTGAGACAGCTGGGATTAGCCGTGAGGCGGTAGGGGCTTGCCGTGAGGCGACGGTGGCTTGTTGTTGAACGCCGGGGGCTTGCTGTGAGGCAGCAAGGATTATCTGAGAGGTGACAGGGGTCCGTCGTGAGGCGGCCAGACGTGAAAGCAGCTTATTTCACTGCTTTTTCGGCTCCTACATAGGCATCTGCACGAGCTGACATTTTTCGAGCGTGCATTCTGAATCGGAGTCGTTTTTTGCAAAAGTCTTGTCTGGTTTTGGGGAAGATTTACGCGTCTATTTCGTCTTTCCACAAGGGTCAAGCTGGTGTGGCGTGAGTTCACAGACTTCTGACGAGTGTGGCACTCCATTTCGGAGCCAAAGGAAGATGAAAATTCGTATTCGGATCAAGCCGAGGCACTGGAGGGGGGCCTGGATAGCGCCTTAAATGCCGAAGCAAATGTTGGGGTGGCGGTTTACTATTAAGCATAGTTTATTTTATTTAAATTATCCTTCTCGCTAGACAGTATTATTATATCTGTGATATGTATCTTCTTATTAGTCTGTGTATAATATAAATACTGTAATTAGTTTTAGGTTAGGAGTTTTTCAGGACTAAAACAAAAACATGTCACTATTTAAATTAGTGCAGAAAAACTCCAAAAATGTTATTATTCATTACAACAATTCTCAGGTTCTCGCTATTTCTACTCGAAAATTAAGTATTGTACCCTCTATTTATGGTAAGTGTAATTTCAATATTAAACCGTACAAATGGATTACGTTTCAGTGTTATTTACTTATTTTTTTACCTTTCAATAGATGGTGATCAAGACCCAGGCCCTACATTTTTTTCATCGGGTGTTCAGGCGCTTCTGAAACGTTTGACTAGACCAGATTTCGCTAAGGTTTTTCGAAAAAGAACAAATAGTAATCTTTCTGCGCTCAGGGCTCCAAAGTATAAGTTTTTGACCGATGCAGAACTGGATGCAGAGATTTCAAAATCAAATAAAACTGCGGCCCGACTGCTACAGATGCCACCAGTCGTAAAGGTGGTTATTGCTCAAATTAAAATATACAACGTAGGAATAAAATAACTATAGGAAAACAAGAACTATAATGTATTGGTATAAAACTGAGTTAAAATAATTCGTAATAACTTTAAAATGAAATGTTCCAATTAATGATCCATATTACTTAAGTTACATAAATCCATTAGTAATATTTTGTTGTATCCTTTTCATTGATAACCCTTAAATTTTGAGGCCATAACATAATAATAATGTTTATTATCCGTTGTTTTTAAATGTATTATAATCATCACATTTTATAATTGATGCTGATGTTTGTAGTCATTAAAGTAAATGAATTTTCTTTAAAATTGAAATAATTTAAAATTTCATAGTTTATAATTATTTTTCTTATACTTCTAGGTGCATCAACCAATAACTGAAGTTTTATCTAAAGATCCAGCATTAGTTGGATATGACACTTCGAAATATTTATTCACAGACATTACTTTTGGTGTTCCAAATGAACACAGATTAATAGTGGAACGGTATGTAAACATTTAATCTATTTTATTATTATAAGTATTATGATTATTATAATTTTTAACTTATACCTCTTGGATGGTAGTGTCATACATATATTACATAATACATAGACCTTTTTTTTCTGAGACCATGCTGTTAAGTGCATTACACATTTTCAATAATAATTAATACATTAAAAAAAAGTTTTTCTGACTGCTGTTTGTTCTAAACATAAAGAAATATTTATTAAATCAATTTAAAATAAAATTCTGGAATCTAGACGGTTAAAATAGCTTAGTTGCAGTGGCTAAGCAATTGGTTGCTGTAATATAGGTTGTTGGTTCAATTCCTAAGTAAATGATAGTTTATTCAACAGATGGTTGTTTCGGGTCTTGATGTTTGGCCATATGAAATTTATATATGTAGACTCTATTGTAGATTGCATTGGGCTGGTTTCCGCAACTACACTTCTATGCGCATATTTTTAATGTACTGTACACATGATATAATAGAAATTTTTGCACATTCCATACATGCAGAGTTGAGGACTTTCTGAAGCCAGCATTCAGCAATCTACAATCTACTAGAGAATTATTGATTTTTTGTATATATCAAATGTTGCATGCTATTTTTAACCGTGCTGATACTAGAATTTATTTATTCGATAAATGTTCACAATTGCGATGATGCGAGTCATGTAAGATTTAGGAGAGGGAAGACTGTCAACACCATAAAAATATAAAATCCTGGAAATATAAGATAAATATTTCAATTATTAAATGTTGTTGCTATATCTGTCTCTATGTGTGTGTGTGATTGACAACAAACACTGTAAGGGTAGGGCACACAATACTATGTAGAGTCGGGGTTGGCCAATTTGGTTCTGACAGTTTTCTTCTCTCATTAACATTAAGTAAAAAATAAATAACTTTCCCCAGTTTTTTTTTAATTGTGTTGACAGTTTTCCACCTCTTTAATATTACTAGTGATACCATTTTTTCACAATAACAATTTGGAATGGCTTTTTGGAAAAGCCATTCTATTACAATTGGTAACCTGTTTCACAATTGCTGATAACTTTTTTATTACATGGTGTGATAATTAAAGAAACAAATCACCTTATGACATAATCATGGGCACACCCACTAGTATAAAAATGTAGTGATTCCACATATAATTGTTACTGCAGCTATGGTTTATAACCAGTAGCTGCTGTAAACATAAGTTGTAGACACAATTTTATTTAATGTATACTAATCATTTGTTTGAGCCACATTGTTGCCCAAAATGCAACTATGGACATTGTTTAATATCCAATCTATAACTGGGTTTGCCTTCTAAATGTAGATATTTCATTGTTACTTCATATAATAGATAGATCAAATATTGAAACCTGCAATTATTAGATGAATGAATGAATGAATTAATGAAAATTATGATGATGAAGTTTAAAGTGTAGTCAGAATACAGTTACAAGATTTAGCAACCCAGGATCCACCCACAATCAAGCAAACCCGCGACAAAGCAGAAAACAAATGACATAACTAAGAGTAATTATCACTTAAATACATGGACATTTCACTGTTTTCAGAAATCCTGATGGCACACTCCAAACTTGTGATCATGACATAAGAAAAAGACTAAATCAGGTTAGTTAATGGATGAGGTAAATACTAATGTTAATTTGACATGGGAGAGACATGCTTGAGACACTAGCTGTGCCATGCCAATTTTGGCATTTATTTTGAAATTACAGACAGATACATCAAATTTTATTATTGGTATAGACCATAGATATAATGCCAGGTGTTGAATGTGCTCTGTATTATCCCAGAGAAAAATACTATGATTAAATTTTTTATTATACATACATACATACAGTCACGCCTTTTTCCCATAAAAGGGGTATGCAGAGACAACTCACGTAGCCCAATTTACGCCCCCGCCGGAAACGAGTCGTGACGGGTGGCGAACCATATCGCCGCCATTTGATAAGTCAAAAAATTCTTACTCCCCATAGCGTTCCCACAAGCAGTATAGTAACAGTATTGCATAGTATTGTGTTATTCTGCGCGAATAAAAGCTGTACCTACAATACTTTAGTCTCCTCTTACGACACATTGGTAGGAAAGAGGCTATTATATACCTTTTTATTATAAAAGAGGAATATATAGACTACATATAGTCTTTAGATATGACTAACATTTGTTTTATACAGCAATATTGTTTCCTTCTGTTAATTTGTAATTGATTAGTATTTAGGTTTGATTTAAGGTTCCTCTGAACTATTGTAAGTACATTTTTCAGATATACTTTCCCATGCAGGGTCGTAAAGTGAGAGAACCATTAATGTTCTCCGATGAAGAAAAGTTCAATGGTTTGCTTGAAGCAGAAAAGTATGAGTATGTTCTGGACCGTGCGAGTATACAGTATGAACCAGATGAACCATCATATCAAAAAGTGACAAGCATCACTTACCAGCATGTGGATATGAGAACCAACTTTAATCTACTGAGGTAAATTTTGAACAAGCTTCACAGTGCTTTAGTTACGTCTACTAGCTCAGGGGCTAGGCGCTCGCTTTAAGTTTCATAGTACGCGAGTGACCTGGGTTCGATTCCCGGTGCCACCACTAAAATTGTTAATTGCAATTTTAAGTGCTGACTTACCACATGCTCGGCGGTGAAGGAAAACATCGTGAGGAAACCTGCATGTCTGAGAGATTAAAAATATTTCGAAGACATGTGAAGTCCGCCAACCCGCATAGGAGCAGCGTGGCGGATTCTTCCTAGCTCCAAAACCCTCTCAGAAATGAGAGGAGGCCTGTGCTCAGGTAGTGGGACATTTATAGGCTGAAACTTTAAGAGTTCATACAGCGTGGCCTAGGGGGCGGAGTTCCTGACTTCTACATTGCGTATCCTTAGTTCGAATCTCAGCCATTTGTGCAAATACACAAATTGTTGGGTCTGGTTTTGTTGTGATTTCTTCTTATTCTCTGACACTACACCGAGCCTACCGCCATCAATGCATGAGCATTACGTTAGGCACAGGTATGTTAGGATGGGTTAATAAGCGAGTGAAATAGAAATTCATGTAACTTCACCTTTCGAAATACAGAGAGATATTATATGTTGTGTATTAATAATTAAATGTAAAATGAAGGTGAACTTTTGAGGAAAGGTCACGTTAAAAGTACCCGCATCCGACGAGCGTGTGTGAAAACGCTAATAAAAATAGAACAAGCTAAAGATGTGTGTCAGGATCGTAGCAAGTGGAAAGATGTGGTCTCTGCCTACCCCTATGGGAAAGAGGCGTGACTGTATGTATGTATGTATGTATGTAAAATTATCATAACATGTTGAAGGTAGATTCGAATAAATGTTCGGTTTTGTGACTTGGATCTGGAGTTTTATTTTAATATACAATAAAATATTTTATTTTATAATTTTATTGTTAACTGGATATGAGAGTAATTTCATTTCAATAATTTTTACCTAAACTCTAAATAAAACCCTTATTTAGAGTTTAGGTCTACACTAATAGACTTGTTACTATCACTTGCCATATGGCAAAACACATATATAATGCGGGTGCTGAAGAAGCTTGACGAACTCTTCTACGCTCAAAAACCCTTAGAAATGAGTGAAGACCCATCTTCGGAAGTGGGACATTTATCAGTTGTTACTTTACTGCGTCGACTTGATTGGTTAAAAGTAAAGTTTCAGCCTATAAATGTCCCACTACTGAGCACAGGCCTCTTCTCATTTCTGAGAGGGTTTTGGAGTAAGGAAGAATCCGCCGACGCTGCTCCAATGCGGGTTGGCGGACTTCACATGTCTTCGAAATATTTTATTGATTGGTTGCGTTAACGCAATTGGGAGTAAGATTTTTTTTTGATTCATACCAAAATGGCGGCGACATGGTTCGCCACCCGTTACGTCTTGTTTCCTGCGGGATACCCCTTGTATGGGAAAAATGCGTTACTTTATGTATGTTCAGCTAGATTGCAGATTTAACTCGGAACAAAATATTAGCAATCACAATTAATTGCAAAAGCTAAATTTAATTTATAGATCAACAAGACATTTTGGCCCCCTAGTCTTCTATCTTACCTGGCATCAATCAATGGACAACCTTATGCTTGAACTGTTACAATCTGGCACTGTTAGAGAAGCGGTGCTGTTGATGGGGTTAAGGCAAGCCATACATAGGGATATTGCTAATGCCGGCGAAGTTGATGCTCTAGTGCCACAAGTGAGTAATTAAATTGATTATAATGACAATATAGTCAATAGATAGATGACAATATAGCCGTGTGGTGGCGGCTCGATAAAAGAATACTACCACTCCATCTCATCCAAGGGATCTCGTAAAAGGCGAGTAAGGAATTAAACTGCACTTGTGCACCCAACAGCGCATGGTGGCGATGGGCTCACCACCTATCACACCACGTGCATTATATTGTTTTGGTGAAACGTGGATTGTGGCAGTCATCTGTTTTTGCAGTGAGTGCCCAGTCTCTGACTACCCCTTATGGGATACAGTCGTGATCTTATGTATGTATGTATAGTCAATAGAATCAGGCGTTACTTTGCGGAAATTACATTATAATGAAGGAAAGTAAGTTAATTTGCTAAGATCCGCATGCAAAATATAAAAAGGGTTATATTACCTAGTTTTTTGAAAGCACCGCCCGCCCTCTCTCAGTAGCGTGCACAAACTAACTAACACCGCCACCAGATACCTCTCCACCAACCACAACAATACTAACACTAGATAATATACACCACTGAAGTCGAGAACACGACACGTGTTTCGCCCCAAAACGAGGCATTATCAAGTGTCATAGACTACGACAGGCGGCCGTCTGTATATTATCTAGTGGTAGTATTGTAGTGGTTGTTGGAGGGTATCTGGTGGCGGTTCCTGGTGGCGGTGTTAGTTTGCTTGTGCACGCTTCTGATTGCTCTTCAAAAAACTAGGTAATATACACCATTTTTATATTTTACATGTGGATCTTAGCAAATTAACTAACTTTCCTTCATTATAATGACAATTACACACCTACATTACTGAACTGTTTCAATCTGGCACTGTCAGTGATCTTCAGACAAACTATGGAATTTCAGGATACCATCACCATATTCATGCTGTATAACGCTCTCGTTCGCTCATAACTGCTGCTATGCAAAGAGAGTGATGAGACAAGTAATTACTGGTGGCAGGATTCCTATGCAGGAATCCGTCTAGGTAAGGTACCACCCCAGGGCCAGTTATTCTGCCGTGAAGTAGTAGTGTGCAAACATTACTAGTGTTTCGGTTTGAAGGGCACTGTGAGCTAGCGTAATCACTGGGCATATGAGACTTAAGAACTTATGTCTCAGGGTGATGGGCGCAGTGTGGTGTCACACAGAATTTTTTTGGGTGACACAGCATTTGTTATAGGCAGACATTGCACTTACCATCAGGTGAATGTTTTGCTCGATTCATCACTTTAGTCGAATAAAAAAAAATGCTCACTGGATGGGTAAGTGCAACCTCTTCCAGTAGCTGTGTCACCCAGAACAATCACACTGCGCCCGTCACCCCGAGACATCAGTTCTTAGATCTCATATGCCCAGTGACCCTGGTGGGGTACCTACCTAGCCGGATTACTGCATAGGAATCCTACCAACAGTTAACTACTAGCACAGTGCGCTTATCATTAGGTGAACGATGTCCTTGTGTCGTCACTTACTTCCATTAAAGAAAAAAACTTTTTGATGAATTACAGATACTCCTCGACACCAGTACAACTTACGAAGCCTGAAAGTTTGTCGGAGGAAGACATTGATCTCGACAACAAATGCGTAGATTGCATTGCGAAGTACATCGCGAACAATTCTGCTATGAAGAGCCAGCAACAGTTAGCTTTGCAGGGCTTTAGAGAAGATTATCAGCAATTGGTAGAGCTTAGTCGTGGCTTGAGAAAAGCGCACGGAAACGTCTAAAATGAAATGGTAGTCCATTATATACTTAGTTAAGAATTTAGCGTTTTATTTAACTACTATTTGTTATAAATTCAATACATTCTTTGTTTACGCATTTGACTTATGAATCAAGTTTCAAATAAAGTTGTAGGTAAGTAATAAAGTTCAGTATAAAGACCCTCAATTGGTGTTTAAGATTATTTCATTTTAGTAACGGTATAAATAATAAAGGTATATTTACTTTCTATATAATAATCCACCTTGACATAAAGAGAAATATTTGAACTGCCATGAACGAAAATAATGATGACCAAATGCAAGTAAAAATCGCTCGCATAGCTTCTAATTTCTACAGTTTTTCAGATTTTACGCAGCTCTAAATATTTCAAAAATAAATAATAGCTTAGATTGCTCACTAAAAGTCCCTTACCTGACAATCTTAAACACGTGCAATACATATGAAGTATTTATGAATTTGAGAAAAAAAAGTTTATTGCGAAATCACATACAGACACTCCAATTTTATTTATTTGTCTAAATTTACAACTCTAATTAAAAATAAGTATTTACAATTAATGTAAAAAATGTAAACCTAATTTAACTAACCTACAATGATAATTAATAATAATAATATTTAACACATAACTTCGATGTTTTTGCTGTTAGCCTTTTTGGCTTTTACAGCTTCAACGGACAGCTGTGCCCGCGGGCCAGTTGCAATTATTTGAAGGTATCTCAAAGTCATGTAACGGCGGAGAATTGCGGTGTTCAGCGCTATTCAGAAAAGAACGTCATTTGCAAAACGCCATGTATTGATAATGCTAATAAACTATTGTTGTACTTCGACGACGGAAAATGCGTAGAGATCTCTACCAACGTTCGCAACGCGACGTTCAAGAAATAATATTACAAACAATCAAAATATAAACTTACAACGAAAGAAAAACATTTATAACAATGTAACAACTAATTAGCTTATTATTAATTCAATCAACCAATATAATAATCAATTCAGAATTCGAAGGTTCGTCAACCACGAAAATCCGAAAGCTCAACGCGTGCCTATATACACATATTTTAAGCAAAAATCTCAACGTCATTCAACGGTGGAGAACACAATTCAGAAAATTACATAATTTGTACAACGCCATCTTTTGATGACACTCTTTAACTATTGTACTTTGTATAAATTATATTCTTTGTAAGAAAATATAATATTATTTTTTCATTTGCTATGTTTCAGGTATTAGTTTCATACTAGAGAATCTTATTTAATATCCCATACAGCCATTTCTTAGATTAGATTTAAATGTACACTTAATTGACTCATTGCCACCATTGAAAAAATTCATAGATTATACTCATAACTTTTGATAGACTAAACCGATTTTAATAAAACAGAATGTAAATGTTACTGGGAAATGATCAATTTAGTACTTTGGCCGTGATGCGTTGACAAACGAACAGACAGACATTTCGAAAAATGATAGAAATGTATTATTTACTTATCTAAGTATTTAGTTATTTATTTTCAGTCAATCATTTATTTCGCAAAATTTTGATATATACAGGCAAGTGAAATTTACAGTTTTATTATATGTATAGATATAACAGAACATTTATGTAATTAAAATACACGTTTAATTGTTTATAACGTTTTCTCCCTTTGAAATACTTGTCCTATTTTAGGAAAACTGTGACTAGACGGATTGCCTCCAAATACTCTGGGAAGTAGTAACGACTGAATTTCAATAAATCTTTTCAATCGAAAATACATACATACATTCAATCAAAATACACAATAAACTTTTTAATAAAATCAATTTAGATACGGAATTATGTTATGTAAAATTCTTATGCGACTATTGCCATGAAATTTTATTAATTTAATTATGAGTATAAATCTATCTCATAAAACTATGACGGATTTGCCCTCATTGACCTTACTGTTATTTGAACCACGAATTTTTTATTATAAATTAAAACTGGTTATTAATTTCTTTGATTGAAATGTCAAAGATATGTAATGTAACCATTATGTTTCATTAAATGTCAATATTATGGCAAATAGACACCACTAATATTAGTAAAACCCATTTTATTATAGATAAATAATACATTATTTTTATATAAAATGCCTTTTTACCGGAAATCAAAACATTTTACACCGTTGTCTATTGTGTCTGATAAAAAAGCTGTTAAAAATTCTCTGCATCAATCAATATTTACTTCAAGATTCGATAAATATGTCGGCGAATGGAAAAATGACTTGAAACATGGTTAGAACCAAGAACATTTAGTTGTTACCGCACTAACGACATTTTTTTTAGAAGTACGAATATTTTTGAATCATTAACTTACAGGCAAAGGATTTTTTCTAACAATCGGTGGAAAATTATACGAAGGTGACTGGTACAATGGCTACAGGTATTATTTTAATGAATTGTTCGTTCTGAAAAACTAAGTCATGTAAAAGGAAGGAGTGTATACACAAATATGTCTAAACTTCGCAGGACACGGTTTTGGAACTCTAAGCTATCGACTTCCAAATAATACTTTTTGTCTAACATACCGTGGGGATTGGGTGAGGGGAAAACCAGAGGGTGTTGGCTGGTGTTACAATAAAAACGGTGACGTTTATTTCGGCTTTTGGAAAAGGGGACGACGCCATGGTTACGGTAAACTGTGGTACGCCGATACTTCTATGTATATCGGTTATTGGAACATGGATGAAAGGGAAGGCTTAGGCATGCTTGTGGAAGGTAACTATAGTTATATATTAAAACTAGCTTCTCACAGAAGTGTTTGTTATGTTTAAGTCTAAAGAGAAAAACAGCATGTCTAATTCATTTAAGGTAGGCTTACTAAAATATTTTCGTCTCACTGTTGTAGACACACCCTAGTGTCGATTGATATGTATGTTATACTAGATTTGACGACCGCGTTGCCTAGTGGTCAGAGTACCTGACTTCTAAGCCGTGGGTCTTGGGTTCGAATCCCAGCCGGAGCCAACATTTGTGCAAAAACATAAATTGTTGGTTTTCGGGTCTGGTTGTGTTGTGATTGTCCCCGTGCTTCTGACACTGCATCCTAGCCTACCTCCGATCTTATCGCATCAGCGTTACATCGGGCGCGGGTAGGTTGGGACGAGTGAGTGCCTCTGTGTTTGCGCGTACACTTGTGGCACTATAATATCTCCTGCGCAGTTGATGGCTCTCGACAGTAGTCGGCAGTTGTCGCCGTGGTCGAAATCGGCTAGGAGAACATCATCATACTAGATTTGCAATCAAAAGCGTTCCCACTTAACATATGAGAAACAGCCATATACATAGCTGGCTTAAATCAACATCGGGTTTGTTACTGCAAACTATATCGCCGTCTCTATCAAATCGACGTTAAGCCAACATGCTAGCGAACTAAAGTAAAATAGATAAATATGTTTACTGGTTTCAAAGCTACGTCGTCGCGATTAAATAGTGGGTCCGCTTTTTTTTGGCGCGTTAGTATGAAGTTTGTTACTCTATTTGTTTACCTCAATGCTTATATCCCAGAAAAGAGAATAACGTTTACTACAGCCGTTGATGATGATGATGACAGCTGAAGGATCTAAGATAGAAAAACTAAAAACTTTTAATTATTTATTATACAAAAGGTTACAAAGTTAAACCTAATTGCTAATTAATGTACCTATATTGGTCACGTTCTGTAGCATCAGCGCCTCGTGCTTTCATGTGTATATTTGCATACATTGACATCAATGCTGCATATGCGATATTCCTTGTGTAGTCGTTTGTAACAAGTGTCTCCCGCGTATCTCCTCCTCCTCCTCCAGTATTCTCCTCCGTATCCAGATAGTTGTCCAGCAGAGTAGAATAGTACCTACGTATTTCCTAACGAGGCGTCGTATGAGGCGATTAAGGTATTACACGGACAGTCTTTATCCGTGCAGAATAATACCACAATATGCAATGCTGCCACCATACTTCTCGTTGGAACGCAACGGGGAGTAAGGATTTTTGACTGGACATGGTTCACCAACCGCTACGTTTAGTTTCCCATGGGGGCGAGATGTGGGCTACGGATGTGGTCTCTGCCTACTATATGGGAAAAGCCTTAACAGTATGTATTCCTTCTTAATAAGCAGTAAAAATAAAATTGTAAAAGAAATAGTTTATTTAATACACTGAAATATATTAATACCACTACGTCTATATATATGTACACTATATATGTTTATCCGCCGTGTGGTAGCGGCTTAAGAGAATCTACCACCCCATCGTAGGTGTCGTAAAAGTCGACAGAGGGAAAATGAAAACCAGATGGACAGCAGCATCTTCCTAGAACATCTGAATAAATAAACTGCGGTTGCCAATACGCCTGCCAAGCACGGCAACTATCGCAAAAACCCCCCAAAATGGAAGCTACCAGCCTTTTGTAGCAATCTATGGGGGACGTCTATGTTCAGCAGTGGACTAGTTATAGGCTGAAATGGTGAAGATGATTATATACTCGTATATCTATAGTTACATCTAAACTCATTTATAAAACTCATGTATGTATGTATGTTTGAACTCTGTATGTATGTTTAAACGGACAACACATGAAACTTAATTATAAACAATTATTTATTATTCTAAAAGGAGTCACATGCTACGTTTTATTCAACTATTTAAATGATGTTTTGAGTAAATTAATATATAAATTAACGGTGTGCCCCACCAATTATTTCGATCGCCCGTATCCCCTACGTTTAGTGCTAGGTGGAAGTATGATCAAAGTGAGAGAAGCGGGGCTACATCTGTAATGCTGCTCGTCGCTGGTAAATGCGCGAACGGGCTTCTTATGCTGTAAAGGCGATATTTTTTCTTTGTAAAGAATTTTTTAACGACCACAAATATAAATTATAAATGTGAAGCTATGGATGTTTGACCTTCAATCAGACTCAAACGACTGGATGGATTCTAATGTAATTTGGCGTATTATACCATGTATTAGGATAATTTTTATATCGTTATGAAGAAAAATCAATTATTACTAAAGATTAATTTACGAGCACAGAAGCGGGTGCGTAATAGCTAGTTTTTAGTAAAAGCAGAGCATTAAAAAGGTAAGTAAGCTGGTAAAAAACCGGCCTAACTAGGTTCTTGAGTGGAGAACCTCGTACTGACAAAAGCAATGTAGGAAACTCCGCGTACTGATCCCCCCACTAAATGGAGTGACAGCCTGCACGGTTTTATAGGAATTCGATGAATGCAGCGAAGGATTTGTTGATTTAATGGCCCTAGGGTAGTCTTTGAAATTATGTGGAGTAATACAATACAGACATAAAGTCGTGCCTATTCCCATATAAGGGGTAGGCCGATGCCATTCGCATAGCCCGCTTTTCGCCGGAGACGAGACGTGAAGGGTGGAAAACCACGTCATCGCCTTTTTGGTAAGAGTCAAAAAATTCTTATTCAACATTGCGTTCCCACGAGCAGTATAGTGACAGAATTGTATATTATGGTGTTATTCTGTACGAACAAAGGCTCTCCGTACAATACTAAGGTATTGTACGGAGGTTTATTCTATAATAATCATGACGATAAGTATATAGTTGAGGAATAAAATAATTTTTCAACTTTTTTTTTAGAAAACGGTAATCGTTACGAAGGACATTGGGAAGGTGGCAAAAAGAATGGTGTGGGTCGTTTCTACCACATGAATACAGGTCAACTTCAAGAAGGCTGCTGGTTAAACGACATCTGCGTCAACGTCCAAGATTTTAGACATTAATGTGCGTCAATTCTGTAATACACCAACGCAGTATCCCATTCCTCAGGTATGTTTTAACATTTGACTGTTCAAATTAAGAGTTAACGACCGCGTGGCCTAGTGGTAATAGTACTGAGTAGTTACTTGTACACCACAGGTCACGGGTTCGAAACCCAGTCGGAGCCAACACTTCTGCAAAAACAAAGTATTGTTGGTTTTCGGCTGCAAACAGTGTTGGGCATGTAGAATTTGTCTGTTAAACGCCCCAACGGTACAGGAGAAATCCTAGTACAAGGCATCGATTTTAAAAATAAATAAAAATGTACACTTGTCGATCAGTATAGCAAGCCTGCAAGCTCAATGTACGAAGTTAGCATTACGTGTTTCCAGCAAAATACATTTAAGTGATTCAGGAGTGTTTATATTATTTTTGGCGATACTCAAGATCCCGCTGTCATTCATATCAGAACCTGTTCATTTATATTCTTGAAAAGTATTATTGCTAAAATCAATTAAATGGGTTTCATTTTATTAACCATAGGTTAATATAGACAGACATCACGATTCTTTTTTTAATATTTTGCTTTCCAGTCTGATTAATTGCGTATGTACATAATTCCACTATTCGAACATCTTTTGTAAATGTAGTCAATACAGTAATACAATTATGTGCATTATTATTGTATCATTATTTGTTTATTTATGGCGACGTCGTAAACTATTTTCCAGTCTCAAGTAACATATTATTTTTAGTTAAGTAGCAATCTTCAAGCAGCAAGACTTCTAAATTTATAAGTACAATTGTGGTCTTGAATTGATTTAAATTTTTATATTAATGTACACTTTTACGAGCACTTGCTGCGCATTATAAACAATCAGTATTATATATCCAAACTCAAAGTATACACAGACATTACAAAATTAATTAAAAACACTATCACGATACGATTTCTCCAAATTGCGCCAAAAGTAATTTCTAATGTAGTCGTATGACAGTCTGGCGCGGATTCAGGCATAGGCACGCGGGGCCCGGGCCTAGGGCGGCACAATAAGAGGGGCGGAAAAATTATGGTGACCAAAATTTTACAAGCCATAGTCGCTAAACTAATGTGGATTAAATTTTTAAGACTCAAAATATAATATTAATTGAAAAAACAACCAATCACAATAAATAAATTGTGTTGGTAAAAAATTTAAGCAGGTCTACATAAAAAAATAATATGAAAAAAAAGCATAGCCTATAAATGTCTAATTGCTGAGCGTAGGCCTCTCTCCTTTCAGAGAGGTTTTTGAAGACGGGAAGTCCGCCACGCTGCTACAATGTAACCCACATTTGCGATGGGGTGCATTGGAGCGTTATGGCGATTTCCTCACGTGTTTGCACCATTAAGTACGTGGTAAAACAGCACTAAAATTGTAGAACAATTTTAGGGGTGCCGCCACCGAGGATCGAAATCAGGTCACTCGCGTACTATGAAATTTAATGCAAGCGCCCGGCACTTGAGCTACAACGGCCATAAGGCGCCATCACAATTAAACCCTACGATGATGACAGTTTAGTCGCAAATTCCACCGCAGAGTTCATACACTTCTCGTTATGGGCCAAAAAGCCAAAACTCGTATGGCATCTTTCGACTTTAGTTATCATATAGTGTAATAACTGCATGTCGGTAAAGTAGTAGTAAGTAGGGTTATGCTGTTTGTTTTAGGTGTAGGCAGGGGTTTTGAGAGCTCCGTTTTTTTTTTTTCGAAAAAAGGTGTGAGCCGATGTCACTTACATCCGTCTACGATGAATAACAAAGATAAAAGTTCTTTCGTCACTCCTGAGGACTGTGATGGAATATCTCTTTGGCCGTAATCAGATGTTGACATATAGAACTCGTTACGTCGAGAATGGATGATGTACAAATCTTAGAAATACCAATATCTGTTAACAAATTATAACGACTATTTATATGAAATTTTAATAATTTCAGGAGACTCTGCCTGAACTCACGAAAACTTCTTGAAGAAAGTGAGCTCTGGCTTACTCGTAATGTTGGGAACATTGATCAAAAATTACAAAACTACATTGATTAAATGTATTATATTTTTATTACATTCGATTATCAGAACGTCACATATAACATTTTTGTAAATTTTATACTTATCCAGGACATTTCACAAGTAATAAAACCTAATTCTAATATACAGGTATATTGACAGATTTCATAACTATGTCATTCATATATCACAGAGCAATTAATTTTATTGTATTAAGTAACTCTTATATTCTTCTTATATTTTGTCATTTACATTAAAATAGTTGTTGCTGGTTCCGTCATATTTACATACAGAAAGTTTTTGAATGGCCAAATGCACGCCAACTTTTTGTCATGAAACGAGACTGTTCGTCACTTTCCAAAAGTGTAAGTTCAATAAAGTTTATTACTGAATCTGAGAACGATTTATTTATGGCCAGTATAATGACATTTTGTTAATATTTTATGCTATCATACAATTATTGGCGTGGGCCATTATTTTTCGAAATTCGTAATGAGTAAGTTACTTTACGAGAGAATAAGTCAAGCAATTTGTTTTATTCGATACGACGCGCCCCATTTTAATTGGTGTGGTTTTTTTTCATTGCCGACCGAAGTTTCGTTTTCTGCCAAAAAAACATGGATATCATCTTAAGCTATTATAGCGTGTTAAGTAGGATTTCGATTTTTGTAGACAATGGGGCAAACGAACAAGCGGCTCAGCTGATGTAAAGCATACAATAGATGTGTACATATTGCTTTACCGTCTGTCTATTTGTCTGAAGTAACAAGAAAATATACGAGAAAGATGTGTAACTGTTTCCTAGGGGGATTCAACATTTAAGAGGGCGCGCAGCTTATAATCGAGTACGCTTGTTTTTGTAACTAATTTTTACTTAGAAAAGGCCAACGTCTGATTTGTAAACGCCTTTTATAGGAATCAAAAAAAAATCTAGTCAAAAGTTATTTAATTTAAAACTTACTATTTGTCTTCGCGACATAAAAAATTTGTACAATTTGCTGATACGTTAAAATACGTTTATATTTTCTTCTCAATTAACTTGCTCTGAACTAAAATATTTGTGCAAATCTCATTCCATTTTCATTCCATTCCATTGTTTTTTATATATACATTAGCAGATCAATTACATTTTATATAAACAAAAATAAGTATCACTAAACATTTTATGTTAAAACGTGACATATCCATATTGATGTGTTCTGAAACTGTATTGGACTACAATATAGATTATTTAATAATAAATTACTTACAGTGGTTAAAAGAAACACGCCCTAAGGAAAAAATGGAGTAAAAGTGATTTAAATTAAGAATATTTAAAATGAATTTCTTTTCGATACACAGTCAATTTTGGATATACACGAGGTCGCACGAAGTCCTACAAGGTTGCAAAAGATAACACCGTAATTAAACATACTTGCTTCAGCTACTTTGTCTATATTGACACTTAAAGATTAGGAAAGACAATTATTTGTGTATAGAAAAAAAATACATATCATTGAAAATAGAAGCACATGGAACTAAGTTTTATTTAGATGTTTATTTTATTGACGCAAATGTAGAAACATGTGTACTATAAAATTGACAACACATAATTTAATAATAAGGAACACTGCTTTTTTTGCTAATCATACAACTATCGTCACCGTCTTTCTATTTTTAGTGTCACTCATGTCACTTACGTTCTAATTAACTAATTTACAATATAAACACATTTCTACCACAGATAAATAAATTCAAATGAATGATTTTAGTAATGCATAAATAGGGGTTTGCATTCCAAATTATCGTTATTAAAATACAAACAGAGGATAACAAAACGATGATTTAAGAGAGTCTATTGATTACTTATGTTTGAAGAGATTCAAGTCATTCTGTCAAACATGACTTCGACACAACTACAGTACTATTTATCAGGCAAATATACTTACAAATCTAATTATTTAAAAATCGGGATTGTCAAAATAAAAAAATTCTAAGTATTATATCAATCAGCGGCCATTAACTGCCACTTACAATAAGTACTCCCCTAAGTACTTACACTATAAAGATAAATTCGGTTATTGTAGTTTCAGCAACAACACGAAATTATAAAATAAAAAAAATTTAAAAGAAAAATTAAGTATAAATAAGAGAAGTACGTTTGTGGTACATATGGGCGTACTTAATATATTATAACAAAACAATCCGAAATACGTCATAAATAGTAACTATCAAACCACTCTGCTTTGATCTAGCAACGTTAGATTGTTCATTCGGCCGTCATGATCGCCCATTTCAATCTGTTCTTTGAGCAATTCGAGTTCCTTTATACCCGTGACGGTTACCTCGTATTTGTGCGTCGCTAATGACATGTAAAAATGAATGGCAAACGCTAGGAATACTATCATAACAGGGATTAGTACGACACAAGCCGACCAGGCAGCTGTCTCACTCAAATCATAGAACTTCACCCAGCAGAGTATAGCGATTTCGACGAGGAACAAAATGAGACCTAGTAAAGTCGAAAAGGCCCAAGCTATTTCAATATACCAGTGCAGCCGCTCGTGCGGCGATTCGTGGACTAGTGCTATACTGTGGAGGTTGCCGATTGCTTCAATAGTTCGGCAGAATGCACGTGCTGATCATGAGCGCAAGCATGTGCACAGCTACGAGTAATGTGGTGCAAACTGTGAATGCAACTAACATGGCCGGTGGTACTCTCGTGTCACTCGGTGGATTCAACTGCACCTCAACCATAGCTACCTGTTGACAGATGAGCAATGATAAAAGATAACATTAAATAAAACTATATTTAAGGGTTTAATCGCGTTTAATTGGAGCTTATCCGATATATTTTATATACCCGGCTACCATCAGCTCTTAATCACTGTTTTGTCTAACATCTCAATCCTCCCGTAAATATGGCTGCTTGAAAGCTCTCAAAACGTCAGGTTATAAATAGTTAAATTAAAACGCCATAAAATCCGTAAATTTTGCTGTATTAAAAGTATTATTTATATAAGTATTATTATATAAAAGTATTTATCATCAGCTGTACATATAATAAATCATTATGTGAAGCAATATGAACCAGAAATCATAAATATCATATGTTATTTATTATTTCATTTATTCTTTTAGGCACTTGTGGAACATATGGCGGACATAATGCCCAAAATCATTCTCTCCCAGTCAACCACAAGTCAAACTTACAAAAGAGGTTTAATTGATTATGAGTGCCAGTATCAAATGTGCCTAGTGGCCGATCCGACATTTGTATTCAATTTCAACGAACAACATCTATAACTCTAATAACACCCAATATAGAGTTATTATTTTTCCAAGATTTTTAAAAACATTTGAGCAGTTTAAGACAGTCATATATTATATTAATATTTTTTACAATAGAAAATGGGTGTCTTTGCAAACAAGTTATCATTTCAAGGGATAAATCGCGTCCGCAACGACGTTTCGCTCCAACTGTCGCTACGAGCTATCAAGGTTGTCCTGTACGTTTACATTTCGCCGGCGATTCTCAAATATGTGCAAAAGTAGAATGTAATACTACCTACTGCGTGGAGCCGTACGTTTGATTTTTTATTCTGTGTGGAATTTATTACGTAATTATTCAATTGGAATAAAATTAGTCTATTTCCTTTGCAAATCTGAAAAAGATATTGGACGTTTTATATTATGAATAAATTTTATACTTATACTTAATTTATATACTTAAAATAATAGTTCATTCTTACTGATGATTTGCTAAACCATTGGAGTCAATACGAAAAGCACGATGATGAGCTTGTAATTGAATTTTCTAATCATCGTACACTTTCACAAGCACTTGCTGCATAATACAATAGACACAGAGACTATCAATATTAAACAGCAAAACTACTCGTATTTTGAGTTCTGATGTTATATATTGATAGTACAAAAATTACAAAATTCAATAAAATTACTTATTACAACACTTATCGAGTTGGCGCCAAAAGTCCGAATTCTGTTTTTTATGTAAATATATCATTAATTATTTTATTAAAATATTCTATATTAAAACAATTAATTATTGCGGACTGTTTTGTCGTATATTTGTTTTTAAAACGAGGTTCTTTAGTTATTTATTTATGGCCACAGTCGTAAACTTTATCCCAGTGTCAAAATAGCATATTCTAGATATAGATATATTAATTTTAGATATAGTTTCGGTCGACACTAAAATGATAGTTCACTCTTACTGCAGATTTGATGGATTAATGGAGACAAAACAAAAACACAATTTTGATGTTAAATTGAATATTCCAATCACTGTAAACTTTTGCGAGCACTTTCTGTATAATTAAGTAACAATATTAAAGATCTAAACCCGAAATATATTCAGAAATAACAAAATTCAATAAAGAAACACAATGGCGACATTCCGAGTTGGCGCCAAAAGTACTAAAATCGAGGTTTTAATTTTTTAGGTTTCAGGACTTTTATCACTATCAATGTTACAAAAAGTTTTGATAACTTAAAAACTGCTACTACTTTTGTCGAACTATAACAAATAGACTAAAAGACACACTACACTACGGTAATCAGTTTGTTTACCCACAGATTATGCTGTAACCAAAACTGCATTAAAAGTGATGTATATCTCGTCTGTTAGAAAAGAGAACGAGGGAGTACTTCATTCCGTCACTCGAGGGCCTCACGAGGAACACCATACAATTACATACATAGTCACGCCTTTTAACATCGGGGTAGGCAGAGACCACATCTTTCCACTTGCTACTACCCAGGCACACGTCTTTCGCTTCCACTTTCAAGTGCACTTTCATTCATGCTCTTCGGTTGCGGGTACTTTACTCATTAAGAACGCACACCCCTGTCTTTCATTCATTATTATCAAAACTTCAACTCACTCAAATCAATTCAAAATAAATCAAATCTTCGAAATAAGTGTACACATAGGGTGTCATACACTTATGAAGGGTTCGATGAGAAAGAAATGAGTGAGGGGTTGGTCGATTATTTACACAGCCTCTAACAGCTTACAGCTTACTACTTACAGCGCACAGGGTAACGGTCGAAGACGAGGTTCCCTCTCGGGAGCCTTTGTGCTGGTTACCCATAATAAATAAAGGTTTCAGCTAAGCGCCCTAAGAGCTCGGCGACCTGTCAATCCGGCGCAGTTTTAAAAGCCCTCCGGCTAATCCGTCATAAAAAAACTCGGGCAACTTTGTAACACTTCGTAAGGACGCGCGGATTGGATGGACGGCTACCGAGCCCCGAACTTGGAACAAGCGCCTGCCGCGCTCCGCGCAGCCTTCACTCTCGCGATCCGGATTGCCAGTACGCGGCCACGCAGTAGAAATACTTTCAAAGCGCTTACAAGCATTTCTTGCCAAACCCCTATAATTCAAAGCGGAGCCCGTGTTTTTAAAATCTGGTAGCGTAAATACGACTAACCCCTACACAATTGAAACCCGTGATGAATAAAAATAAATACCATAGCGAATCCTGATAGCAAGGCGGATGTTTTACTGGAGGCCTTTAGTTTTGCGCGACTGAGCTGCAGCTTCCTCCAGGACAGGTATGCAGGAGTGTGAAGGGCATCGTCCGTTTGGATTGGTGCCTCCCCCGACATTACGCACTTGTACTGTCAAAAGAATCACCACATATATTTAAGTAAGCACAGTAAAAGATTACTGTGACTATTTTAGTAATCTACCGACATACGAAGAAATGGCATAACTAAAAATGTTTATAATAATGTTATGTTTCGTTTCTACTTTCGTTCATTTAGACATCTGTGTATTCTGTGTTTCACTTTCGTAATTCACTCAAAATCAACGTTGTTAAAGTTACGCCGTTGCTACGTATGACGTCAAATGTAGTATAAAATAAATTTGTTATTTCATAATTTCTTAGTTTTTAATGTACAGTAAAGAACTGTAACACATTTTAAGACTTTTTCTTTCCAGAAACGGAATGTAAGACTGGCATAAAGTTACTAAACAGAAAAGTAGAAAAGCAATGCCATTATATTAATGCCAAGAAATATAAGTTTAATGAATGGAGAAGCAATATCATTAATTTAAGTAAAAAATTAGTAAAGTGTGTATGAAGAGCAACCACGAAAAAGAAATGTTGATTGGCAAAAGACATGTCTATGTGAAGGTTAACGAAATTCTAAAAGCAGTAATAGATGTTCTTTCTTCATTTTCAATTTATTTTTATGTTGCTCCACTAAAGAATGTCTCTTGCATCACAGGACTGTTTACAGAGATAAATTGCACATGTACATACCCAGATCTAGAAGTTATGTAGGACATACTAATAATTGTTCCATGCTGGAATTGAGCCTGCGGCTCGTAGTTTACAATCTAATCACACAGCCAATGCGCAAAATGCGCCGCCAATATTAATTTTTCACACACGCGCGCACATACACACACACACACACACAACACACACACACGCGCGCACGCACTCATCACTGACGCACGCACGCACGCACAAAAACACAACTATAACAATTGTATTTTTTCTATTATGTTATTGTTTTTTCACAATTATCAATGTTAAAAGATAAGTTAATTTAGACTCCATAACCATTTATAATTCATTTTTTAGAATCCCTATTCTTTGCTTATCTTTTGTCTAAAGTTATTGTTATGTTTCATCATTATCATTACAGCCCTTTACAAGTCCACTGCTAGATATAGGCCATTCACCATAGACTAACACAAGGAAAGCCTTGAGTCACCTGTACCCTGAAAAAAGAATCAACAACCAAACCCTTTTTGATAGTGATCCTGTCTTCAAAGCAGATTGTTCCTAAAGGGCTTCCAGTCATGGTCACTGAGTGCCCATAATCCTGGTCAAGGTCAAAAAATCAATAACTAGAGTGGAACTGAATAATGTGTGTAAAATAAAACTTACTATTGGAATTGGAACTGGACCTTAGTTTAGAAAGGCAAATGATCTTTTTAAGACATAAGAAATCTAAAAATTTAATAAAACCCATGAAGGTTAATCTTTTCACAGCAATTATTAGACTAAAGAGTCCACTGTTGGACATAGGCCTCTCCAAACAGGAAGATTTGTCACAACCTGCCACATATGCCTGGCATACCTGTGTGTAAGGTATACAGTGTCACTACCATTGACTACATTAATAATAAGGTCTGACACATTTGTAAGCCACAAGATTTTTCTTGTACTTCCCCTAGACTCCAGAAACCTTCGACTCTTAAAGACACTTTCAGGACAAGATGAAGTTATAGGTACCACCACTACTTTATATATTAAACTGTTGTTTGCTGACCATGCTTTGACTTTTGACAACCATGGCAATGGCTGCAAAGTAAAGGTGGATATCTTTAAAGTTGTCATTCTGAAGATATCCGTCTTTACTTTTCGGCCGTCAATATGTTTAGTATTCCAAAATTGAATTCAAGCTGGGGCTTACATTTTGCGCTAGACACACAAATTGTTGATTTCACAATCTGATTTTGTTTTTCATTGTGAAATTTATGTCTGTCAAACACTCTTGATACCAGATAATTCCTAGTGTTAGGCAATGTTTTTGCAATAAAGTAAAGCTAATCAGTAGCTGTTCATCTTATATACTACTTGCATTAGACTGTAATAATGATGTCAGTCAATTCATACTAGTTGGATACTTATCATTGTGCTATGTATTACTAGTTATCATTGCAATGACATCTATTTTAGTTGAGCAGACATCCCCACACAGCAACAAAGTATAGAAACTAGTAACCTATTAAATATTAATATTCCTGTCACACAATTCACAAAATCTGTTTACAATTTTAGTGCTTAGCAGCACTATAAACCATAAGAATAATAGTTTACTGTAAAAAAAAATATTAATGTGATTCATATGTTATACTTGTATATAACAATAAATTAAATGCAATGAAAAATACATCATACAGCTAGCACACAAAACAAAAAGAGAGTACCTAAATATATATAGTAAAATTAAACAATGTATACAAGGTAATAAAAACCATTAAAAACTATAGTAACTATTTTCAAAATTAAATTTACACTAAAGACCCAACCCTTCTGTCTATCCCTATTTTTATTATAAACTCACATTTTAATTAAAAAAATAGTTGCAGTATCCAGCTTCAATGCAGCACAACCAACTGATATAGAACTGTCAACAGATTCACTACAGAAAAAAATTAGCGATTAGCAATTAAAATACAGAAAAAAAACTGTTAAATAGTGGATAATATAATAATACAGTAAATAATTCATGCTATATATAATAAAAATCAGGATCAAAAAAAATTAAGACAAGATGCAACAGAGTATTATAATTACTTTAGATAATTTCTAATATTGTGTATAATTTTGTAATCATGTTAAGAATTTGTATTTATTTTCAGTTCTTATTTGTAAAACAGATGCACGACAAACATTAAATTAACATATTAAAAATATTAATGAAAAATAAAAAGAAAATTTGCCAGTGTAGGTGTTATCTGATAATATGTACTACTTAAAAACAGGTGATAGTATTGGTAATATGGTGTGTTATAGATTTATAGAAGTTGCATTACAACTGTTCCTCGCTTAACAATGCTAATAATTTTCATACCTTATTTAAATTTGGACACCAGTTATTAGAGTGACTGTCACGACTGCCTGGATGCGCGCAATAATAATTATTTCCAACCGTACTGGCTGACCAAACCGACATACCTAAACAAATTGCACGACAGTCCTTCAAGTTGTGGCGACGAGGTCACCAAATCGTTTATATATTAAGTTTTAAAAAAGGTTCTCATACATTTGGTTTATTTAATTTTTAATGAACACTGTTTATATTTCTTTAATTCGCAATAAGTTTTTTAATTAGTTCAAATGAAGAAATATATTATTTGACAAATCAGTTTAGACTAGGGATTGACGATAAAGATCGATACCGTAAAACACTCGATGTATATTGTCTAATAATATGCATCGAATTCAACCGATGTATTGTAACACTTTGATATATTCGATGTTTTTCATTCATATCGAATCGAGACGTTGAAGCTAATTTTACTTTGTAAATCGTTTATTTAAATTTAAACTAAATAATACTAAATGATTCATTTAAAATGTTGAACGTTTTTATTCAGGCTGATAATTATAGTCTTCTTCTTCTTCTTTTTAGATCCTGGCAAGCTACCAAATTAAGCCATTTTTGTCAATGAGTAATAATTTTATTATATTTTCATTTCGATCGACAGTAAAATGATAGTTGTCTTTTATTGAAGATTTGCTGGACTGATGGAGACAAAACGAAAAGCACACTTTTGGTTTTGAATTGAATTTTCCAATCACTGTACACTTTCAGGAGCACTTGCTTGCATAATAAACTATTAATATCAAACATAAAACTCCAAATATTACAAAATTAAATAAAAACACTACTGCCACTTTTTAAGTTGGCGCCCAAAGTCATATTAACGATTATAAAAAAATACTTCTGTTTCCATGTAAAGATAAATGTGACTAAAGATAGGTAGGCCTATCTATAGTCACATTTAATGTATTTTTTAAAAATCTACTCGGTGAACCGAGTTCACCAGGTAAATCGTGTGCAAACGGACTCAAATTATTTTTCACTCGAGTACGAGAAATTCACTCTAGTCACTTGAGTAAAACAGGGCTCTTATAATGGTTTTAGAGTTAGCAACACTGTTGACCGCAACCATTTTAATGGTTATATGCCTAAACTATAATTATTATTTACAGGAAATAGTTGTAATCAATTTTTTATTGTCAACTAACATTATCTACCAAATTGAGCCATTTTTGCCAATGTCAAATAATGAAGTATCGCTGCTCTAAGATTGTATACTTGGATATTATGTTACTTGACACTGGAAAATAGTATATGACTGTTTCCATAAATAAATAAATAATAATATTTATTGATTACATAAATAAACAATGTTTAACTAAAATTTTGAATTTTATTTCAAATTACCGCATATTACTAATTTAATAAAGATATTGGAAATTTCCTTAAATAAAGCAGTCGAAAATATAATACAGAGTTAAATAACTCGTGTCTTATTATGTCGAGTGACGTTTTATTAGCTATTGACTATTAATATGACTATTTTATTATTTATTAATGGAACACTGGAAAATAGTCGTAAACTATTTTCCAGTGTTCCATTAATAAATGTGTCAAGTAACATATTAGCTATCCAAGTATACAATCTTCACGCACCGAGACTTCTACATTTCGGTCGACAGTAAAACGATAGTTAACTTTTACTGAAGATCTGCTGCGGACTGATGGAGACAAAACGAAAAGTATAATTTTTGTCTTGAATTGAAGTTTCCAATCACTGTACATGTTACGAGTACTTACTGCATAATAAACTATCAACTTTAAACATCAAAACTCAATATATATACAGAAATTACAAAATTCAATTAAAAACACTACCGCCACTTTTCGAGTTGGCGCCAAAGTCTACTATGACTATTTTGTTAATGCAATGCTAAACGTTCAGAAATGCCTAATTTATGAAAAAAAAACTGCGTAGAGAAACTAACGAAGAGTGAAGATTTTAGGCATTTTTTATTGCTTAGAATGACGAAACGAGCAAAACGTCTACCCATAACAATTGCTATATCATCCAGAACATTTCCGTGTGACACTACACTGCGCCTATCACCCTGACACATCAGTTATTAAGTTAATATGCACAGTGATTACGCTAGTTCACAATGCCCTTCAAACCGAAACACTAATGTTTGCACACTACTGCTTCACGGAAGAATAATTTGCCCTGGGGCGGTACCTATCCTAGACGGATTCCTGCATAGGAATTCTACTACCAGTAAAAAAAACATTGTATATTGGGATTTTTTGGAATTTCCTCGGCTCTCTAGAATTTTTGATTGCATATAATAAGACATGAGTCACCTATCTTCGGAGAGGCGTTGTATTGATCCAAATCGGAACCAGCGCATAATGTAATTAGAGGAATAAATCATTATATCGTAATTTTTAAACGTAAGCAGAGTTTATTTTTTACCAAGTTTATTTGTCTGAATACACTCTCAATGCCAGTATCGTTATGTGGTTATGTTAAAAATATTATTGCAATCATTATAATCCAGATCTTCAAATCAAAATTAAATAGTCGCCGAAGTACACTGATTGCTACAATGCCCACGACTTCGTCTGACTGTATTTTTAGTTTTTTATGTTTCGATCTCCGTTGAGTGTCTTGAGTAAATAGTATCCTATATCCGTCTCCAAGATGCAAGCTATCTCTGTGCCGAATTTTGTTAACATCTGTTCAACAATGAAGCCAAGACAAGGTTACAACTAATACAAGGACAGAGGTACTTTCGCATTTATAATATTGGTATGGATGTATGCATGTTTCTCTATCCGTGATCATTTTTTGTACAGAAAACATTGTCATTTTTGTAGACCAACAAAATTTGTTGTCGTTGGTAGTCCACGACTGATGATATTGTTAGGGAGAATTTCCCTTTACGCTTTTTAGAGGTGTATCACAAACTAGATTTTGACCATCGTCCGCTCACTACGATTCTAGTAAACCTCTCTCGGGCTCCCCGAATTATATGCTATCCATCAATGATGTGACTCATAGTCACACTAGATGCGGCCCTTTCGGCCGTTGACCACCTAGCCTCTCATCTTAAGGCAGTCGTCTGAGACTCCTCGAAATAGGTCCAAGTGGTGAATGATCGTCGCTTCGAACTGCCAGAGGACCGGACTAACGATAACTGCGTCAGGTTTCGGCACCCCCAAAGGGAGGTCAAAAAGCGCATGGTCGAACTCCGAGGTCAGCGCTGGGACAGGGTGATTGAAGATATCACACCATCCCATACCGTATATTGGACCCTGGCGAAATCTCTGAAATCAGAAACTTTCACTGCGATGCGACCTTCGTTATGCCCGATGATAAACTTGCATTCCTAGATGGTGAAAGAACCGATTGCTCGATGCTAATTGACTCGAGCACACTTGGATGGACAATAGATCCGAAACTTTATTTGATTATTTATAAAAACAGTCGTAAAATATTCTCCAGTGTCAAGTAAAATGTCCAGGTAAATGGTGTCAAGTAAAAAGTAATATGTATTTTATAAAAATACTTTAATGAAGTTGTAAATTTACGCGATAGCTATTGAATAGCTCACAGAACACAATACTTTCTAACGGGAATAGCTACAGCAATACTGCGTTGCAAACGTCACTGCCAAAGTAAAGTGTCAGCTCTAATAAATTATTATCTGTTGTCAATGTGTCAGACAGAGATAGAAGGAAACATCTCACATCACTTTTGTAACGGTATTGCGTCCGTACGGGAGTGTCCAAGAAAGTCGGGCGTACTGCAAACGACAATGATAAGCGAGTGACAAGTGGTGGAATAGCATAGATTGTGGATAATGTAGGTCGGGTATCTAAGTTTGTTTGGGTTTAATGTTTGCAATTTGCAAATTAAGACTAGTGTGCCTCATTTGACTTAGGATACAGTAATCGAAGGCATAGTGCCAGTCTCCTTTTTTTGAGAGATTGTGATTGAGTGGTTCCTGCATTTTCGAGTGCGTCGCCATGGCTGAGGCCTGCAAGTGCCGTCAGCACCAACCCCAACGCTGAGATTGTTCGTGGCCAAGTCTTTGAAGTAGGCCCCAGATACACTAATTTACAATACATCGGCGAAGGTGCTTATGGCATGGTTGTGTAAGTAACAAAACATGTTTATAAATCACAATACATAATATTATTATATTTAGTAGTAAGCAAGTATGTTAGTAAATTGTTTTAGGTAGGTACATTAAATAATGCATAACATATGGATGCATTAGCCTTCAGTGACACAATGTGTTTAATATTTACATAAGACAATATGTTCAAAAATCCATAGTAAAATCTACACACGTTTCACTTGCATTTATTTTTATAATTATATAAGAAGAGAAGAATCTTACGATGATGGATATACTAAAAATCATTCTTTTTTAAATACTTAAATATATATTTATTCTCGAAGATGTGAGTTGTTACCATGTAGTGGATTGATGGTTTCTTTCTACAATTGATATTGCTATCTTTTACTTATTTTGATAATTTAATATTATAACTTTAGTCAAAGATATTCCACATTGTTTATCATTACAACTGTACAAATAAATTGAATATAAATATCTGTCTTATATACACAAATAATTTGTTTTCAAAAAAAAAAATAGTTACAAACTTATTGTTTAAAATCTAAATACTGTTAATCTATCCATTTAAATGTCTGCAACAGAGAAAAATCTATCTATGGAAGCTGTAGATATATTTTTTTTACAGATTATAGTCATAATCCCAAGAAAGTTCCAAAAAAGTATATTTGTGGATTGAGTTACTTCTATAAACATTAATTCAATGTTTACTAACTAAAAACTACTACTAACTATAACTTAAGTGAAAATTTAATTTTTAAAATACAAACAAAATTTTATTGATTATTAATTTGCCCATGTTATGACTTATTATGAAAGTATATTGTGTTGTACCAGGGGTTGTACAGTGGTTGTGTTTTAAAGATCCTACAGTAATTGAATATAATGAAACAAAAAATATCTTTGTCTTCAACAAAAATACAATTTTTAATGTTAATTCCATGTTTAGTGGTGCTGGCATTAGAGAATCTGCCTCTCCGTTTCATATCTTCAGGTGTTGTAAACATCAACTAAAAAAAATGTCAGAAAAATCAGAAATGGCAATAACCCCTTACCATTAGGCGAGCCACTTGCTTGCTAGGTAGGTACCACCACAGGCTCAGTTATTCTGATGTGAAGCAGAAGTGTGTAAACAATACTGTGTTTCAACCTGAAGGGCACTGAGAGCTAGTGTAGTTAATGGAAATATGAGACATAAGAACTGATCTTCCAGGGTGATGGGTGCAATGTGGTGACACACAAAAACTTTAACATGGAAGACTTATAATTCCTTTTAGCTGATTCCGAACATGTTGTTACTTTGTGGTTAATAAGTGGTACAAAAGTGGTAATCCATTTATTCCTTCTCTCACATTACAGTAATTCTTCTGTGCTACATTTATTGCCTATGCTCAGCTGAGTAGAGGTAAGCTGACCATAGTAATTAAGGTCCATGATATTATATTCTAATTTTATGTATACATAAAATGAGGATAAAATATAATTGATGGCATTTTAATTTGTAAATGGCACTTAACTCTTGAAACCATAACTTGTATTTGTATATTTTATCCTCACTTTTGTCATTAGAGCCAATTACACTGATACTCGCTTAGACAGTGTAATGTGGCTCAAATCTGAATAAGTTACATACTGTTCCTGTCAGCCACATTGTAATGTATCTGATACAAATATGTGTTCCATATGGGGGTCAAATTCACAACCCGTAGCTCAGAAGCAAGTCATGTAGCTGGTGGCATCAACCAAGCTGTGTAATCACTGTTGTTTTTGATTTTGCTTTGTAGTTGTCATGACCCATTTTGAGTTACATGTTATTTAAATCCAGACTTAAATATCTAAATGGAAGATATAGACTTCATAACGGAATTGTAAATATTTACAATTAAGATGTGCCGGGTGGTAGCAACTTAAGAAAATCTACCACTCCATCTCATACTGCGGGTGTCGTAAAAGTTGACAGAGGGAAAGTAAATACCAGGAGATGGGCAGCAGCATCTTTCTGAAACATCTGAATAAATAAATTTCAGCTGCCCACCCCAAGCCAAGTGTGGCAAAATCCCCACATAAAGAGAGCTACAAAATTTTGTGGCAATGTAGGGGGAAGGTCTGTGTTCAGCAGTGGACTGGTGATAGGCTGAAATGATGATAAAGATAAAGATAGTTTATTTGTAAAAACATAAAAAAACATCCTTATATGATATTGGCAAAAAATAACAAAAAAAGATCATACATGTTTTTTGCTTTTTGCAGAATATTAATATAGTAAGAACTCAGGTAATATCACACTTATGTATGTAAAAATAAAATAAATATTAATTAGTGGCACTAAAATAATAGTAAATGTAATTTTATTTTTATTTATTTTTTATTAACTGGCTCTGGGGTGGTACCTACCTAGACGGATTCGTGCATAGGAATCCTACCACCAGTAATTAAAAAAATATATGTATAGTAAAAACTGGCTTTGCTGCTTCATCTCGTTATTCATCTTCATTCTTTATAATTATTCTTTTCTATTCTCAAGCAAAGATGACTTGGAAAAATAATTCTCTGTTCTGTAACTTAGTCGTATGATGCCCTTTGCGCCGGGGGCACACTGCGACAATATGGCCGTCGTTCTAACCTTATTGTTCTAAACCGATGTTTAGACGGGGACAATCACAAAACAACCTGAAAACCAACAATTTGCGCTTTTGCAAATGTTAACTCCGGCTGGGACTCAAATCTGAGAGCAGCGGCGTAGAAGTCTGTTCCTCTGATCCCGAGTTAACGCGGTCGTCGTATAATATTTTGTCTACTCTCAAAATGTTCCTACGTGCTCAACGGTAAAGAAAAATGTCGTGAGGAAACCGGCATGTCTAAGGAATAAAAATATTTCGAAGACCTGAAGTCCGCCAACTCGCATTGGAGCAGCGTGGCGGACTCTTCCCGGCTCCAAAACCCTCTCAAAAATGGAAGGAGATCTGTGCTCAGCAGACATTTACAGGCGGTTACTTTACAACACTTAAAATTATTTCTATAATGTTAAATTACGTTATGTATTTCATTCTGATGTGACGAAATCCGAATCCCATCAAAAAGCGAATGCAAGACGTTTTCGGCAGAGAAAATCAGTCGAGAGATTAATTTTACTGGGCGGCTATACGAGTTGTGTATATTGTTTTGTATAATATGGTATGTTATATATTGTAGCTAACAAAAGTCTTAAGTCAAGTCTCAAGATTGATTGTTTAACATATATCCTTTCTACTTGGCAGTCGTGTATGTAATTTTCATACATTATACACCACCGAGTGGTGTACTGATAAGAGTAATAGTAGATAGACTTCTACGCCGCAGAGCCTTGGGTCTTTGGTAAGCCGATAGGTGTCCTGCAGGGTAGAATAATACCTACCTCTTTCCTACCGAGGTGTCGTAAGAGCCGACTAAGGTATTGTACAGACAGCCTTTATTCATGCAGAGTAACACCATAATATGCAATGCTGTCACTATATTGCTCGTGGGAACGCAATGGGGAGTAAGATTTATTTGACTCATATCAAAATGGTTCGCCACCCATCACGTCTCGTTTTCCGCGAATGCGAAAAGTGGGCTACATGAGTGGCCTCTGCCTACATCTCGTAGGTAGGTCCTGGGTTCGAAATCCAGCCGGTGCCAACATTTGTGCAAAAACATAAATTGGTGGTTTTCGGGTTTGGATCTGTTGTGCATGTGAAATATGTCTGTAAAACGAACCCACGACACGAGAAATCCTTCTGTGCGGCATCGTTTAAAATACAGAAAAGTAAAAAAAAAACTTCAGACATTTCTTTTATCGTTAATGACAGTAGATTACAACTTTTCCAAGGTTTTCTAGAGGGGATAGGCTGTCAATTATTCTTACATTAATGGAATGTTTTATTGCGGCCCCCGCGCTATCCGCTTAAAGACGCAAAGTCGTTGCGCGAGTGATGTCGTAGAGTTCAACTGAACAATTAAAGCGATTCCTACTTCGGTTGCTCCTTTACGAGCTTGAGTCTCTGTCCACAAATACTCATGAAAGATGCGACACATCGGAAAAATTCTGTGCATGTCAAGGAAATGAAAATTATAAAAACCATCCAAACTATCGTAAGTAATGTCATTAATAGGAGTTTTCGGTAAACATTGTTTTTACACAACTTATTGGAATTAAATGAAACTCCTTTATTTTTCAACGTGAGAAAAAAAACCTTCCTCAGACGGAGTAGTAATAGGCGGGTAGAAAAGAAACTCCTATGTTTTTCATAGACAATCAAGAGGACGCTCTATGATAAAATTTTAGAGAAGATTCAATAATACGTTTAATAGGAATGCAAACTCCGAGTAGATCAGCCTCCACAAGCAGCATCTGTTCACAAGTATGACGCATGTCAATCATATAAAAAGCACCTCAATTATATAAAAAGTATTTATAATTTTACACAAAAGCCAAACCCCCATCCAAACAACTCATAGCTTTCTAAGCAATAAGAAGAAACCCTAGTGTTGTCCCAACTAGTGTTAAAAGAACAAAAAAATATAGTATAAAAAAATATTTTATTTCTTGTCATCGTAGAATTTGTATTAAGATAATAAAACCGTTTTGGCCGAAAACGTGTTAGCTTATCCAAAGGTTATAATGATACCCTTTTGTAAGGGTACCGTCTTGATCGAAATCACTTAACATCTGACTCCATTTTGGCACAGTTTTAAGATTTTTTCTCCGGCTCCATAAATTTCAGTTAAATCGTTTTGTTCACCGACTCTTTATACTCCAGTGCCGTGTTTCTGCGAACACTATGAAGGCACTCATTATCTTTACCATGCACCGGAAGCAGTCTACTGCGCGGGAGATATTATAGTGTCACAAGTGTACGCGCACAGAGTACCTCACTAGTCCCAACCTATCCGCGTCTGATGTAACTCCCATGCGATAAGATGGAAGATAGGCTAGGATGAAGTATCAGAGGACAAACAATCTCAAACCCCCGAAAACCAATATGTTGGCCCCGGCTGGTTTAATTCTTAAACCGATAATATGTTTGTTGTCGGCTGGAATTTGAACTCAAAACCCGCTGACTTGCAAGCAGACATGTTTAATTCTGAGTCACTCGTTCGCTGAACATTCTAGTTAAGTATGTATATTTCCTCGCTTTGTTTCGTCATCCAAAAGCGATATGTAGGCGGTAGAAATCAGTAATTCGATAAAAATATTAGAAAGTTCTTCGAGTTGAGATTTCATGTACGTTTCATTTAAAAAGACCGTCGTTCGTTTTTTCGTTTAGCTACTTTAAGTTACTAATTTAATATCTATATTAACTATAATAATACAATCTGCAACAGTTAATGAGAGGTATAATAGGCTAGTGTTCTCGGTAATTAGTTATTGTAGAGTGAATGTTGACGTAATGCTAGTTTTCCACGATTGTATTCACGCCGGGGTGAAATATCCGAGAGACTGTTTCAAGGACTTTTAGACTAGGGCTGCCATACGTCCCGGTACACCGGGACATGTCTCGGTATGAAGCGTTGTGTCCCGGTCAACAAGTCATTTGTCCCGGCATGCACACAATTAAACAAAGCAACAAATTTACAAAGCTACCTCTTCGTAAGCGCCGCATCTGCGATCTCCGAGTCAAGTGGAGTAGAGGCGTGTTACCCGAGTTTTTGAATAATCCATGGTTTTTTCCGTATTTGTCTTCTACATGTCCCGATCAGCGTCAAAGTATTTGTGGCAGCCCTATTCTAGGCTGTTGCGTAGCTTATATGAACTAGTTTAATATGTTTGCTATGGCTGTATTGTTGAGACATTGGCATCTTTCAGTATTTCTATTTAACTACAGCAATGTAGGCCATCGTTTTTAGGGTTTCGTAGTAAAAACGGAACCCTTATCATTTCATCCTGTCCGTATATTGCAGCCGTTTTAGTTGGAGACTATTGGCTTTATAAACCTACATGAAATTTTGAAGGAACGTGTTTTTTTATAAAGCGCTATACAATGGTGTAGTGAAATTACTAAAAATTGTGGTGTCACACTGGCGGTAGGATTTCTATGCAGGAATTCGTCCAGTATCTACATCACCGCAGTTATTCTGCCGTGAAGCAGTAGCGTGCAAAATTTACTGTGTTACAGTCTGGCACTGAGAGGTAGTGTAATTATTGCATTTGAGACTTAAGAACTGAAGTCTGAGGGAGACGGGCGCAATGTGCTACACAGAAATGTTCTGGGTGACAGTGAGTATTTCTTACAGGCGGATGTTGCAATTACCATTAGGTGGACGTTTTGCTCGACACCTCACTTGAAAAAGTGTCCCCCCTTTTCACTACAACAGTAGTGAAAAGGGGGGACTAACTTTGTAGTGGAAAATTCTGAAAAAAAATAAGGTGGTAGAACCTAGAAAACCCAACGAAAATGTTTTTAATAAGTTATGTTTTGAAGAAAAGTAAGTTACTTTGCTAAGATCCGCATGCAAAATATAAAAATGGTGTATATTACCTAGTTTTTTGAAGTGCACCGCCCGCCCTCCCTCAGTAGCGTGCACAAGCAAACTATCACCGCCACCAGGAACCGCCACCAGGAACCGCCACCAGGTACCCTCCACCAACCACTACAATACTACCACTAGATAATATACACCACTGAAGTGTTTCGCCCCAAAACGAGGCATTATCAGCCTCGGAGTCATCGGCCTCGGCTCGGCGGCCGTCTGTCGTAGAGTCTATTACGCTTGATAATGCCTCATTTTGGGGCGAAACACGTGTCGTGTTCTCGACTTCAGTGGTGTATATTATCTAGTGGTAGTATTGTAGTGGTTGGTGGAGGGTACCTGGTGGCGGTTCCTGTTGGCGGTGTTAGTTTGCTTGTGCACGCTACTGAGGGAGGGCGGGCGGTGCACTTCAAAAAACTAGGTAATATACACCACTTTTATATTTTGCATGCGGATCTTAGCAAAGTAACTTACTTTTCTTCATTATGATGGATTTTCGCAAAGTAACGCCTGATTCTATTGACTAAAGTTATGTTTTTTTTTATTGGAGAAGGTGAAACGAGCTAAAACGTTTACCTGATGGGAAGTGTATCGTATGCCCATAACAAATACTGTGTCACCCAGAAAAATTCTGTGTGGCACCACAATGCGCCCGTCACCCTGACATCACAGACATCAATTCTTAAGTCTCATATGCCCAGTGATTACGCTAGCTCTCAGTGCCCTTCAAACCGAAACACAGTAATGTTTGCACACTACTGCTTCATGACAGAATAACTGGCTCTAGAGTGGTACCTACCTAGACGGATTTCTGCATAGGAATCCTACCACCAGTTAAATGTCATGTAGTATTTGAGATGTGGCATATTTTCAGTTACATTACTCACTATGGAACCCTATACTGTGCGCGTTCCAACACACACTTGGCCGGTTTTATTTCAATCTTCAACAAGTGTGTTATCATCAAGCCTTAAGATAAAAATTTATTTATTATCACTTCGGGTAATACCTTACTGACTTATATTTGTGCAAAATGACGTAATTATCAACGTTTAATATCATGACGTCACTTATATAGTGTTCACAAATTGCATATTTGTAAAAACAGATTACTATGGCTCCTTAAATTTAGTCTTTGCGACATCTAATATCGTAATTGGTGATCAGGTCTAGGATAGAAGTGTTGTAAAAAAATTATACAAAGTAATGAATTATTTTCCTAATATTTTACAAATGATCTTCCGTGCGTCGGTAGAAGTACGAAGATAATAAATTGGTCTTATAAAATGTAGAGGTTGTTTGGAATGCAGATAGAGATTAGAGCTGGACAATAATGCACCATTCATTGATATAGCTGTATTCAATAATGTTACAGACTGGCTATAAATTCTAGTAAGAAAGTTAAAATCTGCGGAATTTTGAAGAAGAAATATAATGTTTAAACATTTAATTTTGCCTTTAATTACACTTTGCTGCCTTTTGCTGATATCCCCCACCAGGATGATACCACGTTGCACCCTTTTAACCAAGGCTTCTGTAGAGCATACAAATTGTCATATTTCTACTTGTAGTGCACTTTTGTCGTAAATAAATCTCGTCAGTAGAGAGTATATTTCTGTGCCTTCCACGCGCGTATTGGGTTAGCGGGTATTTTCATCCATCCACAATCTATCGTCAGGGATTCATTTAAGGCATCCCGTGTATCGACGATAAGGGAATTCATTTCGCCACAGAACTTCTTTCTTTTTTATGGACGAAAGTGAAGAGACGAATGATAAGTGCAACGTCTGCCCATAACAAATGCTTTCACCCAGAAAATTTCTGTGTGGCACCTAATCATCGCTCTTACTCTCACGCTTAGGATAAAAGTTCTTAAATCTTATATGCCTGGACTTATACTGATAACACTAGCTATTGGTGCCCTTTGTTCCGAAACACAGTAATGTTTGCACATAATGCTTGACAGGAGAATAACTATCACTGCGGTGGTACCTACCTAAACGGATTCCGGCATAGGAATCCTACCACCAGTAAAAATGTTACAGAACGCGGTCGCCCCGATCTACTGGTCTTCGAATGAGGAAGTCGACCATCTGGTTTTTTAAGCGTTGAAATTCCAGGTTTGAAACTCCAGTATTAGGCTATTCGCTTCGTTTTTCTATATTGTAATTTATTAGTATCGTGTGTGTATTTTCATCCTAGAGCTTACCGCAGTTGCCCTCGGGACTGTTTTTTATTCTTTTTCATAATATATGATATTTATATTGACAAAAAAAATACAGAAAAGAAAGATATATCTGCTAAGTTTCTTTCGCACTTTTCTTCACCGGTCAGAGTAACGTTATTAAGAAACTGCCGTAGATTGTAAAATAAAGACGTTGGACGAAAATTAATTTCTTACGTCGACGAATAAAGAATTTTTTTTTACATTTCATATTAACCGCGCAAAACTATGTGGTATTTACACGTGCATTATATCTTAGTTGAAATGAGTTTTAAAAAAGGAATAATTTTATGTTTTTAATTGTAAAAATTTTTTATGGCCAGACGAGTTTATTAATGAAAATATTTAATTTTAAACTGTAATGACCCTCTGCTAGGACATTTAAAGGCGGTCATTTATGAAAAGGATTTGGGACCTGAGAAGAGCCTGTTGTTTACTCCAAGCACTCTAATGCGGTGTTTTTATGTTGATTAAGCTCAAAGGACTTATTATATTTTAAAAACAATAAAACAAAAATGTCTGATTCAGTATTCAGATTAAGATGATTCTGTTAATGATTATGCGTCTGAATTTTAAGCGTTCAGAAAATAACAAAATAGTTTTTATTACTCGTTGTCAAGAGGACAATTTGTGTTCTGACACAGACATAAATAATAAAAATTCTCGTGTATATTGAATACGGTTATGGCGACGGATGTTGAAAGCGACGGCTTCGGGCGAGTTTTGCCGGCGCTTAGCGCATTCTGATTTTTGTCACGTACGAGCTCTCTCTGTAAAATATTCATCTTTGGATTACGATATCCATTGCTCGTGCGTAGGTTTATCACGGAATATTCATCTGTCAACTTTATGTATAATATATGTATAATGTAGGTGGCATAGGTTAGCTATCTTTTATTTTGTAGAAAGGGCAAACGGGAAAGTGGCTCACCTGATGGTAAGTGATCACCGCCCTCCATGAATTTCAATTAAGTGATACTTAGTTTAATACTATTTCGGTATAGAATATTTTTTGATAAGGTCCTTTTACTTAAAATTAGTGTTGTCAGCGAAACATGGCGATGGTCTGGGATAATCACTTATGAAGGATGGATTTGCTCAGTTGGTGCATTGTCTTGTTCGGCAAAATGGTGCCGCGCGGAACATATATTTTTATGGCTTGCAGCTAGTTGTTCCGGTTCTGGACGTATGGTCATGTGCAGTTTGTTTCTGCAAAATGCTCATGAATGATAATGCGTTTACTGTTGTTTATGTTTTCACTCTTACACGGGCATCTTCGAGTACAAGTTTTTTAACGATTTTGACGTTTTCGTCAGTAGTGGCACTAACCACCCACCGGCACGGGGCCCACCGGCACGTGGGTCGTAATTTTTTTTATTGTATAAAGTGATGAAACGAGCAAAACGTTCACCTGATGGTAAGTGCAACCGCCCACAACAAATGCCGTGTCACCCAGAATATTTCTGTGTGACACCACACTGCGTCCGTCACCCTGAGACATCGGTTCTTAAGTCATAATGGAGGAGCAGAATCTTTTAAATAAAACTACCTTTTTTTTTTTTACGGATTTTATCGCGTTTAATTTTTAACTATTTTTACCCGACGTTTCGGACGCTTTACAGCACCCATGGTCACGGGGGGACTGAGGTGACAGTTGTCCCGATGTCATAGTTAACCCGGAGTACCTTCAGCTTTTAATTATTATTTGTAGTCCGATCTACGCAGAAAGAGCTTACTGTGTCTTGAAGCCTTGCAGTGGTATGCTTGGTTTTTGATTTAATTTCATTAATAATAGGATCCCAAGCCGGTGGCAATACCCAACCATCTTCCCTATTGAAATTAGGATGTTTTTTAATTTCAATAGCCTCGCGAATCATCCTTGGTAGGAATCGGTGTTCTTTTGCAAGGATTTGTGGTCTATCAAATCTGATGTAATGGTTGGGATGATCCAGAACATGGTCACAGACTGCAGACTTCCTAGAGCGTCGAATATTCGCGTAAATAAAAGAAAACATTATGTGAACCAGTACGGACTGGAAATCGCAAATAAAATACGCCGGTTAGAAGATCTCAAGACCAAGCGCGCAAGATTCATAACATCTTTGAATTTCTTGAAGAGATGCAGAGACCATGATCTCATTCCTACGTGTGTCAAAATATCAGCTAAAAAGGACATTCGAGGAAGCGCGAAGATCCTAAGCCAGGCAAGTAAAAAGTTGCTAAGGACGGTAATTCAGCAAAAACTAGAACACATAGCTGATGTGAAGCATCGACGCTCTAGGAAGTCTGCAGTCTGTGACCATGTTCTGGATCATCCCAACCATTACATCAGATTTGATAGACCACAAATCCTTGCAAAAGAACACCGATTCCTACCAAGGATGATTCGCGAGTCTATTGAAATTAAAAAAACATCCTAATTTCAATAGGGAAGATGGTTGGGTATTACCACCGGCTTGGGATCCTATTATTAATAAAATTAAATCAAAAACCAAGCATACCACTGCAAGGCTTCAAGACACAGTAAGCTCTTTCTGCGTAGATCGGACTACAAATAATAATTAAAAGCTGAAGGTACTCCGGGTTAACTATGACATCGGGACAACTGTCACCTCAGTCCCCCTGTGACCATGGGTGCTGTAAAGTGTCCGAAACGTCGGGTAAAAATAGTTAAAAATTAAACGCGATAAAATCCGTAAAAAAAAAGTAGTTTTATTTAAATGTGTAATATTCGCGTAAATAAAAGAAAACATTATGAGCAGAATCTTGCTAAACAGCCACCATTTCTTCGTGAATCAATTTTTGAGTCTTTCCTTGTTTTGTAAGGAATTTTATCACAGCGCGAGGTTCGATTTTTTTAAACATTGTCGTATCAGTCATCGTAAGCATCCTTTTCGTAATTATATCTTGAATACTAATGGTGAGCATTAAATGAAATCTTATGTTTATAATCTGAAAAAGTGTCTCTAACTAATGAGATAATATCACCCCGATACCCAGAATACATTGAACGCCCCTCGTATTTTCAGTAATCAGGTAAGGTTCTAAAGGTTGTTTCTAAAGGTAAAGGTTGGTTAATGTCGCCAAAAATCGGTCTTTCGAATCTTTGGTCGATTGAATTACGATCAAATTTCGACCATTGGACGGTCACTGGTAATAATAATTACGCGATTTTTAACGAGGTTTATGACAATATTATGTAAGTAATCTTTATGGAAAAAAGGTGGGTGAGCTACGGGTGTGGTTTCTGCCTACTTTTTATCTGGGGAAAAGGTGTGACGGTATGTATTATGTATGTAATGCAAAATCTGTAGAAAACAAAAAAAAAAAACAAAAAAGTGATATTTACCGTTTTAGCTTATCAAACGTGTATTATCTACGCATCGCCAAAACTGTTTTCAAGAAAATGAAAGAAGGCAGCCAATAGACTAGCGACAAAACTAATTTCTACAGAGTTGCATCGTTAACAGATTAATTTTTCTAGATTCTGGAAAAAATTTGCATTTTGAGATACAAGGGTTTTTATAGCAGTGCGATATGTATTATGGAAACCACATCGCCGCCCTCATAACATAAATCGCTTGAACAAAACATGTTCACGTTGTAAATGGTGCACACTATTGCTTCACGGCAGAATAACTGACCCTGGGGTGGTACCTACTTAGACGGATTCCTGCATAGGAACCCTACCACCAGTCACACGTTGTAGTACATTGTACAACTGGGGTTTTGCTTTTGTTGCTGATTATAGTGCCCGGAGGTGTGGATGTGTGGCTATTTTCGTAAAGTACGGTCCATCAGCTCGCGAATTAGATACGTTCTAGGATTTTATTGTAGAAGAAGTTGAAAATATTATGATTATAAATACATAAACAAAAAAAAGTACGTATATGACACTACATATATATGTATATATACACACACATTTATATATGTACACTAGCGGACCCGACAGACGTTGTCCTGCCCGAACGTTGACTTAATGGCTGTTAACAGATCTAGCTAATTTTGTCATTTTCCTAGAACTCTATAGCAGCGCCACCTACCGGGTCCAATTCTGAATCTAAACCTTCCAGGGAACCACACAAACATACACAAAAAAAAATCATCAACATCGGTCCAGACGTTTAGGAGTTCAGTGACATACACACGCACAGAATAATTAATATATAAAAGATATGTATACACAAACATACATATTGATATCAATATACATACACACGAAACAGGAAAGAAAATAAATCAAACTTGCAATGAATTTTTAGTGTTCCCGGACTTAATTTTTGTAAGCAAATTTGTTAGGAGCTTTATTAATGTCAAGAGGTATATTGTTCCAGTCTTAAAGCCGTTAAGGTGATATATATGTATACATATATTTACGCGAATATCATACATGTAATGAAACTATAATATATTGAATAATAAAAAGAACTTTGCAAACTGAAACGTAGCAGAAGATTGGAAGTATCTTATCAGGTTATTTAGTTAATTCAAAGAATTACGACTACGGGGTAATTGCTACGGAGTTACAATTAACTTAGAAACTGAAAATATGTTCATGACTAAGTTAATCGTGTATTCACTCTGCATTCCATGAACATAATCTGCGGATGGAGACTGTAATCTAATTAGCAAGAGTATGTTACGTGATTACTGATTACAATAGTTGTTCAATCGATATTGTAAATAGCTTAGTGTTTCTCGGTAATATTTATTTTGTTCAATTACTGAGCTGTCTGGTAAGCGGCTTACGAATTTAATAGAAGCTTTGTAAAGGTTTTTAGTTTTCATATTACATATCACCCACATTAGGTTTTCTTCGGTATCGTGGTGTTGGTCAATCACAGGCTGTGGTGCCGATATAATTTCGGTGATGTAATTGCTGTTAGCCTTTTTTGGCTTTTACAGCTTCATCGGATACTGTGCTCACGGGCCAGGGGACCTGCTTGCCAGGTTTGGTTTGACCCAAACATAAATAAATAAATAAACTCCTACAAAAACCTCGGAATTCGGACTGTATCGCGTTCGCTGCGTGCTTGCGCGATTTAGAATATCTCAATATGATTTAAAGTCGTCTAATTACCGTCCGAGGGAGGCTGCGGGCCTCCATTCGAGGGAGGCTGCCATTCGGACTGTCGACTTGTGTGTCGGTAACTCTGGGCGATGAGAACCGCCCTGTGGTGCCGAGCGGAGGGCACGAAGCGAAGGGTAGCGGGACGGTGCGGGAAAGGTAGGCTTGTCAGGACAAGACTCGTGCGCTACATGAGTTTAGTTAACGATATTACGTCATAAACTTCAGACATCATCGACATTGTATGTGAATCACTCCCCTCCGCCCCGCTCCAATCCGCCCAGCTCGGCGTCAGTGGAAATGCACCCTAAATTTCCAGTGACGCTGGTCAACTCAGGGGGTCTACTATGAAAGTCGAAATATGAAGTTTCGACTGACGGATCGCACCATCAGCATGCACTAAACATTTATAGTATTGGTTGCCTATGGATCCGAAAGAAGGCCATCCGTAGAAGTTGCATCCGAAGTAATTTAGTAGTAGGGTCCTCATCATCAACATTTCAGCCTATCATTGGTTCACTGCTGAACACAGGCCTCCCCCATAAATTGCTAGATAAGTTTGTAGCTCTAATTTTGTTGGGAATTTTGCCATAGTTGCTACGCTTGGTAGGCGGGTTGGCAAGCGCTGTTTATTTATTCAAATGTTCCAAGAAGATGCTGCTGCCCATCTCCTGGTTCTCGTTTTCCCTCTGTCGACTTTTACAACACCCACGGGATGAGATGGGGTGGTAGATTCTCTAAAGCCGCTACCATACGGCCATCCGTTTGTTTGACGTCCGACGTTGCTCTGAATCGACCCGAAACTTCGTACATCAAGTTTCGTAAGCCTCCCAGACCCGCGTAGAAGTCAGGTACTAAACCATTTCGCGACGCGGTCGCACTCAATAGTTATCGTATGATTCTCAAGTCTATGCTTCAGTATGTTGAACATATTATATCTGTGCTGAAATGAGTTTCAATCATAGACAATTTATTAGTTGGCCAAAACATTCTAAACCTTATTATTTTGATATAACAGATATTTAAGGGGAAAAACTTTTAATCATGCAATCAACTGGCCTTTCAAAACTTCTAAAAAATCGATCGATCCACTCCAATATTATTATCACGCCTGCGACGGCGCATCGGCTGAGAGAATAGAATCACCAGTACGGGTCGCGGGTTTGATTCCCGCACAGAACAAATATCTTTTCTAGGTATGTGTTCGTCTATGTGCAATTAATATTTATAAATAAACAAGTGTTCTTAACCACTGTATATGAGCTCCAATATTACTTAGATAAATCAAAGATGATCAATGAAAAATACTTTCACATAATAATATTGTTATATATTAAATTAAATATAAACCATTTATTAAAAAAAGTGATTCATAATCGTTCATATATTTTTATATAGACAATGATTATGTGTTGGAATGGCTTGGAAATAAGTACTGGGCTACAGTCAACGACTACCTAAATGTACAATGTAACCCGCACTGCAGGTCTAGTTATTCTGCCGTAAAGTTGTAGTGTGCAAGCATTACTGTGTTTCGGTCGGAAGGGCACTGAGAGTTAGTATAATCACTGGGCATATGAGACTTAAGAACTGGCGTCTCAGTGTGCTGCCATACAGAAATGTTCAGGGTAGCACAGCTTTTCTTATGGGCAGACGTTGCCCTTACCATTAGGTTAACATTTCTCTCATATTAAAAAGCATAGCCAATATTTTAATATAGATTTTTAACTGCATTTCTGTTAAATACCAATCAGAAAAGTTATTTGGAAACGGAATCCTCTGAACGTCTGACTTTTGCTCGTGCCAATAACGTGGCACGGTCCACATCTCACTGTTCGAGTTTTTCCACTAGATTGCGCTTTCCGCCGTCTAAGGCCCGTTTAGACCTCCGAAGCGGTAATCGAGCCACGAACCATATTATTTGCCACGTCACTGGCTCCAATATACGTTAGGGAATTTTCGTGTTGGTTGTTTCGACTGGGCTCTTTAGATCGAGTAGAATTTTTGTATTTTTATTGTTAACTATTTTAAAGTATTGTCAAATTGCACCACAGCTGTCTCAAAGCATTATCACTATCATCATCATCACTTCAGCCTATCTATCACTAGTCCACATAGGTCTCCCCCATAGATTGATAGATTGCCACCAAAATTGCTCTCATTTTGGGGGGATTTTGTCATAGTTGCGACGCTTGGCAGGCGGGTTGGCAACCGCAGTTTATTTATTCAGATATTCCAGGAAGATGGTGCCCATTTCCTGGTTTTAATTTTCCCTCTGTCGACTTTTACGACACCCACGGGATGAGATGGGGTTGTAGATTCTTTTAAGCCCACCACACGGCCATTATACAGTACATAAATTTATATTTAAAATACATTTTTTTTAAACGATTCTCCTGTATCGTTTTACAGCCACACGCAAAAAATAAAAATTTGTGTTTTTGCTCAAGTGTTGACTCTGGATGGGATTTTAACCGAGGAGAACCTGCGGCGTAGAAATTCGGGTACTCTGACCACTCGGCCACGCGTTCGTCTTATTGTATTTGAAGAATACCAGTTTTTAACACGTGATATCTGTTTCATTCTTAATACGGTTTATCTAGTGCATACAGATGCAGATGTGTTTTTGAGCGCGACTGTATTCTTAGAAAATATTTGAATCGTTTACAACAGTCTGCATATTTGATATTTTACGCGCCGGTGCGACTGCGGGTTTACGAGGCGCACTAACACGTGTCGCCACGGTCTCACGCTATACTGAGCCCGACTGATCGCTTTTCAAGGTGAATAGTTAGGAATTGAAGCAATGACACATTTAATGCGCATATCGCATATTTTGTGCTGTAAAACAAATACATGTCATAATTCAACACGGTGCGACGAAATATAATGGGTATGGTAAATTGGGAGAGAAGATAATAGGTGAACCGATGTAAGTAAACGATAACAAATCTATATATATTATTTCTCGAAGGTGTTTTTGTCGGTATGAAATATCTCTCTTAGTACTGCATAAAACTTTATTAACTTTATTTACCATTTTTAAGATTATTTTCCCCTCTAATGGCGAAAATTAAGTTAATATCTTAAAATTAATGTTTTATTTAAAAAAATATTTAAATATACTGATTTAATTAATCTTTCATATGTTGACAATCTTTCAACTAATGAGAAAACTTTGTAAATTTTTTTAAGCATATTGCGCACACGGACGGGCTTCGGAATAGTTAGTTTATATATTTAGTAGTGCATAAAGCTAAATCTTATAATGTATTACAAATACATTAAATTAAAATTAACGATTAGTCACGAAGTTTTTACATATAAATTAAACAAAAAAAAGTTAAGGAATTATGGTCGAATTTCGACCACTGCACGACTACTTGTCCAAATTTATGATTAATTTTGATCACAGATTTTATCATCATCTTCAGTCCGGATATGATTTTACAGGCTGTGCCTATTTAGTTTAGTTCCCATGTAAAGTTGGCTGGTCTGTACTAATGGTGTTTTAAATTGATAGCCAGTTTGTACTTATCGGTATTTTTAATCTGTATCGACGGTTAGCTATATTGGAAGAAAAATATATTCAAGGTCTTGTTACAATTCATTACTATCTTCGTTAAAAGTAACATTCATTTAAATGAAACTGATTTTTACGGATTTTATCGCGTTATATTTGTAATATTTATAGCCCGACGATTCGAGCGCTTTACTGCACCCATGGTCACGGGAGGACTGAGGTGACCGATGTCATAATGTCATTGTTAACCCGGAGTACCTTCAGCTTTTAATTATTATTTTTTGGTCCGATCTACACAGAAAGAGCTAACTGTCTCTTGAAGTCTTGCAGTGGTATGCTTGGTTTTTGGTTAAACTTTATTAATTATAGGCTCCCAAGCACCCATGCAATTGGGTATTAACCCAACCATCTTCTCTATTGCAATTAGGATGTTTTTCAATTTCACTAGCCTCGCGAATCATCCTTGGTGTTCGGCGTTCTTTAGCGAGGAATTGTGGTTTATCAAAACTGATGTAATGGTTGGGATGATCCAGAACATGGTCACAGACTGTAGACTTCCTGGACTAACGATGCCTCATATCAGCTTTATGTTCTTTTACGCGGGTTTATAAATAGTACAAAATTAAACTCGATAAAATCCGTAAAAATCAGTTTTATTTAAATGTGGAGTATTTGCGTAAACATAAGAATTCAGTAACATTCATACTAATATAATAAATGCGAAAGTAACTCTCTTTCTGTCCCTCTGCCTGTTTGTTACCTTTCCACGGCTCAACCGCTGAACCGATCTTGCCGAAATTTGGCACAGAGATAACTTGCATCTTGGAGACGGACATTAGACCTTTTATCCCGAAAAATCAAATACTTCTCACGGAATATTTAAAAAGCCTATATACATGCGGGCAAAGTCGTGGGCTTCAGCTAGTAGCCTGTAAATGTCCAACAGCTGAGCACAGGCCTCTCATTTTTAAAGGGGGTTTTGTAAGAGTCGGCAAGAGTTTACTGCGTTATTGTAATACGTGTGGGCCTAGTTTACATGTTGTCGAAATGTATATTATTTCTCAGACGTTTCCTCATGATGTTTTCGTTCACCTCGGAGCACTATTTAAAATTAAACATTTTACTGCCAGCACCGGGGAACGAACTGAGATTACTTTAAATTTAAGGCGTGTGACCGGCCCCTGAGCTACTATCCGCTCGTCAGGGTATGCGAGGCTCCTTATTAATTCTTTGATTTATAATAACAATAGAATAATTATATACTATGAATGTCCGTCCAGATATTTGTCGGTTTTTGTTATAATGTATTTCCTTAAGTATCCTTTACTTTAATAACTGGCGACCTTCACGTTGATAGGTGAATATGTGCCGATGGTTTTAATTAGCCTAAATGAACCAAACAGTGACACATTTACGGTGCGTTTACCCCATCATGATGACGTCAAAGGTCCTAAAGACTCACTGACACGGAGTTATTAAACCCATGAATGCGTTCCAGCGTATCTAATGAATTTCCTTTGTTCATACTATTATTTATCCCCTACGAATAGCGAGAGATATTAGACACTGACATTTGATATGTAAGAGATGAAGTCATGTAAATGCGGCCGTATAATAATACTAATGATATTTTTCATAGACTTTGAATATACTAACGTAATATTTTTTTCTAAATATTTACTTTATAATTTTTTAATTGTTTTGAAAATCAATGAATTTTTCGTGTTGAGCGTTTTGTGATAATGAACAGTGACTTTTTAGCTTTTCGCTTAATGCAATCACATTGCGGACTTTAAATATTTATTCTCATATGGATTTTTTTTCTATTTTAAGGAAAAGTGTGTGCTGTGCCTTCTGGCTATTTATATATATTTAAATATAATAGAACTAGAAGGTGTGGTTTAGGAGAGGTTTATCTAGGGGTTGATTTTAGCGAACTTGCCTGCTCTATCTTATTGAAAATAAAGTAAAGCAACAGTTTATAAATGTCCCACGGCTGAGTACAGGCCTCCTCTCATTTCTGAGCGAGGCGTTTCATATGTAGAGGAAATATTTTATTACTCAGACGTGCTTTCCCCAATGTTTCCCTTTACCGCTACACGAGGTAACTCAAAACTTAAAATTGAAATTAACAATTTTAGTAGTGCCCGGCACCAGGGATCGAACCCAGATTACTTGCGAGATATGAAATATGAGGCGTACTCCGGGCCGCTGAAAAAGAGTAGCCCATAGATTGATACAAAACAGGATCTTGAGCCACCTGTATCTATCGATTTCCTGCAAAACCGTGCAGGTCGTCGCTACACCTAGTTGGGATTAACTATATCTTATTGTGTCGTAAATACAAAGTCTGTGAATCCTTCACTTTTGATCTACGTGTTGATATTGGGTATCGCGAGTCATGGATCAATGAGTCAGATATAAAAGCCTGTACATCATCGTCGCTTGTCGCGTACCTCCATGTGTTTACGTCAATTTTTCCTGCTTCAAATCTGCGGATGTACTTCGCTACGTGCTCTGAACGTTGGAATAATGCTGCGACTGCATTGTTTTAGAACAATGGTCGCCGAGATTTTAATTTGGAGTCGCGCCTAGCATTATCCGTTATTGCGCGGAATGTTGAATTTAATAATTGTGTACCTATGATTTACTATCTGGCGTTAAAGAAATCAATGTTATTTTGTCCATATTGTTCAGAAAATCTATATATAAATACGTGAAGAGAAAACTTTGTACCCCGTTTTAAGCATATTGCGCTTACGAAAGACTGTGAGATTAGGCATAGTTAAAGTTTGTACGGAGAAGAAGCGAGAAAGTTAAATTTAAAAATGTTTTATAAATACATTAAATTGTATAAAAAAGTCGTTTACGTCCATACTTCCAATGTCAAACACATAAAAGTCTGTGGCCAAACAGTCGCGCAAATTAGACATTGACGCCATAGAACTTTAAAATGTTACCAACGAATAATTACCCAAAACTGAATAACGTCCGTAATTTTATGAATTACTTTAGAATTTCGACCACAGGGCTACCACAAACTTATTTTAATATTTGGCATAATTATTGTTCTATGTACCTACACTCCGCATTTTAAGGAAAGGAATTCCATTCCATTGTAATACCGCGAGTGTTAGACATTTTTGCTGTAATTATTTTCTGCAAAGGTCCTCGGCACGAAATGGTTTGGACAAAGTTGTTTGATATGGGTACAAAGGCGTATTTTAAGATCATGGTGACGCAAGAGAGTTTTTTTTAATTATATCTTTTTTTATTAAACGAAACAAAATCCTCTTGAGCCGTATTTATTAATACCAGTTAGTTAATAATTTTATTATTACTGTATACGTATTGTTAACCTTTATACGTTTATTATTTTTGATCCAAACCTCTTTCATTCTAAAAGTCCGACAACACAAACCAATAAAATCACAGTTTTAATACAAATCTAGATTTTTGTTGGAAAGATACCAAGTGTCCAATTGAAAGATGTCAGAGTCCACTTCGCCAGGGTTCATGATAATTTGTACAGTTGAATAACTTTTTAAGTTTCACAAAATATGAAGTACAATGAAAAAAAATTTAGAGAGGGCGAATAAAAATCGATATTGATTGACAAATTTAGTAGTTTTTTTTTGTTTTTTATTTATTTGAAAAGGGATCGAGACGAGCAAAATGTTCACCTTATGGTAAGTGCAAAATTTGCCTATAACAGATGCTGTGTTACTCAGAATATTTCTGTGTAGCACCACACTGCGCCCGTCACCGTGAGACATAAGTTCTTAAATCTCAATCAATCTTATATAGCTCAGTGATTACGCTGGCTCTCAGTGCCCTTCAGACCGAAACACGGTAATGTTTGCACACTACTGCTTCACGGCAGAATAACTGGCCCTGGGGTGGTACCTACCTAGGACGGAGAATTTGTATATATTCGGCTGCAAACTTCTGTCAAAAATGAGTAATCTTTTGTAACAAAACCTTCTAAATTTTTATTAATACGACCGTTAGGTGTTAAATAAGGCGTATAATGCAGTTTTCTTTAGTTCTAGGGCTTTACTGAAATATTATTATTTAAACATTTGACTAAGAATCCGTCTCTCTTTTATTAAAAGTATAAACGGGTCAGATTATTCTTGCTGTATGGCTTCAGTAACATTATCTTCCAACGCAGACGCGCGTTGCATGTTGACTGAATTGACAAGTTTCATAATTGATTATTAAACAATAAACGGCTCGGTCAGTACAGTTGCTAAGCGTTTGACTGCGCCACGGGTCGTGGGTTTGATCCACGTCACGTCACGTCACGGAGCAAATATTTAGAGGACCTACTGATGGTTTTTCCGGGTCTGGGTGTTTGTCCGTGTGCGGTATATGTCTGCAAAACAATACAGGACAAATCCTATTGTGTGATACTTTATATATTATTTAAAAATATACATATAAAGACTGCGAAACATGACGACGCAGGTTCGAGCCCTCCATTCGACTATTTCTCGTGAACCAACTCCTATAGCACCAAGCTTTTAAACCTTATTGGACTTACAAATAATTTAAAAAATCTATTTTTGAAACTTACATACATACAGTCACGCCTTTTTCCCATATAAGACTTAGGCAGAGACCACATCCGTAACCCACTTTTCTCACCCGCGGGAAACGGGAAGTGACAGGTGCCGAACCAATCAAAAAATCTTACTTCCCTTCCCATTTATTTTTGAAACAATATTAATAGTGAATAGTGCCGTGTGACAGCGGCTTAAGAGAATCTACCACCCCATCTCATCCCGTGGATGTCGTAAAAGTCGACAGGGGACACTTAAAACCAGAAGATGGGCAGCAGCATCTTCCTGGAACATCAGAATAAATAAACCGCGGTTGCCAACCTGTCTGCCAAGCGTGGCAACTATAGCAAAATTCCTCCCCAAAATGAGAGCTACAAACGTTTGTAGCAATCTATGGGGGAGGCCTATGTTCAGCAGTGGATTAGTGATAGGATGGAATGATGATGGGGATGATGATGAATAAAACGTTTCAAATCCTCAATGATGCTACAAATTTTTCAATCCCATTTCGTATAACAATCTTCGTTTATCCTCAAAGGGTTAGAAAATAGAAACTACAATTGAATTAAATGTAAAATAGAAAACCACTGGGGAACTGCTGGAACAAATTGTTTTAAAGGCTGATGTTTCTCAGTTTTGTACGAGTATATACTAAGCACGTAACATATATATTTTTTATTCAACTTTTTGTAATTCACAAAATGATCATAATACTTGTTTATGGCTTTCCTGGGTCCCGGTTTCGATCCCAGCCGGTGCCAAGATTTGTGCAAATACAACTTGTTTGTATTCGGGTTTAGTTGTGCTGTAATTATACCCGTGCTTTTGATACTGCGTCATAGTGTATATCTTTGATCTTATCGCACGAGCGTTATATTAGACGCGGGTAAGTTGGGACGAGTGAGTGCGTGCCCCTGTGTTTTCGCGTGCACTTGTGGCACTATAATTGTATATAGTGCCAGAAGTGCACGCGATATAATGTGGTACTATAATATATTGTATATAATTTGTTGGTTAAAATGACGAAACGAGCGAAACGTTCACCCGATGGTGAGTGCAACGTCTGCCCATAACAAATGCTGTGTCACCCAGAACATTTCTGTGTAGCATCACGTTGTCTCTGTCACCCTGAGATATCAGTTCTTAAGTCTCATTTGCCCTGTGATTACACTAGCTCTCTGTTTCCTGTAGACCGAAACAAAGTAATGTTTGCAAACCACTACTTCACGGCACCTAGACGGATTCCTGCATAGTCAAAGTATTAGCCAACTCAGACCAAAGCCCTTCCTCTTTCCTACTGAGGTGTCGTAAGAGGCGACTAAAGGACGGACAGCCTTTATTCGTGCAGAATAACACCATAATATGCCATGCTGTCACGTATGTGGGAACGCAATATGTAGTAAGATTTTTTTACTATGCCGGCGAGGTGGTTCGCCACCCGTCACGTCTCGTTTCCGGGTGGGGGGGGGGGATGGCAAAAAGTGGGTTACGTGTGTGGTCTCTGCCTACCTCTTATGGGAAATAGGCGTGATTGTATGTATGTATTAATGTAATGGAATCTTTCAATTAAATTTTCACCCACTTCCAGACGCCTAAATCTCTTCTCTAATCTGCCTGCATACCAAAAATTTGTTCGATCGGTCAATCCGTTGAAGCGTGAAAGACGGACAAACAAACCAATAAACTAACAAACATACTTTCGGATTTATAATATATGTAGGATTACATTACAAAAATTACAGGGCTTCTAGTAAATGGCATTGTAATTGGTTGGAATTGGTATTGTCTATTTATTTTATTTCATAATTTAAGTTAGTCGATAGGCATCCGGGAGAGTGCAATAGCACCTATCTCTTTCCCACCGAGGTGTCGTAAGAGAATAACACCATAATATGTCTAACTGTCACTATTCTGCACGCGGGGACGCAATGGGGAGTAGCAAGTGCAATTTGGTTAAGTTATGATAGCACTTCGGTAATACCTACCGGATTCCTGAACATGAGTACCTACCTATCACTAGTACAAATTAAGTCTCATATGCCCAGTAATTTCACATTAAATGTTTTATGATTATTATCATTGAAACTGAATGCCTTCATTATAATGCCGTGCACTTGAAATTAAAAAAAAATCTTTAAAAGAAAGATCAAATTGATCCCTGAATTACTATCCAAAATGTACGCACATTTCATTTCATTAACATTCAGACTTTTTTTAAAGTTAAATCCTTCTAAACAGACAGATACAGATATTTAAAGTCAGTATTTTTTCACATAAGTTTTAAACTGACGACCGCTTCCTATCAGACATAATTACATGTGTCGAATACAAAATACCGCGCCGTAACCGCACGATGGCTTACGAAGGTCTCCTTTTTTATTTATTTTGAAGACGTTGCCCCATTGTGGGGCTTCTCTTATGCCGTGGGTGCATTTCACAGACGTAAGTTACATGCACATATGTCCAGACCAGAAACGGTTTTGTAGGGCAAACAAATATTTCTTATGTGCGAGAACCGTAGTGGTGAAACTTGTTATGTACCGTAGTGGTCGTTGTTGAGCCAAAAGACTCTTTTAATCCTTTTATATAAATAAACTTTTATTTGAGTCGTTTTTATGAAAGAACTGACGGAATCAGAAAGTCATTTACCTGAAGAGATTCCTTTGCAGGAATCCGTCTAGGTAAGCACCACTGCAGGGCCAGTTATCATAATCTGCCGTGAAGTACTAGTGTGCAAACATTACTGTGTTTCGGCCTGTAGGGCACTGATGGCTAGTAATTACTGGGCACATGGGACTTAGGAACTGACGTGTCAGGGTGTCGGGCGCAGTGTAGTACCACACAGAAATGTTCTGGGTAACACAGCATTGGTTATAGGCAGACGTTGCACTTCTATCGTGAACGATGTTCGTCCCGTCACTTTCTCTAGTAAAAAATACATTACTGGAAAATTATGTGTAGAATCGCACTGCGCTCGTCACAATAAGATATTGGTTATTAAATCTCATATTACCCTGTAATTACAGTCAAATATAGTTTCAGTGCCCCTTAAATCGATAAACAGTGATTTGCACACCACTGCTTGAAAGCAGAATAACTGGCACTGCACTGCATCCAGGCCGATTCCTGCAAAGAAATCCTACCACTAGTAAAACTGTCACGTGAGCTTATAATACTTCTCAGTTAATTCCATACAGTTAACGAGGTAAGAATGAATAGGTTTTATACCCCAAAAAGTATCTCATACTAATAAATATAAAAGGGAGAAAAAAATCACTTTATGATAGACATCGGAGGCGGGACGTTTGTCAGAGTAACGATCGCATTATGTGAAAATACGAGCATTGCGGTCCTTTCGCCGTTATGAAAGAGCCGGTCCATCATCTTTCTTCGTTATTGTCTACCGTTTTCCTCGTCCCAACGTATTTTCTTACGCAATTGTGCCAATGATATTAGAGAAATGAAACCGAGAATTTATATATGGTCGTGGCCATTGTTTATATTTAGACAGGAAAGCAGCAGATATACATACATGCAGTCACGCCTTTTTCCCATATTTAGGGGAGGGAAAGACCGTACCCGTAGCCCTCATCTTATTCCTCATTGTGTTCCCACGAGCAGTATAGTGACAGCATTGCATGTTATGGTATTATTTGTCACGAATAAAGGCTGTCCGTACAATACCTTAATCACTTGTTACGACACCTCTGTAGGAAAGAGATAGGTGCTATTGTAGGTCTGCCGGACACCTATTGGCTCGATATCAGTCAAATATAATGATAAAAATATAATTAATATAAAATATATATGTTATTTTTTTATTTTTTTTTTATTACATAAAAGTGACGGAACGAGCAAAACGTTCACCTGATGATAAGTGTAACGTCTGCCCATAACAAATGCTGTGTCACCCAGAAAATTACTGTGTGACACCACGCTGCGCCCGTCATCCTGAGACATCAGTTCTTAAGTCCCATATGCCCAGTGATTACGCTAGCTCTCAGTGCCCTTTAAACCGTAACACAGTAATGTTTGCACACTACTGCTTCACGGCAGAATAACTGGCCCTGGGGTGGTGCCTACCTAGACGGATTACTGCATAGGAATCATACCACCAGTTAATGTTACCTACAAATGTCCTACTGCTCAGTACAGGCCTCTCATTTTACGGGATGGCTTAGGACCTGGAAAGAGTTTGCACCATTGCCCCAGTATGCGTTGGCGGACTTTACATTTTCACTAAATATATTTATTCCTCAGACATGAAGGTTTCCTCACAATGATTTTCTTCACCGCTGAGCATGTGGTAAATCAGCACTTAAAATTGCCGTACAATTTTTCAGGCGCACCGAACTCTGGTTACTTGCGTGTTATGACATTTTAGGTGAGCGCCGAGGTTCTGAGCTATTATAGGTCTATTATAAAAAAATTGTGACACCATTTTTACTTTTTCAAACTTGTAACAGTAAAATTAATGGGCTTGAAATTAAATTAAATCATAGCTAGTAATTCCTTTAAGGTATTATTCTCTATCCAGGACTAGATATTAAAATGATAAAGTATTATAATAACATAAAAAGTATATTCTGGTTTTATTTCGAATACTGTAGTAAGCTACTTAAAGTATTATTGAAAACAATACATAAAATATGAACCTCCATTTTATCTATTTCATTTTTATTTCATCTCATTTGGCGGGGGTAGGTAGGGACGAGCGAGTGCCTCTGCGTTTGTGCGTGTACACGTGGCACTATAATATCATCTGCGCATTATTGATAGCCTCCAACAATATTCGGAAGTAGACGCCGTGGTCGAAATCTCTAGGAGGACATCATTGTAGATTGTAATCATTTTACATTTTTGATGGTCTCTTTTATATAATCGCCTGCATACGAGTATAGTCGCTTTTTAATATAATTTCAACGTAAAGACATTATACGATATCATTTTAGTTATTTTTTTGGATAAAGTGATGAAACGTTCAAAACGTTCACCTGATTGTAAGTGAATTGCTGCCCATAGCAAATGCTGTGTCACCCAGAACATTTCTGTGTGATATCATACTGCGCCTATCACCGGTTCAGTTCTTAACCAAACCGAAACACGTTAATATTTGCACACTACTGCTTCACTGCAAAATAAATGGCCCTGGGGTGGGACCTGTCTAGACGGATTCCTGCATAGGAATCCTTTCACCAGTAACAGTTCACTGGATTCCTTAATTTTTTCTGCTAATAGATCTTCTGTTAGCAATATAGTAGATAGGGTTCATTTGCTTACGGGATCGGGGAAGAATCGCGCTGTTACATAATAGTAGGGTAAGCAGTAAAACGATTAGGCATTTCGTAGGGCAGACCGGGGTTGGTTGGGGACTGGGATAGGTAGTCTAAATGCTCCTAACTTCTTGCAGATTTGAGTGAGAGAATCAACGTTGCACTCAAAGAAACCCTGCTGCTTGACCGATCAATCGCACAGAACGCAAGACACGAGGAAATGTCTCACTGCCAGTTAGAGTGCAATATCAATAATTGGGATACCTAAGTAGTTTTTCATCAACACATCTTTTTTGTTCTTACATTGTAATTTATAGTCAAGTTGATATAAATTTAATTTGAAATTGAAAGTAAATTATTATAAAATACAAATACGTATTATGACTATTATGGGAAGCATTTTAGTTCAGTGAATTTTTGAAAGCAAAAGTCGGGTCGGTTGGTAGGCCAATTCCGTATATAGTCGTAGTACAAGTTCTGTTTTTCCAAAATATTTATGGTTTACGAAAAAAATCAAAAATTGAGATAAAAATTAATCGTTAAATTATAAATAAACTCGTCTGCGAAGAATTCTGCAAAACTTTTTTTATTGGACAAAGTGACGAGACGAGCTAAACGTTCACCATGGTAAGTGCAACGTCTGCCCATAAGAAATGCCGTGTCACCAAGAATATTTCTGTGAACTTTTTATTCCACATTGAATTTTGTCAACCCGTAATTCAAGCCTGCCCCAGTTGACTAGTCTACCTTTTTTTTTTACATGGGGAAATGCCTACCGCATACCCGCCTTCACGGGGGGAAGGACGGGTTATGTCGGACTTGCACCGACTAAAACCCCATGGTGTTCCGCCATGTTGGCAGGGCCACGGGAACGCTCACGCACACATCGACCCCACCGGCGCCGGCCGCCTATCGTCGGCAGCCCCTCCTCGGGAGAGTCGTAAGGCCGCCGTGAACACCGACGCGTATTGAAGATAGGGGACACGGGGCAGGAACTCTACACTACCTTCAGCCTTGCATCTGGGCACACGGGTGACCATCTCGGGGGAGATATCGATTTGTGTTATATACTATCCACTAGAACCTACCCGCATTTTGCATGCATAGTGACATTGGAGAGAATACTCGATTTGTTTTAAATTACCCATGGAACCTTTTTTATAAGACATGTTTTGCACAGTTACAATATTTCTCATTAACACCAAGGCAATAGTTTAAAAAAATATATAACCAAAAACGTGGTCAACCATCCCCGGTCTGCCCTATAGGGAGTGGCAGAATTTAAGACCCAATTATAAGTAACGAGGCAGTTCATCATAGTCACCAAGGGTGACAACGTATTTATTATTATCTCGTTTCTACATTGTACGTGGATGTAGTTTATCTATGGATCACAGTGATTTACAGTATCAAGTGATTTTTTTATTTTTACTATTTTAATGACAGGCTTAGGACTGTCAGCTAACATTTTTTTTTGTATTTTTACGGTATTTTGTCATTAGCTAGTTTAGCAGGCGTAATTTAAAGATTTTAATTTATTTTGTGTATGTACATAATTTTTTTTTGTTTCTTGTTTACTTTTCCAAGCTAAACTGTTCTTGGAAGCCATGATTATAGATTTGAGACTATTTATTATTTAAAACTATTATCTTATTATTTTCCATACAAAAATCGATAGTTAATAAAACTGCTTTTTTTGTTTACACATTCTAAAACGTCTATTCGATAAACTCGCGTAATAACTTCTTATTTACAATAATAATAAATTAATACAGAGTCAATATAAAAAAACAGATTTATTTTCACGCTAAATTTTAAAGGAAACTATAATAATTCTTTTCAAACATTTTTCATCGAGTTCAGTCGACCGCGTGGCGTAGTGGTTAGCGTACCTGACTTCTGCACCACCGGTCCTGGGTTCGATTCCCAGCCGGAGGCAACATTTGTGCGAAAACACAAATTGTTGCTTTTCGGGTCTGGTTGTGTTGTGGATGTGAAATGTATGTTTGTAAAACGCACCCAAGATACAGGAGAAAATCCTACCGTTGGGCATCGTTTTTAAAAAAAAAAAAAAAAAATTTTCATCACAAATTGTCTTTTATCAATAAACTCGCTAAATAACTTTTCTATATAATACTGGCAACGTAACAAAGTCGCAATCATAACACAACTAACCAAAAAACGAAAACAAAATATTTACTGTTATACATATATGACAAATACTTACTGAATGTTTGTTAATGTTTTTGGGTACTTGAATGCGTTAAACATAACTATTACTACTTTCTATTTAAAATACTTTCGTATACACAATAATGTGTCTTATTTGTATAGAAGTAAGGAAGGATGAAACGAACTAGTGTAAGTAAAAAAGCTGCAATTTACAAATTAGCTTAACGCAGTTATGTTCCTTATAGCGTTTTGAATAGGCTAGCAATTTCCCTACCGAGTCCCGACCGAGCCATAGGCGCCTGAAATACATATATTTCGCTTCTTGAACTCGGGCCGCATCGTAAGGTCGTACGAACAGCACGGCCACGGCCACCGAGCGCCGAACTCGGGTCGGAACATGGGTCTGCCGCCCTCGCCCTCGCGGTCTCGGATTGCTAGTACGAGGCCACGCAATAGAAATACTTTCAACGCACTGGCAAGTATTTCTTGCCCGTACCAGGTCGCCCTATTTTTAAGCGCGGCCCTGGTCTTAAAATCTGGTAGCGTAAATTCGTCTCATCCCTAAAACAGATGCTGTGTCACCCAGAATATTTCCGTGTGGCACCGCACGAAGAGCTGATGTCTCCGTGTGACGTGCACTGCGCACGTTAGTATCCGATGAAGCTGTAAAAGCCAAAAAAGGCTAACAGCAATTACATCACCGAAATTATATACTGCGCACGTCACACGGAGAGATCAGCTCTTAAGTCTTATATGACAAGCGATTACACTAGCTCTCAGACTGACAGACAGTAATGTTTGCACACCACTGCTACGTAGCAGAATAACTGGCCCTGGGGCGGTACCTACCTAAGACGGATTCCTGCATAAGAATCTTACCACCACCCGTTCGTATCTCACCCATACTTAAAAAATGGTCGTTTTCGACGATAATTCAAGTTCGAAACTTTTATTTTTAATGTCAACTAGCAGTTCGCGCGACTTCATATCGTGCATTTTCGGATTTGCATAGGCAAGTTATCAAAAAAAAATAATTAAGAAGTATATACGTATAAAGCGTTATATCAAGGGTTCTGTTACTATACCATAGATAGCGTTCTGTGCAATACTATCGAAAAATGTTCATATTTTCTTTAGAACCGGTAAAACAAACACAACGAACCATAATCTAAGTTGCTACCAGAGTTATAATATCTATATAACCTGTGTGAAATTCATGCCCTTTAGTAGTTCTCGAGTTAAATCCGTTAATACATTCAGACAAAAAAGGTACTTTCTATTTTACACAAATGTATGAAATGCCAACGTATTTTCATTTGATTTGGTAGCATAATATTTACTGCGCAGCCGTTGGTTGTGGGCCTTGGGAGATGTTTTTAGAATATCGCCAAAAAAAACAATTGTGGCCGTCAACTTACCTATTCAAGCTGTTTCACGTTTCTTTACTGCCTATATTAATGCATAATCATCATAGTCAATTCAGTCCAGTCATTTAAATAGGTCTACTCCTGAACAAAGGCCTTCGCCATAGACTGCCCCAAAACACCGCCCTGAGCCACCTGCATCCATCGATTTCCCGCGAAACCGTACAGGTCGTCGCTCCATCTACAATAGTAGGGGGTCGCCCTACACTGCGTCTTCCAGTACGAGGTTTCTACTCGAGAACCATTAAGAAACTGCATCGTTGTAATGTATAAGAGTCACTAAAGTTTACAAGTGTAGTCCTTATAAATTCGAAAGAGTTCAAGGCTCTCTACATTTCTAATCTTGTAAAAGTATAGCCAAGGTGTCAGGTCATTTTGAAATTTTATGCCTTCTTCTTCTTTTTGAATCCTGACACATAGCTACTAAATCCAGCCATTTTTGCCAAAGTGGAGTCATAATTTAATTTTAACAAGGACTTTGTTTCGATCGACGATAAAATTATAGTTGAATTTTACTGTAGATTTGCTGGACTGATGGAGTAAAGGAAAGAAAGTTAATTTGCTAAGATCCGCATGCAGAATGTAAAATGGTGTGTATTACTAGTTTTAAAGAGCACCGCCCGCCCTCCCACAACAGCGTGCACAAGAATACCAATACCGCCTCCGGGAGCCGCCACCAGATACCCTCCACCACCACAACACCCAATATCTGGTGGCGGCTCCCGGTGGCGGTATTGGTATTCTTGTCCTTTACTATAATGGATTTCCGCAAAGTAACGCCTGATTCTATTAACTATATCGGACTGATGGAGACAAAACGAAAAGTTCAATTTTGTTCTTGAATTGAATTTTCCAATTAATGTACACTTTCACGAGCACTTGCTGAATAATAAACAATCAATACTAAACATCAGAACACAAAATATACACAGAAATTACAAAATTCAATAAAAACAATACTGCCACTTTCCGACTTGGCGCTAAAAGTGAACTTTATACCTTTTAGAGTACGTCAGATGATTTATGGTGTCATTATCTTCCACAGATCCGCCCTCGACAACATAAAAGTAACAAAAGTCGCCATTAAGAAAATTTCGCCGTTCGAGCACCAGACGTATTGCCAGAGGACGCTTCGGGAGATAAAAATTCTCACCCGATTTAAGCACTGAGAACGTAATTATTTAACCGCCTTATTTTCATATTTATTTTCATACCATTTCCTTAAAAGCAAAAAAGTAGAATTCAGCCTATAAATGTCCCACTGCTGAAGAACAGGCCTCATTTCTGAGAGTCAATCCATTTATCGAAATGTTTTGTACTTCGCTTATATTATAATAACCTTTAATTTCTTTAGTTATTCATAATTTTTTATTCTTTAATTTCATTTCCCAAAAGCCCTTTTAAGTTCTGCAAGCCTAGAAAATGTATGAGATAATATATGAGTTATTTTAATCTTGCATGCATATTGTCTTGTATTCGTTTTGATTTCTCGACGATTTGTTTCAGATCATCGATATCAGGGACATTTTAAGGGCAGAGACTATCGATCAAATGAAGGATGTCTACATCGTTCAGTGCTTAATGGAAACCGACCTTTATAAACTATTAAAAACGCAGGTAAAATAATCGTCTACTATTATTCAAACATTTGTGGGCTGATTTTCATATATCACGACACTGAGGTGAATTGATGACGCGTAAATGCGGTTTGCGCCAGCGTCTACTGAGCCCAAGTCTTTTTTTATTTGTTAATAGTGACGGAACGAGCAGAACGTTCACCTGATGGTAAGTGCAACGTCTGCCCATAACAAATGCTGTGTCACCCAGAACATTTCTGTGTGACACCACACTTCGCCCGTCACCCTGAGACATCAGTTCTTAAGTCTCATATGCCCGGTGATTACACTAGCTCTCAGTGCCCTTCAAACTGAAACACAGTAATGTTTGACATTACTGCTTCACGGCAGAATAACTGGCCCTGGGGTGGTAGCTACCTAGACGGATTCCTGCATAGGAATCCTACCACCAGATCTAATCCCAGCCAAAACTCTAATATTTGAAAGATTACACTGGGTCGCAGATTTGATGCCCAATATTAGTATGACCTGCAGATAGATTATGTCGACGATTTATGTCTGAAAACGTACGTTTGTACGGCTACGTTTCTTTTAAAAAAGAAAGAAGTGTATGCGTTCATTTATGATAGTACAAGTTAGGTAATATGTAGGTTTTAAAAGTAATGTTTTGTTACAGAAATTGAGCAACGATCATATCTGTTACTTCCTGTATCAAATCCTGCGAGGGCTGAAGTACATCCACTCGGCCAACGTGCTGCACAGGGACCTCAAACCATCTAACTTATTACTCAATACCACCTGTGATTTAAAGGTAATTTTAGGTTTATAGATATTGGAAAATATTGTTTCAGCGACACGAACACACGTAGGTTTTTAAAAAAAATATTAGCAATGCAATTAACACTACTAATACTCCTGTCAACCACTCCTATTGAGCTTAAAAGTTGTGCTAGATGGTTCACGACAATAGTGGAATAGAGGGCTCTATCCTGCGAACTCATGTTTCGCTGTTTGTTCTCTAAACCACTAGGCTGTGGGCGCTTTACATTTACGGCAAGTATTACTGTCTTGAGAGGAACAGTATAATCTCCTTTCCATTGCACTAGACTCACGGCAGGTTTTCATCAGAGACATTTTGGCGGACGATATTGCCAAAGAAATGTGTAGCTACCCGCCAGATCGAGGGATCTGATCTGGTGAGGTCGTCTCCTGCTACCAGTAATCTTTAGATGTTGTATATAGGACGCATCTCAGAAACTTTAAAAGTGCGATTTTGGACTTATGAGATATTTCTTAAGCTTTTCATGTGGCGACATAGATGTCGCTACATCATCGTATTCGGACATAGCGTTTTGATTCGTCATTCACGATACGTACAGCAAAATATTTTAATAATTTGCCTGCATTAATGTTTATTGTATTTTTAAGGAAGGAAGTGACGCGGCGAGCATATCGTTTACCTGTTGGTAAGTGCACCATCTGTCCATAACAAATGCTGTGTAACCAGAACCATTCTATATGACAACAAACTGCAGTAGTGTGCAAACATTACTGTGTTACGGTTTGAAAAGTACTGTGAGCTAGTGTAATCACTGGGCATATGATACTAAAGAACTGATTTCTTAAGGTGACGGGTGCAGTGTGGTGTTAAACAGAAATGTTCTGTGTACCACCAGGTGAACGTTTTGCTCTTTTCATCGCTTTATACATAAACCAAATACTATATTTTCATATTTCAGATAGGTTTTCTTTGATATTGATTTGAGGTCCAAAGTAAACTTTGTCTTTGTTTAGATTTGTGACTTTGGTCTCGCGCGGGTCGCGGATCCTGATCACGACCATACGGGCTTCCTCACGGAGTACGTCGCCACTCGCTGGTACCGGGCGCCTGAAATCATGCTGAACTCTAAGGTAAAGAACATATTAGATATCACACCATCATCTTCATTATTATCATCATCATTTCAGCGTATCACTAGTCCACTGCTGAACATGAGCCTCCCCATAGATTGCCACAAAAGTTTTTAGCTCTAATTTTGGGGGATATAGCCATAGTTGCCAGGCAGGTTGGCAACCGCCGTTTATTTATTCAGATGTTTCTGGGGGATGCTGCTGCCCATCTCCTGGATTTCAAGCTTCCCTCTGTAGACTTTTACGACACCCACGGGGTGAGATGGGGTGGTAGATTCTCTTAAGCCACCACCACACGGAACCCGCCGTCACACGAATGGCACAAATATATACACAATTTACAGATATCGCAAATACAGAAGAGAGAGAGCAAGGAAAAACTTCCTCCATTTTATTATCGCATATAAAAGGTTCTTTTCTGAATAAGTAATATTGTATCCATTTATTCAAAATGGATACATTCGATGTTCGAATTCTTAACTTATAAAGAGTTACTCCTAATGAGTAAAGGGATGTAAGTAATATTTTTTCACTTAAATGTATAAATCTTGATATTTGCCGCGAGCAATAATGTACTCAGTCGTATAAAATATGTAACGGCATCCATTAGGAGGTCCTATAGAGGTAATATATAGTATATATAGGGTATATATACTATATATTTTATACATATTTAACGCATATGATATGGATTTTACCAACGTCGAAGTCATCCTTAATTAAAATCCAAGCTTACTTCACTTAATAAACAAAAACTACTATGTGATGTTTTTTAATATATAAAGTGACGAGACGAGCAAAACGTTCACCTGATGGTAAGTGCGACGTCTGCCCATAACGAAAGTTGTGTCACCTCAAAACATTTCTGTGTGACACAACATTGCGCCCGTCACCCAGAGACATCAGTTCTTACGTCTCATATGCCCAGTGAGTACACTACCTCTTAGTGTCTTTTAGACCGAAACACACTACTACTTCACGGCCAAATAACTAGCAATGCGGTGGTACTTTGGTTTAGGGTTACTAAATTTTTAGACGGGTAACGTAAAACAGCGTTTTAGTGCGTGGTGTGTATAACTGCCATCGACAAAAGTGATGAACGATTCAACTAAATTCAGCTTAAAGTAAAGTTTAAATTAAGTCCTTTTTTAAAGGTCCTGTAAACACGTAAACACAAAAAAATACCCTTCGAAAATAAAAAAGTTTATATAATCTATCTATATATTAATACGTGAAGAGAAAACTTTGTGCCCCTTTTAAAACATAATACGCGCAAGAAAAGTGTGATATTCGGCATAGTTAACTTTTGTATGGAGAAGAAGCGAGGATTTAAATATAATATGTGTTACAAATACATAAAATTTAATAAAATAAAACATTCAATATTTACGCTGATACTGGCAATGTCAATCACAAAATAGCCTGTCGCTTGTCCAGGTTCATGCTGCCAATATAAAACATTTTTAAATAGTCGCCGTAGAATTTTGAAATGTTGCTAATAAATAATAACGCAAATCAAAATAATAACGTTCAAATTTAAAAGTTTTATGAATTACGGTCGAATTTCGACCACAGGCCGACTACTAGTAATAGTAAATTAATTACAATAATGATTTCTTATATTTACGCGAACACTACACATTTAACTCTTTTCACCATTTCATTTTCTGTCAGCTCAGTCCTCCCGTGACCATGGGTGCTGTAAAGCACTCGAAACGTCGGGTTATAAATAGTAATAAATTAAACGCGATAAAATCCGTAAACTTAGTTTCATTTAATTACAATAAATTATAATAACGATGAAGGGTAAAGGGTAGGAATCTATAGAAAAATGGTCCAGCCGATCATTAATGAAGAAAAATAATTGTTTACGTCTTTGTCTTCTGAGAATTCGTTAGTTCTAAAGCAAATCTTTTTAAGAAGAGTCATCTTAACAATTTTCTTAAATTACTCGACTGTTTTTAGAATTTGAATGAATGTTTATAAGTTTACATTGCCTGCAGGGGTACACCAAATCAATCGACATCTGGTCAGTTGGTTGCATTCTGGCGGAGATGTTATCCAACCGGCCGATATTCCCCGGCAAGCATTACCTCGACCAGCTCAACCATATCCTTGGCGTGCTCGGCTCACCCAGCCAGGAGGATCTGGATTGTATCATCAACGAGAAGGTAAAGTTGCTTCTGTAAGGTTTTTTTTTTAATATTACTATTATTTTTACATGTAATGTTCCAAATTTATTAATTTGTGAAAGTTTGTATGTTTGTTTTTTGTCACTCATAGTTCATAGAATCAGGCGTTACTTTGCGGAAAACCATTATAATGAAGAAAAGTAAGTTAATTTGCAAAGATCTGCATTAAAAATATAAAATGGTGTATATTACTTAGTTTTTTGAAGAGCACCGCCCGCCCTCCATCAGTAGCGTGCACAAACAAACTAACACCGCCACCAGGATATCCTGGTCCACCAACCACTACAATACTAACACTAGGTAAGATATACCACTGAAGTTGAGAACACGACACGTGTTTCGCCCCAAAACGAGGCATTATCAAGTGTCATAGACTGCCGCCGAGCTCACGCTCAAACGGTTAAAGGGACTTTTTGTCATGGAAAATGTTATAGGATACTTTTCTAACAGATTTTTTATTATAAATAAATTACGAAACGGTCGATGAACAGCTGCTCTGAAATTAAATTGACAAGTCATCAATTTATAAATTCGAAACTTGAATGACCGTCAGAATTTACTACTGTTACTGACTTTACTAATGTTAATTTTTGATAAAAAATTATATTGAATAAAAAATCTCTCTTTGATGGGTAAATAGTGCTTCTTAACCTCGCGGAGGTAAGTGGGTGGGTGCTCTTCGATAATAGGAGAACACGTAACGGAAACTTGGTAGGAAACCAACGGTCGCCATCTCGACTTGCTGTTATTTTACATTGAGTTTCGATTGTGTTCAGACTATTCAATCATAACGATAACGAGTCTGTAAAACGGATATTACTCAGTAATGTGTGGACACTTTTCAATCATAAAGGCCATTGCTTGCCACACGCAGCGACTTGCACCCAGTCTTTAGGGTGATTTGTTCTGTGACGTTATTCTTATTGTCTATATCGAGCTTCCGACATTTAAATGAAACGGAGACGTTTCTGTGTCAATATTGAATCTGTTGCTTGCAAACCTGTAGATTCCCATTGCAATTGTAACGATCTTTTTTCCCGTTAAATTGGATTATTTAATGACTGATATGTTATTAAACAATTCGGTTATAGTTAAAAAAAATAAAACAAGATGTAATTGTATAAAATAAGTCAATAAAAAATCGCATATACACTGGAGATCTATAATTACTGCATAGTAGATTATCCATCCAAATCTAGACGATTTTGAACAGTGAAGTTGTTAAAAGCAGATAAAGGTACAAATATTATAGACATGCATATTAAAATCTAAATAAAATTATAGCTGTTATGCGCCCTCTTCGCTGGGCGAAATGTGTCCAGCCCGTTTACCCGTTAAGGAGTAAAAGTTCTTAAAATCCGTTCTCAGTGGGAGTCTGTCTCTTAGCCCAAGTCGAATTCCAAAGTTAAACGTGTAGAGACACTAAGCTCGTTTTGTGTAGATCGGACCAAAATGAATATTTAAAAGCTGAAAGCAACTTGGATTAATTATGACATAATCCTTTGACGCCAACTCGAAAAGTTTTTATTGCGTTTTTTTATTGAACTATGTCATTCAATGTATATTGGAGTTTTCATATTTAATATTGATAGTGTATTATGAAGCGAGTGCTCGTGAAAGTGAACAGTGATTGTAAAATGCAATTCAAGACTCGTGCTTTTTGTTTCGTTTTCACCAGTCCAACATATCTTCAGTGAAATTGAACTATCATTTTACCGTCGATTTTCTTACAAACTTTGAAGATTTGCTACTAATTTGGTGATTGTACTTATCTACTTTGCTTCTTTGACACTGACAAAAAGGTTATGACTGTTGGCATAATAAATAAGAATAAGAACTATGACTTCAGGTCGTCCAACACTTGATTAAAAAGCTGCAAAACGCTGGAAATGGCTGATAATAAATAGCAGTAAAACTTAAACGTTTAATTTTCGTTTATACAATAATGACAAATTAATTTACTGGCAATGCTGTATCGCATACAAAAACAATGGTGACATAAAATTTACCGTTGTAATAAATTGTGGCACGACGAAGTTACCGTGTTTCGTATAAAAGTTACTTCATTGTTGTTTTATTTTTCGGCTTTCGCTAAAAATAGTCTAGAAAGGAAAACTTCTGACAACGATTGTTGATCCTTAGCGTCAAATGGGGCTTGGACTTCTTCCAGATATAAAAAATGTACTCTTTGGGCACAAGATTTTAACGAAAATAAAAACGTAGATGCACAGATTTTTTTTATAAAAAAACATCAATTTTTTAAAAAAAGTATGTCATTGTATAAATAGCATTTACCGTTGATTTATAGAATTTCCAATTTTTTTAAATACAATAAATACAATAATAGCGGTTGTCTGGAAGATATTGCTGTCAGCAATAAGACCGCCCATTGCTCACTCTTAGTGTATCTTTTTATTTCCAGTTTACTTTTTGTCAATAATTTTAAGGTTTGCAATAAAGAATATATAAATAAATAAATAAATAATTTCAACTATTCAAGATGTGTTGCTATTCAAGATGTATAAAAAGCTCAGGAAAAGGTTAGGAAGTTTTTAACCCACCTAACCCTAAAGACATTCATTTTTATAAAAGTACACTTGCGCTATAAAACTACGAGAGAATGAGACGAATGCAGGATCGGGAATAGGATTATTGTAGGGTTTATTTATTGTAATATTGTTACCAATTTTATTCTACATTGTAATATTACGTTTTATATATATTTTTATTTTATTTCATATTATTCAAACTCCCAACTTTCAATTACAATAAATGACACAAATGGCTTATGATAACTAAAGTACGAAATAAATGCTTTGGTTTGGATTTTATCAATATATCTTTCAAGTACAGCGCCAATAACTGTTTTTGATCTTTTTGTCGAGTTAATGAAAGCTAAATCTACGAATAAATATAATGGGATATTTCCCATTATATTTTATATACTGTATTCTATCTCATTCTATCGCAGGTTAAATCCTATAGATGTATATGTTTGTCTCGTTTTGATGTCGCCGTTTCATCTTGTTTAAAATCACAACAATTCTTAAGAAGTTTTCACTTAGAAAAACATTTCTGTTTAAACAGTTTCTGAATATATTAATATTTAAAGTTATGTGGGTTCTGTAGGCGCGCGGATACTTGGAGTCGCTGCCATACAAGCCGCGCGTTCCGTGGACGAATCTGTTCCCGGGCGCGGACCCTCGAGCTCTGGACTTGCTGCACCGCATGCTGACCTTCAACCCGCACAAGCGCATCACCGTCGAGGAGGCCCTCGCCCACCCATACCTCGAGCAGTACTACGATCCCAATGATGAGGTTAAGTATCCTAAGTATACAGTCGCTTGTGTTTCTATAGGCGTGTGGTGGCGGCGAGAGTTAATCTGTAAAGTTAAGTTAATTACTGGTGGTAGGATTCCTATGTAGGAATCCGTCTAGGTTGGTACCAGATCAGGGCCATTTATTTTGCCGTGAAGCAGTAGTGTGCAAGCATTACTGTGTTTCGGTTTGAAGGGCACTGTGAGCTAGCGTAATCACTGGGCATTTGAGACTTAAGAACTGATGTCTCAGGGTGACGGGCGCAGTTTAGTGTCACACGGAAATATTCTGGGTGACACAGCATTTGTTGTGGGCGGACGTTTACAACCAGGTGAAAGTTTTGCTCGTTGCGTCACTTTATACAATAAAAGAAGCTTATCTCCAAAATTGGATTACTTACAGGGTAAAGAAGAAACTATGTAACGAAAATAAAAATGTTTACCTAGCAACAACAATTATAATGCTTAAATAGTAAAAAGTAAAGTAAAGTTTCAGACTATAAATGTCCCACTGCTGAGGGCAGGCCTCCTCTCATTTACATAGTATAAAGTATTATATTCAAATATCGTTTGCGTTTTCCTCGCATTTTCATAATGCGTGTTCTTCACTACGTGGAGTTCTTTATTTCATCCACTCTATCTCATCCAATGGATCTCGTAAAAGGCGAGTAAGGAATTAAACTGCACTGTGCACCCAACAGCGCATGGTGGCGATGGGCTCACCACCTATCACACCTAGTGCATTATATTGTTTTGGTGAAACGTGGATTGTGGCAGTCAGATGACTGTTTGCAGTGAGTGCCCAGTCTCTGACTACCCCTTATGGGATACAGTCGTGATCTTATGTATGTATGTATGTATGTATAGCGATATGTCACACGGCTCATCCGACGCACAAAATACTATAGCGTTATAGAAAACAAATTTGATTGTTTTAAATCATTAGCCCGTAACTGATTCTACGACAGTAAACTTTTTATATTTAAGGCTTGGCATTTGACATGATTACGTCATCAGGTTTTCCAGACATTTCCTCTAACGAAAGGAGATAGAGAGGCGGACTCGCTATACGATTATGGACGACAACGATTAATTATTATTTAATCTCTAAATTACTTGAAATCCATAACGCTACCGTACTTCGTGTCTCGTGATTGATCTTTACTTAAGTATTTTTTTTAATTGTGCAGAATTTGTGAAAGCATTCACACAAATCACAGGATAATACTAAGGTTCCTATGCAGGAATCTGTCTAGGTAGGTACCACCCCAGGGCCAGTTATTCTGCCGTGAAGCAGTAGCGTGTAAACATTGTGTTTCAGTCTGAAGGGCAGTGATAGCTGGTGTAATTACTATGCATATGAGATTGAAGAACCGATGCCTTAGAGTGACAAGCGAAGTGCGTTGCATTATTATATGGGCAGACGTTGCATTTACTATTTGGGAACGATCTGCTCATCAATAAAGTATACTTACACAAGTATATCTTTTCGCGTCATACAATACATAAGAAATTTGATTGCAGCCAGTGTCAGAAGAACCATTCCGGTTCGCGATGGAGTTAGACAATCTGCCGAAGGAGACGCTGAAGAAGTACATTTTCGAGGAAACTCTGCTGTTCAAGCAACATAACGAAGGCGCGTAAACATGAAGCAAAACCGATGACCTGCCGGCATTCGTCGAACATCGTTGTGGCAAAATGGCGCGCATGCGAAAATAAACGATTAATCTTATTACATTTTCAGTCTTTAGTTCTGTAGGTTCTATGTACATTTTCGTAATTTTGCGACTATCTTTCAAACTCGTGCCTGTATTTCTTTCTGGTGATACAATAAAGTAACAGTTGGCAGTTGGCAATTAACGGTTGGTTTTTTTTCCAAGAATTGTTTCGTTTAAATTTAGAATTATCTCTCAAACGATTTTCAATATTTATCTGTGACTAAACATTATCAAATGTCGCGATGATATCACACGTAATATCAAGACTATGCGATTAACAGAATTCCTTGAAGCGTATTGAACGTTACGGTTCTTGAAATATGTTTAAGGATAATGGAAAAATTTACAGATACAATTGTAAACAGGAAAGCGTAATATTATGTGTTATATGACGATAGCAAAAAAGTCAACTTTTTCAGAAAACTTATAACCTTTATATTTTATTTTGTTTAGTAAGAGTTTACATTCGGCTGAAATAGTAAAAGCGACCAATAAATAATGCTTAGATGGTTTATGCATGATTTCTTCAATAAAAATTACCAAAGGTTATGACGGTTACTTAGAGATTATTTCAGATTTTTCAGATTTCTCTCTTATGATCGATTTTATTTTTTTAATTAAAAGCATTCTCAAACTGATTGTGTACACTTAATGAGTAATTGGTGTACGAAATTGAGACAGTAGGAATATATTAAAACGTTAGGTATCTTAGATAGATAGTTTTCTGAAATTTATCAACGTTAAATATACCTAGTCGTGCGGTTTCTAAATTGAGGTTTACGAGGTAGGCGTTGGCAGATTTTGGTGGAAATGTATTTTACAGTATTACATGAGAGCGAATTCAAATTCGTATCGGGTATTAAATAACATTTGAATGATATGCGACCGAATGAGTCGAGTAATACGTTGAGAACAAAACGCTCTGACATGGTTACGAACGAACGGTCGGTGTAAATATTTTTACATTTTTAATTAATGTATTTTCAAGTGTCACCAAATACTAATTTGAAGCACTACCAATTTATTCATTAATAACAACGTGGTCTACTTGCGAGTTGTATTTTTTCCATATCGAGTGTGGGTGGTTGTGGTTGATGAGTGAGGCTTCGTTAAAAAACTTGTCGACTTTCAATGACTTTAATTAATAATTCTCGTCTTCCTTGTATTTGCATGTTTGCGCACAATACGTTAGAATAGTTGATTCTTCATATCAGATAAATAGCGGTTCGTAGATTGTTGACGTTTCGTTTTGTCAGTGGCGTGCGCCGGGTTTGCGGTACAAGTTTTTCAACGAACGGCTCGCGTTAGGTGACGACGGCTTGTGATACTAGAGCGCGGGTCTATTCACAATTTATAATCTATTGTTACTCTGTGTATATCTATAAAATGTTGTTAGGGAGGACCGCGGCCGCTTTCCGGTGTAACGCGCTCCAAATTAGGGGTGCACGCGGTCTATTTACTAAGACTTGATTAAAGTTGTCTGTTGAAAGTATTTAGGGAGCATTTTAGAATATAAAAGAGTCGTCATGCTAATTTTAAAAATTGTCATTTTGTCATATGCGTTATATGAGTTGTTTGAGCTCGAAGTACATTACCTAGAAAATGTCTTAGGCTCTCGTCTTGAGGCGTAATGTTGAATATTACATTATTATAATATTTACTGTCATCGCTTTGTGAATTTTAAAAAGGTGTCACCACACTCGTATTAGTGTATGCCAGGTATTTTTACTTGTTTCATTATCTAATCTCGAAGTGCTTTTCAATATCATGTGATTACTTCTCGATAGTTTTTTTTTTTAATTTTTTCGAGCGGCTAGGTAATTTGTGAATCTATTTCATAGATTAGTTGCTTTTTGTCAACTGTTTAATGTGAGCGTGGTGGCAGCCAGTTAGAAAATATTCGCATTCATGTGTCATCGACGTGTTTGTTAATAAATAAATATATTTCATTCTACCAATAAGTGTGATAAGCTTTTGTCAATCCGACTCTTTGCAATAACTCATTTCTCTACGAAAATACATCGATATTATTTTAATTATCTACTGCGGTTGTTATTTCTACTCGATAAGGGTTTTTATTGCTTAATGACAAGTGTAACATAGATTATGTTTTAAGAAGTGATCAGTTATTAATTTGCTGGCAAAATGCAAGCAATTTCATGATCAAAGATGCATAATAATAGTGTACTTTTTCCGAACGAGTTTGATGTGTTGTAAAAAATATTCCGTAAATCATTTTTAAATGCAGTACGCAAATTAAAGATTTAAAAATAAAATTATTACCATTATTTAATTAGCTGCTCTGATTGAGAAAATATGTGTATCGACTACAAAAAATGACACCAGAATATCATCACGTATTTATTGTTAAAATATGAGTGTTGCCATATTTTCTTAAGTAATTATGTACAAATCGGATATTGTAAGATCATTGTTATCTGTCAACAGTTGAATATTACGAAAATAAAATCAAATCAAGAGATAAATATATTGTTTCATTACTCACACCAAAAGTACTCGTAAACTGGAAAACAAAAATCATTATCATCATTATTATCAACCTATTCCAAGTCCACTGCTGAACATAAGCCTCCCATTGATTACAGTCAGTTTCATTTGGACAGGTCATCGATGTTCGCTTAATCCAGTTAAGAGCCGTCCTACACTGCGCTTGTCGGCAGAAGGCTGCCTCTTAAGAACTTTTCGTCCTCTACGGCTATCCAGTGTTGCCACCTTGGTGGTTTTTCCACAAGAACTGGCGCTTTTTAAAGGCTTCTAGTGGTATTTTTTAATTATGTAGCAGTTTTTTTAGTGGAATTTAGCGGTTTTTCAAGATACAATATATTTTTGAGACGCAAATCCACATACCGTTCTGAAATTCATATTGTATAACTTGACGAATGGCAAATGTACAAGCCGTACGAGTCCAATAACAAACTTAAATTTCATAATGTTCTATGCTTACTCTATGACCGGGAAATCCCTAGGCGCAGTCGAAAGTTCATCCTCCTTCAATCATCCTTCATTCTATGTCCCGAATTCGGTTCGTGTTGTTGAAAATACTTAAATTTTGATAGAATCTAGTTTTGTGGCAGTGTGTGAACTCCTGAAGCTGTAATTATTAACTAAGAATGGAAAATCCTCTCAAGAGAAAAAATTACGCACAAAAGTATAGAAAACAGTGGGAATCACTAGATGAATTCCCTTACCTGGTGATGATACGAAGGCTTTTTGCTCATTTTGTAAAACAGATTTAGGCCCATTGCTCCAATATAAGGATTCTAGACGCTATGTCGGATGACTGGTAGCATAGAGGAATTCGTCTAGAAAGATACCACCGCAGCTGAAGTGATGAATGAATAACAGTGACAATTGCTAAATGACTACTTCTCGTCGAAGACATTAATTCTGGAGGTAAATGACAAGGCAATCAACGCTATTCTAAGCTGACTATATAAGTACCTAATTGGGCCATCAATTACACTAATTTATTTGACGATCATCTGGCTCAACGGGCGGTATACCTGCCTGCGGAATCATGAGTCTTGTTCCAATCCCAGCTAAACGCAATTTATGTGTAACACAATAAATTATAGAGTTATTTGTGATTGTCTCTATATCTCAGACACTATTTGATCCGACTCTTTCTCAAGTCTTATTGTATACGAATTACATGAGATACTAGAAGTACACTCGGCGTCAAAAAAATCGCACATCCGGAAAAAATAATTTAAATACTATTTTAACACAACAGGCCAATGGCAATATTGTGGTTTGAGGGTATCATTCGAAAGGTAATTTCATTAGCTTTCAGGAATTTTAATTGAATTTTATTTTTATAACGAGACGAAAGAGAAATTAAAGAAAAAGACCGGGTATGTACAAATTTGCAAATTAATAATTTAAAAAAAAACTTAATAAATACAAAAAAAGTTCTTAAAACCTAGTGTTACCCCCCCTTGCCTTGATAACGGCTTCCATGCGATCTTTCATGGACCTTACAAGGATCGCAACAGCCTCTTGGGGTATTTGTTCCCACTCTTCAAGTACCGCATCTTGGAGCTCTTGAAGAGTGGCTGGAGCTGGATCTCGAGCTCGCACGCGCCGTTTTAGGTCATCCCAGAGATGTTCTATTGGGTTAAGGTCTGGACTTCGTGCTGGCCAATGCATAACAGGGATATCGACCTCCTATAAATAATCCCATACAATAGCCGCGGTGTGGCAACGAGCATTATCATGCATTAACATGAATCCATCACCGACATAACCAGCATACGGGACCACATGTTCCTCCAGGATTTCAGTAATGTACCGACCAGCATTTAATGACCCTTTCCCACGGCCACCCCGAGTTCGGGAAACGCACACAAGTTCCGTTTTCCCGTCGACGGAAATGCCGCCCCAAAACATACACGAGCCACCCCCGTATTCGACGGATTCTTCGAAGCAGGGTTGTGTGAACCTCTCCCCCTGTCTTCTGTAGACCCTTCTACGTCTGTCATTGCAGAAGAGACAGACCCTCGTCTCATCAGAGAAGAGTACGGTCCGCCACTGTTCTAGAGTCCACTCGCAATGATTGCGAGCAAACTCTAGGCGATCTCTGCGACGCTGTGCAGTAAGTTTTGGACCTTTAGCAGGTCTATGGGCTGTTAAACTCTTTTCGTGTAACCCTCTTATTATCGTAGAAACACTCACAGATGTTCTCAGAGTTGATAGAAGCTGTTGTTGCAACTCAACAGCATTTGTAAAACGGTTTCGTAAAGATGTCGTAACGATGAAACGGTCATCTCTTTCTGATGTGCACCGTTTTCTTCCAGATCCCGGTTTTCATAACATAACCACCAGTCTGCTGAAAACGTTGGAACACCCGTCGAACTGAAAAACGGGACAGGTTCAACTGTCGAGCAACGTCACACTGCCGCATCCCCGACTGCAATAGGGCAATCACTTGAGCGGCTTCTTCAGAGCTGGTGTCCATCTTTACTTGTTCTTACTTGGGTTACTTGTTCACGTGTGTTCACTGCAAAGTCTAAATTACGACTGGCCCATATTTCATCCAGATCGACCCTTTTATACCCTTTTTAGGTGGTGTAACTAGCGTCCTTACTAACGAGCATTTGACAGTGTTTATATTTGACGCTCTATAATGATAAATGTTTTAATGATTTCATGATTTTTTTATTAATAATGTAAAGCTATTCAAATACCCATTTCAAACATACCAATATTTATATAAATATAATTCGTTTCTAGCCATTACAGCCATTTTTCGCGCAAACTCAGAGAGGTGCGATTTTTGTGACGCTGAGTGTATATTTGTTTCGCTAAAACTAACAGCATTACAATATACTCGTATCATTTGAAGTCACATCACTGTTTTCCAAACGTTGCCCAGATGAGTTTTAATTCATAGCTTCGCGCTGAAACATTTTCTGTGAAAGTTGTACCATTTTCCCGATGTGGTATGGTGACCTGCTAATGACATAACGAATATTCGCATTTGCATTCGCAAAAATTATGCGAATATTATGCGAATGTGATTGTCACAAATACTTTAGATTTTGCTGATAAAAATGTGAAAATAAAATTAAATAAGACAAAAAAACATTAATTTGACGATGTACTTTTATGAAGTTTTTAATCGGCTTAGTTCGGATCAGCTCGGCAGTTTTTGGAATAGATTTAAACGGCGCGGGGCTAATGTGTGCGAACGCGACTAGCATGCAAAGGTGTACTTGTCGTTCAATCAAATCATAAATCATAGAGCTATGGCGCCAGATTTTACAATGCGCACACGCGGATATAGACGACAAATATTCGTATTCGAATTCGTTCGTGCGAATACTTAAAAATTACAAAATATATGAAGTGCTACAAAGGTTATTGATGTTCCACAACTCTAACATAACGGTGACTTTATGTCAAGGTCAGGTAGCGGAGGAATTGCTCGTAATCGTCATACTTGGCAGACGGATTTTCGATCGTATGAAACTTTACTTCTGTACTCTTGTCTTGCCTGCCAATAAGCTTGGCAGGCTAATTTGTTATCGTAGTACCAGACGCCGCTTTTAGGGCTTAATAGGGACACTGTTGTGGTCCTATAATCTCTCCGGCGCAGTCGATATCTTCCGACTGTATCCAGGACATATTTTAGAAAATGGTTAACATTTTCCATATTAATGGTTGACATTAGTGAAAGTAGAAATTTATTTCTGTTTGCAGTTTTATTACTATTTCAGACGAAAATTACTTTTCTTGCAACATGTAACAGACGTCTTTTAAACTCCATTACTTTTATTTTACGCAACTTTTACGACCTCCATTACCCTGTAATGGAAGATACATGGCCAACCTTTTAGTTCATTTTGTTGCTTACCTTGTTGAACAAACAAATACTGAAATAATGTTTGTGTTTATTACGTAACTTAAAGTGATAATATATATGCTAGACGTGACCGGTGATGGGCAGTAGAGTCTAATATTATAATCCCCAACCCGCCTGCCATGCCTGAAGACAACTTGCTAACAGGAAGATGATAAAGATCAAAAAGATATGTATGAAGTCTATTTATTAACTCTGGTAGGTATCTTGATCGGTTTTATTTTGGCATATGAAGCTCATTCATTGGATAATGGGATCAAATAAAACCGATTACGAAACCAACCAGAGTTACACAGTAGTCGCCCCGGTCTTGATTGCGCCCTCTTCTATATTTTTTTATCGCCAATCAACACCCCATCCGCTTATAAATTAACATTAAAATTTAAATTAATTCGTGACTGCAAACTAACTTATGGTTAAAGCAGGTTTCACAATAAGTAAATAAGTAGAACAATAGAAATAATAGTATTCATATGTCCAACGGCGATGTTAAAGTGATGAGTGGAAAATCGCACGGCCTCAGATGGATGACAGAATAACCATCCTAATTAGGCCATGACTAAATTTTCGAGAATACAGCGTGGCCCAGACTATTACGGCCCGAGTCCTGGGTTCGAATCTCAGCGGTAGCCAACATTTGTGCAAAAACACAAATTGTTTATCTTCGGGTCTGGTTGTTTTGTGATTGTCGTTGTGTCTCTGACACTGCATTCTTGCCTACCTCCGAACTTATCGCACGAGCGTTACATCGAGCGCAGATAAGGACGAGTGAGTCCCATTGTGTTTGCTAATAGACTTGTGGAACATTAATATCTCCTGTGCAGTTGATAGCTTCGGACGACGTTCGGAAGTTGTCGCTGTGGTCGCGACTCGGCCAGGAGGAAGAATTACTAGAATGAGAATTATTTAAACCGGTGATGAGCAGTGGTATATAAGGTGCGAGGTATCTGAGATACTGTCGTCGCCAATCCGGCTGCACAGCGTCGCCATTACGCAAATACTCCCAATGTCTAGCTGGGGACCTTTTACAGGTTGTTAACGAAGATAATATGTCAAAGAGCAACAAAGGTACTCGTAATTGAAAGAGGAAACATACTTATAATTACTAAATGGGGTTAAAGTAATATACGCAGCAAACTGGTGGTAGGATTCCTATGCAGGAGTCGTCGTAGTAGGTACCATCCCAGGGCCAGTTATTCTGCCGTGAAGCAGTAGTGTGCAAACATTACTGTGTTTCGGTTTGAAGGGCACAGTGAGCTAGCGTAATACGTGGGCATATGAGACTTAAGAACTTATTTCTCAGGGTGATGGCACAGTGTGGTGTCACACAGAATTTTCCTGGGTGACACAGCATTTGTTATGGGAAGACGTTGCACTTACCACCAGGTGAACGTTCTGCTCGTTTCATCACTTTATCGAAGAAAAGAAAAACTTCAAAAGCGAAAAGAAAAACTCAAGAAACGGTAAGGCAGTAATTAACGAAAGCAAAGAAATAAACACGATTTACTTTTCCAACTTGAGACATTTGTCTTCCTTTCTCTTCGTCGAGCAAAATTAATTTAACATCGTCTTAATTTTTGTCATATACTAGCTGTGCCCGCGACTTCGTTCGTGTGAAATATATTTTTTGAGATGTATGTAATTACAAGTTTTTAACGAATTTCTTCTCTTAAACTCTTAATCAAATTTTAAGTTATGTTGATTGTTACATGTAAAATAGAAGCATCGCTTCTGAAAAAACTGAGCAGGTGGAAGCGTCTGCCCCTGCTAAGCAGATGCTAACCGGGAACTAACATAAATACATACAGTCACGCCTCTTTCCTATAGGGGTAGGCAGAGACTACATCTTTCCACTTGCTACGATCCTGACACACATCTTTAGCTTCTTCTACTTTATTATTAGCGTCTTCACACACCCTCGTCGGTTCCGGGTACTTTTAAGGTGACCTTTCCTCAAAAGTTCACCGATCTGATTGTGATACGCACGCCTAGGTCAACTCTTACCGGCTCTTCCTTTCATTCATCCTCTCTACGTGTCCAAACCATCTAAGCATGCCTATCTCTATCTTTTTCACTACATCTTCAACCACACCGCAACGTTCCCTTATCACGCTGTTTCTCACTTTGTCAATCAGAGTTACTCCAGCTATACTTCTCAAACTTCTCATTTCCTCAGCGTTAATCTTAATTTCATGCTTCTTCTGCCAGACCCAGCATTCACTTTCATACATGAGTGTACAGCCAGTCGTGCCTTTTTAGATACGTTCTGGCTACTCATAAAGTTATGCAGAGCCCCATTCACTTGATTTCCTGCCAATACTCTTCTCTCAATATCACAGTCATACTTTCCGTCTCCGGGAACCGGGAACTAAACGCGTTTGAAACGTGCCAGAACAGAAAATTCAATCGTCACCACCTTGATGGTTGGCATTCCACCACAGTGCTGCACGCACGACCTCTTTATGAAGTCTGCTGCCGCCAGCAATTTTTCCGGACCAATATGACTTAGGGACCTTCTAGAAATGAGCCTATTCCTTTCTCAAAGGCCGGCAACGCACCCGCGATTTCTCGGGTATTGCGGATGTTAATGGGTGAAGGTGATCACTTGACATAAGGTGAGCCACTTGCTTGTTTGCCCCCTTTATAAGGAAAAAAAAACGGAACGGGAAGTAACTGATAAGAAGCAGGGCTTTTCTAGATGTTCCAAAGCGGTTGCCCCAATTCCGGTTGGGTGATTTCACATATCGAAATATTTGCTATTTCACAGACATGTAGGAATTCCTCAGGATATTTTCCTCTACCGTGGAGGACGTAGTAAAGCAGCACTTAAAATAGAAAAAATAAGTAGTGTAGGCAACAGGGATCGAACTTGGGTCACCCGTATGCTATGGAATTCAAGGCGAGCGGAGCTGAGCTACAGCCACTTCCAGAGTAGGAAACTAAGACTAAATCCCAGGGCTCCTGTCATTATACTCTGTACACATTTAGAGAAACCACAACCCGGAACTGTCTGCGAATACAAATATTTTTCCCGTGCGGGTATCGAACCCGCGACCCATAGTGCTGATGTATAACAGTAATTAAATTTAACATACATATATGAATACTTTAAGAGACTTATAAATTAATAAGAAATCGTTATGAGACTAGGTTACACTTTAATTCTACTTGACACGTATACATAGTAATGAATCCTGGCGCTGAAAGCTTTTTCTAGCGGGATTATTAAGTAAATAATACTAGATTTAAAATAGACTGCTTCAGGCTTGTTTCCACAGGTCCTGTACACAAATACACACAGACGTGTGTATTTCGCATGTGGGCGGCTCTTGCGTAGTTTTCTCCCGAGTTACTGTACTAGAATACTGACCTACTCTAAATTTTTTGAAGTTTTCAGAGCCTAGCAGTCTGCCATGCAGCCCTGTTCGGCTTGGTGGATTTCAGACGTCGTCAAAATTTGTTAGTGCTCAGCTATGTAGTTTTCTTTCGATATTTTCCTCATTGGGCATGTATCAACACGCAACACTTAAAATTTGCAATGACAATCGAACTCGGGTCATTCACATACTAAGAAATTTAAGGCGAGCGCCTGGCTCTTGAGCCTCAGCTTACTGAGCTAACGAGGAAAGTAAACTAATCCCAATGTGATTATTTATACTCTTTGCAACACTAAGAGAAAAATCTTAATTTACATACAAATACTCGTATTTGTTTGTATTTATAAATCTACCTTGCAACTTAAAATTTCAAATAAATAATATACGTAATTTTATAAAACAAATTTAAAGTTTCCTCATCTTAGAAGATAAATTAAATGTCTCTACGTCTATGCCTCGATTTTAATTCTGAGCGCCTGAAGAATTTTAAGGTAAAATAGCTGTGACTGCAAATTGTTGTCTTTATGTTGTTTAACGAGGGCTATAAGAAAAGGATAAATTATGTTATGTAAATAATGATATTCTTTTCTGTGTAATGTACTAAAATATTAATAATGAAAAAGTTATTATATATTGTGCGTGTGTACAGACACCCAGACTCGGAACGACTATCTGTACGCAATACAAATATTTGTCCTATGCGAGAATCGAACCTGCGACACACAGGACTGCACAGGAGCCAATCGCTTAGAGTTTGCGCCAATCGTCCCGTATTGTTATAGCAGTAATTAATGTAACAAATGCGAATACATTAAGAGAAATGTAAATCACTTCGAAGTCGTTATGGGACTAGGTTATACTTAAGTTTCACTTGACACGTCCACATATAAATGGACACTCGCGCTAAAAGCTTTTTGTAGAGGAATCACTGCCATCCGTAAATCAAGAATAATATAATATCTCGGGACAGGCAACGTACCTTCTGCTTTTAAATCTATTTGAATTATTCTCTATTATTATTAAGTAAATAATACTGGCTATTTCGGGCTCTTTTCCGCACCACCGTATCTGTGGGCGTATTTTGCGTGTTGACAGGTATTTAGGTTATTCAAGCCAACCAAACTCGTATGACATCTGTCACATTCATTATTTTCGTAGTGTGCTTCAAAGTTACTAGATGTCGTTATGACTTTGTGTTGTTTATCTACATTGCGATGTTGAGATATCTTTGTAATAGTACATAAGGATTATTTAATTTAATATACATGCTTTACAACTCCTACTGTTAATTGATAGCTAGAGTTTCATTTCATGAACCCTATCTCTTAGTAGGCTCCTTTTTGGGATCTTTACACCCAGCTAGACCTTTGATATTGTCAGTGACTACGAGGAGTAACCTCGGAGTGTAGAACGTGGGAACGTGTGTTTAGTGTTCAGGCTTTGCACAGAGTGCTGTCCATGTTTGGTATAGGTGTGTCAACAAACAGTCGGGCTGTAACTGTTCTAAAATAACTCGATACAAGTTATATTTTAAAGTTTAATATTAAGTTAACAGATATATGCTTTATAATAAAATCTAAAGCATTGTTTACTCAGTATCAAGAGTCATAAAGCGGTGTTTTCCTTAAAATATTTACGTTTATTTTGTGTCTTGAATTACTCGTGAAAAGAAACAAGAAAAACTTACGGGGTAATTAGTTCCTAGTTGACACAAGAAAATATCATTTGTACTAAATCTACAGTTCATTAATCGCTAAATATAGAAATCTACAGAGAGAACATTTCCAACCAAAAGAATATCATTGAGATTTTCACAAAATATGGGTACAATGTTAACAGACTACAGAAAATGTTATCATTTTTGAAGTGATAATATTGACCACATTTTGTCCTATTTTTAGGCTTAAAATTTTTTTATTGCATATGTAAAGTCGATGTTCGGTACTTTTATTTTGAAAGAAATTTGTTTTTTTTTATACAATATGCAAGCGTAACATGTATCACGCCATCGCCGTACAAATCATGGACAATACAAGCATATTTAAAAACATTTACTTTACGTTCCTGTTTACTATCATACTCAAGTTAGAGTATTGTGACAATGTACTTAAGAGAATCTACCACCCCATCTCATCCCGTGGGTGTCGTAAAAGTCGACAGAGGGAAAATAAAAACCATGAGATGGGTAGCAGTATCTTCCGGGAACATGTGAATAAATAAACTGCGGTTGCCAACCCGCCTGCCCAGCGTGGCAACTATGGCAAAATTCCCCCAAAATGAGAGCTACTAATTTTTGTGGCAATCTATGGGGGAGACCTATGTACAACTTTAGAAGTTTCAGGTGTCTGGCAAATAATGTTGTACTGGTTCTCGTAGTAACGAGATTCGCTTAATTGTTATGGTGTTTCATCCCTCTTCATCACTTTTCTCGGGTCACTTTTTTCGGGAATTTCTCGGGAACATAAGCTTGTAAAAGTTTTTTATGGTCTCTAGTGTACTAACTGAATCTCTAATGTCTGAATTTTGTCACAACCTGAGCAGCGTCATGTTTTCTGGTTGTGTTCTTAAATTTTCTAAATGTAATTTAGATTACTCCTTTTCTGTTTTGCTCGATGCTGTCATTTCTATGCGACGTTCTATGCACCGTTAAGGATGTTGCAATACGAGATGTGCCTGGTGACATCGTTCAGAAGAAAATTTAAGTAATAAATCCTACTGCAGTTCTGTATTAGTCAGGTAGAAATTTTGAGGTAGAGTAATGTCTAACATCTGTTTTACTGATAATACCACCGCAGTGCAAAATATTCTGCCATGAAACAAATAGTGGCTCAGGATAAAGTACACAGTGTGGTGCCACACATAACTTTGCAATGAAATTTTACTGAGTGGCACACTGCAACTGTTATGGGCAGATGCTACAGTTAGCATTAAGGGAACGAACGTTCGTCTTGTCTCTCTCTTCCAATAAAAAAAAATGGCAAAAACCCGATTTTCTTTATAAGTCTCCAAATGGATCGTTTAGTGTACTTTCTTTTTATTTTGTATCTTTATGTATCAAACATTTTTTTTACTCTTTATATTTTTAGGATATTTTTTGTTTAAAGAAATGTATTGAAATTTGTCCTGAAGATAAGTAGGAGAAGTGGAATCATTTAAGATGGAGTAGAGAACATAGAGAATTCTAAAGTTTTTCAGCATATGTTTATTAATATCTAAACATGGAATTTTTAATCATTTGTGTAGCGAGCAGTGATAAAAACTAAATAAATGCCGAAACTACTTACCGAGCGTTAGTGAAATGATACGAGTATTACTATCGGACATGAACACAAATTTTCACTGTATTTTCGACAAAAAAGTAAACAATATTTTTTTGGTCAATTGAGCCCTCTCTTCTGCATCAATTTACGTGATTCGGGAAACTGTGATCCATTACACAGTTTCCGGTTTTCATTTATTTTCTTTTAAAAATGTTTAGAGTAGGTATACGAAAAAATATGTGAATACACAATACACATTTTAGAGCTAAAAGTCAAATAGTGCGAATAAAATGACTATAAAAATAGGTACAATATTTATGATATCTTTCAGCAGACTTATGTAAATATTAAAACATACACTCTTCGAGTCAAGAGCTAAATGGCGTAATCAAAATTATAATACTAAAGAGCACAATCATACGACATTTAGTTTTTTTTAAAGGAGCAAGTGAGTTAACAAGTTCAGATAGACGTTTACCTGATGGTAAGTGCAATATTTGCACTTAACAAGTGCTATGTCATCCAGAAAATTTCTGTGTGGCACCACACTGCGCTCGTCACACTGAGACATAAGTTCTCAAGTCTCATATGCTCAGTGAATACACTAGCTCTCAGTGCCCTACAGACCGAAACACAGTAATGTTAGCACACAACTGCTTCTCGGCAAAATAACTGGTCCTGCGGGGGGAATGTACCTAGAGGTATTCCTGCATAGGATTCCTACCATCAGTAACCTTAATTATCTACTTCAATCTCATTTGAAGGTATTTTCTGTTTCTGTTATAGAAGGAATAAAAACAAAAGTAATTGAATTTTGATTATGACAAAACGTTTATAGCAGTATATTATCTACGTAAAACTTCTTAGCGAGCCAAGAAAAAAGTTTTGACATGGTCGTTGAATAATAGGAAGAAATGTCTAGTGGACAAGAATTTTAACCGACTTTTCTTCTGAGTAACGATTTTTTCCTTATCTGTATTAGAACTTTGTAAAACGTAACAGCCTGAAAATGTTCTACTGCTGAGCACAGACTCTCATTTTAGAGCAGGTTTTTAGAGCCGGGAAGAATCTGCCAGGCTGCTCGTGGGAGGTTTGGCGAAGAAGAATAAAATGGAATATTTTTTATTCTATTTAATAATTACATAATATTTATTGAACGTAATTTATATTATTACTTTAAATTTATCTTTATCAGACACTTTAGAGCCAAGATTATATAAAGCTCCTCTCTTTTGCAAAACAAACTACGTCAGTCGCTTCCTCCACAGCAAAATACAATAAGACATTATACTTTGAATATAAATCAATTTAGCAGTTTCAACATATGTCAAGTTCCTATTTTGTTTACAGCATATGCTGCAGAGCTATGTCTACTTGCTAGTTTAGATATAGGGGTCCTATCAGTTTTGCGTCAAGAGTTATTGCAATAAAATCAAACGACAAGGCTTGAAATGGGGAAGAGTTGTTACCTATTTACAAGCACATATACATCTAAACAGATGGTGTTGCGAATTTAATACATTTTGTTTTAATGCTTTTTAAAAGGAAAACTTGTTAGGGGTAACCCAATGTATTACTTTTCAAATAGCATTATTCACCTTGTTATATAATAAAAGATAGCGTTTAATTATAAAAAATAAGTATGTATCATCAGCAAATAATACTATATAATGGTTGCTGTCTACTCGGTTAGGGAAGTATGTCACTGACATAAATAATGATTATAAATGGGCCGAGAATATAACCCTGCTGACCCGCAAGAGCTCGTACTTTTGATAACTACCTAGTCCGGCCATAAGTTCTGTTACAAATAAAAATGCATATGCAATATGCAATATGCAATAGTAATGTAATACTATTAAAATTTATACCTACATATTTATTAGTCTCAGCAAAAAATAAAAAAAAAATATTCTATTCAAAATGGCCACCTTTGGCTTTTATACAGTCCTTTAATCTGCTTTGGCCACGACTCTATGGATTTACGCACTGTTTCCAAGGGAAATTTCGCCACTGCCTTGCTCCAAAGACTTTTAAGAGACTCAATGTCGCCGTGTCGTTTAGGGAAGGCCATGTCCTCTTAAACTAACCATAATTTGTAGTCTTAAGGGTTGAGGTCTGGGCTAGATGAGGGCCAGTCTTCAGCTCTTATAAATTTTCAATTTTTTTTTAATTTATTTATTTATTAAAAATTTTTAAATTTATTTTATAAAGTGATGAAACGAACAAAACGTTCATCTGATGGTAAGTGCAACGTCTGCCCATAACGAATGCTGGGTCACACAGGAAAATTTCTGTGCGACACCACACTGTGCCCATCACCCTGAGACATAAGTTCTGTCTCATATGCCCAGTGATTACGCTAGCTCACAGTGCCCTTCAAACCAAAACACAGTAATGTCTACACACTACTGCTTCACGACAGAGATGTCGCAAAGGCATTTGACAAAGTCTGTCACTGACGGCTAGTATTACAAGTTGTATCACACTAAAGTGCCAGACAGACTCGTGAACATCATACGAGCTTTCTTGTCTAACTGCCTATTCCGCTTCCGGGTAGAGGGAACGCGCTCCTCAAGTCGCCCTCTCCGAGCGGGTGTCCCTCAGGGCTCCTGCCTCTCCCCACTCCTTTTCTCGCTATACACTAGCGATATTCCTAAAGACCCGAAAGTCCATCTTGCGCTTTTCGCAGATGACACGGCCCTGTACTATTCCGACAAGCACAAGGGCCGCATAACGATTCAACTCCAAGCCGCAGCCGATCGCCTAGGCTAATGGATCCAGAAATGGAGAATAGAGGTAAACCCCGAGAAAAGTGTAGCGATATACTTCTCGAGGGGCACACCAAAGCCCGCTAGACGATGTCACCCAATCGGCAACAATCAGCTAGGCACGATCACCCTGTTCGGACGCCCTATTCCCTGGGAAAAGAGCGTCAAATATCTCGGGGTCACTTTAGACGCAGCGATGTCGTTCGCTGCACACATTAAAAATATACGCAATAGAGCGGCTTTTATCTCAAGCCATCTATACCCATTAACTTGCTCCTCAAGCAAAATGTGCTTAAGACACAAACTTCGCCTCTATAAGACTTGCATAAGACCTGTAATGGACTATGCTTGCGTCGCTTTCGCTCACGCGACGGGCAATCAATTAAAGAAGTTACAGAGCGTTCAAAATCGATTCTTGCGAACTGCCACCGGAGCCGGTTGGTATCAACGCAATGTAGATCTTCACAGCGACTGTGAAATGCCCTTAATCTCTGAACACTTCAGAGAATTATTACGGCGGTTTTTCGAAAAAGCCGCGTTTCATTCAAACCCGCTGGTGGTTAAAGCAGCAAATTACCGACCAAACAGAAACGCAACCGAACGCAAACGTCGCCCGCGAAACGTGCTAGACGACACGGACGTCTCAACTCTTCCTGACCACGATACCGTCAGTCACGATCCAGGCCACACTGTACACACAGTCAATAGCTTTAACATAACATGCACCACGAAGAGAGCGGCGCGCAATAGTCAATAATCACACCAATTAAATAAACTTTTACTGGTGGTAGGATTCCTATGCAGGAATACTTGTAGGTAGGTACCACCCCAAGGCCAGTTATTTTGCCGCTATATATATTTTCGGTGATGTAATTGCTGTTAGCCTTCTCGGCTTTTACAGCTTCATCTGTTCTATTTGCTCTCCAATAATTGCAAGTATTTTGCGAATGCGCTTCGCATGAATTTCGCGACGTTGTTTCTTCATCTCGACGAAGAAATGACACTTAACTGGCTGTAGTGTAAACTGAAAACAGTCACTGTCCGGGCGTACACTTAAACTCACCACTTCACTAAAAATTTGACCAATGTAAAACGGGCCCCACGGAATATAATAGGTCTAAAGTTGACGGGGATGTATTACCAGATTTAAATAAAAGTATGATTTTACAATATCACATCAAATCAGGAAACATCATTATTATTTTTTGGTTTTTTTTTTTTAGGACTGATGGTCATTGTTATCCTCAAGGCTTTCACAGCTTCGTCAGATTGAAAGGTGGCCGAGCGCTTAGGGCCCTTAGCCGAAATCGCAATCGCAAGGGCCTTGGCATGGACTGTTAACCACGCCTCGATTAGTTACTTTTATTGGGAGGATGTTTGATGGAAGCAATGGCGCAATACACTCCAGCGACGCTTCTAGTCATAATTATGATAAGAAAACCAGCCTGAAGAGTGATATCGCTAATGATTATTGTGTATGCTAATAATGGTCGTGTATGTGTGTGTGTTGAGAAAGTGAGAGAATCGCGATGGATTGAAGCAATAGGTTGGCAAATAGCTTGCAACCGATAGAGCTATTATGCTTGGAAGTTGACTATAGCTAAGACTACGTGTTGATACCGCATAGCTGCGGCGATCCTGTCCTCTGGCTTACCATTGGTATCCCTGAGTGCCTTTGCGAGGGCGGAAACATCATTGTCGTGAAGAGGGCGGTGAAGCAGCAGACTAACCCTAAGTCGCTTCCGTCGACAGGACTTGCGACGGGAGTGAGGGTGTATTCGGTGAAGCCAAGTTTCCTCCACACGGAGGGTTGGTCCGGAAGATGGTTCTGGGTGCAGATACTTGTCCGACCGCGGATCACTTTGACTTTGGCGCCTTGGGGCAGCCGAGGTGGGCCGAAGGAGGCAAGGAAGGATTTGTATTTTGGCATGAAACAAAGAAATCAAAATTGCTATGTTCAATTACCGAAAAGGGTCGGAGCAGGTAGCTGCACGGGACGACCGAACTTAGCGTGGCTTTAGCGACCCTCTGGCTTGGAGCGTCAAGTGCGACTGCTTCAAAAAATTCAATACAAGAATTGAAAATGATGCTAATTTAGGTGCAATTAAAATAACACACAATTACTCGCTTACTGTTGCCGTCCCTTACTGTGGGTTTGGAGCCGACCTGAAAATCAGCGCTGCGATTATGCTGAGACGGTTCCAACCGCCGCTTCATCACCGCACACACAAACACATTTTTTTTTCTTTGCATTGTTATTTTCCTTTAAATTTTTTCTTTGTATTATGCATACCTTATGTTATGTATACCATGTATTATGTATGTAGTTGGAAGTGTCGGAATAAATGTCTTTAATTATTTCTATGATAGATGTATTGACTTCAACGGACAGACGCCATAGATCTGCGGTTCTCTTACATCAATAGTTTTGAAAGTATTTCACATATTTTCTGAATATTTCAGACCTAGCCTAGAGGTCAGTGTCTGACTTCTACACCGTGGGTCCTGGGTACGAATCCCAATCGGACCAACGATTTGTGGAAAATCGAAAATAGTTCGTTTTCGGATGTGGTTGTGTTGTGCACGTTAAATTTATGTCCGTAAAACGCAGTCAGTATGTAGAAGAAATCCTAGTGTGGGGCCACCGTTTGATAGAAAAACATGCAGGTTTCATCACGATGTTTCGTTTAGTATCGATCACTTAATATTGCACAAATTCACAATTGTACTTAACTACACTACTTTAAGGGTGCCGGCACCGGGGATTGAACCTACGTCTACAAAACGAACGAACGTAGTATGATACTCGTATTAACAAACCATAATAATTATACTACAAAAATCTAATTATTACGATTGATCCAAAAAAACTGCCTTATCCATAAATGGAGGACTCATAAAAATATCGATCCACCCTAATAGCAATTTTCAGGCGAACATTTTTCCTTATTGCTCCCGTAAATGGGGTTTTAAGAATAATTTAACGTAGCAGTGACATTTACGCCATCGCTTACTTGTTAAGTAGGCAATCAGAGGCGCTGGTGTCATGTTTAACGACCAGTTTATTACGGGCCCATCAACTGGGTCAACTTATTTTTATAACCAGAAATAGTTACCAGCTTCATTTGCACCGATACTTTATTTTGAAATGAAACTGTGTGATAATATTTGTAAGCACGTGAATTAAGATTTTTTTTAACTGAGTAGCTAGAAAAATGCGTTGGTATATTTCTTAACAGTTTTTAATGAATTATTCATACTTCCTAAATGGGCTATTTTTTTAAAATTATTAATCAATGTATATTACTATGTTGCTTAATTTATTGGCGTATTTTTACGTAAAGTTGAACATAAAGTGCCCTTATGGGTGTTCAAATTCTTTCCGTCTATTGTTTTTTTTAATATAAAATATTCTGAATGCTATCGTTACACGTCCATAATATAAGTGTTAAATGATTGGGGTCAACAGATTATTTATATTCGAAAGAATTATAAGAAAGACAAACTTTCTCAAGAGTCACAGTTGAAGCGCGAGAGTGACCTGACTGTATGATGACAATAATAACTTATGTATTTCTGTTGGGTAGTTAGTAATAACAAACCAAGCTAACACACAACAACAAATGATCTTTCAGACCCCAATTGTCTTTAGTTGTTCAGTTGTTATAATTACACTAGCTCTCAGTGCCCTACAAACCAAAACACATAAATGTTTGCAAACTTCTACTTCACGGCAGAATAACTGGCCCTGGGGTGGTATCTACCTAGATGGATTCCTGCATAGGAATTCTACCACCAGTTTTCTGCGTATATTACTTTAACCCCAGTTAGTAATTATTAGTATGTTTACTCTTTCACTTACCTTTGTTACTCTTTGACGTATCTTCTTTAACAACCTGTAAAAGGTCCCCTGCTAGACATTGGGAGAATCCTACCACCAGTGACATGTATTTGTTTCCTTTTTATTGTATTTATTTATATATAAAAGTTGTTTTCTACGTCATTGGTGTGTATTGACTAGTGGTTGTGCTGTAGTGGTGGATGGCATCTGTTGACGGTATCAGTTTGATTGTGCACAGAGGGCGGTCTCTGTAAAAACTAGGAAATGCACCCCTTTATTAATTATGCATGCGGATTTTACGAAATCCTGCATCCTTACATTGTTAAAAATTGTGGTTTATTTTTTCGCTTTCAATTTGGCTGATTAATATACAGTTCTAACGTAATGTTTAATGACGGTGTTTTCAGAAGTAACAATGAAATTCCGGTGAAAGTAACTTAAATCCGTAAATTGCTTCGCTTCCTGTTCAAACTGGAAGTTAAGATAAGATTACAGCTGGAACGTGAGCAGGTATTCGTTAAATATAGCCCCGTTTATTTTTATAAGCTGAGAAAAGTTAATATTTCAGATAGCATATTTAAGATATAAACTTTTAATATTATCTGGTTTGATAAGTGGTAAGTAAAGATCCGTTATTTTGTGATTTATAGAGCCCTGAAAGGTGAAAAACAACTTTTTGTAAAATTTATCTTTAAGGGTACATTTAAAGTACTCGGAACCGACGAACGTGTATAAAAACGCTAATGAAAGTAGAGGAAGCCAAAGATATGTGTCAGGATCGTAGCAAGTGGAAAGATGTGGTCCCTGCCTACCCCTATGGGAAAGTGGCTTGACTCTATGTATGTATATTTTTGTCATGAAACGTTTTATGGAATTATTCTAATATAATATACAAGTTTTGAATCCGTAAATCCCTATAAACCTATAAATAACGTTCTTTTCTGCAAACTTTCTCCTTTGACATATTACGGTCATTCCTCTTGGTCCGTCCGTCATAAATATCAGACAGACCAAGGGTAATAGTGACGTTTGTAGTGTAGTAGTTTCGGCCTTTCTTTAATGCTTAAAATTATCGTGCAGACAAGGGTTATTGTCAGCTATCTATTCAGAAGAAAGGTAAGGAAGACACAATCCTTAAAAAATAGTCAATAACAAAACCACTTATAATACTAAAATAACTTGAAGTTTCACACAACAATGCATTTATAAAAACTTTTCAGAGGTTGATCTTATATGCCAAGTTCATTGTAAACAAGTGAAGGTCTTTATAGAAAGTCGAGTGCCGTATAAGTTATGGAATATGCGTTCATTCGTTATCAGAATCGATACTTTTAATTTTCTTTGAGTTTTTCTAGTCGGACAAAACGAAATTTTACAAAGGCCCCTTTGTCGGATCTTTATGATAGTTGAACTAAGTTAAAACACTCCTCGGTTGGTCATATCTGTGTGATTGTCACACGAAAGTACAAAATAAAATTAAAATATTATGTTTTTTATAATGTTAATTTAATAATTAACATATGTGTATATAATACATATATATATATATATATATATATATATATATATATATATATATATATATATATATATATATATATATAATACATATGCATATATAATCTTTAAATATATAATTCTTCTGTGCGTGTGTATGTCACTGAACTCCTTCTAAACGTCTGGACCGATGTAGATGAATTTTTTTTTGGGTCTTCGTGTCAAGGCTCGGTGCTTATCGTCGATATACAGGACATGCCCTAAATCAATCTTTACAATTAAAGAGAGTAGGATCGATCAAAACGCCTTCTGTCGCGATACGCACGTGAAACACAGAAATATCCTCTTTACCTGATGAAAAATTTTTTACTATTGAAGAACTACTACAATAAGCAAAATGATAAAGGATACGCTCACAGTTCTAAAGAAGCTGCTCAAGTGGTCGGAAAGGACCAACGTGGTCATCATCGTGCGTCAGTGATAGTTTGGTGGGGCGTGTCTTATCAAGGAGTCACAAAACTACATTTTTGTGAAAAAGGAGTGAAAACTTTAGCCAAAGTGTATCAAGATACAGCCTTGGATCATGTTGTGAAACTTCTCAGCAATACTTTTTAAAAATATACCGTGGACTTTCCAGCAGGACTCTGCACCTGGTCACAAGGCACGAACTACCCAAGTCTGGCTTGAAACCAACGTTCCGGACTTTATAAGAGCTGAAGACTGGCCCTCATCTAGCCCAGACCTCAACCCTTTAGACTTCAAATTATGGTCAGTTTTAGAGGACATGGCCTGCTCTAAACGATACGGCGACATTGAGTCTCTTAAAAAATCTTTGGAGCAAGCAGTGGCGAAATTTCCCTTGGAAACAGTGCGTAAATCCATAGAGTCCTGGCCAAACAGATTAAAGGACTGTATAAAAGCCAAAGGTGGCCATTTCGAACAGAATACTTTTTTTATTTTTTGCTGGAGTAATAAATATGTAGATATACATTTTAATAGTATTTCATTACTTCTTTAAAAAAAATGCTTTTTCATTTGTAACAGAACTTATGGCCGGACTAGGTATATATAATCAAAAATTGAATGGTCTTTGTTAGTACTAAATGCTTCATAACTAATCAAAATAAAAAAAATGGGAATAATAGGCACAAATTAGCCCAGATTAAGCTATAGTATTACGTATAGATACAATGAACGCAAATCTAGAAATTGACTAATGATTTTAGTAAGGCACTATGGTCTCCATTTGTTTAATTTGTATTTTACTTATTTAAAGCCTGAGTAAATCTTATATAAAAAAATAATTGCCCTCTTATGACATCCAATTAATGCATTCCATTAAGTTTGAAATCAAAAACAAAAACAACAGCTTTTGAACATACATATATCTGTGTTCGTGTGAACATGCATAACAATTACTAATAGTAAAGGATAAAATTAATGTCACGAATTCATCACGTCTCGTCCCGCTGGTGTCGTAAAAGTCGACTGTAAGAATAAACTTACAGCACAGTATATTCCTTAGGCAGCAATATAAATGGTCATTGCTAAAAGGTACAAAAACAATACGGATCCCTCTCGATACACAATCTAAATAACTCGTGCATCTTACAAAGTGTCATGATACAGGAGATTAGGTTACGCAGATTTGGCACGGCAATTTCGTATATATAACGTTTTAAGACGAAGCAACCTAACCTAACCTCACTACTACCCCTTTTACTGGAAAAAGACGTAACTGTATGTATGTATGTAACATAAAGATATTTTTGAAACGCAACATAATTTTTCTACTATTGCCAAATATATGCAAATTAATATTATACTAGTGGTCGCCCTGTGGTAGAATTTCGACTGTAATTCATATTTAAGTTTGAACGTTATTGAAGTCTGAGTAATTATTTGATGGCAACATGTCAAAATTCTATGGCGATAATTTAAAATACTCTGTGCTACCGTTCGACCACAGACTATTGTGTGATGGACTTTGTCAGTATGAACGTAAATAATTAATGTTTTACTTTATTCAATTTAATGGTATGCTTAATCTGTGTTACTCTGCGTTGAGTGATAACAACTTGTCGTTCCGTTGAGTTAAATTTATATAAAAATTGTTTAACACTAGCTACTATTACTATTTATAAGTATTACTTCTATTTACAACTAATTTACGTATTATGTCAAATCTCTAGAATTATTATTATACAATAGAACAATAGAATACAATAGAATTCTAGAGATGTATGTAAACATATAACATATGTATGTAAACTACTATCTACGATTTTACGCACTGTTTACCGCCAGCATTAATGTTCTACTTTAATTATGTTTAATTTCACATATAAGTGAATGTCAAATTCTTTTGAGAAATAAAGTTATAAATAATATAATATATAAATTTTATCTTCCTCGCTTCTTCTCCATATAAACTTTAAATTTAACTTATGCCTAACCTCGCACATCTTCGTGCGCGCAATACGCTTAAAAATGGGTATAAAGTTTTTTCTTTACGTATTAATGTACGTATATAGAAGAAGATATGCGTTTTAAAAGTCAACTTTCGTACCGTAACGTTTCTAATTTAATATCAACCAATTCATATACAAATTTTATTAAATCTGCAGCATGGAGAAACAAAGGGCGAATGCGGTAAACTTCAACTGCAAACACGATAACAGCGAGTGGTCGGCGGGCGTTTTTTTTTTTATTGTATAAAGTGACGAAACTAGCAAAACGTTCACCTGGTGGTAAGTGCAACGTCCGCCCACCCAATGCTGTGTCACCCAGAATATTTCTGTGTGACACCACACTGCGCCCCTCACCCTGAGACATCAGTTCTTAAGTCTCAAATGCCCAGTGATTACGCTAGCTCACAGTGCCCTTAAAACCGAAACACAGTAATGCTTGCACACTACTGCTTCACGGCAGAATAACTGGCCCTGAGGGTGGTACCTACCTAGACGGATTCCTGCATAGGAATCCTACCACAAATAAAAGCGTGGAGTAAATACTTGAATTGCATGTTAAATGTGCTAACTATGTCAGTGTACAAGTTTTCAACATCAATATCCTCATATACTTTTTAAAATAATATTCGTAATGCTATTAATATGAACAATATTCCTGTTAACCACCCTATCTATGCTCAAAATCTTTTCATAGTAGATTCATATCTGGTGCGCCAGATCGGTTAGCTTCCCCATAGTGCTTGAATGTTGCTGGTCCCGTTTGATATCGTCAGGGTCAGTTGCCGAGCATGTTGAACCGGTGCAACTTAAGCAACCATCGATAATTTTGTAGTGGTGATCTCATTGGTCGGATCGGTTGGCGCAGTGGCTAAGGCCCTTGGCTTCTGCGCCGCCGGGTTGCAGAACTGATTCACGCACGGGGACGGGATTCGGCACGGCGCCCTTGTACGGGCCAGAAATACTTGCATACCGCCCGATCCTGGCATCCCAGACCGCGAGTGCCAGGGCGGGAGACGCTTGTTCCGAGTTCGGAGTACGGTGGTCGTGCCTTTCGTACGTTCTTACGAAGTGGCCCGAGTTCACGAACCGAAATGTATGAATTTCACGCGCCTACGACTGGGACTCGTTAGGGTAATTACTGACCTATTTATAGCGTTACAAGGAACATAACTGCGTAAACGTTTAGCTAATTCGTAGCTCCAGCTCCTTTACTTATGCTAGTTCGTTCTATGCTTCCTTACTTCTATACAAATAAGACACATTATTGCGTATAAGAAAGTATTTTAAATAGTAAGTAGTAATAGTTGTGTTTAATATGTTGAAGTAAATGTTTTATTTTCGTTTTTTGGTTAGTTGTGTTATGATTGCGACGTTGTTCCGGAAACCTGGCCGAGATCTTATGTTTTAGAAAAGTTATTTCCGAGTTTATTGATTAAAGGTAAATTTTTAATGTTTAAATTATTTTTTTTAAATTTTCCTTTAAAATTTAGTGTGTAAATAAAAAATTTACCTGTTTTTATATATCGACTCGGTGTTAATTTCTTGTTAATGAAAATAAGAAGTTATTACGCGAGATTATCGAATAGACGATTATGGAACTGTAAATGACAGCGTGATACGTTGTTATAATTTTTTGTATGGATAATAATAAGATAATGGTTGTAAATAATAATATAGTCACAGAGTCGGCGTCCGCCGCCGTCGTACTCGTGGACTGGGATTGCCAGTACGCGGCTATGCAGTAGAAATACTTCCAACGCATTTGCAAGTTGTGCCGGTACCAGGGCGCCCTACTTTGAAGCATAGCCCTGGTTTTAAACCCTGGTATCGTAAATACGTCTCATCCCTATTTGATAGAACTACGCTACGGTATACCTTTTTTGCATTTTTGTCACAGAATCAAGTAAAAGAGCAGTATAAGAAACATCACTGCGTTTCGTAGTGTGAAAGAAATTCATCATCGTACTGAGACAATTGATCTTAATATTCTGGCGGCTATGATTAATTGCAACTTGCTAGTAAATGCAAGCAGCTTAGTTCTCATCAGCAAACGTTTAATGTAATTCAGTTAATATGAAAATTATTTCTAGCAATTTTAAATTAAATGGTATTATTTTTGTATGTACTATCACATGTAATGACCGTTGGTTTAATATTATCTCGCATAGTTATATACAAAGTTAATTTTCACCGGCCGTCGAGCTGACCTCGTAAAAGTTAATTAAGCTGAAACATGAGAGCCGCCGGCAAGTTCATAAATGTCGCTTACTGTGTTACCTTTATGACAAAGGATATAGTTGAATTTAAAATTTATTCAAATTTAGTCTTAAGGGCGTTGTTTTTAGGAGAAATTGACGAGATGAGCAACACGGCCAACTGATGGTAAGTGCAACGTCTGCCCATAACAAATGCTGTGTCGCCCAGAACATTTCTGAGTGGCACGACACTGCGCCCGTCCCCCTGAATTATCAGTTCTTAAGTCTCATATGCCAGTAATTACTCTAGCTATCAGCGCACACGACACAGTAATGTTTGCACACTACTGTTTCACGGCAGTACAGCAAGCCCGGCGGTGGTACCTACCTAGACGATTCCTGCATAGGAATCCCACCACCAGTAAAAACGGTGGCTGCTATAACAACGTTGATCATCATCATCATTATGACAAACCCATCACAAGTTCACTGATGAGCATAAAACCTTATATCCACATGAATCTATCGGCTTCCCTAAAACTTGGATAGGTCGTCGTTCCATCTAATGAGCGATTAGATGGAGCGACAAACTAATACAATGGAGCACTATGTAGTCTATCTCAGTTCTACCGTGGAAGTATATATATGTAAAAGATTCTTCTGCCTACAAGGGTAGGCTGAAAATCAGCACTGTTTGATAACACGCGCTGAGCCTATTTCCTTTTGCTATCTAGTTTTTGTATTTCTTGTGTTGTAAATAAGTGTTAATGTTAAGCTTTCTGTTATTTTTATTTAGTTTGTTTAGAAGATAGCAATAAATAAATTATTATTATTATTAAGTATCGTCACAGTGCTGCGTCACCTGATCATTTTTGTGTGACTTTACACTGCGCTCGTCACCTTGAGACATCAGTTCTTTACACACTTGTAACACTACCTAGCAGTGCTGTTCAAACCGAAACACAGTAATGTTTGCGTTCAGAAGAACAGCAGAAGCAGAAGCTTTATGGCAGAGTAACTGGCACTGCGGTGGTATCCAGCTTAACGGATTTCTGCAAAGAAATTATACCACTAGTAAAAGTTGTAATAGTACAATAAGATGGTTCGTCGTTTGAGTTTAAAACTTTAGTTTTAGTTTGGCGTAACATATAATGTTTGAGGTGCCAGAAGTTTCAAAGATGTCCGAATACTGCTCTAGTCTAATTGTTGCGCGCCTCGACATACATTTCGTTCCGCTGCTTTGATTCCGCTATGCTATCCAGGTAGTCAAGTTGGTCAGGTGCGAACATTTGCAGTTTTAGTAACTTGTTTTGATAAAATAATGAAAGTTGATATTAATCGTTGAATCGTATATGAATAGGATTTAGAAGGTATTGTTATTTCCACAAACTTTTCTAATCTCAAAATGTAACCGATTGCGATTAAAACTGCTAGAATTTTAATACATTAAAAATAAACATGCGTGACGACTTGAGCACTCTGGATTTCCTGATCGTCTGAGACTCATCTTCAATTCAAGAATGACAATGTTTTGTTTATGAAATATGGGCGCTGAATTTTATTATTTTTTTCATTGGCTTCAGTGATCTTGAGTGGGCTATTTTATGTATATGACAGTATAAATACTTTACTTTACTTTAGCAGAAAGTACGTTTGTTTTGTCATCGATTTTCTGATCTTTTGTATTTTGTCTAGAATAAAAAGGTCATTAATATTCAGGTCAATCGCACCTTTATTTATGAATAGCCTGTTTCAACAATTAACGCTGCTATATCTTTTTATTTTTATAAGCAAATTCTGATGTTTTAGTACCATGTGCAAAATAAATTTTTCAGTTTGTATGTCCATTACAAGCGCATTTGAATTGCTAATTGGTGTACAGAGTTCTGTTATTTGTTCACGGAATTGGAAGTGTGGGATAAAGTCGTAATCAAAGAATACAGATGAACTTACAACATCTTTTCTGAACACAAAACAACTTTAAGAGAAAATGATGATGAAGATGAGTTTTTAAGTTATAGGTGGTATGAATATTTCATTAAATATTAATTACTCTTTGTAATTCATAAGCTTATTGTACGCCATTAGGTATTAAAAAAAATAAAGAAATTCTGTTTCATCTATAATTAAAATTATTTTAATTTGTATTACAGTTCTGATTTACTTTAAGAAATACATATTTTACACATAGATAAAATTTATAAAATGACTTGTTCTTCTCTTAGTTTTTTATGTAAAACTGCCAGCCAGGCAGTCGAAATAACTTCATCATAACATGAAATCGTTAAAGCACTAAGCTGCCAAGCCTGTAGTTGGTTGGTAAGCAAGTAACCTTATCATACTGTACCATAAGATATATTATTTTTTTTATTAGAGAAAGTGACGAGGCGAGCAAAACGTTCATTCGACAGTTGTATAGCGACATTCAATCTAAAGTAAAGCCATTATGTGGTATAATTGCTTTACCATAAGTTGAATGTCGTTTGCACATCAAAAACTACAAGGTCTAATTTCGCCTAAAATATTAATGTGACAGTTAAAACTCCTGTCAACTCTGCACTGACGTCAGTGTCGTGTAATTCACTATATTCCGCGTTTATTATATTATATTTGAACTTAGAGCTCTTACGTCATTTCGTACGCTAGTTCATTGATAAAGCACACACCGCCGTGACGTGACCAAGCGACGAGACGAGATTGATGGTAAGTGTAGCGTCTGCTCATAACAAATGCTGTGTTACCGTAGAACATTTTTATGTGGCACCACACTGCGCCCGTCACCCAGAGACGTCAGTTTTTAAGTCTCATATGCACAGTGATTACACTAGCTCTCAATGCCCTTCAGACCGAAACAGAGTAATATTTGCACACTAATGCTTTACGGCAGAACAACTGGCCCGGGTTGGTGCATAGGAATCCTACCACCATTAAACAAGAATGGAGCACCGGATCGAGGCTCGGGTCCAGGTGCGTTGTGAATGCAAATTTTTGGTCTATAAAACGCACTCAACATGCAGGAGAAATCTTAGTGGATCTAGTAGCATCGTTTTAATTAACAAAAATAGGGTAATATACTTTCACAAAGATTTTCTACGAAATACTCGGATGAGCATTCCTGAATAGCATCCGAGATACTCCTTTCATAGAATTTTATGTCCATCGAAATACCCTGTAGCAAAAGTATTTATTTCTGTTATTATATAAGTGTAAATATTTTTTTGTAACTTATCTTACTTTACTTTAATTTAAATATCATTCATCAGCATCATTTCGAATCAGAGTTCAAAGTTAGTAGATCACATTTAGGGGGTTTTGCCATAGTTGCCACTCCTGGTGAGCGGATTGCTCGTGGGAATGTAATGGGCAGTAAGAATTATTTATGAATCGTACCAAAATGGCGGCGACGTGGTTCGCCACCCGTCACGTCTCGTTTCCCGGGGGAGCGAATAGTGCGCTACTTTTTTGGCCTCTGCCTACCCCCTAAAATAGGTGACTGTATGTGTAAGTATTTTTAAATCATCTACCTTTTTTCGTATGTTGCGATTATAAGGTATGAACCTTCCTTAGCTCAGTACCAAAGTACGCTGTCGGCTGATAACATTCGTATAAAACAAGATGAATAAAATCAGTAATTCAGGTTAAATCCTAAAATTGTTAATCGATATGATAACTACTCAATCAACCTAATTTACAATGTGCTCAAATGCACGTTAAGAATTTAAACATTTAGAGAAATATTAAACAAAAAGAGACATGGCAGCTTAGGCTCTGGGCGCGAAATCGATTCCTAATGCCGGGACCATTGAATATGTTACTTTCAATTTTAAGTTTTGATTTATTGAGTGCTCAGTGACGAAGGAAAACACTATGAGAAAACCTATACGTTCAAGAAACAACTAATATTTTGAAGACATGTGAAATCTTCACTGGAGCAGCGGGGGGATTATCAGGAGGGAGGAGGGAGGCCTGTGATCAGCTATATAGCATTTATAGACTGTTACTTACTTCACTTTACTTACTAGTAAAATGCAAATAGCTCAAAAACCAGTTATCCATAAATATCGGTGGTTACTTAAAACTTTAACTAAAACAACAGACAGAAGCAACTTAAACTCCAGTTCAGTTTAAATTTGTTTGAATGTAGAACGAGGAAAGAACGGAGAACCACTGAAACTGATCGAGGTCGCTGTGTAAAATGTGAAAACAATATTCTTTTCTATTAAAATTCATAACATCGTTCCTTAAGAGTACTTTATACTCGCAATGAAACGAATTTTTGTGCTGTTGTTGCGAAATTATGTGAAGATAATATTTAATTCATGAATTAATTTAGTTGTTTTTTATGAGAGGCCGATTTCGAACACAGTTAAATTAATGCCCTCATTATTTGTTTATTAATTAGTTATTTATGCGTGTGGTAGCGGCTTAAGAGAATCTACCATCCCATTTCATCCCGTGGGTCTCGTAAAATTTCGAGGAAGCCTCTGTCGACAGAGGGAAAATTAAAACCAGTTGGTGAGCAGCAGCATCTTCTTTGAGCATCTGAATAAATAAGCAGTTTATTTGGTTGCCAACCCCCCCTACCAGGCGTGGCAACTATGGCAAAGTCCCCCTTAGAATGAGACCTACAAACACTTGTGTCAATCTATGGGGGAGGCCTACGTTCAGCAGTGGACTAGAGATAGGCTGAAACGATAACGTAGTTAATAAACAAAAGCTTCTTTTGCGTAATATTATATGTATTAATTATTAAAGTAATATCTTACTACAATAGTGAAGAAAATGTAGTTAAATCTTGCCTGCCGTGTGGTGACGGCGTAAGAGAATTTACCAACCATCTCATCCCGTGGGTGTAGTAAAAGTCGACAAAGGGAAAATGAAAACCAGGAGATGGGCAGCAGCAGCATCTTCTTGGAGCAACTGAATAAATAAACTGCGGTTACCAACCCACCTGCCAAGCGTGGCACAATCCCCTCAAAATGTGAGCTACAAACTTTTGTGTCAATCTGCCCCATGGCAAGCCCGTGTTCAGTAGCGGAGTAGTGAAAAACTGAAATGATGATGATAATGCAAACATACATAACTAATATATAGCATATAGTCACGCCTTTTTCCCATATAAGGCTGGCTTGGCGCGGACTTGTCTGGGCATCTAAGACGTCAGTCATACGTACTTATACTCGTAAGTTTCACTTGCTTATAAAGGTTACAGAGTCCAAGAACATGCAACTAGTTGCTAAAATTGCTACATAGCATTCTTTTTTTTTTATGTTAGAGGAGGCAAACGAGCAAGCGGCTCACCTGATGGTAAGTGATCACCGCCGCCCATGAACATCTACAATACCAGAGGAATAGCAGATGCGTTGCCGGCCTTTGCCATGCATGAAGAATTGAAGAAGGCGTAGTATTTGGATTCTATTATTAGTAGGCAAATAGCTTCATCGTATATACTTTTTTTTTAGTAAATTAAACTAATTTGTGTCTATGAATTTTGAATACTATGATTACTATGACTAGTACCAAAATGGGCACCCATGACGTCTTGTTTTCTGCGGGGCGAAATATTGGCTATGTATATGGCTTTTGCCTACCCCTTTATGAGAAAAAGGAGTGACTGTATGTATGTATGAATGTCATTTTACATCCTTTTGTATTTTTGATAATTGAAACAAATTCTAATTGAAATTTCTCAGTCTATGGTTGATAACACAAACTAATGTTATTTAAATACACATTTTTTTTAATTTAGATTACTTCTTAGCGAATAAAATAAGAAACTTGTATGTGTAGATCGTCAGTTATAAGCATCCTAAGTGGTATATTGCTAATATGATTTACCTACTCTAACTGCATTAGACACTCAGGCGCTGAGATCGTTACAAGATTAAATTCGTATTTATATAGTAAGTACAAGAAGTACGATACAGAACGTTTATAAAATTGGCAAGTAAGTAATAATGATTAAAAAAAAATGGGACTACTCGGTATCTCAACTTTGTTTGATTTTATTTTCAAAATGGTGTCAATATGTTTCGTCAAGACGAATTTATTGTTTTGCTTCTGAAGTAAAAATTTAATTTTAGTGTTTTTTTTTACTCTCATTAACGACGACGTTAACGTCTTGATAAATCCTTACTTAATATATAGCAGAGTGATCGTATATTATTATATATCTATCTCTCAGACATGAATGTCATGTAAAATATATATACAACAACAACTTAAGTGGTCTCGACGTCAAAGATCGAACCTCAGCCACTAAAGTATACCCGCAGGCGAGTTATCACGTCTCTCAGTATTCTATCTCATTCAATTACTGGTAGTACGATTTCTATACAGAAATCCGCCTAGGCGCCGCCACCGCATAACCAGTTTATTTTTTAATTGAATACCTGATGGTAAGTGCAACGTTTTCCATTTTCCAATTTTCCATTTTTTTTTTCAAATGCTGTGTCACCCATAACGCTTCTGTGTGACACCACAATGCGCTCGTCACCCTGAGACATCAGTTCTTAACTCTCAGGTAGCCAGTACTTTCACTAGCTAACAGTGTGATGCCACATCGAACTGTTTATAGCGAGACGGCGTTTGTTATGGACAGGCACTTAACATTAGGTGAACCGACACACAAGTCTACAGTCCGAATGGAGGCCCGCAGCCTCCCTCGGACGGTCATTAGACGACTTATAATCATTTTGAGATATTCTAAGTCGCGCAAGCACGCAGCGAACGCGACAGTCCGAATTTCGAGGTTTTTGTAGGAGTTTATTTATGTATTTATGTTCGGGTCAAACCAAACCTCGCACGCGGGCACCTGACCCTTGAGCACAGTATCCGATGAAGCTGTAAAAGCCAAAAAGGCTAACAGCAATTACATCACCGAAACTATATATAACATTAGGTGAATGGTTTGCTCATCTCCTCATTTCTTATATAAAAAAAATGTTTACTCTGCCTTAGTATACATACCGTCTAGTTACAGTTCAGCTGTTTACTTCAATTTTGAAATGTATAAGCTATATTCAAAATGATTATATTTCATTTATATGAAATGAAATTGTTGAAAACTATATTAAACAAACTTAAGTTAATATTAATCACTGTAATTACTGTTATGTCTGATAATCTAATAATGCTTGCTTTGAAACCCGATATCGGTTTAAGCGTTAAGTTTCAATACGCTGACCCAAATCGAGTTAACAAGTTTATCGATCTGTGTAAGACCATTAATAATTAAGGTCTTGTAGATTCAGGAAATTACAGCAATTTAGTGTGGATACACGTGGACAGATTGGGTAAGTCCAACTTTGACCATGATGTCAATCGACGGCTCCAACTCAGCTGGGCAGCGTTCGGGAAAACGCGTCACATCTTCTCGGCGAATATACTTCAATGACAAAACTAAAGTATTCAAGCAGTACGTGTTGCCAGTGTTGACATACGGAACCGAGACGTGCTTATCCACTGCAGGCCGTTTCAACTCAGGGTCGCTCAGCGAGCTATGGCTGTCTCTATAGCTCTATATATATGCATGCTCGGTGTTCTGTGAGGAAGAATGGTTCTGGAGAGGCAACCCCCAGACGCAGTGTAGGTTGACCCCCTATTAGATGGAGCGACGACCTGCTCGGCTTTGCGGGAAGTCGATGAATGCACGTGGCTCAGTACCGTGTTTTGTGGCATTTATGTGGGAGGCCTACTTGGGGATGAAATGATGATACGCCATGTAATCATCGGCAACATCATTCATTAATTGTTAAAAGCATATTGACTCTATAAGAGCAGTGGCTAAGCAAGATTGGCTTTTGCACAAGGGTCGCCGGCCCGATTCCCGCACGGGTCAAACATTTACCTTTCCTACAAATAGTTGTTTGCAAATTTATGTCTGTGAAACGCACTAACGGATACAGGGGAGAGAATATCGGACAACGTTAATAAAAAAATACAAAAAAGTTAGTATTTCAATAGTGGTAATAAAAACTTAAGATGTCTTCTTTATTTTACTAATCTTTTTTTCTCATTTGTCGTGATGCTTAAGAAGATATACTCGTACGTCGCTTGAAATGGACCTTTTTTATGTTTTTTAAGATTGATGTCCCACGCTAGGATTTCATCTGTATGGTGACTGCATTTTACAGATGTAAATTCCACATGCACAATACTACATAACCCTAAAACTAGGTAGAGAAGCAGAACCAAGGGCTAGGATTCGAACCCAAACCCGCGGCGTAGAAGTCAGGCACTCTGACCACTGGGCCACGCGGTCGACATAGTTTAGTGATTTATTTATTCAAAGAAATCCAATTAAAAGCAAATTAACGTAAGACGAAAAATAATTTTAGGTGGCTGTCAGATCTCCAAGAAAGTTTATGTCACCTTAAATCGAGTTAATTATTTTCAGAAAGAGCTCTTCATAAACTTTTACTGGTTGAGTCAGAAATAACTTTGAACCTGTCTAATAAGGAAACGGATAAGATAATTCGTTTCCTTAACCGGGTTCTTCATGCTTGTAAAATTAAGCGTGTCCAATATTTGTATTCTTGGCGAAGCCAGTCTCATTTTGGACTGTGGTGTTGAACTTGGTCAGTGCAGTTGGGTCATCTTCCTTGATCTTTTAATTTTAAGTGATAATGGTCAGAGTATTTAACTGCTACGTCTCGGGTCCTGTTTTCGGATCCCAGCCGGCACCAACACCTGTACAAAACACGAAAAGTTAGTTTTCGGGTCTAGGTCTCTGTCACTGCATCCTAGTTAACCTCCGATCATGAGCGTTACATCGAGCGCGGGTAGGGTAGGACGCAGAGTGCCGTTATGTTTGCGCATTCACTTGTGACACTTTAGTATCTCCTGTGTGCCGTTGAAGCTCAGGGGCTTAATAGTACGCGAGTGACCTAAGTTCGATCCCGGTGCCGACCTCTAAAGTTGTTTTGTAATTTTAAGTGCTGATTGGCCACGTACACAGCGGTGAAGGAAAACATCGTGAGGAAACTTGCATGTCTGAGGAATAAAACTATTTGGAGGACATGTCGAGTCCACGAACCCGCATTGGAGCAGCGTGGCGAAATCTACCCAGCTTCAAAGCCCCCTCAAAAATGAGAAGAGGTGTTTAGTCATAATAGGTAGAGAATTACGCAAACGTTGTTAAGCTTTAATATTCAATGACCAAGAAAGAGTGATCAATACGTAATTTTATAAAAGTTAATTTTATTATTTATTAATTATTAAAGTGTTATTATTAAAGAGAATCTTCCACCCCATCTCATTCCGTGGGTGTCGTAAAAGTCGACAGAGGAAAAATGAAAACCAGGGTTTGGACAGCAGTATCTTCCTGGAACATCTGAATAAATAAACTGCGCTTGCCAACCCGCCTGGCAAGCGTGGCAACTATCGTGGCAAAATCCACCAGATGAGAACTACTAACTTTTGTGGCAATCTATGGGAGAGGTCTATGTTCTACAGTGGACTAGTGATAGGCTTAAATGATGAAGATGATGATACACCAGTCGTGAAAGTTAAGCGCTTAATAGTTTTTTATTTAATTTATAGTTGCGGTCATGATGAATTCATGATATATTTTCGGTTAAATTTGTGCTGTTAGCCTTCTTGGCTTTTACAGTTTAGTCGGACAGCTAAGCTTGGTTTGGTTTGACCCAAACATATATTGTACTATCCCTAAGGTCCTCCTCCCTCTCTTTCTACTGAGATACGTACGGACTGGCGATTTGTGTCGGTAGCTCTGGAATGCGGGTGTTCTTGAAGAATCTAAAGAACGATTGACGAAGACATGATGGAACTCGCCAGTTTCTATATGTTACAGCTATTCTGGTGCGATAGCTATCGGAAATACCTTGAACAAACTGCAATATTAAAAACTAATAATCAACTCTTATTGTTTCATATTAGCCTTCATACATACATACAGTCACGCGTTCTTCCCATTGGGGTAAGCATAGACCACATCTTTCCACTTGCTACGATCCTGACACACATATTTCGTTTTCATACAAGTTCGTCGGTTGCGGGTACTTTTGACATGGCTTTTCCTTAAAACGTCTCGTGTTACGTTCGCCTTTTTTTAACATGGGGAAATCCCTAACGCATACCCGCCTTCACGGGGGGAAGGACGGGTTATGTCGGAATTGCACCGACTAAAACCCCATGGTGTTCCGCCATCTCCGCATGTTGGCAGGGCAACGGGAACGCTCACGCACACATCCGCGTCCCCACCGGCGCCGGCCGCCTATCAATCGGCAGCCCCTCCTCGGGAGAGGACAACTCCTCCCCACTCTCCTTCCCAGCAAGGCGCGCCGGAACATACGACGCGCCCTGCAGCACGGCCCCCTTTGTGCGCGCAACGGAACCCGAGTTCGCCACGCGGAGGCCACGGAGCCAGGAAACTTGCAAGTCAACCCTTACTAACTTGCCCATTCACACTTGCCTTATAAATCTGTTTCGTCAATCTTCTTTCATCCATATTCTCTCTATGTACAAATCATCGTTGCATCCCTTTCATTATCTTTATCACTACACCGCCAAACCGCACTAAAGCCACTCTGCTCTAGTGCAGTTTGGCGGACTTCACGTGTCGATGAAATATCTGTTATTCCTGAGAAATGAAAGTTTCCTAATTGTAATCCATCCCAAGCCGGTTGTAATACCCAACTATCTTCTCTATTGAAATTAGGATGTTTTTTAATTTCAATAGCCTCGCGAATCATCCTTGGTAGGAATCGGTGTTCTTTTGCAAGGATTTGTGATTTATCAAATCTGATGTAATGATCCAGAACATGGTTACAGACTGCAGACTTCCTAGAACCACTGCGAGACTTCAAGATACAGTTAGGTCTTTCTGCGTAGATCGGACCAAAGAAAAAATAATAATTAAATGTTGAGTGCTTTACAGCACAGATGTCCTGATGTCATTGTTAACCCGGGGTGGGTTAACTATGACATCAAGACATCTATCACCTCAGTCCACCCGTGACCTGTGCTGTGACGGGTGTTGTAAAGCACTCAAAACGTCGGGTTAGAAATAGTTCAGAATTGAACGCGATAAAATCTGTAAAAAATTATTTTATTTAAATGTGTAGTGTTCGCGTAAATATAAGAAATCATTATGTAATTAAGCGTTGCAATTTAGCGCTTAAATTGCAATTAATATTTTTTGTGGTGCCGGTACCTTGGATCGAACCCAGATCACTATTGCTTCACGACAGAATAACTGGCACTGCGGTGGTACCTATTTAGACGGATATCTGCATGGGAATCTTATCACCATTTAATAGAACTTTAGACACATCTCTCCGAGGAAAGAAGTAAAAGAAGAAGGGAAAGGTAGTTGTGTACCTAAAAGTAGTATAAATTATTTATGCTGTGTAGACGATGACCTCAATGTACACTAATCTCTCTCTGTTATTATCACATTTATGTACTCTAGTACCAGTAGTTTTTATTGTATAAAGTGACAAAACGAGCAACTCGTTCACCTGATGGTAAGTGCAACGTCCGCCCACAACAAATGCTGTGTCACCGAGAATATTTCTGTGTGACACCACACTGCGCCCGTCACTTTGAGACATCAGTTCTTAAGTCTCAAATGCCCAGTGATTACGCTAGCTCACGGTGCCCTTCAAACCGAAACACAGTAATGCTTGCACACTACTGCTTCATGGCAGAATAACTGGCCCTGGGGTGGTCCCTACTTAGACGGATTCCTGCATAGGAATCCTACCACCTTTGCAAGATGTTATATCTACGAATACGTCTGTCTGCCTGTATGTCTACGAAACAGGTCTCGTTTGATCACAAAGGGAATGTATGTGGGAAATTACGGTTAATTTGATGGATATTTATGTAAATTAAACACGACTAAATTACTCTAAATCGTAGTATGTCAATACTTAAAATTATTTTTATTTACATCACTATTTAGCTACTTTCATTATTGTTTTCAAACAAGAAATACAAAGAATGTAAACCTGTTAAGATAATTTTCGTAATTTCTTATTTCTAATTTCTTTATTCATTCTTAATTTTTTATTAGCAAAAAGAGTATTAATTTTACCTGAAACATTCCTAAGTCTTCGCAGATCTTATTTCAGTAATCAAAACGTCTTATTTACCGTCAGCCTCCTTAATCGGGTAATAAAAAGTTCTGTTAAAAACAGACCACTTATCATTGCCTAAATAAGAAAAAAATGATTCCCTAATTACAGCTACGCAATAAGACACTCTTTAAGATAAAGTAAATGTTAAAAAGAATCGTGGAAAATGTCATTTTTATTACAGCGGCGTATCTGAGGTTCACAGCAGGATATAGTAAAGTAACAGCCTATGAATGTCTTACTGCTGAGCACAGGCTTCCTCTTATTTCTGAGAGGGTTTTGGAGCCAAGATGACTCCGCCAGCCTACTCAAGTGCGGTTGGCGGAGTTCACATATTGTCGTAATATTTTTTTTTTCTCAGACATACAGGTTTCCTCGCGATGTCTTCCTTTACCGCTCCGCACGTGGTAAGTAAGCACTTAACATTGCAGAACAATTTTAGAGGTTCCAGAACCAAGGAACGAACTCCGGCACGTCCGGCCCCTGAGCTCCCACGGCTCATCACGATATAAGTCTCCTACAAAGATTTTCCCAAAAAATTGTCTAGTGCCTGTATCTGTCGATTTCTCTTACATTAAGCGACTCCACACCCCATTTAGTGACTCCCCCCTTTACCAGCGCCAGTTATTCTGTCGTCAGGCAGTGGTGTGCCAAATGGTTTAAAGGACACCGAGGCTAGTGTAATTCCTGTACGTATGAGACTGAAGAACTGATGTCTCATGGTGAAGTGTACAGTGTAGTGCTACACAGAGATTCCTAACGCAAAGTACTGTGTGACACCACTATTATGGCAGGCGTGGTGTCACCATAGTGTGAACAACGTGCTTGTTCTGTTATAGTATTCTATTAAAAAAAGTCAACGAGAAAGGTTTGTTCAGCGAAAGACTGTAATGATGACGGCAATGACTGGCGCGTCTTCACAGGGTCTTCACTTACAAATGTCTATGACACTGCATTGTTTATTCAAACTTTTATCGACCAGGAGGATAACATTATCATAAACAGATTTATTAAACGGAATTTTACAATATTTTTTAAAAGTTATTTATCATCCTTATATAAAATATAAAAATATTAAATTTAATATTGCATATGACATTTTGTTCTATTATCCTATGATATTTTATTCTAGTATCTATATACTATTTCAATCGTATAATAATTTCGAACTTTATACTTCTTCGCACGGGTACTATAATAGAAAGATAAATTAGTACTTTATTTGGACAAATAGAACAACAACAATCCCTTCACTAACATTTTTATAGCGGCTATGCTCATCGGCGGCTCTGCAGCTGGTCAGATAATTTTAAGTTACCAAAATAATGTTGTATTTATGGGAACATAAGCCATGAAAGTTTAGTGGCTTAGTGTTAGCAAAATAAAACGACCTCTCTCGACCGCTTCGGCGCAAAGAGAGCCGCGCACCTCGATGATGCCCAAGTCGCATGAAACCGAGCGGCGCGGCGTTCGAGACCGCGGCCGCCGTATTTATTATAGAGCGTTTCAAAGTTTTAAATAAAAAAAATATAATTAAAATTAAAAACCCCTATTCAATTGTTTCTAGTTTACAAAAAACAAAATGAATAGGTAGGTAAGTAATAGAACGTAGTCTAATCGCGCGTAGCGCGGGCGAGCTGTTCGTTCACACCGCAGCATTTTTCTTACTTTTAGCATTTTTATACCCGTCGTAACTTCTAAACGATAGGTCCGATTCGAATAATTTAAAGAGGAATTTACATGTACATAATCAACCTTGACTATAACACTATTTAGTAGGATAAGGATTAATATTATGATAGGAATGTCATCATCTTTCGATTCTAGCCGTGTTTTGATTGACTAATTTGAACAAAAAGTGGTCATTGTGACTTAACTATTATATAGTTAGACATACAGCCTCGCGGACTTTTTTTGTGAGTAATGATGAGTACTATGAAAATGTAGTACATTATTTTATTTATCATCAATAGTTTTTGCAGCGCACGCCAAATAATTACTTTTATTAGTAAATTTTTAATACCTTGAGTTACATCGTAACAATTTTCGTAGAGATCTCAGTTTTTTTATTAAATTAAATATAACTCATGTTAAACGCTGATAATGTAGATGTATATACACTCGGCGTCAAAAAAATCGCACATCCGAAAAAAATAATTTAAATACTATTTTAAGACAACAGGCCAATGGCAATATTGTGGTTTGAGGGTATCATTCGAAAGGTAATTTCATTAGCTTTCAGGAATTTTAATTGAATTTTATTTTTATAACGAGACGAAAGAGAAATTAAAGAAAAAGACAGGGTATGTACAAATTTGCAAATTAATAATTTAAAAAAAAACTTAATAAATACAAAAAAAGTTCTTAAAACCTAGTGTTACCCCCCCTTGCCTTGATAACGGCTTCCATGCGATCTTTCATGGACCTTACAAGGATCGCAACAGCCTCTTGGGGTATTTGTTCCCACTCTTCAAGTACCGCATCTTGGAGCTCTTGAAGAGTGGCTGGAGCTGGATCTCGAGCTCGCACGCGCCGTTTTAGGTCATCCCAGAGATGTTCTATTGGGTTAAGGTCTGGACTTCGTGCTGGCCAATGCATAACAGGGATATCGACCTCCTATAAATACCCGTCCCGTACAATAGCCGCGGTGTGGTAACGAGCATTATCATGCATTAACATGAATCCATCACCGACATAACCAGCATACGGGACCACATGTTCCTCCAGGATTTCAGTAATGTACCGACCAGCATTTAATGACCCTTGCCCACGGCCACCCCGAGTCCGGGAAACGCACACAAGTTCCGTTTTCCCGTCGACGGAAATGCCGCCCCAAAACATACACGAGCCACCCCCGTATTCGACGGATTCTTCGAAGCAGGATTGTGTGAACCTCTCCCCCTGTCTTCTGTAGACCCTTCTACGTCTGTCATTGCAGAAGATACAGACCCTCGTCTCATCAGAGAAGAGTACGGTCCGCCACTGTTCTAGAGTCCACTCGCAATGATTGCGAGCAAAGTCTAGGCGATCTCTGCGATGCTGTGCAGTAAGTTTTGGACCTTTAGTAGGTATATGGGCTGTTAAACTCTTTTCGTGTAACCTTCTTCTTATCGTAGAAACACTCACAGATGTTTTCCGAGTTGATCGAAGCTGTTGTTGCAACTCAACAGCATTTGTAAAACGGTTTCGTAAAGATGTCGTAACGATGAAACGGTCATCTCTTTCTGAAGTGCACCGTTTTCTTTCAGATCCCGGTTTTCTAACATAACCACCAATCTGCTGAAAACGTTGGAACACCCGTCGAACTGAAAAACGGGACAGGTTCAACTGTCGAGCAACGTCACACTGCCGCATCCCCGACTGCAATAGGGCAATCACTTGAGCGGCTTCTTCAGAGCTGATGTCCATCTTTACTTGTTCTTACTTGGGTTACTTGGTCACGTGTGTTCACTGCAAAGTCTAAATTACGACTGGCCCATATTTCATCCAGATCGACCCTTTTATACCCTTTTTAGGTGGTGTAACTAGCGTCCTTACTAACGAGCATTTGACAGTGTTTATTTTTGACGCTCTATAATGATAAATGTTTTAAGGATTTCATGATTTTTTTAATAATAATGTAAAGCTATTCAAATACCCATTTCAAACATACCAATATTTATATAAATATAATTCGTTTCTAGCCATTACAGCCATTTTTCGCGCAAACTCAGTCTCAGAGTGTAGATGCAAGAATTTTTAAAATCGGTTCACTAGTTTTTGAATTTACTCATTACAACCAAACATACAAAAAATAAAATCTTTTCTCTTTACAATATTAGTTTAGATTAATTTAGATAAGATTTTTGTTCTATTAGTCATTACGAAAACACATATATTCGCGTATACGTTTATCTTAAGAGTAGGCAGAAATTCCACCTTCATTTCTACTTTCTACTGGTGGTAGGAGAGTCCGTCTAAGTAGGTACCACCGCACTAGTTATTCCGCCGTGAAATGGTACAGTGCAAACATTCCTGTGTGTCTCAGGGTGACAGGCGCAGTGTGGTGCCACACACAAATGTCATGGGCAACACAGAAATTGTTATTGGGAGACGCACTTACTATTTTTATAGGAGATTGTGACGAAGATGTCTCGTCACTCCATACTATAAAAAAAATTTTCAAAAAAATTCAGTATTACGCTATCTGATTGTGTTCCTAAAATAATAACAGTGGTAGAGCCACGCAACAGCTTATGCTGCTGCATGAATGGGCCGGCTCGACCGGGGAAGTACCACGACCACACAGAATACCGGCGTGAAGTAGAAGTAAAATATACTTCTGCGTTTCGTCTGGTGAGTGTTGGTAACCGGAGGCCCAACCACCCCCCCTCCTCCAAACACCATGGTAGCGGAAATAAATCATCTACCCCAGGGGGGTACCAGTACCGACGGTTCTGGAGAATCCCTCACTGGCCATCCACGCTCAAGCTTGCCTTCGTTATCTGAGCGTGGGTGCTAAGGCTGCCCCGCGTATTCTGGGGGGGGGGGGGGCAAAACCCCGCTCGATTCGCACTCTGCTCGGGGCAAACGAAGCAACAAGACTACGGCACCCCTTACCACGCTCGCCGTGGACTTTTGCAATATCAGGGGACTTCACTCCAATCTTAACGCCGTCCACTACCATCTAGAGACGGCGAAGCCGGCCTTGCTTTTCCTAACAGAGACACAGATATCTTCTCCGGCGGATACCGCTTATCTCTCCTACCCGGGGTACAAATTGGAAAACTCTTTTGTGCCTCGGGCCGGGGTTTGTGTATACGTCAGAGAGGATATGTGTTCTCGACGCCTCGGCAGTCTTGAAGGTACGGACCTGTCCATCCTTTGGCTGCGCATAGATAGCGACGACCATCCTCGCGTCTATGGGTGCCTCTATAGGTCCCATAGCGAAACTGACCGACTCATCGACCACATCCAGATGGCTGCAGATTCCCTGTTACAGCAGATCCCATCCGCAGAGATTGTGTTACTTGGCGACTTTAATGCCCACCACGCCGATTGGCTAGGGTCTCGTACCACCGATCATGCGGGTATATCTGTTTATGACTTTGCCTTGGCATATGATCTGACACAACTGGTTCCTTCGCCAACGCGGGTTCCGGACGTGGAGGATCATACGCCTTCCCTGCTGGACCTTCTGCTGACCTCTCATCCGGACAGATATCAAGTCTCCGTCGATGCTCCTCTGGGATCTTCGGACCACTGTCTGATCCGAAGTAGGTGCCTCTCACGTGTTCATCGCGGTTGCGATCTGCAAGCAACCGCCGTGTGTGGCACTACAGGTCAGCAGATTGGGATGGGATGCGGTCCTTCTTTGCATCCTACCCTTGGAGGCGGGTTTGCTTCTCGCTAGATGATCCGAACGCCGTTGCTGAATCTGTCACTGATGTTGTACTTCAGGGTATGGAACTCTTTGTTCCATCCTCTGTCGTGCCCATCAGTGGCAGATCCCAGCCTTGGTTTGGTCGCACCTGCAAAATGGCATCACGCCAAAAGCAGGAGTGTTACCGGACCTGGGCCAAAGCATCGGCGTCTCGAGATGTAAAAACTAGCGAACTGAAAAAGAAGTACAACTCTGCCTCTAGGTCCTTCAAAAGAGCTATTTCCAAGTCAAAGTCAGAGCACATTGGCAGAATTGGCGAGAAATTAGTCCGCCTCCCTTCGGGAACTCGTGCATTCTGGTCTCTCGCCAAGGCTGTCCTTGGGAATTTCTGTCAGCCATCCCTTCCATCTCTGCACAGGGAGGATGACTCGCTGGCCAATGCCGCTAAGAAGAAAGCCGATCTTTTAGGCTCCCTTTTTGCGGCCAACTCGTCTCTCGATGACAGGGGGAACACGCCGCCGATCATCCCGCGGTGTGAATGCTCTATGCCGGAAATCAAGTTCCTGCAGAGTTCTGTGCGCAAAGCACTATTCTCCCTGGACATCCATAAGTCAAGTGGGCCTGATGGCATCTCCCCTATTGTGCTGAGGATGTGTGCTCCAGATTTGGCACCGGTCTTAACGCGTCTTTTCCGGTACTCCTACTCTGTAGGCGTCGTCCCGAACACATGGAAGACAGCTTTGGTGCACCCGATCCCTAAGAAAGGCGACCGCTCAGATCCGTCCAACTACAGACCCATCGCCATCACCTCCTTGTTCTCCAAAATAATGGAGTCCATTATAAACTGCCAGTTCTTGAGGTACCTAGAGGAGCACCAGCTGATTAGTGACCGCCAGTACGGTTTCCGTCAGGGTCGCTCAGCTGGTGATCTTTTAGTCTACCTTACGCATAGATGGGCGGAGGCAGTCGAGAGCAAGGGGGAGGCCCTGGCAGTTAGTTTGGACATAGCGAAGGCCTTTGATCGGGTTTGGCACAAAGCGCTTCTCTCGAAGCTTCCTTGCTATGGGCTTCCCGAGAAATTATGCAATTGGGTCACCAGTTTTCTCGCAGACCGGAGCATCAAGGTCGTAGTAGACGGTGCATGCTCGGACTCCAAGTCTGTGGGTGCTCCGCAAAGCTGCGTGCTATCGCCAACCCTGTTTCTTCTGCATATGAATGATATGTTACAAATTAGTAACATTCATTGCTATGCAGACGACAGTACTGGTGATGCCTTGTACACCGGCCGTGCTAATATTTCTCGGGAACACGTCGACGAGTGCCGGAACAAACTTGTGTCTGAAGTCGAGATTTTGTTAGACAAAATCTCAGACTGGGGCCGACTAAACTTAGTCCAGTTTAACCCAAATAAGACACAGGTTTGCGCGTTTACCGCTAAAAAGAAACCCTTCGTCGTAGCACCTCGTTTTAGAAACACTCCCCTCGTTGCCTCAGCCAGTATCGGAATCCTTGGCGAAGACATATCGAATGACGTTCAGTTTCGCGGTCACTTGGAAGGGAAGGCCAAATTGGCTTCTAAAAAGCTTGGCGTGCCCAGTAGAGCGGGACAGTACTTCATGCCGGTCCACCGCTTGCAACTTTACAAGGCGCAGGTTCGGCCTCACATGGAGTACTGTTCTCATCTTTGGGCGGGGGCACCCTAGTGCCAGCTCCTTCCTTTTCACCGTATTACCGAAGAGCGGCTCGAATCGTCGACGACCAGGTTCTTTCCGATCGGCTTGATACACTGGCCTTGCGAAGAGATGTTGCATCTCTTTGCATTTTTTACAGGATTTACAACGGGGAGTGTTCCGAGGAATTGTTCGGAATAATTCCAGCCGCTGGTTTTCACCATCGCACTTTGCGGCAGAACACAAAATTCCATCGTCACCACTTGGATGGTTGGCATTCCACCACAGTGAGTTTTTCGCGGAATTTTCTGCCACGCACTACCACTTTATGGAATCGGCTGCCGCCGGCGGTTTTTCCGGTCCGATACGACTTAGGGACCTTCAAGAAAAGAGCCCATTCCTTCCTCAAAGGCCGGCAACGCACCCGCGATTCCTCTGGTGTTGCGGTTGTTCATGGGCGGTGGTGATCACTTACCATCAGGTGAGCCACTCGCTCGTTTGCCCCCTCTCCTATATAAAAAAAAAATAGAATAGAAAAAACGTTAATCGACTCACGTACGCATATAAAAACAGTGTTGAATAAAGAAAAACTTTGTTTCGGCAAAAATATTGGTTCAATATGTGGTTCAACGTGATACACGGTTTTGTTTACCACTTTCATACGTTATAAAATTTAATGTTGCACAATATTAAAAACGATATAATAAACACAACATACATGAGTATAATTAAGTTATGAAATAAAAAAAATATATATTTCGAGGGGCGAGATAAGCAAGGAAAATCGATATGATGTACTTATTACAAATGGCTTTATTTGAAACGGTGAAATATTAATGTTTTTAGAACGTATCAACAATATCACTACAGGGACAGCTGTCGTGATTAATGACTGTATTTAGTACAACGCACCCGTAATTCCTGTGGTATTGCGGCGGCGGTGGTCACTTACGAGTACCATCAGTTGAGCCGTTTGCTCGCTTGCTTCTACAATAAAAAAAAACACAATTCAAGGCGTGAATCGTGATGACGAAGTGAAGTATTATGCGGGGACAAATATTTAGGTTTTGGGTGTAAGTTGGCCGTGTGGTAGCGGCTTAAGAGAATCTTCCACCCCATCTCGTCCCGTGGGTGTCGTAAAAGTCGACAGAGGGAAAATTAAAAGCAGAAGATGGGCAGCAGCATCTTCCTGAAACATCATAATAAATAAACTGCGGTTGCCAACCCGCCTGCCAAGCGTGGCAACTATGGCACAATCCCCCCAAAATGAGAGCTACAAACTTTTGTTGCACTCTATGGGGGAGGCCTATGTTCAGCAGTGGACTAATGGTAGGCTGAAATGGTGGTGGTGGTGGTGGGTGTAAGTAATTTTATTTTCGTATATTTTCGCTTGCTTATTTATGAGCCCGGGCGGAGCAGGCATCCTGTCCCACCCAGGCTACGCCCATGTTTTCATTTATTAATCGTTTATAAGTCTATTTGAAGCCAAGCATGAAAAGCAGGAAGAATGTTGTTGCAATTGCTGTATACTTCGTGTATGCTTGCAACACTTAAAAAAAACAATGCCTCTCAGTAGGATTTCTCCTGTGTCGTGGGTGCGTTTTACATACATATATTAAACATGCATAAACACCCAGACCCGGAACAACTATATTATTGATACTTGTTCCGGGTAATATTTGTGTCGAGCGGGGAATAGAACCCGCGACCCGCGGCGCAGAAGTCAAGGGCTTAACCACTGCGCCAACCGAGCCGACATGATCTTTGATCAAAGTATTAAAAGAAATATGGTTCCTCATTTATTTTTTAAAGCGTTGCCCCACATTAGGATTTCTACTGTCACGTGGGTGCGTTTCACAGACATAAATTTCACATGCACAAACACCCGTGACAAAAATTGAACCCGCGACCCGAGGCGCAGAGGCAAAGGCTGCGCTAAGCGAGCCGACAAAATTTTCTATTACAAAACAGAGCTTGATAGTGCTTTCTTTTCGTTTCGATCGGTAAAACCACTGCATTGTCACCGTCTCAGATTTAAAAAGTTGAAAAGTTTAACCTTGATGTTGAAATGTCTCATACGCGTTTCAAAATAAATATAAGATAAAAATCTAAGAAGCAGTGGAAAGATGGAATCTAACTTATACGAAAGATTCGAGCGTTTATTAAATAATATTCGCGTTATGTTATGTTATGCGTTTGTTGGGTCCTCCGAGGTCGTGATTTTCTTATTTTACTACTTTTAAATTAACAATATACAATAGTAGCTTAATGTTGTGTTAGTCAAACTGGCTGCCACCAGCTCTTAGACTCTTAATAGAGAACAGAAGTGTCATGCTGACGAGCGCAGTGCATAAGTGTGTGTGACACCCAGAACACTAACTAACACACGTGAAATACATTTCAGTTTTCAATTAAAAACTCCCAGCTTTATGAACATGATTAATCAGACTGGCCAATGATTATTTCATAGCAGTATGCGTCGCCACTAAAATACTTTTCATAATTTTATCTTTTCGTATATAATCCTCGACTTAAAAGTTCATTTAATCATAATTTATTGGGTTTTGTTAAAATTAAAAATCAATGTTCGTTCAATCGAAATTGAAAGCGGCGATTATTCTTCAAATCGTCTAAAATTATTCGTAGAGAAATCGCTTCGACTAGTCAACAATATGGCTTTTTTGTTACTCTTTCTATAATAGTCGTATTGTTGTCTTCTCTACTATATGTTTCTTTTGTAATAAAATGTAACTTGTAAAAAAATATATTTGCTTTTTATCAAAATGAAACTTTAAAATGGCAGTGTAAGAAATTAAAAAGCTGACACACTTTCGTGTAATAAATGATTAATTGAATAGCAGATTTTGCCTTTTATGTTAACTCTAGAAGTAGTGTAGCTTTATTGTCATCATCATTTCAGCCTGTCATAGTTCACTGTTGAACATAGGCCTCCCCCATAGATTGGCATAAAATACGGTCCTGAGCCACCTGCATCCATCGACTTCCCACAAAAACGTGCAGATTATCACTCCAACTAGCGGGTGGTGGTGGTGTTGGGTGGGGTAAAAGCAGTCTAGGGCGTCTCGCCCTAGACTGCATTTGCTGGTACGAGGTTGCTACTCGAGAACCTTTCTTCCCCAACGGTTATCGGTTTTACGGCGAATACGGCCGGCCCATTGCCACTTCAGCTGGCTAATCCTTAGGGCTATTTCTGCGGATATCATCATTACGGATTTTATCTCGCAGAGGAAAACCGAGCCTAGCTCTTTCCATAGGTCACTGAGCGACTTTAAGCTCCCTCATGCGGCCTTCAGTGAAGAGCAACGCCTCGGTTCCGTATGTCATCACTGGCAACAAGCACTGGTTGTAAACTATGGTTTTGTGACATTAAGATAAACTCGACGAGAAGATTTTATGCAGTTTCCTGAACGCTGCCCAGCCAAGTTGGATCCGTCGGTTGAACTTTAGGTCAAAGTTGTACCTTAAGACCTACTTGGGAGACACTATTGAGAGCATAGTGCTAAGGCTCTCGAAATCGATACGTAAACGCGGTTCAAAAGCGATATAAGTCTTTAGTTCTTCAAGAGATTATCGCCGCTGAAACTCAACTGTTTGGAAATAGACAGAGTATTCAGGAAAGGACACATCTCTCGTTTTTTCTACTTTCATGAGCGTTTTCATACAATCTTGTCGGTTCACTTGTTCAACTCTTTCTCTTTCCTTTTCTTTAATCAAATCTCTGCAACTATAAATTGTTCAATTCATTGTACGCTAGGGATTAAAAACGTTCAGTCAATTAATATGGATATTTCGAAAGTTATTGTTAGCATCAAAGTGCTTTCACTTTGATGCATTATTAGCTAAGATTTTTAATATTTAAACAGCAATACTATTATCATAGTATATTTATGCTACGTTTTCGTACTGTAATTTTAATTTAGAGTAGTTCTTTGAACATTTATTCATATACGTCCGTTTTTCCTTAAATATCTTACACTAAGAGTTATAGACAGAGTATTTTTTTTTATTTTTTATTTTATAAAGTGATGAAACGAGAAAAACGTTCACCTGATGGTAAGTGCAACGTCTGCCCATAACAAATGCAATATTACCCAGGAAATTTCTGTGTAACACCACACTGTGCCCATCACCCTGAGACATATGGTCTTAAGTCTCATATGCCCAGTGATTACGCTAGCTCACAGTGCCCTTCAAACCGAAACACAGTAATGTTTGCACACTACTGCTTCACGGAAGAATAACTGGCCCTGGGGTGGTACCTACCTAGACGGATTCCTGCATAGGAATCCTTCCTCCATTTAGCAAGTAAGTATGTGTAATCACTGGGCATATGAGACTTAACAACTTAAGTCTCAGAGTGACGGGCGCAGTGTGGTGCCGCATATGTATGTTCTGGGTGACACAGTGACTGTTATTGGCAGACGTTGCACTTACCATCAGGTGAACGTTTAGCTAGTTTCGTCACTTTATCCAATAACGAAACAAAAATTAAAATGCCTTTTAAAATGCCAAGGAAATGCTGTTGACTACAACAGCCGTCACACGTCTCTTCTCGTTACCCGCAAGGGCGGGAAGTGGGCTTCGTGAGTGGCCTCTGCCTACCCCTTATACGGGAAAAAGACGTGACTGTATGTACGTATGTATGAAAGTGCTGCCCGTCACCGGTTTATATATTTTTGTCTAGCATTTTTCGAAATGGCTATTCCGCCACCTATCGGAAGTCATAAGGTTATCCTGAGTCCTAGTCGACTCTTACGACACCCACGGGACGCGATAGAGTGGCAGATTTTCCTACGCCGCCACCACACGTCAATTAAAATAAAAAGTACGATTTATTACCTTCCTCAACGGCTTTTTAAAGTTAAAAAAAATGTGCTGTACTAATTATCATGATTAATTGCAGTATTAAGAGACGGAATCCAACGCAGTAAAGGTAAATAAAATGTTAAAGAAACTAAAAAGAATTTCTTAAAGCGGTTTATTAATTTTAGTCTTCATTTAAAGTAAGCCATTTGTGTAGTCAAAACAAAAAGCTGAATTCTGTGGAAGGTAAATAAAAAATTTCGTCCTAAATCAAAATGAATTTTCTTAAAAAAACTATTACACACACTATCTTAAGGGGTATGCGCTGTATGCGGTATGCGGTATGTCTCTGCGAGACAGAATCCGTAACGTCAATATGCGTAGCGGAACTTGTGGAACCGGCGTAGTCCTGTGGATTAGCAAGATGTAGTGGCAATAGGTCAGCCATACAGCTTATAGAACCGATCGGTAAAAAAGGTTCTCGAGTGGTAACATCGTACGGAGTATAAGGTTACCTCACAAGACGGAGCGAAGACCTGCGCGGTTTTTCAGTAAGCCGATAGACGCTGGCGGCACAAAACCGAGGCAATCTAATGAGGAGGCCTATATTCAGCAGTGGACTTTTGATGAGCTTAAATGATGATGCTAATGAAACATATTTATGACAATCGTTATAACTAAAAATAACTACTGTGTATGTATTTTAAATTTATATTATATCATCATCACATCAGCCTATCACTAGTCCACTGCTGAACATACATATCTTCATATGATTTTTAAAAACATATAGTGTTTTATTTTTCATCCATCATCATTATTAACCTATCACTGGTCCATTGAACACAGGCCTCCCCCAAAGGTTACCACAGAAGTTTGCATCTCTCATTTTGGGGGGATTTTTGCCATAATTGCCACGTTTGGCAGGCGGGTTGGCAACCGCAGTTTTTTTATTCAGATGTTCCAGGAACATACTGCTGCCCATCTCCTGATTTTTATTTTCCCTCTGTCGACTGTTACGTCACCCACGGGATAAGATGGGCTGGTAGATTTCCTTAAGCCGCTGCCACGCGGCAATTGTGTATTTTTTTAATTTGTTGGTTATTTAAATGAAGTACCATTCTGAATACAATGAAGTGGCAATAGCACCTAATGTATTTTACAATAATGTCCAGATCATGGCCATAATAAATAATATACAAATATGTATGCTATATTTATAATTCAAACGGGGAACTTTTTTACTGGTGGTAGGATTCCTATGCAGGAGTCCGTCTAGGTAGGTACCACCCCAGGGCCAGTTATTCTACTGTGAAGCAGTAGTGTGCAAGCATTACTGTGTTTCGGTTTGAAGGGCACTGTGAGCTAACGTAATCACTGGGCATATGAGACTTAAGAACTATGTCTTAGGGTGATGGGCACAGTGTAGTGTCACACACAAATTTTCTGGGTGACACAGCATTTGTTATGGGCAGACGTTGCACTTACCATCAGGTGAACGTTTTGCTCGTTTCATCACTTTATGCAATAAAAAAAATCTTATATCTCATGTTCGATCGTTTATAAGGTGCTACTGTAATTTGTATACTAATGCTAAAATGATAGATGGTGATGGCTGGCAGATCCGTTTGAAACAGGAATATACAGATTATTTCATTAAGCAAATCTGAAGATTTTAAGAGTATCTAAATATTTTACATGTAAATTTTCGGATATTTAACATAAGAGATATGATGATTCCTTTGTTTTAGAAACTTTTCATTAACATCATGTGAGTTTGTTAGAATATTTACGTCAAAATTTGCAAGCTGATTATGGACAACTTTCTCTTGGCATATCAAATTTAAATTTTGTGTCCTCGTTCCATTTCGATTATCATATTTTTTTTTTGGTAGAGATGACCTGATTTCTACATTCAGGATCGTTTCCGCAGAACGAACTCAGAGAGAACTCTAACGATTACTTCGGTCTTACGGTGTTGAAATTTAGTATACTTTTAGATAGGATAGCAAAGCGTAATTTCAGTGATAAACTTATACCGTAGCCAAGGCCTATGAGCTTCTTTTTATTGGATAAAGTAAGGAAACCAGCAAAACGTTAACATGATGGTAAGTGCAACATCTGCCCATAACAAAGGCTGTGTCACCCAGAACATCGCTGTGTGACACCACACTGCGCCAGTCACCCTGCGACATCAGTTCTTAAGTCTCAGATTGCCAAAAATCACGGTCCTGAGCCACCTGTGCCACTCGAGAAACTTTGTTCCCCAACGATTATCGGTTCTACGGTTCTCTGCTGCGGATATCATCATCGCGGATTTTATCACGCAGACAAAACTCCGAGGTATCTCTCGCGGCCTGTAGTGTAGGACCACGTCTCATTTCCGTATGTCAAACAGGCCTGTATGTCAGCCACGGTTACTAAGCCCCCCCTCCCACGACAAGGCGAAGACCGATTTGGGTGGGGGGAGGTGGGATGTTCACCCACCTAGGCGAACTCCTGCATAGGAATCCTTAGAACTCTTAGATCGCCTTGAAATATGGAATACGCGTTGTATTTATGTCTATATATGTTCTGATGCTGGAGTTAGGATGATTACCTTAAGATGGAAGTCCTTAATTAATCAACAAGAATTTAAAACTATGCATGCCTATACGTTCAGTTTTGATTAAGTCGCTAGAAAGGCGTGTCATTGAAGATGTGGAGCGGAACTAACCGGATAAACACCTCGCAACAATAACGCGTTACTGGTTGTACGCATAGATTGAGAAGCATATCCAACTTTGAACACCTTTTAAGAAACAAAAAAATTACAGTAATGTTCACATTTATGTTAAATTATTTTTTTCTGTTATGATGAATATCGTCTCGCATCTACCCTTAGGCATATAATCTCAATAGTAAAGCTATGGTTACCTAAGGTATCGTCGCTATACGGCGGTCGTAATGTAGCCATAAATGACATCACTAAAACGTTGTCTATGTAAACAAGATGGCACTGTATCCTAGAGAACGATGTTTGATACTGTAGTAAAGTCAAATGGACGAGCCAGCATTTGCATAACGGCCGTCCTTACGGAGTTAAATAGTGTAGGGACTTTTTTCCATAGCATTGAATAAATATTGCAAATTGAGTATAAATAAATAAAGGTTGTTATTAGAGCAGCGAACGAAATTTTTAAAGATTTCGTGGGAATTAAACGAAATTCGTTTCTAAATTCATTCCACGAAATAAAGTTCCACGAAAACTTACCAAAATCTGCGTTAGTCATACTTTAACTATAAAAAGTTAATATAATTCGATGGTTTTGCTGGCTGTTGTTAAGACGGACTGGGCGCAAAATATTCTAAATGACATAAAAAATATTTGTCCTCACTCGCAATAAAGTGACTGAAGTTTTTGGTAAATATTCACCATCGCGGCTTTTTCAAATGTCGTTTTAAATGGAGAAATATTCTAGCAATTGTCATTGGTAAAAAATGCTATTCCACCTATTTTTCCGAGTGACTAAAACTGTTACAGAAACTAATTGGCCAACGTAGTTTTATTTGCCCTACCCCTAGAGTGTTTTTGGAAAGCCGGGTGCGCAGACACAGCGCGATCCGGAGCGGTAGAGGCTGTTGGCTGGAAAAAGTCGATACTGCGGAGGCGAATGTGCCTGCGCTTTATTACGCAAGTACGTAACCGTAGCCTCTCTAACGCTAGGCTATGGCTTTAGCCTGACCCGGGGGCAGCACTCGCTGCCCACCGCATTCTGTCGGTGGTATCGACGAGTCTTGGAGCAGGCGGATTCGCAGGATGACCGCAGACACCCTTACAGTTACTATACACCTCGTACCTTAAACGCTGCTGCCCGTTACCAGGCTAGATAATTTACGTAATTTCAAATATGCTAATAATTTGAGATAGTTATTCCGCTATCAATTAGAGTTTTAATAAGAGAAAGTGACGAGACGAGCAAAACGTTCACCTCGTAAGTGCCCATAGCAAAAGCTTTGTCACTTAGAACATTTCTGAACATTCCTTTCTCATACACTATTGCAGCAGCCAAGCGTTTACACAGCAGATTTCTCAGCTAAAAGTATCCGGTGCGGTACTTAAACGCGTAAGACGTTAAAAGTTAGAGAGCATAAATAGAAATATTATAACAATGTTCAACGCTGAAACGTTCTTTATTAGCAATGTTTTCATTGTAAGCAATGTTCTCATCTAATATTCAACAGTTGGTCTTGAACAATACCATTATTTCAAAGTAATTGAATTGCTAAGTTTGTTCTATCATGAATAATCATAATAATATATTAGAATGTACATTTTAGGTTAAATTAAACTAACAGTGCTTAAATGAAAATCTTTTGAAATTTTGTGCGTTCTTCAGAACAATACAGTTATTAGGCGAAGCGCTTTAAGTACCGCGACTTGTCAAAACTTGAGGATATTTTATGGTATGTAAAATGTGGAAATTTAATGGGGAGAAATATTTTTTCTTTACTTATACGAAAATCGCGGTGACGTGGTTCGCCACCCGTCACGTCTCGTTTCCCAACTAGGGCGAAAAGTGAGCTACGTAAGAGGCCTCAGCCTACCCCTTATATGGGAAGAGCCGTTACTGTGTGAATGTAAGTATGTCTGAACAGTCTGTAAGAATATCTGTAGGGTTTAATATATACTTCATAGTAAAGTTGTTTTGCCCTATTGTCTACAGCTCTAATAAAAAGATGCGATCACGTCTTCGAATTCAATTATTTTAATGAATTCCAAATCAATTCTAAGGAATTCATATAAATCATGAAAGTTGTGTTGTCATACAACGAAACAAAGACGTTTGTTTCAAAACTACTGCTATAGTTAACAAAAAAGGAGGAGAAGGAGGTGCCCACATTAAAAACAGTCAGGTTAACAGATATAAATTGCACAAAGCCTCAGTCCCAGAACAACTATCTGGGGTTCAAACAAACATTCGATCGAACCCGCGACCCATATTTCAGAATCCGGTCGCTTAGCCAGATCGAAAATTGAGACGACGATTAATATTGATGTAATATGATGTATTTATTGATACCTTATATATTATGTAATCGAACGTTTACCAAGCTAAGTTACTAACTTGTTGTAAGTAATACATTTTTGAGCGTAACTTACCACACTTACAATTCACCAGTACTATGAGCGGAAAAAACTAATTCTAAGATGAAATGAAATAACAAATGAAAAGGTTTTATTATACAAGAAGAGATTATCAAACTTTTAAAGCACATTGGATACAGTGTACAGTGTAAAAAAATGAACATTATAGGATCCTAAGCCGATGGTAATACCCAACCATCTTCTCTATTGAAGTTAGGTTTTTTTTAATTTCAATAGTCCTCGCGAATCATTCTTGGTAGGTATCGGTGTTCTTTTGCAATAATCTGTGGTTTATCAAATCTGATGTAATGGTTGAGATGATCCAGATCTGATGATGGATGAGATGAACATGGTCACAGACTGCAGACTTCCTAGAGCGACGATGCTTCACATCTGCTATATGTTCTTTAATGCGGGTTTTAATCGATCTTTTTGTTTGCCCTATGTAAGAGAGACCACATTCACAAGCTAGCTTGTATACTTCTGCATCTTGTAGAGGGATGTTACACTTGACAGATGGTAAAAGGTGACTTATATTTTTCGGCGGTTTGAATATAGCCAATCTTGTCGGTGACTCCTCTGATATAAGGGAATCCGAAGCTTGTAGTCGTGTAAAACTTGCTTGACATGCTGAAGCTCAGCGGCCAGGTGTTTTCTGTCACAGATTCCTCGAGCACGAGAGCAGAAAGCATTCTGAAACAAACATTTAGCAAATTTATTTGTTTAAGAAGGACACAATTTTTCTGTTATAAAAGTTACAAAAATATTTTTTTAAAACATTTAGGTGGTAAAGAAACCGGAAAAACTAGTTTATTGAAATCACAAAAACGACGTTCGCAGAACTCGTTAAAATAGCAATTTATGTGACAAAGCCTTTTTCATGTAAAAACTTAACGGATTTTCCGTTCGCTTATAGTGGATATATTTTGAAATATATTGCGGTAAAATATATTTAATTAATCATAATCATTATCTGGACCCAGGCCTCACAAGAAGCGTTGATTTGTCCAAAAATTTCGAAAATAGTTGCTGGTTACGGGTCTGATTGTTTTGTGATTGTCCCCGTGTCTCTGACACTGCATTCTGGCATAGCGAGCAAATCGCATGAGCGTTATATCGGGCGCGGGTAGGGCGAGTGAGTGTCAGGGCTCGGTTAGCGTTGTGGCTATGCGATTGGCTTCAGCGTTACGGGTCGCGAGTTCGATTGCTAGCACATAATAAATATTTGTAAAACAGGTGTGGGTAAAATTAATAATCCACTTTAATTTCTCTAGCTCTTGTGAGTGTGTTTCACATGTCCAACGCAACCAGAATAGAAAACTATAATTTTTTGTTTTTGCACAAATGTTGCCTCCGTCTGGGATTCGAACCCTGGATCTGCGACGTAGAAATCAAGTACTGTGACATCTAGGCCACATTTTCGTCAAATTATCTATTTATTGTAGTCTATAAACACTTTAACGGCAGGGGAGAAATGTCTGTTAGAAGCAACATTATTTTTAGTAAAAATAAAATTAACTACATTATGGTAAAGCTTCGCCCGCGGGCGGCTCCGTGCCTGCCTTATGATCTGAAGCGTCTGTTTATTCAAAATTAGTTTAATTAGCTGACGTACCGAATGAACACAATCTACAATGGTTACAGGGCTATATTAATTTTCGCTGGCCGAGAGACTGATTTCGAAAGCGTTGGTTCAGGCGACGTTATCCAAATTACATCTTGAGTTTTATATATCTTATTTATAGGCATTAATAATTTTATTGGCCCTGGGGTGGTACCTACCTAGACGGATTCCCGCATAGGGTAGTATTATATTGGGCCCATCAATGCACTGTTCAGATACTAGTTGTATTGAGGCGGGCGAAACCTTTCCGTTTAACTTAATTTTGATTTGGAATGAATATAATACGAGTACAATGGATATAAGAAATAAAAATATCTATTATAAAAGTTAACAATGGTTAGAAATTAGTCTTACTCGTTAAATCAACCATAGACACACGAAATGAGATAATTTTTTTTTGAACCGGTCTTGAAGTATAAGTACATATTTAAATTCACTTTATATGAAAATGAAAAAAGCAGTTACAATGCCGCATTTTGCACAACGACAGCGTCTTCTGCTCGTACAACTAGAAGCACGATAACGGGACTATTTCAAAGTATCGAAGACAGGCCAATGGCTAAAGCCATCTTACTGTCGATTCACTGTGGGCAGTGGCTACGCTTTGTACTTGACTACGCTTTGTACCCTACTACTCTTTCTTAGATCACAATTCAAAAGATGGTCTATTATTGACAACCGGAATAATAACAAAACGATGGTGTCTTTTGATTTGCGGTTATTGACTTTACAGTCAGCTGTATACTCGGAATCATTTGTTCATTTTGAAAAACCAGCATCTCGAGTCAGCTAACGGAATGTGTTGCGTACGGCATCGGTAACAAGCACTCTCCACAGTTTGATTTTACCTTGTTCTATAACTTGATTCACTGAAGTAACATCTACAACAAATAGATTCGTTCTAAGAAGAAATAACCGCTGGCATGGATTCCAATTTTTTTTTTATATCCGCTAATGTATAATCCGGTTTCATTTGCACACCTGTAATAGGCCATGTATTACTGATCAGAGATTAAGGTAAATTGTTCAAAAATTTCTAAAGTGAAATATAGTTCGGGGGTGTGAACGTCTCCTGGAGAACGAGCAGCAAGAATCAATGTTGAAGGACTTCTTCTGTCATCACAGCTGACTCAGAGGAATGTGGTCACCTACGCTGTCTTAGTCACAATTACCTTCGCGAGAAGAATTAGTCGTATAAGATGTCTGCTTATCATCTGCAATGTTCGAAAACGATGGTTTTACACGCTGTGAACACGTTAAAAATGTGTTACGACTAAAATTTACTTCCTACATTTTTGTAAAACAAAATCTTTTAAAGGGTCTAACGAGATTAAAAAATATATTTTGGGGAAAGCAAACCTTCAGCAATCTCGGCAGATACAATCTCTTTAGAACGCATTCTTCTCCTAACACAGTACTTCAATTCTGGTTTCTGATTTAGTCATTTGTAAGGTGTAGTTTTTTGTTTAAATCCGCTGATTATCTCTTAGTTTTTGCGTGCCGCCGATAGTATTTTATAAATGCATCATCCGAAAATTATTTATATTTAATAACTTTTTTACTGAATGCATCTCCAGTTCTATTCAAGTACTCTACCATAACGGCCGCTTTCTTTATTCAATCGCAATCCTTAAGTTTCTATCCGAGATTGATAATTAAATCCATTTCCTACTATTAGCATTTCAATAACCTATTGACACTTTATATTAGCTTCACTTGTATGTTGGTTTGTTTGTATGTTTGTAACCGACTCCTTAGGCCTCGATTTTCTCCTACTTTGAACGATCCGATTTAATTCAAATTTTGCACACCTGTCAAAGACCGATGACAATGCAATAATTCGACTAAAAATAAAAAATAATAGTTAAAAAAAAAAACAAAAAAACACGCTTTTAATGAAGATCCAACTAAATTATTCAATAGATGGCGCTAATATATTCCTGTTTTACCTCTATAACAGGAAAATCTATTGATAAATAAGAAAAAAAATGTTTTGTTTTAAAAAAAGCGTGGGGTGCTTTTTAAGATATCATCGAAATGATAATCCTTCTTCTCATATCTGTCAATGAAATATATATGACTATTGACACCATGCACCCCACGCTTTTTTTAAAATAATTTTTTTAAACCATCTTTTGGATTTGACAAATCGATTTTTGACATTAATCCATCTTTATTTACGATCCCTACATTTTGACCGATTGGTGTGTGAAGTGGTGTGAAAATGGAATTATTTTCAAGTGATCTTGAAGTACTAGCTCAGTTATCGGATTGGGATGATAGCGACAGTGAACGAGTTGTATCGTCAAAAACGTTTCGGCGAATAAACTATGTATAAGGCGAGTCTAATCGACGCAGAGTTTACATTCAGATTTAGAATGAATAAAGAATCTGTAGAATCAGTTTTAAACGAAATAATGCGATTTATCAAAGTGAAATCAAGACGGTAAGGAATTCGTTAATCATTCTTCTTACTTTAACAGCCCTATATTTTATGTAAAACATATATTATATGTTTACATTTACATATACATTTTTACATACATTATATATATACATTTTTATTGTAAAATTAATATAATATATGAAAGTAGAACTGATAAAAATTAATAAGAATAGGTCCAGAGAGCGTATATGTATTTTAATACTTAAATAAAAAGTAATGTAACAATAATTGAAAATATGAATGGTAGAAAAGTTATTCTAAATGACTTCCATCTTTTACCTAGTAGCGGTAATCGTCAACGGACGATTACCGATTAATTAACGACGAACAATATATAGGTTTTTTTTTGTCAATACCAGAATATCGTGAAAAATAATATACAATATTTTTAAATATATGCTTACTTTCACTGTATTACTAAATTAGGTTCAATTATTTTTATACTAATATCTAAAACAATATTAAATACATTTGTTTAAATATTGTCTCAAAGTATGAAATTTTGCATAACTTTATACTATGCGCTATATTAAAAATTAGTTTTTCTAAAAATGACAATCTAAATAAATATTGTATAATTATTTAAATATAATAGTCCTTCTGATGTTATATAATATGTTCTACTTTGTTATAGAAACTTTATTGGTTCAGTAATTATTTTCATAACTTGTTTAATGTACATTGTACACTATGACACAAAAAAAGTATTATACTAGTAAGTTTGTTAAAGTTGTAAAGCTAAATGTGAATTATTAACTAAATAGAATGAATAACTTTTGTGCTCATAAGTTGCCGATTTAAGTTAAATAATTGTAATAATAAAGTAATCATCTAACTCTAACATAAAGTAAAAAGAATATTTTTTAAAGGTAAACATGGATGCATTACTTGTATGCACTTCATACCATATTTTAAAACTTACGCTGTAATTAGGTACGATGTAATCGCAATCGTTTCCATATAGTACGTAGCTGGAATTTAAAACAAAGTTGTCAGGAATTGCTGACCAGCTAGCAATGAAATTTGAATTTTCATTCATCTTGCGATATTGTTTATGTTATACTTGTCTAACATTCTTAAGATGTAATGAATTTATAATTAATGCTTTTATAACTACATTGTGTTTCAATTTTACAGAAATATTGTTATATAAGCGCGTAGATAAAGATAATTTTTTTGGAGATTGTTGTGGAATGTTTTATATCGCAATAATTTATGTAGGAATTTGTATGCATTATAATAGAATCGCGAAATGAGATTTTAGGATTGTTATTCAGTGAATGAAGATTTTTAAGAAATTATATCATACTTATAAATTATGTCCGTTATCTTGAACATGTCTGTACGCGAGCCGTGTACGAGTAAGAAATGGTACATTAATATAAAAAATAATAAATAGCTGAAATGCTATATGTGAAAAAAAAAATTAATTTTTTAATCAAATATTGCGAAAAAACTTATAAAATGTGATATATTATGTCTATTATCTTGACATAATATATCACATTTTATAATGTGATCATGTATGTACGCGAGCCGTGTTCGTAAAAGTAATGGTACATCAATATAATCTAGTAATAATAAATAGCTAAAATGCTATGAAATTAAAATAAATTGATAAATGGTTAACGAATATGTTAATAAAACATGAAATGAAAATAATATGAGTTATATGAATATAAACATGATTTGAATTATATATTATAAGCGACCGGACTAAGTAAAAGAAATAATATTTTTGAAAATGAGTACACTACACAAGGACTTATATGTGGACATGACTTACATGTGCTAAAAGCATATTCACCGACTATGACATTGCATAGGGGACGCCTCATACAAGTGAATAGAGTATACAGTATAGGATAGTTTTAAGAAAGTTTAGATTCATAAGATAACTTTATCTAAGTACTTAATAATATTCATATAATTTATTTAAAAAAAAGATTGCTATACTTTTTTTATATTTCTTGTCCGTGGGAGGTGTAGTGTAGCCCACGCGACATATTTATAAGATTATATTATGTCAATCTAAAGAGTATAATTAAAGACATCAAACAAGCAACATCGTCTCTCATTTAACAACACATCATTATTACACTACTTAATTATTAGGTATTTCCAGAAATAATGGTATACCTTTAATGCACGGGTGTCCATCAACTTTTACTGGGTCTTCGGTTTTATGCGTTCGGGACAATGCTAAACTCAGTGGCGGATTTTGCTGGAGTATCTCTACCATCATATAGTATCACAACACAGATTTTGCCAGGCCCGTTTGCTTCTTTTGTAATTTTGTTAACTTAACTAACAGTCACCCAAAGGCAGTTCTTAAGTTTCAGTGATTACAATAGCTCTCAGCTCTCAAGTACCCTTCAGACCGAACCACAGCAATGTTTTAGCGTTAGATCGGTACCACTTATATCTCCATTGCGTTAGAAGGCGAGGGAAATAAGTATTATAGACACGTATTATTTGCTTTAAGCTTCACAACAAAATACCTAGAACTTAAAATTAATTGAACTTGCTTTACGGACGGAGGGAGTGTCTGTTTATAATAAAAATAAAATCAAAATCAAAATCAAAAATCAAATTTCAGGGTCACCACCATCATCTTAGATTCATTTACGTTACTTTCAAAACTGATGATAAGGTAATGAATGAATGAATTAAGGTAATGACAGTCATGATAATGACGATTTTTCATTACTCAGTTCGTATTTATAATTATTGTTATGCAATATATATTCGATACTATAGAGACACTATAGAGATCAAATTAAAGGTAAATCGTTTTATTTGCCCAAAATGTTCTGATCACGGTGAAAACCAATAAATCATGATAAACGTGATTCTCAAAGACAGTCATCATCATCACAGCCCACCACCTGTCCACTGCTGTATATAGGCTTCCCCAATAGATTGCCACAAAAGTTTGTAGCTTTCATTTTTGGGGGCTATTGCCATAGTTGCCACGCTTGGCAGGCGGGTTGGCAACCGCAGATTTATTCAAATGTTTCAGGAAGATGCTGCTGCCCATCTTCTGGTTTGAATTATCCCTTTTTCGACTGTTACATCACCCATAGGATGAGATGTGGTGGTAGATTCTCTGGCCGCTACCACGAAAATATCTTCTTTTACACGAAAGGGCAGATTCCTCGCTCAAGGCTCAAGGCTCTGGTCTCGTTTGATCTGATCTGAAGAGTGCGGGGAGAGAGGTGCGAGAGCACAGTGTACACTTAAAGCAATATTTGCATTTCCTCTTCTGCTTACGGTGATGATATTTGTCAGTGACAAAGACAATTACACTGTTAAATATTTAACAAAGCTATTCGTTTATTTGAAAATGCAGGTAATAAGTCCTAATTACTAGTAATAAAAATATTTAATTATAGGTATACTAGGCTGTAACTTCCTTAAAAATTTAATTTGTTTTCTTTGGGTAGTCACACTAGTTTAATGTATTCAGATCATCTAGCACTCGTAGTTATTGAATGTCCCAAAAGTTGGGTACTTATTTTTTATGTTTATGACTTTTTATGACTGTGATTGTCGTGGAATCAGAGAATCACCCAAACATCTCGGTTTCAGAGACCGCAAATTTTCCGAAATATGGGCTTTATCGCACCCGGGTATTAAATTGTATAATTAACAATGTTATACAAATGCCTCCAGGGAAATTCTGATGAATCGTTGTTCCAATTTTTAACAAAATTATGTTCATACTTTATAATTTCAAGTACCAAAATAAAAATCGGTTCCAAAGAAGTTACGTTTTACGTAAAAAATACTTTAGTAATTTTAGGCGTAGTAATAGTACTAGTTGTAAAGGCTCGTCAATAGTGAAAAGATATGACAATAACATCATCTTGGCCTATAAACAATTTTCTGCAGTGACGAAATTTTCATAATTCGACATTGTGTCACCTGACGTTAAAAACTTACTTTAGTATTTCTACGCAGAAATTCGAGCAGGAATGTACCACCAGTACTACAGTGCCTGTTATGTCGATGCGAAGCAACAGCTGTGCAAGCTTTATTGTGTACCCGCTGTTTTTCTTGGTGGTAGGATTCCTATGCAGGAATCCGTCGAGGTAGGTACCACCCTAGAGCTAGTTATTCTGCCGGTAAGCAGTAGTGTGCAAGCATAACTGTGTTTCGGTTTGAAGGGGACCGTGAGCTAGCGTAATCACTGGGCATTTGAGACTTAAGAACTGATGTCTGAGGGTGACGGGCGCAGTGTTGTGTCACACAGAAATATTCTGGGTGTCATTTGTTGTGGGCGGACGTTGCACTTACCATCAGGTGAACGTTTTGCTTGTTTCGTCACTTTATACAATTAAAAAAAAAAACATTAAACACTGACTGTAGGTGCTGCTGGGCAAATGAGACTTTTTGGTGTCTTCGGGTGAGGAGTGCAATGAAGTGTCCCACGGAATGGCAGTTTGAAATTCAACACAACACTGCATCTTTATGAATAGACGTTGAACCTATACCTATTTAACTGGTGGTAGGATTCCTATGCAGGCCAGTAGTTATTCTGCCGTGTCGCAGTAGTGTCCAAACATAACTACGTTTCAGTTTGAAGGGCACTGAGAGCTAGCGTAATCACGGGGCATATGAGACTTAAGAACTGATGTCTCTGGGTAACGGGCGCAGTGTGGTGTCACACAGAAATGTTCTGGGTGACACAGCATTTGATATGGGCAGACACATGGTGCACATACCATCAGGTGAACGTTTTGCTCCTTTTGTCACTTTACCGAATAAAAAAAACATATCATTGGCTCTCATTAATAAATTAAAGATTAAAATTCAATGCTAATGCTTAATAACAATTAAGTACAAAGTCGACTTAAAAACCCTACGCTACAAAATTAGTTTTCTCCCTATTATATAAAAATATCCGCCGCATCTTCTCGGATAAACCGCAGATTCTCAAATTTCTCTTTTAGTAATTTTTCCATAAAATTAAAAAGTTTTTTTTTGATGAGGTCGTTGCCTTGAAGCTTACAGCGTTTCACTAAAACAGATGTCATTTTAACCGTGATTTAAAGTGTATTTGTAAAGTTTATTTTTGCATATAGACATAAATATGTATGCTATCAGCCTATTATGCTATCACGGATATATACGTGAACTTCTTATAATTTTATACAGCATTGTAGTAATGATACTGTATTTCATCGTCATCATCATCATTTCAGCGTACCACTAGTCCAGTGCTGAACATAGGCCTTCCCCATAGATTTCCATAAAAGCTCTCATTTTGGGGGGATTTTGCCACCGGGTTTTGCCACTAGGCTGGCAACCGCAGTTTATTTATTCACATTTTCCAGGAAGATGCTGCTGCCCATCTCCTGGTTTTTATTTTTCCTCTGTCGACATTTACGACACCCAAGGGATTATTTGGGGTGGTAGATTCTCTGAAGCCCCCACCACAAGTCATTTCATCCATATTAAATGTATGGTGTATAAAATATAATTCCGTATTTAAATTATAATTGTTATCAATCCGTTAAAAAATTAATGAAATAAATAAATCGGGGATAAACACTCTTCTGCTAAAAACATGTTTCTCTGGAGTGTCGGCAAATGTAAAATGAGCCACATTTTACGTTGCCCTGGAATTACATCGATATTGGAATTGCCAGTCGCAATGAATTCGTATTGGCGATAGCATTTAGAAACGGAAAAAGGAAAAAGTTTTATTGTCTTTTGACTATATTCTTTTGACCTTTTTTAATATGCTAAATTTTATATTACAATTTTAACAGTTTATTCAAATTATTTAATATTTTATTTTATTTAAATAATATACTTTTTCAGAAAGTTTATTATTGGTACCAAAATGTTAATACTATATCCGTTACACACGTACAATTCATTGAAGTAAATAAACAATAATTAAAATTTTTAAGCCTCCCTAAAACGAAAGAATGACAGAAAAAATGACAGCAGCAAATTCAATGTGATTGGGCAGCAGTCTGTGCATGGCACCCGCTACCCTCACGATCCGGTGGACTAGGCTCGAAGTGTTCTTCGAAGCCCCAGCGACTATCCAGATGTAGGCCCAGGTATTTCATATACCGGCCCACTCTGACTTCAGACCTACCTACTCGGACGCACGAGTCGGGAGGTTCCTTGCTACGCTGCAATTTGTGGCGCCTCGGTCTTGTGAGGGGCTATCTCCAGTCCCAACTCGTGGATTTTGGCGACGACGACTTCCGCCCCAAACTCAGCGAGCTCCTTGGTCCTCTCGAAGGTGTTCCCGCTGGCGACCACCAGTGTGTCATCTGCATAGCAGATGACGTAAACACCAGCAGGAAGATCGACACGCAGGACTGCATCGTAAGCGGCGTTTCACAGTAGCGGACCCAACACCTTCCTTTTTCAAGAAGACCAATCTTGCCTCCTTCCAGGCCGTGGGGAACGTGACACTAAGGAGACAGCTGGTGAACAGCCGCCTCAGCCTGGCCCCCAGAGCAGCGAGACTCAACACCCACATCCGACCGGGTATTCCGTCGGGTCCTGGCGCGGTGTTCCGGGCTCTGAAGCGGCTAACAGCTCGATCCAGCTCCTATACGGTCACCACTACCTCGTCCTGCCACTCCCGCAACGGCGAGGGGTAGACAGAGGGACTTGACCGGCCCTCCGGGAAAAGCGACGTAATCACTTGCCCCAGCAGGTCCGGACCTAGAGTCTCCATCACCGGAGGAGTCCATGGCCGAAGTTTACCCAACACCATCCGGTAAGGACGCCCCCACGGATTCTCGTTGAGTCCCTCCAGGAGCTCATCCCAGGACCGAGGTCTGGAGTCCGCGATTGCAAGCTGCAACGCTTTTGTAGCCGCTCGGTAAGCCCCGTAGAGACTGGCTGTCTCTTCAGCCGGAGCTCGCCTTCTCCTTTGGGCTCTAGTGTATTCGCGCCGGCACCGTAAATAGATCGCGCGAAGTCGCGTCGTCTTACGGAAAAGATTAATCTCCTCCGTAAGCATTCCTAGCTTTGCGACAAGGCTCACTAGCTGCGTACGCAACTGTGCGTTTTCTTTTTGCAGCCTCACGATATTCTCGTTAGCAGTGGTCCTCCGCACAACCAGCTTAGGAGCATTCTGACTGTTAGATGTCGTTCCCACAACCAGGCCTGCGGCATAATTGCTAGCGGCGTTTCTCCGCGCAAGTTCCTCGGCAGCAGCTTTGATGTTTCGAACGGCTAGCCTAATGCCGCGTACGAAATTCCCCTTTAAATAACGTGAATGATCCGCTACCGTCTCCAAAGCCTGAAGATGGTCATCTATATGGCAGCCAAGGTCTGTGTTTGTGTGCGTCTGCAATTCCTTGGCTAGCTCCTCTACGCTGGGAAGGTTTTTCTTCGCCCTGGTGTTAGTAGGCATCTTGGAAGGTTCAAGAAAATCATCTTTCGAAGTCGATGTCCTCCACTTCAGTTGCGGTTGCTGAGACTGCGATAAGCTTCGAGGCCTTGCCGCATCACTAGGAGATTTTGCCCTCGTCTTTCTTCTTCCTCCTGACGTGGCTGATGTGAGCGATACCAGCGAGCCATCAGACCCACCTCCGTCACTCTCACCCGCCAGGCTGACTGGCGTATTGGGACGCGTAAAACGCCCACGCATGTCTCGTGCCGGTACCACTGGTGCCCCCGACACGACTCCTCCTTTTTCGATTTGGTCCGTAGCTCTTAATGGACACGCGGTAGATGTAGATGCAGTTGCATTACCGCGAAGCAGTGATTCGAATTCCTTGGCCGTTTCTCGTTTCCGAGGGTACGCCCACACCCAGCCAGTTTTGGTCCGCGACAGTTTCCTGCTACCACCCATATCTGGGTGGCATTCCCCTATCCGCCACCTGGGCCCGCGCCCGATGGGAGAACTGGCAACTCCTCACGAGTTCATGGCGAACCTAACCTAGCCTACCTCTCCGATGTTATTGCATTAGCGTAGCATCATGCACCGATAGATTGGGACGAATGAGTTTTCGCCGTGGTCGATAATTGTCCAGGAGAACATCATACGTAGAAGCACCAAAGCACCAAAAGCAGGTCGGTAAAGAGTGGAGCGACGGAGAGTGTTCGTGTGCGCTAATAACGTAGCATTAGTAAAATAAATAATAAATAACCCGTAACCTACGTGTAGTACTACGTGTAGGAGCCGACTGAAATTGTTCCGGTGGTCGTGTCTGCAAACGGATTTATAGCGGTCAGTCTCTTCGTACATCTAATGCGACTGGGACGTAATGTGCTGCTCCGAGCTCAAATGCAGAAAGCAGCGCTTTTCTTTATCGCCCGAACAGTCCGCCGGTTTCTGTCCATTTCTCAGTGATGGATAAGGGCCCTATGAGGCCGGGCCTTATCTAAAGGCATTTTAAAGTCGTTGTTACCTTTAAATTGACCTTTTATTTTAAGAGTAGGATTATTTTCTTATAACTTTTAACTACGCAATCACTAAAACTACTAAAAGTGTATTGATATAATACTTTTACAGAACAAGAAGTGAGTTTTATCGCAATGGGTGTCGCCCTACACCCATTGTGAGACTTTATTGCATTAGGCCTAGGGCGACATCTGACTTAAATCCACTTCTGCCCTTTCTCCCTGACCCTCGTCCTGACCTTTGACCGACCCTGACCGTTTGGTCTTGCCGAATGCTCCCATCTGGTTTGATTTTATTTATTAATTTAATTTTCTCATAGAATGTTAGAAACCTTTTATTGTACGAGTATCTTATTCATTTAAAAGTAATATATTACTGTATAGACGGCCATATAATTCTTTTGACAACAACTTCCTGTAAATTAAAATTTCACTAATTAAAAGTGCGTTTTGTTTTAATCTTTCTTCCAAAGAAATAGATCTTATTTTTCTACTAATATAAATCTAAATGTTCATAGCCAGCCAACATGATCAATTAAATCGCTGTCGTTATAACAATATACGATGAAGGTCATATAGTGCTTAGCACTGAGTCTGGTAGAATTAGAGCAAACGTTTGAGGCTGACAGTCGGTGAAATATGCGGTTTATCTCCAAAAGCAACAGATCTGAATTATGTTAATACTTTTAAAATGTTTACCCAGAAAAATCATCTCCAATTATATTATTTACAAGACATCGGTCGATTACATTCGGCTATGATTTTCCACGACTGGTTCCAAAGATACAAATACATTCGGCTGGTACCGTGGCCTTCTAAATCGCCTGATTTTAACCCAATTGAAAATTTTTGGGGACTTATTCTGCAACGATGGAATCACCGCAATGAGAGAACAAGAGATGTCCTTGAAAGTCATTGCAGATAGACTTGGGAGTCTATATTGGGTACGGATATTTGTTGTTGGTTCAATGAGAAGCCGATTGCTAGCAGTAATTGAAGGGACTGGAGGACATACATATTACTAATTCAATAGTCTCTTATGATTCATCAGAAAATGTTTCAACCTTTATGCTAATAATTATAGACCTGAAGTTATTTGATGCTTTATAAATAAGCACGAAATGACATAACAGCTCTTAAGTTCAAATCTTCTTATATATAAAACGAAGTCGTGTTAGTTACACCATTTATAACTTAAGAACGGCTGGACCGATTTTTATCAAGTTGGATTTGTTGGATTTGTCTCCGTCCCGAATAGCAGAGTAACTACGAAAACATTGAAAAAAAAATACGAAAAAAAATATGCATTCATTGCATACCATTGAGCTAGCAGTGCCGACGGACGCCGCGATTTATCGCATTAAGTCAAACGGTAAGTGGCCTTTGAAGGTGAACTTTGTGAGCTTATCAAATTTGTAATTGATAATGTTGAATTGTGTGACCAATTTTCCAGTTTTACTTACAATGCCGCGAGCCAGAAGATCTAATCTTTCACATCGAAGCCGTAATGCAGATGCATCTGCATTACGGAAACGGCCTCAGATGAAAATTACAACACTCCACGTAGCAATGCCTTGAATGTTTTGGAATGAAGTGGCGAATACGGAACAATCCACGTACAATCGACCACAAAATCGTTTCCTTTCACTTTCCTTCTAAGGATATCACCGTGCATGGTCGACGGCAAACGTTAACGTGGAAAACGTTATCTACGAAATTTGACGGCGGAGACTATCACTAGCAGCGATTGTAATCTAATGTATCGTCGTCAGTATAACTGTAGTGAATCGTTAACCGCTAGCACATCTATACAAATCAATAAAATGGTTCTGTTTGTAATAACAAAATAACATCTTTTTACTCTATACTTATGAAAGTATATACGGTAGGTACTTATAACAAAAAACTATTTTTAAAATTCTCTCTGTTTGTTCCGACTAATCTCCGAAACGGCTGGAGCAATTTTGACGGGACTTTCACTGTAAGATCGCTGATATTATAGCGGGTAATTTCAACTACTTCAATTTTAGAAAAATAATTAAGGTTCCGCGCAAAAAAAAAATCCTCAAAATCCGATTCAAATAGGGAAGTATATATGTAAATCATCGATCGGGCTCGGCTTTTTGACGCGGTTGAAACTACATCTACAGCTAGTCGTTAATATAATTCTAAAATTTTAATGGAAAAACCAAAAAAGAAAATTACTAAATCTTGCAGGTCTTATTTAAAGTAATTTTTTTTTTTGGAATATAGTGAATTACAAGTCACTGGCGTCATGCAATGGTGACAGGAGTATTTAACTGTCACATTAAAATTTTAAAGCGAAAATAGATCTTGCAGTTTTGCGATGTGCAAAACGACATTTAACCTAAGGTTGGTAAAGCCATTTCATTGTTCACTATACTTATATACGGTATTTACGATACTGCTCTAGAGCCTACAGAGCTTCTGGATAAAAACGTGTCGTAGTTTTGATGTCATTTTGACTATTAATATAAAAATTACTGCATGGCAACAAATAAAAAATAAAGTCACCGAGGACCGTCTTGGTACAGAAAATCATTATTCCGGTCTCAGAGTGGTTCAACATTTTTTTTTTAATAATTGAAAAGTATTTTATATTTGCTCTATAAAAGCTTAGGCTTTCGTGATCATCATATATATTTTTGTAAGGGGAATGTGAACGTGGTACACCCTGCTGGCTCACAAAATAGGATCCCGCGACCGACTGATGGTAAAAAATACGAAACCAAATCACACCAAGTGCATACAGTGGTGAACGAGGGTGACAGCCTTGCCCTCACTCATCCGGCATGGCCAGCGTGGTAGAATATGAGCAACGCTTCTATGAAACACAAATGAAGTTTACTAAGAAACTCTCTAAGAAAGGCCTAGGTCATGCGGAGGACTTCATTCTTAGTTCTCTGCATGACTTAGGCCTTTCTTAGTATACACGTATTTTATTGAAATAATTTAACTGATTTAAAATGAAACACAATTTTGTGCCTTGCAAACCTATATACGTGAAGAAAAAACTTTATACCCCTTTTTAAGCATATTGCCCACGACGGAGTTTATATGGAGAAGGAGTGCAAAAACAAAAACATGTATATAATTTAATATATTAAATTCAATAAAACATGAATTACGGCTGAATTCCGAGCATTGGTGGACCGCAAGTAGACATTCAAAGTTCTAAAGAACGACAGAAACGCCAACCATTTATTCAACAAATATCCGATCGGAACAAAGGAATTCTCACGTTCAGAACAACCGCTGTCGAACTTCGGACCGCGTTGTGAATTTCCCGTTCAGGTTAAATTCGCATTCTATGAACATCGTGTCGGTATTTCACAAAGGTGTTTTGAGTAATTCTTAGTAACACTCGTGAAACAAACGAACTCATAAAAAATCCTAGGCAAAAAAGGTGAAAAATGCTTTTCTGATATCTTAACGTGATATCATAAAAAGAAAAGTAAGGGAATTTTTAAACGTGGTAACTATACTTCTTAGGCGAGCATTCTATAAATGAGACCGACATTCATCAGTGAGTCAACTTGCGTTAACAAAGTACTTGAATAATAAATTAAGACGCCATAGAGCTGTTGACAAGAGTTTAACAAAGGAGCATAAAGTCAGTGTAATGACTGGTTCACATGAAGTCATAACAATGGATCAGCGGAATGGTAACAGGGAAGTCGGTATCAGACCACCCCTTGGACGACGATTCTAAAAACAAGGGACATATGAATTCCACCGGTATAAAAGCAGCGCCAGACGAGCGACGTGAGCATTCACTAGAATCAAGGCATCAGTATAGTTACTTCTGTTCATTGGACTTGTACAAGTCCAATTTCACAATATTTGTATTAGTATTTAGTTTATAATTTGTATTAAATAAATATTTTTTTCAAAAAGAATATCATTTGAGATATTTTGACTAGTGTACTTTGACGGACTAAAATAGTTTCTACAACTTTTGTAAAAGATAATACTCGAGATTGTCTGCTTTTATAATCTTCCTTTTCCGTAATAATCTTAAATTTCCATTTATTTAAATTATATTTCATTTTCTTTGAAAAGAACTTCTGAAATTTCATAATATAGATAATATTGGCCGCGCGGAATCGGTTCTTTTATGCAAACTGATTATTCAACAAAACTGCATATGTACGTATGGTGCGTAGTAGTGATGTAACGAATATTCGTATTTGCATTCGCATATTTGTTGTATTTGCAACTCCACAAATTGTTGATCAAAATCATGTTACATGAACATTTGTGTTCCTTCTCTTAAGTAATTATATATGTCATAAAAAAGCCACATGAGTAAAGAAAAGTGAATAAGGAATAGAGTTATTAAATCACCAAGTATTTTTAAAAATATCTTTTATATTCAATAGTAACAAATTAAAATACAAATGAAGCTGGACAAATAATTAGGAACGATTAATACATTGTTCAAGATTTTTTGCAAACGAAACTTAGAGTAAATAAATTAAAATGAATAGATTTTATACTGAAATTAATAAAAATTACAACGGCGAAGCATTGACTCTATTCTTTCTAATCTTTGACACTTTGTCACAGCTTTGTACAATTCTATTCTTCTAAGAAAACGTAGTACAGCTCCTATAAATAGCCATGGAAGGAATATTTCAAAAACTTATTTAAGAAAGAGGTTGTATTAGCATCACCGTAGGAGTTGCGGGCTATGGTTAATGTTATGCCTGGTGCTCTACGCTGCAAGGGAATGAAAATTAAGTATGACAGATTGCAGAGTTCTGATTGAAGGAGACAGAGTGGAACAAGTGGTAATCACTGGGCATATGAGACTTAAGAACTGATGTTTCAGGGTGATGGGCGGTCAAGATATGTTCTGGGTGACACACCATTTGTTGTAGGCAGACGTTGCACTTACCATCAAGTAAACGTTTTGCTCGTTTCGTCACTTTATCCAATAATTTAAAAAAACTGGATTCTCCAGACATAATCGATTAAAAAAGAAAAAATATTAGAAGAATATAAATATAAAGAACATGGAGAGGGTGACTATGATAATTTGAGAATTTTTTAAAAAGTCATGACCCTGTTTTCTTAACTATTTCTTTATTATTACGAACAAAAGATTGCTATTTTTAGGATACAATTGCCCAAAAATTAAAAAATTGTTAGAATTTATTGTGTTTTGTGTTATTTAACGTTAATTGATTATGTAGGAATCTAATTAAAATATCAGAAATAAAAACTTCTGAGATCTATATCTCCGATTTATATCGATACATACATACAGTCACGCCTTTTTCCCATATAAGGGATTGGCAGAGGCCTCTCACGTAGCCCACTTTTCGCCCTCGCGTCACGGGTCACGGGTGACGATCGTCACCGCCATTTTGGTACGAGTCATAAAACTCTCTTATGACGCTAATGACGAAACCTCGATAGGAAAAAGGTAGATGCTATTCTTGCCTGCCGGACACAATATATTTTTAAATAAATTATTAAATATAAATATAAAATTATTAAACATATATTAAGTATAAATTAATATATATAGCCACATTTTCATTCTACGTCATAATTTTCGAAATTACAAAATTTCTCTCAACTTTTCCAACATGGATCGAAATCAGAGAATCAGCCATTTACATATCCTCCTCCTCATCTATCCTCCTGAAACGATCTTAACCTTGGCAACAACTTTTAGCGTAACAAACAGTAGCCGTATGCAGATACTTTAGATAAAACATAGGCAATACCTATACTGGTCCTTACTTTCGTGAATCCGATGTACAAGTAACGCCTATGAGCTGTCAAATAGACCAGAGGCAGTGTTATAGACGCAGGGCAGTGATAATAAGTGGCAGATCACCTCTGAGCTCTCCAGGAGTAAAAATCTACGAGTTTTACTAAGTTAAAATAGTCACTTGTCGCATATAATATTAAGTACAAAAATACAAGCGCGTGGCCTAATCGTCAGAGTATATGGCCAGTCCTAGGTTCACAGGTCGTAGTTTCGGATCACAGCCGGAGTCAACATTTGTGCAAAACTAGGGGGAATCATTGTATTTTCGGAGGTCTCGGAAGTTGTTGGCGCAGTCCAAAATCAGCTAGATGGAAATTATCACTAGGCATACTTTGTGTGGTAGCGGCCTAAGAGAATCTACCACCCCATCACATCCCGTGGGTGTCGTAAAAGTCGACAGAGGGAAATAAAAACTAGGAGATGGGCAGCAGCATCTTCCTAGAACATCTGAATAAATAAACTGCGGTTGACAACCCGTCCGCCAAGCGTGGCAACTATGGCAAAATCCCTCCAATATGAGAGCTACAAACTTTTGTAGCTGTCTATGGGGGAGGCCTATGTTTAGCAGTGGACTTGAGGCTGTAACGACGATACTTTCTTACTTCTACTTACGAAATGTGACATTTTGGTGTCTTTGGGTGAGGTGTGCATCGCAGTGTCCTACGGGACTGCAATTTAAAATTCAGGACAACGCTGCACCGTTATGGGAAGGCGTGGAACCCATAATTTGCTCTCATTAGTAAAGCAAAATTAATATTCAGTGCTAATGCTTTATAACAATTAAGTAAATACATAAAGTGTTTACATAGTCTACTTACAAGCAACAAAATTAGTTTTCTTCCCATCGTATAAAAAAACCCACGGCATCATCTTAGAGATGATGATGATGAGATTAGGCGTAGTTCGCGAGTGACCTGTGTTCGATTCCCGGTGCCGGCACAACTGAAATTGTTAATAACAATTTTACCACGAGCTCGGCGGTGAAGGAAAACACCGTGAGGAAACCTGCATGTCTGTGTTAGTCCATGTAAGACATGTAAAGTCGGCAAACCCGCATTGTAACAGTGGGTAATTTATAGACTCTTACTTTACTTTACTTTATCTCGGAATGAACGGCAGATTCTTAGACATCTCTTTTAATAAATTTTCCATAAAACTTCTTAAATGTGAAAATTTTTCAAGTAATTTTTTTTGATGAGTTCGATGCCTTGAAGCTTACAGCGTTTCACAGAAAACTTACCTGACTTAATGCGTGATTTGAAGTGGTATTTATTTCAAGCAAAACATATTTGTAGTAAAACATTTTATTACTGTACATAGTTGTATATTAATCGCATTTATATACTATATACAGAAACTTTATTTTTTCATATGTACATAAATATATATTAGCTATGATATCTAGGATATACGGCACATTTTTGTAATTTGAAACAGCATTATAGTAACAAAACCGTATTTAAATTTTACTAATTATTAATCTGATAAAATAATTACACTGAAAACACATGGAAAACAATGAATGAAAAAAATAAGTCAAGAGTTACTCTTCTGGTAAAACCATCTGACAATATATTACAGTGTCGGCAAATGTAAAATGAGCCACATTTTACGTTGCCCTGGGATAACATCGATATTGGAATTGCCAGTCGCAATGTATACGTATTGGCGAATGGCGATAGCATCTAGAAATGGAATGGATTTTATCTCTAACACTCGGCTTTAATGTTTTGACTATTTATAATATGGTGCATATAATTATGTTTTATTCAAATTATAACAGTATATTCAAATTATTTAATATTTTTTTTATTTTTTGGCGCCTGGCCATATCATAATAAGTAACGGCACCAGCAGGTCGGTAAAGAGTGGAGCGACGGAGAGTGTTGGTCTGCGCTAAGCGCATAGTTTTAGAATAATAAATAAGCCGTAATCGGGTGGGATATCTGAAATTGTTCCGGTACTCGTGTCTGCAAACGGATTAATCCCGGTCAGTCTCTTCAGACATCTGAGGCGACTGAGACTTCGTATCGGGCCGCTCCGAGGTCACATATAGAAGACGCAGTGTATTATAATAAGTAACAGTCACCTAACACTACCCAGGCAGATTTCTGTACTAGGTAGGTATGTAGGTAGGTAGGATCCCCCCAGCTCATCAGTGCTGTCAATTTTTTATACCTATTATTTATCGTATTAAGCGTAACCTTTGTCGTATAAAGCGTAATTTGCGATCATTGGGAATGTATTTATGTCACAGTAAACGTTCCTGTATTTGAAGTATTTAACTATCTACGCAAGGGAATGTGATGCAAACGCATGAATGAAGGTAACAAATAACCTTGCAGCACACAGTAGGTATGATGTTGGTCCACGGGGTGCATTTTTAGTTTAAAGTTTTGAAACTTGGATTATGAAATGAAATTCGTTCTTTGAAGAACATTTATTGCAAAAAATAGAAAATGGGAGTTATGGAAAACTGCATTAAAAAGCAGTAAAAAATTTCTCCCATTTTCAAATCTAATTTTTTTTATTGGATAAATTTACGAAACGAGCAAAACGTTCAAACACCACATGGCGCCGGTAACCTGAGACAGTCAGAACGAGTTCTTAAGTCTCATATGCCCAGTGATTACGCTGGCTCTCAATGCCCTTCAAACCGAAACACAGTTATGTTTGCACACTACTGCTTCACGGCAGAATAACTGGCCCTGGGGTGGTACCCACCTAGACGGTTTCATGCACAGGAATCCTACCACCAGTAAAATTTTCAAAGCACTTAATATTTCAATTTTTAAAGAATTATACTCAGTAAATTACACGATCTATTCTAATCAAAATATCAGCATGAAATAACTTTCCTAATACATATGTGGGTATTAGATTTCTATTTCATTTACATTTGATTTCCAATCTTGATTAAATATTTCCGTTGTATTGTAGTTATCGGTTTCTGTTAACAATTATTTTGTTCAAATTGTAATTGTTAAGATTGAGGTACACGTACGTTGCGCTTATTACGTACGTTGATTGAATCCTAAACAAACAAATAACAAATTTAGCCGCTGTTTGTAAGTTGAATGATAAATGCAGTCGTATTATGTATTTATACGGTTATGTTATGATTTTAGCGATTGTGACTTAAAATTTAGTTTCATAGTACGCGAGTAACCTGGGTTTGATCCCCGGTGCTAGCACCTCTAAAATTGTTCTACAATTTTAAGTGCTGATTTACCACGTGCTCAGCGGCGAAGGAAAACATCGTGAGGAAACCTGCATATCCGAGGAATAGAAATATTTCGAGGACATGTGAAGTCCGCGAACCTGCATTGGAGCAGCGTTGCTGACTATTCCCCGCTCCAAAACCCTCTCAGAAATGAGAGGAGGCCTGTGCTTCCGCAGTGGGACATTTATATAAACTTTGTGGTAAACAACAATATATACAACAAATTCCCATAATGTACTTTGAACATTGCATACGTTAAGTAATTCATGAAGTGAAATTGTGAATTAGAATTCAAATGCTTCTGCTAGGAAGGTCTTATAATTTAAAGCAAAAGTTGCGGCACCTATCATAAGGTCTGACTACATTATAGATTTACTAAAGAAAGCGGACTTAATGCATATAGGCAATGCATTAAGTCCGCTTTTTGTTGCAATTTTAATGTAAGGTATGTAATACAAATTTAAATGATTAAATTAATTAAGAATTCAAATTCATAATCATTTTCTTAAGCCCAATTTACGTGCCTTTCTGTTTGTCCGAATGAGAGTATTTGTATTAGAAGCATTATCGAAATCGCCACGCCAAGCGGATAAATGGCCGCAGTACCAGACGCGTCGTACCGTAGACTGCCGCCCGTCCCCAGTTTGGGTATTTTTATCGCTTTTCGATCAAGTGACGAAACGAGCAAAACGTTCACCTGATGGTAAGTGCAACGTCTACCCATAACAAATGTTGTGTCATCCAGAACATTTCTGTGTGACACCGCACTGCGCTCGTCTCCCAGAGACATCAGTTTAAAAGTCTCATTATGCCCAGTGATTACGCTAGCTCTCAGTGCCCTTTGAACCGAAACACAGTTATGTTTGCACACTACTACTTCACGGCAGAATAACTGGCACTGGGGTGATATCTACCTAGACGGATTCCTGCATAGAAATCCTACCACCAGTAAAAAGTAAAAAGTTAAAATCATCAAAAAGTAAATATATAATATAGTAGCAGTAGTCTTTACGTCCTAAACATGATAACCTCGACAGGATAGCTGTCTATGAAATGCGTCAATAGCGATAAGGAAAATAAAAGTTAAGTTTATTATTTCTTATCATCGAAATCAAATATCGGTTGGCGGATTGACTTTCATTATTCTGCTTAAATCGTGTAAACAAGTTCATTAAACTGTAAAACTATACTGAGACTGCCATTCAATACCTTGGGTATCGTAACAGCAAACTAACGCAAATGCCAGAAAAATGTCACGGTCTCCGATCGGTGGGTTTGTTAAATTATTAGTATTTTTTTAGGCAGCAACGATTAAGGTGCGACTGACTGGTTCTGCGATTGCCAATCTGCCTACCATGCCTGGCGATTACAGTGAATCCTCCCAACTATGACCTATAAACACCCATGAACAGGCTTATGAATAATGAGGAGAACAATGTATATCCTCTATTCGTGGTAGCTCAGGGGCCAGGTGCCTGCCTTAAATTTCGTAGTGCACGGGTAACCAGAGTTCGATTCCCGGTTTCGAATCTCTAAAATTGTTCTGCGATTTTAAGTGCTGATTTATCACGTGCTCAGCGGCGAAGGAAAACATCATGAGGAAACTTGCTATGTCTGAAAAAAATAATTTGGAGGACATTTGAAGTTGCACTACAGTTGCACCAATGCAGCAATGCACCAATGCACACATTCAGCTCTCTGATTTTTGAGAGGACTAACCCTCTCAAAAATGAGAGGAGGCCTGTGTCAGCAGTGGGACAATTATAGGATATTACTTTACTAGTTTTTTGTTACTTTACCTTGTTAGGAAATACTAATCTGATTATCAAAATTATTTTTGCATTAGATAGCCCGTTTATTGAGAAACTTTCTCATGTTATAAAAAATTATGCAACGACCTTACGAAGAGTACGCTGAGAACCGCACATTACTGAGAAGGGCCGAACTGTGAATGCTCAGGTCAGCGAGGTCATGCCGTACGTCGTAGTCATGTGGCCGGCTTATTTCGCGAGTTCTGGAGGGCATTTACGAGTAAAATTATTTAAAGTAATTTTAATTAGTTGTTTACTATTGTTGCCGGCACAAAAACTAGATTGTGAACTGAAATGGAAAATAATTGGTCAAAAAAACATAATGATATGAGGGCATGGGAAGTCCATTACACCATACTCAGAACTTTCAAACGTAATCAAACGAGACTAGCTTAATGTGCATTGTGGCCCTAAAATCTATTTCATGTAGTCAGATCTTGCTTACTTTGATAAATTAATTTACTAGACCAAATGGTTAATGCATCTACAAACTAGGATCTCATAAACCTAGATTGATTTTTATACAGATATTCTTGCTTATCATTCTGCACGCATTTACTCAGTTGGCTGGTCACCGTGTGGGTGGTGGCTTAAGAGAATCCACCACCCCATCTCATCCCGTGGGTGTCGTAAAAGTCGACAGAGGGAAAATAAAAACCAGGAGATAGGCAGCAGCAGGAAGATCCTGAAACATCCGAATAACTAAATTGCGGTTGCCAACCCGTCTGCCAAGCGTTGTAACTATGGCAAAACAGTCCCCTAAATGAGAGCTACAAACTTTTGTGACAATCTATGGGGGAGGCCTATGTTTAACAGAGGACTACTAATAGGCTGAAATGATGATCATGATGATGATGATTCCTCAATTGAAATGTTGTGTCGTTAAGTTAAGCACTATATGTATTTCTGTTATACATATTAGGCGGATCAGATAATGTAGTGGATATTGATATGAAAGTCGTTTAGAATCTAATTAATTAGTGATAATTAATTAAGATATGGAAAAGTAAAATAAAATCGAATAAAGATATATTTTATTATTAAGATTTTTGCTTCCCTTTCAAATGTCCTATATTATTATTGGCCACTGAGTTCCGATTTGATTTTTTATATAACAACATGAATCTAATGAATACGATGTTTCTTTTTTAAATTGTATTCTTATTGTTACTAAATCAGACGTTACTTTTCGGAAATCCAAAATAAAAAATAGTGTGTATTATTTAATATAATTGTAAGCACGCCTAATTTTGGAAAAATCTTACAAAACAATAACTAAGAATGAACACATTCGTCTGTATTTCGAGGTTTCGTAGCTACTGTTTTAGCTGATTTAAAAAAAAATTGGAAAGGTTTTCAATTCGTCCGTATATTTTTTTATGTATATTATGGACATAACTTCTTTGCTTATGAACCGATTTCAATAATTCTTATTAGAAAGAGCATATCGTAAAGGTGATTCCATATAATTTTGGTCAAGTTCTGATTATGGCATCCATGGATAAAACCATGAAGCTCTTAAATTCGCATAAGCATGTTTGGAGCAATTGCGTTAAAGTCGTTTTTACTGCAGTGCTGCTGCGGATGTCATCGGTACTTATTCAACTTTGCAAGGAACATCGAACATAACCCCTAACAGCTACCGGTTCTAGGAGCTATATATACCCGGCCCATTGCCACTTCAGCTAGCTTATCCTTAGGGCTTCATCGGTTATTTCAGTTCTGCTGCGGATCTCAGTTGTTTTTGTCTCGAAGAGAAACACCGAACATAGCATCGCTTACTACTTCTTCAGACGGACTCAGAAGGACCACAGGCAACACCCGCTGGTTATATTGTTATAACATAATACATGACGACCGTGTGGCCTACTGGTTAGCGTACCTTACTTCTGCGCCACAGGTCCTGGGTTCGAATCTCAGCTGGAGCCAATATTTGTTTAAAATTACAAATTGTTGGTTTTGGGACCAGACTTAATTCAGATTAAAACTCACACTTAGGTTTCGTCGTATTTGTTTCACCGGCTCTAAAGTTACGAGTATGACTATTTTTTCCATAATATTCCACAGAACGCCATCTACGGTCCATAGCTAAGGGTTCTCCTTCACTATTGAAAATTTTTGTCCACGCTAACGAGGTCGCGGTTATAGCTAGTTAACTTATAGTTAACACAAGCAGTAATAACGTTTTCGAAAATTTATAAAAATTTTAAGTCTATAACCGATAACCCATGTGTAAGAGGATTAATTTATATTCATAATTTATTATCTGTATAAATTGATTCTGAACTTTTTAGTAGCTTCGTATCCTAAACCCTTTATTAAAAAGGCCGTTACATAATTTATGTTTGCAGATAACTGATATGTCAGATTGATATAAAAAATTATACGCGTCGACTTGAGAACGTTTTCTTTTTTTTCGTCGGTTAAAATGTCGATTGACATTCTAAATTTAAATTTATAACGTGAAAGATGAAATTGATGAAATCTATTCATTTAATGAACGACAGGACTTTTGGCGCCAACTCGAAAAGTGGCGGTAGAGTGTTTATATTTAATTTTGTAATTTGCGTGTATATTTGGAGTTTTGATGTTTAATATTGATACTTTATTATGCAGCAAGTGCTCCTGAAAGTGTATAGTCATTGGAAAATTCAATTGAAGACCAATATTGTGCTTTTTGTTTTGTCGCCATCAGTCCAGAAAATCTTCAGTAAAAGTACACTATCGTTTTACTGTTGATCGAAATCGAAATTTTAACGAAGATTCGAAGATTGTATACTTGGATATATGGCTGACGCACAAACCGTGCAGGTCAAGAAATGGGGAAATAAATAAATAATGAATGACATATAAATGAATGTCTTATTCTCAAATGTTAAAAATAAATTAGTTAACTATACGAATAAAATGAAAGATAAGGAGCACTATTGACGACCGCGTGGCCTAGTGATTAGCGTACCTGACTTCTGCGCAGCGGGTCCTGGGTTCGAATTCAAAACCGGTGCTAACATTTGTGCAAAACACAAATTATTGGTTTTCGGGTTATGTTGTGCATGTGAAATATATGTCTGTAAGACGCACCCATGTCGCTGGAGAAATATTACTGAGGGGCATCGTTTAAAAAAACATTTAGTAGGTAAGACGTTTCTTAATCTAACCTCAAGCAATTGAGCAAAAGCGTGGCCAAGTGATCAGTACTCTGGCTACGCCGTAGGTTATGGGTTTGTATCACAGCTGGAGCCAACATTTAGCACTGCTATAACAAGACCGTTGTAACTTAAAAAGTTATTTTTTGTAGAACTGATGAAAACATGATTAACATCTGTTTAAGGTTTCTTACGCACATAAAAAAAATGTCTCTTGGCTCTATCTTTTAGTTCCTCGTAGATAATACACGTTTACTATGTAAAAAAGATAAAATCTCATTATTTGTTGTTTTTAGATTCCACTGTTTTGTATTAGCAGTGCGATTTGTGTTAAAATCAAAATTTTGGCTTATCGGTTCTGGTTGTGTCGTGATTGGGCCTTGAGCGTTATCCGATATAACGCGCGGGTTTTTTATAGGAGAAAGTGACAAGACGAGCAAAACTGTCACCTAAAAGTAAGTGCAACGTCTGCTCTAAACAAACGCTGTGTCACCCAGAACAATTCTGTGTAGCAACCGTCGCCCTGAGACATTACTTAAGTCTTCTATACCCAGTAAATACACTAGCTCGCAGTGCCATACACACCGAAACGCAGTAATTTTGTTACTGCTTCACGGCAAAATAAATGGCCGCGCGGTGGTACCAACCAAGACGAATTCTTGCATAGGAATCCTACCACCAGTAAAAAGTAGGTTAGGACGAGTTAGTTCCTCTGTATTTGCACGTACACTTGTGTCACTTTAACAGGTACTTACTTTAGCAGGTAGCTTCTGTACAATGTTGTTCAGTACCAATTACCTATCTATTCTTGACATATCTTCTGCTATGTAAATATAATTAATAATGTATCATCCTGTATGAATTAATCCATTAAAAAATAACAGCCTATAAATGTACCACTGCTGAGTCGGGAAAAGTACTCCACGACTTCACAAATCCCTCATCTTTCCCTCAGCTTTCCGCTGAGCACGTGGTAAATCAGCGCTTAAAATTTTGGAGGTTCAAAAACCGATAATCGTACTTTTTTTTTATTGGCATAAAGTGATGAAACGAGCAAAACGTTCATCTGACGGTAAGTGCAACGTGTGCCCATAACAAATGCTGTGTCACCCAGAACATTTCTGTGTGACACCACACTGCGCCCGTTACTCTGAGAGTGTCAGATCGAGTTCTTAAGTCTCATATACCCCACTGGGCAGCAGCATTACGCTAGCTCACAGTGCCCTTCAAACCGAAACACAGTAATGTTTGCACACTACTGCTTCACGACAGAATCACTGGCCCTGGAGTGGTACCTACCTAGACGGATTCCTGCAAAGGAATCCTATCACCCAGGAATGTTACCCGTGTAATATGAAATTTAATGACGACCGCGTGGCCTAGTGGTCGGAGTACCTGACTTGTACGCCGCAGGTCGTAGGTTCGAATCCAAGCCGGAGCCAATATTTGTCCTAAAACATAAATGGTTGGTTTTCGGGTCTGGTTGTGTTGTGATTGTCCCCGTGTTTTTGATCATTACCGATCTTTTCACATCAGCGTTACATCGGACGCGGGTAGGTTGGGATGAGTGAGTGCTTCTTTGTTTGCACGTACACATGTGGCACCATAAAAGCTCCTGCGCAGTTAATTGCTCTCGATAATATTCGGAAGTTGTCGCCGTGAACGAAATCGGCCAGGAGATCATCATCAAATTTAAGGCAAGCGCCCAGCGCCTGAGCTTCCTCGGCTCTTAACTAATCCAATATCATCCTCTAAATCTAGGTCCTGCGAAGGACATAGGCCTCTTACAGGGTGCAAGGTGCAAGGCTGGTGGAAGGATTGCTATGCACTGGTGGTAGGATTGTGATGCAGGAATCCGTCTAGGTCCAGTTATTCTGCCGTGAAGCAGTAGTGTGCAAACATTAGTGTGTTTCGGTCTGAAGGGCACTGAGAGCTAGTTTAATCACTGAGACTTCAGAACTTATGTCTCAGGGTTAAAGGCGCAGTGTGGTGCTACACAGAAATATTCTGAGTAACACAGCATCTGTTATTGGCAGGCGTTGCACTTACCAAAAGGTGAACATTTAGCTCGTCTCGTCAGTTGAGAAAAAAAAAGGATTTCAGCCATCCCCGTTGTAATAAAGTAACAGTCGATTGAAATGACTTGTATTATTATAAATTTAGGTAAAATTAATGTGAAACTTATGGAAAAATAAATAACCTATGTTTATGTTTTTAATTGTTACAACATCAATTTTGAGGTTCATTAGTAAAAACGGAACCGTTATAAGTTCGTCCTGTCCGGCTGTCCGTATGTCACAGTTATTTTACTTGGAGACTATTGGCACTACATAGAAGACACTTTGAAGGAAGGTGTTTTTAATGAATCGCTATACAATGTAGTGAAATTATGAAAAAAAAGGGGTGGCACACCATGCATTATTTAAATTCCATACGAAATCTCAGTGTACATAAGCGTGTGAGGTATCGTTAAATAATAAAAGCGTTTCATAGTAACTATATTATTTAAGCCAATAGTTGATGAGATATGAGCTTCTAAAGTCATAAAAAAGGTGCCCCATCCCTCTAATAATTTTTTACTATTCTGTGGAAAATTCTAAAAAAACTTTAAGTTTGTTTAACTGGTTTGTATAACATATGTCGTGTAGTTTTAAGATATACGATATTTTCGGCTACGACTTATTCCCGACTACGAAACCATTCACTGTGCGTGGTCCGACAAGCACGTTGCCGGTTTTTATTTCTTTTAACAGCGATAGTATGTTTTATCCTAAGATAATATTCAGTGTGACATATAATTTAGAGAAACATCTAATACTGTTTAGCTACTTTATAACTAATTTAATCCGATTTTTAAACATATTTCATTCAAAAACAAGTAATTAGATGAAACTCCGTTGTCTAAAAGCACGCATCGAACTCAATCAAAAGTGCCTACGTGACCTGGAGGATCTTTAATTTGAGCTGCATTCACTGTTTCTCAATCGTCAAGGAAATTATATCAAAATATTAATTGTCTTTTGGTTGTTTCTTCATAATCATATTTTATAAACTTTAAAGGTAGTGTGGTGTAAAAACTACGCCATTAAACTTTATAAAAGGGGGAGCTGTTACCTAATTTAACCACTGACCTCATTACACCTAGTAAGTCCAAGTGTGACCATGATGTTAATTGATGAATTCAAGTCGGCTGGGCAGTCTTCGGGGAACATCACATGTTCTTGTCGGATATGCCTCAAAGTCTGAAAATCAAACTTTTTCATCAGTGCGCGTTTCGCATGATGACTTGAGGATTCGAGACGTTTTGAGGCTATCTATGGGTTAGGCCTAGGTTAATCTGTGGATTTGTTATGGGCTGAAATGACAGTGATAATGAATGTGGCTTTACATACATGCATACATACATAAGATCACAACTGTATCCCATAAGGGGTAGTCAGAGACTGGGCACTCACTGCTAAAACAGATGACTGCCACAATCCACGTTTCACCAAAACAATATAATGCACTTGGTGTGATAGGTGGTGACCATGCGCTGTTGGGTGCACAGTGCAGTTTAATTCCTTACTCGCCTTTTACGAGATCCATTGGATGAGATGGAGTGGTAGTATTCTTTTAACGAGCCGCTATCACACGGCAGGTGTGGCTTTACTATGTAATAAAAGCCGCAAGAAGCCTATACAATTATTTGGTTTGGTTTGGTAATGATTGCAAAACACAAATTGCAAAACGATTGCAAACGCATCTCAAAAAAAAGGAGTCGCTATAAATGTGAAAGAATATCGATGATACATAAATTAAAGAAACTGATCGTATATTTAACAAAACGACCTAAGTAATTCTCGCCCCTAATAGTTATCGCTCGGACTGAAATTGCTAATAGGTTTTCGCAAACAATTAATTGAAAAGCAGAAAAAGAAATCTAGCTTCATCGTTTAATAATTTTGCCTTATAAATTAAATGATTTTAATAAGCAATGTAAATAATTGAAGTTACAACTGTACATACGCTTTTGTAGCAACAGCCTCCGTTTTGATTTTAATACGTAACGCAGAACGCAGGTTAGATTATCTAAGCATTAAATATTAATATTGTTAAAATCTGCTTATAAAGGAGATCATTCGCTGCTTGGTAAATCTAAGATTTTTATTAGCCGAACCTTGTAGTTATTACATTGTAGCCGAATATGACCTAGAAAAAAAAACATCTTTGGACCTTAACAAACATTTTGATGACACATTCCATTTTTCGCAGCTGTACAAATTGTCATGATTAATCGCAGTAACAAACGACGGAGTGCCTCGTAGCAAAAAGGAATAAGTCGTGACTAAGCAATTTATTAAAAGTAGCTTTATAAAATGTCCAGTTTTAATATCATGATTTTTTAACTCTTTGTTGCTTAAATATAGATAATTAATATCTAGTTAAAAAAAAGAAAAGTAACAGCCTATAAATGTCCCACTGCTGAGTACAGGCCTCCTCTCATTTCTGAGAGGGTTTTTGAGCCGGGAATAGTCCGCCACGCTGCTCCAATGCGGTATTGCGGACTTCACATGTCCTCGAAATATTTCTATTCCTCGGACATGCAGGTTTCCTCACGATGTTTTCCTTCACCGCTAAGCACGTGGTAAATCAGCACTTAAAATTGTAGAACAATTTTAGAGGTGCTGGCACCGGGGATCGAACCCAGGTTACTCGCTTACTATGAAATTAAAGGCGAGCACCACGGCTCAGAATCTCGTTAGCTAATATCTAATTAACCAAAACCATTTGCCAAATGTTACGGTCTTGTATAAACTGTGAGCTCGTTTGTTACGAAATATGAATAATTCATGAAACATATGTAGTATTTATGTAAATGTATAATTTATCAGGGCTTTCAAACAATTGTTGTACAGAATGTTAAATATACATATACAGTGAAACCTGGTTAAGTGGGACCTGGATAAATGAGAAACCTCTATTATTGAGAGTTGCAACGAAGTCCCGGTTCTTTTTCATTAAATTACCTCTGTTAATGGGACTTTTTGAACCTGGTTAAATAAGATTTGAATTCTAAGACTTTTTCGATGTTTACCTCTATAATTGAGACTCTGTAGCTCAATTACCTGTATAAGTGAGACAAATTAATCAGGTTTCAACACGTTTTGACGTGTTTGTTTACATACATTTCTCGTTGTCTTTAGTTTTTGTCTTTATCTCATGTTTTGACCTGAAAACAAGGGAATAAAAGTGTACAAAGTGTCCAAACGCAAATATAAAACGTTATCAGTATCTGAAAAATTAAAACTTCTATCACATTATGATTGTGGAAAGTCGCGTGATGAACTGTGTAGGGAGAATGACATACCAAAGTCAACCCTGTGTAGAATTATTAACAACAAAGAGAAAATTCGGTCTCAGTGTATTGATGGAAAAGGAAAACTCAAACGAATACGAGCTGCAGAGTATCCTGAAGTTGACAAGTGTCTCTGTACATGGATAAAGCAGGTACGGAATAATAACATTCCAATAAGCGGACCAATGATCAAAGAGAAAGCTCAAGAATTTGCAAGTAAGCTCCATATTGATAATGGATGATAATGTACTCATTTCAGAGGAGCTCAATGATGATGACATAGTTGCTATGTATTCTTCTTTGGACACAGAAGAAGAAGAAGAAGAAGAAGACTGTGAAGAGACTCCAGTAAAAATTTCAAAGCGTGAGGCAATGGAAGCTTTAGAAACTTTACACAAGTATTTCGAAATGTCAAATATTGATAATTCTAATATTTTTCATCAAATTTATTCTATCGAGAAACAGGTTTCAGCAACTAGCAATCAAATACAAACAAACATAACCGATTACTTTAAGTCATAAACTTTACCGTATATTTTTTTTTTCGACGCAATACATTATGTTTGTTCATTCATACCTACATTAAATTCATAACATCAAAAATACGCATTTTTATTAACATTTCCACCTCTAAAAATGGAATACCGGCACATTTCGACCTCTGTAAGCGGGGACCTCTGTAAATGAGACAACTATAAATTTAAACCTGTTTAATTGGAAAACTGGATTATTGAGAACCCTCAATAATTGGTACATATGTCTTGGTCCCTTGAGATCCCAATTAACCAGGTTTCACTGTATATATATTGTAAGTGAATTGAAATTATATATATTCTATAATCATGAATAAATAATGATTACTGAAGAAAAAAATATAAGCTATTATCGAAATGATAGTGCCGATAGGTGTCCGACAGAGTAGAATAGCACCTACCTCTTTCCTACCGAGGTGTCGAAAGAGGCGACTAAGGTATTGTACGAAATCTTCATTCGTGCAGAACAACACCACATTATGCAATGCTGTCACTATACTGCTTGTGGGAACACAATGGGAAGTAAAATTTTTTTTGACTCTTACCAAAATGGTCATCAACGTAAGGGATTAACATATTAATAAGGATAACAGATCAGTTATGTCCTTCCGATTTTCGACCGCGCCGACTACTTCCTATGTTGTAACTATACTCGTACTAAACTAAACCAATGTTCAGCCTGGCAAAAATGTTTTAGTAATTGTATTAAGATGTTTGATTCAGCTAGGGTTAACAGGATTGCTCCTAAAGGTTAACACTAATTTTAGTTTAATATAGTTTAACGTTCGATATTATATTAAGTTAGTGTTCTATTTTAAAAAAAAAGGTTTCTATAAATTCGTCTTTACGTATAGTTTCGAAGTAAATAAGTTTCATCAAAAGATAAAAATTAAAATAAACCTATTCATGTAGCATCTAATTATTTAATTAATAGACATCATTGACGAACGCGTGGCCTAGTGGTCAGAGTGACCTGAACTACCTGACTTCTAAGCCGCATGTCCTGGGTTCAAATCCCAGCCGGAGCCAACATTTGTGCTAAAACATAAATTGTTGGTTTTTGGGTCTGGTTGTGTTGTGATTGTCCCCGTGTTTCTGACATTGCATCCTAGCCTACCTCCGATCTTATCGCATCAGCGTTACATCGGGCGCGGGTAAGTTGGGATGAGTGCCTCTGTGTTTGCGCGTACAATTGTGGCACTATAATATTTCCTGCACAGTTGATGGCTCTCGAAAGTAGTCGGAAGTTGTCGCCGTGGTCCGAAATTGGCTAGGAGAACATCATCAGACATCAGTTTATTGCCACATACATAGAAAAATTAAAGAGCGCGTGCGCCTCAAAATACGTGACAAAAGTGAAACTTTTATATGTACATCAGAAATTTGTTTAAAATAAAAATAAATAAACATGAATTAGCAAAATTATTACCCACTGTAAAATACTACTTATTATATAAACAATAATTAATTAATCGACAAATATTAATTAACAATATCATAAACGAAAAAGTCGCACGAAAACACTGCACTTAAATTCGATCTCTCATCGTTCCCGAAGAAGTTTTGCTGTGTGTGTGACACACAAGTGACCCGGGATTAGCCGCATATAGTGCTGGTTTTCTGGCATTCCCTTACTCCTGAGATGACATGCAGGAATCGAGATAGGTGGTTCCTCATAACTATCACATGACAACATGTAGTAAGATTAGATGAATTAAGTTTAAATACATCACAACATTACTGAAAAAACAAATTGTTGGTTATCTGGTCTGCTTACTATTGTATCCCTCTGACACTGCATCTTAGCCAACTTCCGATCCTATTGCATGACGTGTTACGACAGACCTTGGTTAGATTTAAAAAATATAAGATTATCAGTTATGTTCATATGTAAAAATGTATTGAGTAAAACCCACAATAAAACTTGCACTTATAAATAGTCCATCTTCGTCGAGCTATTTTAGATTAAAGCCAGCCAATAGTAGTTTACATTTTGTGTTGTCATTATTAGAACTAGCTGACCTGCGTCTGTATAGAGAAAAACAGCACCAGCCCGTTTACACATTTCAGGAGTAAATGTTTTTAAAAATAATTTCTTAATATCACGTTAATACTTAGACACTAGTTACGAAAATATCGTGATGACTCAGTGGTAAATTGCTTTTATATATATAGATAGATGCTTTTACATATATCATTATTTTTTGTAACATCATGCATTAAAAATTTTACGATAAGAGCAATTTTTAGTACGTCTGAAAGAGAAAATATTGAAAATCAATAAAAACATTTCACTAGTAATATACAAAAATATGAGCATTACGTTTCGCGTAAAAACTTGATAAGTGTGACGGAAAACTCAATCTCCTGAAATAAATTTTGCGGGATATAAATCGAGGCAACCTTATTTTATGATATAAATATGTAGATATCGTGGTAATTCGTTTCTACTAATGAAATTTCTGATAACATTATAATTTCATATGTTTATCAGCTTATTTGCAATAAATAAAATAAAGTACACACTATAAAGTATTCTAATAACTTTTCAAACATATGGTAGCTTAACTATACTACATGTAACACATTAGAGCTCAAAATATCTAATACAATAATACCCGCGCTTTATTAGAAGCATAGTTATATTGAGTAAAGCTCACTAGTCCATTATAATCCCACATAGTGTTGTGAAATTTATTTTTGTTTAGTAATCGCATTATTTTGGCTTTAGATCTTTTAGGTGATAATAATCTTTTGAATACTAAATTTAAAATTGATTTATTTAGACATTTTATCCTGCCGAGAAGCAGGAGTGTGCATACATTACTGTTCGATCGGAAGGGCTGACTGAGAGCTAGTCTAATCACTGAGCATATGAGACTGAGAACTGATGTCTCAGGGTGATGAACGCAGTGTGGTGCCACCCGGAAATGATTCTGGGTGACACAGCATTTGTTATGGGCAAACGTTGCAAATAAGATCACTTTCTTACTTAAAAAACATATCACACGTGTTCTATTTCTATAATTAGAAAAATGTATCTGATTCTGAAGTAAAGTACTATGAAAGAACTCACAAATAATGCTTCTGTGCTTTGTATACATTATATAAAACATACGTATAATATGCCGTGTGGTGGCGGCTCGTTAAAAGAATACTACCACTCCATCTCATCCAATGGATCTCGTAAAAGGCGAGTAAGGAATTAAACTGCACTGTGCACCCAACAGCGCATGATGGCGATGGGCTCACCACCTATCACACCAAGTGCATTATATTGTATTGGTGAAACGTGGACTTGTGGCCGTCATCTGTTTTTGCAGTGAGTGCCCAGTCTCTGACTACCCCTTATGGGATACAGTCGTGATCTTATGTATGTATGTATGTATAATATTTTCAAATCACTTACTGAAAACTGCTTATGCAAATTATTATTTGTGCATTCACTATCAAAAGGACAGTTAAACATCATTGTGTGCCCTTTATTCTACCTCTCATTATAGTGATGTCCTCTTGGATCAACAATTAATGTTTTTGTATAAATATTGGCTTTGGCTGTGATTCGAACCCGACTGCGTAGTAGTCAGTTACCCTGACCACTAGACCAGACGCGGTCGTCTAGTACATAACGGGAACACGTTTAGTAGTAAAATATTTTATAATAAACATTATCGTCGTTTTCGCTCTTATCCACATTCTTTTTTATATAGGACCCGCTTGCTCCCAAACGAGCAAGCCGCTCACCTGATGCTAAGTCATCACCGCCGCCCATGAACATCCATAAAACCTGATGACTTATTGATGCGTTGCCGACCTTTGAGAAAAGAAAAACCTCTTTTCTCGAAGGTTCGTTTAAAACGTATTGGTCTGGAAATCGTTGCCGGTAGCAAATTCCACTAAGTTATAGTGCGTGCCAGATAATTCCGGTAAAAACGCACAGTAGTGGAACGTCAACCATTTAAAAGTATTAAAATATAAAACAAAGTCGGATTAGTTACACCATGTATAACTTAAGAACGTCTGGACCGATTTTTATGATGTTGGATTCGTTGGATTTGTTTTTACCCCGAATAGCAGAATAACTATTAAAAAATCGTAAAAATTACTAAAAAATTATAAAAAAATTCATTTTCTCACACATTTTCCGTATACAACGCCATCTGTGATGTTTTATTAATTTGTTTGCATGACAGTTCTTTAACAATAAATACTTGTTTCTTTCTTTCTTCTTTCATAATCCTCTGTCAGCTGCGCGGCGCTTCCATTGCATACCATTGAGCTAGCTGACCAATTTTAAAGTCCTGGAGACGGGCTTAAGATACTTTTAATACCGGGGAATCAAATAATTCCCACGAGATATTTAAAAACCTATATCTACGCGGATGAAGTCATCAGGCATCAGGTAGTAGTTATATATAATAAAATAATTTAATAAAAAAGTCGTGTGGTGTCGTGGAACACCAGATAGGAACGAAGTTACTTATTATACATACATACATAAGATCACGACTGCATCCCATAAGGGGTAGTCAGAGAATATAAAATCAAAAATTTATTTATAAAAATATTAATTTCAAGTTCTATTCGAGGCATAAAAAAATAATTATTCGGGTATATATTTTTTATCATGATTTTTTTATCGATAAAAATCAAAAAAACTACTTTACAAAATTATCTTAACATCTTTATTTTGTTTACAATGATTTATAAAAATATATAATAATATACAAAAAACAGCTATTTTTATAAAGCGTTTCAAAGTTTTAAATAAAAAAAATATTATTGCTGTTTGTAATATTAATAATATTTTTTTATTTAAAACTTTGAAACACTCTCAATTGTTTCTAGTTTACAAAAAAATAAGAGTAGGTAAGTAACTAATAGGTAGTATAGTAGGCGAGCGTAGTTCGCTCCCTGGTAGCTCACACCGCGGCATTTTTCTTACTTTTAGCATTTTTATACCTGTCGTAACTTCTAAACGATAGGTCCGATTCGAATAATTTAAAGAGGACTGTACATGTATATAACCTTGACTATGAAACTATTTTGTAGGATAAGGATTAATATCATGATACGAATGTCATAATATTTCGATTCTACTCGTGGATATTGTGACTTAACTATAATAGTTAGACATATAGCCTCGCAGACTTTTTTGTGAGTAATGATAAGTACTATTAAAATGTAGTACATTATTTTCTTTATCATTAATAGTTTTTGCAGAGCACGCCAAATAATGACTTTTATCAGTAAACTTTTGATACCTTGAGTTACATCATAGCAATTTTCGTAGGGATCTCCTGTTATTCGGTGACAATGTAGTCGTATATAAGTGAAATAATTTTTTAAATCGGTGCAGTAGTTTTCGAGTTAAATAATTGCAAACAAACATAAATATATGTTTGTTTGCAATGATTTGCAAACAATGAAATGCCTCTTTATAATATTAGTATAGATAAAAATCTTACGCTTTTTTCTTTTAACGTTACGGACGTTTTTTGCCGGCTAGGGTACCCCTCCGCAACGCCCAATAAGGAACTTCGTTCCAATATTTTGAAACATGAGACAGGTGTTTTGCCGAAAATCGTAGTTTTGTTCGCTTTGAAACCAATTCAATGCATCAATTTGTCAGTTGCACTCGACGCTCGACGCCAGACGGTCGCATAGCGCCCCGCTACGACCCGCTCCGGTAATCCGATCGAAGCGTGCAGCTACCTGCGCCCAACCCTTCCGGGAATTAGTCAAGGCGACTTTCGTTGTATTGTACTAATTTCCCAGAATTGTTTCCACGTCATTTGCGAATCCACCTGTTGTGGTTACACTAGCGGATACCTAACGGTGACAACGAAACTAGTGTAGGCTAGCCCCGTACGCCCGCGGTTCCCCATCTGGGAAACGCGTAATCGGAAGAAACCCACAGAAATTGGTCTTGGGTAGTGCCCTAGTCAATGTGGGTTTACTCGACCGACTCAAAAGTCCACGCGTAGTTGTAATTAGTTGTAAGCACTCACCCGAGTGTGCAAAATAAGATCCACACGAGGACGCACTAGGGCTACACACCTAGGCATTCATCCTCCCTGCCTATACCCGGCAGGGAGGGAAGTTAGGCCACACACCCCGGCATCCCACCGGCGGCCACTTCCCCGTAGGAAAAAAAAAAGAGAAGGATAAGTATGTCGGAGGCGTTAGCTAACGCACTCTTAGCGGCCCAGGCGGAGCAACCGGAATTACTCCGGTCGCTACTAACCGCTCTGCCGTCAGTAGCCTCAGCTTTTGAGGCGCTATCTAGGCCCCCCTCTAGGGCCTCGTCCTCGGGCTCCGAAATGGAGTTCGATTCTCCCTCGGCACCCGAGGACCCCCGCGACACCGGCCGCGACACCGGCGACGACATTGGTTTTCTGCAAGTGCAGAAATCAAAAAAGAAGCGCAAGAAGCGCGCCTCACCGACGCCCGATAGCCACGCCAAGGCTGCCAAAGCCAGTGATAGCACGCCTATCCCGCAACCGCAGGTCGCCCCTGTAGCCTCCCAAGAGACCCCCGCTGCTTCACAGCAGGCCCCCGCTGCTTCACAGCAGGCCCCCGCTGCTTCACAGCAGGCCCCCGCTGCCCCGCGCAATCCTTCGCAGTTCGCTGCACACTCTCGGCGGCCACCGCCTATCTTCATTCGGGCTCTGGACAGATGGCAAGAGCTCACATCGGCCATGTCCAGGTTAAAATATACTGCCGTTTCTACCTCAAACGGCATTAAATTACAGGTGGAGACCACTGAGGTCTACCGTCAGGTAACACGTTACCTGTCGGAAAAAGGTGTATACTTCCACACATACACTCCAGCCGATGAGCGGCAACTAAGGGTGGTTCTCAAGAACCTACCCAAGGAAATCAGCGCGGAAGAGGTCAAAAAAGACCTCATCGCGCAAAACCTCCCCGTCGTCGCTGTACACCGCATGTACAGCGGGCGAACTAAGGTGCCCTATAACATGGTGCTAGTCGCACTTGACCGCTCCCCGGCAGGGAAGCAGATATTTAATCTGCGGACCTGCTGCAACCTTTCGGGGCTCTCAGTTGAGGCCCCACACAAAAACGGCCCTCCCGGCCAATGCCATAAGTGCCAATTGTACGGCCACTCAGCAAGAAATTGCTACGCCCGCCCCAGGTGCGTCAAGTGCCTAGGCGATCACGCCACAGCAGACTGTCCTCGTCCAAAGGACAAAGCTCTGTTAGCCTCCTTCGGCCCGCCTGCCTGCGTACTATGTAACGCAGAAGGTCACACGGCCAACTACCTCGGCTGCCCGAAGGCCCCAAAACTTAAAAGGCCTGCGGCTAAACAGGCCCAAACACAAAGGTACATAGTACCTCCCCCACCACCCTCTGTATGGAGGCCACTTCCGACCCGCGCAACTTCAAACGCGCCTCCTCCGGTCGCGATCACGCGGAACATACCGGCACCTTCACAGGTCGCACCAGTCGCACCCGTCGCAAGCCGACCGGTCGCAGAGAGCGATCTAGACCTCGTCTGTCGCTTCGCCACCGCTTTCAACGGTGCCGACATTACAGCCCTCGCCACGGCTCTCCGAAACACCAACAATAATCCTAATGAGAGGATCGCCGCGGCGGTGCGGTACCAAAGCGTCATAAACGCTATAGTCAATTTTAGGGCTTAAAAATGACTCACAACGGCAGAGAGAAACCGCGCTCCCTAAACGTAGCGTTTTTTAACGCTAACGGCTTAAAAAACCAGCGCGACGAAATCTTCAATTTCGTTCGCGATCACCAAGTCGACGTACTACTCGTGCAAGAGACTTTTTTGAAACCACACACTCGCGATCCCAAAATCGCAAATTACAACATCATTCGGAACGATAGAGTTACCGCTGCGAAAGGCGGCACTCTTATCTACTACAAAAAGTCCTTGCACTGCGTACCAGTCGTCACACCGCCACTCAGCCATCTTGAAGCATCGGTCTGTCAGCTAGCCATGACCGGCCACTCCCCCATTACTATCGCGTCTGTCTACTTACCATGTAGAAATGACGCCAAAATCACACGCAGCGACTTCGAAGCACTTCTCTCCCTCGGGAGCTCAACTATCCTTGCCGGTGACTTTAATAGCAAGCACACCCGGTGGAACTCAATAACAACCAACCCGCGTGGGGTGGCCCTAGACTCGCTAGTCGACCTCCTCGACTTCGACGTCCTGGCGCCTACAATACCGACCCACTTCCCGCATACACTGGGACACACGCCGGATGTGCTTGACATAGCCATCCTTAGCAACATAAATCTCGCCATCCGCGATATAGAGGTGATCCACGAACTAACATCTGATCACCGCCCCGTTCTACTTCGGCTAGGACCTTCCGTCCAAGCCTCACCACCCAAAAAAACAGTAGTCGACTGGCAAAAGCTAGCCGAAAAACTTAAGCAAACTTCTCCGCACCTTGATGCGATTCCATCCACCATCAATTCAGTCAGTGACACGAACCTTGCGGCTCATGCACTCACTAGGCACATCCAAACTGTCGTCGAGGATTCCTCGAGACAGGTCCCAGTGGCGGACGACCACCGCTGGATCCTGCCTAACGACATTAGAGACCTAATGAGGCGCAAGAACGCAGCCACTCGCGCTCACGACTTATATCCTACCGTCAGCAATAGAACAACACTACGCACCCTGCAACGTGAGGTCCGAATACGTATGCAGGAGCTCAGAAACGATCGGTGGGATAACAGTCTCATTAACATCGAACCGTCTCACCTCGCCTTCTGGCGACTTCCAAAATCACTAAAAGGAGGCACATCCCGTTCAATGCCCCCTTTAGTACGACCCAACCAACCGCCTGCCTTCCTAGACGAAGAAAAGGCAGAATGTCTAGCTGACAGCCTAAAATCTCAATGCTCCCCAAGCACCTTACCGGTCGACTCCGCCCACGTCGCGTTAGTCGACAGCGAGGTCGATCGGAGGGCTTCTCAACCGCTCCGCGATTCCATACCGCCGGTTAACAGCACCGAAGTAGAGTCTATTATTAAAAACCTCCGTCCGAGGAAATCTCCCGGTCCCGATGGTATCACTAACAAAGTAGTTAAGCTCCTGCCTACTACCATCATTCAGCTATTGGTATTAATCTACAACGCAGCTCTGGCCAACGCAATCTTTCCGAACACCTGGAAAGAAGCAGAGGTCGTAGGGATTCTAAAGCCCTCTAAACACCCGTCCGATCCCACCGCATATCGGCCTATAAGCCTCCTCAAGGCCTTAGGCAAGATATACGAACGCCTACTTCTCGCCCGCTTAAGAGACTTCATGCAGTCTCGAGGGATCCCCATCCACGAGCAATTTGGATTCCGTGCCAAACACTCATGTACCCAGCAGGTGCACCGCATAACGGAGCACATTCAATCCCGCTTCATACGCGGGCTTCATACCGGAGCGCTCTTCTTCGACGTGGCGAAAGCGTTCGACAAGGTCTGGCACAACGGGCTCATATACAAGTTATATGGACTCGGTGTGCCAGATCGCCTCGTACTCATCATACGAGATTTCTTACGCAGTCGAACCTTCCGCTACCGCGTCGAGGGGGTGCGATCCGAATCACATCCCATCCTAGCCGGCGTACCACAAGGCTCAGTCCTAGGTCCCGTGCTCTACACCCTTTTCACGAACGACATACCGCACACCAGCGGCGTCGAACTCGCCCTCTTCGCAGATGATACCTGCCTATATGTGTCTGGACGTAATCCAGACACTATCTCTAAACGCCTCCAATCCGCAGCCCGAACCCTCGGGAACTGGTTTCGGAAATGGAGGATCGAGGTCAACCCAATCAAAAGTGCAGCCATGTACTTCTCGCGGCGCACAACGCAGCATCTCCCCACCATAGAGTTATTCGATCGTCCAATCCCCTGGGAAAAGACAGTCAAATACTTAGGCGTCCTATTAGACTCGAGACTCAGCTTCGGTCCACATATTAACCGAGTAAGGAACCGAGCGGCGTTCGTCCTCGGCCGATTACATCCGTTACTAAATAAAAATAGCAAAATGTCCCTACGTAATAAAATTACACTTTACAAAGCCTGTATTCGGCCAATTATGACATACGCAAGCCCCGTATTTGCGCATGCCTCCCCGCGTCAAATTCACCGACTTCAGGTAATACAAAATCGATTCATGCGTAAAGCCACGGGAGCACCGTGGTTCGTGCGTAATGCTAACCTTCATATCGATTTAGGGCTTCCTACCATAGCCCAATATCTAAAGTTGGCCTCTCGCCGATACTTCGACTCTGCCGCCACGCACCCCAACCCACTGGTTGTCAGTGCCGCCACTTACAACCCCCTCGCGATACACCAAAACTCGACCCGCGGAAAAAGGAGACCGAGGCACGTCCTCGAGGACCCTGACGACGCGACCACTATTGCCCAAGCGCTCTACTCAACACTACACAAACACCCATTATCACCATCATACCGCCCCCGCCGTCGGCGTGGGCGTATCAGACAAAGTTATTCGCGATACCGCCGCATCTCAGGCCGGTTCTCCCCTAGCAGTAGTGTCATAAACAGAAGCGTCGCTGGAGTTTCTTGCGCCATTTCTTCTCCAGCGGAAACGCATTCCGAATTGGTGGTAAACTTATCTAATAATAATCATGGTATTAATAATTATAGTAGTAGTAATATTGCCCTCCCGATTGCAGTAACTGACCGAGCCGAGACCGGCCCCCTTGGGCACCCTCGAGTCTGTTACTCTCGCGAACTGGATGACGGTCCAAGCCGAGGTCCCCTCTCGGGGGCCCTTGCGCCAGTCATCCATAAATAAAGGTTTCGGCTAAGCGCCCTCAGCGCTATGCCACCTTTCAATCCGGCGAAGCTGTAAAAGCCTTCGGGCTAACAGTGACCATCAGTCCTAAAAAAAAAAAAAAAAAAAAAAAAAAAAAAAAAAAAAAAAAAAAAAAAAAAAAAAAAAAAAAAAAAAAAAAAAAAAAAAAGCATCAATTTGTAAGTAACCTTTTTTGAAATTTATACTTATATTTTACAAACCGATTCTTTTCAAAATTATTATTAGAAAACAGATACAATTTTAATTATGCGGATTACATATTTGTAGATGAAATCAAAAAGAATATAAAACACTAATGAAATACAAAATGTCAAATAGGATCTCATCATGCAAAGTTATTTATTTAATTTTTTCAATTTTTTTTTCGAAATTTCTTAATGTTTCCATTAAACAATTCAATACGTTTGAAATAAAGAATACTTCAAACATCCGATATTCTCGATATACGATTAAAGTCATGTTAAAATTTTCATTTAGAACAGAATTACTAACAAACTTTTCAATTGTAATAACATATTATATGTCAACATTGCAAATATTAAAATAAATACATTTATTAAATCGAAATAACTTTTTTTAAAATATAATTAGAACACCGTCTTATAAATTCATAATTATTTCGTAGGAACTCTTAAGCTGTTTGTGGAATTCTCGGTAACAAAGACGACAATTTAACAAAATTGCTCACCAGATCTTTTAATAATGAAACTCATGTCTTAATTTGGTGGGAAATTATTGTAATTAGAATATAAAACAATTAAGCTTAATCCGCGTAAAATAATAAGAAAAGATTCATACCATATGTGGCTGTTTATTGTTAGTAAGGTACGAATGAGAATATTAATATTATGTACATATTAGGTAGTCATATAAAAGTTGTTAAATTCTCTTGTTTTTAATAAATTTAAGAGAGGTTTTTAAGAGAATCTACCACCCCGTCTCAACCCGTGGGTGTCGTAAAAGTCGACAGAGGGTAAGTTAAAACCCGGAGATGGGCAGCAGCATCTTCCTGAAACATCTGAATAAATAAACTGCGGTTGCCAACCCGCCTGCAAAGCGTGGCAACTATGGCAAAATCCCCCCAAAATGAGAGCCACAATATTTTGGCAACCTGTGGGGGAGGCCTATGTTCAGCAGTAGACTAGTGACAGGCTGAAGTGATGATGATGAAGGTTTTAGTTAAAAATACATACAGTCACGCTTTTTTCCCATATGTGACTCGAGGCAGACAACACACCCGTAGCTCACTTTTCGCCCCTACGGGAACTTTACGGATGCCGAACCACGTCGCCGCCATTTTAGTAAGAGTCAAAAATAATCTTATTCCTCATTGCGTTCCCACAACCAGTAAAGTGACAACATTGCATATTCTGCACGAATACGGGCTGTCCGTACAATGCCTCACCTCTTACGACACCTCGGTAAGTAAGAGGAAGGCGCTATTCTTCTCTGCCGAACACCTATCGCCTAATAATATGTATTACTTTATAACAATTAGCGACAAAAACACAAATCGTTGGTTTTCGGGCCTGGTTGCGTTGTTAATGTCTGTAAAACACATCCTCTGGAGATAATCAAGAAGAAGTAAGCATTGTTTTTTAAACTAAAAATCAAACACTAAAAAACATTTTATTGATATTATTTTATTATTACATTCTATATAATAAAATAATATCAATAAAATGGGAATTACAGTACATTTAATACGACATATCAATACTTGTTAATTAATATATAGTATGCGTAGGTAGGGACCGCAGGTCCAGTTACTCTGCCGTAAAGTAGTAGCATTACTATGTTTCGGTTTAAAGGGCACTGAGAGCTAGTGTAATCACTAATAAGAGATATACACTAATAAGAGATAACTGATGTGTCAGGGTGATTGGCGCGGTGTGGTTTCACGCAGAAATGTTTTGGGTGACACAGCATTTGTTATCAGCAGGCGTTGCACTTACCATCAGGAGAACGTTTTGCTTGTTTCGTCACTTTCTCCAATAAAAAAGCGACCCTTAGAAGCCAGCCTTACCTGTTGACAGTGGTGTAACAATAGGGTGGCAGGATGGGTGAACTAGCCCCTGGCAGGATCGGGCCCTTGCCTAGTTGTTATGTTACTTAGTTACAAACATTAAATGGTCCGAAATTGGAACTTTGATGTTGTCATTAACGCTTGCTGAACAGAAATTCCGATTTTTTTTTAATTGAATAATTAATATTTTGGCAGAAAATTAAATTGTTATTTTAATCCAATACGCTCTTTTAATTTAAAGTTCCCAGCAACTCAACAAAAGAAAACAACCCTCAATAATTATAACAGCATTTGTACAAATACTTTACGTAATGATTTATTAAAAAGAAACTACGACGTTGGTAAAGCTTCTTTACACTGACAGACGAGCAAAAAGTTCACCTGATGGTAAGTGCAACGTCTGCCCATGAAAATTGCTGTGTCACACAGAACATTTCTGTGTGACACCACACTGTGCCCATCACCCTAAGACATCAGTACTTAAGTCTCATACGCCCAGTGATTACGCCTGCTCACAGTGCCCTTCAAACCGAAACACAGTAATGTTTGCACACTACTGCTTAACGGCAGAATAACTGACCCTGGGGTGGTACCTACCTAGACGGATTCCTGCCTTCCAATTCCTATCTATGACAACCACTAACGATATTTTAGTAGCAATTAAATAAACTACTTTAAGCGTCAAGAAATATAGTCGACTAACGTCTACGTCGTATATATATGAAATATAGTCGACTAACGTCTACGTCGTATATATAAGAAATATAGTCGACGACGTCGTAATAACCTTAGAAGTGGCGAGCTTTCTTTCAGCTTAAAAAATATTGCGTTGTAGTCCAGGCAGTTTTTTGCCTAAACTAATAAGGTTAGAGTTACTTTGACTTAACACGCCTCAGGTCCTAGGTTCGGAAGCAGTCAATATTTGTGCAAAAACCCAAATTGTTGGTTTTATAGTCGGTTGGGCCTGCAGTTGTGATTGTTCTTGTGTCTCTGACACTGCATCCTAGTTAACCTCAGATCTTATCAAGTTTGGCACGGGCACGAGTAGGTTGCGACGAGGGATGGCCCCTGTGTTAGCGCCTACACTTGTGGCACTATGTACAATATCTTCTGTGCAGTGTATAATTTCCGACAATATGAGGTGATTGTTGCCGTGATTGAAAATCGACCAAGAGAACATCATCTAACGACGGAAAGCAGCATCTAAAGATCAAGGCGTCATGTCGTCGCCAACTGACAACAATCGCCAACCGCTGTCTGAACGAGGCCAAGCAAATCCTCCTTACATAGGCGAGGCAATGCAGTCCATTGCCTCGCCTATGTAAGGACGATTTGCTCGTGACTAACAGGATAGATTAGCTTTGTTTCAGAGAAATTGTTAACTATTTACAAATAACTACCGTAGATTAATATACATATGTAAATACTGTAATATTGGCAACTCTGTACAAACGCTTTTTTCATTTTTTTTAAAGAACGTTGCCGCACACAAGGATATCTCCTGTAACTTGGGTGCGTTTTACAGACATGAATTGCACATGCACAAACACTCGAATAACTATCTGTAAGCCATACAAATATTTGTCCCGTGCGGGAATTGAATCCGCGAACCGTGGCGCAGAATCCAAGCGCTTAGCGACTGCGCCAACCGACAACGTTTACTTTATATTAGTCGGTAAGTGATTGTTAGTTTCTTTGCATAGCTTATCTCAATATTCCCTAATGTATAGCCCCGCGGCTGTTCAGTAGAGAAATCTAATTAAGGGACGAGGGGTCCGACCTTGTTTCTTACATCAGATTTGGTAACGATCGTTTTACTAAGTCATTAATTCTTGGAACGTTTACTGAAACAGAAACATAATTACTGTATGATTTTTTTTAATTAATTTCATCGCGTTTATACAGTTACGCATTAAGCGTTTGTACAGAGAGTCCCGAACATTTTGACTGTACAGTTATCTATTACAGTTGATTTTTAATGTTATTTTCATTCGCATAAGTACCTATAATAATAATAATAATATATTTTTATTTCTGGTATTAACAACCTATATTATGTTAGTAATATCTTAAATTACTATGTTAGTAGTAAACAATTAATAAAATAAAACAATGAAAATTATGAAAACCTCTCAAGGACATAGCAATCGACTACCTACGAACTTTCAGTTCAAATTTTGGTGTGTCAGCCTGAAAGTTTTTTGGAATAGCCTCCGAAACGGCTCAATGGATTTCAATCAAAAAATTAGGGATTAAAATAGGAATATTTATTTGAATTTTCGTGTACATTTCGATATCTCGCAGGGTTCAGAAGATAGAAATATAAATTTGCTATAATACTTAATGGCCTTATGGAGCCGCACGCTGTGAACCAAACATTACCGAGAAGGCGCGAACTGTTAATATTTAGGTAAGCGAGGTACAATGCCGTACGGTGCAATCATGTAATAGGTTTATTTTACGCGGGTCAAACCGCGGGGTACGGCTAGTAGATAATAAAGTAGTTTGCCACAAAAGTTTGTAGTTCTCATTTTAAGGGATTTCGCCATAGTTGCCACGCTTGGCAGGCGGGTTGGCAAACGCAGTTTATTTATGGAGATGTTTCAGGAAGATGCTGTCGACTTTTACGACATGCACGGGATGTTTTTAGGTGGTTGATTCTATTAAGCCACCACACGGCGCAAAAACTAAATTAACGTCCTAATTGTCAATAAATACGAAGGAACAAAATACTTTAATCGCATTTAATTACTCTTATATTCTCATCGTTGGAGCGCTTTACAGCATAAAAACGTTAAATTTAGTTTTATACTATTACAATAAACAATAATGAAAGAACAAAATATGGAAGACTAACTATATTTATTATCCTCTTTTTACATCACTTACATGTTTCAATGAAAATATTTTTTCTAAGCCTGGAAATTACGTCCTATTATATAATTTTTAGGTCGGCCGCTTTTGCAGAATTTTTCTCTTTTGGGAAATCAAATTTGTAGCGGCGGAAAATTTGCACCCTATTTAAACATTTTTTTAGTAAACACGGCCATATTTCGTGAATATAATATAAAACAACTTATACATTTTGAGGCTTTATGAAATACAAAGCAATGTTAAATTGTAGTTTATTATTGTTTGGATACTAGTTGCGCCCCGCGGTTTCAACCGCGTTAAAAAGCCGACCGCGATCAATAATATACATATATAAGAGTACTTCCCTATTTGAATCAGATTTTGGGGTTCTAATATTTTTTTAAAGTGCCGTCAAAATCGGTCCAGTCGTTTCGGAGATTAGCCGGAACCAACAGACAGACAGACATACATTTTAAGAATTGTTTTTTCTTATGAGTACCGTACATAATTTCATAAGCATTGACTAAAAAGCTGTTATTTTGTTATTACAAACAGACACTTCAATTATATTTATTTGTATGTAGATAGGCTATTGACAGGAGTCGCACTTGATATATTTTTTATTGGTTAAAGTGACAAAACGTGCAAAACGTTCACCTGATGGTAAGTGCAAATTCTTGCCATAACAAATGCTGTGTCACCAGAACCGTCAACCTTATCTCCACTTGTCTTTACTGGTGGTAGAATTTCTATGCAGAAACCCGTCTAGGTAGGCACCACTCCAGGACCAGTTATTCTGCCGTGAAGCAGTAGTGTGCAAACATTACTGTGTTTCGGTGTGAAGGGCACTGAGAGCTAGAGTAATCACTGGGGATATGAGACTTACGAACTTATGTCTCAGGGTGACGGGCGCAGTGTGGTGCTACACAGAAATATTCTGAGTAACACAGCATCTGTTATTGGCTCGTCTCGACACTTTATCAAATAAAAAAAAGGAAAAAAAAAAGAATAGCAAACACATAACGTATATTTGACGCAATTTTTAATTTGTTAGCATACGAGTAGTTTTTACTAAATTATGTTGATTACAATTAGCTATGTACTCGTACGAAATTTGAATGTGTTACCATCTACATATTATGGTAGCAGATGTCTCAATCTCAAATCTTAAGTGACAATTTTTAATTTTCTAATCCAAACGAAAAAATGGCTGGAATTTTGATATTTTAAAGAAAGCGTTATGATATTAAATGAAAATATTACGACAGTTTAAGCCTTGAACCTCCATTAAACGTGATTACGTTTGCAAGTAAGAGCTGTTTGCTAAAAATAATGATAAAAAATGGTGCAAATTACTAACTCGCTTAAACGTCACTTTGCGTTGCTACCGAAATACGCGATGGATTTTTATGTTGAAAGCGTTATTGCTACTTGAAAAACTTCTTCTTCTGTTACTTCTTCAACAGTCTCTTAAAAGTCAACTGCTGGACATCCCTCTCCCGAGTTAGGACGACATGCCGCAATGACCACGATGCGGTGCAGGATTGGCGATCGCAGTTTCAGATACCTTGCGCCTTAGACGAAAAACTATTTGCCGGGCATTTCCCTTAGTCGTACGATACAATTCCCAGAGGATGAAATGGGTTTCTTACGCTGCCAACACACGGCAAAGCAATTGGCTATGTACATGTGAAAATTCACTTGAAATGTAAATGTGTTCTCTTGTTCTGTATTTACGAATCATTAAGTATTACTGCACGAGTAATATACTTAGAGAAGATAAATGGTTTGTAATCCGCTTGTCGACTTCTTTGCAGTCTCTGTACTCAGTGACCCATACAATCCATCGTTAACGGAACAATAACATCATTGTTTTATGTTTTTTTTTTTTGATATGGAAATATTGTTAAGATACAGCATCGAGAAATAGTGTTGTAAAAGTATGTAAGTACGTAAAATGAACGAAATCAGTAAAAATTGGTAATAAAATAAAAAGTCTTAAACAAAATAAATGTATAACTACATGATCTTATTAATATATTATAATTTCAACGTTCAGTACGTAAACCGGTTTGTTTTTGATTAGATGCAATTTTTAGTGGATTCGTTAAGCATCTGATTATTGGTACATATGGCGGACTTAAGCTAAGCATCTCCCCGTCAACTGCACAGACAATAAGGCAAAGCAGAGTAAGAAGAGAAAGAATAATTAATTATGACCAAATAGGTGTATTAATTTTAATTGTTTATTTATAAACCAATTTTGTATTGTAGTAGTATTATATTTAACAATTATTTATTTTTTATAGTTGTGTAGCTATTATGTAGTTTCTAGTAATGCAATTTACACATATTAAGAGAAAATTTAAACAAATGTATTACAGTATTAGTATATATGATAGTGTAAAAATTATTCTACGTAATTTAGTAACGCAATGAAAGTAAGTATATATTTAAAAATATTATATATTATTTTTCACGATATTCTGGCATTAACAAAAAAATACTATTTTTATATATTGTCGTCCGTCTCATACCAGCAAGGCCACTACAAGGTAACAGACGGAAGTCATTTAGATTAACTTTTCAATAATCCTTATTTTCAATTCTTATTACATTACTCGATTTATTGTTTATCTGTTCTATTGACGTTTATAGTTAGTTATCTTTAACTATCTCAAAATTATTTTATACAACATATGTATTACAATAAAAAATGAATCAAAAAATATAGGGCTGTTAAAGTACAATACTACCTCCAATTTTCTTCAATATTTTTTTCGGTTTTTCATCGCTCTCTGGTTACGGTTCTTCTTTTGTAGCTGCGAGGGTTGCTGGTCATTTTTTCTTTTTTTTTCGTCCATAGACTTTTGAGTTCGTATACGAATTTTTCTGTTTTCTTTCTTCGTAATCTTCTCTTCGTTATTTTAAAATACTTGCATTGGGTAATATAATTATATTGTTTTCTTCTACTGTCCAAAAAAAGCGCATTTAAATATTATCTACCATAGCTTAATTTCCGTTGCTTTCATAAAATAATTTGGTAAAACTGTGTGTGGCCTTTACTCATAATCTTTAGTTTTTCGTCTTATTCGTATTTAATTGTCACGTCCGTGGATTTTTTTTTTTCGTAAGTTATGTTTTTCTTTTCTTACAATGATTTTTTTTATTTTTTAAATCTTCTGGCCTCGACCGTACGCGCATTGTTGCAGCGCTCCGCGTGGCAGGGCCGACATGTAATAATGTTGTGTTTTTAATGAGAGAGATGTTGTTGTTTGACGTCTTTAATAGACTCTTTAGATTGACATAACGTAATCTTATAAATATGTCACCTGGGTCTCACTACAAAGCAAAAAAAAACAAATCTACAATGAAAGCTAATCATTTTAGTAATAAAATAAAAATTATTTTTATTACTGCATACTCGTATTAAATTTGTGATCTAAAAAATGCGTCTGCTGATAAGGGTTAATATATTTTTATTAGATGGTGAACGAAAACTATTTTATATATCTAGGTGTGCTATTAATGTAATATTCCATAGAAATCAGAAATCAGTAGTAATTTCGATAACAATTATTTGTAAAAATTATAATATAAACTTATAGCGGATTTATTTATTTAAAGTTTTGTTTTCTGAAGTCATCATCATCATCACTTCAGTCCATCACTAGTCCACTGCTTAACATAGGCCTCCCCCAGATTTTGCCACAAAAATTTGTGTCTCTAATTTTGGGGGGATTTTGCCATAGTCCATGCCTGGCAGGCGGGTGGGCAACTGGAGTTTTTTTATTCAAATGTTCTAGGAAGATGCTGCTGCCCATCTTCTTATTTTCCCTCTGTCGACTTTTACGACCCCCATGGGGTGGTAAATTCTTAAGTAATGTTATTAAATCATCGCAGTCATTATCAAATTTATACATACTCCAGATATAACGACATTATACACAGCGATTTTGTGTATAATCTGCGGAAGGGTATAATATTTCCAAAAGTAAAGTTTGAATAACTCAATTACGGCTTTAGATGGATTAAATGCTAATGATTAAACTTTCTGAAGACACATCCTCTAATCAACGTTTAATCTGCAATACTCAGAGTGTAGCAACTGTTGCAAAAGAGATAACGGATTCCCCAATCAATTTTATCTACAGAAACATCAAATCATTGATCTAAAGGAAATCCTAAATGGATACGTTAAGTAAGGAAGCTGGAAGGTTTTCGATTTTAGTAATATTTATTCAATTAGTTGATAAAGCTCTTATAATTTTGTTTTAATAAATCTTCAGTGGACTTGTGATAGGCTGAAATGATGATAATGATAAAATCTTCAAAACCTTGTTTCTTCCATGTTCGAAAACATTTCCGAATCCGGATCCGCCCACGATCTGTTGTCAACTACTCGTATATGTGTATATCATCATCATCATCATCTCAACCCAACCCATCACAAGTCCACTGCGGAACATTGGCCTCTCACATTAACATTAGATAAAGTGACGAAACGAGCAAAACGTTCACCTGATGGTAAGTGCAACGTCTGCCCAATAACAAATGCTGTGTCACCCAAATCATTTCTGTGTGACACCACACTGCGCCCTGAGACATGAGTTCTTTAGTCTGATATGCCCAGTGATTACGCTAGCTCTCAGTGCCCTTCATACCGAAACACAGTAATGTTTGCACACTACTGCTTCACGGCAAAATAACCTACCTAGACGGATTCCTGCATAGGAATCCTACCACAAAACACGGTTCAGACTCAGACTTCAGTTCGACTTCCCGCTAAACCATGCAGTAGGTTGCCACTCCACAACCTTTATTCCCCAACTGTCTATATTAGTACTATATATATTTATATCCTAACGTTTGTTCGAGTGTCGTATCTATTTTCATATACGTTATGCTTTTTATTACTTCGTATTCGAATTTAATAACGTATAATAAATTCAAATGGCACAGCTTATTACCTACACGCTCTTTATATCTCTTGTGAAAATACTCGTAGATCTCAATAAACTGAGCGCTACTTTTGATAAAGTACGTAAAGGTCACCGGAATCGTTGTTTATACGAGTATGTTTTGCAAAAGGGTGAAATAGATGAAATATTTTGGGATATTAAAAATGCAAGTAAGTGAATCTTTTTTTTATTAATATTTAGATATATAGATTGATGCTGAGGTCCATGGCGTGCAGCGCAGTCACGTGGTCGGCTTATTATACACGAGAGAGAGAAACTGAAGAGCACTCACACTTTTCAATTAAAAAATAACGAATGACGAAATGACGAAATGATTTTTACTGTATCATGAATGCGTTTTACAGACATAAATTTCACATGAACAACATAACTAGACCCGAAAACTTAGTTAGGGTTCGAACCCTAGGATCCGCGGCGAAAAAGTCACGTACTTGAGTCGCTGTGAGTGAAGTGGTCAGAGTACGTGACTTTTCTGACGCAAAGCGGTCGTCGTTGTAAAGAAAGTTTTTTTATCTAATTAAGTGACAAGAGCAACACCGTAGCTTGTCACCATTGGTACATGGTTCTTAAATCTAACACGCATTGTACATCAATTTTATTCTACAAAAAACACATGGCCTCCGATTGATAACGAAGTAACCATCTCTATCATGTCAGACCTTTTTCTTTTCATGGGGAAATGCCTGACGCATATATGCCGCCCTCGCGGTGGCAAGGACGGGTTATGACGGACTTGCCCCAACCAACCGATGCTTGACCCGAACACCTTAAAGACCTGCACGGTAAACGCTCGCTCACACCTCCGCGACCCCACTGGCGTCGGCCGCTTAGTATCGGCAGCCCTTCCTCAGGAGAGAACAGCTCCTGTACTCTCTCCTTCCCAGTAAGGCGCCTTGGAATACACGACGCGCCTTCCACAACCACCTCCCCTTTGTGTGCTCAACGGACCCCCGAATCCGCCCCTAATCCCCCACCACGACAAGGCGAGAACACATTTGGGAGAGCATTATGCCAGACCTAAATTATCTTGACTGATTACAAACAGCAGCATTTAAGGTGGATCGCAGATACTGAGATCGCCAATCCGCCTTTAAATCTTTAACCTCTCGAGTTGGGAGAGACCTATGTCCAGTAGAGGACTTTTACAGGCTAATGAAGAAAGAGAAGAAAGGAATTTATGATTCACATATAAAAAATTAAACAATCAGTGTAATGCAACATTTATTTGAATTTACATGTATTTTGGAATATAACTAATTTTACAGATTTAATCGTGTTTGTTGTAACTTGAACTATTCAATAACTGACGTTTGGAGGGCTTTGCAGGACCCGTGAACACGAAGGAACCATCAGTCCAACAAAGTTTTATTCAGTGTGTAATATTCCCATCATCATCATTTCAGCCATCAACTACCCGCAAAACCGTGCAGGTCGTCGCTCCATCTAGTGGGGGTTCGCCCTACACTGCGTTTGCCGCTACGAAGTTGCCACTCGAGAACCTTTCTTCCACAACAGTTATCGGTTCTATGACCTATGTGGCCGACCTATTGCCCCTTCAACTTGCTAATCCTTGAATCCTAGTTCTGCTGCGGATAACATCATTACAGATTTTATCTCGCAGAGAAACTTCGAGCATAGCCCTTTCCAAAGCTCGCTCGCACGAAGACCATGTCTAACGTCCATGTCACACCTATACCGGTTTTTGTTGGGAACACTACGATCGAAGTTGTTGACGAATATGTATACCTAGGACAGATTGTCCGACTAGGTAGTTCCAACTTCGACCAAGAGGTCAATCGACGGATCCAACTCGGCTGGGCAGCGTTTGGGAAACTGTGTCACGTCTTCCTCAATGTCTCAAAACAAAAGTATACCACAAGTGCGTATTGCCAGTGATACGTGATACATACGGAACCAAAACGTGGTCCTTCACTGCAGGCGGCACGAGGAAGCTCTGAGTCGCACAGCGAGCTATGGAAAATATTCGCATAAATATAAGAAATCACTACATGTACTTTTTTCTAAATTAAAACAAATAATAAAGGAATAATACTTAAAAATATTTTAAGATAGCCTTTCAGCCAATAAAAATTCACATCGGGCGAGTTTTAAACACTATATGCGATTATTAATAGGCGTACGAACGACAGGTTTAAAATTATGTTTTATTGAATTGAACCAATTATACACGCTATAAACTGCGCAGGTATATCTATGCAGTTCGACCGGAGTGTGTATGCAAATGGACCTGCGTCTTTGAGCCAGAGCAGGCGACCGGAGCAAAACTAAACCGCAATTATTTCTACTTGATATCATGCGTCAAAGCATGTTTAACAGACGTCCCGGTTATTCTTTGGCCGGCACTAGAAAATAGCACGCACATTTCAGCAATCCAAAAAAGAGAGGCAAATGTCATTAGAATATTTAATTTAAATTAGAACCTCATTTTACACTTTCACAGGGAACGGGGCGGCCTAATAGAGTAATCGGATGTGACCCGACGGAGATTAAATCGCTAAGCTGTTTTCGTGGTTAGCTATTCATCTATCCCGTAACGATAGTCCACCAAAGCACTTAGCAGTGGTTTTCGAATTGATTGTTTGGAGAAACGCTCTGAGTGAAACTCTTTACAGTAATATAAAATTATGGAGTAGTGACATTTACACACATTGTTAAGGTCTTCGTCGGCATTAATAAATCGTCGGCTAAATAACTATACTACCAACTTAAAAAAAATCTGACTAATTTACAAAAGGAAAGTTTTCTCTACAAAGACGCTTCAATCTTTTTGGTGCAGCGCTTCGGGGTCTCGGGTTGGACTCATGCACATGACATAAATTTGTTTAGCCTGCAGATAGTTGTTACGGGTCTGGGTGTCTCTGCATGTGAAATTTATGTATGCACTCACATTACAGGAGATATCCTAAGCCTCGTTTATAAAAATTGTCCAATTATATTTTGGCAAACCTAAATGGTATGTGAACTCGCATGTACGTTGCAGCAACTGAATATAAAAATATATAGATTATAGACTGTATAAAATGTAAGGAATTAACTGTATCAGTAAAATCAAGCCTGTGTACATTAATATTCACTCCATTTATTAAAGATGTACAAACGACTTTACCAGCCCTGTATCACTTTCATGTTTCACTTTGGTTTTTATGTTTAAATTGGGCTTTAATTTACATACGTACTCGTATATATTACGAATACCAAATGGGCGACAAAATGTTATTAACAAGACTACGAAATCAAAACATCTGCTTAGGGTTTGGTAAAATATTATGCCAGGGAAAAGATATAAGGAAAAAGATTATATAGAACGTCTATAGGGAAAATGTTAGGACAGAATGTCACGTAACGTTAATATTTGAGAAAGTGTAAAAGTATTAATGTAAAGTAACATACATTAAACGTTGTCCGCGAGGGAGGCATCTCTTTATACGGATGTTAACTTTTATTAACGCAACATGACATCAGTTTCAAGAAAGTCTTTCCGTGTCGAGAATCATGAATATATGTTGAGGAAAATTACAATTCAACGACTTGTTTATGATTGTACAATTATGTACAAGTGTATGTTCTAGAATATATATTAAAGTCTTTTAGGAAGTAAAGTAGATGACTAAAAAAAAGGAAGAAAGAAAATATCTTTATTCGTTGCTACGCTCCATAAAACTACATAAATTAAAAAAATTAACAATTATAAAACTACAAAATATTTTTGGGATTGCAGCAACTAAAATCACACGGCTCCGCATCATGCAACAGCAAAATTGCCGCAGCGTTGTTATTCGGTTGGTGTCACTGATATCTATACTACATATGAGCAGCTGTCAGACAATTGTCAAAACGGAAAGAAACAAAAACATGAACGTAATTTTTTTACATTTGTATAAGTTTTAAAATACGAATGTTTAAAAAATAAAAAAACAGCCTATAATAATTCAGTTATAAAAGGGTTTTGGAGCCGGAAGGAGTCCGTCAAGCTGCTCAAATGCGGGTCGGTCGACTTCACATGTCTTCAAAATATTTTTTATTTCTCAGACATGCAGACTTCCTCACGATATTTTTCTTCACCACCAGTCACGTGGTAAATACATACAGTCAAACCTTTTCTTCATAAAAGTGATAGGCAGAGGCCACTCATGTAGCCCACATATGTGGAATTTATGTCTTTAATAAACGATGCGGTACAGGAGAAATCGTTGAATATGAAAGTCTTTTTCTTTTACAATTTTTCTGACGTACTCTTGGAAAAGCGTCTACCAGGTGGTTTGAAAAACGAACGATATAAATTATTTAATTTATTCCAGAAAGCAATTTAACCGGTAATAAATGTTGTTAATGACATTTTTCATATTACTGAATGTTCATTTCAAATATTTATTAGAACAATACGTGTTGAGGTCAAAAACAAAAACAATTTGAAAAAACCCACGTCTATTACTTTTAAGGTGCTACCTATAGTTTGTGTCCTGTGCTGTGGCAGTTGCTCTCATCAAAGTCAGCCAAGTGACACAATGCTCTACATCAAAACCAGAAATATTTTAAGGTGACATAAATGTTAATGGTTTTCAAGATATTCAGTATTTCTGTTATCAAGTGTAAGGGTAAAGGGAAGTTCAAAACAGTAAGACGACGTAGGCGAATATATCACGACCAGATCGAAGACGTTTTAAGGAAAGGCTACCGCAAAAGTACCCGCAACCTAGGACCTTGTTTTAAAGCGTATATGAAAGCAGAAGGAACGAAAGACTTGTCAGGATCGTAGCAAGTGGAAATGTGTGTCCTCTACCTATCGCAATGGGAAAGAGGCGCGACTCTATGTATTTATGTATTCGTGTGTATGTGGTGAAATTTATCAAATGATCTTGTGCCGCGTTTGTCACAGAAGTCGACCAACACCAAATTACTTTGAAATCTGTTTGTGGCTTTTGCGTAATACATGCACAGGGTGACAGACATACAGACAGACAAATATTCCAAAAAAGGTAGTTTTGACGTCTTATGGTCTTGATTAGTCTCCCCATATCATTTTTTGCAAAATATTTTGTATGTACAGAATTGACTTTCCTACGCTTTTACTGTATGTATAAAGATTTGAAGAGAATATAATATAAGTTCCTAATATCAAATGTCAATTCAAAGGTCTGCAATAAATTTAAATAAAATTATAACATCAAACAAGTTGTTAGAAAGATCTATTTTAATTAAATTCTACTCAGAATTCGCTTTTTTATTTGTCGTCAAAAAGCCGTTTTATGGAGAAGTATTCAATCCAGTCGGATTGTAATAGCTTTCCCACTGTATTGTTCGGTTTCTATTACTTGACTTCTGAATAAATATAGAATAATACCATTTTAATGATAATGGTTATAGTTTATTAGTACATTACTATTTTGTCTGCGAGGTTTGATTAATAATTCAATTAAGAGTGACAAATGATCAAACAGTTCAGATGATCGGTATAGCCACATCCATCCTCAGTAAAGATGAGAGTGCTTGGTCACTCCTAAGGACTAAAACCGAATCGGGACCTCCGACAGTGGTCGAAATAACAATTTAAGGTCGTAGGTTTCCTAAGCAGGAATCCGTACCACCGGAGTACTGTGCTGTGTCTGTTATTCTGTTAGTTCTCAAGCCGCAGATTGCAAACATTGCTATATTTCGGTCTGGAATGCATTTTCGACTAGTGTTGTACTTACAAGGCATATGAGATTTAAAAACCGATGTCTCAGTGTGCTGTGCGCAATGTGCCGCACAAAAGTGTTGTGGATGACACAGCATTTGTTATACTGATTGCTTGTCTCGTATCTTTCTTCCATAAGCAAATCTGCCACTTAAAGCCGTGGTAGCTCTGAGGCTGGGCTATGGATGCTCTATTTAAATTAACACTAAAATTATTATACCACATGCTCGATGGTGAAGTAAAACAATATAAATATTTTAATGTACATTACAATATTTATCTAATTGTGATATAAGACATTTTTTATTTTACATTTTACAATGTAATGAATACAAATTATAACAAACATCTCATTTCACTGAGTAAGCTATATCTTTGACTTTTCTTTACTTTTCTCAGTTCGCTATACCCCTGACTTACTTTGATGGATGGAATTAGTGAAGCTTATCGTTCAACCCATAAATCAACACGAGCTAGGAGTAGGTAATAAACTATCAATTATTTACACACTGGTTATTTTGTAAATAAAATAACGTTTTCCACCGCAGTGCCAGTTATTCTGCCGTGAAGCAGTAGTGTCTAAACAATACTGTGTTACGGTTTTAAGGGTACTGATAGCTAGTGTAATTACTGTAATTACTGGGCATATGAGACTTGAGAACTAAAACTCAGGTGACGGGCGCGGTGTTGTGCCGTACAGAAATATTCTATATATACTATATATATACAGCATTTGTTAGGGGTAAACGTTGCAATTGCCATCAGGTGAACGATTTGCGAAGTTAAAAAATAATTTGGTTGACTGTTAATTTAAATAAAAAAACTGGTGGTTGCAACCAATAAAGAACTTAAGTACCTTTTAAATCTATCTATAATAATAAACAACACTACATTCTTGTGTATTAAAAGTAAAAAGTTTTTTAAAATTCTGTCGATACGACTTGCCTAAGAATTTGAGCAAATGGGTCTTGCATCAAGTTTTATTAGAAAAAGACAATTATTTCAAAGGGAGAGATTTTTTAACAATTTAATGCGAATTTCAATTGCATATGTTATGTTTTATCATGATTCACATTTTAACACTAAACATATTTTTAGGGGTTAATCCAGCATATTGTAATAATCAGCAATGTTATAGCAAATAAGGATTCTAAACAGTCAAGTCAGTCAGTCAGTACTAAAGTAATTAAAACGTTAGTTTTTATTTTCAGTTACAAGTTGAGCACCGAAAACTTGTTTATGTAAATAAAATGCAATAAAATGAAATATTCTCTGACGTAGGAAATACAGATTTCGTTTATATTTCGCTAATAAGAAAAGAATCATCAAAATCGGACCACTCTGTAAAAAAATGTACGTGTTGACTTGAGAACCCTCTTTTTTTGCGTCGTTTAAAACTGAATGTTTGGTGTCAAAATATTAAAAATATAAATGCACCCATGAAGCAAGAGAAATCCAAACGACTTTAAAAAAATGAAAAAAAAAATAGAACATTGCCGCACTCTCTATTTGTATTTACACTATAATGCAGAAGCGACTCTTTCGCGAAGGAGAGAAGTAAAAACCTATTTATACTGACATATAAATGTATGAAATAAATGGGGTACATCGCTTCACTCCTAACCAAGTCATTTAAAGTCGACATTTTGAATTAATCTCTACGTGACCCGAGTAAAAATAATGGCTCTCTAAAAACAAGGCTTGTCTTCTTACGGGAAATATAATGTTATGAAGGAATGTACACGACGAATCCTTTTATGAAATACATCACACTCTTTGTTGATTGTTATAAGAAGAAAAAAAAACTAACGCACGCTCATCAATGAGAAAATGTTTATTAAAACTAAACTAAAGATTAAGTACTTAATCTTGGAATTGAAACAACGGCGTTTTTAATAATAATCATCATCATCATTTCAGTTTATCATAATCCACTGTTGAACATATGCCTCCCCCGTAGATTGCCACAAAACACGGTCCTGAGCCACCTGCATCCATCGACTTTCCGCAAAACCGTGCAGGTCGTCGGCGATCCAACTAGTGGGGTTCGCCGTACACTGCGTTGGCAAGTACGAGGTTGCCCCTCGAGAACCACTCTTCCCCAACGGTTATCGGTTCTATGAGCTTTATGGCTGGCCCATTGCCACTTCAGCCTGCTAATCCTTGAACTAGTCGGTACTCTAGTTCTGTGGCAAATATTATCAGTACGGATTTTACCTTGCAGAGAAGCTCATAGCCCTTTCCATAGCACGCTGATCAACTTTGAGCTGTCTCATGCGGCCTGCAGTGAAGGACCACGTCTCGGTTCCGTATGTCATCACTGGCACACGCTCTGGTTGTATACTTTTTTTGAGGCATTGAGGTATACTCGACGAGAAAATGCACACAATGCATACAATGTTTGCACACCGCCACATCACAGTAGAATAACTGGCCCTGTGGTGATCCTACCACCAGTAACATTTTTTTTATTGGATATAGTGACGAGACGAGCAAAACTTTCACCTGATAGAAAGTGCAACGTCTGCCCAAAAAAAGATGCTGCGTCATCCAGAACATTCATGTCACCCTTAGTTCTTAAGTCTCATATACCCAGTGATTACACTAGCTCTAAGTGCCTTTCAGAGTAATGTTTCCAGAATACGGCAGAATAACTGGCCTGCATAGGAACCCTACCACAAAACACGGTTCAGAGGCTGCATCCATCAACTTCCCGCAAAACCGTGCAGTAGGTTGCCACTACACAACCTTACTTCCCTAACTGAGTAGTTAGTTGTCCATCCATCTCCTTGATTATTTTTATACCATCTACGGGACGAAATGCAATTATCAGATTTTTTTTCACCACTTGACACGTCTGATACGTATGAATAAGCAAATAATATGTTCGCTCATTGAAAATTCTACACAGTTCGAAGTTTTTGTAGTAGCTTCCAAGTATTTGAATTGGTAATCTCCGTTACAATACTTAAATCCCCTCGTTTAAGTGTTCTGAATGAATTATTAAATATTGCATTATACTACAAAATAACATATAATTTGCATTATACTACTATAATTACAAAATATATATATTTTTGGATCAAATGATGAAACGAGCAAAACGTTAACCTGATGGTAAGTGCAACGTCCGCTCATAGCAAATGCTTTGTCACCCAGAACATTTCTTTGTGACCCTACACTGCCTCCTTCACACTGAGACATCAGTTCTTAAGTCTCATATGCCCAGTGATTACGCTAGCTCACAATGCCCGTCAGACCGAAACACACTACTAATTTACGGCAGAATATTTGGCCCTGGATCCTGCATAGGAATCCTACCACCAGTATCCTACCACCATAAATATTATTGTGGTTGCGATAATAAATATGACTAGCTTACCAAATATTTGAAATAGGAACCAAGTTCTATAAAACAGAGTAGGTCGCCTTGAATTTCACAGTTTGCGAGTGGCCTGGGTTCGATCCCCGGTGTCTGTACCTCTAAAATTGTTTTGCAATTTAAAGTACTGATTTACCACGTGCTCAGCGAAGAAGCAAAACATCGGGAGAAAACCTACATGTCTTAGAAAAACTGTTTCGAAGACATATGGAGTTCCTAGCTCCTAAAACTAAACATCAGTACATAAATTTACGAACAATAATTTTGGTGTGAGATCCGTGCTGGCTCATGGGACGCGCGCTGGCCTAAAATTGAATAGGACCCTAATGACCATAGTGACCATAGTTCGATCCCCGGTTCTGGCACCTCTAAAATTGTTATTTTAAGTGCTGATTTACCACGTGATTTAGCGGTAAAGAAAATCATCGTGAAGAAACCTGCATGTCTGAGGAATAAAAATATTTCGACGGCATGTGAAGTCCGCCAAACTGAATTGGAGCAGCGTAGCGGACTCCAAAACCCTCTCGGAATAAGAGGCGGCTAACTTTACTTCACTTTACAACATTATTAATCATTCGCATAATATAATATTTAATCACAAATATGTTTTCCTATGTAACGGAGCTGATTAGTAATTAATTGATTTTAATTAAATTTGTTGTAATTAATTTCATGTTCTTAATTTCTTTTCAGTAACTTCCTATAAACAAAACGACAGGTTGTTTAAAAAGTTTAAGCAAGCTGCTTCTTCAAGATCTTGAGGTAAAACTTTTAATTGGAACATTCCCTTGGCGGTTATTTTATTTGTTTTCGAACTCTATTTGCAAGATGTAAATAAATTTCTATTAAACTAAATTAGAAATTGGCGATACCGTTTTTGCGAAGTTTTTTAGCCATTTATTGTAATTTTAATAAGTAATTGGTAATTTTATTCGATTACCTATTTTCATCGCCTTTTTGTTTTATTTTTTTATGAAAAGAACCAATAAAATAGCAGGAAAAAGTATATTTTCCATGATTTAAACAAAGATACGAGTATATAATGGGTACTTCCAATAATTGATTGATGAAATTCCGATATCTGTCTGTATCCTCTACTGAGATATTTTGATATACGAGTAGAAAAAACATTTCAAGGACCAATTGATTTGTTACACGTGTTACATATAAAGACGTAGTTTCGCTATCCGTCATGCCTCAGTGGCCCCTGCAAGTTTTTTTTTATTGTGTGTGTGTCCTTCAGTGTAAATGTCTTAGAAATAACACATAGCAGTATTTTTGGAACTCCACTAGTCAATTTGTCTTTACATAGTAAAGTAAATTGTACGGCAGATTCTTAGATTTAACTTTAAATAAATATTCCACGAAAATCACGAAAAAGCGAAAGCTTTCCAAGGTTTTTCTTTAATAATCCAGTTGGCTCGAAGAAATTACAGCATTTCTCAGAACTTTTTTAAATCACATTATTTTCATGACGCGGAACGGAGATTGTATTAACAGTGGCGTTTGACAAAAATATCTAAAAAAGGACAAGTAACTAAAATTGTTCTTCAGCTTTAAGTGCTGATTTGCTACGTGCTCAGATGTGAAGGCACGTCAGAGAAATATAAATATCCCGACGACGTGTGAAGTCCGCCAACCCGCATTGGAGCAGCGTGGCAGACTATAACCGACTCTACCTAAACCTTCTCAGAAAAAAGGCCTATGCTCAGCAGTGGGACATTTTTTTACTGGAACAAGTGACGAAACGAGCATTCAATAAGTTGACTCATTAAATGCTCGTCATTCAAATCACACAACATTCATAAGTAGTTACTTTACTTTACTTTTACTTATATCTTGTCTTCTTCTTCAGTCTGTAACAAGCCCACTGTTGGACATAGGCATCTCCCAAGCTGGAAAAATGGATTTATAATTGCAGTACCAGAATTATTTACCTTAAAACTAAACACATTAAACATAAAACCTTATATAATGGCCGCCGCCGGTAAGGAAAAAACCCATAACGTCAGAACATTAGGTCTGGCATAATTGATATGGTTATCCGCTATCTATAGGAGATTATGAAATCTTCTGGTATTTTCCTTAGTCGTCCTTTAAAACACCAGCGGTAGCAGAGAATCTGCAATCCTATTTCAATAGGATTGCAGATTCTCTGACGCGATCGGCGGCGGTGGCAAAGTGATGACAGGACTTCGCCGCAACTTAAAAAGCTATTGCACTATCCTAAAACATTTTCGGAGTCAAATGTGACAATTATTGAGTGACCATGATCACATCATTGTAACTATTATGATGGGCTGTACAGCAGCTGTAAGCAGTACAGGCCTCCTATCCTATTTACTTAGTAACAGCATGATAATAATTTTTTAAGTTAAATTTATAAATTATGGATATTTCTTATTTTTGTATTACTATATATATTGTAATACTATAAAATATATTGTGCATGTCTGATGCAAACAGTAGTAAGCGATCATACATGCATACACATACGTCATGCCACCTTGCCCTAAGTTATTTATTTTTATTATTATGGGGTTTTATTTTTGAAGAAAGTATGTGCAGTGTCGCTTTACTACTTATTTAATTTAACTTATAGTACTGTATTTCAGAATTTGAAAGACTCCTTAATTTTTCTAATTCCCCAAAAAAATGGGGATTATGACGTTATTGCATTTAATGTATATAAATATATGAAATGTGCAAATTAAGCCCTTTCATTTGATGATGAAATTAATTAGAGGGCGCCATATTTAATTTAGTGTGAAGTCACATAGCCTATAACCAGCGGACGATCAAGACACTTCTAACGATACCTCATTTGATAAATTATGATAAGTAGTTTAGAAGTTATGCGGGAATAGATGAACCTACAAACGTAAACATTTTTATTAAAGGGAGAAATAATAAATAAAAGAAATAGGCGAGGGAAAGGAAAACCAAATAAAAAATATACTGGTAAAAGCCATTTGATATATTATACTGTGGTGTCGGGAAAAGTAAAATGAGCCGCATATTACGTCAACCTGATATTACAATCGATATTGAAATTGCCAGTTCGAGTGGATACGAACGCGACGCCAGTATTTAGAAATTCAAATGATTTTCAACCGACTTCAAAAAAGGAGGTTTTCAATTCGACGAGATATTTTTTTGTGTGTATGTTACGCGATATATTCGCCAATTGTGAACCGATTTCAATGACTCTTTTTTTAATTGAATTGATTATACTCGGATATGGGTTATAGATATATATAGATTCGTGTCATACAATTTGGTCAAGTTCTGATGATGGGATCCATGAGAAAATTATGAAAGTCTTAAATTCGTATAAGCATGTTAGGAGCTGCTGCGTTGAAGTCGGTGTTTTGGTTAAATAATATTTAATTAACTAATAATCTGTTTTTTTTATATATTATGACATTAATTTCTTATTCTTCTCTTTTTCTCTTCTCTTTAATATGATGAATAGTTACTGTTTATTAGATAGTGCTCAGGGGCCGGGCGCTCGACTTAAATTTCACAGTACGCAAGTGCCCTGAGTTCGATCCCCAATCTCTAAAATTTTTCTGGCAATATTAAGTGCGCAATTGAAGCCGCGTTTCCTCTTCCCGACTCCAAACACTCAGAAATGAGAGCAGGCCTGTACCCAGCAGTTATAGGCTGTAACTTTCATACTTTTTTATTAGATAGTGCATACTAAAACAGCTTACACCAGTATTTTTTTTTATTTAAAAATAAAATATCCACATTTTCGTTATCTTATACAACAATCTTATTTTAATGACCGTAGAAAAAATATAAAACAAAGTTAAATCCATACTCATTATCTGTAAAAATGTATACTTGTAAAATGTAAAGAACCTCATCATTCATCGTCATTTCAGCCTATCACTAGTCCACCGCTGAACACAGGCCTCCTTCATTGATTGCAAAAGTTTGTAGCTCTAATTTCGGTGGGCTTTTGTCATAGTTGCCTATTACTTGTTTAAAGATCTGAATTAAAATATATATACACAATGTACGCTGCGCTTGCTACATTGTTTTGGTGCGGACTGCAGCCCTTATCGACTTTGAGTCACTCACTTCCTCTTACTATGTTTACAAACTTGTACTGCAATGCTGCTTAGCGTCAGACAATGTTGTAGACAAACATTGGTTTTCTAATAAATCAAAATAGTTTTAAAATTATAACGTATGCATAAGAAATGGTCTTGAAAACATAAAATACTACGCCTGCTTGACATTGTCGATATACGCAAGTTCAGTATGATTGTATTTGTATCCAAAACATTACAACCGCGCGACCGAGTGGTCAGAATATGAGTTTTCCGCTGGAGCGAACATTTGTAAAAACTACAAATTGTTGATTTTAGTGTCTAGTTGCGTTGTGATTGTCCCCGTGTCTCTGACACTGCATCCTAGCCTACCTCCGATCTCGTCGTCGTCTAGGTCGAAAATCGACCAAGAGAACATCATCCGAAGAATTGTGCGTAGTAACATTGTATTTCACGCTCAATGCGAATGTTTTTTTTTTTATATCATTGATATTTATGAAACAAAATGGAATTTACATTCCTCAAATTCGCAGCATTAAGATTAAATGATATACAAAGTATAGCCACTATGACTCCAAAGGAATTTTTAACCTTTACTGGTGGAAGGTACAACCACATTGCCAGTTATTATGTTTTCAAGCAGTGGTTTGCAACCATTACTGTGTTTCGGTTTGAAGGTCACTGATAAATAGCGTAATTACTGGGCATTGAATTACTAATTACTGCACATTGTACTGCAATGAATTAAGAACTGATCTCCCAGTGTGGTTTCTCGTAGTGCGGCGTCACACAGAAATGTTCTCAGCGATACATCATTTGTTATGGGCAGACATTCCACTTCCTGTTGTATTACTGTACTCTATGCATTCAACTCACAATTAGATGAAAGATTTGCTCTTCACTGTCATCCATAAAAATGTGTTATAAACAAACTTTTTGGTAACTATTGTAAGTTTCAGATATGAAATATTAATATAAAGGACTGTAATAAATTCTCAAATAATACTATAAATTCTATTACGTTGCTGAGTCTATTACGTTCCGTTACAGAGAGATTTCATTGTGAATTTCTTTCTTTAGCCGCTTACACAAATACTCTTTGGTATACATATTATATTCTCTTTTATATTGTGAAAAGGTTTTGATCTAAATTGTCTAGTTTCTGTTATGATTTATTTCTTAATAAAGGACATAAAGAAACATCTTTACAAAAATATTGTAGTATTATTTCGCTACCAGGTCGTTTCTAAATACTAACTCCTCATTTAAATTAGACATTTTTGTTATAATTCGAAATTACATTGAAAATGACTAAAAAGCAGGACCTGCTGTGTTTTGTGTTGAACCTTTTTTTTATTGGATAACGTGATGAAACGAGCAAAACAAATGCTGTGTCACCCAGAAAATTTCTGTGTGACACCACACTGTGCCCATCACCCTGAGACATAAGTTCTTAAGTCTCATATTCCCAGTGATTACACTAGCTCACAGTGCCCTTCAAACCGAAACACAGTAATGTTTGCACACTACTGCTTCACGGCAGAATAACTGGCCCTGGGGCGGTACCAACCTAGACGGATTCTTGCATAGGAATCTTACCACCAGGAAACCTGTTGTTTTTCGCCTGTTTCTTCTCCGTACAGAAGAACCTCATTAAGAAACGGTGGTAGGTTGTAAGAAAATTACATTTGACCAACGAAATCTGAATTTCTTACGTCAGAGAATAAATACATTCATTTTATTAATTTATCTTTGTATTTAAGGGATTAGCTCAAGCCATCCCTCGACATCCACTAAGCGAAATATCACGAAAACTTTGCTTATCTAATATCCTTCACAAGAAAGTCAAGGCCTGAAATATAATTGACCTTGTGATTTAAGCAGCGATTAATACGCAAGGTGTTTGGCATAGCGAAATATCAGGAAAATTTAGGTTTTCGAATATCATGCACAAAAATGTCCAGGCCTGAAATAGCCGACCTCTGATTGAAAGCAGCGCCTTGTACTATAGGCGTTTGGTTCTACGATAGCTAGTCTGCTTATCGGATGTGGAAATTATGAAAAATAGCAACGGGAGAGGTCTAAGTCTTCTAGCAGTCTGCAGTTTTTGTTAATTATAAAAATGATGCCCCACACTAGGATTGTAACCACATCGTAAATGCGTTTTACAGTCATAATTTTCGCTTACACGGTCTAATTACTAAATCTAAAGAACAATAAATAATCCTAACACTGTGACTGCCACTCCGCCGGCTAAGTGTGGCACATCCCAACTTGGAAGAGGCCTTTATCCTACAATGAACTATAGAAATATAAAATGATGCTGATGAAGATTTACAGCCACAACTCAGTAAAATATATTACAATTTTATTGTGTTTGATATTTGGAATAAAATTGGAAAATTAACCATATCGTTTTTAATTGTAAACTGCGGTTAATTGATACATTTAAGTATTACTTAAAGTTTTACAATTTAATTTTAATATGTATTTAAAATGTTTCTCAATGAACCCAATTACGAACTTTTTCAGAACTTTACACGTAGCGCTGTCCATGTGTTAAATTTAGCAACAGCTTAAATAAATTATTTCGATACTGTAACGAAACAGTATAGACGAGTACAACTGCTCCCATTTAAACTTTTTTCATAAACGTATTTTACCACCTCCTTTCATTGTCTGTATGTTAAGTTTTAAATTGTATATATTCTTCTACTCTACAAAATTTAAGTCAGTGGCTGGTGGTGGTTAGTTCACTATATAAAGTAATACTTTATACTAAACACTGGCTTTTAAAGATAATTGAAACATCTATAAGAATAATTGAAAAATTTGCACTGGTTCATGCAAATTTTTACAAAAAAAAATCGCAATACAAGAACGATTAGCAAGTAAAAATTAATTTTACATATTTATTATTAAAAAGTAGTTATATTCCCTAACTTGCTGACTGCACATATACTCTAACTTAGTTATTTATGTTGTTAAGTATGCTTACTTAAGACTTCTCAGAAAGGGTTAAGAGTCGTCAGCGTAACTGTGTTAAGAGGACGCCATTAGAATAAGTTTTGATCATTGTTCTAAGACATTCAATTCTGTCAAGTACGAGTACGTATTTAGTTTAAGTTAGTTTTTAATAAATAAAACTAGCTTACCCATGCGAATACTTCGCACAGTATCGTGATCATGAACAGACGACGCCATTTACTTTCTTTAAACAGATTGTCAACAGATGTATCTTCCTACAATCAAATTAATTAATTCAATCTTAGCTTAGGCCGGGTGCACGGCTTTAATTTCAAAGTACGCGAGGAACCTGAGTTCGATCCCCGATGCCAGCATCATCTATAAATTTTCTACAATTTTAAGTGCTGATTTACCACGTGTTTAGCGGTGAAGGAAATCATCGTGAGGAAACCTGCATGTCCGAGGAATAGAAATATTTCAAGGACATGTAAAGTCCGCCAACCCGCATTGTAGCAGCGTGGCGGACTATTCCCAGCTCCAAAACCCTCTCAGAAATGAGAGGAGGCATGTGCTCAGCAGTGGGACACTTATAGGCTGTTACTTTACTTTTTTTTAATAAATTTTTAACTAAAACTTTAATTTTAAGACATTCTCTTATATACATATGACAATAACATTCAAAATGGCGTATTAAAATTTTTTTCGATAAATTATCATACCGATGAAACACCTTTGTGAAATAATATTTAGATTGTTCTATTACATCAAATTCTGTCACGACATATTTAGAATAAATAAAAAATAATATATTATATTATAAATAATATAAAATATTTTTAAAATAGCCATTTCATGACGCTTAAACGTAATTAACTCTATTAAAATAGTTATTATTATCATAGTAATGTGAAACAAGACAATGACATTTACCTAAACCAGCTCTCTATTCACGAGAATTCGTATTTTAATGGCAAATTGTTTTTAAAAGCTATAAACATTTTTGTTGTAATATTTTTTTGTAAAAACGTAAAAAGTTACAGGCTATAAATGTTCCTCTCATATTTTTAAGAGGTTTAGAGGTGACTAGCGGTGGCCGACTCCACATGTTGTTGAAATATTTTTTATTTCCAAAGCATGCAGGGTTTTTTATGTTCTTTTTCTTTATCGACGAGAGCACGATGTAAAGTAAACGGCACAAGGTATGGGATTTTTCAAGTCATTATGATAAGAATTGAGTTGGGAAAAGAGACGTGGGTCGCTGAAAAATCCGTAGTAGCCCAACACACGCAAGCGAATCGGATTCGCGAGTAAAGCTGAACTGTCTGACCTCGTAAACGACGAAGATATGTAAAATTTACAGCGAGCCTGCAGTAATCGGAGAGTCAAATTAAAGAGAATAACTCGTACATACATACATACAAAGCGTCACGCCTTTTTCCCATTGAGGTAGGTAGAGACCACATCTTTTCACTTGCTACGATCCTGACACACCTCTTTCGCTTAATAAGTCGTATACTTAGTTTTTTGTGTAACTATCAATTTTCAGTGCCTATTTCTTGCTATAAATTGCATTGATTGATTAGTCGTTAGTGGCCTCTGCCTGCCCCTTATAAGGAAAAAAGGCATGACTGTATGTAGGCATTTGCACTGGTGTGCCATTAAATTTGATTAGTTTTATAAGCATCTAGTAGATAAGCCTCAGAACGCGCCAGTCTTTGTCATTAATCTTCTTAAGACATTAAAACTCCATCATACTAGCTACAGCTTCATACTTATAGTACCACGAAATATTAATTAATTTTGGAAAAAAGATTGATAGCTTTGCTTATAATATAATTTGATTTACTGAATCATTCATTTGAAATTATTTTGTGTTATAAATATAATGTTATTCCAATGTTATACTTTTTTCGTTAGTAAAACAGGTTTCGGCTTCATATTTTACCAACATCATATTAAAAATTGTAAATTGAGGTATGATTATTACGATAAACGGCAAATATTGATAAGCCTGCGGCGTAAAACTCAATCTGGTGAAATGTGTACATCAAGGAGAGATGAAAATCGACGTAATAATGGGATAATCGAATCATAGCTCTTGATAATAATTTGCTTTTATAAAGTAAATTAATATCAAATAAGGTATAACGATATATTTTTTTTTGTTTTGAAATCGTCCGCAAATAATATGTATTTTATGGCTTTGCTTTGTCTATCAGCCTATTATTACTGTGAGACTTACTTTTGGCGGATGGTAAGATTTCTAATCAAGAATCTGTCTTAGTAGATGCTACCTTTATTACACTACCATATACACTGCCGTCAAACTTTGTGTACATCCACTGTGTAAGCTAGTGTAGTAAGTATTAACAAGGCATATGAGACTTATGAACCGATGTATCACGGCGACGAACGCAGTATTGAAGTATGTTTCCGCGCTGTTATGGGCTTAAGAGAATCTACCACCCCATCTCATCCCGTGGGTGTCGTAAAAGTGGACAGAGGGAAAATGAAAACCAGAAGATGGGCAGCAGCATCTTCTTGGAACATAAGAATAAATAAACTGCGGTTGCAAACCCGCCTGCCAAGCGTGGCAACTATGGCAAAATTCCCCCCAAAATGAGAGCTGCAATTTTTGGTAGCAATCTATAAGGGAGGCCTATGTTCAGCTGTGGACTCGTGATAGGCTGAAATGATGATGATGATGATGATGGGCTGTATTATCAGTTGAACAACACGCTCTCGTCACTTCCTTCTATGGCGGATCGGCCACAAAGCACATTTGTCACTGACACCATTTTCGTTTAAATCTCTTATGTAAAGTTTCTATTTTCTTTTATGAAATTTTATTGTGTTCTTTCCGTTCAAATTTACCAATACAATCGATTCTGCATTTGCGTTGATAAGATGTATTCATTGATTGCGATGCTTTACTAATAAACTATCTTTATCTACAATATAGTATCTTGTATTGTATTCACTATTACGAACTAGCCCTATTATACAGTGAGTAACAATCTTCTGTTACTCACTTTCGCACCCACACTTCCATTAAAAAAAAATTACAACTTGTTGAAAAAATAACCTTCTTCATGAAAAAACTCGAATCTTAAAAACCCTTTTAGTATATTGCTTTTACTGTATCATTCGCTCTGAAGAGTAAAGAAAGAACCGTCTATTTCGTAAAAAAAAAAATAAGAAAAGCGATGAGAAAAAATTCGGATTGTTTGGACAAGTTTATAAACATAACGGCCCAATAAGTCAATTTCACTTTAATTTTCATTGTATATTTGTATATTCTACGAAACTATATACTTGTATATTCTACGAAACTATTTTTACTGTTGTTATAACTGAGTATTATATTAGTAAAGAATAATAATAGTATTTTTATAATATACAATAGTATTTTTTCTTAGTTTTAGTGCTATTATTAACTGAAACTGCGGTACAGCTCTATATAAATACATAAAAAATATTTACTTTACTTTTTAAATCGTGAAGGGCAGTTATATTATTACTAATATACATTATTACTATTACCGTTATTGGAATTAATTACATTTTCCAGCAATTCGGAATGCGTTTCCGCTGGAGAAGAAATGGCGCAAGATACTTCAGCGACGCTTCTAATAATGACATTACTATTAGTAGGTGAAAACTGCCGACGACAGGGGCGATATCATATATTGATTGTGTTGTGTGTGTGTGTGTGTCGTGTTGGGAAGAGCTCCTGAGCCCTAGTGGTCGCGTCATCCGGATCCTCGAGGATGTGCCTCGGTCTTCTTTTTCAACGAGTCGTGTTTTGGTGTAACGTCGTATGTGGCGGCACTTACAACCAATGAGTTGGGGTGCGTGGCGGCAGAGAGTATCGGTGGAGGCCAACTATTGGTAAGAAAAATATTGGTAGGAAGCCCGACATCTATGCGAAAGTTTATATTACGCAGGAACCACGGTGCTCCTGTGGCTTTGCGCATAAATCGATTCTGTATTACCTAAAGTCGATGAATTTGACGCAGGGAGGCATGCGCAAATACGGGGCTTGCGTATGTCATACAGGCTTTTATTGCGAAGGGACATATTACTATTTTGTATTTAGTAGCGGGTGTAATCGGCTGAGAACGAACGCCGCTCAGTTCCTTACTCGGTTGAAGTGTGGACGTGGTCGAAGATGAGTCTAGTGTCCTAGTAGGCCGCCTAAGTATATGACTGTCTTTTCCCAGGGGATTATTAAATAACTCAATGGTAGGGAGAGGTAGCTTCACACGCCGCGAGAAGTACATGGCTGCACTTCGGTTGTGTTGGCCTCGATGCTCTATTTACCGAAACCAATTCCCTACGATTCGGTCGTTATTGAAGAAGGGTGTAAAGCACGGGACCTAGTATTGAGCCTTGAGGTACGCCAGGCGTGGATGGGATGTGTTTCGTATCGCACCCCCTCGACGCTGTCGCGGAAAGTTCGACTGTTTAGAAAATCTCGTACGACGAATACGAGGCGATCTGGCACACCGAGTTCAATATAATTTGTATTATATTGCTCGTTGTGCTAGACCTTGTCGAACGCTTCGTCCAATGTCGAAGAAGTCCGTGAATGAAACGGGATAAGATGTGCTCCGTAATGCGCTGCACCTGCTGGGTAGATGTGTGTTTGGCATGGAATTCAATGGAATCAAAAATGCTTATGGATGGGAATCGAGACTGCAATAAATCTCTGCAGCTAGAATCTTGAGGTGGCTAGTAGGTCGGAAAGCGGTGGAATCGGACAGAAATTCTGCCTTATATTACGGAATAGTCCACCTCTTGCTATGCTATGCATTGATTTCCAGTAATGTCTAACTCGCTGATCCAAGGTTTTATCAACCTTCCGATATTGATTTATTATTTGGCTGTGGCATATTTTGGGAGCTCATCGGACCGGCTAGGAATCAGTTTAGGACCACAGAAGCCAATCTTACATGAAACGCATTTAGGCTGTATAGTAACTGGCCTCACGAGGCGAAACTATTTCAACAGTAATAATAATTCGAAATTGCTTTGTAATTTTTCACAGCGAATTCGTACACCACCTCCGTCCAACACCCAAGTTCCCACAACTTGCAAAGTTGTAGAACCTTGAAGAAGCTCCGTCAAACGTAGAATACGATAGGGAGAACTATTGCGAGACCTTATTTTGTGCAACTACTCATCGACAAGATGACGTTAGATTTTGTGTTCAACTTCCACTAAAAGATTCCGTAGGGATCATAGGCATGTTAATATAAAAAATAAAATAATTTAATACTTGAAAAGAAATTCAAAAATAAACCTAAACTCTTACTCCAATCATGACTTCATCAGCGAATACAGGACGCTTAGGTCACATGACTAAAATAAAAAGCCTGCATTTGGTTGCTATCCTTCCATATCATACTGTTATTAAAGAAAGTAGTAAAACTACAAAGCTTCGTGTTGTCTTTGACGCTTTCGCGAAAACTTCTACAGAAGTATGACTCAACAACATCCAACATGTCGGATCTGTTGTACAGGAACTTATTTTTAAATATTGTTAAGATATAGACAACACAAGCACGTAGTAACAGCAGATGTGGAAAAAATTTATCGTCAAATAACAGTATGGTACGGAGTGCATCGGCACCGTTCTTAAGTACACGGTGTTTATTACAACTGTAAAAAAAATGCAAGGATAAAATATCCCAATCAATAAGGCAATGATTTCTACGTAGAGCGTAGGCGCGGAAACTGAAAGTGAATTACATGATGTTATTCAGTTTTCACAATCCTCCAAGTCGCCTGTTTTCCTTTGCAAAAGTAGGGAACAAATGCACCGTCACGTGTCATTTGAAATGTCTCTCAATTACTTTAATGATGAATCAAATACCTCGATACCCAAAAATTTGGATTAGTCTTCCCAATCAAGCTTGTTAGACCTTAAGTGGGATCCACCTAAGGACGTCCTGCATTTCCAGTTAACATGGGTCAAAACGTAACCAAAAGGACTATTTTGTCTAAATCCGCCTATATTTTGTCTAAATTGTTTGACCAACTTGGCTTACTTAGTTTGTGCACCGTCATTAAAAATAAATTGATTTGGGATGAATCAGTAGACCATGTATTAATAAGAAAATGGCAAAAGTTTTATAAATAATTTTAATTCCGTTTCACAAATAGATGTTAGTCCTTCTTAGTGACAGTATTAATAAAACTACATTCATTATCGCATGCATCACAAATGGCTTACACTGCTTTGATTTATCTACGGTCTATCGACAGCACAGGTAATGGTCTTGCTAGGCTAGTACGTGCAAAGACAAAAGTTGCTCTTGTAAAACTCACAACTATACCGCGACTTGCATTATGTGAAGCATTGTTTTTTAGAACGTCTAAATGATAAGGTGGCTTTGCGTTGTAAAATTGAGTCAGTTTTTCACTGGACTGAATGTACGGTTTTGGGATGGTTGTCCTCTCAAACGTGTGATTTAAAACCATTTGTTGCAAACCGTAAATGTATGGTATGTTTTGACTGGTGGGAGGACTTCTATCCGTCTAACCTCCCCGGGGCCAGTTATTCTGCCGTGAAGCAGTAGTGTGTAAACATTACTGTGTTTCGCTTTGAAGGGCACTGAGAGCTAGCGTAATCACTGGGCATATGAGACTTAAGAACTGATGTCTCTGGGTGACGGGCGCAGTGTGGTGTCACACAGAAATGTTCTGGGTGACACAGCTGTTGTTATGGACAGACGTTTGCACTTACCATCAGGTGAACGTTTTGCTCGTTTCGTCACCTTATGAAATTAAAAAAAAATGTCCCTGGAGATAAATAACTAGTAGACTTAGCACCTCGGTGTTCGAACCCTCAATTGATTAACTCAGCTATTGTATATATATAAAAAAATACTACTTGAATAACTTTAAGATGTTTCCCACTTTTATAACAAAATGTAAATTAGTATCGAATATCGTGTATAAAATACACAGTAAAACAGTGATCTGTATAATAAATCAAGACATTCAACCAGAAAAGAGTCATTAATCATGGCAAGAGGAAAACTTTTACTTTTGCCATGATTAATCCTAATCGCATCACTTACTTTTTTAAAACTAAAAGCAAGCGTTGGTCAAGTTTATTTTGTCGCGCAGCTCTCGCGTACAATATCTCTTTAAAAGTTTAAAAGGTTAATACAAGTAGCTGCTTAAAAATGTTTCTGCTTATGAATCTCAATGATAGAGGCGTAACTCCGGGGAAAGTATGACAAAGAGGCTTAATCGGGGTAGTGTAAGTCACTATATTACTGTATGTCATCGACTGTGTTCCATGGAATCACTAAGACACACAAATAGGTACTAGACTGTATTTTCTGGTGGTTGTGTTCCTTGTCTAGGTAGGTACCATCCCAGGGCTAATTATTCTGCTGTAAAGCAGTAGGGTGCAAACATTACTGTGTTTCGGTCTGAAGGGCACTGAGAGCTAGTGTAATCACTATGTAGAATGACTGTATATGAGACTTAAGAACTGATGTCTCAGGGTGACGGGCATGATTTTTTCAAATATCTTACTAAAAGCTGGCAACACAGAAATAGGATGGTAATTAGTAAAAAAATCTCTGCTACCCGATTTATTTAATTTATTGCGGATGTTTGTAGGTGGCGGTGATCACGTACCATCAGGTGAGCCGCTGGCTCCTAAAAAAGTCAAAAAACCCTTTGATTCAGTATTATAAAATCCCTAGTTTGTTTCATCTGAAAACATGAATAAATTAAATCAAATTAGAAACGACTGCCATGACGCAGAAATCCTTTTCATATTTTATTAGTGTAATTTAACTTTTATTACGATAATATTTCTCATTTCATTACATGTACTGCCTATATTGAAATATAAGAAAGTAACACTGCTGAGCGCAGGCTACTTACCATTTTTAGAGGGTTTTGGCCAATGGCCATGCGGGTTTGCCAACTTCACATATCCCGTTTTTTTTCCAAAGTTGCACGTTTTTTAACCGATTTTTTTCTCCGACGACTTAGTAAATCTGCACTTAAATATTTTTTTCGCATTATAATAATATAAAATATAAATGTGCGGCTCGGTCCGTGGGTTCAATTCCTGCACCATCAATTATTTGTATAACCTGTAAATGGTTGTCTGACGGCGTCTGGGTGTCTGTGTGGGTGGGTGTATCTGCAATTTGTGCACACTATACAAGATAAGACCATTTTTTTATTAAAATAATAACTATGTAATATAATGTAATAATCTAAATAAATGTAATACCCAGTATGATTTTACAATAAATAAACGTTTGAATGGGAAATCACTTTGATAATTATTATACAATGTTAATAATACGAAACAGCCATCGGTAACATCGACTTCATTATAAATTCCATTCATTACCCTCACTGTAAATAATTAATCGGTTACATACAGAATTGAACTATGTCGGCTTACATTATTAATTATCTATTAAAAACATATAACTACAAATACAGTATCAATGAAAGATTAATTAAGAAATTCATTTAATAAATGAAAATCTACCTAAGAGACAACTTGATGTGCTCAAAGTAGAATTAATAAAAGAAACTAGAACGTCCCGTTAAATATAAATGACCTTCAAAGAAGATTATTATAAACGATGATATTGATGAAGTCTCTATTTAAACATGGATAAGTATATTTTTAACCGACTTGTAAACAGAAGGAGGTTTTCAAGTGGTCTCAACTTCTTTGTCTGTGAACCTATTTTAATGGTTCTTTTTTTATTAGGTATTTACCTCCACCTCTCGATATCCAGTAACGGTCCCATATAAATTTGGTCAAGTTCTGATGACGGGATACATGAGAAAATCATGAATCTTTTTGCTGCTGCGTTGAAGTCGGTTTTGAGTTAAATAATTATTAGAGTAACAATTACAACAATTATCTACATTTATTTAACAGTAACCCTTTAGTGACCCGCCCCGGCTTCGCATGGGAACAATATAATAATGAAGAAAATGAGAAATGCGATTAGCGAAAAAATTTTAAGTACTGAAAACATGTGATAACAGAACTATCAAACTTAACGTCACTTTTTTATTAAAAATAAAAGAAGAAGAAGACATACCATCCATATATCCGACTTTTCCGGAGGTTTTTCAAAAAATTTCTCTCATACAAACCGTCTCCTAACAATTATCTATCATATGTAATTTCGGTGATGTAATTGCTGTTAGCCTTTTTGGCTTTTACAGCTTCATCGGATACTGTGCTCACGGGTCAGGGGCCTGCATGCCCGGTTTGGTTTGACCCAAACATAAATACATAAATAAACTCCTACAAAAGCCTCGAAATTCGGACTGTCACGTTCGATGCGTGCTTGCGCGATTTAGAATATCTCATACATACATACATAAGATCACGACTGTATCCCATAAGGGGTAGTCAGAGACTGGGTACTCACTGCAAAAGCAGATAACTGCCACAATCCACGTTTCACCAAAACAATATAATGCACTTAGTGTGATAGGTGGTGAGCCCATCGCCACCATGCGCTATTGGGTGCACAGTGCAGTTCCTTACTCGCCTTTTACGAGATCCATTAGGATGAGATGGAGTGGTAGTATTCTTTTAACGAGCCGCCACCACACGACACAAAAAATATCAGAATATCTCAAAATGATTTAAAGTCGTCTCAAGATAGTAGTGATATAATATAGATATTAATGATATAAGTGCGTGTTATTTTAAAGCTATTAACTGAGTGTACAGTGTAGTCTGGATCGTGACCTGACCGTATCGTGCTCAGGGAGTGCTGAGACGTCCGTGTCGTCTAGCACGTTCATTATCTATCAGCCACATCGGTCTAGCCGTTCCGTATCTTTCATACATGCGGCAATTGATTTTTATTTATTTACATTTCAAATGCAATCCACTATGAAATGCTTCAAAATAATACCGTCACTATATTTAAAAGAATTTATAATTAAGATTGGATATGTTTTACAATTTAGTATAATATGAAAATGGATGTCATTAGGTAATATCATTCAGGTTAAAATGAAAGTGCTTTAAAAAAAACGGACGGCCTCCATATATTATCATCCTTAATTACCATTTCCGTTTCTACCGTTATTGTAATTACTAAACCGCTTCCATACCGGGGAAAGACGTAAAACATAGGTTTTATACTGAGTAAAAAGTAAAATTACAGTGTATAAATGTCTCACTGCTAAGCACAAGCAACACACATAAAACTGCAATTTACAACTACAATAATGCCGGCTCCGGGGATCGAACACCGATCTCTCGCGAACTGTAAAATTAAAAGTGAGCGCAGTAACCCTGAGCTACAACGGCACTATATTACTGATACTCTATATTGAGTTAACATTTTTATTATTATCGTCACACACACACACACGCACACGCACACGCGCACGCACGCGCACACGCACACGCACACGCACACGCACACGTGCACACGCGCACACGCGCACACGCGCACACGCGCACACGCGCACACACGCACTCGTGCACACGCGCACACGTGCACACGCGCACACGCGCACACGCGCACACGCGCACACGCGCACACGCGCACACACGCACTCGCGCACTCGCGCACACGCGCACACACGCACACACGCGCACACGCGCAGACGCACACGCGCACCCGCACACGCACACACGCACACACACACACAAAAACACACACACACACACACACACAAACACACAAACACACACGCACGCACGCACGCACGCACGCACGCATGCAAGCACGCACGCACTCACGCACCCACGCACGTACGCACGCGCACACACACACACACACACACACATCATTTAAGGAAATATCTTATGCGTTTGGGATTATTTTATATATTTCAATAAATATTATCAATAGCACGCGCTATATTGTGCTGTGAAATGGAAGTCGTTTACTTATATTTTAATGAAAATATGTTAATTAATTAATAATGTATATGAATATGAATTATTATATAGCAATAGCAGAATTATTATTCATGGAGAATTTATTCTTATCGGAGAAATTAACAATGCCGCACTAAACACCATTACCTTGTTATCTTATTAGCTTATTAGGAAAACAAGTAATATCCCTAAAGCAAACAGGATATCGACAACGTCTCCGGAAACTTTCCCTGGAAGATTAAATCCTTTTATATTCCCAGTACAGGAATTGTGTTCAGATTTAATATCGTTATATCCATTTCAGTGAATAAGAACACGTGTATTTCAGTATTTTCTAAATGAAGGCACATATTGAAGATAGATTCAAGTCTTAGTATTTTAATTTTATTCAGGTAATTCGTAGCTTCTACTTACGCCGGATATGATATCTTCCTGGCCAATTTTTGACCTTGGGCTACTTCCAAATGCATTCGGAAGCTATGAACTACCATAACAAATGCTGTGTCACCCAGAACGTTTCTGTATGATGACACGACACTTCGCCCGTCACCCTTAGACATTCATATAGTATAAGTCACATAGTAGTAATTACACTAGCTCTCAGTGCTCTTGAACCCAAGACACAGTAATGTTTGCACACTACTGTTTCACAGCAAAATAACCGAATCCTATCACCATGTAAGGCGGAGTGTCAATTATAAGTTCTCTTATGGAAAATACAATTCGATTTAGGGATATAATTTGCATTACTCAGTGTTTTGACTGTTTTTTGATTTTACAAGCTTAATTGTTCTATTAAATGCTTTTAGTGACTGGTAGAGCGAACCTGAATAATCGACTCACCATAACCATGGGGGGGTTCTCTTCTTTAGCCACTTACGATTAAAATTTCCATGCGGGAGAAGGATGAAATAGCAGCGGTTACAATAGATAAAAAAAATAGTTTCGAGAGCCAATAGTTGGCGTTACTAGTGACTTTACGATAATATGGAGACCCAAGGATACCAGACACGAAAATCAACCACTTGTGTTTATGCACAAATGTTTGCTTCGGCTTGGGATTCGTAGCCAGGACCCGCGGCGGGCTAGTCAGGTACTCTGACCACTACACACGATCTCACGCGGACACCGACACGCGGTCGTATAAACAACTACCTAATCGATAACAGCATGAAAGCTGCGACGTCTTGTATTATGATCGCCATTCCGCCTGTCAAGCGTGGCCATTACGTCAAAGGCCCTTGATTTACGTTTTTGACAGGTTTATGTCAAAAAGCGGACTGTTAACGGGCTAAAGGTTGTTACGTTTCCCTGTCCCTGATTTATATTTAAAATGTCAAGCAATTAACGAACCTCCAACCGCCAAAATCGTTGACGATATTGAAACGTTACGTCTTAATGAATAATAAATATTTCGAATAACTTGTATATTTAACATCAAAAATCCAGTCCTTAAAAATGTGTTTTATATAATTTCAACTTTTCTAAATATGTGCATTTAGTAGTAGTAAGAATTTTGTATGTGCACGATTTATCGATTAGAGTTCGTCGTTTCCTCTATGACAACTATTATATTATACCAGCGGACCCGACAGACGTTGTCCTGCCCGAACGTTGGCTTACCTGCTGTTAACAGATTCAGCAAACGATTTTTCGATATTCGAATATATCGATAAACTATATTTTACCGTGTGGTAGCGGCTTAAGAGAATCTACCACCCCATTTCATCCCGTGGGTGTCGTAAAAGTCGACAGAGGGAAAATGAAAACCAGGAGATGGGCAGCAGCATCTTGCTGGAACATCTGAATAAAAAAACTGCGGTTGCCAACCCGTCTGCCAAGCGTGGCAACTATGGCAAAATCCCCCCAAAACGAGAGCTACAAGCTTTTGTGGCAATCTATGGGGAGGCCTATGTTCAGCAGTGGACTATTGATAGGCTGAAACGACGAACGACGATAAACTATATAGTTTATCGATATAATTGAACTGAGTGACTTTTGTCATTTTCCTAGAACTCAATCGCAGCGCCGCCTACTGGATCCAATTCTGAATCTGTTACTGAACCATCCATGGAACCAAACAAACACACACAAAAATATTAATCAACATCGGTTCTGACGTTTAGGATGAGTTCAGAGACATACACCATGCACAGAAGAATTATATATACAAAGATAGAGATGAAATGAATTGGTATGCTACTGTGTCTGCGTAACTTTTTATAATATGTAGTGGATTGCCAACAATAATGTAAACAATAAGGATATATTGGAATGCCGACAGCGAAAACAAAAGGATATAAACTGGTCTCACTTACCAACATTCAGTTTCAACAATTCATCGATACGACAGACATATGATTCGACATCAAAAAAAATCAGTGTATCCTTAGTCAAACCATAATAGTATGTTTTTTTTAATGAAAACTTCTTTAGCCGCGTTGAGCGGTTTTTGTGTAGGGGAAAAAGTTATGGGTTCGCGTCACGGTTGACCTCGACATGCGTAGCGGCCTGTGTGCAGTTATACGCATATATACATTAATACACTGTATATACTCGACTGTATCATATGTGTGTTTGACTTTTTGGAAGGGTAAAAATTCTGGTGATTTCGCGTGACCCACATGCTGTAATAGCAGCAAGCGAAGTAATGTTGACCACTTGAAATATTCATTTAGTATATACTGTGCATTGTTGTAATTGTGTTTTCGATAATCATTATTTGAATTGATTAATTGTAGAATCACTGTGCAGTACAACAGTGAGTACTTAATATAGGTACTTACATGTTTATGTAAATGTAAAATTATTAAAACCACTTATTTGTTGTCGAATATTTGCAACACTGTTATTGATATTTGCGTTCAAAAATTTGATATTATTTATTTTTCTAATATTTGATATTGGACTAATAGAAGGATCTGTTAGTTTTTAATAAGATTTGTTAACATTTAATAATATTTATTAAAAGTTAACAAATAATTTATCAGGGTCATTTGAAAAATATTTATTAGTAACTAATAAATTATGTATTTGTATTTAATAAATAATTTGTTCGTGGTTCTTTAACGTACTTCAAAGTGTTACCTTATTTTGTCAATTTTTAAATAACAGTGCTAATTTTGGTTGAGAATTAGTTTATATATCATAAACAAAATAATTATCCCGAAATACTTTTTTGAAATTGAAAATAATCAAATACTACCGAAACAGTAGCACAAAAATTTGTCGAAAGTATACGCATAAAAAATATTACATATATATATTAAAAAATATTAACTATTTTTAAATCTTATTAACTTTTAACAAAGTTTTATTACAATATAATAAGGCATTTTAAATATTATTTTTTTCATTAAAGGCCATTAAATGATAAGTTTAACAAGACTTAGTAAAAAATATTTGATTCGCCTTAAATAAATCTCTTATTTTTTTTATTAACTAATTGATTTATTACTACGTAACAAATCCTTCAATCAGTGTGGCTTAGGAGTTATCTTACTCGTTCGATGGGATTTAGAATTTTAAATTTGAAAATTCTATAAAATTTTATAATAAATTTAATTCTGAAAATTATTTGTTTGATTAATTAATACACTGTATAAAAATGAATATAATTATTGCTCTTAGTGCCAATATATGAGAAAACCAGACTAATGTTAATAATATCAATTTACCAATAATGAAATTTAAATAAATCAGACTATAATTGATTTCAAAATTCAAAAAATAACATAGTTATTCCATTGTTTTCAGTTTTCACTTCTGTCGGCAGTCCTTATGTCTGCCTCTGTTTTTTTATAGGAAATAGTGACGAGAAGACCAAACGTTCATCAGATGATAAGTGCTACGTCTGCCGATAACAACAGTGTAACACCACATTGCGTCCGTCATCCAGAGACATCAATTCATAAGTGTCAATGTCCAGTAATTACACTAGCTTCAGTTTCAAACGGAAACACGGTGGTGTAAACACAGCTTGATGGCACATTAACTGGCCCTGCGATGGACCTACGGATTCCAGAATCCTACCACCAGTAAATATGATAGAACTGTACTGGTGGGCTATACTGTACAGTATTTACGAGTGCTGGCTAAGGACTCTTCATCAGCCTTTTCCAATAAAGGAGTATTTGCGGTAATCACCACGCCAGGCGGACGGATACACTGGTCGGTTCGGTCTGGTATTTTTGGAGACACCTGTCGGAAGCCATGAGACCTTCCAGGATTTTTTTTATTGGATAAAGTGACAAAACGAGTAAAACGTTCACCTGATGGTAAGTGCAACGTTCGCCCACAACAAATGCTGTGTCACCCAGAATATTTCTGTGTGACACCACACTGCGCCCGTCACCCTTAGACATCAGTTCTTAAGTCTCAAATGCCTAGTGATTACGCTAGCTCACAGTGCCCTTCAAACCGAAACACGGTAATGCTTGCACACTACTGCTTCACGGCAGAATACTAGCTGATGCCCGCGACTTCGTCTCCGTGGATTTGGGTTTTTTAAATATACCGTGGCAATTATTTGATTTTCCGAGATAAAAATCCTGTGTCCAGGATGCAAGCTGTATGTCTGCCAAATTTCATCAAGATTGGTTCAGCGGTTGAACTGTGAAAAGGGGTTTGTGTTGTGATATCTAACAGTGCATCTTAGCAGCGTAGTGGGCACAGAAAGGTTAGGACAGGCGAGTGTCCCTCCTCCCCAAATGGGTGGTCGTGGCAGGAGAGGGTGGGGATTAGTAACCGCTTTCCGTGGAAGGCGCGTCCTGTGTGGACGCGTAGGTGTGCACGAGCGTTCCCGTGGGCCTGCCAATATGCATCGAAGGCGGAACAACATGAGGTTGTAGTCGGTGGGACATAACCCATCCTTGCCCACCGCATGACAAAAAAGGCGAGTGTCCGTGTGTTTGCGCGTACAATTGTGGCACTATAATATCTTCTGGCAGTATTCGGAAGTGTTGCAGTGGTCGTCGTAAATTTGATAATTCTATAGTAACCAACAGAAAAGGCGTTATTTGCGCGACAATAGATAGCCGCATGTCTCAGAAGACCTACCAGTACGATCTGTGAAATTAAAACGACAACAAGCAATACACTTCTCGCCCCTTAATCTCCAGACTCTATTACGACGACGTTTCTTCCTCCCTTTATCTTATCAAACACATTGTTTACGCCCTTTCAAATTCATTTCTTCAGAGGGTAAAGTGGGGTGCCTAAGTATGTACGATAGAAACCATGTTTTTGCACTCACAGTAGCGTAACATCGCGTTTATTGTGAGTGACGGCCAAACGCGTACATCAATTATTTACAATTACTTACTTGAATATTTGAGTATGTATATGAATATTCCTGTCATGAAGCCACGTACATATGTGTAAAGCTATTTTCTGTTTGTGATTCCAACGAACGTTCCACTCGTACCCATATTAATTTCAAACATGTTATATTTTCAATAGAAAAAATCATTAAAATTCGTTCCATCAAAATATACTTCACTGTAATCAAGTACTCTATAGTACTTTATACAAAATGTAAGTCTAACTATAGGATAATTCGGAACGATAGAAAAACTTCGTTCACCTAAAAAAAGTGATGTTCATAATGTGAATACCAGGAACAAGCACAAATTAATTATGCCAGTTCCCGACTTCACAGAGTCAGTAACTCTTTTATTGGGCAATGTATACGTTTTTACAACAAAATCCCAGAAAGTGCTAAAAGTCTTTCTATTAAAAAGTTCAAATTTTATATTAAACAAAGACTTCATAAAAAGGGTTATTATAATATTAAAGAATACATAGATGATGATAACCCCTGGGAATGAGGTGATCGCCGCCAAGCCATTTCTACATCTTTATAATACTGCTGTTATTGTACATTATTTTAAAAATGACTAAAAAAAAGCCCGCTGGGTTTCTTACTGGTTCTTCCCAGGACAGAGGCATTTTTTGCGAACCAGAAAAAAAGAAAAAAAATGACTTTCAATAAGTATTATGTAAATAATCTACATTGAATAAAAATGTATTCTATTGTATAATGTAGTATAACGATATTGAATGACCGAAATTATACGTTAAATTGGTACCCAAATCTTTTACGTTACATTTAGATCTCTTGTTGACTATGCTATTTTTCGATATGTTTTAAATTATTTTTAAGAAAGTCACTCACGCGGAAATAAATCTAACGGAACGTACAAATATATACGGGAGTCCTCATTTATCATTCACGTTACAAACAGCGGTTGAGTCCGTTGTTTGTTTTATTCAGGCATCAATCAATTGCGGAATATACGTGTCGTCATCCAATATTAACAGTTACAATTTGAAGAAAATAATTAAAAATAATAAGGCCGTGTGGTAGCGGCTTAAGATAATCTACCTCCCTATCTTATCCCGTGGGTGTCGTAAAAGTCGATAGAGGGAAAATGAAAACCAGAAGATGGGCAGCAGCGTCTTCCTGGAACATCTTAATAAATAAACTGAGGTTGCCAACCCGCCTGCCAAGCGTGGCAACTATGGTAATATCCCTCCAAAATTAGAGCTACAAACTTTTGTAGCAATCAATGGAGGAGGCCTATGTTCAGCAGTGGATTACTGATAGGCTGAAATGATGATAATGATGATGAATTAAAAACAGTAATCGATAACCATTATTTATCAAAACAATAAATTAAAGAAATTTAGAAATGGAATTCTTATCTAACACGTATCTGGAATGTTGAAACATGGTTTAATAAATGGATGGTATAAATCATTGAAGATAATGTAACAGATATTAAAATATTACAATATAGGACTCTTTTTGTTTTGTTTATACACTTTTATTAAAATTACTTATTTTATAATACAGTTTTAATTGTTCAAGGAGTTTCGAACATTGCATCAAACGTAATAACATCAATAATATATAGAATAGAATAGATTTATTTGACAACACATATACAACAACAATAACTGCGAGAAAACAAAGGAACACACAAGACAAAAAAAGAAAATTAAAAAAGTGAAATACTAAATAAATAAAAAGTACGTAAATAATAACAAAACCAAAAAAAATCCATTATAACCCCGTCTCGGAAACAATAACCAAAATCAAAGTTTTGGAAGTGTTAAAAAAAAGGAATTAGCATTATGGTATTACATTAACCTCCTTCAAATGGCGGGGTCAGTGTCATGTGACGAAGAATGAACTGTGTGATGTTCACACGCCTTTGTAATGTAGTTTTGTTTCATATGTATGTACATATGAAACAAAACTACTGCGTTCACAAAATATTTGCTTTTCGGGTATTTTTAATTTATCTTAGGTATGATACTACAAATTGCTCTGCAAAGTTAGCATTTAAATTGTATTTGCTTGGTGTAACCGATCGGAGGAGTAATCTAAATTACTTTGTGGTTAATCCGTATATACAAGTCATTTGCGTAATATGTAATACTTAAATATGAACGCGTGTTAAAGAATTGGGAATTGATACATTAATACATTTTCATGGTTTCAATAGCTCAACACAATGAAAGCCGCATCCATATGTAGTTGCAAAACAGCACTTAAAAATCTTAAAATTGCAATTAACAATTTTCGTGGTGCCGGCACCGTGAATCGAACTCAGTTCACTTGCGTACTATGAAATTTTAAAGCAAGCGCCTAGCCCCAATTTGAACCCAATTCAACGCAAATTTGCATTACGTAGGATTAGGCGGCTATAAGCCCTGCGCGAAGCTGGATCGGATTTTTCTTTCACATCTTTGAGCTCACTTGGCTGCCAAACGAACCGTAAACAATGGAATTGAAATTCCTCAAGTTAGTAACATTACGCTTAAACAACTACATGTAAAAAAAATATTGTGTGCTCGATAAATAACTTTAAAAAAGGTAGTTTCGAAGTATTTATTTAGTATAAAGTTGGATAGATAACAACAGTAAACGTTCAATGACCGTGCTCGGTTGTATATGAATTCTCAAAATCTCTCTAAAAATCTTAAATTATTTTGCTAAAGCTCTCGCACGTATACCATAACATATTAATATTTGTACCGTAGATTAACTGGCAACCGTTGTACAGTTTCAAATTATAAAACAGTCCACTCGTTTATTATCTCACCACTGAGCCATCGGGGTCTATAGAAGCAAAATTATACGTATAATTAAAAAATCTTGCATATTAGAGAAACAAAAAATATTCCGATGACATTTCCGCACTGGAGCCCAATGGTCCTCGCTGCCGGGAAGGCCTGTCTCCTTTAAAACCCCCACAAAAATGAAGGGAGGATGTGCTCAGCGGTGATAAGTTTACTTCCTTTTTTATGTTAAAATATATAGTGAATAATTCCTAACAAAACAAAAACAGAACTCCTCTAACTGCAAAAGTTATCACGATAAGAATTTAATCTTGTAAGGAGCACCGGTGCTAGGATTCCTATGCAGGAATCCGTCTAGGTAGGTACCACCAGGGCCAGTTATTCTGCCGTGAAGCAGTAGTGTGCAAACATTACTGTGTTTCGGTTTGAAGGGCACTGTGAGCTAGCGTAATCACTGGGCATATGAGACTTAAAAACTTATGTCTCAGGGTGATGGGCACAGTGTGCTGTCACACAGAAATTTTCTGGGTGATACAGCATTTGTTATGGGCAGACGTTGCACTTACCAATAAAAAAGCAACCCTGTCCGCTGTCGACATCATATTAAAACACTGAATACAATAAAACGACCAAATATTTCTCGTTTTCAATTCACTTCAAATTTAAACATGTTGTAGAATTTTACTCTGTAAAAGTGAATTACTTTTCTTTTTATTGTATATTAAGAATATCGAAAGGATCAAATAAACTTTTTTTCCGGACCGTTACGTCTTAGGGACCTTTATGAGAAGACCCCACTCCTTTGTCAAATGCCGGTAACGCACCCGCAATTCTTCCGCGATTTCAAGGTGAGCCGCAAAATCTTTGTCCCCCATCTTCTCTATAAAATAAATAATCCATTAACTTAATGTTTTCTTTTATTTACGCGAATATTACACATTTAAATAAAACTACTTTTTTACGGATTTTATCGCGTTTAATTTTGAACTATTTTTACCCGACGTTTCGGACGCTTTACAGCACCCATGGTCACGGGGGGACTGAGGTGACAGTTGTCCCGATGTCATAGTTAACCCGGAGTACCTTCAGCTTTTAATTATTATTTTTAGTCCGATCTACGCAGAAAGAGCTTACTGTGTCTTGAAGCCTTGCAGTGGTATGCTTGGTTTTTGATTTAATTTTATTAATGATAGGATCCCAAGCCGGTGGTAATACCCAACCATCTTCCCTATTGAAATTAGGATGTTTTTTAATTTCAATAGCCTCGCGAATCATCCTTGGTAGGAATCGGTGTTCTTTTGCAAGGATTTGTGGTCTATCAAATCTGATGTAATGGTTGGGATGATCCAGAACATGGTCACAGACTGCAGACTTCCTAGAGCGTCGATGCTTCACATCAGCTATGTGTTCTTTAACGCGGGTTTTAATGGATCTTTTAGTTTGCCCTATGTAAGAGAGACCACATTCACAATCCAGCTTGTATACTCCTGCATCTTGTAGAGGGATGTTACACTTGACAGATGGTAAAAACTGACTTATCTTCTTCGGCGGCTTGAAAAATGTTCTTATAGAAGCTCGCTTCAAGATATAGCCAATCTTGTCCGTGACTCCTCTGACATATGGAAGAACAGCAGGTACACGCTCGACTGTGGCCGGCTTCACTCGGTCACTGCGACGAAGGCGCGGAACCCGAAGCTTGTTGTCTTGCAAAACTTGCTTGACATGCTGAAGCTCGGCGGCCAGGTGATTACTGTCACAGATCCCTTGTGCTCTCTGAAACAAAGATTTACCCACGGTAGCTAACTGTGAAGGATGGTGGTGAGATTCACCATTTAAATACCTATTTGTATGGGTCTTTTTTCTATACACAGTGTGACACAAGGTGTTATTAGGATTCCGAATTACTAACACATCCAGAAAAGCTAAAGAGTTATTTGCCTCTAACTCCATTGTAAATTGAATTTTAGAGTTTAGGGAGTTAAGGTGGTCTAGAAATGCAGTTACTTTATGCGATGGTAAAATTGTGAAAGTATCATCTACATACCGCTTGTAGAATCTTGGATTTACAGGAGAAGTACGGAGGGCTTTCTCCTCAAAGTCTTCCATGAAAATGTCAGCGACAATGGGAGATACTGGAGAGCCCATCGCCACACCATCTACTTGCTTGTAGTACTGTTCCTTCCACAATAGATAGCCAGATGTAAGGCAATGTCTAAGTAGTTCTGCATATTCTGCTGGCATGTTGTTCTCCGCTAGCTTCCTGGATACAATTGAGATGCAGTCTTCTACAGGTAGGCATGTGAATAGCGACTGGACATCAAAACTGACCATAGTTTCATTGTCAGTAAGATGTAGGTCTTTAATCTCACTGACAAAATGGTATGAATCCTTTGTGTGTGCTCTTGTGTGTCCTCTGAGCGGTGAGAGTATTTTCGCTACATGCTGAGCCAATCTATAAGTTGGTGAATCGATCTGGCTCACTATTGGACGTAGTGGAGCATTTGGTTTGTGTATTTTAGGTAACCCATACAACTTCGGTGGTTTGGCACATGACGGTATTACCGAATTTACGTCCAGATTCAATTTTTCGGAGTACTTCTTTGCTAGCTCGCTAGTTGTTTTCAGCGTGTTCGCGGTTGGGTCTGATTTAACCTTTTTATAAATATTTTCATCCGACAAAAGTTGTTCAATTTTAAAATTATAATCTGACGTATCCATTACTACCGTAGCGTTTCCTTTATCCGCGCGGAGGATAGTGAGTTCCGGTCTGTTCCGTAAGTTGTTCAACGCTTTAAATTCGTCTTTGGGAAGATTTAGTTTGGGCACTGAACTTCGACGTAACATAGATGAAATGTCTTGACGCATGGCCTCCAAATCTTCCTTACCGATATTATTTTTATACAGACAATCCTCGACACTACAGATAATTTCTTCGTACGGGATTTTTCGCGGTGTTATTGCGAAATTCATTCCTTTCGATAATACGTTTAATGTTGGTTCATCCAGTGTTTGTTTTGACAGATTATAGACCGCGCGTAGTCTATGATCTTTGTCTGTTGTCAACGGTAACTTTCCGTTCATACGTTGAGATTTGTATTTGACATTTAATTTGTTCGTTAATTTTTGGTATTTATCTATATGTTTATTTTTGCATTCATTATATTTAGCTGTTTCGCGCTTATTTAAAGTTTCAATGCAATTGTTAAAATCAAATGTCGTTAAGATAGATTTTAATTCACTGGATGAATTGTCTATGGCCGTATTTATGGTGTGTAGATCGGTACGTTTTTGCTGAATTACCGTCCTTAGCAACTTTTTACTTGCCTGGCTTAGGATCTTCGCGCTTCCTCGAATGTCCTTTTTAGCTGATATTTTGACACACGTAGGAATGAGATCATGGTCTCTGCATCTCTTCAAGAAATTCAAAGATGTTATGAATCTTGCGCGCTTGGTCTTGAGATCTTCTAACCGGCGTATTTTATTTGCGATTTCCAGTCCGTACTGGTTCACATAATGTTTTCTTTTATTTACGCGAATATTACACATTTAAATAAAACTACTTTTTTACGGATTTTATCGCGTTTAATTTTGAACTATTTTTACCCGACGTTTCGGACGCTTTACAGCACCCATGGTCACGGGGGGACTGAGGTGACAGTTGTCCCGATGTCATAGTTAACCCGGAGTACCTTCAGCTTTTAATTATTATTTTTAGTCCGATCTACGCAGAAAGAGCTTACTGTGTCTTGAAGCCTTGCAGTGGTATGCTTGGTTTTTGATTTAATTTTATTAATGATAGGATCCCAAGCCGGTGGTAATACCCAACCATCTTCCCTATTGAAATTAGGATGTTTTTTAATTTCAATAGCCTCGCGAATCATCCTTGGTAGGAATCGGTGTTCTTTTGCAAGGATTTGTGGTCTATCAAATCTGATGTAATGGTTGGGATGATCCAGAACATGGTCACAGACTGCAGACTTCCTAGAGCGTCGATGCTTCACATCAGCTATGTGTTCTTTAACGCGGGTTTTAATGGATCTTTTAGTTTGCCCTATGTAAGAGAGACCACATTCATTATAATTTTAAAATTGAACAACTTTTGTCGGATGAAAATATTTATAAAAAGGTTAAATCAGACCCAACCGCGAACACGCTGAAAACAACTAGCGAGCTAGCAAAGAAGTACTCCGAAAAATTGAATCTGGACGTAAATTCGGTAATACCGTCATGTGCCAAACCACCGAAGTTGTATGGGTTACCTAAAATACACAAACCAAATGCTCCACTACGTCCAATAGTGAGCCAGATCGATTCACCAACTTATAGATTGGCTCAGCATGTAGCGAAAATACTCTCACCGCTCAGAGGACACACAAGAGCACACACAAAGGATTCATACCATTTTGTCAGTGAGATTAAAGACCTACATCTTACTGACAATGAAACTATGGTCAGTTTTGATGTCCAGTCGCTATTCACATGCCTACCTGTAGAAGACTGCATCTCAATTGTATCCAGGAAGCTAGCGGAGAACAACATGCCAGCAGAATATGCAGAACTACTTAGACATTGCCTTACATCTGGCTATCTATTGTGGAAGGAACAGTACTACAAGCAAGTAGATGGTGTGGCGATGGGCTCTCCAGTATCTCCCATTGTCGCTGACATTTTCATGGAAGACTTTGAGGAGAAAGCCCTCCGTACTTCTCCTGTAAATCCAAGATTCTACAAGCGGTATGTAGATGATACTTTCACAATTTTACCATCGCATAAAGTAACTGCATTTCTAGACCACCTTAACTCCCTAAACTCTAAAATTCAATTTACAATGGAGTTAGAGGCAAATAACTCTTTAGCTTTTCTGGATGTGTTAGTAATTCGGAATCCTAATAACACCTTGTGTCACACTGTGTATAGAAAAAAGACCCATACAAATAGGTATTTAAATGGTGAATCTCACCACCATCCTTCACAGTTAGCTACCGTGGGTAAATCTTTGTTTCAGAGAGCACAAGGGATCTGTGACAGTAAACACCTGGCCGCCGAGCTTCAGCATGTCAAGCAAGTTTTGCAAGACAACAAGCTTCGGGTTCCGCGCCTTCGTCGCAGTGACCGAGTGAAGCCGGCCACAGTCGAGCGTGTACCTGCTGTTCTTCCATATGTCAGAGGAGTCACGGACAAGATTGGCTATATCTTGAAGCGAGCTTCTATAAGAACATTTTTCAAGCCGCCGAAGAAGATAAGTCAGTTTTTACCATCTGTCAAGTGTAACATCCCTCTACAAGATGCAGGAGTATACAAGCTGGATTGTGAATGTGGTCTCTCTTACATAGGGCAAACTAAAAGATCCATTAAAACCCGCGTTAAAGAACACATAGCTGATGTGAAGCATCGACGCTCTAGGAAGTCTGCAGTCTGTGACCATGTTCTGGATCATCCCAACCATTACATCAGATTTGATAGACCACAAATCCTTGCAAAAGAACACCGATTCCTACCAAGGATGATTCGCGAGGCTATTGAAATTAAAAAACATCCTAATTTCAATAGGGAAGATGGTTGGGTATTACCACCGGCTTGGGATCCTATCATTAATAAAATTAAATCAAAAACCAAGCATACCACTGCAAGGCTTCAAGACACAGTAAGCTCTTTCTGCGTAGATCGGACTAAAAATAATAATTAAAAGCTGAAGGTACTCCGGGTTAACTATGACATCGGGACAACTGTCACCTCAGTCCCCCCGTGACCATGGGTGCTGTAAAGCGTCCGAAACGTCGGGTAAAAATAGTTCAAAATTAAACGCGATAAAATCCGTAAAAAAGTAGTTTTATTTAAATGTGTAATATTCGCGTAAATAAAAGAAAACATTAAGTTAATGGATTATTTATTTTATAGAGAAGATGGGGGACAAAGATTTTGCGGCTCACCTTGAAATCGCGGAAGAATTGCGGGTGCGTTACCGGCATTTGACAAAGGAGTGGGGTCTTCTCATAAAGGTCCCTAAGACGTAACGGTCCGGAAAAAAAGTTTATTTGATCCTTTCGATATTCTTAATATACAATAAAAAGAAAAGTAATTCACTTTTACAGAGTAAAATTCTACAACATGTTTAAATTTGAAGTGAATTGAAAACGAGAAATATTTGGTCGTTTTATTGTATTCAGTGTTTTAATATGATGTCGACAGCGGACAGGGTTGCTTTTTTATTGGTAAGTGCAACGTCTGCCCATAACAAATGCTGTATCACCCAGAAAATTTCTGTGTGACAGCACACTGTGCCCATCACCCTGAGACATAAGTTTTTAAGTCTCATATGCCCAGTGATTACGCTAGCTCACAGTGCCCTTCAAACCGAAACACAGTAATGTTTGCACACTACTGCTTCACGGCAGAATAACTGGCCCTGGTGGTACCTACCTAGACGGATTCCTGCATAGGAATCCTAGCACCGGTGCTCCTTACAAGATTAAATTCTTATCGTGATAACTTTTGCAGTTAGAGGAGTTCTGTTTTTGTTTTGTTAGGAATTATTCACTATATATTTTAACATAAAAAAGGAAGTAAACTTATCACCGCTGAGCACATCCTCCCTTCATTTTTGTGGGGGTTTTAAAGGAGACAGGCCTTCCCGGCAGCGAGGACCATTGGGCTCCAGTGCGGAAATGTCATCGGAATATTTTTTGTTTCTCTAATATGCAAGATTTTTTAATTATACGTATAATTTTGCTTCTATAGACCCCGATGGCTCAGTGGTGAGATAATAAACGAGTGGACTGTTTTATAATTTGAAACTGTACAACGGTTGCCAGTTAATCTACGGTACAAATATTAATATGTTATGGTATACGTGCGAGAGCTTTAGCAAAATAATTTAAGATTTTTAGAGAGATTTTGAGAATTCATATACAACCGAGCACGGTCATTGAACGTTTACTGTTGTTATCTATCCAACTTTATACTAAATAAATACTTCGAAACTACCTTTTTTAAAGTTATTTATCGAGCACACAATATTTTTTTTACATGTAGTTGTTTAAGCGTAATGTTACTAACTTGAGGAATTTCAATTCCATTGTTTACGGTTCGTTTGGCAGCCAAGTGAGCTCAAAGATGTGAAAGAAAAATCCGATCCAGCTTCGCGCAAGGGCTTATAGCCGCCTAATCCTACGTAATGCAAATTTGCGTTGAATTGGGTTCAAATTGGGGCTAGGCGCTTGCTTTAAAATTTCATAGTACGCAAGTGAACTGAGTTCGATTCACGGTGCCGGCACCACGAAAATTGTTAATTGCAATTTTAAGATTTTTAAGTGCTGTTTTGCAACTACATATGGATGCGGCTTTCATTGTGTTGAGCTATTGAAACCATGAAAATGTATTAATGTATCAATTCCCAATTCTTTAACACGCGTTCATATTTAAGTATTACATATTACGCAAATGACTTGTATATACGGATTAACCACAAAGTAATTTAGATTACTCCTCCGATCGGTTACACCAAGCAAATACAATTTAAATGCTAACTTTGCAGAGCAATTTGTAGTATCATACCTAAGATAAATTAAAAATACCCGAAAAGCAAATATTTTGTGAACGCAGTAGTTTTGTTTCATATGTACATACATATGAAACAAAACTACATTACAAAGGCGTGTGAACATCACACAGTTCATTCTTCGTCACATGACACTGACCCCGCCATTTGAAGGAGGTTAATGTAATACCATAATGCTAATTCCTTTTTTTTAACACTTCCAAAACTTTGATTTTGGTTATTGTTTCCGAGACGGAGTTATAATGTATTTTTTTTGTTTTGTTATTATTTACGTAGTTTTTATTTATTTAGTATTTCACTTTTTTAATTTTCTTTTTTTGTCTTGTATGTTCCTTTGTTTTCTCGCAGTTATTGTTGTTGTATATGTGTTTCAAATAAATCTATTCTATTCTATATATTATTGATGTTATTACGTTTGATGCAATGTTCGAAACTCCTTGAACAATTAAAACTGTATTATAAAATAAGTAATTTTAATAAAAGTGTATAAACAAAACAACAAGAGTCCTATATTGTAATATTTTAATATCTGTTACATTATCTTCAATGATTTATACCATCCATTTATTAAACCATGTTTCAACATTCCAGATACGTGTTAGATAAGAATTCCATTTCTAAATTTGTTTAATTTATTGTTTTGATAAATAATGGTTATCGATTACTGTTTTTAATTCATCATCATAATCATCATTTCAGCCTATCACTAATCCACTGCTGAACATAGGCCTCCTCCATTGATTGCTACAAAAGTTTGTAGCTCTAATTTTGGAGGGATATTACCATAGTTGCCACGCTTGGCAGGCGGGTTGGCAACCTCAGTTTATTTATTAAGATGTTCCAAGAAGACGCTGCTGCCCATCTTCTGGTTTTCATTTTCCCTCTATCGACTTTTACGACACCCACGGGATAAGATAGGGAGGTAGATTATCTTAAGCCGCTACCACACGGCCTTATTATTTTTAATTATTTTCTTCAAATTGTAACTTAATATTGGATGACGACACGTATATTCCGCAATTGATTGATGCCTGAATAAAACAAACAACGGACTCAACCGCTGTTTGTAACGTGAATGATAAATGAGGACTCCCGTATATATTTGTACGTTCCGTTAGATTTATTTCCGCGTGAGTGACTTTCTTAAAAATAATTTAAAACATATCGAAAAATAGCATAGTCAACAAGAGATCTAAATGTAACGTAAAAGATTTGGGTACCAATTTAACGTATAATTTCGGTCATTCAATATCGTTATACTACATTATACAATAGAATACATTTTTATTCAATGTAGATTATTTACATAATACTTATTGAAAGTCATTTTTTTTCTTTTTTTCTGGTTCGCAAAAAATGCCTCTGTCCTGGGAAGAACCAGTAAGAAACCCAGCGGGCTTTTTTTTAGTCATTTTTAAAATAATGTACAATAACAGCAGTATTATAAAGATGTAGAAATGGCTTGGCGGCGATCACCTCATTCCCAGGGGTTATCATCATCTATGTATTCTTTAATATTATAATAACCCTTTTTATGAAGTCTTTGTTTAATATAAAATTTGAACTTTTTGATAGAAAGACTTTTAGCACTTTCTGGGATTTTGTTGTAAAAACGTATACATTGCCCCATAAAAGAGTTACTGACTCTGTGAAGTCGGGTAACTGGCATAATTAATTTGTGCTTGTTCCTGGTATTCACATTATGAACATCACTTTTTTAGTGAACTGGTTTATGTTCTTGTGTACACACAAAACGTTTTCAAATAGTATATATTGAGAGGCCAAGGTTAAGATATTAATTTATTTAAATTTATCCCTAAGAGACACTTTAGAGCCAAGATTATAAATAGCTCTTACGGCCCTCTTTTGCAAAACAAAAATCACTTCTACATCAGTTGCATTTCCCCATAGCAAAATACCATAAGACATTAATGCTATGAAAATAACTAAAATAAACCAATCTAGCAGTTTCAACGTTAGCCAAATTCCTAATTTTTTTACAGCATAAGCTGCAGAGCTAAGTCTACTTGCTAGTTTAGATATATGGGGGCTCCATTGAAGTTTCGCGTCAAGAGTTATTCCAAGAAAGACAGCAGTATCCGCAAGGCTCAACTCTTCCTCATTCACAAGCACATTTACATCTAATTGTTTAACATTTGGTGTTGTGAATTTTATACATTTTGTTTTATTGCCGTTTAAAAGCAAATTGTTAACGTTAAACCAATGTACTAATTTTGAAATAGCATTATTCACCTCGTCATATAATAAAAGTTGACGTTTTCATCTTAAAAATCAAAGATGTATCATCAGCAAATAACACTATATCATGGTTGTCCCCTACTAGGTAAGGTAAGTCATTAATGTAAATAAGAAATAGAAATGGGCCGAGAATCGAACCCTGCGGGACACCCATAGATACTGCTGATCCGGAAGAACTCTTGCTCTTGATAACTACTGTCTGCGTTCTAATACTCAAATATGAAATTAGAAGTTGAAGTGCAGAATTTCTTATACCGTAGTGATGTAGTTTCCTGATAAGTGTTTCATGATCAACGCAATCGAAGGCCTTAGAAAGATCACAGAAAACACCCAAGGCATCCTGTGAACTCTCCCAGGCTTCAAATATATTCTTAAAAAGTTCAACATCTGCATCGGTTGTAGAACGACCCCTTGTAAAGCCAAATTGATTTTTGTGAAACAATTTATGAAAATTAAAATGTTTTAACATTTGATTAAGTATAATTTTTTCAAAAATTTTACTTAATGTTGGTAGTACGGAAATAGGTCTAAAGTTAGCAGGGTCCGATGTACTACCGGATTTAAATAAAGGTATAATTTTATTCATCAAATCAGGAAACACACCAAATGCAATACCGGAATTAAAAATTATGGCTAATTGAGATGCAATTATATCTATAATAGACGCACTAACTTCCACGGACATACCCCATAGATCCGTGGTTCTCTTACAATCAATACTTTTACGTGTGTAGTTTGGTTAAAATACAAAATAAATTTTCAATTATTCATAATTTCTTAACCATGGTGATAACATTGTGCGATAATACAAATAACTTGTATAAACGCTAACTACTTTTTTTTTACTTTAATGTATCGTTCCCTAATTTCTCCTTTATTTGTATAATGTACTTAGTGGTAACATTCAATTACTCGAAAAACATAGTTTCTGATTTTAATAGCTACTCGTAGTACTTAGAGCTAATCTGAGTTTAATATTGTATATCTGTCTAATTAGTCTGTATGTGCTATGTATTTTCAATGGCTACGTATGTATTTAGCGATTGTTAAAGGTGGCTAATTACAGTTTTCCTAAAAGTAACTCTATCAATAATAAATAATCCAAATCTATGGAAGCGTGTCCCCCTGCTTCGATAGATTCTCAGTCTGCTGAGTGCTAACCACGACAGGAGCCGTACAGTTAGTGCGTCTGCAGCTAAATAGGGAAGAATATCTGTTCTTCCCTATTTAGCTGCAGAACCACGCTGCTGCTCTTACCCTCCCCTGCCTGTGTCTTATAACTGCTACGACTATAAACCTGCTCGAACTACAAATAAAAGTCTATGATTTTTTATATTTAAATAAATGAATATATTCGTACTTAGTTACATTAACTTTTGACTGGTAGTTGTTTCTATGCAGGAATCCGTCTAGGTAGGTACCACCCCAGGTGTTCTGCCTTCATGGCAGTAGTGTGCAAACATTACTTTGTAAGGTTTGAAAGGCAATGAGAGCTAGCTTAATTACTGGGCATATGAGACTAAAGAACATTTTTTTTTATTGGATACTATAAAGTTGCCTCATGTCTCAGGGTGACGGGCGCAGTGTGGTGTCACACAGAAATGTACTGGGTGACACAGTATTTGTTATGAGCAGACGTTGCACTTACTATCAAGTGAACGTTTTGAACGTTTCGTCACTTTATCCAATAAAAAAAGACTAACTTATCGTAGTACGTAAGTATATTGTTTTCATTATTATCATCATCATCACTTCAGCCCAAGTTCACTGATGAACAAGGCATCTCCCATAGATCACCACACAACACGGTCCTGAGCCACCTGCTTTTGTCGTTTCCGCAAAACCGTGGATCCATCTAGTGGGAGGTATCCCTACATTGCGTTTTCCACTCGAGAACCTTCCTTCCCCAACAGTTATCGGTTGGATTATACTCTGCAAGCTACTGAACTAGAAAGGATACTTAATAAGTCATTAGCGAATACAGTCACTCACCAGCGATTTGCCGACGACATAGTCATTATGGCAGAATCGCTAGAATACTTTAGGACTATGCTCAATGACCTGAATAGTGTCTCTTCAACGAATTAATCTTAAGATGAACATGCATAAAACGAAGATGGCCGAATAACTGACACTGCGGTGGCACCTAGTACGGATTCCCGTATAGTAACCCTAATTCCAATAAAATACATAATTCTATATAATACTATTTACTACCTTTTTTTTAATTTTACTCTTATTTGGAAAAACAAATAGCGTACAAATAAGACGATACATTACACTAAAATAATAAAAAACTTAATGCTATTACAATGTTTTCACATATATAACTTACATAAAGGAACATTTTGCTTCAAATAGAATCGGACTATTGTTTCGCTAGAGTAACATCACTGTCCATGATCTCCAGCAGAGCCTAATGTGCTCTGAAATACAAATATTTGGCGATTAGCTATTAAAACCGTAGATCGCCATTGAGGAATCAGGTCGCAACCAGGGTTTGAAGTCGTTTTACTCGCTTACTATTGGGCTGCGACTTAACGCAACTTACTCGTATATGTACATTAATTATACTATCAATAATTCCAGGAGATATTTAGTGAGAAAATTTAGGTGATAATATTCTATCCATATGCACCTTTATAACATCCGAATACACTACACAGTTCGATAAATTTTTAACTGTTCTATTCAGAGCTAGTCTTTTTGAGGCAGCTTGTTGAAATTCAATCAGAATCCCGAAATTAGATGTCAAATTGCCATCTGAATTGATATGACAGAATATATATATAAAAGGAATCGTAATACACATTTTTTTTAAAAATTTTTTGTGGAAGAAAGAAACGAGACTAGCAAATCGTCACTCAGAACCAGTAGCGTAACAATAGGGACGAGCAAAATGCCACGGTTCCCCCAGCTGTGGGCCCTTGGCTGTTTGTATTATTAAGCAACTTAGCTATCGGACATTCCATGGCCCGAAATTTAAACTTTAATGTTGTCATTACATTGGCCGTGTGGTGGCCGCTTTTTTTTTTACGTTAGAGGAGGCAAACGAGCAAGCGGCTCACCTCATGGTAAGTGATCACCGCCGCCCATGAACATCTACAATACCAGAGGAATAGCAGATGCGTTGCCGGCCTTAGAGGAAGGAATAGGCTCTTTTCTTGAAGGTCCCTAAGTCGTATCGGTCGGCTTGCTAAAATAATACTACCACTCCATCTCATCCAATGGATCTCGTAAAAGGCGAGTAAGGAATTAAACTGCACTGTGCACCCAACAGCGTATGGTGGCGATAGGGCTCACCTACCTATCACACCAACTGCATTGTATTGTTTTGGTGAAACGTGGATTGTGGCAGTCATCTGTTTGTCCCCTTATGGGAAACAGTCGTGATGTTATGTATGTATGTATTAACATTAACCGATATTTTTTTGACTAATAATAAAATCCTATAAGGGTTCCGTTTTCTTTTATTCGGAGGTAGGGAACCCTAAAAACACACTTACTTGTTAATTTTTTTTTGTCTTTCCTATAGCTAAAAAAGAACAACAACGGTACTGTTATTCAATTTTCAAAAATTCCTGACAGATACTTTATCTCAATTATTTAATAAAACTAAGTAAGTATTTTTCCTCTTCGACTGTATAAAAATATATATCAAAATACATTATTTTACATTATGTAAAGCTACGACAGATAATCTGTTAAGTCTCAACAATACTGCTTAAGCTTGGAAAGAATTGAGAATGATCTGGATGAATCCTCTTTATCTAAAAATAAAACAGCTTTAACATTATTTTTTTAGTTATAAAATGGATATTACATGATAATAAATGGATATCGTAATCAGAAAGAAATTCCATAATTATTCGATATATTTAATATCATCGTAACTGAATGAATTTTAAAACGAATATGGAATCGTTAAGCTTTTAAATCCAACAAAGACATCATCATCATCATCAATCATTTCAGTCAGTCTGCTCCTAAGCTGCACTAGACGGAGCGACGAACACAGACAAGTAAAATGACGACCAGTAAAAGTGTTCCAGGTTCTAGGTTCAAAGCTAACATTTGTTTAACACACAAATTGTTAGTTCATAATTATATAATCTACATGTTAATGTGAAGACAATAAAACATATATTTTAACAAATTATAGCTTTTGTTAATTGTTTTGCTTTGTTTATTTTTTAAAGTACTTCTGATATATTGCGAATATGAAACGCTTAGCATTTCCGAATTCTGTTGAACGGGTGAATTATTGAGATGTATTTTATATCAAGCAACACACCATTAAAGTCTAAACTACAATGTATTTTTGCTTTGCAGCTAAAATTGAGCAAATATTAGGCGAAGTAATAAAAGAACTAGGAAAGTGATTTAAAACATATAACTGAATCCCTGACCGTTCGCCGAAACTAATAATTATGTGGCTTGAAGCATGAACACTAGAACCTTCATGAAAAAGTCCTGGCAATAGATAATGAAAACTTACATATTAGCAAAAGATTAGAAACTTGTATACTGAGTCAAATACTACTCGTATATAGACTATTGTTACGGGGTAACAATAGCAAACAAAAAAGACCAAGAAGCCCTTCTAAAAGAAGCTACTCGTATATCGAATATCGAAAGCTATATCGGAATACCAGAATGCATTTTCAAGAAGATGTCAGTGTACACATTAATTACGATATACATAATAATAAACGTTTATTTTTCAATAAGCTTCACAGTAACGCCATATATTAACAAACTGCGAATATTTCTAATGAAAAATTAATTACAATTCGTCTCATAATTTTACATTACAATTTATTTATTAAAAAGTCGTAGAATTACCTTTGACTATATTAAAGTGCATGTTATTTAAAAATGTGCGGCATAATGGAATACATATGTACCCTTAACTAAATTCTAACGAATTGATACACCGAATAATTGAAATCTTCTAACTTCGCTGAACCTTTTCACCGCATAGAGTATTAAATAGAAAGTTACCTTTGTTCGGCTGAATACAAAACAAAGTTAATGTATACATATTGACTTTTATTTAGACTAATAATACTTAATTATCCTGTCCTTTTTTAACGATTTCCTGTGCCGGAACCTCTATAATTGTTCTACAATTAAAAGTGCTGATTTACCACGTGCTATGCGTCGAAGGAAAACATCCTATGGAAACCCGCATTCTGAGGAATAAAAATATTTCGAGGACTTGTTGTGAAGTCCGCCAACCCGCATTAGGGCAGCGTGGCGGACTTTCCCGGCTACAAAATCCTCTCCGAAATAAAAGGAGAAACTGTGCGCTCTCAGCAGTGGGACATTTTTGACTGTTACTTTCTCGCTCTGACAACTCGCTTTTGCAATCTACGTACATACATAAGCGCGTATTCACGGAATTTTAACGAGCACAGAGCTCCAAAACGATTAACATTATTTTTAATGAAATAGATTTTTAAATTACACTATTTAAGCCTTTTAAAAGTAAAATTAAACTGTACCGGAGTTATATTCGAGTCTAAAATGTTTTTGGTACTTCTTGCCGATTCGGATCATGGCGAATCATGGCCAAGATGTCAACCCCGCAGAATATATTGTAGTGCCTGAACTGAGTGAAATTGCGTATACTTGGGCACTCACTCTTTTTCACCATCCCCTTTCCGACGTAACGCTTATGCGATATGATCCAAGGATGAGTCAGAGACACGGGAACATCACGAAAACATTCATACCCGAAATACAATAATTTATAAATTGCACAAATTCGCTCCGGCCTTGATTCGAACCCAGGACATACGATACAATACGCTGCCAACTATGCCACGCGGAGGTAATTCCTATCCTACAACTATATAGGTACTGTACGTTAACAATATGCAATCTTAATAAAAGGTGAAGCAATAAATTATCGCAGCGTGTTAAAATTAAGCACCTGTTTCATGTTTCTAAACCCATGTCTTACCCTTGTCAGCTCCTATAATATTTCTACATAATGGCGCTATTATTATTATGAATAATTGTACATAAGCTCACCATAAAGTCTGTAATACAATAAAATTGCTCTACTTGGTTGCTTTAAAAAATATTTTTGTATTTGATAGCCCAATTTTTGAGAAAAATTATGCGATTTGTTTTAAATTAAACGTCGGGTGAAACCGCGAGACACGGCTAGTTTAAAATAAACATCATCTTGTTCCTCTACAGCAATACCCATCCATATCTAAAGTTTTTCCTCTCAGGCCTGCGAATGGAGGAAAGTTCTTTAATAGCAGCGGATTTAAGTATCTTGTTTGTAAGCGTCTCTCAATATACCTGACGTTCTAGATTTTCTTATTAATTCTAAGTAAGTAGTTCAGGGGCTATGCACTCGCTTTAAATTTCATAGTATGGGAGTGACCTGGGTTCGATTCCCGGTGCCGGCACCACTAAATTGCAATTTTAAGTGCTGACTTACCACGTGCTCGGCGGTGAAGGAAAACATGCATGTCTGAGAAATTAAAAATATTTCGAAGACATGTGAAGTCCGCCAACCCGCATTGGAGCACCGTGGCGGATTCTTCCTAGCTCCAAAACCCTCTCAGAAATGAGAGGAGGCCTGTGCTCAGTAGTGGGACATTTATAGGCTGAAACTTTACTTTTACTTTTACTTTCTAAGTAAAGATCGATCGATAAGCAGTTAGTAATTTATAAAGTTCTCTTTTGAGCTTTTAGTTATTTATTTTTCTTAAAATTCATTTTTTTAATTTATATTTTAAATATTTATATAATATAGCTCATTGAAATAACTGATAAATTTATTGCCTTAGAACCTTCGCTACCAGTTAACCTCGAGTTAAGCAGAAAATCTAAGCAGATTCTTTTAAATAAAATAGGCAATGATACAAAATTGTCAATTATACAAAAATAGGTTTTACTTATTAATCGTGATTTTTACTGGTAGTAGGATTTCTATGCAGTAATCCGTGTAGTTAGGTACCACCTCACGGCCAGTTATTCCGCCGTGAAGCAGTAGTGTGTCTAAAGGCTAGCGTAACCACTGGGCATATCAAACTAAGAACTAATGTCTCAGAGTGACTAGCGCAGTGTGGCGTAATGATGCGACTCGAGTATTGAATATTGTACCCGTCACGCATCGTTTCCCAAGTAGGCGAAAAATGAGCTAGGTGAGAAAACTTACTACTTACTAACGTACTTTGAAACGCAGCCCTGGTTTTAAACTGGTATCGTCAATACGTCTCATCCCTACTAATAATAATATTTAGAATTTAATTTCATATTACCACTAGGCGAACTATGAAATTTAAGGCGAGCGGACATGTACGCGGGCGAGCCTAGTACAATTCCCGGAGTTCGCACTTCTAATGATACGTGCAATTTTTAAATTTCTGGTTGGGTTTAAGGTCTGTTGCCACCAATTGGACGTTTTTACGCTATTATTTCAATACATTTCGGTTGGAATGGCACTGATAGCAAGTGATTATATTTCTTAAGTCTCATGTGCCTAGACATGGTGTCTCAGGGTAACGAGCGCAGTGTGGAACTACACAGAAATGTTCTGGGTGGTACACATTTGTTATGGTCAAATGTTGCACTTACCATCAGCTGAACGATTTCCTCGTCTCGTCACCTTTTCCATAAAAAAAAGAAAAAAATGTTTTAATAAATCATCGCAGATGTTATTTGTAAATAAATGAGAATCCATGTCACAGTAAAAGTTAAATTACACTTTAATTAATAACACGCGGAGGATCGCAGGAGTTGCTTCTAATTTGATTTAATTTATTTAAGCTAACGGGTGAAACGTACTTTTCATAACATAGTATTTTCATAAATATTTAAGTAAAAAGGTTTGTAATACTATGTTATAACTTGGTAAAGAAAAGTTAATTACGGCTTAATAGCTAACTAAACTAAGAGCCCAATGCGCCGAGCGCTCGCCTCAATATGAGTTCAAACGACGTTGCGACGACATGCGAAATCTTTAAATCCGCACGGGTGGAAGGTGGCGGATTCTTCTTGGCTCTAAAACCCTCTTAAATATGAGAGAAGGCTTGTACCCAGAAGTGGGACATTAATAGACTGTTTTTTGCCTTTTGAAACTTTAAAATTAACTTGTATTTAAAAAAAAATGAAACATCATTATGAAACATTTTTATCCGGGTATTTTTTACACGAAACCAAATTTCAATTACGATTTGCATTTTGCAATCTCTTTGTTTTTTGCTGTCCATAGCTTGGAACTTATTTAAAGCATAAAAGTAATAAATTATTATATAAAGTATAATTATTGGTAATTTATTAGAAAGTTCTAAAACGAGTACATCAGCATGATTTTATATCATCGTTGTAATTATCAGATAATTGTTATCATAAACGGTTATGTAATCAGGTACAATTTGTTAACTGTATGATTTGATTTTTGATAAATTTTTAGGTTTTTTTTAAGCACATTTGACAGTTCGTTATCGAATGTACGATAGTACTATGAATCGGCGAACACATTACGACGAAAATATTTTCATCATCATCATTTCAGCGTGTCACTAGTCCACTTCGGAACTTAGGCCTCCCCCAAACATTGCCCCAAAAGTTTGTAGCTCTCATTTTGGAGGGGATTTTGCCATAGTTGCCACGCTTACCAGGCGGGTTGGCAACCACAGTTTATTTAATCATATGTTCCAGGAAAATGCTGTTGCCCGTCTCCTGGTTTTATTTTTATATTTATATATTTTACTTTTACGAAACCCACGGGATGAGATGGGGTGGTAGATTCTCTTACGCCGCCACCACACGGAAAGAAAATATTTTAACCGTAACTAAATAAAAAAACTTCGTCACAATTGTATACGTCAAATGTGCATTTTATCAGCGACCGGACTATAGTAGTTAATGGTTGTCGTGCCCCATAGACATCATAAGTGATGATTTCTTAGATTTAAATTAACGCTGCACATTTTATAAAACATATAATGGTTGAGACGACCCTGGACATGGTCACAGACTGCAGACATCTTAGACCGTCGATAGAAATCTGCTGTACTACGTCCATTAGTTTTGCCGATCCTGTCGATCGACATACTATCAGTAGACTTCTTACAGGCTTTCGATGACGATGATGATGATAAAAAATAATGCACCTTATTCATCATTCAGATTAAAGATAAAATAAAAATCATTAACGACGTGGAAATTATTACACTTTCATTAATTATGTGCTTGTTATGATTATGTCTTATTAGAAAAACTAATATGTAATAATTTCATGGTGTCATTATTTTGTGGGCGGTAAGCTTTATTATTTTATATTCTGATTATCATAATTTCTTACTATATTAAGACAGAACATATATTTTGTCGACAAGAATTTGAAATTAAATCTATAGGTTGCTGACATTAAAGAAAAAGAAAGTAAAAAGCAATATGTAAAGAAGTGTTTAAAAACATTAAGAATTTTGGATGCAGTAATTGACTAATTTAAAAGGTGAATTATATTTATATATATTAAAGCGTTTTTTTTTTTGTGAGTCATGACCATATCTCCGCAACCAAAAGACTCGAAATTTGGCATACATATTCCTTTCCCGACATAGACACCCACTAAGAATTTACTCCGAAACGACCATTTACTCCGATATTTATACGGGTTGGCGCTGTTTTTCTCTATATGGACTAACATACTCGTAACAATAACTTACCGGTGGTAGAATTCCTGTGCGGGAATCCGTCTAGGTAAGTTCCACCCCAGGGCCAGTTATTCTGAAGTGAAGCAGTAGTGTGCAAACATTTCTGTGGTTCGGTTTGAAGGGCTCTGAGTGCTAGCGTATTCACTGGGCATATGTGACTTGAGAACTCATGTCTCAGGGATGACGGGCGCAGTGTGATATCACGCAGAAGTGTTCTGGGTGCCACATCATTTGTATTGGGCAGACGTTGCACTTACTATCGGGTGAACGTTTCCCTCGTTTCGTCACTTTATGCAATAAAAAAATAAAAATGCGGAGCCGGGCAGATCAAGTAGTATAATAATATATATTTATATAATCTGAAAATATTTCGCCACAGAGGCACTCTGCAAATACTCTCTTCGATTTTTTTTATGTGCTATCGTTCTTTCGTCATCTCCGTGTTTATAATGCCAATAATACCACCATTCAAAAATCTAATCTAAGAAAACACGACGTAAATTAAAACAAAATCCCCTTATTTATTTTGCTTAGTGTTTGTACACTTGTCCAAATAGTCGGATGTTCCTCGACGCTATTGTTATTTATTCTTCTTGAAACAGATAACTAGGTCTTCAAAACAATTTATACATATAAAGCAATATACTAAATAGTGTTGTAAAATAATTCTTAAAAACATTCTAAAATGTGTTCATCTCTTATCCCTATCATCATCATTTCAGCCCATTTTAGTCCACTGTTGAACATAGGCCTCCCCACAGATTGCCACAAGCAACGGTCCTGAGCCACCTGCATTCATCGACTTCCTGCAAAACCGTGCAGATCGTCGCTCCATCTAGTGGGGGAGAACCCTATGCTACGTTTGCCGGTACGAGGTTGCCACTCGAGAACTTTTCTTCCCCAACGGTTATCGGTTCTAAAAGCTATATGGCCATACATATATTAAAAATTTAAAGTCTGTAATTTATACACCAAAATTCATCTAATAACGAAAATCCAAAAGCTGCATCATCACAGGGCTAATATTGGACTGCCTATTTAAAAAAATCTTGTACATACCTGTACAATTTCCAAAAATCATTTTTGGCTATAACAAAGACTAATAAAAATAAATGTTAACCTATCCCAAAACAGTTTTCAAAATAATAAAACCAAAACATCCTTATACGAAAATAACATGTAAGTATCTTAAAATCCAATTTCAGATTAATTTGATTCGGTAAAAGCGAATTACTTTCAACATCTGTCTACATTTCGATTATTGCTTCGAATTTCATCTCACGAAACTTGATTTTATTTCACCAAAGCCCACCGCCGTGGGCTCATTAAAATTTGCTGCGTACCGTAATACTCATACCTCAATTCTCATACGATTTACCAAATCAGGGCTCGAAATTAAATTATATGGTTAACCGATAGGTATACTACCTCTTTCCTATCGAGGTGTCGTAAGAGGCGACTAAGGTATTGTACGACCGACTTAATTCGTGTAGAATAAAACCATAACATGAAAAGCTGTTATTAACTAGTCTGGCCATAAATACTGTTACATAAAAACTTTTCTGTTTTTTAACTTTTTAATTATTTTGAATTTGAAACACGTAATATACGTGTTCCAGATATTTAAAAACTTCTTTCGATTTTGCGCCATTTCACATATTTTTTCGTGGTCATTATCAAATTACAACATGGAATACGGTGTTAAAGAAAAAAGGATTGCAGTGATCGCCTTGCACAAAGTGGGTATGGAGCCGTCGGTCATATTCCAGACACTTCAAATGCTTGGTATCAGCCGTATGTTCGTATATCGTACTATCAACAGATACAATAAAACTTCTCTGTCGAAGACCACAAAAGATCGGGGCGGCCGCATGCTGTTAGAACTACAAAGGCTGTTAATGATGTTAAAGCCAGAATTCGTCGAAACCCCATTAGGAAGCAAAAAATCTTATCGCGAGAAATGAAGATTCCCGCTAGGACTCTGTCGCGTATTATAAAACAAGGCCTCAAAGCTCGGTGCTTATCGTCGATATACAGGACATGCCCTAAATCAATCTTTACAATTAAAGAGAGTGAATCGATCAAAATGCCTTCTGTCGTGATACGCAGGTGAAAGGCTCAGAAATATCCTCTTCAGCGATGAAAAAATTTTCACGATTGAAGAACACTACAATAAGCAAAATGATAAAGTGTACGCTCACAGTTCTAAAGAAGCTGCTAAGTGGTCGGAAAGGTACAACGTGGTCATCATCCTGCGTCAGTGATGGTTTGGTGGGGCGTGTCTTATCAAGGAGTCACAAAACTACATTTTTGTTTAAAAGGAGGAAAGGAAACTTCAGCCAAAGTGTATCAAGATTCAGTCTTGGATCATGTTGTGAAACCTCTCAGTAATACACTTTTTAAAAATATACCGTGGACTTTCCAGCAGGACACTGCACCTGGTCACAAGGCACGAACTACCCAAGCCTGGCTTGAAACCTACGTTCCGGACTTTATAAGAGCTGAAGACTGGCCCTTATCTAGCCCAGACCTCAACCCTTTAGACTTCAAATTATGGTTAGTTTTAGATGACATGGCCGGCTCTAACGACACGGCGACATTAAGTCTCTTAAAAAATCTTTGAAGCAAGCAGTGGCGAAATTTCCCTTGGAAACAGTGCGTAAATCCATAGAGTCGTGGCCAAACAGATTAAAGGTCCGTATAAAAGCCAATGGCGGCCATTTCGAATAGAATATTCTTTTTATTTTTTGCTGAGACTAATAAATATGTAGGTATAAATTTTAATAATATTACATTAATTAATTAAAAAAAAAATGCATTTTCATTTGTAACAGAACTTATGGCCGGACTAGGTATACTCTTCGTGAATAGGGGACGTGATGTACGTATGTATGTATGAAATTAAATGATTTGTTTTAACTATATTACAAGGAGACAAGTTATAGCCAGTGAGGTTACTAAACAAAATGACATTAAATGTTTCAGAAAATAATTTAATACCTTCCAAGAAAAATTAAAAAGTAACTTTTCTTTGAATACATCGAAATAATACTATTTGTTACTACATTCGAGTTGATAATATTTTTTGGCCTCGACAGTTTAGCTCACAGTTAAGCTCGACAGTTATTTTGGTAATTACTTATTGCATTATAAGTTCGTAATTTAATTCATCATGTGGTCCACTTCAATCGCGTGACCTAGTGTTTAGAGTCTGTCTTCTATGCAGCAGGTTGTGGGTCGAATCCCAGCCGGAGCCAACAACACAAACTGTGGTATTTTATGGGCAGCCTCTCATAGAGTTCGGTACTCTTTCATTGAGCGGGATATGAAATGCTTAATTTATTAAATTCCATGTTTATACGCCATTACCTGTAGAGCGATGTAGGAGTTTATTCCGACAACTGTCGAATTCCACAAGGTTGAGGTTGTGCAGCAGCTTCTTCCTGGAAAATCTGACGAAATAAACTGCGGTTGCCAACCCACCCGCCAAGCGCGGCAACTATGGCAATATCCCTAGAAAAGGAGAGCTACAAACTTTTGTGGCAATATATGTGGGAGGCCTATGTTCAGCAGTGGACTAGTGATAGGCTGAAATGATGATGATGAATGATAAACAGAAATGTTGCACGAAAATGCTGTATTCAAATTCAACATTGCTATTTTACTCTCATCGCTCCCATAGAAGTATTACTCCAAAAACTATTATAATTTTTATGTCCATTGTTCTGAGATAAAAATAACAAAACGCTGTTTGTGTTGAGAGCAGAACCTATTAAAATAAGACCTGAACAAATATTATTCCACAAAATCGCTTTAGGCGGATACAGAAACGTATTCTCAATGAAATTTAACGTTACAATATAATCTAAGTTATTGTAGTTCTTATAATCATTTTTAATATTTTTTTTTTGTTGCTCGGATAAACTGACGAGACGAGCAAAAGTTCACCTGATGATAAGTGCACGTCTACCCATAACAAATGCTGTGTCACCCAGAACATTTCTTTATGAGACACCAGTTCCTTAATCTCATATGCCCAGTGATTACGCTATGTGCCGTTCAGTGCAGTTAAGCTTCTACAATTTTTTTTTTAATTGCATAAAGTGATGAAACGAGCAAAACGTTCAACTGATGGTAAGTGCAACGTCTGCCCATAACAAATGCTGTGCCACCCAGAAAATTTCTGTGTGACACTACACTGTGCCCATCACCCTGAGACATAGGTTCTTAAGTCTCATATGCCCAGTGATTACGCTAGCGCACAGTGCCCTTCAAACCGAAACACAGTAATGTTGGCACACTACTGCTGCACGGCAGAATAGCTGACCCTGAGGTGGTACCTACCTAGACGGACTCCTGCATAGGAATCCTACCACCAGTAACAATAAGTAAGTATCGTTTTAACTTAACTTATCGTTAACTTTTTTTAAGTACGTGTCTGAATGAAATATTTTCAAAGAGTTAATAAAATACATTTTAGTTTAGCTATCGCTATACGCTTTAGTCACGTATACTCCATAAGCTATTCTCGTTTAACCCTAGGCCATCGAATGGGAACCAGTAATAAAAACCGAAGCGTACTTATTTTACAACTACGACCGCTGGAGAATACGGCTGTATTCTTTTCCAAGACCGGTTAAATAATAAATTAAAATATCATTCATTAACCACACGGAATTAGAATTTTATACGTGAGTTGCCAATGCAACTGCGGTTATTTATATATTCTGATGATTGAAGAACTGAGATTACATTTTCATCATCGTCATCATGAGAGTCTATAAAGTTCACTACAGGCGTCCTCCTCTCCAAAGTTGAAAATTTGCTGAATTCATCAGCACGTTTCAATGCAGGAATCCGTCTAGGTAGGTACCACCTCAGGGCCAGTTATTCTGCCGTGAAGCAGTAGTGTGCAAACATTACTGTGTTTCGGTCTGAAGGGCACTGAGAGCTAACGTAATGACATGGGCATATGAGGCTTAAGAAGTTATGTCTCAGGGTGACGGGCGCTGTGTGGTCCTACACAGAAATATTCTGAGTAACGCAGCATCTGTTATGGGCAAACATTGCCATCAGGTGAACGTTTTGCTCGTCTCGACACTTTATCAAATAAAAAATAAATAAAAAAAAACTCGCAATAAGGTGATGCTGTGTCTATGGTGGGATTGGAATGGCGTTGTTTATTATGAGCTTTTACCGCCGGGCAGAACCATCGATTCGGATCTCTACTGCCGACAACTGAAGAGAATAAAGAATAAAGCAAGAAGTTGAGAGAAAGCGACCGGAATTGATCAATTGAAAGGTCCACACACAACCACACGGTCTTTTATCAAGACAACGCTAGACCACACACATCTTTAGCCACTCAGATTTCCACCTGTTTCGGTCTCTTCAGAATTCTATAGGTAGTGTCAGGTTATCATTAAGAGAGGACTGTCAAAACTACTTGTCGCGTTTTTTACTCAGAAGTCCCAAAATTTCTACAGCAACGCGATCATGTCACTATCTTCAAGATGGCAAAAGTCATCGAATAAATAGCATATATATACTGTAATTAAATGTAAATGTTACTTTTAAAAAAAAAGATTCTTGAGTTTTCATATATAATGGGAAGAAACTTTTCCCAACCTATAATGTTATAGATTAATTTAAGGAAATAAATATCTTAACGTTAATATTTACTTATAGACATTTATTTCCCTAACATCCATATATGAACATAAATATACGTTTACGTACACATAAATATATATACCTGTATTAAAAAGAGTGTTGCTCATAATGTGAATACTATATAGAAACGAAAGCTTCTAGGGCAGTTACCAGATATTATTCAGAGTCAGTTCAATTGATTCACGGCGCAAGATATATAAAAAAAAAATAAAAATAAAGATGATCTTCGAACTGACTATTATGAGGTGGAGAAGAGGAGAATTGAAACTGTTAAAAATCGACGTTTGACAATATTTTCAGTACAGTATATTTTATTTGATTACAATCTATCTACTTATGAAACTTCTACTTATTAAAACTGGAATTATTGATTGAGACGGTGACCAGCCTACACAGGTGGATCTAGATGCACTGATATTATGCGCAAAAGTTTCGTATATAACTACTCCAATGCCGTTTACCTGCCCTTAAAATATTTTTTTTCGTCAAAAATACAGGTTGCTCACGATGTTTTCCTTCACTTACCTTCACTGCCGATCACATGGTATTTAGTATTTAATATTTCAAGAACAGTTTTAGTGGTGCCGGTGATCCACGATCAAAACCAAAACCACTCGCGTACTATAAATTTCAGACGAGCCAACCATGACCTTCACTGAGTTGCCACAGTACCTAACAAACTGAAAATTAATTACAAATAACCACTGTTGATAAATTTATATTAACATTATTAATTATATACATATTATAATTTTTGTTGCAGCTCTGGTAAGCGTTTCACTATACATTAGCCAAAAAGTTAATACCTTTTTTATTTGCATAGCTTTTCACAATATTTCCTAACGTATGACTCCGCGGGTAACTGCCCTACAGGGAAATCTAATTAAGGGTAATGGATGCGGGGTTCGACCTTGTTTCTTCCTTTAGACTTGCTAACGATCGCTTTACTAATAAGTCATAAATTCTAGGAATGTTTGCTAAAACAGAACAATACTGTATTAACTTTGAAATAATTTCATTATAATATTAGGCTCATAAATAAATTCCAGTATCAAAAAAAAAAGAAAAAATAATAAGTTTCGTTTAAAAAGTAATAAAAAAAAATCATGAACAGCCTTTCTCATATCTCTTCTTAAAACTATTTTATTAAGGATATCGACATTAAGCTAGTGTTTTCTTCTTCCAGCCATCTTTATTTTTTTTACTTCGTCTCATTTGTATACATTTTATCTTTAATATTTTCAGATTTCAGCGTCCTCTTATTGCGAGAAGCTACTGCTCTTCCTTCGTCCTTAGGTCGCGATGGTGAAGTATTTTCTTCAAGAAGCGTGGCAGTAGCTTTTCTCATTTAATGTATGTATATACATATCTGTCTGTCTGTCTGGGTTTTTATCACTTCATATTAAAATTTTATTACATACGAGTATAATAAATTTAAATGTAAATGTTTACTGCGTATTCGCTAAAAGTATCTTTTATGTAGATAAGCTCTGATAAACCAAACATTACTTGTATTAAGGTCTGTAAAGCTCAACGGAATCGTTATTTCTATGTTTCTTCATTATATGTAAGTAACAAATAGTTATAGGAACAAATAACGTACAAGTATTAAAGAAATTGACACAAATCTTTTTATTGTGACAAAACTTTTTGCTTAGCTCATAAGATGATAATTTTTAAGTTTAAAAAAATATCTTTATGAACAATTTAGAGCATAAATAATAATTATTATTGTTTTTCTTCCCTTCATTTGATTTTTTTAAAAACGTTTAATATACATTTCTTTCGTTAACGTGTTTTAAAGACATAAATTTCACATGCACAACACATATTTTTATAAATTTATTTATTTAATAATTTATTTAAGTTAATTATTTATTTATTTTTATAAAAGTCAGTTGTATCAGAGTTTTTGGAAATCGTCCTCTGAAGTGCTATGAAAAGGGATAACAGTTTGTATGGGAAGTGTGTCGTTCTTGAAGTTATAAATATGGAAATTTGCGTTTAGGACACAAAATGACGTACTCTATAATATCAATAATGTACTCTGACCACGAACCACGCGGACGTAATCTCTAAAAGAAATTTTTTTCCTTTTTTACTAGCCGTAGGTCTGATGGGATTTTACATCGGCAACATCTCAGGACCCATCCAACATTTTTCAATGTTTAGTCATGGTAACCTTCTCTCCCCATGATGTGTTTTTTATCCTTTGGTCGCGGCGAGGAATTAGTTCCCGTAAACAAATAAAAAATAGAGAGACTTTAACTAATGTTCCAAAAAAAAATTAGACTGCGCACATCGAATAATTACCTATAGGACTTTACCGAGTACGTCATTTTGTGTGCCTAAACGCAAATTTCCATATTTATAACTTCAAGAACGACACACTTCCCATACAAACTGTTATCCCTTTTCATAGCACTTCAGAGGACGATTTCCAAAAACTCTGATACAACTGACTTTTATAAAAATAAATAAATAATTAACTTAAATAAATTATTAAATAAATAAATTTATAAAAATATGTGTTGTGCATGTGAAATTTATGTCTTTAAAACACGTTAACGAAAGAAATGTATAGTAAACGTTTTTAAAAAAATCAAATGAAGGGAAGAAAAACAATAATAATTATTATTTATGCTCTAAATTGTTCATAAAGATATTTTTTTAAACTTAAAAATTATCATCTTATGAGCTAAGCAAAAAGTTTTGTCACAATAAAAAGATTTGTGTCAATTTCTTTAATACTTGTACGTTATTTGTTCCTATAACTATTTGTTACTTACATATAATGAAGAAACATAGAAATAACGATTCCGTTGAGCTTTACAGACCTTAATACAAGTAATGTTTGGTTTATTAGAGCTTATCTACATAAAAGATACTTTTAGCGAATACGCAGTAAACATTTACATTTAAATTTATTATACTCGTATGTAATAAAATTTTAATATGAAGTGATAAAAACCCAGACAGACAGACAGATATGTATATACATACATTAAATGAGAAAAGCTACTGCCACGCTTCTTGAAGAAAATACTTCACCATCGCGACCTAAGGACGAAGGAAGAGCAGTAGCTTCTCGCAATAAGAGGACGCTGAAATCTGAAAATATTAAAGATAAAATGTATACAAATGAGACGAAGTAAAAAAAATAAAGATGGCTGGAAGAAGAAAACACTAGCTTAATGTCGATATCCCTAATAAAATAGTTTTAAGAAGAGATATGAGAAAGGCTGTTCATGATTTTTTTTTATTACTTTTTAAACGAAACTTATTATTTTTTCTTTTTTTTTTGAATACTGGAATTTATTTATGAGCCTAATATTATAATGAAATTATTTCAAAGTTAATACAGTATTGTTCTGTTTTAGCAAACATTCCTAGAATTTATGACTTATTAGTAAAGCGATCGTTAGCAAGTCTAGTGGAAGAAACAAGGTCGAACCCCGCATCCATTACCCTTAATTAGATTTCCCTGTAGGGCAGTTACCCGCGGAGTCATACGTTAGGAAATAATGTGAAAAGCTATGCAAATAAAAAAGGTATTAACTTTTTGGCTAATGTATAGTGAAACGCTTACCAGAGCTGCAACAAAAATTATAATATGTATATAATTAATAATATTAATATAAATTTATCAACAGTGGTTATTTGTAATTAATTTTCAGTTTGTTAGGTACTGTGGTAACTCAGTGAAGGTCATGGTTGGCTCGTCTGAAATTTATAGTACGCGAGTGGTTTTGGTTTTGATCGGGGATCACCGGCACCACTAAAACTGTTCTTGAAATATTAAATACTAAATACCATGTGATCGGCAGTGAAGGTAAGTGAAGGAAAACATCGTGAGCAACCTGTATTTTTGACGAAAAAAATATTTTAAGGGCAGGTAAACGGCATTGGAGTAACATGGCCACAGAACACTCCCAATAGAAACCGCATTTATCAAATTTTGTTCAACATTTCGCCAGTGGATCAGTGGGACGAATGGGCAATTGCCGGCTATGATTAGATATGAATAGAAATTAAATTAAATTAAATTAAATATATTTATTCGCAGACGTAAGAGCTACAAATTGCGTTTGTCAAAAGTCATTTTTTTACAAATTACCACTCCTGTTTACCACGTTTATTCTCCGTTCCTCTGTACGGAGAATAAACAGGCTAAAGAAACTCCGCAGGTATCCTCTTTTTTAGTCATATTTTCAACATTTTTCATAATTGAAATTATGTTACTCGTATAAAAAATAGTACATTAGTTATTAGTATTTAGAAATAGCCTGGTAGCGCTCATCTCATTCTCAGTAGTTGTTATCGTTCCTATATTCTTTTATATTATAGCTTTGGTCATAACATAAATCGTCACTGATGACGTCACTGAGCTAGTGAAGTGTCATTGATGACTCAAGAATAAACAATCATTGCAGTAGGTATCGAATATATGAGTTGTATTTTTGTGTGTTAATTTATGTATTTTCAGCTTTATTGATTTTTTTTAATACTTAGAACGTGCAGCTCTGTACTCTGTCGCTCGTGAAAACAGAGAGCGTGAGATCGTCTCTCACTACTGCGGCATATTGTCTGAATATTTGAACACCCAGATATACCGTATGCGCTAGTCCAGCGTATGCGGCCAAGTCCTCATGAACATGTTTCGTCTTTTAAAAAAAAAGTAAAGTTTGAGCCTATAAATGTCCCACTGCTGAGCACTCTGACACTCTGCACTCTGAGGCCTCCTCTTACTTCTGAGTGGGTTTTTGGAGCTAGGAAGAATCCGCCACGCTGCTCCAATGCGGGTTGGCGGACTTCACATGTCCTCGAAATATTTCTATTCCTCGGACATGCAGGTTTCCTCACGATGTTTTCCTTCACCGCTAAACACGTGGTAAATCAGCACTTAAAATTGTAGAACAATCTTAGAGGTGCTGGCACCGGGGATCGAACCCAGGTTACTCGCTTACTATGAAATTAAAGGCGAGCACCAGGCCCCTAGTTATAAGAAACATCTAGTCAGGGCTGTTACGTTTTGCGGGTACACACATTCAGTTTTTCAATATCGAATTAATTTTATAAGCAGTAGTATATTTGTCAAGGAACTATCATGTATTGTAACTGTTTGCAACATAGAATTTCTTATTCTTCTAACGGGCTAAAATTGATTTTGTCATAGAGCTAGGCGCTATATTTTCTCCAGTAATGGGCATCCGATGAAGCTGTAAAAGCCAAAAGGCTAACAGCGATTACTTCACCGAAAATATATATAGCTCCAGTAATTCTCCATCGTTCATCTGATGGTAAGTGCAACGTCGGCCCATAACAGATGCTCTGTCACCTAGAATATATTTATGTGCTGCATCCGTCATCCTGTGAAATCAGTTTTTAAGTCTCATATGTCGAGTGATTACACTAGCTCTCAGTGCTCTTCAGACTGTGACACTGTAATGCCACAGTAATTAAATAAAGCATTACAAAAACTTGGCCCATTTGTTGAGATAAATACCTACGGTCCATTGGAGCACTAAGGTTGTTACTCTTTATTTTTTTTGTAAAAATAAAGTTTTTTCTAAATATTAATTTAAACATTTATTTGGTGTCTATAATGATGAAATAATCGAATGAATGAACTAGTTTACAAATAAAATTAGGTAAAAACATCAACATTTAGGAGGTATTTTTTCATCGTTATTATAAATACATATGCCACTTTGCCCTAAAGATTATGATCGCTTACCACTGTTAGAATGTATTGTTTTGTTAGGGAAGGTGGTATACGACCACGGTTATCCTCTGAACACCACAATGAATATGAAATAAATACATAAAAATAAATCATGTGAAAGTTGTTTAATAGATGATAAATATTAAATAGTTTGTACGTAACAATTTCAGATGAGAATATTTTCTTGTTTCATACTTTTTACAGCGTGATTTTTCAGTACTAGGGTACTATTTTTTATATAAATTCTTATATTACAAGTTATGATAGTAAATAGCAATGTATCACGATTACGGACTGTCCGTGGCGGCCGTGGTGCAAGCAACACTGATAAACGCAAAACGTAACAACTCGTCACTGAGGCGGCATCCGGGACGTCCGCTTACATTATTGTTGAGGCGTGCGTCCGTGCGAGTGCGTTCGTTTTGAACGTAGTCTCACGTTGGTAACGCTGCTAAAGATGGGCTGACATTGCACTTACCATCAGGTGAACGTATTGATCAACCCGTTAGTTTATCAAATAACAAATTATAATCTATTCTAAACGTGAGAGTTATTAAAAAGTATTTATGTATGTTAAAAGACGAAATAATTAACATTTAGATAGATACTGTTTTATTTATTGATGTTTTCATCTTAGTTACGAGTATAAGCCGCAAAGCATTCTTAACTAAGCTTATATAAACTTCCAAATTTAATTTACAACCTGAATATGCCGTTGCCTGAATTGCTCGTTCAAAAATTTGCGTTATACGTTTCGTTAAAACGTTCATATTTTAATCTTCTAACACTTCAAATAGAAGTAGCTGTCAGAGATTTTTGCATTTCACGTTTTAACAGCAGAAACGTTTTCTGTTTTTCGGACTAAATCTGAAATTATAATATCTGTCTGTCCGACATTTTATGTAATAAATGTTAAAATTATAGTATACTACATATATTAACTCGTCGTCGTCGTTTCAACCTATAGTCGACTGCTGAACATAGGCCTCCCCCATAGATAGCTACAAAAGTTTGTAGCTCTCATATTGGAGGGATTTTGCCATAGTTGCCACGATTGGCAGGCGGGTTGGCAACCGCAGTTTATTTATTCAGATGTTCCAGGAAGATGCTGCTGCCCATCTCCTGATTTGATTTCCCCTCTGTCGACTTTTACGACACCCACGGGATGGGATGGGGTGGTAAATTTTCTTAGGCCTCTACCATATACATAACTATACCATATTATGACAAATATAGAAATGTTTATTAACTCGGTTTTATTTTTCTTAATTTTGGATTAACATGTATTATTAAGATAGCTGGGACTTGAGATTGACTTTTGAGGTTATTTAACAACAACAATCAGCGGATCGTAGTTGCTAAATAACCTCAAATAAAGAATGAGAAATTAATGAAAAACGATCTGTCACAATAAATATGAGGTCTTAAATTTTGACCTTGTAGCGTCAGAGACCTTGACATAGTTAGTTCCCCATCAGCCCCTACTAAGATTTCTCACAGGTAATATATCAAAACTATTATTTTCTTAGCGGGTCTGTACTTGAAAAACCAACCACTTTTCTCATGGCCATAAGTAAAAAAGTACTAAAACAAATTGGGAATACTTCCATAATTTACTAGAATTCAATGGTCTTTAACATATACCTACTGTACACTCTTTGTTCTGGTGTTAAGCTAGCATACCTGAAAGTGCCTCAAAGTGCAAGTGCTTCAAACTTGATTGGTGGCGAAATGATCAGATCAGACGTTTCGCGTTAGAAGTCAACTGTTAAGGTCATCTGCAACTTTTCTGTTTGTTCTTTATTGCTATTTGACTTCGATACTTATTATGCAAATAGTTACATTTACTTCATAGATGACATTCAATACGCATCGTATAAATAAGCGGCATTGAATAAAAAATATTCTGTTCTATTAATATTCTAAGAACAGTTTCTGGGTGTGCGACACAATTTTGCAAATGTTTAGAAATGTTTTCTATCGGTACTCACACCATGTCGGCCGAAACTCGACTTACTTCACGATATCATAGTAAAGGTAGAAAATTCGATATTTAGGTCAGGGATAAAGGCGGAGAGATTGTAGCCACTGCAATGATTTTAGCTTCTATTGTCTAACATGGTAATTTATTAAAGGGTATGTTTGTGAATTTAGGCAATTAATAAAAAAAAAATTTTTTTTGGTGGTTTTCTAGTATTTTATATTGTATATTAAATGAGAAATAGAACCCAACTTACGTGTTAATCACAATACTTGAACCGATTTGCGGCTATGATATGTCGGTTGGTTTTAATTATCAACTGTACCATTAGGATCATATTTTTTTGATATCAGAAAGTACCGAGTCGAGCAATATTATTTTATTATCTAAGAAATTGTGATTTTTTTCAATGATATAACCTGGTGGTTGGATTCCTATGCCGGAATTCGTCTGGGTAGATACTACCCCAGGCCAGTTATTCTGCCGTGAAGCAGTAGTGTGCAAAATTTACTGTGTTGATTACATGGCATATGAGATTTAAGAACTGATGGGAACGACACTGCCCGTCAACCAAAGACAGTAATCTGGGTGACAAAGCATTTGATATGGACAGAGGCAACAGTTACCACCAGGTGAACGTTTGGCACGTCTCGCCACATTATCCAATAAAAAAAGACTTCACGATGGCGTTCCAGACTGCCCGTCATCTCAAATTTTGCATAACAACAGTATCAAATAACCGCGCCGTGGGGCAGCGTAACTCTGATGCCCAATCTCTTCACGTGGGTATCGTCAGAGTCGACTGTCGAGGTTTCCCTCAAAAATATAATGTCTTCCGAGTGGTCCGCCACCACCATAACCATCTCGAAAAATGTCAGACTTAAAATAACACAGAATAAAAATAGACTGGTAATGGGAAGAAGCGTCTATGGTGCCAGGCGTTTCACTGCGACCAGGAATGCGCCTGCTAAACATTGTGACAACACTGTCAAGGAGCAAATCCTCACTTTTATCTCTAGCCGTGTGGTGGCGGCTCGTTAAAAGAATACTACCACTCCATCTCATCCAATGGATCTCGTAAAAGGCGAATAATGGAATTAAACTGCACTGTGCACCCAACAGCGCATGGTGGCGATGGGCTCACCATATATCACACCAAGTGCACTACATTGTTTTGGTGAAACGTGGATTGTGACAATCATATGTCTTTGCAGTGAGTGCCCACTCTCTGACTACCCCTTATGGGATAAAGTCGTGATCTTATGTATGTATGTATGTATCTCTAGCAGTGGCCTATTAACAGTATTATAAAGATGCAGATCAAATAACTCATTAATGTTCCTATCTATGAGTGCTTCGGTTTTTTTATGTATAATGTTTTTGGACTATGATAAAAAAAAGAATTACAAAAAAGAGGAGTTACCACGATGATATCGGTTCTAGACTCATACATACATATAGCCACGAATTTTTCCCAAATAAGGAGTAGCCAGAGACCATTTTTGGCCGTCGCGAAAAATGAGAAGTAACGGATGGAGAACCACGTCGTCGCCGTTTTGGTAAGAGTCCAAAAATTCTTACTCCCAATTGCGTTCCCACGAGCAGTATAGTGACAGGATTGCATAGTATAATGTTATTCTACACGAATAAGGCTGTCTGTACAATAGCTTAGTCACCTCTTACGACACCTCGGTAGGAAAGACGTAGACTTACTATAACGGACACCTATCCTATCGCCTATGGCTCTATCTTAAGTCTCATACAATCTGTAATTACATTAGTTTCAGGGCCCTTCAAGCCGAACCTGTGATGTTTCTACGCCACTGCGGAATAACTGGCACTACGGTGGAGGCTACGCAGGAGGATACCTGCCGTTAATTTTTTTTTAGTTATAGCAAATATACGTATATGATTTTTTTTTATTGGATAAAGTGACGAAACGAGCAAAGCGTTCACCTGGTGAGAAGTGCAAAGTCTGCCCATAAGTAATGCTGTGTCACCCAGAACATTTCCGTGTGACACCACACTGCGCCAGTCACCCTGAGACATGAGTTCTTAAGTCTTTTATGCCCAGTGATTACGCTAGCTCACAGTGCCCTTCAAACCGAAACAGTAATGTTCGCACACAACTGCTTCACGGCAGAATAACTGGCCCTGGGGTGTTACCAAACTAGACGAATTCCTGCATAAGAATCTTATTACCAGTAGTAAAATGTCAGTAGACAATAACATACTTTGTTTTAAAAAAACGATGCCGCACAACACAACCAGACCCTAAAAGTAACAATTTGTGTTGTTGCAGAAATATTTGCTGCGGGTGGGATTCGAACAAACAGGGCACGCGGTACTTCTGGAAAAAATCTCTTTAGTTTTAATCTGCGTTATTCTACTTTTTTACAAGCTTTATATTAGCTTCACTTGTATGTTTGTATGTTTGTAACCGACTCCTTAGGGCTCGATTTTCTCCTACTGTGAACGATCCGTTTTAATTCAAATTTTGCACACCTGTCAAAGACCGATAACAATGCAATAATTCGACTAAAAAATAAAAACAATAGTTTAAAAAAAACTATAAAAACACGCTTTTATAGGAGATCCAACAAAATTACTCAATAGATGGCGCTTTCATTTTCCTGTTATACCACCTTTATAACATATATTCAACATTAGCGCCCTCTATTGATAAATAAGAAAAAAAGGTTTTATTATGCAAATAACATTGTTAACATGGTAACAGTGACATTTACCTATTGATAACATTTTCTGTAGAATTGGTTACCCCGTCTAAAAGTTTAAGTTATGTAAATTCTGGTAGTGAATGAAAACTGAGTTGCGAGATTGGTGTACATTACACACAATACCGTTAATAAATACATACATACATGCAGTCAGGCCTTTTTCCCATATAAGGGGTAGGCAGAGGCATCACCCGTAGCCCACTTTCCGCTCCCGCGGGAAACGTGACATGACGGGTGGCGAACCACGTCGCGTATAATAAAATCATGTTAGAAAGGGCAATGCGATGATATTTTAGTTATTTTAAATAATGAAACAGTGGTGCCCTGCGGTTTGGCCCGCCTAAAATAACTTTTCAAATTTTCAAACTTTTCAAATTTCCTGAGATAATGGTGTTCAAACAAACTCACCAGCTTCACTTTATTATGGTAGTAAGACAAAAAGTAATGATTTCAACAGCATTTAATAATATTCTACAATACATCATTTATTTGCAACTAAACTAAGCCTTCCCGTTTCTTCCATTCTTCCTTAAGTTTTGCCATTTTCTTTTTTTTATACTCGTTTTTTTTAAATTTAACTTCGTTCAATCTTTTTCTTTGAGCAGCTACACTATTTTCACCATTTAAAACTTCATCCAATTTGACAATCAACATTTCCCTAGCTAATTTTCTGTTTTCATCTTGACATCTACTTATATGGCATTTAATAACAGTGCCTAAAATAACAAAATGAATTATAATTGGAAACAGGACTACTTTAAACATTTTCAGCCCATTTCGTTCTTTAAGTACACCTTAACTTGTTTTTTAGGGTCACCACAAATAAACTGATACAAAAGCTTGACCACTGTAGCTCACATAGCCTTTACCATAGCTTGCTGAGAGTATTTCAGCTTCTTTTCCTCATGCAGGAGAGACAACTACCATTAAAATTATGAGGTTGGTGCCACCCCAGGGCCAGTTATTCTACCATGAAGCAGTGGTGTGCAAACATAACTGTGTTTCGGTTTGAAGGGCACTGAGACCTAGCGTAATCACTGGGCATAAAAGACTTAAGAACTCATGTCTCTGTCTGATGTCTGATGGGCACTGTGTGGTGTCACACAGAAATTTTCTGGGTGACACGGCATTGTTTATGGGCAAACGTTCATGTCTATCTAGTCCAAGTACACAGTCAGACATAACCAACCGATTTTGAGAATGGGGAAATGATATCCCGGACCCATGTACTGGAAGTTGTTTTGAAAAATGTAGACTATAAAGGATGGGAAAAGCAGCTGGATGCAACTAGATGCATTGAGCTATAATTCACACTAACTGGGACCTTTTTAAAAAGGTTTATGTCCAGCAGTCAACTACCACAGGCTGATGATTATGATATCCAATGGAATCCTTGTACTATATATCAGTTATCCAGAAAGATTTAAAGCACTGTCAATGGCATTATATGCAAGATAAATATATCATTAAAATCAGCAACAACAAAAACATTTAACAAAATTATTAAATAAAGTTAATATTGCCTGTGGGATTGTGTGTTAAAACAACACAGTTGGCATTTTTATTTACAGCAGAACCGCCTGGACCTCCTCCTCTAACAAACTGCTCAGTTAAATCAGATTCACTTATTTTGGGCATCCGAGAATAATCAATAGTATGCTTTGATACTACAGCGCAATGTAATACAGAAGTGACACGAACTTTGAAGAGGTCACAAAAATGCTTTAACATGAACATATTGTTACACTACAGATCCTCTACGGAGTAGTGCTTCGCCCTTCTGAAAATAAGAAAAAAATATATATTATTATCTATAATTTTAGACACTGAAATGAAAGAACTATTCTTTACATTAAATCAACTAAGAAGTTCCCAGACAATTATGACCATGCACCAATGATTCATATAGTCATCACTGCAGCCCCAAAATGGATCACAAGTACTTCATCTATCAAATATATGTTCTTATAGCATTTTCCAAGAATAGTTATACTTTTTAATCATCAGTGGCAAGTATCCCATTAAGCAGAAAGCTTTTGTTCAGCTGTAAATGACAGGCTGCAATGATGATAACAATTAAATATACAAAAGTAATAGTTCTAGTAATTTTTATGTACATATATACTTTTTTTACGCTATTATCTGTTAAAATAATTAGTTATTTTTATTCGGTCTAACCTCTCGAGTCTAGTATCTTTCGAAATCTTTTACAAATTACTATCGTCATAGTAAAATTCTGAAGGTCTGAGTATTTAGTTTGAATATGAAAAATGCCTTGCCTTGAATGCAAAACTGATATCTTCTGGTTCACATAAGGTTTTGTTGCGTCGAAACTCTAAAGCAATTCTGTTTCTGAAATATTTAGTATCTGTCAAAGTAAGAGATTTGGTATATAGCATTAATTTCTTATACAAACTGAGTACTTCCGATCGAGTCACAAGCATAATTATGTTACTAAATTTCCAAAAATTTTAAATTCTTTTAATATTATTAGTAATAGAATTGTATTTTCTAAATGTTACCAACTCAAATAAGAATAGGACTGTAATAAAACATCGATATCTCATTATGACTGATATTTTGGGAAACGATATCCTAGTTTTTATTTTCCGTTTTTTAATATATATATTTTTAATTACCATATCTTTTTTCCACTTTTTAACGAAAAGAAATTACTACATCAATGGTGTGTGTGTGTATTGCTATTACAGAAGTAGTGCCACAATATGTCTTCTGCAGTATAACCTTCGACTGTTTTATAAATTCTTGTTTCAAATGAATCACCATGAGGATATTTAATATTTTCATAAAAATATTCTTTATTAAAAAACAGTATCACTAATTTCTGGACTGGTTATCTTTTTGAATAAATATATTAATATACCGAAACATCGATATTCTGTTATCGATACATCTAACTCCGTTATTGATAATTTAAAAATATCGATATAGCGAAATTAAAAATTTTAAAAACAGCCCTACTTTCTATATTTTATCTAGTATCTAAGACGACGTAACGAGCAAGACATTCACCTGATGGTAAGTGCAAATTCTGCTCATAACAAATGCTGTGTCACCCTCAAAATTTCTGTCTGACACCACAATGCGCCCGTCACCCTGAGACATCAGTTCTTAAGTCTCATATGTCTAGTGATTACGCTAGCTCTCAGTGCCCATCAAACCGTAACACAGTAATGTTTGCACACTGCTGCTTTCACGTCAGAATAACTGGCTTTATGGTGGTACATACCTAGACTGATTATTGCGAATCCTACCACCAGTAAAAACATACCCCATATTGAGTTATTATGTAGTGTACTACGTATATACTCGTACATAGATTACCTCCTAATAGATACGAGTTGAAACTTTCGTATAGACCCGAGTTCACAAAATTTTATGGAAAGCAAAGATAGCGGGGAACGTAGGGGCAGAATAAAGACTTAGTATATAATGTAGACTTAGTATATAGTGCATTTGAAGTATGTGTGGAAGCTTTCCTCGTACTGCAATGCTGTATTAGGGTACGAGGAATAAATAGCCTTTTAAACTAAAATAAGCAAATTCCAGGTTATTTGTCTGTGGTGTTAGTTGAAGAGGATGAGGAAGAGGAAATTGACCACGAAGAACCTCATTTCTCCAAACAGATGGAAGCACAAGATACAATTGCAACTCCTAGTCCTATGGAAACAGGTTTGGTTTTGCATGTTGGTAATGAACAAATCCGAGCTATCCCTTGATAATCCTCGTTTTGACGTGAAACACGTGTCGTGTTTTCTTCATAACAGTGGTGTGTATTGACTAATGGTACGGTTGTAGTGGTTAAGGGTATCTTGTGGTGGCTTCCGGAGGCGGTATTAGTTTGTTTGTGCACGCTGTTGAGGGAGGGCGGGCGGTATTATTAAAAACACAATTTTAAAATGTGCATGCGGATCTAAGGAAATTAACTTTGGTTACTTTAATATAACGGATTTCCGCAAAGTAACGCCTGTTTCTATTAACAAATCGTAGAACGGTTTGCCGACCGCAAGTGATTTTAGTTACATATTCAAAAGAAAATTACAAATCCTTTGTAGCAGACTGGTATAAGCGATATAAATAGTTGCAGTATTTTATCTAGAAAGATGCTGCTTTTTGCTATCGTGATTGATGATGATAATGGAAGCAAACAGATATAAGTCAAGTATAACGATAATCGATTTACCAGATCAGATCAAGAAAAATGTTGACTTCCGCCCAACATGTAACCTCCGCTGCGGTCCTTAAATTCAATTCTAGAAGAACTCTGGCGACAGGTTAGGCCAGGTAGGGTCCGATATTAATCAAATAAATTAATCGTATCCGCAGCAGAACTAATGCAACCGACATAGCCCTAAGGATTAGCAAACTCAAGTGGCAATGGGCCGGCTAACCTCTCGTACAACTGATAACCGTTGGATAGAAAGGTTATCCAGTAGCAACCTTGTACCGGCAAACGCAGTGTAATCCACTAGATGGAGCGACGACCTGCACGGTTTTGCGGGAAATCTATGGATACAGGCTTAGAACCATGTTTTGTAGCAATTTATGGGGAAGGCCTATGTTCAACAGTGGACTGAGATAGGCGGAAATGATGATGATGATCGACTGTTATTATTTATCGGTAATAATTATTCAAATAATAATCACAGAATAGAATCACAAGAAAATTACAATTGTTTTACATACTGAAACAGAATAATAAACTAAACAAGGGTTATAATAAAGGCTGCCGATACAATACAATATACAAATACAATACCTTAGGCGCCTGTTACGATGCCGTGGTAGGAAAGAGGTAGGTGCTATTCTACTCTGCCGGACACCTATAGGTGGTGATAATCTATTTTACTGTCGTATTAACAAGAGAAACGAATTGTGATTTTTCGAGTCTGGTTGTGATGTGCACGTAAAGTTCATGTCTGTTAAACGCAATCACGACACAGTAAAACTATATGAGTGAGACATCGTGTATTCAAAAAAAAAACTTCTACACCGCATGTCCTAACTGAGGCTCGAATTCTGGGTTACCGGTCGGAGTCTATAATTATGCATATACCTATGGGTTTTCGGGTATTTTATTTATTTATTTAAACTTTATCGTTTACCCTAAAAGGATGCAATGGCCGGACTTAATGTCAGTTGGTATTCTCAGTCAGTGAATCCAGGGCGTAGCGTAACATTGTGGCAGGTGTAAAATTCTATGAAAGTAAATAGTTGAACCTTAAAAGCTATTAATACATATAAAATACATCAAAAAATACTCAAAATATATATTAAATGTATGTATGTATCTGTGTATTTATAGCAATATTTAATTATGATAAAGATATAATGATAGAGAATCCACAAACAATTTTATATGCAATCTTATAAATAATGCTCCCGTACTAACCTCTTAAAGCAGATCTTAATTTGAGCTTTTCTAATGTCATCGGGCAAGGAGTTCCAGAGCAGTGAAGCCTGAACGATAAATGAGTAACTAACGAATTTGGAGAAGTGTAGAGGAATTGTAATCTTATAATTTGAAGCGGAACGTAGAACTCTTTCATGAGTTAAAGAAATGTATTGAAATTTGTCCTGAAGATAAGTGGAAAGTTGTGTTATGCATGTCAAATTCACGCCTGATTAAAAACTTAAATATAGATAACAATGCAAGTTATTTTATTCATACTTAAAGCTTCTTATGTTAAACATTATATGGTATATAAAGCCTGCAGCAACTTTTTACTTAACTCTTTAAATAAGGTGGTAGGATTCCTATGCACGAATCCGTCTAGGTAGGTACTAATATGGGCGTCGACAAGGGGGAGCAGGAAGGGACAGCTGAGGCTGAATTATAACCGCAGTAAAAAATCACGCAAGAGTAAAAAAATTGTCCATAAGTACCAACCAATTTTAACCCTTAAGGTTAAAATTTTAATAATTGTTTATAAAAAACTGAAACACTAATTGTTACTCCTGTTAATCAGAAACAAACATCGGACAAAATAATTTTTTGCAGTTAAATTTCAATAGCTGTCATTAGTGCCTTCTTATGGGCTAAAATTTTAATTGTCTAAAAAAAATTGATAACGGACAATATCTAATTATTGTCGAACAATTAGGAACAAATGACGAAGTAACGAATTGTTTATAAGAATTTATGAAATATCGATATGTTACTGGTAACCGCCGAGAGCCTATATAAAACACACACGAAATCATAGATTATAAACTATATACGGTAAGATACTCTATTATTGGCACTTTATGGATCAATGTTAACTTAAATCGTGTAAACTCTCTATAAGAGCTGTCGCCAGCAAAAAAAAAACATCAAAATTACATAATATATGTTAATAAAAGTTTTTAATTACATAATACGTCTTCTATATCAACGTGTATACATGTTTTTTGCAGTTTCTCTAAATAACTCGATTTTTCCCAATCATCGGCATACATTGGCTAATTTTCAGCATAGGCGTAGTCTCATTTATTTGCTTAAAGGATTGTTCAGTTGTTATTATCGGGTATTACACTATCATATTTATTTATTTATCCTTTATTGAAAACACCTTAAGCTAAGGGCTACAATAGGCGGACTTAATGCATAATGGCATTCTCTACCAGTCAACCTTTGTTATGGTGAAAAGCAGAAGGCAGGTGTTAACTAAAGAACAAAAATAATAATAATAAATAGGAGGAAAGTAAATTTATGATATTTTTATATGTAATATATAAATTAGATATATAATAAATAAGCTGTACATATATAAACACAACTAATAAACCAATAATTATAACATTACGTACACAAATAGGTATATATATATATATATATATATATATGTGTGTGTATATATATATAAATACATAAATATAAAATAATAAAAACCGAAAATGAGTTAAGCCGATTAACGCTACTGAACATTTAGGTAATATTCTCGAATTAATTTCTTAAATGTATTTCTATTATGAGCTGTTTTGATCCTATCAGGAAGAGCGTTCCAGAGGAGTATAGCTTGAACAGTAAAAGACGAGTTATAGTATCCTGTATTATGTTGTGGAATGCAAATCTTAAGATGGTTTATGGAACGAGGTACTCTGTCATGAGCAGATTGAAGATATTGGAAAGTATTCTTAAGATATGAAGGAGAATTAGGATTAGTCAATACAGAATACAATAATAATAGAATTCTGGAGCAACGCCTTTGACGAATAGAAAGCCACCTAAGTTTAGAACGGTAAGAAGAGACATGGTCATATTTACGTAAATCGAAAATGAATCTAATGCAATTGTTAAAAAGGCGCTCCAACTTATCAAGACGGGATTGGGGTAGGTCCGGGTAACACACATCTGCATAGTCAATGATGGGTAAAACTAAGGACTGAATAAGCAACAACTTCGTTTTAAAAGGCAGGAAATTTTTAAGACGGTAGAGTGAACGTAAGGTGGCATTAACTTTCCTGCTAACTTCAGAAACCTGTGATTCCCAACTCAACGACTGATCCAAATGCAAACCAAGACTTTTTACGGTATTAGAGAATGGAATAACCGTTCCATTGTAATAAACCGGAGTAAGGTTACCGTAATCAATCCTGGCCAGCATCCTTGGACCACCCATTATGATTACTTTGCATTTAGAAGGATTAACAGTTACTCCAAATCTATGCGACCAATCCCTAATAGATGCAAGATTGTCATTGAGGTTGGTTAAGCTGTTATTGAGATCGTTAATGTCTGCTTGAACATAAAGCTGTAGATCATCAGCATACAGATGATACGAACAGTTAACAACTGAGGTGAATAGAGTTAATAAATAACGAAAACATTATAGGAGAAAGTATACCGCCTTGCGGCACCCCAGTTTCAACGTCCGCCCAGACAGAACACTGCTGACCTAAGCGGACAGACTGTTGGCGACCGCGAAGATAAGATGAAAACCAATCCAAGGCTAGGGTCGAAAATCTAAGGTAAGTAAGGTAGGACATTAGGATATCGTGATCAACTGTGTTGAAAGCATTTGAAAAGTCAACAAGCACCACCACTGTTAGCTTTTGTTCAAGCATAGCTTTTCTTACGTCATCAGTGACCTTAATAAGTGCAGTAGTGGTACTGTGACCCGGACGAAACCCAGATTGATAAACGTTCAATAGGTTATGTTTGGTTATAAAAATAGAGATTTGCTTATGTAAACAGGCCTCAAGAACTTTAGAAAGAAAAGGCAGAATAGAATCGGACGAAAATGATTAGGTAAGGAAGGATTGGGGATTTTAGGAAGTGGTATTACAAAAGCCCTTTTCCACAAGGTCGGATAATGACCAGAGTCCAAGGAAAAATTTATTATGTGTGTAATTGCTGGTAAAAGGTACTCCAGTATCATCGTTATCATTTGCTTACTTACCTCGTCGCTTCCCACTGCCTTAGATTTAATTGCTAACACAGTATTTTTAACTTCATTGAGAGTTACCGGTGTGAACTGAAAATCTGGAATATGAAGAGGTGACATACAACCTATAGAGGTAATTGTTTGAGAGCGGACTGCAGGATCCATAGAAAGACAAGAAATAAAATGTTGGTTTATGTCATTCAAAGTGAGCGATGAGGCATTATCTAATGGACACGGCTTTGAAATGCCTAGAGATTTAAGAAATTTCCACACATCAGCGGTAGAAGTATTAACAATATTTTCATGGATATAACGGCGAAAATCAAGTTCAATATCTTTTTCCTTTTCGTCTTGGTTTACACCTGTTTTACTGTCTTTTTTTGCAGTTTTTGGTGATTGTAACGATATTGCGACAACCAACGAAGTCCAACTTTTTAAGTAACACAAGTTTTTTTCTCCTAAGTTCACTCTTCGTCGTGATTGGCCAGCACTCATGTCACACAGAAATATTCTAGGTCACAAAGCTTCTATTATGCTCAGACATAAATTTATTTTTAAAACCAATTAATATTTAGAATTAACACCAAATCTTAACAAAACCTGTGATTTTCACCGTGAGTAAGTTTTCATTAGGGGTGATATTTTTGTAAAAGAATATCTTACATGATGTAATACACAGTAAATAACAGTTAAATTAATTATAATTTCATTTTAAATAAATTACTGGAAAATAGCTTACGACTGTTTCCATACATAAACAAATAAATAACGAACTGTGATGTGTGAAAATGAAATGATCCGCGCAAGTCTTATAAACTAGAGGTCGGTTACAACAGGTTAAAATGAATATCTATTGTCACTGTTCCAGTTCCTTAAAAATAACAGTTCCAAATACCTTTTCCTAAAATAACAGTCTGGTTTATTTGTTTCCAGAGCCCGGGCCCTAGCCCTGGTTGAGTCCAAAGAGCTAATTTTTGTGTTCAATCCTTTCAGCATTCTTATACTGGTTAAGGCTGTCGTACATAATATTAATATACGGTACAAACCAAACCTCCTTTTTTTAACATAAATTTATCATCAATTTATGTTTAAATAAAAATGTAACTACTAATCTTATACTGAAAATCATTGTTTTCCTTATAAACGCAATGAAACTGAAAATGAACATAAATTATAACGCTGTGTTGTGTTGGCCATCTCATACTATGGCCTTACTACATACATATTAAGGCACTAAAATTTGCGATAGTAGGTACCTACAGTGACTAGTGATCGTCTACTTAGGTATTTATTATTCATTATTTTTATCGAGTGTTTGGGAAACTTTCAGAGACAAACTTCTGATTGGAGTATATCTCGGTAACTGCGGTAGCTTTGATTCATAGTACCTACTTGATACTCATAAACAGTACATTTCATTAGCAAAGTAAAACAAGAGCAAATCTTTCATATAAAATATTTCTATAAAACACAAACCTTGAAAATAAAAGGCGTCTGTTTTGTTCTACGAAACCATAAATTTAATGTTACGCGTTGATGATAAATTAACAATTAATCAGTTTTTCTTTTTAATTGGTTTTTATTATCTTAATGTTCTTCCTACCTATTTGTTATCGTTATTTTATAATAATAAGGTTAATGTGATGAATCAAATCAATTCAAATAAAATATTATCCCAATGTATTATTTCACTGCGTCTATTGAAACCTATCCGGAGAGGACCGGTAACGGATTGTCTATCTCACTTCATTTACATAGGAAGAAATGAGAAATGTATAATAACAGGCACTGATGGAACAAGAGTGACAGTCGGGCAGGTACCGCGACGGTCGTGGCGGGAACACATTGTTCCGCGTCACAACAGTTGATCCTGACTGACAGATGACTGAAATATCGGAACGATCGCCAGAACAGTTTGTTACTTGGGATAACAGGTATTTTGTTCTGCATTTACCAGTACGGAACAGTAACATTTAAATACGTGTTATTTTTACGTTTCGATAAATACGCCACTCCTAATACTAACGAAAAATCACAGTGAGCGCTCAGTAAATTAAACATATGAAATCATTAATGTTTTTCACTGCTATTATTACTGTTAATTACTCATCAGGTGAACGTCATTGTTTTGGTCATTGTTGAAAAATGTCTATTTTTATACTTTGATAACAATAAAATCGAGAAGAAACAAAAGATACTTTCCTACGTAGTTTTTATAATATTATATCAGTAGGTATCCTGGATTCTAAGTTGTGTATGTGAAATAGAAAACTTTAATTGAATTGTTAATTCGTTTTATAGCACAAAATTTAACTAACAGATATTTTTTTACCACCAAATAATATTTAGAAACAATGCTGCTATCAGACGCAAAGAAACACCAGCAAGACTATTTTTTTGACAAAATTCGCATTATAAATCTGGAAATAGTTTTAGAGATTCAAAAAGATGTAGATCCCTGTGATATGATTTCGTTAGTTTTTTTATTATATGAAGTGCCAGATACGGCTCTGCAACGACTCATCGTATTTCAACGAATTTCAAAAGATGTTAGCTATAGTAACATGAATTTACTATATGATTGGGCGTTAAGTGTGCAGTCCCGTCCAACATGGAAATATGAATTTTTGGAGGCACTTACAATTTGCCGACAGTATCATGTGATTAGAAAGTTAGGATTTGATGTTTCCGCTGTAAAAGATCCGTTACGTGCCTGGTAATTTAAATGTGTGCATATATGTAAATCCCATGAAAAAAGCTCTTTATAAATTATGTGAAACTATGAACAATAATAATCTTTTAAGGTTAAAGAAAACTCTGCTCACATATGAGATTGATACTTCGGAGTATGAAGCCTGTGAATTGATTTGCCTAGAACTAATGTGCCAAAAATTTATCACTCTTAGCCAAAGTAATATTGAAAGAAGTATTTCTAATAATAAATGCCAAATTGAAAAACTTGTAAGGGTTGTTGAAAATGTTTCTGGTTTTAAAAAGATAGCTTCAGAACTAAGAGAAATACAAAATAAAATTAATAATGAACCTAACTTGCCTTCTCCACAAATAACTAGCACTCCAATCATGACAAAAGCTACAGTTGATGACCCAAAAGCCAAACTGGAGGATAGGTTTGAGGAAAACTTCTTAGATATATATAAATTACTGAATGAGCTGCATGTTGATGATTTACCTATCATAAATTTAAAATCTGATACCAAAAATTTCACTAAAGATGCATACCCTATTAAAAATACTGAAAGAGTTGGCATTTGTTGCATAATAAATCAAGAAGAATTTCACCCCTCTAAAGACAGTATTGAAGGTAATTATCAAGCCCATGTGCTGGAGAATCGTATGGGCTCTACAATAGACCAGTTAACCTTGGAACGTATAATGACATCTTTTAATTTCAAAACTAAAAGCTGTCGCAATGTTAATCATAGAGATATGTTTAAATTTATTAAGGATGTCATACAAAATGATGTTTGTCTGGATGACAGTATTTTTATGTTATGTATTTTGTCCCACGGTATAAGAGGACACTGTATATGCAGCAGACTCAGTAAAAGTTAAAGTGGAAGATATTCAAAACCTCTTAGATTCTGATGATGCATGTCACTTGCGTGGAATGCCAAAGATTTTAATTCTCCAAGCATGTCAAGTTGATGAACAGAAACCTCAACCTTGTTTAGTGGCTGATGGACCTTCAGCAAATTATTTTCTTAGAAAATCTGATTTTCTAATTTATTGGGCTACTGCTCCTGAATATGAAGCATATAGAGATGAACGAAGAGGATCTATATTTATTCAAAGTTTATGTTATATGATTGGGAAAAAGGCAAATCAAGAGCATTTATATGACATATTTACCAAAGTAACTGATTCAGTTTCAAGAATTTGCAAGTAAATTACAATGTGCACAAGTACCTATTTTTGAGTCGACTCTGAGAAAAAAACTATATCTACAGCTTCCTCAATAGTAATGCAATGCATTATTACATGTTTAATTGATGATACAAGGGATTGTTTTAGGAAGACTTACTTAACAAGTTTATTTAAAAGAGCCTTCAGAGCATTGTCAAAAGGCATGTTTGTAACACACTATGCTTATATTATGTGAATAGTATAGAAGAGTGCAATTTTTGGTTTATTATGTTATTAATTAGTCTATGGATATTTCCTGTACTATAAACATATAGTGGTTCAGTAAAATAAATATTATTATGCAATATTTTCTATATTTATTGAAACATCTGTTTTAGTAAAATCCATAACAGCAGCTTCTAGGTTTTTCCTTTCTTCATCTGTTTTTAACTTACACCACATTGAATCCAGGTAATTTCTTTGATGTTTGAGGATAAATTTGAAACTATGTTTTAGTGTTGCACCAACATGTAAAGTTTGTAGGCTGACATCCAGCTTACCTATTTTGGTTATAAATGGTAAACTGCTAGTGACAAACTTATGGGGTCCGTGTCGTGATCTCAGGATCGCTATACGGGTATTTTCATTGCAATATTTTGTTAAAAAACCAGTTCTTACAGCTGCTACTCCGAAGTCACCATGTAATTGTTGTATTTTATCAAGAACTGTGTCATGAAATATCTTTGATTTTAAAGCAAGAGGCTTGTTTTCCGGTATCAAAGGAGATGTGATTTCTACAGTTATATATCTAAAAAAAATATACATTAATATCGTATCTAAGTTAAAATAATATTATTGCATAAAATTAAATGAAATAAACTGACCTGTTCTTAAAACGCACCATTATTATACGAAAAAGTATTGAAATCGTGTTTATTGCTTATACTTAATACCTATACAACTAATTCGTGACAGATGAGTGGTTAGTGTGTTATCAATGGATTATATTCTCTTTTTCTGTGACAAAAGTTTTAGGCATCTTTAACGTAAATCAAGTTGTAATGTACCATTCCCATTATTATTGTTTTTCATTTTTATCTATTCTGTCTATCTGTGTTGCCAGATGGATAAGAGAATACGGTGCACGGTGGGCCAAAATTACCAGAAATACGGTGTAGCAGTTTTAATTATTACGGTAGAATTACGGTGTTACATTTGCCTATTTTAGTAGAAACAACATTTAATTTACTTTTATTTATTTAGGTTTTTTTATAATAGCCCCCTCCCTTTAGGTTATAGGTTCTAATAAATTCGAAGACTCAATGAGTATCAACCACTCGTTGCGAAATTTTTGTTTGCAGTCTCTTTTTTTGTACTTTTTAGATTGTATGTCTTAGATGTTGAAGGATCAGACAAAGAAACTCTATTAGTATTCATGTCATACTAATAGTAATTGTGACATGACACTATTCATTTTAATTAGCTAAACATTAACAATTTTTCTGGGCAAACAAAATTCTGAGTACGCTAAGTTCATCATCATCATCGTTTCAGCTTAACACTAGCCCACTGCTGAACATAGGCCTCCCCCCATAGACTGCCACAAAAGCTTGTACCTCTCGTTTTGGTGGTTTTTGCCACAGTTGCCACGCTTGGCATCCAGGTTAAGTTCAAAGTTAGACACTCAGAATATCTAAGTTATTTTTCGTCTACATATAGCAACTTAGAATGTGACGCTATTTTGCTTACTTACTGTTCGTGCTATCGTAACCAATGACAACCATCAAAATGACATAAAAAATTATTTTCTTATACGTTAAATAAAATTTTAAATTATTCATCTAAAGGGGATCAAAATAACAATGAAATATTTTTACGTAATTTTTTTATCAATTTTAGAACTTGTTAACGTAGGTAAAAAAAACTTTTAACATAGACAAATATGGCTCTTAGTCAGTATGCATGTTTTGGTAGTAAAGCGCTGTACCCTGTACTCAGTAGACTTGTTATTCCATTGATATATCTATGTCAATTTTCGGGTCTTTTTCTGAATTTTTGAACGGGATACCAGTTTCGGTTTAGGTTCGAAAATACGGTAACTTTCATACACCGTAATTTATGACTACTGTAGGTGGCAGATTTAAAAACAAAAAGTAAAATTACGGCAAATCTACCGTAATTACGGTGCATATGGCAACGCTGCTGTCTATAGACTTATGTTTTTTTTAACTTGTAATGGCAATAGTTTTTAACTTTTTGCCAGTTTCAAAGTTTGGGAAACTAGTTTGCGGTTAAAGGATAAGACGGAAAATTCGGAAGCGTGGAATAAAACGATAATAGAAATTTATACATACATATACCTTCACAGAAAACACATATACATATACACACTTACATATGTAATTTCTTACTCAAAGAACAATATATACAGACAGTTGTAAATAGTAAATATGGACATAAAGATACGATGAATTTCACAAGTACTTTGTAATATGTTTTGGGATACATAAGTACACAGGAAAGACGGGATGGCATACTAACTTTAAGAGAGTATAACTGTTGTAGAAAGAGAGCGGTCGTAGAATGGACAGGAAAAGAAAAAGGTGAGTTGGATTACAAATATGTCTTAAGCGCATTCGAATAATACTGCTTGCAGATGTTTTCGAACACAGCACCTCGAAAAACCACGGTTTATCGGGTATATGTATATTGTAATACTGCTTCCCTTTGGACTGACCACTCATTGTCCAAAGTCTATTCCACGATTCCTGGAGATTAATTCCAGACAGGGCAGTCAGATCGTGGGAATAATTTTTGAATGATAATTTCATTCCACTGTGTACTGCTTCTTTTGCTAGTCGCCATTCACCAGTAAATACTGAAATCTCTGGAGGCATTTCAAATTTTTTGAATAATTTTAGATTGGGAATGAAACACACCAACACTTACGCATTCTGAAATCTCAGATTTGGATGCGTCCGTAAAAATATAATGCCAGTCGTGCCATTCTTCGCTGAGATTATAATTAAATTTAATATCTGCATCTTTATTTATACCGAAATCATAGATTTAGCGTGGTGAAATTATTAAAGACTCGAAGTCAGAACAAAACAATGATAGAGAAGGAGTGCGATGAATACGTGTAGGTAGTGATAGAAACTTTACGGTAGCTTTTTATGAGGCATGGAGGTGATTTATGTGTCCAATAACGGGAAGTTTTAATAAGATCATTTAGAATTTGTAATTTCCATAGAAGAGGGTGATGAGAAAATTGAATTAAACGAATCATACATTTATCTGCCAAAAATTGTCTTCTCAAATGTAAGGGCGGCTCACAGCATTCTACCTGTAAGGCATTAATTTGGGAAGACTTCATGAGAGCTTTAGACTGAATATGTGACACCACAATGCGCCCGTCACCCTAAGACATCAGTTCTAATTCTCAAATGCCCAGTGATTACGCTAGCTCACAGTGCCCTTCAAACCGAAACACAGCAATGGTTGCACACTACTGCTTCACGGCAGAATAACTAGCCCTGGGGTGGTACCTACCTAGACGGATACCAAATCCCGCCCCAGATGAAGCGGGAGCCCCGCCTTGCATGTGCATGCGGCGCGGTTTATATCAAGTTTCAGGGTCGAGGCGACAAATTTGTCGAAGTTTCCCTGAATCGTGACCCTGCGACCCTGACCCCGGATTTAAGCGCCGAGATGAACACGCCACAGAACCACAGAACACCCAAAAGTCACAGGAGAGCACGACACCCGCAGACGTATCGGTGACTCCTGCAGTTCCTAAACCAGAGGATCGCCTCTCTGAGGAGTAGTCGGATTGCAGCATGCACTTCAACTCCGATCCTGTAGAGGAGTACGATGCTCATGGCCTATTGGCTGGGCTGCATGTAGGGGAGGGGGGCTTATTGCGATGGCGTGCCCTTCGTCACAAATTAACATCATACAAGGCAACCTCCACCACAGTGAATGTGCGACGGCTCAGATGATTCAAGAGCCGAGATATATACGAATGCTACCAGATACTAAATGAGGTATGTCAATTCAACGAAATAACCCTGCAATGGATAAAGGGACATAGCGGATCTAAGGGCAACGATGCGGCGGATGAGCTTGCACGGCGGGGCTCAAACCAGAGTGCCCTAGGACCAGCAGGATCTCTACTACCACTTCCCCTCAGGTATGTTCGTTCGCCGGCTAGTCTGCAACCGTACTAGAAACCAACATGCACATATCTGGGTGAATCACCCGAAGTGCAAAGAGGCTAAGGCAGCTTTGCCCATCATCAACAACTACATCTGTAAGGTATTACTCCGTCGGAACAATCTTCAAATCAGAACGAACCGTCAGTAGCGCTATAACAGGACATGGATCATTTAACAAACATCTGTTTACTTTAGATGTTACAGACAGCCTTCTGTGCAGTGATTGTATGCAGAAGGATGAAACTGATTGTATGCATTCTGCTGAGCTGCCCTTCGGTTGCGACATACCGGGCCAAGTATCTCGCCGAGGTCGCAGGGAACATTAAGGATCTGCTGCGATTCCTGGAGGAACAAAATTGAACACCGCGCCGATCGCGAGACTTGAAAAATGTAAAAAGCCGAACAAAAGCCGGACGGGTTGGACACCGTCTAATTTGATCGGACTCGCATCCAAAACCTATGTCCGACTTTATCCGGACCCTACTGGCAACTACATGGTGAGTGCTAATTAATTTGATTGCTTTCAGTATATTTCCTACGGAGACGCTTTTCATTTTAAGCATTATTGTCATGATCTTAAAAATAACAAAAAACATTATTGACAGTCAATATGGTAGAGTCACGATGTATCCATTAGTTTTAAAAATTGTCTTTAAAAACTATATAACGATATTTACTACATATGGATGAATAGGTTTTGAATAGATTTTTAATTTGTAGAAGACTTTTCTGGGTGATACGATTAAATATTTGTTAGTAATCCATGATGATGATGATGTGATGAATAATCCATATTATTATAACAAATGCGAAAGTAAGTCTATCCGTCCTTCTGTTTGTTACTTTTCACGGTTCAATCTTTTATCCGATCTTGACAAAATTTGGCACAGAGATAGCTAGAGATGGACGTAGCATACTTTTTATCCCGGAAAACTAAATAGTTTCCACTGGATATTTAAAAAACCTAAATTCACGCAAATGAGGTTACGGGCATTCGCTAAACTGATTTTTAATTCCGTAGAATTCTGACAGCTATCATTTTTTGACATGTCAGAGATTACTAACCTTTTTGGCCGGGCATAGTTTTTAATTTCATTATGAGTCTGAACATCTGAGTCTATACATAAATTATATTTGTCAGTAAATGTACCCATTTTATTAAGTGCGGTTCCACATTAAAAGTGGTTTCACGGCGAGTGATAATTACGTCCCTTTTCATCGCAAACAGTAAAAAACGCACAAGTAAAGATAACATATTTTTATTAAAATATTTAATCATCATTAATACTTATATCACTATCTTCATCATCATCATCATCGCTGAAATGAATTGTTAAAGAGTCTGCGACTATGTCAATCAAATCGTCGAGAGTGCACATCTTATGCTACCCCCCTGTGCCATTCCCACCCTGCGGAGCCCCATGCTTATGGAGATATTCATGATTAAAGTTTTAAGGTTAGAATAGCGCTATTTAGTTAATAGAATAATTTTAATTTGGTATATCCGGTGCTCTGTGGCAGCTCAGGCGCTGCGGGACAAGCAGTCCCTCCGCCCTAGCGTAGGAAAGCGCGGCACCTGAGCTCGCCTTCGCAGCTTCGGCTTTTTGGTCGCCTTCAGCGACCAGCCTCAGGCGCTACAACGTTCTCGGTGCCTGCGCTTCCCTACAGCGGGCGGGCACTGCTCTCCCTCCGCGCCTCCGAGCTCTTATATACACTTTAGGGGTAGGGCAGATAAGACCACGTGGATAGTGGGGTGCTCTGATTCGGTTTTGGGTACTTTTTGGATATTAAATAAGTAAGTAAACACTTGGTATCGAGTAGGTGTCGAATCTTTCAAAATTTTCGGAACCCTACACTAATTGTAACGAGAAGTGATTGACGTTTGACATCAATTATTTGTCAAATTTATTTTTTAATTGCGTGTTATTTGCCAATTTGTATGAAAAGTAAAAAAAAATGTATCTCATGAACCGCAACTTTCCGCAACCTAAAACTCTGCAAAACGTGTTTGTAGATAGTGAGTACTATCTACAAAATAAATATGGGCATTTAAATCGATGGTCCATATTGGAAAGTTTATCCCTTATTTCATGTATATTCAATTATTTATAATTTTTTATGTTTTATTATTTTTATTTTATTTTTTGAGTACTTTTCATTTTTAAATGTAATATAATTAAGCTTTAGCAGTAGCAGTAATTACTACGTTGCCATGCTAAAAAACCCTACAGTGATATTTTTTGGCGCCATGTTTTCAAAATTTAAAATTTGTTTTGTAATTTACATCAGTGTATTGTTTTCCATTTTGTATTATTTATGTACGCATAACTCATATGTTATATTCAATAATGAGGCGACAAAAATACCAAATATTCTTGATATTTATATCACACGAAGTTCTGTGTTTTGGGGAGCAATATATTCTATTTTATGTCAGTGTTATTACTTCTACAAAAGCTTTATTTCAATTTATATGGAAACAATAACTACTTGATATTAATCCAGAGATCAAAGATAAAGAAGGTTATTTAAACAAACGTAGTGATTATATTCTCTTTATACTCTACGAGTATAACATGCACACTTCACAGCATCATTGGCGTTCTCATATCTAATATCACAACGTCAAGGCCACTATTTATTGCTGGGGTTTTAGATAAGTTTCTACGAAATATTGTCTTGAGTGCGTTTTACAATACAATTGATATTTAACTCATACCAATAATATTAATTGTTGCTTCTACAAATAATTAAAAAAAAATCACTAATTATAGAATAATAAATGTTTATATTTCTTAACGTGTAAAACCCGTGCTTACGATTTTCATCTGTTTGTTTTTAATTTTAGACAAAGAAATAAACCAAGATATTTAAAAAGTCAGCCATGAACGGTAATATTTATTTTGTTGGTGTGGATGTTGGATCAGGCAGTTGTAGAGCTGCTCTTGTTGATCAGAACGGACATGTGTTGCAAACATCTGTAAAAGAACTTCAAATTTGGAAACCTGAAGTAAATTTTTATGAACAGTCATCAAATGATATTTGGAATAGCTGCGAATATGTAATCAAGGTAAATGTTTAGTATAATAATTTTGGTCTTTTCATAAATTCTGTGAGATGGGTTTAATTTCTGAAACTACATCCTAAATGTCTAAAATAATAATATATTCTATACAAGTATAACTGGTATATGATTTGCTGGACTAATGAATGATGATGATGCAGATGAAGATATGCTGGACTGATAGAGACAAAAATCTTCAATTTTGGACGTGAATTGGATTCCCAAATCACTGTAGACTTTCACAAGCACTTGCTGCATAACAAACTGGCAATATTAAACGTACACCAAAATTACAAAATTCAATAAAAACAACCACTACTTATCAAGTTGACGCCAAAAGTCTTATCAGGTTTATTACTTTATGTTAATACTTTGTAATAAAAGCATAACAAATTCAAATGATGTAGAGTAGTGTAAAACTTCCACACTTCTATGTCTGACAATGTTTTTTTTTATTGGATAAAGTGACAAAACAAGCAAAACGTTAACCTGATGGTAAGTGCAACATCTGCTCGTAACAAATTCTGTGTCAGCTAGAACATTTCTGTGTGACACCGCACTATGCCCGTCACCCTGAGACATGAGTTCTTTAGTCTCATATGCCCAGTGTTTATACTAGCTCTCAGTGCCCTTCGAACTGAAACACTGTAATGTTTCGCACACTACTGCTTCATGGCAGAGTAACTGGCCTGCACAGGAATCCTACCACCTGTAAAAATATACTATACAGTATAGGTATTGGTTGCTGCAGTGTATAGAAATAAATACTATGACATTATATTTGGAGTATTACTAGTACTCTAAAAAAATAAATATAATATATGATGCACAATGTTTAGTGTAATATAGATACTGTGCAGAAGTCAGTTTTCTGATTAAATAATTATTGTCTCAACTTTTCAGAAAGTGGTTGAAAATATTCAGCCAGAGTGTATCAAAGGCATTGGTTTTGATGCTACCTGTTCTCTGGTAGCATTGGATAAGAATGGTAACCCATTAGCAGTGAGCAATTCAAATAATAATGAACAGAATGTTATTATGTGGATGGACCATAGAGCCCAAGCAGAAGCGGAGTTTATTAACAAAAGTGGCCATGAAATTCTCAAATATGTTGGTGGAAATGTGAGCCTGGAAATGGAAATGCCGAAGCTTTTATGGTTGAAAAAACATTTATCTCACAAATGGGCACATTATGGATATTTTTTTGATCTGCCTGACTTCCTCACATGGAAGGCAACTGGATCACAAAGTCGATCCCTATGTTCTCTAGTTTGCAAATGGAATTATGAATGTTCAATTGATGGTAAAAAAGGATGGAATGAAAATTTTCTTTATGATATTGAATTAGGGGACTTAACTGAGCATGACTTTATGAAAATTGGAAATAAAGTGTTAATGCCTGGAGAGAAATGTGGTGGACTGAAGACTGATGTTGCGAAATCTTTAGGTCTTATTCCTGGCACACCAGTAGCCACATCGATTATTGATGCTCATGCTGGTGGGCTCGGAATGATTGGTACTTGCGGTAAAGGCATTGACAAAGATATGTCAAGTAGACTGGGCTTGATATGTGGCACATCAACATGTCATATGGCTGTTAATACGAAACCAATTTTAGTGCAAGGTGTATGGGGTCCATATTTCAGCGCAATGGTACCAAATATGTGGTTGAATGAAGCGGGTCAGAGTGCATCTGGCATGTTATTAGATTATGTTATCTCCAGTCATCCAGCTGGAATCCACTTGTTGAAGAAATACACTACTGGAGAGTAAGTTAGGTGATATTTAAATTGCTAAGTATTGATTATGATCCTGTGATAATATAATTATATGTTATTTTTATAATAATACTGGTACTGTATGATGGCTTCGTGAGGCAATTTATCGCATCGTCTCGTCCCATAGGTGTCATAAAAGTCGACTAAAGAAAATTCGATAAAAATATTTTGGCCTCAAACTGATGGCTGAGTAATGATATCAATGTCAAAATTTGCCATGGTTCAAAGTGATAAATAAGTTCATCTGAATATAAACTGCGGTTGCCAAGCGTGGCGACTATGACAAAATTCCCCTAAAGTGAGTGCTACAAACTTTTGTGACAATCTATGGGGGAGTTAACTATAATAAGCTGAAATGATGATGAATGATGACTGGCTGGCCACCTGATCCGGCTGGTCGCTATCCTTTGTGTAAGCATACTTTTTGTAGAAGACTGTTTTCTGGGCGATATGTTTGAAGATTTGTTAGTTAATCCATACTAATATTATAAACGCGAAAGTAACTCTCTCTGTCCCTCTGTCTGTTTTTTTTACCTTTTCACGTCTCAACCTCTGAACCGAACTCGACGAAATTTATCACTAAGACAGCTTGCTTAATTGAGGCATAGAGACATAGGAAACTTATTATCCCGGAAAATTAAATAGTTCCTACGCGATATTTAAAAAACCGGATAATAGGTATCGGACGCGGACGAAGTCGCGGGCATCAGCTGGAGTACTACGAGTATATAAGTATTTAGAAAGTGTCAAAACAAGCATTGAGCCGTGGTAGCTCAGGGGCTAGGCGCTCGCTTTAAATTTCATAGTACGCGAGTGACCTGGGTTCGATTCCCGGTGCCGGCACCACTAAAATTGTTAATTGCAATTTTAAGTGCTGATTTACCACGTGCTCGGCGGTGAAGGAAAACATCGTGAGGAAACCTGCATGTCTGAGGAATAAAAAATATTTCGAAAACAGAAGTGAAGACAGTGAAGTCCGCCAACCCGCATTGGAGCAGCGTGGCGGATTCTTCCTAGCTCCAAAACCCTCTCAGAAATGATAGGAGGCCTGTGCTCAGTAGTGGGACATTTATAGGCTGAAACTTTACTTTTTTTTTTACTTTACAAAACAAGCATAATCTGTTTAGTAATGATAGTAGTAGTAATATTGCCCTCCCGATTGCAGTAACTGACCGTGCCGAGGCCGGGCCCCTTAGGCACCCTCGAGTCTGTTACTCTCGCGAACAGGATGACGGTCCAAGCCGAGGTCCCCTCTCGGGGGCCCTTGCGCCATTGTCATCCATAAATAAAGGTTTCGGCTAAGCGCCCTCAGCGCTATGCCACCTTTCAATCCGGTGAAGCTGTAAAAGCCTTCGGGCTAACAGTGACCATCAGTGCTAAAAAAAAAACAAGCAAATTGTTCACCTGATGGTATGTGCAATCTACTTTGTTGACCGCGTGGCGTAGTGGTTAGCGTACCTGACTTCTGCGCCACCGGTCCTGGGTTCGATTCCCAGCCGGAGGCAACATTTGTGCAAAATCATAAATTGTCGCTTTTCGGGTCTGGTTGTGTTGTGCATGTGAAATATATGTTTGTAAAACGCACCCACGATACAGGAGAAAATCCTACTGTGGGGCTTCGTATTTTTTAAAAAAAAGAAAAGAAAAGAAATCTACCCCTAACAGTTGCAGTGTCACCCAGAATATTAAATTGCAAAGTTCTGTGTGGCACCGCACTACGCTCGTCCTTTTTGCAGAACAATTTTTAGGAATTCGAACTCGGGTTACTCGCATAATACGAATTTCAAGGCGAGCGCAGTGCGGTACTACATAGAACTTTCCGATGCTAAGTTCGGGTTGACATTTTTATGGCCAGGCGTGGAATCATCACGTGAAAAAATTACCTTTTCCCTAACATCCAGCAAAGAATTAATATAATGTTTTCGTGTTTCAGAGTACGTAATTATTTAAGAGAACTGTTATTCAAAACGGCGAAACAACAGAAACTAAGCGATGTAAGCGTTCTCACCAAGGATTTTCACATATGGCCCGACTTCCATGGTAATCGGTCGCCGTTGGCCGATCCCTCTGTTAAAGGAATGATTTGCGGTTTAACAATCAATGATAGTGAAGAAAATTTGGCTGTACTCTATTTAGCAACATTACAGGGTTTATCGGTACGTTTATTAAGGTTAAATATTTAATTCTGTATTTTATGTATATTAATTAGATAACTATTAATAGTATAAACATTTAATCAAAAAACCTACTTCAACACAACAGCTCCAAACATGCTTAAGCGAGTTTCAGTAATTTCTCATGGATCCCATCATCAGAACTTTACCAAAATTATATAGGACCTTTTTTATTGGAGAAAGTGACGAAACGAGCAAAACGTTCAACTGATGGTAAGTGCAACGTCTGGCCTCGCTCGTCGCCTTGAGACATCAGTTCTTTACTCCCGTGGTTAGTGTAACTGACTTCTACGCCGCGAGTCCTGGGTTCGAATCCCAAAATTGTTGGTTTTCGGTCTGGTTGTGTTGTGCATGTGAAATATATATCTTTAAAACGCATCCACGATTTAAAAAAAAATACCAAACACGTCGGTGGCGTTGAGTTCGCACCGATCACAAGTTCGAAGAACGCGCTCGCTCGGACAGCACTAGCGTGGACGGGGCTTAAATACAACCTGCAATAGTTTAATTTAAATAATTTTATATTTTTTTTTATTAGCTGTATGTACGTATAAATTTGATAGGTGTCTGGCAGAGTAGAATAGCACTTACCTCTTTCCTACTTAAGTGTCTTAGGAGGCGACTAAGTTATTGTACGGACAGTAAGAATTTTTTGACTCGTACCAAAATGGCGGCGACGTGGTTCGCCACCCATTACGTCTCGTTTCCCGCGGGGGCGAAAACTACTACCTACTATACAGGAAAGAGACTTGACTGTATTTGTCATAGACCGATGACAATACAAACCGTTAATAGAATCAGGCTTTACTTTGCGGAAATCCCTTATAGTAAAGGAGAGAAAGTTAATTGGCTAAGATGCGCATGCAAAATGTAAAATGGTGTGTATTACCGATTTTGAAGAGCACGCCCGCCCTCCCTTAACAGCGTGCACCAGAAAACCAATACCGCCACCGGGAGTTACCAGTTAACCTCCACCAGTTCCGGCTGTTAGTAGTTTTAAAATTTTAATATATAATATTTAATATTTCAGTACGGTACCCGACATATAATCGATGCACTACTATTAGCCGGATATGAACCATTTAAATCATTGCTTATATGCGGCGGATTAGCGAAGGATCCGCTTTTTGTGCAAATACAAGCCGACGCTGTGGGTTTACCTATACTCAAGCCGCACGAACCCGAATCTGTTCTGCTGGGTTCTGCAATCCTAGGGGCATGCGCTTCGCAATATTTTAATAATGTTCAAGCCGCGATCGAACATATGGGCGGTACAGCCGATGTAGTGCGCCCAAATATAAACGCAAAGTTATTCCATGATAAAAAGTATAAGGTGTTTTTAAGAATGTTCCAGGACCAGTTGAAGTATAGGGCTATAATGAATCAGTGATAATGAATAATAAGAATGTTTTTACTGTATTTGATCGATTAACAATTGTTTTACGATTTTTCAATGCAAATAAGGTTATTAAATAATAAATATTTGACGGAAAAGTATTAGGTAAGTTAAACATTGTAATAGTAGGGTAATAGACAGCGTTTTTTTATATTTTTTTACGAAGTTATTTATATATTTTATACGAGATTGATGTACAATTCTTGAGTTTTTTTGTTTACTATAAATAAATGTAAAATATTTCTATTATTTTCTATTATCTACCACAACAATTATAATTTCACAGCATAATTATACGAATGTGAACTCTCACCGCTCTCTACTTTTTGATGGAATTTTTAAAATCACATAAGAAGGTACTTTTTGCAGGGATTTGACAGAAGGTCGTTTCATAACCGGTAGACAAAAAAAATGACATTATTTTAACGACATGCTAAGTTTTTTTTAACAGAACAAAAGTAACGGGACGGGCAAAATGTTCACCTGATGGTAAGTGCAACCTTTGGCGCCACACTTCGCTCGTCACCCTGAGACACCAGTTATTAATTGTCATATGACCAGTAATTACACCAGCTCTCAGTGCCCTGAAGGGTACTGAGACCGTAACACAATAAAGTTTACACACATTTTTTTTTTTTTTATTTCACTAAAGTGACGGAACGAGCAAAACGTTCACCTGATGGTAAGTGTAACGTCTGCCCATAACAAATGCTGTGTCACCCACAAAAATTACGGTGTGACACCACACTGCGCCCGTCACCCTGAGACATCAGTTCTTAAGTCTCATATGCCCAGTGATTACGCTAGCTCTCAGTGCCCTTCAAACCGAAACACAGTAATGTTTGCACAGTACTGCTTCAAGGCAGAATAACTGGCCCTGGGGTGGCACCTACCTAGACGGAATCCTGCATAGGAATCCTACCACCAGTGAATAACTGGCCCTGGGGTGGTACCTACCTAGACGGAATTCTGCATAGGAATCCTACCACCAGTAAAACTGCTTCACCACAGACAAACATAGTACTGCTTCACCACAGACTAACTGGGTCTGGAGTGGTACCTAAAATTACCTAGGCGGATCTCTGCATAGGAATCCTACCGCCTATTGGTATGACAAAGCGAAAAATTATATGCACAAGTCGGTACACGTGACAGAAAAAACAAATAGAAATTTGATAAAAAAAAAAAACAAATAAAAACTGTGTATTAGATATACGATGTATAGCTGTCTTTCTCCTTATCTACGGTTAATCTTTGTTCTCTCTCATGTAACGAAATGCGTCTAAACGTGACGCGCCCTTGAAACGCAATTTCACTCTCATAGCGCTCAAAGCTCTAATTACAGTCTGACGAGCGCGACGTGGCGCCACACGGTAATGTTCTTAGTGACAGAGCACTTGTTAAGACCTTGCATTTACCATTAGGTGACCGATGTACCGTGTGGTGGCGGCTTAAGAGAATCTACCATCGCATCTCATCCCGTTGGTGTCGTAAAAGTCGACAGAGGGAAAATTAAAACCAGGACATGGGCAGCAGCATCTTCCTGGAACACCTGTATAAATAAACTGCGGTTGCCAACCCGCCTGCCAAGCGTGGCAACTATGGCAAAATCCCCCCAAAACGAGAACTACTAACTTTTATGGCAATCTATGGGGGAGGCCTATGTTCAGCAGTCGACTAGTGATAGGCTGAAATGATGACCGAATAGTCCGTGTATTCATTTTTTTCCGTAAAAAACCGGCTCCGCGCTCGTCACACAGTGACATTAGTTCTTAAGTCTCATTTGAGAGCGCCCAGTGCTAGTTATGCTGCCGTAAAGCAAACATTACTGTGTTTCGGTCTGAAGTGCACTAAGAGCTAGTGTGATAACTGGGCATATGAGGCTTAAGAACTAATGTCTCAGGTGACGGACGCTGTGTGGTGCCACTTCTGGGTGATACAACATCTGTTGTGGGCAGACGTTGCACATCATCGTCTCGTCACTTTATTCAATAAAATAGCTTCTGGCATGGTGTACTCAACGCGGGATAGTGATGAGGTCCCCCTGTTGTCCAGAGTCGAGTTGGACGCAAAAAGAGAGTCTAGAAGGTTCACTTTCTCCTTTTGCGATGTGGGCCTGCGAATCATCCTCCCTGTGCAGAGATGATGGTGATGGCTGACAGAAATTTCCTAGAAATGCCAAGGCGAGACCATAACGAGCGGATTCTTAACGGAAGGAGAACTAGTTTCTCGCCAATTCTACCAATGAGCTCTTACTTTGATGTGGCGATAAGTGCCTATTCGAGTACAGAACTAGAGTAATTGTAATTGGATCTTTTTCCTAAAATATCCAATTACAGAAAGATGTAAAACAGGGTGATGTCTTATCTCTGAAACTCTTCACCGTTTTCATAATTCTTCATATACTCGTAAATGCTACTTCCATGATTATTTGATCATGGAAGTAGTAAAAAGATATTTGCTTGCTTATGCTGACGCCGTGGGGTGGCGGCTCGTTAAAAGAATACTACCACTCCATCTCATCCATTGGATCTCGTAAAAGGCGCGTAAGGAATTAAACTGCACTGCGCAACAGCGCATGGTGGCGATGGGCTCACCACCTATCTCACCAAGTGCATTATATTGTTTTTGGTGAAACGTGGATTGTGGCAGTCATCTGTTTTTGCAGTGAGTGCCCAGTCTCTGACTACCCCTTATGGGATACAGTCGTGATCTTATGTATGTATGTTTTTGGCTAATTTGACACTGGAAAAATGCTCATGACTATTGTCGATTAAAGGAAAGAAGTTAATTTTCTAACTTTATCACTTACCGTGGTAGCTCAGAGGCTAGGCGCTCGCTTTAAATTTCATAGTACTCGAGTGACCTGTGTTCGTTTCCCGGTGCCAGTACCACTAAAATTGTTAATTGGAATTTTAAGTGCTGATATACTACGCGCTCGGCGGTAAAGGAAAACATCGTTAGGAAACCGGCATGTCTGATAATAAAAAATATTTCAAAGTCATGTGAAGTCAGCCAACCTGCATTGGAGCAGCGTGGCGGATTCTTTTTAGCTCCAAAAACCCTCAGAAACGAGAGAAGGCCTGTGCTCAAGGCTCAGCAGTGGGACATTTCTAAGCTGAAACTTTACTTTTTTTTCATCACTTTAGTATGCAAATTAAGGTTAAATATGAAAAATGTATCACAATCGAATCAAAATACATTTCATTTAAATTTAATATTTTTATTAGATTTGTGGAATACTATTATTAATAGTACCTTTAATATTTCATTCATCTCGTTTTATTTACCTCGGCCTCGATTCAATCGAGATGTGTGTGAGTGTTTAGTCGAATCTCGATTCGATAATCGATAATGTCGTACCTACAATATCGTTAAACATCGTCGTATTCCATTACAAGTAAAACAATGTACTAAAAATGAAGATACCTATAATAAAACCTCAGTGCATAAACAAAATTAGATAGAACATTTTTAATTACTTACAATTAACTAGAAGAAACTATCTATGAATTAGCTAAAAAATAGAATTTTTACTCTATGGAAACTTGGTTAGTTGGCTGAGTTGGGTTTGGGTGTAGAATTTTAACAATTAATACATGAAAATTAAGGTACATCGTACAAATTCTGAGAAAATGTTAGAAGTATTCATCTACAATACGTATAATATATCATTTACTTCATTTTTCTGTTAAAACAATTAATGAATTGTCAATATTGACAAACAGGTACGTATATTATCCTACCAAATATAAATGTAGTAGACTTTCATGCAACATCAACCACTCAGTAAGACCTTTCATGTTTAGCTTTATTACAGAAATCAATAACTTGGAAGTGTTCGTTAAAAAAACTGATTTATTAAGTTTTTTTTTAGTTCAGGATGTCGAAGCGGTCAGCAGATGATGGTGGCAATGGCAGCAATCAACCACCGATCAAGAAAGTTCACTTTGAACCCCATCTCATCGGGCCAGTATCCACTCTTGAAGAAATGGACATTAAAGTCCTTCAATTTCAAAACAAAAAATTAGCTCAGGTAATCATATCTCAATGTACTAGTTTATACAAAATTATTCTTCTTATTAGGTACCTTAATAATTTACAAACTTGACACTATCAGCTGTTTGTAATATTATGAATTTATGGTTCCTATATGAATTTAAAAAAAGTCTAAGCTAATTCGTTGTTGCCGTTTTAAAAGAAGGTTTTTGCTGAAATGTCTTTCCGCTTCTTTTAGAGAATAGAGCAGAGGCACAGGTGTGAAGCTGAACTTAGAGCAAGGATTGAACAGTTGGAGAAGCGTCAGACACAGGATGATGCTGTTTTATGTGTTGTTAACCGCTACTGGAACTTGCTTAATGAAGACATCAGAGTTTTGTTGCAGCGTTTTGATGCTGAAACTGCTGATGAATCAGAAAATAAGAGTAAATAATAATTTAATCACTAACATTTTTTACTGGTGCTAGGATTCTTTATGCAGTAATCTGTTTAGGTAGGTACTACCGCAGTGCCAGCTATTTTGCTGTCTAGCAGTAGTGCGCTAACATTACTATGTTTTAGTCTGAAGTGCACTGATAGCTAGTGGAATTAAAGGGCATATGAGACTAAGTTACTGACTTACTTAACTGATGTCTCAAGGTGATGAGCGCAATGTGGTGCCACAAAAATATTCTGGGTGACATGTCACTTGATATGGCTAGATATTGCACTTACTATCAGGTAAATTATTATCTCATCTTGTCATCTTCTTCTACATATTTTTATTTAACATGTTTTTATTTAAAAGACCTCTATTTCATGCAAATCATAAATGTTAACATAGTAATTTGAAGAATACATGGTTTTTGTACTTTTTTATAATTATATTAATTGCAAAGTACCTAAAGTTATTAAGCAGTAAATTTATAGGAAAGATGTTCTTATTTTAGGTATACTATTTCTGTGTTGTAGATGAGAATGAAGCAACCACTTCATTCTTAATGCAGTTATCAACATGGGACAAGGAGGAGTTGGATGCCCAGTTAGCAAACAGAGTGCAAGTAAGCAAAAGAGCAGTGGCTAAAGTTTTGCAAGCATTTGATCGGTTGCAGCAAAGAAATGATAAGATTTGGAGGGCCATCAAGGGTGAAGGAGAAGGTAGCATAATTTTTCTATGTTATGTTCTGTTGTAATCAGGGACTACAAATATTTTTGAAAGGTTGCTTTTCACACATACTAAGCTAACTAATCACTGGAATTGTATACTGAGAATCCTCAACTATTTGGAATTTACTTACAACCTATTAAGTGATCTGTACTTTATAATAATGCAACCCTGACCGATTTCAATGATGCTGATCTTGTTACAAATCAGAAGTTGTCATAACATCCAAATTTCTGACTCTTCTGGAAGATTTTCCTAAAATTTTCTTTCACACAAACCTTGTCCTGATGGACGTAGTTGCAAGCTTCACCTAATATTATATATATTTAGAATACTAAAAAGAATGTGTTATGTATCTAAAGTGATGGTATCCGCGTTGCCCAATTTCGATTATGGAGAGGATTTCTGAATACTGTCGGAAGGTAAGGCCACATGTGAATCCACAAACTCTCACTCATTCTAACCTACCCTCGCCCAATCCATGTATGGTAAACAATGAGAATCTAAGAGGGATTCCCATTGGAATCAATAGGAAAGTTTCATTGCCATCTGTCCCTGGGAATGAATATTTAACAAGCTAAGGTGCTTAGGGTCTATAGTCACCACTTACCATCAGGTGGACAACAACATACAAGACAAATCCTATTTTCAAATAATAAATGTATCAATAATTTACAGACAGTAGCAATATACAATTGGCAAGATAATTAGGGTTAACAAATTTAGGTTATGCTAACATTTTAAAAACTTTTAATTACAGTAAAGTTTATGCTAACATTTTAAATACTTTTAATTACAGAAAGTTCCCCTGCTCCTTCCCTAGACGAGGTAATCCGTGCAACAAATGAAGAGGTGACAGCAGAAAATCGTCGTCTTCAAGCTTTATGCACTACCTTACATGAAAGTCACCATGCTATGACCCTCCGTGTAGCGCAACTACAAGACGCCGTGAATAGCCGAGATACGGAGAATGCGGAATTAAAGAACCAGATTGATGACTTGCAGTATGAACTCATGAAGGTCTCTCAACCAAAATACCTAACTTTTCATCCACTGTGCGCAAAATATACGCTAAAACATGCGTTTGTATGGAGCTTGTTAAAAAATTTACTTGTAGAATTTAGCCCATTGCAACTTAGAATATAAAATGCCTTTTTTGTTAGGGATTATTAGGAGAAATTGATGAGACAAGGTAAACATTCACCTAATGGTTAATGCAATGTCTGCCCATAACAAATTCTGTGTCAGCCTTGAGACATCAGTTCTTAAGTCTCATAATAATTCAGCTGAGTATTTTCACAACCCGAAACGGGCCAGGCACCGATAGCTCTTCTGACTGAAACACAGTACTTTGCAAACTACTGCTTCACAGTAGAATAACTGGCCCTACAGTATTAGCTACCAAGATGGATTCCTACAAAGGAATTTTAACCAGTAAAATGTATTATAGTTAAGTTTTTTCTATAACTTAATAATCAATAATGAATTATAGGTTTTTAAATTAAATCTATGAATAAAATTGTCAAGCCATAGCAAAATGTTACAATGTCTAATAACAATTATAAACAATGTTGCAGGTAAGGTCAAGGAATGACAAATTAGAAAATCATCTAGCTGAGGCAATAGAGAAACTTAAAAGCTACCATCAATCAGGAGCTAGTGCTAGTGGTACTGGTGGCGCTACAGGATCTGGTGGGGCTACACCTCTCTCTGCCGTCGCGGCCGCTAAGCTGGAGGATGTGGCTGCAGAACTGGAGGAGCAGCGGGAACTGGCAAATAACCGCCTTGCAGAACTTGACCGTTTACATCGCCAACATAGAGACACATTGAAAGAAGTTGAGAAGCTTAAGATGGATGTAAGTACATTTTTTTCTACTTCAATTGTTTTAATTGTAAAAAAGAAGAACATAGAAAATACCTGTGGAGTTTCTTTGGCGTGTTTCTTCTCTGGACAGAGGAACATCATGAAGAAACTATAACAACTGTAAAAAAACGTTTTTATAAACGAAATTAAAATTTCTGATATCAAATAATTAAATACATGTTCTTCATTTCATTGGTAATAATGGTGGAACCACTAAAATATTTTATTAAATATGAATTACTTTAAATATTAAATATCTCAGTAGTTAAATATTTAAAATTAGCTGAGTGTGGCTTATAATGATTGAATCGGCATCACAAATAGAATCATAGCAGGATGATAAATACTAATTCTGACTAAAAAAAAAGAAAAGGAACAACAGTCTATAAATGCCCCACTGCTGAGCACAGGCCTTATCTCATTTCTGAGAGATCTGCTCTGGGGCAGTCTTCACATGTCTTCTGTATATTTTTAATCCTTGGATATGGAGGTTTCCTCACGTTGTTTTCCTTCACAGCGCGGGGTAAATCAGGACTTAAAATTGCAGAACAATTGTGGAGGTACAGTCACAGGGTATAAAACTCAGGGTCACTTGCTTACTATGAAATTTAAGGCGAGTGCTGGGCTACTGAGTTTAAATGGCACTATATAAAAATACACCATGCTGTTGTTGCCGCGGAATGCACGCCTCAGCGGTCGAACTATCTGTCTGCTGAGTCATATTTCCTAGTTTCAAATTCCAACTTAAATCTATATTTGTACTACATACATGTATTATGTCTATAGTATAAGAGACATAATGTCAGTTACTCGGACCGCTAGGTCGTTTCAAAGCTATTTGATACATTTGCAAATAATTTTGCCAACATTATTTAAATACTCTATTTGTCTATATTACCTAAAACCACACTTGTCGGAAGCACTATTGCCAATAAATCTCAACAATAATTGCTTTTTTGTTCATTTCAGATTCGTCAGCTGCCCGAGTCAGTGATTGTAGAGACAACGGAGTACAAATGTCTGCAGAGCCAGTTCTCAGTACTTTACAATGAGTCAATGCAAATGAAAACTGCACTTGACGAGACACGTATGCAATTGCAAAATGCCAAAAATCTACATATGCGACAGATTGAGATGATGGAGGTACGTCAGATGTTAATTAAACAGATAAGGTGAAAGAAAAATTTAAACGAACAAAGGAAAATATAAATAATCATCAACATTTGATGTTAGCTGTTCAAAATGAATTAGTCTAAACAGTATTTCTGTATATTTCGTGACAAATCAGCTTTTTGTGTTTATTATGCAATAACTGCTAGACAGATTCTCATGATTGTGCATTATTAACGGTTTCTATAAAAAGCTCAATCAAACCTTTTGAAAACTTTTAAATAGGTATTCCATGTTATTTACTTAGAGATCAAATACCAAATTTGATCTCAAAATGATAAAAAGTAAAATATACACAAATAGTATAAAACATTGAAAATGCGTTACAAATGTTGAAAATGTGGAAATATGATATGTCCTTTAAGCATGAATTTTTTTTCAATTATCATCAACCATAAACTTTCATAAGATTTGCGTATTTTATTAAGGGGTATGGGGTTTTTGCAGACTTATCTTAAGAAAAAGAAATATTTAATCATGTAAATTCCTACTGATAATTCCATTACGTCTTTTAAGTGTTTAAGATAGTCCGTACCTTGTTATACTATTTCCATTTCTTTATTTTCTTGATGACAGCTCCTGTGAAAACTTGAAAGAGCGTCTTTTTTACATTATGTATGCATTATTTTATAAAAATATGACGTTTACACACGTACCAGGTTATACCAGAGTCGTAGAAACTGATAGGGATGGAGCTATATCGATAAACGTAAATCCATAACAGACCCGATAGTTTTTTACAAAATGTAAGAAACTAAACTACTGCCAGATACTTTTGTACAAATTTATTAACTAATATTATATTTCATTACAAGATATTACACATATTAATTCTTGATTGATAATGCCAACTCCTTTAAAATTTTCGAAGCTGTTGTATATATAAGTAGGTACTCGACAATGAAACGAAATAATTATAACGACAGGTAATCTTCATTTATTTATTTTAATAAAAATCTGATGAATCGTAGTGATAATTGTCATAGCGATCAATATCATTACTTATTTGGTCACAACACTACAACTATCAAATTAGAACTGTGATCGAGAAAATATAGAAGTGGAAATAATATAGGATATGCTTGAATTTTATTTATATGTAATATAATCCGTACCAAATTTTATGTATATGTAATAGGTGTCCGGCAGAGTAAAATAGCACCTAACTCTTTCTCACCGAGGCGTAGTAAGAGGCGACTAAGGTATTGTACGGAAAGCCTTTATACAAGCAGAATAATACCATAATATGCAATGCTGTCACTTTACTTCTCGTGGGAAAGTAATGGGGACTAAGAATTATTTTAAGTTGTGAAGGGCGCAAATAAGAAAAAAGTGCCGCGTTTTGTACTGTCAATTACGAAATTATTTTATGAGCATTTACGAATGGCGACGACTATATTCAGTAAAGTTTTGCAGTTGATTAAACATAATATAAAATACTTAGATAAACATTTAAGAATGTCTGTGATAGTGGATCCCTTTGTCGTCGTTTCAGCATATCACAAGTCCACTGCTGAACATAGGCCTTCCCCATAGATCGCCACAAAAGTTTGTAGTTCCCATTTTGGGGGATTTTACCATAGTTGCCACGCTTGCCAGGCGGGTTGGCAACCGCAGTTTATTTACTCAGATGTTTCAGCCCATCTTGCCCATCTCCTATTCTCTGTCGACTTTAACGACACCCACGGGATAAGATGGGGTGTATGGATGTGTATTACCTACTTTCTAAACAGAGAGCACCACACATCCCATCCAATGGCGTGCACAGGCAAATTAATACCGCCACCATGAACCGCCAAATATCTAACACCACTACACTACAGCAGTACTAATAGGCAATACAGACCACCAAAGTTGAGACGATGACACGTGTCGCCCCACAACGTGGCAATGTGAAGTGTTATAGACTCAAATTACACAGATAGGATAGATGGACAGTATTTAGCCACTTGAATGCTAAGTGGCTATATGTCCCTTTTTTTGGATATATTGTATCCTCGGATTTTTAAGTGGATAAAATATTTTTGTAAGACCTAGACATGTAACAGCCCACAATGAAGGTCTATATAGGGTTAAAGACTTAATCAAGTAAATTAGCACAAATTACATAGACAGTATATGAACTATTATTGTATTTTAGTAAGACCACTTCACGTGACGCCCCACAAAGAGGCAATGTCAAGTTTTATGACTTAATCGCTCAGTTATTAATGACTTAATATCAATAATATTTTATTTCAGAGTGAAGAATTAGCTAGACAAAAAGCTCTCCGAGCTGAGATGATACAATTAGAAGATGTTTTAGGTCAATTGAGGAAAGAGTATGAGATGTTGCGGATAGAATTCGAGCAGAACTTGGCTGCGAATGAACAGACAGGCCCCATCAACAGGGAAATGCGGCACTTAATAACTTCACTGCAGAATCATAACCAACAACTGAAAGGTGAAGTGTCAAGGTATAAAAGAAAATACAAGGATACCAGCCAAGAATTAAATAAGGTCAGTCAATTTTTCTCTTTAAAGTCACCTTGATGGTAGGATTCCTATGTAGGAATCCATCTAGGTAGGTACCACCCCAGGCCAGTAATTCTGTTGTGAAGCAGTAGTGTGCAAACATTACTGTGTTTGGATATGAAGGGCACTGAGAGCTAGTGACATCAGTTCTTAAATCTCACTGTACACAGTGAGATTTAAGAACTGATGTCTCAGGGTGACGGGCACAGAGATGTTCTGGGTGACACAGCATTTGTTATGCAAAAACATGGCACTATCAGGTGAATGTTTGTCTTGTAAAGTCACTCTATACAAAACAAAAAAATATTATGTTTGTAACTTGAATATGTTGCTGCTGATGAACACTTGGCCAAGTGGTTTAGACTACCTGAATACTGAGTCACGAGTTCTGAGTACACATCCCAGCTGGAGCCAAGATTTGTGCAAAAACTCAAATTGTTAGATTTTGTGTCTGGTTTTGTTGTGATTGTTACACTGCATCTTTTGGTATGCAGCAAACATTTGTGCACATATACAAATGTTGGCTACAGCTGGGATTCGAACCCAGGACCCCTGGCGTGGTAGGTAGTCAGAAACTCTAACCTGTGTCAACTTTATACTTTATACCAAAAACCATATTTACATTAGTCATTGTAATTAAACAAATCAAAGAATAGAAATAAAAGGGTCTGTCTTCATAGTAATTTTAGCATAGTTATAATTAATTTTTTAAGAATTGAAAAATAAATTAAACATTTTTTTTCATAGAAATAATTTTGGGCAGTGTTGTTTATATCAGGAATTAATATTGTTTGTTATTTTGATGAACCATTTCATGAAAGTCCCAATAATTGACCATGTTACTTAAAAATTAATATAAAATAAATTTAAATCTGTCGAATAGACCTTTAGTTTAATCAGTTCAAACATACATACAAGTAATTTTATATGTTAGTTTAGATTAAAACATTATGTATAAATGTATGAACCTTTATGTTTTGTTCAGTTGCGTAAAGAGACAGAAGAGGCGGCAGCCCGTGGTGGTACCACAACAGGCGGAGAGCAGCCTGACGAGAAACCGCTTCCTGTTAAGAAGGAGGAACCAGACCCGGATGTATGTACCAACAATGTTTTCTAGATACTTACATGATAATAAAGTGTTTTAAAAAAAAATATATATATTCTTGCAAAGTAGGATCAAGGATATAATCATAAAGTTGCACCATAATGCAGCTGCGTTTTACCCTATTATACATATTAAAGGCATCCTGAACCTGATATTCCCATTAACTCATAAGAAGGGTTGGCTCGATCGGAGAAGGGACCACTCTCTAACAGAATGCCAGTGTAGTAGCATAACGCTTTTGTATAATGATAGGGCCTAATTACTGGTAATTCAGTCCCAATGGTTGACAACCCACCTTAACGAAATGGTTCATTTTGGGTGTACTATTTGTACAATATATCAAAAAAAGGAGAAAAGGGTAGCAAAGTCGCACACATGAATAAAAAAGGGATATTTTGACAATTGGGAATGGACTTAACACAAAACTTTAAAAACAACACACAACCCACCATAACAGTAATATTAATTCCTAATAACGAGAATGCCATTAATACAAAACAAGATAAAAGAATAATAATGTTAAGTGTTTCCATTGTTAGATGGAAAATATTTTAATTGGAAATTATGCATAGTGGATTTAAATTTATATATTATATTTTAATTTTTGATAATTTTATGTATTATACAATTTACACACTTTTGATGCTTTATCTATGTGTGGGCTTGCAGTCCTCCCTAAAGTAACAAAATATTTATTTATATATGAAAGCAGTCGTAAACTATTTTCCAGTGTCAAGTGACATATCCAGGCATACAATCTTCCAGCAGCAAAACTTAAAAATTTCCATCAACGGTAAAATGATAGTTAACTTTACTGAAGATTTGTTGCACTGATGGAGACAAAACGAAAAGTACCATTTTGGTTTGATATTTCCAATATCTGACACTTTCACAAGCACTTGCTGCATAATAAACTATCAATATTATACATCAAAACCCAAAATATACACCGAATTATACAAAATTTAGAAGCTTGAGAGAATCTACCACCTCATTCCATGGGTGTTGTAAAAGTCGACTAAAGGGAAAATGGAAACCATAAGATGGGCAGCAGCATTCTTTCTGGAACATCTGAATAAATAAACTGTGGTTGCCAACCCCCCTGCCAAGTGTGGCAACTATGACAAAATATCCCCAAAATGAGAGCTTTTGTGGCAACCTATAGTTCAGCAGTGGACTGAAGATAGGCCGAATTGATGATGATGAATAAAAAGACTATCGCCACTTTTCAAGTTGGGAGCCAAGTCATTTGTTTACTTGACTTTTGGCAAAAGACCAAAATTGTACTTTTCGTTTTGTCTCCATCAGTCTAGTAAATCTTTATCTGATGGAGATAAAGATTTGCTGGACTGATTAATGATGATGGATCATTCATCAGTCCTGCAAAACTTCAGTAAAAGTCAACTATCATCATTGCTGTCGATCGTAATGAAGTCTTCGTTGTAATTAAATTATTACTCGACATTGGCAAAAAAGGCTCCATTTGTTTTGAAGCTAAATGCCAGAATTAAAAAAAAAGGAAAAAAAAAGTGACGCTGAGTGTTTTGAATTTTGGCGCCAACTCGGCGGTAGTGTTGTATTGAATTTTGTAATTTAATATTGATAGTTTATTATGCAGCAAGTGCTAGTGTAAATTGTACAGTGATTGGGAAAATCCAATTGGAGACCAAAGTTGTACTTTTCTGTTTATCTCCATCGGTCGAACGAATCTTCAGTAAAAGTCAATTATCATTTTACTGTCGATCGAAATTATGAAGGATTGTTGCTTGTTGATTTTTTTACCTGGATATGTTTCTTGACACTGGAAAATAGTATACTACTGTTTCCATAAATAAATAAATAATGAATGTGTTGCGTGTCGCGTGCGCAGGGCGAGGAGGGCGCGGGCGGGGGCGGGTGTGCGGGAGGGGGCGGCGGCGGGGGCGCGGGAGGGGGCGGCGAGCGCGCGCCCGCCAAGGAGCACGCGCGCGGCAAACTGCACGAGCAGGACCAGCTCATCAAGGAGCTCAAGCAGCAGCTCAAGTAACCATTCATTTGTTATGCTACGCCTTTTTTTTAAAGCATGCTCGTGAGCCTCCCCAAAAATCCCAATTTGATTCACCTATAATTGGCAATTATAACAATTTCATTAAATCACTAGTTACAACTTTCCATTATTTCGTTTTTATGAAAACGAAGCCTCGCAGTATGGTTTTTTTTCCTTTATCGTGTGTGCGTTTTTACTGACATAAATTTCACATACACAACATAACCGGACCCGAAAACCAACAATTTGTGTTTTTGCACAAATGTTGGCTCCGTCTAGGATTCGAAGCCAGGGCCAGCAGCGTAGAAGTCAGTTACTCTGACCACTAGGCCAACGCGGTCGTCAAATTTGATAATCTATGCATCGAGCATACCCTATACATAAGGTACATACTTACTACCTCGCCTTTTTCCTATATAAGGGGTAGGCCAGACGTGTGTGGCACACGTAGCCCACTTTTCGCCCGCGTGGGAAAAGAGACGCATCGGGTGGCGAACCATGTCGCCGCCATTTTATTAAGAGTCAAAAAATCTTTCTGCCCATTCCGTTCCAACACGCAGTATAGTGGCAACGTTGCATAGTATGGTGTTGTTCTGGCAAGAATAAAGACTGTCCGTACAATACCTTAGTCGCCTCTTACGAAAGTGCCTCATACTAACGCGTCAGTAACGCACGTCACGTCTCGTTTCCCACGTAGATTGTAGATTTGCATCGGGGTTTCTGGGTACTGTTGGTGGGATTCCTATGTAATCCGTCCAGGTAGATACCACGCCGAACCAGTTACTCTGCCGTGAAGCAGTAGTGTGCAAACATTACTGTGTTTCGGTATTAAGCGCACTGAGAGCAAGCGTAATCACTGGGCATTGGGCAGACGTCGCACTTACCATGAGGTAAACGTAGCCAAAGTTACCCGCTATAATATCAGATATCTGTCAGTGAAAGTCGCGTCAGAATCGGTCCAGCCGTTTCGGAGATTAGCCGGTACAAACAGAAAGACAGACAAAAATTTAAAAAATAGTTTTTCTTACAAGTACCGTATATACTTTCATAAGTATTGAGTAAAAAGCTGTTATTATTATGTTATGTTATTACAAACAGACACTTCTATTTTATTTATTTGTATAGATTTTTTTGTTCATTTTGTGAGTTAGGCTTATTAAAAATGTAAAAATGTTGATTTTGTAACAATATTAACCAACAAAAACTTTTTTTGACACGCTTTTTTATTAGTTTGAACTGTATGTACGAGGGTGGATTGAAAAGTACTCTGCCTAACCAAGAAAATAAACACATACTAAATCAGTTATATTTTTATTTTTCTACATAATCACCATCAAGTTCAATACACTTTTGCCACCTCCCCTTCCAAGCATTTAGACCGTTAAAAAAAATGATTCTTCCTTAGAGTCAAAATATGCGTCTACAGCTGCTTTGACCTCGTCGTTTGTCGAAAATCTTTGACCTCCCAAGTGCTTTTTTAGGTTAGGGAACAGAAAGAAGTCTGATGGTGCCAGATCAGGTGAATACGGCGGATGCGGTAACAGTTCAAAGCCACAGTTGTGAATTCCAGCCATTGACTGTACTGACGTGTGAACACGGGCGTTATATTGATGAAACAGGACTTTTCTTCTGAGCATTCCTCGACGTCTTTCTTTAATTTCCTCTCGTAAACGACGTAGTAAGTTGCAGTAGTAATCAGAGTTTATAGTCTGACCCCTTTCAAGATAATCAATCATAATCACACCTTTCGAGTCCCAGAATACTGAAGCCATCACCTTATTTGCCGACAAAATCGACTTAGCCTTTTTAGGGGGTGGTGAACCAGGTCTTCTCCACTGTTTTGATTGTTGTTTTGTTTCCGGTGTACAGTAATGAACCCATGTTTCGTCCATAGTAACAAAACGATTCAAAAAATCATCTGCATCGGCTTCAAATAACTCCAAACAGTCGCGTGAAATAGTCAATCGCGTCCTTTTTTGTTCAACTGAAAGCAGTCGCGGAACCCACCTCGCAGACACCTTGTGGAAACCCAACTCGTTGACAATGATGTTTTGAGTTCGTTCATAAGAGATTGCCTATAATCTCGGCTATCTCTCTAATTTTTAATCTGCGGTCTCCCATTATTAAATCAAGTACTTTTTTAATATTTTCGTCAGTAGTTGACGTCGAAGGCCTTCCAGAGCGGGGTTCATCTTTCACACTCTCTCTACCACGCTTAAATTCTGCTATCCATTTTTTGACGGATGAATATGACAGAGCACAATCGCCTAATGTACTGACCATGTCATCATGGATGGCTTTTGATGATAGCCCCTTCTTATGGAGGTACTTAATGACGGCACGCTGCTCGATTTGCTCCATTCGCGGAAATTATGATCGATTACTTTGTTAATAAATTTATAAAATCACAACTAATTATCGCACACGTTTCGAACTTCACACAATGAACTAGTCTGAACTGAACTAAATAATGTGGGTAGATTTGATTTTTAGAATTGAATGGATCTGTGTTAGGCCGAGTACTTTTCAATCCACCTAGTATGTATGTAACGGAAACTTCTAATTTAATTTTACCTAATTCCATACAATAATTGAAATAATCCAGATACAACGGCTTGTCGGCTCGGTTGGCGCAGTGGCTAAGCCCTTGGCTTCTGCGCCGCGGGTCGCGGGTTCGATTCCCGCACAGGACAAATATTTGTATGGCCTACAAATAGTTGTTCCGGGTCTGGGTGTTTGTGCATGTGGAATTTGTCTGTAAAACGCACAATCGACACAGGAGAAATGCTTCTGGGGGACATCGTTTTTTTACAAGAAGAAGAAGACTAGACAACAGATAATTTAAATTTTGCAGACATAAGAAACAATGACAATACAATAATTTCATCACCAGGAACATCAGATGGTTGTTCAAGCATGTGTTTTTTATCTTGTATAATTATGTATAATCAATTTTATTATGTTGTATTTATGTTATGTTTTTGATGTTACAGGAAAGCAGTAAACGAGCAAAAGGAATTGAAGCTGTTACTGGATATGTATAAAGGCGTAAGCAAAGAGCAACGCGACAAAGTGCAGTTAATGGCCGCCGAGAGGAAAGCGCGCCAAGAACTGGAGGATCATCGGCAAAAGGCCAAAATGGCGCAGGTGAAAAAATTACCTCCATGTTAAAAGCACTCGTGTGTCACAGACAAATCTATGCAGAAGTTGAATTATTCTTTTAAAATCTTTAACAGTTATTACATGGACAAAAATAACCAACAGGTATTAGGTAATCGCTACCAAGCTATTTAAAAAAAATAAGCTTGCTGGGTTGCATGAGATCCTCACAGAAGGTGGATCCGTTTTATTTATTTATTTATTTAGATTGCTTCACATGAAATTAAATTATAAAATTATAAAATTCATGTACCCTGTCGGGCGTGGCAATGAATGTATGTGAGTTTAAAAGTGTGTTAGTGGTCACTGTGGCTTCGCTACATTACATGAAGAACCAAGATGTCACAATGTACAATAGAATGCCTCATTGTCACCAGTGGTTGGTTATATTATTATGTATTATAGCATATTTGCTGTTTAAGTCTATAGCCTGTTGGAAGGTATTTTACTCCTTCTCTGGTCGAGCCGATTTATCAATTTAACGTGCGCCAGCTACCTACCTGTAGCATGGGTATGTTGTGTACCACTGCAGTATGAATGAGACGTGGCAAAAGTATGGCTTTAGCAAGATTGGAACAATTGCATCTGGAACACTGCTAAGTTCCATCAGTAATATTTTTCATTTGGAACATTCTATTCACTTCATTCATTGAACAACTTTTAGGATCAGTGACTCAATCTCAAACAACGAACGGCTCGCATTTGGTTCATAGAACACGAACATTAGTGTCACTGACCGCCTGACAGGTGAAATGATCGAGTTCCAAATAAAACATCTGTACTGACACAAGTGTTCCAGAGCATTACGATCACATTGATGTTTCGGGACAGTGCACCGGTTCACTAAAGAACTACACACGTCTAGTATATGTAAACACATATAGTCACGCCTTTTTCACATATAAGGGGTAGGCGGAGGCTACACATGAAGCCCGGGTGGCAAACCACGTCGAGGCTAAATTGGTAATAAAAAAAAACTTACTCTGTTGCGTTCCCACGAGCAGTATTTTTTTTTTCATTGATAAAAGTGACGGAACGAGCAAAACGTTTACCCGATGGTAAGTGCAACGTCGGCCCATAACAAATGCTGTGTCACCCAGAACAGTGTGACACCACAATGCGTCCGTCACCCTGAGACATCATTTCTTAAGTCTCATATGCCCTGTGATTACGCTAGCTCACAGTGCCCTTCAAACCGAAACACAGTAATGTTTGCACACTACTGCTTCACGGCAGAATAACTGGCCTTGGGGTGGTACCTACCTAGACGGATTCCTGCATAGGAATCCTACCACCAGTAAGCGATGCGAAAGCATTGCGTATTATCGTGTTACTGTTCACGAAAAAAGGCTGCCCGTACAATATCTTAGTCGCCTCTTACGACACCTCGGTAGGAAAGAGGTGAGTGCTATTCTACTGCCGGACGTTGACGACATTGGCAACGTTTAATGTAATGTACAAATTTGACAGGAGAGTAAACGCGAGAGGCGGCTCGCGGACGAGGACGCGCTGCGCAAAATCAAGCAGCTGGAGGAGCAGAAGTACGAGCTGCAGAAGCAGCTGTCCTGCGCGCGGCCCAGCACCGACCCGCTGCACGCATTCTCCAGACCGTTTGCCGGTTCGCAGGTATTTAATCACGAAGTAAGAGACGCTCGCAAAGATTACTTTCAAATTAGAACATTCTATAACCAACCGTTAGGCGTGTCTTGCCATAAAAGAGAGTTAAGCTCTAAGTGACTGACCACAGCACTTGTCTACCAAAACAGGCTTGCTGACTTCAACATCGTTCATCATCATTTCAGCCTATCACTTATCCACTGCTGAACACACAAAAGTTTGTAGCTCTTAATTTGGGGGGATCTTGCCATGGTTGTCCACGCTTTGGCAGGCGGGTTGGCAACTACAGTTTATTTATTCAGATGTTCCAGGTAGATGCTGCTGCCCATCTACTGGTTTTCATTTTCCATCTGTCGACTTTTACGACACCCGTGGGATGAGATGGGGTAGATTCTCTTAAGCCGACAGCACATGGTAACTAACAAACTTGCTTGCTGACTAAGTAGCCTATATTTGTTTATGTTTAAGTCAGTAAGTTAAGTTTTTTTTTAAATACTATAAGCAGATCTAAAATTGTTAAAAGAATTACGTAAAAATCATTTCATTTTTATTTTAATCCCCAATAGATAAATCATTTAAATTTTTATGTCACAAATTACAAAATTGTATTTATATCAGTTTCATGGTTGTCATTGGTTACGATATCACAAATTATACTAAGCAAAATGTTGCTAGGCGTCACAGACGAAAAGTAACTTAAAAATTCTGATTGTCTAATTTAGTATACTCAGAAATTTGTTTGCTCAGACACGGTCATTAACATCTTCAGTCCACTGCGGAATGTAAGAACTTTGAGATTTGCCACAGTTGCAACCCTTGGCAGGCTGATCGACGAGCTAGTACCAGAAGCCTCAGGGTCTGCTGCCCATCAGTGCTCTGGGTATTTAAGGCCCTTCAGATTTGAGATTGTCATTCCACTTTCTCTCTGATGGTCACGTGATTTTTCTGGTATGTGTCTCAGCCGATTTTACGACACCTACCTTGCTTAGGAATATTTGAAGTAAACTCTGCCTGAATTTACTCTTATGGAAGCAAGTGACGAGACTAGTAAGTCGTTCATGGTGCCGAGCAAGTGCTATGCCTGCTCTAATCTTTTGTGGTATCACCCAGATATTTGCTTTGGAAAGTTTTGTGACATCGATTTTTAAGTCTCGTAAGCCCTTCAGATCGAAACACTGCACATCACTGTTTGACGTACATAACATTGAGTAACTGGCACCGCGGCGGTACCTACCGAGTCGGACGTTTTTTCACTGTTTGACAACTAAGATCCGGCCGCTGAGAGAATGCATGTTTGACAGTTCGTTATCGAATACGATATAACATCGAACCGGCGAACACATTACGACAAAAACTAACACTAACTAAACAAAGAAATGATATAATTACGTCAATTTAAACTAAATGTACACGTTTATCGCTAAAAGTACGCCAATCTGTTAACCGTCAAATGTGCATTCTCTCAGTACAGTTAGGGTTTCCAATTTTTTGTAGATTAAATAGAGTACAGCTGATTTCAGAGTGGGTAAATTGAGAGTACAGATTAATAAAAAAGATTACCTATCAAGTTTTTACCGTATACTGTTTATATAACATCTGCGTTGTTTAATTATTCGCCCTGCAGTTCTTTTCAAATTGTAACTACCGAATATAAACTGTCCATGTGTATGTTCAGTTTTTGTGAACTGATTTTTTAAATCAGTTTAAGTAAAAAGAGTATTTTAGCGTACTCTATTAGAGTTATGGATTATTAGTAGTTAAGAGTATTATGCTCTATTTTAATATTATTTATTTTAAATATTTTTTTAATAATAAAACTTGCTCTTAAGGTCTGGCTCTATGTATGTACAGTTTATTGTACATAATAGGCCCAGACCGGGATAATCCGCGACCCGTAGTTTATTTGCGTGCGCCAACCGTATCGAGATAAAGTAAAATATTTATTTGTAGGAAGAAGAAGCACTCCTGAACGAAATGGAGGTGACGGGACAAGCTTTCGAGGATATGCAGGAGCAGAACTCGCGACTGATCCAGCAGCTGCGCGAGAAGGACGACGCCAACTTTAAGCTGATGTCGGAGCGCATCAAGGCCAACTCGCTGCACAAGTTGCTGCGCGAGGAGAAGCAGCTCCTGCAGGAACAGGTAGCTGCAGAGTGAGCTTTTCACTCGTTCTGGTTATTTCACTCATACTACAGAGCGCCTGGTAGCTCAAGAAAAGGGTTACTGACCTTAGAGATCTGAGTTCGATCTTTCGTGTAATAATAAATGCATCCGCGGTGAAGGAAGACGAGGGGAAACCTTAACTCACGGTGTTTTCATAAAAATATTTACAGAACATGTGAAGTCCTCCAACCTTCATTGGAGCAATGTGCGGCGGATTCTTCCCGGTTTCAAAACCCTCTCTGATGTAAAAGGAGGCCTGTGTTCAGCAGCGGGACAAATATATGCTGTTACTTTTTACAGACAGATAGTCCTTTACATAAATCAATCAAATAAGTACAGATAATGAAATAATTTTCGTAAAAATGTCACTAACAATTTCTATTAAATTTTATAGGTGGTGACTAGAGACCAACAGATCGAATCAATGGGCGCTGTTGCCCGACGGTTAGAGGAAAAGGAGAGATTGCTCCAAGCGACCCTGTCTGCAGTGGAGAAAGAGTTGCTTCTCCGGCAGCAGGCCATGGAGATGCACAAACGCAAAGCCATCGAGTCCGCGCAGTCCGCTGCAGATCTCAAGCTGCATCTAGGTGAGCTCCACGTAATGTTTTAAAGCATTAAGGTCCCAACACCACAACCACCACCGCGGCTGCAACTTTCGAATACTGTCGGAGGCTATCAACCGCGCAGAAGACAATATAGTACCACAAGAGTATATAGGGACTTTCGCTTTCTAACCTATCCGCGTCCGATGTTACTCTCATCCGGTAAGGTCGGCTAGGATACAGTGTCAGAGAAATGAGGACGAAAAAAAACGATTTGTTTTCCAAAATTGTTGGCTCCTGATGGAATTTGAACCCATGACCCGGTGTAGAGGTCAGGTACTCTGACCACTATCATCTGATATATCAGCTAACAAATCGCTACACATACAATTTTGGGCACTAGATTTAGATCAGTTTCGGCTTTTTTAGATTTAGAACAAAATAGTTTTTTTTTTTAATATATAATGGCGTCCTGGTCGAATCGGCCACCACGAAGACATCCGACCACTGTTAGAAGCTATAAGCTTCGCAGGATTAAGTGCCACAAGTGTACGCGCAATATGATCTGAGATAGGCTAGGCGGCAGTTTCGAAGACACAAGGACCATCACAACACAACCAGACTCGAAGGCCATCAATTTGTTTTTGCACAAATGTTTGCTCTGGCTGAGATTCCAACAACAAAACAATTTCGGTGCGGTAGTCAGGTACTCTACACCATGAGGCCACACATATTAAATTATATACTAATTACTTAATACAATATTAATCTCTAAACTGAAAGAGGATATGCCGTTTCAATCACCACAAACCACGTACTATGTCTAATTAATAAAAAAAATATCTTTGTGTAATATTTATATTTTATGTTTTGCAGAAAAATACCATGCTCAAATGAAAGAGGCGCAGCAAGTCGTCGCCGAGAAGACTAGTGCTTTAGAAGCAGAGGCTTACAAAACAAAAAGATTACATGTAAGTACAAATAAATGAAATTTTACTCTTTCTAATACTTGTAGAAACTCTTTTTTGCTTACGACTTCCCCCCTAGATGGATTATATTGTTCTGGTTACCCTCGCTAGAGGTGAAATGTGAAGAGAAAGCTTTGTACCATTTTTAAAAGCATATTGCGCGCAAGGAAGAGTGTGAGATTTGGCATAGTTAAAGTTAATATGGAGTGCAGAAAGCTATAATTTATATATAATATGTGTTACAAATACATTAAATTCAATAAAATAGCTAATGAATTGTCTAAAATATTTTAAAGAATTAAATTATTCATTTTCATATTTTATTTTCAGGAGGAGCTTGCTATCCTCAGGCGTAAAGCCGAAAGGATGAAGAAGATGGAACAAGCTGGTAGCAGTATGGATGAAGTGTTGCTGGAGGAGATCCGGGAATACAAAGAGACCCTAACGTGTCCATCTTGCAAAGTTAGTAAAATTACATTAAAAAAAAAAAAGAAACAGTAGTCTTATATGCATCATCATCATCATCATAATATCAGCCTACCACTAGTCCACTGCTGAACATACGCCTCTAGGCGATTTTGCCATTGTTGCCAGGCAAGTTTTCAACTGGAGTTTATTTATTCAGATGTTCAAGGAACATGCCCATCTCCTGTTTTTTATTTTCCCTCTATCGACTTTTACGATGCCCACGGGATGAGATGGGGTGGTAGATTCTCTTAACCGGCTACCATACGGGGATATATTTATGAATAATAACTATTTGGTGTCTGCCTACACCAAAAGACTAAAGACCTCTTGAAGAAAGGATAATATACTAAATGAACACGTACTTAGGAAGAGTCTCGAAAGTTATTCATACATATGTCCTTCTCAGAATGTAATTAATAAGAATATTTTCATCGCTTGCCCTACAGGTAAAGCGCAAGGACGCAGTGCTTACAAAATGTTTCCATGTGTTCTGCTGGGACTGCTTGCGGACTCGCTACGAGACGCGACAAAGAAAGTGTCCCAAATGCAACGCGGCCTTTGGAGCCAACGATTACCACCGACTCTACCTCTCCACATAAACACTGGACGGCACAACATTCTATCTGTATATACGTGACCGGAGGGTAAACTCTAGAAACACTATGTGTTTAATGTGAATTTAATATTTATTTCAACTTTCATAAGGAAATGAGTTGATGGGATCTCAAATATTGAACTTCAATCTTAAGACCGAAGGTACAAAGACTCCCTTTCTGATATAAGTTGATGGTTTGTAACTTAATGGATGTTTCTTATAAAGAAACCTAATTTATGTACAAGTACCACTAACAATGACCTTTCTGTATTATCGCTTTGAAAGAAGTCATATAAAGTTTGAGGTAGGCAGTATTGAAGAGAATTTCAGCGAAATAAAACTCTCAGGGTAATAAAACTTTATTCAGACGCTTAAAGATGATATGTGTATTATTTGTATCATACTGTTAGCACAATATCTACTGTTTGTAAATATATTCAATTTCTAATTGCATACAGTGTCAGAAAATGTTGTCGACATTCTGTGACAACTCTCTTTTCAGAACATAATGCCCACAGAAAAATGCCTCGCTTTAGATAATTTTTAAATGTCATTCAGGTACAACCGGTGATTATTACTGACATTATAGTATTCAGGCTGGTAAAAAGCCGTGATAGCTCAGGGGCTAGGCGCTCTCTGTATCACAGTACGCGAGTGACTGTATAGACTGTGTAGTGACGGCGCCTCTGAAATTGTTAATTTTAATTTTAAGTGCCGATTTACCACTTGCTCGCCGGTGAAGGAAAACATCGTGAGGAAACCAGCACGTCTGAGGAATAAAAAATATTTCGAAGACATGTGAAGTCCGCCAACCCGCATTGGAGCAGTGTAGCGGACTCTTCCCGGCTCCAAAACTCTCTAGAAATGAGAGGAGGCCTGTGCTCAGCAGTGAGACATTTAGAGGCTGTTGCTTTTTATAGTATTCAGGGGTAGCAATGGACATTTTTTCATTGCGGTTGGTTACACGGCTCTATGGGCTACAGTGACCGTTTAACATCAGGTGTGTGCTTGTTTATCATGATTACCGAAAAAAAGAGCGAATGTGACAGAAGCGTAACTTATGTATTTTTGACATTTGATTAAAAAAAATGAACATGAATTAACAAAAATGTAACTCACTGTAAAATAATTGCTCGGTGTATAAACAATTGTTTATTCATCGATAAATATTAATTAAGGATAACAGAAATGTTGCACACAAAATCAACCGTGACATTTTACTGTCATCGTACCCAAAGTTTCACTTCAAAACATTAATATTCAAAATAGCCTAGACTTTAATATGTGTAAGACCTATGTTAAGCAGTGGACTAATTGCAAGCTTTAGAGTAAATGATGGTCATATTGTGACAACCTCTGAATACTGTCGGAAGATATAATTTGTTATAGACACATTTTTCTTTATCATCTCACTGCATAGAAGCTCTGTTTTACTTAAATCTCACGAAATTTTAAAGTAGCAACTGAAATGTGAGCAGTATCGAACGAAACATTGCATGTGGTTGTGAGCTTGTGAGTTAAACGTCTTCACTAAATGTATACACATCATTCTAGCTATCGTAAATGTTACTAATGAAACTATTGTCTGATACTAACATTATAAAAAAGGATTTTCCATTTTCAATAACTTGTAAATTATTAATAACTGTTACATTTACCTTTAATTGTGACAATTACTTAACTAAAAAAATGGCTAAAGACTGCGTATATAGTCGCTATGTCGGTAGGTAAAAGGATTTTCTAGAATTATAATTGAAATTTCAAACTACTTTTCTATATAAACTACTTTAAATATATATCCGGTAATCGGTTGATTATTCATTCCTTATTTTATAATACTTTCCATGTATTTAATTATGAAATAAACATACACAATCATTGTAAGAATTAAAATGCATTTTGCAGCCATGTATGGTCATACATTTTTTTGTTAGTTTTGTATATTGAGAATATCATGAAATCGAACAAGTGAATTGTCTGTATTTAAGTTATTATAATAGTGCAATTTCAGTGACATGACTATGGAAGTTACTGATTTCTGATTTAGGGAGCTTTTATGATAAATGTACATGTTTGGCTTGTTAGTAGCTGAAACTGTTGACCATAGACTATTGATACATAGCGGTTGAAATTAAAAATATCATCGTTAATTCAAACATTCTTTCGAAAGTGATGAGGGAAATATAGTGTCAATATTAGAAACATTCTAGAACTATATATAGATAGTTTAATAAATTATACCACAGCTGCATAATTGACTGATATACTTATGTATTGATTTAGTTGTAAGCACAATTTAAGTTTCAGTTCAGTTAATTTTGTAAGTATTTTGCACACTGTATTTATGAAAACATTAAATCACCATCATATAAGTCTTTGAATTTATAATAATTTTCTTTTATATTATTAAAACGAGCTATTTGTTTAAAAATCTGAATGTTACATTTATTACTATATTAGTAAAAGATATGTTTCATGGCTTCAATAGTTCAATGTAAAGGTTAAAGTAGTTATGTTCAAAGTTAACTTTTTTTTGTAATTAATGTTAATTGATGGTCAACATCGATGTTCGTATTTGAAATAAGATAACACTATTCGAGCCTTCTTATTGATGTTGCATTGTGAAATGGTGGCATGTTGCTTCTTGCGGCCCCAATTAGCTTTAACAAAGAAGATATCTCTTTTATAATGCATTATTATACATTCATGTTAGACTTTTGGTGTAATATTATATCCTAATAAAATTTACTGGTAAGACAAAATTGCACTCATCTTAAAAACATTGACTGTTTAGTATTCCAAAATATACTTCATTACAATTATAAATATTGACAAACTAAAAATAAACATGGTTAAAAAGTTGAATGAAATAAACTCAACTTTTGATGATTACTCTATCTAAAATTGTAATATAATTTAATTCATGTGAAATAAATGTCTCAAACAAATATATGTTTTACCTTTACTCACATATTCCAATATCTCCTAATTATTCTGAAGTGTAAAAAAAGTAAAGTAACAGCCTATAAATGTCCCACTGCTTAGCATATGCCTCCTCTCATTTCTGAGAGGGTTTTGGAGCCGGTAAGAGTCCGCCACGCTGCTCCAATGCGGGGTTGGCAGACTTCACATGTCCTCGAAATATTTATTATTCCTCAGACGTGCCGGTTTTCTCATGATGTTTTGCTTCAGCGCCGAGGTCGTGGTGAATCGACACAAAATATTAACAATTTTAGTGGTGCCGGCACCGGGAATTGAACCGCCCGCCTAGCCCCTGAGCTACCACGGCTCCCTAGCCCCTGAGCTACCACGGCTGCCTAGCCCCTGAGCTACCACGGCTCCCTAGCCCCTGAGCTACCACGGCTCCCTAGCCCCTGAGCTACCACGGCTCCCTAGCCCTGAGCTACCACGGCTCCCTAGCCCCTGAGGTACCACGGCACAGTTCTAAAGCGTAGTCCGTCATATCTGCTGGTGGCTTAGAGCTATGTCGTCCCGTGTCATAAAAGACGACAGAGGGAATATTAATAAACCAGAGACGACTGCGTGGCCTAGAGGTATTACCTGTCTTCTATGCCGCCGGTCCTGGGGTCGAATCCCAACCGGAGCCAATTTTTTTGCAAAAACAAATTCTTAGTTTTTCTGGCTTTTTTTTGGCAGTCATTTATGAAATCCGCCCCTGCGAAACATTACATATTCTTTGACGATCTCGTAGCTCAGGGGTCAGCGTATCGGCTGAGTTGTAGGTTCGAGGTTCGAGTTCCGGACGAAGCCAATATTTGTGCAACACAAATATGGACCTAACGCATGTCCTGTGTACCAGTTTGCCGTACATATATCGTTGCCAGGTGTCCCAATTTTCAGGGTCTGGTGATACGTCCCGATTCACCCTTGATTTCAAGTTATATTTGTTTTGTTTCTTGTACTAACCAATGGTAACATACTATTTTAATAAAAAACTGCCCACTCAATAAAAATAATTCACGAAAACCGGTTTTTTGTAACTGTACCAGTCCCGATTTAAAAACAAATTCTCGATTACTTTTACCTTCCGTCCCGACATTTGATACACTGGACCTGGCAACATTATGTGTAACCTACACGGTTCGGCGAGTACGAGAGAGTGTCAATCTTATACCTTAACATCATCATCATTTACCTACCTAGATTGCCACGAACCACGGTCCTAAGCCACCTGCATCTATCGACTTCCCGCAAAACCGTGCAGGTTATCGCTCCAACTTGTGGGGTCGTGATACACGGCATTTGCCGGCACTGAGTTGCCACTCGAGAACCTTTCTTACCCAATAATAACCCTTATTAAAACGCTGGGAGCTATAGTTCCCACCACGCAATTTGAAGAGAATCGAATTTTATTTTTGTATGGTGACACTTATTGCAGTTATAATTATTTTTTTAAAAAGGTTGAACGTCCTCACTTGGCAAAGAAGTGTCACTAGTCATTGTGAAAACACTTCAAAGTTACTAAAGTGATTTTGCAACCAAAAGTTACTAATTTTTTATTGATTTTAGTGTAGCGCCGAAAAAAATTTTGTTAAGCTGATTTGAGATTTATTTATGTAGACTATATTGCGGTTGTATGAACCGTAAAACATCCCCAGAATCTTTAGTTTTTAGCTTGGCAGACTTGACTGAGCTTCGGTCTGCTAAGTGAGAAAATATCATTCCAGTGTTCGTCACTGCAATAATTATATAAAAAATATCTATATAAAATACGCGTGTTTGTTACGCGTCTTTCAATGTATTATAATTTAGTAAATGTTACTAGTATTGATGAGTACTTAACATAAAAAAAGGATGTATATACAATTTTGCGTAAAATATTTGTCACAAGTGAAGCAAGGGCAACCTGCTAGTGTGATAAAATATTAATGCCATATTGGACAATGGGAGCTATAATTCCCACTTGTAAGATTTTGGATTTTCAGGAATAGATGACGGGATATATACTTCCCACCAAAAAAGTTGTACTTCCCCCCATTATCAAATCTACGACCCAAAAGTACCCAGGAACCGGTCTAACTATTTTTTTATCGCCTACACAGGCTCGCGTTTTAATAAGGGATCCTTTAGCCATGGGTGGATGAAAAATTATGGTGGTTATTGATTTAAATACATTTATAAGACTTCAACCCACAAAATAGTAGCAATTTTGGTTAATTTAGATATTTTTACACCTTAGCTCAAAGATAGCCCAATGAAAAGTGAATTGGACTGTTTTATTAGCATTGACCCATCTTAGAGGGTTATAGAAAAAATTGTACATCTCTGACGATAGCCTAACTACTCCCGTAGAGGATAATACGTGGCGTAATAAGAAGAGACCAGTGTGAAGGACCGTCGGTCGACTCATTAAAACACAAGCGATCATATGGGATACTCACTATCCGGATAATTCAATAACAGGATTAAACTTCCTACCTCCTCCATGTCGGCGCATATAAGAATATATAATAAAGCCTTGCCGTAAAAAGATGTCGCCGAGGTCAAAATCATTTCAGTGGTTATATCATTTCAGTTTTCAGGAAGAAATTCTGGATTTTTTTTATTTAAAATATCGAATAAAACAACATAGTTTTCATTAATGTTTTATTTACATACTTTACACATCACATAATTTGACAATTTCTTTAGTTTATTCAATACATGGAAGTACTTTGCTAATGAATTATTTTACTATTTCTGGCATGATTTACTCTTACATTAGTTTAACAAGTACAATTTATAGAGATCTTAGCACCTGAAAGCAAGCGGTATGGATGGAATGAATGAACATTTCAATTGTGATTTTGTACGATTAGAAGACACATTCCATAAAGAAATGTACTCAAACTTATTAAAAACTCGAGATACAAAAAGTAAGTAATAATTAAATCAAGATTCTCACCAAGAAGTTAACATTTTAATTTAAAAAGTTCACATTATCAATTTTCCAAATCTCAATACAAGCTCAGTCTCATTTTCAAAAATAATTCACTGCGAAAGTGTTTTAGTAATGTAACAATTGTAATAAAATAATAACTATGATTTTAGGCATGTTTACCTAAATTAAAAATAAATTTAAAGAGGGTAACTCTGCACTTACAATTCGAATATTTTGTGTCGACAATTTTAATTTCTGGCTATACAGAAGAGTTTAATAAAAAGAAAACTTTTATTGTTATTCGAATTTTGTATTTTATTTATTACTGAATGATATTGACTAGATCAAAAAATAAATATTTCGATTAGAATATACCATTCGTATATATTTACAAACGCATTTTATTGCATTATCTGTGATGTAAAGACATACCTAATTCTCTGTTCATGTTATATATAAAAATAAAGGTTGCAGTTGCAACTAAAATCATACAAATTCCGTCTCAAGAAAGACGAAGTACTAATGGCACTTATAAAAGCGAAGCAATCCATACAGTCATCGCATTAATAATAATGTCGCTTGCAGTATCAAATTACTCATCTTAACTATTTTTTAAATAAGCAGGCAAATTCACGTATTATAAAAGATTCAATTAAAGGACTATATAAATATTTTTCTTGGGTATGGGACTTTATGATAGAAGAAATATATATTTTTTCGTTTATTTAAAATGCCCTACGGAATGAAAAATCGTTTATAATATATTAGTAACTATCCTTTGATAAACACATACAAACAACAAATTAAAGTACCACTCAGTTATTTCAACTTACTGCCATTATTTTATTATGAATTTACATCTGGCTTGGACAAACCATGCAGAGTGAGATCAATCAAAATATAATTTTGTATATTTTGCTTCATTTTCAAACCTAATACCTACGTGATACAAGTTCTCTAACAACCTCTGCTGTAACTGGGGCTGCCAACACCAATTTATTAACTGCGATTACGGGATGAATTCATAATTGCATTAAATCCATAACACCCAACAGAATCAATCGTGTCTAACATTTTTTAATGTAATAAACGTATTTAAACAGAAAATTAAAGTGGAAACCCTACAAACAACATTCAACATTATCATTACTAACACTATTAGTGGTCTTACTGTAGGAAAAATCCCTGCTTCTAACAAAATTCATTTTTTATGATACTTACCTTAATTCGCAACACACCATTGTTTATATTATTTCTTAGATATTAATTACGTATATTTAAATGTGTCTGAAAACAATCTCGTCATGCCTAAGATAATTAGGGCCGACGTCTTTTTTAGACGAACGGGATAAGGTTGAAAACGCCTTTGTAGCAAAATTAACTCATGATTACTCAGGTTTAAGATATATGTAAATCATGTACTTATAACATGGATAAAAATTCAAAGAGCTGATTACCGTACGTAATATATATTATCGAAAAATAAGTGAATTCATAGGAAGATGTCCAAAAGCCTAAAATATATTTGGCAACACTTATTTTAGCATTAATGTGACATTAAAATGAATAAAGACTTTTGGCGTTTTGGCGTCAACTCGAAAAGTGGCGGTAGTGTTTTTATTTAATTTTGTAATTTCTATACATGTATTGAGTATTGATGTTTAATGTTGATAGTTTATTATGCAGCAAGTGATCGTGGAAGTGTACAGTGATTGGAAAATTCAATTCAAGATCAAAACTGTACTTTTTGTTTTGTCCAGCAAATCTGCAGTAAAAGTAAACTATCATTTTACTGTCGATTAAATTTAGAAGTCTCGCCGCTTGAAGATTGTAGACTTGGATATATGTTACTTGACAATGGAAAATAGTTTACGACTGTTTCCATTAATAAATAAATAACATGAATAAATGCCTCATTGTTACGGTATTTGAAGTAAACATTGATATTTTTTTAATTGTTTATAAATTATTTTTAATGACGTCGTTACAGTCAATATGTCAAGTGACGAATATTTTATTAATTTCACTGGCGCTTTTAAGATTTCTAATAAATAAAATGTTATTCAAGTAAATAATTTTAGATAATGTTATACGCGGTTAGTAATTTTAACTAGGAGGAGATACGATGTAAGCTTGAGTATGCTAAATAATTTATATTCCTTAAAGAATAAAAATCAATTATTTTCTTGCAATAAGAAATAAGAGACTAATGAGTGTTATCAACATTATTATTTCTTATAACGTAAAAACTAAGATGCTAAGGTTAAAGTCCTTAGCGGAAAACACAATCTACACAAATCTTTTATGATCTGCAGTAATCGTCAAAAATACCGTCAATGGATAACTTAGTAAATACAATTCTTTCATGAAACATTCAATAAATAATTAACACTTATGGCATCGCTCAAACAGCATTTTGATCTCTCGTTTCCATTCTGAAATTATCATAGCAATATCAAATTATTTTATAAACGATTTCTATAAAGTCTACCTTTATGACATCATCGAACGTTTCAGAAGCGAACAATTTGGGTTAGTCTAAACGCCTACGCACGCCGTGACAGTTAAACCAACAGATATGGATAAAGCTATACGAAGAAAAAGACAGCTGCCAGCGCGTTTTTTTTATTGTATCTCCCTATAAGCTTTACGGTCGCGATGTGCGTAGGCATTTTTCCATTTCCACACATAACACAGCTTTTATGGCATGAGTTGACGATCTTTGACGTTGTACCGTTGTAAGAACAATGATATTATAAAATAAAAGAGTAGATACGTTACCAGCGTTCCGTAAGTGAAGCTAAGAAAAGGCGACAATGGAGAACACAAAAGGGTTAAAATCCAACATCAAAGCTTAGACTACGTACGTTATATTAGTTTTATTTCACGTAAATACATGCAGTAATACGGAAGTTATTACTACGATAAGTTTAGACCACGTTTTAAATTGCCGAGATTACGCGCGCTACCTGTGTGACGTCACGGGTCCCGTGGTGTCGCACCCGCGCTTCCCGCCATAGTGAAACTCATACAAATAAAGTTAATCGCGCGCGCTTTGTTTTAATTCTCTTGCCGAAATAGTATGTAGTTTGTTAATGTTATAACAAATAATAGTTGTATATATGTTTCATTTATTAAATTCCTGTAACCATAAATAATACACCATGGAAAAACGATTTCAGAAAGGCCTGTCGGACAATCTGCCAAGAGTGGATAGCTTGATGGTGGCTCAATATTTAGTACGCAATAAATATTTTACGGATGAAATATATAGAAAAGGTATATCTTATTTATTAAGCATAATTTGTTCTAACACTTAGGATAGGTAGTAACGTAATTATCTTAACGTGATATTAACTTCATGGACTAGAGAAAAAAATACCTAAATACCTATTATGACAGAATAAAAAAATGCTTTAATAATAAAATAACTTCCTGTTTGGTTGTAATTCATGATTTTGTAACGTTTTGTTAGGTACCTTCCCAACGAATAACCATTTTCTTAGAAGTACCTACTTACCTACCTAGTACCTTAAATAATAAACATGAAATCAGATTTGTTTATTCGACAATAAATATTCATGTAGTTAATTTTCAGTAAAATAATATATCTATAACGACAGTGAGAAAATTTAGCATTTTGTTCAGCTTAAGCGGTTAGCATCCACTTCTTTCTGGATTTGGATCTTCCAGCTTTTCCAGTGTTTTTACATTGGAATTAAAACACTGAGGCACAGCAGAGTATTTATTATTAATTTTTAGCCACTACCCTAGATGCACTTTAGCAAAATTTCACGAATGAAAGTAAGCGCGAGCGATCAGTAAACGAATGGCCCATCCCGCCCGGCCGGCGACAGGACTGGTGACGTCATCCCGCGATCGAGAGCCGCCTGCGTTTTAAAATATTTTTTAACGAAAATGCGCTCTTTGATCTTAATTTTCTCAGCCATCTTTAAACATAGAAACAAGTAAAAACGCAGTTTTTTTCGTAATTTTTTCTATATTACTTTGGCATTTACCTCTCTGAGTTTGCGCGAAAAATGGCTGTAATGGCTAGAAACGAATTATATTTATATAAATATTGGTATGTCTGAAATAGGTATTTGAATAGCTTTACATTATTAATAAAAAATCATGAAATCATTAAAACATTTATCATTATAGAGCGTCAAAAATAAACACTGTCAAATGCTCGTTAGTAAGGACGCTAGTTACACCACCTAAAAAGGGTATAAAAGGGTCGATCTGGATGAAATATGGGCCAGTCGTAATTTAGACTTTGCAGTGAACACACGTGAACAAGTAACCCAAGTAAGAACGAGTAAAGATGGACACCAGCTCTGAAGAAGCCGCTCAAGTGATTGCCCTATTGCAGTCGGGGATGCGGCAGTGTGACGTTGCTCGACAGTTGAACCTGTCCCGTTTTTCAGTTCGACGGGTGTTCCAACGTTTTCAGCAGACTGGTGGTTATGTTAGAAAACCGGGATCTGGAAGAAAACGGTGCACATCAGAAAGAGATGACCGTTTCATCGTTACGGAATCTTTACGAAACCGTTTTACAAATGCTGTTGAGTTGCAACAACAGCTTCGATCAACTCGGAGAACATCTGTGAGTGTTTCTACGATAAGAAGAAGGTTACACGAAAAGAGTTTAACAGCCCATAGACCTGCTAAAGGTCCAAAACTTACTGCACAGCATCGCAGAGATCGCCTAGAGTTTGCTCGCAATCATTGCGAGTGGACTCTAGAACAGTGGCGGACCGTACTCTTCTCTGATGAGACGAGGGTCTGTCTCTTCTGCAATGACAGACGTAGAAGGGTCTACAGAAGACAGGGGGAGAGGTTCACACAACCCTGCTTCGAAGAATCTGTCGAATACGGGGGTGGCTCGTGTATGTTTTGGGGCGGCATTTCCGGCGACGGGAAAACGGAACTTGTGTGCGTTTCCGAGCAGAGCTCCAAGATGCGGTACTTGAAGAGTGGGAACAAATACCCCAAGAGGCTGTTGCGATCCTTGTAAGGTCCATGAAAGATCGCATGGAAGCCGTTATCAAGGCAAGGGGGGGTAACACTAGGTGTTAAGAACTTTTTTTGTATTAAGTTTTTTTTTTAAATTATTAATTTTCAAATTTGTACATACCCTGTCTTTTTCTTTAATTTCTCTTTCGTCTCGTTATAAAAGTAAAATTCAATTAAAATTCCTGAAAGCTAATGAAATTACCTTTCGAATGATACCCTCAAACCACAACATTGCCATTGGCCTGTTGTGTTAAAATAGTATTTAAATTATTTTTTTCGGATGTGCGATTTTTTTGACGCCGAGTGTAGTTACGCCACTGCCTTCTGTGAATATGATATAGATTTCTGGGAATAGATACAGTATCTATGTATTATAATATCATTGTATAAGTAACGGTGCAAAGACTAATATCGATTGTCATGTCATATACACAGTTAAAATTATTATAATTTTAATTAAAAATACATTATTCCAGTCCTTTGATATACACATGGCTTGCACGTTTAATTTTTACCAAGCGTCGTGTATGTCATCTGATGTGTGCGGATGCGGGGTCAGTGACCGGCGGCTAGGTGGCGGGCGGCGCGGCGAGCGCGAAGGCGAGGCGCTCGAGGCGGCGCTGCAGCGCTGCGAGGCGCGGCCAGCCGTCCACCGTTGCAAGCGTGCTCAGCGCTGCATCGAGCGCTTCGTATCGCTGCCGCCGCTCATTCTCGTCGCAACCTACTAACTCCTGCAATGAAATCATGTTTTTTATAGATAAATATATTCACCCCTTTCCCATATATGGGGTAGGCAGAGGCTACACATTTTCACCCCCGCGGTAAAAGTGACGGCTGGTGACACACCTACCAAAATGGCGGCTAAGAATCCTTATAAGAAATAAAATAAAGTTATTATTATGGGGTATTTCCATGGTTTTCCCGTTTAATTGACATATAAATATACAAGCGCATAGATAGATAAATAAAATAAATAAGATGTCACAAGACATACTTAACATAATGCCATACAATAAAATATATAAATAAATCCCCAACTTGAAGGAGACCTAGGCAGGTAGACCAAACGGCCGAGGTTTAGAGGGAAAGGGAAAGCCTCGGAGCGACCCGCCACAGAGTTCCAGTCGCCTCAGCTGTCGAGAGAGACTGACTGGGATTATACTATATTGATTATACTATACTGGGATTAACTTATTATAGTGAGTAATTGATTTTGATCGATTTAGACTCTTTTCATGTTACGTTTAATATTTGAATTAGATGTTTTTTACTAGAACAAACAACCAAAGAAGTTAAGTACTCCATAATGAAGTAAAGCTGTTATACATATACAACATTTTTTATTTAATTTAAATATATTTATACTGAGTATAGTGAACATTCCTCAAATCCTTTCACTTATGAATAGAAAATAAGTAAAAGAATAAACATTTCTACTTTTCATTCATCATCATCATCATTTCAGCTCATCCAGTCTACTGCTGAACATAGGCCTCCCCTTTAGATTGCCAGCATTGCCAAAAGTTCTGTAATCAGTAGTGGGGCATTCATACACGGTTTGTTAGTTTAAATGTCACAGAATTGCATTCATACACGGTTTGTTAGTTTAAATGTCACAGAATTGCATTCATACACGGTTTGTTAGTTTAAATGTCACAGAATTGCATTCATACACGGTTTGTTAGTTTAAATGTCACAGAATTGCATTCATACACGGTTTGTTAGTTTAAATGTCACAGAATTGCATTCATACACGGTTTGTTAGTTTAAATGTCACAGAATTGCATTCATACACGGTTTGTTAGTTTAAATGTCACAGAATTGCATTCATACACGGTTTGTTAGTTTAAATGTCACAGAATTGCATTCATACACGGTTTGTTAGTTTAAATGTCACAGAATTGCATTCATACACGGTTTGTTAGTTTAAATGTCACAGAATTGCATTTTTAATGATATTATGCAGCGAATATATGTATCTAGTAGTTTTATCTGGAACACCAATATTTTATTATATCTAGATGTTGTCTACCTATTCGTAATATAACCGTCCCATTTGGTCCGTCAATGCCCGTAAATCTAGTCTAGCGCATTAAAAGAGATTTTAATGATTTTAATAATATTGCTAGCGGCGCAGTGGTCAGAGTAGCTGATGACCACCCGCTGGTCATAGGTTCAAATTCCAGTAGCAACCAACATTTGTGCATATAAACGGGGCTTTGTTGTTTTGTGGTGGTGATCTGGTTTCCCGCTACATCCTAGGCTACATCAGGTCTTATTGCATAAGCTTTCTTGGCGCCCGGTAGGTTCGGACGATCGGTGATTCTGTGTTTGCGCATACGTTCGTGGCACAATAATATCTCCTGCGCCGTTGATAGCTTCCGACAGTGTTCGGAATCCTTAGCCATGGTCTGATCAATGTTTTTAAAATAAAAAAAAAATACCTCTTCAATAAATTTCACGTTGTCTTCTTCACCGGTCCGTGCCAGCTGCTTTTTTAGCGTCTGAAAGATATTGAGAATATTAAAGCATAAATTACATCAATACATTAACATTATACAAGCACTATAAATTGTATTTAGCAAAAAAAACTTCTGAGTAGTAGTACGGCGCAAGCAATTTGTATTTAATTCGACACAAATCGGTTATTCACACAATGACAATTTTGAGTATGATGTAATTTGAATATGTGAGTATTTACAATTTTACCAGTGATTATTTACAAATGTGCTGACGCTGGCGCGAATAACCCCGTCATAGGTTTTGAAGCTATGTTGCAGTGAATTGTATGTTCTCTCTAGGTAAGTACATAAAATATTTTGTAATACTTTTATATAAGAATAGGGACGAGGCAAGTTCAGTTTGCAGGACACTCGTGCAACAACATATTTTTGTTGAAACCATAGTGTTTTCAACCTGGCAATAAGGAAAGTTCCGAATTTATGAAAATTAGTAAAATCTTAAAATCTGTGCATATGAAGTTTGTAATCATTTGGATTAGTCAAGATTAATTTTGTTTTTTTTTTAACATTCACATCATAAAAACACTATGGAATGTTTACCATCTACCATAGAAAATACAATTACTTAGGTATGGCGTGTAATGTAATATTAAATTAAATACTATATAATTAAATAAAAACAAAAATAAATCTGAGAGAGCATACGAGGTTCATCAAGGGTGCATCTAAAAGCTAGAATAAATGTTGTCAATGTATGAATTGATTAACCTTGGGTCTTTATTCTTGACTCGAGATCGCCAAGCAGGGCCTGAATGGTGTAAATACCTGTTTCACATTAAATCAGTTAACGGCACTAACAAACTATCACGTGGTCCCACAGAAATAATTACAGAAGTATCAAAATATAAAATCGCAAACAGTTGAATGTACTCTTCAAGACAATTGACAAATATTGGGAGGCAAAAATTAAGGTTATGGTTTTATTCCGTTTGCCCCCACTTTTATACAAAAAAATCTGGTACATTTGTACTGGTTTATGGTTTGTCTGGTTTATGGATCAAATCATGATTTGTGATCGGGAGTATTTGTACTAATAATTTTTTTTAAAGTTATTTATTTTGCAAACTAGTTTACAACAGCAATTATGATTGACGAAGAAAAATCTAGAAAATTATGAATACTTTTCAACTGATGTCAGTAAGCACTCGCAATATTCTATGATAAAGTGAACAGCCTTGTGCACTTTATCACAGAATATTGCGTGTGGTATTAAAAAACGGAATACTATGTAATGAATGAGATTAAGGTGGAATCCAAAAAATTAATCCATTTAGACAGTAGCCAGTACTACATCATGATTTGTCAGCAATTCATTGCTATGATGGCGTTTCCCAATTAGGGGGAAAGTGCTGCAATCGCTACTACTAATTCTTTTTCCTTACACTTGCAGGTTTCCTTAGAATGTTTTCCTTCACTGCCGTGAACGTGGCAAATGAGCGCTTTAAATTGCAGAAATTTTTTAGAGGCATCTTGCGTACTATTATATTTAAGGATCGCCCATAGTTAAGTAAATAGTATAATTGAGATTAGTAAGATTTGTCTTGAAAGATAGAATACACATATTAGATTTTAGACGATATAATGATTTAGTAAGTATGAGGGTTAGAAGTAAGTACACTCACTTCGACAGATTGCCTATACTGCTCCATCATGTTCTTACTGGCGTCCAGCTCAGCCAACTTTTTCACCACCAGGTCAGCTACGTTCTTTTCTGTGACATCGATCTTGTCTCTAGAAATAAGCAATAAGAATGTTAATTAGCATCCACTGAGCTCAAGATTTGTGCTTGCTAATGCCCTAAGCTTATAAAACGCTCAGAATGTACAGCAAGGTGCGAACCCAATTAAGATACCAGAACAAATGCTATATTTGTCGGGTAGATCGGATGCACCAAAGGCTCGAAAGTAGAGCAGCTCAGACTATGTTTGCGGTATGTTGAATGTATTTATTTGCACCAAAAGATGTATAAAAAGGATGACTTAATACCTAAAGGCAGTCTCTACCAGTTTAACTTTGGGTTGAGCAGAAAACATTTTATAGGTATAGAATGCTAAGGAGGATAGAGATTATTTAAAAAAAATCATGTAGTCTATCGGCTATACGATATACTGTGCATAATAAAGTGCATATGGTTGCATGTGCAATACAGTGCAGATTGCAGTGCACAGTTTAGAATTCGCAACACATTGTGCGGCATGCACAATACACCGTGTAGGATCCAGTATGTAGTGTGGAGCGCATAACACTGTGCAGAATGCAGTTCGCAGTGTGTCGTGGGCATTAAACTGTCCAGAATGCAATGAGCAGTGTGAAGTGCAAAACGCACCACCCCGAATAAAGTGTGCAGTGTGGTCAGCGACTTAGACTGTGCAGAATGTATTGCGCAGTTTGAAGTGCGTTGGGGTAAGTGAGCAGAGCACTACTCCGTAGAAAGTGCGCATTGTGTCGTGCGCAGTGCTAAGTGCGCAACGAACTACTCCCTATATAGAGCGCACTGTGTCGTGCGCAGTGTTAAGTGCGCAACGAACTACTACGTATATAGAGCGCACTGTGTCGTGCGCAGTGTTAAGTGCGCAACGCACTACTACGTATATAGAGCGCACTGTGTCGGGCGCAGTGTTAAGTGCGCAACGCACTTCTCCGTAGAAAGTGCGCACTGTGTCGTGCGCAGTGTTAAGTGCGCTACGCACTACCCCGTATTAAGTGCGCAGTGTGTGATGCGCAGAGGTGTGTGCGTACCGCAGCGCGTGCGCAAGCGCGGCGGCGGGCGGGTCGGGCGCGCGCGCGGCGGCGGCGGCGGCCAGGCGCAGCGCGCGCAGCAGCTCCGACAGGCGCGCGTCCAGCGCCAGCACGCGCTCCAGCAGCGAGCCGCGCTCCGCGTCCTCCGCCTCCGAGCGCTGCCGCTGCGCGATGGCTGCCGACAGGTTGCGCAGTGACTCCCGCTCCGACGCGGACGCCGATTCCCCTTCTGTATCCATACACACTCTGTTGTTTTATCATTATTTTTTTTATTGGATAAAGAGACGAGATGAGCAAAACGTTCACCTGATGCTTACGGCCCCTCTGAGACATTAGTTCTTAAATATCACCCAGTGATTGCATTAGCGCTCAGTGCCCGAAACAGTAATGTTTGCACACCACTGCTTCACGGCACAATAACTAGCCCGGGGAGGTACCTACCTATACGGATTTCTGCATAGGAATCCTACCACCAGTAAGTAACAGAAGTACAAAACACACACAATACTCATTTTTAAAATAAAGTAACATTCTATAAACGTATCATGGACAGAGTTTTGGAGCCAGAATGAATTCGTCACGCTGCTCTAGTACTAGTTCCAGTTTGGCAGATTTCAATGTCGTCGAAATATTTTGAAAATGTCAGATACGCAGAGAAAGCATCAATTTGATAATAATCTAAATAAATCCAAAAGACACAAAACTGATAAATCAGAACTTAAAATTGCGGTTAATAATTTTCGAAGCAGCATCAAGTTCAGGCAGCTCGTGTAACATGAATGCTACAGATTCTCTAACACCGCTGCCACACACTCATTATTTTAAGAGAAAGAAAAAAGATAACTTTGAAAGAAAGAAAGGAACAAACAAATTTTATTCGTAGCTACAAATCAATAAAATAGAATCAAATACATTGGATTGCAGCAACGGACAGGTAACTTCCAACTCGACATGATGCTGCAGTAGACTTGCTGGGGCCCTGACATCCTTTGAGGACCATTGATAATATTAACGTTAAAATAAAAATAAAACAGATTAAAAATTACTAGTAAGTGATGATTTTTTAAAAAGATAACCAGCAATGCTTTTAACATAACCAATGTTCCTGTTATTCACTCCAACTAATCTTACAAGCTTGTGCTAGGAGATGGTTCACGACAATAGTCGAATGGCGGGCTCGATCCTGCGACGTCACGATTCGCAGCCCGTGCCGTAAACCATTAGGCCATATAAAATATAATCTAACCAAAACATTGTATTACATATATTATAGCAGGGTTAGTAAGGCAACAAGCGTTAGTGAATACGACTTACCCCTGTCGTCGCCGCAGGACTCCCGCTCGGGCGACAGCTCCTCGCCGCTCCAGGCGCCCGCGTATTCGTTGCCGTCGTTGCCCTCGCAGCCCTCCGCGCCCTCCGCGCCCGACCACCACTCCTCCAAGCACTCTACCCAACGAAACCCACCGGTCAAACTACCACGAGCTTACTATACTAAATAGCCTGCTTTAATTAAGCGAGTAGCTTCACGCACGTTACTGCGAGTAACGTATTAAATGCAAGGGAATAAAAAGCCGGTAAAAGTATTTTCTTTTATTAAATATATATAAAGCTTTTCTAGGTTGTATATTACATATTCATTTGTTATATGGAAATTATTATATATCTTATAGAATAAAGCGATAGTCGATATTAATATTCGAGCCGGAAAACATTTGCATAATTTTATATGAATATTTTACATAAGAACTCGGATTTTTTGTGGCAATAAAACATTGATTTTATTGTTCAGGAATAAGGTCTTCATTGGTCTTACGGCGTGTGTAAGAGCGTAGTGGCTACTGACCTGGGTCCGTAACTAGACAGGGCTCCGTCTCGGAATCGAGCAGGTCGGCCGAGTTGTCGTTGTCGTCGGAGACGCGCGAGCGGTCGTCGTCCTGCGGCGCGGCGGCTGCGGGGGTGGCGGGGGTGGCGGGCGCGCTGGGGGCGGGGGCGGGGGCGGAGCGCAGCGCGCGCACGATGGCACCGAGCAGCCCGCCCCGCAACTCGTCGTCCGGCGACAGCTGCTCGCCGCTGTCGCTGTGGCTGTAGAACGTATACTAATAATAACATTTATTTGCTTTAAAACATGTTGCTATTGTTACCAACACTGTACCACAACTCACTCGAATTCGACTTACACGGTTACCGTTACCACCTATCGCGTAAGTAGTGGGCATTACTGTACATTGATCAGCAGTGCTGCCACAACAGCGCGCAAGCGGCGGGCGAGAGCGTCGAGCGCGGGCGCCGCGCACACGTACCTGTTGTACACGTCGTTGTGGTAGACGCTGGGCAGCGTGGCGTCGCGCGGCAGGCCGTAGGCGCGCAGCACGGCGTCGGTGAGCGCGCGCAGGCGGCGGGCGAGAGCGTCGAGCGCGGGCGCCGCGCACACGTACCTGTTGTACACGTCATTGTGGTAGACGCTGGGCAGCGTGGCGTCGCGCGGCAGGCCGTAGGCGCGCAGCACGGCGTCGGTGAGCGCGCGCAGGCGGCGGGCGAGAGCGTCGAGCGCGGGCGCCGCGCACACGTACCTGTTGTACACGTCATTGTGGTAGACGCTGGGCAGCGTGGCGTCGCGCGGCAGGCCGTAGGCGCGCAGCACGGCGTCGGTGAGCGCGCGCAGGCGGCGGGCGAGAGCGTCGAGCGCGGGCGCCGCGCACACGTACCTGTTGTACACGTCATTGTGGTAGACGCTGGGCAGCGTGGCGTCGCGCGGCAGGCCGTAGGCGCGCAGCACGGCGTCGGTGAGCGCGCGCAGGCGGCGGGCGAGAGCGTCGAGCGCGGGCGCCGCGCACACGTACCTGTTGTACACGTCATTGTGGTAGACGCTGGGCAGCGTGGCGTCGCGCGGCAGGCCGTAGGCGCGCAGCACGGCGTCGGTGAGCGCGCGCAGGCGGCGGGCGAGAGCGTCGAGCGCGGGCGCCGCGCACACGTACCTGTTGTACACGTCATTGTGGTAGACGCTGGGCAGCGTGGCGTCGCGCGGCAGGCCGTAGGCGCGCAGCACGGCGTCGGTGAGCGCGCGCAGGCGGCGGGCGAGAGCGTCGAGCGCGGGCGCCGCGCACACGTACCTGTTGTACACGTCATTGTGGTAGACGCTGGGCAGCGTGGCGTCGCGCGGCAGGCCGTAGGCGCGCAGCACGGCGTCGGTGAGCGCGCGCAGGCGGCGGGCGAGAGCGTCGAGCGCGGGCGCCGCGCACACGTACCTGTTGTACACGTCGTTGTGGTAGACGCTGGGCAGCGTGGCGTCGCGCGGCAGGCCGTAGGCGCGCAGCACGGCGTCGGTGAGCGCGCGCAGGCGGCGGGCGAGAGCGTCGAGCGCGGGCGCCGCGCCGCCGCCGCTGCGCGCGCGCCGCCGCCGCCAGCGCCTCCTGCCGCCGCTGCTCGCACATGCGCACCAGCTGCCGGCACTCGGCGCGCCTGCGTATACAAACACACCCCATGTTATCAGCATGCCGACATGGAGAAGCATTCGCACCGGAGGAAAATGTTCGAAACAATCTCCACTTTGCAGACATTTTACTAGTTGTAGGATTCCTATGCAGGAATCTGTCTAGATAGGTACTAAACCAGGTCCAGTTGCTCTGCCGTGAAGCAGTAGTGTACAAAAATTACTGTATTTCGGTATGAAAGGCACTGTGAGCTAGTGTAATCACTGGACATATGAGACTTAAGAACTGATGTCGCGGGATGACGGGCGCCGTGTGGTGTTGCACGAATGCTTTGGGTGACACAGCATTTGTCACGGGCAGACGTTGCGCTTATCATTAGGTGAACGTTTTTGTTTCGTCACTGTATTCAGTAAATATAACAAAAAGCATTGATATTAGCTATAGCAGTTATATGATATCTCACCTGCGCTCGAGGTCTGCGGAGAGGCGCACGAGCTCGACGTCGGCCTCGCGCAGAGAGTCGCTGAGCGCGCCGGTCTCCGCGGCGAGGAAGTCCTGCATCTCGGCCGCCTCGCGCTCGGCCTCGACGAGCCGCGCCTCGGCCGTGCGCGCCGCCTCGCGGGCGCTCAACGCTTCCTGAAGAGAACGATTTTATTCATTTATCACTAGCTGTTCCCCGCCTGCTTCGCACAGCATAATTAATTTAAAAAAATGTTATATAAAGTATCCTATAACATTTTCCATTACAGAATTTACCTCTATGCTAAATTTCATTAAAATCTCTTCAGCCGTTTGGGCGTGATTGAATCTCAAACAAAGAAACATATAAGTTTGTATGTTTGTTTCCGCTCAATGTTCCAGTGCCCGTTACAATAAGAGGATTAGTGATTGGTAATTATGCTAAAATGTTAAGGTATTGAATTTTGCAAGATGTTGTTGAAATTTATAAATGGCAATATATCATAATTTTAATATATCGCTAAACAGTATGTATTACTACCACTCTACTATTTTCGGATGGCGTAGTGGCTAAGCCCTTGGCTTCTCCGCCGCGGGTGGCGGGTTCGATTCCGCACGGGTCAAATATCTGTATGGCCTACAGATAGTTATTCCGGGTCAGGATGTTTGTGCGTGTGGAATTTATATATGTAAAACGCACGCACGAGACAGGAGAAATCCTACTGTGGGGCATCGTTTTTTTTAAATGAAAAAAAAAATTAGAAAACGACAATATGAATTAATTACAGAAGACTTTCCTAATAAGCGTATTACAGAAATGGTTTCTTTGTATACCGATTAAGATAATTTCTCGATAAACCGATAACAAATCAATAAATGTATACACAATGAAAATGGACATTAAATTACCTACAATAAATATAAAACAAAGCGTAAATAAAAAAACTTCCTACTAAACGATTACTTACACTATGTAGTCTGTTGCAGTGATCTCGTAGTGCATCGATCTCGCCGCGTTGCCGTGCGGCCAACTCGCCCGCCGATCTAAGCTGTTCTTCCAGGGCCCGCAAACATCCCTCTGCCCCTGCACCAGCGCCTGGAAGTAAAAATTTAAAAGTAATTTAACACTTAGTCCTCACTCTCTCGTCGCCATATTAAGATTTAAATACTATCTAATGTTTTATGTTTTTATGTCTGACAAACTAATGATATGTGCCGGTTGGAAAGGAAACTGGCCTGTCAAATACAGAAAATATGTCCCGGGAACTTATTGACAGCGAGGTATTCACAATCACTGGGTCTCCGGTTTGTCTGACAGCATATTGAAAGGCGGTTATTTTGTGAAAGCGTGGTCTCCGGTTTTTGCGGCACACATCACTCTGCTATAATCACTCAACTATGTACTCGTAAAAACGTTGGAATTTTGTGAGTGTAATCCTTCTGTACAATACAACCGTATATTCCTGCTAGCGTAATTCACGAGTACTGGTATGACATTAGCCAACTGTAAAAACAGAAAATATATTTTCACGTTTTAATCTTACCCCGACGATTGTGAACTCAAAATTTAACATTAAATAACATGAATCTTAATATATTTATATCTTGTTTTAATTTTAATAAAGTATTTTAACACATTTGCGACCGCTGACGTGAATTCACGTAATTTCAAACTATGAAACCAGCAAGTTTACGAAATATGAAAATATTTAAATTTTAAAAACAAATTTCACTTCCCAACCAGCTTTAGAATTTCATTATGACGAGAATGTGTCACATTCTGCTCTGGCGTGAAACACAAACGCACACTCGTCGCGATCGTAAGTATAGTGTTAATGAACCTACCAGCACCGGCGAGTTCGAGGAGGCGCTGCGAGTTGCGCTCGAGCTCCGCGATGGCAGCGAGGCGAGCGGCGCGCTCTGCGGCTAGCTGCGCCTCGGCGTGCAGGCGGCGCTCGCGCTCCTCGGCCGCGCTGGCCGCCGCGGCCGCAGCCACCGCGGCCAGCCGCGCCGCCTCAGTGTCGCGGGCGCTCGCCTGCACGCCACGGTGGCAGCGCGACACCTCGTTACGGCTGTTTGATGAAAAAGGTTCAGTAGGTACCTGGTAGTAGGATTCCTGTGCAGGGATCCGGTACTAGGTAGGCAACGTAAGGTCAGTTATTCTGCCGTGAAGTAGTAGTGTGCAAATATTATAGGTCTGAAGGGCACTGAGAGCTTGTGTCATTACTGGGCATTTGAAACTCAAGATCTGATGTCTCAGAGTACTCACAGAAATGTAATAGGCAGACGTTGCACTTACCATCGGGTAACACTGGACTCAATTCAATGCAAAATTTTGGATGATTCCGTAACTGTTATGGAAAGGCGCGGTCCTTACGATTAGGTGAACAACTTGCACATTTTATTACTTTATTTCATAAGAAAACCTATCTGCAGACTAGATTTCTACTGCGAAAAATATATCTCCATATACTTAATCGGCTGGGTAAAAATCTAGAATCGTTTGACACGATTTTGGGGGGAAAGGGATGTATTTGATAGAGGTTTGGTCCCCGATTATAACAATACCGCTCACATTATATAGTAATAGCCAATTAGCCATGGCATTTGTCAACGGACCTGTCTGTGATTATTCTTTATACTATTTTTCGACATTTTACAGACATTTCCCTTAGTCTACTCTTACAACAGCCAGCGCGAGATGATATGTGGTGGAAAGTTTTTTCTATAATAAATTTATTTTTATTAAAATAACGCAAACACTTACCTTTCAATATTAGGTATGATCCCGGCTAATGCGGACTCTATATCAGTTCCTATTAAAACAGTCTGGCAATTCTTCTCCGCGTAAATGCGTACTCTCGTCTTCACCGACGACCGCGACGACGCGGATCGGGTGATGGTAGGCCTTCTTGAAGTCGGTGGCGTGCTCTCATGCTTGGGTGAGCTGTCCGTGTCAGCGTCCCGTCGCCTTCTCGGTAAAGTTCCGTACTTGTCAGCCGCCACCCTAGTCGCACCCGAGTCTGAAACGGGTGTCGTCAACCGTGGACCGTTGGCAGGCCATTTCTTCTCCTCGCTAGGAGAGTTCGGTGTACGACATCGTGCAGAAGAGGTTTTTGTTGGTTTGGCACGAAGGGCCGGGCTCTCGCGGACTAGATTGGGAAGGTCAGCAGTAGGACGGATTCGTGGTTTCGGTGTGAGTGGACGTGGCTTTTCCGGCGGCGTGGGCTTTTCTCTACTTCTAGCACGCTCGCGGGTTGCTAGGTTGGGGCCACGCGGCGCTGTAGTTGGTCGGGGCGTGGACGATCCGAGAGGAGAGCCCTTCTTTGATTCAATAACTGTTACGTTGACTCGGCGTCTAGTGCGGAGTGGTGCTCCCGCTAAAGATGAACTTTCAGAGCCGCAGCCGGAACCGCAGGATACAACACTAGACGCGCACGAACGGGAGCCTCCACCGCTGCTGAGCGCACGACCACATCCTTCAACTCCACTATCGCTGCCGGCAGCTCCGAGTGCCAGCTCATCACCCGCGGGTAAACTGTCGAGATCGCCCAGCGACCGCGCGTCATCTATCACTTCGCAGGCTTCGTTTCCCAAAAATGATTCCGCCGTCACATTTTTACTGTCCTCTAAACACTCTAAAATAACACCGCTCTCATCTTTATGGTTTACACATCCATTAACATCCGTCTTATTTCCATCGCTATCAGGTTTTGTTTCCTTTTCAGAAACGTTCTCATTAATTAATGAGTCCGTCTGTGGGGCTCCCCGCACTTCACTTGAAGTAACAGCACATTCCTCCTCCATGTCAGCTATTTAAGTCACATATTCTGTAAAAAAGATAAAAGATCACTGTTTTTTTAATTCATTAAAAACAAAAGAAGAAACAGTCTTGTGCAGACTGCCAAGTAATCAGTTCGATGCAGCGGTATTGTGCGGCATAATGTTCATTGTGCGACCGCCCCTCGGGTCACGAAGCAGCCATCTCTAGGGAGCTTATTGCTATTGTTCCCTATTCACTTATTCTAAAACGGTTAATAGTACAATAGCTATATATAAACTGAAAAAACCGTATTTTATTTGAATCAGACCGTGAAAAGAATCAGCAATGACTACTGGAATGTGACATTGATATATAAATAACAAACATCCGTTTTCCGAAGATTACCGCTTTCGTGGTTTCAGCATGAGTTTTATGGCTTCGTCATTTGTTTAAATCCATCATTCGCAATACATGGCGCAAGATCAGCATATCTACACAATTGTAAAAAAAAGTATTTTACGCTCAAAATATCAAGTGACGAGACATACACGAAAACAAAATCTATCTCAGCTATAGTGTTGCCAAGACTATATTTTTTTTAATTATTTAAGAAAAGCCCAGTTTGTTTAAAAGTTGCATCTAATGAAAAAAAAAACAGAATTTTAATTCTATCGAAAACCATGAAAGTGTAAATTGAATGTAATTTTTGTCAACATTTCCTACCCAAATTTGTTTGTTAACTGATTTTTTTATTTTGTGATAAATCTCTAAAATAGCTATGTATCAATGAAATCTTTAAAACCATTTTCAAAATTAGTCAAAATATAAATTAAGTCAATCACTCTCACACGCATTAGCTTGTATATCTCGCTTTTATACGATACCACTTACATCACTGAATCGATAGAGCCACTAAATGATAGTAGAAATTATTCAAGAAAATTTCCGTGACTTGCAAAAATCTGATAAGACTAATTTCAGACATTGAAATCTTAAAAAATCATTTAAACATTACAGTGAATTAATGAAAATATGATTGTAACGAGACGGTATTGCAACTACGCTGCGAAGGGTACACAAAAGGCGGCTGCCGTCATGCCTCAGTGGTCCCTGCAAGTGTGGCGTTTATTCCTTCATAATACTCGTAGCTATGCCGTACAATCGCTCATGTTCCATTCTTCTGCCTCGACTATAACTTAACGATCTCTACATTTTATTCGGTTCTTACCAATTAACCAAGCAGTGTACTAAGATCAAAGACCCTATGTTAATATTAAATAGATGTGCAAAGTAATTTTAAAATAAAGTAATTCTATTTATTAACTAATTTGAATTTTAAATGTTAATAACTTTGAGTTGTTGCACAGATTTATTTATCAGATGATTCACTTTTATAAGCATAGACTAAAATATAATACATATTTTAGCATATAATTTATTTCAAAGTTTCATTATTTAATATGAAAAAAATTGTTACTTTAACAAATATTGATACGTGTGTATGTAGATAATATGAATTCTTCTTTTTCTTTATTGTCTTGTCAGGATATAAGTGGCCAAGTATTATGCAATTAAGAAATTATTTGTTTTCGGGTTCTTGTGATTTTTCGATGTTGTTAATATCCAACATGTAGGGATTTTATTAAAAAATGTGGCCGTCACGGGACGCCCGGTAGACGTTATACATCGAAATTGATGATTATTGAAAGAATTTATAATTAAAAAAAAAACAATTATTAAATACGGAATTAAACAAAAAATATTTTGCGTCTCGCGTCGTTCTATAAAGTTCACTAATTGTTTTGCCTAAATATAACACAAAATTATTATTTTAAAGATAATAGAATCAGGCGTTACTTTGCGCAAATCCATTATAATGAAGGAAAGTAAGTTAATTTGCTAAGATCCGCATGCAAAATATAAAATGGAGTATATTACCTAGTTTTATGAAAAGCACCGCCCATAGACTACGACTGACGGCCGACGAGAGAATAGTCAGTCTATCAGAATCTATGACGCTTAATAATGCCTCGTTTTGGGGCGAAACACATGTCGTGTGTCGACTTCAGTGGTGTCTATTACCTAGTGGTAGTATTGTAGTGGTTGGTGCTATGATATGGTGGAGGGTATCTGGTGGCGGTGTTAGTTTGCTTGTGCACGCTTCTGAAAGAAGGCTCTTCAAAAAACTAGGTAATATACACCATTTTATGTTTTGAATGCGGATCTTAGCAAATTAACTTACTTTCCTTCAAAATTAAAAGAGGTTTTGTCTTCGGTTATTAATTAATTGAAAACAATGACATCTATTGATCTCGTAATGAACTAGACTAGTTAGTCACTTCGTTACTAATGTAAAATGATCGGTTTTCAACTAGTTACTTTTTAAAAATCTAATCTAAATTAAGAAATAGGTTCAAAATACTGCCCTCTTGTTTCGGCAACATTATAATGGCTATAATTATTTATAAATTTAACGTTATAATTTGAGCTGTACATTTCGATCACGGCACGAGTGGGTCTTACCCATCAAAAATGAAAAACGCGTTATTGTAATAAATCGAGTGCATATGATGTTTTCTTCCAGACAGGAATATGTAGCCGTGGCAGAAATTGGCCGGGAAGAGACCTTGTATATCAATTAATTAGTGCAATAGATTTCACCTAAATGACTGATAAGAAGGCGATCGCGTACTAATAAAACGTCTCGTAACAATGCGTCAGCATTACCGATAAGACGGCCACTTGAGATCGAAGCGAAAGTACAGATCCAAATAAATTCTTCAAGCATTACATCGGATCCGAGAATACGGCTTGTCGTGAGGTACGGGACGTGAGGTCGTCGCACCGTAATTTGCTGGGGGCTATCTCATTGCTTGAACTATTTGATGTTTCCAAATAGGGTTGCAATGTACCCCGTGTTATTAACTTGTTGTTTAATATTTGTACTAGACTGAAATTATACATGTATTATTTTTTTACCATATTAACTACTTTATCTTTACTTCTGTACAAAAACATTACGGACATTATGACATAGTGTCAGAACTTTCGCGCCTACTCAAAAAGTGACTTCTGTGTTATTTACTTTTTGATTTCTGTTTCTTTATAATTTGCTTGCTTAATATTGATATTGTTATTTCAAAACCTGGATTGAGGTTTTCAATCATTTCAACAGACCAACAAATCTTTAGTAAAAGTATAAACAATGATTTTACTGTACAATTTATGATATATACATACATATGTACATACATACAACAGGCACGCCTTTTCCCATTTTAAGGGTAGCCATAGACCACTCACGTAGCCCTCTTTTCGTCCTCACGGGAAACAAGACGTGACGGGTGGCGGACCACGTCGCCGCCATTTTGGTACGAGTCAAAAAATCTTACTCTTCGTTGCGTTCCCACGAGCAGTATAGTGACATCATTGCATTTATGGTGTTAATCTGCAAGAATAAAGGCTGTACCTTAGTCGCCTCTCACGACACCTCAGTAGGAAAGAGATAGGTGCTATTCTACTAATTGGCGGACACCTATCGGATAATACAACTGCTTACAACTGTTGCCGTAAATATATACAAAAATTATCAATCATCAATAACGACCAAAAATGGAGCTGAAACGAAAACAATGTATAAATGTACTTAAACGTAGCTCACTCAAATATTATAGTTGCAACTTCAAAGATATAACACACTTATAACAAAGTAAAATAAAAACGGGAGAGGCGAATTTTAGAGTAGCGGTTGAAGTGTTTTTTATCGTTGAAAGTTCGTTGTATTCTTATTTTATATGTACATTACCAAGTAAGTATTATTTTCTTTTCTAATAAACAACTTATGTCCCACTGCTCAGAACTCTTCTCATTTTTGAACAGAGTTAAAGCCGAAAAGGGTTCCCAACACTTTCACAACTACCACGGCTCAACATGAAGGCGTGTTACATAAAGAATTTATTTAAAAGGAGATTACAATGTCTTTACTATGGTATTCCCTACTGATAACGCTGATATTAGCAGCCCTATCCGTAACTAGTTACGTTTGCAGGAGGCTTGGTGTTTCATTAGTCATGGTAGCGGGCCCCGACGCGCCGTCTGCGCATTCATTGTATAAAGCATATGTTTATATTACCGACACCGCGCGGCCGAGCCTTGTGGCTATTTATTAAACAAGTTAGAGAGGCCACGGCGAAGGTCCCGCCAGTCGATGACACCGTTAGCTTCAAAACTATTGACTAAAAATATTTGAACAATGAAATTTAACGCTGCTTTTCAGTACTAGACTAGAGACATTTTTCGAGATGATTATTCCGCCACCTATACAAGCCATAAGCTTCTAGAATAATATATTAACGATAATATTATTAAAATAATGCATTACAGAATTTCGATTCTTAGGAAGAGAAGGTCATTTTGCATACGCACGGCGCATAGTGAGTGAACATGTCGGAATAATTAATTGATCACTGATATGAAAATAAACAAAAAGTAAACCATAGTTTCAGCAACAATGGTTAGAAAATATTTCATGTAAATCCACAACTTCGGACTTTAGGCTGCTTTATCACCACAGACCCACAAATAGGATCGTTTGATTTTCATAGTTTAGCGTAGCTCTCGTGGGTTCAACGAAGCTAAGTTTTTTATATACTTGAACTTCGAAGCGAGGGATGCGGGCTGAGAATGTGAGCTAGGGATGCGCGAGTGGTGCAGCTATGTGAAGTACGGAGTAGAGCTGAGAAGACAATGAAGTACGTAGTTATTGTCTTACTTTACTACTAGCGATGTATCGCTTAGTTGGCGACGCCTATCTTTATAGAATATCTTACGAGCTCATATCTACACCGTTTAGCTTTTGGTGGAAACAGACACATAGTTTCGTAGCTTAGCTTTGTCCTCGCTCTCCGCTCACCTACCTCGCACATCTCTGGTCGAAAGGCAACTTTAGGTTTGTTAAAGGATTATAGTAATTAGATATAGTATAATTGTGATATAAATAAAAACAATTTACTTCCAACGAAACTATCGTTTTTGTTGAATAAGGTAAACGGTCTTATTCATAAAAAATATATAGGGTTTATAGACTTGTTGCTAAGAGATTAATAATTTTTGACACATGTTTGCAGTTTGCCAAATATATACAAATTCACAGATGTTTTAGGTATGTAGATATGAAATTTGATTAGGACGACAACGTAACCATGTTGATGTATATGGGATACTTATATAGCGGAATTTTATAATACGTTTAGTAGGCTTAATTAGCTTTATAATTATTCAGTGTTATAATTCAATCATAGGTATTTTTTATGAATAAGACCATTAATATTTAATCAAAATAGAAATGTTTTTTTTTGTCATAAATTTCAAACACGTCGTTTCTTCACTGCCAAGCTCCATCTTGTGTAGTAATCAACGTAATCGATATTTAAATTTGATTTCAAAATTATTGGAATAAAACAATCTGTGTCTAAAGTCGTAAACGTCTAGGTCGCGTCGCGTCAGTCGAGCCTGCGATGATAGGTCAAGTCACAGGAGTAAGGTAATTTCAATTTAATCAAATTAGCACCATGAAAGCTAACAGCAGTAGATACATAAATATTCGTTGTAACATTTCATTACTAAACGCCGCCGTTTATTTGGGTGTGACGTCACTGATCGGTATCACTGAACATAAAATGGCCATATCGTGAAATTGAGATTTTAGTGGGTGAGATATTACTTAAATAGTTTTTCTTTTACGATGTAGACTATTTATCGTCTATTTAACAATTACACGTATAAATATTTAAAATATCTATTTTTCTTTATAACTGAAATTCGAACGCACTTCTTGACGAAAAAAAAGTAAAGTATGCATGCATTATTTATTATCCATACAAATATTACTCGTATAAATGCGAAAGTAACTCTCTCTGTTTGTTACCTTTTTACGGCTGAACCGATCTTAATAAAATTTTGCACAGAGATAGCTTGCATCCCGGATACGGACATAGGATACTTTTTATCTCGGAAAATCTAATAGTTCCCACGGGATATTTAAAAACCTATATCCCGTGGACAAATTCGCGGGCATCGGATAGTATTTTATGAAACCACATTTATTCTGCTAACGACGCTAAACTTCATTTTAAACCGCAAGGTCTTCTTTCTCTCAACAGCGAAACGTTTTATTTGATAGACGCATCATGCCTATTACTAGTCTCCATTTCGGATATTTGGCGAGTTTCCACGATTTAGTTTACCCGCTCATCTGAGCCGATGTTGCGTACAACTAGGTCAATGCATTTATTTCAATTGCATAATAACTAGTTAAAATCAAATTAACATTGTTTGCTAATATACGTCAATCACTTTTGGTGACTTTGTGGTTGTTTTTATTGTGATCGTGATACAAATTTTCAGAAGCGGTTAGTTGTTGAATTGTTACAGTTATTAAAGGGTTTTGTCGAATTCCTGCGTTATTAACTTTCAGTAACCATAAAAGAAAAACAAATTTGAAATAAATATTAGATGCCATATGTTATGTTTTTTTTTGGATACAGAGCATAAATTTATTCAGAAATTTATTTAAATAATATATCTACCCAACGAACGGATATTCGAGTCTAAACAAATTTGGCGCACTGTCAATGACATATTGACAGGACTCGGGTCGCCGGCGGTGGGTAAACAGCACTATAGATTGACGCCAAACAAATCAGCGAGAACATACAACAGACCGTAGTTTCGATTCACTGTGAAACTTTATACACTTTCATACTATAATACTAAGCAAACCTAATTATGAATAACACAAAGGTATCAAGACTTGAGGCAAGGAGATACGAATTAATCTTATCATAGATATTTTATTATCTTAGATATTATAAATAAAATTTAAAGAAATTCAGTCAATGTGCCTTCTGTCTGACTATCCTAACCGATATAACTTCAAAGCTATTAAAGCTGCTATTTGTGTAATAGGTGGTAGGATTCCTATGCAGGAATCCGTCTAGGTAGGTACCATCCCAGGGCTAGTTATTCTGCCGTGAAGCAGTAGTGTGCAAACATTACTATGTTTCAGCTTGAAGGGCACCGAGAGCTAGTGTCACTACTGGGCATATGAGACTTAAGAACTGATATCTCAGGGTGACGGTCACAGTGTGATGTCACACAGAAATGTTCTGGGTGACACAGCATTTGTTATGGGCAGACGATGCACTTACCAACTGGTGAACGTCTTGTTCGTTCCGTCACTTTTATCGAATAAAAAAAATAGACCCTGGCATGACAATGACATTTTAAATCGTAATACAACGTTCTGGATTCACATATATTCTGACGTACCCATGCAGTTCTGGTTTACTTTTAAAACTGCTAATGTTAAACACCGTATTACAAAGCAGTGTTGTAATTTTTATAATTAGTAAATAAAGAACTTTCATATTTAACAAGACTTTTATTTGGCAACAGTAATTACGGTTTCCCATATGCTACCTGCTTACCATCTTGGGCTGCGCTGTTTAAGCAAGTTAGCGGTAAAACTATGATGGAAAAAAGTAAAACCGGTGTTATACAGTTATCTGACTGCGTACAATAATCTCTTACTTCCTAACACCGTAATATACATATTTGTGAGTGTTAGAGGTGACTCCTATTGCACAAATTAAAAATAACTCTACATTGCCGTGATAATTTTCTTGATAATTTAACCAGTCTTCTTGTTAAATTGTTGAACTCAATTGTTATATATAAGTAATTTTATTTATATATTTACATGAGACACATCTGCACTAATGACGTGTCTTATTAAATAAGTTAGCCGTGTGGTGGCGGCCTCGTTAAAAGAATACTACCACTCAATCTTATCCAAAGGATCTCGTAAAAGCCGAGTAAGGAATTAAACTGCACTGTGCACCCAAAAGCGATTGGTGGCGATGGGCTCACCACCTATCACACCGAGTGCATTATATTGTTTTGGTGAAACGTGGATTGTGGCAGTCATCTATTTTTGCAGTGAGTGCCCAGTCTCTGAATACCCCTTATGGGATACAGTCGTGATCTTATGTATGTATGTATGTATTAAATAAGTTTTAAACACTAATCATATATTTTTGTGAGGACTATGCCCTGCAGTGGTCAAAACAAATCAAACAAACATGACGATGCTCCATCATCATTCCAGCCTCATGGTACCATATTATTGCATTGTCACAGAAGCTACATAAGTATGTCACAAATTAGCACAATCGGAAAAAAAGCTTTTAAGAATAAATAAAAAAGTAAGTTTTTTGTCCGGCCCTAAATTAGTTTACAGCGTACACGTAACTGTCCTATTATTTTTGTGATGTTATCAACCCTTGAAATATTGTTACCCATGTGCAGAATGCACTTAATAATTTTAGGTTTTTATACGTTGATCTTATGACTTGGCAGGTTATTGAACTCTAGTTCATAAACGCAGCTATAAACTATTACTGGCTTAGCAATTAAGCAGAGTACCACATGTGGATGTGCACGCCTACTTGAGTATAGAAATTTAAAGCTCGCTATATTGTATAGCTCGCTATATGTATTATTTAGGGATTTACAGTTAATTAAGCGCATTCAGATTAATTGAAGATGATGACGAACTACACCGGTTTCTATTGCAAGTTAGCAATTAGGACGTTAGTTGTTAACTGGAAGATGTCGTCCGCGCACGACATATGCATATTAAAGTACGGTTAACATTAGCGCAAACAGAGAGGCACAAGAGAGTTACTCTTCCAACGTTTTACAGTTGTAGGATTACTATACTAAGTAATAATAATTGGCTCTGTGGTGGTACCCAATGGTAACCAATTATTGTTCTGCCAAACAGCTGATTGCATGCAATACTGTATTCCGGTTTGAGAGGACTGTATCTAGTGAAATTACAAGGCATACTTTACTTAATAACTGATATCTGATCACACACAGGGCAATATAATTCAAAGTTCTGGCGTCATTGCAATTAGGTTAACAACTTGCTCGCCCCGTAAAGCTTATTCAATAAGATGGGAATATGGGTTACAATGTCAGAAATACAGGACAATAAGCATACAATCATACCAGAAACTTTGTTTGTGTGTTCCACAAGTAATGGTTTTTGCTGGAACGGACTAACCACGACATAAGCAGGCAGGTGGACTGATCATTGCGCTGAATTTAAAGAAAGGTTATAAAAGGCGTTGTTAACGAAAAAGTTATAATTAATTTAAAAGTTTAACAATTTGAATATGTTGAAATAAAAAAAAACAAGAGTTTTCACATGATTTCGCCTGTTTATAATTAAATAGTTTAAATTTTATCGCACAAGCTATCCAATAGTGAAAACCCCATTCGAATCTAGAGGTTTTGCATGATAAGCAGGGTTGCCACCTTTTGGAAAAAAAAGTCGGGACCACCGGACGTTCGGTCAGTCATCGAAGACGATCGGAGTTCGGACCGATTTGGACCATAAGAATGAAGGAAAATAAAAACGTTTTTCGGTGTCTTGTGTATTTACTTTTGGTTATTTTTCCATGCATACTGCTTATACTTACTACATGCCGCTTTCATTAATTACTCGTCATTTATATATTAATTTATGAACTCCGTGCCAGACATGTCCATGTTGATATTGTCCTTGATGCCTTTAAGCTAAGCTGGTGACGGGAGCCGTGTGCTGTGAGACTGAGAGAATTGAGCGATCGTCGCGTGTTATCAGGAATCGGGACAAAATTGATAGTTCATTGGGATGGGATCATCGAAATCGGAACTGTCCCGGCAGAATCAAGACAAGTGGCAACTCTGATGAGAAGAGTAAAAACGAGAATAGCAGCTCGTTTCTTAAGGATTTCGATGCTAATTTCTATTCATAAATCATGAGATTACTTCTAACTAGGGCCGGAGATTTATGTTAAGAAAAACATGTAATTTATCAACATGTCTTTTCGTTTCTTAGATCAGTAGAAATGACAACGTTTGCTAACAGTACCCCAAGAACGTGATGTATATTTTTAAATAAAACAAATTTTTACGGATTTCATCGCGTCTAATTTGAACTATTTCTAACCCGACGTTTCGAGTGCTTTCCAGCACCCATGGCCATGTCCAGTCCTCCCGAGACCATGGGTGCTTTAAAGCAGTAAATAAAAGAAATCATTATGATGTATATTTAAATAAAATATTTATTTCCGCATAAATCAGTATTATTTCTAGATGCGGTTAAGAATAATAGTGAATTATATAAAATATTTTACGTAGACCAGTTTAGATAACGTAGATCACGTTATAAACTAACGCAAACTGTAACTAACTCTTAGCAGTCCATTGCTGAGATTTTTCGAAGTTGGACAAATTGGGAGGACATATTAGCGGATTCCCGATCGCAGTACCGGGCTCCACGCAACATAGATGATGTGTCCTGTCATCGGTTTAGATAATTAAGGTATTTAAGAATTTAAGTATATTTAATAGTATCAATAATGTTAGTATCGAGTTTTAAATACATACAGTCACGCGTTTTTGCCATATAAGAGGTAGGCAGAGCCCACTCACGTAGCCCACTTTTTGCGAACCACGACGGCGCCATTTTGGAACGAGTCCAAAAATTCTACTCCCATTGCATTCTCACGAGCAGTATAGTGGACAGCATTGCATATTATAGTGTTATTGTGCACGTATAAAGGCTGTCCGTAAAATACCTGAGTCGCCTCTTACTTCGGTAGGAAAGAGGTAGGTGATATTCTACTCTGCCGCACGCCTATAGAGTTTTAAAACAACACAGAGTGTATTACTTACTTCTCGCACCGATATGTTTTATTAAATTACGTCTAACATCTTAATATACACACATGCACATAAAAAGCGTACAGTGGCAAAAAGCACATCTGGCGGTTACTTTTCGCCTCGCCTACGTAAGCGCTCGATTTGGTTGCACGATAGATTAAACTGAAACCGGTTAAAACTCAATTATAAGAGATTTTTAAGCTGACGAGTTCATATAAGGCAATTCAAACGTGAGCGTTCATTTTGAACAATGTAGTGCTTGTAAAGGATAAAAATAACTTGTTTCAAAAATAAGTACTTAGGTATTAAGATCACATGTGTGCCTAACACTGATATTATCTTGGCTAAAACAATTGCATACGTTGATTTATTTACGTGTGAAAATAAAATTTAGTCAGGTTTGTATCCAAGAGCGTCGCCAGCCAATGGGCCAGGCGGGGGGCGATTTGCGACCTCGGTAACAATTACCGTATACTATTGTAAGTTGGCTTGGCAATTGGTGAAAAAAAAGAGAGGGGGGGGGGGGCAGCTGCCTCTCCCTGCTCCCCCTTGGCAACGCCCTTGTTTGTATCCGATATCATCTTTTGCATTATATTTAATGTTTTTATTGTGAATTTTCAACGTGGCGTTGAGGTTCAAGTCCGAAATGTTTCGTCGAAGATGATAATTACGGTTTATGCGTAACTTTCCTAGTGTTTATCACATTTTAAATATTACTCTCGTGTTGTAAATGGTACGTACAAGAGCCGTGGTAGCATTGGGATATGAATAGCACGACGGGCGGTGGCGGGAAATAGTGTTTATGCTGTTCGTCCTTTCATGTCACGGCAAACGGCAGCGACGTAGCATTGCACTAGCTGCGACTGAGACGAGTTCTTTACCTCGTCATCCGGATGTGTGTTTTGTCATTTTACTCGTTTTAAGGTTTGATAAAACTTCATATATACACACTGTTTCTTTAGTAACATTTAAATTATTTAGTTCCGTACTGTCTATTAAAATTTTATGTAGATAACAATACTGTAATAGTATAATAATACTGTAATAGTAACAATAATATTCGGTTAAATATTGAAAACTGTTTCAATGAATGAACTAGTGGTCAGAGTACTTAAATACTACGCTGCGGGTCCTGTCTTCCAATCACAGCCAGAGAATTTATAACATCCATAGATAAGTTATATACGCAAGCAAAAAGTGCACAAAGTGGAAAAAGTCGAATGACGGATAGCAAACATCTATGTTATACGCTTGAATTATTTATATATTCAAGTAGTGATGGATAAAAAAAAATGATACGGAATAAATATTGTAATGTTTTTAATAAAATATTGTAATTTACTGTTCAAGGAATGATGTAGACTTAATTAATGGGACATAATGAGTTTTTTTAAATAATAATACGCAGTAAAAATAAAATGTTTCGCGCCTCCAACCCATAACGGTTGACATATTTTTACTGGTAACGTACAACGCCGTGCGTACTTTGTTTATAATGTGGCTTATCAGGCGCGATATTCCAGGAATAATTTTGTAACAAGCTAGTTATTACGCATTTGCAAGTGAATCGTATCGAAATATTTATATTATGTCCTCTATCTGGAATTTTATTCGATACGGTTTTTGTAAAATTTTTAAGCAATAAAATTGCGTATTTAAACATGAACACATACAATTTTACCGGTGGATTTCTATGCAGGACCCCATTAAGTAGGTTCCACCACTAGTTACTCTGGCGTGTGCAAGCACAACACAGAACTGTGCTTTGGTTTGAAAGGCACTAAAGCCTTTTAACTTTTAACCGATGTCATAACGAATAGCACAGGACGGTGCCATACAAAACTTCTCAATCCAAGTTCTGGGTGACACTGCGACTGTTATAGGCCTAGGCGTAACCATTACTATCAGATGGGGACTTGTCTCTCTTGTCACTTACATTTAGTAAAAAAAAAAAAAAAAATGTATTCTATATTCTCTATTATGTCAAATTTCATCTATATATAATTATGCGAAGAGAAAACTGTGCCCCTATTTAAGCAAATTGCGCCTACGAAGGAGAGTGAGATTTGGCGCAGTTTAAGTTTGCATTGAGAAGAAGCGAGAAGGCTAAAATTTCTGTTTAAATTGTGTTACAAATACATTAAAATAAAACATTCATTGTTTACGTCCATACTGGCAATGCATAGAGATTGTCGCCAAATGTTGCCAACAAATATTGACTCAAAACTCAATAACTTTCAAACTTAATTTTTCTATGAATTCCGGTCGAATTTCGACCACAGGATGACCACACTAGTACCAAATAATGAACACAACGTCCATTTTCAGTAGTTTATACTACAACATAGTATTACTAAATTTGCAAATTAAATTGTAATACACCGTGTTCGAAAACGAATTGTATTGTAATTTGTATGGAGCTATCTACAGGCGACAATGAACTATCGCGCGAACCCTTTCGCTTCGCCATTAGCGACGGGCAGGGCGCGACCGGATACAAGGGAACGGCCTGACATACCTATCAAATACGACTACTGTTGCGTTCAAATTTAAATGAAGCTCTAAACGACGAACACTGTAGTTATTTTTAAGCGATACAAGAACATATATTTATATAGGAATTATTGTATATATTGTAGGACTTCGGATTATGTACTGTTTGTAGGACTTCGGAGTGCGCTTAGATAGGACTACGGACTAGTGCTTCGCAGCAGAATAACTGGGACTGTGGTGGTAACAGTCCCAGTTATTCTGCTGCGAAGCACTAGTCCGCCTACCTAGTAGAGGAAGCTGAAGATGCGTGTCAGGATCGTAGCAAGATGTTGTCTCTGCCTACCCCTATGGGAAAGAGGCATGACTATGACATTCATATGAACTTATTGAAGCCTAAATTGAGTAAAGAAATTTTGATATCAACTTTAGAAACTGTTGTTTATAGTTTATTGTAACTTTGTGAAAAAGAACTAAATTATATATTATTTTTAGGTAGGGCTGGTACTTGTTAATACAATTAAACGTAAATATGCACGGATAACAACGACAAGCACAAAAATATACAAATTCCATAACAAATAACAACCGAAAACTTTTCCGCTGCTTTTCACTTTTACCTAAGGCCACAAAAATATATTGTGAATATATTGTGTGCAAAAGTATATTATAAATTATAGCATAGAGTAAAAGTGAATAGACACGACAATTTTCTGGGTTATGTTGAAAATCGAAAATTTCATTGTTGAATGTAAGTACTGGTGGTAGGATTCCTATGGCGGGGTCCGTCTAGATAGGACGACCCCAAGCCAGTTATTTTGTTGGGCGAACTTTACAGTGTTTCGGTCTGAAGGGCACTGAGAGCTAGCGTAATCACTGGGCATATGAGACTTCAGTTCTTATGTATCAGGGGACGGGTGCAGTGTGGTGCCACACAGAAATGTTCACTCACTTTATTCAATAAAAAAAGCAAATTAATTATCATCGTCTATCAAGTTATAAAACATCAAATAGTTCGCTCGTAATGGTGGCATCCATAATAAATTAACTAGGGGATGGTCAGTGCCTCGCTGTTGAGCTGAAACTAACGATGTCAATTACTTTTAGGTCAGGGATTTTAGGTCCCATACTATACAATAGTCTCGTATCGAGTGTGCGTTTTACGGACATTTATTTCATATTCACAATTCAACCCTGGTTTCAAATGTTGTCTCTGGCTGAGATTTGAACCCAGGACCCATTGAATAGAAGCCAGGTACTTTGACAAAGTAATCACGCAACACGGTCGTTTAAATAATTGACTGATATAGACTGAAATAATGATGATAAGGTATATGACTACACTTGAGAAAAGCGATAAAATTTCGGATGTATGACAGGTAGTGTACCTTCAACCTACAAATTCTTCAGTTCCTTCCATACGACATAGACGTTGGTAGCACTTTACTGCAAAAGTCCATCTAGGCAGGCACCGCCGCAGTGTCAGTTTTTCTGCCGGCAAGCATTACTATTTAGATTTGAAGGGCACTGTAGCAAGTCAATTTACAGGGCATATGAGACTGAATAAATGACGTCTTAGAGTGACGAGCGCAGTGCATTAGCTTATGGGTCTTTTAGGTCACTGGTTGCTATTCCAGAAATTTTTATGGGAGAGCGTGGCACTTAATACTATCGGGTGAACGATTTGTTCGACTCGTTACTAAATACCATAAATAAATAACATAAGACTAAAGTTTCTAGTGCCTCTGGCGTCTCGTCTGAAACAGTCTTTGATCGAATTAGCTATCTTATTCACATGGTAATTGAAACCGAGGACGAGTGTGTGTCTTTGTATTAGCAACAACGATTTGTTTGTTAGTTCAACATACTAAATGGGAAATTTATTTATTATTCAGCGCTTTTATTAACAGGGTTACAACAATAGCATCTTCTTTAAAGTTATAAAGGTTCCTATCCAGTGGCTACGTAACTTTTTTATCAAAAAAGTATATAAGTAAATAATGAGGCTAAACCTTTGTCCATTCCGACGTTCGCTATTAGACCGTATTTGACTTTTTGTCGTTTGTTGTGTACTGTGCGTAGATAACAATGTATATACTGATTCGTGAAAGATAGCGAACGTCGAATCGATCGTCGGATCGCAATTTCAATCCGTCAGCCGAAGCTTCGTAGTTCGATTTTAGTAATAGGGCCCCCTGATCCAGAGCCACGTGCATTGACTACGTAAAATTAGATAGGTCTTCGTTCCTTCTAGTAAGAGTTTATACTACACTGCATAATTTTTTCTTTTTTTATTCAACAATATTATAAATGTAGTTAATAGAATCAGTCGTCAACTGTGCGGAAATCCATTATAATGAAGGAAAGGAAGTTAATTTGTAAGATCCGCATGCAAAATATAATGCATCTCTACAACAGACAGGCTGTCGTAGTCAATAACACTTGATAATGCCTCGTTTTGAGGTGAAACACGTATCGTGGTCTTGACTTTAGTGGTAAATATTGTCTAGTGGTAGTGTTGTAGTGGTGAAGGGTGTCTGGTGGCACGCTGCTGTAGGAGGGCGGACGGTGCTTTTCAAAAACTGGGTAAAATACACCATTTTATACTTTGCATGCGGACCTTAGCAAATAAACTTTTTTTCCTTCATTAATAATATAAGTATTAAGAGCAAGTAACGGATGAGTATCGTCGTGCTATCGTTTCCAGCCGCAACAGATATTTTTTTAACTTATGCTCTTGAGATGAGCTCGGGACTTAAGAGGCTCAACTATCTCTTAGCTTTGGAGGTTGAGCGTGCCCCACTTTCCTAGTATGTCGCTTTTTCTTGTGACCATAACCAACGTTAAAAGTAAAAGATAAAAAAATTGTATACTTGATTTCAGAATAACACAGTTATGGCATTTTATTTTTAGGTATTTTAAAATGTTTTATCTGAACAGATACAGTTATGTTACACTCGTCTTCGCTTTCCCTTTTTTCGATTAAACACAGTATAAGTCGCGGAAGCTCATAGGCAGCGCCTCAAATTTAATAGTACGTAAGTGGCCTAACTTCGATACCCGATTAGGGCTGCCGGGTATTTTTTGCAGTAGCGTGGGAGGCATGTACTTAAATTTGCATGTCTTAGAAAAAAAAAAATTGTTGCTCGGAAACCGTCGAGTCCGCCGATCCGATCTGGGGCAGCGTGCTTCCCCGCTTCGAAACCTCAACAACGAGAGAAGGCCTGTGGGTAAGAGTGGAAATTTATGATTATTTTATTATAGTAAACTTAATAAATGAAGTTAAATAATAGAGTTTCGATGGCGCTAATTTTAAATATTAAAACTTTCAAGATAACCAAATGAAGAAGATGTTTTGGTTCCGGGCGAGATATCGTACGCTTCCTTTCAAAATGCTAGAATATGTTTATTATCTGCTAAACTCTTTTAACGCGTCGTACCCAATCGGTTTGGATATCTGTTTCGTTTGTCTGTTGTATTTGTCTGGTATCTGGAATCTGGAATGTAGCTTTATAGTAAAACTGCCATATAATAATTCATAAATAATTTCTGTAAAATAAGTAAGTGTAAGTGTGTGAAATTTGTGTCTAATAACTAATTTAGAGTAAACTTACTAATTCCCGCAATTTCGTCCAGTTGGATATAGGTTTTTTAAATATCCCGTGGGAACTATACATAAGATCACGACTGTATCCCATAAGGGGTATTCAGAGACTGGGCACTCACTGCAAAAACAGATGACTGCCATAATCCACGTTACACCAAAACAATATAATGCACTTGGTGTGATACGTGGTGAGCCCATCGCCACCATGTGCCGTTGGGTGCACAGTGCAGTTTAATTCCTTACTCGCCTTTTAACTATATGATTTTATATACATATACTATATGGTGTTTACGGATTTTATCCCCTCGTATTTTTTCTAAATAATTTTGGTCAGATTTACGCAAAACCTTACTATGCCTTGAACACTTGCTTTGGTATGCTTGGCTATTTATTTAATTTGATTAATTACAAGACCCCAAATCTTAAGTCGTACGAAAGAAATTGTTAAGTAATGTACCGATAAGCATGTTTTAGAGTCATGTTTAAATTATATTGTAATTTCATGATTACGAATGACGGTAACATTCCATTTCTCAATGAAAATTTTCATTGCCCGTAAAATTTATGGAAAGGTTTTGATAAGTGAAGGGCGGGTAGAGTTCGCTGTAACGAAACAAATGTTTTAATTTCTTTGTCCCTATTGTTGCAAATAAACAATGACAGTAAACATTAACATACATCGCGAATTATTACACATTAACATTTAAAGAAGAAGTTTCGTAAACCATTTTTAAGACTTTATATCATTAATACATGCATCAGCCGTTGGCAGCCATGTGTTTAATATAAAGTGTTAAGCTTTTACTACTGAATCCATACTTATATTATAAATGCGAAAGTAACTCCCTCTGTCCCTCTGTCTGTTTGTTACCTCTTCACGATTCAACCGTTTAAGCGAACTTGACGAAATTTGGCACAGAGAAATTTTCTCTATACACTCCAGTGTATAGAGATATCTCTGTGCCAAATTTCGTTAACGTTATATCCATATAGAGATACCTTGCATCCTGGATACTTTTTAACTCTAAAAATTAAAAAGTTCCTACGGGATATTTAAAAAAACTTATATCCACGCCGACGAAGTCGCGGGCGTCAGCTAGTGATAGCTAGCAGCTAGTACAAAAAATAAAGTTACGATTATTGTAATTGTTGCCTCTGAATCAAGTGAAAATAAAAAAAAACATTCCTCAATGAAAAAGGGCAAGGTAGGGCAGACCGTTGCACTCAAAGAAAGCCTGTTGCTTGACCGATCATTCGCACAGAACGCGAGACACGAGGAAATGTCTCACTGCCAGTTAGAGCGCGATATCAATAATTCGGATACCTAAGTAGTTTTTCATCAACACATCTTTTTTGTTCTTACATTGTAATTTATAGTCAAGTTCTTACGAACTTAATTTGAAACGGAAAGTAAATAATTATAAAAGGTATACAAATACGTACTATGACTGTTATGCAAAGCATTTTTATTTAGAGAATTTTTGAAAGCAAAAGCTCCAGTCGGGGTTGGTAGGCCAATTGCGTATTGGTTGACTGACGATAACCCATATGTTCCAATTTTTTCGAACATATTTATAGCTTACGAAAGAAATCTAAGTTTTAGATAAAAATTAATCATTAAATTATAAATAAACCCATCTGGGAAGAATTCTGGAAAACTTATGATTTTTTTTATTGGATAAAGTGACGAGACGGGCAAAACGTTCACCTGATGGTAAGTGCAACGTCGGCCCAGTACAGATGCCGTGTCACCAAGAATATTTCTGTGAAATTTTTATTACACATTTAATTTTGTCATCCCGTAATCCAAGCCAACGTGCAATAGTTGAGTAGTGTACCTACCCCGGCATAGGGGCAGGTTGACCACCTCGGAGAGGTTTCCTAAAACTGAAAAAATCCGGATTTTATTTAATAATATCCACATAGAACCTTTTTTTATTATTGACTATGAAATTTGGCATAGTTTACAATATTTCTCATTAACACCAAGACAATAGTTTTAAAAAAAAATAATATCGAAAAACGTGGTCTACCATCCCCGGTCTGCCCTAAAGTTTATAATGACAATGCAAGATGGAGTGAAATTTTATTAATCTGCAAAACTACTTTAAAAACAACTTTTACTTCAAGTTTATTTTTATCGCATGCGATAACTATCAATCCACTGCAAGAATATGAGCATTTCGTAAATACCGTTATAGTACATTTCTTGCAAAGTACAGGTTTTTTATTTTATACATGACTTTTTTTTATTGGATAAAGTGACGAAACGAGCAAAGCGTTCACCTAATGGTAAGTACAACGTTTGCCTATAACAAATGCTATTTCATCCCGAATATTCCTGTGTGACACCACACTGCGCTCGTCACCCTGAGACATCAGTTCTTAAGTGCCCAGTGATTACGCTAGATCTCAGTGCCCTTCATACCGAAACACAGTCATGTTTGCACACTACTGCTTCACGGCAGAATAACTGGCCTGAGGCGGTACCTACCTAGACGGATTCCTGCATAGCCATCCTACCACCAGTGAAGCCTACTGCTACTGCTACTACCTTTGATAATTAACAAATATTTCTCTCTAAGTAGTACCTTCAATTATAACCAAATATTTCTCTTTTTTTTTAATAAATTTGATTTTATCTGTTTTGTATGTTGTTTTGTTATTGCCGATAGGTGTCTCCACTCAAACACAACTCAATGGAGAGTAAGAATTAAAGACTCGTACCAAAATGGCAGCGACGTGGTTCGCCACCCGTCACGTCTCGTTTCCGCGGGGACAAAAAGTGGGCTACGGGCGTAATCTCTGCCTACCCCTTATACGGGAAAAATGCATGACGTATGTATGTTGGTTATGGTTTTAAGCCATGTAAAATGTTATCGTGAAACATCGTGGAGAATCAACATTTCTTACGACACCAACAGATTGAGATAGGGTCTCAATCTGTTGGTGTCGTAAGAAATGCCTGAAAAGTTCATGGCATCCGACATATGGCGGAATAACAATCTCGAAAAATACCAGACCGATAATACACAAACCGGTTGACCATGATTACATTATACTAGCTGTGCCGATGTGCTGATGACATACATATATACTTCCCCACGTGAACCGAATTTTGGGGTTTTATTTTTTTTGCGCGGATTTATTATTATTTTTATTAGGCGGTTTTATTTATCAAAAATTAAAGCCTAAGTTAGGCTTTAATACATTATAATATCAGCTATCTGTCCGTGAAAGTCCCGTCAAAATCGGTTCAGCCGTTTCAAAGATAAGCCGGAACAAACAGACAGACTTTTTTTTTCGAATAAGTACCGTATATACTTGCATAAGCATTATGTAAAAAAGCTGTTATTTTGTTACTACAAAAAGTCTTAAATTTTATTTATTTCTATAGATTTGCCGGTGGCGGAGGGAAACTTCTACGGTGCGAGGCGTCTGGTGTTGCTATCGCCAATACGCTTACCCAGCGTAGTGATTTCGGGAAATGCTTCTTGGGAGAGTCCTATGCCCAACAGTGGACCTTTCACTAGCTAAAAGAAGAACTTAAAATCACGTAAAATTTAAGAAAAATTAGATGAATAGACAGTAGTCCGGAACTCGTGGCATAGTAATAATTTATGTCTTCCTAGCCGATTTAGGACACGGCGATAACTTCCGAATATTGTCGGGAGTTATCTACTGCGCAGCAGTTAATTTAGTGCCAACAATGTACGCGCAAACATAGAGGCACTCACTCACAATCTACCCGATATTACGCTGATGCTTTAAGATCGTAGGTAGGCTAGAATGCAGTGTGAGAAACACGGGGACAATCACAACACAACCAGATCTGAAAACCAACAATTTGTGTTTTAGTACAAACGTTGGTTCCGGCAGGAATTCGAACCCAGAACACGCAGAGTAGAAGTCAGTACCTACTCTGATATCTACTTAGTTACTTTGACTAGGCCACGCGGTCGTCAACACAGTAATAATAATCATTAACTATGCAGATGAAGAAAATAAAAAAAAAAACTGTCATACATTTTTACACATACAATATATTTTTATACGAGGGGTGATCCAAAAGTAATGATAATCAATAATAAACACAATGAATAAAATAAATAAATAAATTTATTTCTCAACATAGTCTCCTAGCAAGTCTATACATTTAGTCCATCTCTTTTCTAATCCTAAAATTCCCTTAGAAAAAAAATCTTTATCTTGACTCTCAAAAAAGTCCTCAACCGCGGCCATCACGTCGCTATCATCGTCAAATTTCTTGCCTCGGAGGTGTTCCTTGAGTCGTGGAAAGAGATAGAAGTCGCTGGGGGCTAGATCTGGTGAATAGGGGGGGTGTTCCACCAGCTCAAAGCCCGCTTCCTGAATGGCAGCCATGGCAATTGCAGCTTTGTGAACCGGTGCGTTGTCTTGATGGAACAGCACTCCAGCCCGCAGTTTGCCTCGCCTTTTCTCCTTAATAGCCTCCCGCAATCTTCTTATTTGTTCTGCATAGTAGGAGCCTGTAATAGTGGCCCCCTTTTCCAAGTAGTCCACCATGATTATTCCTTCAGCGTCCCAAAAAACAGACGCCATAACCTTCCCTGCTGAGCTTGACACTTTGAATTTCTTCGGCGTCGGTTCATCGGATCGTTTCCATGTCATCGATTGTTGTTTTGTTTCAGGATCAAAATGGTGGATCCAGGTCTCGTCCATGGTCACAAAACGTGACAAAAAATTATCCTTGTCTGCCTGGAACTTTTCGAGATTTGCTCTTGACATGTCGACTCGTTTCTTCTTTTGCTCGTCGTTTAACATTTTCGGTACCCAACGCGCGGAGACCTTTCTCATATGCAATTCGTTCGCAAGGATTCTTTGAATGCTGCCATATGAGATCCCTGTGACCTCAGCTACATGCCTGATAGTCACTCTTCGATCTTCCAATACAACTTCTTCAACTTTTTTCACATTTTCTTCAGTGAGGGACGTCGATGGGCGTCCTTCGCGGTGTTCGTCTTCCGTCGATGTTCTTCCCAACTTAAACTCCTTAGCCCAGCGTGCAACTGTGGAATATGGAGGAGAAGAGTCCCCTAATGTTTCCACCAAGTCGCTGTGTATGTCTTTGGTAGACATTTTTTTCAAGCAGAGGTATTTAATGACAGCTCTGATTTCGTGTTTTTCCATTTTGATGTTCACTCCTTGACAGTCCGTATTCAAATGAATGTAGCTCCCGGGAATCGTGGCCTATTTATATGATTTTTTTTCCCTGAACTAGTGGTTAACTGAGTAAGTGACTGAAATTTTTTTGTATTTTTGTGTGCACTAGAAATAACTGATTATCATTACTTTTGGATCACCCCTCGTACATCATTTCAGCCTATCACTGCTGAACATCGGCCTGCAGGCCTCACCCATAGATAGCCACAAAAGTTTTTAGCTCTCATTTTGGAGGGATTTTGCCATAATTGCCACGCTTGGCAGGCGGGTTGGAAAACGGAGATTATTTATTCAGATATTCCAAGTTTTTTATACATTCAAACATTTAAATAAATACGGCAAACATTAACACATTTACGGTAACATGTAGTGTAAAATAAAACCAATTTCAGTCCAACGTCATGTTTGTTTCACGAACGTACGTAAATAGTTGTCTCTGACAACATTTTTATTATTACAGTAAACACAGCCCTCACAATGGTTTCCCCTCAAATTTCACCCACAGACTGCCAAAGTTGGGGGCTTAAATCACCATTGATTTTCGTAACATCCACAGCGTTGTACTCGCAACGAACGTGATTTTATGAGAAACAAGTATTTCGAGTCATACTTAAATTATAACGGCAGTGCGTAAACAACGATGTCGTAAAATGTCACAATTTTTACAAAAAAGATAATTCAACACTACTATTTTTTTATTGAAAGAAAGTGACGAGACGAACAAATCGTTCGACGTACCTGATGGTAAGTGCAACGTCTGCCATAACAGATGCTGAATAACCCAGAACATTTCTGTGTAAATTCTGTGTGTGTCGCTCGTCACCCTGACACATCAGTTCTTACGTCTCATATGCCCCATAATTACACTAGCTATCAGTACTATTGAAACCGAAACGCAGTGGTACCTAGACGGATTCCTGCGTAGGAAATAGGAAACCTACCACCAGTATAGATTCTTAAATTTTATAGATAGATGTGCTATATACCTAATACAACATATATTAATAAACATTATAATAAATCTTGGACAAAAATATAACTGTAATGATGTTCATTATTTTTGTACACACCTTTTAAAAATGTATTTGAACTAGATGGAGGGTATAGTTTTAGGTTTCCAGGGGGCGCATTCCATAGAGGCCATATCATCAGTAGAGTTTGACCCGTTTAAAAAAAAATTGAAAAGTGAAAGTATTAATCATAAGTATCGAGTTGCTATGTCTTACGCAAAATGACACCACGTTAAAAGTAGGTATTTATTATGAAAGTGTTCAATCGGCATATTTTATATTTTGATAGATTCCAAGATAAAATACTTGTGTGCTTATCAACTAGCGCTGCACAAATTATAATTATTATAGTTTCTTTATGACATTGGAAGTGACCAATTATGAAGATTTATATGTGCACTAATAGTATAGTTTTATATGTGCAAATATAGTCACGCATGAATAAAAGCTGTCCGTACAATATCGCCACATATATATATCACACACCACATATATATACGCCGCATATATAGGCATATAAGAGGTAGGTGCTAATCTACTCTGCCGGACACCTATCGGCAAATGTTCACTAATGACGGGTCGATAAGCCCATGGCGATTGGCTTCTACGCTACGTGTCGCGGGTTCGATTCTCGCACGGAAAAATATTTTTGAATAGTGTATTCGTATAAGCCATACATGCATGTTGATGCAAAAAATATGACTATGCACCTATTCTGACCATGCAGACTGTTTACGGTACTAACGGAGATGCTCAACTGTATAGAATGTAATATAGTGCCACGCGAAATGATACGAGTGAGTCACTCACTTTTCTTCACCTCCCTGTATCTGGTGCAACGCTTAAGCTAAAACATCGGGTCAGATGCATCAGATACAGTGTAAGAGACACCGCGACAATCACAATACATCTACACATATTGGCTTCGACTGTGATTCGTATACTCAACAGGCATGTAAGTATGCCTTTATTAAGTAATATCTTGTCAAGATAGATAAAAACTCCTATATGAAATGTTACTATTTTTTTATACTGCCTTTACACATTTCGATTCAAAGCAAGCCTTAAATTGCTTAATAATGTTTAAAAAAAATATAATTACCATATTTCAGAAATATTTATAAAAAACAAATAATAAGAACACCGAACATTAAACAAATCCTTTTTTATACGGAGAAATTATTTATCTGACCATAATTAAAAGTGCACGAACCAATAAACCTCGTTGATAAAATCATTCGATGGTAAATATCACCGTTTTTTTAAAAATTGTCACAAAAAATCACAAGCAATCTTAATAGTAAATAAAACAATTGATAACGTTAAAGACGCGTTTATATCGGTGAGGGACGCGGACGGAACTGCTATATGAAACGAGACCGAGCGGTGCCGAGGCCGGGAGGGGTGAGGGCGCCCATGCGGTAATCCAACTGTTTGCTACGTCGCCTCTCTATCAACTATCCCATGTCGACGTATGACAGTTCGAACTCGGCAAGGTTATAGTTGCATGCCCCACACTGATTATACGTTCAGCAGCTGTGGACGTTGAGGCTAATAAAAACATGTGTTCGATCGAGACGGCAAAAACTTGAAGTTTGCTAAAGTGGTCTTGAAATTAGCTCGCCATCTTCGCTGAAAGCAAAAACAAGACGGTAATTCAATGAACGCAAAGCTGTGTTTTGTCTCTTCTAATGCATATAAAAACGTTTCTTTTCAGCTGCACTTTTAATAAATAAGATGAAATAATAATGCAATTATTGTAAACAAACTTCACACGCGGGGATATATGTTTTTATTAAATATCCCGTAGGAACTATCTGATTTTCCGGGATGAAAAGTATCTTATGTCTGTCTCCAGGATGCTATCTCTGTGCCGAATTTCGTTAAGTTTGGTTATATGGCTGAGCTGTGAAAAGGTAACAGACAGAGAGTACTTTAACATTTATAATATTAGTATGAATGAAAATATCGTGATTTTTTTATAAGGACCACGAGATAAAGACTAAGAATTAAAGAAGAAACTAAAAAATAAGTTATAAAAACGTAGTTTCTTAAAACTTTACATTAAATGAAGATATCGCGATTTTTTTTTCGATAAGGACCAAGTTTCTAAGAAGTAAAACTAAAAAAGATGATCGAAATCTATCACAACGGCAGACCTCTATCATTTTATTTATATATATGACAAATTCGCGTGGTGGAACGAACATTATAGATGCAACAATTATATATAATGCAACTATAACTTTTGACAGGTTCGTCTGTGGATTTTGTTTCTATTGCTATTGAAATATAAGAGCCTCCTTTAATGACTCCTCAAAGCACGGTCCCAAATCACCTGCAACAGATCTATGTTTAACAGAGAAATTACCAATGATACTCGTAATTAATTTTTGCAATTCAATGCAGCCATTTTTGAGTTAAATTTAATTTTTTAAAAGTGAACCAATAGTTTCTGTGATTTTTTTGCCAGCTACACTGATGAAAAAAATATCATAAGTTATTACTACCGTAATAACTTATGATTTTTTTTTCATCGACCTTATAACAGTACGAATAGCGTCCTGTGTGGTCGCGTGCCGCGTGGTTTGTCCATTTGCAAATGCGTATACTTCCGCATTTACATGTTAAATTATCGCTGTAATCATGCAGCAAAATTTCTTGTAAGTATGTATATCATAGATAATACACTATATACATGTATATTTTAATTGTACGAGTTTATAAAGGTATTAAAATTCACAAAAATTCTATTTCCGAACAATGTCGTTCAATATTGTGGCCAGTAATATGCAAAGTTCCAATATCTAGATTCATCTAAAATGATTATATGATTATGCAATTTGATCTATAAAACCTTATTCTTATTCATAGCGTAGACTTATTTATAGTCCAATCCGTACAACCTAGAAAATGACATCCGTAGTGTAATTCGATTCAATCAGTCGCGTTACAAATTGTCGACCCATTGCGCTACGATGCGTGCTGAGCCGAAGTTGATTGGAGAATTACACCCGTATGTTTATCATCCGATTTGCTCCGACGCTTTACTCGCGTAGTTTTCCTTCTTTAAATAATTTTTATCATTTTGAAGAAGATTATTTCAGGCAGCGAATAATGTAGCTGTTGAACATAACATTTTCCAATTAAAAATATAAGAGCAAAACGTCCACCTGATGGTAAGTGTAACGTCCGCCCATAGCAATGCTGTGTCACCCAGAATATTTCTGTGTGGCACCACACTGGGCCCATCCCTCTGAGACGTCAGTTCTTAAGTCTCATATACCCACACACAGTCAGCACATACATCTACGAGACAACTTAACGAACAATGCTTAACATTACAAAGTCAGCTGCGCTTTTATCAAATCTTTATGTTACGCTCTAGGGACGATGACTTTTAATGCAACTAATTAAATGAAAAAAATGTGAATTTGTAGTAGGTCACTTACTACTGTTAACTTACTTTAAGAAATTACAATGTGTACGGACCTATGAATAAAAATTGTCTGTCTGCAAATCCATTAATTGGCAGACAGTAATATCCTGTCCGTAACGAGCGAACGTAATTATGGAAATACGTAACATAGTTGTGTTTCCATATCGCAGCTATAGTTTACGGCTGGACGGAGATCATCCGATTAGAGTATCGCACGTATGTTAACGCCTGAAATACGTTAGGGTCTGGTAAAGTGTATATGAATATCTTTTATATTACGATATTACTGGTGGTTGGATTACAAACAGGAATCCGTATAGGTGGGTACCACAGTGGTGCCAGTTATTGTGCCAGTTATTGTGCCGACAAGCAGATGTATGCAAACATAACTGTGTTACCAAGGGCACTGTTGGCTAGTGAAATTACTGGGTATAAGAGACTAAAGAAGTAATGTCTCAAGGTGACGAGCGCAATGTAATACCACAAAGAAATGTTCTGGGTGACATAGCATTCGTTATGGGCAGACCTTGCATTTACCACCAGGTGAACGATTTCACGCCTAGTCAACTTCTTCCATTAAAAAAAAATAGGTTAATGGATGGGTTTAATTAAAGTTAATTTCTGCCGTGTGGTGGCAGCTTAAGAGAATCTGCCACTCCATCTCGTCCCATCGGTGTCGTAAAAGTCGACAGAGGGAAAATAAAAATCAGAAGATGGGCAGTAGCATCTTCCTGGATTATCGGAATAAATAAAGCGCGGTTGCCAATCCGCCAGCTAAGCGTGGTAACTATGGCAAAATCCCCCTAAAATGAATGCTACAAACTTTTGTGGCAATCGATGGGTAAGACCTACGTTCAGCAGTAGACTAGTGATAGGCTGAAATGATGACGATTGGTTTAAGCAGTGACAAGATAGAAGCCCAAGTTCTAAGTTAATTCTAATATTATGTACTACACGATGAGCACAACTGTACATTCCGGGTAATAATTGTTATTTATCTTGCATTTTTTGTTTAGCTCTATGGTGACCTTACACCATGCTACTGAAAATGTTATTAATATATTATGGGATTTTATTTGTTTTTTGTTGATGATTAATGGATATAAGGAAGCATATAAAGTCCGAACTAGTTAAAACTGTGTCTCAAGAACTAGCGACTTCTCTCAATTTTAATGTTGTTTGTCATGAGTTATTATTTAGAAAAAGAAATACGTTGGAAATGTTTGCTGAAGGGTTCGTTCGTTCGTGCGTGTGTGTGTGTGGAAATATGCACCAAGTAAGTATGTAGTATTTATTCTTTATTGCTGACACCTTAAGCTAAGGGCTACAATGGCCGGACTTAATGCGTAGTGGCATCTACCGGTCAACCCTTGTTATGGTGAAAATTAGATGGCAAATAATAATAATAGTAAGAGGATAATAATAATAGTAGGAGGACTCATAAATTTATTTTCCAATCTGTCATTTCCTACTAAGAAAACAGAGTACTAAAATGCGGCTGACATCAGTATAAAATGCTACTGTACGTAAGTGGCGACATTGTAAACTTCTAATCACACTGTTAGCCTGAAAATCCTTTAGTCTTGTTAATGGTTAATGTTCTCTAATTTGAATAATCCTATTAACTTTTACGATTCATATTTTCATACTACCTTACACATGTTCTGTTCCAACAATTGGTCTCGGTGGCCTTTGAAAGCGAGTACATATTTAACAACGGCTTTAATGACAGTAACCTTTGCCGAGCAAAACCATAACAGGCATAAAAAACACTGGTCAAGTTCAACAACTTCTAACATGCATAGAATAGTATCCTATATTTCAACAAATACATCAGAAACATTAAGAAACTTTAAAACCGTGATGTATAAAGTAAATTAGCAATAAACAAAACAAACCATAAATAGTGGTTTCAATAAATATTTAGAAGAATACATTGATGAATGAAAGTAAAAGATACGGCCACGTTTTTTACATTCATTCATCGGTTATAGGTTTCGTAAATTTAACTTATATAAATTATAAACAAAAAATGAGGCGTGTCCATGGCAGAGATGAAAAATATCTTTTTTACCGACTTTAGAATCAAAGATGAAAGAGACACGGATAATGAGCGGGAAATCAAATTGGTTGGTGGAAAAGGCAGTTGATCATAGGAATCAATTACTTTCCAATCACTGTCGCTCGTGCTTGACACGATTGGAGAACTAAATTACTTCACTATAAAATTGTAATTTAAAAGCACTCTTTAAAAAAGGAACCGATGGTAAAATTCAAAAGTGGAATAATCGTCATGTAAAATGCCTGTAAAGTAAAGTAAAGTAAAGTTTCAGCCTATAAATGTCCCACTACTGAGCACAGGCCTCCTCTCATTTCTGAGAGGGTTTTGGAGCTAGGAAGAATCCGCCACGCTGCTCCAATACGGGTTGGCGGACTTCACATGTCTTCGAAATATTTTTAATTTCTCAGACATGCAGGTTTCCTCACGATGTTTTCCTTCACCGCTGAGCACGTGGTAAGTCAGCACTTTGCAATTAACAATTTTAGTGGTGCTGGCACCGGGAATCGAACCCAGGTCACTCGCGTACTATGAAAATTAAAAGCGAGCGCCTAGCCCCTGAGCTACCACGGCTCAAAATAAAATCAAAAAAAAAAATCGTAAAATGCCTGACTGAAAATATATCTTGTAGATAGGAGATGGGCTGCAGAGTCTAAAATGCGATGGGGGGTACTTTGTTCGTCAATTCGCCTAGAGTGGAGTTTTAGCAAATCCTGCATATACGTACAGGTACTTGAACTAAAAGTGTAATCTTTAGCAGAGTACTTATTATATTAACTTTAACATTATTTAAAAAAAAAACATGAAATGTGAGTGCTTTTTACGGACATAATGTCATGTACACAACGCCACCAGACCCTAACAATTACAATTTGAGTTTTGCACAACTGTTAGCTCCAGTTGGGACTCGAACCCAGGACCTGTGGAACAAGCGGTACTCAAATCATCAGAGCTATATACCAAACTATTCTGATGAATGATATACATACTAAATAGTTTTTCTTAACAAAAGTTATTATTTTGACTTGTACTTCAAAAACATATAAGGATTATTGATTTTTAAGTTCTTACATCATATTTCAACAGCTAGGGCTCGTCATAATTTGAGATCAGTCTTTTAATTTTGATTTAAAAATTATATTTTTTAAGGGCAAAGGTCAATAGTCGTTTAAAAGTATCGACTATCGCGTACTCACAAGTAGACAATACGAATGGACGCCCGCAGCCTCCCTCGGATGGTCATTAGACGACTTAGAATCATTTTGCGCAAGCACGAAACGAACGCGACAGTCCCAATTTCGAGGTTTTTGTAGGAGTTTGTTTATGTATTTATGTTTGGGTCAAACCAAACCTGGCACGCGGATCACAGTATCCGATCAAGCTGTAAAAGCCAAAAAGGCTAACAGCAATTACATCACCGAAATTATATATATCGCGTACTTGGCTAGCTGTTTGCGCCAAAATTGATTCATGTAGGTGAAATAAAAAAGAACCCTATCATTAAGCTTGACATAAGAAAATATTTCTCTTATTATTGTTTAAAGGTATACATTGCCTAATAGCCTTGCAGAACTGAACTACGGCAACACTGTGCATTAAACACCTCAATGTAATTAAAAACGCTATTTTCTTTCTAATTATGTGGTACTCCGCGTATAGCTTGAGAACCTCAAGTCTCATTGCCACTTAAATATTAGTATTTCCGAGTGCCTAGCACACGGCACACTTGAAGCGACTTCTTTGAATTTCTCACGAGTTGACACAGAACTGCTCTAATGCGACCTTGACACTCTCACTAACCACATAGTGCCTGACTGTGAGCGGTGAATTCCGTAGAAAGTTTAAATTAATTTAAACAATGGGATTGTATAAAGTGTTGCTAGGTACAGTGTGTCAAATTTCGGGACGAAAGGTAGAAATAATCGGCAATTTGGTTTTCAGCCTACAGCCACAATGGCTACAAAAATTCTGTGAATCATCATTAATTTTTATCGGACGGTCAGTTTTTAAAAACTATGTGACCATTGGTTAGTAAGAGGAACAAAACAAAACTTAAACTAGATACATTTAGTGAAAAATCGGTACATTTGGCGTCCTGATCAAGAGTTTTTTTTAAGACTGATAGTCACTGTTATCACGAAGGCTTTTACAGCTTTGCCCGATCGAAAGGTGGCAGAGCGCTGAGGGCGCTTAGCCGAAACCTTTCGGCTTGGATCGTCCATCCTGTCCGAGAGTAACTGAGTCGAGGGTACCCAAGGGGCCGGCCTCAGCTCGGTCAGTTACAGCAATCGGGAGGGCCATATAACTATTACTATTATCGGAATTAACTTAATTTTACCACCAATTCCCCAGACTCAACAGAGACCCGATGGCGTTCGACACCGCTTGGCCTAGCGGTAGTACTACGCAGCGGAGTCTCGGTTAGACGGAGCCAAAACGAAAAAATACAAATTGTTTACTAATTGTCCCGTAGTGTATGCATTCTAGAAAGTTTGCAGCAGTTTTCTGGCCCATTCCTCAATTAGTTTTTACGACTTTTATTCATTTAGATTAGTTTGCTTGTACACGCTATTGTGGACCGTGCTCTTCAAAATAATACACACCATTTTCAACTATGCATGCAGATCTTAGCAAATTAACTGTAGTTCCTTTACTATAATGGATATCCGCATATTTTAAAACCAAATTGTTATAAAGCATTACCTTACCTTTTTATAATTACATGGTTCACAATTTTAACTGTTCTATTTAATATATTTATTAAAAAAATGTAGCCTCACACACAGTAGGATTCCTGTACCGTGGGTGCGTTTTACAGACGTACATTTCACATGCACAAACACCCAAACCAGAAAACCAACCATTTTTGTTTTTGTACAAATGCTGGCTCCTGCTGCGATTCGAACCCAGGACCCGCGGCGTAGAAGTCAGATACTCTGACCACTAGATCACACGGATATGTGTATTTGTATAAGGCATATGCGTTGAAAGACAAAACATTTGTTACTTTTTCATGACTGAAGGAACTAAGACTGCGGCCAATGTGACAATCATAACGACAAATCTGCTTTATTAAAGTAATGACGCAACAAATAATTTAAAAATTATTACAAACCCTAATTAAAGCCTTCAGCCTTATGTAATTCCGAGCATCTGTGTCAATGTAACGTTTGATATTTCGGATTACAAGTTTTAATTAAATTCTTTATTATAGTTATTACATCGAGATCACGTACATTTCGGTCGCGGTTACATGGTGTGTAATTGCATCGTGATATTAATATCTTGTAGCGTTGTTTTCACGACATTTAAATGTCATAGTAATTTTTTTTTATTGGAAATGGGGACGAGACAAGCAATACGTACACCTGATGGTAAGTGCAACGTCCGCCCATAGCAATGCGGTGTCACCTAGAACATTTCTGTGTGGCACCAACTGCGCCCGTCCCCCTGAGTCGTCAGTTTTTAAGTCTTATATACTCAGTAATTACACTAGCTCTCAGTGCCCTTCAGAACGAAACGAATGATGTTTGCACACTATTGCTTCACGACAGAATAACTGGCCCTGCGGTGATACCTATATGGATTTCTGCATAGTATATATTATATACGAGGGGTGATCCAAAAGTAATGATAATCAGTTATTTCTAGTGCACACAAAAATACAAAAAAATTTCAGTCACTTACTCAGTTAACCACTAGTTCAGGGAAAAAAAATCATATAAATAGGCCACGATTCCCGGGAGCTACATTCATTTGAATACGGACTGTCAAGGAGTGAACATCAAAATGGAAAAACACGAAATCAGAGCTGTCATTAAATACCTCTGCTTGAAAAAAATGTCTACCAAAGACATACACAGCGACTTGGTGGAAACATTAGGGGACTCTTCTCCTCCATATTCCACAGTTGCACGCTGGGCTAAGGAGTTTAAGTTGGGAAGAACATCGACGGAAGACGAACACCGCGAAGGACGCCCATCGACGTCCCTCACTGAAGAAAATGTGAAAAAAGTTGAAGAAGTTGTATTGGAAGATCGAAGAGTGACTATCAGGCATGTAGCTGAGGTCACAGGGATCTCATATGGCAGCATTCAAAGAATCCTTGCGAACGAATTGCATATGAGAAAGGTCTCCGCGCGTTGGGTACCGAAAATGTTAAACGACGAGCAAAAGAAGAAACGAGTCGACATGTCAAGAGCAAATCTCGAAAAGTTCCAGGCAGACAAGGATAATTTTTTGTCACGTTTTGTGACCATGGACGAGACCTGGATCCACCATTTTGATCCTGAAACAAAACAACAATCGATGACATGGAAACGATCCGATGAACCGACGCCGAAGAAATTCAAAGTGTCAAGCTCAGCAGGGAAGGTTATGGCGTCTGTTTTTTGGGACGCTGAAGGAATAATCATGGTGGACTACTTGGAAAAGGGGGCCACTATTACAGGCTCCTACTATGCAGAACAAATAAGAAGATTGCGGGAGGCTATTAAGGAGAAAAGGCGAGGCAAACTGCGGGCTGGAGTGCTGTTCCATCAAGACAACGCACCGGTTCACAAAGCTGCAATTGCCATGGCTGCCATTCAGGAAGCGGGCTTTGAGCTGGTGGAACACCCCCCCTATTCACCAGATCTAGCCCCCAGCGACTTCTATCTCTTTCCACGACTCAAGGAACACCTCCGAGGCAAGAAATTTGACGATGATAGCGACGTGATGGCCGCGGTTGAGGACTTTTTTGAGAGTCAAGATAAAGATTTTTTTTCTAAGGGAATTTTAGGATTAGAAAAGAGATGGACTAAATGTATAGACTTGCTAGGAGACTATGTTGAGAAATAAATTTATTTATTTATTTTATTCATTGTGTTTATTATTGATTATCATTACTTTTGGATCACCCCTCGTACTAACTGATGCGCGCGGCTTCGTTCACGTGGATAAAGGTTTTATGTATATCTCCTGGAAACCATTTGATTTACGTTAAAGTCCATCTCCAGGATGCAAGCTGTCTCCAGATTATATGTGCCAGATTTCACAAGATCTATTCGGCGGTTGTGGCCTTGAATAGGTAACAAACAGACAGGGGGACATAGAGTTACTTTCGCATTTATAATATTAATATGGATATAAAAGCGACTTTCCAATGACTCAACACGATATCGGAGAAACTACAAGACCTATTTGACTTGAAATTTAGCATACACATACATTTCCCGACATAGACATGCACTCAGAATGGTTTGTACGAACAATTCTCTTAAGACGGTAAACGATCTGGTGGTGTTTTTTCCTATACAGACTTTTACATAACAATGACTTCCGTGCAAAGCCGGGGCGGTAGGCTAGTCAATATATATATATATATATATATATATATATATATATAAGAGACATACCACTGACACATTACAATATCTCCAAAACCACCCATTGACTTGAAATTTGGTATACATATTCCTTTCCCGGCACAGAATGAATAAATAAATGAATACACATTTATTCGGCAAACACACACACAGATACAGTCCATATCGGTGAAGTAAATGAAACGAAGTGGTGCAATTCACTTATCTATTTAACTAATCTGTGTGAGTGATATGGAGCCAAATCGGACAACGACTCAACATGTGCTGCTGCAATGTTGCAGAGGCGTTGATTTTCAGCGGTGTCCATGGGATTTGAGCTGCGCTAACGAAACACACAAAGAACGGATTTTACGAACATTTACTCCTTAATGTGTGAACGGACTGTTGTGATACAAAAATACCATGACAATTACTTCCCTGGGTCCTGCATTGCCCTGTGTAATTAACGCTTCTTGTGTATAAAATGGAAGTAAATTATAGTTATTACCGACGGAATGGTCTAAGTACCTACAAAGCAACCTTATATCGTCAAATGATCGTGATACCTTGTTATTTACTGGAAAACGTTTTGGATAATTGTATAGTAGAACCTACCGCTTTGTTTGCGGTAAAGTTGTTACTTTTATACTGAGCAGGTACAGATACTTTACACTTTATACTTTTAGCCATAATACATAATATATAGCCTATGTTCATCTGGAATAATGTACCTATCAACAGGTGGAAGAATTTTTCAAATAGGTGCAGTGGTTCCGGAGATTACCCTTTACATATAAACAAACTCACAAAATTTGCAATCTCTCTTCATAATATACAGACTAGCTGTGCCCCACGGCTTAGCTCGTGTTAAATAAGCCTACCATATGATTGCGTCGTACGGCATGATACTTTGCTGACGAGAGCAGTCATAGTTCGGCGCTTTTCGGTCAAAAAAAAACTCGACCATTAGTTTCCAAAAAACGTTTCAGAAAAGTTCTATAGCCAATGGTATGCAGAAAGTTCACCACAATAATACAACATTGTGACGAAAATATGGAGATAATAAAATTAAGTTTACGAGTATCTTATTACGTTCCTACTTAATTCATCTCACCGGTGTCAAGTATACTCATATGCAATTTACTTGGCTCTTTTCTGTCTCGGAAGTGGCGTCGAGCCTTCCTTAGCATAAATGTAATGAAAAGATGTTTTGCTTTATAATAATTTATGCATACAGAAAAACAGCTTACTTTCAGACACCCAACACAACCTGGACGATGATTATAAGCGGGAAAGTTTTATCTGGCACTACATACAATACTAGCTGACCTGTCCCGACTTCGCACGGAAGTTATTGTTTACATACTTAGGGGTAAATGTTCGCAAAATCAGTTCTTAAATGGTTTCTATGTCGTGAAATGAATATTGTAGATTCTTTCCTGTCGAGGTGTCGTAAGATGCGACTAAGGTATTGTACGGAGAGCCTTTATTCGTGCAGAATAACACCATAATATTTAATGTTGTCACTATACTGCTCATGGGAACGCCATTTTTTTGACTCGTACTAAAATGGCAGCAACGAGATTCGCCACACGTCACGGCTCTTGTTCTGCGGGGACGATAAGTGAGCTACGGATATAGGTCAGATGACGGTCTTTGCCTTCCCCCTGTATGGGAAATAGGCATTACTGCATATATGTGTAGATATCGTGATGAGCCAGTCAGTGGTATACCGCTTTTATATATGCATTTATAGCGATTTACTCATCACGATACCGAAACTACAACACCCATTTACTTAAAATTTTGCATACTTATTACTTGCCCGACATAGACACCTTCTTAGAACGGGTTTTACGAAGTCTAACTTCTAAATCGGCTGGTGCTACCATTTTTTATACAGTCTTTAGCATAACAATAACTTCCGTGCGAACCGGAGCAGATTGGCTGTATATATAAAAATAAGATTAGATAGCAATTTTATATACGTCATCAACATGTAAACAGTCCTTTGCTGAAAATGGACCTCCATAAGTACGAGAGTATTTATCGTAATCCTAACGATTGCCAGACTGGCTGACAAACGCGGTACCACACGTTTTGCACCCTAGGGGGTTTCTCATTTCAATTCTGACATGTTTGATGTCTAACTGTACCACTGTAAAATACTTATTTACCCCATATCCTATAAGTGTCGTAAAAGTCCACTGAGAGAACCTGTCGATTTTAATATTTATACCTAAAGCATTTTAGTGATAATTCTAACAATTATTGGAGGCCTATGTTCAGCAGTGGACTAGAGATAGGCTGAGACGACGAATAAGAGTGACATGTGCCACTATATAAAGAAGTTTGAACTATACAAAAGTTGTAATCCTTATCGGATTACAATAACAGTCTAATACATATTTAATCCACTATCAGGTTACGTGTGGTTAAACGAGCGCTCAAGAATCACGAGCAACACCTTGCAACAGTGACCGGCGTGACGGTTCAATCACGCCCTATTTCTGCTCCAATAACTCATAGTTTTAGGGTAAAGACCCACTTGCCAGCATAGAATCGTATTTTGGTGCTGCATACAGTACACACTCACGCAACTTCAGACAAAACTACTACTAGAAATATTCAGGAGTCTTGATGGGACACATTCAGAATATACGTATGGAACGGAGTTCTCGCTGTTTTGTCAATGCGTTTGCAGAGATGCTGGAGAATATAAGTTGTTCGATATCTTTACAGATCGGAAACATGACATAAATCATTTGACAGTATAGTATTTCCAAGAACTAGACGGAACTAGCCGTGACTGGAACACTTACTTTTGATAATTAGAATACGTTGGTGATGTTGATCCTTTAAATTTTATAAGAAACTAGCTGATTCCCGCGACATCGTCCGTGTGACAATAGGTTTCTTAAATATCCCGTACTATTTGATTTTCAGGGATAAAAATATCCTATGTCCGTCACAAGGATGTAAGCTATCTCTGTGCCAAATTTTGTCTAAATCGATTAAGCTATTGAACCGAGAAAAGATAACAAACAGACAGAGGGACAGAGAGAGCTACTTTCGCATTTAAAATATTACTAGATGATGCCCGCAATTTCGTCTACGTGGAAATAGGTTTTTTTAATATCCCGTGGGATATTACTTTTAGATATTTTATTTGCCGGGATAAAAAGTATCATATGTCCGTCTCCAGGATGCCATCTCTGTGCCGAATTTCGTTAAGTTCGGTCCAATGGTTGAGCTGTGAATAGGTAACAAACAGACAGAGGGACAGAGAGTTACTTTCGCATTTATAATATTAGAATGTATATAAGGTATGGATATTCGGTTATTAAGGAATATATGTATAAATTATTTGTTTTCGGTGTTTGTATTTAAGTGTTTGCTATGACACAGCATCGAATTTTACATCCGAAGAATGCGATAAGCATTGGAGTTAAGGATTTGGAAAGGTGAGGACGACTGAGTGCATCTGTAAATGAAGACTACGAGTATAATATATTTGGCGCAATATGTCCCAAGGCTGAGCATAGGCCTCCTCTAACTTTTGAGAGGGTTCATCATGTCTGGCGACTTCTGTTTATTAACCAGAATATGCTAACGTTTGCGAAATCCGTCAGTGCCACGCAACAAATTCTTACTTCATCTGACTAAAGCGAGCACGTGCTTACGTCACGGTCAATAATTAATACAAGATGTGAGCCTCAATAACTGCGGCAACAAAGTCCGATCGAGTTTCAGATTCCGTCCACGTAGTGTCCTGCACTGACCCGTCACTACAGTCATTAGCACCGGTTGCAATCAGATCCTGCGCAGCGGGCGGAACCATGTCCCCCTATCCACGGATATCGAGTTTGAATGAGCGTTCGCGTATTATGAAAAACCTGTCCATAAATGACCGTTCCGCTGTGTAATTTTTAGCAAAATAAATGGAAAGACGTAATAAACGGCGGTATGAACGTTTTCAATGTTAAGAACTATTTGATTGAATAATTATATGATCGCTGCCAAGATATTTCTACATCTTTATAATACTGCTGTAATTGTATATTATTTTGCTGATTGAAAACAAAAATCCCGCAGGGTTTCTTGCTAGTTCTTCCCAGGACAGAAGCATTTTTTTGCGAACCAGTGAAGCTTAAAAAATACCTTCAATCAGTATTATTTAAATGATCTATATTGAATAAAAAATATTCTATTCTATTGTCCCTTTTTATCCGAATTCAGAAGGACGAGGTTCTCAATTTTACTAAATATTTTTTATTTAGTTGTATGTATGTCACGCGAATTCAGAACCGATTTCAATGATTCTTTTTTTAATTGAATTGATTATCCTCAAGATTGGTCCCATACAAATTGGTCAATTTCTGATAATTAGATCCATGAGAAAATTATGAAACTAAAATTCGCAGAAGTATGTTTGGTGCTGCTTCCTCGAAGTCGGTTTGTTCATTAAATAATATTTAATAATAATTCTACATTGATACTTACAAGCATTGTTCATTAAATAGAAGTCGTACAAGTCGATAAAGGGAAACGTCTTGGCAGAATAATCGTCTCAAAGATTCACTTAAATTATCCAGAGTGCCTAAGGTGTGCAGTGTCTGATGTTGTAATTTCAAATCCGGTTGCAAAGCTGCTCAGTGATTATTGCAATGTTACTAACGTTGGAAAGACTAAGGCGTTGTTAATCCGGCAGTACACTATATACATAAAGTCACGCCTCTTCCCCATTTGGGTAGGCAGAAACCACATATTTCCACTTACTGCGATCCTGACACACATCTTCCTCTTCTTCTACTTTCATGAGATTCACAAGACGATTGTTCACTACTTGCAAGATGATGAAGAATTACGATTTGATGTTAAAACAACGATTCAAGGGGACACAAGTCAAATTACAACCGAATATGTAATGTTAAAACTAAAATTTTTAATGTCGACCGATACAACAATACCAGCACAGATAACGTAAATTTAAATTCGTTAGTGACGTAACTATAATGGACAAAGCGGCGTTAAAAGCGGACTAACAATAGACTTCGCGTAATCTAGTTACTTAACTAATCCTTTGTAACTTGGTAACCTCAAGTAGTCTCCCCTACACCGACATTTTGACTTACGTCAAGAAACCTTAACTGTGCAGTAGCGAGTTAATAGGAGTTTAGTGTAATCATACAGAGTTATATATTAGTATTTAATACTTTACTAGGTGGTAGAATTCCTATGAATTGCTATGCAAGAATCCGTCTAGGTAAGTACCGCCGCAGGGCATTTCTGCCGTGAATGCCACATAACATCGAAGATACTGATTCTCTGTAGAAATACAGGAAATAGTCACAATACATCCGGACTCAACGAGTTAGGTAGATAAAAAAGTTATTGTTCCCAAAGTGAAATAGTTTGTTACACAGGCTCCTGTTTCGATTCCAATACAAAATTCCTGACACATTCCTAAGCACGCAGGAATCCGACTAGGTAGATACCAGCGCAGGGCTAGTTATTTATTAAAGCAATAGTGTGCAATCATAACTGTGTTTCGGTCTGAAGGTACTGAAAGCTAGTGTAATTAGGGCATATGACATTTAAGAACTGATGTCCCAGAGGGACGTTGTGACGCAGAGTGACGTAGTGTGATGCCACACAAGAATCAGGTGAACGTTTTGCTCGTCACGTCCGTTTAGCCTAAACAAAATACTATTCATAGACCTTGTACATTGGGTGTTGTTAATTAGTTTTTTTTGTTTCGACCTCAGTTCCTGAATTTATAATAGTAAACATTAAAATTGAGGTAACTCTAGAAATATTTGAGACATCATAATAAACAAAGGGTACTAGGAGCTATTATCTATAATTCGGATAAGTATCAAATTTATGCCAAAGATACTTGACCTAGTTGCCTTGTCCGGCAAATACGGTAAGGTACCGGGTAATGAACCCCGGCCTTCCGAGCTACTGCTGTCTGCTCCTGGTCCTTCCCGATCTCATATCTCCAAAATTAGAAGACCTATTGACTTGAAATTTCGTATATGTATTCCTTTCCCGACATCGACACCCACTAAGAACGGGTTTTACGAACATTTACTGCTAAATGTGTATGCGGGCTGGTGCTGTTTTTCTCTATATAGACAAACAAAAATAACTTCGTGCGAAGTCGGGGCAGGTCAGTGAGTACACATAATACACTATAAGAAATTAATTTAATAATAATATAACGCACACACGTTATTTTAATTTACCACAAAAAACAACACTATAACGGAACTGACGAAAAATGCTAATGTGTTACTACGTAAATAAAAGCAAAAATTAATTGATGACATCATTAGATAAAAGACACTGATTTCTTAGTAGTGACCGTCAAGTATTTTATAAACGGAACATTAAACCTGCGTAAATATTTCTAGAATCGTGGTTTATAATAAGGTTGTTGTATATCGCAACATTATTCGTATGATACAAAACATTTCAGTAATATGGGCCATGAGCGAATAGTTTTATAAAGTCAAATAAGTTAAATTGGAAAGATTCACAAGAACGTGTATGATCTAATTATAAACTCCCTCGGTCCCCTTCGCGTGCCTATCGTGCCTGTCTCCAGCATGACAGGAAAATAAGTCTACGAAATATGGATTTTCATATGCATGACTCAATGTCTAACAACGCTGAAATAAAAGTCGCCATTTTCTTTGCCATATTTATTATAGAACACTGACTACCGCGTGACCTAATGCACAGAGTATCAGAGTACTACGGATATCCTGGGTTCGAATCTTAGCCGGACCCCATTAATGCCAAAACTCAAATTGTCTGTTTTAGGGTCTGGATTCGAAAATATTCGAAAGTATTGGCCGTGGTCGAAAATCGGCTAAGAAAACTAGAAGACTAAATTGTTAAATAATTTCAGAATAATCTAGCAATTTCAACGGACCACTCCACTAAGCTTTTAGCGAAGTAAATCTCGGCTATTTCATATAAAATGTGAATATTACGTGCCGGGGGCCGGAATACAGCGAGGAGTTTCGACCGGTATTTCATCTCGACGTGTTTGAGCCCAACTTTTTAAGCCGTCGTCCAAACAGCTTATAGTCGGTGCACTTCCGCATACCCGGTAGGATATAGTTTTAGATGTTGATCGATCTCATTTTTAATTATACTGAAAAAAGTAGTAGCGAAACAAGGAAAAACGTAGGAGATAGATGTTGGTGATAATATAATAGATTTTTAAAAGCAAATTACGTCAACACATCAGATTATAAACTACTAGCTGATGCCGGCGACTTCGTCCGCGTGGCTATAGGTTTTTCTAATACCCCGTGGAAACAATTCTGTCTAGGTAGGTACCACCCCAAGGCCAGTTTATTCTGCCGTGAAGCAGTAGTGTGCAAACATTACTGTGTTTCGGTTTGAAGGGCACTGAGAGCTAGCGTAATCACGGGGCATATGAGACTTAAGCACTGACGTCTGACGGGGGACGGGCGCAGTGTGGTAATAACTGATGTCTTAGGGTAATGGGCGCAGTGTGGTGTCACACAGAAATGTTCTGGGTGACACGGCATTTGTTATGGGCAGACGTTGCACTTACCATCAGGTGAACGTTTTGCTCGTTTCGTCACTTTATCTAATAAAAAATAATATTTTCAAGGATAAAAATCTATGTCCCGGGATGTAAGCTATCTTTGTGCCAAATTTCATCAAGGTCGGATCAGCGTTAGAACGTGAAAAGATAACAAGAAGACAGATGGACAAAGAGAGTTACTTTCGCATTTATAATATTAGTATGGATTCATTACACAATTTTAATAATTTGGCAGTAAGTAAATGTAAAACATATGGGGAAAAATTAAAGGCTTGTGTTACTACCACGGGTTTCTTTATGGAATATTTATTACATACTATTAATTCGATTTATCCTTGGTTAGTCTATAACATCGGACGCACACATCTACCTTGAAATGATATTTTTATACTAGTGGTGAAAATTCGACCGTAATTCGGTTTTTTTTTAAGTTTGAACGTTATTGAGGTTTGAGTAATTATTTGTTAGCAACATTTTTAAATTCTATGCCGATAATCTTTACTTTTGACCACAGCCTATTACGTGCATGACATTGGCAGTATCAACGTAAACAAATGATAGACTATTATGTGAATGACATTATCGGCATGAACGTTAATAATAATGTAAATTTATTGCGTTTCTTCGCACATCTTCGTGCGCGCAATGTGCTTTAAAAGGGGTACAAAGTTTCCTCTTCACGTATTAATATATAGATAAATAAAAAAGGTAACAGAGGTACTGTTTTGAGCTCCGTAATTATTAAAACTGTGCTAATTAAGTAAAACATCAACTTCATAGCGAAACTTATTTTACCATATACAATTATAATTGATTATAGTAGGTATGTACTTAATACAATAAAATGTAGGAAAACGCACATGTTCACTAGGCGTACCAACATATTTAGTATCTTGAGAGAATATATTTAAAGGTTATTTTAAAAACCGTAGCCTCATTAACTTATTAATATGTATGTATATTAAATACTAGCTGATGCCCGCGACTACGTCCGCGTAGAAATATGTTTTTTTAATAACCCGTGGGAACTATTTGATTTTCCGGGATAAAAAGTATCCTTAGTCCGTCTCCAAGATGCAATCTATCTCTGTGCCAATTTTTTCAAGAAAGGTTCAGCGGTTGAACCGTTAAACGGTAACAAACAGGCAGAGGGACAGAGAGAGTTACTTTGGCATTTATACTATTAGTATGGAAGTAAGTCTGCTTGACAGAGATATCTTTTATTACATGAAAATAAAAAATATTGAGAATGTGTCCTTTTGTTCCGGTTCTCATTCCATTCATAGTCCGTTCCATGAGGGCAGACATTATAACATTACAATTCCAAGTATTTTCGTACTTATAGTTTATTATTACATGAAATTTCTGGTTTTTCATTTCGCTGTATTAGTTCTCTGCGCTAAGGTTGTCTGGAAGAAATCGCTTTCAGTGATAAGACCGCCTTTTGTACCTTAACATAAATATAGTATTTAGTCTTTATTTTTGTATCTGTGTACAATAAAGAGTATATTGATTGATTGATTGAAATTATGAAGTACTAGTTGACACCCGCGACTTCGTCCGCGTGGAAAAAGGTATTTTAAATATCCCATGGGAACTATTTCATTTTCTGAGATAAAAAGTATCCTATGTCCGTTCCCAGTATGCAAGCTATCTCTGTGCTAAATTTCGTCATGATCGGTTTAGCGGTTGAACCGTGAAATGGTAACAAACAGACACAGGGACAGAGAGAGTTACTTTCGCATTTATATATTAATATGGATATCGAAATATATATTGACGGCGTGGCCGAATGGTCAGAGAACCTGACTTCTCTGCCGCGGGTCTTTGTTTAAATTCCAACAAAACACAAATTGTTAGTTTTAGGGTTTGGTTGCATTGTGTATGCGAAATTATGTCTGTAAAATACAGTCACAATACAGAATAAATCCTAGTGTGGGGCATTGTTTAAATTAAAAAAAAGAAGATAAACAGTTATATACTTTATAATAGAAACGACACAGTTACTGTAAAAAGGATGATAGACAACCCTACATGTACCCATCGCAAGTGCCTATCACCAAAGCTAAATATAATACAAACAGGATAATGAGTAGTGTCAGCGAATGACGGGTGAAGGCCGAGCTCCCTCGTCGGCGACATAAGCACGTTAGCTATGATAGACTCAAATTGAAACGCTAAATTTTTTACTTCCGCAGTGACCATCGACAAATAGAACGCAAGTTCAGCGCTCAGTTGGTTTATAAATATTACCGTCCGACATATGAATGTTAAATAGTTAACAAACTATACCAGCGACTTTGTTCGCGAAGAATTTAGAATTCAAGAAAATCTAGAACCTTCCAATATTATGATGGAATCTATATTACGTATTAATACGTGATAAGAAAAATTTGCACCGTTTTTTAATCATATTGCGCGTACGGAGGAGTACGAGATTTGGTGAAAGCTAAATTTATACATGTGTTACAATTACATTAAATTCAATAAAAAGTTAATAAATTACGGTCGAATTTCGGCCACTGGGCGACCACTAGTATAAACTATATAGGAACTGTAGTCGAAATAAATTTTCCTTAGTTTTAAAGTAGTATCCGTACGTACAAACAGACAAACGGGCAGACGGAGAATATTTAAATTTTTTGTATTTTTCACTTATTAGAATTATGCGTAATAATACCTTAATCTAATCTTTTTACCAATAATAAAAGTAAAAAGTAAAGTTTCAGCCTATAAATGTCCCACTACTGAGCACAGGCCTCCTCTCATTTCTGAGAGGGTTTTGGAGCTAGGAAGAATCCGCCACGCTGCTCCAATGCGGGTTGGCGGACTTCACATGTCTTCGAAATATTTTTTATTCCTCAGACATGCAGGTTTCCTCACGATGTTTTCCTTCACCGCCGAGCACGTGGTAGCTCAGGGGCTAGGCGCTCGCTTTATATTTCATAGTACGCGAGTGACCTGGGTTCGATCCCCGGTGCCGGCACCACTAAAATTGTTAATTGCAATTTTAAGTGCTGATTTACCAATAATAATATTCAATAATTGAAGTGTCTGTCTATGATTTAAAAAAATCCAAAATGTACGATACTACTAAATTACCGTTTTTTAAACTTTTGTGTCTGTCTGTCTGAACGTTTATTCCGAATAAGCTCCGAAACGGCTCATTGGATTTCTATGAACATTTTGGGGCATTAAAGCAGGAAGTTTAACTTAAAATTCGGAAATCTTGCAGGGTTCAAAAGATATGAGTATAAATATTTGTCATGTAATTTTACGCGAGTGAAACCGAGGGGCACATTTAGATTAAAAAATGTAACTAAAAGAAGTCACTTTTAGTTCCAACCTATTAAACAAGGTGTCCAAGCTTGTTAAATATAATGTAGCAACTCTGTCGACGGCAAAGTCGCATCTCCTGGACCGTAAATAGATTATTTATATACAAACACAATATATAGATAGACGCGACTGTTAGACCTGAACTTGCTGCAGTCAATGTCAATTATATAGTAAATAGAATCAGGCGCTACTTTGCGGAAATCCATTACAATAGGGAAAGTTAATTTGCTAAGATCTGCATGCAAAATATTAAATGGTGTATATTACCTAGTTTTTGCTCTCCCTTCCAAACCGGAACCGCCATCTACACCACTGAAGTCGAGACCAAATCGTAGTATACATTATACATGTAAATTATTATAAAAATAATTAATGTAATATATTTCAGGCAATGTCATTACTGATAAGTTCTAACACAAGGACGTTAGATCAATTTAAGTAATGAGAGTGGCTGTAATACTAAAATTGCTCGCAAAGCGAACGGTCGCAAATTTTCAAGGCCTACATTTTACGTAATTTAGTTAATCAAGTATACAACTTATTTTATGTAGGTTTAAAAATATACGAATGCTAAAGTTCGTATTCGTATACGAACAACGACAAAGACAAAAATACTTACCATGGTTATATTTACTATTCCATACTAATATTATAAATGCGACAGTAACTCTGTCTGTTTGTTACCTTTTCAAGGTTCAACCGCTGAACCTATCTTGACCAAATTTGGGCACAGAGAAGGCTTGCATGGCTGGAGACGGACTTAGGGAGGACTTTTTATCCCGGAATATCATATAATTCCCACGGGATATTTAAAAAGACTATAGTTCCCTCATATACTCGTATAATAAACTGAGGCTATTCACATTAGAAAACGCGTCCAAGTGGTTAGAGTCGCGGCGTTGCCCATGAAACTACTAAAGCTATCGGTATTAAATTTGCACAGTTTATTTATAATAACCCTGATACTGTTAATGTGGGGTTAAACGCTTTAGAATTCATGTTAATCTGACTGCTAAGCCGCAGGTCCTGGATTCGAATCTCAACCAGAGCCACAATTGTGCAAGAACACTTATCCTTGGTTTTCGGGTCTGGTTGTGTTGTGCGTGTCAAATTATATTATCGGTAAAGCGCACTCACTATACAGAAGAAATCCTAGTTTGGCTCATCGTTTTTTGAATAATTGAATTATTAGTAAATATATATATATATATATTTATTCTAATTAATCAATTGTACCTATAATTTCTTCTCCTTCATCATCAGCCTACAAAAGTCCACTTCTGAACATAGCTCCCAAGTTTGCTGAAATGCCGTAATCGCAAAGCTTGACAGGGAGATTGGGGATCACAATACTAGAGGCCTCGCTGCTCACCAGTCTGGATAATTCGTCTGACGTAATTGAGGTGGTTCAATCGGATGCTATAAGATCTTTCTGGAAGACTTCTAATACCTACCCACCTTTTAATAATCATATTCAATACTAATATTACAAATGCGAAAATAAGTCTCACTGTCCCTCTGACTTTTTGTTACCTTTTCACGGCTCAACTGCTGAACTGATCTTGACGAAATTGGGCACAGAGGTAGCTTGCGTCCTAGAGACGGACATACGATACTTTTTATATCGGAAAATAAATCAAAGAGTTCGCGTGGTATTTTTAAAAGACTTTAAATCCACGCGGATGTAGTCGCGGGTTACAGCTAGTAAGTTAATAACAGTTATACTACACTAACACGTAACGTTTGCAACTAAAAATTACGAACGTGCGTATTTAATTGTAATTACATAGTGACTTAACGCAGTAGCCATACTTCACAGTCACTTGTACTAAACAGACCAGTTTGCCCGCACGTAGCCATGTGATAAAATAAACAACCGAACGGCAGCTGGAAAAAGCTGACTGTTGCGTTCTAGAGCACGTGTTCCGCACTTTCCAAACATGTACAGTCACGTGCAAATATATTATATATAAGTATAATATTATATACATTTAGAAACCTTTGATCCTTCATCATCACATCATCACTTCGGTCTATCACTAGTCCGCTGCTGAAAATAGACCTCCCCCATAAATTGCCATAAAAGTTTGTAGCTCTCATTTTGGGGGATTTTGCGGACCCGCGGCTTAGACAGGTAGTCTGACAACTAGGCTACGCGGTCGTCTGACTGAGTAATCGACATCGAGTCCTAAGTGCGAATCCCAGCTGGAGCTGGAAACTGGTTGTAGTGTTCTTTTAACATGTATGTCTATTAAACGCACTTACGATACAGGAAAAATGCCATTGTGGAGCAAAAAAAATAAAAAAATGTCGATACAGCACTACCATAGTGTACCGACACGGTTTTCTGTATCTATTGATCATAGTGACGACTTTCTATCAGGTGAATTAAAAACTCTTTAGTCAGACTTATTAAAATAAATAAAAATAACCTAAGTATATGCAATAGATATAAACAGTAGTTGTGGTCAGTATGGAGGACGCACATATTCAGCGTTTCATGATAATTAAAAGAATAGAAATCACGAAGAAATGTATATTGATATCAAATATTAAACAGATTATCATTCCTAATTATTTTTCATATTCAATTACTAGGAAAATTATTATGAGTAAATATTATTTCTTTGAGATGAATTTAGTGCGTCGTCAACGTCACTACTGCAATGCAGGTTTCCGGAATTAAAACTTATATATCTACGACGAGTTTATGCAATTATTTATGAACGCAGTGTTTAAGACCGTTTAACTCCTAAAAAATGTATATTACATTTGTAACGATCAGTCATTTTTTGAATATATTTAAAGAATTATTGGGGGATTTTGCCATAGTTGCCACGCACGGCGGGCGGGTTTTACAACCGCAGTTTATTCATTGATTGGTCTAGGAAGATGCTGCTGCCCATCTCAGTGCCTTCATTTTCCCTCTGTCGACTTTTACGACATCCACGGGACAAGATGGAGTGGTAGGTTCTCTTACGCCACCAAAATTCGGCCATCTTCTCGTCGAGTATAGGCTCAATGTCTCAAAACCATAGACTTCAACCAGCGTGTGTCGCCGGTGATGACATACGGAACAGAGACGTGGTCCTTCACTGTAGGTTGCGTGAGGAAGCTCAGAGTAGGGCGGCTAACTACGGAAAGAGCTATGCTTGATGTTTCTCTGCGAGATAAAATCCGTAACGATGATAACCGCAGTAGAACTGGAGTGAAAGTGACAATCGAACGGTATAGCTCGTAGAACCGACAACCGTTGGGGAAGAAAGGCTCTCAAGTGACAACCTCGTACCGGCACGGTTTTGCGGAAAGTCGACGAATGCAGGTGGCTCAGGATCTTTTTTTTTATTGCATAAAGTGATGAAACGAGCAAACCGTTCACCTGATGATAAGTGCAACGTCTGCCCATAACAAATGCTGTGCCACCCAGATAATTTCTGTGTGACACTACACTGTGCTCATCACCCTGAGACATAGGTTCTTAAGTCTCATATGCCCAGTGATTACGCTAGCTCACAGTGCCCTTCAAACCGAAACACAGTAATGTTCGCACACTACTGCTTCACGGCAGAATAACTGCCCTGGGGTGGTACCTACCTAGTCGGACTCCTGCATAGGAATCCTACCACCAGTAAAACTTATTTGTGGCAATCTATGAGTGAGACCTATGTTCAGCGGTGGACTCGTGACGGGCTGAAATGATGATGATATATAAGGAATTAATTGGTTGGACTTATCCAAAACATCGACTCCTAGACACCTATTTTTTAACGTTGACCTGACTTGAACTGTATACCTCAATTCCACATACAATATTAACAGCTTGAAAGGTCCCCAATGTATTATCTGTCGCAGAAGAAATCAGCTTTCAATTTATAGTGTGATTTGACTTTATATTCTCAAGATATCTTTAATAGCACAGAAGCAAAGCCTATTTACTAAGGCGACTTCACCTTAAAATCAAGAGTATGACATTAAAAAAAAAAGTATCATTGGTAAAGATTGATAGCAAATCTATACAACAGACTAAGAATGTCTGTTTTCATCAACTAACATTGTTCACTATGAGATCATTGGCGACAGTAGAGTGGTTCCCATGTCTCAAAATAGAATATCTAAGGCGTGATTCATTTAACAGTTCATTTCGTAAATGGTGCTGCAAGAAACAATTATGGCAAGGACCCTTCCCCGAAGTTCGTTGCTCCTCGATTGTTTTGCACACTGGGACGGCGTCTGCATATTGATTGGATTCATTTTTTATTGTTCGGGTAAATATGACTTTCTTTATAGCTGACTTTTTTACTTTATAGCCAGACTGAAGCTTCAGTGCTTTTCATATTCAAATACCGTTTATTTTCACACCACTTTGTTCTTGAGAATTAGTAGATCTATTAATGATCAAAAATAAAGTTGTCATTAGGTACCTTAAGTTGGCAAATTGGGCAACAGATTGGATTGTTCAAATGGTAATGTTTACTTCTACTTGTACTTTGCAGTTGTTATTGCCAATCAGCGGCAATCATCATCCACTAGCGAAAAGTTGCTTTTTTAATGCGTTCACAAAACATTATTTCCACAAAACTGCGGCCGGCGCGGTGTCTCATTAATTCTTACGTAAGCGTCGTGACCGTCAGTTACGAGGAACGCATACAACGTTCGCAATAAGGCAAAGCCGTCCACTACGTCCGGGAAAGCGAGGAAACGATTCAATCGTACCGTTCTCTTCATCACATCATCGTCGTTAAAAGAATGACGCATTTATATCGAACAATAGTTATGTACGTGTGGAGCGATAAAAATTAATGTTTTCATTTAAGTTATTGTTAATCTAGTGTGAGATATATCATTTACGTTATGTTTACCATATGGTCACGTTGTAAAATAATCGATTACTTCTTCTTCTTATACTTTTGGCCTCTCTTATTAGAATTCTGCCAATGTCAAGTCAGTTAATCGATTACTCTATATGGTCCAAAAGCGACGTTAAACTAACCCTCCAAGGATTAGTAGATATGGCAATATTATACCTAATAAGTGCCACAAAGCACGGTCATGCACCGCATTGGGGAATGAGGTTGTCCTACACTGCGTTCCCCAACCATAGGGAATGCAATTACATAACCATTTTTAATTGGCCAAAGCACTTTTGCTCATATTTAAGAAGTCACACTTAATGTTCAAATAATAACATAGACATATCCTCAAGATAATGATACCAGTTACCGATTTAATAGGGAAACTACTGACACATCACAAATATTTTGCAAAGTATTCGCATTGACATGTCCATTGTTCACTAGTAACGAACTTACGAGTAGACTCGTTTTACGCCATTTAGACTATTTTTACCTTTCAATATAATGTTAATTATATAGAAGCGACGTAATGCCACCATTTACTTGATTAATATATTTGATTAATATACTTTAAACAAACCAACTATACAGAGTGGGTTCGCAATTTAATTTTATGACGTTTTGAACTAAACCGTACGGCAATAGCGATTGACATAGACCAGGGATTTCCAAACTATTTTGGGCAAGAGACCCCTTTTCCAGAAAGAACTTTGCGGTTGGTTAAGTGCGTAAACTTGTCATCATTTTCTCATCAATATTTAACAAAATAACATTCAATAAATATAAAGTGTAATAGATAAATATTAATACAAATTACGTAAAAATACTTAAGTAGGTAATCCCAAAAGTGGTCGATATCCACCACTTTGCACATCTATTCTATATATACTTAATAGTTTTAATGATTATAGATATGTAACCTATTTAACTAAACTTTATCTTCATCGTATTATTGTATTGAACTCTAAATTACACTTGAACACTTGCGGTTCTTTTATGAACGATTGGATAAGGAATAAAATACATTCAAGATTTAACAAAAGGTCGCGTAACAATAACCCAAACACTACTTAGACGAATTTTCGCAACAGTTTTTGTTAGACGCGACAACACGGCGCCTTCACTCTCAGGTATTATGAGCTTGTATGTTTTTTTTAATATCGTAATATAAAGTAATTGGAACTACAATATTAAACCACGTCTTTAACAATGTACCTGAATAAGAAAAAATGTCGTTTAAGTAACTCTGTCAGGTTCAAATTCTTATCCGAAATGCTTACACACTACTGTTTTGCTGGGTTAGCATAGTAAACATATCTCACCCTCCCCCAATGGGTTCTCGCCTTGTCGTGGCGGGGGGGCTTAGTAACTGTGGCTTGGTCACCCACGGTGAAGCTAAGAGGAGCCCACATGGTCAGCCTATGGCGTCAGGCTGGCCCGAGGGGTCGCTCCGAGTGGGCTACGCAAGCCCACTCTGGATACAAATAGGTGGAGTGCTGGGGGGAGCAGTACTCTGCCGGGGCCGGGAAGACTGGTGCTTTCGAGTGAAAGTCTCCTGGCCCCGTGGCGGACTGAGGGGGCTTCGTTGCGCGCACAAAGGGGGCAGTGCTGGAAGGCGCGTCGTGTGTTCCGGCGCTGGCCGCCTACTATCGGTGATAAATTGTCATCATGCTTGCACTTGCTAGCAAGATGCAAAGATTATAATAGGATACTTAGTCCGGGATTGTCTAGATTAGTACAAAATACTATTTTTTGAGTTTTAGAAGTTATTTTTGTTTTTTTGTCTTATTTTACGATTAAATTATCACACTGACGTACCGTGAGAAGGTTGACTTATAAACACTTGATTTTTTTTTTCGTATGTCTCGATTTGATAACCAAAATGTCGATCGTTTTAAACTTCCATTCTGAAATAAGCCATACTTGACCCAGTAATACTATGTTAGACAGATTCGGTTTCATTATTGAGTGTCCACATGGTTCATTTGAAATATTTTTCCTTAACATGTCGATAGTTGTCCGACAGAGTAGAATAGCACCCTACGTCTTTCCTACCGAGGCATCGTAAGAGGCGACTAAGGTACTGGACGGACCGCCTTTATTCGTGCAGAATAACAACATAATATGCAATGCAGTCACTGTACTGCTCATGGGAACGCAATGGGAGTAAGAATTTTTTGACTCGTACCAAAATGGCGGCGACGTGCTTCGCCACCCGACACGTCTCGTTCTTGCGAGGCCAAAAAGTGTGCTACGTGAGTGGCCTCCCCTTTAAATGGGACTGGGAAGGAGTGACTGTATGTATGTTTGCTGTAACATGATTAAATTAAACATATGTTGTGCTAAACTATAAACAATTTCGCTTTACGACCGCGCTCCGAACCGAAATTAGAAGAGTATATCAATAAAACAAGTTCACCCGACAGAAATACACCAAGACAAACAAACAGACAGACACCGGTTACTTACCGGTAAATATTCAGCGATACTGAGCGCGTGGTAAATCGCTCAAGTGTTCTGTCACTGAAAATTCTCTGTATTGGCAGAAGTCCAGTGCAATTAATATTGAAAGCCACATTAACTACGAAGATATGGTTATGAAACCTGATAAAGATTTCTTATGTTTACGCGAATACCACACAATTAAATGAAACTAGATGGTCACGGGCATAGGTGGGCATAGGTGGTGTGCCGTGTGGTGGCGGCTCGTTAAAAGAATACTACCACTCCATCTCATCTAATGGATCTCGTAAAAGGCGAGTAAAGAATAAAACTGCACTGTGCACCCAACACCGCATGGTGGCGATGGGCTCACCACCTATAAATGTGGATTGTGGTAGTCATCTGCTTTTGCAGTGAGTGCCCAGTCTCTGACTACCCCTTATGAGATACAGTCGTGATCTTATGTATGTATGTATAGGTGCTGTAAAGAGCTCGAAACGTCGGGTTATAAAAAGTAATAATATAAAGTAGTAAGAAGTATAAACATACACCTTTATCTGGTTTGTATTAGTTGTCCCTTAAAAGGGATGGATTATCAGCTAATATAGTTCAGTAATATTACTGCAATAACTGACACCCTAGTAGTTTTTTGTAGGTTTAGCAAAATTATTTCCGTTATAAACGTACATACAGACATAGTATGCTGTAACAGTACCTATTCTCTAACGACATCACAAATTCGTTACAATTATAACTAATATTCCATAGTACGTGACCTGGGTTCGATTCTCGGGGCCGGCACCACTAAAATTGTTAATTGCAATTTTAAGTGCTGATTTACCACGTGCTCGGCGGTGAAGGAAAACATAGTGAGGAAACCCGCATGTCTGAGAAATCAAAAATATTTCGAAGACATGTGTAGTCCACCCACCCGCATTGGAGCAGCGTGGCGGATTCTTCCTAGCTCCAAAACCCTCTCAGAAATGAGGGGAGCTTAGCAGTGAGACATTCATAGGCTGAAATTTTACTTTTTCAGCCTATAAATGTCTCACTGCTGAGATTTTTTTTAACTTTAAAGTTCCTTTCTCAACTTCCGCATTGCCTACCCCAAGTCCTACCTCATCATTTTCCTTCCTCTCCGCCAAGCCAGTGGTTGCCGTGCCGATGGCTGCGTGGCTATGCAAGTCTAGTTGTTAGCGTGCCGATCTGCTGTAATATAATAATCTTCTTTAATTTAATACCGAGCGACTCGAGAATAAGGCTAGCCTTACCCTTAATCAAGCATGCGAGGCTCTATTTGGGTGGGCAGCATCTTCCCTAGTTACTCTTGGGAATGCAACGGGGAGACGCCAACCGCCAAGTCTCGTTTCCTGCGGGGGCAAAGAGGGCTACGGATGTGGTTGCTGCCTACCCCTTATACGGGGAAAAGACGTGAATGTATGTATGTATAATTGAAGTGTCTTTATTTTTCGACGTAAGAAATATGAGTTTCTGTAGTAAAATCTTTTTTTTAATCTACTATCGTTTCGTCATTGCGTTTTTCTGACGATGTATAAACAGCCGACAGAAATTCCGCAGACATCATTTGTATTTTTGTCAGCTTAGTACAAAACAAATAAATTTGCTATGAATAGTCTCATAAACAATAATACATATGAAAAGAAATTAAAAATCTATATTTTTGACGTAAGAAATGTAAATTTCGTTTGCCTAACGTCATTTCTTTCCAATCTACTGCCCCTTCGTAACGAGGTACCTCTGACGGAGAAGAAATGTAATGTAAATGTAAGTGTATTGCCAGCTCAAGCAGACCAGCCTCCACAAACATCAAAAATATACTATATCCCGTAGAATGGGACGAGGTGACGCGCTAGAGGTTCCTATGTTTGGGTAGACCATAACCAGAAAGTGTTTTCTTAGTAGATTTATAGTACTTTATAAAAAAAAAATTTAATGTGTGACCAAAAAATCTGACATACATTTTAAAAACTTAAAAAAAAACTTTATATTATATATAAGTAAGGAACGGAAGGTAAATAAAGACAAAGCGTAGAACCGTGTGTAACGGTCTAGGTAGAACCGTAAACTTTACTGTTCTACGAGTACCTGATAAATTGTTCAGTTGGCATTTTGTGCTGAACTTTCGGTGGTCCCCTACGGACTACGAACACGCACCTAGGAGACATTTCGTAATGAACCGTATCTTTTAATAATATCATTAACATTATAAATATATGGATATACATGAAAAGACAAACTCAACGAAGTGAACCAGTGCTTCTTGAAAGAGGTTGGAAAAAAAGAATGTATAAAGGGCTATTATGTTATGTAGTCGACAAGTTTCACGAGTCGCAACTTTTGCTTTGATACTTATGCGCATAACTATAACTTTTATATGTTACTTTTAGTTACTATGTCAACTCTTTAATGGAGTGTACTGGACCGCAGCGCTTTCCCGTTGATAAACGAAGCGTTCCACTTGTGGAGGAAATATTATAGTGCCGTAAGACACAGAGACACTCATTTGTTCTCATCTTTTCGTATTCATTGCATCGGCTATCTGTGATAACATCGAAGATACTGATTCATTTTAGAGATGAAGGAACAAGCCACAATACATCCAAGTCAACGAGTTAAGTAGATTGAGTAATTATTGTTCAGAGTGAACAATAATTTGCTACAAAAATATCGCAGCCTCGGTTTTAATTCCAATACAAAATTCCTAATAAGCAAGCAGGTATCCGTCTAGGTAAATACCACCGCTGGGCCAGCTACTCTATCGTGAAGCAGTAGTGTGCAAACATGACTGTGGTTTCGATCTGAGGGACACTGAGAGCTAGTAATTATTGGTCATATAAGACTTAAGAACTTATGTCTCTGCTATCTATACTGACGCCTATCCCCAGGCGCAATGTGGTCCCACAAAAGAATATTCTGAGTGACACACACAGCACTTCTTATGGGCAGACGTTGCACTTATCATCAGGTGAACGTTTTGCTCGTCTCGTCACTTTCTAAAAAAGATGTGAAAAAGGTACAGTAACCGCTGAGCTACGCGGTCGGAAATGCAAATTTAAGATATACCTAGATATTAATATATAACAGAGACACATGTTAACGTTAAAGAAATTTCAAACAAGGGAACAAAATGAAAGTATTATAAAATGTTGTGTAATTTATTTTTGCGCTTAATAATTAAAAAAGTTCTTTCCAACAAATATCGCGCCGGAACCATAACTCTGGAATTGAATAAAATGTTTGTCGCCATGCCAGGAGGCAGCAGCGTAACCCGAACATGCCGCAAATTTCGATAACGCTCCCGCTGGGTTGAGGCACCCCACAAAGGAAAATAGGTCACTAAATGTCGTGAAAAATACGCCGACAAAATTGAAAGGAAGCGTCCGTGAAAATGGAGCATTGTCGAAGACGCTATTTGTCAGTTTAAGGGAAACGATTTTCTTTCATTTACTGTAATGTAAGCCTTTATAATAATAAATCACAAATAAAGAATAAAAAAAAATAAAAGTAACAGCCTATAAATGTCCCACTGCTGCGTACAGGCCTCCTCTCATTTCTGAGAGGGTTTTGGAGCGGGGAATAGTCCGCCACGCTGCTCCGATGCGGGTTGGCAGACTTCACATGTCCTCGAAATATTTGTATTCCTCGGATATGCAGGTTTCTTCGCGATGTTTTCCTTTGCGCTGAGCACATAGTAAATCAGCACTAAAAATGTTAGAACAATTTTAGAGGTGCAGGCACCGGGGATCGAACCCAGGTTACTCGCGTACTATGAAATTAAAGGCGAGCACCCGGCCCCTGAGCTACCACGGCTCTAATATAGAATATCAGTGATTTATTTAGTTTTAGTTCTAGTTATTAAGTCTACAAGAAGTTCAAAATTCACCAAGTTTCTTTTGTTCATTTATTTATACATTGTATTTTCTGTGCAACAATAATAATATATTAATTATATCATATTAATTTATTTAATGTAAATTTTATTTTATTTCATTAACGTTGGACAACAGCTTCACAAGATTTCTCTTATATCCTATGTGCGGTTTACACTTACATTTCACATGCACAGCATAACCAGATCCGAAAACTTATCATTTGGGTTTTTGCACAAATGTTGCTGTCCGACTGGGATTCGAACCCCGGACTCACGGCATAGAGTCAGGTACTAGTAGGTAGTAAAGGATTGTGTTCAAACAATCTCATTTTTGATTTTAATTATTTTAGTCATAGACTCGAGACTAAACATCTCTTATCAACGAATACTTACAAGAGACTTTACTTGTGTTACAGTAACTTAATACCGATATAAGAAAGCTCCGTTACACATAAGCATACCGTCGAACCTGTACTGTCGTTTCCACAAACCAATACTTAAACTACTTAGAAGGAAGTTATTAAACTAAAATTATTAGAGTTTAACACAAGGTCGTTAGTCTAAAAACGTTGTAACGGGTTCAGTGTCCGGCGGCTGACGCTCTGCGGAGAACCGACTGTTTATTCACTGGTTTACATTACATACTATGAAAATAAACGTTGAAGTACTCGGTGTTGAGTAAAATATCAGCTGACGAAGATAGGTGCGTTAACACTACTTAAATTTCCGCATGACTTAAGACAGTAGCTGGTTTAAGTTTATTTACTTTTTCAGTGTAAAATCATTATACGACTGATTTACGGCCAGTATGAATTTCAATTATAATGATTTTGTTTGTTTTAAAAGAAAACATCAGCTGCTGTTCCTTATATACTTTTAACTTTTTTTTATTGTTGCCAACATATTACGAGTAATCATCCCCTCATCCACGTGGTAATACAGCATTTGTACTCATTAAAAAGAAAATTGCTTAAAAACGGGAACATATAGTACACATTATAGGAATACGCATTTTAATTGTTATTGAAGTTATTTTTGGTTATTTTTAGTCAATGTATTGAAGAAGTCTTATTCATTTCAACGATCTGACTATCAGTCACAACATGATTTTATCAAAATAAAACTAATTTTTACGGATTTCATAGCGTTTCATTTTGTCTTGTGTTGTTTGTGTTCATAGCGTTTCATTTTGTGTTGTGTTTTTTGTTTCATTTTGTTTGATTTTCATTTTGCACTATTTCTAGATTTTGTACATTATTATTTTGAAGGATATGACAGAGATTTATTTCGATGTATTCTTTTCTTTACTTTTTGTAGTAGCCATGAAGTATTAAAAGGCTACTTTGCTGAAACTAATTAGATTAATAACACGCTAGTGACTTTATTGAGCACAGCAATCTTTAATACTCGTATAACGATGATGAATTTTCAAAAACATTTTATTAACGAAGTAAGATCAAAAACGACCTTCTTTAATTATCAGAGATACCGATAAAGTCCACAAATTAAAAAAGATGACAGAACTTGAATAAGACGACAAGTTAAGGCAATTTAAATTAATAGGAAATAATACAATTACGCAAATTATTATCGCGGATCTTCCTTTAATTATAAATTTCAATGTAATGTTGTGCAAGATCCATCAGCAGCGAATAATTCTGAGGAAAATCCTGCCTCGAATGACAATCGTTGCAAAGTCACAGAAAATTGTTCTGCTGAGCTAAAATTTGGCTATCATTATCAGCTTGGGGCAGTCCATTGTTACACAAAAGCATCTGTTATGAAGCACCACTTGCAGAGGTCGCTCGTCTATGCAAATGTTTTACCTAAGAATCATGTCCTGTCCATTTTATATACGAGTATCATTAACTGTCGTTTCGCTTTAATATGAAACTATTTTTTTTATTTAAATTTCCGTCGGAGTTGTTTTTAAAATTCATAGTAATATTTTTAAACATTATTACAGTTACAGCAAACGTTATTTTGTATTAACAATTTGTTAACCCACCAAACCACAGCTATTTGAAACCGTTTTAAATTAATATTTAAGGCTTGATTTATCATTCTTAACGAGCAGCTTAAGGTCACAACTAAAGTAAAACAAATTGTTATTTAGATAAAATGTTATTCTTATGTAAATAAATTGATATTGCAATTTTAAGCTGTAAATTAATTCAGCTTTCTACTGGTGGTAGGATTCCTACGGAGGAAACCGTCTAGGTAGGAACCACCCCAGGCCAGGCCAGTTACTCTGCCGTAAAGAGTAAAGTAGTAGTACAGAAATGTTCTGGGTGACACAGCATTTTTTAAGGGCAGAATAAATTGATATTGCAATTTTAAGCTGTAAATTAATTCAGCTTTCTACTGGTGGTAGGATTCCTACGGAGGAATACCGTCTAGTTAGGAACCACCCCAGGCCAGGCCAGTTATTCTGCCGTAAAGCGTAAAGTAGTAGTACAGAAATGTTCTGGGTGAAACAGCATTTGTTATGGGCAGTCCTGGCATTTACCATCAGGTGAACGTTTTGCTCGTTTCGTCACTTCATTTAATAAAAATAAATCTCAGGAAGTGCCCTGAAAGTTGCCTCTAGCGCTGTTGAGACGTGATGTTATCCATGTGGATAGTATTACGACAGTATAGGCAAAAACAATTTTTAAATAGATCATATTTATAAGGCTGTTTACTGTAAACTTACTGCTTTTATAAAAATACTAGTTTATTAAGACATGAGTGCTGCTGCCATTATATGTAATTTTCCTTAATCTAAAAACTCGTCTAACGGATAGGAGGAAAACGAATAAAACCAAAATTTACGATATCAACACGTCTATATTTGGAATTGCCATCGTGTCCCAAATTCGGCTCGTGGCTTTTTTGAATCTGTCGTGTGTTCATTTTCCATTTAGAATATTTTTTGTATATCTGAGTTTTTTCGTGTGTATCTTTATTGAAGTGTGAATTGAATTTAAATCCGCCGTCAATCCTAAGAGACCAACAATATGAAAACTAGAAATTGTATTTTAATTTTTTTGAATGTGAAATCTACGTTTTCTTATTTAGTGATTCAGGTATTATAAATAACGATCGCGTGGTCCAGTGGTCACAGTACCTACTGCATCCTGAGTTCGAATCTCAACCGGAGGCAACCTTTGTGCAAAAACTAGAAATTGTTGGTCAGGCGGTCGTTGTTGTGAGTGACGTAACGCACGGGCACTTTACTTCGGGTGCGGGTAAGTTAGGGCAAGTAAGATAGTAAGAAGTAACATACTTAATGTTATGCCAACTTTTCTAGTACTACATTTCCTGCGAAATGATTCCTAGAGTACTCGGACCTTGCCGCCGTGATGAAATATCGGACACGAGGAAATGCATTACAAAAATTACGAAACCGTTCAAAGAATCAGTAACACTTATGATACCCACTCGGCTGAATCGAACCCGACGACTTCTTCCGGTAAACCAGAATTTGTCACTGGTGCAGGATGTATAATATTGCCGATACTTATCGCATACGCAGAGGAACTAACTCGTCTTCACCTACAAATCTCCACATTCCCCTGGGGATCCATGTCTAAATGGATCCCCAAGTGCTGATTTCAACTTGCTAGTAGGATCTATGTCCCGACATGTAAATGGCGGTCCTCGTTGAATTCAAAGTTTGATAGGCACGGATAGAAAAATAAACCGGCAAAGAAAAACATCGGCATGTGGTCATTGAGGTAGAAAAGTCTAGGAAGCTCCTGTATGGTCGAATGCAATTTCAGAGTAGCAATACAATCTAGACCAATATTCTATGTGTTTTACAAACATTGATTCCGGATAGAATTAAGACTCCGCCATCAGACAGAAAAAGTCAGAAACAAAGTATTAATACAATATAGTAAGTTATAAGTATATAAGTATCGCAAGTAAGTCGGATATTTCTATTTTATTCCGGAAAGGCTCTACCCGATGTGTCATAATTATCAAAAATCATCAGTTATTATCAACAAAAAAAACATGGAGAATTGAAAAAACAGAAATTTCCAGCGCGGTCTATAGTTATTAACTTTTATATTAAGATTTCATTGCACAGGAAACATAACTGTAAGCTCTTAACCCCTATATCTATGTTAATTTTTTATCAGCCCTCTAATCAAGTAGGTAACATTTACTTTAAAACCACTGCATGCGAGATCGTAAGCTTCTATCAAATTGCCTATGCAACAAAATACAATATTGTAACAGATTCAAAATTTACAAAAATAACAACAAGTATCCACGGCAGATATAATAAGCTTAGCTAGCCTTAACAGGCATAATGAGCGAGCATAGAATGATTATATCCAATTTTTCTTATCATTTTGAAACAGGCTGTTCTTGATAGATTTATCACTAAAAATGATTTTATTGACACATTTCCTATAAGTAAATTGTACAATCAAAAAAAAGGAAATTATATATATATTATATAATATGGTTATGTAGATATACTTCAAATAAAAAAAAAGAAAAACATAAGTCGTAGCAAGTAACTGGCAATTTTTCAGGTTAACTGTTCAGTACAGTATAAACACGTTCAACTTCAATGTAAATACGTCTGGAAGTATGTACTTACATATGTATGTATGTACGTACGGGGTGATATTATTTACTAATCCGGTTTTGAAAACAAAACTTTCGAACCGGTTTGATAGACCGGTACGGAGTACGAATTACGATTTATGACGATTCATAATATATGAAATTAAGAAAATAAGCATTGTATGCAATTCAGCAGCGTTCATAAAAATATGATCAGTTCAACTTACATAGTGACATCAGCATACAAAACGGATATCCAAATCCAAAGTTTGTTAACACTTCAAAGTCACAGTGCTGAACAACTTGTTTAAAGTACACTTGGAGGGTAATAAAGCAGTGAACGAAAGTGCAGTGACACCGCACATACGTCCGGCTCTGACGCGAGAGTGAACGTGACTGCATGCTGTGCTGCAGAGAAGCAGGCAGTGTTGGCTGAGTTTAACCAACGGTGTCGAGAGATCTAACGCACTGTATGATTTCGCACTTTTTGGTTTTATACAACAATTGAACGCGTTCGTGATATTGGTTAATGCATTTATTACGTTAAGTTTATCCTGTATACTGTAAAGGTACACATTCGTTGATAAATAATATAGCATATTCATGGATTTATTAGATAAATTTTTTGTTATTCATTAGAATTCCATTCCGTGATGTGATGAGTGATCTTAAATAGAGTTCAAAGAGTAAACATCCATACAGTCACGCCTTTCTTCAATATAAGAGGTAGGCAGAAGCCACACACGTAGCCCAGTTTTCACCCTCGTGGGAAACGAGACGTGACTTTTTGTACGAGTCAAAAAGTATCCTTCTCGCCATTGTGTTCCCACGAGCAGTATAGTGACAGCATTGCATAGTATGGTATTCTGCACGAATAAAGGCTGTCCGTACCAATACCTTAGTCGCCTCTTACGACACCTCGGTATGAAAGAGGTAGGTGCTATTCTACTTTGCCGGACACCTATCGGCTCACCTTGAAAGAGTTACAGCAATTGTAATGCTTTTTATTGTCGTAGGACTTCTGTGCGCGAATCCGTCTCAACAGATGCCAGTGCCAGTTAACGGCCAACAGAACTGTGTAAATAACGCTATCGAATACATTGTGGCTAGTGAGCATATGAATGGCACATATCATCCTCATTATATTTTAGGGGGAATTTTGGCATAGTTGCCACGCTAGGCAGGTGGATTGGCAACTGCAGTTTATTTTAATCTTTGAAATATTACAGGAAGATGCTGCTAGACAAGACTCGTTGTTGTGTAAATGGCGCCATTAACACCATATTAAAAACAAAACTTCGAGGTGACACTATTTCTAGTTACGCAAAAAGAAAAAAGTTATTAAAACTACCGAAAGAAAGTAATCGCGTTTTTTATATCCTTCACGCAATTTTAGATTTTCATAAATCAAAGCAACACCAATTGACAACCATAGAAATTAGACATTGATCAATTGGAAAACTTCCAATCGGTGGTCGGTGTTGAAATATTTTTTCAATAACAAAATTAGTTTTGTCGAAATGCCATGGAATCATAAAATTAAAGCAGACAAATGATACAAAGCACTACTGTTATTAGCATTGACACTCACCGTGTGGTTGCGGCGAACCTACCACCCCATCTCATGTCGTGGGCGTCGTAAAAGTCAACAGAGGGGAAATAAAAACCAAAAGATGGGCAGCAGCATCTTCCTTGAATATCTGAATAAATAAACTGCGGTTGACAACCCGCCTGCCATGCGTGGTAACTATGACAAAATCAGCAGTGGACTAATGATAGGCTGAAATGACGATGATGATAATTGACACAAGCACTTATAATGGGTCTGAAAGAAATTAAAATTGTTCACACCAACTTGTCAACTAATTCAGTTTTATTCGACATTGCACATAGAAGCGAGCTGAAGCAAGCCGGGCGACGGACAAAAGCGTAAAATGAATAAGACTACAGACGTCGCCGACACGTGGCGCGTCGCAGGAAATTGCTTAGGAGTTAGTTCTTAGCGCAAAATAATTTTACAGACTGTCCATCCTTGAGTTGAATTAAATTTAAATTAGGCCATTACGTAAAATATTCCTCTTTGAAATAATATAAAATAAAAAATAAAATGACAGTATAAAGTTATAAATTTGTAGTTTTAATACTGTCTTATTAATATAAATTATAATAAACATACTCCTTTGATTCCCTGCCTTATTTTTTTAATTAGATATTGGAAGCTATAATGATACGGTAGGTGTCCAGCAGAATAGAAAAGCACCTACCTTTTTCATACCGAGATGTCTTAAGAGGCGATTGAGGTATTATACAGAAAGCCTTTATTCGTGCAGAATAATACCATAATATGCAATGATGTCACAATACCGCTCGTGGAAACGCAATGGGGTGTTAGAATTTCTGACTCGTACCAATATGGCGGCAACGCATTTAACCGCCGGCACGTCTAGTTTCCCGCGGGGGCGAAAAGTGGGCTACGTGAGTGGGCTCTGCCTACATCACATACGGTCATCGGAGTAATCAGTGTTGAAATGAAATCACATCATCATTCGTAACATACAACTGTCATACAATCAATGCTTCAATATCCTAAATAAAATGAAATCGGATCGTTTACAGTGAACACTCGAGTGACCCAGATGCGGCACACGGAGTCTGCGTCAACGTAAGCCGCAGCAGAGGTCAGTGTGTAGCGAGCCTCACGCACCCCGCTCGGCCCTGACACGGAAACTTACTCCTAGTTCATTCATTCTCACATTTACGCTTAAAAAACACTGAGGGAGGCGACCTCTTACACTCTCAGAACGCAGACAGAACGCAGATAGCGAACGTGGTACTGAAATTTACATTACAAATATGCAGGGATAAACGGATCGTGTAAGATGGAGAATAAATAACGGAATAGGCAGCCATTTAACCGGATAACGAAAACAGATGTGCTCAGTATTTTCGTAAACCAAAGATGAAACGTATACAATTAAAAAAAAGAAGAAGATCCTGTTTATTTTGAAGTGTACTTGTGCTTGCTTACGTCTACATAATCATGTTATGGGTGGAACCAGCGTGTGAACTAGCATTATTTTTTGGGATGAAAATTTGGGTAACGATACTAATACCATGGGTTAATGTAAAAGATCGTAGGAAGCAAAAACATTAAAACGTAAATGAATATCAGATGCTTCGCCAATTGTTTATGTTCCATTTGTAATGGTTTTGTTTTCATTCTTACATTCTTACCAAAGCTTTGATGATTAATCTAAGATGGCGATCGAATCGCGACACATACATAAATAAGTTCGCTTACATAGTTCAAGCACACTAAATGCAATCTTCGGCGTATGCTTTGTCGCTCTGTAGGAATATCAAGTTGTTGCCGCGACGTCGAAAGAAACAACTAATTACGCTTTTCATAATATACCTACCGCAGAAACAAAAAGATAAAGTCGAAAGCTGTTGTAACCATGCGGCCTATTGCGACACTGTCAAAGCAACCTAAATTCGTTAATGCTCGCTGAACATGCAACTTTTAACGACAAACTGTCATTATTGCGAAAAAAAGAGAAGAGAAGTAATCGCGTAACATCGATTGTCGATAGACGATTCCCATAAAAGAGCGTTAATACCTCCAAACGTAAAAGTGTTACGTATACGTTATGATAGACGGCACTTCATGAATCTCACGTTCGCGTTGGTTGGAAAAAGAAATAAATAGGCGCATTGTAATCGTCTCGATCGGTGAAAGTTCGCCAGAGAACAAATGGGCTCTTGTAAGACTTGTCCTCTATAAAAGGTGTATAAAGCTATCAATAATCAATGATTGTACTGTTGTATTCCGTTATTTTTATACATATAATAATAAGAAGTAACGTAAGAAGAAAAATATGCGTGTTGCAAAATTTTTACGGATATAATCAAAAATATTTTTATAGTTCTTTAAATAAATAAAGTTTATTATAAATCGAGACAATGAATTGGTTCGATCGTAAGATAGACAGGCATCATTATAAGCCGTAAGATCATGCTTATATTGAACAGTTGAAAATAAAATAAACAAAATACGTATCCACACTTAATATGATAAATGCGAAAGTAACTCCCTCCGTCCCTCTGTCTGTTTGTTACCTTTTTACGGCTCAATCGTTGAACCGATCTTGACGAAATTCGGCACAGAGATAGCTTGCATGTTAAAAACGGAGATAGGAATTTTAATCCGGTGAATCAAAGAGCCCCCACGGTATTTTTAAAAACCGTAAGTCAACGCGGACGTTGTCGCGGTTTCACCTAGTATATATATATATATATATCATAAAGAGACAACAGGCGGTATCGTAGTTGTAGAGGTGTTTAATCCCGCAACAGCAATGAATAAATTAAATGTTGCATAAACGTCACACTTTCACCAGCAATGCATTGCGATGCACAATGATTGTGCCGCCATTTATGAAGCAATTAATGTGCCCGGATATAGCCATGTTTTGTACGCATGCACATCCTTCCCCATAGTATTGAGGTAATGCGCTTAACGTGTTATCGAGATGATTACTTGTGTTGATAATATCTTTATATGAATGGCTAATCTCTGCCAGGCCTAAACTAGTAGTCTTTAGTACAATAAACATTTTCAAACTAATTAACTTTTTTAAAACACCGACGGTGACGTAACAGAGTCCGTCGCCTACATCTCGTCCAATGTCGTAAGAGTTGAGTAAAGAAATCATCAATGGGCAGCGTTTTATCAACCAATATCACTTGTTTGTTGTTTCGGTAGCAAACTCGCTTACCAACTAGCTAAACAGCAAATGCTGTTCTGTTTTCGAAATCATTATTGAGTATGTGCGTATTTTAAAACATTAGTATTCCTGTCGTTAAGGTAAAATTGGCCATTGTGAAATGAATAGAAAATGGTGAAAGAAAAGTGAAACCGGCGACGTTCTCTTTTTGGTTTCAAACCAGGTACCCAAGTGTTTAAAATCAAACATTTATGTAAATAGGTCAGCATGGCCATTGTTATATTCTTCTGTCAAATAATGTGGTGTATCGAAGAATGCACCATTATTTGAAGCTTTAAAGTATCGAGAGTATTCTAATGCTAGTTTGAATACCGGAAAATAACACGACAATACATTTTATAGGCTTCCGGTATAGAAATGATCTATATGTAATATGGCAGAGATCTTAGAAACTCGTAGAATAGACTAGAATAAAAAAAAGTTATTAACAAGCAAAAAAGAGACAAGTGGTCAATCTAATTAGGGGTTAATTTTAGATAATTATGATCTACCGTTCTCTTAAAATTTACAAACGCAATTAAAATAATAAAAAGACCAAGAAAAGTAATTTTAATCTTAACTGGATGGATTTATGTACACATATTGATTACAGCTCGTGGTAGCACAGGAGCCTAGTGCTCGCGTTTAATTTCATACCACGCGAGTAACCTGGGTTCGATCCCCGGTGCCAGCACCTCTAAAAATTATTCTACAATTATAAGTGCTGATTTACCACGTGCTTAGCGGTAAAGGAAAACATCGTGAAGGAAACCTGCATGTCCGGGGAATAGAAATATTTCGAGGACATGTGAAGTCCGCCAACTCGCATTGGAGCAGCGTGGCGGACTCTTCCCCCTCCAAATCCCACAGGCCAGAGGCCTGTGCTCAGCAGTGGAACATTTACAGGCTGTTACTATACTATACTATATATTGATTACAGATGCCCTTGGCTTCTGCGCCACGGGATTCGATGCCGCACGGGATAAATATTTATACTGCCTACAGATAGTTATTACGGGACTGCAGTTTATGCTTGTGTAATTTCTGTCTGTTATACGCACTTACGACACAAGATAAATCCTAATGTGGGACCACGTTTCTTTAAAAAACAAAACTAACAAACATTCCACCCTATAGACTCGTTCAAAATAAATAAAAGATCTGACGAGTCAGCAAAAAGGCGATTTTAGAAACTTTTTAATGAACTTAACACAAATATAGATTTTAGAAACACAAAGATTTCATTAATTACATTTAGAAAATATTTCTTAACTTTCATAAAACCGTAGAACCAGACGATCTCGTGGCACCAATTTATTGGGTTATTTCCCGGTAGAAGATAAAGAAACGCTCCGAGCTAACGTTGATTGACGTTGAACGATACGCTGCGTTGTTTCGAACAATTACAGCCAGATTTCCGAGCTGCCCGTTCGGAACTTTATCACCGATATATAACGGTGAAATTAAAAAAAAACACGAACGCGTGATCAGCAGTCAACGTACCTTTCTACTGAGTGGGAATTGGGTTCGAATTCTAACCGATGGTAATATTTGTACAACAAACATGTTTGCAAGTGGTGTGACTGTCCCCGACTCTCTAACACCGTATCGAAACCGTTTTCCCGGTAGTGTTGCTAAGGCTTCCAAAACATACGGTAAGGTGAGAAAAGACGAGTGCCTTTTTTAATCAAAATCATAATTTGTGTCAATGTATATATATATATATATATATATATATATATATATATATATATATATATATATATCCAAATAATTGTTTTTTTTTTTTAATATATTTAAGGCAAAATCACCAAAACTTTGCTTGACCATTGATTCTTTCACAGGTGATTATGTGGCTATCTACCTCAGCGACAGCGATTTAGTTAAACGTCTTGGAGAATTGACGGGTGCACATCTAGATGAAATATTACTATGGATTTACTACTATCGCGATATCTCCGAAACTACAATACCTATTGATTTGGCATATATATGTATTTCTTTCCCGACATAAACACTCTCAAATAACGGATTTTACTAACCTTTTTCTTAAATGGGTAAACGGGCTGGACACATTACGCCCAGCGAAGAGGGCGCGTAACAGCTAGTATCATATAAAAATTGAATTCATCAATTATGGTTGGGCAGAAAGTCAACATTTTTTAACATCGCGTTTTGACGACTTAACTCAAAGTCAACTAGTTACGGGTAGACGTTGCACTTATTATGAGGTGAAACGTTTTGCTCGTTTCATCACTTTTTCCAACAAAAAAGGCCGTGTTCAGCAGTGGACTTTTACAAGCGGTTGAAGAGTAAGCAAATTTCACAATCTTTTAAATCAATTTAACAGTATTAGGTCTTGCCATTTTTAGTAGTCTATTTATCCTGTTTGGGATATGTGATATTCCGAAATTGCCGAGATAAATAAGTAATGTTGCTTAAAAAACCTTTAACAAATGATTTTCAAAACATACATGATTTTTCTGGATAAAAAGTATCCAATGTCCGTCTTCAGGATGCAAGCTATCTCTGTGCCAAATTTCGTTAAGATCGGTTCCGCGGTTAAACGTGACAAGGTAACAAACAGACAAAGGGACAGAGAGAATTACTTTCGCATTTATAATATAAAGTATGGATGTACCAACTACAAATCTCATAAATTAACCATTGTTAGTGAATTTCATCGCACTTGTTCAATATGAAGCATTTTAATGATTCAGAAAGTCATATGAGCTCCAAGAAGCTCGTTAGTTCCAACACCTACATCATGTTCGAAACACAATGGTTAATCTATTGTATTAGAGTTTGCATCAGACTGGTAAAGTGGAAAGTGCTTAATTGAATTCATGCCTTTTGGCAACGTTTCCCCCGTCCCATTCCCACGGGCACGTGCAGCGGTGAAAGTAATATTTTGGGTGTTATATTGTTACTTTGTTTTATGATTTATATTTATGAAGATAAGCAATGCGATATGTAGGTATTCATAAAACTAAATGAATATTTATTTCTTTCTCATTTAAGTCTTAGTAAATTTGAAGTGGCCGTGTGATAGCGGCTTAAGAGAATCTACCACCCCATCTTATCCCGTGGGAGTCGTAAAAGTCGACAGAGGGTAAATTTAAACTAGGATATAGGCAGCAGCATCTTCCTGGAACATCTGGATAAATAAACGTTCAAACGTGGCAACTAAAGCGAAATCTCCCCAAATTGAGAGCTACAAACTATTGTGGCAATCTATGGGGGGCCTATGTTCAGCAGTGAACTAGTGATACGCTGAAATGGATGTTAATAATTATGAAATTTGAAGTCCGCGACGTCGTCCGGATTTGTTGAGGCGTGGATTGATATTTTAAAAATACCATGGAAAATCTTTATTTTTCTGCGATGCTGTGCCGAATTTCGTCAAGATCGGCTCAATGGTTGAGCCGTGAAAAGGTAACAAACAGACGGAGAGACAGAGTGAGTCTAATTTCTATTCTTTTCATTCTAAGAATATTACATATCGGTAATCAAGTTACGGAACGTGGGAGCTACTAATGTAATATATCTTTTTTATAGATATGAGGCAACAATAAGGCGTGAATAGGGCAGACATATCGACGTGTGAACGACCTCGACAACGACACGAGACAATAGAAAACAATCGCCAATGATTCGATTCGAAAATCGAATTTCACGAATACAATCGCTCCTCATCTCTTTTTATTCACCATTAGAAGTGTCAGGCGATGTTCCAGGAACAGGCATCGCAGATATAGGCTGAACTGTAAGTATGGTCACTAAATTTTCAATGCATGTTTGAGGGACAACTCTGTAATGTAAATGACAGACAATTCGTTTATAAAGCATTAGCATCAACACATGTTATGAAAATAATGTAATGCTTCATCATATCAGCCTTAGCTAACATAGGCCCACTGCTGGACCACATCATCCTCATTATAAGAGGAAATAGGCGTTACGCTTAACGTAATAACTACCGTTACATTACAGGAATAGCTAAATAATATGATTATAGAACTTTCAGTTTTCTCGTAATGTTTGTTTAAAAATGTACTGTAGGTAGAAACTTTATTTTTAATATTTCAATAATATACAGAAATAGGCGAGATAAAATATCGGCATTTTATCTGATTTTCAGGATTTTCATGATTGTAAAATGAGATTCCCCAAAATATACTTCATCTATAATTATGTTATGAATGCGAAAGTAACTGGTCCTCTTGAGTGATTGTTCACCCATTCACGGCTAAAACTCTAATCATATTTTAAAGAAATTTGGCACAGATGAAGCTTGCATCCTGGAGACGGACAAAGGATGCATTTTATCCCGGAAAATAATTCAGTTCCCACGGGATAATTAAAAAACCTATTTCGGCGGTATTTACTCAGAAAAACAAACTTGGTTGGCCGACTGACCTGCCACGGCTATGAACCGTTTAATAATAACAGGCACTTTAAAGCTACATAAAGTAATTTTACATTCAAACACATAACATTAGACTCCTTTTTATTAAGACAGCTAAAGCTACGTCTGCGTGGATTAAGGATTTTCAAAAATGCCGTGGGTACCCATTGATATTCCATAATAAAAAGTATTCTATGTCCGTCTCCAAGATACAAGCTATCTCTGTCCCGAATTACGTCAAGATCGATTCAACGGTTGACCTGTCGAAAGGTCACAAGCAGACTGCTTTCACATACATAATATTGGTATGGATTAAAGGTACTAATTCTTTAAAGGAGTTATACCTTTAAAACTAAAACAATTTAATATTAAAGTTAATTAAATGTAATGTAAACATTAAGAACAATTCAAACAAATGCTTTGAATTATAATACATGTTGTAAGTTTTTAAGTGATGTTGAAGTTACATCAAGCAATTGTGAATATTTTGTTAATAAGTTCCTAAACACACATCACAACTGGGTTTAAAGATTATAGCAGAATGTATCTGCTATAAAACGAAACGAAATATGAAATAGGTCGTGTATTAAATCCCGAGAAGAATGAACGCTTGGTAACGCTAGCTGCAAAGGACATCCATGCTAATTATAACGCGGCAGACGAGTCGGCGGTCCGCGTTCCGGGCGCGCCTGCATCGTCGGACAGACGGTGCGACGCATTTCACATCAGCACGAACACTACTTTTATTCTTCTCACAGATTAATGGCAGCAGGAAATGAAACCGGCCAATTGTAATAGAAATAAATAATCTGTATAAACAACTATGGGTGTACGACGTAAGAAACTTTGCCCCTGTTAACATTACTTTTGAAATATTAGTTGCGTTTAGAAATTTGATAAAAGTGGCGGAAGCAAAACGTTCACTTGATGGTAAGTGCTACGTGTGCCCATAACAAATGCTGTGTCACCCAGAACATATCTGTGTGACACCACACTGTGCCCAGTGATTACCTACGCTAGCTCCCAGTGCCCTTCAAACCGAAACACAGTAATGTTTCCACACTACTGCTTCACAGCAGAATAACTGGCACTGGGGTGGTACCTACCTAGACGGATTGCTGCATAGAGCGCCTACATAAAATAAAAATATTGTCTATGGAATGAACCTCCAATTAACTAGCATTCTTCAAAAAATTTTTAATCTTGACAAATAGTTCCAATAGCTTTCGTTAACAACATAATCGATATAAAAATATAAGTTATCTATACAATGATAAGTTATCAAAAATACATCAGAATGCAAACAAAAAAATTACTCAACTTTCGTAAGTAATATGAATGGCACTTACAGACTGTTATTAGATTTACCTGACACATAAAACATATAATAGTCAAATTTGAAATTTTATGAATTTATTACAAACCACCTGCCAAAGCAACTATGGCCCCCAAAATGAGAGCCATAAACTTACATGTTTTGTGTCAATCTATGAAGGAGCCCTATGTCCAGCAGTGGACTACTCATAGGTTGAAATGATGATGATTATAAACCACGCTTTTAGTAAAAGACGCCGAACGACGCGATCAAAGTAACATCAGAACCAGTCAAGCATAAATATACTCGTACAACACTGACAAAGCGTATTTGTTTCCGCTTTTTGAGTACCAATATTTAGGGTTTTATTATAAGGCTGATGTTGTAATTAGTTGTAAAATAATATCACCGAAACTACAACATGACGATCGCGTGGCGTAGTGGTCAGAGTACCTGATTTTTAAGCCGCGGGTCTTGGGTTCTAATCCCAGCCGGGGCCAACATTTTTGGAAAAACACAAATTGTTTTTCTGGTCTGTTTGTGTTGTGCGTGTGTTAAATATGTCTGTAAAATGCATTCACGATACAGGAGAAATCCTAGTGTGCTATTACATTTAAAAAAAATACTGTTATTTTTTGACTACAACAACAACTATTGTAACACAACTGTCTTATTTCTTAAGTCTAATACTTAAGAATTAAATTGGCATACGTGTGCTGATTTAATTCTTAAAGTTTAGTGCTTGTGGGTCTAACTACATTAAAATTATCGCGGAACGTTATCTGAATATTATTACTATTAAATCATTGTATTTATGACTTATTAACAAGAAAATATATTATGAGATAAGAATATCTAAATCCTAAACAGACTGTCTGTATTATGCTATTATAGTCGTGAATGTTCGTGTAAATAGCTCGTTAGTATTTTTGAATTGCAGTCGACTGTCAAGATACTGTAAGCAAAGTATTTTCAGCCGAAAAAGAGTTGAAAAAAAACAGGGACATCGTTAAGCTAACCCATGGGACAAATTTATCGTCTTTTTTAGTCTAAAAAATAAAGCGAAATCTTTCTATGGCCAGCTATGCTCTCGATGTTATAAATACAAAAAACTAAAACTATAAAGAGAAAGAATCTGATATGATGACAGAATAATAATACGCTAACGGGGAGGTTTGCTTAGTTTAATTTTATGCCGGCTTTTTTTAAAACGACATTTTTAAAATGCATTATTTAAGAAGATATGAAAATTGATATCACAGCGACGGTATAATACCAAGATCGCTAGTTAAGAAAAGGATAGTATAAATATTATTTCGAGTTGATGGTACACCCGTTTCAATGGACTTAACACGCTACAAATAAATAATTTCTTAACGTCAGAACGGAAAAAAAACACTTCAGTCTAACACTATCTCTCAACAAGTACTAATTTATTTTCTTTTTATGTAACATCTGTGTTAACGATTTAGCTGTCACTGAAATTTATTTATGCCTTTATTATCATTCGAAAAATTCTGAAGCATAGAAAAGTAATGCATTAACTTATCAAGTAAATGTCACAGCTCTTTAGTTTTTCAATACAATGCAATTTTTTTTAACTTATAAAGTGATGAAACGAGCAAAATGTTCACCTGATGGTAAGTGCAACGTCTGCCCATTGGAAATGCTGTGTCACCCAGAACATTTCTGTGTGACACCATACTGCGCCCTTCACCCAGAGACTGTACCTACTGACATTATTAATATAATCAAAATGATAGTTGAATTTGAAATGATCATCAAATTAAATGATAGTTGTTGTTGAGCGTGCTGCTCTGTTTCATCATCATCATCATCATCATTTCAGCCTATCACTAGTCCACTGCTGAACATGGGCCTCCTCCATAGATTGCTACAAAAGATTATAGCTCTCATTTTGGGGGAAATTTTGCCATAGTTGCCACGCTTGGCAACCGCAGTTTATTTATTCTGGTGTTTCAGGAAGATGCTGTTGCCCATCTTCTGGTTTTTATTTTCCCTCTGACTTTTACGACTTTTACTACACCCACGGGATGAGATGGGGAGGTAGATTCTCTTAAAGCCGCTAACACACGGGATCATATAAGGCGGTAACAATGCGACCTAATTAAATCTGTTGCCCGATGCCCGATTTGCGCGGGACGTCCCGATTTTCAAAGGTCTGGTGACACGTCCACGTGAACTGAACTCAAAATGTCCCGATTTTTTACTAACCTCAAAATTTGTCTAATTTTTTAAAGTTTTATTTAAGTATTTGGTTTCCTAAACTAACCAATGGTAATATACCATTTAAAACACTGACCGTCCAATAAAAATAAACGATGATTCACAAGAACGTGTTTTTGGTGGCCATTGTAGGTGTCTGTGTTGTGGATTTGAAAACCAAATTATCGATGATTTTTACCTTCCGTTTCGAAATTTTGCACTGGACCTACCATTGCGACTTAAAATCTCATTGTGATTCGCATTGTGGTGTCACACAGAAAATTTCTGGTTGCACTTACCATCAGGTGAACGTTTTGCTTATTTCGGCACCGAATCCAAAAAAAAGGCGAAATTAGCAAAAAAAAATCATCAGTAAGTACATAAAAGACGCAATATAATACATTTCTATAAATCAACAAAACTCTAAGTACCCTAATATTCAAACAACCACATTATATCGTGATAAGTATGACATACCACAGATATCTGAAAAGCGAGCATTGGGTGACGTTATCCTTTCGGAAGCCAAAAGTGGATTTGTTTACGTGAACGTAAGAAACACGATTTAACGTTTCTAAATCCAGAGAGTTAAGCTTAATCACTATAAGATAGGGTAATTGATGATGTCAATATTAAAAATTTGGCGTATTAGTAACTTTTCTATATTATTAAAGTATCGTATTAACTAAACTTTTATTTATAAACCACTCAAAGAACCTGAATATATGTAATAATTGCTTGTGTTAATAAATTAGTGTGTATATCGGTCATAATTTCCGCGAATGGAGCAAATCGAGCAGCGTGCCGTCATTAAGTACCTCCATAAGAAGGGGCTATCATCAAAAGCCATCCATGATGACATGGTCAGTACATTAGGCGATTGTGCTCTGTCATATTCATCCGTCAAAAAATGGATAGCAGAATTTAAGCGTGGTAGAGAGAGTATGAAAGACGAACCCCGCTCTGGAAGGCCTTCGACGTCAACTACTGACGAAAATATTAAAAAAGTACATGATTTAATAATGGGAGACCGCAGATTAAAAATTAGAGAGATAGCCGAGATTATAGGCATCTCTTATGAACGAACTCAAAACATCATTGTCAACGAGTTGGGTTTCCACAAGGTGTCTGCGAGGTGGGTTCCGCGAATGCTTTCAGTTGAACAAAAAAGGACGCGATTGACTATTTCACGCGACTGTTTGGAGTTATTTGAAGCCGATGCAGATGATTTTTTGAATCGTTTTGTTACTATGGACGAAACATGGGTTCATTACTGTACACCGGAAACAAAACAACAATCAAAACAGTGGAGAAGACCTGGTTCACCACCCCCTAAAAAGGCTAAGTCGATTTTGTCGGCAAATAAGGTGATGGCTTCATTATTCTGGGACTCGAAAGGCGTGATTATGATTGATTATCTTGAAAGGGGTCAGACTATAAACTCTGATTACTGCTGCACCTTACTACGTCGTTTACGAGAGGAAATAAAAGAAAAACGTCGAGGAATGCTCAGAAGAAAAGTCCTGTTTCATCAAGATAACGCCCGTGTTCACACGTCAGTACAGTCAATGGCTGGAATTCACAACTGTGGCTTTGAACTGTTACCGCATCCGCCGTATTCACCTGATCTGGCACCATCAGACTTCTTTCTGTTTCCTAACCTAAAAAAGCACTTGGGAGGTCAAAGATTTTCGACAAACGACGAGGTCAAAGCAGCTGTAGACGCATATTTTGACTCTAAGGAAGAATCATTTTTTTTAACGGTCTAAATGCTGGAAGGGGAGGTGGCAAAAGTGTATTGAACTTGATGGTGATTATGTAGAAAAATAAAAATATAACTGATTTAGTATGTGTTTATTTTCTTGGTTAGGCCGAGTACTTTTCAATCCACCCTCGATGTTAATAAATTGCTTATGTTACAATAAATTAATTACTTACAATTAATTACATGAGTGTATAAGGACTAAGACCCGATTTAACCGATCATTTTGAAAACAAAGTTTAGTAAAACCACGTTTTATTTAACTGAGTTCAAATGTATAATTTGATCTCGGTTTCCGTCTTAACCAATTTCACCAGTTCCATTTTGATCGCGTTTAGGAAAACGTGGTTTACATGAAATATCGTCACAATCTATAACAAAAACTCGACGTATTTCGTATTTTGCGACATCGAACAGCCTGTTTTATGCATAGGTTAAACAGGTATGCAAAAAATAAAAAATACGTAATAAAAATAATTATAGGGTTCACATAGTTGTGCAATTGACAATGACAGCTCTCTAAACGCATTTATAGAGTTGAACGTCGAAAATTCGGCATTCTGAATATTAATCACGTTTAGCTTTAACTACGTTAATTTGATGTTGACGAAATGCAAACTGCAGCTTTGAAATCAGGGCGGATCGGTTTAAGCTGAACGAAGTTTAAGCGTTTAACTGAATTATTTTTAATTCGTACTGTTTATTGTTGCCATACCTAGACGACCTATGCACAAAACCAGGCTGTTTGATGTCGCAAAATACAAAATACATCCAGATTTTTGTTTTAGATTGTGACGATATTTCATGTAAACTTCGTTTTTCTGAACGCGATCAAAATGAAGTTGGTGCAAATCGGTTAGACAGAAACCGAGATCAAATGATACATTTGAACTCAGTTAAGTAAAACGTGGTTTTATTAAACTTGGTTTCCAAAGCGGTCGGTGTAAGCGGGTAGCTTAAACGCTTAAAATTCGTTTAGTTTGAAGTGATGGCGTTTATTTTCTATTCATAATAGTTGTAGTGTGGCAGCGCTCACCTCAATTTTCCTAGCACGCGAGTGACTTGGGTTCAACTCCTAGCACCGGCACCTCTGAAATTGTTCTTCAAATTTAGGTGCTGATTTATCACATGCCCACCGATGAAGGTACACATTTCGGGAAATCCTGCATCTTGCATTTGAAGAATAAAAATATTTGGAGGTCATGTGAAGTCCGGCTACTCGCATTGGATCAGCGTGGCGGGTTTATGATTATAATTACGTTTAGCAGATTTTTTTTTACAATTTACAAATTATTAAGCTTAATTATAAGCATCATCATCATCTTTTCAGCCTATCACTATACCACTGCTGAACATAGGCCTACCCCCTGAGTTGCCACGCTTGGCGGGTTGGCAACCGCAGATTATTTATTCAGATGTTCCAGTATATAAAATAAACATACACACATATTCATACATACTTCAATATACGTTACATATACATAAGACTGCAATGATCAAGGAAGACGTATACATACATTTTTAGTGCGATATAAGATTCAAGATAAGCATATAGATAACAGTTGTGCGTATGACTGTTTGGAACTCCGCCTACCCTGAGAGAATTTCATAAATATTGTACATATTGCTATCGGTAGGTAACTGTAAAACGACACAGTTCAACGATATTTTATAATAATAATCACCGCGTACGCATGGGCCGACGAACCCATACAGTTTATAGTTTCCAACAATAAGTTATAAATCGAGGTCAACAGCAGCGTACTAGGCGAGGGCGACCAGGGAACTTCGCGATGACTGTTAACGAAACCCGACGTTAAAAAGTCTTAGTATTAACGTCGACTTTGACATTGCTTTTTCCGATTTCCTTAATGTTCTCTTTACAGTCCATTTTTTTATTATATTTTCTAATCCGATAAAGTGATGAATCTTATAACATGAAATAGGCTCTAACTCTTATTTATTCAAAAAACGATGTCTCACACTTGGATTCTTCTTACCGTATCGTCAGTGCATTTGCATTTGGTGGGCTCGGTTGGCGCAGTGGCTAAGCCCTTGGCTTCTGCACCGCAGGGTCGCGGGTTCGATTCCCCATTGGTACAAATATTTGTATGGCCTACATATAGTTTCGGGTTTGGGTAGTGAAGGCTCGCTACGATCCAAGGGGGATCTAAGGTGGTTCGTACCTCTGCTTGGACTGCCATCGATAATTTATTTAGAATTAGCTTATCTCTGACATCATCTGTTATATTATTCGACCGTGAACTCCGTGTAAAATTTAAGTGGACTAATTTTTTTTAACAATATATCGAACGTTACGTTCATCGTTACGCAATGACTACTTCAAGGCCTATACAAAAATGGAGACTAAGCAGAAATTGATAGAGTGGTTTACTGCGGCTTTTCCCGTTCAATTCAAACACCGCGAATGAGGTCATAAAAACGCACAAGTGTACATTACTGTTCAAATTTTTTGTATTCATATCTAGGTAATATTTCTTTTTTATTTAGAATTTATTGTTTAATAACGAACCACGTCGACCACATTAAGGCACGAGTCGAAAAATTCTTACTCCCCATTGCGTTACCCACGCCCACGATGCAATGCTGTCACTTTTCTGCAGTGACAGCAAAGATATGCTTTTCTATCCACTGACTACGATGGCTTTAATACTTTCCGTTAAAAATAATTTGATCTCTTTTTAATTATAAATACCACGCCATCTCAGCTCGTGAGTGTCGTGAGTTAACGGAAATGCCTTGGTATTTCGTGCCTTTCGTTAGGTGGCGGAGTAACCGCCTCGGACAATGTAAGACTGATGACGGACTGCAGCGCCTGGTGTCAGGCATCTGGTACTATGGTCAACCATCAGCCTGCCAAAAGTAACATAACAGCCTATAAATGTCCCACTGCTGTGGACAGGCTTCCTCTCATTTCATAGAGGGTTTTGGAGCCGGGAATTGTCCGCCACGATGCTCGAATGCGGGTTGGTCTAGTGTAGTACTACTGAGAGTAGTGATAACGACAAATTCTCTCTTTTTTGGAGAAGCCTATGTGTTGTGCGACGCAACACCTCCGATTTTTTTTTTAGAAATTTTAAAGATTACAATAAAAATAGAACTCGTTATCTACCTCTGATCGTATCGCATCAGTGTTACATCGGGCGCGGTTAGGTTGGGACGAGTGAGTGCCTCGGTGTTTGCGAGTACACTTTTGGCACTATAAAATCTCCTGCGCAGTTGATAGCTCCCGACAATAGCCGGACGTTGTAAAAAATTGGTGATTGGACGTTGGTGGAAAAAAGTTACTTTCCCATTTCGTCGAAGAATAGACGAAGGGAAAAAATTATCCAGACCATGAATCAATTCTTTTCTTATTGGATAATGTGACGAAACTAGCAAAACGTTCACCTGATGGCAAGTGCAACGTCTGTCCATAACAAATGCTGTGTCACCCAGAACATTTCTGTGTGACATCCCACTGTGCCCGTCACCCTGCGACATCAGTTCTTAACGGCTCGGTAACGGCAGAATATATGTCCCTGGAGTGGTACCTACCTAGACGGATACCTGCATAGGATTCCTGTCTAGTTAATAATAAATAGTCATCCAGTTCTAAGCTATGTTTAAGCTATGTTCTAGCGGCTAGCTCTTCGATAAGTTGGTTAAAAATCATTTACTAAATTTGACCCGAACAATGTGGTAAAATAAGATAGTATGGTTGAATAAAACGATTAATTACTGCTCTTGCTTACATTTATCTCGACATTAAGTTTTAGGATTCTACGTCGTGTTAATATAAACTGCTACAAGCATATTTACACAAAATAGTAAAAGCCATTTAAGAATTTTCCCTTACACAAGTATTCACATTACTTGATTTTTTGAATTAAAAAAAAACTATACCCTACATTAGGATTCCTCCTGCATAGTGGGTACGTTTCACACATAAATTTCACATGCACAACACAACCAGACTCGAAAACCAATTATTTGTGTTTTTGCACAAATGTTAGCCCCGACCGGGATTCGAACCCAGGACCCGCGACGTAAAGTCAGGTACTCTGAACACTAGGCCACGCGGTCATCAAACTTTTTAGAACTTTTTATTATTTAAAATGTATCGTGTCTAGGTACGCATCCAATTAATTTGCTTCACAAAGCTTCTATATTTCCATATAAGGGGTAAGCACAGGCCCACACCTGTAGCTCACTTCTCGCTCTCGCGGGAAACGAGACGAGACGGGTAGTCACGGAGTCAAAAAATTCTATTGATTATATAAGTGTATTTTTGTCACGCCAAAAAGTTTTGTCTCTAATTTGTATATTTAATTTTATTTTTTATCATTTATTCGAAGCAAAAATGTAAAGTAAGGATCAATAAAATCCATACTATTAATTTAATATTTTAAGAAAAATAGTATTAAAAGTTAAATAAAAAATATTATACATAAATAATATTGACACGTGTTTAGAATTGAGGTTATACAGCTGACCGTGAACAATGCTTGCTGCTCGAATCTCGATACCCGCACGCACACAACCACATACAACCGTATTTAATAGAAAGAGAGAGAGAGGGAGAAAAAGAGGAAAAGGGCGCATAACGCTTTTTCCTTACTTGACGTTCCTACTGTAAACCGCTTAAAAGAAGAACGGTTAAAAAATAAATTTTACCAGCATCATAGTTGTGGTTAATCGTCGATTACCTAGATGAGCGTTACGAAAGCGATGGAAGAATAAACAATTCTCATTACTTGTCCTTTTTAACTATCAAAGTTTAAGTAACGTATCTTCAACTTGTACATAACGAAGATAAATGAGACCCCGGTTAAGGTTAAAATAATTCAGGGCATTATATTAATAACGTGAGATGTATGAGATACATTTACATCACCCCGATTAACATTTCAAAACCGGCCAAGTGCGAGTCAGGTTCACGTGCCGAGAGATCCGTACAATAATAAAAAATCCTTTTATCAATCAACTTAAATATTCATTATCATTAAATTATGTTTTGGGGCAAAAACAATCTATATTTGTTGCACCACATTGGCAATTGATATGAAGCTTTTCTATAACACCGATATTTGAATAACTTTAACGCCCTATCATTATCTCAACGTTACCTAGGTAGTGACCCATCAATATAAGAAAACAGTAGCAATCCAAAAAATGACTGTAAGATGACGCTGCCACTGCCTTTTGAATAACTGACGATATTTTGTATATGAGAGTATACTGGTCGATTTGAATAATCATTTAGGACGTTAAAGTAAATAATACATTAGGTATACATATAACTACCTCTAGATCTGAGGTGTTGTATTTGTGGGGTTGGTTAAATATAATATTGAATCCTAAACGTTATCTCAAATGAAATAACTGTCACACCCACACAGAACATAAAAAAGTTCTCAATTTGTTAACAAACTGTAACAAAAATATTTGCAAATGACTTTTATATGCTGCCAAAATTCAAGTCAATAGTAGTGTCATGTTACACAATGCAAACAGGCACCAAACTCTCACCTTCTTTGACCTTGTAGACGGAGTCCCAAAAAACCATCACCATCATCCTGGCACCATTATCTTATGAAGCATGCGAAACACTTCATCGCAACTATTATAAACAAAATAACTTCTTTTACATATACATTTACAAATTGTCACATTGCATAACCTTACATTATTTCTAAAGCATTTATTTATAAATATAATATAAATATGTATAATAAATCATGGTCTGTATATTTTGTATAAAGGTAATTTTTAAAATGGTAAGGATTTCATTAAAAATATCAACACAACTAGTATTGACATTCCATTATATGTTTTGGAAATTCTATTTATTGGGGATGATATCCCTACATCTGTTCTAAAGCTATGAGTTTTAAGTAAGTTATAATTTCACATAATTTCTCCATGCCCATGGTTGACTTAAAAAGAATACCAAAAGGCATTAAGTATGCCATTTGTAATACTTTTTCAAAAAGGTGAATATGTTAAAGAGTAATAAATAAATAATGAGGTTTTATCTGAGATAATTAATATCAAGAATTGTGGATGCATCTTGTAATTAACATCAACGTTTTGTCACCACCACAGAGTTATTTCATTAATCATCACTGAACATACCTTTCTCGAGTAAGGAAGATTTGTCATAATCTTAACTTTTGGCAGGCAGATTAGCAATTGCAGTACCACACACTTTAAACACTGTTGACCAGAACCACAGCCGATAATTTAAGTCTGGCAGAATTGAGATAAGAGTTATTCTTCCATCAATAGGAATCAAAGAGATTATTCTAAGTCAACTTTTAAGACACTTATGAAACTTTTGTAATGCCGTCAACACATAGTGTAACAGTTTTTGTAGTAAGTAAACCAAGTTTTTGAGTTCTTAAAAATACTATTATAATATATGAAGTCCTCCTGGCCGATTTTGGCTTTTTTCTTAAGTCTCATATATTCAGTAATCATGCAAGCTGTCAGTGCTCATCAGACAGAAACACAGTAATGTTTGCACAATACTGCTTCATGGCAGAATAACCGGTATGCGCTAATGTTGTAATTTCTACTCAGTGAAGTATGTTATAAGTGCTTGGCTTGGGCGGGCGTTTGTCTATCTTATTCGCTATATTTGAACACCTCAAGATAGATTAACGCCTATGCTGCTCACCTGTCCGGAGAGCAGTATGGCGAATGGTTTTGGGGGACAGCGCAGGTCGTGATGATCCCCAAAACAAGTCTGAGGAGTTGTCCTTCCCGTGGTTGATGCCCGTTATTGATCTGGTTCACTAGGAAACAGATAAAACTGAAACACTCAGACGACCCACAGGCTGTCCCCTACCCTTTACCCACACCCTCCTCTACCCTCCTCATTCCTATCCCCTAACCACACCTTCCCCACTGTTCCGCCGAAGAATGTGGGCGTATCCGGCGGACTATAACGCCCACCTGCGCAGTAGAGCGCCGTAAGCGGGGATGACGGAGTCCTGGAGGGTTGAGCCGATCGTCACATGGGGTTATAAGTGGCGTTAGGCAACACGCTCTCTTTGGTCCCGATTTCAAGCGAAACGGTTGCCCTGTCTGCTAACCACGGATGGGGAAATGGCCACGTGTCCCGTCAGAGGGCCACAGGTGAGGGGCGTGGGGTCCGCTTAGGTTACTATTGTAACCAGTGCGGTGGCAAAGGCCATGCTGACGGAGCAATTGAAGGCTAGTTGTAGGCAGTAGTAGCGGATCGAGCACCCGATATCGCGCTGTAAGCTAGCCCTGCGCACCTATATTCTCCCGGTAGTCCTAACGTCATTATAAAGTAGGACGTTCCCATCCCGTGGGTGTCGTAAAAGTCGACAGAGGGAAAATGAAAACCAAAAGATGGGCAGCAGCATCATTCTGGAACATCTGAAAAAATAAACTGCGGTTGCCAACCCGCCTGCCAAGCGTGGCAACTACGGCAAATCCCCCCCAAAATGAGAGCTACAAACTTTTGTGGCAATCTAATTAGGAGGCCTATGTTCAGCAGTGGACTAGTGATAGGCTGAAAAGAAGAAGAAGAAGAAGACGTTCCCAAAGGTGCGGGCTCCATGGAGGGCGGGAAGCCGGGGGGATGAATTTTTAAAACAACAATGGATGGTTCAAGGTCCATTAATACCAAAACCCACACAGGCATCGCTGGTGCAAACCAAAAATGCCAAACAAACAAAGACGTGTATACCAGCTTGCTGGGAATCCCGTCTACTTCAAAAACTACTCCCAAAGTTGGTGGTCCCTCGGGTAAAACCTGTGACGTAAACCCATTGAAGGGAGCGCGCAGTGCTAAAGGTCCACCAGCGGAAAACCGCAGGTTGCGACCAAAAAGCCAGCGCTAAACATGGCGGTTCAGTGACGGGTAACACCGGCACTGGTCCCCACACCTCGGTTGCAAAGGATCCTCTGGAGCCTTTACGCACCGTAGACGCCTTCTCAGCCGCTTGGCAAGTGGTAAGCCGTAAGGGCAAAGGCAAAGCGCCAATTAAGACGCCGCGCCAGCCTGTCGGGCCCTCTGGGGTATCCACTCCTGCCAAAAATAGGCCGAAAAGGAAAAACAAGAAGCAGCGCATGAAAGCCTTTATGAGAGCTGAAATGGCTGCTTCAACAACAAAGACCAGGTCTTCCAACCAGCCACCGTCAACTGCGTCGGGGTCCGGTGCGTGAGCCAACCGGCGTCCTAAAGCAGGAAGTGGTGCAAACCAACGTCCAGCCGAAGGATCGCAGGGTGGCACCGCCACAGGTCCAGCGGCAAAGAAGGGGAAGGCTGCCAAAAGACCTGGTAAGAACCAAAGGGCTGGTAAACGAGTGCTCGATGAGTCCACATCGCCGCGAGGCGATCACAAAAAAGTGAGACTGGAGCACTCCAAACGGACCTCGGTCAGGTACTCCTCAGCTGCCAAGTCGGAGCTGTGCGTCGCGGTAACATGCGCACGCACGGGCCACTTGTCTAAAGAGGACGCTGACAAGGTCCTCGCTGGTATTCAAAATAGAATCATCAGTGAGGCCTGGAACACCAAGGAGCCCGGCACATCAGGGCCCGTGTTCAGAAGTAAACCTACATACACTGAGGGTGCAATTAAACTTTGGTGTGAAGACCAAAGAGCACTCCAGTGGTTACATGAGAATGTCTCGGACTCAAACCTTGTCCCCGGTGTGCAGCTGGTGGTTAAGAGACAGTCCGAGCTGCCAAAGCGAATTCGCTGTGGCATTCTCATACCGAACGAACAGGTAATCTGGAAAGACTCACGCGACATAGGACGTGTGTTGGCATAATACCTAGGCATCATACTGGACAGCAAACTAAACTGGAACAATCACATTGAAAACAAAATCAAAAAAGCGACTATCATCTTTTGGCAATGCAAAAGGATGATTGGTAATCGCTGGGGCTTGTCACCGAAAATCATCCTGTGGCTATACAAGAAGATTATTCGCCCAATGATTACATACGGTGCAGTAGTTTGGTGGCCAAGAACAAGATTAACTACTGCTATCAAAACTCCAATGATGTCAGAGGCTAGCATGTCTGGCCACGACAGGATGCATGAGGACTACTCCGACAGTGGCCCTAGAAGCCATGCTGGACCTGCCACCGCTGCACCTACACATCCAACACGAAGCAGCTTTGGCAGCCATAAGGCTCAAAACACTGAATCTCTGGAGTAAATAACAAGATCCCACATACCAATATACTTACAGAACTGTTTGCAGAAATGCCCTGTTCTACAGGCTGTGTATGATAGGATCCCAAAGCAATTTGTATTCGACAAGAAGTACAAAATACAATTACACGAGGACCATCGTACTGAAGGACTAAACCCTAGGGAACTTAGAATCTTCACAGATGGTTCCAAAACCGGGTCAGGTACAGGCTCTGGAACTTTTTCAGAGGACCTAAATATACAAATAAGCACACCACTCGGTGCCCACAATACAGTGTTTCAGGCAGAGTGTATAGAGTGTACTCAATAGCAATGTTATGAATTCAGGGCTCATCTACGAATGCTACCAGAAATTAAATAAGGTATGTCAATTCAATTAAATAACCCTACAATGGATTAAGGGACACAGCGGATCTAGGGGCAACGACGCGGCCGACGAACTTGCTTGAGGAGGCTCTAACCAGTGTGCTGAGGGTCCAAAACCTATACTGCCACTTCCCCTCGGGTATGTTCGCTCGCTAGTCTGCAAGAGCACTAGGAACCAACATGTACAAATCTGGGCGAACCAACCAGAGTGCAGACAGGCAAAGACAGCTTTGCCCGTTATCAACAGTCGCATCTCCAAGGCACTACTTCGTCTGAATAAACCCCAAATCAGAACGATCAGTAGTGCTATAACTGGACATGGATCATTTAACAAACATCTGTTTAATTTAGGTGTTACAGACAGCCCTCTGTGCAGAGCCTGTATGGGCACGGACGAAACGGCGGCCCATGTCCTACTGGACTGCCCTGTGGTCACCTTATACCGGGTCAAGCATCTCGGCTCGCCGAGACCACATCAAGGGCCTGCTGCGATTTCTGGAGGAGCTTGGTTGGCTAGAGTAGCACAACATTCCTGCCTACACGCAAAATACGCGCTAAACGTGTAGTTGCGGAAACCAGCCCGTTGCAATCTACAAAGTGCTTGGCAAAAGTATTTCCACACAATCAATTTTATAATAAATTTGTTTTATAAGTGTTCAAGTGTGATTTTATCAATTACTACTTTTACTATATTAAAAATTAAACATTTTGAGGAGGAATGACAATGCCTGATTATATTAATCTGACGACTCTGTGGTCAAAATAAACCAGGAGGTCAACATGATTAACAATAATATCTCCCCAGCCGAGGACTCCCATCTGTTTGGCTTTAATTTATATATAGGTAGCGGCTTAAGAAAATCTTCCATCCCATCTTATCCCATGGGTGTTGTAAAAGTCGACTGAGGGAAAATGAAAACCACGAGATGGGCAGCAGAATCTTCCTGGAACATCTGAATAAATAAACTGCGGTTGCCAACCCGCCTGCCAAGCGTGGCAACTATGGCAAATTCCCCAAAATGAGAACTACAAACTTTTGTGGCAATATATGAGGGAGGCCTATGTTCAGCGGTGAACTAGAGATAGGCTGAAATGATGATATATTTAATTTATTTTGTTCATTCAAACTAGTAGAGCCTGAAAATGGGCTCTAGTTGTTTGAAACTATGCAAAACATATATCTGTGTTATCATAATTAATCGTAATTTATTGGCAACGCAAAATTAAAAATATGTAATTTTCACCTAGAATATACACTATCTAAAATGTGGAGTAACTAAAGTTTTAAAAATTTTAAAATTTATTAAAATTTTATCCATAAATAAAGACCTTATTATTATTTGTACAACAATAACAATATATTATAATAATTCCAAAAAAGAACGGGTGGTACACGTAAATATATTCATAAAAAAATAAGTCCAAAGTACCTATAAGTGAAAGATATAAAATATCCTATATTAAATCCTATATACTTATTAAGAAAAGAAAAATAGTGTACAGTACTACAAACTAAATTAAAACAAAACTTATTAACTTACGCACCTGTTTATGTTCGCTTATAGACACATGTAGTTGAAAGTTCGATTTATTTTTGGAATATATTTCACAACAGTTTCAAAATAATAGTGGTATCACTGCAAATTTAATACATAATACAAAAATTATGTGATATAAACAAATAAATCACGAAAACTTAAAGTGAACGTTCAAGCCTTCAACCACCTCCAACAACGACCACCACAGAGTACTTTTTAAAGTTGGGAGACAACCGACCGTCATCCCAACAGAGTTCCAGATACAGATAATACACAATAATAAACAATCCACGATGTTTTCCTTAAAAAAAACCATTTGTTTTAAACAAATGGTTTTTTCACATCGTGAGGAAACCTGCATGTCTGAGAAACAAAAAAAATATTTCGAAGACATGTGAAGTCCGTCAACCCGCATTGGAGCAGCGTGACGGATTCTTCCTAGCTCTAAGACTCTCTCGGAAATGAGAGGAGGCCTGTGCTCAGTAGTGGGGTATTTATAAGCTGATACTTTACTTTTTTTTTATAACAAATCACAAGAATACCCGCTTTTACCGCTCACAGTGCCCTATAAACAGAAACACAGTTATGTTTGCACACTACTGCTTCACGGCAGAATAATTGGCCCCGGGGTGGTACCTACCTAGACGGATTCCTGCATAGGAATCCTACCACCAGTAAACAAACTTGTTTACCACAATTTTGTTTTTAACGTATAAGCAAATAGCCAATTTTTTTATGAATAAAAACCGTACCACAAAATACCCGGTTTACTTCCGAGACAACAAATACCCGCCATATTAGCTTCTATCTTGATTTATCGTCAATTTTCAATTCATGAAAATTCAATTCATGAAAATTCAATTCATGACCAACATTGAACTTTTATAATATAATCTAATGATCACCTATATTTACGTGAATACTACACATTTAAAAAAACAGACTAATTTTACGGATTTTATCGAATTTAATTTTAACTATTTATAACCCGACGTTTCGAGCGCTCTAAACTACCCGTGGTCACGGTCTTTGTTCTAATTAAATTGTTACTCGACATGGTAGTGGTAAAAGTGGTTCGATTTGGTAGCTAATTGCCTAGGATCAAAAAAGAACAAGAAGAATACTATAATCAATTGAATGTCAGTCACAAGTCAGTCATTGTCAATTGTCAATACTATATTTATAGGCTAAGAGTATTATAATTGTTTTTATATTAATTTGTGTTATATTTGTTCGTTTTCCGTTCTGTTATTGAATTGGCTATATATTAAAAAATATGTTATTATAATACTCCTTTAAATTTAATAATTATTTTTTTGTACAATGGAAGCTGATTCAACCACATATGAAAATACATCTAATTGTGACAATATAAAAGACACATTTTCTTTTCCCTTTTCATTATGCCCAGGGTAAGAAAATACGTTTTGTTATAATGGTTAATTATTCTAATAATGGTTAATTCTTAAAATAATAAGTTAATTCTTTAAATTTAGGATGGTGGTATATATATAATAAGTTTTCAGAAACTTCAACTTGTACAAGGAATTTATAAACCATAATGGAGAAAGGTGCATTGAAAGTCAGATAGTTGAAAGGTTACAAAATTTTGGTTTGCTTCCGACTACGGTGAAATGTCCTACATCTAAATCTGACTGCAGAGTTGTTTGCAAAATGGCAAGAGTCATAGACAGGTAATTTGTATAGTTAAAGTAGAATTATATGTGTACCTAAATAAGCATGTTAGGAGACAAAGACCGGGTTGATGTTGAGACATAAGGCAAGATGGTATGGTATATTAAAAATAAAGAAATGCTGTAACTTTTCATTATAATACTATATACATCAGAGAATGTGATGTTTGGCAATGTTTTATTTGTAGTTAGGTTTGCTCAAAAATCTTGTATCAACAAAATTTAAAGCAAAATAATTTTTTTTTAGTAAACATAAGTGATTTGTATTTTATTACTTAAATTACCTGACAGTAAAAGAATATTTAACCCTATCTTTCTTCATTCGTGTTGTAAAGACTTTTAAAAGTAGGTGTCATATAATGGCACAGTTGGCATACCAACTAAGTGATTGTCTTCTGTGCTAGAATTGTGGGTTTGATTCTCTTATATGACAAATATTGTTATGGTCTACAATTAGAAGTTGTGGATCTGAAAGTTTGTGCTTGTGCTACATATGGTATGCACCTACAATGGCAGGATAAATCTTAATGTAGAGACGTTTAAAAAAAATTGTTAGGAGAATAAACATTCAAAAGAACAGACAGCCAGTGTAAAACACAAAGATTCAATTTAAAATTTAGGTTGGTGTCTATCTCGACAGAGTACAGTGGGCTTGTGAAGCATGTGGAAAGAGGCAATCAATTAGGATACGTTCCTTTTTCTTCAAGCTACAGTGTTCCATACAGCAAGTGCTTCAAATGACTCTTGCATGGTGTGAAGATGCAGACTTGATTGTAGCTACGCAACATTTCGGTAAAGTATGAGTTTAAATTTTATAGTTATAGTTGAAAACAACAACGCAAAATACGCGCATAGACGTGGAGTTGCGGAAACCAGCCCGAAGAAATCTACAAATCTAGTTCAAAACAATTCATTTTAAATATGACATAAATATCATTTGATGATTACATTAAGCTGAAAGAATTCATGATTTTTAAAGTTAAAAAACTATTAAAATGGGGTTAGTAGAAATCTGTGTGGTGGTGGCTCGATAAAAGAATACTACCACTCCATCTCATCCAATGGATCTCGTAAAAGGCGAGTAAGGAATTTAACTGCACTGTGCACCCAACAGCGCATGGTGGCGATGGGCTCACCACCTATCACACCAAGTGCATTATATTGTTTTGGTGAAACGTGGATTGTGGCAGTTATCTGTTTTTGCAGTGAGTGCCCAGTCTCTGACTACCACTTATGGGATACAGTCGTGATCTTATGTATGTATGTATGTAGTAGAAAAAAATGCTGATCAATTATGTATATTTTTATTTTTCTAATACTAATGAACATAAATATAAAAAAATATATTAAACTATTTGTAAGGATATTATTGTTAAATTTAACTTTTAATTCACGAAATTTTGAGTGCTTTGCAGCACCAAGACATGAGAGGACTGCAATGTTAGATGTCCGGATGTCATTTTTAACAGCATTAGTTTTGTTTATATACGATATAGTGACGAAACAAACAATGTCTGCCTATAACAAATGCTGTGTCACCCAGAACATCTCTGTGTGACACCACACTGTGCCTGTCACCCTCAGACATCAGTTCTTAAGTCACATATCAAACCGAAAACACCGCAATGTTTGCACAATACTGATTCTCGACAGAATAACTGGCCCTGTAGTGGCATAAGTATAGAAAAAAGATCAGTATCAGATAAAGTATAGTAGTAAAGCGCCTAAAGTAACCTCTCTCTGTTACTTGATGTTTATGAATGAATTCAGTATAATAGGACTAATGTTTATATTGTCAATTTCCATGCTCTCACTACTAATATTAGTAAGGTGCTAAGGTAAGTAATAAAAATTAAACATTATTAATTATGTTTTGTAAATCCTATTTATATCTATACTAATATTATAGAGCTGAAAAGTTTGTTTGGTTAAATGCGCTAATTTCAGAAACTACTGGTTGGAATCTAAATTTATTCTAAAATTTTAAACTTAAATTGAAGAAAAATTATATTAGTGTTGGATAGTCCATTTATCGAGGAATGCTATAGGATAGGCTATATACTATCACGCTACGATCCTTAGAGCGATTTCTTTTAAATTAAACGTCGGGTTCACCCGATCACCTCGGTTTCAACCGAGGAAGAAAAAAACCGAATCTACGCGGGCTTTGTCGTGAGCTCCTCCTAGAGTTGTATATATAATTGTTGGAGCGTTTGTTAATGATTGTGTAACTTCTGAATGACTTGACCAATTGAGGTTATATTCACACAATTTATTGGTTTTGGCGAGAAAATGGTCCATAGCCATAGCTATTGTAGGATCCGATAGGTAGCCACTACAGTCAAATCATTACAAATTCCATATTTACATACATACATAGAGTCATGTCTCTTTCCTGTTGGGGTTGGCAGAGACCACATCTTACCACTTGCTATGATATGCGACTACTTTCGACGTGGCCTTTCCTTAAAATGACTTCATTGTAATCATATGAGTCGCCTAGTCACACCCTTAACCGTTTGCCCATTCACATTCGCCTCGTAAATCTGGCTCTCGTTCTCCTCTCTTCTTTCATCTATCCTCTCTATGTGTCCAAACCATCAATGCATCTCTTAATCTAACTTTGTCACTACATTTACCACACCTTGTCCATCAAAATCTTACTTTCATTCTTTTTCTCCCACTTTCAATATTCACTACCATACACAAGTGTAGGAACCAGTACTCCTCTATGTGCAGCTAGGCGTGCCTTTCTAGATGCTTTCTGGCTACTCGCTTTAATCATCATCATACTTTCCACTTCGGAAACTTTGAACCCATGTATAAAACTTCTTTCACTTGTTCTACTTTTATTCTGTCAATCAGAACTTTCCAATCCAACATACTTTCTTCTCTTTCAAAAACCATTACTTTCATCTTGCCTGCATTAATTTTCATTCCTTTTGTATATATCCCTTTTGCCGGTAACTCCTCCCCCGCTGATACTAATATAACCTGATTATCTGCATATAGGAGGCATTTGATGGTCAGATCATTCATTCTTAATTCAAATCTTTCAAGCAATTGTCTATATATTGTTTATACAACCCCATATATAAGTTACACATCTTTATCTGACACATTTTTCGATGTTAAACTACTCTATGTATGTACTCTACTCTATGTTTGTACTCTATGTGTATGTGTACAATGTTTACCCTGGCACAAGCACTAGAATCCTTATAGATTGATTTCAGTGCTTGTATAGAACTGCCTTTCACCCTTCACATAGACAATGGAGTGAACTGTCATGGACTATAATAACTCATGTCTATAACATATGTTATAGGTCGACATATGTTATTGGTTGTTTCGGTCGCTGATAATTAATCACGATACATATTACATTAAAATGTACTTAAAGTTTCATACTTAAATGGAACTCAGAAAACAAATGCATCATATCAGCTACCAGCCAGAGCAGAACAAGGTCTGCTGAGCCAGCTAGTATCCCTATAAAAGTGAAAGTTAAAAAAGCAATGATTAAATTACAGACACTAAGCCGAGAGTCGCCAGTTCTATCTATGACCGCCTTGATGAGCTTGGCAATTAAGGAACTCAATAAATGTAAACTTGGTGGAGAGAACAGTGTGGTACTTGCCGAGATGTATCCAGATTGTTTAAACCGGCTATCACCAGATACCACTGATCAGCCCCATGTACACAGGATTTTAATGCTTGCTGACACCAAAGTATGTATTAATAAACCAATATGTGAAATTGTCTAAATAATATTGTTTTGTGATGACAACATTTTCTCTTGTTTCAGCATATACCAACATATTATCGGTTACATGTTATTAAGGGAGATACAAAGCAACTTGAAAATGGTAGTGCTGAAGATCAGGTACTTTTAAAAAGTTATGTTTACATATTTTAATATTTGCCATAGTCTCCATGCTTGGCAGGCGAGTCAGCAATCACATTTTTTTGTTTGTCATTGTTTCATGGCATTAGCAAGTTTACTGCTGGAGGATAGCTTTTCTAGGCTAGGCTAGGCTTTTTTAATCACTAATAGCATTTAGCTTAGTTGCAACGTTTGGCAGGTGAGTTGGCGGCAGCACTACCAGACGCCACACCTTAGATATTGATATTTACATTGCACATTAGATTGCATATTTGTGACAGTCATTTCTCCAACTGTTAGAGCCCACGACAATGTCTGATAGTTATTGGAGGGTTAATGGGTTTTCTGATATTTCCCATAGAATTATTTTACAACACCAATGAGACGAGATGGGGTGGTAATAACACCCAAAACTTTGCAAGTAGAGCTACCAGACACCTCACACCTTAGATGTAGATATTTACATAGTATGTTAGATATATTTGAGGTAGTTATTTTGCCAGTTGTTCGGTGTATAGGAATGTATGTATTTGAAAGCGCAAATATAGCTCGCCATTCGATTATTGTCGTGAACCACATCATAGCACAAGCTTTTAAGCTTAGTTAGAGTATATAATAATTATTTATTTATTTCTTCCCACAATATAGTCATAACTATGAACATTTTATAAAAGTATTAAACATTCGAATACTGTGAGAGACTGGTGCCTAAACTAGGCTTTGCGTCTGTATTTCAGGACACTATAAGAAGTGGTTAACAGGAATATTAGTGATGTTACTAACATTGCTTGTATTCTTTTTAAATGAATGCCTATCAAAGTCCAAATAACCAGTGTCCTGTAAGCTAATGATTTAATTAGCAAAACATCTGAATCCAAATTGACTTAATATTTGTATAGTAGAGTAACAGACTATAATGTCTCCTCTGCTGAGCACAGGCTATGCTATTTTTTATTGATATTCATTATATTTATACATTTTTAATTTATCGTGATTATTCCAATGCTAGCTAACCCGTCCTGGATTCATACAGAATTATTGTTATCTTAAAGTCTGTATAGAGAAAAGTAGGACTAGCCCGTTAACACATTTCGGAGTAAATATTTGTTAAATCCTTTCTTAGTGGGTGTCCATGTCGAGAAAGGACAGAATATCTGTGCGGAAAAGGAATATGTATGTATTTTAAGTCAATAGGTCTTGTAGTTTCGGAGATTAGTCAGTCAATGGTAAATCACTTATATTTATATAGATAATGAAAAAATAGTCTTGAGTATTGCAATTGTGAGAGGAGCAGCATTGTAGATCTAATATATAAGTTAGCAAAAAGCTTCTTTGCTACTGTTGTGAGTTGGACAATTTGCTAAATTATAATTACCATTAATTATCTTACATCAATTCGTCCATTATGATGTTAATATGATGAATTTTTGTATGCATTTGTATAGATACTCAAATCAGAAGTGGAAATGGTGCTGAACAATGTAGTCGAGCCGCAGTCCATGATAGTGATGGGCAATAGTGTTCCTAACATTGAGGGCTGCACCTCCTATCAGCATCTTGTGCAACATTGTGATGTTGACATGCAGAGGTTTTGTAAGTTTATTTTTACTTTTACATCAGTGTTTCGGTTTTAAAGAGCACTGAAGAAAAAGTAAAGAAAGAAAATGTATTTATTTACAAGAAATAGAGTAATTGTGTAATTAATGAGTTGTAATTTTGAAAAACTCTGAATCTATTACTACTAAAGGACTTTGGCAATACATTTTAGTGTATGATGATCTACGCATATTAAAATTAGCATATTTTTTATTGTATTAAGTGACTAGACAAGCAAAAAGTCTGATAAGTGCATCTGCCCGTAACAAATGTCGTGTCAACCAGAATATTTCTGTGCGCCCGTCACCCTGAGAAATCAGTTCTTAAGTCTCATATACTCAGTGATTACACTAGCTCTCAGTGCCCTTCAGACTGAAACACTGTAATGTTTGCACACTACTGCTTCACCGCAGAGTTACTGGCCTGGAGTAGGTACCTACCTAGACGGAATCTGCATGGGAATCCCACCAAGCATAGACCACACACATGGTATTATGAAATCGTAATTTTCTACCTACCGAGGTGTCGTAAGAGGCGACTAAGGTGTTGTACGGACATACTTTATTCGTGCAGAATAACACCATAATATGCAATGCTGTTACTGCTCGTGCGACGCAATAAAATAAAAGTAAAAAGTACCAGCCTATAAATGTCCCACTGCTGAGCACAGGCTCCTCTCATTTCCGAGAGGGTTTTGTAGCTAGAACGAAACCGCCACGCTGCTCGAATGCGGGTTGGCGGACTTCACATGTCTTCGAAATATTTTTTATTTCTCAGACATGCAGGTTTCCTCACGATGTTTTCCTTCACCGCCGAGCGCGTGGTAAATCAGCACTTAAAATTGTAATTAACAATTTTAGTGGTGCTGGCACCAGGAATCTAACCCAGGGCACTCGTGCTGTGAAATTTAAAGCGACCGAATTTTTTGACTCGTTACCAAAATGGCGGCGACATGGTTTGTCACCCGTTACTTCTCGTTTTCCGTGAGGGCAAAAAGTGGGCTACGTGTAGTGGCCTCTACCCACCCTTTATATTGGAAAAAGGCGTGACTGTATGCATGTAATGTGAATAATCCAATCATATCAGTATTGTTTTTAGTAAGCTCGCGCGTTTGGAGGCAGGCGTTGGCGCTGTGCGCGGCATCTCGCCAGCTGTGTGTGGGCACGTCGGCAGTGTGCGCTATCACTGTACAACGCTACCTGGATACTGCGTTATACCGTCTGCGATACGGCGACGGCTTCTATGAACACATGTTGAGGATTGTATGCCGGGAGTTCACAGATAACTGTAATGGATGATATGGTTTTATACTTCGTATATACCGTTTAACTGTTTAAAATTATGGATAAGAGATTATGATGATGATGAGGACCACCATCATCATCATAATTTCAGCCTATCAATAGTCCACTGCTGAACATAGGCCTCTCCCGTGAAAAGCCACAAAAGTTTTTAGCTCTCATTTTGAAGGGATTTTGCCATAGTTGCCACGCTTGGCAGGCCGTTCGGCAACCGCAGTTTATTTACTCAGATGTTCCAGGATGATGCTGCTGCCCATCTACTGGTTTCCATTTTCCCTCTGTCGACTTTTACGACACCCACGGGATGGGATGTGGTGGTAGATTCTCGTAGGCCGAAACCATGATCATATAATGTAGTAGCTGGTCCTACTACATTCTAATGTTATAACTGCGTTTGTTTGGGCATGTTGGTAACCCATTTGCTGAATTTCTGGACAGTACTTACACTAGCCGATAGGTGTCTGGCAGAGTAGAATAGCGTCTACCTCTTTCCTACCGAGGTGTCGTAAGAGGCGACTAAGGTAATCGTACATCCTTTATTCGTGCAGAACAACACCATAATATGCAATGCTATCACTATACTGCACGTGGGAACGTAATGGGGAGTTAGAACTCATACCAAAATGTCGGCGACGTGGTTCGTCACCCATTACGTCTCGTTTCCCACGGGGGCGAAATGTGGGCCATGTGTGTTGTCTCTACCTACTTCTTGTAGGGGAAAAAGTTGCGACTGCGAATTTTTACTCTCCATTGCGTTCCCACGAGCAGTATAGTGACAGCATTGCATATTATGGTGTTATCCTGCTCCCGCCCGTACAATACCTTAGTCGCCTCTTGCGACACCTCGCTAAAAAAGAGGTAGATGCTATTTTACTTTGCCGGACATCTGTCCTATCCTCAATTTTTTTTATTGAAATAAAAAAGGTAAATTTTAATTTTAAAGCTGGCAATACTTATAGATTATTTCAGATGGCAGGTTTAATTGTTATCAGTTCGCGACAATAGTTAGTCTGTTGTTAGCTCGTAGTGTTTATTTTAGCTGTTAGTTGCTTCTAACGACGTTGGCGGGACGAGTATTCTCGCGGCTACCATACCTTTTGAGGTGTGTTATTTGTAATGCCAAGCACAATTATTTTCAATAATATTTTTTTTGTTATACTAGAATTGTTTTATCTGTGTATGTGTTTGTGTTTTTCATAGGGTGTACACATAGAGATATTATTGTCTTCCTCAGTGCCTTGTATTTACGAGTTGTGATTAGTATAATTAGAATGTAATGATATTATTTTTATTGTGTTACTTTGCTTAAGAAAATATTAAATCTCGTAAATTTATATTTACCGACTCACTAGACTGACTTTTGATTTACTGTGGATAATATGTTCAATGTTTTTAATTTTTTAATCAAAATTGTTGCATAAAACGTCTTCCTTGGGAGTTACTTTGATGATCATTATTATTATTATTAAAGCATAGTTGTTTTAAAACGCAAAAGAAGGTATTGGCGTTTTTTCATTTATTTTTGTAAGTTTTATTTAATTATTATAAGTTAATTAAAGGTTTTTTTTAGTTATTAAGTAATTGAGTACAGCTGTAGCATCAGCTTTGTGTGTTTTTTACACAAAAACATAGTATTACGATAATTAGTATTCAATTATCACAAACTATACATATAAATAAAATAAGTGTTTTTTTAAACTTTCGATTTTGGAAATCTATCTGTGATTTCCGAATTATTAAGTTTCAGATGTTTTTTGCTTGACAAAATTTATAAAAAAAAATCTTTTGTCAGTCCGATCGGAAATAATAAATGCGTAAGCTATGTGATTTGTGATTCACGTATATTATATATAGAAATTATTAAATTATAGAATCAGTTTAGCATATTTTATTGTAATAAATCTTGAAAATAAACAATGTATAATATAATTTTGATATTGTAATTACTGTTTCAATTGCTTTGTATAAATAAAAATCACCAATAAGAAATTGAAAAAGTTGTATAATAACACATAATATATTTGTTGATTTTACTGGTGGTAGGATTTCCGTGCAGGAATTCGTCTAGGTGGGTACCGCCGCAGCGCCAGTTATTCTGCCATGAAGCATTAGTGTGCAAACACTTATGGTTCCGTCTGAAGGGCACTGATACCTAGTGTATATACATTGATAGCTAATTACTGGGTACATGAGATTTAAGGACTGATGTCTTAGAGTGATGAACGCAGTGTGGTCAAATGCTGTGTAATACAGAAATGTAGTGAGTGACACAGCATTTGTTATGGGCAGACGATGCACTTACCATCAGGTGAACGATTTGCTCGTCTCGTCACTTTTATCACACAATAAAAAAAAATGTTAGCAGCATAATACTAAACCGTCTATTCGCGTTGTCTCGCCTATTTTTATTCACCACTGGAAGACATCGGGGAAATGTATTACACATACATGCCCTTAATGCTCCTCAGCATCGGCTCGGCGCAACGGTCTTCCTCGAGTCCGCCATGCGGAGGCCACGGGGACCAGGGAAATGAACACTCGGAAGTAGCAGCTTCCCGGCCCCAGCTGCGGATCTGGGGGCTACTGTGTAACTCTGGTTGGTTACGTGATCGGTTTCATTTGATTCCAACAACCAATGAATGAGCTTTATTTTGGCCGTATCTACCGTGTTGTGGCGGCTTAAGAGAATCTACCACCTATTCTCATTACTTGGATGCTTGTCCTCTCAAAACCAGGAGATGGGCAGCAGCGTCTTCCTGGCACATCTGAATAAATAAATTGCGGTTGCCAAACCGCCTGCCAAGCGTGTTAACTATGGCAAAATCCCCCAAGATGAGAGCTACAAATTTGTGTGGCAATCTATGGGGAGGCCTATGTTCAGCAGTGAACTAGCTATAGACTGAAATGATGATGATGATAAAACCGATCACCAAACCAGAGTTACTCAGTAGCCCCCCTGGTCTATGGCTCCGCCGCCGAGCATATTTCGGCCGCGGAGAGTAGAGAACAGCTCAAAGTAATACCGCTGCTCTTCCCCGCGACGCCATCTCGGCTGTGGAGGGGCGGGGGGGGGGGGGGGCGGGGGGGCACATCGCGACTGTTTGACAATTTGCATCCAAAGTGGGTTGCGAAGCTCGCTCGGAGCGACCTCACGGGCCTGCCCGATGCCACAGGCCGACCATATCGGTAGCTTTGCTGTGGGTGACCTAGCCATGGTTCCAAAACCACCCCGCCTCAAGGCAGAACCCACCCATTTTTTTAATAAATCACATAAGGTACGTAAAGTATGTACAAACGCTATTTATAGTGCGCATTTTTAGTTCAGTTTCTAGTAACTTCTCTTCGGCCGTTAAGCGATTTTTGCGAAATAAATTATTGCAAGGGGCTAAAAATGGGGACATTCATTCATATTAGGATTGTCTGACTGTCTGTAAAGTACTAAATTTATTCAAGACTCGGTAAGACAATCATAAAACGTATCTGCGAGTAACATTTAGTCTTTGTTCTATTAAAATCGGTTCATTCTATCAAAATTTATGAGTATATTAAGTGTACGATTCATTTCAATGATGCCGATGAGTCAATTAAGTGCTTTAAATCTAATCTAAGAAATGCTAATAAAATTATTTAAAATAAGGTTCTATAGTTTTAAACTAATACCGGCAACAGTCAATAAAAAATATATTATTATATTTTCTCACAAACAATATAACTTATACAAAGTACAATATTTAATAATTATCAACGCTAAATGGCGTTGTGCAAATCACGTTAGTTTATGAATAGCGCTGTTCACCTAATAACCGCCGCAGTCATATATATCCATTAAATGATTTCAGTACTACGCCTAGCGACGTAGTCCCAAACTTCCAACCAGTTTCGTAAGTCATTTTAGGTGTGATATCAAGTGATTAACGACTATTTATCAATAGTAATAAAGGTCAACTTTTGAAATATGAGTTTTTAATTTCTTACTTCCCATAATCGAAAAAGGGGTAGGCAGAGGCCACACGTAACCCACTTTTCGCCTTCGTAGGAAACGACGGTTGGCGAACCACGTCGCCTCTATTTTGGTAAGAGTCACCAAAATTCTTACTCGCCATTGCGTTCCCACGATCAGTATAGTGCACTGCATAATATGGTGTTGTTCTGCCTGAATAAAGGCTGTCCGTAAAATTCCTTAGTCGCCTCTTACTCTTACGACACCACAGTAGGTGTTATTTTACTCTGCCGGACACCTAATTGCTGTTGCCAATCGCCAAGCTTGGCTAAATCTATGGCAAAATCTCCCCAAAAGGAGAGCTACAAACTTTTGTGGCAATCTAAGGGGGACACCTATGTTCAGCAGTGGACTAGAGATAGGTTGAAATTATGATGAATACAATAAATGTTTTAATTTGATTAATAATTTATTATAAACTTATACTTCCCATTATTTAAAGTAGAATATCTAATAATATAATAATAAAAGTATAATCTAATTGTTCATGGTTTTTACTACGATGAAAGGTATCTGCAACACGCACTTTTAATTTTAACTTCCAGTGCCGTAGTCGCATATATCCAACCGCTTGTGATGACATAAGCGGAAGCAATATGATAATAGGAAGCTATGTAATATAAATGAATATATTTTATCAAGTTTTAACAGAAAAATTGTTTAATAACTACAAAATTAATAACGATAACTCGAAATATTGATTCTAGTAATCACATTCTGCAGTATTATATCCACATCTATATTATTCTACTCGTATTTTTTTCCCAGAAAGAATATTTTGTAGAAAGTGGTATTTATTTGCAAAATTTTAGAATTTTTGATTTCGTTTATATCAATTACGTTTATTAAATTTGGGGGGGGGGGGTGGTATGATGGGCTCACCACCTATCACACCAAGTGCATTAGATTGTTATGGTGAAACGTGGATTGTGGCAGTCATCTGTTTTTGCAGTGAGTGCCCAGCCTCTGACTACCCCTTACATACGAGTACCTTACACATACCCCTTACAACAGGATTCGGGACTACCAAAGAAAACAATTTTAATAATCCTCTATTTCCGGCCGTCAGGTTACGGCAGAGTAGAACAGCACCTACCTCTCCTACCGAGGTGCCGTAAGAGGCGACGAAGGTATTGAACGGACAGCCTTTATTCGCGCAGAATAACACCATAATATGCAATGCTGTCACTATACTGTTCCTGGGAACGTAATGGGGAATAAGAATTGTTGGAATCTTACCGATATGGCGGCGACGTGGTTACTACGTGAATGACCTCTGCCTACTCCTTATATGGTAAAAAGCGTGACTATATGTATGTATGTTATTATAACCTAATAAATGTTTTATCGTAGTGATTTATCACAGCACTATAGTTTTAGCATGAAATAACATGTTCGGCGCTAGAGGCACATTCTTGTGACGAATCACCTGGCGTTTAAAAGTTAAGATTATATGCAGTTGAATGGCGTTGAGATTTTAGCTTTAAATATTTATACACGTTGAATACCCTAAAATCTTGACTTTGACATTTACTGCGGTTTAAGGCAGGTCCAAAGAATACAATAGTAACGAGATAAGACTGGCAACTAGAGCTCTTTAATAGTACTTACTGCCATATGGTCTGTAAATATTGTACTAATTAAACTAAACATTACGCTTTAAAACATTTATAAATAAGCTAAGTCGTATAGTCGTAAGTTTGTATTTTTGTTTGTTTACTTATCCTAATAATATATTTTTCCATTAGATAGCCCGTTTATTAAGGAAGATTATAGGCTACAAAATTTTATCTCAGCTTAGCTAGTTTTTAAAAATATGATGTCATCTATATTTTTATCTGTGGAACGTATGTATACTGCCTAATAAATTAAAAATATTAATATTAAAAATAATAAAATTATTACAAAAACTAGTTGAATTATGCCATATGCCTGTTAGTGTAGTTGTATAGCTATGTTTCCATTATAATTATCTACGAGTATTTAAATGAAACTGCGTAGATACCAGTACTTTGAACTATGCTTTGACCACCCACAGACATGATGATTAATTTACTACAGTAGAATAATTTTAAGTACCTTCTTCTTCATCTCTTACCAAAGAACGGCTATAATCATAGCAATTTTGATTTCGGACATTGCTGCTCGGAACAAGGTTCTCGTGCTGATTAAACCACGTCCGGACATACTTCAGCCACGAGGTACGCCTCCTTCTGGGTGGTCTTTTGCCTTTTTTTTTTATTGGATAAAGTGATGAAACGAGCAAAACGTTCACCTGATGGTAAGTGCAACGTCTGCCCATAACAAATGCAATATTACCCAGGAAATTTCTGTGTAACACCACACTGTGCCCATCACCCTGAGACATAAGGTCTTAAGTCTCATATGCCAGTGATTACGCTAGCTCACAGTGCCCTTCAAACCGAAACACAGTAATGTTTGCACACTACTGCTTCACGGCAGAATAACTGGCCCTGGGATGGTACCTACCTAGACGGATTCCTGCATAGGAATCCTACCACCAGATTTTTTCCTTTGTATCAGCAATTTGAGCAGATCGTATTTCTCGTTGCGCATGATATGACCCAGATACTGTAGCTTGCTCATTTTAACAGTGTTCAGCGCCACTAACTTTTTGTTTACACTCCGCAAAACTCAATATTTTCAGTCCACAATATTTCCATGATTCTTCTGTACACCGACATTTCAAATGCTTCTAAGCGCTTGCTCATTATCTGAGTTAGTGTCCATAATTGGACGGCATAAAGAAGAACTGAAAACACAGCATCGTGCCCTTGTAGAGGTTTTTAAAGATCAGTTGCAGAGGAGGTGGCAGAGTTTAATGAACGCGTTACGTGCTTGTTCTACCCGGCATTTCATTTCAACGCTGTGATAGGTTTGGTCGTTTACGATGCAGCCTAAGTACTTGTATGAATGGACTCGTTGAACTACATGATTTCTTACAACTAGATCAGCTGTTGAAAAAGGTTAGGACTTACCAACTAAGTAATAGTTCTTTTTTTTTAAGTAGTACCAAAACAATGTTTTTATACTGTAGGAGAATAATAGTCAGTCATAATCATTTTCAGTTATGGTACTTTTATTTCATAAATGAAATTGTAGATTCCATTCCATTACAAACAGTACACAGTGCAGTCAGGAATTTGCCACATCTGTCACTGGCATGTGTTGTTTTTATGATGAATTTAATATCTGGCTGGGGAAAAATACCAGCGGTGTACACTACGTGTGACGAAACTGAAGCCTGAGCCTTGTAAAAATAATCTGTTATTAAAATTTAACTTGTACTTTTTTAGTTGTAGGTTTTGATTGTAGATAAATTTAGATCTAAATATTATTTCCATATTGTTATAGTGGATATTTCTAATAATTAATTAGATAGAAAGATACAATTATTGTACTACTATTAAAGGTTTTTTCGTTTTGTTGGGATGTTCATTTTTATATATCCGAATAAATAGTTAATGTAATTTTTTTTGAGAAATTATGAAATTAAATAAAATACTTATTGTAATCTGTCTCCGTACTTACGAAATTACAGGAGTGAAGAAAGCTATAAGTATATAAATAACTTTGTGTAAAACATCAAAACCATTTTATTTACAGTAAAAGTTTCCACGTCAGTTATTATAAAAGTAGCATTTATAACAATAATCGAGGTATATTTCACCATCATCATCATATCAACCTATCATCAGTCCACTGCTGAACATAGGCCTCCAACATCGACTGCTACAAAAGTTTTTAACTCATTTTGAGGGGATTGTGCTATAGTCATTGCCATACATATCTATTTATTCGGATGTTCCAGGAAGATGCTGCTGCCCATCGTCTGGTTTCTAGTTTCCCTTTGTCGACTTTTACCCACGGTATGAGAGGGGGCGGTAGACTCTCTTCTTGTCACCACACGGTTTATTTTTGATAAGTAAATAGGCACAGATTGACCCTTGCCCGGTACACCGAGATGTTTCAATGTAAAAAAAAAGTAAAAGTAAAACAGCCTATAAATTTCTCACTGCGGAGCACAGGCGTCCTCTCACTTCTGAGGGGGTATTGGAGCCGGGAAGAATCCGCCACGCTGATCCAATTGCGGATTGGCGGACTTCACATGTCTTGGAAACATTTTTTATTTCTCGGACATGCAGGTTTTCTCACGATTTTTTCCTTCACCGCCGAGTACGTGGTAAATCAGCATTTTAAATTTCAATTAGAATATATTAGTGGTGCCGGCACCGGGAATCGAACCCAGTTCACTCGCGTACTATGAAATTTAAATCGAGCGCCTAGCCACTGCGCTACCACGGCTCTCCTTAGCTACCACGGCTCTTCAACGGATGTTTCGAGCATCCGATGAAGCTGTAATAGTATCCGATGAAGCTGTAAAAGCCATATTGGGTCAGACTGCCGACCTTCGCCATGTAGTGTACAGCGGTAGGTCACGACGACGGTCACGCGAACGAGTGAATACTAAAGAAAATTTTTTCCACAATACAATTAATGCAATATGAATAATTTTATCAACAAATAAATATTTAAGAAAGAGAATAGCCGGCTAGGCGCTCACTTTAAACTTAGTACGCGAGTGAACAGGATTCTCGGTGCCCGTACCCCTAAAATTGTTAATTGCTTCTTTAAGTGCTGATTTAGCACGGACTCGGCGGTGAAGGAAAACATCGTGAGGAAACCTGCGTGTCTGAGAGATATAAAATATTTCGAAGACATATATAGGCACTGAAAGAGTGTGGGGAACTCTTCTCGGCTCCAAAACCCTCTCAGAAACACTATATAATATTACTGTCCTTACACTGTGTCAGAAATGAGAGAAGGCCCTCAATCCGGCGAAGCTGTAAAAGCCTTCGGGCTAACAGTGATCATCAGTCCTAAAAAAAAAAATTAAAAAAAAAAAAAAGAGAGAGAAGGCCCGTTCTCAACAATGGTTCATTTATAGGTTGTTACTTTAATTATATTTAAACTGAGAAGTAAAGGTTACTCACAAATATTTTTCAAGCAATAAACACAAAAAATTTTTTTGGAACTAATGTAGAATTTATTTTAATTGTAAGAATAAGAGTCACTTGCAACTTAATATAAATAACTATTTAAACCACACATACACGTAGAATATCAATTCTACGCACGATGCGTTTATATATTATCGGGAATATTTTTGACTCAATATAGATCATTTACATAATACTCATTGACCTTAATTTTTTTAAGCTACACTGGTTAGCAAAGAAATGCTTCTGTCCTGGGAAGAACCAGCAAGAAACCCAGCGCGATTTTTTTCAGTCATTTTAAGAATAATATACAATTACAGCAGTTATAAAGATGTAGAAATAGCTTGGCAGCGATCACCTTATTCGCAGGGGTTATCATCATCTATGTCTTCCTTAATATTATAATAACCCTTCTTAAAAAGTTTTTGTTTAATAAATAGTGCAAACTTTTTGATTGAAAGACTTTTTGCAATTTCTGTGATTTTGTTGTAAAAACGTAGACATTGAAAATAAATATTCATTAGTAGATAGATATCTTAAGAGGTTCGACATTCATTGGACCAGATCCAAATTAGGGACAGCGGATGAACTGGTTCAGTTGTTAAACGGAGCTTTTAGAAAGGTGAGCGGACTGCAACATGACTCGCTGCTGTGCAACATTCCCATTCCCGTTTAACGATTTACTAACATCCCGTTGTTCACTAGTCACGGCCGAAAGAAAATTCTAATTTTCTAATAGTAATTAAATTTAAGATTAACTCGAGTAACTAATTAAACAATTATGAAATGAAAGACGATCATTAAGATATTTAGTCAAATAATTTAAAAAATATCGCCTGCAACTCTACTAATATATATTAGAAATTTAAAATAAAAATAAATGAACATGAATGAACTAAAATATTATTAAGTATATAGACAAGTATTAATGAATCGATAAATATTAATTAAGAATACCAGAAATGTTGCAAGAAAACATTGCACTCAAATTCGATTTTACTGTCATTTCGCTCAGTTTTCCAAAACATTCAAAACGTCTTATTAACTGAAATAAACCATCAACATTAAACATCGAAACTCAATATAAACACAGGAATTACAAAATTCATTAAAAAAATCTACTGCCACTTTTTGAATTGGCGCCAGAAGTCTTGACGACATGCAGTATAAGATAATCCAACAAGTGTCGTTTAAGATGTAAGAGCAAAAAAATAGGTACAACATACGTAAAAATCTAGAACTTATTCTAACAATGGAACGGATAGCTTACACAGCTACAGGTGCGAGGTATTTGGTACTGTGAATTAATCCTGGAACGATTATTTAACAGGGTTATTCTTAGTTATGGACTGGATAGAGTCTGATAACTAATCAACAGAACGGAGCTAATACATAACTGTTTTGATCACAATTGAAACACATTTTACACATGAAATTTATAAAAAAAAACAGTGTCTTCGTTATGGTTATTATGATTACCACTAGTGAACGAGGAATAGAATAATAGATAATAGTGTTTTCATAACTTAGAACGGTAAAGAACGCCCATCTTAGTCATACTTAATTACAGAGGCGGTAAGCTCAGTGAAAAAGGAAATAGTAATCGCAGGGGTCTTATGCTGAATTGTGCAAACAAAAACCGATGACATTTAGTTAGACTCTAATCCCCATGATAGCAAATAAAAAGTTAACGCTAGCGTTGTACCGTTTGCCGGCGGTATCCAGTACAGTTAGTTAGTTGAAAAGCAAGCGCAAGCGCATCGAGCAACAGGTTGTTTAACCGTACCATTCGCAATCTGTGCCAGACATTGATCGCGACGCCAACACTCGACATTGAGCCTAATTGACAAGGTAACAACAACAAATGAAAGCACACACAATCTGATTGCACTTTGCTCATGTTATTGTTTACATTACACTATAATTTAATTATACGTTACGAAAATAGAATCAAGAAAGTATATTTTGAGTTGTTTATTTTTGCATAAATCTTAACAATAGTTACGGAATGGCCTTCTTGACTATGAACATCTAAAGAAGATTAGTTTAATAAATACATTTTTGTCTTTTATCAAGTATTCTACTTCAGGGAAAGCTTAATTAGCTGCACAAATTCGGTAACAATTACTATTACTAGGTTTGCACAGTTTTCGAATATTTATAGTAATGTACTTCTTTGGATGTTATAGTTATGTTCCTGTTCGTAAATAAATGAATGGCCAATGCACATTAGAGGTTAAATATTCTGTGCTATTGACAAGAAAGCTCCAATAGATTTGAAAACGAATAAATGTTTACAGTTTCCGATTAAAGTGAAAACTGGTTAAACTTTTTGTTTCTTCGCCAATAAACGATGTGTGGGAACCCTTCTAAAATGTCCTACATACTGCCTGTTTGTGTTATATTAAATCCAGTTTGGCTGAAACTGGTGGCGCGTTAGGATCGGACGGCGCTGCAACGGCTGTACCGCTATCTTTTCAAATAAATAACAGATGCAGCGGAGAGTGGGTACATAGCGGACTCGAGCAGCTTTGGTTCAGTGTGTATTCAATCACCTTCCGCGATGGTCAACTACAAGCGTGTTGTCTGCGAAGTGGCCGTCCTAGTGGCGGTCGTAGCCGTCGCCATTGCCGCGCCCGCCGCTGACTGTTCGGAGAGACATTTTGACCAGCGACAAAATGGAACGGAAAACTATAGACTTAATATCGACGGCGTTGTTATCGCAGTGGCCCCTGCTGACTCGCTTCTTGCAGCTGCTTCTGACATCGACCTTAGTGATCTGCTCGACTTGGAGGACTTCGGAGATGTGCCTGTCCATAAGCCGAAACCTCAGTCAAGCATCGATTTAAATAAGCCGGAAGTTACAAAGCCGGAGGCGCCGGTTAAGCCAGCAGAGGGGTCCATCAAGCCTGTTGATGTGCCTGTTAAGCCTGCAGAGGCACCGTTAAGTGACGTTTCCCTTGGCTCTGAACTAAAAAGCCAGAAAAAGGACTCGAGTGCAAGGAAACAGGAGAAAGCACAACGGTAATTTTAATTATCTCATCATTAGTATTGTAAGTAAAGACAATCTTAATTTAAGTAAATGAACTATGATAGAAAATTTTCGAATATCTTCGTAAAAGGTGTATATTATATTTAAGTATAATATGTTTGTTTGTTTCTTATACTCTTTAATTTTATGCTTTATATTTATGAAAACATATAAAAATGTACCTAATTTTAATTATTTTTTTCAGACTAAAACAGCGGCTTGCTAATATGTTGATACCACTGTTGCGAAGAACCCGCCATCATTGAATACCATGAAGAGACTTTATGGCGACTGTATCTGCTCCAGACATTAATGACTTATACTTAATGAGATTATGGTCTTGTAGCTAACAAGTGATAAAGTATTTGCATTTATTTATTATAGATGAAGTTAACTTAATTATAGTAGTTTGTAAGATTCTAGTTAAATACTCTGTTTCGTTGAAAATAAATGATGATTATTATTGAAAAATCCCAACAACTGTTTTTTTTAACCTGTAATAGTCTGTAGTGTTGTGACTCTAGAACAAAATCTTTAAACATAAACGCAATCTCTGCAACTTAACTCCACAGAAAAACTGTATGTTTTAGATATATGATACAAATTATTTTGTTAATAACGAATGGTATACTCTCTTATTAATTTCATTATTTACAAAAAGTTATGTATACATAGAATTATTCACAAAATTACTAAGTAAATATTGAATGTCAGTGGGAGTTGGATAAGAGGAAAAATTACCAGCTAATAAATCAGTAACCCAAATTAAATAACTGCTGTCAATAGAACCAACACGATTTATAATGACGTCCGTCAGAGTACCAGACTTCTACGCGCGGGTCCTGGGTTCGAACCCCACACGAAGTCAACATTAGTGCAAAAACACAAATTGTTGTATTTCGAGTGTGGTTGTATTGGGATGTTACTGGTGGTAGGATTCCTATGCAGGAATCCGTCTAGATAGGTACCACCCCAGAGCCTGTTATTCTGCCGGTAAGCAGTAGTGTGCAAACATTGCTGTGTTTCGGTTTGAAGGGCACTGAGAGCTAGCGTAATCACTGGGCATATGACACTTAAGAACTGATGTCTCAGGGTGACGGGCGCATTGTGGTCTCACATTGTTCTGGGTGACACAGCATTTGTTATGGGCAGATGTTGCACTTACTAGCAGGTGAACGTTTTGCTCGTTCCGTCACTTTTATCAAATAAAATAAAATTGTCTGTAAGACGTAAACCCCGATACAGGAAAAATTCTAGAGAGGATACCCCCACAAAAAATATAAAAATTAACATAATTTTATAATACCGTTATGCAGTTCGCAACGCAGTAGCGGTATTAGGGAATCTATAACACTATCTCGTTTTATGGGTGTCGTATAGGCTACTTATGGATTGACTAGATGCTGGAAAGAAGCAAACACTTGAACTCAAAGGCTAGCATGAACCTTTAAGTGACCTGCTGAAGGACTAAATTATGATGATTATTTTTCGTACTTCTGACAATTATAACAAAGACTTCATTTCGATCGACAGTAAAATGATAGTTGACTTTTACTAAAGATTTGTTGGACTGATGGAATGGATCACTGTACACTTTCCAGAGTACTGTCTTTTACATCAAAATAATTTTCATATTTTTATCTTCATGTAACATGTCAATGATATTTATATCTTACTTATTAACCGGCTACGGCAAAGCCAAAAAGAAGGGTTATGTTTTAGCAGTCTATGTATAGTGCCTAAACTAATCATCCGATTTTTATTAATGAGGTGTCAATTGATTTGCTATTATAGTCCGGGTCACAAGTCTCTATTTCATAGGAACAAAATCAATATGGAACTTACATCCAAAAAAGTAGGGGTCATAATTTTTTTTTATATCGTATCGTGCGGAATGTCAAATGAAAGACGTGAAAATTGTTGGTTCATAAATATAATTATAGTATTTTTTTTTAATTTTAATTTCTCGGTGTTTTTCAAGAAACATGGGCTTTTTTATGATTTGACCATCACTTTTTTCCTATTCGTGACATTATAATCTCATTAGGTTATTTTTTTTTAGTTAGTCATATAGTTTGTTATCGGATGTTTATAATCCAAATTAGGATTGATAAAATTATAGTGTTTGTGTACAATAGGTATGTAATGTGTAATACACACTTCGAAAATTTCATGAACATAATAAATTATCTACCAAACAACCATTATTCCTCATTTGTACATTTCGTTTTTCGGTAGGTATTTGTATTCATAATTACCCGATTACGGCAAAGCTAAAAGGAAGGGTTATGATTTTAGCTATTAATCAATGTTATTTTATCACACATATTTTTACTTTTATATCAAAGCATAAAACGGAAAATTTTAAAATCTCTTATTTCTCTTATTTGAACTGAAAATCTGAGCAGTTCCACTTCTAATTGTTCATTTGCTATCTTCTTCATTTGTCTGTAGGTTCACTACTGAACATAGGCCTCTCCCAACTTGGAAGCATTTTCCGATATCGCCATGCTTGACAATCGCAGTACCCGACACTTTTCACCTTTGTATGTCACTGGTCTTGATAATTTGGGTCTAGAATATTTAAGATAGTAGTTATAGACTTTTACGACACCCATGGGATGGAGTGAAGTGGTAGATTCCTCAACGCCACCACCACAAGGCTATTTTTTTATTATTTACTAACAAATTAATGTGTCTAGTCGGTTTAAACCACAGCGATATCTTCCGGTTAAGAAGTGGAAGCTGTCCTTTATTCAAGACTAGCGACCCGCCCTGGCTTCGCACGGGTGCAATTTACTAATGTATAAAATGGGAAGTGCTAGTGTCTCTGTCTCTTTCTTCAGAACTGTTAAACTGAACGGGATTTTAATACATACGTACATACATTCACACCTATATCCCATATAAGAGGAAGGCAGAGGTCTCGTAGCCCACTTTTCGCCCCCGCGGGAAACGATACGTGACGGGTGGCAAACTACGTAGCCGCTATTTTTCTCTGACTATAGAATAGTTTATGCGAGCCGTTTACATAGTGGTAGGTGGTCACAGTGGAGCTCTCAGTGCTCTTCAGACTTAAACACAGTAATTTTTGCACACTACTGTTTGACGGCAGAATAACGGCACTGCGGCTACTGTAATGTTGTTGTTTATGACTGCGTCCCGTTCCTCACCCACCGTACGTAGTACGATCGATCCATTTACTTTTTACATCTACTACTGTCTTTCTGCGTGTTCACTTCGTCGTTGCTATTGATTAGGTGGTAAAAAAATAAGGTAACAGCCGAATTATGTCCCACTGTTGAACATATGTCCGTGGAGGCAAAGGGCCTTATGAGAGAGATTAAATTCAATTATATCAGGTGTTATTCTGTTTAAACATAAACGACATTTTTTAAATGTTTTTTACATAAATTGAACACTGCACCTCTACATTTCTTTACACATTAAATCAGTTAATAATGAAATATAATTTACTCAATTAATTGTATGTTTCTCATAATAATAATAATTTATATTCGTTATACATTTTTTATTTAGTTAACAAGTGTTATTCTCGTTTCATACAGGAAAATGACACGCTTGCCGGTATAAACTCTATATGTAGGACAGACATATTAATCTCAAAACTGGACGATGCTCTCATGAACTTCACGTTGTTTTTAAAAATAACTTTTTTACATTTTCACCGATACTAACTTCTTTATTTGTGCTACTACGGAATTACAAAACAAAAGCGAGTGTAACACACGCGCCTATGGAGAAATATTTCTTTAAAGGTATAAAATAAATAACTCAAGTTTTCTAAATTTTTTGTGGCCTCTAATAAAATAACGACTTAAATTCGCTATACTGCCCCCTACTAAAATTAGAATCTTATTTAAATTCAACAGCTTCGCGAATCATCCTTGGCAGGAATCGATGTTCATTCACTAGTATTTATGGTCTAGCTCAAGAATGCCAACGGAACTAACAAACAGTTCCGCTAAGAATATAAATTTATAATTTATTATAAAGCGTTAACACTATTGCTTAGCATTAAAGTATACTTTTTTCTGTTAACGAGAATTTTAGTTTTCACTTACATAAGTGATATAATTTGTGTATAGTTTATTTACAAGTTGTAAATGCGTTGTCATCCCCGAGGACTTAGATGGAATGCCACATTGGCAATAATATGGTTGCTAGCTCTCGGTACGCATGATATGAAATGCATCAGATAACGCTCGCTGTGAGAAGTTGATCCTCCACCGGCTGGGCTGATGCATAAATATGCTGCAGCGTGACTCCACCATATCTGGTTTGTGTGGGATATTTTTTTTGAAGAGGGGACGAACGTGTAAACGGTTATAAGGTATCTTAGTCGTATCGGTTCGGAAAAAATATTGGTAACAGCAGATTCCATAAAGTGGTTTTGCATGGCAGGAAATTCCTTCAAAAGCCCACGGTTGTGGAATTAAGAGTTATGCTCCATGAACAATCAACAACTTTTCACAGTGTAAGTAAAATAAGTCGACCACATGACAACATACGCCGTAATATCCTGCGCATTCGATAACTTACATCAGTATTCGGTATTTGTTGCCGTAGTTAAAAATCGCACCAAGAAATAGAGTAACGACCACGAATGAGTAAAGACATAGCCTTAAGGATTAGCAAGCTGAAGTGGCAATGGGCCGGCCATATAACTCGTAGAACCGACTGGGGAAGAAAGGTCCTTTAAGTATATATTTTTGTAATATTAGGTGTGTTTAAATTATTTCAGAATTAGTTTATTTACAACCAAATAAAATAAAACAAATAATTTTGGAATAAAAATTATTTTTGGAGATTCTCATAACAAATTTTGGCAACACAATTTTTTTAGTATTACAATAATTAGTGTCGTATGCTTGTAAAAATGCAACAAACTCTCGAAACTATTGGCGAAAGTTCGGCACCTTAAATGACAGGAACTACTTTCTATCAGGTTTGCATAGGAGCTTTCTATTAATTAAATAAAAATGATTTTATCACGACTAAGCTAGAACACATCTAATATTGTAACCAATATGAAGCTTGATTAATATTTACCGCTTTCACACCATCAGTCTAGAAACTATTACCAATGCATACTACTTATATACTCGTACTTTCTTCTAATTTAATATTTAAGTTCATTCCGGTTTATTTTGATGCACAGCATCAAAATTATAAATAACTTTATTACTTTCCTAATTATTAAATTTATAATCTATAAATTACCTTTATGTGACTTTGCACATAAAGTTTATTTATAGTAATGTTATATGCTCTCATATTTTGAATGAATGTTTATAGAGATACGAGTAAACTAGACTTTATCATGCGAAATCATTATGAACGATGATACATGTATATCATTTACCGTTCATTAGGGAATCCTACTTATATCTATATGAATAAAAACCAATTGCTGCATCTGTTTTCATAGATGAATGATCTGATAATCACTTGAGTACGGCGTGACTGATTTTGCTGATATTTTTTGTTATGTTCGTAAATTTTTGAAAAATCCAACGGGAAAGTCAGAAATTTAAATGGTATTTCTGTATTTAAATCTATGCCGGTAGGTGTCCGGTAGAGTAGAATAACATCTTCCTTTTTCCTATATTTGATGGCGATGTAGTCGCGACTGATTTCAATCACATTGCCGTCTTCTAGTTAACAATCAGAAGCTTTCAAATGCGCAGGCTCTCTGCTAGTAGGAGTTCAATACGTAGTCCGTCTAGGTCTAAAGCAGTAGTGTGCATTACTGTGTTCTGATTAGAAGGACTCTGTGGCTGGTAAAATAACTGGACAAATGATACTTAATAACTGATGTTTCATAACTCATACAAGCAGTGCGCTGTCATACAAGACTTACATATGAACGACTTGAGAGACGAGACGGTCTCTTAATATCACATTAGTACCGTTAACGGTACTATTTTTTTAATACGATTATGTTAGTGCAAGTACAAAGGCTACGGTTACAAAGGTACTCGTTTTTATCTACTGGAATCGTAAATAACGTTTTTACAATCACCGCTCTGGTTGGAATTCGAAATGATGACAACGCTGAATAATGCAAAGAACAAGGAAGGCAACGCCATTCATAAACATACTAAATTTGATTACAGATTCATACGGAATGCTGTAAACGATGCGTGCCTTATTAAATTAGTTCTTTGTTAGTTAACTTTGCCAAAATTATCTTAAATAAATACTTTAGGAAATAGTAAATTAGTGTATTCTAAAATTGGCACAATGAGTCCTCACATTGGCAGAGATTTAAAAATGACACCTGTCTACTGTTTGTTATTGTGGTTTAAAATACATACATACAATCACGCCTTTTCCCATATTAGGGGTAGGCAGAACCCACACCTGTAGACTTTTCACCCCATTAATACGACCGATGTCGAACCACATCACTTCCATTTTGATACGAGTCAAAAAATAAAAATACTAGTGGTGTTATAGACAGAGAGTGCGAGTACACCTCATATTATATCGGAAATAATATATTTTTCTGGGTAATGTTCAAAATGCTAGGAAAATATAATTATATATATTAGTTAGTGGCTTGCACGTACAGCTTCTTCGGCATGTACTTTGGATTTACATTGCTAACTGTAATATTAAGTAGATTGTACCTAACAGGATTATAATTTAAGTACGCATTTACGGGAATGAAGATAATGCTGTTTTCTCCGGTTATTTTCTTGCATAAACATGTAACAGGTTCGTCCTCTCCGATAACTAACAGAACTATTGCCTGTGGAGAATCATTTACCATTAGTATTAACATATTCTAACGGTATCAAAACCTGCAAAGGTCTTTTGCTTAGATTTTGCTATATATAGATGCTTATTACTAGTTTCATATTGTGTATTTTATCCGTATTAAAAAACTTAGATCTATAAAAATGGTGGATTTTCGGTTTTCCATTGTGTTTATTTAATGTCAGTTGGTTGTAGGCGCTAGATACGAGTATGTTTAGGATATTACGCACGTTCGCGTGCGCACTGGAAACTCGGTTATCGTATCGGTGACCCTTGGTCTCTGTCAAAGGTGACAGATACTCCATCGTTATCCACGGCACGGAACAATAGTTTAATTGTGTGTATAAATAGATGACTCTTATAACGTGCCTATATATTTTGTTGTATTGCTTCGATAAGCTAATAAAGTAGACTTTAAGCTGTGAAATTAAAGATTGGTCGACACTGAACAGTCATTACAGACTGGTCATCAACGGTAAGTGTCACTCATCTACGTATGTAAAGATCGTAATAGCGCTCTTGTCGTGTTAACCGTTATAGTGTGCTCGATTCCTACGGCGGACTGGTTCGCGGGTGCTTGGTAAAAGCGGCGCGGGAGATGATAGCGCGCAGTCAGCGTCCAGGAGGTAATTCAGCCGCACGCGACATGCTGCTAATAGTCGCTTGCCTCTTCGCGGCCGCAACCGCCGCGCCCGCTACCTACGACCAGCGCCAAGACGGCGATTTCAACGTACGCGCGGACGTGCAAAATGTCGTATTCCTCATCGCAATACCACAGAAAATGTCGATTCCCAGCAGTATCCTCGAAGGTTTCCTAAAGCAATCGAAGCAAAACAGCAACGAAGATGCCCAGGACAGAGCGGATATTCAAGTTATGGAAGCGTTTGTAGAACCAAACACACCTTATCAAGTGGAAATTGGTCATGGCAGCGACAGGTCAGCGGTAGCTGACGGACGAGCTGTTGAAGTTGTGATTGCAGGACGAAGGCATACGGAATCCGAGTCACCTGAACGTGATGAGTACAAGCTTCTCGGGGCCACAGAACAGTGCGGTCCGGACCGAGAAAGGGATCCGGTCACACTCACCTGTCGTGCACGTGCCCCAGAACCCGAAGCTACTCCGGAGAAAACTCCTGAAGTCATTCCTGTCTCCTCGTAGATCATAAATTCGCTGCCGTTTAGTGTATAATTTTAAGTTTAATTTATTTGCCAACTATTTATTATTTAAATTTGTAAAATACGTCTTTTCGTAAGTAAATGATTGACATTACGTGTTGTTTATTTTACGATATTATCGTTATTATTCGATAATTTAATTAACAACTGAAAATTATTTGTGTTGTTGATTTTCCCCGGCGGAGTTAAAAGTTACAATTATTTTTGTTTCAATATAAGTACATATAAGTTCAAATGCAATCACATTAACTTGATAACTATTCATTAATAAGTATATGTGCATAGTTAAATTCCATTTTTTCAAGTAATATCCCATATAGAAACCCATTACTGGGATTACCTACATAAATAAGTTTTCGTTATAGATGATCAACATATTGGAAACATTTAGAATGATATTATATACTTATCGCAAAGTAGTATTAACTGTAATGCTTGTGATTACGATAATATTCTTGATGTAGATTATCAGTATAATATTTATTAAATTTAAATCATGTTGTAACCTACTTCTCAGCTTTTTGAGTGCATCTCATACGAAAGCGAAAATACTACATACATATATACAGTCACGCGTTTTCTCTATAAAGTGGTAGGCAGACTCAAAACAAATTGAAAATATGAAACAAACAATATTTTAAGATCGCAGGCGGCTCTATTTTCCTTATTTCTTTTTATTATTTATCACACCTTACGTTATTTCAAATATATTATATTAGGGCATAATAACTTCCGAGAGTAATTACTGTTCCATGACAATGACCAAGCTAATTTATTACTGTGCTTGCGACTTTGTTCTTAAGATTGCGAAATTTAAGATTTTTAAAATAGTTATAGTGTCATTTTTTTGACATTAATAAAATTTCAAAATACCACATAGTACTATCCGTGGAGAAACAAGAGTTGGCAGCATGACCTACTCCGGCTGTGTGCAGCGTGTGCCCCTGAGCTTTTTTTATTTTCATAGCGAACAGATGCAAACCGGGAACTGAACGCGCTTAAAACGGAACGGGAAGTTACTGAGAATAAGCGGGTTTCGTGAAATAAACGCTTGTTAATATATATAATATATAGCCGTGGTAGCTCACGGGCCGGGTGTAATAATTTTTAATTTTATAGTACGCGAGTAACTTGGGTTCGATCCCCGGTGCCAGCACCTCTAAAATTGTTCTACAATTTTAAGTGCTGATTTACCACGTGCTCAGCGGTGAAGAAAAAAACATCGTGAGGAAACCGAAGAATAGAAATATTTCGTGGACATGTGAAGTCCGCCAACCCGCATAGGAGCAGCGTGGCGGACTATTCCCCGCTCCAAAACCATCTCAGAAATGGGAGGGTGCCTGTGCTCAGCAGTGGGACATTTATATGCTGTTACTTTATATAAAATATTCCGCTAAAGCTTTGATATTATCAACACGGTGCCGTCACAATATTTAGGCGGGTTTAGATTCTGCAGTAAAATGATGGGATGAATGTGGTGCACCCACGTTTGATATTATTTCGAGTGCGGAAAGTTTAGGAGCAGTCAATTTATTAGTTTATTCACATATTTTCAAAGGCACTTTATGGATTCCACGCTCTTACACACAACAGCATTTATGTGAGGTCAGAACATATTTTACTGTACAGGCGAATAAGGCACTACCCATCGGTTATCCACATGACCTGCTAATCTTATGTCAGCAGTAAATACAGGGTGTATTGAATCTGTGGTGAATGCTGTGGTGAATCTCGACGGTACGCATTTTAATCTGAATTCTGAATTGTAAATCTGTGATCGTTATCTTAACGGTAATCGTTATCGTTCACTGATGAATTCCTATGCAGGAGTCCGTCTAGGTAGGTACCACCCCAGGGCCAGTTATTCTACCATGAAGCAGTAGTGTGCAAACATTACTGTGTTTCGGTTTGAAGGGCACTGTGAGCTAGCGCAATCACTGGGCATATGAGACTTAAGAACCTATGTCTCAGGGTGATGGGCACAGTGATGGGCACACACAACATTTGTTATGGGCAGACGTTGCACTTACCATCAGGTGAACGTTTTGCTCGTTTCATCACTTTATGCAATAAAAAAAGCAGTATCTTCATTTGGGTAAAATAAATCGGTACTCATTAAATGGGGTTATTATCATACATGTATTTTTTATTATAATCACCTTAGTACACTTTTTGAATCTATGGGCACTTACTGGGGTTTTGTAGTAAAAACGTATACTTTGACCCTAAGTCACTGCCTCAATTGATTTGAGTAACCGGCATTATAAGCTGTGACATATTATAATTAAATTTAGCTTTCTTGCTTCTTCTCCATACGAACTTTAACTATGCCAAACCTCGCACTCCTTCGTGCGCGTAATATGCTTACAAGGTACAAGGTTTTCTCTTCACGTATTAATATACAGATATTTTGGTCTGACCAAGATTAATACTGCTGATTTACGGGATTCCTGTGTTATATATACCCGTTGAATAAATTTCAAAATCGAAAGTCAAACGACAAAAATACTTCTTAGTAAAACATCCACAAAATAGTGAAATATGTAAAAATCAATTAGCAATTTAGTTATACAATATATACATATCAGCCATCTAACGTGTAATTTGAGCACACTTTTCCTAGAGGACAAACATCTTTTACTAATTTTTAGGTGCTTTTAAAATAATTTTATTATCTACTATACCACAATGTAACATCCATAGTAATATTATAAATGCGAAAGTAACTCTCTCTGTTCCTCTGTCTGTTTGTTACCTTTACACGGCTTAACAACATAACCGATATTGACGAAATTTGGCACAGCTTGAACTCTGGAGAAGGACATAGAATACTTTTTATACCGGAAAATAAAACAGTTCCCACGGGATATTTAAAAAAAAACTTTATTCACGCGGACGTAGTCGCGGGCATTAGCTAGTATTTCCATAAATTGTTTGCTTGTATGTTTATTACCTAATTTTAATGTATTTGCGTCTGTAACGTATTTTCGTAATAAATGTTTTGTTTCTTGTGACGACGTGCCATTCGGTCATTGGCGCTTGCAAAAACGCATAGTCTGCAATCATTGATAAATACTTATCTTATCTAATTAAAGTCTCACCGAAAATGGTCATTTAGATATTTCCCAAAACGGTTACACTGAATAACAAAATTTAATTCGATCGAAGCAATGGCGACCTCTATCGATTATCCTTACGATATCCGTGTTGAAAATGAAAATAAAGAGTTTTGTAATTATTTTAATGGTGAGTTAAATAAGTTTTAATTAGATACGGTTACAGAAGTGACCAATTTGTTTTTACTTATTATACTATTTACCTTTTATATACAATATTATTTACAAGATATTTTAGTAAAATATCTTTATTGTACAAAAAATTTAGGATAAATTTTCCAATATGGACCATCGATTTAAATGCCCATATTTTTTTGTAGATAGTACTCACTAAAAGAAAGCGTTTTGCAAAGTTTTAGGTTGCGGAAACTTACGGTTCATAAGATACTTATTTTTTTTTTACTGTTCATACAAATTGGCAAATAACACGCAATTACAAAATAAATTTGACAAATAATTGATGTCAAACGTCAATCACTTCACGTTTTAATTAGTGAAGGGTTCCGAAAATTTTGAAAGTATCGCAACCTATTCGATACCAAGTGTTTATTTACTTATTTAATATCCAAAAAGTACCCAAAACCGAATCAGAGCACCCCACTATCCATGTCTTGTCTGCCCTACCCCTAGAGTGTATATAAAAGAGCTCGGAGGCGCGAGAGAGCAGTGCCCGCCCGCCGTAGGGAAGCGCAAGCACCGAGATCGACGTAGCGGCTGAGGCTGGTTAAAAAGCCGAAGTAGCGAAGGCGAGCTCAGGTGCCGCGCTTTCCTACGCTAGGGCGGAGGGACTGCTCATCCCGCAGCGCCGGAGCTGCCACGGAGAACCGGAGCACGACTTCCCCGCTACTACCACCCCCCCACTTCCCTGCTACACCCCCCCCCCCACCCCAATTCCCTGCTACTAATATATAGCGCTATTCTAACCTTTAAACTTTAACCATGAATATCTCCATAACCATGGGGTTCCGCAGGGTGGGGATGGCACAGGGGAGTATTATACTGAATTTTCTACTGTTGGGAGGAAAATTTAATACAATTTTTATTCACAGTCCAAGGTCATACCTTCGTTTGTATCGGACCAAAGAAATATTTGTTATATGATGATTATAAACATGACGCTGCCAATATTTATAACATGCCCCTGAGACATGATGATGTATTTGTAGCCAGTTTCCCACGATCAGGTAACAGTGAATAATTTTATACACACACAAACACACACACAAACTCACGCACGCACGCAGTTAGAGAAAATTTGAAGCTACTTATAAACTAACATACTCGTACTTAATGATTTCTTATATTTACGCGAATATTACACATTTACTAAAACTACTTTTACGGATTTTATCGCGCTTAATTTTAAACTATTTATATCCCGACGTTTCGAGTACTTTACAGCCACCATGGTCACGGGGGGACTGAGGTGACAGATGTCCCGATGTCATAGTTAACTAACCGGGGTACCTCCAACTTATTAGCTTTTTAACTGAAGGTACTCGTACTTATTGTATGCGTTGAAGGTGTTAAAGTAGGTACACATAAACTGTTTAACCTCGTTAGTGTCGTGAGAGATGGCTAAGGAAATAATCTTTATAAACCTTTGAATGTGACAATAACATGACGACTGCATGACCTAGTGGTGTGAGGCATCGTTTTTTAAAAAGACAAAAATACTCTCTGAGTGTGAAAAAAAATACACACATAAGGTAAATCGCTTGTTAACCGTGGCAGATATGGAATTTATGCCAAAAGTGATTATCTACGAATTACGTTCAACAGTACAGTACAATGGCCGGAAATAAAAAAGTATAAGTACATTTTAATTTCGTTGATCCTCTATTATCTATAGGTTTGTTAATAGATGTGGTGTGAAGAAAATTCGTCGGTAATTTCATATATACTGTGCAACACAAACTCCGTTGTTTCGTGTAGGTACGTATACATTATACATTTAGGGGGACCATTTATAAAAAAACTAATTTAAAAAAATCAAGTAGTGGCCAGTTATTATTCATAGTCAAGATATCTAATAAAATGGACATATTAAAAAAATATTTTCGTCGTCTGAATTCACAAGTAATACGAATTTACCGCGGATACCGCGAAGTCGGCTCGAAGTATGCCGCCACCTGTGTCGGCTCAATATATGCCGCCGCCTTTGTCGGCTCAAAGCATGCTGCTGAATGTGTCGGCACACGCTGCGAAATACCTATCCCTTTTTCTAAGCCCACCCGCCGATCACTTTCTAGTCACCTGCATAATTTGCTTTCGAATAGACGTTCGTGTTGCGTTGCGCAATTATGTGAAATAACTTATGACGTATTTATACTATTGTAAAACAGTTGTAATATCATTAACTGTGTAACAAATACATAGACACAAGGCGGGAATATTGAACATCATCTCCGTAACCGTCAAGAAGACTTTATCATAATCTCTCTCTGACTGCGTGTCATCGCTCGCTCCATGCAGAACTGCAGAAGAAATAAATTAGTTTCACTTTACAAATAATAATAATTAAATTATTTTTTTTATAGTCTGAAGGGCACTGAGAACTAGTGTAATTACTGGGCATATGCGACTTAACAAACTGATATCTCAGGAAGACGGGCGCAGTGTGGTGCCACACAGATACGTTCTGAGTGACGTCATTTATTATGGGTAGACGAACAGATAAACGATTTACTCGAATAATCACTTTTTTCAAAAAAAAATACATAACCAGCCTTTCGTTATCCACTGCTGCTGGATAAAAGCTGTTTTTAGAAAGCACTAGCGGTCTTCTGCCTTATCATCCTGCCAACACACACATACCTTGAAATATTTACAATGATTGGAATATTGATAATTCGAGAGTATTTCTTCCACTATCTATTGATTTCAAGCTACATTGGGAAGCACACTTGGAATAAATCTCTTCGAAATTAAGTTTTTCCAATTTTGCTATAAGAAGGATAAGACAGCTGACTGATGAAGCTACAGTTAAATTAGTCTTTTTGGATACTTCGGTAGTAATATGTCCTATGGCATGTTACTGTGAGGATGCGCAAATGAATTGAAAACAGTATTCAATTGGATAACAAGCATATCTGGTAATCTTTAATATGGGTCCTCACGAGCTACGAGAACTACTCAAGTAGACTAATATTTTGACATTTCCATCGTAGTGTATTTTTGAAAATATTATGTACGAACGGAAAAACATGATTTTCTTTGCAGAAAAGTGACTGTGTGTGTAGAATGGGCGACACGCTAGAGGTTCTTGTAGATTGTAGCTTCGGGCTGATTTCCGCAACTCCACGTCTATGAGCGTATTTTGCATTTGGGCAGGAATATTTTAGTCATTCAAGCCAACCGATCTTGTACAGGAACCGCAGCAAACCTTTTGTGTTGCTCAGGACCACGGGAAGAGATGTCGGCGAACCGAGATACCTAGCCCGGTATTCTGCGACCACTGGGCAGTCCAGCAGGACACGGGCAGCCGTTTCATCATCTTTCATGCAGGCTCTGCTCAGAGGACTGTCCGTGACACCTAAAGAAAACAGATGTTTGTTAAAAGATCCATGTCCTGTTATGGCGCTACTGACCATTCTGAATTGGGAGCTTTTTCAGACGGAGTAGCACATTGGAGATGCGATTGTTTATAGCAGGCAAAGCTTCCTTTCCTTTTGTTGGTTTTTAGTGGGATTACAAATTAGAGTAAGAACATACCTGAGGGGAAGCGGTACTGTGGTCCCACGGCACACCGATTGGAACCCCCCCCCCCCCCCCCCCGAGCAAGCTCGTCCGTAGCGTCGTTACCTCTAGATCCGCTGTGTCCCTTAATCCATTGAAAATTATTTTATTGAATTAACCTCGTTTAGTCGTTTGGTAGCATTCATATATGAGTCCTGAATTCATGACATTGATGTCAGTATTCTTTTAGATTGATCTTTAACTTTCCTTGCTGCTATGGCCGATGCCGCTTAGATAATGCCCATCCACTCTGCTAGAAATACAATGTTGTGTAAACCAAGTGATGTAGATATTTGAATGTTTAGGTCCTCTGAGAAGGTTCCAGAACCAGTAACTGTCTCTGTTTTAGAGCCATCTGTGAAGATCCTCAGTTCTCGTGGATTCAGTCCTTCAGTGCGATGATCTTCATATAATTGTATTTTGTACCTTTTGTCAAAGATAAATTGCTTGGGGATCCTGTCATATACGGCCTGTAGAACTGGCATTTCTTTAAAGAGTTCTGTAAGTATATTGGTCTGTGGGATCTTGCTTTTGTTCCAGAGATTTAGAGTCTTTAGTCTTATGGCCGCCAAAGCTCATCAGGTGCTTCCTGTTGTATATACAGGTACAATGGTGGCAGACCCAACATGACTTCAAGGGCTGCGGGGATTCTTCTCATGCATCCTGCTGTGGCCAAACTCACTAGTCTCTGACATTTTTGCAATTTGTTTCTAGCAGTGGTAAGATTCGTTATGTGCCACCATACTACTAATGTTACCATACTACTAAGTAGTTCTCGAGGATTCAGTCCTTCAGTGCGATGATCTTCATATAATTGTCATTTCAGTTTCATAACGTATACGTCGTGGTAGCTCGGACTGTCGTTTTGTCACCAGCTGAAGGCCAGGGACAAGGTTCGGGTCCGAGAAATTCCCTTGCAGCCAGAAGTGTCTTCTGATCTTTGTAGCAGAGCTTTATAACACCTTAAGTGTGTATAGGTTAGTCTCTGAACACAGGTCCTGCTGTTCCAGGCTCCTTTGCGTTCCAGGCTTCATTTATTATCCTAATTTGGATGCCAGTGAGGACTTTGTCGGCATCTTCCTTCGACAAATGGCCTGTGCATGCGCATGTTTCTCGAAAACTAGATGAACTGTGATTATCTTACAGTTAGGTACATCAATTCGTTAACATGCTGCAATTTTGAAAGATCCAAATTGCTTTTTTTTCATCATCATCAGTCTATATACAGTCCAGAGCTGAACTGCGTGACTTCATGTAAGAAGGATTTGCCGTGGTTTGGCTTACAAGACCTTTTCTTTCTAAATGTTGCTGCCTGTGTCTGGCATTTTTGATATGGTTGGGATGAAAGGGTATTTATAATATTTAAGATGTGTGATTTAAGATGTGTGTCTCAAATGTGCTGGAGAGTTTGTATGTTTGAACGCGCTAATTTCAGGAAACACTAATCCGATTTTTGCATTAGATAGTCCGTTTATTGAGAAAGGTTATAGGGCATTTATTCATTGCTCGGCCCGGCACCGGCACGACGACAACGACGGCATAAGAGGGGGGCAAAGTTTGTATATAGTTCTATGCAAGCGTTTTTCCACTGGCCGGCGACGGTGGCGGTACGATGACTTCGCCGGTGGTGGCGCAAGTGCCGGGACAGCAAGCTTCTTGCATCCAGTCGTCCGGCAAAACTGCACATGTATTGCGTAATTACGTAAGCAGTAGTAGTGTGAGTGGGCGCGGTGTACTTTTGCGGACGCGGAAAAGCTATCGTCGGGACCAGTAGCAGCCACGGCTTCAGGCCGTGCCGTTGGCGCCGCCGTCGCCGTGCCAGTGCTGGACCGGGCAATGGCAAAACGCTCAGAGGCGTTGATCGTCATCACAAATTTCGACTTACGGCTTTAGGAGAAAGGCCGGAACTGTGAATGCTCAGCTCAGCGAGGTGCCATGCTGTACGGCGTAGTCATGTGTTTGGCTTTGCATACATATATATAGTCACGCCTTTTTCCCATATAAGGGGTAGGCAGAGGCAACGTAGCTCACTTTTCGTCCCCGCGGGAAACGAGACGTGGCGTGTGGCAAACCACGTCGCTGCTATTTCGGTGCGATTAAAAAAAATCTTGCTCCACATTGCGTTCCCACGAGTATAGTGACAGATTTGCATATAATGGTGTTATTCTGCCCGAATAAAGGCAGTACTTTATCTTAGTCGACTCTTACGAAGTCTCGGTAGCAAATAGCGGCTTCTTTCAGTTATAAAATTATGATGTTCCGTGTATTGTCGAATCGTATCGGATTATTGGATTATAAAGACATACACGGGATTGGAGGGGTTAGCAGATTCTCTTACTTATTTAGTATAATAATGTTACTCATAAAAATAATTAAAATATTATTTTATTTTAGAATTATTTATTTAGTTATTTTTTTTTTGGTTCTACTAAAATAAACAGCCGAAAATAAATAACTTTTGATCAAATTATAATTTGTTAAAATGTTATTGTATATGTAGCCAAAGAAAAAAACAATAGATTAAAAAAGTGTTTAATCATCTTATGACCCATTTAAAACGCACTTTTTATGTCTAATTATTGGTCGTTATATAGATTATTTAATATTATCAATCTCCTAAACTCATTGCCAGTTATTAATAAAAATTATGTAATCATTAATCTATTTCTTTATATTTTTAATATTCAGTCTTCAATATAATGCAAGATGTTTTTTCTTGCTAGAGATAACAAAATGCTTTGAAATCAAATGAAATGAAATAAAAATTGTTTTTTTTTTTTTTTTTCGACGCCAGAAATACTGATCTGAGTGCCCTCACTCATCTTTCTCACGTACTCATATGAACTGAGCTTTTTAGCCCATGTAATATGTGGACCCCACTGAAGTTTACAGTCCCATGTGATCCTCAAAAATACGGTACTTTCATCAAGCTCTAATTTATCATTTTGGAAAACAATATCATTTTCAACCGTATTTAAATTTGGTAATGTAAATTTAACGCATTTTGTTTTTTTTTTTTGGTATTTAGTGTACTAAATAACGTAAAATATTATTCATGGCACTATTCACTTCATTAAGGTTCTCAATTTTTTGACTCAGTTATTAGTGATGTATCATCCACGAACAGTGTTATATTTGTTAGATTTGGAACTAGGTATGGTAGATCATTTATATAGGCTAGAAACAAAAGCGGGCCCAGAATAGATCATTGTGGTACACCCATTTTTCCTTAAGAGCCTACTGAGTATGTTCTCAAGTAAAAATGTATCTTATTACTAAGATAAGAATTCAACAAAAGAAGAGCATCAGTTATGGAGCGCCCTTTTGTAAAACGAAACTGATGATCTCGCAATTACTGGTGTTAAATGAAGCATTTGTTTATACATTAACTTCTCAAATAATTTACTTAAAACTAGTAATACGGACACGGGCTAAAAATTGCCTGAGTCTTTAGAGTCACCAGATTTAAAAATCGGTTACGTTACTGCATTTCATACGGTCAGGACATACACCTTTATCAAAAAAAATGTGGTGAGAGAATTTGTTAACGTGACATATATAATAATTTTGCCAGTTTCCTTATGTGTGATTTTCCAAACTGTTTTATTTTATTATCAGCAGATTGAATTATTTTAGTTGAAGAAGTAGATCAGAGGTAATGAAACGTTTTATAAAATAAAACTTTATTTCTTACCAGTAAAGCCAGTACAATGGTTTCCATGTAAGAAGTGATTTTTACTAGTTACAGTAAAAAGGTTACAAGAGGTTGAAAACTAATGCGTATTGCATTGCTGACATAATGGTCCATCTAAACGTTCAATGTTTTATAGCAATATTTGGCTGCAATAAAGTGCCTGGCAACATTGCCAATACTACACTGCAATACACGACAATATTTTATTGTCTCTCACTCACCGTACCTTATACCATCTCCCATTACTTTACGTATTTTCTTAGAGCATGGTCCTCTCCTGGATCTTATTACTCAAATGTGCTTGTAACTTAGTGAGTTTCTACTATAGAGCATAATCATCGGTGGTTCGCTGAGCAACATGAGCTGCCCGATACGGCTAATCACGAGGCGGTCCCAGGCCATTGTTAGTAACATGTACTTTTAAAGTAAGCCTGTTTTTAAGAGTCATCTCAAAAACATTTCGTCCATACTCCGCGTGGTATAGTGCCAAGAGCTCTGGCTGCATTTCATCGTTGAATTGTTATGCGTAAACTTTGAGCGTAGAAAGAACCAACCCTCTAGTCGCCTGCGACAACCATCAGACCGAGTTACAGTTCCTATAAAAAGTACAGATGAAAAACTGAGGACGCCATTGACCGATCGTTTCTACATTAAATGAACACTTTAATAATATAGAAATAGTAGACACATTTGGACCACTTACCTAGAATTTTTCTTGAGTTACCAAATAACGTAATAATATTTTTTTTATAATTTTTAGGGACAACATGGACGCAAGAATTAGTCTGGCTTTTGGCAAATGATTTGGACTACACAAAAGCTGCTGCCATAAATCTTACAACACGATACATATTTTTGGAGTACGATTTTTCTTTTCAATTATAGTCCTTGGCTCTTATGTCATTTATACAGTGCAAGTTTACATTTTTCCTGATTCATTGATTTACACTGACAGCAGAATTTTATGTTGTTACAAATTAAAAATAATTGTCAGCTGCTTAATTAAACTGAGCTTTTAGTATTTAGTTAAGTATATTGTATTGACTAAAGTTGGGAAAACCCCTAGTCCAGCTGTGTACTGCTTTGAAGCTGATAATGATATTATATATATCTATTCACACTTTGCAGATTCTCAATGTTTTTTAATAAGAACATTCAAGAACAGTTAAGAAAAGAAAACATCGGTAAAGACGAGCCGTTTAAAGTCATTGACTCGGAAAAGCTTGGCTCCGAACAGGCCGCTGAAGCTCCATCACCCCGTTTTATTAAAACCCATTTGCCTATGTCGCTGTTGCCACCAACTTTGCTCGATACAACTAAAGTTGTGTACATAGCACGTGATCCTCGGGATGTAGCTGTGTCATCCTACCATCAAAGCAGGCTTTTTAAGGTTATTCCTAGTAACAGCGATTTTAAAACATACTGGAGTTACTTTGTCAAGGGTTTGGGTGAGTATATTTCAGATATTCAAAAATTTAGATATTATTATAAGTCGGCTATAATATGTATAAACTAATAGTTAAAGTACGTATTTTACAATTTTAAACTCTAAGGCGATTGACAGGGGCGGATTTCTCTATAGGCCGAGAAGGCCCGGGCCTATGGGCGGCAAAATTTAGTGAGTTTTTCCATTGTTATTCAAGGCTACTCACAAATAAAAGACATATTTTTATCATTTACAGACATTCGTCATCTTCATCATAATTTCAGCCCGTTTTTGTCCACTTCGTCGTCGTCGTCGTTTCAGCCTATCACAAGTCCACTGCTGAACATAGGCCTCCCCCATAGATAGCCACAAAAGTTTGTAGCTCTCTTATTGGAGGGATTTTGCCATAGTTGCCACGCTTGGCAGGCGGGTTGGCAACCGCAGTTTATTTATTCAGATGTTCCAGGTAGATGCTGCTGCCCATCTACTGGTTTTAATTTCCCTCTGTCGACTTTTACGACACCCACGGGATGTGATGGGGTGGTAGATTCTCTTAGGCCAGGTTGTCCACTTAGGCACTGCACAAAGGCTTGTTCGTCCGCTGTTTCTTAGTTTAATTTTATTCTTTTACGTCATTCAATTTTTCGTGATTTGCAGGGGGGGCAATCTTCCGTAGGCCTAAGCATAAAGGCAGCAAGGGTATCAAATGGCGGATTTGCACACCTGGCGATTAAGCACATGTTATGAATATATCCCATTAGGGTCGAATATTTGTATCTATTTTATATATATTCGTCATGTCATCATACAGTGACCAATGTACTAATGTAAGTTATATTATAATTTCAGTTCCATGGGCGCCGTTCTTCGAGAATTTAAAAGAGGCATGGCAGATGCGTAACCATCCCAACATGCTGTTTTTATTCTACGAGGAGCTTACTAAGGTTTTATATAAGCATTTCTTTCGAGTAGAATAGCTAGTAAACTATACGTGATACTAATTTCAATAGAACCGAACTATTTTTTTTAAGTATTTTAAAGTTGATTACACTGAAATATGTGCTGGTATGTGATGGTTACGATAACGGGCTAACATACCGTCTGGTAGTTGACTAAGAGAATCTACCACCTCATCTCATCCCGTCGGTGTTGTAATCGACGACAGAGGGAAAATAAAAATCAGGAGATGGGCAGCAGCATCTTCCTAGAAAATATGTATAAATTAACTGCGGATTGCCAACGCGCCTGCCAAGCGTGGGACCAACAAACGTTTGTGGTAATCTATAGGGAAGACCTATGTTCAGCAGTGGACTAGTGATAGGCTAAAATGTTGTAGATGATGATGATGATGATGGTGTAATAGAAAAAGACCTCTTGATTTGTCGATTTTCGCACCTTAATTTTTATTGTAAACTTTCTCCTTTGAAGAATTTAACTAAAAATAATACGTATAATAACTACAATAATAAGTAAGTAAAATAATCCACCAAAGTCGTCATTTTACTTTACTGTTATTTTTACTTATTTTATTACTTAATCATTATTAGCCTGCCAATAGTCTACTGCTGGACAAAGGCTTCTTCCAAGGACGATTTCCGTAATCGTAATCGTAACCAAGTGTAATGTATGACAAGCGGAATTACGTACTCCTCGTCGCTGCAGCTCCTCTGTGAAGTTTGTCTTACTTATTTTAAGATGTTTATTCCAACACCGGCCAAAAGACATGAGATTTTAGATGCATTACCCTTAGTTGAAACTTACAACACCAACGAGATGAGACAGGAAAGCAGATTTACTTACGCTGTCACTACTCGTACTGGATACTGGACATAGGCATAAGTATATCAGTTTAATAAAAAAAAAATTATAGGATTTGCCTACTTCCGTGCGACGCGTCGCAGGCTTCCTTGGAAAACAACTCACTGACGAAGAAATTGCTCGCCTTAGGCACACATCTTAAATTCGAAAATTTCAAAAAAAATCCCTCAGTTAACATGGATGAAATGAAGGTCTCGGGAATTATGTCGCTGGAAGAATCTTTCGTTAGGAAGGGTAAGAAAGGATGTTAAAACGATTGTTATTTATTAACTAAGGTACTACCACGTGCCCGGCGGTCTGTGTAATTAAAATATTTTGACAACATATGAAGCCCCTCAACCGGCACTGGAGTAGTGTGGCAGAATTCCCGGCTTAATAAACTCTCTCAAAAGTTACTTTTTATACACCAATACTAAGCTATTTTCTTTTATTTTAGACTAAAATAGTCACAGCAGCTTACAGAATAAAATTTATTAATTAAATTGTTAAAGCGTGATTAATTGAAGTAGCTGGTGGTAGGATTCCTATGTAGGAATCCGTCTAGATAGGTACCACCCCAGGGCCAGTTATTCTGCCGTGAAGAAGTAGTGTGCAAGCATTACTGTGTTTCGGTTTGAAGGGCACTGTGAGCTAGCGTAATCACTGGGCATTTGAGACTTAAGAACTAATGTCTCAGGGTGACGGGCGCAGTGTGGTGTCACACAGAAATATTCTGAGTGACACAGCATTAGTTGTGGGCGGACGTTATACAATAAAAAAATGAAGTCCGTATTTATTTCGATATTTTCAGGAAAATCAGGAAATTGGCGAGATTACTTCGACGAAGACATGGCGCAACAGGCAGAGCGCTGGATATCAGACAACCTGCAAGGCACCGACATACGCTTTTCATCCGCGCAATGATTACGATTTCATAAATAGTGCGATTTGACATTTAGATAACCAATTTATATTTTAATTTATAGATGTCAAACGTGAAAGGAGTCAAATTAACTTGTCAGTGGTCGAAATTCGATTGTGTGTCCAATGTGACGCTGAGTGATAAGTTTTACTTTGAATAAAATGCCTTTATATATTCTGAGGTACAATTGCAGAGTGATTTTTACCAGTATGGTCACTGTAGTGTCGACAAAACATACAGAATTGAATTAGTCGGACAGCCATTTTTCAGTGCAATTCAAAGACTAACAACATTTCTATACGCAAATATGACACTATCGATAATACTAAATAATTACAGACAACAAAATTACTAATATATTCACGATAAGAAATGTATTGCATTGAAATCCATATTTTTCCAAAATATGCATAGCAAAAAGGAGGGTTTTGTGTTTGAATATGCCCGTATTATTAATATTATGCTATATTTAAGGTTATTTTATGTTGATATTTAAGGTCAGTCGGAAAACTAAGGACATCAATGGAGTCAATAGTGCTCTGAATTGTATTTTGTATTAGTTCCATGCAAACAATTTAGCACTAAATACAAAAAAAAAACAAAATGAGTTAAATTTGCATTTCATAATTGCATAATTGCATTGCATTAAATAATATCGTTTTGCAAAATTATAAATTAGAGTTTGTTGATAGTACCGTATTTTTGGGGATTACATTAGATTGTAAGCTTCAGTGGGGTCCACATATAATATAAATACTAATGATAATAAACTCAGTTCGGCTGCGTATGCTGTGAGAAAGATCCGACATATTACGGATATAGCTACTGCAAGATTAGTTTACTTTAGCTATTTTCACAGCTTGAGGTCTTATGGTATTTTATTATGGGGACATGCGGCTGACGTGAATGCAATACTTTACTTTGCAGAAAAGAGCAGTTTGCGCAATCTATAATATACGCTCTCGTGATTCGCTCAGGGACATTGCATGTAACTTTTACATGCAATTTGAAACACTATTCCCCCAAGAATAGTGGCCACCACCACCACCATTTCAGCCTACCATTAGTCCACTGCTGAACATAGGCCTCCCCCATAGAGAGCCACAAAATTTTGTAGCTCTCATTTTAGGGGATTTTGCCATAGTTGCCACGCTTGGCAGGCGGGTTGGCAACCGCAGTTTATTTATTATGATATTCCAGGAAGATGCTGCTGCCCATCTTCTGGTTTTAATTTTCCCTCTGTCGACTTTTACGACACCCACGGGATGAGATGGGGTGGTAGATTATCTTAAGGCGCTACCACACGGCCAATAATAGTGACAAACAAATAAAATAAAATTAAGAGATAATAGCAATCTAGATAATCCTAAATTTAGACTTAATAAAGTAAAAAATTCTTTTATGGGTCGATATACACGTATTTATAACAAAATTCCGGAAGATATAGTAATTTATAAACTTATATTAAAAAAGTGTTTTTGCTCTTAAGCATATTATAATATAAATGATTATTACAATGACAAGGAAGCTTGAAAAGTATCCATCCAGGGAGACATCAAGTAACTTACCACACGGTGTAACTGTTATTTTGTAAGCAGCTACCTGACATGTAATTTGTATGCAGGGATAGGTATTTAAAATGTAAACATTTTTACAACCAAAAAAATTGTAATGGTCTTATGGAAGATTATAGGTGCGCTCTATAGAATGAAAGGCAGATTCTTTTAGTTCCAAACAGTAGACTTGAGTATGTCATGCTCGCTTAAATGCTTCTGCTTGCGGCGGCGTCGTGTGGTGGGTCGTTCAGTTCCCCTGAATATGGTCGAGGAGGGTGGTAATTTTAACTGTAATGAATTGAGTAAGTATACTTTGATTGTCTCTTTATTTGTTTTTGTGTTATAAAACTTGGTTGGCAAAGTTGCTTGAAAACTATGAAGAAGGGCATAATTAGAATATGTAAAATATGAAAATAAAATAAAGTGTATTAGTGGAATATTATACTCGCAATCATGGAAGTACTATGAAGGGATTCGTAGAAAAATTTGATGTTCAAGAAGAAGAAACGTTTTATACAATTATTTTTCTAAAGACTGGACCAGCTGGTGTTAGGATTCCTATGTAGGAATCCGTCTATGTAGGTACCACCCCAGGGCCAGTTATTCTACCGTGAAGCAGTAGTGTGTTAACATTACTGTGTTTCGGTTTGAAGGGCACTGAGAGCTAGTATAGTCACTGGGCATATGAGACTTAAGAACTGATGTCTAATGGTGACGGGCGCAGTGTGGTATGGATTCTCACACACATTGGTGGACACAGCATTTGTTATAGGCAGACATCGTACTTGCCATAAGGTGAACGTTTTACTCGTTTTGACACGTTTAGTCAAACAATTTTGAAATTGTTTTTTTTTTCCACCAAAAAAGACCGTGATATAGTAGTTCCATCTACTTCCATTGTAAAAAATATAGATTTCTTTACTGTCAAAGAAAATAAAGAATACTCTTTAAGTAATAATAGTGTCGATGATTTTTTTTATCAAAGAATGTTTGTGTTTTCTTATACAGGATTAAGGCAAATTTCATTGCAAGAGCCAGTTTAGTTTTATATTATGGCAGTAAATTCATTTGTTAAGTATACTTACGTAAACCTCAATTTCTATATCATATCATATTACGTGTCGAAAACACACTTTTTAGTACTTATTAAGGTTTACGTTAAGTTTTCTAAATTCATATTTATTTAATATTTGATTTGTAAGTGTTAAAAATATACAATTGTTGTCGATGGATGTGTCAAGTTTCGAAATATATTATAAATTATTATTAAACTGTTGTAGGTGTGTAAATTTTTGACATCCCTGACATGACTTTTTGACTTTCTATGAAAAATACTTCTATGGGTGGGTATCTTTACCAATATACCTTTTTATTACATTTCTTGAATAATAGTAATTGACTACATACTTGCTTGTGTGTCTATTGATTGACAATTATTATTCTTGTGGTGTATATCCAAATCTTATATTTTACTAGATATGAACCCTGTTGGTAATTTTACCACACAGAAAGGTCATCCTTACCACATGTTTTTAGTCATTTTTTCGTCCTCTCTTCATTTTTTTTTTTGATATGCACATAGCTAGTAACATATATAGCTATCTATAACATAACTATGTAACATTAACATAGTAAGTATTTTCTGGTAAAATAAAATAAATCTTTTAACATGTCCCAATAGTGGCAAAGTTGCCAGATTTGACGGTATTTAAAGTTTTCCTCGGTCGACCGGAAAAAAGTGCCATGGATTAAAATTTGTTCACAAGAATAGCAGCGCCGTATTTCATTTCAGATTATTCTTGCATTTTAAGGAGATTGCATTACAAGCAAAACCTTATCAAATTACAATAAGTACTTAACGGAGGTACTAAGTAAAGTAATATTATATTTAAAAAAAAACGCAACGCATGCGCGATGCGAGCGGGAGCAATATGCATGCGCCGCGCACGTCTTCGAATTGTGCAACATATATTGTTTAAATGACTTTAATGATAACTCTATGCGTAATTCATATTTTTTTTTTAGTTTAAACGTTTTGAGATTAGAGTAATTATTGGTTTGCAACATTTTAAAATTCTATGCCGATAATCTCTACCGTGTTTGACATTGGCAGTATGAACGTAAACAAACGAGAGACTATTATGTGATTGAATTTTCAAGATGAACGTAATTAATGAACGTTTTATTTTATTAAATTTAATGCATTTGTAACACATATTATATATAAAATTTTAACTTCAATCGTCACCATTAAACACTCAACTTTATCATTAAACACTCGCTTCTGTAAATCAAGGATTCTACAAAATGTATATAAGTAGATGAAACTTTCACAATTTTACCATTTGATAAAGTAACTGCATTTTATTAAACCTCCTTAACTTCATAATTTCTTAAATACAATTCACAATGGAATTAGACTCAAATGAACTCTAGCTTAACTACATGTTTCAGTAATTCGGAATTCGGTGTGCGTGCAAGTCATTGTGTGTGCTAATGCTTTTATGTGTTATGTCCCGTTTTTATTTGTAACTTCATGTTTCAAGCATTAGTTATTAGTTAGGTTAAAAATGTCCAAGTCGGCATAGTATTTGTTACAGTTAACAACTATACGACATAATTTTTGGGATAAGTTGTTTTGTTTGTGGTACGAGGAATAAAGGCGTCTTGAACGATATTAGGTACCATTAGGTATTAGATATTAGATATTAGATTCGAATTTTCGAATTTTTTAGAATTCGAATTTCAGCCGGCGTTAAACTTTGTGCAAAAAGACAAATTATCTTATTTCGGGTCTGGTTGTGCTTGTGAAATTTATATGTGTAATTCGTATCTAAGATAAAGAAGAAATTCAGAGTGCTCCATTTTTAATTAATTAATAAACAAAATCGAATCAAAATACGTAAAAACAAAATGGGTTCCCGGTGCCGGAACCACTAAAATTGTTAATTGCAATTTTAAGTGCTGACTTACCACGTGCTCGGCGGTGAAGGAAAACATCGTGAGGAAACCTGCATGTCTGAGAAATTAAAAAGATTTCGAAGACACGTGAAGTCCGCCAACCCGCATTGAAGCAGCGTGACGGATTCTTCCTAGCTCCAAAACCCTCTCAGAAATTAGAGGAGGCTTTACTTTTTTTTTGCCTGTTTAGTATTTTATATTTTTCAAACAATTGCAGTTTTATGATATTTTTTTTTTGATAAAGTGACGAAACGTGCAAAACGTTCACCTGATGGTAAGTGCAACGTCTGCCCATAACAGATGTTGTGTTACTCAGAATATTTTGTGTAGCACCACACTGCGCCCGACACATTGAGACATAAACTCTTATAACTGGGGTGAGGCCGTGGAGGTGCTTCAGTGGATTATTTACCCTATCTATTTATTCTCCATATATCTATATATCTACAGTAATACATATTTTATTTAGACTGCAGGAACGCATCTAGGTAGGTAACACCGCAGTATCAGTTATTCTGCAGTCAAACAGTAATGACCAAGTTTGAAGGGCACTCTTAGCTAGTGTAATTACTGGACATATGAGACGTGATGACTGATGCCTTTGGGTGACAAGCACAGTTAGGTGTCACACAGAAATGTTTAGCTTGCTTGTTAGGGGCAGACATGGTACTTACCATCAGACGAACGATTAATTTGCTCTTGTCACCTTATCGCTGACCATCCTTTATAAGTTATGAAAATTAGGGAGTGGAATGATCTGCTATTAAATAAAGCATGAAAATGTACCTGTTAATAATGAGTTACTTCTTGCTAACTTAGCGTAGGATCTTTCATTTATATTAAAAGTAAGTATAACTCTTATTAAATATGAATGATATATCATATATCAAAAATTAGTATTCATTTACAATGACTTTCTTATTATTTAAACATTCAAATGTATCATAATAAATTAAAGCCAATTATCATTAGATAAACAATAAACGTGTATAATATCTAATCAAAGTCCCACAAAAAAGATGATTTAGATAATTCATCTAACGGGGTAAACACCTTATTTCCGAAAATTCATTTTGATCTAGGCAATGGCGACATATAACGACTTTCCTCACGTTATTCGTGTTGAAAATGAAAATGAAGAGTTTTCTAATTTTTTTGGGAGTGAGTCTTATAATTTTACAGAAAACACGTGTTCAGTTTTACTTAATCATTTTCTTATCCATTCCACTGTGGAATAAACAATAAACTTACATGATATGAAAATATAAAACTTAAATATTTTATTTTATAAATTTATAATTAGTAAATATTTTTCTGACTATCCTTTTAGGTATTAGAGTATCATTATCCTTATATACTAATTAATAATGGTTATATGGTATTCAGAGTTTTTATAATTACACTGAAATAACATTAATTATACTGAATTATACATATCTCAAATATTTTTATTGGATTTAGCAACGTAACAAGCAAAGCGGTAAGTACAACATCCACCCATAACAAATGCGGTGTCACCCAGGACATTTCTGTGTGGCACCACACTGTGCCCACCTGAGACATCAGTTCTTAAAGTCTTATATGCCCAGTGATTACACACACTAGCTCTCAGTGCCCTTAAAACCGAAACTCAGTAATGTTTCCACACTACTGCTTCACGGTAGAATAACTGGCCTTGGGGTGGTACCTACTTGGATGAATACCTGCATAGCTATCCTACTACCAGTACAACTTACTGTCATATTTTTTCAGACCAGGGCTACACCGCGGTTTGTGTTTGACCAAATCACCAAAGCCCGCTAGACACCAAAGCCCGCTAGACGATGTCACCCAATCGGCAACAATCAGCTAGGCACGATCACCCTGTTCGGACGCCCTATTCCCTGGGAAAAGAGCGTCAAATACCTCGGAGTCACTTTAGACGCAGCGATGACGTTCGCTGCACACATTAAAAACATACGCAATAGAGCGGCTTTTATCTCAAGCCGTCTATACCCATTAACTTGCTCCTCAAGCAAAATGTGCTTAAGACACAAACTTCGCCTCTATAAGACTTGCATAAGACCCGTAATGGACTATGCTTGCGTCGCTTTCGCTCACGCGACGGGCAATCAATTAAAGAAGTTACAGAGCGTTCAAAATCGATTCTTGCGAACTGCCACCGGAGCCGGTTGGTATCAACGCAATGTAGATCTTCACAGCGACTGTGAAATGCCCTTAATCTCTGAACACTTCAGAGAATTATCACAGCGGTTTTTCGAAAAAGCCGCGGTTCATTCAAACCCGCTGGTGGTTAAAGCAGCAAATTACCGACCAAACAGAAACGCGACCGAACGCAAACGTCGCCCGCGAAACGTGCTAGACGACACGGACGTCTCAGCTCTTCCTGACCACGATACTGTCAGTCACGATCCAGGTCACACTGTACACACAGTCAATAGCTTTAATATAACACGCACCACGACGCGCGACCGCCGTAGAGAGCGGCGCGCAATAGTCAATAATCACACCGCGTACACAAGATTCACTCGTGTTCCAGGGCTTTTCTCACCGCCCAGAGTTACCGACACACAAGTCGACAGTCCGAATGGACGCGCGCAGCCTCCTTCGGACGGTCAATAGACGACTTAAAATATTTAAGATTTTCGAAATCGCGAAAGCAAGCAGCGAACGCGACACAGTCCGAACTTCGAGGTTTTTGTAGGAGTTTTTATTTATTTATTTATGTTTGGGTCAAACCAAACCTGGCACGCGGGCCCCTGGCCCGCGAGCACAGTATCCGATAAAGCTGTAAAAGCCGAGAAGGCTAACAGCAATTACATCACCGAAAATATATATGTTGGACCAAAGAAATATGTGTTACTAGACGATTATAAAAATGACGCTGCCAATATTTACAACATGCCCCTGAGACCTGATGACGTAATTGTTGGCAGTTTTCCACGATCAGGTATTAGTGCCTAATTTTATATTAAATATTTTCGTTTTAAAAGAGTTGATACGCGTTTCTTCCGGAAACAGTCACTTTAGTTCTCAGTCGAATCTCATCGTTTCTCAATTTTATTTTCATATAGGCTCCGAGTATAGCTCACTTCATAGCACGTTTCAACCAAAAGGCCTTACGAGTACATCTTACAACTTTGATATCACATCAAATGTGGGAAGGTTACACAAGTGTAGTGTATATACTTTCGGTGATGTAATTGCTGTTAGCCTTTTTGGCTTTTACAGCTTCATCGGATACTACAAGTGTAGTGTACAAGCGCGCCGTAGCGTTGTCGAACAGCATAGTATACAGTTCCTTCAAGGACTACACCGCGCGTAAATCTCACGAATCGATACCTAGATTTTATGTATAACCAACCAAGTTACGAAACAGCTTGTTTAAAATTTTTAGGAACAACATGGGCGCAAGAATTAGTCTGGCTTTTGGCAAATGATTTGAACTACTCAAAAGCTGCTTCCACAGATCTTACAGTGCGATACATATTTTTGGGGTATGTATTTCTTTTCCATCATTTTTGTTTGCTCCTGTACCTATTTATTTAATTGTTATTGTGCAATTACATAATATACATATATTAACGAGGTATGTAAATATCTTATATTGTAATATTTTCGATAATACATATATTATTTCTTCGATAACATAATAAGTGCAGAGATAACTTTTTATCACTGAGTTATAATAAGTACTACGTACTAGAGAAGCTATTTCAAACGAAATAAGTCGTGCAAGTTCGCACGCGGCGCATGCATGTTGCTACCGATCGATTTGCGCATGCACCGCGAGTTTTTATGAGTTTATGTTCTCATAGATCATAGATAACAATCAGTGCGAGCAGATGCGGTATTCTGTTTATTATGCCTATTTGATACTGAGCGTACCTACATAGGAAATAAGTAAAAAGAGTATTTTAACTACAACTAAACATTTAAATTTCTTTTAAAATAATATAAGTGTAGTTAGTTCCTCCGCTAAGTATTGTGATCTAGTTTGATAAGTTTTTGCTCGTGATTTAATCTCTGCTTTAAAATGTACAAAATATATGCATGAATAATCTGAAATGAAATAAGTAGGTACGTCGCTGCGATTCTTCTAAACAAATTTTAGTCTATGGCACTTTTATCGTTGTCCGGTTAAGGAAAACTTAATAACAAACAATAATATTATTAATACGAAAATATTCAACCACATAACTCTCCTTTACGCTTGCCTTGCGGAGTTTGCGAAGGGAAAAAAATATTGATTTCAATGCAATACCATTTCTTATCGTGAATATATTAGTAATTTTAATGTTAACATTACATGTTAATAGTGTCATGTCGGCGTATAAACATGTTATCACACTATGAAATTCACCGAAACATGGCTGCCGACTATTTGATAAAATATAATTAAAGTATTTAGTCGATTATACAGTGACTATACTGGTCAAAACCCTCAGAGTTTACTAGTGTTTCTTGAGCTGCTTCAATTGTACCCCAGTAAACATAGAGGCATTTTATTCGAAGTAAAACTTATCACTCAAAATTTTACGTTGGTGCATGCGCCGGGCACATACTAAATGACTTTCAGCGTGTTCACCGTAACTCGTGTTACAAACAATCGAGTCGAGTCGTCCCCTTTAGTAAATAGTACATAATAACTTAATGCATTGCACGACGTTTTAAGCATATTGCACCCACGAAAGAGTGTTAGATTTGGAAAAGCTAAATTTTGAATGGAGAAGAAGCGAGTCAGCTAAAATTTATGACATATAATATATGTGTTACGAAAACATTAAATTGAATAAAACACAGCATTCATTGCTTACGTTTATACTGGCAATGAGAAACACATAATAAATGTTGACATTTATGTCAAAAAACGCTTTTTTGCTTTTAAATATGGCTAAGCCAAGCTATACTTATTTTTATCTTTCATATTTTTTAAACTACTCGAAATTTATGCATAAGAAATATAAGCATTGTAGTAGATAATTTCCAAATTTCCAGTTTATTTGATTCAGTTGCACCATGCCGTGTCGTGGTAGTGTCAGGGCCGGGCGCTCGCTCTAAATTTTTTAATACGCGAGTGACCTGAGTTCGATCCCCAGTGCCGGTATCTCTAAAATTTTTCTGCAATTTTAAGTGCTGATTTAGCACGTGCTCAGAGGCGAAGGAAAACATCGTGAGGAAACCTGCTTGTTTGAGTAGAAATAGTAATAACGGGAAACGGTCGAATTTGGACCGCCATATCAGATTATATGATATCAGACTTGAGAGCTTATGTCTCAGGGCACAGTGCACACTCAGAAAATTTACGGAAATTTTCTGGGTGACACAGCATTTATTATGGGCAGACGTTGCACTTACCATCAAGTGAACGTTTTGCTCGTTTCATAACTTTATCCAAAAACTTAAAAATTATACGGGCGGTTAATTACTCATGTTAACGTATTAGTAATAATTAAGCATTGCCTCTTAGTGTAGTATCTTTTTTTGTTGTCATTAGACGGCGAAATATCTGGAAAGTAAGATTTTTTATTTCTCCCGTTTATTATTACGATAATAATTTTAACAAAACCTGCGAATTTGGAGTTTTAGAAAGAAATTTAGTTAGAAAATCCGGGGTCACCACGCAAACCGCACATGATTTTTCTGGGTGACACAGCATTTTTTGTGGGCAGACGTTGCACTTACTATCACCTGAACGTTTTGCAAACAATAATTTGAATAAGTATTATTGACTTGATTACTTAATATTGATACAATTTTAGATTAGAGAAAATAACCTCCATGACTAAGAAAATTTGCGCTGACACTTAATTTATATTCCCTTGCAGCCTACAAAGGCATGCCACGTGTGGCATGGCAGTGCTGCCCGTCACTGATCTATGTATTTTAAGTTTAGCGTTTTTCTAGATAGTTTTTTCGAGGCAGTTGCCTTAGTTTACTCTTACAACACACATAGGAGGAGATAGAGTCGCAGATTGTCTTACGCCACATCCAGAATGCAGCCTGCGGTTTAATGTTCTTATATTTATTATTAGAGAGTTATAGTATCTTCCGCACTTTTTTATTTTCAAGTAGTAGTAGAGTAATAATAAATTAGGCATTCGGTGCATCGTGAGCGATCTCCATGCTAACGTTGATCCAGATTGAATCAGAAACTATGATATGAATGTGTAATGTTGTATGCCGAGTTCTAACTTCTTAGATTTTTAATATTGGGAAATATGTAAACTTATATATATATACACATATATTTTTATGGAAGAGGGGGTAAACGTGCAAGCGGCTCTCTTGATTGTAAGTTATCACCGCCGCCCATGAACATCTACAATACCAGAGGCCAAGCTTTGACAAAGGCCCTTTTCTTGAAGGTCCCTAAGTCGTATCGGTCCGGAAAACCGCTGGCGGCAGCAGATTCCATAAAGTGCTTGTGCGTGGCAGAAAATTCCGCGAAAAACGCTCTGTAAGTCGCATCAAGGTGGTGACGATGGAAATAACTTTATTCAATATAAATATTCCGTAATTTGAAGTTTGTGAAATTGGCATCGTTAACTCAATCTTTTGAAAGTTTAAAACTTATCATGACGAAATATTTGTTTACCATTTGACAGCTTCAACATTACTTTCCGTCAGGTTTTATTGAGTGTCAATTATATTTCTAAACTACTGTTGTTTCAATACATCGCATTATAATACGGATATATCAACAAACTGCACCATCTGCATAGGTATGTTACTTAATCTATGTCAAACATGTAGCGAAAGGTGGTGGAAAACTTTTGAGGCAATCTATAATATAGGTATAAGTTCAGCAGTGGACTAGTGATAGGATGAAAGGTGGTGGTAGTGGAGAGCTTGAGTCGTTACATAAGCCCGTTATTATTAAGACATCTTATTAAATTTACATAATTACTCACAAATTAGATTTAAAAACATATCGAGAGTGGGAGTACAAAGGTTGTTCAGAAAATAATGAAACTATTACCTTGAAGCTTAACAATTTTAAGAAATCGTGCTATTAAAACATTAGAGTTATCTCGCAATTTTCGAATTAATTACAGTAAAATGATAATAAAATTAAAAGCACGGTGTAAGTTACTAATACCCAAACTCAATCAAATGGAAATAGTAGAACGTATCAGTCCAAGCCTTGTCCTAATTGCAAGGCTGATCACAAATTAAATAATTGTTTTTAGTTTATAGGGCTTAATTATGATCAAATATTGTTGTTTGAATTATTATCACAATTTAAAATCTGCTGTAATTTGCTTATGTTCTGGTCATTATGTCAACCAGTGTAAATCAAGTGGATGCAAAGTATGTAAAATAAAGCACAACACTTTGATTCACATTTCAGATATAAAGCACAGACCAGCGTCCAATGTTTTACTAAGCCAGAAGACCCTCCGACCTCTCTTCCGACTACGAAGATAAGCCTATCGGTAATAGTAACGTCACATTATCTGCACAAGTCTCGACCTACTTACATAGAAAAATTCGGGTACCCTTAGCCACTGCTCTTTTAAAAAATAACGATAAAAACAACAGTGAATAGCTCGCGGTGTTCTTGGTTGTGGTACCACTTCATGCCTTATTACTGAAATATTAAGTAGGTTAGTAAATTTACCAACAGTTAATGTTAACGATTCCTAATTAGGAACCAATAATTCGAGGTCGCATATAGGTGAAATATGTTGCGTACCTATAAAATCGTTAAACGAAGAATTTACTACCAATACTTTCTGTTTCATCTTATCTATATATCTATAACTGACGACGTATCTTGTCAGCAACTTTATAAAAGAGTTAAATCTACCAAATAACCTTTGTTTAGTCGATTCCCATTTCCACACAAAATCATTGGTGGATTTAATAATTGGTGCGGATGTTTTTTGGGACCATTTTTTTTTATTGCAATAAGTGATGAAACGAGCAAAACGTTCACCTGATGGTAAGTGCAACGTCTGCCCATAACAAATGCTGTGTCACCCAGAAAATTTCTGTGTGACACTGCACTGTGCCCATCACCCTGAGACATAGGTTCTTAAGTCTCATATGCTCAGTGATTACGCTATCTCACAGTGCCCTTCAAACCGAAACACAGTAATGTTTGCACACTACTGCTTCACGGTAGAATAACTGGCCCAGTGGTGGTACCTACCTAGACGGACTCCTGCATAGGAATTCTACCACCATTACAACCTATTTGGGTTTCGTAAGATCAGTTTAAGAAATGGCAAGCCGGTACTTTACGAAACTAAGTTAGGATGGCCAATTAATGCCGGCATTGTACCTCAACCGATTTTCAATTTTAAACAACATTTAGTAATTAATTTCAGTAATAACGTCCCTTCACACAATTATAATGTTGATGACATTCGAAACCTTTTAATGCGTTTTTAGCATCTCGAAGTGGTTAGCCATCAGTCATCAGTCTTCTCTAAGAGAAAAGAAGAAAGTGTTAGGTAATTCTTATCTTACATAATATATATAATATACAAGCCAATAAATAGTTAATTGCCTCTAAGTGTAGTATTTTTTTATTTAAAACCACCACGGTCTTTGAAAAACTTTTTGTTAATCTTATGTGTTTTTCATAACATATAATAGATAATGTTCTCTATTATGTACAATTAGCTATAAACGTTATTTCATATTTGGAAAGCTAGCATAACAATGTTTTGAAATAAATATCAAGACTCTGTTCATTAAAATGAATAGTTGTGTCGCGAAATTACTACTTTGGCCGCGGAATTATAAATATGGGCATCGCCAAAACGACAACAGCTGTGTAGCGAAACTGAGGCTTATTAGATTTTACCTCTAGAGTGTATATAAAAAGCGCAGGATCAAAATTTCGCTCGGAGATCCTCGCTAGCTATTTCGGCAGGTGCACGAAGTTAAACGCATGGCATAATATTTGAACCGCTTATTTTAAATGAAATGCAATTACGACAGCAAAATTAGTTTATGTATATATTCGTGTAAACCGCCAAACTATATAGTCCATTCAAACTGGGGTCTTTTGATCGACTTCATAGTTTGGCATTTTAGGCCCTGGCCTCACTACTGAGGCAGTATTTTAAGAAATAAATAAGCGTAATCATTAAGATTTTGCTATCAAAAAGTCAAGGAAGCAGTAACTTATTTAAAATAAATCTCTTACTATTTATCTGTACTAATAATAAAGCTGAAGATTTTGTTTGGACGCGCTAATCACTGGAACTGCCAGTCGGATTTGAAAAATTCTTTTTGTATTTGAGCCCAATTCTTGAAGACATGCTACGACCCTGCGACTTCTTTTAAATAAAACAGCGGGTGAATCCGCGGGGCACAGCTAGAATTATAATGAAAAGCAAATTGAATGCTTGTCTGTGTATATGATATCCTCTACTTTACTTAGTAAATTTTAACGCTAACAATTCTAAATGTACTGGATTGTGAAAGCAGTGGTGGATTGAATCTGTAAATTCTACAGTGCCAAATCCTACATATAATATATAATATCCAATATGTAAACATACATTCTATCCGTATATCCGCTAACCAATCTTGGCGTCGAAAAAATGTTCCTAGCTGGAAACACCCTTAGTCCATGTGTGGACTGCTTACAAGCTGATGATGATTTATATATCTGTTCAACCATTTCAGAATCTCAATGTTTTTTACTAAGAGTGCACAAGAAAGCTTAAGGGAAGTGAACATCGGTAACGAGGAGAACCTAAAACGTATTGACATCTTGGCAAAACTTGGCTCAGAACTGGCCGCTGAAGCTCCATCACCTCGTTTTTTTTAAAACACACTTGCCTATGTCTCTGTTGCACCCCACTTTGCTAGACACGACTAAAGTTGTGTACATAGCACGTGATCCTCGGGATGTAGCTGTGTCATACTTCCATCACGCCAAACTTTACAAGGCAATGTCTTTTAACAGCGATTTTAAAACATACTGGAGTTACTTTTACAATGACGTGGGTGAGTATAACTCCGTCATATGTCAATAGCTTTTGAGAGTACATACTTGAACAGTGTAAAATCATAATCTCCTGGAAGTGTACTACCCATGATGCCGATGACATTCTGTAAATATGCATTTTCGCGTTTTGAAACCCCTAAAGTTTCGTAATATAAAAATATAAGTAGCGACAGAGATTTATACACATACAAAATTCCATTTCAATTAAATTTATTAATGGAAATAGCTTATTACCGCTCCCACACGGTAGCGCTTTAAGAGAATCTACCACCCCATCATATCCCGTGGGTGTCGTAAAAGTGGACTATGGGAAAATAAAAACCAGGTGATGGGCAGCAGCGTCTTCCTGGAACATCTGAATAAATAAACTGCGGTTGCCAACCCGCCTGCCAAACGCGGCAACTATGGCAAAATCCCCCTTAACGAGCGCTTCAAAATGTTGTGGCAATCTATGGGGGAGGCCTATGTTCAGCAATGGACTAGTGATAGGCTACGAAACGAACGAACGACGATTATCCATATTAATATTAGAAATGCGAAAATATCTCTCTCTGTCCCTCTGTCTGTTTGTTACGTTTTACGCCTATTACTGATGACCCGATCTTGTCGAAATTCGGCACAGTGATAGCTTGTGTCCTGGAGACGGACACGGGATACTTTTTATTCCGGAACTTAAAAGAGTTACCACGGTATTTTTAAGAAATCTAAATCGACGCAGATGTAGTCGCGGGCTTAAACTAGTTATTAATATAACATAGTTAATTAATATAATTATTATTATTTTAGTTACTTGGGCACCATTCTTCGAGCATTTAAAAGAGGCATGACATATGCGTCACCATCCTAACTTGTTGTTTTTATTCTATGAGGAACTCACTAAGGTTTGAAATAAGCAAATATGTCTTTGAAGTATCATTACATTGAATACGACTTGACGATGTATTATTTATAAAAAATTATCAAGAATTTATAGCCTGGATAACACTGAATTGTGTGTTGTTACGAGTATGTACATAATGAAATAAAATCTCTGGACTTATCGATATTCTTATATTTATTAATCAATAGTTGTAACATAGTCGAAGACGTAAAAAATACACATTATTTTTGAAGTCTTGTTTAATCATCGAAAGTGTCGTATTTTATTTATTGAATTCCTTAAACATTTTACTTTAAATCTTAGGAATATCAAAAATTTATGAAAAAAAATGAGCTTTATTTTACTTACCGAATTTTCCATATACCTAGTGTATCTGAGAACTTTGAATTGCATCTCATGTGGCATTGAACAGAGCTAGTCAGTTACTGTAGTCTCATATGCCTATTAATTTCAATAGCTATTCTGTTCCTCAATCCGGAACCCGTTTGCTTGGCAGCGGGATAATTGTCATACTGCCTAGACAGATTCCTGCATAAAGGTCATAGAGTTAGTGGTATTTCCGGAATTAATTTTAGGATTTGACCACTAACGTGCGCCGTGTAGCTGACTTTCTTGGAAAACAACTCACTGATGAGGAACTTGTTCGCCTATGCACACATCTTAATTTCGAAAATTTCAAAAATAATCCGTCGGTTAACAAGGATGAAATCAAGATCATGGGCGAGTCGACCCCGGGCGAATCTTTTGTAAGGAAGGGTAAGAGAAGATTAATTTTATTATAATACTATAATTTACCACGTGCTTTGTGGCTGCAAGTCTGAGAATTTTAAATATTTGCACGACATGTGAAGTGCGGGTTGCATTTGAGGAGCGTGGCGGACACTTTCCTGCTCCAAAAACCCTCTCATAAATGTAAGGAAGTGTGTGCTCAACAGACATTTATAGATTGTTACTCTAATCCATACTAATATTATCCATACTTTCATACTAATATTATAAATGCGAAAATAACTCTCTCTGTCCCTCTGTCTGTCTGTTACCTTTTCACGGTTGTACCGCTGAACCGATCTCGACGAAATAGACAGCCTGCATCCGGGAGAAGGTTACTTTCCCGGATTTTATCCCGTAAAATCAAACAGTTCCCAAAGGATTTTTTTTAAAAACCTATTACCGCACGAACGAAGTCGCGGGGATCAGGTTACTAAGGATGAAGTTACTTGAGTAATTAATAGAACTAGTGGTCGCCCAACGTCGAAGGGAAAATGAAAACCAGGAGACGAGCAGCAAGCATTTTCTTGGAACATCTGAATAAATAAACTGCCTGCCAAGCGTGACAACTATGGCAAAAACCCTCTAAATCAAACCTAGGTCTTAAATTATAAATAGCTTTCTTATCTTTTATAAAATATTATCTTGAGTGACCGGGCGGTTTTGATTATAGGCTGTTACTATTTTCGTACATAGATCAGAAGCGGTCGCCTCATACACACAGAAAAACTTGAAAAAAAAAACAGCTTTCATCAGCTTATTAATAGTCCACGGCAATAGGCCTCTTGAATAGAAGGAGGCTTTGTTTAATCTTATTTTTATTTTAAATTCGCCGAATAGCATAAATTATTAGATTATTTAGAAAACCGATGTGTTCGGTATTCGGTATTACGAGAGCGTCTTACAGACATAAATTACACAGTCACAAGCACCAGAAGCAACTAGTGTAGGCCACTCAATTAGCTGTTCTGCGTGTAAATTGAAACCACGATTTGTAGCGTTAGAGCAAATCGCTTAGTCACTGTGCCAACCATGCCGTTAGATTGGTTGAAAATAAGCGATGAAATAATTATACATTATGATGTTTATTCGTCATTTTCAGGTAAGGCAGGAGGTTGGCGGGATTACTTCGACGAGGACATGGCGCAGCAGGCTGAGCGTTGGATATCAGAGAACTTGCAAAACACCGACTTACGCTTTCCATCCGCGCAATAATTACAATTCTGTGCATAATGTTTAGATGCAATCTAAAATTTGTATTTAATAAATGTTGTTAAAAATTTTAAATTGATCAGTGAGACTGATGTAATTTATAAAATTTAGTTATTAATCTTATGCAATATTAATAATCCTTATGAAATTAGGACTATTACAGCCACTGGCGTCAAACGTGAACGATGAGAAATTAACTTAAAACATATAAAGTGGCAATTGATGCTACGGTTTATGTACAATTAGGCATTGATAATCTCGCCAGTAACATTAAAATGCTCAATAATAATCTTGAGGCCATAGGCGTGTCGGTCACACAGATATGGGTGTCACAGTTAATCCGGCCAAATACAAAGTGATGGTTATAGGTAGTCCAATAACGCTGGCTAGGTTATTACGGTAACCGTTCTCCTGTTTATTATAATGGAACGTTAATCCCATTCTGTAGCACCGTAAAAATCTTGGTTTGCATATGCACCTCACATTGATTTGGGAAATTAAGGTTTCTGAAATCAGCTGCTATTCAACGGAGAGCGGCTCGAATCGTCGACGACCATGTTCTATCTGATCGGCTTGATCCACTGGCTTTGCGAAGAGATGTTGCATCCCTTTTGCATTTTTTATAAGATCTACCATGGGAGTGTTCCGAAGAATTGTTCGGATTAACTCCAGCCGCTGATTTTCACCATCGCACATTGCGGCACAGCGCAAAATTCCATCGTCACCACCTTGATGGTTGGCATTCCAGCACAGTGCGTTTTTCGCGCAATTTTCTGCCCCGCACAAGTACTTTATGGAATCTGCTGCCGCCAGCGGTTTTTCCGGACCGATACGACTTAGGAACCTTCAAGAAAAGAGCCTATTCCTTTCTCAAAGGCCGGCAACGCATCTGCTATTCCTCTGGTATTGTAGATGTTCATGGGCGGCGGTGATCACTTACCATCAGGTGAGCCGCTTGCTTGTTTGCCCCCTCTTACATGAAAAAAAATATTATTGCCACTCTGCGTTCCCTTTATCGTTTTAAAAATTTCCTGCCATCCAAAACTATTTTAATCAATATAGATCATTTACATAATACTTAGTGAACTTAATTTTTTTTAAACTACACTGGTTCGCAAAGTAATGCCTCTGTCCTGGGAAGAACCAGTAAGAAATTCAGCTGGAATTTTCTCTTCAGTCATTTTAAATATACAGTTACAGCAGTTTTTTAAAGATGTAGAAGTTGCTTGGCAGCGATCACCTCATTCCCAGGGGTTATCATCATCCATGTATTCCTTAATATTATAATAACCGTTCTTAAAAGGTATTTGTTTAACAAATAGTTTAAACTTTTTTAATGAAAGACTTTGTACACTTTCTGGAATTTTGTTGTAAAACAGAGAGTCAGTAACTCTTTCATGGGGCAATGTATACGTACATTGCCCCATGAAAGAGTTACTGACTCTGTGAAGTCGGGTAACTGGCATAATTAATTTGTGCTTGTTACTGGTATTCGCATTATGAACATCTTTTTTTATTGAAGTGGTTAATATTCTTATGTACATACATAACGTTTTCATATACATATTAAGAGGCCATGGTTAAGATATTATTTTCTTTAAATTTATCTCTAAGAGACTCTCTAGAGCCAAAATTATAAATAGATCTTATGGCCCTCTTTTGGAAAACAAAAATCACCTCTACGTCAGTCGCATTTCCCCATAGCAAAATACCAAAAGACATTATGCTGTGAAAATAACTAAAATAAACTAATCGAGCAGTTTCAACATTAGTCAAGTTTCTAATTCTTTTCAAATCATAAGCTGCAGAGCTAAGTCTACTTGCTAGTGTAGATTTATGGGGGGCCCCATTGAAGTTTCGCCTCTAGAGTTATTCCAAAAAAGACAGTGGCATCCACAAGGCTTAAATCTTCCCCATTTACGAGTCCATTTACATCCATTCGTTAAACATTTGGTAAGCTTAAGCTTGTTCAATCACTTATTGTATTCGTTATTGAGTATGCAGATGTGTGTTACCTGGATATATCTCGAAATATTCTCAAAAAGTTGGAACACCTTCTAAACAACTGTATAAGATTTACCTTCGGCCTACTTAAGTTTAACCATGTTTCCTTTTAACGTTCGAAGCTTAAATTTACTATTCGTCTATTCAGAATTCTACTTACACTGTATTCTATTCCAAGTGATTCCACTTCCTCATCTTATCATCGGAACTATTTCCAATAACTTTATTCTACTGATGATCGGGTACCTCGTTCTTTTGGATATTTCTTTTCTTTCTTTTTGAATCTCGGATTTTGTACATAGATTATGTATTTATTTATTTGTTTATTTGTGTATCAAGTAAAATTACATACATACATACATACATAAGATCACGACTGTATCCCATAAGGGGTAGTCAGAGACTGGGCACTCACTCCAAAAACAGATTACTGCCACAATCCATGTTTCACCAAAACAATATAATGCACTTGGTGTGATAGGTGGTGAGTCCATCGCCATCATGCACTGTTGGGTGCACAGTGCAGTTTAATTCCTTACTCGCCTTTTACGAGATCCATTGGATGAGATGGAGTGGTAGTATTCTTTTATCGAGCCGCCACCACACACACCATAAAATAAAGTTAAGTATCTTTTTTTGTTCAATTGTTCACACCTGCCATATATAGCGGATAGCCTTATGCCGCCTATAAGGCTATCCGCAACCCAATGTTATCTTATAGGTGACGTAAAAGTCGGCTAGGAGTCACGATAATAATGGCGGAATAACTATTTCAATTATAACAGCAGACTTGTATTTTGCGGCAAAGCGGCAAAAAAGTGGCAGCATCTAAGTTGAGAAGTGGCGATTACGACAAGTCCTTCAAATTTGGGGGAGACCTATGCCCAGCATTGGATCTTTATCAACCTGATGATAAAGAACAGGGAAAAAAATTGCTGTAGTATGTTCAGCTATAGATTAAGAATTTGGGATATAGCACAGTATAAATCATAACTCTCCTTTTGGCTTCGCCGTAGTCAAGAAAAATAACCAGTATTACACTAGCTACAGTTCCTATCTACATTCTTTCACACTATATTGGTGAAGATGTGCTGTGAAGACCTGAATTGAAAAGAATTTTAGGAACTTTTAAGATCTACGTTCAAACCTTTCACAGGTACATATGGAATACATGCACGCTTTAAATGTACACACCTTTATACATTTATACCTCTACAAACTTAATTACTTTCATGAATACTCACATGCGTGACGAATTTGTGTCTTAGTGTACAGTAGTATTCAGATATAGAAAGGCTCTATAATTGTTAGACCTTACCGTTATTTACGGGCAAACAGTCGCTAGTGCATATTCAGTGTGTCGCATTATTATTGTCGTTGTCAACTTAGTCATTTTTGGAGTATTAAAAGAATTGTGTAGGTAAACATGTCTATAATAATATATCGAAAAAAATGATGACCCTCTTCTTCTTGTTAAATTTCGCATAAAATTCAACATATCTTCTCTATTTCTGCAATGAAATACTTATTTTCGTTTATAAAACCTTTATAACATAGTCCCCTTCTGAGCTTACTACTGCTCACTTTTTTTTCACAAATCGTTTACTTTTTTTTTAAAGCTTTTTTACAAGCGGATTTATACAAGCGAATACGATTGCATAAATCCATTTTATATTACACTAGCAGTGTCTCGCCGCCGTTTAATTTAAAAGAAATTGCTCCAATAGTCGTAGCATTATGTTCTATAACCTATAGCCTTCCTCGAAAAATGGACTATCTAACACTAAAACATTTTTTCAATTCGAACCAGTAGTTCCTGAGATTAGCGCGTTTAAGCAAACCAACTATTCAGCTTTCTAATATAGTGTGATAAATGAATCATTAAAAATATGTTTATGATCACACAACACCAGGCGTTAAACAATATTATGTGACAACACTGTTCAATTCTCATTCTTCAGCGGATCTTATTGGTAATTACGTGATTGGCTGTCAAGAATTGGCGCTTAACCGATGTGATGCTATGAGGTTTGGCGGTAGCCAGAGTCAGTCTTTATATCGTGCAAGAGAAGATAAATAAAAGCAAGAAGAATAGTGTAGTATATCTTTTTATTTATTGTCGGCTCGGTTGTCGCAGTGGTTAAGTGGTTGACTTCTCCGCCGCGGGTCGCGGGTTCGATTACCGCACGTGACAAGTATTTGTATAACCTACAGATAGTTGTTCCGGGTCTGGGTATTTGTACATGTGGAATTTAATGTATGTAAAACGCACCCACGACACAAGAAAAGGAGAAATCCTACTGTGGGGCATCGTATTTTGAAACTAAAAAAAAATTATGGTAGTAAGAATCGAGACTGGCATCTCTTTTACCTGATGGCAAGTATCACGCATGTCCATTCTTGTTTTTGATATTTTAAATACTCTCCTTAAATTTTATAGCCATAAAATACCCCCCCCCCCCCCTCTCTGCAGTTTTACCCCTTTACTTTATACTTACAAATATTTTTAGATTTGCCTTATTCGGATTTGTGTATTCGGATTAGTTGAATTTTTTTTTTATTCCATAAAAGTGACGGAACGAGCAAAACGTTCACCTGATGTTAAGTGCAACGTCTGCCCATAACAAATGCTATGTCACTCATAACATTTCTGTGTGACACCACATTGCGCCCGTCACCCTGAGACATCAGTTTTTAAGTCTCATATGCCCAGTGATTACGCTAGCTCACAGTGCCCTTCAAACCGAAACACAGTAATGTTTGCACACTACTGCTTCACGGCAGAATAACTGGCCCTGGGGTGGTACCTACCTAGATGGATTCCTGCATAGGAATCCTACCACCAGTAAAACAATGAATACACTCGGCAAGAATATATTGTGTGACGAGATGAATTGTATGATTAGTATTATATTATATGAAGTAAACGTAACGTTTCAGCCTATAAATGTCCCACTGCTGAGCACAGGCCTCCTCTCATTTCTGAGAGGGTTTTGAAGCTAGGAAGAATCCGCAACGCTGCTCCCATGCGGATTGGCGGACTGCACATGTCTTCGATACATTTTTTTTTAATTCTCAATGCAGGTTTCCTCACAATGTTTTCCTTCACCGCCGAGCACATGGTAAATCAGCACTTTAAATTGCCATTAACAATTTTAGTGGTGCTGGCACCGGGAATTGAACCCAGGTCACTCGCGTACCATGAAATTAAAAGCGAGCGCCTAGCCTCTGAGCTACCATATAGCTACTATTATATATTATATAGTATTATATTATGTTTTACTGGTGCTGGTACCTACCTAGTAGGATTCCTATGCAGGAATCCGTCTAGGTAGGTACCACCCCAGGGCCAGTTATTCTGCCGTGAAGCAGTAGTGTGCAAACATTACTGTGTGTCGGTTTGAAGGGCACTGAGAGCTAGCGTAATCACGGGGCATATGCGACTTAAGAACTGATGTCTCAGGGTGACGGGCGCAGTGAGGTGTCACACAGTAATTTTCTTGGTGACACAGCATTTGTTACGGGCAGACGTTACACTTAACATCAGGTGAACGTTTTGCTCGTTCTGTCACTTTGACGAAATACAAAAAAAAAATGTGTAATTCATCATCTAGTGCTATTTGAAATTCATTTCGATTTGGAGCGTACTTTGTCATGATTGGACGTTGTAATAGATCTTGATTTTGGAGTACCCTTGCGCGTTACTAGTAACAAATATATTGAAGTAAATAAGAGTTACTATTTAGTACACTATTTCCCTTTTCATGACAAATTAGTGTTAAATAAAAAAAGAGATTGCAATAGCTGGGTAATAACTGTTAATTAAAAGTAATTTCTAAAATTGTGGAGGTTAAATCGTCCTTGTTTATTCGTTGATCACATAGTTTATAACATACTCGTAAGTAAATAATTGTAATAATTAGGTAATAATTGTTAACTAAAAGTAATTTATGAATAAATAATTTGTGAAGGTTTAATGACATCTTTGTTTCCTCGTTGCTAACATAGTTTTGTAACATTGTATAGATGGTAGAGATTATTAATGTAATGTCATGTAACTCTTATTTGATTGGATAATTGGTTAACAGGAATATTAGTAATGTTAATAGCATAGCATTATTTTTAAAGAAATAAAAATATCAGAAACGATTCAAGAATTAAGAACTCCTGATGTTTTTGTTACACAATTAAGCACTACTGATTTATACCTTCTGCATTTTATGCAATAAAACCAGTAGGCGTATGACTATAATAATTACGATTATGCCAATCTCATTGAAAGTATCAAATTCTTAGTTTATAATTTTTTGTATTCGAATTCTTAAAGGACGGCTACTTTTTTACCTAAAAAGTTTTTTCCTTGGTTGATGATGCTTTAAAGTACGGACTGGAAGCATGACGTCAGCTTAGCTGGTATGGTTAACAGGAATATTTGTAGTTTTAATCAGTATCTTTACAAAAAAGTAATGATAAGATATTATCAATTATTTTGACTGATTCCGCAAAGTATTATTTTTTTATTGAACCGGTTTCGCCTTACGAAATCATCAGGATAATCAATGGTGTAGTTTCATCATCGTCAACAGCCTTTAGACAGTCAACTGCTCAAAAGACCCATCAGAACCATTGAAAGAGTATTTAAATGGAGAAACACCGCTACCGAAACAGTCGTTGCAGTGCGCTGCGTCTGTTAGATAACCACCGAAATTGGGACGAAACGCTCGAATAGGCCATAATTGGTGAGAGTGCCAGTCGATTGAACTATTTATTTGCTATTATGATGGTGTTCTGCGGACTTTCCCATCCTGTGCATTTGTGGGAGAAATATCAGCGACATCATTTAAAAAACGGCGAAATGATTGCATTGTGGAAGGCGTCACTGTAATATTTTTTGATAAATTCCGCCAGACTCTACCTGTTATAACCCGAGTAACTACAGCAGATGAGGTGAGCGCATGTCTCAAACGCTACGTGTTCTGGCCTCGGCTACAGCAATTGAGTCTGACGCGGAGCATATACTCGGACGTGTTATTAAAAATCGAATTATCGAATCGAATGGGTTAGTGACTCTGCCAGCCAGAGCCTTTTTCTTTTACATGGACAACCCCACGTAGCTTGTGCACGGTTCACTAGCTCAGATAATTTGTTTGTAATGGCTCCTAATCCTAATGGCTAATTTGTATGCATTGCCTAAATTGTGTAAGATTTTTTTTTCTGTAATGAAAACTCTGGTTCCATTATCTGAAGTACATTATTATCATATATTATATAATATTATTTAAACATGGTTAAACATAATCAGTTTCAATCAACTCTTTAATTCGTTTAATTCGTTCGTTTATGTACATTATCATAATAAAAAATATATAGATAATAAAAAAAAGTTCAATATTTTTCAAAGAGTTAAATAGAAATAAATATATAATTTGAGTGTTTTTTATTATTTTTCGTAAAGTTAATAAAATGTAAGTAACAATGTACCGTTCTAAAAAGTACCTTCATACCTAATCTTAGTCATATAAAAATTAAACATGAGGCTGGTGTTAAAAATAATATTTTATACAACCAATGAATGAGCAAAATCAGCATAACAGTACTTGGACGATTATATAAATATGTACAGGATTTTGGGAATGACACTGATTTAAATTAAATGAGGGGTTATCTAAATTGGTAAATGGGTATTATGCGGAGGATAGGTATTTATTTGAGATTTCAGATATCCTCAAATGGCAGATTTTACATACATTTACCCGCGATCTGCATTTGGAATAAATCTAAGTAAAATAGAATACTAGCCTTGTCGGCAACTACGTCCGCGTGGTATTTAAGATTTTGAAGATGTATGTGTAAGGCACTGAGGGCTAGTGTAATCACTGGGTATATGTAATTTAAGAACTGATGTATCAGGGTGACGGGCGCATTGTAGTGTCACACAGAGATGGCACAGCATTTGTTATGGGCTCAGGTGAACGTTTTGCTCGTTACGTCACTTTCTCACATAAAAAAATGTAATTATAAGTTTTAAGTTTAACGTTTTTAATAAGATTTCGTCTTTATTAAGATCTTTATGAAGATATCGTTCTTATTAAGATTGCCTAAAGCATCTACAAACAGTTTGCAGAACTCATGCGGTTTTACACCTATCGAAAGAGGGGATGATTCACTCCTCCTAGTACTTAATGACTTGGCTCAAGCTGCTCCAGCGGAAGGAGTAGGCCGCAGGTCACCGCCCAGAACACCGGGGCGAAGAATAGACAAACCCGGCGACCTGTGCGTCATATCGTACAGCGTGAGTGGGACTAGCCCCGGTAAAGTTTTCCGGTTCAGATAATCAGGAGCCGAAGCTCTACTCGCGGGTCCTATTGCTCTCGAATCATCTTTCGACGAAGCTTTGAAAGCATTATAAAAATTTCGCCGTCGTGTGTCTCTCAGCGAATCCCAGCGTCTACAAAAGTGTTTAATCTAAAGCAATCATTTTGAAAGTATTAAAAGTTTAACATTATAAAGAGTATAATTGTTTCTTGTAACAGTATTTAATTAAACACAAACGGGAAACCATCACTGTAGTTTTATTGTCCCCATTTATTACGACATATATTTACTATTTTAACAAGTCTGATGAATAAAATTTAATATCTATAACAGTGCATATTTATTGATACTTTATTGATAGGCATCCTATTACGATTCAAACTAAATTAAGATAGCTAATGTATCTAATATAGGATGCAATGACATCTCTTATTAACCCAAATGAGAATAAAATATTAGAAAAATATATAGTAGTGAGGTCAATGAGGGCAATTCCGTCTGTGGGGCAAAATTGTAGACATCCCTTTGTGATCATTCTAAAAAAAATTATGAAATTACCGACCCATTCGGTTAAACAGCATCATTTTTAAGTGCCTACTATCTACCAGAACTGAAATCACATTAACTACAAAATAAAAAAACGGGATCAGAGGTTTAGTTGCGTTTCAAACTCGAAAGTCGAAACTCGAAAGTGTAGAGTGGTGCCTCAGAGAGGGTAAATACGAGTATTAAACAATATGAGTTTGCTGATTTACATTTATGTAAGTAGTTTAATATATATACTATTGCTTTCTTCTATTCGTTATAAATAAAAACTAGTAAATACGAAATAATTTAATTGGAGGGGTTAAATCGTCATATGCCGGAATTGCCTCTTTGCAGATATTGTATACCTTTTTAATGTCTTATCATTTTGATTTGTCGTTACAGAGGGCATCCACACCAACATACAGACGGCAGAGCAGTGTTTTTAAAATAAATAAATAATTCATTTCCTTGGACAACCAGTTCATCGTTTGATACGCAGCTCAAAAAGGTTGTATTTCATGTCATATTTCAACACATGTCCCTTGAAGAAGGGAATAGTTCTACTATATAGGTATATTTCAAAATTATATACTTAATCAAGTTTAGGTTATCCATATGTAACTGAAAATAAAAACTGATGTTTTATTTAGTTTAGTACTGACGGTTTAGAATCCAAAATTTTTATTAAAAATGATTATCATTCCTGAGAAAATGTGCTTGTAGTGGGGCTACCCTAAAAAGTATTTTTCCTGATAAAATGTGGTTTTAACGTTTTATTCATGATATAACAGAACATATGTAATTAAAAATCGCGTTTAATGGTTTAAACTTCACAATCTTTGAAATGATTTGTCTCCTTCTATGAAAACTTATTGCAAGACGAATTTGCCCCAAATTCTCGGAGATGACCGTCTATCGTCTGAATTTCAAAAAAACGGTTTATATACAAATACGCAAGGTGTTATGTTGTTCATTATATATGGATTTAATAGGCAACACAATTATTAATCTATTACAACCATCTAATTTTTATTAATTTAATTAAGAGTACTAATTATAGTCAACCAAATCTAAGTTTTAAACGGAAATGCCCTAATATAAGGATATTGAAAATCTATAAACTAACAACAAACAATACTATTGTGTTGAATTAAATACATTACATGCCTATTGCTTCCTTGTTAATAAAAAAAATTAGAATTCTATGTATTTGATTTCATTCTATTCATTTGTAGTAATGATTAACGGAGATCAAGTTGACACACTTGCGTTGGAAACCCGCTGCGCAGTACGATACAGAACTAGCTGCGGCACGCGCGCACTTTCACGCATCTGTTACGATTTCTATGTTCACAAGCTTTAATATAAATAGTTAGTTAGTCACTTCACGCATTAAGTGTTAAATGAAATATATTGAATTTTAAAATGGAGATATCAAATAATAACAATTTTCCATTGGAAATGAAAAACGTTGAGTCAGAAACCGCCGAAATATTAATGAAATATTTTACTGGTAAGTTAAAATTTGTTGCTTATATTTATTATTAAATGATTACTTAAAACTACTTTTATATTAATAATATATAAAAAAATATAAAACCTTGCGCTTATTAGATAAGGTTACACGAGAAAATCTTGTTTGAATTATTTAATAACGTTACCATTACGTTACACGTGGAAATCTTATGTAGATTATTTAATGATTAAGAATAATTTATGTAAACTATGGAACTTAATTATTATGTGCTAGGTGACTACCGATGTGTGTCAATTACATTGACTATTGCTAGCTCACTTTCGCTGTGTAAGCAACCAACTGTAAAAACGTAATTGTATTTGCAATTTTTTTTAACTATATTAATTTAGAGTAATGACAAAAAAAATATACCTTACTAAAATTTAGTTTTATAATATTTTTTTTAAATCATCAACATAATCACATATTTATACTTTGCAATAACATATTATTTTCTTGATATAATTTGATGTCTATCTGGATTAAACATTGATTTTGAAAATTAGTAACTTTTTTAATTTACTGTTGATAATACATTACTGGTGGCAGGATTCCTATTCAGGAATCCGTCTAGGTAGGTACCACCCCAAGTCTAGTTATGCTGCCGTGACGCAGTAGTGTGCAAACACTGTTTCGGTTTTAAGGGCACTGTGTGCTAGTGTAATCACTGGGTATATGAGACTTAAGAACTGATGTCTCAGGGTGATGGGCGCAGTGGGGTGTTACACAGAAATGTTCTGGGTGACACAGAATTTGCTATGGGCAGACGTTACACTTACCATCAGGTGAACCGTTTTATTCGTTTCATCACTTTATCCAACAACAAAAAGTAAGGTAAGTTGTATTTTAACATCTTAAACAATTGTAACTACCTAAACAGATTATGAAACTAGAACGAGTTGAATAATCAACATCAGTTCAAAGAGTATATTAAACTATGAATAAAATTAACTATCGGGTTGCATTGATAACGACGACGAAACGGAACACAACGCTAGAATGATAAACCTCTCGCCTATACGCCTATTTAGAAACAGGTTTAATAAACTAGAGTATTGAATTTAAGTGAAAGTGTTTAGAGGACTGAATTCGAAGCTAAAAAGAAGAAGAATGTTTTTATAAGCAATTAATATTTTTTGTGTAATGATTGTGCTGTGGCATTATAGAAGAATCAACCATCCTTTCTTTATTAGTCGACTTACGGGCCGTTTCAGTGTTTAATTTGACGACGGATTTGACTACCATAGATGAATATTCTAATAAATAGAAACATCACACAGGTTATCTCGAATTTTATCTTGGATTGATGATGATAATTTACTCCAGACCGAGTTTCGACTACCGCGGCAACTTCTGAATAAAAGTTATCAACTGCTCAAGAGATATTACGGTACAGGATGGTGCCACAAATGTACGCCAACGCAAAGAAGTGGCGCTCATGCGATAAGATCGGAGATAGGCTAGCATGCAGTGTCAGAAACAGTCGGGGACAATCACAACACAACCAGAACCAAAAACGAACAATTTGTGATTTGTACAAATGTTGGCTTCGGCTAGACCTGCGGTAGCAGTGTGTTATCGGTTGCTTAAGAGAATCTACCACCCCATCTCATCCCGCGGGTCTCGTAAAAGTCGACAGAGGGAAAATTATAACCAGGAGACAGCTGAGGCAATGACCCCCAATGAGTATGGCCTTTCAGCACACTATTATTACGGAAAAAAGAAGTAATCTAGAACTCTCGAGTAAATAATAGAACAAATTAATGTAAACACAATATACAGACTTAGTATAGTAAATTGTTCAGTTCTGACTAGGTTTTCCACATTTTTTTGGAACTAATAAACTATTTTTTAGATTCTGTAGAACAAAAATAAAGCACACAGCGTAAAAAAGAGCACTATTTTTTACTCATCTTTAAAAATATACTTTTTTAACAAATATTTGTCTTTCTCGAAAATAGTAACAGCCTCTTTGCAATCAAACTTAAAATTAAAATATATAATCAGCTCGTTTTCAATACATCTTTAGATCCGGGACTCTTAAGAGGTACTCGAAAGTCAGTAATAAAACTTTGGAGAACAATTTATTATTTGATGTTGATAAGATCCTTGTCGTCAATTTTGACTGCGGCGACATCTTGTGTTGCCCAAATCGGATTGGATCGAATACGGACCAGGACATTACTTGCTCAGCCCCATCTGATCGAAGCAGAGACTGCATTAAAATAGTTTTTTTTTATTAAATATAGTGACGAGACTAGCAAATCGTTAACCAGATGGTAAGTTCAACGTTTGCCATTTACAGATTTCAATGGAACACTGCGTTCGTTACCCTAAGATATGAAGTCGACATTACATCTAAAGTTTCATAAACAACCTCGGATGGCGTTATGCGAGTACTTTACTAGGGAGTGCCTATTCTAAGCATTTTTGAGTAGGCCTCAGACGGCGTTGACTATCGCGCCAAAAATATCTATAAATTAAACCATATCTAAAGATAAATTAAGGGCGGCATAAAAAATATTTTGCGAAAGAAAATTTATAAAAAAATAATAAAAATGTATCATTATAATTTTATATTGTTGATTGCAAAATTCAAATAGGGGATATAAATTTTATTGTTTTTATTTTACCTACAATTCATATCTTGAATCTATTATCTTCGTATTGTGAGTGACGAGATCCAGAAGAGAAGTGATAAGATGCTTAGCGGTGAGAACGCACCTAAAGTCTTAAGAACCATTTTCTACGAATAAAAACTATTATTTAGACATGTTTGGGTACTATTATTTTGAAGTACTAAATATTTATTAGTTTAAAAATTTCAAATGGCAAATATAATCATCGTAGATTAACATCATATATTATAAAAACAAAAATTTTAAAGATGAAAACCAATCCAATTTTCCAGGAATATAACCAATGCTAAATATTGGTTTCGTTCAATTTACACAATAAGATGTTTGTTTCATCGTTACCTTTGCCTCTTTAGATGGCACATATTTACCATTTTTTTGTGTAAGTAAGTTAACCTTTACCGCCGTTAGCAAGGCGGCTTTCACAATTTCGTCGGAAGAAACTCGCGTAAAGAGTTCCGCGAATCCCATCAAGTTACCAAATATAAAATACATGCGTTTACGATATCCGTTTTTTTTGTTTGTGTTTCATTTAAAACAGACAAAACATCGTTGTCTGTATTATTGTATTAAATAGTTAGTATTTTCTATTTCATGTTTAATTGCTGCAGTTGTACTTATAGCCAGAAGAACCTTCGCAGCGTTATTATTCAATTTTAATCGATACTCTCTAACGTTTGAAATCGACAGCAAGGCCTTTACGTTTCGTACGCCGCGTCCATTAGTCCAACAAATGTACCTGAACATAAATGGACTGCGTGTTAAACAATCAATTATAAATTTCACAATAAAATATAGGGAAGTAATTTTGGTGAAGGTCAATAATATAAATAATTATAAATTTATCTAATCTCATAAGGTCTGCGATTTATCTTAAGTACCAATACAAACTTTAAAGCATTATAAAATGAAGAACATTTTTGTCGCTTACTTAATTACTACATGGTAACATGGGTGCTGTAAACCGCTTCAAACCTCGAAACCTAAGTTAAAGTAAACGCGATAAATCCATAAAATAAGTTTTAATTAATAAGTTAAGATTAATTAAAGAAACCGACAATTTTTTTTAAATTAACATCATTCTTATCATCAGGTTTTTATTATATATTTTTTAATATCACAGTTGAACACAGTGCTCCCTTATAAAGGACCTCAAAGCACTATATTGAGCTAACTATACCAAAAACTTCCTGCACATTTGAACAGGTCATAGCTCCATATAGTGCGAGACCATCCCATTGACGGTAAAAGGTTATACATATAAGGACCACCATGTGGCTTAGTGGTCAGAGTGTCTGACAATTACGCCGGTATTCGAATCCAAGCCGGAGAACATTTTGCAGATTTCTGCACAAATTTGTGCAGAAACAGGATATTTTTGGTTTTCGGGTCAGTTCGTAACTTCCAAATCTTCCAAGCCCATATTATCAATAATGGATGAGGCCATTATATATTATTACATAAAAACGTTTAATTTATTTATAAATGAATTACCAAACTGTGTAATGAAACTTTTGAAATAAAGAGATGAATCGTGAATGAAACTAGGGTGTCGCCTGGTATAAGTTACGTACCATAGATAGTCGAAACTTAAAAGTGTAAACCTCATTTTATATTTTTTTGTTGGAGAAACGTTAAGTGCAAATTCTATTCATAACAAATGCTGTGTCACCCAGAACATTCCTGTGTGGCACCACACTGCGCCCGTCCCCTGAGACGTCAGTTCTTAAGTCTCATATCTTCAAACCGAAACACTGTAATGTTTGCACACTACTGCTTTCACGGAAGAATAACTGGCCTTGCGGTGGTACCTACCTAGACGGATTCCTGCATGGGAATCCTACCACCAGTAATAATAATAATGTTATTTATATATAAATTAATAATGTTATTTGTCAGACTCGAGTTTAGCGGTAATTAAAACCAGACTTAAAGTTAAACCAGCTCATGTAATAAGACAAATTTATAAAATGTATATACTATTTTATTGCTGTTTTAGTGAAAAATGTAATAAAATTAAATTCCTATCAGTAACGAATTATATAATCTAATAAAATAAAATTACTTCAAGGTGAGCACACCGGCTTCGTCCGAGTGGGCCCTAAGGGCTACTTTCTGCCTCACAAGTATAGACAGGAGGCTTCCAACATCTACAACATGGAGATCAGACCAAACGATATTGTCGTTGCCAGTTATCCACGATCAGGTAAGTTTCATAAAAGTAAAGTAAAGTAAAGTTTCAGCCTATAAATGTCCCACTGCTGAGCACAGGCCTCCTCTCATTTCTGAGAGGGTTTTTGGAGCTAGGAAGAATCCGCCACGCTGCTCCAATGCGGGTTGGCGGACTTCACATGTCCTCGAAATATTTCTATTCCTCGGACATGCAGGTTTCCTCACGATGTTTTCCTTCACCGCTAAGCACGTGGTAAATCAGCACTTAAAATTGTAGAACAGTATTAAAGGTGCTGGCACCGGGGATCGATCCTAGGTTACTCGCTTACTATGAAATCAAAGGCGAGCACCAGAGCTACCTACGGCCAAGTTTTATAGTTACGTAATAACTACATTAGCAATATTTTTAGCTACCTATATTTATTGATATACCAGCTGTGCCCCGCGATTACACCCGCGTAAAAAATATTTTTTAAAAATTAAAGTACCATAAGTTACCCGCTATAATATCAGCTATGTGTACAGTTAAAGTCCCGTCAAAATCGGTCTAGCTGTTCCGGAGATTAGCCGGAACAAACAAACAGACAGACAGACTGAGATTTTTCTTATAAGTACCGTATATACTTTCAAAAGCATTGAGTAAAAAGCTGCTATTTTGTTATTACAAACAGACGCTTCAATTTTATTTATTTGTATAGATTTAAAGACATTCAGGAGCGGATTTGATACCCGGCTATCCTAGGCCTACTGAAGATTTCCGCTCCCCTGATCCTTGCAAAGCACGAAAAATTTAATGACGTATAAGAATTAAGTTAAAGTAAAAAACAACGAAAGTCTGTAAATGACAAAATTATCTCAATCGGTGTCTTTAGACACTGATGCTGACCATTTTTATTCGTAAGTAACAATGAATAATAAAAAATATTACTAGGTTTTATTACTTCAATAATTTCTAACTAATAAACTTAACAATTGATTTTACCTGCTACTCATTATAAAGATACTTTATGTTGTAGATACATGAGCAGTGTTGTAAAGTTTAAGTGATCATACGCTAAGGAAAATTAAATAATTTATTCATTGCCCTAAAATTGTTGTGAATGGGTAATTTTGTAATCGCTAGTTGTTTGTACAGGTACGACGTGGACACAGGAACTGGTTTGGATGGTGGCCAACGACTTGGACTACGAAACGTCTAACGCCATACCTCTCACCGAGCGGTATCCATTTCTTGAGTAAGTAGAATTACATTGAAACATGTCCGTAATAAACTACCATTCAGTTTTGCGTTGTAAAGAGCGTTTGCTTTCTTACCGACTTATATATAAGCATGTATACGTCTGACTCAATCGTTTCTTGGTTCGGATCCCAGTCCAAGCCGATATTTCTGTCACACGCAAATTATTTGTTTTGGGGACTGAATGTATTCTGATTTTTCGTTTCTTTGACACTACATCTCTTTCTCTTCATTCTTATCGTTTTATCGTTTCATCGGATCGATTCATCGGGTAGGTGAAATACGAGTGAGTGTCTTAGTGCTTGTGTAAATACTATATATGTATGTGTATAGTATATATGTCAAAGCCGCGATGTCGCCGTGTTGCTTAAATCATAGTCATCACTATCAAAAACTTGTAGTATTTAAACTCTTCAAGGTAATATGGAGAAAAGTATTGTAAAAATTATAATACATTTAACGTATTGTATTAAACACGCGTTTTCATAAATAACTTACGCAAATAATTATGCGTAGAACAAAATTGTATGTGCCTAAGAACATTACCCTTTCTCGTTCTGTGGGTGATGTAATAGTAATATCATCATAAGAAACCACCATATCGCCTTCGACATACGACAAAGCTTGAACAAAAATTACTCACTGGTGACAAGTGGAAGTGTTTGACATGCAAGTCATCTTGTAAGTAGCGCGATCCCCCATTCACCTTCGATTCCAACTAAGCTGAAAAGCTTAAGCTAGGTGTTGGTTCCCGACAATAGTCGAATGGCGGGATGGAACTCTCAAAGTGATGTTTAACTGAACCCTAAACCATTAGCCTATTGGCGCTTTAAAATTGATGACTTAGTTATGGTAAAATAATGTGCAGAATTAACTGTCAAAACGTGTAGGGGCCGTTCCCACAGCGGGACATATAATAGCCGTTAAATTAATACTAGATGCCCATCAGTAGTCGAAGTTCGGCCGTAATACGTAATTTTTTAAGTAAGAACTTTTTTGAGGATTAAGTAATTATTAGTTGACAACGTTATAAAATTCTATGGCGACAATCTCTACAGTGCATTAAATTGGCAGTTTGAACAAAACAAACCAAACGACAGATGTGATTGAGATTATTTCAATTTAATTTATTTGTAAAACATATTCTATAAATTTTAGCTTCCTCTCTTCTTCTCCATACAAACATTAACTATGCAAAATCTCACACTCCTTCGTGCGAGCAAAATGCTCACAGGTGTACAAAATTTTTCTCTACACCTATTAATATATAGATAATTATTATGTCTACCATAGCTGTGTGGTGGATGCGTAAGAAAATCTCCCACTCCATCTCAACCAGCGAAGTTCGTAAACATCAACTAAGGGATAAGTAATAAAAAGGTAATGGCTTCCTACTGATAGTATGGGTGGAGACGAAATCTTCATCATCGTAATCAATTCAACCTATAAGTAGTCCACTGCTGAACAAAGTCCTCCCGATAGAGTGCCACATAACCTTGTAGCTCTGGCGGGATTTTGCTATAGTTGCCACGTTAGGCAGGCGGGTTAGCAACCGCAGTTTATTTATCAAGATGTTCCAGGAACATGCTGCTATCCATCTCCTGGTTTTCATTTTCCCTCTGTCGAGTTTTACGACACCCACGGGATGAGATGGGGTGGCAGATTCTCTTAAACCGCCGCCACACGGCAAGGAGACGAAATAATCATCTCAAATGTACCACACCACGTGACTGGCAGTAGCGTCTAAGGTGTCTGACACTGCGATTGCCACTCCGCCTGCCAAGCGCAGTGGTTAAGCAGACTTGGGGACCTAACGTCCTGATTTAAACTTTATTGTAGGCAAATGATGATTATTGTATCAGTATTAACTTTATACTGTTTAGGTTTTCAGTTTATGTGCATCCGGTGATGAAGAAACGATTCTATATGGAAAATTGTGACAGCGAGCGGAAATTAAAACTTCTGGAGTGGATTTCTCAGCCAGCGACCGAGCAGCTGGCGCTAGAGACCCTCGCCACGCTTTATTAAGACTCACCTTCCTCTCTCTCTTCTGCCGCCGAAGCTCCTGGACACAGCTAAAGTAGTTTACGTAGCCCGAGATCCCAGGGACGTAGCGGTCTCTTTCTACCATCTCAACAGAGCAATGAGAACGCAAGGATACGTCGATGATTTCAAAACCTACTGGAAATTCTTCATAAGTGACTTACGTGAGTTTTTAATATATCTTTTACGTGGCGGTATTAGTTTGATTGTGCACACTGTTGAGGGAGGGAGGGCGATACTCTACAAAAACTAGGTAATACAGACCATTTTAAATTTTGCATGTTTACTTGGCAAATTTACTTTCTTTCCTTTATTATAATGGATTTCCGCAAAGTAACGACTGATTCTTTTAACATTATCAATGATTCTTAATATTGCTTTTATAATGAATCTACCTCCCCGTCTCAACCCGTGGGTGTCGTAAAAGTCGACAGAGTGTAAGTTAAAACCAGGAGATGGGCAGCAGCATCTTCCTGAAACATCTGAATAAATAAACTGCGGTTGCCAACCCGCCTACAAAGCGTGGCAACTATGGCAAAATCCCCCCAAAATGAGAGCCACAATATTTTGGCAACCTGTGGGGGAAGCCCTATGTTCAGCAGTGGACTAGTGACATGCTGAAATGGTGACGATGATGATGAATATTGATATACAATTTAATGCTTACGTTTGTTAAATAAAATTGATATTAATGGTTTATGAAGTAAATATCACTGATCTACTTAACTAAAGTAATAGTCCATAAAATTTTCTACAGACTTTCTCTCATTTTTGAGAAAGATTTCATGCTGAGTACAGACCACCGTGAGGCTCTTGTGTAGGCGGGCAGTCTTCAAATTATTCGTAGAATTTTTTGGTCACACATTTTGGTTGGACAGACAAACAGACAGACAATTAAGGTGACAACACCATATTGTAGAACTATAGACAGATGTCGCTACTGAAGCTACGTCTATGTGCTGCAGAGTCACCACAAACCGTCTCGCACGCAGACTTGCCGACTTCCAAAATACGTCTTTGCGACAAACGGTCGATGAATGCCGTTGACTCAGGACCGTGTTTTATATTAATTATACTATAGTATGGTACTATGATGATCCGACATGATAATGACGACTATTATTACAGAGAATGGTTGGCAGCCCTCGTTCTACGCCTTAAACCCCAATGGAATTACATAAATGGAGTATTAAATCACGTGTTTCGTTAAACATAAAAACAAATTATTTTCCAGATCATTGGACGCCATACTTTGAACACCTGAAAGAGTCGTGGGAGAAGAGACACCATCCAAACTTACTGTTCCTGTTTTACGAGGAACTTTCCAAGGTATTTGGTTATTTACTTTTATTTCAAGTATATTTTGATAAAAACGTATTAATAACTATAATTTCGTTTATATTTTAAGTAGAAATATTATTATCATACAGCATACTCGTAAAAACACTGCTTGATTTTTGAATTTTTGCATTTTTTCCTGTTGTATGTAACCTTATTAAAATCTAGTGTTTAAAACTGTCTCATTCTCTCTGTCCCACCGGGATTAATATTAAAAATATTTAAGATGCTGATAAAAACTTGCATAATATGTTATGGATAGTAAACGGAGTAAGCCGTCGTGATGACTCAAATTTACTAATGTCTACGACTACAAAGTCGTCGGCTCAGCGATAACTAGCAAATAGTCCTTACAAATCACAAATAAATGGATACATCATTATAATTTAAATCTGAAATAGAATTATTTTAAACTAGCTGACGACCGCGACATTGGATATAGGTTTTTTAAATATCCCGCCGAAAAGTTTTTGATTTTCTGAGATAAAAAGTTCTATGTCCGTCTCCAGGATGCAAGCTATCCTTCGTGTCAAATTTCGTCAAAATCGTTTCAGCGGTTGAGCCGTGAATAGGTAAAAAACAGACACAGGGACAGAGAGTTACTTTCGCATTTACAGTATTGGTATGGATTAGTTTTACATATTTATAACGTGTCTTGCGGTCAAACAGCGGTGACTGTTCCCAAAGTACCGCTCTAACGCCACGAGTTTTGAATAATAATACCTTAAATTAATTTAAATTATTTTACCGCTATCTTCCGTTACGGTAAATGTTTTATTGGTGTCAAAACTTTAAAACAACGTACAACCACTATATTTAATTTTATACGAGTGTTACAGTTTACAATACGTAATAAATTTATAATTTAAGAGCTTCAGACACATGCAATTAAAAATATTCTGTATACATATCATCAATAACTATAATATAAAAATGTGTCTTCTTATTCCCATTCTTTTAATCAGAAGTTTTTATTTGAGAAACACATCCAATTACTGGTTTTCAGGTTTACATCGCATACTGTAAAGTTCGCATTCATCTTTCCTTGACCAATGTACTTACTCGTATATATCCTTGTTCCACAGTTGACTTCGTCGTGGGTTTGAACTTAAAATATAACCGTGGGTGAAATCGGCCATGTAAAAAATTTTTAGATTTTTTGCTTGACGTTGCAAGAATTTTTTTAGTAACGCAACGTAGAGTTATACTGGACTCTTTATGTACCTTAACAACGTCAACGACGTCGGGTTTTTGAAATTATAAAAAAATCTTGAACCGGTCATAATCTGCTGAACGTGCTATTTCAATATGTACTTTAGTACTAAAAAACCTAACGGCTTCAATAAAACTAAGTACATCAGTTACAAGTTACAGTTACAGTTTAAGTATATCGCCTTTCACATAAATCATTATGTTCTTAGACTATCAGTCGCTAATCATACGTGTAGCCTACCACTGACGCAAGCCTCTATAGGTCCGAGGCGAAACGCGAATTTCTGTAACTTATTTTAGTAACAATTTTAGTAACATCAAAATACAATGACAAATATATTTAATTGTTTAATATATTACAGGATCTACCTACTGCAATTCGTCGAGTTGCGGATTTCCTCGGCAAGACCTTCACAAGCAAACAAATCGACAAACTTTGTAAACATCTCAGTATCGAGAACTTTAAGAATAATAAGTCAGTTAACTATGACGTGATGAGGGAACTTGGAATTTTTATATCAGACGCACAGTCTTTTATAAGAAACGGTAAAAATATTCACATATATTAAAAATACTTTAATTCATTAACAACAACAGTTTTTAGTGTGACTCTCTTTAGAGGAACTGCAAATAACTCTCAAGTTAAATGTTTATTATTTAGTTGGTCATAATGCCTTTAAAAACTTGAAACTAGTTTTTTCATGTTCGGCTTCCGTTTTTTCTAACACGACAAACTCTACACCCTAAGTTGAATTTGGCTTATTTCAATCTAAGTGTGTAGAACTACTATCTGAAAACATACATACATAGAGTCACGCCTCTTTCCCATAGGGGTAGGCAGAGACCACATCTTTCCACTTGCTAAGATCCTGACACACATCTTTAGCTTCGTCTACTTTCTCACGCTGTTTCTCACTTTGTCCATCAAAGTCACTCCAGTTATACTTCTCAAACTTTTCATTTCCACAGCATTAATCTTATTTTCAAAAAAAAATATTTTATTTGAAAATCTGAAATATCTTTCTAATCTGAAAACACTGCAAACCAATTCTTACTCATTACAAGCTGTGCCGTAAACTTTGTAGAATTCATGTTAATCCATTTTTTTTCTTTAAATATTGACCGTAATTGTCTAGGTCACGTACCACTGATGCTATTGTGCACCACACATCACAAATGTCGTCGCATAGAACTGGCCGTGGAAACGTTGAACATATAAATTGCTTAAGTTGAAATTAAGCTTCTTGTTGTGTAATTCTGAATGCTGAAATTTTTTGTTTAAAATTTTGGAACTTCTGAGAATTTTCTAAGTAGTTATGCCGCACTTTATCAAATGCTGCGCCTAAAAACCGTGGAACAAATGAAACCTGTTGGCGAGGTCAATTTGAGAGCCTAGTCTGTTTAAAACTAACCTGATCAAATCAATTAGTAAGTTAGTAAGATTTACTGTAATCTACATATGAAATCTAATGTATTGTAATAAGATTTCGAGTTCATTACACCATTTACTTGAACTATATGAATCTCATTTCTTTTTATGTCATCGAAAGTTGACATGAAGTTTAAAAACTTATCGTAGACTTTGCCACCGGCTTTTGTTGCAGCTATAACCGTGACTGTAAATAACAAATAGTAAAAATTCATAATACGTCAAATATGTATTTATTAACTGTTATAATAATTACTTTACTCCTAATATCTTTTTTAAATGACAACATAGACGTACATATACTCGTATGGACGTTAACATAATGTTTCTTTAATTCTTCAGGCACAGTTTGTTAACTGTGTCAATTATTTCATATTCAGTAACCATGTAATCATTATATTAGCTAACATGTGCATAGTTACAGTAACGAGACAAAATATTTAATGCGCAGATCTACGAGAATCGGAGGCCATTATTTCTATTTTATTTACTACATAGATATGATATGATTCTCAGGAAAGGCTGGCGGCTGGCGAGATTACTTTGACGAAGAAATGACACAGCAAGCGGACAAATGGATGGCCGAAAATCTACGCAATACAGACCTACGCTTTCCACACTTGAAATAGTGATACTACAATTTTAAAAACCTTCTGTAAATATTAATTTATATATTTATAATAATATATTTAGTCAAATGACAAAAGCCGTATTGAATTTCTATAATTATGAGATTTTTTACCACAGTAAATTAATTTTATGACAAAATTTATTGTAAATAAAGAAACTAAGAAATAAATGGATTTTAAATCAAACAATTATAACTTTAGAGTAAATCAAGCAAAATTATTTAAATTAAATTGTTTCAGTAAGAATGTATGTCCAAAATAAACGAGTGTATTATGTATGCGAAAACTAGGAAATAGGGGGATTTTTATTTAGTAAAAAGAAGTCTAAGGTCGTTCATTAATCCGAAGCAAAATTTGAAGAATTTTTTAATCTTATTCGAAGAGAATACCTATACCAATACCCATATCTACCGGCCAAAAATAAGGTATAATGGTTCAGTATGGCGTTCTTCCACGCACGCACACTTGCCGATTCTTCAGTTTTCCGACTCGGGCTCGGGTTCGGCCTGTATCGTGTGTATTTATCATGATGTCTTGTCGAAATGTCTATAGTAAAGGAAGCCCGCGCTCTTTAAAAACATCTGTAATTTGAATGCATGCATCTTGTAAAATTTTCTTCTATCTATCATTATAGATGGGATGCACCCAATACTCTCGGTTTCTCCACCGTTGTATAAAATTCTGGACAATTGTTTTCATTACGCGATCGATCTCTTCCAGTACAGTTTACCAACTAGCAAATTGCTTGAGAACAATCGGCCGATTGTTGACTATTCTAAGCACTAACCACCAACCAGAATGTCAAGTTGACCCAGTGTGCGCGCTATATAGCAAAACGCCCGACATAACTATCGGCCGAAAGAAAGTCTGTAGTTTCGCGGGAGATCTAACTAACGTACAAAAATCGGCCGACTTGAGTCAATAGCTAAACCTAACTAAAAAAAATCAAAAAACTAAACTGAATTCAAAATCTTCAACATCATTTAATTTAGGTCTTTAATTTAGGTTGTCTCAGAACGATCCAACTATTTAGAACGATAATAATTTAAAATTGTAATTATTTATTGATTGATTCCAAAATGTACGTGAGATAAATAACGACCGTTTCTTTGGCGACACTCTTTAAAACCTTTTGCGGACATTATTTATTAAAAAGAATTTCGTATTTTCATGAGCAAACACATAAGACTTTATAACCAAGAAAGCAGCTAAAAGCCTAGGCTTCGTCACCAGTATTTGCAGACCTTTTTCAAATATTCATTGCATTAAATTCATATACTTTGCCTATGTCCGTAGCATTTTGGACTACGGTAGTTCAATTTGGTCGCCGCATTACATTATTGACAAAGAGAAACTCGAAAGGACACAAAATAATTTTTTCCGGTTTCTCAACTACCGTACCGGCAAACACGCGGAAACTTATATTAATAACTGTCGTCATTATAAATTATTGACAATGGACGAAAGGACGAATGCTCATGGACATGTTACTTCTTTACGATATATTGTCCGCAAATCTGGACTCGCCGGAACTTCTTTCTGGTATTTATTTTAGAACCCCAACTACACGCACGCGCCAGACAAAACTTTCTCCGAGGCGGACCCGTTTCTGGAATCTAAAATAAGTTCCGGGAGGAAATAATACGCAATTTTTTTAAATTAACAGATTAAATACTGAACAAGTGCCCAGTCGCTTGCTGACAAAAGTCAATTAGTTTGTAAGTTGTACACAATTTATTTTTTCTTTCTTTTATTTATGTTTAGTTTAATATTACATTAATAATTTAAATAAAACTACTTTTTACGGATTTTGTCGCGTTTAATTTTGAACTATTTTTAACCCGACGTATCGGGCGCTTTACAGCACCCATGGTCACGGGGGGACTGAGGTGACAGTTCTCCCGATGTCATAGTTAACCCGGAGTACCTTCAGCTTTTAATTATTATTTTTGGGTCCGATCTACGCAGAAAGAGCTAACTGTGTCTTGAAGCCTTGCAGTGGTATGCTTAGTTTTTGATTTAATTTATTAATAATAGGATCCCAAGCCGGTGGTAATACCCAACCATCTTCCCTATTGAAATTAGGATGTTTTTTTAATTTCAATAGCCTCGCGAATCATCCTTGGTAGGAATCGGTGTTCTTTTGCAAGGATTTGTGATCTATCAAATCTGATGTAATGGTTGGGATGATCCAGAACATGGTCACAGACTGCAGACTTCCTAGAGAGTCGATGCTTCACATCAGCTATATGTTCTTGAAAGAAACAAAGACAATTGTTGTAACTATATCACCAAAAAATTATATCGATATAATCGTAATTTCCATATAAAAGGCAGACTCAAAATCTTTTAGGTCTGATTTTACAACCAGCATAACTACGTTCTTTTTGTTGTGGCAAATACATGTTTTTTTTTTCATAATGGGAGGAAACATTCAACATTTTTTAATATCTGATTTATGAAATAAAATAACAAAATGGTGATATAACCATTTATTTGAATAAATTGTTATATTTAAGTTCGTTTGCAACACCATGGTGTTTACATTGACATAAGTGAAAGTAGCAATATAGTAAACATTTTTTTTTAATTTTTAAATATTTTTATTATTTATTACTCGTATAAACGTATAATCGTTACTTTATCATCATAAATAAAACAATGTCTCAGTCCTTCTTCACAATTTTATTAAATAATACGGTTATACAAAGAAAATAAATTAAAAGCCAGATTTAAAATCAATCATTCGTTGGTAATATAAAAATTCTAAACAGACTCATAATAATGGATAATAACCGTCCGGGGCAGCGCAGCAGTGGGCGTGGGCCGCACGCCGGCCGCCACCGCGCACAACAAACCGGCAACGTACAAGTCTATAAAAAGCGACTCTATAATATAAAACTGGGAGGGAGCTCCCGCACCTAACATCACGCCGCTACAAGCGGCCTTAAAACTATTATACACTTATAGAAAATCACAAAATTCAAGCGGAAATAATAGGAATCGGAATAGCGACACGCCTCGCCTACGCGATGACGTCGGGCAGCAGCGCGTTGTCGGGCAGCGGCGGGCTGGGCGGCGGCTTGGCCAGCTCGTCGCCGTTCGAGAGCCCGTTCTGTGCAATCTGCTTCTTCGGTATTTCCACTTTTCTAGGGCCAGTCTTCGCTGCAGCGTTTTTCACGCCTAACGGACCCTGCGTATTTAAAAAAACATTTCTTAGTCGTAAAAGATATCATTTTTTACACGCTTTATATTAGTTTCACTTGTATGTTTGTTTGGTTGTTTGTATGTTTGTATGTATGTTTGTAACCGACTCCTTAGGGCTCGATTTTCTCTAACTTTGAACGATCCGATTTAATTCACATTTTGCACACTTGTCAAAGACCAATGACAATGCAATAATTCGACTAAAAATAAAAAAATAATAGTTTAAAAAATTAAAAAAACTCTTTTATTGAAAATCCAACTAAATTACTCAATAGATGGCGCTAATATGTATTATGGATGTATTATAGAGGCCATCGTCTTAAATTAGTTTGTAACAAAATAAATAATAGATTAAAAATACACTTTTATAAATAAACAAAACTAAAAAGTAGAAAATAAATTTTAAGAGTATTTCTTAGTTTTTTAACACTATTATTTATTTATTCAAAAACAAGAAAATCTGGTTGTAGGATTCCTTTGCAGAAATCCATCGCATTGCCAATCATTTAATGATTCGGTTTGGAAGGCACTGTTACTGGTATAGTTACAAGGCAAATAAGAGAGATAATTACTAATGTTCTGGATGACACATTTTTGTTTATGGGCAAACATTGCACTTACCATCAAGTGAAACATTGCTCATCTTGTTCTTTCTTTCATAAAAATAAAACTATTTGCATAATGATTTCTTCTACTTAGATTTAAACTTTCTGCACCTAAGATTTGTCACATCATCTTTTCAGACCATCACAAGTCTGAGATTATAAGGATGAAATTCAAAAACATCTTGTCTTCATAAAATATATAAAATGAACTACAGGGAATAAAAGGTAATCTTAAAATTAGTTAGGATAAGAACTAAATTAAATAATTAATCATTCAAAACTATATTTCTGAACAAGTCATGGGTGAACAACTTGATAAGACTTTTTATTTCTCAAAATTTACAATAATTCAATATTATTCATACATTTTGTAAAAAAATTCATAATAACTATTACATATTCCATAAAAAAAAGGTTATCAAATAAATTAGGATTAACAAAATTATATAAAAAAAAACTTTAAATTAGCTGCCCTGTAAAGTGTCTACTTGTGTGTTATTAGAGAGATATTTTATCGAGATATGAACTTATTCACGCCATGTACGGATTTAGTAGTTTAGTTTTTGTGTGATAAAGCTGCTCTTGTTTAGTTAGTTTAAACTTTTAATTATTTACACCTAAAGTGACGAGATAAGCCAATTGTTCGCCTGATGGTAGGTGCAATGTCTGCCCATAACAAATGCTGTGTCACCCAGAACATTTCTGTGTGGCATCACACTGTGCCCATCACCCTGAGACATCAGTTCTTAAGTCTCACATGCCCAGTGATTACACTAGCTCTCAGTGCTCTTCAGAACGAAACACAGTAATGCTTGGACACTACTGCTTCACGGCAGAATAACTGGCACTGGGGTGGTATACATACCTAGACGGATTCCTGCCTAGAAATCCTACCACCCGTCATTCGATAGTGTACCTAAACATAAGATGTGGCTGTAACTAATCAGCATCCACTACTGTACCTTAGCAGGGGCAGTCCTCGGAGGCGCTGCCTTGGCTGTGATTCTCTTGTTGGCGAGATCCTTGCTCTGCTTATCCAGTGGAGCTCGGGCAGCCATACGGGGCACGGCAGACCTAATATAATTTGAAATAAATTAACTATGTTAGCAATTATAAGCAAACTGAATGTTTATTAAAAAACAAACATATGACAACCCTCAACACATTTGTAACTGTATTTTTGTATTGTATTTTTGATAAGACTAAAGTTTGTTACAATTAAATACATTTTATGAACAAAACATTAGTGTAGAATCAAACGTAAAATAGACTTTTCAGTCTAACTGAAAGGATATAACTTAAAAAGTTACTTGAGGATTTAACATGCGCTACCAATCCTCCTGCCAAGCATTGTGATTACTGCAAACCCCTTCTTCTTGAGCGATGCCTATGTCCAGTAGAGAGACATAGATGGAACATGACATTAACAAGCAAAAAAATTTCTGAAGTGTCACCGAACAAATATAGCGTTTAATTTGTCTGTAATCGGCTTTAGGTGTACAAAACAGTAAACACAAGATGTCTCAAATGAAAGTGTACATTTGTTTAGCTTATTGCGTAAACGCAACAAGTCTGAAGTGGTATGCCAGTAGACTGCCTGGCTTTAGGAATATATCAGCTATTTAGCACTCCCCGAGAAAAGACCACGTTTTGTGCGAGAATTTTACAAAAACTGATACGGCGACTATAGCAAGGAGATAATTTTGCAGTCATAGTGGTTTGCGTAATTTTAAAAGATGCGCCAACGTCAAGTATTCCTCGCGTGCGAAAATGGGTCAAGAAATTTGAAGAGACCGGTCCAACAATGTATAAACTGAAATCCGGGCGACCTAGGTCATCAAGAAAGAACGAATACGTGGATAGTTTTAATCAGTCTGTCCGTAATGATCCGAACCTTTGCATTCGTAAGCGCGCCAGTGCTTTAAATCCGCATAGATCATCAATCACTACACTGGTTCTTGCACTAAATATAAAAATGTATCTACAAAATCTAGTTGGTGCAGGCATTAAAGCCCCAGGAGGCCAGTCATAGGCTTCAATTCGTTAACCATGTGACGCATTTCAACATTTAACAACATCTTGTTTTAGGATTAGGCTCATTTTCATCTCAACAAGCATGACATTGTGAACAAGCAAAATTGCCGTTACTGTAGCACAGCGAATCCGAAACGCAAACATCACAAGAATTTAGCGGCCTATATTTCCTAGTGACTGTTTGGGCTGCGATGTCGGCGCGAGGAATAATTGGCTCATACTGTTTTGAAATCGAAAGGAGATCGCAGTTTTTTTTACAGTAAATTCAAAACGTTACGTGAAGATGTAAGACGACTTTTTACCTGAACTGCAAAACAGTCCTGGTTAAAACCAAAGAACATGGTTTTCAGTAAGACACACATACACAATCTCTGTCACGAGTTCGTGAATTTTTTTCTGGAAAATTAATATTCACGAGACGTGATATAAAGTGACACTCCCACGCAGTCCTGATTTGAGCCCTATAGACTTTATTCTATAGAGATATCTCAATTCAAAAGTGAAAGTCAATAAACCATCATCTCTGGCGCAGTTGAGAGTAAATATTAGTTACGAAATGGCAGCTATCACGCAACCTACATGTCGAGGAAATTTTTCGGTTCGTTTAAATGAGTGCCATGGGCGTGATGGTTTACATTTAGATGACATTATTTTTAAGAAGCAAATAGTACAAGTATATATAAATAAAAATCAATTGCCGCATTTATGAAAGATCATGACTTGAGAACGGTTCAACCGGATTGACAAAGTTTTTGGTGTATTCATAATTGTCAGGACAAGGTTTCTATGAAAGAAAATTTTGCGTGAAATTTTAGGTGGTGTTATGTTAATTAAAAAAGGTAACGCACTTCTCAATAACACACAATAGGACTTCTGTTTCGCGACAATTTGTGTTTTGCTCAAATGTTCGCTCCGGCTGGGTTCGAACCTGGGATTCGCTGCGTAGAAGTCAGGTACTATGACCAGGCTACGCGGTAGTCAAAAACACATACATATAGTCATTTAAGGGGTAGGCAGACGCCCCACACGTAGTCCCCTTTTCGTCCTCGCGGGAAACGAGACATGACAGATGGACGCCAATTTGCCGCCATTTTGGTAAGAGTAAGAAATGTTTCGAAATAAAATTGATAAGAATTTTTGACAGTGTGTCAGTGACAGCATTGAATATTATCGTGTTAATCTGCACGAATACAGGCTGCCCGTACAATACCTTAGTCGTCTCTTACGACACCTCGGTAGGAAAAAGGTAATGTTATTCTACTCTGCCGGACACCTCTCAAAAATATAAAATAAATATTACGTAGTTGCCATAAAGTAACAACATTGTTTCTGTATTTTAGTGGATTATGCATGTAGTTAAATAGCTAAACTGGTAGGTGAAATGCTTTGAACTTACTTAGCGGGTGGCGCCGCGGCGGCGGGGGCGGGGGCGGAGCGCGGCGCGGGCCGGGGCGCAGGCCGGGGCGCCGCCCGACCGCCTGCTGCCGGCCTCGGCGCAAGCTTCGCATTCGACTTAACGTCACCATTGGCGAGAGGTTTCTTTTCAGGCGCTTTAGGCTTTGTGTCCTTCGGTTTAGCGATGGTGGGGGTAGGGGTAGGGGCGGGAGCGGAGGCGGTGGCAGCCACGGTGGCGGTCGTGGCGTCGTCGACTTCAGTTACGGCGGCAGCGGTAACGGTGGCAGCGGCTGCGGTCGTTGCCGGCCGAGCGGAGGCCGGTCGTGTGATGGGTCTGGGCGCAGCGGTTCCGGCGAGTGGCTTCGCTGCAGCTTTGGGTGCAGGCTTTGAACCCGGTGGCTTTGTAGGAGCGCGTGCTGCCGGGCGAGCTGCCGGTGCAGCCTTGGCGACCGCAGACGCCGGCGCCGACCTGGCTGCCGGTTTCGCGGCGGGCGCCGTCGTCTTCGAGGATGGCGTGCTGGGCTTAGCGGTGGCTGCCTTTGTGGAGGGTGCCGAAGATTTAGCGGTTAAAGACGACCTTGCGACCGCCGGTTTGGGGGCCGAGGGCGTCCGCGCGGCCGGCGACGCCGTTACGGTCGAAGGTTTCTTTGCGGCGGATAATGGAGTTCGCGGTGTCGTGCTCGGTTTAGGAGCGGATTTCGGAGTACGCGAGTCGAGTTTCGCTGTCGGCGTCGTCGGGGACTTCTTTGTGATTGGGGTTTTTGATTTCGTCTTGGTCGCAGCGAGTGTTGCCGCGGCGGCCGCTACGCCTGCGGTGACGGCCGTCACCACTGCGCCGGTGTCGGCTGCGATTGGCGTTTCGCTTACTGGAGGGATATCGAGCGAGGCGGGCGCGGCGTGCGGCGGCTCCACGGCGGGGGTGGGCGGCGGAGTCGCAGCACTCGGTTGCACGGAATCCTCCTGATGAATCTCATTAGTTACCGGAACGCAGATTTCTTGCGCCCGAGATTCAGGGATTCCGATGTCGATATCTGTTATGAGTTCGGTCCGCATTTGTGGTAAATCTATAGGTTCGTCAGGTACTATATCCGGTGTGGGCCCTGTAGTACTTTCAGCAACGATTAACTCTAGTTGCGACGTGACGTCTGACTCTGCTGCATTTGCGACTTGTCCTTGTGGAACCTCTGGTGATAGTCTTGATTCACATGTCAAATCTGTTACTTTATCTTTAAATTCCGAATACCGAATATCTTCAGTTGCGGGAAACCGGGGAAACTGGAGACAACGCAGGAACTGGAGACGTCGCAGCAACTGGCGACATAGCGGGAATTGTATTCATCGTAGGTACTGAGGTCATCGCAGGTACTGGAGACATCGCAGGTACTGGAGACATCGCAAGTACTGGAGAGGACGCAGGTACTGGGGACGTCACAGGTACTGGAGATGTAACAGGAGCAGGAGATGTAACGGGAGCAGGAGATATGCTGGGAATCGGCGAATCCGTCGGTACTGGAGTTTCTGCAGTAGTAATGATTTCAAGTGGTACAGTGGGTGATAGCATTGAAGTACTTTCTGGTCGAAGTGTAAGTTCCACCGCTTCCATTTCTGTAACCGTTTCTGAACCTAATTGCGTTTCCATTAATACAGTAGTTTCATTTGCTTCAAATGTTTCTATCGGAGATGATTCAGGAGGTATAGGAGATTTATTTTCTGATAAAAATTCTTGAGCCAAAGAAGATTCAACTTGCTGAATTTCATCTATTGGTAGGGTCGATTCACTAATTATCGATTCTGTCGGTAATGGCGAAACTCTTGGGGAAGATGGCTCAACAAGCAGTGGTGATTTAGGAAGTGATTCATCAGCTGGTGAAGGTGACTCCCTAGGTGATGCTAATTCAGTGTGCAAGGGTGATAACCTGTCTACAAATTCTTCATTAAGTTTGTGCGCCTGCATCGGTTCTAATTTCTCAGTAGTACTAATTTCTTCCATTGTAATATTATCTGTAGGTAGTGGTGAATCACTTGCAACATCTTGTGCAAGTACCAAACAATCTTCTTGAATTGATGGCTCAACATGCAATGGTGACTCTCGCTGTAATGAGTCCTCTGTAGGCAAGGGAGAAGCAGCTAGAGATGAAGGTTTAATTAATATGGCGTTATCACTAGCCAATAAAGTATCACCAGGCACAGGTGATTCAACAGGCAGAGACGAGAAGTCTGCAACTGATTGTACATCTATTGGAAGAGGCGAATCACTTGCCAAATAAGAGTCAATAGCCAAGTTTTCTTCCAAACACTGTGTTTCTTGAGGTAAAGGTGAAAAAGATAGCACAGGGGATTCTCTAGGAAGTGGAACTTCAGCAGGTAGAGGTGGTACAGTGCTATCCTCTTTTGGTACTGGTGATGTTTGTTCAAATGTTGAGTCTGTTGGTAAAGAGGATTGGACTGGTATTGGTGATCTAGACTCCAATTCTTCTGAAAACTCATCTATAGGCATGGGTGATTTATTAATCAAAATTGGCGATGACGGGACTTCATCACGTTCAGTTGGCAATGGAGACTCATTAGGAAGAGGTGATGCCACTGGAGATTCAGATGGTAATGGTGATTGTGAAATGAAATTATCCTGCACTTGTGTTGATAAAAATTCTGCCTCAAGCCGGATTTCTGGTACATCCTTAATCTTAATATTTTCTAATAAATCAGACTTATTATCTTCATTATCATCACGTAAATCATTTTGTGCAAACTCTTTGGAAACTTCGATTTGGACATTTTGTTCCAAATCACTTGGTACTTGATGCATAATAGCTTCAGTTTGATCGATTATTGCCGATTGTGAAGAAGACACCTGCTCCTCAATTGAATCAGGCTGATTGACATCACCACAAGTACCTTCCAAAGTTAACTCGTTTTTAATCTCTTCTTGCCGATAGTCACTTTCAAATTGGATTTCTTTTTCTCTTTCAATATCATTTTTGAAATCAGGTATAAATTCTAAATGTGTTAGTGGGGACTCATTACATTTATTTTCTATTTCAATATCTTGAGATATTTCATCAAGGGGAGTAATAACTCTTAGGTCTTTCTCACTCTCTGAATGATCCTGTATATCCTCATTAGCAAAACCTAGTTCCGAACTCTTTCCATCTGGTATTTCAGGAATCTGCTCAAACAGTAGCTTATGAGATTCAGGGGTATCAGTCTGCAAAACTTCTTGTGGAGTATTACTGCACTCAAATTCAACATTGGAATAAGTTTGCATGTTATTCGGATTGACAATATTAAAATCCATGAAATTATCTAAATTAACAACATTGTTGACCACAGCATCTGTCCGATCATCAAATTTTACTATGTCATTGTTTGGTTCTTGTATGTTTTCTGTTGAAAATAAATCAATGTTTTGCTCTGGAGAAACATTTTCCTTATCATTTTCAGTTATGTCACCGCAAGCGCCATTTGGCTGTATATCCTCATCATCACTGTCAGGTAATGGTTGGACAGCATTAAGATCAACATGACAATCACTTTTGGTAAATCTTTCACAAGTATCATCATCTTTTTCCTGATAAAAACTCATACTCATAGGATCTCTTTCTTTATTTTTAAGCCTTTCAAATAGTTCATCATCTCTGTCATCAAATGGATTTGACTCAGTGTGTGCTTGGAATACCTACAATTGAAAAATATTATATTTTAAGAACTTGTTCATTTTCTTAAATAAATAATTTAAAGAAATCTATAAATACCTGTATATCACAATAATCAGTTGTGTTTTTCTGTATTCTTTCAAATTCTTGCATAAGACCAGTATCTTTTATCTTATCAGATTCAATATCTACATTAAATCCAAAATCGAATTTATCATTTCCATTAAGTTTTTCTGTTGCACCATCTATTGAAACATTCTGAAACATTCAAAAGTTGTTTTAAGATTCAAATTGCAGTCACAAGTCTTCTCTCTTCCTCAATAATATCACAATATCATAATTTTATTAGGAGTAAGTGACATGAAACCACCCAGCCATTCAAAAATAAAATATGTCTTACATACATTCATTTTTAATATTTATGACTAATAAAGTTCATATTTTTGGCATCATTTCACACTAGTATTTCTTGTGTATCGGTGATAGCATTTTTACAGACATAAATTTCACATGGACAACACAACCAGACCCGAGAACCAACTATTTGTGTTTTGCACAAATATTTGGTTTGGCTGTGATTCAAACCCAAAGCCTGTGGTATGAAAGTCAGGTCAGACAAAGAGTTTAATTCAACTCATGATTTTCATTTCAAGTTAGTTACAGCTTTGAACTTTGTGAAATGTTTAGATAAATTTACTTAGACAAATAATATCAACTTAAATTAGAAGACTAAGGTTTAACCTTAAGTTGATTCAGTCACAGTGACCACTTACTATCAGGTTGACTACTTAGTCTATATAGTAGTAAATAGTCACTGTAACTCATAGACAACTACATTTATCCTGTTTCCAGAAATAAAATGAAAGCCATGGTAGTTCGGGCGCCAGCAAATGAGCTGTGTTTATTACCTGGTGCAGGCAAAACTAAAAATTGTTTAGCAAATTTAAGTTCTGCTTTATCACATACTCAGTGGTAAATGAAAACATTGTGAGGGAACCTGCATGTCTGAGGAATAAAAATATTTCCAGGACATGTGAAGACAACCTACATACATAGGTCTTTCCTGCTACATAACACTCTCAAAAAATTGGAGGCACAGGCTCTGCAGTGGGACATTTATAGGCTTTAACTTAAGTTTTTTGCACCACTGAATGCAATAAATATTAGCCATATTTCATATAACAAAATAAAATGAAAATAATTTGAAATTACTGTCTTTTATGATTTCGCTAATGTTTTTACAAAAGATTTTTGTTATTGGTTTATGATTGGGAAAATGTATAGTTTTACAGGTTTTTTTTATTATTAAACAATACAAATATATAATGCAGTTATATTATTTGTCTAATGCTTTATAATATGTACACAATTTGATTCATACTTAATGCAAATTAATTTTAGTATAATGATAGATTTACTTCACTTTCTTTCTTCTTTATGTGTACAAACCCTAATAATGTAAATGAGGTATTTAATGATAATTTTGTATAAACATTTTCCAAAAAAATGTTAATACAGTATCAGCATCAATGCAAAATGATAAATTATGCAGTTTATGTTATATTTTGTTCTAACTCAGATGTGACAACAAAGTGCATTCTTAATATTATAATCGAAGTAAATACACTTTCTTTTCAATTTATGGTCTTCCTAAATAATATTAAAGAAGAATAGTTTTTAACTTTTACTATAGAGCCAAACATGAAATGCCCAAAACAGCAGCCATTTACTACAAAAATTACCTACTTGACCAAAATATGGGGCAGCTTATTGTTATTTGTGATTACAGTGTTAGTAACATTGCATGCATGATATTGCATGTGTATGTTTGTGCAACATCTTGAGCATTAAGGAATCAATGAATAGCACAAATGTTGGATATGCAAAAACATAAAATGTCAGTGGTGAGATTTGGTTGTGTTATGATTGTCCTTGTGTCTCCACACTGCATCCGGACTTGAACGGATCTGGATAAGTAAGTGCCTGTGCTTGCACTTACAGTTGTGGCACTATAATATCTCATGTGCAGTTGATAGCTTCAGAGAGTATTCAGAAGTTGTCGGTGTGGTCAACAATTGGCCAGTGCAACATCAAAAGTTTTATAAAGCAACTATACTAGAAGTAACAAACAATATAAGCATAGTTTTTCTAAAAGTGTTCACATTTGAAATAAAAAATGTAACTATGACAACAGAAAAAAGCTTACATGATGACCATTAAGATGTTCAGAATTGTCCAAGTCTAGTAATTCAGCAGGCCTGATTACAGCTTCAGTCTGGAACTGAGCGACATCAGGAAGCTCAATATCATCCATGGGCAGTGGTTTGCGTGGTGATTCTGCTAGCAACACATCTGACCCTGCCACTGCCCCCGGCACAAAGACAGGGGCATCAGGATTTAGAGGTGAACTGTTCATGTCTACAGAACTGCTTTCCCAAGCCGACTGCAAATTAATATATACAACAGTAAGCATAATTTTCTAAGAAATTGTGGAGCTTTTTGACTTGAGGCAATAACCCTAAAGAAGCATTAGTTATTATGACTGCTTCAGAATTTGTACATTGATGGTTTTGGTTTGACTACTACTACAACACAGTAGGTCCTTAATTCTAATCAAACTATAAATTATAGGTTTTATGTATACAATAGAATTACAATAATTTATCCTCAAATGTAAAATTCTTCTTATGATTGCATTGCTGAGGCTCGTTGTTGACAATAAAAAGGTAATAGTGACTAAAACACCTGTGTTCAACCACTGTAGACCTTTAATAACCTAAACAATAGATAAAATAACAGGAATATACTGGGAAATATTATTGTGATGTAAGAGTGTGATCATTTATAAGAAAATCCGAGTACGCATAAATCACAAAAATGTCTCACACATCAAAAAATGTATTTGAATTTCAAGTTTACTGCTTTATTGTAATAAATTATCACCTTAGTCAAGATATATTTAATAAAAATATACTTACGTTGTCTTGGCAGGGTGTGTCGGAGCGCGGTGGCTCGTCAGCCTCTTCGCTAGGGTTAAGCTCGTCACGTTCAGGCTCACCTTCGCCTTTGTAATAGTTCCACTCGTCCTCAGAGTCCTCGCCGCTCTCAGCTACATTATCCGCTAAGACGCCGTCGACGTGGCCCTCCTCCACTGAATATCAAAACAAAACTAAGCTTTAACACAACATGTCGTATATGCACCTGGCCTCTTCGTAATATCTACACACCCCGCCATCGCTATCAACAGGTGACACACCCTTGCCCGAAACAATATTATTCATTCGTAGACCAAAAACAAAAAAGTACTTTTCTGTACCAGTATTACGCAAGTATAGTTTAAAGTAGTAAAAAGTACAGGAGGAACCGCGTGCTAACGACAATATTTACCGGTCACGAATTCAAACTGGCAAATACTTCGCGGACGCCATTTCGAGTCCGGCTAGAGGAGACACGCCCGAGATTCTCGATTTACTACGTGAAATGATGAAAATACGTAATTAAACATGCGGCCCCTTTGGGGATCCTTTGCCGGTCGACCAAGGAGGGATGCGCCTTCGAACGAACATTCTATTTCCAGAACACCGCTCCGCATGAATCAACACAGAAATAACCTTTCACAAAAATGTTTGGTATGTGAAAATAATAAACAATATTCGCAAGTTCACATACCGTAAACTAAAAATCACTGCACAGATTATCTTTATTTGTGGAATAATATTCGTAGCGTTAAATGTAGACAAAAGGCCCGTCACAATAGCACAGCGATAGAGAACAACACAGATCCAACGAGCGTTCAATGAGCGACTGTGAACGAGACGGGTGGGACGGGAGGAGAGGGGGGCAACTAGCGGCGGTGCGGCACGGGGAGTGTAGACATGCACTCACCTCAGGGATGGCGTTACAACAATTAAATTGGTTAATATTATGAACAAATCCATTATTAAATCAAGAGTTTTTCTGCCTATATAGTAGAAAATTGCATAAATGAACAATAGCCTTGAGCCATCCATAAAATTGCTGCCGACAATAATATACAACATAAATCCCTCACACAAAACACCCCATTAGATTCGGATATCATAATTGATAATTATTAAACATATTCATCAAGAGGACATTTTTCATACTTATTATTCAAGGGACAAGATGCAAAACGTTTGATTATCAGAAATGATTTGTTTACATAGGTACGCCTATACATTGTAATAGTCGGTAACGTAGGCTTTTCTTTCAAACTTACTGTAAACATTTAAACATATAAACATTTATTTAAATTATTATTGGCATGCTTGGGCAAGGTTTATTACAGTTTATTATCGAGATACGCACAAATGTTAACAGCTTCGGTGTTGTATTTTTCATAGAACTATAGCCATAATCTAGGTACATGAATAAGACCTGGAAGAAAATTTAGAATGTTTAACAAACATTACGTACTTTATTATTTATAAGAATTATCTAGAAGAATGTTGTAGGGACATTGTACCTATTTAGTAATATCAAACTTATATAATATTGGATAAAACTATTTTTGCTCGGTTTTAATTAAAACGTTTAATTTCATTCCTTTCATATTCATTTCTATTATCCTATTATCGTGGGTATTATGTAATAAATTAATGCTATCAGACAATCTTAGAAACACAACAAAGGGTGCAATTGTCAAACGAAATTTAAATTCTCATAGCTGGTGATATTAAGTAAACCTGTTTCGTAAATATTTATTTAGTTTAAAAAGGTAAATAGCTTTATTCATAATGTTTTTCACTTCCAGATATAAACGTTAGAACTTCACACATTCAATAGAAACTTTACATGGTCGCCTGCTAAGTCGTTAGTCCTGGGTTCAACTCACTGCCGAAGTACACACTATATACACCACACTATATTTGTGAACACACAAATGACCGATTTCGGATCTTGATGTATTGTAATGATCTGTTCTTGTTTCCGACAGTACATCTGTTTATTATTTTCTTCGATTTTATTTTATACGTTACGTGAGGTACGGGAAAGCGAAGATGAGTGTCCCTATTTGCGTAGTAATTACGGCATTATATATTGCGCAGATAGCATTCCGGAAGACCGGGTTGATCAATTTTGACTATGACGACATCATCGATATAAATATGATCATTTATAGTTTTAGTATTTGTAAGTTATCCGTGTGGACAGACAGGCGGCAAACTCATCTATTTTATTTATTATTTACATATAAAGTTTTTAGGATGCTATTTCTTTCGGATAATTAACTTAAATTGTTTATAAAATAAGTTATTTAAAACTACATAAACATTAACAATACAAAATAAATTCTTTAGAATTATTACATGGAAGACGTGGGAATTAAAGTCGAGTGTCGAACTGTAATTCGTTTGCTTTTCTCCGAGTTTGTTCTAGTTTAAAGGTTTCTACTCTACTGTTGCACAGTTGTAAGTTTTCTGATACAACATTGTATCTTGGGCAGTCTAAAAATATAAACTAGGTCATAATTTATAGCACTCGCAAAACACTTCGAAAACCTTTTCATGAAGTATGTATCTTTAATGTTTTCTGTGAAAATTTATCAACCTTACAAATTTAATATACTTGCATTACTATAATGATAATCCCATAATTTATATGTAGGTACATTTAATTATTCCGTCAAGACACTTGCACACGATAACCACCTGACTTTCCATGAACAGAAGAAATATCTGAGACATCATGTTCGAAATAACATAAGTAGTTTAGAAGTTATGAGGGAACAGATGAATATAAATACATACATATCCACATATGTACATACACCCACATCATAACTCTCCTTTTTGCTTTGCCTTTAATTATAAAACACAGAATGTTAACAAGGTAGGATTCCTATGCAGGAATCCGTCTAGGTAGGTACCACCCCAGGGCCAGTTATTCTGCCGTGAAGCAGTAGTGTGCAAGCATTACTGTGTTTCGGTTTGAAGGGCACTGAGAGCTAGCGTAATCACAGGGCATATGAGACTTAAGAACTGATGTCTCAAGGTGACGGGCGCAGTGTGGTGTCACACAGAAATATTCTCGGTGACACAGCATTTGTTGTGGGCGGACGTTGCACTTACCATCAGTTGAACGTGTTGCTCGTTTAGTCACTTTATACAATAAAATAGACGCTTCAAAAATCTTAGAACGCTGCTTAAAAACTATACAGGACACCCCAGGACCATACCAAAAGGCAGGACGGTTGGCAACTCTGTCCTAGAAGATAGTAAGAATAAGGAAATGGCAGATCGATGTAGAGCGTGACTTACCGGCGTGTACGGGGGGCGTCGGCGGCGCCGGTTCGTTCTGGCGCGCGTCGGCTTCGGCGTCATCGGCGTCCACCGCCGTCTCGGGGCCGAGGTCCTCGCTGTCGCTGTCCGACACGCCGTTGTCGGCGTCTGCCTCGGTTTCGGCGTCGCCGCACTCATCCACGCCCATCGCCACGGCGTCCGGCTTGCGACCGTCCGGCTCGGAGACGTACGGCGGCGCGTTCGACAACGCGTTGTCCAGCCTGTATTGTAAAATTTATAATAATGAGAAACGATCACAAAGTAATAACGTTATTTTACAAATAAGCCATCGAATACATTTTTTGCGCCATATTATATGTCTTTACATTCTGAATTTATTGAAATTTAATAATATAAAACCAGAAGATGGGCAGCAGCATCTTCCTGGAACAATAATAAATAAACTGCGGTTGCCAACCTGCCTGCCAAGCGTGGCATCTATGGCAAAATCCCCCCAAAATGAGAGCTACAAACTTTCGTGGCAATCTGTGGGGGAGGCCTATGTTCAGCAGTGGACTAGTGATAGGCTGAAATGATGATGATGATGAATATATATATAAACATTAAACAAGGGTAGCTTGGACTGTGACCTACTGCGCCTAAATTTCATAGCACGGAAATGACCCTGGTTCGATCGCTGGTGTAAGTACCACTAAAATTATTATTTGTAATTATAGATCCTGATTTACCACGTGCCACGTGCTTTGTAGTGAAGGACAACATCATACAAATCTGCTACAATATTTCGACGTCTAAGTATGCCTATTCGTATTAGATCAGCGTGTTGAATGCGCCATGCTGCACCAGAACTTTATCCCGTGCCTAGAATGGGGGCATTTATTAGCTGTAACTTTTGCTCACATTAACACGCTTACTTTACCCGGTGTTAAAACCATACAACTTTCGTCGATCGAAAGAGGAAGCGTATTTATTTTCCCAAACGATGACTGACACATTCAACGGAACAGCTGTTGCTTACCCGTGCAGTAAAATGTGTCAAGTATTGTATTACGCGCAGGTTTTTATGGTGCTAAGGCATTTCTCTATTGTTTGTATACAAATACTAGTAAATTGATCGGTCACTGTTGACAAGTGTTTATTTTGCATAGTTGTACGTTACTTGGGTTGCCAACCATTTTGTGAAGCGAAATTAATTAAATTCTAGTACGTTGGATGAAAATATATTTTGAGGTAACCATGAAAAAAAATTATAGTTGAAACCTTAATTTCTTTTATTTTTGATAAAAATTTCAAATCTGCATTTTTCAAATTATTTGGTATAAAATATTATGTTTTACAGCACATCAATTAATACATAGTTTAGTTTTAAGAAATAATCAAAAAGTTATTAATACTGGAATTTTATATCAAATTATAACTTTTTATCAACTCGTAATTTCTCAACAGCATATCAAAATCAAAATATAGTACAATACTATACTATATTACGGTGGCAACCCTAGTCAATACGAGAGTGCTATCAGTATTTGTAAATATCTATGAATAATAATTCTATATTAAAGGGAAATAATTTTTTAACTAAATATACGTTGTATGATGATTGACATTTATCGGGTATTAAAACGAATTAGTAATAAGTACATAGTGTTTTTTTATATCTAACACGACACCATAATATTCAACTCGGGACCAATATAAGAAAATGTTACATTTTACAGACAACACATTTTTTGGCGGTCATGACAAATGTTAAATTCGTTACGAAAACGATAAGACTTTCATTTTTACACACAAATGAGATAGGCCATTAGGTTTCGAGGTCGACTGGTTCAAGGTAATTTAAAGTTTTTTTTACTATATAGGTACTAGGTACGTCATATCTTTACACAAGTCCAAACTTGTTTAGCATTACAATGATACATTTATACGCAAAAAACGGGTGAAAGAAATGACAAAATATTATCGCATACTTATATGTTATTCGTTTTCATTGTATCATTATAATTATTGTGTCATTATTATTGTGGTATTGGTGCCGTGACTTTCGAAGCAGGTAATTTTAATAAGTAAATTTTAATAAAACCATGACCAAAACTAGGATTTCTCCAGTAAATAGGATTAGTTTTACAGAAATAAATTGTGCATGCTCAAACAACTCAACAATAAATCTGTAGGCAATACCAGTAATTGTCCCGTGTGAGAATCGAACCTGCGACCCATAGCGCAAAAACCTATAAGATAGACACTTCGCCAACCGAGCCGACGAAGGAGCATAGATAGCTATTAAGAAATGGCGTAATAAAACACGGATATAGAAGTATTAACGACATTGCCATTCTTGTATTCTTTTGTACTAGCGTAGGAAATATGCAAATATATAATTATGTGTCAAAGGAAATTGAAATATAAGTAAACAAGTTAGATAAAAGACTAATACAATTAAAACAACCTGAACATTTGAGAACCTTTACTGATTTTAATGAATATGCAATAATAGTAGATTATTCGCACAATACTTTATTGAAATGACTTACCCAAGATCCATGGGCGGGCAGGTGTCAGCGACGATGTCGCGTGGATCCTTCAAGAACACCACGATTATTGAAATATTGTCTGCGGAGCCCCCCCGCTTAGCCTGCGCGATCAGACGCTTCGTCACTGCCTTCAAGTCATCTGCACATTCAATAAAAATAACCTTATTAACAAACAATCATGAATCAACACTATCGCCTCAAAATATTTTTATAAAGAATATTATTTGTGATGCACTGTCTTAGTACTTAGGGCATTACTGAAATATAAAAATGATCACTTAATTATTGTGATAATATTAGAATTTCGATCTTGTAATATTTGTCAAAACTGGCAGAAGTCCAGTATTTTTTCCGATTTAATACAAAACTCACTATGGATGAATCTGGCAATTCTTTCAGAAACAATGAAAACGCAACCAAACGTTAATGATTCGCAACGTCGCCGTTATATTTCTTAAAATAATGGTGTGCACTGCAGCGCGTGGCAGAGGTGTTGCAAAGTAAATTATGTCGCAATTTTGTTGTGGCACAATGGTGAATAGAGCCGACGGATATGGAGTAATGTTTATGTTCCCATTTGTCACAGCTCGGGCCGACTGCGAGGATGTCCTTGTTCAGTCTCAAGCCTGTTGAATGAGTCAGCGGCGCGGTATGTGCCCCGCATGTAAGCGTGATGTGCCGCCTTTTCTATATTTGATTTGCTATGAGCCGTTATCCCCGTTTGTTTCGATGAACCGAGCCACGTCGTATTAATATGATTCAGCGTATTGCAATTAATGCTAAAATTAGACCAATTTTCTTTTATTAAGTACACTAACACTTGACCGCAATCCCACAAGATATACAGTAACAATGGAACCCAAAATAAACATTCGCTTAGATGAGACTGGAGAATATAAGTTGAAGTCCTCATTTGAAAACATCTTTACTAGTCATCATAACGTAACGTCGCATAAGTGATTTTTAAAAAACTATTATTCAGAGGTGTAGCGAGAGAAAGAGTGTGCGTATGAACATGAGAAGCGACACGTTGAGACAATTTCGTCGCGTGTGTCCCATTCCGAAGGCTATTTGCAAAATGTTTAATGGCCCTAGCGTGAACTTTTTGCGTTACGCCGAGTCGTGACCACACCAGCCAAAACAGAATTAGTCGATGCGCTCATAATGGCTATACTTGTTAGTGTAGCACCTCGATTTGTACATGCCGTGGTTAGACACGCCCCGGCCGGGGTGTGTCTGCTAAGTGCTGATGTACCAATGTACATCGGTCGCTACTCGCCCGTTGCCGCTCCGTGTGCCGTAGACGCCTTGACTTTGCTCGCTATTTCGGGGCGCGGTCGTCGCCGTCGCCCTCGCTTTTTACCCTGTTTGCCCTGGCTTGAAGCCAACCGCGCCCCGACTTCTCTCGTTTCGACTAAGTTATTTCCCTCTAACCAGTTTTGAATTTGATTTACACACCTTAAAATAGCAACGCTATAAACTGTGTAATATAAAATTAAATGTTCATGTAAACGCACGTGTATAGTGAAAAGTATATGGTACAAATGAAATTCAAAAATATGTAAGGGATAAAATGAATAATAATCCTTAAATGCAGTACATCATCATCCTGAAAATAATGCTTCTACAAGAAGCCACAAAGCACTGTCTCTTGAGCTAACTGCATTTGTCAAATCTAGTACGTATTGTAGTATTAAATATGTTATGATCGTAAACTATAACAGCACGGTTTATGTTACTATTATACTGAACTTTTATTGAACTACATTCATCATCATTATCAACATATTGTAACTGGTCCACTATGAAATATAGGATTTGTACAAGTTTGGAAGATTTGCCATACGTTCAGCGGGTTTTTTGACAATCACAGTTCCCACCACCGGTCTGTATATTTTACAGTGGGAGTGATGGATTGATTTAGTCGCCTCAGCAGACCTAACTAATTACAATAAATTAAAATTATGACACATTCATATTTACATTTTTTTAAATATATTTTAGATATAAAATAATTGCCACCCACCTCAAAGTTCCCTTACATAAAGAGACGTAAGTTATATTTACGAAAATAGTCATATTATAAAATAAATGAAACTGTACGATATCCCAAGAGATAAACCCAAGCAATCGGATATTTAATAGTCGGACTAGTTAAATCGCAATCTTCTCTAGACAGCGCGGAAGTCTTGAATGTTTATTAGTTTGATTTATCACGTCATCGGGGGGCCGCACAGGAAGAGGGGAGGGCATATCGGCGATTACCGTCGGCCTCTAACGGTGATACTGATGGAATGCGGTAGCCATTGTTCCTCAGTCAGAGCAAAAACGGAGCATTGCCCGGCGCCATATACTAAAGCTGACAAACCGCCTCTACACCTGTCAATATGAAGAGCTCATGATCTGTTCACATAATCCTCCAGTGATTTGATCGAAACACGCCACCAAATATGAATTGATTTTTACTATCGGCTCGGTGTTGAATTGTAATACAACGAAACGATCCTTCACTAATTTCAATGTTGTAATTCTTATTTCAATACACTTCCCTTTGCCTAAAAGCGATATGTTTAGAGAAAAAAAAATGGTGTTATAAAATAGCTCATTTGTTTGAATGACCAACCAATATTCAATTCAACATATTGGGCATAAAACATACATTGTATACATAATAGTGCGGTATATAAATACTTACATGTACAATTAGAACAATTTATATGATTTTATGTAGCGCTAGTTAATTGGATCGTTATCTGCAAGCTGTCTTTTATATATTTAATTAATTTCAGTCTAGTAGGTGATGAACAACGCAACGCTCGGAACTGCCGTAGCGTAGATCGCGTTGATATTACAAAAGAAAGGAGGAAGTGCCAGGTTCACTGTAGTACATATTTATGCAATACATAAGAAGAACTAGTAAACGATAGCGGGCGTAGGATTAAATCGAAAGAGGCAGACGGCTGCGCGTTGCGTATCAAGTACAATTTCCAGTAAGTTCATCCCGCTCAGAGCGGGTTGCAAGCCGCGCTCCAGACATAGCCTATTCAATTCTTCTTGTCTGTGAACACTTGCGTACAAACCCATTTAAATATGTATGCGCGAGTAATTACTTTTACATCTCGGTTTAACTGAGTGTAGATTGTATTCAGGACTGGATAGATAGATAGGCAGATAGCTAGATTTAGATATCTGTTTTATTATTACTTGTAACAGTTATAAAAAAACAATAATTTTTTAACCTTGAATGTAATATTGAGCAATAAAAATTACCTTATTCCGCAAATATATCAGTGAATAGAAATGTATGGATTATAAACTAAATTCTAATATTGATGTTACAAATCCGGGTTACCAAAAAATTAAATTTCAAAAAGGTTCAATAGATAAAAATATAAAAGAAAACTTTACTGGTGATTAGATTCCTATGCAGGATTCCATCTAAGCAGGTAGCACCGCAGTGCCCGTTATTCTTCCGACAGTAGTAGTAGTAGTATTACTGAGTTTCGATCTGAGGGGCACAGCTAGTCTAGTTACTAGGCATATGGGATTTAACTAGTGAGATATTTTTTTTTATTTTAACAAAACGATGCCCCGAATTCTCCTATATCGTGGGTGCGTTTTACAGACATATATTTCTCATGCACAACACAACCAGACCCAAAAACCAACAATTTCTGTTTTGCACAAATGTTGGTCCGGCTGGGATCCGAACCCAGGACCCGCGGCATAGAAATCAGGTATTTAGGATACCTGATTTCTATGCCGCGGGTCCTGGGTTCGGTGGTTCGACTAGGCCACGCGATTGACGTCATCAACATCATTTATAATTAATTTCTATGTTTTATAATTAAATTTAATATTTAAACCCAACTGAAGTTAATGGGATTTCCTGCATATGATTCGCTGCCGAACTGACATCCGTATATAACACATACGTGAACATTACGAAAGCGCACCACACCGGTGCATTAAAGTATATAGACGTGGGGGGTGAGACCTCCCTGTCCGCCATTGCAGTTTCCACTTAGAGCTCCCACTACCTACCCAGCTATAACTCAAACATATAAAGCCTACGGAAACGCTAAATTGAAAGCTAGCAGACTAGAGAGTTTCGACGAGATTAGTTCGAACCAATTCAATTATGGCAATAGATTGGCCTTTTTATGAAACTGTTGATCCGTTACTGGTAAAAAGTATTGGTAAAGTATATGAGGTTCGCCGGACCGTTGTCTGCGTAGAATCAAAATTAAGTTCGGCTTAAAAGCTATTTTAATAATGGTAACAAACAAAAGTTTGGTAATATTTTTCATCTCCTTGAACCACCTGTAACATGCCTACTGCTGGACATGCGCCTATCCTAAGTTGGGAAAATTTTCCGTTATCGTCACGCGCCATAGGTGAATTGGCCATAGCAGAACCAAACCCGCCTTAGACGCTGCTAACCCCCTATGGGTTCTCGCTTTGGTGTAGAAAAGGGCCTTGGTAACCGTGTATTGCTCACCAACAGTGAAGCCAAGGGGGCGATCGGCCTGTAGCAATAGGCTGTACCGGTTTCTTCTGTTAAACCCCAGCGTGGTTAAGAAAAAAGGTACCCTTTGTTATTTAAGCATGCAAACAAACCCTCGGGTTTAATACATTTGCAAGAAGAATACCCGCTTAAAATCACACCAATGGTATGTTTATCATTATGGTAATGAGTTAAGAGACAGATTGAAGAGTCCCCTACGATTGCGAAGGCAATGCCATGGCCATGAAGGAAGACCTACACAGAAAACTAGAGGCGATTGAAAAGTGGTCGTATCGTAGAATGTTATGCAGACAATGGACGGACAGTCACTTATGTTGAAGCCCTCTTACGTATGAAAGAAAATGTGGAACTTGTATGTATCATTAAGCAAGGGAAAGTCGCTTTACACGGATACATTTAAGAATCACAACAGCTGAGAAACTTCCGCGAGTGAACTGGCGTCAAGATAGTGGAACAACTGCTCAGGCTCGCCTTGGACAAAGATCTATCTTTGTTGACAGTCAACCTCCGAAATCTATTTCGGAGGTTGACTGTCAACCTCCAGAGGAACGTTGGAGACAACCTAAAGAAGAAGAGTGACGAGTAGCGGAGCCCTAATTACTTGGCACGTGGCATCCCACCATAGTCCTCAGGGTAAATACACATTTGGCGAATGATATTGCCAAGGAAAAGGGTAGCTACGCGCCAGATCGGTTGGTCTGATCTGGGGAGGACGTCTCCTCCAACTAGTAATATTTAGATATTGTATATATTGTTCACATCTCAGAAAACTTTCAAAAATCAAACATTCAAAAATAGCGCGATTATGGATATATGCGAATATTTATTGAGCTTCTCATGATGTAACATAGATGTCGCTACAAACAGCAGGAATATAATTCTCATATCCCCGAAATAATACACGATGTTTTCTTTACAGATCGTGATAAAAAAAGAATCATTGAAATCCGTACACTAGCACACAGTACAGTATCCGCACGCGTAGTTTTTAATGTCAAACACCTGTTATATATATATAACTAGGGCTTAACTTATGGCCTGAAATGTTTGACTGATTTCGAATAAGAAACTTTTGCGAAAAGAAATTAATATTGTTTCATTTTAAAAAATGGAGTGGACCAAAAAGGAAGAAGAGTTTATTGCGCGCCAACTGAGATTTTTAAACTTCTGCAAAATTTGTAAATAACGCAGAGGTTCGTATACCGTACCATCAAAGTTCTACTTTTAGCGAACGTAAAAAGAGCTGCCGGTAAGGATACCAGCGGTCATCAAAGCAGTGCGGGCGCAAAAGTAACGAAATCCCGTTCGCAAGCTAAAAATTTTAGCCCTCCAATTGGGTTTAAGCAGAACTACGGTCAAAAGAGTGCTAAATGAAGACCTGAGACTCCTAGCTTATTGACGAAAAACAGGGCATGATCTTAATGAGCGTCTGAAAAAATGAAGGCTTGAGAGATCCCGGGCTTTGGTAAGGAGTTACGGTAAAATTCCGCGAAATCCTTTTTTCAGATAAACTTACTTTACTTACTTTACTAATTTTCTTTTCATATATATATTTAATACAAACTTCATAAGCCGTAAAACAGAACTTTGACCCGACCAGGTATACACTCGTACGTATTCCTTTCCCGAAATAGACACCCACTAAGAACGGCTGGAAGAAGGGACACATTACACCCATGGCGCGTAACAATTAGTAATATTTATGAAACTATGACGACTGCAGACAATAATTTTATCGTAAATAGTAATTGTCCCGGGTACAGTGAAAAAATTAATATTCCTTATCTACAAACATGTATCGCGTTAAGGCGGGGATAAAAAATTATAAAACCCATCTTGTAATTATAAGGTGCATAAAATAAATACAACATAATTTTTATACCTGATTTTTTTTAACAATTTGAACTAATATGAATTCACGTCAGCAGTCGCGTATGTATGTTAACAATGGTACACATAATCTAAGGGCCATCCAACTGAATTCGATTAAATCAATTCATAAAGAGAATTAACAGTCAATCGACACTTGGAGTATGCGTGCGACGCATACAGTGAATTGTGCAGGTGGGAATTGAACCCGACACCGCTTCTGTGGTCTAACAGCAACGATACGTCCATTGTGCAACAGCTGAATAATAATAGCCCCAGTGCAGTGGGTCACAATGGAAAATCGACACTAAACCACTTGACACACAATATGCCTTGCGTTGAAATTAAACGATATTTATGTGGTGGCCCCGCGGGAACACGATGCCTACATTAGGAAATTCTTAGTAATACAAAACCGCACATCGTACCTGACCCGTAATGAATAATTGGCCTTACTATAGTATATCTGCATGGACGAGATTTTTTTATTGAGTTAAGGGACGAGTCGTTCAAATCGTTCACCAGGTCACGAGTGCAACGTCTGGTCACAACAAACAGAACACATCTGTGTGACACCACATTGCGCTCGTCACATCTGTGACATTAGTTCTAAGTCTCATATAATTATACTAGCTATCAGTGCTCTTCAGACCGAAAAACTGTAAAGTTTGCTCACTACTGTCTGACGGCAGATTAACTAACACTGCAATGATACCTAGACCTACCTAGATGGATTACTGCTTAAGAATCCGACCCCGAGTAAGTTGTCTCTACCAACAAAAGTTATTAACTTTTGTTAAAATCAGATGGATGATTCTAACCAGCAATATTATAAAAAATAATATTTAATTAAGTAACTAAAAGCAAATATGGACAGTCAGAACAAAAAATAATTCGACAATTGTTATAGAAGGGCACGCATAACAAACTAATAAATCTAACTAAAGACATTAGACAGTGTTATCTTTATTATTAGGAGGAATCTGAAATATACTCGAAACTAGAAATGTGAAGTGTTAATTAAACGTATACGCAAATAAGCCTGTGGAGCGTGAAAGGGGAGGCCGGTATTTACGGATACATTATCGTAGGAAAACAAACTTGACAGTGGCACTTAGAGCCCTCAGATCGACGTCTGCGAGCAGGGCCCCGGGTGCGACAGAACGCGACAGATGATAAACAACTCCCGTCTGAGAGCTTTCTTCGTCGTATTAAGTATCTAAGCCTACTTAGACGACATAGATTTTTCTATTATAATTCTTATAAAAGATTTGGTAACGTAATCTTTGTAAGACAGCCTTTACTTACAACATATCAAGTTCTGAAGGTCTTTTTATAGAGTAAAATGGCAACTCAAATATTGAGTAAATATTGTTTGTCTTATCTTTGGTTTAAGGCCCACTGAGATCTATGCAAACAACGGTCTTACTAAAGGAATATAACTAAAAAACTACTAAAGCTGTAATTTGCAAAAATTCCAAATTTCAAAAATACTAATTTTATTACTACTCTTATATTGTACCGAGTTCCCGATTAATCTTCAAACTATAATGGTCCAATACTAGATATAAGCCTCTCAGGGACGCTTTGTCGTAATCACCCGTCACCGATCTCTGCATTTTAGGTCCGGCATTTTTAGAAGCTTTTTTAGAGCTGATTCCGGAATTCAGGAGATTTTTCAGGCATTACTCGTCAGGCAGACTATTAGTTGACCCTTACGACACCCACGGGATGAAACGGGGTGGCAGATTTTCTTACATCATCACCACACGACTAGATACAACACAAACAAAAACAAAATCCTAGGAGCTTCTCGTCATAAATCAAACTGATTGAACATAACCAGGCCTAAAAACCAACAATTTTTCACTTGGCATAAATATAGGCTTCGGCTGAGATTCGAACCCAAGACCCGCGGCGTAGTGGACAGGTACTCTGACCATTAGGCCATACGGTCTACTGATGCATAATACTCAAGATCAATAAATATGAATTCAAATTTTTGTCTTAATCTTTGTTACAAATTGTATCTCACATCTCGTACAGACCTTACGCGTATTGCAAGGAGAACATATTGGTTTATATAAAGGAAATATAAACGAAATAAACACTACGAAAGTTTCTATACTCGTACATTATAAGAAAGAAGAAATGAGGTAGCGCGGAAGTTGCTCCATTTGTTATTGCGCACAACTGAGCGTATCAAGTGGAGTGGCAACTTTTATTCACAACGTGCGTTCATCAGGCGACCGGTAATTGGTTCGCGGGAGGGTTAACGTGAGCACGACGGGAGCATGGCGTCGGGAATCCCTCTAATTAACTCTCGCACGGTGCTGTCCGATTGGCCTTGTAATTGGTAGCCGCTGGCCAAGCCGCGTATTGCTTCCGTCACTGCCCGTCCGATTCGCAGCCCATACATACTGATTCATTGGCTTTTTATTAACCGGTAACAACTACCGGCGACGTTGCCGGGTTTAATACATCGTTATAACTCGTTAACGATGTTCTCCAGTCTAAAAGTGAACGTGTTGATGCAAAATGTAACGAATGCAAGTATAAGCTTTACATTGTACGGATGTTTTTATTTTAAGGTTAAATAGTTGTGAAAGAAAATAATAATTAATAAAAGAGTGAAAATGTAGGTGTTTAATAAGATAATACACATTTATACTGCATGTGGTACTCAGTAAGTTTGAGGCTCCGTGTTAGCTATCATACTATCACAAGAGCCCGGAATGTGACTCAATGGACAGCATGCATTCGTATAAAACGACCCAAATTGCTGTAAACTGAGTGTAATGGCACGAAAGGCGAGAATCGGGACAATTGCTCAACACAATGTTCCGGGAAGCAATATACACTGTTAATATTCACAAATGCCGCAATTAAAAACTAGTTATGTTATTTAGGTTTTGTTGGTGGTCTTTGAGATAGGTAACGAGAGAATAGCAAACTTTTCGTATCGTTTTCAATGAAAACTGGACAATCATCAACAAAGCAAAAGCACACGCGGAATATTTATGGTTGAATTAAAGATACACAGATTACAAATACAAATCGCTCGGCATGCGGCATGCCATCGATCGCTGCCGGTTTACGCTTGCTCATGCGCCGTGCTCTAGAATTATTAATCTCTATGGCTTTCATTTACAGACTGCTCATTCCAATCAACAAATTGCGCCCATCACATTCATATGCAAAGGCAGGATCCCACGCAACAAGTGCCACTTTGCGGCGCTTGACAGCTTCAGCCAAGATGAAGCCGGCAGTGCTTCAAACAGCAGTTATTTCAATTTGGTGTACGCAAACATATCTGCGAAATAAAATTTAACGGCGGGTATAAAGTTTTAGGTTTGTCAAGGGGTATAATATTTCCCGAAATGCAACAAAAACGATGTTTATTGAGGCTTATCGCCTGTTATCTACCTCGCCTGCATACTTAATCTACGTAAACAAACGACCGGCTTTATTTCGCGCAGCGAATGTGTTATGTCAAACAAAAAGTCATCGCTATTAATATCAGTATTCACTTGCTGTTTTATTGTAGTTATTACAAACTGCAAGAGATATGCATATATCGTATCTGATAACTATAATTCCCAGTATCGATACGTTTAAGTATGAAGAAAGTGGGGATTATGATTATTAAGTAGTGCTTATTACGGATTGTCGATACCGAAGCGACGTTCCCTGTACAGGCAAACAGGACGTTTTAGCACCATTTGAAACGTGCCAATGATCTCACGTCTTATGTGGGTAGAATATTTTATGCGATTTATGTGACTGTAATAATGCAAATGCGAAATATTTTGATTTGCTTTGGCCCTGCCTGTGTCTATTCGGATAGAAAAATGTAAATTTAGTTTTGGAAACTGCTTACTAACACCCACGATGTAAACTGCACCGCACGTGATACGGGCAGCGACCTCCGTTGCTAGACAAATTTAAAACATACCTACCTATGAAGGCACGTTGATAATTCGCGCGGTACCATATATCTCTGTATTACATTCATGATTCATGCCGTTTGGTCCTTGCGAGTTCACAGACTCTCATCAAATCGATTAATATTATTATAATTATTATAGCCCAAGTCTCAAGTGCGAAATATGTCTTGTATGTTTAAAAACTTTTCGTAAAGTGAATGGAATGCTGGAGAGGAATGTTGGAAAATCGGAGAAACTTACGTCGGTAAAATAAAAATAACATTCGACCGATCGGGATGTAAATGCAAAAAGCGTGTAACGCTTATACCCACAAACATTTTGTAACGTAGGAGAACCGAGCATTAGGGTAAGTAAACCTTATCTTTAATTAAGACAAGTAAGACTGTTTCTGTCATGTGTTACACTGAAGGACTACTTAATTTTATTATTCTATAACGTAAATCCCTCCAAAATGAGACCAAACTTTTGTGGCTATTTATGGGGGAGGCTTATGTTCAGCAGTGGACTTGTGATAGGCTTAAATGATGATGATGATGGGCATCATCGTAAAATTTGCTATGTTATCTGGAGTAAGAGTCAAGGTATTCATTATAGCTGTTGTGACTGACTTTCGTATCACTTTGATTGTACGGCGACACAATCACCTGCAATTCGAAATTATCGAGTACAGTGACCACAGTCGCAGACCTACACTATCGATCAATTTAAAAAAAAAGTTTTTTGAACGCACTTACCATGCTCGTTTATATTCGATGGCGCAATTACAAACATCAAGAGGATTGAAACATGATTAATTAAAGCCTTTAAAGTTGCATACATTTCCAAACGTACAACGCATTAACTGAATCACATCAAAGATGTAAAAGAGTATCACGCGAATGTAAACATATATGGAAGGAAACATGCGCCCGTTTGACTGACAAACAGTCAAAGACGGTTTTATTAAGTTTAAACCGTGACTGTTGCTTCTCAGTATATTTTTCAACAGCTTTTGATGAATTTATCATTGCAGACTGTTCGAGAGCCGAAAATGTAAAACGGTAACGCCGTACAGAAGCGCCCACAGATTTATTATTAAAGAGATTGAATCACATCGGAGCTGTCAGCGGTTGCATTTAACTTCAGTCCAAGATTAGATCTCTGGCCAAATACAAACAAAACAAATTATAATAAAGATTATTAGTCATATAGTACTACATATCGGCGTTATTCGAGGACAACGAACCTTTATCAACGTGTGTAAAATAAGACGTTACCGAACTACACTGCACACTTCCAAGACCTTTAAACGCGGTTAATGACCTTAGTTGGTTAGAAATACATTCGCGTTTTCGTTCCACACCGGGTCAAGAGTGCTGGCGGTGGCGCAGTGAGCATAAGAGACGATTCGCGACCATCGCTTCAGATAAAGGGATCACCGCATTGCATCCTACGGTGAGGTGAAATTTATTGTTGTAGCGACACATATAACATGATTTATGAGAGAAGTTCCTAAGTCGTCAGGTATCGATTTAGTTTGTTTTTAGAGATGAATCAAAACGAATGATTGTATCATGGACAATGATAAATGTTCTGACGATTGACATTAATTGCAGCTACAGGAGTGAAATACAAGCTGATGAATTTGATACAAAAGTCATAAATTTTCATTAGGACATTTTTCTTATTTTAAAAACATTACTTTGTACTTATACTTATATGTAATGTGTCAAATTTTTGTTGACGTTATTTACATAATATGTCTAGAAATTGAATACATATAACGTCAGCCTGTTCACAGCTTCTTCAACTCTGTCCGCCTTGCTCCTTATAGTATGGGGTTTCTCGTACCTTAGACCCAGTCTGTATTTTTCATCAAGCATTTTTTGAAACGGTTGGTCTGTCATTATGGTGTCCAGGATTTTCCTTCAGTCAACTCTTACGACGATGACATGTGATATCAGATTCTCCGATATCGCCCCTACACACTACAAGCCACAGGATGCATATTGTGCTCCAAGGCCATGTAACTAAAAAAAAAAAACAGTTCTTTGCGAGAGTAGCTATTATACGAATACGTATTTAATATGAAGCAATTTTCTAAATAATGTCGGGGAAAACTAAAGTTATCGTTTCGTGAATCTACTAGGTTCTGTAAAAACATAATAGTATCCTATACTGTTCAAGTACTTAATCCTCTTGATAAAACGAGAACCAAGTTATCAGAGTTGTTAAACGAGGAACAATAAACAATTCCTTCATCGATAATTCATTAAAGACAGCGCTGTTTAACTCAGTCGGAACGATCGCTGGTAATCTATTAGTAATTGGTACTGTATCTCGCCAGTTATCGAGGTAATATGAGAGAAAAGAGAATTGTAGTGAGTCATCGGTGGGAACGCGCAACACAGCGGCGCCTCGTCGCCGGGTTTGTTGTGCAAGGCGGTGGTATCGGCTGGGCCGCTTTCTCGAGGATATTTGTTGCGTCGGCGAGCCCGCCTGCGCCTCCTTTACATACAATCGTACATATGGCCTAGCGCGGCACAATGCCGGTGGCGTCCTACATCGCTGACGTCTGAATCACCGGCGCCGAAATATACACTTGTTTATAATTCGCACGATTTATAATAAGACTTTTTGGGACATGAGATTTCTCATTAACGCACTTTTAAAGGACAATCTTCATCAATCTTCGTCAATCTTCTTCAATTTTTCGGTAAATATTTTGTAATAATATCTTCGACTATTATCGGCATTACACATGATCGCCGCAGATTAATATAAATATTATTCCGCAGCGGAGCATGTACAATATCGATAAAAGTTGGCCAAAAATAGTAATGAGAGAATTTCAAAAGTATTTATAGGTTATAGTTAAATGAAATAGCTAGGAATAATTTTATATCATTACTCATCGTCTGCGTTTTTTAAGTCATAGGCCAGCTTCTAGACATGAACCACCCCAATAGATTGAATCTGATGGCTATAATAGTTCCATATAATTATGGTTGCAACGAACGTTGGTAGATGATGCCCTTTTTCCTGTTTTTTCTTCCTTACGCCACCCAAGCATACGTATATAGCCTTTTTGTCGACCGCGTTTCCTAATGGTAAGAGTACTTGACTACGACGCTGGGGGTTCTGGGTTGGAATCCCAGCTGAAGTCATAATTTGTGCAAAAACACAAATTGCTGGTTTTCGGGTCTGGTTGTGTTGTGATTGTCCTTGTGTCTTTGACACTACATCCTAGCCTTTTTTTATTGGAAAAAGTTATGAAACGAGCAAAACGTTCACCTGATGGTAAGTGCAACGTCTGCCCATAACAAATGCTGTGTCACCCAAAAAATTTCTGTGTGACACCACACTGTGCCCATCACCCTGAGACATCAGTTCTTAAGTCTCAAATGCACAGTGATTACGCTAGCTCACACTGCCCTTCAAACAGAAACACATATTTGTATGCACACTACTACTTCACGGCAGAATAACTGGCCCTGGGGTGGTACCTACCTAGACGGATTCCTGCATAGGAATCCTACCACCAGTAAGCCTACCACGGTGTTGCACATTGTTGTATTAACACTTTGGGAATAAAAGTCCTGTGTACTATACTCGTTGCCGTGAAACATCAGTTATTCAGTCATCCCAGTAATTATACTAACTTTGAGCTCGCAGTGTCTTAGCGAATGCTATTTACACTGCGGGTTGCGGATTCGATTAAATATATTTCGGTCTATACGGTCTACAGACTATTGCTCTGGGTATTTGTGTGTGATTTTTTTCTTCCTGTCTTCGATACAGGAGAAATCTTAGGGTGGGGCAAAGTATTTCAAAGAAAAAATATCAAAAAATTCGAACACACTGAATCACAGTACAGTTTGCACATTACGCTTTGCGGCAAAATAGAAATAACTCGTACTCGATGGTTCTTGCCTAGGCAAATTTCTAAATAAAAATTGTTCCAACCTTAAATTCTCTAGCCCGCCACAATTAACACATAATCATCATTACGTATGTCATTTTATGGTAGAACGTAACGAGAGGGGCAAATCGTGACAACAAATGATTAGCTGATAGTAAATGCAACGTGCCCATAACAAATGCTGTGTAACCCAGAACATTTCTGTGTGGCACCACACTACACTCGTCACCATGAGACATCAGTTCTTAAGTCTTATATGCAAAAGTATGTGCAATTTGAGGTATGTTAACACGAAATACTTGTACTTGCGTCTGCAAGTCGGTGGAATCATATAAATCCTATTAAGTTTCTTTGCATATTAATGATACGTACTCGTTATGCAGTTTGATGGACGACTAAAGGAAATGGAAGTAAAATTTCATGGCCTCGACCATTGACGGTGGAATAACCATATCAATTATTTCAGACGCTACCCAGACCGGTGAAGGGCAGCAGCGTCCTGCCATGAGTGGTCATTTTTAGTGACGAGACGAGCAAAACATTCACCTGTTGGTAAATGCAACATCTGCTCATAGAAAATGCTGTGTCATCCCAGACCATTTCTGAGTGGCACTACACTGCGCCCGTCACGCTAAGATATCAATTCTTAAGCCTCATATGTCCAGTGATTACACTAGCTCCCAGTGCCCTTCAAACCGAAACACAGTAATGTTCGCGAACTAGTGCTTTATGGCATGTTTTGGAATGCATAAAGTGATGAAACGAGCAAAACGTTCACCTGATGGTAAGTGCAACGGCTGCTCATAACAAATGCTGTGCCACCCAATTTCTGTGTGACACTACACTGTGCCCATCACCCTGAGACATAGGTTCTTAAGTCTCATTGACCCAGTGATTACGCTAGCTCACAGTGCCCTTCAAACCGAAACACAGTAAGGTTTACACACTACTGCTTCACGGTAGAATAACTGGCCCGGGGCTATTACCCACCTAGACGGATTCTTGTATAGGAATCCTACCTGCATTATTGCAAATTATTAGTGGACTATTTACAGGTTAATGCAGAAGAAGACACCTAGACAAATTTGTTACTTTATCAACATTTGCAACCTTTGACTTAAAAAAGTCAGTGCAGAGAATGTTATATAGTGCCAGGATATAGAAGACGGCCAAGGGCGTGTCAGACTCCGGTTACTACTTCATGTATTTGATTGCAAATAATTTATATGTATTATATTATCCATCATTTATTATTTTGCATAACTATTCTTTTTGGCAGTCTCATTTTTGAGAACCTTGACTTATAACTTTTGCTACCAGACCTTAAAAGCCAAAAAAGCGAAAATATATTACTCAACATTAAAAATACTTTAAAAGCATTCAAATTCATGAGCTAGTGTTTTTATTGTTTTATTTTTGACAACCATGAGTCATGTGAATCAACAAAATAAAGAATTTAGGATTAATTTAAAGGATTTACAGATCACAGGCTGGGTGTCAGTAAATTGTATAAAAAAATTGATACAAGTCAGACTGTGCAGCAATGTAAATATAACAGAATATAGTTGTACAAAAAACTTCTTACAGAACAAATAAAATTCGAAAAGCCACAAAAACTGTCTGGATTGCTCACTTAAGCACAATGTCTCTACTGAAATCTTGTATCGATATTGCATCTTCACTGCCCAGTGGAGCGAGCATGTGGGATAAACAATGTACCGCAACGTAGTCAGCACAGTGACGTGACGGCGCCCAACAATGTAAAAAGTCGATTGTTGGCTAACGTCCGGGATATTTTTATTGAGCAACTTTTTAATTATACTACTTTTACTCAATCATCTCATTGTTTCCTAATAACTGATTGCTATCTAAAATTACACTTCTACGGTTCTAAAAGTCAAAACAATTGTTCAATTTCTCTAGAGAATATTATGAAGATTTTATAGCCGAATGTGTTTGCTTAGTTCTTGTTATTACATTACATACTTTCTGTCTTTCTGCTAATGATTTTCAGTCTCCTCTATCAAGGCTTCATTTCATGTTTTATTTTTGACCACAGATATGTTTCTTTGGACTTTTGGATATTCTTTTAAGTTATACAACAAATGCAGTAATTTCTAAAAGCAGGCTATTTCCAATAAAATTCGTAATGTGCGAACCATAAGAACAAACGTCTACAATACTAAATAACAACAGTTAAACTAAAAAAGGTTATTACGAGTATATAGAATAAAGTGACGAGACGAGCAAAACATTCACCTGATGGTAAGTGCAACATCTCCTCATAACAAATGCTGTGTCACCCAGAATTTTTCTGAGTGGCACCACACGGCGCCCGTCGCCCTGAGACATCAGTTCTTAAGTCTCGTATGCCCAGTAATTACACTAGCTCTGTGCCCTTCAGACCGAAACACTGTAATTTTTGCACACTACTGCTTTACGGTAGAATAACTGGCCTTGCGGTTTTATCTACCTAGACGGATCCTGCATGGGAATACTACAACTAGTAAAGCAAATACACACATTGAATTCTATGAAAGTGATATTATACAAACGCTATATTCTATTTTCATATCCAAAGGTTAGAGAATTCATGCAACAATAAACAGACAGGGTATTCATAACAAATTCTGTTTCAACTTTAGCAGAATTCACTACAAGCGCACCTCAGACCTCAGGCGAATTCTGAATTCCCCCGTAGGATAGCTGCTTCGTTAAACGAGATAGATTGATTGAAATTTGTTAAGAACGGCAAGGCATGCTAAGCAAATCTCGTGTACATTGTAAATTGTAGCCAAGTACCGGCGGGGAATGCCATAAAGATTGTTTTCAGCTTTGTTGGCGTAGTTTAAGTCCTACTTAAAGCTTGTATGTATAATCTACCACCCCATCCCGTGGGTGTCGTAAAAGTCGACAGAGCGAAAATTAAAATCAGAAGATGGGCAGCAGCATCTTCATAGATAGATAGATAATTCCTGGGAAATCTGAATAAATAAGCCGCGCCTGCAAAGCGTGGCAACCGCAATCTATGCGGGAGGCCTATGTTCAGCAGTGGACTAGTTATAGGCTGAAAGAATGATGATGATGATTAAAAGGCGTTTGATAAATAGTATAATAAGCGGGAAAGTACAGGTACAAGGTATAAATGTAAATGTTGGCGGTGTAACAATCACTGAATCCGTAAAAAAATTAGCTGCTCTATATATTTTGGACTATATAGGTAGCTATTTAATTTGGTATGAAGCGGTTTTTTATGCGATTTCATATTTGACTCTTTAGTAAAAGTTACTTGTATTGTTGATGGGTACTTTCACGTAGTTCACAGGTTTATTGTACAACCTTCAAGTATATTGTATAGAATTTCCTAGTGTCTATGATAGTACAAATGAATATTTACTTCAATAGACGCTTCATAATTACCGCCCATCAATCGATCGAGTCGATTGATTGACTCCGAAAGCTATCGGAACATGCACTAACGTGGATATTGTCCCGTAAAATTTGGAACTAGTGCTAGTATGTTTGCGTGAACAAATAAATGCAACAATAACTGCACAAATAAATTATTGAACTTTATATCTAATCTAGACAACGTCTGTTTAGATTATTTCAAAATGATAATAATGATGAATAATGATCAATGAAACTAAGCGGATATTGATTAGTTGATAACATGTACCCGTCGATACATTAATATATATTAATGAAAATCAATAGCCCCATGTATGAAAGATCATCACTTAAGGCTGGACAGATTTGACAGATTTGACTGATTTTTTATTCTTAAAATTGCAGTACAATTTTAGTGGTGTCGGCACCGGGGATTGAACTCAGGTCACTCGCGTACTATGAAATTTTAAGGCAAGCGCCCGGCCCCTGACCTACTACGGCTCTACAGCTGCCTACTTTTGTAATTCTAATATTAAATAATCTACAAATTATTACGTTGAAAACCTTTGCCAAAAATTTTCGAATGAAGTTGGTATCATTTTAACAAAATTTGCATGTACCAACCAGCCTGGAGAAGCAAATCTGCCGCTGTGCAAGAGCACAAACGCTTACCGGATAAAGACGCATTAGTCACCGCCTCAAGGTTGAAAACTGAAGGCTGTACTGGAAAACGAAATGCAATTCTTAAGTCTTAAAAACTTTGTTTTTACTCGACTTGCTTGTATTTCTTAATTATTTTAACTTAAAGTGGAACATAAATATTTAAACGCATAAATATTTCTGCTCCACTTTACAAGTTGCACATGAATAAAGACCAGTACGGTGTCTCCAGCGGTGTTATCCTAAATAGGTAAATTCATTTTTTACACCTTCATATTTCATTATAAATTATCTGAATAGTTTAACGGTACACATAACTAATCTTCCATTATTTCTGAAAATATAATGGCAATATCATTTATAAAACTTTTTCAGTTTGAACCGATTCACCCAGAATGAGACAGCAGCTTTTTTAATAAACTGTGGTGGTCAACCCTGGTATCAAGCATAAACACCATGAATGACTCCATATGCCGGAAGCAAACGTTCAGTAGTGAATCGTAACGGACTAAAATAATGACGGGAGTTAATACTAAATATTTTATTACAAATGACTAACACTTATAATTTATCTTTTCTATTGTTTTTACTTTATTTATAAGGAAGAGATTGATAGCGGGCCGTTATATGGTGGAATAATCGCCGAGTTATTAAATCTGTAGTAATGAATGACTTCTATAGTAAAAATATCAGGCATTTTTACTGCAACTACGTTCTTTCTTGACGTAATAACTTGTTGGCCAATCATTCCCTTGACAACCCAGAATAATGGTGCCATGACTGCATTAGCTGACGACTGCTGAGTTTTTTTTGTCAACCGAAGATTCAACGCATTTACTTTATTTTTTCTTGAGTACAGACGTGTAAAAATGGTCCCACGCTTAACCGCTTTTTATTCCATTGAACACACCGTCGGCACCTTGGCATTATCATTTTGAAAACACCTAATTCGATAACATTTTAAAGTTTGTCTCTTAAAATATTTATGGCATAGAATTGTTATCCAGCAGTTGCCCAAGTCAGTTATCTTTTTAATCTCAAAAAGGATCAAAGCAACCAATCACAACATTTTTAGTTTTCCCGCTGTGAATATAGGGTTTCCAATTCAAGTTTTAACTCGTTTTTAAGCGCCTTGAATAAGGTTATTAAGTTTATTAAACTTGTTAATACGAGTATGTTATCCTATTTTACATTCTAAGTTTCAATAATTACTTAAGTTTAATTAGTTATATTAAATAGTTTTTATATTTTTATAAAGTTTACATACATTTTTATAGTTTACATACATACATTAAAAGTCCATCCTGTTGCTCCTGCGCGTGTACCTAAATGTGAACAGTCATCCATTCCAATAAGGAAATACAGCAGGAGCATTATTATTTCAAGCAATGGATATCCAAATGGTCCGTGAAAATTCTCGGAATGTTTTGATAACACCATATCTAAACGAATAAAAATATAGCATTCTACCTATTATATGTATGAATATCTCTTGTGTATCTGTGCACTTTATCCAAATGTTCGCAGCTCAGCTAAGAACGCAGTGTGCGTGTTCGGGGCCGAGGCCGAGAGAAATCGAAACAACAGCAATTGTAGTAGGTCTATTTTTTTATCAAATTTAAATAATTTCGTATTTTAACAGACAAAATTGTCAATACAACCCCGTAGCATTTCATGTTAAAAAGTAAAGTAATTAATGTGGCTAGCGTTTAAAACAAAGGACTACAGAACAGGGTTGTTGACCGGCGTCAAGGCGATATCGTTGATAGTGCGTATAATAAGTGTTTTTAATTTGAGATAGAGCGGAGCCATTGCTCGTGAGAATAGAACACAAAATTGCTTTACTAATTAAGTTTCGTGTCGAAACGAAATATTTAACGATACAAATTATTCTCATTGTTAACTTCGTTACAAACAGCAGGTTAAACTAGCAGTAGTTGCAAATTTACTGCTAGGAATCCTGTGCAGGAATCCGTCTAGATAGATACCACCGCAGTTATTCTGCCGTGAAGCAGTAGTGTGGAAGTATTTCTGTGTTTCGGTTTGAAGGGCACTGAGAGCTAATGTGTAATTACTGGACATAGAAGTGTTCAGGGTGACAGTCTGCTCGTCTCGTCAGTTTCTCCTTTTAAAAAATTATACTTAAGATTTATTTTCTTTTAGATTTTATTTATTAAATGTAGTGTTACAATACAGTGTTGCAAACAATTTCCACACACACTTATTACTTATTAAAAATAAAGTCATGATTCAATCATCGGACATGATTCTGGGCAAAAGATCTTTACAATTGAAATAATAATAAAGAAGAAACAACATTTTTCTTTAATACATAAAATGCTAATAAAATGTTATGGATGTATTATGTATGCCCACATACACCCGTTGCCAATATGATTTTTACTTATGGATGAAATGCAAAGCCATACTCGGCTTATCGAAAGAGATAAATCGATAGGCGATATTAAAACTTTTGCAGTATCTGCATTCATATTGCCTGTTAAATTATAACGCAGATTATTATCTCGACACTCAAAAGGATATCAGCGCCAAACAGTGTGCTGCGAAACTCTACACGCGAAATATATACATGAACTACCTTCACAGTGCAAACGTAGTAAATTCAGTACAATGATAAACTCGAAATCCGTTACTTTTAACAATATTTGGCAACACTCCAAACAATAAGCGACAATAACGACATCGTGAATGAAGCATTTGCGAAAGACACTAACATAAAAAATATTTTAAATACTTTCGCATAATTAGAGCAATACTGCAAGCGTTAATACATTGCATGTCTATTATGGCTTAATAGAATTCTATTGAAAGTTGAATAGAAACAGAAACACGTTCGTAAGCCGACACCCGTCGTAACGATTGTGTTTCAAAAGAAATTCTCTATCGACGCGCTCCGTACACGCATACAGAAATAACGCGTGTTGTTAAATTCGATGGACACGATATCGGAATGCTCTCAGATGCTGAAATAAAATAGCGTCAAAATCTCCAGCTGCGAAGTGCATTGGTAAGTGACAGAATTATCGAAGCGGCTACTGTGTGGGGCGTTTATTTCTGGATGTTTCGCGAGAACTGTCAAAAGCATCCTACGTATTATGATCTTAAGATTTGTAGAAAATCGACTTTGAACTAAGCTAGCACGTTTTTAATTTCACAAGTATGATACCAATTTTATCCTCGCGTTACTACACATGTAAGCAAACGTTTAAGAGGTAATTTTGGGATAAGGAATAGTAAACAAAGCCAAAAGAATATAATAAAATAATTTATTTGTTTAACTAGTAACCATTTTGCAAATTTAAGTATTATTGCATACATTCGTCCATTGATGTAATGGTACGAGTACACAGAAGAACGTTGTTAAAAATGTATTTTGCTCTTTATTATGACGTGCATCAAAATTTGTGTCAGAGAAATTTATCCTTCTTATGAGACTTACAGTGGTTCAAGATTATACAGTATTTAGTCGGTAACTATCCTGAGATTCTAAGTAAAACGGTATTGAATGATCTGTCAAAACAAATACTCTCTCGGTTACTAGACCCAAATATTCACAAGTATATTCGTTACTAAGTAAAAATTCTATCAATATAATAAGGTTATTACCAATCCACTTTTTATTTATTTTAGTTATACTAACGGGAAGCAATTTTTGTTTTAATACGACCAAAAAAAAATACTACCAATACAGCTGTTTAGGGAGTTACAAAAATAACCGAGTCATACATGGTTCAAAATATAGGATGACGAATACGGAGCGACGAAGCCAAACACATCACATGGTTGTTTTATATCTTCCTTTGAAACTTTCGAAATAGACGTCGTTAAAGTTTGATGACTAAATCGTCGCTGGCAGCAGCCCGAGACAAATTACTATGCAGATTTTTGCAATAAACTCTTTAGTCTATAGTGGCGATCATTTCTACGTGCAAATTTTTGTACTGAGAAATTACTGTACTGAGCACAGCCCCCTTTTATGGGTTTGCTATAGCGTCAGCATCGCTGTACGTCGTCGAATAAATCGATCGAACCCATCGATCAGACATTTTATCAGCCATTGCCATAAGCCATTGTTGCCCCCCCCCCCCCCCCCCATAAACATACAACTTTGCGCAATTTCCAACGCCTTACGAAATTTACGTCCATCGGCATGTACAAAAACTTTCTGCCCAAAGCTGCCCAACTGGTCGCACTGAATCCGAGAAATCAACGCCTTGTTGGGAATTGTGGAAGACGACGCGTCGAATACCCGTTTCAACAAGAAAAGTCACGACCACAAAATTTCTCCAATGATTTATTACAAACGTGCATACATACATATGTTTACAAGTATGTATGTTTCATGTATGGAACATACACATATACATATGTATATGTATATATATGTGTATATTGCCGACAAATTTATGCGCAAATAAACATCATGCTCTTTCAAGGGTGGGCGAAAGAAGAAGGGGAGTACGAGCAATATAAGCGAAGCGTGCCTCATTTCTTGCTTCCAGTCTCGTATAAATAAATACGCTGAATGCAAAAAGACCGCAACGCCAAATCACGGTAGAATGCATCCGACTACGACACAAGGCTTAAGGTTGCTACTATTGCTGAATTTTACAAGTGTTTTTTAAAAAAATATTATAGTAAATACACGGAGGACAAAATGATTTTATGTAATAACAAAATTTTCTAGTCCACATAAAGCGAATTAAGTTTATTGGCATTTAACACTACAGAGTGTTTTGTTCAAACAACAGTAGTTTTAAAATGTTTTGATGTACTTATTTACCAAAAGACAAAGCAACGATCTAGTTTTTTTTCTCAGACAAATGTTTTTAGTATATTCTTGACAAATTATGGCAGCCCTATGATCCACAGCACAATTTATGTATGCAGTATGTAGCTACAATATCACCCTCTACATGTTTTTCAAAGCAACAAAAATTTAATTAATTTAAAATTATATTGTTGCTATTAAATTCTCGTTTAATTAAAGTAAAGGTATATAATATGACTTCATCGTAAATATTTTACACGGCTGTAAAGTGTATTTTAGAAATAGACGATTACCGGGCATGTAGAAAAGTCCAATGGGGTATTTGACAGAAATAACTATTTTAAAGTATAATCAAAGAAACCTGACACATGTATCCGTAACAAGATTAGGCGTGTACATTGCTAGTTGGATACCACTACACGGAGATATTGCGGCTTTGCTTAATGCAGTTATTCCCTTTCAAGTGATGTCATGGTTTTAATCGGGCTTTAAAGCAACGGCGACACACACATGTACTTCGTGCGACTTGCGACAAACAAAAATGTATACGGAGTTTAACAACGACCACCGGTTTGTCTGCAACGAAGAAGGCACTGCGACAGCCGTGAGAACTTACAGATTTAAATGTTTTCTATTAGAAAACTGCTTTGCAGGTAAAAAGACACACCTATGTACCTGATAAAAATAATATGTTATTTAAGATGTCGTGAAGCGGACGTGATCCTGCGCAGAATCCCATACGTAGTCGCAGTCTTGCGATGCCAATTATTGGTCATTTGGGTCCCCGACTCTGAAACTTCGTCTGAACTGTAACTCCGATCGTATTGCTCAGGCTTTCCTTTGAACATGGATAGGGAAACACGAGGAAGTGTTTCTGTCTTCGCACTAAGTATTTCACTTAGCGCAAGGTGTAGTATTCGTTTTTTCATCCCTGTGCTTGCTTAAAGAAAACTTTGATAAATTGATATCCTGCAAAGCTACCGACTTTAGATATGTGTTTGTTTGTTTTATTTTTAACTTCTTTTTCTTTGAGATTCTGATTTCGTCAGAATCATCTTTTTATGTATGTTTAGCGGTAATTCTTTACCACGTTTTTTTTATTGTATTAAGTGACGAAACGAGCAAAACGTTCACCTGATGAAAAGTGCAACGACCGCCCACAACAAATGCTGTGTCACCCAGAATATTTCTGTGTGACAACACACTGCGCCCGTCACCCTGAGACATCAGTTCTTAAGTCTCAAATGCCCAGCGATTACGCTAGCTCCCAGTGCCCTTCAAACCGAAACACAGTAATGCTTGCACACTACTGCTTCACGGCAGAATAACTGGCCCTGGGGTGGTACCTACCTAGACGGATTCCTGCATAGGAATCCTACTACCATATAAACGTCGGCCGATTTCGATGATCCTTTTTTATAAGAATGAGGGTACCTTAGGGGTGATCCCATATAAATTTTGTAAAGTTTTGAGAATGGGATCAATGAGAAAATCATCAAACTCGAAAATTCTCATAAGCATGTTTGGAGCTGCTGCGTAAAAATCGGTTTTGTTTGTAAATAATTATTTAGATAAACGATGCCCTACAGTAGGTTTTCTCCTACATTGTGGGTGCATTTTAGAGATAATTTTTACATGCACAACACAACCGGACCCAAAAACCAATCATTTGTGTTTTTGCACAAACGTTGGTTCCGTCTGGGATTGGAGGACCCGCGGTAGACTCCATAGGAGTCTGGTACTCAGACCACTGGAGCACGCTGTAGAAAGAAACGAAAATATGTTGCAGTGGTCAATCTAAACGGACAAAATAAACCCACTAACATCGAATATTGTAAAATTATAAAGTATTTAATCGATATGTAAAGTTCCTTTGAAAATAATACTTCGGTAAAGTTATTGAAAGCAGAAAGGTGGGCTATATATTTTCTGAAAATGAGTCAGCGAGGGTAATGCCTCGGGTTAGGAGGATGGCGAGCGCGTGGGTAGCTGACTTGCAATGGGAACCTGTTTGGGTCAGCCAACTTGCAGTTCTATTTATATCGCAGAATTTTCTGCAATGGCCTGGATATTAATCCACTATTTTAAGAAGTTGGTATTACCATAAAATGTTTGCGTACATACATTGCGTAGTGCGTTTAATAATAACATAAATTTAGATACGAGCCGATGTATGGATTAAGAAAGTTGAATTTGATTTGAATTAGTAACATTGACCACATCTATATTTTAATAAACACATTTTTAAAAAAAAAGGTATTAAAAATCGATTACAATCTATACTGAGAAATAGTGGCATGGATATGAATCAAGTGCAGTTTGATGCAAACAAGTATCTAGATAATTTACCATCAAGAATCGCAACGACATATCGGATTAAACGCATCGTAGGGGCAACATGCATGTAGATATAGGCTGGTTTATTGAGAACTTCGCGTAGGAGGGCATGACAGGCGGAGTAAGTCGCTGGATGGTCGAATAATCAGCTCGATAAACTCTACCGAACCACTCCTTGCTGATATACATAGATTAAAATTAAGCAACCATTTAAGCCATACCGCTACAAGTCGTTATTAATAAGAAACGTTTCGGAGACTTGCAGCCGTTCGACAGAGCAATAAATAGGTTAAATCTCAGGTGGGCTGCATGTAGGAGTATCAAAATTGATACGTTTTGAAACCTGGTTCCATTACACTGAACATTAACTGTTATGTAGTGCCTATTGTTTTACGAAGAGATTGAATAGAGAGTGTTGTAAGTGTGAATCTATGAAACAATTTTATACTTACTATATTGAGATATTTAATACAAAAATTGTTACGATATTATCTCATGCATAACGCCATATATATAAACATACATCTCATGTTGCGTAGATGTAACATGTTAATGGCGTATCACTGTTAGACGTATCGATTGTTTACTAAATGTCACACATGATGGTTACATACGTTCATAATGTGAGCACCTGTATAGGCACTGTTTAATTTTCATATCCATTCTCCATATATTTAATTATACATCGGACTATCAAGTACTTTCTTAGAATATCAGTTAGACATATTGGAAGCCGTTTTTAGAATGTAACCGACATACGTTATATACACAATTACACTGGCACCTTACTTGAGTCGCATTCCAGCCCAAAGTTATTATTTTTGTTTATTTGATACACATCGTATTATTTACCTATTGTTAAGTTAGCATAATAACACTATATTAATGGTATGAAAATGATCGATGAATCATTTACAAAGCAAAACTAAACGGTATAAGCAAGTAACAATTCAAAAAGATAATACTTTCACTATATTTTATGACTCGCACAACAATGCTTCGTTTTTATTCCTGTAAAGTTATTTTTAATTTGATCGTAATAATACATGTATAATTATATTGCAAAAGCGACATTGGTGAAGAATGGCTACATGAATATATCTCGTATTCCTATCTATTATATCTGCAAATATGCAACTTCGTACAGCGGCCGAGGCTGTAAAGAAAGTTGAAAATAAGATGAAAGTCAGAGCTGGCAGCAAGTTTTGCCTACTTACTGAGGCATTTATTGTGCACGCCAAAGAAATTCTAACAAGCCAAATTAATAAATTAAACTATTATAGGGGGAAGAACACATTAGGAATTATTCACAAGAGAGACAAATTACTAATGTGTTGAAAGGTGAATTTCATTTAAATTAAAACTTTACTAATCAGTATCTAATGCGTTTCGTTGTCCATGAGGTCTTGTATTTATCGCGCTTATTAAACTATTCGAGATTTAAAAACCCACTAGACTTTCCAATCTAGGACGACTGGTAGTCCTACTCTGAAGCCCGGTTTTTACAATGCTCTCAAAGAAGATCGTGATGGCATTTTGTACACAGACTTAGTCCTTTCACGGAGCGCGTGACATTTAAAAGCAGATACCCAGTCGCGACACGACACGATTCTCGCTCTGCCCCGACTGGGAACTGTTACAATGTACTTTATTTCTGCCACTGTAACAAGTGATTTCATAAACTGATAGCGTTTGAGTCATTTGAATATCAGAGGTTACGAGAATGTATGCTTAGGTAAACTTTCTATTAGTTTTGTTAGATAATTTTGCAATGATTCGCGTTTAGGCAAACCAACAACAAAATAAAAAAAAACATTCAAAATTTTAAAACTTATAAACAACGTTTAATTTACATAATATTGAGAATGTTTTTAACTAAACACTAAACAAAACCTAACAGCATTTTATGATCAAGTGCCTATAAAGTTATTAAGATTAGGTAACATAATACTTATGACCTAATAGTCACCACGCATTGCAAATTTTTAGGCATTATTATTGTTGATAACTGAATTGAAATAGAACAATAAAAACTATTAAAGGTTATGAAAACAACAAGAAAGACATTAATTCGATAGGCAATAAGGTTCAACGTTATTTTTAATTATAAAATTGTATTGCATTATTCCTTTCATTAATTAAACCAATAAATCGATTAATAATCAATAAAATAACTGACATATCACATCGACTATAAAATTTTTAATTAATAACATGACATAATATCGGTCTTTGTGTTACAAAATCCTATCAAATGGGCTAAACATTCCTTCACTAAATAGAACCATTTTTGGAGGAAGTAGTTTTTAAATTTGTTGTTAGATAGTTAAAGTTCGGTTCCTTAATAATAAATAGTAGTTTATTAAATATTTTGAACACTTTGTAATACGTTCACTATGTTTATTCTCGACGAAGGTATGTAGTGTCTTTGTGTCTTGTTTATGCTACTTATGTTTTTTTTATTTCGGTGATCATATATACATATAACATACGATATCTGCAATTTTTGCCTGGCTCAATGATTACGCTGATAAGTTCAAACGGGAGTCCTTATTTGTCGCAACAATATTTTTGTTTGCGTATTTGATTTAGTTTTTGGCTTTAAAAGCTTTTATATTCGATTAAAGGGCATAAAGCGGTATTCCCGATAGTTTGTGGTCTACAACAATGTTCTGTTGAATAACAAGCACGCAAGCAATAACAAGCAATAAGAAGCACCTCACTAAAACACTCTAAAAAATTAATTAGAAAACCGATAGTAGGTAGTATTCTGATTCTTGAATCGAAATTTAAGCTGTTATCGAATAGGAGAAAATATACTACATAGGTAGGTACGGGACCCTATGTGCGAGCGTTCAATACATTCGCACCTGACCCGGTTTTTTATTTATTAATACAAGAGTTGCTTGCAGCACCAAGCAACTCACGTAGAGAACAAAAGAATCGCGTAGAGAAATAAATAAATGCACTACACTAATTATTTGTTGTATTATAGTGCATAGGATGTAACAATGAATGCTTACAAAAGAACAGGTCAAAAGCAATATATGAAACTATAAAAACAACAAAGTTTTCTTGAGCGCGATCTGAATTTACTTAGCTTCACGGGCGATACATTAAAATGACAAACATATATTCTAAGAATGTTATTAAAGTTGCTTTAAAATAACTCTAATCATAAAATGATGTTACGAAATCTTCTTGTGATGTTGAGAAATTCAGCTTATTGCAAAAACAATACAAAATCTAGGGTTTTCATGCAATTGGCGGTTAGTCAGTCAGCGAGGTATTTTTTGCGTAATTTCTTACGAGATTATTCGACCTCATTAGTTAACAGGTTGAAAAGCGATTTCCTTCTTTTAGTGACAAATCTAATCTGCAACTGCAGAGGACCAACAATTGTAAATGACCTTCAGTTGTTACAAAAAATTAATTCGTCGACAGCGGCTGTTCGACCAGTGTGCTTCCGTTTAGAATATTCTCGTTGTCATTTGAGGTATGAATGCCGGGGAACTTTTTTAAATCGAATGTATAAACCTTAACATTCATTGCAGGCAACCGACCATAGCAACGGTGTCTGGACAAGCCGAAAACGTCGCGAAGCGCGTAACTTTGACTATTGTCTGTCGCAGCGTTCGTCACCATAATTGCATCCATTAAGATGAGTCGCTGTCAGAGAATCACCCGCCAATCTCCGTCTGCTGTATCATCAGCGATGCTTCTCTTTGTTGCGGTACCATCGCTTTTGAATTCAAATGTTTTCTAATACCCGAATATAGAACAACTTATAAATATTAAGCATTAAGTTATTTACTGTTGACGTGATATTGTTAGTGACCTTGAAAGCTAGGTGGTAACGGGTCCGGTGGTTGGTGGTTGGCGCGCGGCAGAGAAAGCGGCGGTCGTTGTCTTTTCCGCGCGAGGGCGCTTGTTAATGGTGGCGCGACGCGGCGTCGAGGCGTGGTGACGTCATCGCGGGTAATTAGCAGGCAGGCGCACACGCATTCAGCTCGCCGCTCGAGCCCGCAGGAAATCGCCGCTTACATCATCTCTACGTGCCCCGACCAACTCTATTGTATGCAAGTATCGAACCTTCTTGGTTCCATCGCGACCGTATCATAAATACATGTCAAAGTATTCATCGGCCATAAGTAACGACTCTATACAAATAGCGCAAAAGAAACTTTTGATTGAAGTAAGTCATGATTTCGAAAGCGTTAATAAATAATAAAATTAGGTGTGAACCGACGAGGACGATAGCAAAAACTTAAATGTAACATACACATGATGTCACCGTCACGTTACCATACGTGTTATTAACTCATTTCATTAAAATGACACAAAACACTCCACAAATGACCTTTTGTTCTGGCGTCGCCCAACTGGATTAGCATTTAATTTAACATGGTGTGTAGCGTTGAGAGTTCCCATGACAGTTTTAACAAAATTATAAGTAAGATTGTAAAAATTAACTATTATTGGGCGTCAACTAATACAATTAAATGAAACTTCATAGCTAAAAACATATTTAATCGCTATTAAGCTGTAGAAGTATAATATATGTAATTATTTTTTAATTTAATTTTTTTTGTAGTACTTGTTCATCAATCTTAAAATTCTTTGTATGGGTTCCTCATCCATTATCATCCTAATGCAGTTTACTAATTAGTAGTTAATGCTACATAAAAGACAAATTATAACCGATAGGTGTCCGGCAGAATAGAAGTAGCACCTACCTCTTTCCTACCGAGGTGTCGTAAGAGGCGACTAAGGTATTATATGGACTACCTTTATTCGTGCAGAATAACACCTTAATATGCGACGCTGCTCGTATGGATACATATATACTGCTCGTGGAAACGCAATGGGGAGAAAGAATTTTTTGACTCGTACTAAATGGCGGCAACGTGGTTCGCCATCCGCCAAGTCTCCAAAAGAGGGCTACGTGAGTGTCCTCTGCCTACCCCTTATAATTGAAAAAGGCGTGGATGTATGTATGTAATTTTTTTTGACTTAATAGACACCTATTACAGTATCGAAACCAATTAATTCTTATCTAAAAATATCATACCAAAGTTAGACATCAAAATGTTAAAGTTAATTTATTTATTAGGCAAATCAAAATCACCTAGTCAATGCCTGAATCAATTTCGTACTAACGCTATAGATTGAATGAGAGCATAATCAATCGCAGATGTGGATTCTGGATTGTGTCCGAGAACACACACAGACATCGCATTGCCTTCATTACTTTGAAGTGCTCCAAACGTGATCGCCGCTGACCAACGATGTCATTAATCTTGTCAACCTCTCTTCTTTCAAACGCCTGCAGTGTCACACGAAATTAAATTAGGACTCTTTACGAGCAACAAGTCTTCAATTATAAATATTTCTTCTAACCATAAGCTACGAGGGATTTCACGACTACGACCCAAGATTAATCCTGGAACATAAAGCTGGGCTCTGAGCTCCAAATATGTATGAGGCACGTTTATAAATAACCCGTGACGTAGCAAGAATAGGGATTTGAAGCGAAATATGCCCGAGGGCAGACAAGGCGTGAGGAGCAAAATAAAATGTCGTGTGACATACGACAGCGCACTAATTTAAGCTCCCCGTCCGAAGTTGGAGGGCACAGTAATTCAGCCGCTCCCGTGCACGAAATGTAAATAATTACTGTATGGAAAGAGAGCGCTTGACGTGCAACGACACCTCCGCTGATGTTAAAATAACCTCCCTACGTGAATATTAATATTCATATTATAGCCGTAGTCGATCAGAAAACATGTCTGCGGTTATAAAACGTAAATTATTTGTTTTAATATTCTTCAATAAACAATCGAGTTAAAACAACATTAGAAGCAAACGTTACCGTTATATTAGAATTGGAGGCAATGTTTTGCTTTTTTTTATCTATTACCAATTCAATAAAAAATATACGAATTTAATAACAATGCTATTATTCTCTGATGATTTTACTATTAAGTTTGTTATTAAAGAGAAAGAAATTACAATTTCACATCAACATTGTAGGAGAAAAATGACGATCATAAATAGGAAAAAAGAACCTAGAGGTGGGTCGATTCGGAACGAGTGCAGCGTAGATAAATGAAAAGGCGTGCCGGATAAGGGCCGTCAGCGTGTAGTGAGGGCACGTGCAGCTATTTTTACCTACAACGCTGCATCTCAGCTTCTTAACTATAACATTCAAATTTATAATTGAAAAAAAATCACATCACAGACGTTACGCTGTCTTAAGATAAATCAATTACTACCAATAAATTGTTAAACACGATGTTCGGCGCTCAGATAATTAGTTTAGAGCTGCTCATGCAATGCAGACGCGAAAGCGTGGAAGAGAGTCATTATGAGTTTCAATAAAAGTTTATATTTACCTACAGTTGAATGTGCTTTGATGGTAAGTAGTAATAGCACAAATCTTGATTGTCTTTAAACGCTGCAATTCGATTTTATTGTCAGGACTCCTCGAAACAGTCACGACCTGACTCGATGAAACCATTAGTGACACTTGTACTCACAACTCAAAACAAATCGTTCAAAGAAATTTGTTAAAAAAATATTACATACTTATCTGAACATAAATGAGTTCATGGCTGGCAAACTTGCGGTTCTAACATAAGACCTATGTATTGCAGTGGACTGCCGTAGGTGATATAATATCAGCTGCTAATTAAAATTAATATAGCGCTGAGAGAAAACCACAAACTGAAAAATGCAATGCAATTACCTAACTACGGTACATAATTGCAACGAGTTCTAACTGCGGTGTTAAAATAATGGCCACGAAGTGTAAAACGCAGGCGTCCCGGTTGAATCGGGTGGTATCGGGGCGGCAATTAAAATTTCTGTGGTCCACTTGAGGTAGCTAATGAGCCGCTGTGTCGGACTCCCCCTCGCGGTTTCCGAGACAGATCCCGTTAGTAAAGCATAAAAGCAATTAATACTAAACGATGACGGCCACTTTGCCAAGTTTGTGAATTTAGCCGGTGAAATGCGTCGCCCGGCTCATTGTCAATTTATATATCCATTCAAAATGCGCCAGTTTGTAATTGAAAAGGATTTCAACTATAACTCTAACGGATGACTCGTCCACGTCAGTCCACCAAACTACAATAATCCTAATTTACCCAAACATTCATAACGACGTATTTTTGTGACGTTTTTATTCGCAAGTCGAATGTTTTTAACATAGTTTACAGTATGCTTAATTTTAAAAGCTTATAATAAAAACTTGTTTGAAGCTATGTTTGCGCTGATTTCAGTGGTATCAGAAAATCTTTTAAAATAAATACAACTTTTTCTTCATCTAAAAAGTAATACGGAGTAAAATATATTGTATGACTGCGTGTATGTATTTTATTTTTTATTTTATTTATTTGGAATAACAAACAGTTACACAATATTGTAATGTTAAACAGAGTTTAAAAATATATTTTACTAATTGTGTAACCCACACCGTTATCCACAAGTTAATTATATGCACGTTTGTGTGTGTGAATGTGCATGTAATAACAATTCTAGATTAATTAACTTTTATTGCTAGACTGTTTTGCTCTAAACAAAGCACATTTATAACTAGACAGGTTTTTTTTAAGATGTATTATATTAGTAAACTGACAAAGTGTTCAGCTCAACCTATAATTTCGATGTGTAATAATGACGAAAAGCTCTCTCCAGCCAACGACTTAACATGTATGGCTGACAGTGAGTGCCTCACTTCAGTTCAAGAATGTTTGCCTATTGCTGAGGAGATGATGATAACATACACGAAATGTCAGATCATGATTATTATTACATTTGGTCCCTATAACAGACTTCGAAAATACGAATAGAGAAATCATTTAAGAATGTACCTGTAAATTGTAGTAAATATTTAAAAATAAAAAACGCACATATCACAGAAATTTATAATTTAAGTAGGATTCTATTTTAGCACCTTTTTATAAGCTACATTTAACGAGAGAGCAGAAGATAACTTGATTACACGCTTTCGATGACATGGATGGTAACGGATAGACCGACATTAAAAGCTATAAAGTCATTACAATCGAATCAGCAAGTATTTTCCAAGGAATGAGGCGGCATTATTAACATCTTAGAGAGTGGCGCTAATAATACAAATTACTAGTATACCATAATAATTAACAGTTTCAAGCGTAAGGTCAATATAGAATGATTTTAACCAATTTACAATATTTACGTAAAACTTATTGAAATAAAAATTCTGTTTTGGTAGGAATCAGCAAGAAAACCAGTGGGCAGTTTTTTTCTTACAAGAAATATACATATATATATATATTACATACATATATATGGATATTTCTTGAGAAACGTATAGAGCTATACATTTCTGAAGAAGGGCAATGAATTTCCATTTCTATCTAAGGTTTTAGAAGCTGTTGCAGATAAGCAGGTTTCTGACTTTATTTTTAAAAATAATATTCTTTCCCCATATCAGTCCGGTTTTCGACCTGGTCATGGTACAACCACTGCTCTTCTCAAGGTCACTGGAGATATCCGAGAGGGTATGGAAAACCCTAAACTAACAGTCTTAATAAATTTTTCTAACGCTTTCAATTCTGTCGACCATGATATGCTATTAGCTCTTCTCTCTAACTTGAATATCTCATCTTTAGCCCAGGAACGGTTCTCATCACATCTTCGAGGGTGCCAACAGGCTGTGCGTGCTGGCCAAAATGTGTCTGATTGGTACAATGTACTCACCGGCGTTTCTCAAGGCGGTATTCTCTCTCCTCTTTTGTTTTCTATTTTTATTAATCTAATCACAATGAATCTCAAGTGCTCTTATCATCTGTATGCCGATGACTTGCAGCTATAAGCGCAATCGGTATCATCCGAAATCAATGTTGCGATATCATTATTGAACGAAGATTTGCAGTTCATCTATAATTGGTCAGGTGTGTATGGTATTGATGTTAACCCCACTGTCAAGCCATAATAATAGGTAGCTCTAGTTATATAACAAAACTTGATTTCTCCACATTGCCATCGATTATGTATAATAACAATACCATTCCATTTTGTCCTCATGTAAATAATCTTGGCTTGCATCTTGACAGTTGTTTTACATAGAACAAGCAGATTCAGGAGGCTAGTCGCAAAACAATTGCAGTCTTACGTTCTCTCTATCGTTTGAAAAATTTTCTTCCGACCACTTTTTGCTTGTCCAATCTCTAATACTGCCCATTATCGACTATGTTGATGTGTGCTACCCAGACCTGTCTCAACAACATCTTAACACATTGAATCGTCTCCTCAATAACTGTATCAAATACATATATGGTCTCCGTAAATATGATCATGTATCTCCCTTTCGTAATCAGCTTAACTGGCTGCCTATTCGTCAGCGCAGATCTGTTAGAATACTCTGCACCCTTTTCACGATACTAAACGATCCATGTGCTCCTGAGTATTTGAAAGCTAAGTTTCAATACCTGGGAGATTCTCATGACTGTTTTCTCCGTTCTTCGGATAATCTCAAGTTGCTCACGCCCTTGCACCGTACTGGTTACATATCACATTCATTCACCTTAACGGCTATAAGACTCTGGAACTATTTACCTCTTGACATTAAAAATGGCTACTAACAAGTTTGCTTTCAAAAATAAAGTCCGGGAATACTTTAAAAATTCATTACAAGTTTGATTTTTCTTTCCTGTTTTGTGTGTATGTATATTTATATAAATATGTATGTTTGTGTATACGTATGTAGGTATATGTATGTATGGATTAAGGCAGTTATCTGTTTTTGCAGTGAGTGCCCAGTCTCTGACTACCCCTTATGGGATACAGTCGTGATCTTATGTATGTATGTATTGTTAGCTGCAGCCTCCTATCATCATATTGTTTATTCTCTCCTTTGCCTCAAGGTTCACTGTCAAAGAATGCCTTTAGGCATTAAGTCCCCCATATGTACCACTAGTGCATTAAAGGTTAAAAAAAATCAATTAAATTTTCACCCACTTCCCTTATAATATGATTATTGACCAATGTAAAATAATAAACACAATACGGTAGAAATAACTTGGCCGCGGTCATCCTCATTCCCATGTAAGTTTGTACAGTTAAAGTATAATAAAGGTTATGAAGATGCTGAATAAAGTCAATTGTCAAAAGTGCTACAATAACTACGTAAAATTTTCACGGAACATTTTATGAACGCCATAACTAAATATAGGGCAATATCACTTTCATGTGTAATATTTTAGTTTTCAAAGACGAAAATGTAAAAATGCAAAGCGAAAGCATTTAATTATTGTGGAGCGCTATTGTGTATGAATATGGTTATCTATAAAGTTGTAGGATGTGGGGCGTGGATCGGCTCGCGTGACGCTGGAAAGCCGCCGACGGCACGACGAGCGTCTCCGCCCGCACAACGTGTATGCAACTTGGAGAAATTGAGATGTACACGATTATCGTAACGCTATTAAAAATCTATCGCAGTGCTCAATCAATTTAAACGATATCCATAGATAATGTATTTAGTCGGCGTATCATATATTAAATGTAATTCGTTGGATGCAAGCGAAAGCCGCTCCTACAAAATAGGCATCCGGCTCAATAAAACACATCGAGACCGGATTTCTATACCAGTCATGATATTTCCGTAGTCAAAGCAAAAACGAAATATCCTGCTACAAGTGCAACTCTCGTAAACACGAGGGATTTTTGCACTTATTTACGGTGCAACGAGTCCCACGAGAAATTCTAAATTCAGGTAGGGCGGCGTGAACGTTGGGGTCGTGATGAAAATGCGTGTGTTACTCTCATTTCCTGCAATTCCATAAATCTTCGTTTAAATGAAACCATACGCATGTATTCGTACGTGTGTATCAATTATACGGAAGCTAAACGAATAAGGAGTAACTAGACATTTTAGTGCAAATAGATTATTAAATAAAAATTTAACTTTCTCCGATCACTTATTCTTTAGGTGCGAGGGACGGAGACTGAATAAAACGAACACGGTATTTACTACTTTACATCGATTAATAGAATTAGTTTCTTTTTTAGTTTTTAACGAACGACCCAAATTTTTTATTATTATTTAACAATAAAATCGATATGGTCTCGATATTTTGTGATCGATATATTGTTCCAATAACGCAACGGAATAATTATTCCAATGCATATCATTTTTATTTCATATGATTATTATTTTGTTAATAACGTTTAAGACACTGTGGCCTAGTGGTCAAAGTACCTAACTTCTACGCCGCGGGTCCTAGGTTCGAATCCCAGACGGAGTCAACATTTGTGCAAAAACACATATTGTTAGTTTTCGGTTCTGGTGGAGTAATGGATGTAAAATTTTATGTCTGTAAAACACACCCACGGTACAGGAGAAATACGTCTTGGGGGTCCGGTTTATTATAGAATAAATAAAAAACATAATTACGTTACAGTTTTTAAATACTTTTCCAAAAAAAGTATTTTCTCTGCTTTATTAATGTTACTTTGCTAAATCAGCTCCATCACAATCATCACCAGCCTATTAATAGTTCCAGTCCATTAATAGTGCTGGACATCACTAGACATGCCAAGATGAACGAATTATCGTAATGTCAACGCTGGGCAAGTGAATTGGCGATCACCAGTCTGATATTACTTTTGGTTATTCCGGACCGTTAAATATGAAATTATACCATGAGGTTCTCTTAAGTTAAATATTAGTCTAAACACTAATACTACTTTAACAATATGTCAAAAAATTCAAAATTAAATGTCTTATTATTGTAGTTAACTGAATCAGGCATTAATTGCGGAGATTAATTATAATAGGGAAAGAAAGTTAATATGCTAAGATCCGCATGCAAAATTTTTGTGCACGGAGATTTTAGCAAATTAACTTTCTTTCCTTATTAACATATTATTAACAAAGAATGTCAGACAGTTCGTAGGTATCGTCTGTGTATGTTTTTTTGTCGTAACGAAGAAATAAATAAAATTAGGGCTGGTAATAACAACCGTTGATAATATTACTGCTTGATAACTGTTGATAATGACACCTTCGCACTATACTATACAACACTGACTACCACCTTTGCAACTGATGATTGCAATAATTCTCGGACATTACAAACCGATAGCGGTATATAACTGATGCCTCAGTTACACCAATATGTTTTATTTTCAAGATAGATACTTTAACAGTATAATAGCATGTTTATAATTTTTTATTGGAAAACATTCACCTCATAGCTTACCATAACAACAACGTCTGCCTATATAACAAATGTTCTTTCACCCAGAAAATTTCTGGGTGACACCACACTGCGCTCGTCACCTTGAGACATCAGTTCTTAAGTCTCATATGCCCAGTGATTGCGCTAGCTCACTGTGCTCTTCAAACCGAAACACACTACTGCTTCACGGCAGAATAACTAGCCTGAGGTGGCACCTACCTGGACAGATTCCCGCAGAGGAATCCTACCACCAGTGATACGAGTCCGCCGTAGTCGAATAATGTAAACGGTTAGCTTCTTTTCCCCTTTATTCAAGTTTCTTTCCGGTGGTAGTTTTCGATCGTTATTTTTCAAAACTTCCCCGTAAAGTAAAAGTTACAAAAACGCTGGAGCAAAAAATTTGAAGCCTCCAGCGATAGGCTGAAATATAAAACGGACGTGTTTGGAACTGACATCCAGAGCGCATTGAGCGGAAAGGGGGATGGATTCGCAACGTGATTTACAGTTTCATAATGCAGACAGGAAATATTTGTAGATATTTCCGTCGCAGGTTGCCCCAGGTCGGCGCGTTGTGCAGCCTGTGTGTTGCACTAAGTTATTCATGATACGGAGGTGGGCAGACTCGCCGGAGGGTTGCGACGGGTCAACGTCCGCATGACGTCACCGGCTTTACAGCTGGCTATGACGTCACCACCACATAACATCAAAACAAAACCCACCATAAAGTAAATACTTAAGATCCATTCTCATATTGGTCACTGCAATGTGGTAAACATATGTCTCCGTCTAATATTTACAACATTCGATACTGTGGTTACTTGTTTGACGCAAATGAACACTTGTGTAAGGCCAATGAGAACTCTAATACGAAATCGGCAGCTGTTAAAACAATCCCAGTTTCCGGAACATAAATCTCAATAGATATAAAGTAAAAATTACGAACGTTTAACTTTTATTGGGTAGTTTTAATTGTTTTCTGCCATTTTCTCACAGGGAAAAAGACAGACATCGCATGATTATAATTCATGCTAACTTTATTCAAAATACAACATTTACTGACACGAACATTCAATGAAACATACATAATGACAGTAAAGTATTACTCGTCAACGTATCATTAGCATCAATCAAGACAGTCTAAGAAAATATTTAAGAACATTTCACGTCCGTACCCGGGTGTAGGCGTCGGTGATTTATTGACTAAATTAAGGTAGACAAAACGCATTAACATCGCAGTAACATCCAGTGGAACTAAGTACCGTAGTGCTGAGTAGCGGGATCGCAGGCGATTCTCATCGTTTAGCCGACATCCAACGAGTCAGGAGCGCCGGCCGCGGACGCTCGCCGAAATGTGCTTCGAAATATCTGCACAATGTTGAGCGCGCAACTGTATTTAATGACAGTACAGGACTAGCAACAGTCTGGGAAAGCGTATTTAACGAGCTCTCGTCAGATTCCAACGGCGATAGCCTAAACAATGACAGCAACAGTTCTAATATGCAAATAGAGCACCATTCACAGAGTACCAGTGTTGCAGAAGGATTTTTACACATGGGAGTTTTAATCAAAGTTTCTCGGTAGCGCTAATAAATAAGCACGGCTCGGATTGATTCACCGATGACTAAGAACTTTTTGCCGAAAGATGCCTACTGCAATGAGTCGGCACCGTATACGCAGTACAATACATTTCATAATGGCGCTGTACCGAGTTCTTCCAAAATAAACTTTATTAGCTATCACGTAAACAGGTTGAACCCCAAAGACCGTTACAATTTAGGTTATCCTTTCGTAACTAAGCGCCAAATAGTATATTGTTTATGCGTGAAGACACAGACATTGATTAGCTGTTAAGAAATTCAGGAGAAAAGATGCATATCTCTACGAGTATAAAAATATATATATATAATAACGGGCTCCATTGTACGATTAGTTTGATGTGATAAAATAATTCTCATACCACTCGCCCCTGGCTGCAGTTTGATTTTATCAGAACACGGAACCAAGTTTGGTGCAGCCAAATACGTTGTTATACCAAAAAAGTTCTTAAATGCTGAGATTTAATAGCATTGTGTCATTATTACTTTACGTGAAATGGACTATAAAATAAATACATGTTGAAAACCTTTCGACGAAGAAGACGAACCTTACCACGAAGGCATCTTCAAGCTGCTACTAGAAGTTGTGGTACACATTTGTACTATATCTATTATATCTAGACCACCACCAATTAATATTTTGTATATATAACTTAAGATGAAAATAATAAAACAATATTACTTAAAGTTATCTAAATAAACGCTTCTAATTAGATAAATAGATTATAATTATTTAATCAAAAAACCGAATTCAACGCAGTAGCTCTAAACATGCATATACGAATTTAAGAGTTTCATGAATTTATTATTACCACGTTTTTATTAACTCGCTTTCGTGTCTGTTCCGGCCAAATTTACTAAATGATTTTAAACTTTTTTAAACTAACTCGCATTCTTGTCTGCCTGTCTGTTTGTTTGTCTTTTGGATACAAATTTTGCAATAGATTATAAATTGACTTTATATTTCTATTTCGTTTTAAAAACGTGACTATATATTTTTTTTACGATACGTGTTCTTATGGATCCATCATCAGAACTCCACTAAGTTTAACCACCACCATTTACCCCGGAACCACCCTTACGGTACCCCCTTTCTAATGAAATAAAAGAATAATTGAAATTGGTTCATAAACAAAGAAGTTTTGCCCGAACAACCATAAAAACTTAAATATACAGACGAATTAAGAAGCTCCTCGATTTTGAACTCGGTTAAAATACAATACGGTTTACGTCGAATGTATAACATTCTTTCTCTAACACAAAATGTGTTTATCAACTTACTAGCCAATTAAAGGCAAATCTAATTTCTCGGCTATTTCCGTACTAAGCACTTAGTAAAGAACACACAAGTTAACAGTTTATTTGCTATAAATAACGCTAAACCGCCTGTCCAACGACAGACAAAGGCAAGTAGAGTGAGATAGCGTTGATAGACAGACACCAGAATGAACATGGTGTCATTCGATGGATGCCGATCTACACGCTTCGTTAGGTAACGACGGTATTCAGTGAGGTCGTCACTCAGGTGGTCGGTTTGTGTGGCGACAATTCAATGGGACGCTCATCTGTCTCGTCTGGCCGTCTCGTATAATGAGACCTTTACTACGGATTATAATAAAGGCCTCCAGTCGAAAGTTAGTAAATATGACGAATTGGCAATAGGCAAATAACGAATAGTAGATTTCAACATGGATTTCTGTCAGGATTTAACATTTGAAATCTTCTTAATGAAGATGTTTAAGCTCAAGTAAGAATATAGTTTGTCGCTTTCGTTTTTTTTTTTAAAGACTTAGAGATTATTAATACCACTGTATTTTTTGTATGAATTATAATTACTCTTCTCCGATATTTTTAAACCAATTTGGACGATTGTTTTTTCATTCCAAACAATACATTTACAGTGTAATCTTTAATAATATGGTTAAAGAGCAAATGCACTTGCATAAAGCTACGCAGATTTTTGATTAAACAATTATGTCACTTTAGTTCATTGTTGACATTTATATTTGCTGTTGTCGTTGACGCTATCCAAATTAATCGAAATGTTCTTACCTACCGACTGATTCTTGGTTTTTTAGTGCGTTTACAGTCATTAAAGTTAATATATGTCAAACACATTGGTTTTCGGGTCTAGATTGTGTTTTGCCCATGTCCCCGAAACTATTTCTGAATATTCTACCGATATTAACCCATAACTGATACGGGGAAATGAAGTTAGTCGTTTTGTCTTTGCACTAGTTTGTACTTATTGTTATAGAATATTAAAATATCTAACGCAAATGGTCTTAATTCTAGTTGCTGAGGTTTACGGGCAAAAAACAGATAAAATTCAAAATACACTTTTACAATTCGTTCGTGACAAACTTATACATTCATATTCTGCCAGCCTCTAAACAATATACTACTATAAACCTTAGCAATCCCAGTATTTACATCCGGTTAATTTTAGATGGTAATACTGTTGTCTCTCAGAGGAGACGATATTGTTGACGCTCTTTGTCGACTTTTAAGACAACAACAGGACAATATATGATGAGGGAATCTTGCGCTGTCACCACACGACGAATATTCAATTCCATATATGATAAGTACCAGGAATTACTTTTTGCAATATTTATGTGGCTACTACGTAAATTCGAATTTGAGGAAAACCCCATTATTAAATAAATTTAAGTACACTTTACAACAATGAACTACGCCGAAAATTGCCTTTAATCCATTAGGTTTCTCTAAACCTTGATAGATAAATTTATATTCCAAAAAAGGGCAAAGAAATTAGATTTACGGTTTGAGACAAAGTTACGTTTTAGACAACAAACGTTTATTTCTAATAATATGCCCATTTTAATTTTTTTTAAGAAACACTTAATTTTTTGTATACATATAACACTCAACACCAGGTAACTCAAACGCTACGTATTATTTCAAAATATATGACGCTTAAGATGAAGGGGTATGTATGGTTTAGAAAATAAATTTAAAGCCTGACAGAACAAAAGTGTCGCTAATGAATCACTTAAGTGCGGTATTCTTTGCAATGTATTCAAACTTAAATTATGGTGTGTCCAACTAAATTCAAAAATCCAGCGCTGTTTTGCCAGCTTATACGACATATATTTAATAACAAAACCACATAAATCATTTCCTCGTGACACGGGCGACACAAGATTTCTTTATTATTTATTTTGTCCCACAAATTTGTTCTTATTGTCTCTTTTTACATATGATTTATTGAGATTGTGTGACAAACAGTAAGTGTATGGAAAGTGACAAAAATAAAAACTTTCAGACAGTTAACTTCCTTTTTACAAATCTGCACAGATATTTTAAAGAAATGTCGCAAAGTAAATTTCAATATAATTTCGGTAACGGTAAAACCCTTTCACTAATTATGTACCTTACACTTAAAATGTAAACTTTTCTATGCATAAACTGTTGTACGCTCGTGCTGAAAGAGCTCCTTTCTCCGCAATTAAGTTGAAAAGACGGAAGCAAATTTTTTATTACTGAATATTAACCTATTAACGGTATTCCAATGCTCGGGGCGTTAGTTTTGTTGAGGTAATTTCTGGCACTATTGGACGAGACCTTTAGTTACAAGAATAAGAAAGACATGGAATTCGCCGTGGAGAATCCGGCCGGCGCCGAGTCGATAAGTATAGCAAGCGCAATTTATTGCGGACTAGAACGAGTGCAAAATAGCGTTTAAGGCCATCGTGCAATAATCCCATTTCCACGGTGCAGGTTCGTAGACCCCTGGCGGGCCGCGATGCCGCGAAGAGGCTTGCGTGATAGTCGCGCAGCCGCCCGTTGCCCAGCGTTTTAATTAGTCTAATTGAAATACGAACATTCACGCTCGCTACTAGATACTACGGACTCGATCTCGCCTGTCTACGAGATAAACATAATTGAGTAATCAATGACATAGTTGTTGACTAATACAACGATCAACTAAACTGAAATTGTATCTTAAATGTTATCCATTAATACCATTGACATTATTATAAATAGTACGCGAAAGTTTACGATAATAAATGGTGTATTCTCGTGGTGCATTTTTGAAAAATGACTTCTAATATGATCTACCACATGAGCACAATAAGCGGCTGATCAATAAAAGTAAACACCAATCACAAACATTTCTATATTCAGAAATACACCACAAGCGGAGGTTAGTCTCGGTGCCGGCCGGCGGCGGGCGGTAAAGGCGCGGCGAAGTGTTCGCGGAGGCGGAAGCGGGCACGGCGCACATGTGTCGGTGGTGTGACGTGTAGGGACTCACATGTGTGCAAAGCGGGGTGCGAATGCCGCTGGTGGCGGGCGGAGCGAGGAGCGGATCGCGGACAGTCGCGGAGCGTTGGCGGGTCGCGGTGGCCGTTCACGCGGCCGGTGTCTCGGGGACTGGCGCGCGTCGCGCCCGGAGCCCGAGGCCCCCGCGCGCCGCCCCTCCGACGCGAGCGCAACGCGCCCTCCAGATGTTAACGCCGAATGCCGAGCGCCCGCTCGCAGAAATCTCCAGAATCCGACATGCCGTGATACTTGTCGACGATTTGCATTTTATTGCGATCCCATTTGCCGTGATAAGGACAAGTCGAAAATCGATTTTAGCATTTGCATATTTTTTCAGGTGCTTCTTAAGTAAAACCTAGGGCGATTGCCGCGAACATGAATGTTTACAGATACCAATTTCTCATTCTATCGCTTTGAAACTCAATACTAATTTTTATTTTCAATCTATAACAGTTATCACCTCCACTAGCAGATATTGCAACATAGCAAGTATCATTTCAACCTTTATACGTTCCGTCTAAGGACGGAAGCCATTTTTACATTATTACATGGTATTGGAATCTATCACAAAGCTGAAGATTGTTTCATAATGGCTTCCTTTCTTTCAGAGCACGTGGTGTATCTGTTCTTAATATTTCTATTTTACGAATTGCAGCAGAAAACAGTAAACACGGTCGCCACAGAGCAACCACTCATTGAATTTAAAATGGCTATTCATTATTAGCGAATAAGAGCTCTTCGAATTCCTCAATTCACTTTCTAGTGTACCGACTCCAATTCAGCATGTACATAAAGAATTTTAGTAAAGAGTAAGACTATATCACGAGTCATAATGGTGGGAACTGAGAGAGAACATCGAGATGGCAGAAGAGCGAGTACTGCTAGTCGGAGCGGAGGCGACGACCCCGCACGGCCACGCTCTGTCGCGTCCAGCGCGGCTGCGCCGAAACTTTGCACTTCACTTTTCCACTACTAGGAAACCCGAACGCGTCAGCCGTGAAATTATCGCAAAACTGAAACAGATTACAACTTCGGCTGTTTGATTCTAAAATGAATAAAAAAAAACAATACTCAATTGTTAACAGTAATTACTGTAATATTAATGACACCGTAACAGAAATAAACTGTGAAAAATAAAATAATGACAATGACTAGATATTATCTTCGTAAATTAAAAATAAGCTACGTGCGGAAAACATTCGAAGGTTACATGATAAATTTAAATTACAACCGGGCACGTATGTGTTTTCTTAAAAAATGAGAACCTAAATAAAACTTATCAAAGAGTAATATGTATTTATGTTGGATTTATCAGTCCTACTCCAGGGAAACACTAGAAAACGATTACGAATATATATAAAATATTCCTTAATCAAAAAACAATATGGACTTTATAGGAAGCTTTTACCGAATTTATAATTGTTGCAAATTTGTCAATTTGTTAGAAATCCACGTCCAGACTGAAGCAAATGAAATGAAATTAAGTAACGTAAATCGAAGACCTACTCGATACTTTTAACGAAACTAAAACTAAATTCGCACTAAGTATGCAATCGATTATTTTTTATAAAATCTTACAATGCTTAATTTCATATTACTTGAAAATTAATGAACGAACAACTTTGAGTTGAACATTTGAACACTATGCACTAAAGGCAACCTACAACCTATAAAAGTGACATCAGGTAGGTGACGAGGTACAATACAGTGTATTCATGAATTAGCCAATCTGGTTAACAATGAAGACATTAAGAGGTGGCCGGATAAGGTGAAGTTGGGTCCACGTCGTGCTGAATCTCAATGAGGCTCTAAATCGCCTGCGGCCGATACTCGATAGCGTCTAGCCCGACTATTACAGAATCATATGACTCACGCCAACAAAAATCAAACAATGAACTGTACAACAGGTATGGTAGTAAATTGAAGCCCCGCCATGCACAAAGCAGGTGAAAGTTTGAACATCTGGAGGATACTCAGTGGTACGGACGCGGCGACTTCCAAATATGTGAGATATTTTGGTGCAGTTGACCGTAAAGGTGCAAGATAGGAATCTACCGGACTGTGTTTATTTGTCACGTTGGAGCTTATGCAAAATATCAATTCAGTTAAATATAGAGGATATTTGTACTAGACACAATTAACTTATTCACGTAAAATACTGCTGCTAAGGCGGTGATTGTTTTTAGATTTACTCCCAAGGTGCGTTCTCAGCATTTTCAACTGTTAGAGAAAACAGGCATTATGTTATAGAATGGGCTTATTAATTTTTTTCCTTACTATACATAAAAGTAATACTTGTACTGTTCAAGAGTGTAATACCTAAAATTAGAATGTGCAGTACGTGTAGATTTATTTCGGGATTCCTCGATTTAATTCGCCTTCCATTCTAAGAAGACAAGCGACATCCTTCTTCAAGTAGGTGCTCTCTAGTCATCTTAATTTATTTCTTCTTTTATTAATACGTCTATGCTACAAGTAGCCTCATACATGCAGGTTTCCTCACATGTTTTACTTCACCGCCTGTGCTCAGTAGTGGGACATTTATAGGCTGAAACTTTACTTTACTTTACTTTTTTTACAAGTAGCCTGCTAGTAACATAACTGCATAGTATTTTAACAATTATTAATGAATCGATACATATTAATTACGAATGACATAAACTTTGCACTAAAACGCTGCATTAAAGTTCGACCTTGAAATCTTACTCTCATCAAAAAATGCTTACTTTAGATACGTAACAGTTAAAATCTAATAATGTTTAAACATGATGATCGACTGTAATATAAAATAAAATTGGCTTGAAACTTACTTGGAACACTACAATTTAGAAGTTGTGACTTTCTTTTGAGATGTATGAATGGTATGACTAAATAACATATTTAAAATCTTGTCTAATAAAATAAAGTACAAAATTAGTTAATTATGAACAGACGTAGAGACATGTATACACAATATAGAGACGATGCATCGATAAGGTACAGTTACCGAGCGGATGTCACGAATACTTTATTTTCAAGCTATTGCTTCAGACGCCAACTATGAATCATTAGTGCAATATTCTGTTTATAAAATTATATTTGATTCGGCTTATCGACATAAATTAATATAAGTTTTTTATGTTCAACACACAACACCAGTATCGAAATTAATTCATTTGAGAAGTAGAAAGGAAAAAAGCCTCGCTTTCGGAAATTTTATAAAAAAATATCTGCATTTCAGATTTTGAAAACCATTATGTCTTCGCATAACGATCGTATGAACACATGTGTAATAAACAAGAGATTTTAAAACACAACTATAAAACAAAACCGCCGGCAACTTTCATATAAAGGTCATTATGAAACACTATTAGCTCTTTTTGTCTGTTATGTCTTTAATGGTTTGAAGAGCGGGTGTACGAAAACGAAGCGGTCGACGAACCGGAGCGGGCAAAAGTAACGTATATGGCGCATTGCACGAGCAGCCGCGACCCGCATCCTCGCTGCACGATGTCCACGTCGGATTGTCATCAAAGCTGGATTTCATTATTAAAACATAACTAATCATATTTTATTAATTATCTAGCGGTCATAGTCACCGGCAATGCCGAATCTTGCCGGAATCAACGTTTTGCGCAATTACAAATTATTAGTTTTAGTTAAACGCACTCACGATACAGGAGAAATCCTAGTGTCCCTCACAATAGCAAAATTAAACAAAAAAGAATAAAGTAGTTTCATACCTTCACTTTTTTCTTCCTTCACGATTCAAACTATCTCTAGGCAATGCAAATATTTGTTCAGTGCTGAAATCGAACCCACGACCCGCAACGCAAAAATCAATCGCACCGGCATTGCCGTCTATCCAACCATCATTGTTCGACAATGTAATGAAGATATTTTAATTGCAATGATTTCCACGCTGTATTACTACTTTTAAAAAAAACTAAAAACCATCCTTGTAGATCCGAAAACGCCATTAAGGATTTTCATATTTTTAATATTAACAGATTAAAATTCAAAGGTGCTACCAAAAAATAAGAAACTACCATTAATTTTTAAAATAGACAAACGTGCAATGTTCATTTGCAGTTATTAATAGTTGTGTTTGTCTGAGCGTTCTCAGTAAAAACCTTATTTGAACTTTGTAAAGTATTAAATATTATATTTTTATTAACGTGAATTGTTAATTGTTTTTATGAGTCTAGTCTTAGAGAAACTAAAACGACTAGTAAAATACTATCTCTATTTTACTAGTAGCTGTAAATATTTACAGAAAAATACATACTTATTATAACCATCCTTGGTGGCAGGATTCTTATGCAGGAATCTGTCTAGGTAGGTACCACCCCAGGGCCAGTTATTCTGCCGTGAAGCAGTAGTGTGCAAACATTACTGTGTTTCGGTTTGAAGGGAGCCGTGAGCTAGCGTAATCACTGGGCATGTGAGACTTAAAAACTTGTCTCAGGGTGATGGGCACAGTGTGGTGTCACACAGAAATTTTCTGGGTGACACAGCATTTGTTATGGGCAGACGTTGCACTTACCATCAGGTGAACGTTTTGCTCGTTGCATCACTATATCCAATAAAAAAAACCATGAACGCGAATCATATAAGAGGGTTAGGGAGAGATTATTTACTGGGCCATTTTAATAATAAAGTACATAAAATAGTGATGACGTGTTTCTTATTTATTGGTTACTACTATCTATGTTATATGAAGTAGCTAATCGATAGGCTCCAGCGGTAACGCGTCGCGGGTTTGAAAACAAATATTTGTATGACCTACAGATAGTTGTTCATTATTGTTTATGTATAATTTATGTCTGTACGGTACAAGAGAACCTTAGTGTGTGGCAACGTTTTTCAAATAAAATAAATACGATGTGCGCAGATTACCTACTTCACATATCTTTTTTAAATATTTGAAGTGCCAAATGCACAATAAGATTTTTTTATGTAAGTTAATGCGAACTTTATATTGAGATATCATTTGTACGTACAAAGACAAATGCGGGGAACAATAGGTAATATCAAAGTCCATGCAGTTAATTAAGGTAATAAATAAAATGGTAAGATGCTTTAGTAGTTTCCAATGTAAAGTTTCTGACCTCAGTCTTACTCGAAAATCGTTTTGCAGTTGAACTGCAGTGGAATGGAGGCGTCTCTCATATTATCCAATATATTTTATAAACATTAAGTATTTGGCATATCGCTATGGGTTTGTTTTCGTCACGCCTTTTTCCAAAAGGGTAGGCAGAGACCACTTTCGCCCTCATGGGGAACGAGGCGTGACAGGTGGCGAACCACGTCACCGCCATTGCGTTCCCACGATCAGTAGTGACAGAATTGCATATTATGGTATTATTCTGCACCGATAAAGGCCGTCGTTCGGTAGGAAAGAGGTAGGTGCTATTCTACTCTGCCGAACACCTATCGGTTAATTTGATTGATGATATTTTGATTGTTGATATGATATAAATACGTTGTTTTTTGTTGTTGCATACCGCATGGCCACAGTACCTTACTTCTATGCAACCGGAGCCACCATTTGTGCAAAAACAAGAATACAAATTGTTGGTTTTCGGGTTTTGGTGTTTTGTACATGAGAAATTTATACCTGCAATTCAAGATACAGTAAAAATCCAAGTGTAGACCATTGCTTTTTTTTTTTAAGAAAAATCGTTAATTAAAATAAACAATAGCCTTTTTAACTTTAGCACACTTTAAAACATTTTTATCTTTGTATTCAATTTTATTTTAAAATCATCTATTAAAATGGAATATCAAGCAAATCAAATCTCAAGTAATATGTCATAGAATAATGCTAGGAAAACTGTAACAAGACCCTTGGTCTTAAAGTTTTCGAGAAATGCACAACTATACTGCGAACAAACTGTTAACGTCGTTAGGAAAAGTTCATAAAACCCTCGGTGCGCGAGGCAACAGCGATATTTTTCTTTTTATTCTACAGTTATGTCGTCGTCGTCGTTTCAGCCTATCAATAGTCCACTGCTGAACATAGGCCTCCCTCATAGATTGCCACAAAAGTTTGTAGCTCTCGTTTTGGGGGGATTTTGCCATAGTTGCCACGCTTGGCAGACGGGTTGGCAACCGCAGTTTATTTATTCAGATGTTCCAGCAAGATGCTGCTGCCCATCTCCTGGTTTTCATTTTCCTTCTGTCGACTTTTACGACACCCACGGGATGAGATGGGGTGGTAGATTCTCTTAGGCCGCTACCACACGGCACAGTTATGTATGTTCGTACAAACAAAAAAATATATTTAGATCAATTATTTCTAATACGTATGGTATTTATGTAAAAAAGAGTTAACTTTCAATGCGCGGATAAGTTTATAAATTAAAATCTTAATGGAAAATTCTCGTTTCTTTACCTACACTGAAATTGTCCGGATTAAAGGAAGAGACTGAATAATATAGGAACCTGTTCTGCACAGGACAATAGCGGAACGCAAACACGGCGCCGCAAAGCAAACAACACTGCAAAAGAGCCCGCACCATCTCCAGCATCACTGCGCTGGAGGCGAAATTCACGAAAATGCTTTTACTCGGTATGTCACCCGCCTGCAACGCCACATTTCAGATGAATGCATAAAATGCAGTAGCCGAAATTGCATGTCCAAAAGGAATAATAAAGGTGGTTTCTCTATACAGACTTTACCATAACAATAACTTCCGTGCTAATCCGGGGCAGGTCAGCTAGTATTGAATATATTGATTGAAGCTTAGCAAACGTTAAGCAATAATCCGAACTTATATATAGCGGTAAAAGGATCGAAGATGGTGAAAAATAAACACGTAATATATGATCGACTAAAAATTAAAGATGAAAGTGGAAGCTTGTTAATATATTTAATAGGTAGCTTTGAGTTTTGAATCAGGAGCCTCGTTATAAGTGTAGGTAGGGGGTAAAAGCTTTCATTACTCTGTATAGCTTAGAATATGGACGGGCAACAGGTTATTTTCAAACCATCAATTGCACGTAAGCGGTCATTAGATACCCGTCTTTAAAATATGACTTCCTCCTAATGAGACAAATACGATTAACTTTAAAGGCATGTAGGAATTCAAGATCATAATTTTGTACCAGTTATATTAGAATTCACTCTTCTGATTTCGAACAAGCCAAACTATTTACATATTTTCTGAATAGTTTGGTATGAGTTAAAATATTAACTAAGTTTCAAAATTAAAAAATTAAAAGACGTGAAGACCTTGTTGTTATGAATTAATGGATGAATTAATAACATAATGATCGCTAATGAAGTAATATTTGTGCAACGATCTAAGTTTAATAAGAAATCATTAAACGACCTAACTTTCAGTCTTTTCCAAACGAGTGATATAACAGTAGCCGATACATTAATTTTATATCCTGAACAGTAAGAAGTCGAGGTCAGCCTATATTATTCTCAAATTTGTTCAACATCAATTCAGTTTTTGGATACTGAATAGAAGGGGCTGATATCAAAATTTTTAGAATTTGTGCAAAAACAATAATATTTATATTATTAGCTACTGTTATATCGAAACAATTTACAAAAATCAACCCAGCAGGAAAAGGTAAACTGAGGACTGCAGAGTGGCGTAATTTTAATACCATCATGCCACATTGATTCTGGACAAAACTCACGCTTAATCCTAATTATTAACATTGCTAAATATTATAGCTGACTATGCCTTGAAAATATAGCTGTAAAGTGTTACATTTACTTTGCCGCTAAATTTATATATTTAAAACACCATAAATTTCTTACTGCTGGCCTTTCATTTTCTAGACAAAGGTTTCCCCACAAAGTCAAAATTTCTTTAATCGATATATGTTCGAAGCTCTTATGAACGTTAAAATCTACACCGGTTCGAAAAATATGACCTTCTCCGAGAAGAACCGGCAGAAAACGCCAAAAAATTTAAAGCGAACGTCGCTAACCCAAGCTTTACATTATTGCAAAAGTTTCAACCTATAAATGTCCCATTGCTCAGCAAAGGCCTCCTCTCATTTCTGAGAGGGTTTTGGAGCTAGGAAGAATCCGCCTCGCTGCTCCAATGCGGGTTGGCGGACTGCACATTAGTCTTCGAAATATTTTTTATTTCTCAGACATGCCTCACGATGTTTTCCTTCACCGCCTGAGCTATCAATTGCAATGATTGCTTTCATAAGAACGTTGCTCTGTTCTAAAAAAATCACAATAAAATAAACAACATGTAGGGGCACATGTGCAAAGCGGTGCGCTCAGCCGCGGCCAGCGTGGGCCGCAATGCATTCTGCGACTCTATTCATGTGTAAACTCAATTAGATAGTTTCGCTTCGTGTCGCGACCGACTCAGACCAGACTTACAATTCGTACCCGTTGTTATGACTTACAGAATTAATTACAGGCTCCGGTAGCATTGCAAAAGCAATCGTTTAATGAAACAAGGAACGACATGTACTAAATACAGGAAATTATTAAAATATAGTTTGTGTTATTTAATTTTATAGTTATAGAATAAATAGAAATAAATTTAACCCTAGCGTCAGCTCACTCAGTTAGAATCAATAATTTAGATGATGATGATAGCATAGCTCCAAAAATATATTACAAAGGATAAATAAGTAATTGTATTTAAAGTTTTTTTTTATTTTGATAAATAAATCAAGCAAATTAAAATAATTTCCGCAAGTGCCGTAAATTTAATTGTTTTGAAACTGTCAAGAACTAAGTGACTAAGTACCCCACCTGAACGAAAAATTCTGTTTTAAGTTGTAAAATATTTATTCGCTCTGTTCTGAACATTAATAAAATTGAAATATGACTCGAATACACCGAATCATCTTGTGCAAAACGCTGCGAACCCGCCGAACTGTAAAATTATTTAGAATTCTAGTTGCGGATACTGCAGTAGGAATAGTTGCAGTACTCTTTAATGCAGGAATGAATACCTGAACAAATAACTGTCAAGGAGTTATTGTAAAACGCGAATTTCAATACACGAAAGGAACATCCCGCCTAACCATGTACAGAGCATTTCGAAATACAAAAACTCTCCGGGAATGTAGTGCGTTCACTTCCCGATATTCCAAAACAATTCACATTAACGTTCCCGTCGCGTATTCAATGGCAAAAGAATTACATAAAAAGGCAACAGATTTTTTTTAGTTCTGCACCAAGCGAATTTGAAAGAAAGCTAAGATTCACTCAAATGATAACGTTTAGTGAAGGTTCGTAAACTTAATAGAGCCGTGTTTAAAACTTAAAAATAATGCGCTCGCAGCGAAAGTTACATTTACGTTCGTAACGTATTTTAAAAGAAAGCGTCAAAATGTCTGCCTTGATCATAATTCCTTTTTGGACACAGCATTATTAAATACGAATGTGCGCGAAGATTCATAGTCATTGTTACTAAATCTAGGCTGTGGTTGCCCACCCACATACACTGAAGCCGAATAGATGATGAACTGTTCCTAGTTGGCCGCGATCCAAATGACGATTTACGATGAGACAAAAATAAAAATGTGCAGTATTCCCAAATAATGATTCAACAGTGACCAGTGTACAGTGATTCTGCATTGCTATTAATAGTCCGACTATAAAGGCAATTTGTTTAAAAATTCATGATGTATATAATCCAATGATGGTGAATTTGTAAGAGGCTACCTTTTCTGCAATATATTAAATAAATGTTTTTGTAGAGACGGTCTTTTTAAAATAGTAAAAAATTATAAAAAACATTTTAATATTGTTAATAACTATATAATATTAATAATGAATATTGAAATTAAAACGTTGAATTCGTAATTAAAAACAAAAATAAAAAGACTTCGCAGGCAAGCCAGGTTTCTCTTTGCAAAGCCGGACGCATCGAGCGTCGAACAAGGCAAAACTGTTTAAAAGTATTCACTTCGAAGGTACAGTCAAACCTGCGACGCCGTAATCTCTCGTTATCCGAATGAAAGGATTACGTGGTCCTTTGTCAGCCTTTACTAAGCTTTGAGAATAAAAGAGAGGGACTGAGGAATTCAACACCTCTATAATATTGCTTCTTTTTATCTATTTTTTATAACATGAAAAAAATATTTAAAAAAATCAAACAGATATGTTTTGTCCAATTATATTCCCAAAGAATTGTTTTGTTGATTTTATAAATAATGAGTTGTTACAAATACATACATAGCATCTTTTAAGACAAACTGTTTGTCATACATATACAGTCAACCTTATCTTTTCTGAATGCTCTTTTCTACCTTCAGCGGTTAGCTCCTGTCGATGATAAATAATTCATATCTAATGATTCCCGTCGTGCGGTTCCTTGTGGTATCCATATTTTCACTCTATATGTACAGAAATGTTTAAAATTTGTCTTACAAATTGTTTTTACTGGTGTTTCCTATGCAGAAATCCCTCTAAGTAGGTACCACCCCGGGCCAGTAATTCTGCCGTGAAATAGTAGTGTGCAAACATTACTGTGTTTCGGTCTGTAGTGCACTGAGAGCTAGCGTAATGACTGGGCATAGCTAACTTAATAACTGAGAAACGGGGGCAGATATATGCCACAAAGAAATGGTTGGCACATAATTTTTTAGTGAGCAGACGTTGCGCTTACCATCAGGTGAACATTTTGCTCAACTAGTCTCTTTTTTCTGTAAAAAAAGAAGTTATTAATACAACAACAATAGTAGATTTGTGAAGGTAAAGGTACTTGAAATAAGCCTAAGTCGGTTCTTTTTACTTTTACTTCGATCAAACTATCAATAAAGGGATAATTTTCTTGTATTCAAACATATAATATTTTCGGCGTTTCTTGTGGTTTTTTTCCATTATCATCGAAAATAAATCAACACTAAAATGCGATCAATAATTTTAATGGTACTGGGCCTAGTATCGGGCTTTGTAAATAGACTAACTCTGTTCTCAGCAACTGCTAAACTGCTAGCTCCTAAAATACCACAGCATCATGTAGGGGTCGATGGATTTCCTCTCGATGGAAAATAACTACATAAACAATAATACTGTCCACCTATGGGACAATTACTGTCTGTTACTTTATACTGTTTTTGATACACTAGTAATAATAATGACTATTTAAAACTCATGTGTCTTAACATATATATACATGAACGTCACGAGTGCGTTTGTACGAATGTGTTTTGATGTTCAAAAGAAGAGAGAAACAGACAAAACCTTGTGATAGGTGCATACTTTTAAAAATCATACCCGTCTCCATTGCAGGTACAAAGCACTATCTGTACGTTGGAGCACTACAAGTGGATTTACAATGAAAAATTTTGCGGACGACGGGGGTGGGACAATAACAGTAATGATATCAAAGCGAGAGAGGGTCGCGCGACGTAACGACTGCGAGCGCGGCCCTCCTACACCGCCGCGGTATATTTTCATAGCAGCGCACCCCCTTGTTGGCAGCAGAACCACTCGCCCGTAATATAATCACTACGGCTAAGTATCTGTTCGTACATTTTATAGCGGGTTCGCTGCGCAATTAATTTATTCGCATACGCTTCTGTTATAATTAGTTGCCGTGAGTTACCAGTCTTGTGACCGTCTAGCAGAATTAAAGAAACTTGACGAGGCGCGCGGACGTTTTAATTGGAGGTCGCGCGAGACTATGAATCGATTAGCATAAAGAGTATCATCATGAGCCGTAGCTTTAGTCAAGCGAGGCGCAGACGCTACGCCGTCGGTCGCCGGTATGAGTTTACAGTGTTAATTCGCTCAACGTTCATCACCGCAGCGAACGCTCCGACCGTCCGACATGTCATATGGAGCGAGACTCACCGGACATTTTCATAAGAAGCGACTAATGCACTTGGTTACTTTCGATGGTCCAACTAACGTATAGTAAGACATTTGAATATACAAAATGTGACTCGCAGCGAAATGAAAGTAAACGTTAATATCAAGTTACTACTTGTTTATATAACAACCATACAATGCGAGATAGAATTTGTAACGATGATATCCGCAGAAGAATTAGAGTTAGACTACCGACATAGCTCTAAGGGTTAGCAAGTTGAAGCGTCAATGTGCCGGCCAGCTCAAGAACCTCGTATCGGCAATTGCAATGTAAGGCGGACCCCTACTAGATGGAGCGACGACCTGCGCGGTTTTTAAGTCAATGGATGCCAGTGGCTGCCTACCGTGTTTTGTGGCAATCTTTGGGGGGAATATGATGAACCATAAATATATATTTTTTTATTTTTACTTCATAAAAGTGACGGAACGAGCAAAACGTTCACCTGATGGTAAGTGTAACGTCTGCCCATAACAAATGCTGTGTCACCCAGAAAATTACTGTGTGACACCACACTGCGCCCGTCACCCTGAGACATCAGTTCTTAAGTCTCATATGCCCAGTGATTACGCTAGCTCTCAGTGCCCTTCAACCGAAACACAGTAATGTTTGCATACCGCTTCAAGGCAGAATAACTGACCCTGGGGTGGTACCTACCTAGACGGATTCCTGCATAGGAATCCTACCACCAGTAATCACATATCCAGTAACACAATATATTCTCCTGTCAAAATTTTTCTACGAAGTTTCTTATGAAATTTCAGTTTTTGTGCTGAATCGTTATATGATATCAATGTGAGAGAAAATCATATTCGGTTAGTGCATTTACTTCTATGAATCTATCTATACCGTAGGTTTTTTAGAGATTTATTCGCCACCAGAAGCGTACTGTACGTTTCATTTCTACCTTTCACTAATATCCCAAATATTATATTTGGGATATTAGTGAAAGGTTTACTACATCTTTAGGTTTACAATAATGATGATGGAAAATGATTGATTACTCTTTTACATTCGACATAGGGTCTTAACTGAGTTAATGATCTTGGTTGCAATTTGTCTCTGATTTTTTTTTATTAATCGATGTAGCATTGTTACTCGTTTTCATTTTTTGGGTTGTTGCATTATATTTTTCTCTGTATCGATTTTTCTAAATGCATACATTTTTTTATAGATACTTCTTAAAACCTAGGGAAACCAACGGCTACACAAGCTTCCAAGTCAGTCCCCACAGTTTACAGGTTTAATTGGTTAAAAACTATTCTACTTTGTATTTATGTATGTACTTAATATAATCCATTTTTTTTAATATAAATTATTTGACTTGTCTGACATACTAGAGATGGTTACCCAGCTATCATCGACTTTTACCGGCACCCACGGGATGAAAAGAGGCGACCGCGTGGCCTAGTGGTCAGTGTACCTGATTTGTAAGCCGCGGATCCAGGGTTCAACCCCAGACGGGACCAACTTGTGTTCAAAAACAAATTGTATGTTTGATTCAAAGAAAAGAGAAAACAAAATGGGTGACAGATTATCTAACGCCTCTACCACATAGCGCCAAATTTTATAATCAGGCGAAGTCCACTTTTCGCCTCCGCAGGAAACGAGACTTCGCCACCCGTAACGTCTCGTTGATGACGCGTCAGTAATAAATATAATCAAATTTCTTTTTCTTCATCGGCCTGTAAAAAGTGTCCTGATGTATAAAGGAGGTGTCCCAAGATTGCCCAAGGAGTATTTGCCGTAACCACCACACTTGGCAGACGGATTGGCGGTCGCCGTACCAGAACACCTTAGACGCTGCTCTTACGAGGTATAATACTGTATGAGATTTGATACACATTTCCTACGTCGCGTCGACCTGTAACTATAATATTAATTGAAGTCTTAAAGTGCCTTGTGATGGCGGCGTTAGAAAATCTACCACCCCATCTCATTCCGTGGGCGTCGCAAAAGTCGACAAAGGTAAAATGAAAACCAGTAAATGGTCAGCAGCATCTTCCTGAAACATCTGAATAAATAAACTGCAGTTGCCAACCCGCTTGCCAAGCGTGGCAACTATGGTAAAGTCCCTCCAATATGTGAGTTACAAACTTTTGTGGCTATCTATGGGGGAGGCCTATGTTCGGCAGTGGACTTTTGACAGGCTGAAATCATGAATGTCTTAAAATTATATTGAAAAAATAAAACGAATAATTAAATATATTTAAGTTACAATAATATTTAAATATCATAGTTCTGAATTGTTTTGCGTAAAGTGAAATATTTTCTTACGCGTAAGGGCCGCTCACATTTTCCGGAGTGGATGCTAATGAGCCAATTACAGAGATACGCAGCACGCCTTGTTAAACAAGTAGAACTGTAAGCTCGTTAATCAATACACATTCTCTTTTTAAGCGCCTTAGGAGATAGTTTTGAATATACGACTTTAAAAAAGTCCATTTGTTTATAGGGAATGTACAATATTATAGGTCAATGTATAACTACAGGCTGTGCCCGCGGCTTAGTTTTCGTGGAATTACGGATGAATGCAAATACAGAACCCTTTGACTACCTAGCTTACTAGGTAGAAATAAAGCCTAAGGTAGGTCCAAGGTTGTTATTAATCTGTGCAATTTTTACATCAACAGACGTAACGGTTTTAAAATTATATCCGTTCGTACAGACAAACATACAAACAGAAAATAACCACACATGTGCGCGATGTGGGTACCACTCCACGTATTTACGAATTAGGCTCATTTGACTTACAACACATTACTGATGATAACGTCAGGTTAAGTAGTAATAACACTTGACGTCGCTAAACAGTCAGATACTGTCGACGAATACAAAACGACGATATTTTAGTCGATGACTTAAACGCCGCGAATTTGAAATTTAAACAAGTCTGGAAAAGCTTTGTTTAAATAAAGATCTAACAAAAAATGACGAATATTTTAAGGTAATAATTATAATTCTGTTTAGATGGTAAGATACCACCCGGTGGTAAAATTCCTATGCAAGTATCCGTCTACCCGTCTAGATAGGTACCCCCGCACTGCCAATAATTCTGCCGACATGCAGTAGCAAACATTGGCGGGTGACCTCCTCGATGATTATCGACCACGGCGACAACTTCCGATGACAGTAGGAGGCTATCAACTGCGCAGGAGATATTTAAGTGCAACAGAATGTACGCGCAAACAAAGGCACTTACTTGTTCCAACCTACCCGTGCCCGACGTATAGCACATGCTATAAGATCGGAGGTAGGCTAGAATGCAGTGTCAGAAACACGGGGACAATCACAACACGAACAGTCTTGAATACAAACAAATGTTAGCTTCGGCTAGGATTCGAACCCAGGACCTGCGGCGTAGAAGTCAGGTACTAGAGTACTAGTATACTAGAGTGGTTAGAACCACTAGGTCACTTTTCGGTATGAAGGGCACTTATAGCTAGTGTTATTATTGGGCACATGAAACTTAAGAACTGATGTCTCAGTGGTGCAGTGTGGTGCCACATAGAAAAGTTCTGGGTGGGACACCATTTGTTATGAGCAGACGTGTTTCTTATTTTCACGTGAACGTTTTTCTTCTCGTCACATTCTTCCATAAAAAAACCATGGCAGCACAGGGGCCGGGCGCTTGCCTTAAAATTCATAGAATGCGAGTGACTTGAAATTCGATCTCGAGTGGCGGAACTTCTAAAATTGCTATTTTAGGTGCTGATTAAAGTCAAGCTCAGCGGTAAAAGAAAACATCGTGAGAAAACATGCATGTCTGAGGAATAAAAATATTTCGAGGACATGCAAAGTCCTCCAAGTATCGCAGTAGCGTGGCAAACACTTCCCGACTCCAAAATAATTTCTGAAATAAGAGGACGCCTGTGCTACACTGTAACTTTACTCATTTTTAGATCGTTACCCAAAGATTTGAAAAAATAAACAATATTTACGATGTTATTAAAATAATAAAGAGAGGGAGCACGGCTGCAAATGTCTATGTCTCACCGTAGCGACACGCGATAGAAGTTCAATGAAAGAAGCAGATAAGAAATGTCCACGCACTGAACAGTGTCAAGGGCGTTCGCGGAGCACGCCGGTGCGCGCTGCCAACTAATGTGACCGCCTGCACGCGTGCGGTTATCTGTGCTCCACAAACATGAAACGGAACTTTATACAAACTACGTGATAGTATTTAGAGAAGAGACATCATTAATGCGTATGTGTAAGTATATGTCGTGGCGACGTAAGAGAATCTACCACCCCATCTCATCCCGTGGGTGTCGTAAAAGTCGACAGGGGGAAAATGAAAACCAGGAGATTAGCAGCAGCATCGTCCTGGAACATCTGAGTAAATAAACTGTGGTTGCCAACCCGTCTGCCAAGCGTGGCAACTATGCCCAATCGCCATGCAAAATCGCCCCAAGTTATAGCTTCAATTTTTGCTGTGAAGCTGTGGGGGAGGCCTATGTTCAGCAGTGGACTAGTGATAAGCTGAAATGGTGATGAAGTAATATATAGAACTACACACAAAGCTATAATAGCGCGATTGTAGTTAAAACCGAAAGTCCTGCAAATTTGTTCCGTACGGGAATCGAACGCTGTTCAGCAGTGAACGTATGATGGGCTATGACGAAGAAGATTTGTAAGACAGTTTTATTCGTATTCCAACTTGTTATATTTACTAATGTTAAAAAGTATTCACGAAGGAACACTTCATAAGTTAAAAGGGTTTCCGAAAGTACAAAACATTTAATTAATACTAGACCCCTTTTTATTTTTTAAACAGAAAGTGCTATTGGTTTTACTGAAATATATTTTAATAAGATTAACGAGCTAGTGTCAGTTTAACCCACAAAATGACAAAACAATTACTTAAAATTTTCTAATATACAAATAAGTAAGCTCGATGTCGAACAAACAATTTTGGTAACTAAGAAATATCGCGTTTTTTAATGAAATTGCTACAGTGAACTACAGGAGGTTCCCTTACACCGGTCGTGGATACCACGGGGTATGCGGGCACGTGCACTTCACTGTATGGCGTAAATAATCAGTTACCGCTCTATCAACCAGCACAATGTTATCGCACATTGATCGCTGGCTTGGTCGCACACTGTAGACTACTGTCACCATGACAACAAAAAAAAATGAGACCGTGAGTTATTTTTAATGACTACTGGTTGGATGACGTAAAAACAAAATAGTCCACTCAGCCTATTGTTACCTTTAGAATACAATGCAGACCATCCAGTCTATATTAGACATTTTAGGAGCAATGGAAAAATACGTCTAGAAATGTTATGGTATGTTTTTACCTTCATATGAGACAATGGAAACAAAATGGAACGTCAAGTGTAAGTACCGGTACCGACAATGATTTAATCAGAAAGTTGTGGCATTCAAGCAACTAAAATTATGTTCATAACTAAAGTGTTAATGTAATATAACAAGACACAATAAATGAAAGTAGGTGTTATAATTAAATTTTAAACACACATTTTTTGTTAACCTTCTTTGTTTTTAAAGAAACAGAGTATTCTTTAAACGAGAATTATCCTAGAGAAAAATAATTCACGGTGACCCAACAGGATGGTGACGAACGATCGCCCCATGGCTTTGTAGCGTAATAACCATCTGAACACGACATTACGGCCAACACCCATTCGTAATTTTGACATCACCTAATAACAACTAAAAATAATCTGATAGTTATATCCTACATGACGTATATAACAAAATAATAAGGTCCTCTTGGGCGGTTTTGGACATTGTCTAGTCTTACTAACTACGTCTACTATGAAGCGTCTACTGAAGGCGTCAACTGTAAAAAATATAAATAATAAATGTCAAAATTTGCATCCGTAGGTAAGATTTGGATAAAATTCCGTGGAAATAGAAACAGCCGTAATACTTTCAGACAACATAACTACTAATTTGTTGCACTACTCGTAATAATTTATTGTCAGATCGGAAAGTTCTTGACGTTGTTTATATTTTTCTGCAAAGAATAGGATTCAGGAAGTTCCTAGAAAGTTTATAGAAAGGTATATAAAAGGCAGTGAGGCCTTGCTTTTAATGCATTAGTTTTTCATACATCAGGCTTTTGAAAATGTCAAGGCTCGCCAACGACAATGTCTCCTATATGTTTTTTTATTTGCCATCTCGTCAGCTAAATCTTGTCGTCATATATGTGCCGCGTTTGGTGAATATACAGTGAACGAAAGAATAGCTCGAGGGTGGTTTTATAGGTTTCGATTGGAAATTTGAATTCGTTGAGCCCAGGACGGATCTGTGAACAGTACAAACTTCTGTGCCAATCTATGGGAGATGCCTATGTTCAATAGTGCACTAGTGATAGGCTGAAGTGATGATGATGGTGATGATGTAAGAAATAAGTATATGTTTACTCTTAAACTCTTTTGTGAAACATGAAACTAGTCTTTTAATTTTTGTCCTGAAAACGGCAACAACTTTCTGATCAATCCGTACTTCCACTAGATTTTATTTAAGGGCCACTCATTGGCAGTAGTGGACTTTCCACACCTGGTCGCAGCTTAGGTCCCCCCTCGGAACAAATTGCTGGTCTCGGTGTGTGTGCATGTGAAATTTGTGTCTGTAGGATGCATTCACGATACAGGACAGAACCAAGTGGGCGAAGCTAGCGTTACAAAAAAGATCGCATACCTCAAGATCCTACCTACTGCACGCTGGTTGCTGAACTATGTCGTATAAAATACAAAAAATAAAGAACCGCATTGTTTTTTTTTTCTGTTTAATAATGAACCGTTTTTATATTATATTTATATTTAAAAAGTGACGAGACCAGTAAATCTTTCATAACAAATGCTGTCTCATACTGAACCATTCTGTGTGTCACCCTGGAACCACACACGCCCGGCCCCCAGAGGCAGACCCAGTAACTTCACTAGCTCTCAGTGCCCTTCAGACCGAAACACAGAAATGTTTACAGACTACAGCTTCACGGCAGAATAACTGGCAGCAAAATTTATACAATTACATTACACACACAATTACATATATTGACATTACGACACTTACGTGACATTTCGCCAATTCTAAAACGTTATCTTTTGCGCTATAGCTGTAAAACTAAACCGTAAAGATTTAAATACCTCTGCTTGAAAAAAATGTCTACCAAAGACATACACAGCGACTTGGTGGAAACATTAGGGGACTCTTCTCCTCCATATTCCACAGTTGCACGCTGGGCTAAGGAGTTTAAGTTGGGAAGAACATCGACGGAAGACGAACACCGCGAAGGACGCCCATCGACGTCCCTCACTGAAGAAAATGTGAAAAAAGTTGAAGAAGTTGTATTGGAAGATCGAAGAGTGACTATCAGGCATGTAGCTGAGGTCACAGGGATCTCATATGGCAGCATTCAAAGAATCCTTGCGAACGAATTGCATATGAGAAAGGTCTCCGCGCGTTGGGTACCGAAAATGTTAAACGACGAGCAAAAGAAGAAACGAGTCGACATGTCAAGAGCAAATCTCGAAAAGTTCCAGGCAGACAAGGATAATTTTTTGTCACGTTTTGTGACCATGGACGAGACCTGGATCCACCATTTTGATCCTGAAACAAAACAACAATCGATGACATGGAAACGATCCGATGAACCGACGCCGAAGAAATTCAAAGTGTCAAGCTCAGCAGGGAAGGTTATGGCGTCTGTTTTTTGGGACGCTGAAGGAATAATCATGGTGGACTACTTGGAAAAGGGGGCCACTATTACAGGCTCCTACTATGCAGAACAAATAAGAAGATTGCGGGAGGCTATTAAGGAGAAAAGGCGAGGCAAACTGCGGGCTGGAGTGCTGTTCCATCAAGACAACGCACCGGTTCACAAAGCTGCAATTGCCATGGCTGCCATTCAGGAAGCGGGCTTTGAGCTGGTGGAACACCCCCCCTATTCACCAGATCTAGCCCCCAGCGACTTCTATCTCTTTCCACGACTCAAGGAACACCTCCGAGGCAAGAAATTTGACGATGATAGCGACGTGATGGCCGCGGTTGAGGACTTTTTTGAGAGTCAAGATAAAGATTTTTTTTCTAAGGGAATTTTAGGATTAGAAAAGAGATGGACTAAATGTATAGACTTGCTAGGAGACTATGTTGAGAAATAAATTTATTTATTTATTTTATTCATTGTGTTTATTATTGATTATCATTACTTTTGGATCACCCCTCGTAAATGATGTTGTTACCGCATATGTTGAATCAGCTGTTAAAATAAATTTTACCAACATATGTCAAAAATAAAGAGATCAGGAATTTCAAGGTAATGAAGGGGCATAATCTATCTATCTCTAGGGACAGCGGCAACCGGACAAAATGCCGCCCTCCTGTTTAAACTGCTAAAACTCATAATACCATAAACCCTGTTTGTGCCCACTTGAGTGTAATTTAGAAGTCGACGAAAGTCTTTTGGGGTGGTTTAAAAAATTTAAGCCAATGGATTAAAGCAGATGCAATAATCATGTTACGTTAATTGATTTACTTAATTTAAATTATCTCTTCCAATAGTAAAATACATTCATGCACAAAAATACAAAAAACTTGAAAAATTTAGTGTTCATCGAAACTGATATTTGGAACCGAAGCTTAAGTATTTTCACGAAGATACAAAAGGAACTTTTGTTTAAGAAGAAAAGAAACTGCCCGTTGCGCTTCTCACAGGTTCTTACCAGGACTGAGAGTTATTTTGCGGGTCTGTTTTTTTTTATTGGAGAAAGTGACGAGACGTGCAAAACATTCACCTGATAGCATGGACGTCTGCCCGCAACAAATGCCTTATCATCCAGAATATTTCAGTGTGGCACAACACTGCGCCCGTCACCCAGAGACATCAGTTCTAAAGTCTCATATGCCCAGTAACTACACTAGCTCTCAGTGGCCTTCAGTCTGAAATAGTGTTTGCACACTTCTGCTTCACGGCTGAGGGATACCTACCTAAACGGATACCGGCATAGGAATTCTACCAGCAAGTGCTTTGCAAGGCTGTATCTTAGCGCCGACATTCTGCGGCATCCACTTCTTTTTGCTCCTAAAGATGTGGCTTGTTCCGATAAGTTCGAGCAAGGTATGCACCAGAATGTAGATGGAAAAATTTTCCATTCCTCGCTGTTGAGATCTCGTGTCGATCAGTGAATCTTGATGATGATGCAACATTCATCGCTAAAACTCCACAAGAACTCGTACACATGTTGGCAAATTCGTCCGACAATTGTGTTGGTTGGCGCACCTCTGGTAATAGTAAAGAAGTTAGACTATCTGGAGCCGCCCGTTGCGGGTAAAGTCATCGTTGATAAATATTATTTCACGCAGAGATAACTATATAGAAAAGAAAAGTTAATTATTTTTACATTTTCAGTCTTTTGCAGGTGTTTGGCAACTTCCGTGAACCTACTCATACAATTGCTAGAACGGCTGCATGTTGTCTAACACGGGCTTTGTTGATCCAAGAAGTTTTGCCAGACGACGAATAATAAGCGGGATAAGGAGACGGCTCCTGCGATTCAAGGACTGCGTAGAACAAGACATAATCGCTCTTAACGTCGACATCAATAACTAGAAAACGTTTTCTAGCATTCGTGATCGTAGGAAGAAAGAGCATCAGTCTGACAAACGCAAAAAGAACATTGCTTCCGACAAGTCGTCACTTAAACCATCTGCAAGGGTCTGTACTTGTGATGAACGAATATTCGTATTCGCATTTGCGAATATTCGCATATTTCTTGACATTCGCAAAAATCAAGCGAATATTTTGCGAATAAAAATTGTGAAAATAATATAAAATAATCCAAAAAACATTAGTATTATAATGAACTTTTATTATAAAAGATTGTTTTGCATAAAATTTCCTTTTTTTTATAAAAATTGCACAACTGTATCTTATATAGTATATATATATATCCTTCTAAGTAACTTGGATGAAAAATTACAGTGACGGTCATACAGTTATGATCGATTTGTAGCTCCACAAATTGTTAATTAAAATCGAGTTACATTGTACTTTAGTGTTCCTTCTCATAAGTAATGAGATAATATGTTATATAAAGTCACATGGGTAAAGTAAACTGAATAAGGAATAAACGAAAAAAGGCAAATGAATACATTTTTTATTGATGTCTTAAGTATCGTTTCCGTCGGCGCACACTTGTTTATTTTAATGTCTCTAGAAAAATAAAAAATTTGCCACTGTCTGTCTATCAGTTATTATACTTTCTTGAAACTGTGAGACGATCTTGCCCATGGCATCGTTTCAACTTAATCTAGTAGGGTACCTAAGCTATACTTAAGTGCCACTTTTCTTTCACCAAAAGCCTTACGCGATACCTTCAGAAATATAAAATAATAGATGCAATAAATTATACTAGTTTGTTCATACTGAAAAATACTTGTTTTTAAATAAGCGTTCTTAATGGTATGACCAAAACTATCGGAACTATTGTTTATTGATCTAGAATAATTATTAGATGCGCTTAATTTTATTGAGCTGTTAAACTTTTTAATTACCTATTTTTTTATTTTATTTGACAAAACTGTCGGAACGAGCAAAACGTTAACCAGATGGTAAGTGCAACGTTTGCCCATCACAAATGCCCTGTCACCCAGAACACCTCTATGTGACACCACACTGCGCCCGTCACTCTGAGACATCAGCTCTTAAGTCTCACATGCCCAGTGATTACACTAGGTCTCAGTGCCCTTCAAACCGTAACAGAGTAATGTTTGCACACTACTACTTTACGGCAGAATAACTGGCTCTGAAGTGGTAGTACCTACCTAGACGGATTCCTGCATATGATCAGCTAAACTAAGAAATGTTTATATGTAGTTCTTTATTTTCCAAAATAATTCAAACTTTAGTGGTGCACTTATAATGAAATAACAAAATTGAACGCTCCCAATGGCGTCTATTATGCCTAAGACCTAATATCGCGAATGCTTAAAAATGTACTTTCGTTGCATCACTAGTCTGTACATTTACGTACATTAAAAGATTACGACTATAACTATGGTGATGATGGCCTTTTTTTTACTTAATATAAGCCAACGTTTGACCTCAATACCATCTGATGTTAAGCGCGGAAGAGGTGAGCCTAAATAATGTGCACGTTACCCCACTGGAAGAAGCCTATTCACACAGATTTCAGCCACGACGACTTCTAGTAACAACAAGAAGTGGTTATCAGTGCAGGATATAAAACAGTCCGCAAAGATATTAGCGCAAACACAGAAGAACTCGTATCATGTTCTCACTTCACATTTTCGGATCCGATGTAACGTTTCATGATGAGTAAGAAGACGACAGAAGAGAAAATTAATCATTTAGGTGTCATATGAATATTTTCTTCTGCTAAGAGGCGAACCCAGAACACAAGCCAAGAAATAGCAGGCAGGTATTTTGACAGCAAAGCCAAGTGGTCGTCGACTTTTATTTGCGTATTATAGGCATCAACTAACTTAAAACAGAACACAGAAATAATAAAAACCAGCTATTCATTTGTTTCGCAATTCATCAACAACCAGAAGCTGGTAATTAGAAAGGCTTCGCGATTATCCATGAGGGTCTAGACGGATCGGGCTGCTACAGGGGGCGAAACGAAAACAAAGTATCCAATTTCTCCACTTCCCCACTTCCGACGCAATTACGGCACAAAGTCGCCAGGCTGACCGCAAACCCAACTGATATCTAGGCACGGCCGCAATCTCGTTACGGAACATCAAATACACTTTTGTTATTTGCCTTAGACTTTTCGCAAGACCCATTCAAACAAAGGAGCAAGCGAAGAATGGCATAAAATTCGTGTAGACATTTCCCGTCAATGTTAGGTGGTGTGCATTTGTGTTAAAGGCGGCGTGAATGAGTCGGTCTCGCCGGGGGACAGCGTTTGCATTAACTAATTGAAAGTGTCCCGAGCTGGAAAATTGCGCTCCGTAAATCATCATTCACACGATTCAAACTTCAAGCTGTCACAACTATGACAAACACGGACGAGCGGACTTGGAAGACGCGTACTCACAAATTCATATTCACTAGACCGGCGAAATAACTAGACAAGCTGTCTAGTTGAATTTATTTTCTTTATTTATACATAAAGTGTTAATTACTTAACATTATATTATTTAATGTTATGTACGTATGTATGTAATGTATAAGCCGTGGTAGCTCAGGGGCCTGGCGCTCGCCTTTAATTTCATAGTAAACGAGTAACCTGGGTTCAATCCCCGGTGCCAGCACCTCTAAAATTTTTTACCACGTACTTAGCTGTGAAGGAAAACATCGTGAGGAAACCTGCATGTCCGAGGAACAGAAATATTTCGAGGACATGTGAAGTCCGCCATCTCGCATTGGAGCAGCGTGGAGGATTCTTCCTAGCTCCAGAACTCTCTCAGAAATGAGAGGAGGCCTGTGCATCAGCAGTGGGACATTTTATAGGCTTTATACTTATACGTATATTTACTTTATATTTTTTATTATTCCTTTATACATATACATAACTTTTACGTATGTATGTGGTACCACACTCCTCCCGTCAGCCTGAGAAATCAGTTCTTAAGTCATCCCATCATTCCGTGGGTGCCGTAAAAGTCGACAGAGGGTAAGTTAAAACAAGGAGATGGGCAGCAGCATCTTCCTGGAACATCTGAATAAATAAACTTCGGTTGCCAACCCGCCTGCCAAGCGTGGCTAACTATGGCAAAATCCCTCCAAAATGAGAGCTACAACCTTTTCTAGCAATCTTTGGGGGAGGCCTATGTTCAGCAGTGGACTTGTGATAGGCTGAAAAGACAACGATGTAACGTCATTTCATAGATTTTACTTTATCTGTAACCGAAATAAATATTAAAATGCTCGTATTCTCATCATCACTATTCCACTACTGGAAAATGGACAACCCACCTACATGGCCCGTGGTGGAGGACGGAGGTTTCAATAACCATAACTGCTATGATAAGTTGCTATATAAAGACAATGCTTCTGACTATTCTTTAGTAAATTTATTCCTTACGGCGCTTTTTTCGTCACCCCCGGGAGCCTCTCGCTGCTCTTGCTTGAAAGGTGGCATAGCGCTGAGGGCGCTTAGCCGAAACCTTTATTTATGGATGACTGGCGCAAGGGCCCCCGAGGGGGGACCTCGGCTTGGACCGTCATCCTGTTCGCGAGAGTAACAGACTCGAGGGTGCCCAAGGGGGCCGGCCTCGGCTCGGTCAGTTACTGCAATCGGGAGGGCAATATTATTACTACTATAATTACTAATACCATGATTATTATTACATAGGTTTACCACCAATTCGGAATGCGTTTCCGCTGGAGAAGAAATGGCGCAAGAAACTCCAGCGACGCTTCTGCTTATGACAGTAGTGCTAGGGGAGAACCGGCCTGAGATGCGGCGGTATCGCGAATAACTTTGTCTGATACGCACACGCCGACGGCGGGGGCGGTATGATGGTGATAATGTGTGTTTGTGTAGTGTTGAGTAGAGCGCTTGGGCCCTAGTGGTCGCGTCGTCAGGGTCCTCGACGACGTGCCTCGGTCTCCTTTTTCCGCGGGTCGAGTTTTGGTGTATCGCGAGGGGGTTGTATGTGGCGGCACTGACAACCAGTGGATTGGGGTGCGTGGCGGCAGAGTCGAAGTATCGGCGAGAGGCCAACTTTAGATATTGGGCTATGGTAGAAAGCCCTAAATCGATATGAAGGTTAGCATTACGCACGAACCACGGTGCTTCGTGCAATTCTATTCTATTCTATTCCAGGAAATGTTCGCCTCGCTCCTTCACTACGAGTCTATACCTCAGAGTCTATATCTCTCAGAGTCTATATAGGTTTCTAAGTGATGTTTTCCTTCACCTCCGAGCATGGGGAAAATAGCATTTAATAACCGCAATTAACAATTTTAATGGTTCCGGCACCGATGATTGTCCAGCTCTAACTGCCACCGCTCAAAGCCACAGTTTGCACTACAGATAATGGCAAAATATAATCCAGTACTGAACAAAAACTGTCTATAATTGTTTCAATTCTGGATGAAAGTCTCCTCTCCCGCTGCTAGTTAGCAAACTTCACATGTAGTCGAAAAAAGTTTTCCTCAGTTCCTTTTCTATTTGCTCACGATGTTACCAGCGCCATCAAGCACATATAACTTATATGTTTACTTGCTTGCTTTACTTGATGGCGCTGGAAACATCTTACTAAGTGATGCATACACAGAGGCTTGAATCCAGATCACCCGCGTAATATGAAATTTGCCTTATTGCAATATATGTGGTCATCTGCCTTTATAACCACATAATGTATAATAAACTTAGGGTAATGTGTATTTGTAAAATGCGTAACCATTACTAGACATTGTTTACATATTTTTGTTTCTCTGCAATCACAATAAAACGAAACCTTCGCTGAAAACACACTAAATATCCGTCTCTTTGTTTAGAAATTAACACTAGAATGAAACAATCACTTGGAAAAGTGTCTGAGATTAACCCCTGTTACCGCAAGAGTGGCTTAATGAAAAGCCCTAATATTTACAGAACGGCAAAAATTCCGCTGAACAACATGAAAGCTCTTTTAACCTCGAACGTTGCGATCCATTAAAGACACTTTACGGCAGACTTGAGGGCACCCGAGCAACCGTACCAGAATGACTAGACCTCCCTGAGCTCTTACAACCGGCGTAGAGAAATATTCACATGTGTAAGATCTTCTCGTTCTGGACGACTGAAGGCACTCAGATTTTACAAACGTTGATTGCAACACAATCACGTGACCCAAAATGGTTGAGGCGTGCCAATCAATTACGTCCTCAACTGTTTGCTGGCATATTACATAACCGAGCTAAGTGAATATATGATAGATTTATCTTGTTATTTCCAAGTCCGTCAGAAAACGAAATACTTTTATAAAATTGCATACAAAAATGCTATCGAAGACTAGCCACAAAAAGTTATGTATTTTTCATAATATATTTTTTTAAATCACAGTAAATTTTAGTTACGTAAGGATATGAAATTCTAATTCAATATATTATTATATTGATACCTTATCATACGTCCTGCTGAGAGTAATAATACAGTTACAGAGTAATAATAAGACAGTTGCCCTAGGACATGGGGTAGGGAGGTCTCGATAAAACATTAAGTCTACTGATAGGAGTTAAAATAATAATGACACGCACAATCAGCGTTCTCCTTTAAAATTGCGAATTCGTTCGCGTGGACCTCCAGATTTGTATAATATTAATATAGTTGTTTAAAGCGCCATCTGTTGATAATCTGTTCATAACATGCAGGACAGCTGTCGGTAGCAGGTGTTTACATTTTTAAAGAAGCTAGATGGCGACATCTGTTTATGATCACGATATTGTGCGAAATATTCGCACGGGTATACATAGTAAACATATATTAAGGGCTCTGCTACTATATCATAGATGGTATTCTGTGGAATATTCTCGAAACAATGTTCATAACTTCGGAACCGGTGAGACAAACACGATGAAACATAGTCTAAGTTAGTCCCAAATTTATAAACTGTAACCGGTGTTAGTAAAATTCAAGTTAAAGATTTAGCTGTTCGGAGTTAAATCCGAAAATACAGACAGAAAAAAACTTTTATATGTATGTATGACAGGACATAAATCTTCATTACGACTCAACGACGATCTAGGTCGCACTTGAACGTTGGTTATAAATAAACGCCGAGATTCCTTAACGATCAAATAGAACAACAATGGGACAGCGCAATTTAGTCTACAATATTGATAATAGGCGGTTTGCGGCTTGAATGCATTATCGCATACTCTGTCGCTGTTGCTGAAAACGCTTCTATCCTGTGTACGTGACTCACCCGGCGTCAACCGGCACGGTCAAGTTCAACCTGTGTATTCAATTTAAAACCACTGTGCTATTTTTATACGCACAATTGAGCCATTGTTCGAAATATAAAAGTTGATTTGTATAAGATAGTTACTTGGAAACCACTACCGCCGATTGGAGGCCATTTTTGTTTTGAAAAAACAAGCAATAATTGTTTCAATTTCGAATCTCGAACAGCTTCTTGTTGTCTATGCCTTATTTAAATCACTTTTCTTTACAAGAAGGAATAATACCACTAAAATATTATTGTAGTAATAACAGTTACTGGACTGTGCATACTGTCACATAAACAAATACAAGCGTCACCGTCAATACAACAGAGCTTTAATAAGCAATTAGTTTTACCTGTAATTATTATAAATATATAATAAAAATCAGTATGTAGTTCCGTTGTTATGTACACAGTTAATAACAATAATTATTTTTAAATATACAGACTTTAGAAACAGCATAAATCAAAATGTTAACTAAACTTTTTTTACTTTTTTAACTAAATTAGAAGATAGAAAAAAGACTTTGTACACTATAAAATGATTCCCTTAGGAGGTGAAAAATCTTTGAGTATTATTATTACTGTAGAAACTTTTGAACAAAAAATCGCTTGTCTATCTTTTGAAAAACGTAATGTGCTTAGAATTTATGCCATGGTAAATAATAATTAACTCTTTTACGCTGAAATAAGCAGAAACAATTACCTAAAGCAAAAAATTATACGTTAAAAAAATTTAAGTTACTACGTGGAGTAAGACAATTGTTTTAGCCCTATTTGCTTTTACATCCGAATGATTCAAAGAAGAAATTGCATAATAATTATAAATACATGTTTATCCATATATTAAGAAGTAACTCTTCTACATTTTGCTTATATCACTAAGTAAGTGATGTTTTTGATTTCATAAAACCGTAAAATTGTAAACAATAAAAAAAATTGTATAAAAGTGCCTTTTTTATACTTATAATTTGGAATTTAAATATTAATAAATTACAAGTTAGTAGCAGTAGTAGTAGTAAGTAGTTTAAATTATAAATTATAAATATAAAATTTTGCCTTTTTTATACTTTTAATTTGTAAATTATTTATATTTAAATTCCAAATTCAATAATATTATGTTTATCGGTTATTTAAATAAATATATAAATAAGGTAAATAATGTGTGTTTGTCTAAATATATCAATTCATATAGGCTGTGTGACACGGGAAAGAAAAAGCTAATATGCCAGCGTTTCGTGGGGCCGGACGTTTCACGGAACGAAGCAATTTATCTTATTTCTCTGACGGCGCACCTGAATCTTGATTTTCATATGGATAGGGTAGGTCCATAGCCAAAGAGTTGTGTAACCGTTTGTCACTTTTCCTTCCAACACGGCCAAAATCACAAGGCCACTGCTTGAACATCGATTGCCACAAAACACGATCCTAAGACACCTGCATTCATCGAGTTAAGGCGGTCGCTCTGTACGGCCGGTCCATTGCCACTTAAGCTTGTTGATTAATAAGTGCAACGATGCTTGCTGCCCTTAACAAATGCTGTGTGTCACCCAGAGTATTTCTGTGTGATACCACACTGCCCGTCACCCTGAGACATCAGTTCTAGGGCTGTGTCGGTTACTCTAGTTCATCTATGGATAGAAATGATGACTTACCCGGGTCCGTCGCGAGCTGCGCGTAGACTGAGAGTGCTACTTCGTCCTCGGTAACGAAGTCCCACAGCCCGTCGCATGCCACCACCACAAAGTCTTCGTCGCCGTCTAATTCCACTAGCGCGATCTCGGGCCGCGCCGTAACGTAAGGCTTGTACTTCGCGTCACCTGTACAATTGAGCCAAAGCTTAGTGATAGTCAAAACAGATGATAGTGAAGTCCAGCTTGACTGATTTTTGACCACAGAGAACACTCCGGGGTACAGTCGAAAGCTAACTGTGAAAGAGATAAAAAAAGTGTGCAGTTCACACGCGGTAAAGTGAATACTTCAGAAAACCAAATTTCCAGAGAATGAGACGAATGCATAGTATCAGGAGAAGGACAATTGTAGAGAGATAAGAGTCTAGATAGGTACCACCCCCGGGCCAGTTATTCTGCCGTGAAGCAGTAGTGTGCAAACATTACTGTTTTGGGTTTGAAGGGCACTGAGAGCTAGCGTAATCACTGGGCATAAGAGACTTAAGAAGTGATGTCTCAGGGTGACGGGCGCATTGTGATGTCACACTGTTCTGGGTGATGTAGCATTTGTTATGGGCAGACGTTGCACTTACCATCACGTGAACGTTTTGCTCGTTCAGTCACTTTTATCAAATAAAAAAACAACAAATGACACTAGTGGCTTATGGTAACTAAAGTATGAAATAAATGTTTTGGTTTGGATTTGATCAATATATTTTTGAAATACGTCTGTTACTGCTTTTTGATTTCGTGTCGAGCTAATGACAGCTTTGGACGAATTCGAAAATATAAATATAATAGGAAACACTATATAATGTATTCCATCTCATTCTCTCGCAGGCTAAGTCCTATAGATGTCCCTATATCTTTATCCCTTTTTAGTGTCGCTTTTTGTTTCACCGAGTTTTAAATCACAACGATTCTAAAAAAGTTTTCACATCAATTATAGTGGCATAATGTACGCGCAATCACAGAGTCACGCACTGATCCTAACCTGATTGTAACGCTCATGCGATAAGACCGGAGGCTAGAATATCGTGTTAGAAACATAGGGACAATCACAACATGATCAGATCCAAAAACGAACCATTTTATTTTGCACTAATGTTGGCTCCGGCTGACATTCGAACACGGGACTCGCAGTAGTCAAGTACTTCGGCCCAGTGGTCGCGGTCATCAATAGCCAAAATTATACCCTTGGCAGCGTTACCATAGTAACACACTAACTTACTTAAAAACAAATCAATCGTTTTTAAGCATATTTGGAATAGGGTTTCTTCATTTTGGATGTTTTCAAAGTGAGAAAATAAACATGATACTGTTTGACATAATAACAATATGTTTGGCTGTCTATATATAAAACTTATTTCAAACACACACTATTTTTGAGAATTTTAGAGCGTTCATTGAAAAATCAAAACGTTGATTATGTTGAATTGAAACATAATTGTAATTGTATCAAGTGAGTACTTATTTGGCTGCCCAACTTAAATAGATAAGAAAATCAGTTAAGGTGCATTTCAACGCACGATAGTAGCCAAAATGTAATAACCGTAGATTATTAGCGCAGTCACTACAACTGTTTTTTTTTTTTTGAATAATAATAAATTAAAGCATCATGTAAATGTTCCTACTACGGGCGGTAGCCGAAAATCAGTGTTATGTCTCTGAAGTGGACATTCTATGCATTGAGCTACGGCCTGTTTGTATCGTTGCAGAGCCCACATCTGTGCTGTGTGTAGCAAAAATTCATGTTTTAGTACCTGTTATTTTTTCAAAATATTGTATCTGTGTATTGTAAACGGTTTATCTATCTATTTATCTAATTATTGTCACAGTTAATAAAAGAATAACGAGGTCACAATCCATTAAAAACACATCTAACCCCTCTCGCAATTGACCTCTTTGTTGAGTAGCCTGTCCTACATTCTGGAAAGAGCTAGGTTTCAACTTAACTTTCAGTGACTAGACATCGCTTGCGCAATCTACATGTCTCCATAAAACGGGGCAAACTTTGAACTTTAATTATCATCCTTATCATCATCATCATTTCAGCCTATCACTAGTCCACTGCTGAACATAGGCCTCCCCCACAGATTGCCACAAAAGTTTGTAGCTCTCATTTCGGGGGATTTCGCCATAGTTGCCACGCTTGGCAGGCGGGTTGGCAACTGCCGTTTATTTATTCCGATGTTCCAGGAAGATGCTGCTGCCCATCTCCAGGTTTTTATTTTCCTTCTGTCGACTTTACGATTCCCACTAGACTATCCTTATAACTGATTAAAAATAAAATTAATAGATATATATAATATGTGGTGGTGTGTGTGTGTGTGTGTGTGTTGTTGTGTGTGTGTGTTGTGTGTGTGGTTGTGTGTGTGGTGTATGATGTGTGTGTGTGATGTGTGTGTGTGTGTGGTGTGTGTGTGTGTGTGTGTGTGTATGTTATTAAAAGTGTGTAGGCAACAATTGATCGGGTTGTGTGTGTGTGTGTGCAAAAAAACTTGTGGTCTTAATACCGCATTAAAAAAAACTTCACTTATAATAAGTGCTTCTAAAACATAATAATGAAGGGGTATTGGAGCGTAATACGCAACGCTGCTCTATAAAGAGGTGACGGACTACACTTGCCTTTAATATTATTCATAGATATGCATGTTTTGTTGCGACGTTATCTGGTTATTTTGTTTAATATTAATTGTATAGGAGGATTACAAATCCAGCGCCATTGCTTAAAACCCTAGTCATATACTATATAAACTGTTCATATATGTTTAGACGAACGCATCCAATTGAGGACAATGGTTTTGTCACTAAGCTACCAGAGTTCCTATTAAAATTTTTAGTTTTTCTATCATATTTTTGTAAATTTCCAGATATGAATCAAATACACGAACTATACACAACGTACCGTAGGAAATATATTTATGAACCGTTGAAACAATATAAAAAACACAGTTTACGCAGGTTAAATCTTATGAAATAGTCTTAAAGAATAATAATAAAACTGAAAAGTAGACTACAATAAAGTAAATTTTATTGTATACAAAGCAATAGCAAAGTTATAATTGTGATAACAAAGCAATCGATCGAACATTTATCATCATAATAATTGCTAAGAAATATTTCTGATTGTTATTGCAGTACAAAGTACAACTCATATGATATTAAACGCAAATTAACCGAAATATGTTGTAACTTTCACGCAAATAAGTCGATGTTGCGTGCATATTATAGGGCAACGAAACCCGAGGGGAATTAATCTCCCATGGAATACAAAATCGATGTATTTCGTCGCAATAGTTGAGGGAATGGGACCGATACACCCAAAAACTGAACAGAAAATGTCAACAGAAGTAGTCAATTGCGGTCAAAACTAGTTCATGATCTATCAAAATAAAAAAATAAAAAGTATTTTAAATCTGTATACAATAAACGCTTGTGTTTTGTTTTACACATGAAATATTTTTTCATATTTATTATATCAAACCTTTAATTCATATCTACCCAGAGAGTTCGAAGATTAGGTACCAGGGCTGTATTGATTTAAATTGTAATTTTACAATAAACTAATATTATTATTATTTTCGAAAAATTTTCAAAAAACAGATCTTAAACACATTAACAAAAATTATTCTAGAAAACCGTTTCAACACAGTTTTTGCATGTGAAAACATAAAATTCCTTCTCATTGAAATTAAAAGGTTAACAATAAAATCATTGTAAACGATTCCTAGAAACGACAAATGATTTATCAGATAAGCATCATTTAATTCGTTCATCATAAAAAAAATCTCGAAATCATTCCTAATAATTCTTATCATTTTTAAATACCTTTTATAAAAACAATTACATATTGTTTGGCATTACACATTCAATAAATTGTCATCTGAAAGGCATTGTTATTATGTTTAGGTTGTGACTCTTCGGAACCAATTACAGCGTACGAGGAAAACTTTTCATAAGTCGTCGTTCCTGCAATTATGACTCACTTTCCAACACTTCTTATCCTTGTTGTGGTTTAACTTACTGGGGATTTTGTACTTTATCCTATAAAGAACCACACACACTTTGTTTTCTATGTTTATTATTACTGCGAAGTAGCAAAGTGACTTCGTTGTTTACAGGTTCAGGTATATTCTCTGATACACAAACGAATTAAAATCGTTTGTGTATCCGAAAATATACGTCTCTAACAATAAAATATTTTTAAAATCGATTCAGTAGTTTCCTGTACCACTCGTTTCCTATACCTATACCACTCGTTTTAAAAATAGTTATCAGTATCATACCATATCAGTTTTTTAAATGCTATGCGTTATATTACTCTACATACGATATTGTAGAGCCGTGGTAGCTCAAGACCCGTGGTAGCTCAGGGTCCTGGTGCTCGCCTTTAATTTCATAGTAAGCGAGTAACCTGGGTTCGATCCCCGGCACCAGCACCAGACTCTAAAATTGTTCTACAATTTTAAGTGCTGATTTACCACGGGCTTAGCGGTGAAGGAAAACATCGTGAGGAAACCTGCATGTCCGAGGAATAGAAATATTTCGAGGACATGTGAAGTCCGCCAACCCGCATTGGAGCAGCGTGGCGGATTATTCCCGGCTCCAAAACCCTCAAAAGAAATGAGAGGAGGCCTGTGCTCAGCAGTGGGACATTTATAGGCTGTTACTTTACTTTTCCTTTTTACGATATTGTAAAATATACTATTAGTTCTTCTGGTTTTTGAGAAGAATATTTGTAATTTTACCGAAACTAAGTATTCTAGCTGACTTCTATGCAAACTATTCTAGCAAAAATGGCAGCTTCCCTCTGTAAACATATGTGTGAGGAATTGAGGATTCGCCAAAAACTTACGAAATATGTTGTACGTCTATGAACTACTAACCGAGAGTACAAAATTTATCTAATGAAGCCTCCCAACTCCCATTCGCACATATTGAAGAAAAACTAGACTGAAGTTCCAACAAGAAAATACGCCCATCTATAGAACAAAAGTCTATAAAGACCCAGACTTGACCTTCTTTAGTAAAGTGCATCGTGTCCGGGTGATCGATATGGTTCCATGCGATGTGGGGCTCGACGTGAAGGGACAAGGGACCGACGAGGGGTCGCGAACGCCTCGCCGGCGCCCGACGCGCGCACGTACCAATTGAGTTGTAAATTAAACAGTTGCATTGTCTCAAAGCGGCGATTTGGCTTAGAGGACGTGTTCAAATACATACATATATTGTATGTGGGTTTTGATAATAATGGTCATTTCTTTTGGGGGGAGGGTAACACTTTAAGCATTCATTGATGTCATGGTTAATAAAACAATTACGTAATGGGTAAACCTATCTCTCACACGTGGCGTGGTCGGAGTGCCTATTACCTACCTCCACTAAAACTAGTTTAATTTATAAAGGTGACAGATTAGCGCACCACCTGACGTTCAGTGTCACTGGAGAGCATATACTTCTACTTAAAACAAGAAACAAAATTTAGCTGCGTTGTCAACCCTGATAACAACTATTATGGAATAATAATCGCCACATTTTCCGGAACATCATCATACGAAACGCAACGCTGGTATTCGGTGATAACCTCTGTAGCAACACAAAATTAATTGATTTCCAAGTTACTGCCCCAGTTTCTCTGACACTACATCAGAGTCGTTTCGAATTACTATGCGCTTCCATCGGCGAGAAAAGGTGTACTTATGGCACTATGATCTATCCAGGGCACGGCTCGGTTGGCGCAGTCGCTGAGCGATTGTCTTCTGCGCTACGGGTTGTTAGTTCGATTTTCGCACAAAACAAGTAATTATACGACTTACGGATAGTTTCGGGTCTCTATGTGTCCAAAGATACAGGAGAGATCCTAGTTAAAAAAAAAGCGAAAACGAAACGATTACTCTAATAGGAAATAAATTGTAAGCATGTGCGGCCTTATGAAGAAAAGCACTCTAAGTGTGCCATTCCATTTATCGTTCGTTTAGGTCTATCACTAGTCCACTGCTGAACATTTTCCTACCCCTAATAAACACAAAAGTTGCAGGACTCATTTTTTGGGTATTTTGCCATAGTTGCCGAGCTTTGCAAGCGGGTTGGCAAGCAGCAGTTTATTTATTCAGATGTTCCAGGAAGATGCTGCTGCCCATCATTTTCCCTCTGTCGACTTATACGACACCCACGGGATGAGATGGGGTGGTAGATTCTCTTAACCCGCTACCACACGGCAATTTAATTACATTACAATACAATTATATTATACCTAGAAGACAAGAGCATATACCCAACTTGAAAAATAAGGTTAGCATGTTTACATTTAAGTATTAATAAATAAATACAAATACTATTTTTAGTACTGTCCTTACCGCGAAAAAACTGATGTTGCCTGCATATGTACCGATTTTATGCTTAAGTTGTAAGAAAAAATTTAAAGAAACTATTTTTCAACGGAAATAAGTGACAAGACGAATATAACAATCGCTGTTTGAGTCAGAACTTTTAATAGAAATGTTCTCTATAACATCGAACTGCGTCGTCACTACGTGCCAGGTCCTAAAACCAGAAATCCGAACTGACCAGCCAGTAAAGCCCAACTTTTGTTTAAAAAGGCCGGACACCTCTTACTAAGACTAACTTATTAAGATTTTTTTTGTTTAAGTTGTAAAATTAGAAACATTAATGTATGTAAATCCAGGCTATTTTGATCCTTTATCATCAAATCGTCTGAACTTCTAATAAACCACCGCGGCGACGGCATACCTGGTAAAAGTAAAAAGCCTAAGAAAACCCGGACACCATCTAATTGGGCCGGACACGATTACAAAAAGCCCTATGACCGATTTATCCGGACGCCTGGCAACCCTAATCGTCACAATGAGACATCTATTGTTGATACAGTGCCCTTGAAACCGAAACACAATGGTGTACCTTATCAATGTTTTTAATAATAATTCGAGCCAGTGCTTCCCTTGCAGTTGCAGACAAGATGTCGAATTTTATTAATTATTGTGTTCACCTTTCCCTCAAACCTACATCTAAACGCGTATAAAATTAGTAAGTCAAATGTAAAGAGGATGATACGGCAACTCCTCTCCCATCCCCCGTCACGTTGGGACGCTAACTGCTAATGGCGGACACACGCCGGCAATGATCGCAGCCCATTGTAAGAAATGACTACGCACCGCTGAGCCTCCTAACAATATAACGAGCGATTACACTCGCCTTCTGTGCCCGTTAGCTTTATATATATCATCCCTTTATAGTGTTTTGCCTAAAGGTAACATGATTCGAGAGATTTATTGCTAGGTACGATTGAAGTGGTTCGCGGTTGTGATTAATCGCATGTAGGCTATACAAATGTTATTTATAATAATTACACAGAACATGATTTTATGTAAAAAGTAAAGTTTCAGCCTATAAATGTCCCGCTGCTGAGCACAGGCCTCTTCTCATTTCTGAGAGGGTTTTGGAGCTAGGAAGAATCCGCCACGCAGCTCCAATGCGGGTTGGCGGACTGCACATGTCTTCGAAATATTTTTATTTCTCAGACATGCCGGTTTCCTCACGATGTTTTCCTTCATCGCCAAGCGCGTGGTAAATCAGCACTTAAAATTGCAATTAACAATTTTAGTGGTGCCGGCACCGGGAATCGAAGCCAGGTCACTCGCGTACTATGAAATTTAAAGCGAGCGCCTAGCCCCTGAGCTACCACGGCTCAGATTTTATGTAGATAGAATTTAATTTAGTGCTATAATTACATCATTTGAATTTTAGTTTTAAGCAAAATGTAATAAGAATTTGTAGCTTTAATGTAATTTAATTTACTTTTATTGTATTTACTTTTTATATATTGTACTCTCAATGTCTTGTGGTTTTCATCATTAATTTCTACTTATCACTAGTCCACTGCTGAACATAGGCCCCATAGATAGCCACTAGGTTTGTAGCTCTCATTTTAGAGGGGTTTTGCCTGGTAGTTGCCTACGCTTAGCAGGCGGGTTTTTAACCGCAGTTTATTTATTCAGATGATCCAGTAAGATGCTGCTGCCCATCTCCTGGTTTTTATTTTCCCTCTGTCGTCTTTTACGAGACCCACGGGATGAGCGCTTGTGGTTTTATCATGTTCGAAATTTTATTAATGTCTTGAAATGCATGCTGTGACTGTCGGTAATTGGTGGAATAATTACTATGTCAACTTTGTCTCTACATAAATGAGTATAATTGTGTCTTCTGTTGTAAAATAAATAAATAAATTCTTAAGATTCTTATAAACGTACAAATATATCAGGCATTATGGCAGAATGGCTTAAAGATAATTTAATGTAGATACCTAAATTATTAAGTACCGTAGAACTCTTGTGACATACGAATTGACCAATATATGGTCAAATATCAGATATATTAAAAAAAATCCAAGAGTTATCTAACATTGAGACTCCGTGTAGAATTTGACGTTTTCAGGAGCACAAGTTAACGAAGCCTAAAGAGAAATAAATATTTTTGACTTTGTAATTGTCGTCTTTAGTGTGTTGCACTATGACACGTCAGTAATCTATCGGTTCAGGTGCATACATAACGTCACGCCTTTTTCTCAGATAAGGGGTAGGCAGAGACCCCACCCATAGCCCACTTTACGCCCCCGCGGGAAACGAGACATGACGGATGGTAAACCACGTCTATCTTGCTCCCCACTGCGTTCCCACGAGCAATATAGTGACAGCATTGCCTATCATAGTCCACTGTTGAACATAGGCCTCCCCCACAGATTGCCACAAAACTCGGTCCTGAGCATTGCATATTCTGGTGTTATTCTACACGAAAAAAGGCTGTCCGTACAAATAACTTAGTCGCCTCTTACGACAGGAAAGAGGTAGGTGCTATTCTACTCTGCCGGAGGTAGGTAAAGTGTGCGTATTCATACTCTATGCTTTTAATGCCTTATCGGGGATGTATGGATATCGCCTATCATATGCTGCTATGATATGTAGGTGCTGTTTTAGTTAGCAACCGGTATCGATGTTGATGAGTTGCTATGACTAAAGAGACGCCATCTGTGTGAAATCGCCATCTGTGTCGCATTTATGCTTACGACTTATTGCAATATTACGCAACGATTTGTGAAACATTTTGGTTGAAGGTGTTTCTGCTGGTATAGATATCTACTGGCGACTCTTTTGATCGCGTACGCCGCGTATTATTGAATTAAGTGACGAAATGAACAAAACGTTCACCTAATGGTAAGTGCAACGTCTGCCCATAACAAATACTGTGTCGCCTAGAAAATTTCTGTGTGTCACCCTGGGACATCAGTTCTTTAGTCTCATATTATGGCCAGTGCTTACGCTAGCTCTCAGTGCCCTTCAGACTGAAGCACTACTGCTTCACGGCTGAAACATTAACTGGCCTGGGGTGGTACTCCTGTACGGGAATCCGTCTAGGTAGGTAATCTACCACCAGTAGGTATCCTACCACCAGTAAAGATCCTAAATCAGTTTTCATCATTATCTGCCCGTTAGTAGTTTACTACTAGACTTTTACCAAGAAGAGAGAATTTGGCGTCTGGTTAAAGATTTTCACAGGTGGATTAGTGATCGAAGTTGTATTATTTTTGGTTTGGAATATTTCGAGATGGTGATATCGCAATGTTGGGAACCTTAAGATTTACTTCGAGTCTACACCCACAGAATTGAGATTGATTTTGTAACACCGGCACCACAAACATTTAAATAAAATTACTATAAACGCTCGCATAATTTATAACCTACTAGAAGATTCTAAGGAAATATGTTTTTGTGTGTTTTGATTGTACCGTTGTACTCGAGTTTGACACTGCTTTCTAGCCCAGGGGCTCTCAAATATTTTCTGCGATGGAACACATCGCGAACCCAGAAATTTTTGCGCAACACTCGCATATCATCCTTAATCTTTTGAGGACCGCGTGGCCTAGTGGTTAGTGTACCTGACTTCGGTTTTTCGGGTCGGATCTAAATTAATGCCTGTAAAACGCACCCATGATACAGGAGAAATACTTTAAGGAAGGGAAGGAAACGAATCTTTTGCGGAACACTTAGCCTCCGCCATTCGAAATAAAGTAGATCTTTAAATGTCTATCAGTGTATTTACTTTTTAAATTGTCGCGGAACACCTATTCAAATTCGACGGAATACAGTTTGGGAACCCCTGTTGCAGGAATCCGTCTAGGTAGCTACCACCCTAGTCCAGTTATTCTACACATATAAACATTACTGTGTTTCGGTCTGAAGGGCACTGAGAGCTAGCGTAAACACTGGGCATATGAGACTTATGAACTGATGTGTGTGTGTGTCGTCACACAGAGGCGACAAATCATTTGTTATGAGTAGACGTTTTACTCGTGTCGTCACTTTCTTCATTAATTTTTTTTATGCTTTAGATATTATCAATAATGTGTTAAAATTGCACAAACTTGTACTAAACCCTTATAATAAATCACAAACGTTGATTACTAACACTGTCAAAGCCGTTGTGAATAAGCGACGTGGGGCTATAGTATTAAAGCAAATTACAAACATACATACAATTACGCCTGTTTCCCATATAAGGGGTACACCCGTAGCATACTTTTCGCCCCCGCTGGAAACGAGACGTGACACGTCGCCGCCATTTTAGTACGAGTCAAAATATTCGTACACCCCATTGCGTTCCCAGTAGCAGCATTGCATAAGGTGTTATTCTGCACGATTAAAGGCTATCCGTCGCCTCTTATGACACCTCGGTTGGAGCTATTCTAGGCTGCCGGGCACTTATCGGCGCAGTACAATAGCAGCATAAAGCAAGTTGTACACACGCATAAGTGAAAGGATCAATAATTTCTTCTATTCTCTAAAATGTCTTCAAAACATTCTCTCTTGTAACTAAAGATTCCTTTCATCCATCACTTAATTGCTTTAATACCTTCGGTAGTTACTTTAAGTACAATAATGTTATTTTATTGTAGAAACTAATTTAATTGGGGTTGTTTCGATTTTTGTAATATTTTCCAACGCTAAAAAAAAACTTAAAAATTTAACAAAAAATCCTTTTTGTACTGTAAAATCATAGTAGCCATTAGATCACACCGGAATCAACCGTTCGAGTTGACCACTGGCGCGATCTGAAATTAACCTAAGAAAGAACCGGTTTTATTTCTAGGTTACATATTGTTTTTTTTTTATGAAAGATAGAGACGAGACGAGAAAATCATTTACCTGATGGTAACTGCCCATAACAATTTTTGTATCACCCAGAACGTTTCTATGTGGGAACACCCAGAATTATTTTTATACTTCTGCGTGAACACACAGAATAGTTCGTCGACGCCTTAAAACATCAGTACTTAGGTCTCTTACAACCACACCGAAACACACTACTGCTTGACGGTAGATAACTGCCATCGCGGTGATACCTACCTAGACGGATTGTTGCGTAGAAATTCATATGACTATTTGCGTAAGAACGAATATCTTGTCTAATTTAGGTAAAAACTTCTTAAATTGGGCAGCTGATTCTGAAATTATCAGGATAAAGACTAAGGGGAAAAAGGGAATGAAGAATAGTTATTTCTAGTCTTAAAACTAAGAGTGCCCCTGGATGGGATAGTATCACTACAAAATTCATTAAACTTGCTAGACCTTTTGTGCTTCCGATTGTAAGTCACCTTGACCAATCTCAGTTTCCGGACCGGCATTTTTCTTGCACCTCTAAAAAAGCTTTAATTACCCCAGTATTCAAGGGTGGATGCAGATATGATGTGAATAATTACAGGCCCTTATCAGTATTGCCCGTTATTTCTAAAATTATGGAAAAAATCATACAAACACTACTTACTAATTACCGTAATAAATTTAACAAACTTTCTAACTCTCAATTTGGCTTTAGCCGTGGAAAATCAACAAAGGATGCAATTCTTGCCCTTACGACGTTAATATCTGGACAATTAGATCAGGGTAAGAAATGTTTAACTGTTTCTTAGACTTAAAAAAGGCATTTGACACCGTCTCTGCTCCCATCCTTTTAAAAAACTTTACCGCGTTGGTATAAGAGGCGTTCCTTTGAAATTATTGGAAGACTATTTGCGAGACCGAAGACAGCAAGTCAGAATTAGTAATTATATTAGTAAAGACTCAAAAATTTCATACGGTGTCCCACAAGGCAGTGTCTTAGGTCCTACCTTGTTCCTGATTAACATTAATGACCAAACAAATATCCAACCAGACAATGGTTGTGTTTTCTCCTACGTTGATGAGACACGGCACTGGTTTTTACAGAAACGAACTGGAACTCCGCATTTAGGTGTGCGGAATTGGGTCTAGCAAATGTGTCAAAATGGCTTGAACTAAATCTCCTTTCCCTCAACACTGTAAAAAGTAACTACATATGCTTCACTATTAATAACAAAACACAGCCACATAGGGATCTAGCACTAAAAATACACGATTGTGACACCATTAATACCTTCGTGTACATGCACTGTGATAGATTGAGTAAAATCTACGAAATATTAGGGGATAATTTTGGATCAGCACCTGAACTGGCACTCACACATTCAGTTTTTAAGTGATAGAGTAAGGAAATTAATTTGGTTCTTCAGAACATTGAGATACGTTACTTCCAAAAAATTAATAAACCAAATATACATCGCTTTGACACAATCTGTATTGGGATAATGTATTTCTGTATAGGACGGTGCAACAAAAACTATTTTTTTTAGTAATAGCTAGAAGTCAGCGCTGTCTCCTTAAGGTAATGTCTTTTAAATCATTTAGGTAACACACTGATTAACTTTTTGAAACTGATGAAAATTATAATACCAATTACTGATGGTATTGTAATGCCACCACTAATACACTGCAGTGTCAGTTATTCCGCCGTGAAACAGTAGTGGGCAAACATACATACATACATACATACATACATAAGATCACGACTGTATCCCATAAGGGGTAGTCAGAGACTGGGCACTCACTGCAAAAACAGATGACTGCCACAATCCACGTTTCACTAAAACAATATAATGCACTTGGTGTGATAGGTGGTGAGCCCATCGCCACCATGCGCTGTTGGGTGCACAGTGCAGTTTAATTCCTTACTCGCCTTTTACGAGATCAAACATTGAGTAAGTTACTTTGCTAAGATCCGCATGCAAAATATAAAAATGGTGTATATTACCTAGTTTTTTGAAGTGCACCACCCGCCCTCCCTCAGTAGCGTGCACAAGCAAACTAACACCGCCACCAGGAACCGCCACCAGGTACCCTCCACCAACCACTACAATACCACCACTAGATAATATACACCACTGAAGTCGAGAACACGACACGTGTTTCGCCCCAAAACGAGGCATTATCAAGCGTAATAGACTCTACGACGTGGGTCAGACTGGTCGCAATTTCGATACCCGATACAAGGAGCATTTGGCCGCGTACAGAAATTGCAATCCCGACAGATCACACTTCGCAAAACATCTTTTGGAAACTGGGCATAACCTGACTAGCGACCACACATTTAAAGTCCTACATATTTGCGACAAGGGGCTTCGGCTGTGTGTGCTGGAGCAATTAGAAATAATTAAAAATAAAAATAATAACATTGCACTGCTGAATGAACAAACAAACGTCTCGAATTCACCACTTTTAAATATCTTTAAATCCAGTACTTAAAGTTTAAATATACTCTAGGTAGTCGTTTGCTATCAATTCGGTCGCAAACGGCTGCTTATGTAATTCGGGTGGTGGATTGTGTGAGCAAGCGGTCGCTATCACGATATTGTAATCGCAATGTCGTAGGTGGGGGCCGTTTGCGTCACCTGTAGTATAAATAGGCAGCTCTTTGACCGCGCCGCTCACTCGGCGGCCGTCTGTCGTAGAGTCTATTACGCTTGATAATGCCTCGTTTTGGGGCGAAACACGTGTCGTGTTCTCGACTTCAGTGGTGTATATTATCTAGTGGTGGTATTGTAGTGGTTGGTGGAGGGTACCTGGTGGCGGTTCCTGGTGGCGGTGTTAGTTTGCTTGTGCACGCTACTGAGGGAGGGCGGGTGGTGCACTTCAAAAAACTAGGTAATATACACCATTTTTATATTTTGCATGCGGATCTTAGCAAAGTAACTTACTTTTCTTCATTACTGTTTCAATTGAAAGGGAGCACTAAGTGTAATTTACTGGGCAAATGAAATTTAAGAACTGATGTCTCGTCACCGTACTAGCGCAGGTTAGTGGTTCAGGTGAACGATTTGATCCTTCGTCATTTTCTTTCTTAAAAAAAATTATAATTAGAGTAGTACAAATTATAATGATGGTTGCTCTTACCAATCGCCCGAGAGACCGCTAGCTGCCCGTTCACTCGCCACGTGCCGTAGTGCATAACGGTTCCTCCCGACGACTCTATTCTCTCTCTTTCATCCTATAAGCAAGCTCTGTGTTACAAGTCAATGGTTTTTAACACCTATTTAGTCCAGTCAGCTTCATAAACACATCTATATTAATACTATAAATGTGAAAGTAACTCTCTCTGACCTTTTGTCTGTTTGTTATCTTTTAACGGCTCAATCGCTGTGAACTGAACTTGACGAAATTTTACACAGAGATAGCTTGCATACTGGAAACGGAAACAGGGTACTTTTTATTCCGGAAAATCAAATAATTCTCACGGGATATTTAAAAAACCTATATGCACGCGGACGAAATCGCGTGCATCAACTAGTAAGACAAACACATTTATTCACTAATACACATGATACATTCAGTAGCTCAGGGACAAGGCGCTCGCTTAAAGTAATAATAGTACGCGAGTGAGCCTGGGTTCCACTCCCGGTGCCGGTACCACTAAAATTGTTAATAGCAATTTTAAGTGCTGATTTAACGCGCGGTGAAAGAAAACATTGTAAGGAAACCTGAATGTCTGAGAAATAAAAAACATTTCGAGGACATATGATGTCCGCTAATTGGAGCAGCGTGTCGGACTCTTCTAGGCTGCAAACAGAAATGATAGGAGGCCTGTGCTCAGCAATAGGACAGTTATTGGCTTGCTCTGTAGTTACATAACACTAATAAAATGATAAAGAAGAACGATATAAAACAACAATATGCAGTTTGTGTGTGCTGTAATAAGCGTCGGCCTTCCGAGGCTTATTAAAGCACACACAAACTTTCCCACCGTCTCTCTCAGCATAAGCCGCGGAATCGCAGCGCTGCTGCGCGCTTTTCAGTCGGCCCCAAACTACAGTAAGGACGGGCAACAGCAAACGAGGAATTGTTTGTATGTTACTCATCCAACTAATATAAAACAAAGACAGTGATAAATATATTAAATAAACTGTAGAGTTACGTGCTAAGTTATATCTATTTCTACAGTGCTATTATGGCCGATCGCGTGGCCTGGTGTTCATAGAACCTGACTACCACGCCGCGGGTCCTGGATTCAAATCCCAGTCGGAGTCACCATTTGTGCAAAAAGACTCATTGTTGGTTTTCGGATCTGGTTGTGTTGTGATTGTCCTTGTGTTTCTGACACTGTATCCTAGCCTACCTTCGGTCTTATCGCATGAGCGTTACATCGGGCACGGTAAGGTTGAGACGAGTGAGTGCCCTTGTGTTTGCGCGTAATTTTAAGACATTGCACATTGGAGCTAGACATGGTGCAGAATCTTCTATGCGACCACCATCACACTGTATGATGACGGTGCTATATGGCGTGCATGCCCACGCACGCACACGTGCACACACAAATTCAAACATACGGGGACGCCGATGCGCACACAGACACGCAGAGGCACACGCACACGTGCGCACGTAGGCAGACGCACCTGTCGGTCGGGCTTGTGCGGGTGCACGAGCTGCATGAGGCGCATGCGCTTGGCCAGCAGCGCCAGCGAGTCGCCGGCCCAGGCCGCCAGCAGGCGCCGCCCGCGCACCGCCACCGCCACCGCCGTGCTGCCGCCGCGCGCGCGCTGCCACACGCAAACAATCATTATAACATTTCCTTTCTTTTATTCTCGCAATTACTTTTTTTTATTGTATAGTGACGAAACGAGCAAAACGTTCACCTGATGGTAAGTGCAACGTCCGCCCACAACAAATGCTGTGTCACCCAGAATATTTCTGTGTGACACCACACTGCGCCCGTCACCCTGAGACATCAGTTCTTAAGTCTCAAATGCCCAGTGATTACGCTAGCTCACAGTGCCCTTCAAACCGAAACACCGTAATGCTTGCACACTACTGCTTCACGGCAGAATAACTGGCCCTTGGGTGGTACCTACCTAGAAAGATTCCTGCATAGGAATCCTACCACCAGTAAAACCTACCAAATCGAGCCATTTTCGCCAATGTCGAGTTATAATTTAATTATAATGAAGTCTTCATTTTGATCAACAATAAAATTATAGTTGACTTCCACTCATGGTGTCGTGTGGTGGCAGCATGTGAGAATCTACCACCCCATCTCATCCCGTGTGTGTCGTAAAAGTAGACAGAGGAAAAATGAAAATCAGGAGATGTGCAGCAGCATCCTCCTGGAACATCTAAATAAATAAACTGCGGTTGCCAACCCGCCTGCCAAGCGTGGCAACTACGGCAAAATCCCCCAAAATGAGGGGACTTCAGAATCTGTGGGGAAGGCCTATTTTCAGCAGTGGACTAGTGATAGACTGAAATGATGAAGATGATGATGATGATAATTTGCTGGGCGTATGGAGACAAAACGAAAAACACAGTTTTGGTCTTGAATTGAATTATCCAATCACTAACAGTCACCATCATCACCATTTTAGCCTACTTAACATAAGCCACTAGTTCACTGCTGAACATAGGACCATAGATTTTCACAAAAGTTCCGTTTATTCATTTTTTCGCAGTTCATTCGTTTAGACGCAATTTATTTATTCAGGTGTTCTAGAAAGATGCTGCTACCCATTTCCTTTTATTCACTTTTCCTCTGTCGACTTTCACGACACCCACGGGATGAGATGGGGTGGTAAATTTTCTTAAGCCGCCACTAACTACACGACACTAACTATCAATATTAAAGATTAATTATTATTATTTTTTCCATCTAATGACGAAAAATAAATAACTGTCTTAAAATTATTGTTTTTTTTTTTTAAAATAATTAAATTAATTGTTGAAACCGGCATATGTCGACAATCTTTTAATCTAACATGCGCGTCAACTGTCGGTAGGAGTTTTTTTCATTCTTTAAAGAATGCATACTTGAATATTAGTTTACTTAACTTAGTAAATTAACTTTCTTTTATTTATAATAATGGATTTCCTCAAAGTAACGCCAGATTTTAGGCCTCAATAAGTTATCTATATTTAACTTATTAAAAATATTCATTACGACGAATACTATCGTACATCTGAATGTAAGAAAACCAGAAATTAAGCTTGAATTTAAAAAATGCATTTATTAGGACTGTTGGTGTACTTTCAAATAAAAATCCTGGCAAACAACTTGCTTAAGGTCACTTCGTTTGTTGACGATACGTTTTCGAATTAACCTTAAAACCTTACAGAATTTTAATTAAAAAGGATGTTATTAATATGTAATGTTATTTTGGGAAACTTTTGTTAGATTAGCTGTTATTTTTGAACTGTGCCACGAGTCATGTATACTTTTTGGTCCGGGCTAAGAACGGCGAACATGGTTTTGATGCCGGTGAGTGCGTGAGCGTACATTTTTTCTATGCTGAGCATAGTTTTGTCGGCGATCACGTACTTCACGATTGTTTTTTTGTAGGTTTGAGATAACACAATTGTCACAAAAACACATAGTCCCTTTTTATAATTTTTTACATCTATTATCTGACCGCTTAAGCAAGACAGGACAGAGCAGCCCGCTTCACTTCTCATTCCGTTGATTAGCATTTATTTATAAACAATAACATAAACTGTACACAATTGGCAAAATAAAATATTATAATAAAATAATGAAAATGATTTAGATTTATAAGTAATTAATTTCATGTCATACAAAAAAGTCGAATATATGCTTGGACACTACTTCCTGCCAGTATTTTTAATACTTCGCAAGTTCAACAGGTTTAAGTCACAAAGTCCTACATTGGATTAGGCTCATCAAAAAATTTCTTTTGTCGTTCATCTTGATCGTTATTTTTTGTATTGAGTCATTTCTCCTCTCGCGTCAACTTAGCGTGGGGTAAACAATCTTCAAATTTCCGAGAGTATGTAAAAACTAATGCTACTACTTCCCTGACTGTAATATCAAGACGGCCTTTTAAAAAAATGTCTTCTTTTTCATCATCATCATCATCATTTCAGCCTATCACTAGTCCACTGCTGAACATAGGCCTCCCCCATAGATTGCCACAAAATTTGTAGCTCTCATTTTGGGGGGATTTTGCCATAGTTGCCACGCTTGGCAGGCGGGTTGGCAACCGCAGTTTATTTATTCAGATGTTCCAGGAGATGCTGCTGCCCATCTTCTGATTTATATTTTCCCTCTGTCGACTTTTACGACACCCACGGGATGAGATGCGGTGGTAGATTCTCTTAAGCCGCTACCACACGGCACGTTCAGTGGTAGAATGCTCGCCTGCCTGTCTTCTTTTTAATAATAAATAATTCGATGTTATCCTTCCAAATTGGAATTGATACAAGAACAAAGCAGTGGACGTACCTCCTGGTCGCTCTTCCGCACGAACTCTGCGTCGGTCCGGAGGAAGGCGTCCCGCATGGCCCGGCGCAGGTCGGTGGTGAAGTGCGGGCTGTCCACCAGGTACTGGTGCTAGGTGCGCCGCGCAGTACGTCGCCGCAGCGGAGCCGGCGTGCCCGTCGTACACCGCGTAGAAACTCGTCGGCTCCGTCGTCTGCAAGGGTTTTACTCACAGTCAAAGTTAACATTTACTTATTTAAATTTAAGCTCTTTTGGATGCCAAAATGTACACCGATTCGAAAAATAAAGCCTTTTCAGAGAAGAACCGGCAAGAAACTCCGGGGTTTATATTATGTATTAAATACATACATAGAGTCACACCTCTTTCCCATAGGGGTAGGCAGAGACCACATGTTTCCACTTGCTACGATCCTGACACACATCTTTAGCTTCCTCTACTTTCATTAGTGTTTTCATACAAGCTCGTCGGTTGCGGGTACTTTTGAGGTGGCCTTTCCTTAAAACAATTTCGATCTAATCGTTATACGTTCGCCTACGTCGACCCTTACCGCCTTGCCCATTCACACTCGCCTCATAAATCTGTTTCGTCGATCTTCTTTCATCCATCCTCTCTACGTGTCCAAACCATCTAAGCATCCCTCTATCTTTGCCACTACATCTTCTACCACACCGCAACGTTCTCTTATCACGTTGTTTCTCAGTTTGTCCATCAAAGTCACTCCAGCTATACTTCTCAAACTTTTCAATTCAACAGCAATAATCTTAATTTCATGTATTACATAATACATTATATATAACAAAGCTGAAGAGTTTGTTTGATTTTTGTGTTTAAACGCGTATATCTATGAAACTACCAGTCGGATTTGAAAAAATCTTTTTGCAGTTAATAGCCCAATTCTTGAGGAAGATTATAAGCTAAGCTTAACATCACGCTACGACCCTTAGGAGCAATTTCTTCATTTACTGTTTCGTTTTGAAATGAAACGGTGGGTGAAACAGCGGGGCACAGCTAGTTACATAACATCCCTTATAAATGATATTACTTGTTTTCATCATTAGCCCCCCCGGGCTACGAAACAAATTTGCAAGAGTTACAGTTATTTATATATATCTGTATTTATGTATATCTGAGTCCTGCAAATAGTGATCTATTTTTATAGTACGCTTTGTCTATTGTCTTTATGACAAGTTTTTTTTAAAACCTAGTCAGTTCTTTGCCTAAAACTTTTAGGAATGTTATAGATTTACTATTTTTTATTTTGTATAGCAATTATTAAGAAATACTTGTTTGTTGTCAAATGTGGAGAAATTGGCACGCTTGATACACAGGTATAAAATTGCGTTTACTTGAAACATCGTGAGGGTGTGTGGCGGAAAGTGGTATAATTACTAGACGCATTTAATTATGATTATTGTACAAGTGTTTTAAGTAAGTTTTTTACATTAATAGGTAAGTACAAAAATAACATCTGATTTCTTCCAAGAGTCAACAATCCTAATTTAGTTGTAATAACTACTATTTTTGGAGGTACTTCAACAATGCTATTTGTCTATCAAACGATTCGTCCAGTTTTAGCGATATATTAAATCGTATATAAAGCTAATCACGTCGACAAAACCAAAATAAAATGTCGCGAAAATGTTGCAATAAAACACGATATTGTAATAAGGTCGTAAAAATGTGGACGAAAATTTTAAATATCGTAATTTTAATAGTAAATAATAGTATTTTTAAAATAAATAATAACTGGCCAGTGTCAAATAATTTTTTTTTCGCAAAACTTTCTGCGTGGCCTGTCGTACATAAACATATAAAAAAAAGAAAAAAAACGAAAACACATCACAATTAAACGAAATGCATTGACGGTAACCAGGTAACAAAATACTCAAAAGGTACTTTATTGCTTGTTTCTTACGAACCGAAGTCATATACGCCCGTTAGTCAAATCTGATAACATGACCAACCAAGTGCACATCCGACTACTTTTTTACAGTATCTTTTTTATGGAAGATATTTTCAACATGACCAATCGGTGGGTGGTGTTAAGTGCAACATCTGCCCATAACAAATGCTGTGTCACCCTTAACATTTCTGTGTGGTACTACACTGCGCTCACCCTGAGACATCAGTTCTCAAGTCTCATATGCCCAGTAATTACACTAGCTAACAGAGGCATTTAGACCGAAACACTAATGTTGCATACTGCTTGATAACAGAATAAATTACTATGAGGTGAACGATTTGAGTACCTCACTTTCTTTAGTAAAAAAAAAGGTAGGAATATAATACATCGATTTTTTTTTATTTCACCGATTCGTCCACAAAGAGCATTGTTCCATTGCATAATCCATTCTTAATATTATAAATGCAAAAGTAACTCTCAGTTGCTCTGTCTGTTCGTTACCTTTTCACGGTTCAACCGTTGAACATATTTTGTCGAAATTTCGCACAGAGATAACTTGCATCCTGGAGATGGACATAGGATGCTTTTTATCCCGGAAAATCTAATAGTTGCTACAAGATATTTATGAAAACTATATCCACGCGGACGACGTCGCAGTATCAGCTAGTAACTAATAAAAAAACTTCTTAATATTTTACGTTTTTGCAATTTCCTTCGGCGGCGCAGTAGTGAAACTGCGACATGCTAGATTGCATTCCACACGTATACAATGCAAATGGAATATACACACGTATAATAATATTTTCATTCATTTCATTATAAAAAAACCACGAACAATTCAACACTAGTGGCAACTAAATCTTGTTCAAATGGCTTCATTTAGCAGTTACTAGAGAAGTATTAGTTGGAGTAACTAAGTAGAATTTATATTGAATATCATATTACTGTAAGAGACTCTCACACATTATCGTTTCCGCATCCGAAGAAAAACCTGACGGATTCGAACCTAAGACACAAGTAACACAAAACTCAACGAGGCAAGAAGAGTGTAACTCCTTGAATAACGAAGTTTAATAAATCGTTCAACTTTTTCATTCTATTCGACATTGACCAGATTTCACATTTACCTGATTTGATGTTTGCCGGGTTCGTCGGAAAGGTCTTATCTCATCACCACGACATACAATTAACCCCTTACAATAAATAACACTTTTTATGGTGTGGTCATAAACCATACTTTATTCGAATTTTAATCGTTAATTAAAGTTAGAATTTAATTTAAGTGTAAGAGTTGCATAGGCACTGCGACTCTTGGAATAGCGCTCCCGTTCCGCAAATTACGAGTTGCCTTCAAGGTAAACGTAAGCATACTTTCGGTGATTTTAGAGCCCAAACCGAGTATTAGAAAAAACAAGAAAAGTATGATTGAGATTTTGTTTTTTTTTTATTTATCTCGGTCCCTTCCTACAACAATGGTAAGAAAACACTGAGTGTGTGGAGTTTGACATAGTATGGCTATAATTATCAACAATAAACTTATATCTAAACTAAATAACACTTGATTACAAAATCAACCCACCTCAATACCAAATAAAGCCTCTAGGTTGCCAATAACAACATGGCGGTCCTCCATGACTCGGCGAAGGTTCTTGGTGGCGGAGGCGACGGTGCGCATGTCGCGCTGCATCAGCGCCGGCGGCGGCAGAGTGTCCAGCCGCGAGTTGTCCAGGTACCGCAGGCACACGTCGTTAACGCGCGCCATCACTGCTTGCATTAGCCGCAGGGCTATATACACTGAAAGATGATACAGATAAATTTAACTGAGACGGTAATGGATATGCGCATGTGGGTGGGTTAATTACCTGGAAATATATGTAGGATGAGCATTGCCGTGTGGTGGCGGCGTAAGAAAATCTCATGGCTCAAAAATGTCATGACTGCCGACGGATGAATAACCATCTCCAAAAGATGCCAGCGATACAAATATATCATAACGAGGGGTCTGGTACTCTGATCACCGCCATGTTATGGCAAGCGTGGTAATTATGACTAAGATGTCTTGGAAGAGGTCTGTGTCCAGCAGTGGACTATTAACAAGCTGATAAAGAATAAGGAGAGCTTTGAAAATACACATTATTTCAGTCCTTAACCTACGAGTAACTTATCCCGTGGGAGACGTAAAACTCGACTTTGGTGATATTACATAAGACTGAATACCAAAACATTTCAAAGAAAGTCCTGAACATACGAATGTTTCAATAATATTACATTAACATTTACGTCACTTCTCTTTAGTATAGGGTATTTATAAAGTCTATTATTTAAAACTCCGAATGGGTGAAAGTAAAAAGACCACTAGCATTAAATTTCATTAGAAAACTTTAAAAATGCATTTTTATCAACAAGCAAATTATATCAACAAGACGGACTAATAGCCTGATTATTGTGACATTTATATGTGTACACAATAACTACTATATAGCTACGTACAAAACTTTCAATTTTACACAATAAAGATTGCGATATGGTATGTAGGTTATCCTAAAAGTTGCCTATTAGCTCTTGCCTTTTAGATGTAGTTACATTATCAATGAATTTATATGAGATATTTTAAAAGGTTCATTCATATTCCTAGTCAAATATTTTTACACTAATTAACAAGTAGATTAAGACGAAGAAGAGAAACATTAAACTTCTAAATTAGAAATGAAATCGTATATTATCGTGATAACCACAATGAATTCTTAGCAAAAACGCTTGGTAATGAAACTTTAACCCTGCATACCTTAGCGCCACAGAATTTACATATTCCGAAACACTTGGGTTGGAATCTAGATCAAGTATTTCGAGATTTATAAAGCGAATACTGATCCGCTTTACCTCGGCAGTACCAAAGCTTTAGATCATAATGCTAATCATTTTCAAACAAATTACAAAGCCTTGATTGATTTCGACTTTGCTTCAGTTCAATTAATTTTAAAGAATGATTACTTACTAATTATGTAAATAATGATAATATCCGCAGTAGAACATAAAGATTAGTACGCAGAAGTAGCAATGGGTCTGTCATATAGCTCGTAGAACCGATAACCGTTGGGGGAAGAAAGGTGGCAACCTCGTACCGGCAAACGCAGTGTAGGGTGACCCACTAGATGGAGAGACGACCTGCACAGTTTTGCGGGAAGTCGATGGATGCAGGTGGCTCAGGACCGTGTTGTGTGACAATCTATGGGCGCGGTTGGGTATGTTAAGCTGTGGACTAGTGTTAGGCTTAAATGATGATGATGATGATTCATCATAATGATGAATGTAAATAGTCCTTATGAGTCTTTACAATAGATTATCGTAAAAAACATCAAAAGCAAATTTGAGAGCTAATATGTATATTTCATATTGCTTGATAATATCGTTGAGAGTAGACGTTTATCCGGTCGTTTAAAGTTATAAAAAGAAAGTGCATAGCAACCTAATCTTAATGACAGTATCTGTTCGGAACATATTCGTGTATTTGAATTGCAGTGATAATTTGTGAAATCAATAGTGATCGATCGTACAGTATTGTTGTCTCTGTCTACCATAGCATCTCAAAGAGCTGAAGGGCGCCCGCACCGCACCTCCGCTGGAAAAAGACAATAATAAATTTTTGTTCTCACTTCCGCATATGCAATGCAACGTACACCCCCGCAAAAGATAAAGTGTATGTCAAGTCCGGATCTTCACAGAGTATTTGATACAACTGATAACTTCATTACTTGTAGAAAGCGTAAAGAAATGGATGACACATCGGATCCTAATTCATCATTTACTAAGAACATATTTAACGAAAATCATATAGAAGAAATTGTTACCAACTCTGTTCGCTCTGTTCTGTCCGCCGAGCTTACCAAAATAACAAATGCTTTAGCTAATATACAGACAGCCGTGTCTGGAATAATCTCTGATAATATTGCTATGAAACAATCATTACAGGAGGTGAACAACAAGCTTGTGGGTATTGACAACTCACTTACTGCTTTAGATTTACGCCAAGATTCGTTCGAAGTTCGTATAAAGCTTCTTGAAGAAAAATTCTCTACGTTAAATGTAACAGAATCGTCGGAGCGAATTGCTAGTCTTGAAAATAAGTTATCAGTAATGGAACAACAGGTCAGAGGGAATAATATTGAAATATCAAATCTGCCGGAAAAAAGAGGTGAAAATCTAACAACTATAATAACGAACTTGGGAGCTATAGTGAATCAAAAGATCCTATCAACAGATATTACTGCTCTTCACCGTGTTCCACATGCTGATCACAAAGATTCTCGTCCAAAAAATATTATTGTACAATTTTCATCCCGAATTTTACGCGATAATTTTCTAGCTGCATGTCGTGTACGTAGAGGTATAAATTCCGAGAAGTTATCGATCTCTGGACCACCGCATACTATTTATGTAAATGAGCATTTGACAATAAAAAATAAGATTTTATTTCGTGAATGTCGAGCCGCAGCTAAATCTAAGGAATATAAGTATGTATGGGTCAAGCATGGCATTGTATTGGTGCGTAAGAATGAAAATTCGCCGGCTATGGCAGTCCGATCTTTGGATGACATCAAGAAGATTAAATAGTTTTCTTATCATCAAGTTTAATCACAAGTGTGACTTTTGTCGAAAAATTAAGGTTGTTCTACTTTGTACTCATTCTCCTCACTTTTATTACTCTTATTATTATCTTTTATTTTGCTGGGTATTTTTAATTAAAAGACAAATAGTTAATATCGAACTTTTTTATTGCTTTTATAGTTTTCTTTTATTTTGCTGGGTATTTTTAATTAAAAGACAAATAGTTAATATTGAACTTTTTTATTACTTTTATAGTCATCTTTTATTTTGCTGGGTATTTTTAATTAAAAGACAAATAGTTATGATCGAACTTTTTTATTACTTTTATAGTTATCTTTTATTTTGCTGGGTATTTTTAATTAAAAGACAAATAGTTAATATCGAACTTTTTTATTACTTTTATAGTCATCTTTTATTTTGCTGGGTATTTTTAATTAAAAGACAAATAGTTAATATCGAACTTTTTTATTACTTTTATAGTTATCTTTTATTTTGCTGGGTATTTTTAATTAAAAGACAAATAGTTAATATTGAACTTTCTTATTACTTTTATAGTTATCTTTTATTTTGCTGGGTATTTTTAATTAAAAGTCAACTAGTTAATATTGAACTTCGGCGGGTAACCACAACAATAACTACGCTGGGTCTTTTTAATATGGGTAAAATGTTATTTATATTACAAAGTAGGCGTATAAATATATCTTGCACGATATTCTTTGTTCGGGTATATAATTATAAATTAAGAATAATTGCTGTTTATCCTTATGTGCGGACAATGTTAGTATATGCTTTAAGTGTTAAGAATTTCAATATCAGTTTGGTAATCTTTGAATTTAATATATTTAATAATGGATAGTCTATCTATTTACTATCAAAATTGCCGCGGACTTCGGACTAAATTACATATTTTACATATGAACATTCTTTCACACGCATATGATATAATTATTTTAACTGAAACATGGTTACATGATTGTATTTGTGATAACGAATTCATTGATTCTCGATATTGTGTGTACAGATGCGATAGGAATCGTGATGCGTGTGGAAGACGCGACGGTGGTGGAGTATTAATAGCGGTTCTCCGATCTCTTACTGCGACCGAGGTCCGGACCATGTCGTCTCAACCCGCGCTCAGCCCACTTGTTGATTACGTTATACTTGAGGTCAGGGCTGGCACAAATTTGTTTATTCTGAATGCTGTATACATCCCGCCTAATCAAAAGAGTGATGTATATAGATGCTACATAGACTATTTATCGGGAATAATAAACCAATACCAATCTTGTAATTTTTATTTAGTAGGAGACTACAATTTGCCGCCAATAAATTGGAGTGATACAGATTTTTGTATAGAGTCTAGTTCTATGTCCGATATTTCAATTTCGTGTCAGTATTTGATAAATTTTATAAATTTTTACAATTTTACACAAATTAATTCATATAAGAACTTAAATAATGTTATTCTGGATCTATGCATGACAAACACAACCGAATATACACTAAGTCTTGCTTCTGTTCCTTTATTAAGTCCTGATAAACATCATCCACCATTTTATGTAGTGGTACCGATTACCGCGAAGAAAATTCGATGTAGATCTATTAAACATACCCGTTATTGTTTTAAGAGTGCAGACTATGCATTGATTAATAAAGAAATAAGAAATATCGATTGGAAGGTATTAATGATAGATGATATTACTGCTGAAGCTGCTGTGGACATATTTTATAACAAAATATATGGCATTATCCGTAAATATGTACTAAAGAAAACAATTAAAAATAGTAATTTTCCAAAGTGGTTTGACGCACCTTTACTACATATTTTCAAAAATAAAAATTCGGCCTGGGTTAAGTGGAAAAAATACCGAAATGAGTCAGATTATAGGATATTTGCATTGTACCGCGATCGTTTTAAAAGAGAATCTAAGCTACGTTACGTTAAGTATATGGACGACGTGGAGAAAAGTATAAATCAAAATATAAATTTTTTCTGGAAATATATAACAAATAATAAAAACAGAACAGAATTCCCGTCCGACATGTTTTACAAAGATAAAGTTGCTACTAACCTAAAAGAAGTATGTAATTTGTTCTCTGCCTTTTTCTATTCGGTATTTGAAAACACTTCAGTCACAGATGATATGAACCATAGCAACATAAATATACCTAAAAATAAAAATTCTGATTTAATTATTAATGACATATTCGTTTCCGAAAAGGATGTTACTAGAACTCTTTTAACCCTAGATGCTAATAAAGGATCGGGTACAGACAACATCTCTCCATTCTTCTTGAAATCTACAGCACATACACTTAGCAAACCAATACAATACCTTTTTAACAAATGCTTAAAAGAAGGGATATGTCCTTCCATTTGGAAAACAGCTCGAGTTGTTCCGATCCATAAGGGAGGCTCAAAAAAAGATGTTGAGAATTACAGACCGGTGTCTATCTTACCGTCTCTTGCAAAAACTTTCGAAAGACTAATACATGATGCTTTATATACTAGTCTACATAGCAAAATAATCCCACAACAACACGGGTTTGTCAAAAAGCGTTCAACTGTCTCCAATTTATTAATTTATACGAACTACTTATTTGAAAATTTGGATAACAATTCCCAAACAGATTGCATATACACAGATTTCCGGAAAGCTTTCGATCGCGTAGACCATAAAATACTCCTGGAAAAGTTAGCTTTTAATGGTATCCGAGGTAATCTGTGGAGATGGTTCAAATCATACGTGACAAATCGTACTCAGAAAGTAGTCATTAAGGGTTTTGAATCAGACACTGTGCAAATAAGCTCTGGAGTCCCACAAGGCTCAATATTAGGACCTCTTCTCTTTGTCTTGTACATTAATGACGTAACTAACTGTTTTCGTTGTTGTAAATTCCTTTTATATGCTGATGATATAAAAATTTATCACAAAATTCAAAATTATCGTGACCACCTAAACTTTCAAAAAGATTTAGACAATTTTTCGGCATATTGTAGACTCAATAAACTAGAATTGAATCTTGGAAAATGTAAGTCTATAACATTTACCCGTAAGTGTCAAAAGTACTGGGTACTTTTTACTATTATTTAGGTGGAACCCAATTAGAAAAAGTCAATAAAATCAGAGACTTAGGAATAATATTAGACAGTAAACTTATTTTGGACGCACATATCGACAGCATCATCAATAAAGCTTATAGAATGTATGGCTTTGTTATGCGCGTGGGACGTGATTTCAATAAAACCATTACTTATTTGCACTTATATAAATCATTAATAAGATCACAACTTGAATATGCTGTAGTTATTTGGAGTCCGTACTATAGTATATATAAAGATAAAATCGAATCCGTACAAAAAAAATTTTTACGCAACATGAATTACAAATGTAAACGCACTAAATTATCTTACAATCAACTACTACGTAAATATAACTTGCTTACATTAGAATCTAGACGTCAACAGCTACAAGCGATGCTCCTGTATGACATCTGTCATAACAAGTACGATTGTGAAGATCTTGTCAAAAATTTATCATATAATGTACCCACTAGAACAGCGTGCCGTAGCTGCCGTGCCAACCCTACATTTGCTACGAAGAGATGCCGAACAAACGCAGGTAAAAGAGCCCCAGTTTATATGTTGATGAATTCTTACAATAGTATTTTTAATGAAATTGATATTTTTACCCACAAGATAGGTAAGTTTAAAAAAGAATTACTGTCAGTACTTAAAGGAGAATGAGTATGAAATAAGAAGTAACGTTTTTGTTTTTGTAACACTGTTCATGTTGGACGAATATGTAACACTGTTTTCTATGTATTTGTTGTTTGTTATACACAATATACAATTTAATTATAAATGTGCTAATCTCAACCATAATGATAACCCGTGGTCAACGGTGTTGGTTGCACTATTGTTTTATATGTATTCCTATATTTTTTTTTTAGTATAATATATATAGTGTAAACTGTTTGTTGATCCTAATAAATCAAAAAAAAAAAAAAAAAAAAAAATATGTAATTTAGGCAAAAGACTAATGGATGTCTGTAATGTACGGCGCTGAGACGTGAACCAACAGGTCTGATTCACCAATTTCGAGTCGCTCAATGGACTGGCATGATCGAAATCTCTCTGAAATATAGGATCAAGGAGTCTGCCACGAAAATCGAAATACGAAGTTTCGGCTAAACGGATCGCACGTTTCCTACCACGATATCACCCTTCACTAAACATTTGTTCTATTGGTTGCGTATGGATCAGAAAGAAGGCCATCAGTATTAGTTGCATCCGAAGTAATTTGGTAGTAAGGCAGGCCAGGAGATGTGTAGCGCCATCTTCCTTAATGCTCTGAATAATAATCTGAATAAAAAACTGCGGTTGCCAACCCGCCTGCCAAGCGTGGCAATTATGGCAAAGTCGCCCCAAAACATGAGCAACAAACTTTTGTAGCAATCTACACGTGAGGCCTATGTTCAGCAACGGTCTAGTGATAGGCAGACATGATGATAATGAAAGTATATGTTTGACGTCCGACGCTTCGAATCGATCCAAAACTTCGTAATTCGATTTCCGTAGCCCCCTGAAACGAGGATTCCTGACGGAGAACTGAAGTGTCCGTACATAGCTCAAACAAATGGAAGTGGTAGTGGCCATTGGATCAGGAAAGACATGGATTTTAGGTCACGAATAGGCCGGTAAGCGCAGTCTAGGCCTGCCTCTCACTTGCTGGACCGCCGACTTGAGAAACGTGGCGGGTATCCGCTCTGGATGAGGTAGGCGAAGGACAGCGATTACTTACGCTCATGTTAAAAGGCCATATTACTAAGCCGAGCTGAGGTAGAAAGAACTATAAACATAATATACATGTTGATCCCAAGGTTACACATTACATTAACCGCAAACCGAAGTAAAACGATATTGCTCATGACATGACCAATGTTCTCAATTGTAACGTATAACAAGTATTGAAACAAACGTAAATTTTTCGAGCGAAGTATTAGAATTTAATTATTTATAGACCTGTTTCTGCAGAACTTATATCAAAAACAAAATTATAAATACGTAGATTATTACATAAGCTGCCTTCATCACTGCTATGAACATTTGCCTCCCTCACAGATTTGCAACTTTATTAACGTTCATTAATATTAGCCAATTCGTCACTCCATCTAGGAAATCACAGGAAGCGTGACCCACAAGCTCCTTGTTGCGTCTTTCCACTGATTCCAAAACAGCCAATTGTTATTTGACTGCACCCGCCCACAGATTGCAGCAGTATTCCATGCACTGCCGGACTAGGACAAGATAAAAAAAATTGTTCACGTGTGAAGCATAACTGCAAATTTGTGTGGACAACAGCAAGTACTTGCTGTGAGTTTTGCTTTGAAGAAACTTCGTTACCTAATAATAGCAGACGATATAAGGTCACAATAACATAAAGTAAAGAATCACTTCACCAGCTGTCTCCGTAGTGCCACGTTCCCCACGGCCTGGAAGGAGGCAAAATTGGTCCTCTTGAAGAAGGAAGGTAGGGCTGCAGATTCTCCCTCTGCGTACCGTCCCATATGCCTGTTGGACGAGGTTGGCAAACTGTTCGAGAGAATCGTTGCCGCTCGTCTCAACCGGCATCTGTCGCGTGTCGGTCCCGATCTCGCCGACTGCCAGTTTGGCTTCAGACGGGAGCGTTCGACCGTAGACGCGGTCTTGCGCGTCCGCTCCTTGTCGGAGCAGGCTGTGTCCCGGGGAGGCGTGGCGTTGGCGATAAGTCTCGATATCGTCAACGCCTTCAATTCCATTCCCTGGGACGCGATTAAGGGGGGATTAGCACATCATCAAGTCCCCCCTTACCTGCGAGGAATTATCGCGGACTACTTGCGCGACAGGTACATTATGTACATGGATCAAGACGGTAGGAGAATCCGGAGGGAGATCCAGTGCGGTGTTCCGCAGGGGTCGGTGTTGGGCCCGTTACTGTGAAACATCGCCTACGATGCAGTCTTGCGCGTCGAACTTCCCGCTGGTGTAAACGTCATCTGCTATGCAGATGACACACTGGTGGTCGCCAGCGGGAACACCTTCGAGAGGACCAAGGAGCTCGCCGAGCTTGGGGCGGAAGTCGTCGTCGCCAAAATCCACGAGTTGGGACTGGAGATAGCCCCTCTCAAGACCGAGGCGCTATGGTTCCACAAATTGCCACGCAGCAAGGAACCTCCCGACTCGTGCGTCCGAGTAGGTGGGTCTGAAGTCAGAGTGGGCCGGTATATGAAATACCTGGGCCTGCATCTGGACAGTCGCTGGGGCTTCGAAGAACACTTCGAGCGCCTAGTCCCCCGGATCGAGAGGGTAGCGGGTGCTATGCACAGACTGCTGCCCAATCTCGGGGGGCCGAGGGAGGAAGTCCGCTGCCTCTATGCGGGAGTAGTACGATCCGTAGCCTTGTACGGGGCGCCCATATGGGCAAAAAGGCTAGCCATCCGACGCTGTAGAACAAAACTCTACAGTGTCCAGCGGAGGATGGCCATACGGATCGTACGAGGATACCGCACGGTATCTTTTGAGGCGGCGACCATCCTGGCTCGTTTTCCGCCGCTGGACATACTGGCGGACATGGATGCGAGGGTGTATCACCGGATCCGCACCCTCCGCCAGAGCGGTGGCAGCGAGCCAGATGAGGCGCTCGAGTCCATCAAACGGCAGGAACGACAGAGCGCATTGGCGACGTGGCGTGCTCGGCTCCGCGAGGAGCAATATGCACGCAAACGCGTTGTTTGTGCAGTCCTGCCGGTCTTCGAGGCCTGGATGCAGCGACGAGGAGGAAGACTCACCTACCGTCTCACACAGATAATTACCGGGCACGGCTGCTTCGGTGATTATCTGTGTAAGATCGGACGCGAGGCGACGGCGAACTGCTTCCACTGCGGTGGAAGGGACCAGGACTCCGCATCCCACACCCTTTCGGTGTGCCCAGCTTGGGAGTCGGAGCGGAGTATCCTGGTCAGCCGAATAGGACGGAACCTCTCCCTGCCAGCAGTAGTGTCGGCTATGCTGAGCGGGGACACGGCGTGGAGGGCCGTAGTCGATTTCTGCGAAACCGTGATGGTCCAGAAGGAGGCTGCCGAGAGGGATCGAGAGAGGACCGATCCCTCTCGGAGACGACGACGCCGCCGAGGCATCGGCGGGTCTCGTCACGGCCCTCCTTTCAGAAACGGTGATCCCCTACCAGAAACGGGGCCTTCGGGGTTGCGGGCAATCGGGGCAGGGGAACTGAACGCCCAGTAAAGCGACCACGGGGAGGACGATGACTCGATGTGGTCTCGAGTCATTGTGATAGCACCGAGAGAGTGCTGGGGGCAGCGAATACTGTCCCCGGGTCGGGCTATTGATATAGCGATGCGTTAGAGGGGCCACGGTTGCGTTCCGAACGGAGATCCCGTGACCCCTCTTAAGCGCTGATGGAGGCCACCGTGGGGTTTTAGTCGGTAAGAGTCCGACATAACCCGGCTGCCCCCCTGGCCAGTCGGGTATCCATGCAGGATTTCCCCACGTACAAAAAAAAAAAAAAAAAAAGTAAAGAATCACGGTGCAATGACTCATCCCTGCGATGATAACACGCATTATCGCTTTGGTGGCGAAAAAACCTCCCGGGTTGCCAAGGAAGATATTGCACCAGGCTGCCAATAACCTACGAAACAACCTGTAAGGTGAAATTGTAATGCTCCTCCATGACATCCCTTTTATACTGTACTCCGACTGTGATCCGTGACCAAACGTTTTACGACCTAAAAAAGAAGGCGAGGCGAGGCGGACGTTCTGTAGAAACATTTTGCAGGACTTGACGATGCGGTTAAAGGTCTACTTTATAATCAGACTGTTGAGCTATATCTGCACATTACCGATATATCCTAACATGCTGGTGCAAAAGTTGCAAGGTTTTAGAAATTATAAGAAATAGATACGTCAGTTATCGACATCGTTATTGCATCATTTTTGGGAGGACATTTTGAGCTACACACAAAACACGAACAAAAGTACCATTATATCAGGGCTTAAAAAATTGTCTATCGATTGATATAGCCGCACTTTACACGACTGTGCCATATTTCAGAGATCATTAAAAGAAGTAAAACATTTCATTTTACCCCGAAAGCAATCATTTCTAATGCACAGTAAAGTATTTAAACTGCCAGCCGTAATGCAGGCGGAGTGTTGTAACCGATAACGTAAGAAAACAAACCGTAGTGTGATGATAATAAATGCTATCTAGCTTCGATAAATTGGATGGAAAACTATTTTCAACCCTGCAGACGATGAATTGCAGTATATTTTTATGGAAGAGACGAGACCAGCAAATCTTTCAATAGAATTAATTAAACTTCTCGTAAATCCTATTGCCTATTGCACTGTCATTAGATATATTACTCTCAATAGTGTGTGTCGAATCAAGAGCGTCTCCAAGGGGGAGCATGGAGGGGCAGCTGATTATCCAGTATCTCTGACACTCTATCCTAGCTTACCTCCGATAATATAGCATGAGCGTTACACTTGGCACAGGTAGATTAGGTATAACTGAGTGCCTTTGGGTTTGCGCGTTCACTTGTGACACTATAATATCTTCCGCGCAGTTGATAACTTCCGATAGTATTCGGAAATCGTCGCGTCGCGTCGACATCATCATAAGTGGCTCAAAAGATAATGATGACCTTTAAGACTAATCCCCCGAAACGATTACTCAACCAATTCCCGCATCATACCTTAATACCGATTATTTATATTATATGATTATACAAACATAGCTTCATAAAAAATCATTACAAACACATAAACATACATTTTCGGAAATTTAATTGCTGTTAGCCTTCTCGGCTTTTACAGCTTCATCGGATACTATAACAACAAATAAACATGAACAATACAATAAACTGTCTCCTGACAGTTCTTTACGCTGTTGGCGAGCGACGCGGTCTTAGAAAATTACTTTAAAAAAATTCAGATAAAACGGTGTGTTATATGTATAGATATAAACAGGTATATGTAATAATGTCTACCTGATTCGTTAGGGTCAAATCCGAATTCGTTGGGGAATTTCTTCGATGCCACTCGCACCTCGTCGAGGATAATCCGCCGCAGCGGCGTCAACAGGGTCAGGGGGCATTGTCTGCAAACAAATAGAAAACGCTTTATGTATATGCATAGAAATGAACAAAATGTCACCTGTGTCTCACATCGATGTCAAACATGAACAGTGAAAACTTATTTACTGCGTTTTCCAGTTTTATTTTATTTTTTAGGATTTATTGGTCGTAATCCTTTCCATCACAAACATAAAGACGAGTAATATTTAGTTCGACCTTATGGTCTAGTGGTCAAAGTATCTTACTTCTACATCGCGGGTCCTGGGTTCAAATTCCAAGCGGAGCCAACATTAATGCAAAAACACAAAGTTGGTCTAAAAAAACATAAAGGCTTGAAAACCAATAATTTGATAGCAGCATAAATATTATTGTTCTTCACCGCTCAGCTCCGGTAGAATTCGGACTGCACCGCCTGGAACCTGAACTACTATATCTGCATGGCTTAGAAATAAAAATAATGTTGTGGAAATGTAAAAACAGTAATGTAACAACCTCCTTCTGTTTTGAAGTCTAGTAATGAAAGGACATGTGCGTTTCACTAAAGTTAATTAGGTTATATTTCACTTTCAAAAATATTGGCTTATACTGGAATTTAATCTGGGATATTTAGCAGGCAGATATGCCGACGTGAGCCACGTATTCGTCAGCCAGTATTATTATTTCTTAGCAATTTAAAGACATCGTTTAGCATATTTATAAATATCATCGCCATGAGTCTAGCATATGTAAATTAAAAATGTTAATGTTTTAAGATAGATCGTTTATCGTCAACACTGATCGGCTATGAAGCTGCCTTACATTACGCATTATCAAAAATATTTAATGGAAGCAACAAGGCGTCGTGTCGTAAACTTGTCCTACAAATTCCGGTAACAATCCGCTGACTGACTCTGATCACTAACGGGTATACCACGCTGAGCTTTGGCGACGCACAGTGTGTTTTTATCCAAAAATCGGACATCTTTTTATTCCCTTATTGTATACTTTATACTATTTCAAATGAATGAGTAAAATACCCAAGTTCAGATGTACTTAAAACTAGATTTATGATCATATTAGTATTTTTTCTATGGAAGTCAGAAATAACATAGTAATAGCTGTCTATTAAATAATTTTCCCGCCATGTGGTGGCGGCTTAAGAGAATCTACCACCCCATCTCATCCCGTGGGTGTCGTAAAAGTCGACAAAGGGAAAATAAAAGACAGGATATGGGCAGCAGCATCTTCCTGGAAAATCTGAATAAATAAACTGCGGTTGCCAACCCGCCTGCCAAGCGTGGCAAAATCACCCCAAAATGAGAGCTACAAAATTTTGTGGCAATCTATGGGTAGCCTATGTTCAGAAGTGGACTAGTACGAGGCATGTTTTTTAAGTTTCGTCGTTTGAATAAAAAAACACAACTAGAACCTCATAGTACTTTTTATTGTTTTTCAAAGTATTCACCACTTACCTTAATACACTTTTCCATTCGCTCAAACCAGTTATTATAACATTTATTCCACTCTAAAGTGGGGGTGTTCAAAATGGCTGACTTGAAAGCGTCGACTGCTTCTTCACCGGACTGGAACCTTTGACCACGAAGACTTTTCTTAATTTTAGGATTGTAAAGAAATCGTTAGGGCTTAGGTCAGGACTGTATGGAGGATGGTCAAGAATTTCTACTTTTTCCTGCTTCAAATACTCAATCGTTTGACGAGCGCTGTGTGAGCTTGCGTTGTCGTGATGCAGGATGATGCGTCGCTTTGAGTTAGATTTTCGAAGTTCGGCGATGACTTGTGGTAAACAAACTGTGGTATACCACTCTGCGTTAACCGTTCTACGATCTTCAAGTGCAATAGTCGCAACATGGCCGGTTTTTCCAACGAACGTGGCCACCATCTTCTTTGAAGTGCTTCGAGAACAAACAACTTTAGTCGGCTTTGGATCGTCTTGAAAGACCCAGATTGTAGATTGTTGTTTGGAATCAGGATCGTAGGCATAGATCCAAGATTCGTCACCACTGATGATGTCGTAGACGTTTTCTTACACCATCTGACGCGGGCCGCCTTGTGATCGTCGGAAAGCAGATGCGGTATCCAACGGCAAACTAGCTTTCTCACACCAAGCGCTTCATGAAAGATCTTCTGAATGGTTGTCCCTGAGATGCCTAATAGAGCCTCTATCTCTCAATATGTCACATGACGATCTTCGAGAATTAGTTGTCTCACAGCAATGATGTTATCTTCAGTGAAGGCGGATTTTAGGCGTCCTTCGCGAGATTTGTCACTAACACTAGTATGTCCACGCTGGAATTGTAAATACCAGCGTTCGACAGTCCGCAGACATGGGGCTTCATCACTGAACACAGATGTAGCTCTTCAAAACACTGAAGCCGTGTCAGGCCTTTTCTAAAGTTGTAGAAAATTATTGCACGAACATTTTCCTTAGAAAGATTCATTTTCGTACGTAACCTGACAGATTCCAATCGACGCTGTGACTAAACAATAGCATTAATCCTAATACTTTCAACTGTTTTGAGATTCAACATTTAAACACATTCGAATATAGAACAGTTCCAAATTCAAAATTGCCGGGAAATACGGTAACGACAGAACTTAAAAGGCATGCCTCGTAATAGGCTGAAATGATGAAATAATTTTCAACAATTCTTTGTTTTTTATATACAGTATTATAAAAATATTAATTAGCTTTATTATGTGGCAATCACTTACATTTTAAGGCCAATATCAAACGAGACATACTAACTTTATCATATTAACTTTATTATATTTGGATTGCATTTTCAAGTTAAATTTTTCTTTCGATCACTCCTTATGTACCTCTAAAATTTTCAATTTTAAACTCATAGGGTTTAAGAGTTGTTAAGATTTTAAGATAATGGGTTAGGATTGACACCCAATCTGATGAATATGTAGTTTGATCTTCAATAGTTTGCTTTTCAATAATGTGATAATAGTATAGTATAATAGGCACCCTAAATACCTTGATGGTAATGTGAACCATACTCACAAGAATCGTTTTTACCGACTTACAAAAATGAAGACGTTCCCAAGTCGATTGAATATTTTTATAGTAGATATCGTTACATTCGCGATTTATGCATTCCTATATATATATTCGAAACAGGAACCAAAATAATAATTCAGCAGTTTTTATTTGAAGCCGGTTTATTTTTTTGTATTTTATAATTGTTTAAAAACTTTCACTTTATAATATTCCGATAACGGGGACTATGTGGAATAGCTGAGGGTTCGCCCTCGTTAGGTTATTACTAAAACCCTATACCTTTACATTACTCTAGAGCTAGAGGAATGCGGGCGAGGCACAACGGAGCCGTCAAAGAGCCATAGTTCCACTTAGCCTCAACAGGACCTTACCTGGCCTGTTGAGAAATGTCTGTCCGGGCCCCGATAGACTGACTTATGCAAGGGGGGCAAGGGGATGCCAACCTTCTTGTTGGTCCACGAGTGGCAATTGAAGCTGTGAATAGAGCCTCAGCCGATTTCTACATCTTCAGTCCCCGAGAGTATCCGCAAGTAAGCAATAATAATTTATAGAATACCTACTCAATGAGTAGTTCATGTAATAGAGAAATATTGTCATTACCATACCTGTATCCAAATATATTATGCAAATAACTCAGTGATTCGTTTGAAAATACTAGTTTTAAACAACTGCTGAGTAACTGCTTTAATATAAATGCTACATTTTTATTAGAAGCATAATTTATATGATTTTATTTTCTCTGATTCTCTTATGATTTTATTAAGAACTTGCAATCCGCCTCAGGTTTGCACAGGTAGGTAGGTCGCACAGATATAAGAAAGATAAATTAGTACTTTATTTGGACAAATAGAACAACCACAATTCCTTACACTGACATTTTTTGCAGCGACTTTTCTCATCGGCGGCTCTGCAGCTGGTCAGATAAGATTACGTTATTTTACCAAAATAATGTTTTATTTATGGGAACATAACCCATGAAACACAGAGACACAGCGGCCGCTGTATTTTTTAAAGAGCGTTTTAAAGTTTTAAATAAAAGAAAATATATAATTAAAATTACAAACCACTATTCAATTGTTTCTAGTTTACAAAAAAGTAATATGAGTAGGTAAGTAATAGATCTTATTCGTGAGTAGCGGTCGAGCGTAGGGCTGCTCGCTCACACCGCGGCATTTTTCTTACTTTTAGCATTTTTATACCTGTCGTAACTTCTATACGATAGGTCCGATTCGAATAATATAAAGAGGACTTTACATGTACAAAATCAGCCTTGACAATGAAACTATTTTGTAGGATAAGGATTAATATCATGATACGGATGTCATAATCTTTCGATTCTACCCGTGTTTTGATTAACTAATTTGAACAAAAAGCGGTTATTGTGACTTAACTATAATACTCGTAGTTAGACATATTGCCTCGCGGAGTTTTAGTGAGTAATGATGAGTGCTATAAAAATGTAGTACATTATTTTCTTTTTCATCAATAGTTTTTGCAGCACTCGCCAAATAATGACTTTTATCAGTAAAATTTTGATACCTTGAGTTACATCCTAGCAATTTTCTTAGGATTCTCAGTTTTTTTTAAATTAAATACTGATGTTAGTCGGTGATTAGTTTTTTACTGGTGGTAGGATTCTTATGCAGGAGTCCGTCTAAGTAGGTGGAGGTGGTCCCTGAGCCAGTTATTCTACCGTGAAGCAGTAGTGTGCAAACATTAATGTGTTTCGGTTTGAAGGGCACTGTGAGCTAGCGTAATCACTGGGCCTATGAGATTTAAGAACCTATGTCTCAGGGTGATGGGCACAGTGTAGTGTCACACAGAAATTTTCTGGGTGGCACAGCATCTGTTATGGGCAGACGTTGCACTTACCATCAGGTGAACGTTTTGCTCGTTTCATCACTTTATGCAATAAAAAATTGTAGTTCTATATAGGTGAAAGAATTTTTAAAATCGGTTCAGTAGTTTTTGAGTTAAATCATTACAACCAAACATACAAAAAATCTAATCTTTCCTCTTTATAATATTAGTTTAGATATAAGTAGTATTTATCTTTTTATAAATTAACGTTTTTTACATTGGAAAAGCGTTTAAATCACATTTTATTGGTTTTTAAAATTTGGAAACCCTATTATAACCCTACCATAAAAAATTCGAAAAACGTTTAGAAGCATGTTACTCCGAGATCCTATTAGATTTGGATTTCATTATTTTTTTGGTAATTGATATTCATTTTAGGAATATTGATATATATTGATATGAAATCCATATAAGACAAGAAATAGGTTATAATGAATAAAAACCAAAATGACGAAAATCGTTTTGCCTGCTATGCTATGGGAGTTAAAATTACATAGTTATGTCTAATAAATATCTAAAACATACATCTACAACAATAATATAAGCAAAATTTAAAAGAAGTTATTCTAAGCATTAAATTTTATTGCTTTTTGAAATTTTACAAAAAATACTAATATGATCATAAATCAGGTTTTAAGTACATCTGAAATTTGGGTGTTCTACTTTAGCATTTAAAATACTATAAAGTATATAATAAGGGAATAACAAGAGGATGTCCGATTTTAAAAAACACACTGAGCGACGGTATAAATGGCTGTACGATATTACAACACTTAATAATTTATTTACTCTGTCATCTTTATACAAAAATAAATGCAAAAAGTAATCATTAGATAAAAATACTATAGATGGGCAGCAGCATCTTCCTGGAACATCTGAATAAATAAACTGCAGTTGCCAACCCACCTGCCAAGCGTGGCAACTATGGCAAAATTCCCCCAAAATGAGAGCTCCAAACTTTTGTATCAATCAATTGGGGGAGGCCTATGTTCAGCAGTGGACTAAATAGGCTGAAATGATAATGATGATGATGATGAGATATGCCATATTAGCTGTATTCGTATATGGATAGGGGTAAAGCGTTATTCTTTTATAAAAATAATTAAGCACGATTCTTTAAAATCGAAAGTGTAAAAGTAAAGTAAAAATTTTGTTTAATGGATGTGGTGATGCGGCATGTAAATAGCAGCATCACATGTTAAGTATATAATATGTACGATTTTTTTTTTATCAATACCTATAAATATCTATAATGGCTGATCACGTTATTACAAAACTATTTAATACACTCTCTAAAATACTAGTATACCCACAATATTCAGGTGATAAATATGCCCACGTACCTTCACGCAATCCAAGATTACTTTAGATGGGACTTACAGCAAATATCACCTCTAGGTATATTCTGTTTCCCGTGGCTTACGTGGCTACGGCGTAATCGAAAAATATCTCGTCGAGTTATTTTCAAATCTTCGATAATCTTTTAGCATGTGGAGTTATCCACCACAATTAATAATGGAAGGACGGTATTTGTATATTTAATGACAATTTATAGAATTTTCAAATCATTTGTTTATTTTATGTTAGCGTAGCAGTCGACATTCTAACTCGATCTCCGTATCCGTACCTAATATTTATTTTTTAAAATTCTCATTTCTTTTTTTATGAAAAGCGCGGGAAACTCTCTGTATTAGGTATGTGAAGAAAATGCCTAAATCATTCAGCCAATGTTGTATCAGATGTTATGACTGCTAGCGCCATCCTTGCGACGTTTAGTAAAATTCAGAAAATTTCGAGATTTTGGGCACTGCATACTAGTGTTATAGAGAATTTATCATTAAAAATATATGTAATGCGCGAGTCACAGATTTTACTTAAATTCTTAAAATAATTTACAATGAAGCAATAGCGCTTCGCCAGGATTTGAATTCGTAGTCTTTCCTATGCTAACTAATGCTGTTGCCAACCGAACTATATTTATTATAGTACGTGTACTACCAATTATACTATTTACTAGTTTAGTAGGTAAACTAAACAGTCTTCAAATTTGTATTAATTTAATAACACTGGTGGTATAATTTATAAATTTTTAAAAAAGGTTTTAAAAATTATAGCAAATTAAATAAATATTAAAAATACAGAAATTTAATATAAACCTGATAAAAATTAAAACAATGCTTGCTTCATGGAATTTCCATAAATACCTACTGTATTACATGCCGAACGCGTGGCCGAGTGTTCAAAGTGACTTCTTCTTGATTAGGGTCTTGGGTACGAATCCCCACCGGAGACAAAAATATGTGCAGACACTTATCTTTAGTTTTGTTTCCGGCTCTGGTTGTGTTGTGGTTGTTCCCGTGTCTTTGACACTTCATCTTACCTCTAACCTTATCGCTTGTAGCGTTACATCGAGCGTCAGTAGCTAAGAACTAAGGTAGTAAGTACCTCTTAGATGTGCGCACTTGTGGCTCTTTCATATCTCCTGTGCAGTTAACAGTCCGGTAGTATTCGTAAGTTTTCACCGTGATCAAAAATCGACCAGGAGAACATCATCATCATTGCATTGCGTGCAATGCGCAGCATACAGCAATATTACATACAATATTTCCATTAAATCCTAGATTCGATTATAACGGTCGAATAATGTCGTGCTTTTCTTGTTCCTGGTAAAACTAACACCGTGCCATATTCTGAATGATTTTATGATAATATATTTACTTCACTACAATGGGGGAATATTCCGCAGCGCATTGTTCCTACAGATTATAGTGGCAAATATAGTAATAATCACCCAAATACCGAAGGTGAAGGCGAATGATGTGCACTACAAACAGACTTCCTCAACCTCCCGTACCCGAGTGTACGATACCCGTATCGACTTGAACCAAACACCCAAGACTTTTACTGGTGATAGAATTACTTTGCAGGAATCTGTCTAGGTAGGTACCACCACAATGTTACTTATTTTACCGTGAAGCAGTAGTGTGCCAATATTACTGTGTATCGGTCTGAAGGGCACTGTGAGCCAGTGTAATTACTGGGCACAAGAGACTTAAGAACGGACACCTCTGGGTGACGGGCGCAGTGTGGTGCCAGTCGTTACAGAAGTGTTCTAGGTGACACAGATGGGCATTATGGGCAGACGTTGCACTTAGTATCAGGTGGGAGTTTTGTTTGTCTCGTCACTTTCTCCTATAAAGAAAGACTAAAAAGACGAAAACACTCACACCTGAGCCTGAACGAAGTCATATTGTGCCCCTACTTTGTTTACATTAAAAAGATAAAAGAGACTCGAGTACTAATGTGCACTTTGTATTGATAACATTATCGCGTTCCGGTGACAAAACAAAACGTTAATATTAAAATAGTTACAATACAATACAATTTATGTGAAGGTACGTCGAGCTGTAATTTTATATCAGAGCAATGCGTGAGAAAATAAACTATGCGTCCGTTCACATTTATTTCTCTGTTAGTTTTCTCCAGTTCTCTAAACTGGCGTGTAGAAACTGCGGTAACGAAATAAAATGCGGGCGCCGACGTCTGTCTGTACGATATATAAAAAGGTCACTGCCCCTGCTCTTTCTAAAGTATGGAGATGTCGCCCTGAACAAGATAAAGCTTGTAAAGAAATTTACAATTTAGACGTTATTCCATTCGCTTTAATATTTGAGGTTTTTAAAATTATATTTCTGTGAACAATTAGTTAATAAAAAACTACATTAGTAAATTATAAAGAATTATACAAACTTTTTAAATCGTATTTCACCAATCTCTACCTACCCTATAATACTAAAGATAATACAATGTGTAATCGTTGTTGTCATTGTTGTTGTCCATGCGATGACGAAGTCGATCGCATAGTATTCGCTACGTATTGGAATAGCGCCAATGTTTATAGAATTATCTCACCAATGACTTAATAAAGCACCTACGGATTTTTGGTCGAGACGCAATTAAAATGTTCATTTGCAAGTTGATACAATGTGGTGTTTCAATCTTTGAGAATCAAATGTTTAATAATAAAACCTAATTTGGTAAGTACCATCAGTTCATGCCGTGCGGTAGCGGCTAAAGAGAATCTACCACCCCATCTTAGCCCGTGGGTGTCGTATAAGTCGACAGAAGGCAAAAGAAAAGTAGGAGATAGGCAGCAGCATTGTCCTGGGACATTTGAATAAATGAACTGCGGTTGCCAACCCGTCCGCCAAGCGTGGCAACTATGGCAAAATCCCTCAAAATGAGAGTCACAATTTTTTGTGGAAATCTGTAGGGGCCTATGTTCGGCATGGGACTGGTGATAGGCTGAACTGACGACATTAAAACAAACCACTCTCAGAATAATAACTTATAATTAATTAAAAAAAAGTATACAGACTGTTACCATATCCCATTACTGAAGCCGGAAATGGGAAGTTCGCCACGCAGCACCAGTACAGGTTGGCGAACTTCCCATTTCATCATCATAATTTCAGCCTATTGGAAGTCCACTACTAAACATAGGCCTCCGCTATAGATTGCCACTACTACGGTCCTGAGTCATCTTCGACATCTCACAAAACCGTGCAAGTCGTCGCTCCATCTAGTTGAGGGCCGGTCCTACACTGCGTTTGGCAGTACGAAGTTGCCACTTCAGAACCTTTGTTCCTAAGCGGTTATTGGTTCTACAAGACATATGGTCTGAACAATTGCCTCTTCAACTAGCTGATCTTTTTTTGTTGGTAAGTGCAACATCTGCTCATAGCAATACTGAGTCTCCCAGAATATTTCTGTGTGGCACCACATTGCGCCCATCCTCCTGAGACGTCAGTTCTTTAGTCTAAGTTATTACACTAGCTCTCAGTGCCCTTCAGAACGAAACACAGTAATATTTGCACACTACTGCTTTACGGCAGAATAACTGGCCCTGCAGCCGGCCTACCTAGACGGACGGCTATGTCTGTTACTTTAGTTTTGCTGCGGACATCATTGTTAGGTATTCTATCACGTAGAGGCAACACGGAGCATAGCTCTTTTTCACCTGATGGTAAGTGCAACGTCTGCCCGTAACAAATGCTGTGTCACCCAGAAAATTTTTGTGTGACACACTGTGTTCATCACCCTGAGACGTAAGTTCTTAAGTCTCATATGCCCAGTGATTACGCTAGCTCACAGTGCCCTTCAAACCGGAACCCCGCCCTTAAAGTTGTAATTAATTATTTTAGTGTTGCTGGCACTGGGTTATTAAACGCACGTCATTAAATCGTACAAATAACAAAAAAACTTACTTAGTGATTACCTTTACTTTTAGGGAGTCATCATTAAACTATATAGAAAATAACATTAATAAATTTAGACATTGCGTTGGCTTGATAGAATAACATACCTAAAAGTAAATTTCCGTTTAATAACACGATTTATCGAATCTATGACTAACAAAACAATAATTTTGTTTATAATAAGCTATATTATATTAAGCTTCTAATTTTGGCAAACCTATAATAGGCATAAGATTTTTGGGCATTCAAGCGCAAGTCTTATGTTCACCCGGTAGGTACATTGACTCTGGACTATCGACGTACATCCGCGCAGCCCACACACTCTCGCGCCAATTTGCTCATGAGCCGCAACCGTCCTACGCCCGACGATGTTACACTCGATTTTTATAATACTTTCACTCTCGTAATGTTTAATATTGTCTCGTTATATAAACTGTGGCTTCAAAACATCATTTGCTTTATAGCCAATTCGGAAGCATAAACTGCAACGTAGTTATTGTTCAATACCTTCATAAATAAAGAATACGAAAACTCTAGAATTTTATATATAATTAATATAAAAAGTTTCCATCTATCTTATTAAGCAATTTGCCACTGACTCATCATGATATCTTCGAAATAAAAGACATTAGGACTTAAAATTTGCCATACGTATTCCTTTCTTCCACTAAAAACGAATTTTACGATCATTCACTCTTGTATAAACAGGTTGGTGCTGTTTTTCTAATACATACATATAGTCAAGCCTTTTTTTCCAAAAAAGGGGGGTAGACGTGACTGGTTGCGACCCCCGTCGTCGCCATTTTGGTACGAGTCAAATAATTCCTATTCTCCAGTGCGTTCCCACGAGCAGTATATTGGCAGCATTGTATATTATGGTGTTATCAGCTAATAACGACTGCCCAAAGAAACGACAACGAAACTAAGTACACGAAAAAAATATGTCAGCTATTTTTCATATTCGGATAATTACATCAATGCCTAAAGAAAATATCTGTGACCTCTCTTGGTCTTGGTTTTGGTTTTTAGGAAGAATGAGTTGATGGTCCAGGGCATTTTTTACACTTGATACCCGAACAAGATTTAATGACATTTACACTCGCTTAGTACTTGTTGATAATGTATGTCAGTCTTCATATATCTTTTCTAAGTGGATTTTGTGACTTCTCAATTGTACGACTAAACTGCATCTTGTCCAGTCTAGACCCCGAGGTTTTTCCAACAATGTCTAGTTTCCACATATTGTTACCTCATCTGAAGGGAACTATGAAGACAATGAAAATAAAATCTTTTTCCATGCAATATTTTGTTTGTTACTTCGTAATCAGTCAATAACACTTTACATGTTATAAATTACTATTATTAAGTAATTAACGTCACCATCTACAAACAATTAAATTCTTGATATAGATCTCATTCAAGCTAGAGAGGATGCTCTAACATCGCTTGGCAGACGGATTTGCGATCATAGGGCTACTTCCAGTTACTGATGCGCGTATTTTAGGCCTTGCATCGTTACTCTGACACGTGTCGTAGTCCACGACATTGTTCTTGCATTATCTTAGGCGACTTTTAAGAAACCCCAAGTACCATATGTAATATTACAGTTTTTTTATTGGATTAAGTGACGAGACGAGCAAAACGTTTACCAGATAGTTAGTGCAACGTCTGCCCATAACAAATTCTATGATGTAGCATTCTTTCTATCACTAGTTCTATTGACTGTATTGATAAGTAGAAAAAAGTAGACGGTTGCTTGTGACCTAAAGCTTGTCATACCTATTTACCTCACAAAAAATAATGCTTAATTAATTGACTACAAGTACCATATAGATAATAATAATAATAACCCCCCCAAGGGAGTGAACCTTGACGAGGTGGGGGGGCTTAAGAAGAGCAGGAACTTAGCAGGTCTGAACACCTAGACCAGACAGCCCATTCGGGAAAGACATAATACTGAAGCCAACAACAACTAGGCTACCTTCTTCAACCAATCATTCCCAACACCCACGACAATGGAGCACAATGTACGAAAATATGATTTACGACCGCTTCCCGGGGGCCGCCGGGGCGCATCTGGAGCCGGTGCTGGATGCCTCAGCATGCGAACCATCGGCGGCGAGGAGTTGAGCAGGCGGACCCTCGTCGATCAACAGGTTACCAGCCGAGCATCGAGAGTTGAACAAAACATAGAAACACAACATAGAAAGTTTCGCGAAAGAGGGACTCAGTTGAACTATATGCCCGCAACACTGTAAAACCAATACCAATACTTACCTACTCTTTTGGAGTAATAAACTATAGTAAATCTGACCTCAAGAAAATTACAGCGTATAATAAATACAAAAATGACATTATTCCGGAAACACCACCCGAGATCCTGTATACAGAGACTGACACTGCCGAGAGAGAGAAGGAGGAAGAGGACTCATAGATATAATGAACCTACACAATAGACAAATTTCAACCCTTAGACAGTACTTCTTCCGTAAAATCGCTTCTTCGCCACTTCACAAAGCCATAGTACAAAATGACTAAGTTGACTCAGTTGAATTTAAAAACAGCAACACCGCAAAATAGCGAAATGATTACAGAAAACAATGCAAAGCACTTAGCATGGGCGCAAAAGTCTCTACATGGAAGACACCATAACGATTCAAATAACGCCAAAACAGCCAAAACAATGTCGACAAAGATGCGTCGAACGCATGGCTAAATCGTGGTGAACTCTTCCCTGAGACGGAAGGCTTCATGTTGGCCATACAGGACCAGGTAATCGAAACAAGAAACTATCAAAAACACATTATGAAGCAACAAGTTTCTGATATATGCAGAAAATGTAATAGTTCACCGGAAACCATCCAACATATAACAGGCGTTTGTAAAGCGATCGTTCAGACGGATTATAAACACCGACACGACCAAGTTGCAACATTATAAATCAGAAACTCGCTCATCAATACAATTTTATTAGCCTCGTACAACCTTACTACAAATATAACCCTGAAACTGTGCAAAACATACCGAATTGATGTGTGAGATGAAATAACAAGGATGTGGCCTCCAAAAAGTTACAATAGTTCCAATAGTTTTGTCCACCACAGGAGTAATACCTAAACAGTTACACCAATCACTGAAAACACTGAACTTACCCTCAAAAATTTACACCCTTCTTCAAAAAACAGTTATATTGAACACATGCCGCCTGGTTAGAAAATTCTTAATAATTGACAATCCAGTATCCATACCCTTTACACCTATACTAAGCTAAGTGGAGAATGTAACAGTCATCTAAGGATCATAACAAAAATGCATCTAAATCTGACTTGGACTTGGCTTAGGCCCGTGCTAGTCAGTAAACCGGTCAAGAACCGAGGAATCAGAACGAAAATAATAATAATAATAATAAGTTTATTCACAAACACAAATATTTACATAAAAACACAATTTCAACACTTACAGTAGTAGTACAAAATTCGTAAAATGTTCAAACTATGATCTTTGACTCCTGTGCTAGGATAGCCTGAGTCAGTGGTCTTCATTTTTTTTTTCGTGCCTTAAACGTACCCTAAAGTAAGTACCCTTAAGTTTAACCATGTAGTCATCTATATATTTCTTTAAATTATATGTATTAAATTTTCCTATTTGTTGTATATTTCCTAATTTATTGTACACCCGAGATGTCAACGCATAATATTGTCGCTTGGCAAACTCTGTCCGAGTTCTTACCGTGGGGCATGTCTCTTTTCTTTGCTGAGATGTAGGCAAATACGGTACAACTTCTTTGTGATATCTGAGTATGATACTTTTATAGTACAGTTGCCTCACGGTTAGTACTCTGCAGTTTTGATAAAGAGAATGAGAAGGATACTTAAAGGGGAGAAAAGACAGTACTTTTAAAATGGCTCTTTGTGCTCTTTCCAGTCTTAACATATGGCTTTTAGCCTTATGTCCATGGTATCTTCATCCTTTGTAGGTACATGGAATGAATAATACAAATCTATTTGTAATATTTTCACACGACATAGGAATATTGAAATTTACGAAAGTGCACCTAATTAATACAATCATGGAAAGTTGTTGAAATAGTTACACTTTAAAAGCATATAGTTTCAATGTACAACTTATTTTTTTAGAAAGTTGTCGTTTTGTACAGACTAACGTACGCTGTAATGTCACAATATTGTTTCGCTGTCTAACACGTGCGTGAAGATTTCTGGGCAGCGCGAATCAGACAGCCGTAAAACCCTAACAGGAAATCACTCGTTTTCGCCTTCCCGTACCCAACGTAAACGGTAAAACCATATCACGTGTCAGATATTATCAGAGACACGAAAACGGTGACAACACATAGTCTTAACCCAAAAATCAGTCACAGATGTACACATATTGGCTTCGGTTGGAATTCGAAGCAAGTACTAACGAGTTTGCCGTCGGGGACCCTAACTACTGAGCTAGCCGCTAAGCTGAGCTGGCTCATTAAATATAAAACATAACTGTCGGTGTATTCAGTGATTTACACAAAAAAACAATCTCAAAGAAAGAGAGTACATAATAAACATATGGTAGTAATTGCTGGCTGTTTAGACACGTGGCAGGGTCATCATCATCATTACATAAGTTGAATTTAATGGAGTGTTCAGCAAATTGTACATATGTTGTATAGTACGATCAGTGATCAGCTGCTAAATACGACCACTTATCGCCACACGATTCGTGCACTTATTTCTGCACGGCGAAATAAAAAAAAATGGGGGTGGTTTCTTTATTATCGAGTTCGACATGCCCGCGTATTGCATTCGACAAATGCTTTTTGTGTGTTAGAAACTAGGAGAACTGCAGTGAAGAGAAAACGATATGATAGGCTTAAGAACTATCAGTAGATCTTTTTTTTTTATTAATAAAAGACAATATCTTTTTTGCTAATTTAAACAATGATATGTTATTATGGTAAACATGCGTCCAAGACAATAGTTATGTCGACACGGACGCAAAGAATGATCATAAAATCTTTTCAGTCTAGTTAACTTGAAAGCGATTAGATAACATTTATTTTTTGTACTTTCATTTGCGCAAGATCTTTCCACTTTAGTGTAACAGTGTACAGTATTCTCTTACTTCAGAACACCTAATCGAATCATTAGGAATCAATCTACTAATAATTGTTTAGTTATGTTATAGTGTGTTATTGCCAGTAGTAAGCTAGGCCCGTGACTTTGTTAGCGACGACTTCAGAATTACTTTTTAAAATAATTAGAAAAAACGAATTCAAGTTTCAGCAATGACTATCAGCTCAAACATAACCCTACGGAGTCCATACGAGTATTGTACGTATATTGTGGTAGAAGAAAACGTGTTTAGTAGACCTACATATTTCTGAAATAACATTTCGATTAGGTACATGTTAGTTATGTTATGTTAGTTATGTCGATCCACTCCACGACTCCAAAAACCTCTTCAAAATTAGAGGATGTGCATGCCCAGCATTGGTATATTTAAACAAACAGTCTGTAAATATACCACTGCTTTATATATTGTGCAAAAACTACAGAAAGCGCCACTTGTATTACTGTTTTTTTCCGTACATTAAGATACGGTAAACTTAAATGAGTAGGTAACATCGAATGACACATTCAAAACATATACATATATAGTTTTACGAGCTATAAATTATGTACGTAGGTTGACAGTCGCGAGCGTCACCTGCGCTTTGTGATCGTGATCGTGCGGTCGGAGATGAGTAACGCCTTATTTCCTCTGCCTACTATCAAATTATTATGCAAGCAAGAAACCAAACAAGCACCCAAGTCACGCCATACGCTCGGCGTGCATACCAGCTGTTGAATCTCCAAAATACTCTACCGCATAAATGACTCCAGCAAATGACACTTGAATAAATATTTACTTTACGAGACCTTTCTCGATGTTCGTAAGGTGAATGCACTGAACATTGACCCTCGCAATGTTATTTATAAATTCCATATTTTCTATACTCATTAATACGTGTTGAACTAAATGAGATTGAATATTCGTGTACTGGGGGTAGGTTTCCTATGCAGGAATCCGTCTAGATAGATACCACTCCAGGCCGGTTATTCTGCCGTGAAGCAGTAGTGTGCAAACATTACTGTCTTTCGGTCTGAAGGGCACTAAGAACTAGTGTAATAACTGGGCATATGAAACAAAAGAACTGACGTATCAGGAGCAGTTTAGTGTCGCACAGAAATATTCTGGGTGATGCAGCATTGGGCGAACTTTGCACTTACCATCAGGTGAACGTTTTACTCGTCTCGTTCCTTCCTCCAACAAAAAAAATACTGAGTGGAGCTTTAAGCAGCCTGTGCAAAGCTAGCGAAATGCCTTTGCTGGACCGATATTGATTTTATCCTTTTATAAAGTGTCGACGATCCGACGAGACGAATGCAATAGCAGTTTTGTTTTAACAGTGGAATAGGATGTTAAAACAAATTAAAGATTGTTACGTCACTTCACTACACACCAAGTTATTTCAATAATCTAACATCCATTTTAATGAAAAAGGGGAAAACGATATTATTATTAGGATTAAGTAATTTATATTACCACCAAAAGTTTTCTTTGTAGAATCTGTAAAATAATTGAATATTATCAATCATGTTAATATACGAGGGTGGATTGAAAAGTACTCGGCCTAACCAAGAAAATAAACACATACTAAATCAGTTATATTTTTATTTTTCTACATAATCACCATCAAGTTCAATACACTTTTGCCACCTCCCCTTTCAAGCATTTAGACCGTTAAAAAAAATGATTCTTCCTTAGAGTCAAAATATGCGTCTACAGCTGCTTTGACCTCGTCGTTTGTCGAAAATCTTTGACCTCCCAAGTGCTTTTTTAGGTTAGGGAACAGAAAGAAGTCTGATGGTGCCAGATCAGGTGAATACGGCGGATGCGGTAACAGTTCAAAGCCACAGCTGTGAATTCCAGCCATTGACTGTACTGACGTGTGAACACGGGCGTTATCTTGATGAAACAGGACTTTTCTTCTGAGCATTCCTCGACGTTTTTCTCTTTCTTTTATTTCCTCTCGTAAACGACGTAGTAAGGTGCAGTAGTAATCAGAGTTTATAGTCTGACCCCTTTCAAGATAATCAATCATAATCACACCTTTCGAGTCCCAGAATACTGAAGCCATCACCTCATTTGCCGACAAAATCGACTTAGCCTTTTTAGGGGGTGGTGAACCAGGTCTTCTCCACTGTTTTGATTGTTGTTTTGTTTCCGGTGTACAGTAATGAACCCATGTTTCGTCCATAGTAACAAAACGATTCAAAAAATCATCTGCATCGGCTTCAAATAACTCCAAACAGTCGCGTGAAATAGTCAATCGCGTCCTTTTTTGTTCAACTGAAAGCAGTCGCGGAACCCACCTCGCAGACACCTTGTGGAAACCCAACTCGTTGACAATGATGTTTTGAGTTCGTTCATAAGAGATGCCTATAATCTCGGCTATCTCTCTAATTTTTAATCTGCGGTCTCCCATTAGATCCATACTTGATTTAAGTACTTTTTTAATATTTTCGTCAGTAGTTGACGTCGAAGGCCTCCCAGAGCGGGGTTCATCTTTCACACTCTCTCTACCACGCTTAAATTCTGCTATCCATTTTTTGACGGATGAATATGACAGAGCACAATCGCCTAATGTACTGACCATGTCATCATGGATGGCTTTTGATGTAAGCCTCTTCTTATGGAGGTACTTAATGACGGCACGCTGCTCGATTTGCTCCATTCGCGGAAATTATGACCGTAATCGGTCATAATTTCCGCTCGTCGGTCATAAATTTTGTTAATAAATTTATAAAATCACAACTAATTATCGCACACGTTTCGAACTTCACACAATGAACTAGTCTGAACTGAACTAAATAATGTGGGTAGATTTGATTTTTAGAATTGAATGGATCTGTGTTGGGCCGAGTACTTTTCAATCCACCCTCGTATTCAAGGCTGTTGAGCTTTTGAGAGCTTATGTTTAGTTTGTACTAAAACTAGCCTAACTAAGCCTACAAACTTTGTAGACTAGCATGGACTGGGTTAACACACCCACTATCTCAAACCTAATTATATCGCATTGAACAGCTTTCATGAAAAACTTTACCACGGTAAAAAAATAAAGATTAATAGTTACTAAGTATATTAAATCTCAATTGACATCTGTACATCAATAAAAATATTATATGGTGTGTGCGACTTTAAGGTCTTTTTTTTTTCGATAATTTATTCCATAATCATGTTCGAATACTAATAATTTAAATATGATGAAAGAAATTCCTGTTCAATGGCCATATATAACACAGTGGACAGAATACCTGAGTCATGAGTTCTATGTTCACTAAAGTTAGTGAATCACACAAATTATTGGGTTTCGAATCTGGTACTATGAATGAGACCCTCCTCCACTTGATTTTTTTTTAATATATTATTAGCCAACGTTTGACCGCAATCCGAGGCGAATGTAATTGTCACAAATAATTCATATTTTACTTTCAAAGATTATCAATTTAATATTAAACTAGACAAAAAACATTAGTATGATAATGAACTTTTGTTATAAAAGTTAGTTTTCCAATTTTTTTTTTAAATAACTCCTAAGGTACTAGTCGTTAAATAATAAAACAATAAATCGGCGTAGTTCGGATTAGCTCGTCAATTTCCGGAATAATATTCAAACAGCGCTGGTTCGAAAGCCATTTGTATGGTGGACATGTCATTCAAACAACATAGCTCCTCTACACCATCGGCCATGATGGACGAATACAGGCGATCACGTACGTGTGGAGGGCATAATCGCCTGTAATTGCCTAATTTCAGACAAACATCCAAAGAAGTTCGGCCATTATTGTGCGAGTGCCCACAGGATCGTCGATCACTCAGTTCATATTTGTTTACGACTAACTACCTAGTCGCCGTGTCGTTTAGAGCAGGCCACGTCCTCTAAAACAGACCATAATTTGAAGTCTAAAGGGTTGAGGTCTGGGCTAGATGAGGGCCAGTCTTCAGGTCTTATTAAGTCCGGAACGTTGGTTTCAAGCCAGGCTTGGGTAGTTCGTGCCTTGTGACCAGGTGCAGTGTCCTGCTGGAAAGTCCACGGTATATTTTTAAAAAGTGTATTGCTGAGAGGTTTCACAACATGACCCAAGACTGTATCTTGATACACTTTGGCTGAGGTTTTGACTCCTTTTTCACAAAAATGTAGTTTTGTGACTCCTTGATAAGACACGCCCCACCAAACAATAACTGACGCAGGATGATGTCCACTTTCCGACCACTTGAGCAACTTCTTTAGAACTGTGAGCGTACACGTTATATATAATTTTGCTTATTGTAGTGTTCTACAATCGTGAAAATTTTTTCATCGGTAAAGAGGATATTTCTGTGCCTTTCACCTGCGTATCGCGACAGAAGGAGTTTTGATCGATCTACTCTCTTTAATTGTAAAGATTGATTTAAGACATGTTTTATAATACTAGTAGTTATAATACGAGTCCTAGCGGGAATATTCATTTCTCGCGACAAGATTTTTTGCTTCCTAATGGGGTTTCGACGAATTCTGGCTTTAACAGCATTAACAGCCTTTGTAGTTCTAACAGCACGCGGCCGCCCCGATCTTTTCTGGTCTTCGAAAGAGGAAGTGTTGTTGTCTGTTGATAGTACGATATACGAACATACGGCTGATACCAAGCTTTTGAGTGTCTGGAATATGACGACTTAGCCACTTTGTGCAAGGCGATCACTGCAATCCTATTTTCTTTAACACCCTATTCCATATTGTAATTTGATAATGAACATGAAAAAATACGTGAAATGGAGCAAAATCGAAAGAAGTTTTTGAAATAATATACGTGTTCCAAATTCAAAATAATTAAAAAGTTGAAAAAAAAGAAAAGTTTTTACGTAACAGTATTTATGGCCAGTTATAATGTCGGAGCCGAAGTGGAATAATGGCAATACATTAAAATTAATCGAATTGTACCAAAACGTGCCCTAAATTTGGAACCTAAAAAATAAAACCTCATTATAATGGTTACATACCTCTGCTTGAAAAAAATGTCTACCAAAGACATACACAGCGACTTGGTGGAAACATTAGGGGACTCTTCTCCTCCATATTCCACAGTTGCACGCTGGGCTAAGGAGTTTAAGTTGGGAAGAACATCGACGGAAGACGAACACCGCGAAGGACGCCCATCGACGTCCCTCACTGAAGAAAATGTGAAAAAAGTTGAAGAAGTTGTATTGGAAGATCGAAGAGTGACTATCAGGCATGTAGCTGAGGTCACAGGGATCTCATATGGCAGCATTCAAAGAATCCTTGCGAACGAATTGCATATGAGAAAGGTCTCCGCGCGTTGGGTACCGAAAATGTTAAACGACGAGCAAAAGAAGAAACGAGTCGACATGTCAAGAGCAAATCTCGAAAAGTTCCAGGCAGACAAGGATAATTTTTTGTCACGTTTTGTGACCATGGACGAGACCTGGATCCACCATTTTGATCCTGAAACAAAACAACAATCGATGACATGGAAACGATCCGATGAACCGACGCCGAAGAAATTCAAAGTGTCAAGCTCAGCAGGGAAGGTTATGGCGTCTGTTTTTTGGGACGCTGAAGGAATAATCATGGTGGACTACTTGGAAAAGGGGGCCACTATTACAGGCTCCTACTATGCAGAACAAATAAGAAGATTGCGGGAGGCTATTAAGGAGAAAAGGCGAGGCAAACTGCGGGCTGGAGTGCTGTTCCATCAAGACAACGCACCGGTTCACAAAGCTGCAATTGCCATGGCTGCCATTCAGGAAGCGGGCTTTGAGCTGGTGGAACACCCCCCCTATTCACCAGATCTAGCCCCCAGCGACTTCTATCTCTTTCCACGACTCAAGGAACACCTCCGAGGCAAGAAATTTGACGATGATAGCGACGTGATGGCCGCGGTTGAGGACTTTTTTGAGAGTCAAGATAAAGATTTTTTTTCTAAGGGAATTTTAGGATTAGAAAAGAGATGGACTAAATGTATAGACTTGCTAGGAGACTATGTTGAGAAATAAATTTATTTATTTATTTTATTCATTGTGTTTATTATTGATTATCATTACTTTTGGATCACCCCTCGTACACTGGCTACTACTGTTTCGACATCCATGTCGGCCAGATGACAATTAACAAATGCAGGATGCACCGATGGCAATCATGGACAATTCTGCGGTCGTCAATGATGGCTGATGGTGTTGAGGAGGAATCCACTTTTAGCCGTAGGGAAATAAAACCTGCACCAGATAAAAACATGTATGTTCTAGTCATGGATAGCGAACAATGCTCTTTTAGGCGAAAACAAACAATTTGTGTTTTCACACAAAAAATGGTTTGGTTGGCTGGGATTCGAACTAAGGACCCGCGTCATAGATGTCCGTCATTCTGACCACTACGCCACCCGGTCTTATATATTTATCTTTCTGGCGGCCGCTACATTACACAGTGCCACTCTGCTATGTAGCTGACCAGTCGACTGATCGTCTCATGAGATGTCATTTAAAAAATAAATACAAATTTTAATTTAAAAGCAATTTTTTTTATGTCTTCATTTACATAAGTATTTGTGTGTGCCAAACATATATGGACCATTATTGTTGTGTTATTTTACCAGAGAGTATCTAAAACAGAACTTAATTAAATGTAGTTCTGAGGAATAAAGTAATTATTTTACATTAAACCAAAATTAAATAATTTTCGAATTCGAATAGTTAAATTATAAGTTAAGTAAATAATCGATAATTTTTATTGAATATTTCATTTGCTTTATTTTATTGAATTGTTAAACCTTTTTATTTGTATCAATTAAAATGAGAAATGTTAATGTTTATATGTAATTCTTTTCTTTTCCAAACCACTACAATAGCAAACTAGTTCATGAAACTGGGATGTTAATTGAGTGCTCCCATAGGTTGCTTATTCATTTGTGAATACTTAAAAATTAACATTAGTTACATCACTAGTGAGCATATCAGACTAGAAGATGCCTATTCACTCTCGCGTTGAAGACATAAAATCTATTTAAATAAGCATTAAACTGGATATGGGAAGTTGAAGACAAGTAAGTGGCACTGTTTTAGTAAATATATGGAGGTAAATTCTTCTGGTAGCTAATAATAATAACTAAAAGATAACCAAAGCCAAAAATCATCCAGGAAAGCTATACATTATATATATACATACATACAGTCACCTTTCACCAGGCAGGAAATGACACATGATAGGTCACAAAGCAATGGCTTTAAAAGTAATCAAGCTAAAATTAGGACAAACTCAGTTTTCGTTTCATGTTTTCATGTTCATTTCGTTTCAACTAAAAATATTCTAGAATTACATTAATTCTAATTTACACAAGCAAAGCCATACATATAGCATGTATGCTATAAAATTACGATATATTTTTATAGTTTAAATTAAAAAAAATTGACTAACAATTCTCCATTAACAATTTTAAGTTACATATTTATATAGAACTTTACAAAACCTAGTGTTGGTAAGGTCATATAAGGAACATAACATGTCTGTGTTCTATGTGACCGATTTGCCACTGGGATTTGATACCGGCACGATTTTGGTCTAAGCCTCTTTTGTAATTTGGTATTTAATATTTTAAGTTCTTATTTTGGTTTGGTGAAAATGCATTGTTTTTTGAACAGTTGGAACTGACAGGAAGAATAAATTCAGCTTTGTGGGAGGAAAGATGTACCAAGAGCTGTATGAGAGTGTTGTAAATGTGTTACTTATAAACCATATTTCGTGTATTTTCCGGACAAGCCTTAAATTGTTCAGTGAGTCAAATCTATGCTGAATTTTATTATCTGCTATCGAGAACAATAAACACAATATTGATGGATTTTGCATGCACAGATATTATGATAATTTTGTACACTTAGCAATCATAAAACCACTTTTTGATAAAACACAAATGTATATAAAATGTTTATATTAATATAAATAGATAATAAAAATATTTATCAACCATTTCTGGCATTTTACTTTACAAATGAAAGCAATAAACTTATATTAAAAATACACAACAACAAATACAAGCAACAAATGAATTTCTATCTTTAAAAAAAGGAAGAATTATGAAAAGTTTATATCTAAATGACACATCTTTGTTTATGTCCAAACTTTTAATTAAAACAATTACTTACTTTTCACTCAGATACTGAGTTGTCCAATAGATCACTTCTCCCGATAACTCGGATTCTGTAATGGTGTATCCTGCAATATTGACCGGTAATTGATCCTCCGGATTCACAGTTGCCGCAAAATTTTCGAAAAATACTCGGTAACACGTCAAATAGTCATCTTTATCACCCATTGTAAAATATTATAGACGGAAAGAGAATTCGAATAAACGTGAAATCGATCAACAAAACCTTGTTATGTGCTTTAGAGAACTGTTTAAAGCCTATTTATACAAGTTATACTTAAAAAACACTCTTTTTAACATAAACAGTAACGTCACATACTCTTAAAATATATAACTTATGTCGGTTCGTATTGAGATGATATCGTGCGTTATTTAAATTGATAAAAATCAAAACATTCAATTCACATCTCGCTCACACACGTCACTCCATTATCCAAATTAATCAACCATTAGAGCAGTGTTGCCAGATGGATAAGACAACAATACGGTGCAAGGTAGGCCAAAATTACCAGAAATACGGTGTTGCAGCTTAAATTACGGTACATTTACGTTAAACAAAACACTAACACTAAAAGAGGCAAATTTAACCATTTGTCCATTTTAGTGAAAAGAACATAAAACAACATGTATTTTACTTTCACTTAATCACGTTCCAATCAATTGTCGGCTCGGTTGGCGCAGTGGTAAGGTTCGATTCCCGCACGGAACAAATATTTGTATTACCTACAGATAGTTGTTACGGGTCTAGGTATTTGTGCACGTGGAATTTATGTATGTAAAACGCACCCACGACACAAGAGAAATCCTTCTGTGGGGCAATGTTTTTTTTTAAAAAAAAAATTGAAGATGCAACGAGATTCACACGTTGCGAAATTTTTGTTTGTAGTCTCTTATAATGTACAGTCTTCTTTTCTGCTTTTCTTAGAAGTTGAAGGAACAGATAAAGAATCACTATTCATATTAATAAGCTTTTGCATCGTTACAATGAAATTTAAATAAATTCTACACGTGCACTAAACGTGAACAATTTGTCTGAGCGAACAAAATTCTGAGTATGCTAAGTTCATCATCATCATAATTTCAGCTTATCATTAGTCCACTGCTGAACATAGGCCGTCCCCATAGACTGCCACGCTTGGCAGGCGAGTTTCCAACCGCAGTTTATTTACTCAGAAGTTCCAGGTTAAGTCCTATGTTAGACACTCAGAATATCGAAGTTAGTTTTCGTCTGTAACGTATAGCAACTTAGATTGTAGCGGCATTTAGCTTAGTATTATTAGTGCTATCATAACCAATGACAACCATCAAAATTACATAAAAAGATTTTCTAATTCGTTACATAAAAATTTTAATTATTAATCTGGGCATCTTAGGGATCAAAATAACAATAAAAAGTTTACTTATTAACGTAAACGTTAACAAATATGGGTCTTATGCCGGCAAGCCTGTTTTGGTTCGGGACAATTTTCGGTGTTATATTGGCAGTACGACAATGGTCTTTTCTTAGTCTTGGACTGGATACCAGTTTCGGTTTAGGTTTGAAAAATACGGTAACTTTCATACACTGTAATTTATGACTACTGTAGATGGCAGATCAAAAAAAAATTAAAAATAGGGTAAATCTACCGTAATTACGGTACATATGGCAACGCTGCATTAGAGAGGGATCCAAAGACTTAGGTTATGGAGTGAGATGGAAGATTCATAGAAAAGTTGCCATATTAAAAAAGGGGGTACTCCAATTTTTTTAATTATAAAAAAATAACAAAACAGTAAAAACATATTAGTGTAATAAATTTTAAGTTACATTTCAATGCATATCTACATTAAATAATTGCATTACATAAACAATGAGCATCGTGAAAAATATGCTAATTATTATTACAGGTAAAGTTTTTCAGTGTTTTCATATATTTTTTGTAGATATTAACATCAACAGAAAAAAAACATTGTTAATGAGTGATTTGCAAATGTGCATATTTGGGTACAAAAAGAGAATGTAAGAAAATGTTTTAATTGCTGTACTTTAATGAATTATCTTACTGTTCTGATCGATGTCTAGTCTGCTTCTCCTATGTAATAAAGTATTGAAAAATCATCATGGTAATTTCGAAAACTTCGAAGTGGTCATTTCACTTTTACTAGGAGTTCCGTCTTCAAATGCTGATGTAGAAAGATTATTTGGCGTTCTTAAAAATGTAAAACCATATAAAAGAAATAAACTAAGTAACGAAACCTTCAACGAGTTACTTTAAACTAAACTGGGAATGTTAGCTAACAACTGCTCCATTTTGGAACCTGATAGTGCCATGGAAAAGGCTGCGAAAATTGTTATTATTGACAGTACACTTAGTTGGCGCCCGCATGTTCAGGAGGTCATCAACAAAGTAACTAACACACTGCGTTATTTGTATTGCCTTATAATATCTTACCGATCGCGACAAAGGCAATGTTTATACAAACAACGTCTTCTTAATAATTGTATACGTTTCATTTTTGGTTTATGTAAATATGACCATATTTCTTCTTTTCGTTCTCAGCTTAAATGGCTACCTCTCCACTACCATAGGTCTTTCAGAACACTTGGTATGTTATTCTCTGTCTTACACGATCCGCTTGTCCCCGAATATTTGAAAAACAAATTTCAGATATCAGGGTGATTCCCATCAGCGTTGTCTCCGTTCTGCGGATAACTGTATTCTTTTTGTCCCTTTTTGTCATATCGGCTTCTTGTATAATTCTTTTACCCCAAAGGAAAGAAAGAAAGAAATAAATAAATAAAACATTTATTGCGGAAATTCGCCACAGACACAAATACATAAAGGCTGTCCGACTTAGGAACGAATTGCCAAACAGCGTTCGGACTAGAACCAGCAAGGCTTACTTTAAGTGCTTACTCTGGAACCACCTTGCATTGTCGTAGTAGGTTTATTTTCTTTCTACTGTTTGTTATAAACTAGTCAAATTTTACGTGTATGTATGTGTTAATGCATGTATTTATATTTGTATGTTTGTGTATATGTAGTTATTGCGCATGTTTGCGCATGTATGTATGAACTCATAATGTTATTATTATTACATATTGCAGAATAGTTTATTTCTATCAGTTTTAGTATTTTTTGTAGATTACTTTGGTTATTTTTTTTTGTTTGATCTTGGCACCTACTACATCTTTTCTGCTCGACCCGAAGATAGACTGGTAGAGAATGCCTTGTAGCATTACGTCCCCCTTTTTGTACATCTATTTTGTGAGTGTGCAAATAAAGTTTAAAAAAAAGCTACAAAAGCAATGCTCCTGGTTCTTTAAATATTTAAAACTGTACCATGTCTTTAAATCTAATCCTTGTCTTTAAAATGTCCTATAATTTTTATAATTAAACACGTTCATTTTAATGTAATTTTCTTTTATATAATTATCCGCCCTAAATTAAGGAATACTGTAAAAAAATAGGGTATTTTAGGTATAATTTCTATAGAAACTAGGGTATAACCGAAATCTAAAGTGAAAACACTACCGAAAACACACCCGTAATTCCTCTGTTATTGCAGATTGGCATGGGCAGCGGTGATCACTTACCATCAGGTGAGCCGCATCCTCGTTTGGCCCCTCTTCTATAATAAAACTTGTAACTACTTATCATCATGGCCTTATTTTGTAACCAACTTATTATATCTCAAAGCTATGTAGAAGAGGAAACAAAGGCAGTTGCACTGGACGTTTAAAAATTGACGGTTGCCAAGCCTCGCTATGACGCGCTCAGGTAGTCAGACCGTCCCGTGCGCTCCGACCCTTTTTAGGAAATAATAGACAGAGCATCTTTAGTTGTTCAGCAGCTAAGAGAAACCCGGTCGGCCATTGGACCATTGGCCCCGTCGTTACCCGTCCTTACTCCCGCCCTCGCGGGTTATGGGTTTTCACATGATATACGTTAGGCATTTCCACATGAAGAAAAACGTATGCCCGCGGTTCTCTTTCTGGGAAATGCAGCACCAAAATGGTTTACACAACTTAGCTTGGGTAGAGCCCTGGTCAACGTAAAATTATTTATTTTTAAGCACACACTTGGATCCACTAGCGCTACACACCTAGGCAACCATCCCCCCTGAGTATACCCGGCAGGGAAGGAAGTTGGTTCATATACTACGGCATCCCACCGGCGGCCACTTCCCCGTTGGAGGTATTAGCATATTATGATAGTTAAATATCCATCTTTAAGTGCTCCTCCAGGAGGAGATCGCAAAAGCGCTCCAGATGGTTTTGGAAACCCATCCGAATTCCACAACTAGCCTCAGCGTGTAAGGCAGCCTCCACGCCCACCTCTAGGTCCTCATCATCTGACGAATAAGAATCATCATCCTTGAACTCCAAAATGGAGTACGAATCTCCTCAGTCCTCTGTCAAAAACAGCGACATCGGCTTCACCCAAAAAAAAATAAGCAGAAAAAGAGCGCTTCTCCGGTACGCAAAAGCTGCGAAAGTTTCAGCGTGGACCCCTGCTGCCTCTAAGCAAAGCTCACTTTACCGCCTCAACCCTTCAGGGCTCTCTGTAGAAACCTCTCTCACAAATGGCCCTAACACCCAATGCCATAAGTAAATGTCAACTATATGGCAATTCTTCAAAGAATTGTTCGACAAGAGCGACTTAGGGTAAGTCTGCCGCTACGCCGCCATCTTTAACGGCGACGATCTCTCCGCCCTCGAAAATGCACTCAGGGATATTATGCTGAATCAGCATGTATTTAGCGCTATAGTCAATTTTCAACCTTAACAGCCTTACTTGTTGCAAGTGCCTGTTACATTCGCGACTCTTTCACTTCTGAAAATTCACACACACACACACACGATCGTTATTTGCAAACATAATAATAATTCGAGATACCGACACCCTTTAGGATCTTTTTCCTTAACTACATTTATGATAAGAAGCGTCGCTGTAGATTCTTGCGCCATTTCATCTCCAGCTTCTACGCATTCGGAATTGGAAAGTTCTTGTTCTGGTTACCCATAATAAAGGTTTGGCTAAGCCCTATCTCTGGTCGGTGACCTTCAATCCGACGAAGTAGTAAAAGCCTACGGGCTAACAGCTAACATCGAAAGTTCACAAAGGCTTATCAACTGTCCATGTTATTATTATATGTTGTATTATTTATTGTTTCATTCATGTTCCCTGGCCATTGTGTAGATTAACCAGTTTGTATAGTAGATCACCTTGTATAATTGAATTCAAAAATAAGTATTCAAAAATGTAAACTTTGCAAGAATTAAAACATCGCTTTTACACTGCATGCAGTAAGTGTTATAAAAATGAGAAAGCGAACCGTTCTTAATCATTGATAACAACCAGGCACTTTTTTCTTTACTCCAATCTGGTATGCAAATCAATGCAACCGGGTAGTTCCCGTAAAAGTAAAAATTATGCATTAAAAGTGAAAGTGACTGTTTTAAGCCAACGCTATTGGTACTTTATTGCAAACAATGAAAAGGTAACTCAAAAAGATAAAAAAATAAAAAGTGTTTTATTTACTCGTTGGTATTTCTCAACAGTTTTGTTGGTTCATATAATTTACAGGGGTAAGAATATATAATAAGTTTAAGTTGGCTCTGCTGGCAGCCCGTAGCCGGAGCCCGGATTAAGGGTAAATATTAAGAAAAATACTATATACCACAGAAAAGGACTTTTGGCGCCAACCCGAAAAGTGGCGGTAGATTTTTTATTGAATTTCGTAATTTCTCTATATAAATTGAGTTTTGATGTATAATGTTGATAGTTTATTACGCAGCGAGTGCTCGAAGTGTACAGTGATTGGAAAATTTAATTGAAGACTAAAATGGAAGAAAAAATTTAATTCAAAAACTATAATTTTACTGTCAATAGAAATTTAGAAATCTCGCTGCTTCAAGATTTTTTACTTGGATAATTTGTTACTTGACACTGGAAAATAGTTAACGACTGTTTCTATAAATAAATAATAAAATACCACAGAATACAATGCCCTGACGGGCTATACCTAAACTAATAATATAAAGAGGAAAGATTTGATTTTTTGTATGTTTGATTGTAAAGATTTAACTCAAAAACTACTGAACCGATTTTAAAAATTCTTTCACCTATATACAACTACATTAACAGCAAATAACATGAGTAGTATTTAATTTAAAAAAAAAACGAAATTCCTATGAAAATTGCTATGATGTAACTCAAGGTATCAAAAATTTACTGAATAAAGTCATTATTTGGTGTGCGCTGCAAAAACTATTAATGACAAAGAAAATAATGTACTACATTTTGATAGTACTCATCATTACTCACAATAATGTCCGCGAGGCTATGTCTAACTATTATAGTTAGGTCACAATAACCACTTATTGTTCAAATCAGTCAATCAAAACACGGGTAGAATCGAAAGATGATGACATTCGTATCATACCTAATATTAATCCTTACCCTACTAAATAGTTTTATAGTCAAGGTTGATTATGTAGATGTAAATTCCTCTTTAAATTAGTCGAATCGGACCTATCGTTTAGAAGTTACGACGGGTATAAAAATGCGAAAAGTAAGAAAAATGCCGCGGTGTGAGCGAACAGCCATACGCTCGCCCGCGCTACGCGCGATTAGACTAAGTTCTATTGACTCCCTATCTACTCATTTTATTTTTTGTAAACTAGAAACAATTGAATAGTGGTCTGTAACTTTAATTATATTTTATTCTATTTCAAATTTTGAAATGCTCTAAAATACAGCGGCCACGGTGTCTCTCGAACGGCGCGCCGCCGCCCGGCTTCATGCAACTTGGGCATCATCAAGGTGCGAGGCTCCCTTTGCGCAGCGGTCGAGAGCCGTCGTTTTACGAGAATTTTGCTACCACGACTTTAAATATTGGCTATATTTCATGGCTTATGTTCCCATAAATAAAACATTATTTTGGTAACATAATTTTACCTGACCAGCTGCAGATTCGCCGATGAGCATAGTCGCTACAAAAAACGTTAGTGAAGGGATTGTTGTTGTTCTGTTTGTCCAAATAAACTATTATTTTATCTTTCTAATATCTATCTACCCGAGCGAAGCCGGGGCGGATCACTAGTACTATATAAATTACAGTTGAATATAGTTACAAAAATACTTTTCAAAACTACAAAACATACATAGGTAATAAAACGTTCTAAAATAAGCGATCTGAAACTGTTTTATCATATAATATAATGATAGGAATAAACGTGAGTGATTTCTTGTGATAAACATTATTATCACGGAACGTACGCACCTTGTTAATAATTTTCGATCGATGGATTAAACAATGTCCGATAAAGTATATTTATACATATATATTACATGATTAAACGAATCACTAGTTTCTTCATTGCTAGTTTCGTTAATACAGTGTAACGCAAATAATTGAGTTTATTACTATACAACATAGTGGCAAGTAATACTTTTAGTTGTCACACTTAATGTTTAAATTAAATACTCTTTTGTTGTCACTTTATAAAGATTGCGATATCACATTATTTTTCATAAAATTACAGATAAAAATCCGAAATAGACTGATTTTATATTTCAGAACATATCAACATGACATCATTTCAAGGAAAATATCAACATTATAAAAATGAAAACATTGACGATTATTTTATTGCAGTTGGTAAGTAATTTCTTTAAATAAAAGAAATTTAATAATGTTTGATCTAAATGTATCCTAACATTACAACAATTATAAAGGTTCTAACATTATAAAGGTGTGCCATTTATGGGTCGAAAAATGATGGCATTGTCTTCACCATTAATGGAAATAACGTTTGATGGAGAGAATATGTCAATTAAGAATGCATCCTTACTAAGAACAGTTGAACATAAATTTAAAATTGGTGAGGAATATGACGAGCATATGCCCAATACTACAATCAAGGTATTATTATTATTATAACATAGTTTTTTAAGAATAATGAATTTAAGAATGCATTGAAACTCCTAAATTTTACTGCTAAAATGATAATGTAACTGACAATTAACACTTTTTTTTCAGAGTGTTACAACTGTGGTCAGTGATAATGAAATAGTCACAAATTCTGTTATAACTCAAAGTGGTGAAAAATGTGCACGTCATTATCTATTTACAGATGATGAATGTATTGTTGTAAGTAGAATATGGATAATTATGAACCATATACATTTCAGTTTTTTGTTATATTTATTAAATTAATTGTATATATACTTATTTAAAAAGACTATAACTAACAGTTTTCTTACTCAAAGGTTGAGTGTAACCAGGCTGAAAATGTAGTGAATGTTTTTTTTTTATTAAAAAAAACGAAGCCCCACAGTAGGATTTTCTCCTGTATCGTGGGTGCGTTTTACAAACATACATTTCACATGCACAACACAACCAGACCCGAAAAGCAAGAATTTGTGTTTTTGCACAATTGTTGCCTCCAGCTGGGAATCAAACCCAGGACCGGTGGCGCAGAAGTCAGCTACGCTAACAACTATGCCAAACTATTTTATTATATAACTATGAGTGCCTGCGGTTTCACCTTCATAAAAAATGCCGACCCAGTCGATGATATACATATTTACTTCCCTATTTGAATTGAACTTTTGAGGTTTGCATTTTTTTGCACTGAAACCTAATCATTTTTCTAAAATAAAAGTAGCCAAGTTACCTGCTGTAATATCAGCTATCTATCAGGGAAAGTCCTGTTAAAATGGGTCCAGCCATTTCGGAGATTAGCCGGAACAAACAGTCCTGAGAGAAATACAGGCAAAATTAAAAAAAAAAATCTTATGAGTACCATATATACTTTCATAAGCATTGAGTAAAATGTTATTTTGTTATTACAATCAGAGACTTCAATTTTATTCATTTGTATAGATAGTTCTAAACTTTTTCTGCTATGTGTCTTGCATATTTTAGGTTTACAATGTTTATTGGTCTGTTTGTTGATTAATATAAATGGATGGGTCAATCCCAGTAAAATCCTAGGGCATTTATTATATTTGATCTTTATATATTATGCAGTTTATGCTTAAGATAATCTATTCAATACATTTCTAATGAAAGCACAAATTCAGGTAAATATATTTACTGTTAGTAAATATTTAGACAATTTTCTTTTCAGACACTTACACATGAAAAAGCTAAATCACCTGGTAAACGTTACTTTCGAAGAGTAAAAGAATAGGTATCAGTATTGATAAGTCACACTATAATCAGCAGATTTATAATTTTAAAATAAAATTATGGTGGAGATAAATTTTAATATGGGTCTGCTTATGTTGCATTTAATCTTAAACTAAAATTATACTTAAATATTTTTTTAATATTTTTATGAAGGTTTTATTTTTTTATTATTTTTATAATTATTTACATATGTTAGTTCTGTATGACAGAAATTAAATAATTTTATTGCCTAAGTGTTTTGTTTTTAATTTTATATAACATACTTGTGAAGCTATTTCGAAAAAAAATATAACAGTCCATGTTTGTGATCCGTGTGTGGATAGAAACAAACTGACGACTTATCTCTATAAGTCGTCGTTTGTTTTCTCGAGTGAAATACAGATTTTTACACATTTATCAATTATAGCCGTAACGAAATGGGTTTCAAAGTAGCGTTGCTAAGTTTAGTTTTCATAAGAAAGTAGAAAGTAGGCGATTGTCTCTATTTTTAATAGCTGATAGCCGGCCGCGTGCGGCTGGACACTAAAATCTCGCTTGGTCAAACTGCTGTCTGCGGTCGCTCTTCCCTCCGCGCGCTCGCGAAAGAAAAACAATGTGTAAGATTAATTTGATTCAGTATTTAGAGTGTGATGAAAAATACCCCATGTCTGTGGAATCTACGCGAAAGTGATGAAAGGGATAATAATAATTAGATTAACGGGTCTAAAATCAATTGTTGAAGAAATGTTCCTGAACATCACAGTAGTAGAACTTAAAATTAAGAATTAAATGAAACGGATTTTATCCCGTTTAATTTTACTATTTTTGACCCGACGTTTCGAGCACTCGAAACGTAGGGTCATAAAGTCCCTGCATTAATTCGTTGATTATTTATTTCCATGCTGCATATGAAAGTAACAAATAAGTCAGGACGACCATACGTACGAACGTAAGTGACGGCGTCTTTAGTATATTCCTGCAGGTATCTTGGGCTATTCAAAAATGACGACTGTAAAATAACCATTTTTCCTAAATTATTTACGTTTGCGTCATTTGCATCTCGCAGATGTAGTTTTCCGCACTGAGCTTACTTTGTTTTAATGCTATAAATCGCAGTCGTTCTGTTTCAACTTTTACAAACATGTCGACATAAAACTGACTGGCTAATTGTCTACATCGTGTTTTTTTTTTATTGCATAAAGTGATGAGACGAACAAATCGTTCATATTGTTCATTCTGATGGTAAGTGTAACGTCCGCCCATAACAAATGCTGAGTCACCTATAAAATTTCTGTGTGACACCACACTGTGGCCATCACCTTAAGTTCTTAAGTCTCATGTGCCCATTGATTACGCGAGCCCCCAGTGCTCTTCAAACCGAAACTCATGTTTGCACACTACTGCTTCACGGCAGAATAACTGGCCATGGGGTGGTACCTGCCTAGACGGATTCCTGCATAGGAATCCTACCACCAGTAATTATATAAAATCATTGTTGCGCATCATCATGAAGAAGGCGTAATAGTCCATACAGGATACCTTTCTGTTTGGCAGGGAGAGTCCTGTTACCGGGTTGACGTGTGGTATTTGAAAGTGATAACCTCCCTGCCCTTTGCTAAATATTAACAGATATTGTAATGCGTCTTAATATTTATGCATATCAGTCACCCTGGTTGACCTATTATCACGGTTTTGTAAAACAATCCAAACTGTTCGCCTGCGACTTCATTTATCAGTGGCGTTATTAAAATAGATCCGTATATTTCAAAAATGTATCTAGGATCTAAACCTACTTAAGTTTTTCCTTGACCTTTCCTGTCCTTAATAATACCTAATGTATTTACCTACTTATTTTTTATTGTGGATAATAGCTAAATTAATATTTAGAGATTTTTACGCAATTATAGGATAAACTAACATAAGTACTAGTGATGTAACGAATGTACATTTTTAAGTATTCGCGAATACGAATAATTGTCATTGACATTCGCGAATGCGAATATTTCAGGTTTATTCTACTAGAAGATGTGACGCAGTTTGAATCACTAAAATATCAGTATATTTGTAAATGGGTAAGGAAGCTACTATTTTTGTTGAAATAATTCTTGATCTAAGAATTGTATATAGTTGGGGCCCTTCATGTACACTATTTAGTAGAACGCATTAGATATGTAACGAATGTACATTTTTAAGTATTCGCGAATGCGAATAATTGTCATTGACATTCGCGAATGCGAATATAATAGTCTTAGGTATAATAGTCGCCATTGGGCCCAATTTTTTTCTTTCGCTAAAAGTGCCCCACTAAATTCTAAATTATTTTGGAAAAATAAAAGAACTACAAATAAACATTTCTTATTTTAACTGAAACAAATAAAAAAGTTTAACAGTTCAATAAAATTAAGCACATTATCATACAATTAGGAGCACTTATTTAAAGACAAATGATTTTTTTTGGTGTACAAGCAAACTAGTATAATTTATTGCATGTTTATCGCAAAACTTTTCCATACTAGTGGTACACTCATTTATACACATGATTAATTAAACTATAAACCGATAAATTTTATACATTAGATGACACCTAACACCAGAACCTAGTATTACTACTTACTGCTGCTGGTCACATAATTAGGATCGGATAATAGTTTATTTTTGATTCCAATGTTAATAGAGAACACTCTGTGGCTAAGTCACTTTTCGTATAATTTTGGCGGCATTTTTAAGCCTTAAGTCTGATTATTAAGACAACAATGGGGAAACTTGTGACGTATAATAAGCTACCCAAGTTGAAACGACGCCATAGGCACGTCCGTCCTACAATAGCAAGAAAGCTTAAAAACTGACAGACAATGAAAAACGTTTTTTTTTAGAGAGATTAAAATAAAAAAGTACAACTTGATGGAAACGCTGCTTAAGGCATCCTCCAGACACAGAATTTTCTGGGTGACACAGCATTTGTTATGGGCACGTTGCACTTACCATAAGGTCAACGTTTCGCTCGTTTCATCACTTTATCCAATAAAAAAAAACGAATTACTCATGTAATATATATATTGTTATTATTCTAAAATGACCAAAATGGAGGATACCTGCGGAGTTTCTTTCGCCTGTTTCTTCTCCGTGCAGAGGAACCTCATAAAGAAACGGTGGTAAATCGTAAAAAAATTACATTAGACACATCTAACATTAGAAATAGACTTTTCACAAAGACTCGGCGTCAACTCGAAAAGTGACGGTTGTGTTTTAATTGTACTTTATAATTTCTGTATATATTTTGAGTGTTTATGTTTAATATTGATTTATACAGTGAGAGGAAAATTCAATTTAAAACCAGAATTGTACTTTTCGTGTTGTCTCCATCAGTCCAGCAAATTTTCTGTAAAAGTAAACTATCATTTTACTGTCGATCGACATTTTGCATTATCTATTGTCACTCTCGTGACTGACTTGACATTGGCAGAATTCTATTGAAAGCGGCGAGAATTAAAAGAAGAAGAATAAGAAGACTTTCCAAGAAAAAACTAACAGGCTTACTTTTATCGAAAAGTGGTTTAAAAAAACCGTGAATCTTTGAACCGTGAAATTTTACGGATAATTCAAATAAATTGCATAAATATTTTTAACATTACCTTTATTCAGGTTTATCCTCTTTATCTCATTTGATAAAAAGTATATAAATCAAGTAGACGTGGTAGCTCAAGGGCCGAGCGCTCGCATTTCATTTCAAAGTACGCGAGTGACCTGAGATCGGTACCCGATGCCAGAACCTTTAAAATTGTTATATAATTTTAAATGCTGTTTTACCAAGTGCTCATCGGTGCATGAAAAGTTAAACAATTTCTACTAGAGGTAGGATTTCTATGCAGGAATCCGTCTACGGTACCACGCGGGCCAGTTATTCTACTCTACTCTTAGTTTCGGTTTAAAGGGCACTGAGAGCTAGCGTAATCACTGAGCATATGAGACTTAAAAACTGAAGTCTCATGGTGACGAGCGCAGTGTGGCGTCACACAGATATGTTCTGGGTGACACAGCATTTGTTATGTTTAGACGTTGCACTTACTATAAGGTGAACGGTTTACACGTTTTGTACGAACGTTTTACACTATATCCAATTAAAAAAAAATAGTAGCGCTAAATAGTTATTTGACAAAAATAGTAAAAACATAAAATACAAAAATTACTTCTATTTCATATTGAAATAATTTCGATTTTTATGTTTACCAGTAAATAGAGTTACATCAAAGAAGATTTTTTTAATTATTAGTTTTTTTGTCTAACGTATTCAAACAGACATTAATTAGTGGTGTATACACAGGCTTATAGGACAGCTTCTCAACGCGGCGGCACTGCGTCTACTATAATAGCTTTTGTAATCGAATAAAAAAATTTGGTTGTATTTTTTAAGAGCTTCATATCGACGGTGAAGTGCGAATAACTCCTATCTAACATTTTTAGTAAAAATGAGTTATGTATGTCATTAGATTTAAAGTTTAATTTTGCATGTACTGGCAAAACTGCTAAGTGATTGGAATAAAAATAACGAGTCAAAATGATTATGGTAATACCTTCTAAATTATCAAGAAAATGAAGTCGCAAATAATTGCTGCTAACTAACTTACTACTAGAAATTTCTTCTAAGTTAGAAATACATCGTTTTAATTTTTTTTTCTGCGAATACCTCCTATATTCTTTGATACACGTTGTAACTTGTTGAAAGCATTTGTTTGAATGAGACAAAGAGTATATAAGTAGGAATGAGACATGAGCGAACGACGCGCAGTGTTACCAGATAAAAAAAAATTACTACCGTGTTGATGGACTAAAAATACGGTGTTTCAGACTAAAAATACCGTGGACACATTTGAAAAATACACGGTATTTTTTATCGTGTATAATATAAAAGAAAACACTTTGAACGTTCAATATGTTTATAAGGATAACTTGTGTTCGGCCATAAATGCAACTAGCTTTAGCTCTGCTAATTTTTGTTCATCACCGGCAGGTGCAGATATTTTCAGCATTCTATCTATGGGCTGAACATTTGACCGCAAGGTTTTTAGTTTTTGTTTATGTTTTGTTCCTTCTGAATGCCTTTTTATGATAGTTATTTCTGCGTTTATTGTCGCATCACAAAAGGAGCAAACAGCTTTGTACCGGTCTTTAGGATGTTGCTGAAGCCATGGAGAATAATCTTTAATAGTTAGCCACTCATAATTTTAAATTTTTGTTCATAATGCTTACGTTTTTGTTATTATTGCTTACGTTTAGTTATTAGTATAGTCATTTTGAGTAAAAATCACTTGCTGTCGTTACTCAAATAACGTAACACTGCAATACAGATTGATCGAACTGGCTGAAAATTCACTGGTACAGCGGTTTAGCCATTCATTATAAAACAACCAATTTCGATTATAGTTCGACAAGCGGAAAAACTACTAACAGAAACACTTTTGAATTTAGTTGTATTAAGATCACCTGACAGCTGTCAAGGATAATACAATTCGGAATTTCCCCGCGCAGCGAAGTATTATTGCCAAGCGACAAAAACTAAAAATGCATTTTTTAGCGACGAAAACTTGAAATTCATTTTTTGTATTTGTCGCTACTGCCATGAAAAATATAGTTGAAACATTTATTTTTCGTCCTAAAACTTTCATTGACTTCCATTATTAATTACAGTTTAACACGGTAGTTTATATTTAAAATTACCGAAGGAAATTACACGGTAGTGAATCACTACCGTAGACCGTGTTTTGGTCAAAAATACCGTGCATCTACGGTAATTACCGTGTATCTGGTAACACTGACGACGCGTCTTATAGCGTGAAAGAGACAGACGTTTCGTTTGGTGCGCGTTTCGTCGCTTGCTCTGTAGCTCCGCTCAGTTACCGGCAAGTAGTTTGTAACATTATAGATTTGTGTTTGATTAATTGACATTTTTAAGTGATATTCAGTTTGTTACGAAGAAAAATAAAGTACGGGAGCTGTTTCATGGTTGGATACGCTAGTATCTTGGTAAAACAGGTAACTCCAATTAAAGTTTCGTAAATAATCTAGAGTAATGCTTTTAAATCACACTATAATAAACAAACACTTTATACATATTTTCGGTGATGTAATTGCTGTTAGCCTTCTCGGCTTTTACAGCTTCATCGGATACTGTGCTACTGTGCCAGGTTTTGGTTTGACTCAAACATAACTAAATAAATAAAAACTCCTACAAGAACCTCGAAGTTCGGACTGTGTCGCGTTCGCTGCGTGCTTTCGCGATTTCGAAAATCTTAAATATTTTAAGTCGTCTAATGACCGTCCGAGGGAGGCTGCGCGCGTCCATTCGGACTGTCGACTTGTGTGTCGGTAACTCTGGGCGGTGAGAACCGCCCTGGAACACGGGTGAATCGTGTGTACGCGGTGTGATTATTGACTATTGCGCGCCGCTCTCTACGGCGGTCGCGCGTCGTGGTGCGTGTTATATTAAAGCTATTGACTGTGTGTACAGTGTGGCCTGGATCGTGACTGACAGTATTGTGGTCAGGAAGAGCTGAGATGTCCGTGTCGTCTAGCACGTTTCGCGGGCGACGTTTGCGTTCGGTCGCGTTTCTGTTAGGTCGGTAATTTGCTGCTTTAACCACCAGCGGGTTTGAATGGACCGCGGCTTTTTCGAAAAACCGCCGTGATAATTCTCTGAAGTGTTCAGAGATTAAGGGCATTTCACAGTCGCTGTGAAGATCTACATTGCGTTGATACCAACCGGCTCAGGTGGCAGTTCGCAAGAATCGATTTTCAACGCTCTGTAACTTCTTTAATTGATTGCCCGTCGCGTGAGCGAAAGCGACGCAAGCATAGTCCATTACGGGTCTTATGCAAGTCTTATAGAGGCGAAGTTTGTGTCTTAAGCACATTTTGCTTGAGGAGCAAGTTAATGGGTATAGACGGCTTGAGATAAAAGCCGCTCTATTGCGTATGTTTTTAATGTGTGCAGCGAACGACATCGCTGCGTCTAAAGTGACCCCGAGGTATTTGACGCTCTTTTCCCAAGGAATAGGGCGTCCGAACAGGGTGATCGTGCCTAGCTGATTGTTGCCGATTGGGTGACATCGTCTAGCGGGCTTTGGTGTGCCCCTTGAGAAGTATATCGCTACACTTTTCTCGGGGTTTACCTCTATTCTCCATTTCCGGAACCATTCGCCTAGGCGATCGGCTGCGGCTTGGAGTTGAATCGTTATGCGGCCCTTGTGCTTGTCGGAATAGTACAGGGCCGTGTCGTCTGCGAAAAGCGCAAGATTGAGTTATATTGATTGATTTAGGAATATCGCTAGTGTATAGCAAGAAAAGGAGTGGGGAGAGGCAGGAGCCCTGAGGGACACCCGCTCGGAGAGGGCGGTTTGAGGAGCGCGTTCCCTCTACCCGGAAGCGAAATAGGCGGTTAGACAAGAAGGCTCGTATGATGTTCACGAGTCTGTCCGGCACTTTAGTGTGATACAACTTGTAATACAAGCCGTCGTGCCAGACTTTGTCAAATGCCTTTGCGACATCGAAAAATAAGGCCCCTGTGCCTACAGGCTTAGGGCGGTCGTTTAAATTCTCTAAAATGTGCTCCGTTAAGCGGTGCACTTGATGAGCACACGAGTGTTCGGGGCGAAAGCCGAACTGCTCGTCTGGAAGAATATTATTTGTGAGGACATAGTCTTTTCATCAACTGAGTATAATTCGCTCATAAATCTTAGCAATCGAGTTGAGGAGACTTATTGGGCGATAATTAGACGGAATGTTCCTGGGCTTATTAGGCTTCGGAATGCCTATGACGTCGGCTTCCTTCCAGTCGTCCGGGAAGGAGCAGCTGGAGAGAAGCGCGTTAAAAATACTGACTAACAGATACAATAACGGCGTAGTTAGACATTTCATCACCCTGTTGTTTATGCCGTCGAGGCCGGGCGCGGATCGGTTTTTAAGATTTTTGACTATCTTAGTGACTTCGTCGAGAGTCACTGGAGGCAGTGGTTCGCCCACTGGTGGTATTGCAGCCCTGCGTTCAAGTTCCGCGGCCACCTGCTGCAGGTGGTCGGGATCCGCAGGCGCGAGAGACGGAGTGCATTGGCTCTCTAAACTGTCTGCGAGGCATTCGGCTTTTTCGCTGTCGTCGAAGGCGAGCGAGTTATCGTTAGATCTAATGAGTGGCGGCATGGGTGAGACCGGCTCTGCTTTGAGAGATCGTGCCAACTGCCAGTAGGCAGTGTGCGACGGCTCGATTTCTCCAAGCATAGTGTCCCAGCTGTCTTGATTGTACTCAGATAAGCGCTCTTTAACATCCCTTTGTAGGAGGCGCAGTCTGAGTCTATTTTCGTGTGTTCTATATCTATCGTGCGCTTAAGTCGCACGGTTCTTTTCTCTAATCAGGCGTCGGAGGTTCGCAGGTAGGTTACAGCGTCGATCGCTCGACACCGTAACCGTCCGGGAGGATTCCCCGACGGCTGTTTTGAGATGATTCGAAAAGGATTTTATCGCTCGGCAGGCTACCTCTGGCGAGTCGATAGTATTAGGAATTTCATCTAAGTGCTGAGAGCTCGTAGCCTCGAGTTTGACACCATGAGTACGCCAGTCCACAATGGTTTTGGTCTGAGTGACCTCACCATTTGGCTGGCCCAGCTTAAAAATGACCGGACGGTGGTCCGACTCAAGTTCGTGCAGCGTAACTATAGTGTCTATTGCTAACTTCACGTCCTTAATTATAGCTACGTCTAGAATATCCGGCTGCTGATGTAATTGCGTCGGTACTCTAGTTGGTGTTTCGGGGTCTATAACGTTTACGTTAAGTCTCTCGGCTAAGTTGTACAGTTTATTACCGTTCGTGTTATTAACGTTGGAATTTCAACTGCCGTGCTTGCTGTTTAAATCACCGGCAAGTATAACAGAACGACCTAAATCTAGTAGAGATTTTAAATCTGATTCTAATATTTGTCTGGATGGCGAGAGGTAAACTGATGCTAGTACAAGCGGCCTGTGGCCGGTCATTGCTAACCTACACGCGGAAGCTTCTATATTAATTAAGTCTGGAGTATCGAGCGCGATACAGTCGTCGTCGTCGTCGTTTCAGCCTATCAATAGTCCACTGCTGAACATAGGCCTCCCCCATAGATTGCTGCAAATGTTTGTAGCTCTGTAGGGGGGATACAGTGCGCGATACAGTGCAAGGACTTTTTATAGTAAATCAGAGTGCCGCCTTTCGCGGTCGCTCTGTCATTACGGATGCATTTGTAATTGGCTATCTTAGGATCGCGCATACTAGGTTTTAAGAAAGTCTCTTGCACTAGCATAACGTCGATGTCATGATCACGAAGGAAAATCGCGACTTCAACTAACTGCGTCTTAAGACCGTTTGCGTTAAAATACGAGACAGTCAGAGAGCGAGGTTTAATTCTACCTATATGGGTCGCCATTGGTAACAATTATTGATTTATTTTCTACGCGGCGCGTGATGTTTTAGGCGCATTGAAACGTCCAAATCGCGTCGATTACGCTCATGTGCTCTACGGTCGCCATGAGTCGGTCTTGAGGAGACTTTGCTTCGCGGATTTTGCGCGCTAAGCTTGATAACTCCGCAACATTTATTCTGCGCATGAAGCCGCAAATTAACGAGAAATCTGCGGCGAAGTTAGATGAGTCCTGTATTTTGATTGTTGTGATTTGAGGCGCGGGCCGTGAAGCGGCTGCGCTCTTCTGCGTCGTGGGCAGAGGTTTCGTCCAGGCGTTTGGCGCCGATGCGGCGCTCTGGCTTTGGCTCGGCCCGGTAGTCCCGTCAGAGGGACCGGGTTTCGCTGCGGCCGGAGCGGGCGTTGTTTTTGGCGTGGGTTTAGTTGCCGGTTTAGGAGCGGGAGTCTGAGGCTGCGGGGCCCCGGGGCCCTTCCTACGGCCGTTCTTTTTACCTCCCCTGCGCTTTTTACTCTTCGGCGCTCTGTCACACCCGCGGTAATTCGCAGGGTGTCCCAGCTCGCCGCAGAGTATGCAGCTTGGGGGTTCATTCGCTTCGGGTGTACGAGCGCATTCCTGAGTGCCGTGATCCCCGAGGCATTTGACGCAACGAGAGCGGGCGAAACAATTATGGGCTGAGTGTCCGTACAGCTGGCATCGGTGGCACTGGCCAATGATGCCCCTGTTACGGGGTGCCTCTATAGACAGGCCTGAGAGGCCGCAGATTGATTTGACATTAAAAATCTGCTTGCCTTCTGGAGTTAATTCCAGAATGGCAAGTATTAAGTCATATGATTTCTTGTTTTGGGGGTGATGCATGCGATGCACCTCCAACACAGGTATGTTTTGTGACTTAAGGTCACTTAAAATGTGACTTGTCTCTAATTCCTTAGGCAAGCCTCTTATGACTACGCGGAGTCGACGTTCTTCCGCGAGGGAGTATGTGTGGAAGCTGATGTTCCTCACACGTAAATGACTGGTAACGGCCCTGAAGTCGCTAACTGTGCTTAGGTATACGCGGATACCTTGTACTGTGGTCTGTGCCTTTGAGCAAACAATTTTTTGATTTGTCATCCAAATTGACAAATCGTTCCACTGCGCCTTGTCTTGTAAGATTATTGGCGGTGGGGTCTTAGTGGCTTGCGCCGCGGGATGCGCGGGCAGCGATTTTTCTATCGGCTTTCGGGCGTTTGATACGCCTTTCTTTGCCGGGTTCCGTGAGACGGACGGCGATGTGGTACCCGCGTTAGGCTCGGTATCACTCTTCGCGGCGCGTTTCTTCGCTTTTCTCACGACGACGGTAAAGCCGTCGTCATGCCTGGCTTCCTCGCAATCCATATCGGATCCCGAGTCCGAAAGGGCCGCGCGCCCAACAATAGATTGCGATTCCCGGAAGGAAGGCGCAGGTGCGTTAGACCATGTATTTAAGTGTTTAATGCACTCATTAACGTCAGGTTTATTACCCGCAGGTGCAGTCGTCTCACACAATGCCGACACGGTCGGCGTGGCGGTTTTATTGCCGGCTATTAAGCCGCTAATTGACTCGCACACAGGTGCGGATGAGTCACCGTGCGCAGGTGCAGGTGAAGCGGGCTCTAAAGCCGGCGATGACGGGCCTTCGGTGTCGAACGAGGCCGTGTGGCTCCTCTGCTGTACCGAGTCGGATACGAGGCAATTGGATCGGAACTGGGCCCATATCTCGGGGTGCGCGGCAAGCAAAAACTCCGCGAGTTGTATGAATTCCGGTGCGGGATTGCGAAAAGTCGCCATTTCGACGGTTCGAGTGGCGGTGTGTAACACAAAAGAAAATTTCTCCCTACGTAAGCAGGGAGGTGTGTACTACAAATATTGCACCTACAGCCTTGCGCTTTAGGTGCGAGAGGGTGTGTACCTGGCTTTTGCCTAGCGCAACAAGCGGACACAAAATACAATAGCCGCCTCTGAGGCGAGAATGTGTGTGTAATATCTACTCGCGGTTTACCCAGCAAGGCGATACAACACAACACAGCACTGTCGACGCTATCACGTACGCACACCACGAAACACGACACTTCTACTTCGAGGGAGACGATCAGTGAAGGCACGAATGAAGAAAACCAAACACACTGCTACGGGAGCGGGTGTTGGCCACTATCAATGACGATGACAACTTGCTACTACAGACTGCGGTCCGTAAATTATGCGGGCTGTCAGCTTGGTTAGCATAGAGCGCTGTCGGTTGATGTCCGTTCTGCGCCAGAGCGCAGGAGCGAATGAACGACAAACACTTTAAACAAGTGAGTGTAGCGTCCATGACATATTTTAAGGGTAAGTAGGTATTTGATTTTAACTTAATATTTTAGCAGTTCGTGAAGATAGAAGATTTTTCCATCAATTATGGTTTTTATGTGCAACTATTTTCTACTATTTTAATAAATACTTTAATATAGGAGGAATTTCTGTTTCAAATTTGAAACCATACCTACATTTTTGTAAAATAGAAGTTATTGATACATTAGGTAGGTATTTACGACCCGATTTTTGTAGTGGCGGGGTAATTCGCGTTGCACGCTATGATCCCGGGTTCGATTCCTGGTTTCGGACATTCAGAGAATGATCTTTTCTGATTGATTTTAGTCTGGGTGTGCGGAGACGTCTCTGACAAAATTTATTGTCTGGTACCTCGTAACACAAGGATTTTAATTCCTTACTTCGAGACCAGTCACTTTGTGTGTTGTCTGGCGCATATTTATATACTTATATTAGGTAGGTTTATCTTTTATCAAGTTGGTTCTTGAAAAAAAACTTAAATATTGTATTTCAGAATAATGTCAGGACGAGAAAAAAATTTTCAAGGATTAAGAGCGGGTCAAATGTTCAACATGCTAAAAATAGACGTTCTGCTACAAAACGTGAGTAGTTTAATTAATTTACATATTATATTTTATTTGCGTTAAGAGAAAGTACACCTAATTTCGAATAGGTAGATTTAATTATTAATAACTAATCGTTTGCCCACGTTGTTTACGGATTTTTTAAAAGATATTTTCCTGCAGTAAAAAGTCCTATTCCAGGACCTAACTTATTTGTGTTCCAAATTTTATCCTAATCCATCGAGTGGTTGAAGCGTGATTGACTTACAAACATCCAAACAACGGGATAGTAGGATTACTCATTTCATCACTGTCTAGATACCTACTTATGTAAGATCAAGCGAGTCAATCTAATAAATTAGGTGATATTGACTTTATCCCAAGGGCAATATTAAAACGGTAAAAGGTATCTGATATGTTATTTTTTTTTAGGTAAAGCTCTCGGCAGTGGCATCGAAAAGGAAAACAGAGGAAATAAAAACCGTCGTGAATTTCAGAGCTCATTAATAACTAAACGTAAAAAAAGGGGCCGGTAAAAACATTTGATGTCGCAGTAATTAATGAATATCCTGATGTACACGATGAAAGCCATAGTCATGAAAATGTTGATTTAAAAGATAAGCAAAAATATCTTCCTTCTGACTGTGGTTTTGCGCATTCCGAAACTTTGAATTTGATTCACAAAGCCAAAGTAAAGTCAGTGTCATTTTCTGATTTGACGCAAGATAATATCTATGGGACCCAAGACAATGAACACCATCCTAAATTACAAAGACACAAGTCAGACTCGTGCATTAATTCTACAGTTCTTTCTAATTATCACCACGACTTTTCTCATACTCTGATACTGTTCAGTGCAGACCCAAAAGATGCCCATGAAAACCAACATTATTTTGCAGATTTTAAAGAAGCAACATTTACTACTGAGCCAAATATTACTCTGTCCAACGTTGATCGTCCCAAATCACTCTCAATGTCTGATTTGACAAAGGGATCCCACTCTTTGGTTGTATTCGCCGTTGCAAATCAATGACTGAGTCTATCTCTTCACACAGTTTCTTTGAAGTCTGTTGGAAATTCTGGTTATGAATACGAACCCCCAAGTAATGATTCTTCTACCGATATAGGTAACCAAGAAGTATTTTACGGAGATCTTGATGAAGGCAGAAAGAGACGCAAAAAAGCTAAACCTAGTGAATGGGCTAAAAATAAAGCGAACGAAAAGAGAATGAAAGGAGAAGAGTATTTAGGATACCGAAGACCTCGCGGAGAATCAGTAAAACATGATACTGTCAGACCTGCAAGAGCACAAGGAGCACCGTGTAACTCCGATTTTTGTAGGAAAAGTAAACTCAGGGGTTGCTTTCAATTCACTGAGGACACTCGACTTCAAATTCACAATAATTTTTGGAAAAAGTTGAACTGGGATCAGCGAAAAATCTTTGTCACTAACTTAGTGACTCGATCTACTACAAATCGTAAAACCGTAAAGAATGAATCAAGACGAACAGGTACATTACAATACTTTTTACCACTCACTTACAGGAGAAGAAAAGGTCCAAGTTTGCAGAGATATGTTTTTAAATACCTTGTCTTTAGGAGCATTTACTGTCCAGAGTTGGGTTAAAAAAGCAGAATTTGGCAAGAGCGCTCACCAGCAATTATTAAATTCTTCTCGAACTTTAACGTTGAGTGATGAGGCTAAAGCAAAGATGCGAAGCTTAAATGCCTTTTTTAATAAACTTCCAAAATTGCCATCACATTATGCACGTAAAGATACAAATAAGTTGTTCCTTGAACCAATCCATAAGAACCTCACCTGTCTGTTCAAAGTCTACCAGGAATATTGTTCTTCTGAGAACATGCCTTCAGTAAGCAGATGTACTTTTGAAAAACAGTTCCACGAAAAAAACCTTTCCCTTATAACATTAAAAAAGGACACGTGTGACGTGTGTTCGACCTACATAGCTGGAAATATGGACGAAGCAGAGTATCAAATGCATATTATAAAGAAAGACCGGGCACGAGAAGAAAAATCCATTGATAAACAGAAAGCCGCCAATAAAGAATGTGTACTTCTTACAATGGATTTAGAAGCTGTGAAGGTATGTCCTTATCTGACAGCAAGCTCACTCTACTTTAAGACAAAACTGACGTGTCATAATTTCACCGTCTATAATGTCACTACTCACCACTGCACTTGCTATTGGTTTAATGAACCAGCGGCTGACATGACGTCCAGTACATTTGCGTCGTTTTTGATTGATTACTTAGAGCGACATTGTTTACCCCTCAAACTGGCCATAATAATATTTTCAGATGGTTGCACATACCAAAACAGAAATGTGACATTGGCAAATGCCCTACTTAGATTGAGCAAATTGCATGGGATTACTATAATCCAAAAGTTTTTAGTGCCCAGTCATACACAAATGGAGTGTGACTCTGTGCATAGCGCTGTTGAAAGGAAACTAAAAACAGAGAAATACATTTACCGAGTGAATATTGTACTGTAACAAAAGAGGCATGTAAAAGAAATCCATACGAGGTGTTGGAAATTGATTATAACTTCTAGAAATACGACCATTTGCAACAACTTAAATCAGTCATACCTAAGGATTGTCACTTGTTTTACGATAACATACCAAAAATACATAAATATTCTGAGTAACTTAGAGTAAGTGTTAGTTTAATTGATAGTTCCATATAATTATAACAGAGAGTTACTAGCCTGATACCATTAATAAACATGTTTTTCGTTACTTACTGTATATCTTTTATTTATAAATACCTTCTAAATACGAATCACTAACTGTGGTATCTATAATATTGGTACCAATTACTCTTAACTAACATTATTTTGAAAATAGACCATCATAGGCCAATGTGATTAACTTCATTGAAATTATCATTTAATTTTATGCTTATTACAATAGATAACATTTATTGATATTTAATATTTAAAAATGTATCATTTTTTTCGCCTCCTGTAAAATTTGGTTTTTGTTAGTTAGAAGATATTCGCAAGATATTCGCTTCACCGTCGATATAAAGCATCTGTAGCAGTTACATCGTTGTTTCCAAGAAATCAGAAGCTCAAACGAGCTATACCATCTACAGAAACCAGAAGCAGCTGTCAAAAGAGCTTCAGAAGATAATCTTCAGAAACATGATAGAGCTCTGGTAAGAGCTGTTTAATTAAGTATGGATCGCCGTCTTCAGTCTTCAATCTCCAACGTTGCGAGCACTTTGGTGACTGTCTTGCCTTTGCAATGCTCTGCCGATCGCCTCTGAAAAGAGCGAGCCAACGATATGAAGTCATATTTATAACCTACGCCTAGGACCGAGCGAACGGACTGGCAAGAGTTGCAGGAGCGAGCGGCGAACAAATATTTTATTGGTTTTTATTATTGGTTATTTTATAAATCCTTTACAGTAATATATTTATATCGTATGCTCGTGTATGTGTATGTTAGTTTATGGAATAAAGTGTTGCATCAACGGAAATCTGTCGAAAAAAGGCCTCGAAGTGGTCGTCAGAAGAAAACAACTTGCAGTGAGGATCATATTACAAATCTGTAAAAAAAATGTTTTCTTCTAGTGATGTTCGTAAGTCCGCCGTAGGCAATAAAAAATTAATTAAAAGAAAACTACGACTTCAATATCCGTTCGTGGCAACTATCAAACGTCGCTTAAAACTATTTAATTTGCATGGCCGACTACCAACTCGAGAAAAAACTTTAATGTAATATAGCTCTCAGTCAGTGCCCTTCAAACTGAAACACTAGGCATATGAGACTTAAGAACTGATGTCTCAGGGTAACGAGCGCAGTGTGGTGTCACAATGAAATGTTCTGGGTGACACAGGATTTGTTTTGTTTGTTTGTTGGAGCGCTACTTTAGATATTGGAGTTTTTGTCCGAAATTTCACAATATTTTTCATAGGCCTCCCCCAGAGATTGCCTCAAAAGTTTGTAGCTTTAATTTTGGGGGGATTATGCCATAGTTGCCACACTTGGCAGGCGGGTTGGCAACCGCAGTTTATTTATTCAGATGTTCCAGGAGGATGCTACTGCCTATTTTCTGGTTTTAATTTTCTCTCCTTCGACTTTTACCGACCACGACTACTTTTACGACCCACGGGATGAGATAGGGTGGTAGGTTCTCTTAAGCGGCTACCACACAGTTTGTAATTAGTACATTTCACATTACAACACTCTTAAAACCAAAGAAATTAATAGACAGCAATGTGCAAACTATTTTCAAACAACAAAATGTTTAGCAGGGAATCTAATAACTATAAAATAATCTAATAACTTTCAGATCACGATATAGTATCAGTAGTATTGGTAGTTGGTTTACGCATGTAATTATCGTAAGCGCACTATAAACAAAGGAAAGACCGGCGGTGGCGGGGACGAGGTACTGTAGATGTAAGAGGAAATAGGTAGTGTAGCAGGGAAAGAAAGCGCGTGAACTTTGTGACCCGAGTCACTCACTGACAGTCGCAGCGCAGACGAACCGGCGTCACTTGTAGCTCTGTGACACATTACGTTCAACGCACATGATAGTCCGTTCTGCAGATGAGCAAGATCTAATAACGACAGACTAAGAAAGTTGTTTACAAAGTATACAACTATTTCGAAATGCTCTTAAAAGTTGGCACGGAAGTAGAATGATGATTAAAATTTATTTGAATATAAATCACCATCACTCACTTAGCAATTTTACCATTTTTGGAGTTAGCTTTTTTAACATTATCATCATTTCAGCCTTTCAGTAGGCCTTCCCCATAGATTGCAACAAAAGTTTTTAGTACTCATTTTGGGGGGATTCCGCAATAGTTGCCACGTTTGGCAGGCGTTTTGGCAACCGCAGTTGATATATTCCGATGTTCCAGGAAAACGCTGCTGCCCATCTGATGATAATTGATGTCATCCTGGCCTATTTTCAACCACAGCGTCCACTACCGAACGCCGTTGCAAGTCATTAACTGCGCAGAATATATTACAATGCCACAAATGTACGCGCCAACACAAGGCCACAGTGGGCGGTATGGCTTGGACTATAGCGCGTTAGCGTTAAATGAATGCGTCAGCGCTTAGCGCCAAAAGCGGCTAGCGCTTTTTGAACTTGTACTCGTCCCTACCCACCGTGCCTAACGTAACGCTCACACGATAAGATCAGAGGTAGGCAAGAATGCAGTGTTAGAGAGACACAGGGACAATCACAACACAACCAGACTCAAAGACCACATTCTTTGTTTTTGCGCAAATGTTATAGTAAGTGTAGTTAAGTAAGTGAACTAGTTCCTCAAAGTAGTTCAAAACTTCAAATATGCTCCTTGATACAGTACGAGATCGGCCATTGTTCGTTCTCGTTCCGAGTTCAGGTATTATAGACTTAAGCGTAATCTTGAACTCTGAGCGAGAATAATTACGATATTTTATGAATGCCTATTCAGAAACTGATTCGAACTTCATTGAACACTGAATTATGAGGATGTGCCTTCTCAAAGGTGCACGAGCATAATTCTCAATTCTATGTGAAATAATTATTATAAAAACGAGCTTTTTATATTATTTTAAAATTCTACTATGTAAGTTATGTATATAATCTAAAATATACACACCGGCACAATAATCGGAACGTTAAAAACAGGCAGAATATAGAAATAATAATCAGTCATGAAGTAACAAACTGATAAACATATTTTAACATCGAATTTAAGAAGTTTTAAATGAAATTTTATTAAAAATAATCAAAATCAAAAAAAAACATTTTTTTCTCTTTTTTTTTGGGAACATACACAATGTTGTAAATTAAAGATTATTAAGATTTTAACATTAAATAAATCAAAGACTAGTAACAATTCTTTCCCCCATGCTCTAACTAATGTTGCCATCCTTCTGGGCATGCTGCAAATTATGTTATCTTTTGTATCTTGGGACAAGCTTTGCCACTCTTTAAGTAATGCGTTTTGCAGTTCTCTCTCGCAGGTTTTGGTTTTCTCGATTTAACACTTTTCTTTAACAGGTCCCAAAAATGCTCTATAGAATTCATATCCGGGGATCATGCTGGCCACTGCATCTCTTTTATACCCACATGGTTTAGATATGCTTGCACTGAGCGAGGACTGTGAGCCTGAGAATTATCCTGCATCAGAATAAAGCCGTTATTATTAAAGGCTGGAAATGGCACAACGTGTCATATTCCCTCCATCGACACTCACTAACTCCGTACGAGCTGCGAAACCCCACACTATATCTGAGCAGCCCCCATACGTCTCCATATTCGCTGCCTTCCATCGATCTGGTTTAAGAGCATTCTACCCTCATCAGTGAAAGAGTGCGATAAATCGTTGAAATTGATTGCTGCAGTCTGGCGATATGTAGGTATGACCATTTCTTCGCATTTCATCTGCCCCAATAATATCTGGTGTTGTTAAATCGGGCATTTATAGTTTATTTTTTGAACTCAGGTGCCTACTATTGACACGAAAAAAATAACTTTTTCTAATAAATGTGAGTATTTACAGAATTTATAAAACTTTTAATTTCTCCTCAGACTGAGCTCGAACCACTAGCATATCAGTTTTACTGGGAAACAGAAACAAATCAGCGAAAAAAATGACTGTCGCCTTATGTTCCATTTTTAAATTAAAGTTCTAAATAAAACGGTAACATAACTGGCCAATCTTTTAAGAAATATTACGAAAAATAATGTTTTTTTTTGTGTTCCGCTAATTGTGCCGGTGTGGGTACTTATACTGCTGTAAACAATAAAGACCAAAATTGATAGTCTTCAAGAATGCCGACGTGTGATTCGGAACTGGGAGCTGGAGTCAGATGAGTTACTGTACTAAAACGCTGCACCGATGTGAACGAATTCATTCGGCTCACTTTAAGTGAGCAGATCATCAGAACGGCCCGCTCATGACTTATACAAGTCAGTATATTCTATATAGTGTATCTGTATACTATTATCTATGATCTAGTCGTTGGCGTAGCGTTTATATTTTCTAACGTTTTCTCCATCTCCAGTACATTTTTGTGATAGGTACTTCATATATATTCAGTTTTTCTTTTCGCGTTTCAGCGATAATTTCAGTTAGACATAATTTCCATTTCGATAAGTATATTTCTTATTCAGAAGACAAAGGAAATATGTCACTAGATCAGGTATGTCTTAATACTTTCAAGTACTGTATTAAAAAATGGTATGAAATAAAAATACATTGATTTTCATGTATATCCATACTAATATTATAAATGCGATGATAATTCTCCTTGTCCCTCTGTCTGTTTGTTACCTTTTCACGGTTAAACCGCAGAACCGATCTTAACGAAATTTGATATACTTTTTATCCTGGAAAATCAAAAAGTTCCCATGGGATATTTAAAGAACATCTATCCACGCGAACGAAGTCGCGGGCATCAGCTAGTTATAAATAAAATATTTCCTTGCAAAAATATGTATTTTTATGGACATATATCAAAAATTTTATATTTAATATTATATTTAAAATTAACTTATAAATTCAGGGTCATTTTATTGACGATCAAGACTTTCGTTTTATGAACCTTTTTTTTTACAGGAACAGCAAGTCAAAAACTTGAAGAGAGTATTAGAGGGTTGGCGCATGGCGCTATTGCCTTTAAAGTCGGTTTTTCTATGGGAACAACAGTGGCATCCATGTGCTATTGTTGCTTGTATTACTTTGTTATATTTATTCATTTGGTTATTGGATCTGAATTTTCTTGCAACTTTTGCCATTGTTGGACTTATTGTCAACTTCGTTGATTTTCTTGTGCCCATAATTTGCAATTCCATATATAATCCTTCCTCCTGGACCGGACAGAAGGAAAAAAACTTTGAAGATATTTGTAGAAGTTTGGTTGCTTATTATAACAAAATATTGCATAACCTTCACACTTTTTATTCTCTAAGAGAGAACAGCCCTTGCATGGTAAGAATTACTAAATGGTTTAAATAAAAATTAACATCTTATTTTGTATTAGTGATTTTATCATACAGTAGGAAATACTCAACAGAGTTACCTACTGTTTATTGAACCAGTTCACTGTTCCGAAACATTAATGTGATCCGAATGTTCTGGAACACTTTTGTCAAGACTTTCTGGAACACTTGTGACAAGGATTTCATTATGACTATCATTTGGAACTTGATCATTTCACCTAGGACTAATGACACTAATATTTGTATTCTATGATCCTAAAAATTACTCTGACACAGTGTTCCAAATGAAACATATCACTGATCCAGAACTTATCACTGTTCCAAATGCAATTTTTCCAAACTCACTAAAGATACACTTTTTCCACATCTACCATCTCCATTTGATCTAGCATCCTTTGAATTATGTTTCAGATATATTTCAAATATGTTCCCTCTAGTGTGGCATATAAACTTATATTTTCATTTTTGTGTATCTCAATTTAAATATCTATATTATTTATGTTTACTAATATATTTTATAAAATCAAATCATTGCATATTTAATTTGGCCTTTTATTATTGACTATCTTTGTCTGCGCTTTCACCCGCATAAAAAGACACCAATCAATGACATACATAATATTATATACTTCCCTATTAGAATCAGGTTTCAAGGCTTTATTTTTTTTTGCGTGGAACCCTAATAATTTTTCTAAAATTAAAGTAGCCAAGTTACCCGCTATTATATCAGCTGTCTGTCAGTGAAAATCCCGTCAAAATGGGTCCAGCCGTTTCAGAGATTGTCTGGAACAAACTGTAAACAGACTGAAAAAAAAAATGTTTTTTATTTATTTATATAGTTATTTGGTATAATCTGCTCAGTTTAACATGTTTTTTAAATTAAATTATTAAAAATTATGATTATGACATAGGTTTTTTTTTAATTATGAATGTTGTTTATGTGTATGTTCAATCAAAATTATTTAAATTTCAGTACTACATCATATCCATCAGCATGTCCTGCACACTAGCATGGATGGCGTCTTCAATCAACAATATATTTTTGCTGTACATTTTCTCCTTGATAATGTTTTTGTGGCCTGGCATTCAGCACAGAGGAATCTTTAACACAGTACTATCCATGGTTAAAATGGCCCCCAGAATATCATCCTGCAAATCTGAATAAAATGCTTTGATGTTACATAGAAAGCTTTTATCATAATATTGTGATATGGATCTGGTCATTAATTACTCTTCTAAGTTTAAGCTTAGCATATTTATTGTGAGCTTTAATTATTTAGTTAAATGGATAAGTATTCTAGCTTTTGGATACACACACACACACACCACACACACACACACACACACACACACCATACACACACACACACCATACACACACACACCATACACACACACACACACACACCATACACGCACACACACACCATACACACACCACACACACACACACACACACACACCATATGTATGCCATATGTGTGTGTGTGTGTATGGTGTATGTGTGTGTATAGGTACAGTTTTAATGGCATTTTATTAAACTTTTAAGTTCTATAATGAAATTTGTACACCTTTAGGTAACATAGTATATATCAAACATAGTATATAACATCATCACTTCTCTGATATGATTACAAATTCTCGGTTTTCCCACATCCTTGGTCGATTAATTTTTTCCTTTTTCATTGTCATTTAAATTTGGCTTCAGAGCAATTTTTAATAAACCCATGTTCAGTCACAGTGGATGTTTCCAAAAAATCTTGCTTACCTGAATGATATTGGACATTCGGTAATCTAATTATGCAATATCCTTAAAAAATAATATAAAATTTAAGAGGAAAAATAAAATAGTATTTTTGATTTATTTGCTGAATTATTATATTAATTTTTAGCTTTCAACTTGGGTTATGATAACTTATTTAAAACGATTTCAATGGAGAAACCATTTGACGGATGATTGTTTTTTGTTTATATTTCGTTAGAATGATAAGACAAATGATATAATCATTCCATTTTACTGTTTGATCGGACGAACAGCAAACATCCGAAAATTCCCGTTTTAATATTATGAACTTAAGTGTATATATATATGTATATATATATGTATATATATATGAATATATATTTGTAAAAAAAATTATGGTCGAGTATTTTTACTAGCAAAACAACATACGTTAATACAAAATGGTATATGATTATCATCATCTCGTTTATCAACACACCTAAACAGGCGCGGATACAGGATTTTTGTGTGAATATACCTATCTTCTTTGTATTTACATTATTCAAATGCAAGTGTTACTTACCTGTATAATGAAATGCGAGATTTTCTTGGTATATTAAATAGATTATAATATTAAAAAAATCGTACATAATTAGAAGTCCCCCCCCCCCCTACTCCCCTCTTTGTATCCGCGCCTGTACTTAATTTAAGATATATGCTAATGTATGTAAAGGAGTTGGAAGGTTTTAATTAGTCTGCACTATATTTGCTTAAACGCCCGAATATCAAACATAATGAGGTGTTTGTTTTCATTCTATTAATAAAAAATATGTATTTCTTACTAGTTTCTTTTCATATCTCTTCTCTTTCTCGCACGCCATCCTTTTTTAACGAAGAACGAAATTGGGAAAAAATCTTGAATCTCATGGAGACACACTGCCGAATTGTATGTGTAGGTATTATTAGACCAGTCACGAATCCTCAGGCATCCTCATCCGTTCGGCAAACATTTAGATATAATGTCAAATTGAAATGACTAATTTATTTCTTTATAGTGTCGCCTCTTTTAAATAAGAATGTAAATGTATAGGTATATTAGAGCAAACCAAAACAAACAATAATGCCCCAGTAATAATCCCCCCACCCCTCCTCACATTTTAAGGGGTTGGTTACGCTGCCCGAAACGGTTCGATGGACACATGTACTTGAAATATTATTATTCGTTAATCATACAGAAACCGCGTGACAGGAAATCACAACGTTTTTCTTCACCGCTGAGTGCGTGGGAAATCGGCACTTAAAACTGCAGAACAATGAATAGAACAGAGGATCTGGCACGGGGTATCGAACCCAGACCTCCAGCGTACTATGAAAATTTAAGGTGAGCGTCCTAGATTCCATGACTCCGTAACAACATGATAATTTCAGCTTATCACTAGTCCAATGCTGAACATAGGTCTCCATAGTTTGCCACAAAAGTTTGTAGCTCGCATTTAAGGGGGAATTAGGCATAGTTGCCACGCTTGGCAGGCAGATTGGCAACCGCAGTTTATTTATTCAGATTGTCCAGGAAGATGATGCTGCCCATCTCCTGATTTTTATTTTCCCTTTGTCGATTTTTACGACACCTTTGGGATGGGATGGTAGATTCTCCTAAGCCGCTACTACACTCCGTAACATAGTGAGCTATAAATATTTCGTAAACTGAAGTAAATAATTAAGTGTTAGATCCTAATCCTAATTTAACTTGTTCTGTTGTAACGCAACTACTAATATTAGTATAGTATTTAATTTTTTTATGACTTATGGTCACTGTTAACCCGAAGACTTTCGCCGGATTGAAAAGTTGCAGAGCGCTGAGGGCGCTTAGCCGAAACACTTATAAAATTTAAAATTATAAAATATAATAAATATATTTTGCGCGAGATCAAGGAAATGGTCGTTACTAAGTAACGATAAATGCGATCTTTTAAATCAGTGATAAATTCACACATGTGTTGCGAACATCGAGGGCCTTGTATGCGGTTGCTATTGTAGGTGTTCTGTGTAGAGTTGTGACGGAACCTCGCCTCCGCCTTCGCAAATGCAGAACTTTCGCAAGAAATCGTACCTCCGCCCCCGAAAGATTTTAGCGGAGTTATAACAGAGTTTTTTCTGAAACACGGGGAAAAACACAACACAGTCAGACCCGAAAACCAACAATTTATGTTTTAGCACAAATGTTGGCTCCGGCTGGGATTCGAACCCAGGATCCTCGGCTTAGAAGTCAGGTACTCTGACCACTAGGCCACGCGGTCGTCAAGCAAGAAATTACTGCTATTACTAACAACAACCTCGAAATATGCAATAAAACACAAAATTTCTAGTTTGTTTCCATTTTAGGCACTTACAGAATATAGAAAATTACCACAGCCACAAAGGAAATGAGAAGTAGGTGACTAACCGACAAAGAATAATAGTCTTCATAAAATATAATATGTCAATTTTTAATTTTGTTTACCAGTAACATCTATAGATATTTTTTCGAGCTACATGGCCGTGCCGTGTGGTGGCGGCTGAAGAAAATCTACCACCCCATCTTATCCCTTGGATGTCGTAAAAGTCGAGAGAACAGAGGGAAAATGAAAACCAGGATGTAGGCAGCAGCATCTTCCTGATACATCCGAATAAATAAACTGCGGTTGCCAACCCGCCTTCCAAGCGTGGCAACTATGGCAAACTCGCACCATAATGAGAGCCACAAGCTTTTGTGAAGGACCACATTTCGATTCCCTATGTCATCAATGGCTGACCTTGAGACATACTCCACGAGAAGAAGCGTAACGCTCCCCAGCCGAGTTGGATCCGTCGATTGACCTCTTGGTCGAAGTTGGACCTACCTAGTCGGCCAATCTGTCTGTCTGTCTAGATACGAGTATACATATTCATCGACAACTTCGAACAGTGTTCCCAACAAAAACCGGTGTAGGTGTGACATGGACGTTAGACATGATCTTGGTCTTGTCTATGTTCATCTTAAGGTCTACCCGTTGGACACTTTTGAGCTCTTTGAGCATAATGCTAAGGTCTTCCAGCGATTCTGCTACAATGATATGTCGTCGGCAAATGAAAGGTGAGTGATGTATTGGCCATTGATGTTACTACCGTTTTCGTTCCAGTCCAGTAGCTTGAAGACATCATTCAGCGGTGAAGAGTTTCAGGGACATTACGTCACTCTGTCTTACAACTTTCTGCAATTGGATCAGTCTCGTACTCTGTTTCTGTTCTCGAATAGTACTGTAACACATCGATCGCCTCTACTCCTGGCTTCAAGCATAGCGCCGCTGCGATGACAGAATTAAAGAGCTTCTGCGGGACCCACTTTCAAATACTCAGTTGTAATTCCTTCCTCCCCCAGCGCTTTGACATTCTTAAGCTGTTTAAGAACCGTACTAATCTCGTTCAGACTGACGTCCGGGATATTATCGGATTAGTGTCGGACGAGTTTTTCTCTTGGGTCTGAACTAGTGTGACTCCAGCGCCGATGTGTACAGCTGTCCGTAAAATTCCTCGCTCAAAAATTGTGGTTCAGCTGAAAAGACGCCACCGTTCTCGGTCCTCCATTTAGTTAGTTGGCTCTTTACGGCAGACAGATCCCTAGGAAAGACGTTGGAGCCTTGGTTACGCTCTATCGCTTCTTCTATGAGAGCTTTAATAAGTTGCGTAGGTCTCGCCGCATACATTAGATCTGTCTGTTAAGTTGTCGATATGCTGACGCGTCGGTTGAAGACTGCAGCTTCATTTCACACCATGAGATTGAGTGTGGTCGGAGAGCTTCTGGATCTTCTTTGAGCTTTGTCTTGCAAAACTTTGCCGCCACCGCCTTGACAGTTTTCACGAGCCTTTCCTTCATATCGGCCACTGTAACGCAATCATTCAGGCACTGAAAGCGATTATGCAATTCGATCTGGAAGAGCTCGGGGTTTTTGATAAGGGTACGAGATGGACGGAGCGCGGACTTTACCAGACGAGACTTTTCCAGCTTTACCTTCAGGTTCAATGTTCCTTATCTTACCATTCAGTGATCACTGCCGGTTTTCATCCTAGCTATCACAGAGACAACATTGAACAGCTGTCGTCTGGTCATAATGATAAAGTCGGTCTCATTTTTTGTGGAATCGTCTGGCCTTATCCAGGTCCAAATGACCCTATGATTCTGTCGAAATTTGTGCGGTGCTAGACGGTGTCGGAATGACTGTCGGTATATCTATGCGCCGCAGTGCTTGTACAGCAAAGCTACGATGGTTATCCGACTGTAACCAGAGTACGAAACCGATCCAATTGCAGATGTAAGACAGGGCGACGTCATATCCCCAAAACACTTCATCTCATCCTGTACCCATCATGTATGGGAAGATGTCTTTAAGAGACTGGACTGGAAAGAATACGGTATTCACATCAATGGCGAATACATCACTCAACTTCCATTTGCCAACTACATAGTCATTATAGCAGAATCATTATAAGACCTTAGTGTCATGCTCAATAACCTCAATACTGCCTTCCGACGGGTAGGTCTTAATGTGAACCGTGTCACACCTATACCGGTTGTTGATGGGAACACTGTGCTCGAGGTTGTTGAGGCGAGATAAAATCCTTAAAGATGATATCCGCAGCAGAACTAAAGTAACCGACGACATAGTCCTAAGGATTAGCAAGCTGAAGTGGCCATCGGCCGGCCATGTAGCTCTGATTAATGGTTGTACCCATTAATCGTTGGGTAAGAAAGGTTGAGTGGCAACCTCGTAGCGGCTACCTGTACGGTTTTTCGGGAAGCCGATAGGTGCAGGTGGCTCAGGACCGCAATCAATGGGGTAGGCCTATGTTCAACAGTAGAGATAGGCTGAAATGATGATACTCAGTGGCTTCCTGTAGGTAGGTACATTAGTCTTAAATAAAATTTTTTTTGTTATTTTTCACTTCCGCATCCGCGGAGGTGAAGCTCCGCATCACCACCTCACCTAAAATGACGTCTGTTACAACTCTCGTTCTGTGCAAGTACACATAAATGTTGATTACACCATGAATACACAGATTACGTAAGCAAACAAACTAAACAAAGTGAAAGAATTGTCGCAGCCGACAATTGTAGCTAGCTTTAATTTTTGTTACATTATTTTGTACTCTGTGCTGAACGCGCTCTTCAGAGTGGTATCATATCTTTTTTTATAAAAATATTCTTTATTTTGTGAAAGACTCACACTCTGGCCTAAAGACGCCTACTTTTCAGCCAACATGTAGGTACGTTGTCATCATCTCGGGAAATACTGGAAATGCCTTAGGAAATGTCGCACCGGAGACTTGGTCTCCGGTTTTCACGCTCCTGAGTCTTAGGCTGGTGTTTCGTGAGATCCCTTCCTAGAGCCATTGCTATAACCTTAACCTGCACCATCCAGGTATCTGTCGCTCTACTGCGTATAAAATCTGAGTTGAAAGCGAAGCATATTAGAAAAATCATACATATACGCTTAACATTACGCTTAGGGATTATAAAAATAAAACTAAGTAACATCGGTCATATTTCATATGTATTATAAATTCTTATTTTTACATAATTAGTTTATCCGTCGTCATTAAATTGAATATAATTAAAAATATGCGTTTTCATCTTTAAATTGGTCATAAAGGCAAATAAATGTCATATAAGAAAAGCCTCTGTGGGATCAGCACGACGTTCACAATCTGAAAATATCATATCGGGGTTAACGTAACCTTGTATTCCAAAGTAATAAGATTCGTATTCACATATTATTGTTCAGTAAAAAGAGATAGAGGTAAATATTTTAACTAGACTTTTAAAAAAGCTTATATTTTTCGTACTTATACTAGAACGAAATATAATAGACTATAAGTTACTGCTGTAAATAAATATAAAAGATAATTTTTTCTAGTGTTTACCAGGCATTCATTTACGAGGTAGTTGCCTCTTAGATCGGACTTACGAGGTTGCGATTCGAATGCGTTATCGCTATTTATATGTCAGAGACCATAAAGCCCGGTTTTACAGTTTTACAGTTTTTGGCCTTGGTTACTAGTGGTAAACTTGGTGCGGCCTCTATGCTGTCTGCCAAATTGTTATTGGACTTACTCTCGCTTGATGTGCTCGCTCGGAACTGATCCTCGTCGACTAAAGTCGTCGTGAACCTACTGGCGGGGACTGGTGTGTTTAAATTGTGATTGCATTTTTGCGCACTACTATCGCTATATCTTCTACTTCCATTGTTCAGGACTTCGTTTCTTTTAACCTTCGTTTTATTATTATCTTTGTTCTGCAAGTTCAACGAATCAATATTGTTCCATTGAAGTGAACGTTCTCCTTTAGTGCACTTATTTTTCATATCACTTTCGTTGTTGTAGTTTTTACTACTCGAAGGCATATCTTTATAGAAGTCCTCCTTGGTTTGCTGTAAGCTGAGTCCGTATAGATCTGCGGACGTGTGACTCGTCGAAGGTTGGCAGCTCTCTGGTTTCATAGTAATTCCAGAAGTTTGTTCTGTTAGATCATTTTTGATTATTCTCATTGGCGAGGAACTAGCATCTACAGATAAAGTATCTTCGTCATCTTCACCTTCTGCGCTCTGTGCGTAAGAAAATGGGTTTAAGTATTGAATAAAATACAATTTTTGCCGTAAAAAAAACTAATATTAAGATAAAATGAAATATATATTACAATAACAATGTTTGCTTACATAAAGCCGATAGGTGTCCGGCACAGTAAAGCACCTACCCCTTTCCTACCGAGGCGTCGTAAAAGGCGACTAAGATATTGTGCTGATAGCTTTTATTCATGCAGAATAATCGCAAAGGAGAGTCACAATTTTTTGAACTCATACCAAAATGGCGGCGACGTGTCACCACCGCAAAGTGTAAGAAGTCTCTAGCGATTATGTTGTTACGTTGTAGTTAGTGTTATTAGTCTGTGTTAAGCTGTAATGACTATCGTCGTTACAATTGTTGTTAAAATGTAATGAGCTTGTGTGAAATTGTAGTGAAAATCGTAGGTACAGTTGTTCATAAAGTGTAATGAGTTTGTGTTAAATTGTAGCGAGTATCGTAGTTGCAGTTGTTGTTAAAATGTAATGAGTTTGTGACAGTAGTTGTTGAAGAGTAGTGAGGTACCGTCTAGGTAGGTACCACCCCAGAGCCAGTTATTCTGTCGTGAAGCAGTAGTGTGAAAACATTACTGTGTTTCGGTTTGAAGGGCACTGTGAGCTAGCGTAATCACTGGGCATATGAGACTTAAGAACTTTTGTCTCAGGGTGATGGGCACAGTGTAGTGTCACACAGTAATTTTCTGGGTGACACAGCATTTGTTATGGGCAGACGTTGCACTTACCATCAGGTGAACGTTTTGCTCGTTTCATCACTTAATCTAATAAAAAAAAACCTGTGTTGAGTATAACCGTTGCTGTTGTTAGTGTCATGCTTATTTCTGCCAGTCACGTCAACTGTCAATGGCAAAGCTATAATATTGCGCCTTACTACTGTAACGTGTAGCCGTGTGGTGGCGGCTCGGTAAAAGAATACTACCACTCCATCTCATCCAATGGATCTCTGTAAAAAGCGAGTAAGGAATTAAACTGCACTGTGCACCCAACAGCGCATGGTGGCGATGGGCTCACCACCTATCACACCAAGTGCATTATATTGTTTTGGTGAAACGTGGATTGTGGCAGTCATCTGTTTATGCAGTGAGTGCCCAGTCTCTGACTACCCTCTTATGGGATACAGTCGTGATCTTATGTATGTATGTACTACTGTAACGTAACGACAATAATCACTACAGTTAACACAGACTTTTTACACTTTAAAAATGTCTGTTCCAACATTCTCAACAGTTACATACGAACTCATTAAATTTTTACAACAAATGTAACGGCATACTCACTACCGTCCAACACAAACTTACTACACTTCAACAACTACGTTAACGCCGCTACTTACTACAGTTAATAATAACTGACTGCACATTAACAGCAACTGTAACGCCGATACTCTACTAAAGTTAAATGCAAACTATAGTAGATATTCTTATCAACTTGATCTTTTTCCTTTTTTAATAAGCATACATAGATATAATCACGTTCGTTCCCATGATGTAATTGTACTTACCAGCAGCTCGTGGTCGGTACCGGAGCCGGCGGTGGCTTCGTTGCTATTGAACTCTAGCTCCGACGTCGCCGACACCGGAGTCACGTCGCCGCTAATACACGAACCTGCATTAGACGTAGCGCAAATCATATCACAGTATTATCAAGAGCTGGTTTAATGTTACGAATTTAACTTTTTGCTTTGCATTAAAGTGGTGAAGATGTAGGTATAAAAGATTTGCATGCAGTCAATGTGTGATCTTGTTCGAATTTCAGCACAACTTCTAGCGTATTTCGAAGATTCATGCATCAATATAGTTTCATGCATACCATATTTAATGGCAGTGAAATGGAAGTTATTTTACATAATGCTGAGACAATAAAACAATACAATTATTTCCGAGTAACTGTAAGCGACGATATTGTGCAACGTAAATTCACTGTGTCAATTTATTATATGAAAACCAATAATAAAAATGTCGTCTGTAAGACAGTTGGTTACAGTATAGTGCCTACAGAGGATGTTAACCTGGGATGGGGATTTCGTAAATGTATCGTGCTATTCACGTATTAAAGAGTTGTGGTTAAATTTTAGTGTGTTAATTTATGTAGAAATTTCTAGGTTATAAAGAATAAGAATACTAATTATGTTAACACCCCTATTTTTGATACTATATTTTATGTTCCCACACAAACGTTGCAGTTTATTATATATAGGTGGATTGAAAAGTACTCGGCCTAACCAAGAAAATAAACACATACTAAATCAGTTATATTTTTATTTTTCTACATAATCACCATCAAGTTCAATACACTTTTGCCACCTCCCCTTCCAAGCATTTAGACCGTTAAAAAAAAATGATTCTTCCTTAGAGTCAAAATATGCGTCTACAGCTGCTTTGACCTCGTCGTTTGTCGAAAATCTTTGACCTCCCAAGTGCTTTTTTAGGTTAGGGAACAGAAAGAAGTCTGATGGTGCCAGATCAGGTGAATACGGCGGATGCGGTAACAGTTCAAAGCCACAGTTGTGAATTCCAGCCATTGACTGTACTGACGTGTGAACACGGGCGTTATCTTGATGAAACAGGACTTTTCTTCTGAGCATTCCTCGACGTTTTTCTTTTATTTCCTCTCGTAAACGACGTAGTAAGGTGCAGTAGTAATCAGAGTTTATAGTCTGACCCCTTTCAAGATAATCAATCATAATCACACCTTTCGAGTCCCAGAATACTGAAGCCATCACCTTATTTGCCGACAAAATCGACTTAGCCTTTTTAGAGGGGTGGTGAACCAGGTCTTCTCCACTGTTTTGATTGTTGTTTTGTTTCCGGTGTACAGTAATGAACCCATGTTTCGTCCATAGTAACAAAACGATTAAAAAAATCATCTGCATCGGCTTCAAATAACTCCAAACAGTCGCGTGAAATAGTCAATCGCGTCCTTTTTTGTTCAACTGAAAGCAGTCTCGGAACCCACCTCGCAGACACCTTGTGGAAACCCAACTCGTTGACAATGATGTTTTGAGTTCGTTCATAAGAGATGCCTATAATCTCGGCTATCTCTCTAATTTTTAATCTGCGGTCTCCCATTAGATCCATACTTGATTTAAGTACTTTTTTAATATTTTCGTCAGTAGTTGACGTCGAAGGCCTTCCAGAGCGGGGTTCATCTTTCACACTCTCTCTACCACGCTTAAATTCTGCTACCCATTTTTTGACGGATGAATATGACAGAGCACAATCGCCTAATGTACTGACCATGTCATCATGGATGGCTTTTGATGATAGCCCCTTCTTATGGAGGTACTTAATGACGGCACGCTGCTCGATTTGCTCCATTCGCGGAAATTATGACCGATTACTTTGTTAATAAATTTATAAAATCACAACTAATTATCGCACACGTTTCGAACTTCACACAATGAACTAGTCTGAACTGAACTAAATAATGTGGGTAGATTTGATTTTTAGAATTGAATGGATCTGTGTTAGGCCGAGTACTTTTCAATCCACCCTCGTATATGACGAGTTTCAAAACTTTTTGATTGGAAAACTTATTGTGTCAGAAAGCTGTAGATATTTGGGTATATTAAAAGTTTGATTGTTATAATTTTGTAATTATTAAGTATTACATAGTTTTCAAGAGAATAATCAAAATAGGCAATATTTAAAATTTGTTCAGAAGCAAATTATCAAGTTTATTATAAAATTAGTAATTACTTACATGGCAGACAAAAAAAAGTTCTCACTAAAAACGACACTGAAAATGACGCTGTATGTACTAACGCGGGCAAGCCCGTTCGCATGGCAGAGAGGAAAGATTATTCGAAGATTCCGGTGTGTGCAGAATGTAGTATACCTGCTACATTGCAGTGCGGCATGAATGGGTGCAGACCGACGTCGAACGCGCACAACGTCGCCGCCTCACCGTCCCACTGGGGGAGTTTGCTCGGCACATTTTTACTCCAATTGCTACTGGAATCCATAACATTTTAATGTATCCTCTACCTTTAATTTTTACCATCACTTCGAACCACTTTTTTACTACTCATTTCTCGCGATACAGTACACATTTTCTGAAACTCGAGCATTATGTAACAAAAATAACATCTTTCGGACTGATTTTGTATGAACAGTTTGAAGTGACGTTAAATGCAAAAGTGTTATACAGAAATGAAGCTATGAAATCACAAGCACAAAATGGAGAGAGTACCAGAAGGCAAGCTTCATATAATGTGCGCTCGAGCAACGCACACATAGACTTTATCCAAGGAGACGAAATCTCAAATGGTGTCAAAGTAGTACACAAGCGCGAGTGCCGCGCGCTGCAGACGCACGCTTCACGAGGTTTTTGCTTTTATACTGGTAATCGATAATTATCGACAGAAATGGAGCAAAGAAAACTTATTATAACTGCTCAGTCAGTGAATGTTTAAACTCCACTTTAAGCAGTCGTTTCACATTTTTTACACTACCAGTTGTCTCGGAAAGGTAAGCAAACAGTGAATTTTATAATATGACATGATACAAGTCTCGGTACTTATTGTATACACAATATACGTTTGATCTAGAATTATTTTTCTTCATCACAACTTTTTAGATAAGTTGAGAGTTAAAATTCGTAGCACTGTGGCCAAGTGTTGATATAAAAAGTGAAGTAAATACATGAGCCTACCTTTTATAGTCTCTCTCTATTTTGTGCCACAAGTAATAAGAAACTGTATTAAAACTCAAAACCAAATTTTGTAAACAAGCAGCGTGTGATAAATGTTTGTCGTACAACCAGCAGTGATCATGTTCGAAAAACTTTGCAACATTTACTTCAAGAACTCGTACATTTAAACAATGAATATAAAATAATAGTTCTTCAGTTCATAGAAAAAATGTTTCTTCTGAAATTAAAATAAAAAAAATATTTACAGAACTTTTTCTGTTGAAAAGGGGGTGAACGAGCTAACGTCACACCCGATGGTAACAATGATAATTGTAACCACTACACAAAAAACTTCTTAAAGAATAAGGAAGAACATTTTGAGTAGGAGAGTTTTTCAATATCTTTTTATATAACTGGTACATACGATTGTAAATAACCACTCGGATGTTTCATTAGCAAAAACTAATGAGTGATGATTTGGGATAATATTTAAGCATTAACAAGAACAGGTTAAAAAAATAAAACAGTTCCTCGATATAGGAAAATTCAAATTAAGCTAAATTAATTAAAATAATAACAACATTTCTCAAACTTTCTTGATGATGTAAATATGTTATTAAAACAACACAATGAATTACCGTCATAAAATTCATGCTGTAATTTTTGATGCTACATTATGACGATTTATTTATATACCTAACAAACAATATAAAAATAATAAATGCTGAAAAATCAACAAGAGGTAATTCGTTAATTTAGAAAAAAAAATATCAGCCACTATTAAAATGGTTCCTAAAATGTTATTTTAATGTCAAAGTGACAAGTGGAAGAAGAAGAAGTTCGCATACATTTGTAATGTTCGATTGGTATATGATCGATATTTTCAGGTCCAGAGTGACCGCGCGTGCGTTACCTGTCGCCGTTGCGTGAGTGGTCCGCGTGGTCTGTGTGCGCGGACGTGGGCGACGAGGGCCCGGCCGACGACACGCCGCTCTGCAGCTCGCCCGACGACGACATCAGCGACGAGGGCCCGCTCCACCCCGTGCCTGAGCGTGCGACAATAGCGATGTTTGCTAAATCGGTCCACGAGTGTCAGTCACCGATATATTTTATCGCAAATGTTATATTTTTGATAAACATAGTGCACTATAACGGTGCTGTTAGGACAAACGGAGATCCAATTAATTGCATTGTAGATTGCAACGGGCCGGTTTTCGCAACTCCACGTCTAGCGCGTATTTTGCGTGTCCTAATTATTTGCTGTACATCATAACATAACTGACAATATATGTTCATTCTTCATTGAGGACGGATGTGTCTGATGGACACCTAGTACTCGTTTAAAGATAAAATAATCTGTAAATTTGGATGACGTATTTAATGAAACGGCGCTTAAAATTTAGTTTTATTAGTCGCTTTCTTTAAAAACAAATAATAAAATATTATTTGTTTTTAAAGAAAGCGACAAATAGCAAAACTGATTATTGTTCCTGTGAAGGGTGAATGTTCGTTTGAATTGGAAGAAATATGCAATATTAGGACACTTTGGGACGGGACGCATGCGGGCGGCAGCTGTGCGGGCGGCGTGCCCAGCAGCACGGGCGCCGCCGTCACGCGCTGTGCTATAGGGACGGGACGCGAGCGGGCGGCGACACGTACTGTTGGTGGGCGAGTGGCGCTTGGTGTGCGCGGGCGGCAGCTGTGCGGGCGGCGTGCCCAGCAGCACGGGCGCCGCCGTCACGCGCTGTGCTATATGGACGGGACGCGAGCGGGCGGCGACACGTACTGTTGGTAGGCGAGTGGCGCTTGGTGTGCGCGGGCGGCAGCTGTGCGGGCGGCGTGCCCAGCAGCACGGGCGCCGCCGTCACGCGCTGTGCTATAGGGACGGGACGCGAGCGGGCGGCGACACGTACTGTTGGTGGGCGAGTGGCGCTTGGTGTGCGCGGGCGGCAGCTGTGCGGGCGGCGTGCCCAGCAGCACGGGCGCCGCCGTCACGCGCTGTGCTATATGGACGGGACGCGAGCGGGCGGCGACACGTACTGTTGGTAGGCGAGTGGCGCTTGGTGTGCGCGGGCGGCAGCTGTGCGGGCGGCGTGCCCAGCAGCACGGGCGCCGCCGTCACGCGCTGTGCTATATGGACGGGACGCGAGCGGGCGGCGACACGTACTGTTGGTAGGCGAGTGGCGCTTGGTGTGCGGGCGGCGTGCCCAGCAGCACGGGCGCCGCCGTCACGCGCTGTGCTATAGGGACGGGACGCGAGAGGGAGGCGACACGTACTGTTGGTGGGCGAGTGGCGCTTGGTGTGCGCGGGCGGCAGCTGTGCGGGCGGCGTGCCCAGCAGCACGGGCGCCGCCGTCACGCGCTGTGCTATAGGGACGGGACGCGAGCGGGAGGCGACACGTACTGTTGGTGGGCGAGTGACGCTTGGTGTGCGCGGGCGGCAGCTGTGCGGGCGGCGTGCCCAGCAGCACGGGCGCCGCCGTCACGCGCTCCAGGAACGCGTCCAGTTGCCGGAGCGACAGCGCGTTGTGCAACGTCTCCAGCGGACGGATGGCCGGCACGCCACCGAAACCCTCCAGCGCCGCTGCTTACCATACATGTTCGCGTTAAAATCATCATTCATATAATAATACAACTACATTATAATTTATCTTTGAGGACCCCACAGGGTTTATTTTTCGGTTCATTTCTATTTATCATTTATATTAATGACGTACTTACCTAGTAGGGGACAGCCACGATACATTATTAATTGCTGATGCTGCATCCTTGATTTTCAAAATAAAACTAACTTTTACTACATGAAAAGGCGGTTTGTCGGAAATTTACGATGTAACTTTTATGATTTGCTTTTAAACGGCAATGAAACAACATAAATTAAATTTACAACAAATGTTAAGCATTTTCTTTCTTTTTGGTTCCTTGTCGATACCATTTTCTTTCTTAAAATAACTACATGCGAAACTTCTAGCAAGTAGACTCAGCTATAAGCTGCAGTATGCTTTAACGAATTAGAGACTTGACTGATGTTGAAAGTGCTAAATTGGTTTATTTTATATCTCTTTCCACTGTTGAACATAAGCCTCCCCCATAGTTTGCAACAAATCACGGTCCTGAGCCACCTGCATCGACTTCTCGCAAAACCCTGCAGATTGCGCTCCATCTACTGGGGAGTCGCTCTGCATAATGTTTTATGGTAATTTCTTACGGGGAAATACGATAGACGTAGATGTAATTTTAGTTTCGCAAAAGGGAATATTCTATTTTATTCAAATTCATGAAAAAGATATTAAAATATTGAAGAATACATGGATGATAATAACCCCTGGGAATGACGTGATGCAATTGTATATTAAATTGTTTTAAAATTATTAACAAGAAAGCATAGTTTCTTCCCAGGAGTAATTTTTTGCGAATTAGTACTTAAAAGAATACGAGTATTATACGAGGGGTGATCCAAAAGTAATGATAATCAATAATAAACACAATGAATAAAATAAATAAATAAATTTATTTCTCAACATAGTCTCCTAGCAAGTCTATACATTTAGTCCATCTCTTTTCTAATCCTAAAATTCCCTTAGAAAAAAAATCTTTATCTTGACTCTCAAAAAAGTCCTCAACCGCGGCCATCACGTCGCTATCATCGTCAAATTTCTTGCCTCGGAGGTGTTCCTTGAGTCGTGGAAAGAGATAGAAGTCGCTGGGGGCTAGATCTGGTGAATAGGGGGGGTGTTCCACCAGCTCAAAGCCCGCTTCCTGAATGGCAGCCATGGCAATTGCAGCTTTGTGAACCGGTGCGTTGTCTTGATGGAACAGCACTCCAGCCCGCAGTTTGCCTCGCCTTTTCTCCTTAATAGCCTCCCGCAATCTTCTTATTTGTTCTGCATAGTAGGAGCCTGTAATAGTGGCCCCCTTTTCCAAGTAGTCCACCATGATTATTCCTTCAGCGTCCCAAAAAACAGACGCCATAACCTTCCCTGCTGAGCTTGACACTTTGAATTTCTTCGGCGTCGGTTCATCGGATCGTTTCCATGTCATCGATTGTTGTTTTGTTTCAGGATCAAAATGGTGGATCCAGGTCTCGTCCATGGTCACAAAACGTGACAAAAAATTATCCTTGTCTGCCTGGAACTTTTCGAGATTTGCTCTTGACATGTCGACTCGTTTCTTCTTTTGCTCGTCGTTTAACATTTTCGGTACCCAACGCGCGGAGACCTTTCTCATATGCAATTCGTTCGCAAGGATTCTTTGAATGCTGCCATATGAGATCCCTGTGACCTCAGCTACATGCCTGATAGTCACTCTTCGATCTTCCAATACAACTTCTTCAACTTTTTTCACATTTTCTTCAGTGAGGGACGTCGATGGGCGTCCTTCGCGGTGTTCGTCTTCCGTCGATGTTCTTCCCAACTTAAACTCCTTAGCCCAGCGTGCAACTGTGGAATATGGAGGAGAAGAGTCCCCTAATGTTTCCACCAAGTCGCTGTGTATGTCTTTGGTAGACATTTTTTTCAAGCAGAGGTATTTAATGACAGCTCTGATTTCGTGTTTTTCCATTTTGATGTTCACTCCTTGACAGTCCGTATTCAAATGAATGTAGCTCCCGGGAATCGTGGCCTATTTATATGATTTTTTTTCCCTGAACTAGTGGTTAACTGAGTAAGTGACTGAAATTTTTTTGTATTTTTGTGTGCACTAGAAATAACTGATTATCATTACTTTTGGATCACCCCTCGTATAAATAATCTATATTCACTAAAAATAATTCAATTCTATACGATAGTTGCTGAAGCGAATGTTAAACTCTGGCCGCCTATGTGTATGGAAAGAAGGGCTAGTTTTATTACTTCAAATTAGCAGCAGTTAATGTTAAATATTATGACTTCTATGGAAATAACCCTTTTCGAGATGTATTATTTACAGTAGAATGTGGCAAGACGAGTAAAACGTTCACCTGATGAAAGGTGTAACGTGCCAGACGTAACATAAATACTATGACAGCCAGAACCCTTTTGTGGGCTACCTCACTGCGTCCGTCCCCCTGAGACATCAGTTCTTAAGTCTCATATGTCCAGTGATTAACTAGCTAAGTAATGTTTGCACAGTACTGCTGCACGGTATAATAACTGGCCTGGCCTCTACCTAGACGGATTCCTGCACAGGAATCCTACCAGTATATATTTTTAGTGGATAAGGGTCATTATCACAAAAAGTGTACATTCGTGTTTCGGGTGTGTCCCACAACTTTAGTTAATTTTTTTAAAAAAAATATTTACGTTTAAGAAAAACTACACTAAAAATTAGGTTCGGTGGTCAGTTTTTAACAATATTGCTTAATGTTGATGCTTAAAAACACAGTCATATTACCTTAATTTTCAAAAATGTTGGTATACAGTATCTATTTTAACGCTGTCCCACTACCAATTTCCGTAAAATAACTTAACCTGTATGTAATTTGTTGACTTATATTTACTAATGAGTTTGATTTTTTTGAAAGTATAGTTATCCACGATTTGTTGTACAATTACAAAAACAGTCTAACGTCACCCATAATATTTAAATAAATTTGTTATTATGCGGACATAAACTAGTTAAAGTGGAAAATTCCCTTCCGAAACCGCAAATTTTGCGAGATGATGTATTCAAAACTATCATTTATGTATATTTTTGTTGCGTTTGCAACATTTTTAATGCTTACAACTGGTTCCGACAAGTAAATCGGCCATTTGGACGGTGACCGGCGGACGAACAACCCACACTTGAGTAATGGTCTGGTTTTGATCTTCCAGAGCCGCAACCAATTTCAAAGTAAGTTTACAAGTTTATATCTTTTAAATTATTTTGAATACTTTATTAACTTTCAGTGAATTTACTTTGATTTTAAGCTTGTTGATCTGATGTGTTAATTTAAAATAATTAAAACAAAAGAATTTAAAGTAAGACTTCCGATACTTCCGTTCCGTAACCAAAACGCAAGTAACGTAGAAATGGAATTGAAAAGTTTCGGAATTGAATTCTTAGGGATATGGTACATTATATATACATTTTAATAATATTATTTTTAATTAGTTGACTATGTAACATGAGTAATTTTTTTCAGGTACTCTACATTCCTAATAAAAATGGTTGTCCTTGCAAACGTTGATAATTTCCTAAACAAAAATGATTTTATGTTATTGCACGAATCGATATGGCCGTGGTTAATCACTCATTTCCGAATTGCGGAAGAATGTTTCGGTTGTGGATTTCCCACCACTTATATCCATAAACCATACCACTTTATTATATCAGATAATACCAAAGTGAAGAATTTAATAAATGTTGACTTTTTTTGGTGTCGTCAATGTACATTTTATGCCATATATGATCACTATTGTGAAGATGAATGTGATTATTGTAACTAATTTTAATAGGTGGTACTTCTTGAATATGCTAACTGTTATAGTACCTACGGTAATATTATTATAATGTACTTGACATTTTGCTAGGATATAGGTTCATTTGTCAGTTTTGTTCGTCGTATTTCTATACTTGATTATTCAATGTTCAAAGACATTTTTTTACCTTCAAAGATGCCACTTACGCCAGCCGAGAAGATGAAAAGGTATCGGGAAAAACTAAAAAAAGACCCTGAAAGGTATGAAGAGTACAAGAAAAAGGATTTAAATAGAATAAAAGTTAAGAATAAGAAAATAACAGAATTATCAGAAAAAGAGAAATTAGACCAGAGGAAAAAATGGAGAGAACTAAAATCTAAAAAGACTATAAACTAAAATCGAAAAAAACTGACAGTGAAAATAACAAAACTGAGAATAAAGAACCTACAGCCTCCGGAGCACCTACCAATAAATGTATGAATAAAAATCATTTAATTACTATTAGGAAATTGTGGCGTATGTACGAAACTGCGATAAATAAGAATAAAGTGTTGTATAAAACAATACAAACAACAAGAAAGAAAATGTATCGTTTAGGGGTAGCAAACAGAAAAAAGATCGAGAGTTTGAATGATAGAATAACAAAAATGAAAGCTAGAGAAGAAGTTATAGAAAGTGCTCTATGCTCAGCTTATAATAAATCAAGAAGCCAAGCAGATAAACGAGTATTAAAAAGTTTTGCTAATACAGTTGTAGTGAAGAAAAATAAGTGTAAATCATACGTTGCAAAACTCTTAGGATTACGTGGGCACATAAGAGTACGGCAACCGGCTCGAAAATGGCAAAACAGTAAGATTACAGAAGAGTTGAAATTATTTTTTATACGAGATGATATAAGTCGTAGCACAAGTGGAAAGAAAGAGTGTAAAACAGTTAGTAAAGAGAAGCATCAAATCCGATATCTTACTGATAAACTATTCAATTTGTACAAAATTTATAAGAATGAGGGAGGACGCCTCAGTTTCTCTACTTTTTTAAACACAAACCAGCATATGTTCTTTCACCAAACATTCACAACCGTAACACCTGCTTATGCGTAAAACACAGTAATATGGAAATGATGTTTTTGAGTTTATTAAGAAACGGTGCATTTTCTAAAAATATTAAATTCCTTACTGACGTCATTTCTCAATTGTCTTGCGATCAAAGTTTCTACAATTGTATGCATGGAAGATGTACAATTTGTAAAAATGTTAAAATGGTTTATGCTTTAGAATCTATTTAAAAGAGTTTTCTGGAAACAGTGGGAACGTGTAGATCATACTTATGAGAAAGTGGAAAAAGGGGTAGTAAAAAAATATACAACAAAAAAGACCGTAAAAACTGAGAAACATGACACATTGACAGACTTAATACAGATTTTTGAAAGAAATATACCCTTGTATAAGATTCATATACACAATTGGAAACAACAACAAAGTAAATATCGCGAGAAAATAGAAACATCAGGTTCACACGAGGCATTAATTCTTTGTGATTTTAGCGAAAATTATGAATGCAAGTCGCATGAAGAAGTACAAGCCACCCATTTTGGAGCATCCAAAAATCAGATTACTTTGCATTGTGGCATGATTTACTGGGCTTCTGGATTACAATCGTTTTGCTCTGTTTCGGACAATAAGTGTCATGAACCACACGCTATTTGGGCTCACCTCTTACCCGTTATTAAATTATTAAATACCAAATGTCCTGAAGTTAAACGCATTCATTTTTTCTCTTGATGAACCCACTCCACAATATAAGCAAAAAAAAAATTTTTTTTCTTTTGAATTTTTATACAGCTAAACTAGGCCTTGACATGTGTACGTGGAACTTTTCTGAAAGTGGACATGGAAAGGGAGTGGCGGATGGAATAGGTGGTTCTGTAAAGAGAACTTTAGATAGACAAGGTGCTTATGGCTGGGATATCACGAACGGTAAGAAAGCTTACGAAATGCTTATATCGGTATCTAAATCAATAAAGTTCCTTTTTCGTTGAAGATTTTGAAATACAAATGGTTCAGAATAACGTTCTCATTGATCTCAAACCAGTAACAGGATCGATGCAAATACATCAAGTGATATGTTTTGCTAATTCTTCTTACTTACAACACAGAGTGTTAAGCTGTTTTAGCCAAATTGAAAAAGAACATACTTGTGAATGTTATGGGTTGAAGAAACACTTTATCCAAAATTGCACAATAAACAAAGGACCTTCTAATCCAATTTCTTTACCATCAATCAGTAAGATCGCCAATACAAAAGAGCCTAATCCTACGAGTATGTTACTAGAACTAGATCGGTCACAATATTTAGAAGGCTTTTTAGATTTTGAAAATAATTTAACAGCTATGGCAATGTCACCAAACTTACCAATTTTACTTTTAAGTGATTCCAGTCCAGACATAACTCTTACTGAAAATGAGAGTTGTGAGATACATTTCTCAGAAACGTTATTTCAATCTACCGTATCTGATGTGACAGAAAAAAAGTGTAGTTTACAACTTACATATGACCAAAGACACATGATACCTGAGGAACAAACATCTGAACAAATACATGCTCCTGTAATAATAATTCCTCTACAAATCAACAGTGAAATAAAAGTGAATGACAGCCAAAATCATATGAAGAACGCTTCTCATAGTAACCTGTACAATACAGTTAGTTCATCAGATCATTCTCTTAAGAGACTGGCTTCTACTATGTCTACAAAAAATGTAACGAAAAAAAGTCGTCCTGATGGTAAAGAAAACAGCCTTGAAAATAAAAACCCTTCTATTAAGACAGTAATATCTCGAAGTTTGGAGTGCTACGCATGTAAAAAAAAAGTTAAATTTCCGTCGGTACACATTACAAAATGTACTCGTATATCTTGTTTAAAATGGTTTTGTATGAAGTGTAGTGAAGGTAATAATAATATTGATTTTATTTGTCGAAAATGTTTTGGTGAAGAATATATATAAAAAAAGAAACAAAAAAATTATTATCAAGACCGACTCTGAAATTGCAATAAAAAAATAACTTTCTTTTTTGGATTGGTGCCTTAATAAAATATGTTCATGCTGTTATGTACAGTCAGTTATTTCAATTGCACTTGCAACTGTTTTTATTGAAATAACTATATTAGAAGTAAAGATTTGTAATAATTTGATCTCATTTTTTTGTTAATGTGCAATAGTCTTAAGAATTCTATTCCGTTATAGGAAAAGTCTATTCCGTGACTGTCCTATTTTATACTTTATTTTAAATATCATTTTTAGAGCGAAACACTATCTAACTGTTAGTAGATTTTGATAATATAAAGTGTAATAATTTGATTAATTTAATTAAAAAAAGAGTTCCAATGTTGTATTCCAGTTGAGAAACATGCCAAAAAGTATTTAACTAATATGGTCCAAAGAGTAACGTAATGGAAATTAAAACGATGGTTATGTATATTTGCTACTGTTGATTTTATTTTTTATCTATTTTATATTGAAGTACAAAACATCTTTAATGAATAATACTATTTGATTAAATCCAAACGAGTTTTATTATATTTCTAAAACCGAAAGCTATTAGTCACGGAATGGAATAAATTTTGTTCCCCAGGGGCAATAAATTAGTTATATTTCAGTAAATAATCATGATTGGGAGGTTTTATTATTATTTTCATATAGTGAAAAGAATTTCAATAGTAAATTTAATTTAAAAAACGATTTAAAGTAAAAAAAAATAATTTCGGCATATTTCTAACAGTGTACACTTTTTGTGAAAATGACCCATAAAACTGAAATAATATTATTCAATAATATTTTTTCAAATTAATACTCATAAATGTTGTTAATTTTCCGACGATCCTCTTTCAGTAATGGTCTGTTTTGTTTTCTTATTTGTTGAAATTTATTTGCGGTGGTAAGATTACGCAAAATGGCGGCACAATCAAAAACGTTTAATAATAATTACGTATTGGCTGTAAAAAGATTTTCTTATTATTAAGTCAAAGAATTCATAGGAGAATGCAGTGTTGTTGAAGAATCAAATCGGCGTTTGTGTTTCTTCCTCGGGCACAAACGATTTACAGTAATGATAACACTGTGGCGGGACTTACTATTGTTGGCGGCGGCGGCGGGGATCATGATGCGCAGGTTGGGCGCCGAGCTGGAGCCGGAGATGACGGCGGTGCTGAAGAGTCCCGCGGCGCCCGCCACCTTGCCGCGCGCGCCCAGCCCCAACATCTTGAGGTAGCTCATCTGGCCGGCGATGCTGTGCCGCTGGCGCCGCCCTGCGCCCCACACGCCCCACACGCTACAGAGGCCGGGGCCGAGGCCGGGCCACGAGCCGGCACGCGCCGCCCCTCGCCCCTCGTTAGTGGGGCCCTCGGCGCCGCCCCGGTTAGTGTCGCTCGTTAGTTCGGCGCGCGGCGAGCCCCAGCTAGTGTCGCTCGTAAGTGCGGCGTACGGCGAGCCCGAGTTAATGCCGGTCGTTAGAGCTTCGAATGGCTCGCCCCAAGGAAATCGCGCCGGGCTGAGGCTAGCCGCGCGCCCGGACGGCGCCGTCACGGTCAGTATAGGCGGGTTGGGCGAAAGGGAGCGCGCCACTTTGTTAATACGTTACGACACGAATGGGAGGGACCGGTGTTACGTGACATAGATGCGAGCGGAGTGTCGTTAGACAGGTGGTGATAGGAAGAGAGAAAACTAATTAGTATATGTATATAATAATAAATAAACTTAAATAAATTCAATAATTAAATAGAGATACTGTGCGCTGAAGCGTGCTAGTATGATTAGAAAACCGGCAGAAGTTTACAAAACAAATTGACCCGTGACCCATATCATGTGGCTGTTGACGACTGTTCGTTAGCCGCGTCAAACACAAGCTTCGGTGTCGTTACGTTTCTCCTGCATCCACTTGTGGTTACATGTGGTCGAAGAAGAAATATCGGGACTTAAAGCTTAAGTTTCTCACGTTGCATTTCTTTATAAATTATTTGGAAAACCATGCATGTTAAACAGTAGTCAAACGCACACACAGTCGCGAGGAGGCGAGACGACACGCAACACACAAGATCGCCGACCAGACTGAGCTGCCGTTCGGCACCGCGACGACCACACTACACACTCCAAAGTAACACGTCAAATAATCCGCAAAACAACGAACAATCACTTCTCAAACACTAGTTAGTTAAACTAGCTTCCAGACTCCTGGTATCAAATAACATATGTGCAATGTAAAAGGAATGTACTTACATTAAGCTCAAAGTACCGTGTTCTTACATGACACAAAGAGTCTTTACACATTGCAACTATAATGATACATACCACATTTCCAAAGCAATAATAAATCTCAACGGATGCAATGAATAAAGTATAATGCGTGAACCGCGATTAACCCTGAAAACATTCGAATGAAGGACAGAATGAATGACTTACGGATGTCAGCGGATGCTGCGATAAAAAACATTTATCTATTGTACCTACTCTGAGCTTGAAATCTAATCTATCCCTTTACACAGTGAGTCTGTGGGATAAATCTCTAACTGTTCTATATAAAGTGACTAAATAGACAAAAAAAAATGTTCAATTAAGAGACGTGTCAACTTAGATGCTTGGCTTAAGTTCCATAGCAATCGAGTGACAGGCGTTAATAAATAACTCTTTGGCTATTCTTTCTTAATAATTTAATATATTCTACAATATTTATTTGAATTTATATTATAAAGGTAATTTTAAAAAACCATGCACATATTTTCATCGCATTTCTCCACTTTTGGATTTATGGAGTTAATCAAATTGTGCCGTGAAGGGCACATTTATAAATGCAATTTCAGATGCTGATTTACCACGTCTTCGTTGGTGAGGGATATGAAGGACACTCGCATATCTAGTCTTACCTGACTCATCATCATCATTTCAGCCCACAACTAGTCCACTGCTGAACATAGGCCTCCCCATTAGATTGCCACAGAAGTTTGTAGCTCTCAATTTGGGGGGATTTTTCCATAGTTGCCACGCTCGGCAGGAGGGTTGGTAACCGCAGTTTATTTATTCAGACGTTCCAGGAAGATGCCGCTGCCCATCTCAACGGTATATCAATGGTGACATTTCCAAAGTTAGCCTTAACCTTGTAGCTTTTTAGTTTTACAGTTTCATCAACCCATGTAGCTCCGTGAGCCTTTCATATATTACACAGTATCCGAAAACCATAATTTACTGCGATCTACGTAATGTGAAAGCAATCAGACAAAATCAATGAGTGAATCAAAACAATAATACACAGGCAACACTAGGAAAAAGGTTTCTAATAGTAAAGTTTAGAACTACGCAATGTTATAGAATGTAAAGTACTCGTAACACCCCACTGACATCTTTGTATCTAAGCCAATTTGACTTGTCACGTAGATAGTACCTAGATGGTATATTGATCTTCTTGTACTTTTATTTACCTACTAACATTATATCTACTAAATGTACTTATATTTTTTATTGGTACAGTTTCATTTTTATAATTTTTATAGCTATTATTTATAGCAATAAAAATCATATGGAAATGATCCTACGGATCCCACAATTTGATTGTTACATTTTCTTTTAATTTGTGGTTTTAATTACTACATTGTAGCTAGGAACAATTCATAGCAAGCTGTTAGTCAATAATAAAACATCAAAAAAAACCTGAACTCTCGTTGGCACGCAGGCTTACCGTTGTCGTGGTTCTGTTTGTCTTGGTCGTAGCTGCGGGCTCGAGGCTGCGGTTCCTCGGAGTCTTTTGATTTCTTCTCTTCACTCTGCAAAAGATGAATAGCTTACAGAATAAAGTATTATTACGTTATGAAACGTTTAGCTAAATAACTGTGTTTGCCTTTTTCCCATATAAGGGGTAGGCAGAGGCCATTCACGTAGCCCACTTTTCGCCCTCGTGGAAAACGAGACGTGACGGGTGGCGAACTACGTCGCCGCCATTTTAGTAGGAGTCAAAAAAAATCTTTAATTTATTGTATAAGTACGAGAAATGCTCCAAACCATGGGAAAGAACTGGTTCCTAGCACACGGCTTACGATATTTCAGGCACCTCTGGGCTGTATTGATTTATATTGTAACTGATTTTTTATTTATATATTTATTAGTGGAAACAGTCATGAACTTTTTTCCCGTGTCAAGTAACATATCCAGGTATACAATCTTCAAGCAGCAAGACTTCATAATTTTGGTCGACAGTACAACGATAGTTGACTTTTACTGAAGATTTGCTGGACTGATGTTGACTAAGCGAAAAGCACAATTTGGGTTTTGAATTGAATTTTCCAATGACTGTACACTCTCAGGAGCACTTGCTGCATGATAAAGTATCAATATTAAACATCAAAACTCCAAGTATACACAGAAATTACAAAATTAAATAATAACACTACTGCCACTTTTCGAGTTGGCGCCAAAAGTCCATTGTAAGTGATTTCTGCAATAAACTTTTATTATTATTGTGCATGGCAACAACAGCCGTTCTTCTTCTTAGCGTGTCGATGGCTGCCTTAATTTTGTCCGCCCAGAACTCAGCTACGAGTATTGCGTTCTCAGTAGCCTACATTAAGTCCTGTAACGTGCATGAGGAAGGACACGCAGGACACGACATGAGGTGGTTCATTGTTTGTGGAACGGCACCGCATATGCACTCTGCTTTAGAGGGGTTTGTGAATCCCCACCGGACACAGTTGTCCTTGCTCCGGCCGACCCGAGTTCGAAGTCTATTCAAGCACTTCCAGGTTGGCCACGGCAGCTCGTGTCCAGGTGGGAGATTCTCGGATGGCGGAACAAATGGCGTGGGGAGCGAAACACTGTCCCGCCACAGTCTAATTTTGGCCGGGGTTCGATCGTTAGTAAACGGCAATAGATGTAGTCTCACTTGCGTGTCGCGGCTGTCGCTGGGCGCGTGGCTCCGGCCGCGCAGCTCTTCGTTGAGGCGCGCCGCCAGCGACGTCGCTTCGTGGCCGCTCACCGTGTAGTGCAAATTACTAAACGAGAAATCTTTCAAATTTAATAACACTGCAACACATTGCCGCGTTTCGGCCTAAAGGGCATTGAGAGCTATTGTAATCACTGGGCATGTGAAACTTAAGAACCGACGTCTGTGGGGGACGGGCGCAGTGTGGTGCCAAGCAGAAATATTTTTGGGTGACACAGCGTCGCTATGGGCGGGCGTTGCACTTACCATTAGGTGAACTTAAGTTACGAGACGAGCGAAACGTTCACCTGATGGTAAGTGCAACGTCTGCCCATAACAGATACTGTGTTACTCAGAATATTTCTGTGTAGCACCACACTGCGCCCGTCACCTTGAGACATTAGTTCTTAAGTCTCATATGCCCAGTGATTACGGTAGCTCTCAGTGCCCTTCAAACCGAAACAGTAATGTTTGCACACTACTGCTTCACGGAAGAATATCTGGCCCTGGGGTGGTACCTACCTAGACGGACTTCTGCATAGGAATCCTACCACCACTCTCTCTCGTACCTTTCTCTAATAAAAAAAGACGTGGATGATGTTCCATCAATCAAAATCATATAATTCATTTTACTACGTTAAGGAAGTAAATAGATTGTTCTCAGAACAAAATACAAGCAAAGCACTTATTTAATATCAAAGTTATGCCCTACAATAGGATGTCTCCTGTATAGTGGGTGTTTTTAAAGATATGAATTTCACATGCACAACACAGCCAGGCCCCGAAAAACCAACAATATGCGTTTTTGCACAAAGGTTAGGCCTGGCTGGTATTCGAACCAAGGAACCGCAGCAAAGCAGTCAGTTACTCTGATCGCAAGGCCACGCGGTCGTCAATGACTCAAAACTATTTAGTAGAGATGAATTAAAATTTGGTATTGAATTTGGTTGATGTCATATTGATGACACGTGGAGAAAAGCGGAAAAAACGTATAAATCTCAATGCATGAAAAAGATAAAAAAATTTCGTTCTTGCTTACCATATAGGGATAGGATCGGAAGGCCTCAGTTTAGACTTTGAAATATTCTTAGGTGAGAAAGTGTTATCCATGTCATCTAAACGGTCCTGTGATAATTGAAAGAAAAAATAATTAACAAATATTAATCAGAATGCCTAAGAAACATTTGATAAAAGTGACGGAACGAGCAAAACGTTCACATGATGGTAAGTGCAACGTCTGCCCATAACAAATGCTGTGTCACCCAGAACAATGTGACACCACAAATTGCCCGTCACCCTGAGACATCAGTTCTTAAGTCTCATATGCCCAGTAATTACGCTAACTTACAGTGCCCTTCAAACCGAAACACAGCAATGCTTGCACACTACTGCTACACGGCAGCATAACTGGCCCTGGGGCCTACCTAGACGGGTTCCTGCATAGGAACCCTACCACCTCTCTCTCTTAAAATGCCTAGCTCCCACAAGGTGCTTATATGCAAAATGACAATATAATAATGGATTATTACGGAGCACTGTAAATGATGCCACATAGTGCGTTCTTGACTAGTGATCCAGTTTTGTATCATCATCATCATCATCATTTCAGCCAATCACAAGTCCACTACTAAACATAGGCGTCCCCCATTATTGCCACAAAAGTTTGTAGCACTAATTTTGGAGGGATTTTGCCATAGTAGCCACGTTTGGCAGGCGGGTTGGCAACCGCAGTTTATTTGTTCAGATGTTCCAGGAAGATGCCGTTCAAGGAATACACCACAGTAGATCGGTTTGAACACAGAGCACATGATACTAGAATGACGTGCGCAATACAAATGTAATGCCAAACAGAATTTACCAATACAAAGTTCCAGGTGACATCGCACCCATCATGGATACCTTGCACCTATCACAACACATAGCATTTAAAAGTCATGTGAACGATTAGATTGTTTCGTCCTATTACAAAATTAATGTCTTACCGGTTGTAGTGTTTCCTGACTGGCCATCTGATCGTCTTCCACTTCCTCCTCGATACATTTCACTTCATCAGAAGAGCTCTGCTGTGAACATTGCGCAAGTGAAGTCAGTTCTTTATTTAAAATTTGATTAGCACACCAGATTCCTACAATTAATATTCGTACGTCTTAAACAAAATATATATAGTGAAGTAAACCTGCTAATTAGAGGTTGTATTTTATAAACGATAGTGATACTTAGGAACCCCATCTATTAGAAGTCTGTGTTCAACAGTGGACTGTTTACGGGCTGATGACGGCGAATAAGACTAAGCCTACTTGAATAAGAGTATTATTTTACATAGTTTTCTTTGTATTGTATGTTTTGTACCAATCGGATAGTGTGGTGGAGCTTAATAAAATCTGCCAACCGTCACATTTCATTGGTGTTATAAGTCGTCCAAGAATTTTTATACAAAGAAAGGGGCAAACGAGTAAACGGTACTCACCTGATGGTAAGATCACCGCCATTAACAAAAATCCGAAAACCATAGGAATTACAGTTGCGTCGCCGGTCTTTAAGAAAGTTCTCCAAGTTATATTTTGGAAAGAGTGCGCATACTAGGAATTCAATTACAATGTGGGTGTCTTCAAGAGAAGAGTGAATAAGCTTCTTCTAAGCTAGTGCGTTTACCATCCAGAACTACATCGCCACTTAGAATTAGGTGGGATCGTAGTGAAGCACTAGCATGTAAATTTAAAAAAAATTGTCCCTAAGTATTATTGGGTCGGAAAATCGATATCGCGGGCGGCAGCAAATTCTACATTCGTGCGTAGCATAAAACTTTTCTAAAAGCGAACAGTGGTGAAATGCCAACCGCCATTGCTTCTGATGGTGGCGAAATAATCAACAACCTTGAGAAATGTCACACCAAAAATTCGGAGAACTACTACTGAGCCCCAATTCTGCTATTTTATAAGAAAAACTATTATGATGCCATATCATTATCATTCTATTACAATCGTTGCTATTTTCCTATGCCTCTAAATTTTCAATGGCATGATAAAGACGTGATAATGGCATCGCTTAAAATTGGTAGGTAGGAATCTAACCAGTGTAGCCATTAAAATTGTAAATTGTAAATACCATGACGTTCCAATTATTTTTAGAATATTATACAAATAAGAGATAAGAGAATATGAAATGTGACCTTGGCTTCACAATCGTTTTACGATGGTCGCCATTGTCATATCAATGCAGATCATTTTAAAACGATGTGTTAGTAGAATACCGAAACTTGTTAATTTGAAGCGATTGGTTTAGTAGATTGGGACCCTGGTACGGCGATCGGCCTTCCAAGTGTGGTGATTATAGCCAATTCTCCTTGTTGGGAGAGACCTATGTCTGGAGAGGTGGACTATTGAAAGGCTGATAAAGAGGCAGTGTCTCGGTACCGAGTTGTTGGTGGTGGAGTGGTTGCGGCTGTGCGGACGAAAGCCCGGGCCGGGCGGCAGGTTCTTCTGCACGCAGCAGTTCACGCCCGGGCTGAAGTGCAGCTCCACGTGGAACCTGTACAACCGTAGCAGTAGCATTATACAGAGACCTACTGCCGCTCTCGGAGACATCTGGCGATTACTTTAGCAACTTCTTAGTACATACATACATACATACATACATATATACATACATACATACATACATACATACATACATACATACATACAGTCTCGCCTTTTTCCAATATAAGGTGGGCAGAGACCACAGACGTAGCCCACTTTACAACCCCGCGTGAAACGAGACGTGACGGGTGGCGAACTACGTCGCCGCCATTTTGGTACGAGTAAAAAATATTTTATTCCCCATTTCGTTCCCACAAGCAGTATAGTAACAGCATTACATATTATATGTTTTTTTTTTTATTGTATAATGTGACGAAACGAGCAAAACGTTCACCTGATGGTAAGTGCAACGGCCGCCCACAACAAATGCTGTGTCACCCAGAATATTTCTGTGTGACACCACACTGCGCCCGTCACCCTGAGACATCAGTTCTTAAGTCCCAAATGCCCAGTGATTACGCTAGCTCACAGTGCCCTTCAAACCGAAACACAGTAATGTTTGCACACTACTGCTTCACGGCAGAATAACTGGCCCTGGGGTGGTACCTACCTAGACGGATCCCTGCATAGGAATTATTATTATTCATTTATTATTTTCATTCCTACTATTCTGCACGTAAAAAGGCTGTCCGTGCAATACCTTAGTCTGCCGAACACCTATCGGCGACCTCTTTAGTACTGGTTTAATATAACAAAACAATAGTACGGAGCTGCTTAAGCAACTGTCAACCGCCTCCGAGTAAGGCAGCTGGTATTTAATTATTAATTAACATTAACACAATTAGACGTTTGCCGGGATAGGTGAATTCATTATCCCATCCCGTTAGAAGACCGTCGTCATCAAATTACTACCATTATGGAAAAATTTATTTTTATGAAAACTAAGCTATAAAACTAATAACTCTACTACTGCTTGCCACGGGACTAAATATAAGTAATTTTATTTGTGTAATTTACCTTTCCTCTGAACAAGGATCTTTAGTGGGATCCTCGTATAGCATGACAACGATCTGCGACATGTAGTTCAACTCGGACACCATCGAAACGTATTCCATTGCACGACGCCACTGCTCATCTTTCAATACCTACGAAATATAGATGCATATAGTTAATAGAATCAGGCGTTACTTTGCGGAAATCCATTATAGAAAAGGAGAGAAAGTTAATTTTCTAAGATCCGCATGCAAAATGTAAAATGGTGTGTATTACCTGGTTTTGAAGAGCACCGCCCGCCCTACCGGGAGGGCTTATTAACTTTTTTAGATTTTTATTTTATTATTATTATTTATGATTTTTAGATTAACTTTAGAGGGCAAAAATTAACTTTCTCTCTTTTACAATAGATACATATGAAAAAAAAAATTATTTATAAAAAAATATTTTCCCCCATACATTTGTATATACGGACATCGCACGGGCACATAACCGAATAAGCATGTATCATAGTTCCATAAATTGTTTTTCATTTTTTCTTTCTCATTGAGATAAAATTATTGTAATTCCTTATTGAGAAAGATGCAAACAAGCTTCAAATGACAACACGTGTATTTGATATTTAGTTTCCCTAACGACATTGATATCCGTAGCCAATTATCGATGTCAGCTGGAATACAATAGACATGTAACGTAATACCATTTAAAATATTTACGCTAGCTTCAAATGTTTGTATATATAGTTTACCATGGTAACATTAATTATAATATTCATCCAAAAATCACATAAATATTGACATCATATCGACATTAGTGTGATAGATTATAATTATTTTGATGGCATTTGAATGATTAGCTTTTATTTAATTAAATAAACAATTACACAAATAAGTACATTTGTTAGAGAGAGTGAGAAAGATAGATAAGACATCGTTCACGGTTGTTACTCACTATTGCAAGTGTCTTTTGTTGTGATATCAGTTTGTGGATTTTAAAGTATCGACACAATCAAATTAATAGTGGTATGGTTAATAGTGGTTTCCCTACTTTGGAGTCGTATCTTCCATTACGCATAGCTCTAGTTTTACCAAGTCCAGTGTGACAAATTTCGGGACGAAAGGTAAAAATAATCGGGAATCTGGTTTTTAAATTGGGACAGCTACATTGGCTAAAAAGCAGGTTTTTGCGAATCATCATTTAAACAGTATTTATAGAAACTAGATAAATTTAAAGGTTAGTGAAAAATAGGGACATTTGGTGTCCCGATCTAGGGTAAATTAGGACGTGTCAACAGAAACCTGAAAATCGGGACATCCCGCCCAAATCGAGACACTTGGCAAAGACATATAGCTCTTTTGCATTAAAAGAACTATTCATTTTCAATTATAGATATAATAAATAAGCTGCGGTAGCCAATCTGCCTGAGATTGGCAACCGCAGTTTATTTAATCAGATGTTCCAGCAAGATGCTGCTGCCCATCTCCTGGTTTTCATTTTCCCTCTGTCGACTTTTACGACACCCACGGGATGAGATGGGGTGGTAGATTCTCTTAAGCCGCCACCACACGTGATGTACCTTTTATTTTATTGATTGAATATTGTTGTATTGATTATGTTTGGTTGTAACGAAATTTACCCTATTAAAAAAAATTTGCATGCTCAAACATGCAGCAAACATGTGAAACAATTATACTATATTATACCATGTTTTGAGCAAACGAATTACTCGTATCTTATCAACAACAACAAGTCACTCCAACAGTTCCATTCATATTTATAACTAAACCTGAAATTTTTAACAAAAATTTCGAAATTTTTATTAGATAAAGTCGTAAAACGAGCAAAACGTTCACCTGATGGTAAGAGCAACGTCTGCCCGTAACCTATGCTATGTCACACCGAACATTTCTGTGTGACACCAAACTACGCCCGTCACCCTGAGACAATTTCTTATGCTCAGTGATTACACTAGCTCACAGTGCCCTTCAAACCGAAACACCGTAATGTTTGCATACTGCTTCACGGCAGAATATCTGGCACTAAGGTGGTACCTACCCAGACGGATTTTTGCATAGGAATTCTACCACTAGTAAAGATTTATAATTATATTTTAATTATTGACCATTAAATCTTTTATAACTGTATTATACACATGTGTTTTATTAGTTAAAAATAATTAAGGGTGTCACACTCTTAGGGAATAAAGAAATGGTTAAGTTTTGTATAGCTGGTGGTGGTGGCTTAAGAGAATCTACCACCCCATCTCGTCCAGTGGGTGTCTTGAAAGTTGACAGAGCGAGAATGAAAGCTAGGAGATGGGCAGCAGCACCGTCTCGGAATATCTGAATAAATAAACTGCGGCTGTCAACCCGCCTGCCAAGCGTGGCAACTTTGAGGCCCATATTCAGTGGTGGACTAGTAAAGTAAGTAAAGTAACAGTCTATAAATGTTCCACTGCTGAGCACAGATCTCCTCTCATTTCTGAGTGGATTTTGGAGCCGGGAAGGGTCCGCCACGCTGCTCCAATGCGGGTTGGCGGAATTCACATGTCCTCGAAATATTTCTATTCCTCGGATATGCAGGTTTCCTCACGATGTTTTCCTTCACCGCTAAGCACGTGGTAAATCAGCACTTAAAATTGTAGAACAAGTACCCAGGTTACTAGCTTACTATGAAATTAAAGGCGAGCACCAGGCCCCTGAGCTACCACGGCATTAGTGGACTAGCGATAGGCTGAAATGACGATGACGACGTATAGATGGTGGTCGATACTCACGTCGAGCAGTCCGCCGAAGCGCAGCACGGTGAGCAGCGAGTGCACGTGGCTCTCGCTCGTGAAGTACAGTCGCGTGCGCACGTGCCGGCCCGGGCTCGACACGCCGTGACTGTACCTGCGCCGTGCAACGACACACCTCACTGAGCTAACGCACAACAACCGCTTATAGTACAATTGTGACGACCGCGTGGCCGCCGCTACGGTCAGAGTGCCTGACTCGTACGTCACGGGTCCCGGGTTCGAATTCCAACCAGCAACCAACACAGTGAATTGTTGGTTTGAAAAAATCATAAGCGCCTGAGTGAAATTAGCTGGGATGGGTGCGCGCAGATTCATTCAAGAATGCGTAGTAAGTTTTTTTTCTGTTTTTTGAATAAAGTGAGGTAACGAGCAAAACGTTCACCTGATGGTAAGTGCAACGTCTGCCCATCACAATTGCTGTGTCACCCAGAAAATTTCTGTGTGTCACTACACTGTGCCCATTACCCTGAGACATAGGTTCTTAAGTTTCATATGCCCAGTGATTACGCTAGCTCTCAGTGCCCTTCAAACCAAAATACAGTAATGTTTGCACTACTGCTTTACGGCAGAATAATTTGCCCTGGGGTGGTACGTACCTAAACGGATTCCTGCATAGGAATCCTAGCACCTAAGTTCATTCAAATAGCACTCTCATTTCTTTCCTTACTCTAACTTTTGCTTACTGCGCATGTATCCAAGTGAACTTATTTAATTGAACCAAACCGATACGATCGAAGAAAGGTTTGAAAGCACTTTCAGATACAATGAATTCAAAGTTACAAAACAAACAAACATAAAAACTTAATGCTGGTTACTTGCACAAATAACTGTGTAGATGGAATCTGTGCCCGGGACATAATAAGACAGTTAATTAGGTTTTGATTTAGTCATATATATGCAAATATTGTTACCGTACTGCATAAACAATTCAAAAGTAAAAAAACAATACTGTGTATAATATGTAATTAGCATTCCATTAAATATATTGGACCCTTAGGCAGTTAAACAGATACCATATAATAATGTCTGCTGAAAATCGATTTCCTTACCATACCTTGGATTTAACCTATTAACTGTCTCTTCACCGGATTCTTCAATATTTCTTTGCAAGTCCGCCCTTATTTTTTTCAGAAGTGGCGTGCAAATACCCTGTCCTATTGTCAGTTTTTCTTGCATAGTAAGGCCATATTCCTAAAAACGAAACATATTCTTTGTAGTATCTGAATTAAAATTTCTCTACTCTCACACACGCATGGCAACAGGCCGGCCACCGGAGAACCGATAATCGTTGGGGATGGAAGGTTCTCGAGTGGAAGCCTCGTATTGGTAAGCGCAGTGTAGGGCTACCCTCCACTAGATGGAGCGGCGACCTTGTGGCAGTCTATGGTGGAGGGTTGTGTTCAACAACGGACTATGATGAGGACTACGGAAGCACGCCTGCACGCACGCACGCACGCACGCATGCACGCACGCACACACGAATTCTGGTTCACTAATGTTTTTAACTACAAATACCTAAAAATTTAACACAACAAGAAACCTAATATGTTTTTATTGTATACAAAAGTAACAATGGAATATCAAGAATTAAACAAATTGTCGATAATAAAGATGGCGGAAATAACCCGACCAATTACAATGCAAAATGTTCGCAATAATTGTAGCCTAATTTGGTAGTTTTAAAATGTGTTCGAACTTTGAGAATCACTTCTTTTTTATGGTTTGTTTAACTTTTCTTTCGCGGCTCGCTAAATAGACTACAGAAAAAACCAATTTAAAATCAAATAAGAAATGAAATGGTAGTTAGTACCACGCTCTGACTGAATATGCTGCATTTCATATGGTAAGTGACGAGAGCATGAGACTCAATTACTCGCAATAAAGCGTTCAATCTTAATCCTACAGAGTGACGAGACTACATTTTGCTTACTTATGGAGGATGGCTTTAGTTAGTAATATAGCTGTAGAGATGCTTAGATGGTTTGGACACGTAGAGAGGATGGATGAAAGAAGATTGACGAATTAGATTTTTGAGGCGAGTGTGAATGGGCAAGTCGATAAGGTATGCGAACATATCACGATGAGATCGAAGTCGTTTTAAGGAAAGGCTGGAAAGATGTTGTGTTTGCCTACCCAAAAGGGAAAGAGGCTGACTCTATGTATGGCTGTACTCTATGGGTTAAAGTAATCACAAAGTGCAAGCTCGTTTATCACCCTTACAGAGATATATTATAATTTAATATAGCAATATTTATCTTAATCTATGATATTTTAAATAAAGTAAGGAGATATTATAGTTGAATGTATCAAATCAAAATATTGCCGTGTGGTGAAGGCATAAGAGAATCTACCACCCCATTTCATCCCGTAGGTGTCTTAAAAGTCGACAGAGGGAAAATTAAAACCGGAAGATCTGAATAATTAAACTGCGGTTGCCAACCCGCCTGCCAAGCGTGGCAACTATTGCAAAATTTATTTATTGCGAAAATGATTATTAAAATGTTAGCGTTAGAATGCTATCCTTTACTATAGTACAGCGTAAGGATGGAATATTGCCAACATAGCTAATATCAAATTAAAAAAAATATTGCAAAGAAACTCTGATCTGAGAGTTGCGCTAGAACTGTTAACCAGTACAACATAAATACTTACTTGCGGTATCACAATATCCGCCAAATACTTAGCGTACATATACAACTCCTCAGCCTGGTCGAACTGCAGCGTGTGCTGGTTGTGTTGCAGGTCGTACTTGATGCAGTCGTAAATGTCCGGTATTTTCGATATGTCGTAAGTTTTATTCTTCGTGCAGAAATCTTTTTCTATCTTCCCCCAACGTCGACCCATCAACTCCCATGTTTCACCATGATACAAAATTGTATCTGTAATTTAAAAATTGTCATGTTGTTTTTTTAAGTAAGGAAAATGCTAATCAGAGGGAAGGCAAAATTTTGCCTCATCAACTTAAGCTTTTGAAATGTTCAAAGTCTGCTTGTAGGGGTAATGCACTTATACATATAAATGATAAGTATCTAATTTGCATCTCTGTCTGTAGAATGTTTAAAAAGAGGTAGAAAATTTTCTCTTCACGTATTAATATATAGACTAGTACAAATACTTGGCGTTGCCTGGGGAGCTCCACGTTTCCTACGTGATTCTATACCCCTTCCTATCTAAGCTGGAGCCTCACTACGGGAGAGGAATTGAAAATAAGTGGTGGGGCAACGGTTTCCAGCGATATCTCGAGTAGTAGCGTGAGCATATAAATAGAATAAATTAATTAACTTAAAATTTATTTAAAAAGTTAAATAAAACATAGCCAATGGCACTTCTGGAATCCTAAGGAACATTCGAAAACAAGTTTTATTAAAATCTGTCAAATGGATTATTAGTTAAATCGGAACAAACATACATACAAAGACTTTTATATTATAGTACAGAGCTGAGATGAAACTTATATAGAATATAGAGTACCTTTGGTCTTCGGGTCGTCCTTCTTGGCGAGCACGATGTGCACGAGGTGCTGTATGAGCGCGTGCACGTGCGCGCAGCAGCGCACGGGGTTGCTGACGAGCTGCATGGCGGCGCTGATGCTGAGCGACGCGCACGGGTTGATGCGCGCGCGGTCCTCCTCCGTGAACTCGCGCTCCACCTGCATCGCCTCGTGCAGCCGCGCCTTCGCCCTGCCGCCGCACCCAAACACACATTTGAAGACCGCAGGGAAAATAGGAGGAATGTCACAAACAGACTGCTGGTAGGATTCCTATGCAGAACGTCTAGGTAGATACCACCCCAGTGCCAGTTATTCTGCCGTGAAACAGTAGTGTGCAAACATTACACGTTAAAAATCACGATTAATCACGATGGGGTTAATATGACAATCACATGTGTTTTTTCGTGCGACGTTAAAATATCAATAATAAAAAATATAAGTAAAAACTTACGACGTATCGCCGAGTGGCCTCAAAACCTCACTTGATTAAAGCATGACCCCTAATTGAGAATAAATGTTTTAAACCTTTGCAAGAACTATATTTATGTCATTTTATTATTAATAAAAATGAAAAAATCAGCTTCGACATCCCCATCTTTTTCCGGCACGTAGTATTTGATTGTTTTGACTACACCTGTTTTATCCGGTTCAAAGATTGATCAAATAGTACTAAATGTATAATAATAACTACTACTTTAAATGGCTATTCTCAATTTTCACGAAAAGCAACCCTCCTTTTTTCACTGTGGTCTCTCTCATTTGTTTTTTTTTTACCTAGGAGAAAGTGAGGAATCGAGCAAAACGTTCAACTGCCAATATGACAATTTGCCGAATTTTGTGTCACCCACAAAATTTCTACGTTGCACAAACATACTCGTCCCCATGAGACTCATATACCCATTAATTACACTGGCTCTCAGTGCTAGTAACATAATAACTGGCCCTGCGGTGGTACCTACCTAGACGTATTCATGCATAGCAGTCTTACCACCAGTAAGTTTGGTTTGTGGTTTATCTATTATATACAGCTAGTAGTATTCCTGTGGAGGAACCCATCTAGGTACGACCGCAGTGCCAGTTATTCTGCCGTCAGACAGTAGTGCGCAAACATTACTATGTTGCGGTCTTACAGTACTCGTTAGTGTAATTATTGGGCATATGAGATTTTTCAAGACAAGAAAATCGTTCACCTGATAACAAGCGTCTGCCCATAACAAATGCTGTGACACCCAGATCATTTCTGTGTAGCACACACACACCCGCCCCCTTGAGAAATAAGTTCTTAAGTCTCATATACTCGTCTTAACCTACCCGCGCCCGATGTAGCTCTCATGCAATATAAAAGAGGCAGGTTAGCTAGAGTCGGAGATACAGACACAGACTGAAAACCAACTAAAACCAACAATTTGTGTTTGTGGACAAATTTTGGGCCCGGCTGACATTCGAGCCCAGGACCTGCAGTTCAAAAATCAGGTACTCACTAGGCTCGGTCGGGTACACACGCATATACTATTCACTGTTAAGCGAGCTATAGAGGTAAGGCCACACTTTGTTACAGCTGGCTGACATTGTATCAGGGCCTTCACACACGACGACTTTTTCACGCACTGTTGAAGCGCGTCATACTAAACTAAAGCACCTAGCGCGATACAGTCGCATTCTATTTACATTTGCACATGTTCATAAGTCAAGTCCCGCATGTTCGTGAAACTCAAGTCGGCGCGTGTTCGTGAAACTCGCGTCGACTATGTACGAAAATATCGTAGTGTGCAAAGTCCCTTAGTGGCCCGGTTCCTATAATCAAATAACAGTCATTGATAACATCTACTATGATTCTTTGCTACGAATAACGAGATGTTACGTATCGCTTCACAACTTTGACACGTCATCTACCAGCTAGTAAACGTAAAAAAATTATACTGATCGGAAGGAGAACGCTTAATTTAGTGAATATAGGAACCGTACGTTAGAAGTGACTTTCTTCTTAAGAGATACTTAAATATTTACAAACATACATACAGTCACGCCTTTTTCCCATAAGGGGTAGGCGGAGACCACGCCCTCGCGGAAAACGAAACGTAAAGGGTGGCCAACCACTACGCTGCCATTTTGGTACAATTCAATAAATTCTTACTCCTCATTACCTTTCCTAGAGCTGTATTGTAACAGCATTACATATTATGATATGATTCGGCACAAATAAAGTTTATCCGTACAAAACCGTAACAAATCCGTAAAAAACCTTACGTCGCCTTTTACGACATGGCGGTAGAAAAGAGGTAGGTGCTATTCCACTCTGCCGGACATCTACTTAAATATTAGTTATAAACATATGTCTCTCTCTCATATTCAAAACTTATTGATAAAAACTTCAAATAGTACTAACAGTTTTAGAAATCGTATAAATTAATAAACTATTCTAATAAAATAAAAAATGACGGAGGGGTTTGGCTTTTATTAACACACTAGCAGTTGATTGATGATATTAATAAAAGAAATCTTGACACAAGGACACTATTTCAGGTTAAATCTACAACTAGATACTTCTTGTAAATGCAATGTTTGTCATTGTTTTTTTTATAGGAGAAAGTTACGAGACGGGGAAAGCGTTCACCTGATGGTAAGTGACCTGAAGTCCAACGTCCCATAACAAATGCTGTTTGTCAACTTCTTCTTCTCTTGTCTGTGTGACATTAAACAGCGTTCGTCACCCTGAGATATCAGTAAGTCTCATATCATATCATACCACTAATTACTCTAGCTCTCATTGCCCCCTAGACCGCAACACAGTAATGTGTGCACACTACTGCTTCGCGGCAGAATCCTGCATAGGAATCCTATATCCAGTCAATAATAGGTGAAAAATCGCCGACTTCAATTCCTTAAAAAAAAATCGGACTTACATATTTTGCACTTTAGAAGAATCGCAGTCATTATCCAGCAGTCCATTAGTGTTTGCAGATTTCACCATTTGCACCAAAATTGGCGTCAGCTCGCCCTCTAAAGCGAGCAAGCCTTTCGCAAAGGCAGCGGCCGTCATTTGCACGCGGCCTTCGTCTGACGCGTATATCTTCAGATCGTGACGGAAGGTCGAGTGTAGGCGAAGCAAGCCCAGGCCTTGAGTTCCTCCTTCACCTGAAACCAGTGTGGGCACACCCAGATGGTTATCAAGATGAAGGAATAAGTACATTATATATATTACATACAGTCACGCCTTTTCCTATAAGGGGTAGGCAGAGACCACACCCGTACACTTTTCGTCCCCGCGGGAAACGAGATATGACGGGTGACGAACCACGTTGCCGCCATTTTGGTACGAGTCAAGAAATTCTTACTCCTCGTAGCGTTTCCAGGAGCAGTATAGCCACAGCATTCCATAATATGGTATTATCCTGCTGGGATAAACGCTGTCCGTACCATACCTTAGTCGCCACGTACGTCGCCTCGGTAGGGAAGAGGTAGGTGCTATTCTACACTGCCGGACACCTATCGGCTATCGGAAGAAATAAGTGCAAAAAAGTAAAGTAAGGTCTATAAATGTCCCACTGCTGAGCACAGGCCTCTACTCATTTCTGAAAGGGTTTTCGAGCTAGGAAGAATCCGCCACGCTGCTCCAATGCGAGATGGCGGAAGACACATGTCTTCGAAATATTTTTTATTTCTCAAACATGCAGGTTTCCTCACAATGTTTTCATTCACCGCCGCAAATTCGAATTTAATTACAATAACTTGCTGTTCTCCACGGCTTCACCCGCGTAAAATGAACCCACATGATTGACGTACAGCATGTCACTTCTCAGACCTGAGCATTAACAGTTCGGCCCATCCAGTCTTCGGTTTTCAGTCTGCGGCTCCTTGAAGCCCTTCTTCTATAAACGGACAATCTAATGCAAATAGAATTTATTAAATCGAATGAGTATTTCCTAAGATTACCGCGTACAAACATAAAAACTCTGCAGCTTTATTAAAGCAGTAAGATTTTTTTAAATAAATAACTATCGTCATATTCTAAGTAATCCCCTGCTGGTGGTCCAAATGCTTGTCCTAAGTCAAGGAGGATTCGCGGTAATCGCCCAGACATTATTGTTTGTTCGGCGATCGTAGTATCCCGTCACCGATCTGTGTATTTTCTGTCTGACATTTTTGAGAATCTTGTATCGGGCATAAGGCAGAGATTTCTACGGCATTTCTCTTTGTCGATGGTAACAACACTTACGGACGATGTCAGGGATACATATATACGCGCCGCCTCCATAAAAATATGAAATAATAATTTCAACCAACGTAATGTTAATTTCATACCTTATCTTCTGTGTCGTAGGTGCGTTTTACAGACTAACACATGCACTAGCACCGAGACAACTGTATACCATACAGACATGAGTAACTTCTGAATGAGTTGACCGATTGAAGTCATATTCCCACAATATGTTTCCTTTGTTGAGACGATGGTTTATAACTATGGTAGGATCCCATAGGTAACGCTGTAGTCAAACTAGTACCAAAATAACTCATATTGATTTTATTTTAACGCCACCACTAGCTCTGTGTACGATCCACTTCCATATGAACTTACCGGGTATGTGTCGGCCCTGTCCGCCGGGATACATGCAGCGGAACATGCGGCCCAGCTCCTCGGCCTGGATACGCCCGGCCGGCGTCAGCTCACCGCCCCACTTAAGGATCAGCACTAGCGACGGTTCACCGCCGCTGCCTACTGTAACACAACTCCATGTAATACCTTACTTCCCACTACCAACACAGGGGAACAACTGAATTTTACACGAAGTCCTTACAAATAGGCCGTAGCATCCCGAATATTGATGGTTTTTTTAGTTAGATTATGAGTCGGTTTAAAGTCTGTCGTAAAATTCTTGCCCGATTACTCGTCTGAATTGAGATTGTTATTTTAAAACGAAATAGTACATAGTCGCAGAAAACATAGGTTTAATTTATAAGAAAGGTTCTCGGCAAACAGAGAGTAGAGCAGAGTAGTGCCCCCCCCCCCCCCCCCAAGATGCAAGATGCAGCGACGACCTGCACGGTTTGCAGAAAACCGATGGATGCAGGTGACTTTGGAGCGTGTTTAGTGGCAATCAATGGGGGAGACCTATGTTTAACAGTGGCCTAAGATAGGCTGAAATAATGATGATGATGACCTGTGAGTGACCTGGATTCGATTCCTAGTGCCGGCACCACTTATTAATTGCAATTTTAAGTTCTATCACTGGTTATATCACTGGTGCTCGGCAGTCAAGGAAAACATCATGAGGAAACCTGCATGACTGAGAAATCGATACTAATATTAAAAATAACTCTCTCCGTCCCTCTGTCTGTTTGCGTTTTCACGGTTCAACCGCTGAACCGACCTCGACGAAATTTGACACAGAGATAGCTTGCACACTGGGGACGGACATAGGATACTTTGTATCTCTGAAAATCAACAAGTTCCGACGGGATATTTAAAAACGCTAAATATCCACGCGGACAAAGTCGCGGGCATCAGCTAGTAAACAATATTTCGAGAACATGTAAAGTTCGTGAATTGAAGCAGCGAGGCGAATTCTTCCTCGCTATAAAACTCTATCAAAAATAACCGGAGGCATGTGCTCAGCAGTGGGACATTTATTGTTTTTTTTGTGATTGTAATTGAAATCATACAATAATCTGTGCACGCGATGGTTTATGTAAACTGTAAGTGTACAGAGATTTGATAATAATAAATAAATAAATTGGCTTGTGCTTTACATACAATGTATATTATACATTTAAGGTTTTATCGCAACAATGCCCACAACAGGGAACATGTTAAATAGATTATACGCTTACGAAGTAAGCACGTTTGCTCTTTGTTCGTGTGTTTGTGCGTGTTATTTCATTTCATTAGCACACCGACACCGAGAGTCCAAACTATTAGTGTTCAACAGTAATATAATGTAATTTGTTTTCACATCGAACAATTTTCCGGAAAACCCAAAACGTCACGATAAAACTGAAACAATTATTGACCCCAGTGATTTCATGTGTATAATCATTATTAAACGTCTGCAAGTAGTCCACTGCGAGAGAGACGAGACGTGACGGTGGAGAACCCCGTCGCCGTCATATTCGACCGCGTGGCGTAGTGGTTAGCGTACCTGACTTCTGCACCACCGGTCCTGGGTTCGATTCCCAGCCGGAGGCAACATTTGTGCGAAAACACAAATTGTTGCTTTTCGGGTCTGGTTGTGTTGTGCATGTGAAATGTATGTTTGTAAAACGCACCCACGATACAGGAGAAAATCCTACTGTGGGGCTTCGTTTTTTTAAAAAAATGAAATGAAATGAAATGATATTGGTACGAGTCAAAAAATTCCCACTTCTCATTCCGTTCTCACGAGCAGTAAGTGACATTATGATGTTATTCTTCACGAATACTGACTGTCTGACCGAACCATACAATAGTCGCCTCTTACGACACCTCGGTAGGAAAGAGGTAGGTATTATTCTATTCTGGCGGGCACTTATCGGCGGTCTTTTTATACCTTATACTAATATAATACATATTCATCATCATCATCATCATTATGATTTAAGTCCACAACACGCATGACACAAGTCCACTGCTGAACATAGGTCTCCCCCATATTTTGCCACAAAAGTTTGTTGCTCATTTTGGAGGGATTTTGCCATAGTTGCCACGTTTGGCGGGCGGGCTGGCATATTCATAAAACAACAATAATGCCAGATCTGGAATGTTCTGCCACGATAAAGGGTTCTGTGTTATTTGTTAGTATCCTCCTATTGATTAAAACAAGCTTTGCTACTGACAATAAGTGTTGTGACAGGTTGTGTTGTCGTTATGCAATTCACACCTAATATTTCGATAAACCTACTATTTATAACCTTTCTAAATTTTATATCTATTTAAGTACATACATACATACATAAGATCACGACTGTATCTCATAAGGGGTAGTCAGAGACTGGGCACTCACTGCAAAAACAGATGACTGCCACGTTTTACCTTATTTTAGTAGCTTTTAAATAATATCCGTATCGACAGTCAAACAGACCGGGAAGACGTCTATTTTAATTAATTAATTGAGGATACTAATAGCAACATGGTATCTGAATTCTATGGATAATAATAAGTTTACTTCTGTACCAAAATACATTTTAGTTTTAAATATAAAATATTATTATTTTCGTGCGATTTTTATTAAAAAATAGTCAAATCATCAAAATGTTGCCTAACAGAATGTGATAAGTTCATGAAGGTACCTAATTTAAATCCGTGCACATAAATACGTGACGTATCATCAAACATGAATGTATTTGTTAGCAAAAAAACTAAAATGCATTATAACAAGACGACTACGTTGTTAATTCGATACGAAAACTGGTGCGTTATTCTATTGTACATAAAACGTTTGCATTCTCTTGAATTCATCTACTAACTAAAAGCTTTTCAAACCCATTGTTATCTAGATTTCGATAAGCTAGATCATACAAACACAATTTAAATATGTAGGTAAAAGGCTGAGAGTTGTAGCCTTGCTGCTCAAGGATATTTATGGAAAGTTAATGTGTACAAAGGATTAAAGCGTTTTAACACAGCGGAATACTACAGAGAGCTAATGACACATTTACCTTGGCCTAATACTATAATATGTTTATTATCCTTAATACGGATTGAAAATATGGTATTATTAATCGTAAATAATAATTTTAAAAGGCAATATGATTATACTAACACTATTAAAGATTTTGTTATTGCCGTTTCTAAACGCTTTATAAGTCCACTCATTTGGGTCAACCACACAACAAAAACTGTGAATATTACAAAAGCTTAACACAACTATGTACTCAGCTTTTACAACGTTAACAAATACACACATGATTCACACACACGATGAACAAAATTTCGCATTTCATTATAAATCATTTACCTACATAGTAAATCATTTATTATTCAATGCGATGCGATTATGGCGAGCGGCCAGCCATTTCATTATGCCATTTCATACTTGTAAAAAAATAATAAAAAACATAATCAGCACTCAAATTTGAAAAAAAGCAATTTTCTTCATTCATATGATAGGCAACTTAAATATATCTGTACTTTTCACCACAAGATGTTTATTTTATGTATGTAAACATTATAATTTATTTTCTTCTATGCAATTCAATTAAACTTTTAAATTTTTATTTATTTGCAGAAGGCAAATATTTCTAGTTGATACGCAGTGATAGGTGCAAAGTACAGGGTCAGTTAAAACCTAAAGAGTTATTGTATCCGCTCCACATCGGTTCGTGAAGGTACCGTATGTCATCCGACAAAAAAATATATATTTACGCATGTACATTCATAAAACGTTTTGTTTATAATTGTGAGTATATAAGTGAAGTGTACTCGTGTACGACACTGTAACCGGCACAAGTCGGTGCAGTGCCCGATACGGTAACTGCACAAGCTAGTACAGTGCACACGTGCACGACACGGTAACGGCACGAGCCGGTGCGGATAGGGAGTAAGTAAGCAAAGTGCGAGGCAGACCGAGATGCGCGGGCGGGTTACCGTCGTCGGAGCTGGAGCCCCGTGGGCGGCCGCGCGGCTGGTACTTCATCTGCACCTTGCGGTTGATCCCCGAGAAGTGCCCGTACCTGCCGACAAGACGTCACTTACAAACGCTCGATCTTACTTACCAAAAGATTTACGTGGCATTTTTATAGTCATTGCTTTTATTTTTAAATAATGTGTGTGTATTTTTTTTTGTATACAAAAAAGGTTCACCTGATGCTAAATATAATGTTTGTATACTACAGTTTCGTGGCAGAATATCTGGCCCTGCGCTACTTGTGCCCTTTACTAGACTCTAAGACGGTTTTCAGATATATCATTGTATATGCTTGTCTAAGATTTTAGTCCCACTATGACATCAGAGTATAGCACTGCGCAAAATGCTTTAGTAGTTTTCGAAATCTAAACGTTCGAGCGGACAGACAAGCCGAGGAAATTTAACAATCACAGACTGACACTTCCATTTCATTTATTTGTATCGACAATACAAAAATAATTTTCACTCTCACCTTAAAAATGTTCATAATTAATCAATATATGTATTATAAAACACTAACTCTACAAATAATGGCCTAAGCTATGCTCTTTGAACGGACGTACGTACGTGTAAGGGCATTTCATAGCGTCAAATCAGAGGTTAGAAATAACGAAAATAAAAGGTTACTTTTTACTACATAAACAATTAGGACTTACATCTCCAGTACACTTTTCAGTTGCTCGAGCTTGCCCTGCTTCTCCTCTATCTCGGGGTCGGCGTGACGTGTATGTATGTCGGCTAGCAACGCACGCGCTATATCCAGGATCTCCTGCAACTGCTTCGGACGTTTCAGCTTCACATGACCTCTTTTAAACCCCTCATACTTCTCAAATATCTCGAAAAACCTGAAAGTATAGTACATTTAAAAAATCTGTAGATAAACTATGTGTCTAATGTTGACCTCTAAACTCGAATCATTTAACTTTTTAAAATTGTTGCTGTAATCTCAAATATCCTCGCAAATGTCGGCTAAGAAAAGTGAAATAATTTCGCAGTTTTCGACGAATCGAAGTCGTCTCAGAGACACCAGACCTAAAACATACAAGACCGGTGACAGGCCGAAACGTCAATGGTGAAAAGCGTATGAGGACGAATGCTTGCCAGGTGCGGCAATTACAGGCAGACTACTTACATGTTGATAATGATGAATAATTAATTTCTTCGTGTTTTTAATATTGTAAAAACCCTTCTCTGCCTACGGCACATTTAGAGACATACCAAAAGATATCCATTGTAGACAAAACTGGCAATGAGGATGTTAAAAGGAAATAAAATGTTACTACAAAAAAACACGCTTCAACAACAATGAGCAGATCCTGGTGAGAATCAGGTCACAGTCATAAAATTGCTGTCTTTAATACGTGGGCTAAATAACAAATTATTAGGACGTCTGGAAGTGGGCAAAATTTAACTGGATAATTCTATTACATTCATCAAATCAAGCTAATAAAATATATGTACCTTGGATGGCGCACTTCGACCTTCATCTTTTGTTTAGGCGTCCGATCCCCGTGCCTGATGACAGCTACCACGCACCGGAGCTCCATCATCTTGCCGAAAGTGGTGGGTACAATTGGCGGGTCGTCAAGTTGAAAGGGCACCGACCACGGGATGTGAAGCGTGGGCGCCAGCTCGCGCAAGATCATGTTGCCGAGGATTTTCGCGCAGTCGTCGTAGTACTTGTTCGAGTTCTTCACGAACGAGAAACCGTTCACGTCGCATACGAAGGATTTCCCGTTCGCTCTGCTCATTGAGAGTACATGTTGTGGATGGTAAATGGAATTTATAAAATAAACTAAGCCCTATGATAGGCTGAAATGATGATGATGAATGATACAAGGAAATACTACAATACTATACTACTATTACTACGTCTTCACACCCTAAAACTAGTCTCTTAGTTTATTTTATAAATTAATGCGAATTCCACTGTTGAACATAGGCCTCCCCCATAGATTGCCACAAAATACGGTTCTGAGCCACCGGCATCTATCGTGCAAAACCGTATGTCATCACTGGCAGCACTTCCTTGTATATGAATAAAAAATCTAACCCGAGAATTTACGCTACACTATACTAGACGAAGTTACTTTGTACGATAGGGTACTTTAATCACAAAATGTAATTATGTACTTTATGTATGTACTTAACTAAACGTTAAATATGCAGCACTTTTTTAAAGTTCCAACGATAAAACGTAATTGGTCACAGCCATCTCAGTGTCTTAAAGAACAAAATTCTTTAAAAAGACTTTATAAACAAGCCCGGTGAAAGACAGCAGCGTCTATGTGCGAGGCATCTGATAAGCACCACTGCCACGGCATACCCCACTGTGTATTGTGACGTGCTGGCCAAACGTACGGTAAATTCTAACTCGGTATAAGCCTATATCATCTATAGACTGCTTACACACTGAAGAAGATGGTATATCCAAATGCAGAGGTAGTGAGTCATGGTATTTTATCAACTCTATGACCTGTGTATCCATTGATATACGAAAACTGAAGATACAAAGTTCCATTAAAGAAACACCTCAAAAAGCGTCCTCTATCGATCGAAACCTTTTTTAGGAGTAATTATTAATTTTATTAATATTTGGGAGTAAATTTTTTAACTACAAATAAAGAATGGCATTTAACGATCTGCATAGTACGATAAGTGCCTTGTCTGATATACGAAGTGAATCATAACCATATAAAACCATATAGGAGTATCTCTCTCCCAATCTCTTTGAGAGGTTGTGATAAAAGTCAACTAAGAGAAGTGCAAGAAGACATCAAGATAATGCAACGTCTTAGGAGCGAGGCGCCTGATACTGCATTCGCAAAATATTTACAAATTACCGATTAAAAACTTCAGTTATAAACATGTAGGAGACCATTTGCAACTGCTTCAAAAATACCCGCATATCAAATATGTGCCTGCAAAATAAATACACTGGTATTTGGCTATGAGCCAAGTTTCACCCGTCAAAACATTTTAAAAGTTTTCACTTCAAATGCATAAAAACATTTTTTGCAGCAAATAATCAACGAACAAGAAAAATCTAATTTACATCTTACTGTTATTTAAAAAAGTCATAAATACTATTTTGGACCCAATCGCAAGTTGCAACTCGGGTGACTTAACATTTTTCAATGGTTTTAACGGACTATATTTTTTCTTTCCTTTTAAAGTAGTCGCATGATAAAATTATCTATTCACGAAAACAACTTATGAGAACTTGAATTTTTAATGGAATTTTTAGTGAATGATGATGATAATGATGTTCTCCTAGCCGATTTGGACCACGGCGACAACTTCCGAATACTGTCGAGAGACATCAACTGCGCAGGAGATATTAAAGTGCCACATGTGTACGCGCAAACACAGCCTCCTGTGTTTGCGCGTACACATGTACTCATTCGTCCCAACCTACCCGCGCCCGATGTAACGCTGATGCGATAAGATCGGAGGTAGACTAGGATGCAGTGTCAGAAACACGGGGACACACACAACACAACCAGACCCGAAAACCAACAATTTGTGTTTTAGCACAAATGTTGGCTCCGGCTGGGAATCGAACCCAGGACTCGCGGCGTAGAAGTCAGGTACTCTGACCACTAGGCCTTATATTTGACTAATAATAAAACTATAGAGTTACATAAACAGTGATTCAAAAGAATACTTATTAAAAAAAAGAGTCGTGTTGTTCGATAAAATTTACTAGTGACTAGCTTGACATATTCGCGACGTATTACAGTACAGTTATCTTATTACCAGTTAAAATATCCCTGAAAAATGGTAGAGCATAAATAACTATAGAAGATCTCGTTCCGAAGGCTGGATTTGAAAAAAATAGTACAATAACGTCTTAAAATTACTCACCTCAACAAATCAAAACCGCATACAGTTTGTTTAAACGCCAAGCACACTTTCCGCGATATCAGCTTCTCCTGATTGGACAGTATAACAGGGTATCGGATCTCTTTGCCCTCAGAGTCGCGCTCCACTTTTCCGTCAAGAGCTGGGCTCTTGCGAGCTTCTGCATGCGCATAATCTGGCCCCACCGTATATACTTTCACATCAGTTCCTGAAAAAATGTTTAATCTATGGCCTCATTTCAACCTAACTGACGAAAAAGCAGTGTAATAAGAATATGCTGGAGAAAGGTTGATCATGGCTGATCATTGGCAGTGGCAGCCCTTTTATTATTGTAGAGTCCTGTTGCATCCTAACCTGCCTCCGATATTATCGCTTATGCGTTATATCGGACGCAGGTACGTAAGGACGAGTGAGCGCCTGCATTTACGTATGATGTTTGCGTATATAGTGGCATTATAATAATACTGGCGATAGCTTCCGACGGTATTCGGAAATTGTCACCATGGTCAAAAATTGTTCATCATTGTTCGTTAGTGTTAGCAGTGTTCATTGACCTTCGACCGGGACGGCCTACTTTTTTTTTTTAAACATTATAAGCTAGCGTTTAACTACAAACTCACCTGATGGTAAGTGGCGATATAGTTTTTGTTGGTAGGCACACTAGCTTAGAAAAAGCCTATTCACTCTTCTCTTGAAGACACCCACATTGTAATCGGACGGAAAGACTAATGCAGGCAAATTATTCCAGTCCTTTGCTGTATGCATTATGAACGACGAAGCAAAACGCTTCGTCCGAATGCAGGGTATATCCACAACAAAAGGATGGAAACCCGCCGTGCGTCTTGTTGTCCGATGATGGAAAGGGGAAGGGGGAATTAACTCGTGTAATTCCTTCGCACACTCTCCAAAATGTAACCTGTAGAACACCGAGAGACTGGCCACCCGACGTCTGTGTTCGAGAATGGACAAATTGGTAGTAACCAAGTCAGGATCACCGATTAGCCGCTTGGCCCGTCTCTCCACCGAGTCCAAGGCTGCCAGTTGATATTTAGGAGCTCCAGCCCATATGTGGCAGCAGTACTCTACAAGCCGACCGGACCTGAGCTTTATATAGGGTCAGAAGCTGTCCCGGAGTAAAGTAACGCCGCACTTTTGCAAGAACTCCCAATTTCCTTGCAGCTGCTTTAGCCTTAGACTCAATGAACCGCCCAAAGTTAAGGTTCGACGTGATCTCGACTCCTAATAACTGAAGGCGGTCGGTGTATCCCAGAGATACATTCTGAAATGTAGGAGCCAAGGTGAACGGGCTCCTTTTGGCGGAGAACAGACACGCTTGTGTTTTGGTGGCATTGAATCTCACAAGATTGGTATTGCCCCAGTTAGAGACTGCCTGCAATGTAAGATTCATACGCTCTACCATGGCCTTCCGAGCAGACTGTACTTTATCCTGTCTGGCCTGAACACGCGCCAGATATCTCTCCACAACTGTGCTGTCATCTGCATACCCAAAGATACCGGGCTCGAGCAGGTCGTTTATGTGCAGCAGAAAGAGAGTTGCGGACAGAACAGACCCTTGAGGAACTCCGGCATTAATCGCCATAGCCTCCGACGAGCAGCCGTCAATAACGACTCGCAAAGACCGTTGCCGCAAAAAGTCTTCTATCCAGGCTATCAGTCCAGGGGATATACCATATGAAGGAAGCTTACTAATAAGGCTAGCATGCCAGACCCTGTCAAAAGCCTTCGAGACATCGAGCGAAACCGCGAGTGCTTCACCACTGTTATCGAGGGCCTCACCCCATAGATGTGTGGCATACACTAGAAGGTCCCCAGTCGACCGATTTCGGCGAAACCCGTACTGTCGATCGCTAAGGAGATCGTTATATTCTAGGTATGCCAAGAGGTGCGAGTTCAATATACGCTCCATAATCTTACAGAGTATGGAGGTAATCGAAATAGGTCGATAATTGACAGGGTCAACACGGCTACCTTTTTTGGGCACGGGCTGCACGTTAGCAAGCTTCCAGGATTTGGGCACTATTCCAGTCTTCAAGGAGAGGCGATACAAGCGTGTCAGAACAGGAGACAACTCGGGTGCACAGGTCTTAAGCACTATGGCTGGTATACCATCAGGTCCACTGGCTTTGCTTCACGTCCAGATGTCGCAACGTTTTGAGGACTTCTTTGTTAGTAATGTGGACCTCTGACATTTAAGTACCACAGGGAGGTAGGGAAGTTGGAACTGTGTTGCTTGTGTCCAGACGTGAGTTGCTGGCAAAGAGATTCGCGAACAGTTCTGCCTTCTCTTTTGCCGCATGAGCCAATGTCCCGTCGGGCTTAACCAGCGGAGGCAGTGAAGGTTTATAAAAACTCGCCTCGACCGCCTTGGCTAGAGACCAAAAAGCTCTACTGCCAGATGGTTGAGCAGAGAGCTTCGCGCCAATATGCCTAATGCGTTCGAAACGAGCCTTCCGTAACACCTTTTTGTAAGACTTGGCGGCTAGATTAAAGGCTCTCTTCTTGGATCTGACATCCGGAGTTTTACGGTTTCGAGCGTCAACCCATGAGAGGTACGCCAAATGTTTAAGCTTTTCGGCTTGGGAACATTCGGCGCTGAACCATGGGCGAGCTTTGCCACCAACGGGTACATCAGCAAAAGGAATAAAATATTCCATAGCTAAACATACCACGTCAGTTATAGCATCCGCGCATCTCGATGGATCTCCGGAAGAGAAGCAGACCTGCCGCCAAGGATAAGATGCAAAGAAGTGTCGCATCTCATCCCAATCTGCTGACTTGTATCGCCACACTCGCCTAGTACCATGTGGGTCGAGGTCTGTTGGCGTGTAAGACGATACAGATTTCACCAGACAGTGATCAGAGGTTCCTAGTGGAGAAGCCACCTCTACCTCATATCTGTCAGGATCAGTGGTCAGCAGGAGGTCTAGACAATTGGCTGTATGACCTTCAACATCTGGCACCCTAGTTGCTTGCTTTACCAGCTGGGAGAGGTTTAGCGATAAGGCGAAATTCCTCATTTCCCTCCCAGCATGGTCAGTCTTCTGGTATGGGAACAGCCAATCCTGGTGAGAGGCATTAAAGTCTCCCAGAAAGACTAGTTGTGCAGAGGGGTACCGATGCTGGGCCATATCAGCGGCCTCACTTAGATATTCGTATAACCGAGTTGTCTCCTAGTCACCGCTGTGCGATCGGTAAACACATGCATAAACGATCTAATCATCACCTGTGTCTACACAGCACAACACCCAAATGGTTGAAAAAGTGGGGTCTTCAAGGTGACGGAGACGCTGGCAGCAGATGTCATTGCTGACGTACACGAACGTGACTCCGGCACGAAGGTAAAAGTTGTGCTCCAGCGAGAACCCAGGGTAGTCAAGGATACGCCACATCTAACGGACATCCAATTTGCGTCTCCGTCAGAAAAAGTAGGTGCGGCTTCTCAGTCTCAAGATGGCGATGGACTGCGTCGAGATTTGAGTGCAATCCTCGGATGTTAGAGAGGTGCACTTTCAAGGAGAGGACGTGCAACCGCTGTTTAACCTTACTTTTCTTTTTGGTGCTTTTCATAAATGATAAGTAGTGAATAGGGAAGGAAGATGACAGTTGAACGAGGCGTTGCGTTGATGACCCAACGACACGAAAAAATTTTTGCGTCTATGGGAGCTTGATTTGGAGACTGCGGGGACGCCCGAATCCCCCCAGAGATCGCCATCGGGTCCTCTCACCCGATCGCTAACCGGCACGATGGAGCCACCCAGGGATTTTTCGGCCAGTTGGCGGGGCAGCCTTTCATGAGTAGCTAGTTCACTAATTGGGCCCCCTACTACCTGCGGTCGGCCAGCGGAGCACCGTGCTTCAGATCCCGCTACCCTCCTCAACCAAGCACCCGACACAGCAAAAGTTGACGCGTCGTACCCGGTTCACATACGCAACGCAACTGTTCAGACCCAACTCCCATAAGGCTTCACCTAGCATCTTGCCGGAACACGACGTCATTTGGCGGCATGGCTTTGCTGAGGTGGGTGGTAACTTAAAGCCTGCGACCGAAGCCTACCACCGGAAAGTGGTGCTGCTCGTTTAGCACTACCCAGGGGATACGTGTGAGAGTCAAGATTCAAGTGTTTCTCACGGACGCGAACTTAATAAAATATGTTTGGGAATTTTACCAAACGAAAGTCAGCGCAAAGATGGGTGTCAATGGGAAACAGTTAATGATCATGCAGCCTCGAAAACAACGATGAGAAGTTCACGGTAAAGAATCTCCTCATATTTTTAGCGGATTGCGATGGGGGCGTTTTATGCGTGTATCTCCATGCGAATTAATGCAATTACTTATAAAGGGTACATACATCAAATCCTGGATTTTAAGATGCCACTGTCACCCGAAAAGTTTATGGATATGATTTTTCGAGATTCTGAAGTTTGACTATTGACTACAAAAGGAAATGTACCATCATAAAATTTATTTTTATTGGATTAAGTGATGAAACGAGCAAAGGGTTCACCTGATGGTAAGTGCAAAGTTTGCCCATAACAAATGCTGTGTCACCAGAACATTTCTGTGTGACCCCACCCACACTACGCCCGTCATCCGGAGCCATCAGTTATTAAGTCTCATATGCTCAATGATTACACTAGCTCACAGTGCCCTTCAACCGAGACACTACTGCTTCACGGCAGAATAACTGGTCCTAAGTTGGTACCTACCTAAACGGATTCCTGGATAGGAATCTTATCGCAAGATTACTGGAACAAGAAAACAAAAAGGCGAAATAGACTAGGAAGTGCATTGCGCTTAGAAGACAATACACCTATTCACAAAAGCTATAATTGCGTATTGCAATTGTTGTTCTACATAGTTTCACTTCGTATCGCTATTTCGTTCACACTCGTTATTGCTATGTGACTGAAAAAGTGTGGTCTTAATAATATTAATAAATATCCTCGTACCATCAGTAGGCATAAAATCTTCATAAATAAACGAACCAGTCTTCCTCACTCTAGATTCCGGAGAATATATACTGCTGCGACTGCCAATCTAAAAAAATAAAAATGGAAATCACACTAACATAATTTAAGACTATGCCGTTAAATTTAAAACGATAATCATCTGCACACCTTTCTGAACAGACGTTGACTCCCGCCGCCGGCCGAGGTCGGATAATAAATGTAAATGTTGTGATCTTCCGCCGACACCGGTTTTTCCACGAAGGGTTTGTTAAACACCACACCATTCACTTCCACGTGATCTTCCGATTCCACTAACTCGTGATCTATTCAAAAAGACAATGGTATAGCTTACATACGTAACACTACAAAAGACTAACATATTGTTACAAATCGACAACACATTGCGGTTGATTTTTTTGTAAGGCCATTCACATTACGTTTTGGGTCTGGTGAATCTCTATCCAATACAGCATATCGTGGTATCTCTATCCCTTCGCTCTCCAATATGGCATATACTCTTCTACGATCCTGAAAAAAACAATTTATCACATATCTAATCTTTCGACTTAAAATTGATTTACCTTGCTTTGCTAAAAATGTTAAGTTCTTCAATCAAAACCATTGCTACCTGGATATCATATTGCATGTGAAGGTTGTTGATAACATACGGCTTCCTTAACTTTTCGTACTGAATGGCTTTATCAAGAGGGAAGCCTTTCGAATGGAAAGAGATTAAACAATCGCAGATTGGCCACTCCTCAACTGGTTTCTGCAATCAAGTTATTATTGTAAAATGTGGAGATGTGCGATAAAAATATTTAATTATGTGTTATGATGATAAGTCATTAATAGGGATGAGGTGTAGCTCTGATGAAAATTAGGCAATTTGTTTACGTAATAATCATGCAAGCAGAAATGTGCTGCAAATGTAGTGTGGGTAAATACCATTTTGAACACTTCTAAATTTATAATTGTTAATAGTGAATTTTCTTATCATATATTCATCAAGTAGTGAAACAAAATAAGTATTTGCATTATTAAAATGTAATAAAGACCTATTAAAAAAAAATAACTAAACCCAAGTAGCTTAGTACTGTTAAATATTTTATTCCACTACTGAGGTTAGATATTCAGCAGAACCTTAAGGATAACCTCCTCAGGGAAAACAAGCATCTTGATGTATTCAAATTCATCAAGACGTGTGAGTATTTCTTTCATGGGCTTCGACTGCGACTTCTTAGCCATGGCGCATACGCCGACCACCACTTTCTTGCCCCCGCCATCGCACTGTGAGTCCAGGGACTCGCACAGATCCAATTCGTCCTACAAATGTTAGTCAAAATATAAAAAATTAAACATTATATTTTAATAGTGAACATTACATAAAGTAGATGCGTCTTTTATTCATGATAAGAATTTTTAGGCAAAGTGAGGCAAAATAAATTACAAAAAATAGGGAAAGGGAAATATAAAAGACACCACGAAAAAAATCAAAGTAACCACTGTAAAGCTACACAATAAAATAAATTTTGTTGTGCAGATTGTTATATAGCTATATAACAATCTGCAAGATTTTCAATCTAAACAGCATAGCATAAGCTAAGCTGGATAATGTAATGCATATTTATAGAGTTGCTAAATAACCAGCACTCTTAAGTAGTGAAGAAAATGTTGAAACATGATAAGTTCCTGCTATGATTAATCATAACATATTAAATGAAGCTATACAAATTTACAAGTCAAATACAGGTACAATCTTAATAAAGTTATTTTTATTAATAGCTATTCTCTCATCAACAATGTCATAATATGTATTATCATAATAGGTTATAATCATAATCTTCTAGATTCTAGGATTTTTCACCCATTACTTATATTTTATTTTTATGGGGTCTCTTCCATAATTTTTTTTTTCAGGTAATTGCTAATCAATTACCTGGTTATAAGAGCAACATCTGCACATAACAAATGCTGTGTCACCACACTGCACTCAACATGCTGAGACATCATCAGTTCAAGTCTAAGCCCAGGATGTTACATGTTTGCAAACTACTTCTTGATGGCAGAATGACAATTACATTAATAGGATGCATCTACTAGATGGGTTTGTGCTTAGGAATCCTCCCACTTGTAAAATTGATGAACTAACTAGTGTGGACAGAAGGGATATTGGAGTTTTTTAGATAATTTCTGGATCAATTTTTTTAACTAAGTAAATATATTTTAATATATTTAGCTTCAATTAATAAAATTAAATCAAAAACCAAGCATACCACTGCAAGACTTCAAGATACAGTTAGCTCTTTCTGTGTAGATTGGACCAAAAATAATAAATAAAAGCTGAAGGTACTCCGGGTTAACTATGACATCAGGACTTCTGTCACCTCAGTCCTCCCGTGACCATGGGTGCTGTAAAGCACTCAAAACGTTGGGTTTTAAATTGTCTAATTAAACGCCATAAAATCTGTAAAATTAGTTTCATTCCATTTTTTCAACAATGCTAAACCTAAATTTCTGTAAGCTAAATATGTCTTAACACATCAAAACCAATTACAAAGCAGAGCCCACCAGACCAATTCAAGCCAGAAGATTGAAGAAGCAATAGATCTTATCGATAGGAAGTGCCCTTATCAATCGCTATGTCCATCAACTCTTCATAATTTAACTGAATAAAAAAAATAAAACTGAAAATATTCATACACACCTAGTGGTAGGACCTAAGCAGGAATATGCCTAGGTAGATACCACCACAGTGCCAGTTATTCCGCCATCAAGCAGCAACACTGAAGCTAATGTAATTACAGGGCATATTATATTTAAAAACTGTTGTCTCCTAGTAATGAATGCTGTTCTGTGAAAAGTGGGTGACTCCACATTATTATGGGCATCATCACCTGGTGGTAAGTGTCACTTACCACCAGGTGAATGACATGCCAGTCTTGTCACTTAGTTCCATACAAAAAATAAGGGAGTTTACAGTCAAAGCACATAGACATAACCACACCTTGAAAGAAAATTTTAAACAGTAATCAAATCCTCAAACATGATAAACTTTTGTTAGAGTTATAAAAAGTAAGTAAACATGATCATAACCAACTATTTAACATTTAAACTGTGACAACTGAATATTGTTTTGATCTTAATATAAAAAGTATTTTTATTTAATATAAATTTGTAATCATAAATAACATTGATGATAACAATAATTTATTTACATTATATGTAATTAATAATTGTAAACAAAAATAAATAAAATCATATTTTATGATAAGAAAAAAATTTATGGTTTTGAAAATGTTAGCTCACATCAGGTAAACAATCATCACAATAACAAAAGTCATCCCCATTCTGTTCTTTTTCTTTTTTGTTCCTCCATCTTTTTAGACGCCACCAGTCCTTGAGCCATTGCCACTCCATCACTATCTTATTATTATCACTATTAACACAATTATCAAATTTGATGTGATAAAAGGCTATAGCAGCACCTCACCGGTGATTGGTTACCGGCAATACACACATGATAACTAAGATAAACTTGACAAATTAACATACAACATTACCTCACTTGTCATTGTCATTACAAATGTGGATAGTTATAAATAACCTACGCTCTACATATTTATGATATCTATAAATGAACCTTAGCAGACAGTTTAACTAATTCATACAGCAAGTTCTTGGAACAATGGATTGTATTCTTAAACACACAATTTTATCTGTATATGCTTTGTGAGTGTAGTGGGCAACTAATATTTATTTAAGCTATTCATATTTGCTTAATGTTAGATCTTGTATCCATACAATGAAAAGCATTGTTTTAATTAATACACACTAATTTTAGGACCAAATAAAGCAGTCGAAAACAGTCAGGAACAATTTGTATTTTGCTTACAGGTGATCTTATAGGAACAAGATTCCCATCATCTCCAACATAAAATTGTGGCTGGGTAGCTTGCCGCAAACCTTGATATCCATGTTCAAGCTCAGTGTATGACATTACCTACATAGGCTGGCGTATCTTTTAATTTATCAACAGTCTGAATAAGCTTAAAAAATTGATTTATTTACAATTATTACTTTATTAAGGTTTTAAATTTTTCGAAGAATTGCAATCAATATCTAATAACAGCAGAGATAAGATAATATAAAACAGGAAAAGTAATAATTTTCTGGATTGTAGGTATTCATTTGACACCTTCACCTTGCCTTTTGACATTGACAGATAGCAACCGAATACTCCTATGAACATTTTTATATCTGAAAGTTGTCTGAAAGAAGAAAAACAACCGCGGCTTACAAGTCAGGTACTCTGACCTCTAGGCCACGCGGTCGCCAAACAGTAATTTTTCTACAAGTATTTTTTTTTACAAAGTATGTAGCACATATCTTTTAGCATATTACTTTCAGTATTTTTTATGCTCGTAAAATGATCTGTACTTTCTTAATTTTCATAATTTATTAGGCTTCAAGATTAGTGCTACCAATTGTTATTGCAAGCCATTTTATCATTAAAAGAGCTGTCAAGGGTTTTGCTAATAAAATTTCCAATGTTTAGAGACTTTTTATATATTATTGTAGTCTTCAACATTATCATCCCTAGCCAAATTGATGCAAACGCGATTTGAAGATCACAGTTTCAGACACTGTCAAAGATCTAATTGTTTGATCATTTTAATCATTCCACGCCTAGCACAGAAGTCTGATGAAGCTGATATCCACCATAATATCTTCTGGTTTGTAATATTATAGTCATAGAGCATCGCCAGCCAATTGGCCATGGGGCTCGATTTTTGACCACGGCGATAACTACCAATCACTGTCGGAAGTCATCAATTGCGTAGGATATATTACAATGCCACAAGCGCATGTATGCGCAAAAGACAGGGGCACTTACTCGTCCCAACCTACCGTGCCCGACGTAACCCTCAGCCATAGAGACACAGAGAGAATCACAACGCCCAAAACCCAATAATTTGTGTTGTAAAGTTGCAGCCTATAAATGTCCCACTGCTGAGCACAGGCCTCCTCTCATTTCTGAGAGGGTTTTTGGAGCAAGAAAGAATCTGCCACTTTGCTCCAATGCGGGTTGGCGGACTGCACATACCTTCGAAATATTATTTTTTCTTCACCGCCGAGCACGTGGTAAATCAGCACTTAAAATTGCAATTAACAATTTTAATGGTGCCGGCAACAGGAATCGAACCCAGGTCACTCGCGGTCTATGGAATTTATGGCTAGGATTCAAATACTGTAATCGCTAGTCTACGCGGTCGTCTTTTTTTATAGACTATAGATAGAGGATATGAACTGTATTGCTTTCCCTCGGCAACGCCCATGTTAAGGTGCCGTAAGCAATAGCGCAAATTTATACACACAACAAGACTGATATAACAACATACAGACCCAAAAACCAATAATTAAAAAAAAGTATAAAGTATTCGCGCACATAGGTCCCTAGGCCTCGGGCAGTCTCTGACGGAGTGCTCTTCTCCGCAACAAACGCAGGTTTGTTTGCGGATGCAGCAGAATGATGAATGTCTGAAGCTCTGGCACCGGTGGCATTGTGTCGGGCCCTTCTTGCCCCTCCAAGCTTCGATTTGTATCCCTGGCATGTACACCAGCTCTGTGATTTGGTAGATTCGAGAGATGGTGTCCGTTGGTGTTGGTGTTGCAGTTGCACAAAGTATATTGTATTGCGTGCGCGCCATAGAAACGGCTTGAATTTCAATTTTGAGAATTCTTCGGCGATCTGTCCAGGCTCCGTATCCGTATCCGTTGGCAGGCCGCGGATTGCCACTTTTAGCCCCCGTTGGCCGGCAAAGAGTACGAGAACCAAGCAAGGATATATCTGCTCCGTTTCAGTTGTTGGATAGGAACGTACCGGATTTTCCTAAACTACTGCGAATTTCGGTCGCGCCGTGTACCGAACGGTAAATTGAATTATATATGATGAAGGTGTCATATCAGTTACACTTGGAGAGTATAAAATACCTTAATATTTGTTCCGAGGTGAGAGTTCCGAGTTCCGAGTTCCGAGAGGTCAGTTATGTCACCTAAAATTATAGAATCATATTTCGAAGAAATAGAAGCGATTTTTATGGAGAAAAAACATGTCTGATTGAATTGGAAGGGCTTATTTGATAAATTCACTGAGTAGAGAATGAAGAATTAAAGTCTCGGAAAACAATTTTAATTCCCTATCCCCAGTTCTGCAAACCATTTTCTGTATATCTTTCTTTCTGTGTAGTGAATAATATAAATTATCGAAATTGGCTAAATCAAATTAAATATAGCTTGTTCATTTTCGTCCCTATTCACCCCATTTTTATGTACTAATATAATATCGAAAGGAAAGTAGTCAATACTACAAAATTGTCGATACTTTTTCGTTGTCCGCTAATATTTACAAAAAATATTTAAAAAATTCATACAACATGGACTTCAATTCTACCAAACTTAAAAAGTCTCCTCAATCATTTTGGGACTCAGTTAATATTTTAATAACGAAACCCCATTTAATTAATAAAAGGTTATGGGGATGCAATTTGCTCTGTAAATATATTTGCCAGATTGATGGCTTTAACTGGGAATCAGCATTACACGATTTGCATAATCTAAGCAGTACTAATGAAGTCGACAGTTTTATGAAACTTTTTTTTAGTAAAACCAAATTGAAACCTATTAATGAAGAAATCCAAGCTACTCCAACGAAGACAAACTTAATAGAAATAATGCTAATTGAATTGCTTCCGAAAATGTACACAGAAAACCATGCATATCAATTAGTGTGTCTAAAAAAGGATGAATTAAATGTTACATTTTTTGATGTGACTCCTAAACAAAACAACCAAATTTTATGTCCAAGCTTTGTTTATAGTTTCCAGCTACTGAATGATCAAATTATTGTCAAAGGAAACAGTGGTTAGGATCTTTCTAACATTTTATCTTTCAATGATTTTTTGTAGACCCAGATATATACAACTACCATAGTCCATGTCATAATAAGTAAAGGTTAAGGTTTAAATATATCTACTCCCTTTCATCTTGAGTAACAGCCCAAAACCATTTTAAAGTCAAAAGCCATTACAATTTCTGGTACTCTTATAGACTGTAGATGTAACATATGCATATATTGTTATACTTTAGATTAAACTTTTAATTTTTTTTTCAGAAAATAATTCTAAATCCTATCAATGGCTTTTAAAGAAAGTGTTACCACAAATCATCAGGTGGAATGACCAATATTTCAAAGATGAAACAAATACATCAATTTTTATTAAAGATTCTTTGGCTCTAGTGCCAAATGATAAATATTATATTAAATATAATGATCTAAAACTCAAATATGGCAAAGAAATGGTCAAGGTATTTTATTTATTCTTAATTAAATTATTATTGGTACTTTATAAAGTCCTCCCATTTAAACAAATAGTTTTCCAGATTTAAATCTGTGTAAGACTTTTATGTGATATTACTTGGACCATGGTTGCTTGTTATCCTTTTTTATTCGGAGTGATGAAGCAACCAAGTTGTTCACTATACAACCAAGTTGTTCACAGTAAGTGGGACACCTTCACATGTAGCACCATGCCATGTTTATTTTTATGATATTGGTTCTAACTTTTCATATGTCAGGAATGTGAATCTGCACTAAATAATGGATTACTGAGTGAAAATCTATGTGAATTGTATAATCAGTTATTTCAACAGGCTTCAAAACCTAAATCAGTTTCAAATTCCAAGCATTTACAAACACCCTGTTTTCTTACATGGCACAGATTGTCAAACAAAAGTATATAAAGTATCAAATGCCCTAAATTTATACTAGTTACAGTGCCTTTCAAAATGAAACACCATTGCATTATGGCAAAATAACTAACACTACAGTGGTACATATCTAGGCAGAGATTCCTGTATAGAAATCTTACTGTATGATTAGTTGATTTAGTTTCATATAAATATTTATTACAGATTTGGCCTGAGTGCACAGATCCAACAAAATTTGTTTTTGAAGATGTTGCTATTGCTACATATTTACTGCTTCTATGGGATTGTGAAATGTATGATGGGACAACGAAATCTGTAACTTTTGTTGATGTTGGTTGTGGAAATGGACTGCTGGTATATATATTAACTAAGGAAGGACATACAGGATTAGGAGTAGATGTGCGCAAAAGAAAAATTTGGGATATGTATGAAGGGGATATAAAATTAGAAGTAAGTACTGTAGATACACAGCTGTGGTAGCTCAGTGCTTGCCTTAAATTTCTCTAAAATAGTTCTGTAATTTTAAGTGCTGATTTTCTACATGCTCAGTAGGAGAAGGAAAACATTGTGAGGAAACTTTTCTGATGAATAAAAAATATTTCAAGGATATGTGAAGTCTGCCAACCTCTTCCTGGCTCCAAACACCTTCTCATAAATGGAAGGAGGCCCGTGCTCAGCCGTAGGACATTTATAGCCTATTACTTTACTTTTACTGTCGATAGGCATTAAATTTCCTTTAACATTGAGTATCTGATTTCAGGAACGGATAATAACACCAGAAAATATTGAGATGTTTTCTGGATTTGACTGGATAATTGGGAATCATTCTGATGAACTCACACCATGGATACCAGTTATAGCAACTAGATCTTCCTACAGTTGTAGTTTCTTTTTACTTCCATGTTGTGCCTATAATTTTGATGGATCCAAGTATCAAAGACAAAATTCATCTAAAAGCCAATACAATGAATACTTAGATTATACATATAAATTGTGTCAAGACTGCGGTTTTAATACTGAAATAGACAGACTAAAAATACCAAGCACTAAGAGAATATGTTTCATTGGCAGAACCAGGAGGTACTTGGAAGATCAATATGCCGAGTACAATAATAAAACTTTGCAATTAACTAACACTAGTAAAGATGATAATGCCATAGGGAAAGAAAGCTTTACAATGAATGATTTTAAAGCAAGGAACCCAGTGGAAAAAGTTAGAAATTGCACTCAAATTGATAAATCTGTCATAGAGTCTATTATTAAAAATATAACAAACTTTCTTTTGGATGGATTTGATTTTAAAAATGAGTGGACTCCAGGTAAAGAAGTATATATAGTAGAATTGATTGAAATTATTCCCCAGGTCTCCTTGAAAATTTTGAAAGCAGAGTGTGGGGGAATTCAAACCTTGTTAAAAAATAATCACCATATTTTCAAAGTCCAGAATGGAAAAGTGCAGTTAAAACATCCTAAATCAATTGAAGAAACTATGAAAACGATAAAAAAGAATGCAAATAAGTCTATGGCAATACAGGTACAAATCAAACCATGTTGGTTTTACAGTAATCACCCACAAGGTTGCCCTCTGAGTGATACTAGCTGTAGCTTTTTACATGCTCCCAGCTGATATTTAGTTCAAAATTTATTAATAAATATGTAATATATGTATATGTATAATAAAAATTTAAACTGCATGTGTCTGTACATATTAAAATTTTGTGAAATAAATTATTGAGAGGGGGCTAAAAATAAATAACTTATGCATTTCCATAATTTTCAGAATTGTCTGTCTGTCTGTTTGTTTGTGAATGCATCAAGTCTAAAGTACTAAATTAATATAAAAAACACAGTAAGAAAGTCATAAAGTATATCTTCTGAAAACATTCAGCCTTTGTTTTATTAAAATCGGTTTATTCTATTAAAAGTTAATAGTATTTGATGTTTGCGAATTTCTTCAATGATGTTGGTGGGAAATTGAGGGAACGTTTAAATTTAATCTAAGAAATGGTAAGAACAGATGTAAAATGTTTCCATAGTACTAAACTAATACCTGAAACACAGTAAATGAAAAAATAATGTTAAATATATTATATTTTCTTACAAAGAATATAATTACAAAGAACATTAGTTAAACAGTAGTACCAAAAGATGGCGTTGTCAAATTCTGAATAGAATGATATAAATGTATTGGTTTGTCCAATTATAGCTATTTATTAGCTACTTTGCTATGAAAGTTTTCATTCTTTATAATTTATAAATTTTGATTGTTTGCAATTATTTCTTGAACGTCGCGGTAGATCATTATGTATTTTCCACCCTCGAGATACAACAATAGTTAATCAGCATTATCAATAGATGACGTTGTGCAAATGACGTCCTTTTCTGAATTGCGATGTCAAGATTCTCCGCCTTCGTCATGATTTCTTCAAATTATTTTCTGGCGGGCCCCCTGTACTCACGGACCTTTTCCTCGCGATTGTCTTCTGACGAAGCCATCAAAGCCGCTGGGCTAACAGTAACAGCGTACTACACATAAATCAAATAATTGTCAACAACAATTCAGTTAGTAAACTTGTGAGTTACTCGTATTTATGTAAATAAGGTTGGGAGCACAGGTATCCGATGAAGCACTAAAACCCAAAACGGCTAACAGCAAAAACACCGAAATTATATCAAATATTTGTCCGTTAAGTCTGTGTTTACCGAGTGCTATACGATTTATCGTATCTTAAAACTGTTGTTGATCGCGAACGGTCTGGATAATCATTGTATTGAACAAACAATTATCACAAATTTATCGTTAATTTCTTTTAATTTGTTTCATTAATTGAGCATCATCGTCATCATCTTTCAGCCTATCTTAGTCCACTGTTGAACATAGGCCTCCCCCATAGATTGCCACAAAGCACGGTCCTGAGCCACCTGCATCCATCGACTTCCCGCAAAATCACCCTGCACTGCGTTTGCCGGTACGAGGTTGCCACTATAGAAGAAAGGTTCTTCCCCATCGGTTATCGGTTCTACGAGCTGCATGGCCGGCCCATTGCCACTTCAGCTTGCTAATCCTTAGGGCTATGTCGGTTACTTTAGTTCTGCTGCGGATATCATCGTTACGGATTTTATCACGAAGAGAAACTCCGAGCATAGCTCTTTCCATATCTCGCTGAGCGACTCTGAGCTTCCTCAAGCGGACCACGTCTCGGTTCCGTATGTCATCACTGGCAACACGCACTGGTTGTAAACTTTGCTTTTGAGACATTGAGGTATACTCGACGAGAAGATGTGACGTAGTTTCCCGAACGCTGCCCAGCCGAGTTGGATCCGTCGATTGACCTCTTGGTCGAAGTTGAACCTACCTAGTCGGACAATCTGTCCTAGGTATACATATTCGTCAACAACTTCGAGCGTAGTGTTCCCAACAACAACCGGTATATGCGTGACATGTACGTTAGACATGATCTTCGTCTTGTCCATGTTCATCTTAAGACCTACCCGTCGGGAGACACTATTGAGGTCATTGAGCATAGTTCCAAGCTCCTCCAGCGATTCTGCCATTATGACTATGTCGTCGGCAAATCGAAGGTTAGTCATTTACTTAGTTTAGGTTTATATGATTTGTAAATACTTTATTTACTTTAATATTATTTTGTGTTATAACTCTACACAAATAAATAAAATTGTAATGTCCGTCTATGATTTTGCAATAAATTTTTTTCTTAACCTCATTCAATTTGCAGGATACAAAAACTCAAAGACCCGTTTTTAAAAATTTTGTCTGTCGGTCTGTTTGTTTATCCGAGCTAATCTTCAAAACGGTTGAATCGATTTTGACTGCTTGATTTGAATTGCTTTTCAGAGAGCAATCTAAGCTAAATTTTATTTCGGAAATATTTAGGATTCCTGCGTAAATCTGATTAACTAGAAATTATAGGGCTATGCGTTTTACGCTCGGCTTTAATTTGCATTTTGGTCATCATTACTTTTCGTTCATGGCAGTTCAAATATTTCTCTAAATAACTCTATTATGTAGTTTAGAACATCTATAGTTCTTTCTTTTACGTCTTTACCTTATACCTTAACTATTACAAATCAATAAAATTGGAGTGTCTGTCTTTGATCTTATAAGGTAAGTTGCAGGATAACAAAACTCAAACACGCGTTTTAAAAATGTTTGTCTGTCTGTGTTTGTTTTGTCCGAGCTAATCTTCGAAACTGTATTGACTTTGACGGGAATTTTCTACTAAGCTACCTTTTATTTCGGAAATCTTTAGGATACAAAAATCGAAAATATTTAGGGTATAAAAACTATAGAAATTAGGGCTACGCGCGTGGTCTTAATTTGCATTTTGGTCATCATGATTTTTGTTTATGGCATTTTAAATATTTCTCTTGATCCATACTTAATAATATAAATGCGAAAGTAACTCTCTGTCCATTTTCTACCTTTCCATGCCTCAACCGTTGAACCGATCTTAACGAAATTTGGCACAGAGATAGCTTGCATCCTTTATTCCAGAAAATCAAAGTGTCTACGAGAGATTTAAAACCTATAATCTACGAAGTCGCGGGCATCAGCTGGTTCCTAATATAAATAAAAAAGTAATCAATCATATTTCTTGTTTTATTGCACAAGTAGTATCTTATTACCATTGCCATAAATATAACATAAAAATATAAACAGAATTGCAAGACACTATCAAAATATAGTTTTATAAAATAATATTTTTTTTTAATATTCCCCTTTGTACGATCCTCTTATAACCAACATATTAACAATAAATCAAACTTTTATACAACAGCAGTAAAGATAATGCTTCATTTATCAATTATATAACAAAAAGATAAATTACTATATAACAATGTTGTTAATTCAAGTCATGAACAACCTATAAAATTTCACACATCTATTTCAAAATATTTATTAAGTTCACTTAAGTTTCTTTCATCAACTAAATGTGCAGCATCATGCTCTCCCATAAAAGAGCAAACCATTCTTAATGTCGACCAGATTGTTGATGAACCTATATTTGATGCCAATGTGTCTTGATGCATGCTTTTTGCTTTGTTCTGCTGATTTAGAGCAACAAGAAAATGTTCCGCTGCTTGCTTATGTGCACCTAAATTCATACAAGTTACACCCACATTATACCTAGCTCTAATAAATCCAGGCTCTAAATTAAGAGCTTCATGATAAGCGTTTACAGCTTCTTCAGATCTACTACTGTTGGCTAAAGTAGCACCTAGCCTGTTCCATAATTTTGCATTGTCACTAGACACCATTAAAGCTGTTTTAAAACAGTCTACTGCTTTATCATATTCCTGACTAATGTTAAAAATTACTCCAAGGGCATTCTGTACATCGGGATCTATTTGCAAAGGGTTTAACTGAGCTGCTCTTAAATACAGTGATTTGACATGATTCTCCAAGTCTTTTAATTGTAAATTCTGAATATCTATGTCTCTAGGAAGCAAGTCACTATATTTGGGGCTTGCATTTAACCAGTTTGATAAAGAAATAAATGCATATTTAGGCATATCCTCATTGGTGTATGCTGCTGCCAAAGTAATGTAAGCTTCTAATTGCCTTGGATCAATTTTCAATGATTTTTTTAATGCGGTGATAGCTAAAGGATCTTGTTCATTCTCAGTCTGTGTTGTCCCTAAGTAAAACCATGCTTCAGCTGAGTCAGGTTGTTGCTGTACAGCAGCTTCAAAACAAAGCACAGCACCTGGTATGTCTCCCATCTTCAATTTCTCTTTACCAAGTTCAAAAGCACTTTTGTTTTCTAGCATAATATTTCCTTCAGTATATGAATAGTCTTCTGGAATCCCATCAGTAGTTGATTTCCAATTGCCAGTAATATCACTTAATTTAGCCCATTCATCCTTATATTTTTCAGCCATTTCATCAATAATTTTGTCTTTTCCCATCGCTTGCTGATCTTCTTGCACTGTTTCTCCTAAATTTAATTCTCCAGCACTTACACGCTTCATGAAAGACATAAACTGATTATATGCTTGTTCATCATCATCATTAACAGTTTTAACATATTCTTGAGCTTTTGCACGTACATCACTATCCTGAACACTATTAAGTTCAGCTTCATCCATGTATTCAATGTTAACATTTGACGCTGGTTGCTGTCTAAATAGAGATGGGAAAGGCATTGTATATGTTCGCAACATATTTGTTTGAGGTATGTAGTTTGATGATGGTCCTGGCAACCAAACAGATTTCATTTGATTACTAGCACTAGGAACTTGATTTGTTTTAAACACTGATGAGTTGGTTTGTGCCTGTGTATTTTCAATTTCGGGTATGTTGTTAAGCAGTTTATTCATATTAAACGTTTGTGGCGTTTGGGAGTTCTGAGCCATAAATTCATTGACAAACCTATCACTATGAGAAAATGTTTGAGAAATAGAAGCATCTCGACTAACAATATTAGAAAGTTGAACCAATGAATTGTTACCACCACAGTCGCCTCCAACTAATTTATTTAATGACATTATTGTATAAAACAAAAAAAATCAGTTTAAAATCAATATAATTAATACAACTGTATGTAAAAAACTGTTTTGTTCAATTGGTTACTAAGAACACGCACTATGACTTTAACGAGTATTTGTTAATATTAATTTATTAGGAGAATAAAAAATTCTAGTGTTAAAGGAGTAATTGTCATTTGTCAATAATAGTTAATGTCAGTTCCAGTGTTGCCAACTATGCTAATATGAAATGTGCTAAAATCCTGTTAAAAAATATGCTACTTTTTAAAACAGTGCTAAAATAAAATGACAAATTATTTCAATTTTTATTAAGTATACAGATTGGCTGAACGTAGGATTACTCCAAGTTTTGAAATAAACAGTCGATATCTAGATCTTCATCAGCATTAGCTGTACATGTGGAAGACTGAGAGTCCGAATCATAAGTCGCTTTTGTACACCTATACAGCGCAACATTTCATCTGGTACTGTATAAGAATAACAGCATTTTCCTGCCCTCTTGAGGCCAAATCTGACTTATAAAATGGCATTTAAGGTCTTCACCACTAAACGATTCTGTAGCTTAATTTTTACTAAATTAATTTGACGGAAAACAATTTCGATCTCCGCGTATGAACGAGGTAACGGCAGCAGAGATATTGCCAACTTAAATAAATCTGCAAAGGTTATATTGCCAGCAGCATCTTGATATTCGATGACTTCGTTCCAGAATTGCATGGCGTAGGATTTGTATTGCCATTTAATGTGTACTATATTTCCCCATTGAATTACGAGGTTATCTATTGCGGATGCATTCACTCGGAACTCTTCAGCTATTTCGACAATAGATGGCTTTACCACTTTTAATGTTTCTTGTACTGAAAACATGAATAATTTCTGTAGCAATTTAAAATTAATGTGTAAACTCGAACGCAGTTCCTTCACAAGTTTCAATGTGAAATTAATGCATCGGTGTCGTAAATTGTTTACTAGATCAAGATCAAGTTGAAGACAATATTCACGTAAATTGGTCTCAAAAGCATATCCCATATATCATTATACATTTTGTGTAGCGTTTCTGACATGTAGCAGTGTTCATCTCGACTGACAACTTCAAACAGGAGCTTTAATTCTAACCATTGTTCTGAAATACGGCTGACCACTGGTTCCATTGATATCCATCGGGTGTTGTACATCTCTGGGATTCTGAATATATTATATATTTTTTTATAATAGAGACGGCGGTTTGAAGAGTGGCTAAACCAGTTGTAGGTTTATCGTTTAAGAAATTCCACATTGCGTGGTAGAGTTTCTTCTGAAGCGTGTGACATAGCCAACTGTAAGGAGTGACACACGCAGCGAACTAAGATCAAATTATCATTGCCAGTTGCATTTTTCAACGACGCGAGCTCTTCGTTGTTAATTCCCGTCAACAGTAGCATTATCAGTGCCGACACCGATTAATTTTATAATATCTATATTTAGTACTGCCGTGCCATTTTCAATTTCCACCTAACCTAAGAAAGTGGAAATTATCTTTTTTAGGGATCGGCTGAAATATCTGATAGATACTCCCAACGTTTTGCGAACAGAAATATCGGTAGATTCGTCTAGTAAGAGACTGTACTCTTGATCTTTTAAATCTGTCACAATTTCTTTAATAAAATGAGGCGCCAATTAATTTTTGATAACGTTTGTGCATTTTGTCCGATGTACACGCAGTCGCCACTTCTGCTGTCTGCGAATCGATGTTTACATAGTTATGTAGTCGTATTAACTAGTAGTAGTATCAGAGTTCTGTTAAATGGTCAACAGCCATAATCGTACAATGTTCGCACACGAACAAAGCTACTGAAGATTCTGCTTTCTGTTCAGCAATAACGTGGCACTTACAGTACTTACAATAGGATTTAGTCGTATCTTTTTCAACGGGCTGCAACCACTCTTTGAAATCTGGCATTTGCTCCTAGTCTGACCGGTAATGTTGACATGAAAAAAACATTAATTTTGTGAGATCGCACTGCTTCCACTTACATTTGCTTTGTTAAGTAATGATTGAATGAAGTATTTCTTTCTCCCTCATTACTGTAGAGAAGAGGGAGAGAAGCAATGTTGTTTGTCTACGGTTTTAAACTGACAAAACGAAATTGGTGTATCGAAGAATCCCAAAAAATCCTAGAACAAAAGAAGTTGTTCGTTGTATGTTTCTGTTTTATTATATTAAAGTAGTTGTTCGTTATAAGCTTATTTTGTTTCATTTATTGTCGTATTATATACTAACATGCTAAAAAAATGCTATATGCAAAACGACAAATAAATGCGCTAAACAGAAAGAAAATCTGGCAAATTTAGCATATAAAATCCTAAATTGGCAACGTGAAGTTCATTGGAAATCACTAGTCTTAGATCGAACAGTTCGATTAGAATAACATACTGTGCGATTTTATACATGAAAGTACGTTTTTATAATGTGTAATGTGGACGGCCTTAACATATTCGTAACTTACGAATCGTAAGATAATTTAAGAATAAATAAAGCATCTAAGAAGAGTAATTTTTCTATATAAGTTAGAGCGCAAGAAACAAACTTTTTACAACGAAATATTTAGACCGGATTTCACCGATGGCTTTGGAAACCAAGTTTAATAAAACCACGTTTTACCTAACTGAGTTCAAATGTATCTTTTGATCTCGGTCTTCGTCTAACCGATTTCACCGGCTCCATTTTGATCGCGTTTAGAAAAACGAAGTTTACATGAAATATCGTCACAATCTAAAACAAAAATACGATTTATTTCGTATTTTGCGACATCAAACAGCCTGTTTTTATGCAGTTACTTAGGTATGCAAACAATAAATAATACGAATTAAAAATGTTTTTTGTTTACGTAGTTGTCAAGTAGTTGTGCAATTGACAATGACGCGTCTGAACGTCGAAAATTTGGCGTTCAGAATTTGAACCGCGTTTAGCATTGACTGCGTTGATTTGATGTTGATGATATGAGTTTGCATTTCAGAGTAGCATTGAACTCAGTTAAACGCTTAAACTTCGTGTTTCTTGAACTGAAAGCATTCAGTTTCAACGGTAAAATCCGCCCTTAAACGGCGAATTCCGCCTATAAAAGCTTTAACATTGGCGAAAATTGAAAACCTTTGCCATAGATATTAAAAAAAAACCTATAATCAGCTGATAGTCAAAAGTCAAAATCGGAAATCAGCTTGAACTTGAAATAAAAAACCTACAAATTTAATGAGGTTATGTATATGGAACATTCTCTATTATTTTTAATTATGTTGAATCTTTTGTTTTAAGGATAACGTCAAAAAACATATGCATGTTAGGTATCACGTACTAGATATTTATTACTATTTTCATATTTGTTTTTTCATAATAAAAATCTAGTTACGCAAGTGTTCCAACTAACCTATAAACTTTAAAGGAATAAAATTATTTATGTATTAAGATTATGCCGAAATCGGAAATGGAAAATGAAAATACAGAAAATACAACCCCACACCCTTCAGAGAACGAGGAATCCTCAGCAAACATAGAACCAGAAGACAAATGGCTGGTTTGTTCCTTACAGAATAAATTCTACATAATAATTTTTATCGCGTGTTACTGCGTTGCTAGAAACTGAACCTGCATATACACAAAGGCTTAGCAAACTGAAAATCAGAAGAACCTTATATATTAAGTTAGAATCAAAGTAAACTTAAAATTAAGAATATAATTTGTTAATAACTGATGCACTTGGTTGGTTGTCAATTATTGTATGTTTTTTTTTTAAAAACAAAGCAGTCAATCAATTACGTTAGGTTAGAAACATTATATTTTAAAACAAAGTTGTCAATTGAACAACAAGATCACTCTTTATTGGCGCATTAGCGCAACTTCTGCTGCAGTGGCGTTAATACTTAAGCACCCTAAAATATTATATTACTTTAGTCAAAATATTTGAAATAAAATTATTCTTTGAAAGGTTTTTAAAATCCAGTAACCTTTTTTACATGCATTTTACATTTCTACCGAACAATCTTAAGGCTGTACCAACTGACAGTCAATTGTTCGCTAGTTTGTCATGTATATTTTAATGAGTTCATAGTAATATTTATGTAGGTTCTTGGTTCTTAATTATTATAGAGTTTTAGGAATGTTGTCTTCTATGTAATTGTAAACTATGTTCCTTAATTTCTTCTCAAAAATGAGATGTGGCCTAGTCACTAAGTGCAAAGGTCTCTTGTATCATGCATACAAGCCAGCATTACTTTCTTTCTATTCTTTGTCTAGATCAGAGAGTGTGATTTATATGAGGAAGAGTACAAAGAATGCACAAGCTTCAAGGGAAGGTTTCAACAGTACTTTGTGTATGGTGAGACACTGGACTGTAATCAGTGGAAAAAAGATTATGACAATTGTTGCAAGTGGGAGGACAATAGGGATTTAAAAGCTGCGGTAAGTTAAAGCTTTCTATTGGAGAAGTACATAAGTGTTGACCATTAATTGATATAGGTTTCAGTTTGATAAACTATAAACACATATCCACATTGTGAATATATTCTAGAAGCAAATCAATAAAACTATAATTTTATACTTTAAGTTCACCATTTTCAAAAAGCAACAATTTAGAAGCTTTTTCTATATTCTTCTTTTATTTTAACAGTAATTTTTTAATTGATTTGTTTCTGTTTCCCGGTAATACTGATTTGTTAGTGGTTCAAGCTCGGTTTGCATGTGAACATCGTTTTTGGGATATAAGCCAATAGGGGCTACTTTTCCCTGACGAGTGTACAGTGCTCTTAAACCAGATAGATGGAAGGCAGAAAATATGGAAATGCAAAGGAAAACAATACATTCATACCAATTTTAAAAATTTGATGGTATATGGGGGGTGCAGTTATGGTGTAGGTAGGGATATTTAAGAAGAACTAGTTTTACCATTTGCCCCCTATAATGGTGACGGGTTACTTCTAATGCAGGACAATGCTCAGGCTCACAGTGCTCGCTCAGTCCAAGTATATCTAAACCATGTAGATAGAACAGTGATGCAGTGGCCAGCAAGATTCCCGGATATCAATCCTATAGAGCAGTTTGGGACTTGTTAAAGAAACATTCTAATTCCAGAATACCACCCCCCAACAACCTGAGAGAACTGCAAAATGCATTACTTGAAAAGTGACAGAGCTTGTCCCAAGATACAATAGATAACAAAATTCACAGCATGCCCAGATGGATGGATACTTTAGTTAGAGTATGAGGGGGAAACACACATTATTAGTCTTCCAATTATTTAATGTTAAAAACTTAGTTATCTTTAATTTACAACAATTTTTGTTAATTTAATTATTATTGTCAGACATCTGAAACTAGAAATACGTCAGCTTATTAACAGCTTAATAATAATTCTAGATAATTCAAGATAAAGATTTTTTCGCATAAGTTTCACATCGGAGAGGTTAGCAAGAGTATGTGTCTCTGCTTTTGCGGGTATGCCTGTGACACTATGATAACTACAGTGGTTTTGCTAAATTTGCTGCTGTGGTCAAAAATCGGCAAGGAGGAGATAAGAATAGTAGATTCTAAGAGACTAATAAAGTATTGTACTAATGCATATTCTAAGATAACATTAGGCCTCATGACTTTGAATCTTTTATTTTCTATTTAGTATTATTATTTTACCTTGTGTTCTTTCTCAGCATTGAGCATGATGTTGTGCATTCATTGCTTTTATAATGAGTTAAAGTCATATCTAGCGAAAATTGTAGGATAGTCCAAGATAACATTACCTTATGCCAATTAGTCGACATTGACGTTGCCCGAAAGAGATGTAATGTGCATAAGCTGCTAAAACACATTTCGTCTTGTTATACGTATATAAGCTGTGTGGTGGCGGCTCGTTAAAAAAATACTGCCACTCCATCTCATCCAATGGATCTCGTAAAAGGCGAGTAAGGAATTAAACTGCACTGTGCACCCAACAGCGCATGGTGGCGATGGGCTCACCACCTATCACACCAAGTGCATTATATTGTTGTGGTGAAACGTGGATTGTGGCAGTCATCTGTTTTTGCAGTGAGTGCCCAGTCTTTGACTACCCCTTATGGGATACAGTCGTGATCTTATGTATGTATGTATGTAAGTACTTATAAAAAGAAAGTATTGATCGCGGCGTCATTAAGCTACTGCAGGAGTTCCCAAACTATTTTTCGCGGAACGCAAGCTTTCCGTTGAATCGGAATATGTATTCCGCGACAATATGAAAAGTAAATAAACTGGTACAAATGTACAAGATCTATATCTTCTACTTTATGTCGAATGGCGGACCATCACACAGAGTTTTCAAAAAAATCCGGGTCATAGTCAAGTGTTCGTAAATTTGGGAACCCCTGTTGTTCTTTTAATCTAGCCGTCACAAAAGCATTCATACACGCACTCTTTGTTATTAACAGTTTTAAAGACAACGTAATATTCTTCTTTATCTTTCAGGAATCTTTGATAGAAAGTGAAAGAAAGCGGCGTCTCGAGAGGTTGAGAGCCCACTATAGAAATGACACCTGGAAGAAACGTGAATCACCTCCAACCGATTGGGATAAACCTTTACCAGAGTGGATGGCTAAGCGAGATGAAAATACATATCTTGCTCTGAAAGCGAAAGAATTAAGAGAGGGAAAAGTGGAGGATACGAAAGACGGATTTTGCGCTATCATGTGACTAATATGTGATAAAACATACGTTTGACTAAGACAGCGACAGTATTAGAGAAGCCTCCAGTAGAACGGTGTGTTTTTTAATAAAAGCAAAGAATTTGTGCGAGAACAAAACGCAGCTTCAGGACAAATATTAACTGTAGATAATTGTAAATACTTAGCCTTTGAATTATAATTGCTTAAATTTACTTAATTGTTTACCTTTTTATCCTGAGTTTTGGATTCGTAATTAAACTTTATTAATTTAATATTCGCCGTAAGACAAATATAAAAATGTGATTAATTTAGGCAGTTTCTCAAATTAAAAACGCTTAATCCTATTTGCATATAGCTAAAAATCCATGAAAACCGCGCGGGCTCACTATCGAGTACATTTAGGGTAATTCGTCTTATTTTACTAAGCTTTTAATTATGTTTCAAATTTAATCAACGTGATGTTCTCCTAGCCGATTTCGACCACGGCGACAACTGCCGACTACTGTCGAGAGCCATCAACTGCGCAGGAGATATTATAGTGCCACAAGTGTACGCGCAAACACAGAGGCACTCACTCGTCCCAACCTACCCGCGCCCGATGTAACGCTGATGCGATAAGATCGGAGGTAGGCTAGGATGCAGTGTCAGAAACACGGGGACAATCACAACACAACCAGACCCGAAAACCAACAATTTATGCTTTAGCACAAATGTTGGCACCGGCTGGGATTCGAACCCAGGACCCGCGGCTTAGAAGTCAGGTACTCTGACCACTAGGCAACGTAATAAAATAAAAGAACATATAAAAAGTAATGTGAAAACGCTAACATTCGTACGAGTATAAGTACGAGTTCGTACTTGATAAAATAACTCCTCGTTTGCCTAGCTAGCTGTGAGAATCTGTTAGTACTAAATAAAAAAGGTAATCTCCGTGGTAGAACTATGCTGGCGGCTCAACCTCTTACAGAATACCCGCGTAAAGTACAAGCATATCACTACTGCGTTTCGCATAGAGCATGCAATAGCGCGAAATTTGCACGCGAAAATTAAAAATTAAAGAAGGAAATTCTTGATTGTTTGTAGTCCTTATGTCTTACATATTGCGAGCTAGTGTGCAAGTCAGCCTGTCGAGTAGCTGGAGAGCAGTAACTCGCACCGTATGGACGTCGTGCGAGTTGGATAGTAGTTCGCATGCGCGTTACTTGAACATTTGTTTGTTTTCACTCGCCTGCTCGCCTGACAGCCGATCGCACATGGCAGCCGCTCGCACACCACTCGCATCGTTCGGACGCGTTCTGCAGTAGCTCGCCAGTTTATTGTGCGCCTTTATCGAATTTAAAATGGTGCGACTAGGTCCGGTACATGTTGCCCCGGAAGATCTTTTTGCCATTCAATCTCTCATTGTTTGGATTCCTTCCCTCATTTTTTTAAGTTTTTTATAGGCATTTTCCAATACATAGCTTAATATTATATTATAGCTACGGTAATAGACTTTTTTACAGTTTTTTTTAATGAAAATACGTTGTCTCGACATTAGAGCCCAGCTATTGGCATGCGAGTACACAATGCGGACAGCTCCTTACTGTCAAGTCAGCAGATCGCAATGTGTAAATCAGCCTTTAGATATGTGTCCACTGCTTAAAAGAACTTATAAAAGTTCATCTCTTTTTTATAATTTGTTCAAGAACACAGGATTTTAGATTGGAAGTTCTGCGGGTGGTGCCATAATCCACGTTGGGTTTTTTATTCAGTTCTTTCTGTGCTTTAAATGATAGTGACGGGCTGATTAACATATCTATTTCTGGTTGAGTTGAGTACCGCGACAAAATTATACTCGTAGTGTTGCGATACCGCAAGATTCTCCATCTTTATATATATAATCTATATGTATTGCATGCTCTAGTTAAGCATGGTGTGTGACGAGATTCGGAGACCCTAATGATTGGGAATGAGGCATTCTATCTTAATCTCAGAGGTCACACCTCTGCATGTTGATGCTTTATTGAGAAAGATTGTACGAACCCGGGCCTTAGGCGGCAACATTTAGACAGCTTTTTTATGTTGAATGAATATGTGAAGTAAAGGCGACATAGCGACTACATCACATTACCGTTATAGTACACACGAATCCATTAATACTTTAAATGCAACATTGTATAACTAATAAACGCAAGCCACTGCTTCGTCTGCATGAAAATAGGATCATCTTGTGGAAATAGTCTAGACCACATTTTTTGGTGAAAGAATAAATGCTATTTAAGAGTAATTCAACGTATTCTTACAATAGTTTATGTACTAATTATTACCAAATCTCAATTCTAGAGTCAACTCAATTAAATTTAGGTAATCTGCATCAGTACCATGTCGTGTCGGCGTTAGAGGATCTGCCACCCCATTTCATCCCGTGGGTGTCGTAAAAGTCGACAAAAGGAAATGTCAGGAAAATAGCATAGCCTCAGATTGATGGCGGAATAACCATCTCAGTTATGCCAGACATACATTATTCATACCGGTACCGGGCAGCAGCGTCCGAGATTAAAAGTGTCTGATAATGCGATCGCCAATACGCCGGCCAATGCCTCATCATACTCATCGTCACATCAGCCTATCACTAGTCCACTGCTGATCATAGGCACCAATAGATTGCCTCAAAAGTTTGTAGCTCTGATTTTGGCGGGAATTTGCCATAGTTGCCACATTGTTCTAGGAAGATGCTGCTGGCCATCTTGCCGACTTTTACTTCTTATGCCCAGCAGTGTACTTGGATGTTGAAGAAGTTCGCATATCAATTGAACTGAATTATCTAAGTTCGGTAGCAAAAAGTTTGAAACTGGCTTCATGTGTATAAAAGAAATTTTTTGCAACTTTTTGTTAACTTAAGTTCTACAACGTATAAGTAGAACTCAACGATGAATAAACCCATTAAAACTTGCTATTTTATTTTTATATGGTAAGTGACGAATCGAGTAAGTTTTTTTACCTGTTGATAAGTGTCATGCCTGCTCATAAAAATTGCTGCTTTATTCAGAACTAAGCTGCTAGGTCCTGTGTAACACTGCACTGCGCTCCTCACCCTGATACATCAGTTGTTAAGGCTCTTATGTCCTATAGTAATTACACTATACTGCTATTATAATGCCTTACGCCACATACAGACCGAAACAGTAATGTTATGCACACTCATGTTTTACGGCATAATATCTGGAACTGTGTGTCCGTGTAGCTTCATAGACGGATTCCTGCATAGGTATAAAAGCTTATAATAAATTACTTTGGCTAATAAAGAATTTTAATTTGCTAAACAAATCTTAAATAGACAAAATCAAAGACTACTGCAACATGTCTCTCTCTACACCTACCTAAAAATTATATTATTCTATGTGAATTAAATTAGGATAAAAACAAATAATTGAGTTTTAAGGGGAATAAAAAGCAAAATTACATAAGATAATGAATATCTACAGCTAGACGTAGTCCTCTCCCAATGAGAGTATTTGCAGTATTTGCTGCTTTTGACGGAACCTTAGCCATACACCTAAGATAGTTTCTTCTATCTGTTTGGCGTTACCCGTAGTTTATTTTTCTGCCGTGAAGCAGTAGTGTGCAAACATTACTGTGTTTCGGTATGAAGAGTACTGAGAGTTAGTGTAATTACTGGGCATATGAGACTTAAGAACTGATGTCTCAGGGTGACGGTCGTAGTGAGGTGATGTTCATGGTGACACATCGTTTGTTGTCGGCAGACGTTGCATTTACCATCAGATCTTACTCGTCAAAAATCAAATCTCAGTAAAATTAACCCACTGAAATAAGTTACAAACTAACAGTTAGAATTTTTATGTTTGTTTTAATAAGGATTGGAGGTAGATTAGGTCATGTCACAAGTAAACGCGGAAACACAGGCACTCACTCGTCCTTAGCGACCCGTGTCCGATATTACGCTCACAATAAGATCAGAGGTGGGCGAGGGTGAAGTGTCAGAGACACGGCGACAATCTCAATACAACTATACTCATATACACGAATTATTGGTTTTCGAGTACGGTTCTATTCTTTCAATTATAGCCTCCATGTTTCACGTGAACGCTTGGCGTCGTTTCGCCACCCTCTAAGCACTTATTTACAGGTGGTAGGATTCCTATGCAAGAATCCGTCTAGGTAGGTACCACCGCAGGGCCATTTACTCGAATTCTGCCGTGAAGCAGTAGTGTGCAAACATTACAGTTTCAAGGGCACTGAGAGTGATGAGCTTACGCGAGAATCACTGGGAATATGAGACTTAAGAACTGATGTCTCAGGGTTACGAGCAGTGTGGTGTCATACGGTAATGTTCTGGGTGACACAGCATTCGTTATTTGCAGACGTTGCATTTACCATCAGGTAAACCGTGGTAGCTCAGGGGCAAGGCGCTCGCTTTTAAATTTCATAGTAAGTGAGTGACCATGGTTCGATTCCCGTGCCGGCAACCACTAAATTGTTAATTGCAATTTTAAGTGCTGATTTACCACGTGCTCGGCGGTGAAGGAAAACAATCGTGGAGGAAACCTGCATGTCTTAGAATACAAAATATTTCCGAAGACATTGAGTCCACAACCGCATTGGAGCAGCGTGGCGTCTTTCCTAGCTCCAAAACACCCTCCAGAAAGGAGAGGATGCCTGTGGTTCAGTAGTGGGACATTTATAGGCTGAAACTTTAAAAAACGTTTTATTTCGATTCTATACTTTCCAATAAAAAAACCTTGTGACACCATATATTCAGCGTGCTGTTGCCGGCGAAAGAGAGCTTATTTGCTTTTTATCATTTACATACGAACATACAGTAACGCCTTTTTCCTATATAAGGGGCAGGCAGAGACAACACCCGTAACCCCCTTATCGCCCCCGCGGGAAACGAGACGTAACGGGAGGCGAACCACGTGTTTACAGATATAGTAATTTATGCATGAATTGGTCACTGTACTTGGCTACTGATTGCGGGTTGTCGGTTCGAGTCCCATCAATACTTTTTTTTAATTTCAACTTCTGATATTCCCGAGTTGCAGACACTGCTTCTATATCCTACTACGATCTTTACGCTTAGGCGTCATCTACGAGTTCATCTGGCACGGGAATACAACGTCAAGTGAGTTCATGAAGTTGCTTTTAAGTGAAGTTAAATGACAATTACGAGTACTAAATACAGTATATTATCTGTAAGAGCCGAGCCATGCTGTTTAAATATTATTTCTCTTTATATCACAATACCTAACTAGCTTATGAAAACTATGTAATATACCTACTTTTATTTACTTTATAGCATCTAAGTCGATGCTTAACCTAATGAGATACCGCATACGAAAAACACGTTATTCCATACCTAATTTCAAACAAACTTGCCTTGAGTCGGCTTACTAGACAAAATCCATTTACTATGCCTTCATGACCTCAAAAAGGCAAATGCAAACATGGTGGTGGAGGATGTTGAGAAAAGGCATATGAAATAATGCAACATTGAGACCATTCGTGTGAAATAATTACCACAAAAACGCTCGGAGTGGAAATGACTGGTCCAACAAAGTGTATGGTCCTTTGAGGACAGCAAAAGGCGCGATTTAGACTAAATACGCGAAAACCTTAAAAAGTAACCGCCTTCAAATATAGTTTATAACTATGAAGATAATCCCTTACTACAAACGTACGTATACAGTTACAACAGGGGTATAAGTCGAATAAGAGCACATTAGCGAAGCTCTTCCAACTAGACTACAGCGTCGCGTCAGAGTCGACTACAGCTTAACCGAATTAAACTTATGCATTCTGTCTTACCGTGTGGCCATGTGGTGGCGGCTTACGAGAATCTACCACCCCATCTCATCACGTGGGTGTCGTAAAAGTGAACAGAGCTAAAATAAAAATCAGGAGATGGGCAGCAGCATCTTCCTGAAACATCTGAATAAATATGCGGTTGCAACCCGCCTGTCTTACCTGGCAACTATGGAAAAATCGCCTATAATGAGAGCTACAAACTTTTGTGGCAATCTTTGTTCAGCTTTGTTTGCCTATGTTCAGCAGTGGACTGACGAGGACTGATCCTGTCTTACGTTTACTTTTTTTTTTTTTTTTTTTTTTTTTTTTTTTTTTTTTTTTTTTTTTTTTTTTTTTTTTTTATGTTAGAGGAGGCAAACGAGCAAGCGGCTCACCTGATGGTAAGTGATCACCGCCGCCCATGAACATCTACAATACCAGAGGAATAGCAGATGCGTTGCCGGCCTTTGAGGAAGGAATAGGTTCTTTTCTTGAAGGTCCCTAAGTCGTATAGGTCCGGAAAAACCGCTGGCGGCAGCAGATTCCATATGGTGCTTGTGTGGGGCAGAAAATTGCGCGAAAAACGCACTGTGCTGGAATGCCAACCATCAAGGTGGTGACGATGAAATTTCGCGCTATGCCGCAATGTGCGATGGTGAAAATCAGCGGCTGGAATTAATCCGAACAATTCTTCGGAACACTCCCCATGGTAGATCTTATAAAAAATGCAAAGGGATGCAACATCTCTTCGCAAAGCCAGTGGATCAAGCCGATCTGATAGAACATGGTCGTCGACGATTCGAGCCGCTCTCCGTTGAATGCGGTCAAATGGAAGTAGCTGACACTGGGGCGCCCCCGCCCAGAGATGAGAACAGTACTCCATGTGCGGCCGAACCTGCGCCTTATAAAGTTGCAAGCGTTGGGCCGGCATAAAGTACTGTCGCGCTATATTATTATATATTACTAACTATAATATTAATATTATATATTTTAAGTAATAATATTTATGTTGAATACTAACCATAATAATATTGCACTACATCGTGACGAATCTTAGTTCTTTATTTCAGAAAGATTAAATGTAATATATTGCATACATTTTTTATTACAAAAACATTTAATAAGAATATTATTTTTGACCCAGTAACTATATTATCAGTATTGCGCGATAAGTAATATGTACATCCATTGATTTGTTGGGAATGTGATAACTGATAATTATATCTCTTTATTGGTTTCCGAGTGGTAAACAACTCATATCTTCATTGAGCGTGCTAAGAACAAGACACATGAGTCGCGTATTGTGCCGTGCTGTGTTCACTCTGCGCTTGAAAGTGCCACAGTCTCGTAACATGTCTGCTTACTTGATTGAAGACCCGAAGTACTCTTTCTTGAAGGATTTGGGCTTGGAGAAAAGGAACATCGGAGTTTTTGACGGAAAATGGGAATCTAATGGCAAGGTAAATCGATAGAAGAAGTAAATTGACATAATTGCATTAGACATTTTTGTTAAATATGGTGATATATAAGTGTTTTATGTTTATTTTATTGCTCTTGTTAATTACTTTTCCTCTTTGAAGTGAGTAACTTCGACGGTTGTCTAATTCATGTCGGCACCATAAATTATGCATATTTGTATTAATCTAATAAAAACATTCGCATTTATGTCTTGATGAAATCACTTTGCATATTTGACTAAATTAAATATATTACAGCGCGTATGTATATTTTCACTAAATATACTTATACTTATAATGATTATTGAAATAAACTTTGTTTGTAATTGTATGCAGTGTTAATAAGCTGATAAGTTTTGCAAACATTTATTTACGCTTGCACTGAAATAGCATTGCGTATATAATATCGCACATAGGCACATAAAGTTAATTGTTGCGTATTTCATGCATTTTTACAATGATTTATCGAAGATAAGTGTTTAGTATAAATAAACTTAACATTATCGTTTTGATAGAATAACTATGATATTTATATTGGCGGTCAGGTAATCCAGTCGTATAGTCCAGCAAATGGCAAAGTGATAGCTGAGGTGCAGGCAGCCAGTCCGTCCGATTACGAGGCATGCGCTACAGCGTCGCTAGAGGCCTGGCATTCCTGGGCGGAACTCCCGGCGCCAGCCAGAGGGGAAATCGTCCGGCAGATCGGAGATGCTCTTAGAGAGAAACTGCAGCCCCTAGGACAGTTAGTCTCTTTAGAAATGGGTATGTTCTAATTATATATTGCCTATATTTCAATTTCATGAACTAAACGATGACAGACAATCTTTAAGCTGGTGGTAGGATTCCTATGCAGGAATCCGTCTAGGTAGGTACCACCCCAGTGCCAGTTATTCTGCCGTGAAGCAGTAGTGTGCAAACATTACTGTGTTTCGGTTTGAAGGGCACTGTGAGCTAGCGTAATCGCTGGGCATATGAGACTTAAGAACTGATGGTTCAGGGTGACGAGCGCGTTGTGGTGTCACACTGTTCTGGGTGACATAGCATTTGTTATGGGCAGACGTTGCACTTACCATATGGTGAACGCTTTGTTCTGTTGTGCTCGTTCCGTCACTTTTATTAAATAAAAAAAAAATGCTCAGTAATCTTTGTAAGGTCCGACATACGAGTTAATACTCGTATGATTTAATTATGTTATAGCTTAACAGGCAGCGTATCTTTCTACTTGGTTCTGCGTCCAAGGTTTGAATATCAGCCAATGTTATTACTTATATTAGGGGCACAAACAAAAACAATGCCCGTCCAGCTGATAGTAAATCTACAATGGCTATGGCCCATCCAACATCGTTCGTCAATATGAATGTTGGTGCATCCATAACTCTTAAAATTAAGACGAAATGCCAGTAATTGGGCCTTGGTTTTCGTCACTGACCATGCGAACGAAACATCGTTATGCTACTACTTCACGTTGATATTCTGTAAGTGTTTTTTTTAATTATAAGCAAATGTTTGACCTTAATTCCCACTGATGTTATGCGGTATTGAGGACCTAGATAGTGAACACGTTGGCCTAGACATAATATCATCATATAGATAGTCATAAGATGATATGCGTTTAATCAATAAATTGTACGAAATGTTCCAGTTGTACGAATTGTACGAAGTGTTTCCAGTTTGGACTTTTTAGTACGATATCGTATATATCGTTTTTAGTACGATATATACGATATCGTATATATCGTACTAAAAAGTCCAAACTGGAAACACTGGCGTTGCAAGCCTGTATGACGTAAAGTAAGGTTATAAATAAATATACCAGTTGCTCTACTTTACTTCACTATATGTATGTATGCATACTTCACATACATACGAGTACAGTCACGCCTTTTTGCCATATAAGCGGTAGGCAGAGGCCACAGACGTAGCCCACTTTTCGCCCCCGTGCGAAACGAGACGTGACGAGTGGCCGGTTGGCCACTCACACCTCTCACCACTCACACTCACAGCAAGTCGCCGCCGTTTGGTACGAGTCAAAAAAAACTTACTCCCCATTGCGTTCCCACGAGCAATATAGTGACAGCATTATAGTGTTACACATATTATAGTGTTGTTCTGCACTAATAAAGGCTGTGCGTACACTCTACCTTAGTCCCCTCTTACGACACCTCGGTAGGTGCTATTCTACTCTGCCGGACACCTGTCTTCGGCTCGCTACGTATCTGGGCTCTACTTCACAAAGTTAGTTAGTCAATCATCGGGCAATACGTTTACCACAAAACCCCAAAGTGCCACGAACTTTATGTGAAAAAATTCAAAATGGTTAAAAAAAGACATAACATGTGTTACTATTAACTTAAAGAATAAATGGATGCGGATAACCCCTGGGAATGAGGTGATAGAGCCAAAATATTCCTACATTTGTATTTGTAGTTTTTACAATTATTGACTAAAGAAGAAAAGAAAATCTGCCCGTTGAGCTTCTCACAGGTTCTTACCAGGACTTACAGTTATTTTGCGAGTCTGTTTTTTTTTATAGGAGAAAGTGAAGAGACGTGCAAAACATTCACCTGATGGCAAGTGCAACGTCTGCCCATAACAAATGCTGTATCATCCAGAATATTTCAGTGTGGCACAACACTGCGGTCGTCACCCTGAGACGTCAGGTCATAAGTCTCATATGCCCAGTAATTACACTAGCCCTCAGTGCCCTTCAGAACGAAACACTACTGTGTGACTTTTTAACTTACCTTGCGGCCACCGCTGGGCCAGTTATTCTGGGCGTACCTAGACAGATTCCTGTATAGAAATTCTACCACCAGTAGTTTGACTTTTTTGAATACAATAAAAATAATTGCAAGAATGACAGTCTCACGTAAATTCTTTTTTCATTGATAATACTGAAAGATATAATTATTTTTAACATTTGGACACTACTTCAGGGTTCATGTTTCAACTCTTAAGATATAAAAAATAATAATAATATAAATAACTAGTGTAAGAATAGATACATAGATAGACAGATAGATAGATATATATATTGCACAATTGCAACTTTTGAAGTTCTGCCTCAGATAAGGTGTTTCAACATGCCACCTATACCACCTACCGAGCAATTATCTTGCGAAGTGTAGTTATGTAGCGATATACAGGTTTATCATTTAAGCCAACCTTAATCACCGATACCACCGACATTAACACATATAAGGGCGAGATAAAGATATGATAACTATCTAAATCGATGATTAATTACCGTTTTGATCAACTTGATAACTGCGAACCCAGCTTTATGTAAATATTTTTCTGCGTTATTTTTAATTAGGTAAAAAAATTGATATTGTTGTGTGTTATTATTGTTCAATTTAAATTAATGCAAATAATATAATACAATATTAACTACCAAATTAGTAAATATACATATACATAATCCTTTTCTTTTGAACAAATTGAAGTGTTCCAACTCGGTTGTTACAAATAATATAATCTGGAATTGCGCAAATAAATATTTACTAAACGTTATCATATGACGCCACAGAAATTATGATGCAATTGTTTATTGACTATTTCTTAATGTAATATAGGAAAAATCCTTCCCGAGGCAATCGGAGAGGTTGTCGAGTACATACACGTATGTGACCTGGCCCTTGGACTGTCCCGTTCATTGCCGGGCACCGTTTTCCCATCGGAAAGACCGGGCCATGTACTCATCGAGAAGTGGAACCCTCTCGGCCCTATTGGCATAATAACAGCATTCAACTTCCCAGTCGCCGTGTTCGGATGGAACAGCGCTATTGCTATGGTAAATTTATTAATGTACTAGCGGACCCGACAGACGTTGTACACACGATACACCCGTGTTCCAAGGCGGTTCTCACCGCCCAGAGTTACCGACACACAAGTGGACAGTCCGAATGGAGGCCCGCAGCCTCCCTCGGACGGTCATTAGACGACTTAAAATTATTTTGAGATATTCGAAATCGCGCAAGCACGCAGCGAACGCGACAATCCGAATTTCGAGGTTATTGTAGGAGTTTATTTATGTATTTATGTTTGTGTGTATGTTGTGTGCATTTACATCACCGAAATTATATACAGACATTGTCCTGCCCGAACGTGGCTTGGCTGCTGTTGACATATTCAGCAAACGATTTTCGATATTTGAATTATCGATAAATTTTGTACTAAGTGACTTTTGTCATTTTCCTAGAACTCTATCGCAGCGCCACCTACCGGGTCCAATTCTGAATCTAAACCATCCAGGGAAACCCAAACACAGACAAAAAAATTCATGAACATCGGTCCAGACGTTTAGGAGTAGTTCAGTGACATACCAGTTTTACTGGTGGTAGGATTCCTAGGCAGGAATCCGTCTAGTACCTACATCTCCCCAGAACCAATTATTCTGCCGTGAAGCAGTAGTGTGCAAACATTACTGTGTTTCGGTTTGAAGGGCAATGTGAGCTAGCGTAATCACTGGGCATATGAGACTTAAGAACTTATGTCTCAGGGTGATGGGCACAGTGTGGTGTCACACCGAAACTTTCTGGGTGACACAGCATTTATTATGGGCAGACGTTGCACTTACCATCAAGTGAACGTTTTGCTCGTTTCATCACTTTATCCAATAAAAAAAAACATACACACGCACAGAATAATTATATATATAAAGACCTGACTTCTGCGCCACCGGTTCTGGTTTGATTCCGAGCCGGAGGCAACATTTGTGCAAAAACACAAATTGTTGCTTTTCGGGTCTGGTTGTGTTGTGCATGTGAAATGTATGTTTGTAAAATGCACCCACGATACAGGAGAAAATCTTACTGTTACGTTTTTAAAAAAAAAAAAAATACCAGTCCTCGACTTTGTTAGAGTTAACTAAATAATACTGATTACTAGGTTTTAACGAAATGCGCGAAGTTTTAAATTCTTATCATTATTAGGTTTGCGGAGACACTAGCATTTGGAAACCATCAGATACGACGCCTCTCGTAGCTGTCGCTGTCACTAAGATAGTAGAGAGTGTTCTGCAAAAGAACAATATTCCCGGTGCAGTGGCCGCCCTGTGCGTGGGTGGCAAGGAAATAGGCCAGCAGTTGGTGCAAGATCCTAGGATGAAACTTGTCTCTTTTACTGGTAGCACCGCTGTTGGGCAACAAGTGAGTAAAATAAATCTTAGAACTTTGGCTTCCGATTGCTTTTTTTCCTTCTCTGTCACCCACATTGTCCAATTCTCTGAATTAAATGAGTTATTATGGAAAAAATAGTAAATATATGTTATGTAGATATCATGATTCGACGACGAGGATCGCGTGGCATAGCGGTCATAGTAACTGACTCAGACTTGCGTCATGGATCTCCGTTAAGTATCGCAGCCACAGTCAATACTTTGAGACACAAATTATTAGTTTTCGGGTATTGCATTTGTCTCCGTTTCTCTGACACTGCTTTGGAGCTCCTCCGCTAATTAAAATATCATATTGTTAAATATTAACCGTACGGTTACAGGTTGGCGTGGAAGTACAAAGGCGTTTCGGGCGCCACCTTTTGGAGCTGGGCGGCAATAACGCGATCGTGGTGAACGCTGACGCCAACCTGGAGCTGTTGTTGTCCGCTGCACTGTTCGCCTGCGCCGGAACCGCGGGCCAACGATGCACTACAACTAGGAGATTGCTTATTCACAAGAAGGCATGTATAGTATATCATCATTATTCCGATCTATCGCAAGCTCAGTGCTAAACATTACCGTGTTTCGGTCTGAACGGTACAAAGAGGTAGGCTAGCGATTTGCCCGTTTCGTCACTTTGTGCAATAATAAAAACATAAGACTCGCTCATACAACCGTGGTTTACGAACATAGGCTATATGTCCATAAACCACGGCCCTGACTTCCCGCGCAATTGAGAAACGACACGTAGGTAAAGTTAATTTTTTATTTTATTGTCGTCAAAGCTCTATGTAAACTACGATAACCCGAAAGTTTTCTTTCTTTTATTGCAAAAAAATGGCGCTGCCAACACAATCCCCTATATTTACAAAGAAAAGACCGAAGAAAATATTTACACGGACTGCCTCAGGACTATCGCACCGCAAAGTCGTTTTGTTTTATAGGAGAAAGTGACGAGAAGATCAAAACCTTCACCTGTTGGTAAGTGCTGTTTCATCCAGATTGTTTCTGAGTGGCACCACACCCTGAGACATAAGTTCTTATGTCTCATATGACCAGCAATTACACCAGCTTACACCGTGTTATCGGAGACGGAAGGGAAAACTGTGAATGCTTCACTAGTCCTCGTACAAAGAATCGAATTATGGCACTCATATCATAAATCTTGGCCAATTAATAACTTCTGGTATATCATAACCAGTTGCCGTTTTGATCAAAAAGGGCCAGAAGGAAAAAAGTCTAGTACTACTTAGTAGTACTAATATAAGTTCTGACGTTCTACTAAATTTATATTTCTACGATGTGACACATTGGGTTTTCCCCAGAGCCGTAGGTGCGTTTTACAAATATGAATACCACCGGAACAACTATCTGTGAAATATACGAGTACAAATATTTATTGCGTGCGGGATTCAAAGCCGCGACCCGTAGCCGTAGCAAATCGAATAAATAATGCCATTAACGTAAGTTAACCTTAAATAGATAGGTAATAGAATTTGTACAGGTGTGTTTTCTACGATTCGAAACTACGTAAGTTATTAATTGTTTTACGTTTATTATTATTTAATACGACTCTTTTTATGGACAAACATTATAAATTGTTTTTTTTTATAATCAGGTGTACAATGAAGTTGTATCGAGGCTGAAGAAATCGTACGCTGGAGTCATCAGCAAGATCGGCGATCCTTTACTACCAGAGACATTAATAGGGCCCCTGCATACACCAGCCGCTGTAGAGGCTTACAAGAAGACTGTCGCTGAAGCTGTCAAACAGGGAGGGAAGGTAGAATTTGGAGGAAAGGTGGGTAATTTTTTTACCGAATTAATTGATTTAAAAACCCTTAATGACTATAACGCTTATTTATAATACAGTTTAAGAAGTCTCAATGAAGCATAGACTAGAATTCATACTTCCATACAAATATTAAAAATGCGAAAGTAACTATCTCTGTCGCTCTATCTGTTTGTTACCTTTTTCACGGACAAACCGTTGAACCGATCTTGACGAAATTTGGCACAGAGATCCTCGAGACGGACATAGGATACTTTTCATCGCGGAAAATCAAATAGTTTCCACGGGTATCTAAAATAATGCATCAGCTAGTATAATGTGTAAAATACAAGTATTTTTAGCATGATCACGCCAATATCATAACAAAAACATACAGTCACGTCTTTTTCCCAAATAAACGGGTAGGCAGAGGCCGCTCACGTAGCCCACTCTTCGCTCTCGTGGCTAAATGAGACGTGACGGGTGGCGAACCACGTCGCCGCCATTCAAAATACTTACTCCTCATTGCGTTCCCACGAGCAGTAGTGACAGAATTGCATATTATGGTGTTATTCTGCAAGAATAAAGGTTGTCCGTACAATACCTTAGTCGCCTCATACGACATCTCTGTACGAAAGAGGTAGGTTCTACTCTGCCAGACCTATCGGCTATCATAACAATAATATCCACTTAAAAGTTGTCACGACGATAGCTTATTTACACACTATGTTTTGAACTCTAAATTAAAAAAGAATGTATAGTCTATGTATAAATACGAGATTAACTCTTAAAAGAGTTTTCTACCAGCAAACCTTAGAAAAATACATAAAAAAAATCTTGATATTTTTGAATGAAATTGCTACAATGTGTGTTTAGTCTTAATATTAAGTCTTCGAATGATGTCCTCCTGACTGCATTTTGACCACGACAACTTCCGAATGCTGTCGGAAGCACCAACTGCTCAGGAGATATTATTGTGTCACAAGTGTAAGCGCAAACACAAAGGCGATCAGTCGTCCCAACCTACGCACGCCCGATATAACGCTCATACGATAAGATCGGAGATATGGTAAGATGCAATGACAGAGACACAAGGACAACCACAACACAACCAGGTCCGAAAACCAACAATTAGTTTTTGCACAAATTTTGGCTTCGGCTTGGATTCGAACCCTGGACCTGCAGGCGTAGAAGTCAGATACGTAATAGATATAACCACTAGGCCTCGAATATTGGAATACTGAAAAGGTATTCTCCTGAATCATCTTATCAAACTTTTAAAAATACACTTAATATTTTGTGTAGGTGATCGAACGCGAGGGATTTTTCGTAGAACCAACAATAATCAGCCGGTCTCCCTCACGACTCTCCACTGGTGAAGAGCGAATGCTTCGCCCCCGTCGTGTACTGCATAGAGATACCCGACCTCGAGACAGGCATAAAGTACAATAACGAAGTCGATCAAGGCTTGTCGTCGAGCTTGTTCACCGAAAACTTGGGCGATGTATTTAAGGTAAGTTTTTTTTTAGGGAATTGTTCTTCAATATTGCGTAATAACTTTGGAATTCCGATTACATTCAATGCCATTTTGATAGAAATCGTCACAACAGTCTACTATCGGACAGTGACAGTTTGTTTTGCGACTGACCATCGGTTTACATTGTACAGTTACATAGATAAATTGTAAATATAATAACAGTATATCGTTTTTTCCTACAAAAATTGGTATATGTACCATTATCGTACTAGCTGTTAGCTAATCTAATCTTTCCATTAAGTTAATATATACTCAAGAATCAAAATTTTCTACTAGTCTTATTTCTGTAATAAGCAATTACTGACGAACGCATTCATAAGTGGTCAGAGAACTTGGCTTAGAAACCAGCCATCTCATTTTATTTCAACGGAGACCGTATATTTTTGACAATAGGAAAAACAATCCTACAGGATTGACTGATCCGACTACCAATCGGCCGAGCGAAAAAACATCCGTTGAGATTTGGCCAGTCGTCACATTTGCTTAGCGGTTAGAGTATTCACGAGTCAAATTTCAGATCAAGAGGGCTGCTATCCGTGCCCTGTGTCGATATTTTAGTTCTGCCATATTTATGAGGCCCAAGTTTTTTCCTAAGTTTGCTTTTGGAGTACGGAGGCGCTTGAGAAAGGTTAAGACGCCTGCTCTCGGTCGGTTTTTAGTTTGACGCATGTCACTGGCTATTGAACGTGGCAATGTGGTTAGTTTTATGGGCATGTTTGGGATTGAAACGATTCAGGCTGGATTTTTTCACTAAATGCTAGGGCGTCGCTAGCCAATGAGGGGGGTGGGGGGAGACGATAAATGGACGATAGATGTCCTGGCCGATTTTCGACCACGGCGATAACGGTAGGATGCAGTGTCTGAGACAAAGGGATAATCACAAAACGCTTTAATTTTCATTTTGGTTATTATTGCTTTAGTTCATGGCAATTACAAAATTACTCATAAGATCTTAATAAGTGGCTTAGAAAATAAATCTTTTTTAAAATTTTATGTTATCTTACTACTATAATAAAGCTAAAAATTATTTTGTTTGCCCACTTATTGTGGAAAGTTCGGGACTACAATACTTTACGCTATAGCCTTATGGAGACACACGAGGACAACCAAACATTACTGAGAAGGGCTCAACTGTGGATGCACAGATCGGCGAGGTACCATGCCGTACCGCAATCATTTGGCTCATTTTACGCGCGTGAAACCGTGGGTTACAGCTAGTGGGACAATAAATGACTTGGCATTAGATAAAAAAAAACATTAGTTTACTGCAGCTGCTCCTACCTTGGCCCTTTACAAAATGTTTGAGATATATCTTTATAAAACAGATATCGTTTTTAAGTTACATGTATTGTTATGTCTGTATTAAATGTGGTTGCCTTTATAAAAGTTAAAGTTTCAGCCTATAAATGTCCCACTGCTGAGCACAAGCCTGCTCTCATTTCTGAGAGGGTTTTAGAGCTAGGAAGAATCCGCCACGCTGCTCCAATGCGGGTTGGCGGACTTCACATGTCCTCGTAATATTTCTTTTACTTTCCTCGGACATGCAGGTTTCCTCACGATGTTTTCCTTCACCGCTAAGCACGTGGTAAATCAGACACTTAAAATTGAAGAACAATTTTAGAGGTGCTGGTACCGGGATCGAACCCAGGTTACTCGCATACTATGAAATTATAGGCGAGCACCAGGCCCCTGAGCTACCACGGCTTTTAGCGCGGCTAGCTCAGTCGGTAGAGCATAGACTCTTTGCCTTTATAATGAATTTCAAAAAGTTATTCTTTAATATAATATTTTTTAACGAATGACGCGACAGTGGATCGGTCCCCACGGATCGGACTGCGGCATCGTGAACGTGAACATTCCGACGAACGGCGCGGAGGTGGGCGGCGCGTTCGGCGGCGAGAAGGCCACGGGCGGAGGGCGGGAGTGCGGCTCGGACTCCTGGAAGGCCTACATGCGACGCTCAACCGTCACCATCAACTACTCCGGCGCGATCAAACTCGCGCAAAACATCAAATTCGGTGACCAGTGACGCGATGGCAGATGAAGAGATTTCTTTTTTAATGTCAGCGTTGTTACACTTTACCGTCAATGCTGAAGACTGATTGTAATCTAATTATAAAGAAAACTAATAATAAGGCAGCTCATTTTTTATTTTAAATCTTAAGAATAAATGATGTTTATGTTAGGTATGGGGATGTTCCAATCTCCACAAATCCACAGCTATGTCCCGCGACTGCTGCTTGTGGAACTTGTATGTCGCCGCTAAGTTGTACCGCAACTCAGCAATCACACTGCCTTTTACTCCCCACTCTTTGATTTTCTTTTGTATGTGCGATCTATATGAAAATTTTAGAAAAACATTTAAAAAAAATAAACGTGACATAATTGACCATAAATTAATATATGAAGGGTGATAAATATAAAGACAAAGTCTATATAAATACAAATATTATTATTAATCTTCATTTTATTTAATAAAACTTTAATTTTTAAACTATTTATAACCTGACATTTCGATTTACCTATTCAATTTACCACCGTCTTGGAATTCTATACTATATAGAAGTACTACTACTAGTAATTTAATAATATTTAACACTATAATAACTATGTTCCAACAAGCATATAGATAACCAATTTCAGCTTAGGCTGTAAGAATCGACTTTTGTTTATATGTGAAAGTGATGAGATGACCAATTGTTCACCTGATAGTAAGTGCAACATCTGCTCATAATAAATGCTGTGTCAAATACACAGCGCCCGTCACTCCTTGGTTTCAGATCTAAGTCTCATATGCCCAGTAATTACACGAAATACGCTAGTGTTTGCATACTACTGCTTCACGGTACTAAGGTAGCTCTTTGGGTTGACAAGGTCAAGTTGGCGATTGCAGTATTCATTACTCTCGTTATTCCAGTATCTGTCAATTTTCAGCATTTCACTAAATTCGCTAACCTAACAAATTGTTATACACTATATGTGATAGAATAGAAGTTTTTATTATGAAATACCTTGTTGAAGATTTATGTAATGAAAACACACTATCGCAGCTGAGATCAAGACCCATGCGAAGAAATTTCATATCAATACCAGCATTATTTTTGGTACCGAAAGGAGGATTCATTAAAACTGTGTCAAAATAGTTCTCCCATCTGAAAAATAAAAATTTAAGAATACAATCTTAGAGGCGAAAAGTAATGATAAAAGCAATATACACCTAAATGTTATTTTAATTTATAAATGTTACTGTAAAAGTATAGTACAGTATAGCGAAACAACCTGAACATTATCATGTCATATACTGTACCTATATGTGTGATTGAGAAAATCACACTTTATTGCATCTATGTTGCTTATTTCAGTGTCTTCTATATTTTCCTTTATAATTTCAAGAGCATCATCATCAATATCCATTGCTGTGACAAATCCGGCACCCAAAAATGCGGCGCCTAACCCCAGAACACCGGGACCGCAACCCGCATCCAGTACTAACCGGTTTTCTAGTGCTTCAAATTGTGTCTGATGAATTAAACAAATTCTAGTTATTTAGAAACTTAAACGACAACCATTAGGAACTAGGACTACATATATAATACAAGTTGCAGCAGAAAATGTACATTAATAAATTGAAATGTAAATTAAAATTATTTATTCTTCAATGTAAGAAATATACATTTCTTTTGTCATTTTATTTTACTAAGCAGTTGTGTCATCTACACAATCAAATACTTTTGGTAAAACCTAGAATGTTCTTTATATCTGGCATGTGCCAATCGCTAATAAAAGTCGAAGTACTATCAATATATTGAATTAAATGTATACTTGCATCACATACGGAGCATCCTTTGGTTGCTGAACCAAACTAACAAATTTAAAAATGAATGTTGTAATACCAATGTTGTACCAACCTGCATTGTGTAAAGCGCAACAGCAGCTATGTGTGCTGGAGTTTCATATTGTTCATATTCAATCTTTGGTTTACTAAAACCTGATAAATCTTGTAAATGCCCTTCCAAAGTTTTTAATTTCATTAAAGCAGACATTTTTAAATATAAGTAAATTCACTTGGCATCAAATCTTGGTAAGACAGGTAAAATCTGGTTACCAAATGAAGAATCTTGTGACACAAAGAAACCACATGAGGTAGCGTTGGCGTGCTGCAGAGCTGCTCTGTGGCTTGTGTTAACTATATTAGCTTCAGGTAACTGAGGAAAACCCTGTAATTTATTGCATTTTCTTAATTATGTTTATGTTAAAGTAAAGTAAAAGTTGACACAATTACCACTATACGGGAATATGATCAAAATAAATAGCAAGAACAAAACCACTAGCTTTGTCAATTGCTTAAACTAGTACTACTACTGTATTGTGCGACTAATTGTTTTTGTGATTATTTTAAAAGTTTTAAATATATATTATTTTAATCCAACTATTATAAAAGTGAACCCTTCATTAAAATCAATATTTAAGAGAATTGAAAAACATTGTACACCAGTTTAAGCTAAGGATTTAATATTTTTTAAGTTTCTTTTATTTACAGTAATACATTAATTATATATAGATACGAAAAGAAAATTTAAATATTGAAAAAAATATTGCACACTTACAGCAGTAGCAGATACAGGTGGAATGGAGCACATAGGCAGTTGGCTGACAGGGTTTGGTTGAGTAAGAGGAATAGAGGTGGCTGTTAGTGGAGCTACAGCACCTTGTTTTAATAGCATTTGCTTCTTTAACTGTAGCTCCTCCAGTATTTTTCGGTTGGTCAACTCTAAATAAAAAAGAGTTTAACAAATTAATAATTATTAAAAAATATTACCTATATGAGATCTCCCAAATACTAACCTCTTTGAGCATTAGGCTGGGGAAACGCCATCTAATACCGAACACCAACTTTTTACAAATAGCATATAACAATTTAAGCAAATTAAATTTTTGATTTTTCTATGAGTTTTTCATCTAGAATAGCGGAATAGCCTGAATGCCTGAATTTTAAAATAACCTGATTAAATTATGAAAGTAATGACAATTAGGTGACATCAAGTGACAGTAGTGACAAAAGAGTATAGAGAACGGCAAAATATTCTATTTATTTATTAATGGAAACAGTCATAAACTATTTTCCAGTGTCAAGTAACATATTCAAGTATACAATCTTCTAGCAGCAAGACTTCAGAATTTTGATCGACGGTAAAATGATAGTTGACTTTTACTGAAGATTTGCTGGACTGATGGAGACAATACAAAAAGTACAATTTTGGTCTTGAATTGAATTTTCCAATGACTGTACACTTTCAGGAGCACTTGCTGCATAATAAACTATCAATATTAAACATCAAAACTCCAAACATACACAGAAATTACAAAATTAAATAAAAACACTACTGCCACTTTTCGAGTTGGCGCCAAAAGTCCAACGGCAAAATAGTTATTACGTAGAGGGTACGAACATTACAATTGTTTTTTATTTATGGCGATAGTCATTAGCTTTTTGCCAGCGACGAAGTAGGTAACATTTATTCATATATAAATACAGGTACATAGTTATAGGAACGACGTCTGCTACTCCTAAGAACATTGGCAGTAAAATTACTGTCCTTTTTTATCGCAGATTTGTTGAACTGGAATCCGTGTAGGTAGGTACCCCAGGGCCAGTTATTCTGCTGTGAGGCAGTAGTGAGCAAACATTAATGTTTCGTTCTGAAGGGCACTGAGAGCTAGTGTAATTAATGGGCATACGAGACTTAGGAACTGATTGCCCGTCCCGGGGTTAATGTGCTGCCACACAAAAATGTTCTAGGTGACAAGGCATTTGTTATGGATAGACGTTACATTTACCATCACGTTTTGCTCGTCTCGTAACTTTATCCTAACTATAAAAAAAAGATATCACGAAAAGTATGATGTCTGTCTGTATTTATAAATTTCAGTCGGCGTACCACCGATTATATACTGAGCATACTCAATGACCAAAATACTACACTGGCTATATACTAGCACTTATTGTTCTGGAACTATTTATAGTTCATCTTCAAAATCCAATTAAGAATTAGTAGTACGAGGGTGGATTGAAAAGTACTCGGCCTAACACAGATCCATTCAATTCTAAAAATCAAATCTACCCACATTATTTAGTTCAGTTCAGACTAGTTCATTGTGTGAAGTTCGAAACGTGTGCGATAATTAGTTGTGATTTTATAAATTTATTAACAAAGTAATCGGTCATAATTTCCGCGAATGGAGCAAATCGAGCAGCGTGCCGTCATTAAGTACCTCCATAAGAAGGGGCTATCATCAAAAGCCATCCATGATGACATGGTCAGTACATTAGGCGATTGTGCTCTGTCATATTCATCCGTCAAAAATGGATAGCAGAATTTAAGCGTGGTAGAGAGAGTGTGAAAGATGAACCCCGCTCTGGAAGGCCTGGTAGTTGACGTCGAACAACTACTGACGAAAATATTAAAAAAGTACTTGATTTAATAATGGGAGACCGCAGATTAAAAATTAGAGAGATAGCCGAGATTATAGGCATCTCTTATGAACGAACTCAAAACATCATTGTCAACGAGTTTGGTTTCCACAAGGTGTCTGCGAGGTGGGTTCCGCGACTGCTTTCAGTTGAACAAAAAAGGACGCGATTGACTATTTCACGCGACTGTTTGGAGTTATTTGAAGCCCATGCAGATGATTTTTTGAATCGTTTTGTTACTATGGACGAAACATGGGTTCATTACTGTACACCGGAAACAAAACAACAATCAAAACAGTGGAGAAGACCTGGTTCACCACCCCCTAAAAAGGCTAAGTCGATTTTGTCGGCAAATAAGATGATGGCTTCAGTATTCTGGGACTCGAAAGGTGTGATTATGATTGATTATCTTGAAAGGGGTCAGACTATAAACTCTGATTACTACTGCACCTTACTACGTCGTTTACGAGAGGAAATAAAAGAAAAACGTCGAGGAATGCTCAGAAGAAAAGTCCTGTTTCATCAAGATAACGGCAATGGCTGGAATTCACAACTGTGGCTTTGAACTGTTACCGCATCCGCCGTATTCACCTGATCTGGCACCATCAGACTTCTTTCTGTTCCCTAACCTAAAAAAGCACTTGGGAGGTCAAAGATTTTCGACAAACGACGAGGTCAAAGCAGCTGTAGACGCATATTTTGACTCTAAGGAAGAATCATTTTTTTTTAACGGTCTAAATGCTTGGAAGGGGAGGTGGCAAAAGTGTATTGAACTTGATGGTGATTATGTAGAAAAATAAAAATATAACTGATTTAGTATGTGTTTATTTTCTTGGTTAGGCCGAGTACTTTTCAATCCACCCTCGTATAACTACTACTATCAATTGTTAACCGATAGCTAAAGATATGATGAAACTATCGAGGTGCGGCAATACTATTGCTAGTATCGATACTATCAGGCATCAATAGGAGTAACGTTTCCAACCAGTGTATTACTTTACTCTATGGAGTAACGTTAGATCTAATTATAACACGCTTTTATTAGTTCAACTGTCATGTATGTATGAATGTAATAGAATAATGTTATTAAGTTTTCACCTACTACCAGACGTCCTAACAATTTGGAGTTTTTCACACATGTTAAGAACCGATGATAATATAATAATAACATGATCTGGTATTCTCACCTGGATCAGCTCATTGCTGTTCAAGAGTTTTCTTTAATTATTTTAAAATTGTATTTTATTATTGTACATAATTAGAATTAGATTATAAAAAATATACTAACAAAGTATCGTTTTGAGAAATTTGATATTTTTAAGTTTTAAAAAAATTGAAATTATCACAATTCTTAATTATTATTGTGATACAAGAAAGAAATGAATTATTCTTATTTAATTTTGATACAAGCAATGTTAATTTTTTAATGTTGGATCTAATTAGAATTATTGAAATAACAAAAGTGTGTTATTATTTAAAACAACTGTAATTCAGTATTTCTGACAAAAAATTAAAGACTGGCGTTTACTGACTCTGCTCTAACGACTTCTGGATTACCGGGATTTGGATTTTACAAAATCCTGTGATATACAATAATTTCGGGGACTTTGATATACATTATTTTCCTTTGACATGTATTATTTTGCTATTATTCATAGAGTTGGTCGTTTATAAGAATTTAAACAGAACTAAATGAAAGATCGATTGATCAAAATTCAAGTTATCATTCGCCATTTGAATGAAAATGTGAGTTCGAAATAGTTTTCGGCATTACAATGGTTAAGTCAAGCGGCGTTACATTTGCACACCACATTCCTTCGCAACTCTCTTTAGCATATCGTTCTAAGCTCTACTGAACTAAATCCCTTCGTCTTGAATTCAAAGCGAACTATAGAAGTTTGGTGATTTTTCAGTTACTGGAGTTGTATTATTGTGACAGTTAGTCAGCGGTCACTTGTGTCAGTATTAAAGTCGCAATATCCTGGTAATTCCCAGGAAAGTAAAAATCTTTCTATTAAGTTTGAACTGTATTTAGTATATGCATACAAAATACGCAGATCTCTACTGAAGGTAAAAAAATAAAAACTGTTTTATATAAAAGCATTTATTTTAAAACAATGTAGGTAATATACTTTCTGATTCTTGGCAAAACAGTCTCACATAAGCAAGTCAACATTTGGCCTCTCTTAAGAATAAACACAAGATTATAAACATGTGCTGCCATAACTCACAAATGAAAAAAACTGAAATATCAGATAAATAACGATATAAAAGGACATAATACAAAATCATCTCTCTACATTGCAGTTAGTGTTGCATCTTGGTTGAGCAATCTTAGATTTAATTGTTTATTATCATTAAACTTAATAAAAGGAAATAACCTCACAAAATTGACTCACAATATCAGCAATATATAAAAAAATCATCTACTGTACCTAATTAATATGTTTTCACAGACGCAGACGTTAAAGTCCACAATGAGTTTGTGGTCTCGTATGCGATAAAATTTGAGAATAAATGCACAACAAAAAATAGAATTCAGGTTGTCTTTGTCTTTTACGATTACAAAAATATTTGTATAACAATTTAGAAATAATTATAACAGTTTTCCTTATAAAGAATTTGGAATATTATTGCACGAGCTCAGAGCTAAATTATTGTGTGCAACGTTATAAATACTATAAATATATCAACAAATCAACACGACCCTCCCGCACTGTTACACTACGCCTCAATTCTTACAATTACGGAATGGGCTTTGGGAACGCGGGCGGTCTGAGATCGGTAGCGCGCCGCTGCCACGTCAACTTTGCCTGACGACAGCTTCGCCTTTAGTCATTCTTTGACACACAAGCCTTCTCGTTCTCTGCCTCTTTGTTCACACAATGTAGATCAAAATGCACTTATTTTGGTCACTATAAAAGATATCACAAGTTTATTTTACGATTACGTACTAAATTATCATAAGCTCCTGACGGAATAAACCTCTTAACATCTGTTTTCTGCTATAACAAAAATTTAACTTCTTACTTTACGTATTTACGATTTGTTCGTTAGTTACTATTATCTCATGAAAATAATAAATTGTTATAAGTCACCACTACATTGTGTGATACCTTGTCACATTAATCATGTGTTGATTTGTTGGAAATTATTACTTTCACAGCACAGGAACAAACACATTCTGGACTAAATAAAATCTGAAAAATGATAACAACATTATGTTTTTTTTTATAGACTAGCACATAATTTTGGCACAACACTGTGTCACCACGAGCACAGTGGCAATGATGTTGTTCTTATCTACATAGTTTCAAGATTTTTGCTCAGTGAAAATATACTAAATATACACTTTATAACAAGGGCTCCACAAAGGTCTTCTAACAAACAAGTTATAGAAATTATGCCGATTCGGGATTTACAACTACAAATAGCAAGCGAAAGAAGCTACAGCATTTTTTTTTAATAATATTTGTGCCCAATGTGTCATGTTCGATGTATAATTTATAATTTATTCATGAAACCCTAAATCAGTGAGTGATTTGATCATTCACCGAATTATATGGACAGCTGCCATTACAATCATAAAATGCAAAATAATGTATACTTTTAGTAAAAAAAAAATATATTATAAATAATTAAAAAACTTATTTGAGTAAATAAATTCTCTTATTCCATTGCTCATTCAGTGCTATAAAAACAGAGTGTAAAAATAAGAGTACGTTGCAGAGAAAGAGGCGTTGAATTTTCTGATGTAAAATGAATATACCCTGTAGGTGGAGATGTTTGGCACAGTGAAGAGCTCCGAGTAATAAAATGCCAACATTGCAACACACGACACGGCTACGTTTATTTTTACACCCTGCCACAATGAGTATTATATCGCGACAACATTCTTATATCCAAACAACAATACATACCTAACACTTTCCCTGTATAAATATATTATAGTCTTGTAAAAGAAACCTTTAAAACCTCATAGGTTATTAACACTACGCGAGAAATTACACAAGAGCATTAGGATACAATATATTGCTACGAGTTAACTTATCATTTGGCACTAAATTAACGTATTGCATCTCGAGCATTCGTCACAAAGTATTCGTACTTGAATATCTTCGTTAAAAAGTATTCTCTTTCTAAATTAATAATTAAATTTCTCTTCATAAATTTTACCTAATGATATAAAGTTTCATTGGGCCAAATCTTTATACTTATCTGTGAACTTGGTGAGTAGAATACGAAAGAAATATACTCGCAAGTTATTGAGCAAATCCATCGAGCCATTTCTCATTTACTCTTATCCGACAGTCGTGATGATAACAGAAATGGCCGCGCAATAATAATTATATACTCACAAAATTAATAGACAAGACTTTCTCGGCAAGTAAAATTTGGCAAAATTGAGCATTAAGACTTTCAGTTGGCATCAGTAAAATATTACATGTTAGTAAGATTTTACCACGTAGCGCTGTGTGAGTACTAAGAATATCCTAACTCTGGTAACTGTAACTTATCCATAGGTACACCAATTTATAATAGATGACTGCTAATGTGTGCAGAGTGTGTTGTGTACGCGACTTAGCTGGAACTGGCAGATGAACGATAAACGATCAAGCCTCTGGTAGCAGGGGATGAATCATCGGCACGGACAGATTGAAATTAATAATTTTGACAACTCTACGATTTATTATTGTTTGAACGTAGTTTAACATGAATAGTACAACGCGTAAATTAAATTCATTGTGTAATAAAATTATGATCAAATATAACTTTTCAAGATGATATAAGACAAAAGATAAAAAAAAACTGTAGAATGGAAGTGGAACATTATTATTCTTCTGGAAAATAAGAATAGTTTACGTTATAATAATTAATCCAAGTCAACCCCAAACAAAGTCATATCTGCCAGTTTCTAGTCTACAGACACGATGTGCACAAAATGGCGAAGCATAAATGATATGACATTTATTCATGTAACACAACTATCATGAGGATTTGATCATTGTTCAAAAGAACTATATAAATGATCGTGGACATTAGAGAATTCAGTTATTCACTAACTAATTTAATAACATCTCGGTTAAAATAGTATTTAAAAATTAAAATTCATCCGTTTTTTATCAAATAATAGTTATTGCTTATTGATATGATAAATACATCCGTGTGAGGATATGCAGCGGGGCCCACCTTCACCGAATTGACATGTCGCATTCCTACGTACGCGAGTGGCCATGCGAGCGAGCGGAACGCCTGTCTCGAGTCGCCACATACTTGCACAGCTAACATACAGACATTCCGTAAACTCGGTAGAAATTACGTAATAAATCTTAAATTTATTTAAAAATATGACTCCTTTATAAACCATCACGATCACAGCTCTCCATAGACTTTGCATTATCCAAACCTGACGCACTCCAAAATAAATTCTTTTTTATTTTTACTTTACACCTACGTAAAACGAAATGACTATAATATCTCTATGTTAGTTTAAATTATGCCATTTTTTTTGATATATTAACTTTGCAATTGCAACGGTCCCTCGTACAGCACTTAAATGCCTCATATACAAATTTAACGTAACAATGAAAAAAAAATCTTTCGTAAACCGACAAAAAAAGGAAGCAATCAAATGACTAATATCGACGAAACAAATTTAGAAACAAGCGGCAGTGTTCGCGAAAATTCGTGCAATAGAACCTAACTACAAAATATGTCTTAGGAACCTGATAAATTATTGCTAGAGCTTCGAGCACGCCCCACTCTCCTCCTTACTAACGACAATGCGCCCGGCGCGGCCGGGCTACATAACGAGATAAAATCTTATCAGTAGCCAATAGAAAAATATCACCTAAATAAATATGAATATTTCACACGGGCGATCCGCCGCCGTCGTCCGCCGTCGAGGCGCCCTACGAATAAATATAAATATTTCCCTACAAACGGGCCTCTGCGGGACTGCAGCGGACCGATCGGAAACATCCGCTCGGGTGCGAGCCAAGGGAGAGACGGCGAACGACGAGCGTCGTTAGAATTTCTCATTTTTTGGTAAAAAATAACAAGATTATGAAATTGATATGCAATCGGGGCGGGCGCGGGCGGCAGCGGGATCACTGCGGCGCCTCGCCCTCTTCCGCCCCGCCCGGGAATTCGCCCCCGCCTCCGCTCCCGCCTCCGCCCCCGCCGCCACTCGCGCCCCCGCCTCCGCCAGCAGCCGAGCCGCTGCCCTTCGTTGCCTCGCTCGAGCTGCAAGGAAACATTTCGTTGAATTTGGAACTTCTCATTAGCAAGTACTCACTATTGTGAGATGTTTTCACTTATAAAATATCTATAGTAAAAACTAGTATCGTAAGCAATTTCCTTAAGTATGATGTAATTAGATGTATCAATATACTTTAAATGTACGAATCCAATGCAGTTCGTAAATTCATTTTTTTTAAACAAGCCAAATCTTGTAGCATTGCTAGTAGACAACGTAACTTTGGCCAAGACCGTTAGTCTTAAGATGACCCGCGACCCGCATGAATCACGGCTGCCATGAGAACGGTCTGATTCAAATTTTTAAAGGACCTTCATCTCCAACTAAACAATGCGCCTTAAAGGATATTTTTTATTTCCTGGATGTCGTAGGTACTTTCATACTTGCGCTCATGCGATTAGCAGCAAAAACAATTGTGTGCGCAACAGAGGTGAGAAAAATAGTGGGAGCGCTACTTGAATGAACTTACTACGCATTCTTGAATGGACCTTGTGAACGTACCCGCCCGTAGCTAAATTGACTTTGCCACTTGTGACTGCACAGTGTCAAATCAGCACTGATTTGCCACGTGCTCGGCGGTGAAGGAAAACATCGTGAGGAAACCTGCATGTCTGAGAAATAAAAAAATATTTCGAAGACATGTGTAGTCCGCCAAACCGCATTGGAGCAGAGTGGCGGATTCTTCCTAGCTCTAAAAAACCCTCTCAGAAAGGAGAGGAGGCCCGTGCTCAGCAGTGGGACATTGATAGGCTGAAACTTTAGTTTTTTTTACTTTTATACCACAGATATCTGCCGTGGCTGTAAGCAATTTAGTTGTTTCTGGTAGTAGGCCACGTTAACACTAGTTAAAATCGGGAAAATATCATCATTATTAACATCATTGTCATTAGCAAAGATAGTCATAAAGGGCAATGGAAAATTAATGTTGGGGAAATTAAGTTTTCCAGAAGTATAGCTGGAGTGACTGTGACGGAGTAAGTGAGGAACAGCGTGATAAGGAAACGTAGAAGTATCAAGAAGAACTAGGGTAGAAGTATAAAGACAAAGATAGAGAAATGTGATTTTTCTACTACCACCCAATCTCATCCCGTGGGTGTCGTATAAGTAAGTGTCGAAAGAAGGAAAATAAAAACCGGGAGTTGGGCAACTCCAACTCTGAACTCTTGGCAACTATGGCATAATCCCCCAAAATGGGAGCTACAAACTTCTCTGGCAATCTATTGGAGAGGCGCTCAGCAGTGGACTATTGATAGGCTGAAATGATGATGATACCACAGATATGCTAAAGGAAATATCAGTGTCTTATTACTGAAAAAAAATGCAACAATATTTGGGACCTTAGGAAAAACTGATACTGGACTATAGTCCAGTGCAAGAAAATATGTCAAATAAATGTCAAATAATAATTGTCAGCGGAATATAAATTAAACGTTTATTCTTATTCATAGTGTGAAATCATTGTATGTTTTGCGTGTATAAAACTATTTTTGTACAGTATACGGACTAAGTAATTTCTTTTCAAGACGATTTTTCCTGGCATGCACCTACGACTTACTTGAATTTTTAAAGAAAATAAACATAGGAAAAGCATGATTAAAAAATATCTAAATTACTCATCAAGACTTTAAAATATTAATTAATTATATGTAAAATATAACTGCAAGGGGCAAAACAGTTATCACCGAATATTCATGGAACTCTCGTAAGTTTCTCATACATGACGCAGCAATTAATTATATGAATGTATAAAAATAAATAGGATTGAAGTGTCTGTTTGTAATAAAAAATAACAGCGTTTCCTCAATGCTTATGAAAGTATATACGGTACTAATAAGAAAAATACAATTTTAAAATTTATTTCGGTGTATCTGTCTGTCCGTTTGTTCCGGATAATCTCCGAAACGGCTAGACCGATTTTGACGGGGCTTTCACTGATAGATTGCTGATATTATAGCGGATAACTTAGTCTACTTTCATTTTGGTAAAAATAATTAGAGTTCCGCGCAAAAAAAAATCAACCCCAAAATCCGATTCAAATAGGAAAGTTAGAAAGGAATATGTGTATATCATCGATCGGGGTTGGTTTTTCTACACGCGGGTGGAACCGCTGAGCACAGCTTCTTACAAATAAAATGAAGGGTGTGTTGAGTCTTCATCAGAACATCAAAGTGAATTTAGTGCAAAAACCTTTTACTTTCAGGGACAGTAAATTATCTAGTTAACATAAAGCAATAACAATATTTCTGCCTATCAGATGATTTCGGAAGAATATCAAATGATGTAAAATAGTGAATAAATATGTTGCATATTATGCATGACCATCCTTTTGTGAACCTATGAAAAGAATTCAGCAATCTGAAATTCGAGGGTAGGCAATTTAATCATTTCACACAAAACACTGAAATAAATAACATTGGGAAAAGCCTTGGCCAAAATACAGCTCAACACTTGAAGTAGATATTGCTTTTTGTGCGTACATTTGAGTTCAGCTTCATCGATCACAGCTTCTTCAGGGTCCAGGCTCCCCCGGAAAATAACCCGATACCGATGGTTATACCCCATGAAATTCAACTAAGATATCAACTAAATTTACAATGAAATAATATGATAAGTAAAACCACGACTGTGAGGCCTAGTCTTCAGTGTACATGACTTCTACACCATGACTCCTCGGTTCGATTCCCCGGACACTGAATTTTTTTTAATTTCTAACTATAATATACCGCCGATTGCAATACCTTTTTAATTAATATTTATGAAGTATATAATTAAAAAAATGTTAAAACTAATTATAAGAAAACATGAGATCTTGGGGTGATATCTATAAAAGTAACTGCATTGATAATTGGTACTATGGCGCCATATTTGACAAAAATCTATCCAATCCTATTGAAAAGTGTTGTAGTAAAAAACGCAACTTTTTTTTAAACTGCTTAATATCAATGCTTAGTCAAATGCTTGTAAATCAGCCTTTGACATTTTAATAAATCGCTGTTCTGTGTTTAAACTGATTTAGAATTGTGATTTTTTTAAATGTTATATTATCTATTCTAAATGTTTTCAATTAACGGAAAAGATCCGATTAGGAAGTAATTACGAGTATCTTAGTTAATTCTTAGAGTATCTTTAATATCCAATAGAAAGAAAGCGGCAGCTATCATCGGTATGGGGAACTATCAAATTAATGCCATCTGTAAACCATGGACTTAAAAACGGAATCGTCAGTTGCGTATCTATTCTCATTATATAGTCTATTATCTATGCTGCCAATATCAGTGAAGATTATTTTATTTATTTACTTATTTTCGGAAACAGTCGTAAACTATTTTTCAGTGTCAAGTAACATATTATCGAAGTATACAATATATATATATATATAGCAGCGAGACTTCTAAATTTCGTTCGACAGTAAAATGATTGTTGCCTTTTACTGAAGATCTGCTGGACTGATGGAGACAAAACGAAAAGTACAATTTTGGTCTTGAATTAAATTTTCCAATCACTGTACACTTTCACGAGCACTTGCTGCATAATAAACTATCAACATTAAACATCAAAACTCAATATATATATATACAGAAATTACAAAATTCAAAAAAACTACTGCCACTTTACGAGTTGGCGCCAAAAGTCCCGTAGAGGGATTGTCGCCATAGAATTTTAAAATGTTGCCAACAAATATATTAATCAAACCTCAATAACGTTCAAACTTAATTTTTTTATGGATTACGGTCGCGGTTATCACAGGGCGATCACATATTTATATCATAAATAACAATTTATATACATATGAATACATACACACATATGTAAGTGTTTAAGAAAGGCCTATGACAGGGTAGTGAGGAATTAATTGTAGTCGACATTGCCTATTGAGGTGAACGGCAGCTTGATACGAGCACTGAAATCACTCTATAAGGATTCCAGTGCTTGTGTCAGGGTAAACGGGGCTTACACAGACTGGTTTAACACCTAAAATTAGTAGTAATAGTAATTAAACAGGTGTTAGACAGGGACGTGTAGTGTCGCCGTGGATGTTTAACCTATTCACAGATAGGTTCAAGAATGAAAATCTGACTGTCAAATTCCTCCTATACGCCTATGATCAGATTATATTATCATTATCGGAGGAGTTGCAGGCAATGGTTAATATTATGCATAGTGTCCTAAAAAGCAAAGGGATGAAAGGGAAGTAATCGTTTACATTTCTGATTGAAGGAGAAAGAGTGGAACAAGTGAAATAATTTATATACCTGGGATCTAAGTTTACGAGAGACGGAAAGTATGACTGTGATATTGAGAGAAGAGTATTGGCAGGAAATCAAGTGAATGAGGCTCTGCATAACTTTATGAGTAGCCAGAACGTATCTAAAAAGGCACGACTTATGTATGGTAGTAAATGATGGGTCTGGCAGAAGAAGCATGAAAGTAAGGTTAATGCTGTGGAAATGAGAAATTTGAGAAGTATAGCTGGAGCAACTTTTATCAAAAAAGAGAGAAATAGCGTGACAAGGGAACGATTCGGTGTGCTTGAAGATGTAGTGAGAAAGATAGAGAAAGGTATGCTTGGATGGTTTGGACACGAAGAGAGAAGGAATGAAAGAAGATTGACGAAATGATTTATGAGGCGAGTGTGAATGTTATGTAAAGCCGTTAAGGGTCGACCTAGGAGTACGTATCACAATCAGATCGGAAAACTTTTTAGGAAAAGTCACGTTAAAAGTACCCGCGCAAAGAGCTTGTATGAAAACGCTTATGAAAGTAGAAGTGTCAGGACGTAGCAAGTGGAAAGATGTGGTCTCTGCCTACCCCAATGGGGAATGAGGCGATTTCGGAAACACATCCCGATAGCCTTTTTTCAAAATGTAGCTACATTATTCAGCGTAAAATTCACTGAGTCTGTTTTTCCGTTTCAATGAGCAAAATCAAAAAAAATAAGGTCCTATAATACAAAAACCAGTTTCCTACGACCAAGATATTCATGTTAAATGGCGTTTACTTTCAATGAACTAATGTTGACAAGTCTTTGTTAGCGCAGTTTGCGGATATTCTTAGACCACAATTTCTACTACTACATCTGCGGTCTCTGCTGTTGTTGGCGGTCGACCATTTCTCACTTATTATGCAAAGTGGGTTCTGCCTCTATTGAATACAGCAAGTTTAAGTCTTCTGCCAAACTAAATTCAAAATCATAAAAGATCATAGAGTTAATTATTAATAGTTGCAAAAAAAAACTATAAGTACCGCAATAAAGCAAAAAAGATTTTGTTTAATTAACTTAAATGGCCCGTTGTGTTCTACTTTCAAATAGAATTACTTTAATAAGATATCTAATGCAAATGTATTCAATTTTTTTGTTTAAAAACTTACAGTCACTTACGTATTCATTCCCAATATTACCATGTCAAAAAATTACAAATTATGTTGAAAATGTAACAACGTGTTCAGTTGTCATGTACGCTTATCTGATGCTTGTGGTGCGTGTTATAAAACTTTTTTTAAAATACATTATAGTTTATTCAAATTTTAAAATTGAAGTCTTTGTTTATATATTAATAAGATCCTAGATATAAGTGTATTATGAATTGTACGCGGGCAATGCCATAGGCACAGTTTGTAACAAAATAATATAAAAGAAATGCTTACAAATTAGAATATGAGGATCGAGTGCTGCCACCGGGCGCGTCGTCGCATGGCGGCGGACGCGCGGCTGCACTCAGCAGGTAGTTCGTCGACTCACTGAAACAGTTCGACAGCCTGCTTCAAATTGTATTACTGCCTCGAGTAACACGGTGGACGGTGGCGGACAAATAACACTGACTAGTCTTTTGGCGCCAATTCGAAAAGTGGCGATGGTGTTTTTTATTGAATTTTGTGTTTATTTTGAGTGTTTGTGTTTAATATTGATAGTTTATTATGCAGCAAGTGATCGTGAAAGTGTACAGTGATTGGAAAATTCAATTCAAGAACAAAATTGTACTTTTCGTTTTGTCTCTATCAGTCCAGTAAATTTTCATTTCCATCATCATTCATCAGTCCAGAAAATCGTCCAGTAAAAGTCAACCATCATTTTACAGTCGATCGAAATGAAGTCTTTGTTACAGTTAAATTATTACTCGATATTGGCAAAAATGGCTCGATTTGGTAGCTAATTGCCATGATCAAAAAAGGAGACGAAGAATACGGACTAGCGGTTTATCTTACAGTCCGGCCGCTAAGAGAATGCGTTCCTGTCATCTGCCAGTTGTATTGTTCTCTTATTTATTAAACATTCAAGCGCAAAATTATAACATTTATATTGATTTTATTTTAAGTTGAGATGATTTTAAATTTTATTATTCGTTAGTAGGGAAATAAACGATAATATTTTTTTTATCCTAAATTCTTCGCATTGGGCATTCTCTCAGCGGCCGGACTTTACCAACAAGCATAAAATTAAGTCGATGTAGCTCAGCTGGACACTCGCTTTAAATCGATCGCACCAATAAAAATTATTTAAATTAAAGAACTCTTTTTAAAGTATCACGTTTTTTAAAACGGACTAAAAAGTATAAAGTTAGTCCAAAATCGATTACAAACTTGTACCGAACGGACAAACAAAACAAACAGACGGACAAAAAGAGAGTAATTATTGCATTGTCATCCAGTACTAAACAATGTTTATATAGTAGTAATAGTTTCAAGTATTATTTATAAGGAATTTAGTGGAATCAGACGTTACTTTGTGGAAATCTATTAGAATGAAGGAATGAAGGAAAGAAAGTAAGTAGTAGTTAACTTTCTTTCCTTCACTCTATGGTATTGTTTATAACCGAATATAGGCCGTGCGGTGGCGGCTTAAGAGAATCTACCATCCCATCTCATTCCGTAGATGTCTTTAAAGTCGTCAGAGGGAAAATAAAAACCAGGAGATGGGCAGCAGCATAGTACTCGAACATCTGAATAAATAAACTTTTTTGGCAATCTTGCCAATCCGCTTGCAAGCACGGTAACTGGCAAATTCACATCAAACTGAGAGCTACAAACTTTTGTGGCGATCTATGGGGGAGGCCTATGTTCAGCAATGGCCTAGTGGTAGGCTGCAATGATGATGATGATAATGATGTAGGCATCTACTGGTGCTAGGATTCCTATGCAAGAATTCGTCTAGGTAGATACCACCACATGGCCAATTATTCTGCTGTGAAGCAATGTGCAAATATAACTGTTTCGGTCTAAAGAGCACTGAGAGCTAGTGTTATTACAGACATATGATACTTAAGAACTGATCTCTCAGGGAGACGGGCGCAGTATGGTGCCACAGAGAAATGTACTGGTTGACACAGTATTGGGTATGGGCAGACGTTGTACTTACCATCAGGTGAACGTTTTGTTCGTCTCGTCACATTCTCTTATTATACGTACTTGCGTATGTTTTCATATACGTACGTTATAGTGTAAACGCGTAGAAGATATATAGACAGCAAATACAGTGTGAATACAACATAGCCTCGTTTTGTAATTACTAATGCAGTCTACGCAATCTATACGTTTGATTAGGTTACATTACACATTTTAGATTGTTATAGAGCCATGAGAAATATAAAAGAAAAAAAATAACACGCGAGAGTAAGACTGTACCGTCGTAAGCGTTTAAAATGAGAGGACGATGGAAATAATGACAATGTAATTAAATTCAACGTAACAAAAAAAATAGAAGACCTTAGAGTTATAAAGATGAAAGTGACGATGAGAAATGATAACTTTACCTGTGATATTTTACTTTATTTTAGATCCACGAATGACTAGAACTTTCCATATTTTAAATAACCATTCACAGTTCGAGGTATAACAAGCATTAGCATGTATGGTACATTAATAAGAAATGCTTTCCGCAGTATAAGTTTTTTGGGTTTCGCTAAATTCGAAAAACTAAAATTATCCTTGTGTGATCTCCTTGTGTGTCATAGTCCAATGTAAAAAGTCTTGGTAGATATAAACTGCTTTGACCTCGGCAATGATCGCGAGCAGACGCCATTGCCACATCGTACAGATAACCTTATCCACACTATTACAAACGGCCGTTTATTTACTACAACCATAAGATCAATGGTTCTTCATAGCTTAAGCCGATAACCTTTGACATCCCTGATATTCCTCAATAGTCCCATTTTATGAATTTGAGATACTAAATGACTTATTTTGCTAAAGGAAGTTTGATAAGCGTCTGAAGAATTATCTTTAATGGTGAACGAAAGTAAAAAAATGATGAAATCGAACTGTTTCCAAATCTATCTTACAACATGAGGTTGGTATGTTAGAAGAATATTTCTGTGCGTTTTTTTATTGATAGTTTGATAAGTTCGGAGGTGGGGAAAGGGGTAGTATAGTATAGCTTATTACACTAGACAACCCTTAGTCAAATTTACTCGTATAAATACTTATATATAATATGTACAAAACAAACGATGGTTTTTATATTATATTTATCATTGTACGTTCGTCTCGCAAAATGGAAAATCGTATCACTTGTGAACTTTACTAAAACCTAAAGCACTTTTTTGAGTGACTAAGATAGGGGTTGATTTCTAAGAGCATAGGATCTGATGGATTCCCCATATATAGGATACATAACTCGCATACATATAGACAGCACCCTGGTATACATATGGACAGCTCAACGCAAGTTTTACTTTAGTACTTACCTAGATAGTTATCACCCAAGGTCCAGTAGTTCTGCCGAAGCAGTAGTGTGCAAACATTACTGTTTCGATCTGAAGGGTACCGGGACTTAGCGTAATTACTGGGCATATGATAGCGCATTGAGGCATATTACAAACTGATGTCTCAGGGTCATGGACGCAGTTTGGTGCTACACAGAAATGTTCTGGATGACACAACCTTTGTTATGGGCAAACTTTGCACTAACGTTTGAACTTGAACGTTTTCCTCGTCTCGTCCCTTTCCAGCAATGCTGGAACTGGGACTGGTAGTTGTAAGGAAATGTATGTGCCGTTGTAAGGTCCTAGAAACCACGAAGCCGAAGAGTTTTAGCGCCGTAAATGCCTTATCTGTATATATTTTGTGCTGTTTTTACGAAACTATGAAGCTCAACAAATCTAGACAAAACTTGCTTCTTACTATTTTTAAGAAACTCTATCAGTTCAGTATCAGCGGAACAGATAAGAGTGCTTAGTGAAAAAAGAACCCTTTAAACTCATTCCTAATTACGCACAAATGTTATAGTGTTCTCGTTCATGAGTCACAGCACGTAAAGATTAAACTAACATTATTAACAAAGGCCATGATAAAAACCCAACAGAGTTCTGATATAAACATAAGGACTGGTTTGACGATGGTGTTATCATTGTACCCATAATGAGTACAAAGAGTAAGCCAAGAATAAATTAAATTTCCAGTAAAATAAACAATGATAATACCACTGTGAGATATCCCTTAATAACGTAATTTTATAGATTTATTAACACTTAAAGAAAATATTGTTTTTAAAACAAACTTGACATTCAAAAGTGTTAAAGTTTGTGCATCACTGTAAATAGCCAATTACAATCTTACAGTAAATGAAGAAACGAGTTGGTTTACATTGTTTATTATTCATGGTTTTTTCCAATTACTTATACGGTAATCTGAAATGTAGTGAATGTCAATGCAAGAATTACAAGTATTAAAAAAAATCGCCTTTAGTTAACCTGATAGATACGGGCATGTATTTATTTCCATTCGTTTAACTACACTGCATAGTTAATTTGAAAAGTAAATAATGGTTGGCGATTTTTTTTTGAACGTATCCTTAAACCGAATATCCATATCTATGTCTGAACTAGATCGCAAGGTACACTGCAATACTCGGATAACTGTCTGTTCAACATATGCGATATCGCTAAAAGCCTAAGCCATTATGAAGCCCCTCTCTCTTTTTAAAAGAAACCAGCAATCCTTATTTTTCAACTTTCATCTTTATTCCTACGATCTTTCCCAGGACATTTATCTTAGTGGTTCGTAGTTTCATAATATGTTTCTCCGTTAGTATTGAGGCTTCGAACGTTCATTAATATCATTTAATTACGATGTTATAAACACCAATGTAGGTGGGCAAACACGAAACACGAACGCGGCGGAATATCTTAGCGCTTTCTGACTTTTCAAGCAGGCTTTTTTTATTAGACGCGTGTTACTCATGTGCCCCAGTTATTAAAATGAATCGGTAAATATGGTGGAAGTTTTTGATAATTTTAAGTTTAGACTTTATTTTTTCTGCTCGAAATCGGTTTTAAATGATTCAGATTTATTTACTGTAATGTTAAATGTAATAGTTAGCTTCTCAAACAGCCCTCTGCTAACTACTTTTGCAAGTTACGTCTCTATCTTGTGAGTATCATCGTTTTTAGCTGGTTGAGTAACTCAAATTCTTAACGCAAATCAGCGGTTCAGTAAATGCTGTCGTTTGTATCACATAAGTTAACAAAAAGTTCGCAATTACAGTGTTGATATTCATATATTCTATGCTGTCTTTTGAAAACGATGAATTTGGTGACATTAATTTATACTTTCCCGAGAGAGCGATTACTACATACGTACATAGTTCTTGAAACATAATATTGAGACATTCTACGCTTTCAGCACTACAATACTTCTGTAATTGCTTGTTTAAATAATGATCAGTGTTCAATAAAAAAAAAAAAATTCGGTGTTTTAATGTCTGTTTTTCTACTTTTAAATTGTTGCGCTATTTAAAAAAAATCAGAAGTGGGCTTAGTAATGAAAATCTACATAACAATTTACATTATTATATTTGTTTTCAGAATGAAAGCGAATAGAATAACTCGGTTAGTATCATACTAATAAGGTACTTATTAAAGGTATATGTATAAAACTTAAACCCTATTAAATAAATGTAATTCATTTAAAAGAAAAGCCCAGCGTAGAGATTACATACGAGTATTACGAAACCACCCCCTTAGAAAGTTTATAATTATTTTTTTATTCTTATAAAGTGATGAATCGAGCAATACGTTCACCAGATGGTAAGTGCAACGTCTGCCGATAACAAATGCTGTGTCACCGAGAATATTTCTGTGTGACACCACACTGCGCCCGTCACCTTGAGACATCAGTTCTTAAGTCTCATATGCCCTGTGATTACGCTAGCTCTCAGTGCCCTTCAAACCGAAACACAGTAATGTTTGCACACTACTGCTTCACGGCAGAATAACTGGCCCTGGGGTGGCACCTACCTAGACGGGTTCCTGCATAGGAATCCTACCACCAGTGACATTATCATAATTTTGAACATATGTTAGTCGTCGAATACAAGGTTGCCGCCTGAATCGGAGAATATTACGCAATATTATTGCAACTGCTGACATAAATGATCAAAGGGAAAAGACGGAGAAAATGGACCAAGGTTTTATTGGTTTTGCTAGACAATGCATCTGTTTAAAAAAATGTTCCTATGACTTTTATATCGCTAATTTCAACTATATTCGAAGAGCCAGTTAAATATATTTTTATATGACCGTTTAACATCAGATACTCTTATTAGTTAACAGATGTCGAATGTGAGGGAACTGTTACGAATCAAAGTCTTCGAACACTTACACATACATACATCATGTTGATAGTGCAATTATCGCCTGCGACATGTGTAGAGATGATGATAAAATGTCTCACTTAATGATATGAAATCATATAGTGTGCATCAAAGTTCAATAACTTACGGAATTCCGTATACATAATATAACTTATAAGAATATGGTTTTAACTAATCTCACCGAATTAAAGATCAAATTTAATAAATGACTAGAAACTTCCTGCTTAGCTTCTTGCCCTTGGCTTTCGGTCGGGCTCGGGATCACAACTAATGATTTTTAATACTTTAATACGCTGTTATCTGTTTAGAACACTGTCTTCGTTATGTGTTGTTATGTGTGAATTTTACAGGTTATATGAACAAAAAAGATGAAAAAAATACACCTTAACAGAAGAAGACTTGGTTGGCGAGATTACTGAATGATTAACTTCAGCATTGCTGATTTCGAGTTCGATTCCGGCACAAATATTTTTTTAACTACCAAGAGATGTTCACATTCTGGGTGTTAGTGCATGTGGAATTTACGTCTATCAAACGCACCCTCGTTACAGGAGAAATCGTAGTGGGGACCAACGATTTTTAAAAACAAAAAAGTAACATAATAATGATCAATATGGAGATGCTTAGCTTAAAAGCTTAACTATTAGGCTCGTTTCTTCTGGTTAATTTGAAAAATTAGACTCATGACGATCATAGAAACAGGCGAACAGCAATGTATAGGAATGCTTACAAAGTATTGACATACAACTAATAAGTACGAATAAAAACATAGTGTCACCTGGCAGTCCTCATTCTGAGCGCGGCGCAGTTCTCCTTGCACTTGTAGGCGAGCACCTGCTTGATGCGGCTGACCTCGACGTCGGGGAAGTGTCGGCTGACGTAGGAGATGAGGGCGTGAACGCGGCGTCGGTCCAGCGGCGGCTTGGTGGGGCGCGCCTCCTGCCCCGCCCGCGACCAGCGCTGCCCCGTCACGGAGCACGTCGCCAGCTCCATCGGCGAGAACAGCGCCGCCGCCAGCCCCCGCGTCACCTTCCTGTAGTCGCCCCATTTGACGCCACGGAGCAGCTCTTCGCGAATCTCCACTCCCTCGCCCAGCTTTATCTGATGACCCGTCATTTATCTTTGTTACTCTTTTTGACAGTTCCTTTTTTTTTAACGACACGTGGTGGCGATAACCCGCGCGATAAATTAGCAGATATCGCGGAGGCATATTGGCCGTACGCACTAAACATGAGAAGCGGCTTTCGTAATAGATTAAGACGTTTAGGTAAACTTGGTTCGATTATCATTGTGGAAGCGATACCGAACAAAGTAATGGTGGTAGGAGATTATTAGTAAGTAATTTATTGGTGGTGGAGGAATCCGTGTAGGTAGGTACCACAGCAGAGCCAGTTATTCTGCCAAGCAATAGTGTGTTTCAGGCACTAAAAGCAAGTGTATTTACTCGGCATGTGAGACTTAAAATGAAATGTTCTGGTGGCACGGCATTTGTTATGGGCAAACATTGCACTTACCATCAGGTGGTGAAACGAATAGCTTCTTCAAAGAAAAAACTCTGAGCGTATGTGACAGAAGTCTAATTATCGTCGTTTCTTTCGAGATATCGATCAACAGTTTATTTGATAATTAGTCTCGCTAGTTAACAGAACAAGGGTCATTATCACAAGACCAATTATTTTTTGGAATGAGATCTTACTATCAAGCTTCGTTTGTTTCTCACCTCTTAATAAATTTGCGACGATTTATTATATTGTATTCTAAATGAAAATTTAAACACGTAAAACTGTTCCTATGACACCCATAGGATCAGTTTTAATAAAAATAGAAGTAAAAGTCGACTGAAAGTGATTATAAAAAAAAACTTGGATTCCAAAAGATGGACGAATAATCATATCAAATATAGTAAATTAACAGCCTTCAGTGGATGACCCCAATAGAAGGTAGACCCCAGCAGAACACACATTTGAAGGTTGTATATTCGCTTTTTTGAGATAGATAGATAAAATCTATCTCAAAAAAAATGTCTATCTGCTTGTTCACCGGATTAACAATAACTTCTACTTAAGTTATATACTTTAAGTTAGTACAGATAATAGATACGATAGTTACTCTGGCATCAAGTCAATCTTTGTCGCATCGTTATATCGTAAATTGTTAACAAACAACACATTAGTAGGTACCACCCACGACGGTTTAGGCAGTATCTATAATATGTCTATCATTAAAATTGCTAGTTATACAGAAAACGAAACTAGATTTTATAATATTGGTATTCTATGGCATCAGCAAGTTCAGTTGACAGAGGTATAAACGTCTCTGTATTATTTTCTGTAAGCGGCTCAGCACTTTTAAGTGCTGAGCCGCTTGCAGAAATAAGTTCGCTTTCGGTGGCCACATCGCCTACGAAACAAGGATTTGTCTCATCGTAAATTTTTATATTTTGTCTGAGGTATATCTACGCATAAATATTTACATTCACTAACTAAATATTAATAAACATTATGATAACCCGAGATAAAAGAACTCATAGTTCCCATTTATTGTTAAGAGTTCAGACTATATACGTTTCTCAACCTTTTTAGTTTTACAAAGTCGACAATATGCTGTATGTTAGCGGCTTAAGAGAATCTTCCACCCCATCTCACCCGTGAGAGACCTATCTTCAACAATAGACTAGTGATGGGCTGAAATGATGATGATGCCCATAAAATAATCAACCTCAATACACGTGATAGTGAAAATAAAAATAAATAAACATGAATAAAAAAAATCATTGTAAAAAAAACTGCATTATTAAATTGTTTACAGACTGTGCAGCTATTTTACAATGAATGAGAATAACAGAAACGTTGTACGACAACTCTTTAAATACTTTAAACTACTCTCATTGCGCCCAAAGACGTTTCACCTCATAATATGTTTATATTTTTTTTAAAGGAAGGAAGAGACAAATTTTCGTTTACCTAATGCCACGCCTGACAATACCAATTGCGGTGGCAGAAATTTATGTCCTGTTATGCCTTATTACACTTGTTACAGTGCCGTTCAAGCCTAATGCTTTAGAGTACAGGCTGCAAACATGACGTCGCAGGATAGTGCCCGCCTTTCGATTATTGTCATTAACAACATCCTAGCAAAAGCTTTTAAGCTTAGTTAGAGTAGTTTACAGGAATATTCGTAATGAATAGCTATGTAACCTATGTAAAGCTATGTAATTGCTAGTATTTAAAAAATAAGAATTGCTTGACGGCAGAGGAACTGGCACTGCGGTTGTACCTACCTAAGCGGATTCCTGCATATGAGTTCTACCACCAGTAAATAATAACATTTGCCTTGAATACCGGCGAAAAGTTCAAACCGTAAGGCACAAACTATACGTTTTTTCACCACCAGATTCCAATTCAAGATAAAGATAGCTAATGTACACCTTAAGATACATGGGTAAATACCAAACCATACTACTTCATTGAGAGGCGAAAGTCCCTTTCAAATTCCGGGCCACCATCCACTTTCCTGAGCATTTTTATAACGCCCCTCCATTAAAACAGTTTACATTACGTTGGTGAGAATCTCATCGGTTATCAAGATCTTATTAGACGGTTAAATTATTCATTCAACAAATTCTTGCACACCCACTACCGCCCCTCTACAACTTTCTAGCGCCCATTGGAGGACGGTACCGCCCACTTTGAGAACCACTGCTGTAGACATATTACTATTTTACACTAACTAATATTTCTGTAATGAAAATTAGAACAATTTCATTATTTACTATAAAAGAGAAATAAAGAAATCTTTTAACTTTGTATGAATGCTAATAAAGACACAAAAAAATTTGACCCGTTTGTTTAATTTGCATTTACCAGTAATGTATTGCTACAGAGTTACGTATCCCCATACTGACGCCATCTTTAGTGGTTTGTATTTTGCCTGTATCGTAAGTCTGTCTACGTCATATGAGATTAGAATCATAATGATTATTTATCAAATATTATAGATTATGTAATTTTTACATGTTTACTACTAAAAAATTATTTTCCCAGAAAGGAAGTTAGGTTTTTTAAGAACTTAAGTAGAATGACGAATAAGCTACGTTAAGCTTAGAAAAAAAAGGAGGTTATGGACAAGTGCAGTATGTATGAACGAAGGCGAAGATGATAGACCTACAATCAAGGTAAAATGTCCAGCTTAAGGTAAAATAAAAGTAAAATAACAGCATATAAATGTCCTGCTGCTGAGCACAGGCCTCCCCCTATTTTTTTAAGAGAGCTTTGGAGATTCGAAGAGTCCGCCACGCTGCTCCAATGCGAGTTGGCGGACTTCATATGTCCTCAGAAAAACCTATTCCAGAGATACGCAGGTTTCCTCACGATGTTTTTCTTCACCGCTGAGCACGTGATAAATGAGCACTTAAAATTGCGGAACCATTTTAGAGGTGCCGGCAGCAGGGATCGAAATCAGGTCACTCGCTTACTATAAAAATTAAGGCGAGCGCCGGGCCCTTGAGCTACCGCGTCTTAAAGTAAAGGTATGTTCCAATTTTTGACAACGTAATGTAACCGGGGAGCGACAGCCACGGCACTCCGGTACGGTTCGGCGGACTTCGTAAGTCATTGAAATATTTTTTATGTCTTAATCAAGCAGGTTTACTGGCGATATTTTCGTCCATATCCGAGCAAAATACTTCGTGATCATTTCCAATAGCAATGAACAATTTAAAAGGGCTGCCGGCACAAGGAGCTCGTGTTGCACGTGTAAAGAGCTACAAAGACAGAGCTACCAAGACTATTAACAAGAACTACTGAAGTGTATGTTATGGCTTTAATATACTAAATAAATACTTAAGAAGACAACCAACGCGGAACAAGGCAGATCACAAATAAGGCTCGTTATATTCTATCAGGCTGTTCGATGACAAATCTGTGTTTTAAAAAAAACTAACTGTCCAAACATAACTCGTACTCTATTGAAACTACTGGCACGAAATTTGTACAGATTATTGTTAGTAAGACTTAAACAAATTAAAATTATTTAATTAAATTAAAATCAAACAAATAAAAAACTATAAAGAATCAAACATTCTGTGGTGTCAACTCCAAAGTACCTATATTGTGCACTAAATCGTGTGTTATAGTGAACAGAGTTTTGCGCAGTTATAACTTTTACTACGAATTGAAAAATGTCGTAGTGGTTCTGAGTTGAGAAGAAATTCCGATCTGGAGGACATCGAATCATCTCTACTGTTTTACAAAAATCCTAGTCAAAATGATGATATCTCTGACAGAGCATATCAAACATAAAAGTAAACATACAAAATTTTAACGGATCGAGGATACTTCAGTAAAGATAAATGCTAATTATTATCAGTACTCAACCGTTGAAGCGATCTTGAGAAAATTTGGTACAGTACAGAGATATTGAGGGAAATATTTAAATAATCTCGTGGCCCGACTGATGGTTTTTCGGGCGGCGGCACTTACGACGCATAGCTTTGATACCACCAATCCGCTTGTCAAACGTGTAATTACGGTAAATCCTTTTAATTGGGAGAGGACTATGTCCAGCAGTGGACTATTTACATACTGGTTATGATAATAATACACAACAATTAGAAGTCTCTTTTCTATGTTTTCTATTATTCCTGACATGACCTCTGAAAATAAGTTGGTATAGATAGCAAACAATATTCACAAATTTACGAAAAACACAACGGTTGTAGTGAACGCGTAATTTTAGTTTTCTAAATTTTGTCAGATAACTGGCGAGATATAGAAGTCCCTATTCGTTGTATTCCAAACGTTTTTCACATCCGAAAAAAATTGCATCCCTAAATAAATACAGTAGGGTAGGCAGAGGCCGCTCACGTAGCTCACATTTCACCCTAGAGGCAAACGAGACTTGACGGGTACAAGTTGCCGCCATTTTGGTACGAGTCAAAAAAATCTTACTCCCCATTACGTTTCCACGAACAGTATAGTGACAGCATTGTATATTATGGTGTTATTCTGCACGAATAAAGGCTGTCTGTACAATACCTTAGCCGCCTTCTACGACTCGATAGGGAAAGTACTGTTTTACCTATTGGCTGATAAAAATTTGCAACATGTTTACCTATTGTAAAGGGAAGATACCAACACACCAATTATTGTTATTATTCTGAATTATCAAATAGGCTATTATAATATTTACAAATTAGGTAAAGGTTTTCGCGGAGTTACGAATTGTTATTGTCTGTATTTTTTTAATCCTTTCCCTCGCCGATCAATATGTGTACAAACTTTAAGGCCGTCACAAGGTCATCGCTCATTATGTGTAATTAAAACTCATAAAAATTCGCATAAACTATAGACCAGTTCCACTTTTGCAATTCACAACTCTAACGAAACATACAAAATGTGAAGCGTCACCACCGCAACTTTATATCGCAGAACGCATATTTCACTTTGCATGTGTGCATATTTTTTGGCATGGCATAACGTCGATGCGCCTGAAGGTCAGGCGCATCGACGTTATGCCTGCTTAGATCTAGCTTTAAGTTCAGTTCAGCTCCGAAAACGGTTCAAGTCGGTCCGATTGCATGCCAACGAGTGACAACGACCGACAATGTGATACGCCGCAAGTTAGAGCACTGACCTTAATTATTATCACAGAATAGTAAGTGCAACGTCTGCCCATAACAAAAGCTGTGTCACCCAGAACATTTCTGTGTGACACCACACTGCGCCCGTCACCCCGAGACATCAGTTCGTAAGCCTAATATGCCCAGTGATTACGCTAGCTCTCGGTGCCCTTCAAACCGAAACACAGTACTGTTTGCACTGCTTCACGACAGAATAACATACCTAGACGGATTCCTGCATAAGAATCCCGCCACCAGTAAAACTACAGATCGTGTGAAAATTGAAATGATTTTTTTTATTAATTTAGCAGTATCTTAGTTGCTTACGAGTAGTACGTTGATGCGTAACTTATTACGTCTGTGACAAATAGTGAACACTCGTTTATCGAAACTAAAATTAAAATGCGAATTACTGCAACTAAAGTAATCGAAGTAACGTTATAACTTAATGTATACTTCTGCATTCAATATATTTGGTAAGTCGAAATGAATAGGAATAATTATTCCAAATTTATTATAATTAATGTGTATTATTAATTAATTTAATTCGATGTACCTTCTTAATAAATAATTAAGAGATTTTAGAGATGGCACAACAGATTAAGAAATCAAAACAGGCTATGAGCACATAATTTGGTAAAATAAACAATTTTCGGAAAGCAAAAACATTAACATTAACATTTAACTTAAGCCTTTGAAAAAATGAGTTATTGTATTTAAATGGTTTAATTGGTCGACTATATCGATGTTCGTTTATCGATTAAATTTTGTTACGAGTAGTACGTTGATGCGTAACTTATTACGTCTGTGACAAAAAGTGAACACTCGTTTATCGAAACTAAAATTAAAATGCGAATTACTGCAACTAAAAGTAATCGAAGTAACGTTATAATAAGTTATAACTTACCAAATATATGGAATGTAGAAGTATACATTAAGATGTATACTTCTACATTCAATATATTTGGTAAGTCGAAATGAATAGGAATAATTACTTCAAATAATACACATTAATTAATTTAATTTGAGGTAACTACCTAATACCGTAAGAGATTATAGAGATTATAGAGATGGTACCTACAACAGATTAAAAAACCAAAACAGGCTATAAGCACATGATTTCGTAAAATAAACAAATTTCGGAAAGCAAAAACATTAGCATAGATTAAATTAAGCCTTTTAAAAAAATTACTTATTGTATTTAAATATCTGGTTTAATTGGTCGGCTATATCGATGTTCGTTTATTGATTCATTTAACAACTTTACAGTATTGATACATTTAATCCGATGGAGCCGTGGTAGCTCAGGGGCGAGGCGCCCGCTTTTAATTTCATAGTACGCGAGTGACCTGGGTTCGATTCCCGGTGCCGGCACCACTAAAATTGTTGATTGCAATTTTACGTGCTGTCTTACCAAGTGCTCGGCGGTGAAGGAAAACATCGTGAGGAAACCTGCATGTCTGAGAAATTAAAAATATTTCGAAGACATGTGAAGTCCGCCAACCCGCATTGGAGCAGCGTGGCGGATTCTTCCTAGCTCCGAAACCCTCTCAGAAATGAGAGGAGGCCTGTGCTCAGTAGTGGGACTAATAGGCTGAAACTTTACTTTTTTTTACATTTAATCTTCTATCTATCTATATAAATAAAAATCAATTGTCGTATGAATTCCGTGTGGTGGCTTAAGAGAATCTACTACCCAATTCCATCCCGTGGATGTCGTAAAAGTCGAGAGGGAAAATAAAAACCAGGAGATAGGCTGCAGCATCTTCCTGGAACATCTGGATCAATAAACTGCGGTTGCCAAATCGCCTGCCAAGCGTGGCAACTACGGCTAAAACACCCCAAAATGAGAGCTGCAAACTTTTGAGGCAATCTTTAGGGGAGGCCTATGTTTAGCAATGGACTAGTGACAGGCTGAAATGGTGGTGGGATGCTGGATATGTGAAAGATCATCACTTGAGAATGGCTCGATCGGTTTGACTGATTTCTGTTTCCTCTTGGACGTGCTCTATGAAAGGACTAAATATTACAAGCGATGTCGATAAAGTCATTGCTTTTATATAGCGTTGTGGTCCCAGTAGACTTAAAACGCTCTATCTAAAAAGGATCTACCTTTCTAGTCCAAGCATTCAACATAATGTTTAGATTTTATTAGATAGCGGGCTAGAACTAATGTCGCCAATATACTTACAAGTCTGGGAGCCGTGGTTCCGCCGCGCTCGTTCTCTCGTTTGAGCAGGAAGGGAAGGGCGCGTCGGTGCTGTTCCAGCCACACGGCGTCCGGCACCGGCCGGTTGCGTCGCCCGTCCCACCGCCCGCACCCCGCTGCCACACAACCACCGCTTAGTACCACATTGCACTCTCCAACTACCGTCACCCAATACAATTATCGATATTATAAAACAAACAATAGAGTAGTTCTGCTCCATTGGTGACGTAAAGTAAAAACGTCGGCTTGCCCTCTTTCGCTTGCTGGATGTATTAGAAACCCTATTTTTGGCTACTTCACCTTTTTTTCTGGGGGGATAACCGTACAAAGATAAACAGAATAATACCATTTATTGCACAGCATATATACAAAAAACAATAAAAAATAAAAACTATTTCAATGGTTGTAGAGTTCCTTTAAAGTGATTTATTTTGCCAGGCAACCATTAGATGGAGAGGATTGGAATAAATCAGTAATCACTCACTTATTGATTCTTTACCTAGGATAGATTAAGTGTTTAAAGCACTCTTAATATAATAAAAAGCATAAACTGAAAACCTACAATTTCTTTGTGCATAAATGTTGGCTCTGACTGGGATATGAACCCAGGACTTGCGGCGTCGAAGTAAGGTAATCTGACCACTTGGCCCTGCGGTATCATAGAACTAGGCGAATTATTGCGATACAAATTTGCGGTAAAGCGACAGTGTGACGCAACTTCGAAAGATACACCGTTATGGTTACAATATACGCCTGTTTTAGCAACACAATCTGTATGAACAATCTAAAAGAACACTATCTATATCAATACAAATATACGGCTGTATCATAGACGTCACTGGCATTTTATGGTGTGCAAAGTTGTATCCAGATTACATTTACTAATTGGTATCGACATTCTTAAACTATAAAAAGCAAGTAAATATCAAAAACAAAAATAAAGCAAAATAACACTACACGCATTGCAACAAAACATATTATGTAAAATATTATGAAGTGGCCAGTACTAGGGTTGTTACAAAAGAAAAAATAATAGTATATATCGAATTAATTTTAACTGAAAATCATGTTGTATTTCGAATACTTTATTTTTAATATTTAGTTAAAAAAATTACAGATTTATGTACATACGTAAAAGTTGTAATAATCTGCACTAAAGCAATTGCACAGATGAACTTGGTTACATTTAAAGAATAATGTAATACGTTTTTAATTTACATTAAAGTATGGATTCTCACAATATTGCAAAAGCGAAAAATTTTAAATTGACTGATTTATTGCAAAATATTCAAGTAATATAATAAAACAGTAAAAAAAATATTTAAGAGCGATGACACGTATTAACGACCTAACTATACATTATACAATGTAATCAATATGTTTCGTAAACCGATTAAAACCGGATTCGAAAAGAAGTATACAGATAAAAAACAGGAAACAAAAAATTATGCCGGGATATTAAAGACAAAATGTACAATGCGTTATTTTTGGAACGGATCAGTCATGGAAGTGAGCATGGTATGAAGTTGAACTCTATTAATATCGTCAACAGTAAATATTATGAAAAGAATACTAAGAATAAGCCTAGTTTAATACACAATGGAGACCGTTTTTTGCAATTTTTTTTTATTTAATATTACTTTATTTCAAGTTATTCCATCAAGTAGTATGAGATTCCATGTTCTATACAATAACTATTTTGAAATTTTATAATTATAACGACAAGGGGCGACCATACTTGGCGAAGGGATAAATAATTTTAAAAAAGCTCCAAAGTGCCCTTTCAAAATCCTTATAATTAACTATAATATTGGGTTGCATAAAACACTCCTAATAAATTAATGTTACTGCAAAACGCCCATATAATTTGAAATGTTTGCATTCATCCTCAATTTTATCATTAACCGATATTAAAATACTTCAAAGAAATGCACATTTTGAGATCATAATAATAATTGAGATCTCGCACAGTTCGGTAAAGTTTTACAATAATCTGTTACAAAAACTAATATTGTAATTCACAACCCTAATCCATGCCTTCGACACCGTGTCCATTCTAAATGCCGTTTCTTTTTAATGACTAGATGTTTGTTCTTTCATGGCAAACGTTGTTTTTTTTTAAGCAACTATCAGCTAGATCACTGACCAAATTTCTTAGACTTTTATATATTAAATTAGGTGCACAAAAAATATATATAAAGGCGATCGCTTAAATGCTAATAAAGTCTGTTTCTCAGTGCTATGCTTTCTCACTGGGTCCGTGGGAGCTATGGCAAGTTGATATTAACATTAAAATACATTGTAACAATTATTATTCTGTTTAATGCGTGAATGTGAAGACATTAAATATTAAACTTTACTTCTGAAATTTGTACAAACTAATAACCGGGAGCCATCCAATCACTCAACAATATAACACTGTATAAAGATAAACTATTGTGTATAAAAATATCACTATTGTTATTGTAGTTCGTCACGAGTTTATGTAACTACGTGAGTTCGACACATAAAAAACGGATGTGTTCGACCCTTTCCATCGCAATTTCGGTACAAAACAATTATACTCTGTTAAGAAAATACGCATTTGCTAGGAAAGCGATAGAAAGTGTCGATCAAATGGATAACGTGTATAATGTAGGTATGTATGTATAATATGTAACCTGTAAATAACCTATGATAAATCAGCACCGGTTGCAACAAATGCTTTAACAACAATCAGTCTATTGTCAGAAAGGAAGGTACTTAAGCGTTTCCCTTAACGAGTCCCAGTTAGTCACAGAAAGCTACAAATAATATAACGCAGCGTGAGTCAAGACGCTGAGTTCATTGCTTCATTCCCATGTATCAGTAATATTGTTATTTTTTTTTATTTTATGTCACAAATTAGCCAAAAAAAGAATGAAATGTTTTAATAAACAAAATTAGATTCTAATTATACTAGTCGCGAACCAAAGGGGACTCGTTAAAGCAACTCGTGTCTGGCACTCGGTATAATTATCGAAAGGCACGCAATAAGCGGAGAGGTGTGACGGCAGAAAGGCCCCCGGCGACACTCCGATCACAGACTAGATAAATCTACTGACAGTCTTCGTTATGACGTTAAGCCACATCTTCGCAGGGTAACTCAACGACGAGGAACAATACAATACACTTCGATACGATCGAAACATTTGCAAATTTGATAGTAAATATAAAGCAAAAACAGTGAATTTGAAATGGTTTCACTATTGTGCCTCCCCGTTGAAGAACAAAGAGGACCAGCACAACGACTCAGATAATAAGCTGAGTAAGAAGGAAAGTTAAGGAAACAAAAAGGATAAGAAGACGTGATAAGAAAACAGAACAATCAACGAGACGTTTTTTTCGCTTCGTTTTGACCGCATTTGGGCACAAATTGCAATTAATCTCCTGCAATTTGTATCCGGTCGCACTATAGCGATATAGAAGAGCGACTCGATTATGTCCAGCGGAACCGTCGAGGGGCTGGTCCCCTTGCCTGCGCGTTACAGCACGTTCCCCGAGGGCGGTTAGGAGAGAGCGCGCGCGAGGCGGCTACTGTTGGAAGCGCTGTGCGGGCCGCAGCGCGGGGAGCGGCGGCGGCGGCGGCTTGAGGCGCACGGGGTGCTGCGCCAGCGTGTGCCGGCGCAGGTACAGCGGCGTCTTGAAACTGCGCCCGCAGGTGGCGCACACCACCGGCTGCGCCTCGTGGATCAGCCGCACGTGCTGGCGCAGGTTGGACGCGTTGCTGTACCGCCGCCCGCACTGCGCGCACCGCACGCCGCCCGCGCCGCCCGCTGCCAACAACACCAGTTCGCACTGCGGCATACGCCCCGACCCACCCGCGACCGCTTCCAATGCTAATAGGATCGCGCTCGTTCGCCCTCCCTTCGTTCCATTCGAACCAGTCCAGCCACTGACGTGTAAACAATCTTTTTTCCGGGCACTTCCGATTAATGCCAACTATTTTACATTCAAGGGCCAATTCTCAGTAACTAATCATTACACTGAGAAAATGGTAGCCCGAGGACAGTTTATCTGTAGATGGTCCTAGACATTTCCTTGGTTTTTACCCAATATGTGGATTTAAGTGTCGATGTTCGGTGCAGGATCCTGTTAGTCCTGTTAGCATTGGAGGGGGTCGGTTGCGGGCTAGAGGGCGGGCGGCCGGCAGCGCGTCTGACACCCGACACCCGCGCGCCTAGCCACCTGACTCAAAACGAAATCGCGCACGCTCTCTTCTAAACTTTGTCTAAACGATCGGTACATTGACTGTGAAATTAGAGGTTAGCCGGGGGCGCGGCTGTCCGAGTCGACGTGTGCGTGTGAGAATGACGTGACAGTGAGAGAAAAGAGTATATTTACCTTCAGAGTTCTCGTCCCGCAACTCAGTGTTCAGCCCACCCATGAGATCCACGTTACCTGCGGAAACAAAGTCGTATATTAATTCTGACGTAATGTTTGAAAACAATTATGATAGTCAACCTCGAAAGACCAAGCACCTTGAAGTGTTGCGAAGGGATTAGCCAGTGTATTATTCTCGTTGTAGTAAACTTGTTGAAAACCAGAACGCTCCTCGTCGCTGACTTCCGGTTCCATTACTTCCATTTTTGGTTCTAATAGGTCTGATGCGTTGAAATCTTGCCCACATTTTTCCACTCTCTCCGGATCGCCGGAGTCCATTAAAATTTCGTTTTCTTCATTGTTCACCTCTGGTACTTCGAGATCAGTTTTTACCCTTAATGTAGGGTATGTGCAGGATTCGCTATAGTCATTATTATTAGGCCTCATTTGACTAGAAGTTTGGAAGGGAGCTTCTTCGCTGAGATTATTTCTGGCAACATCGGGAGAATTTCTTTCGGAACGACGACTAGCGCTCTTCTCATGATCATCGGCAGAAGTCGATTCGACGTTTTGGTTTGCGGCTTTGGAGGAGGAGGTAGAATGTGACGGCTTGGCGCTGAGCAAGTTACGTAATTGGGAAGGAGGAGACTTTCTATTAACTTTCTGCAAAGAAATTATACATGTTAATAAAACTGGAAATCTTTTAAAGATAAAGTTAACGATTACAGGATTAAAGGAAAGGGTGTTTATATTTACTTTATCGTTGTGTTGTGAGCAATCAGTGAGGCCGCGGATTTGAAGAGCATCCGCTGTGCGTAGGAAGGCGCTAAGCTGCGCCTGTGCAATGTTCACTTGTCCCGCGTACATGAACTGCAGCAGCGCGCGTACATGCGACACCTCGCAGTCCCGCATGAATATTATAGGATGAGGGCATGGATTGTTCTGGAAATGGATTCACTGGTCACCAAATAGTTCAAGTTTTTACGTGTTATATTTACGTCTGTATTATTTACTATAAATAATAGGGCAACCTCGAAGACTAGACATCTACAACATTTTGCTTTCCCCTTGCGCATTTGCCTTGAATGGTATGCCATAAGTAACTACTCTGTTAAAATTTAGTCGGAATGTCGTATGGTGAACGTCAGAGAAACGACGCAATTGAAGCTCGCAGACAATTCGCTGAAGTAAATGACTGATGAATCATCACTCCGCATTTATGAGTACTTGCTGGAGTTCTCGAAGGTATTCGTGTTTGAAAGCAAAAATTGCGACTGCTTGGCAACCCATGATAATTTTTTTTATATAATTAGTTTCATCGTTAGTAAATTCCAAACTCGCGTAAGCCATTCTAATTTAAAAAAATTTAATCCTAAAAATAAACAATTAATTGACACAAAGGTACAACTAATTGTACCTTTTTTTTTTCAAATATAAAAAGTAAAAGTAGAGTAGCCGCCTATAATAAAGGCCCATTGCTAAAAACATCTTATTCCCTAAAGAGGGTTTTGGAGGCTCGAAGAGTTTTCTGCATTTTTCTTCACTGCTGAGCACTAAGTAAATTATGCACTGAAAATTGCAGAAAAACTTTTGAGGTGCTAGGAACAAATATAAAACTCATGTCTCTTGCATGTTATTGTCCAGTTCTTCAAGTCAGATCTTAGAAAAGGTATAAATAAAAAATTTGTCCTTCAATATCATTTGTGATGTCATACTTGAAATTAATAGACAAAATTTAGGAATTTAAAAATCATTTATTTAATAAACTGCCTGGCCTTATTTGATACCACACCATAATATAAAAATAATGAGTTGAAACATTAAATACTATGACTATTTAATTATGTCATTAAATTATCTATGGAAGTGCTTCAAAATAGCTGTAATGAAGTTCAAACCACAATTTCAGTAAATGCTTTAATATCATGGCCATATTTTTTATAGTGTATCATGCAACAAAACTACTGAATGATAACTAAAATATGGTGTTGCTGTTATTGTGGTGGTATACAATAATTGTATATAACAGTAATTGTACTTTTAATATATTTAATGATCACAGTACTTTAATGTTATGAAATTAGAATGATTGGTATTTAAATATCAAGTAGTGACACTGTATATGAAAATATTAATTAAAAATGTTCTAATGTTTAATGCAAATAAATTAAAAATTGATGGTAACTATGTATTTTTGATTACGGCAATTAGCAAGCATGTAAAAGTAACAATGAAGCATTAAATCTGAATGTAAAATAAATTGCTCATCAACATTTACATTTAATGATATTACACACTACATACATACATTTCGATATTAAATGATTATATTGATAACAGGCATTGCCTGTCCTTGATAATTTAGACATTCCATGCATTGTAGTCTGGTATTCTTAAAATTTTTATGATGAAACAATGACAGTTATTCCCAGGGTAACTATGTATATCCTGTGCAAGTTTCATGTTAGTAACCTTCTTAAGTTTTAAAGTAAAACATGACATCTACCTATTTAATTTGCTTTATATTTATTTACCTGATGTTAAGTAGTAACTAAAAGCAATGTTTGTCACCCTCATGACTGATTTTATATTGACAGAATTATTTTAAGAGCTGCCACTAAACAAAGAAAATGAACTAAATACCAAAAAACTTAAATAAATACCCCATTTCAAGTGATTGTATTGGTGTTTTGATTACTACAAGTGATCCATACTTTATACATTTGTCTTTAGTTTCTTTTCTGTTCTAGCATTAGAATTAATGTCAAAGATGTGTGAAAATAAATTAAGGACATGTTCATGTCAACATAAAATGTTAAAATTAATTAGTAAAATTTACTATCTAATAAGTTAATACATAACATAACAGTATTTTACATACCATTAACTGTTAAATGTTAATTCATTAAAAATCCAAAACTAATCTAAATCTTATTCATTGGGTGCATTTTTGCATATCACTCACCTACTTTCATGCTTAAAACAATAGAAATAATGTAGTACTAAATGATCTTTGAATATTAATTAATGACTTATCTTTCAACAATCAGTTTTTGTGACATCAAGACAAAGCTGCTATTAATTTTAGGATCATTAGATGTATATATAGTTTTATAATATGCACATGTTGACTATAATTTAGAAAGGATTGCCTCATTTTACCTATCTACATTTTAAGAAAATGAAACAGATTTGTTTAAAAAGTAATGTTAATTCAAATATATTCAGTTTATAGGCATATTTTTTATACACTAACGCGTCCGAATTATAAAAAATTCAATGGTAATGAGTTAATTAGAAATTGTGAAACAGAATTCTAAAGTAGGCACAAATAAATGAAATCACGAGTACTTAACCGGAACGCGAGACATGGCATTTGTAAGTAGATCAAGTGTTTTATACATAACAACTTTCACTAGAGTCATTGTAATGGTGACACATCAAAGTGTGGGGAGTGAAAGATGGACTTACTTTAAATAATTCCTTGAAATAAGGACTACATGCGGAGAGAACCACTTTGTGGGCCTCCAGCCTGTGTCCTTCACATGCCAGGGTGACATCCACGAAGTCCTCATCATCGCGCAGTGCCTCGAATTGAGAAGTTATATTCGCTTGAAAATTGTTCCATCTCAAACAGAATTGCTGGTCGCCACCCAGTTCTGTACCTTCCATTACTTATAGACATAACTCGATATCCCTGCTCATTTAATTGGTTGATAAGAATAGTTAATTATTGAAAATAAATATATCACAGTAACTTGCAATTTCAGTCGCCGTCTGGCCGAAAATCTTGAAAGAAAACAATCAATAAAATCTCGTACCAATATAAGAAAAATAAAACTTTTTAATTTGTCATTCATTTGCTGATGGGTACATTCACTTCTACGTTTCGTTTAACGCTGCAAAAAGTATCGATTTTTTGATTTAGTAAAATGTTTATCATAATAACGCATCGTGCTAGTTTGTAAAATATTTTTAATGGAAAAAACTTCAAACTTATACATTGAAAATAATAATTTTTATATTTTGTAACTAGAAATTCAGGTAGTCACCGCCATTTATTATTATGTAACAAATAATATGATTTAATTTAGTGTTAGCACCACAGGCAGATAATATTAAATAATGTAGAATTTTTATTAAATATTTCACTATTCTTATTTTAAAGTGGTTTACGATATTACTTAAAACTGTTAAATTGGAATTACCGGACGCAACAAAAGCCATAAAGACAATGGTTTTTTTCAGTACATATATATCAGGTCAAGGTATATTTAATTTATGAATTAGATAAAATATTTTGTAATTTCTTTATCAAGTAAGGACATACAAATTAAAGAACACATATTATATTTAGACATTTTTCCATTTGAGCAGTAATATTAAATAGAAAATCTTTTTATTTCAAATTAGCTTTGCCCCGCGGTTTCACCCGCGTAAAAAAGCCGACCCGGTCGATTGTATACTTCCATAATTGAATAGGATTTTGGGGTTTTAATTGTTTTTGCGAGAAACTAATTGTTTTTCTAAAAGTAAAGTAGGATAGGTTACCCGCTAAAACAGATCAGCTATCTGTCAGTGAAAGTCCCGTCAAAATCAGTCCAGCCGTTTCGGAGATTAGCCGGAACAAACAGACAGACAGACCAAAAACTTTAAAAATTGTATTTATTATAAATACTGTATACTTTCATTTTCTTATTACAAACAGACTACTTCAATTTAATTTATTTGTATAGATAGCAGTAATAAAATACTAGAAGAATTATTGATTACATGATGATATAACTTTATTTTATATGTAAAATTACAACATTTAAGATAAGTTTAGTGTTTTATGATTCTTGGGTTAAATTCTTATAAAGCTTGCTCTCCTTCCACCATTTCTTTTAAATTCAATAATTCGAATTGTCCATTTCCTTTTGTATCAGTCCGTATCATATCATCTAAATTTCTGAAACTCCCTGGGTCAATAAGACAAATAATAGTTGCAGTCCCAGACTCCCAGTTTTCTTCTTCAACGCTCATTGCAAGCTTAACGGCCTTGTCTCTCACTTTCCTTGCATCTTTGCCGCTAAGTAAAATTCTTACTCTCATCTGTGCCCTCTCAAGAGGGATTTCTTTTTTAATCATCTGAATAACATCAAGTGCTTGTTGTTTTGCACTCCTGTTGACATTAACTGAGAAATGTATATCTTTCATTGCTTTCTCAATAATAGATACTGGATATGGTCTTTTTGTTTCAGGATTAACACATTTATCTGCTACTGTTGTTGCAATATCTTTAAATAAAGAATCTATTTGAGAATGTCTCTCTTTGTCAGACACTTGAAGTTCCCCTCTTTCCAAAATTTCCTTACATATTTCAGTTTGGTTATCTTTACCGAAAACTTTAACTAAATCTTCCTTCTTCGCTACCTGTCCTTTGGACACATTTGTAAACACTGTATGTGTTTGTAACACCTCGTCTATATCCTTTTCTCTAAAAATAAAAAAAAGTGAATTATCATATTCACTAATTTATTAACACAACGTTATTCCAATAATTAACTATTATCATTTTAGAGATCTTACAATTTATTTCTCCATGACAAAACTTTATTTCTGTAACACGCAATTTCAAATCTCTTTCCTCCTTTCTTTAGTCTTACAATGGCGACATTTGTTAAGCGTATTTGATTTGTAGGAGTAAATATTTTAGACATTGTTGAATATTAATTCAGGGTAATTAAAGTAAAGTATTAAAGTCTAGCAAGATGTAATTATTCTCGCTTTTAATATTATTTTTATAATTATATTCTAAGTATTTTTAAATGACATTTAACAAAGTGCTGCCAGATTATCAGAACGTAAATTAAAACTTAAAAACCGAAAAATTTATTTTGTATTTATGGCTACTGTCGTTAGCTTTTTGCCTTTTTTTCAAGTAATTAAAAAGGTATTCGGCATTTATTTTATTGAAAACTCATGTCATACATCATATGATCTTTCAAGATCTGCCAAACTGGGAATTACATAGATTAAGTCAAATTGAACTTTCCCTTGTTGTCTCGATGCCCGGCCGTGGGCCAACGCCACAGTCGCCGCGAGCACCGCTTGCAGCACTGCACGTCGCTGTGTCGAGTGTCCCTCTCTCTGCCGCTTTTTGCTCAGACTGCCAAACAAGAACATCTGGACCGGCGCTTAATTGCCAGCAAAGAAGGATTGGACCCCCCTGGGCCTGACATCCGCCCCTGGACCGTCGTATGCAGCAAGGAGGCCCTGGCTCCCGGAACCCAGGCAGGAGGTCCCACACGAGATACAATCGCTAATCGCCAAATTGCCAACCACCATCACCTATGCCTCCGACCTTCCTCCAAAAACGGCAAAAAAGGCAAAATACCCGCCATTGGTTACCACCAAGCAGTTCCCAAACTGGACCAGGCATCTTCGCACAAAGGCCCAGGAATTCGGACGTGACCAATCGCCCGACCATGTGCCAAACAAGTGAGATTAATTCCCGAAATCGAAGCGGAGCACCGATACTTTCAAAAATGCCTCACAAGAATGGAATCCGAAGAAAGTAGCATAAAGGTGGCGATTCGAGGACTGCTCGTGATGTGTATAGTGCCATAGATGACATCGCTGATTCCTTTCGGGAACAGGGCATTGAGCCTTAGCAGTTACCAATTTGAGAAAAAGTAAAAAGATTTGCAAATTGCGAAACTATTACCACCTAATGCAGTATTCAACGCTCATAGTTTCATTAATTTTATTATTCCTAATTATAATACTATTAATAATATTATTATAATTACTACTTCTGTGCTGTGTGACTTTGTGATAAATGAACTTGTGCTGTTTTTACCTATTAGCCTAACATCTGCGCAATATATTACAAGTAAGACTACACCAATTTTTTTATTGTAAAATCAAGTCATTTGGGAAAAGTACCTTTTTGCAAAACAATTCACCGTAATGTTAACAAAGTCGAAGAAAATTTGTCATATACTCTGTCCAAGGAATCTTTTGGCAATATTATAAATAAGTACTCGTAGTAGTGATAAAAATATATTATAATTTAAAGCTGTTATGAACATTCAGCTACAAAAGTTTACGTTTTAAAAGCGACCTCTGGAACCAGTTCAAGGATTTTTTCTCCTTTGTAAGCATACTCATTGAGAAGATGCCTCATTTAACGTGAAAGAGCAAAATGCAAAAAATTTTGTAAATAATTCACTCCGTCTCATACGAAGGTGGAAAAATGGAACTACGATTATGTTAATTTTTAAATTTTTATTACATTATTAAATATCTACTATGATTTAATAGAAAATTTAAATTAACCTTCCTGTATCGCAAATACGAAACAGCTACTTAGTGAACGATCGAAGGCAAAGGTCAAAGGAACCGCCAATCGCCGGTGCGCCCTCCAGGCAACGCGCCTCTCTCTATGAATAGGTTCTTTTTATTGCATAAAGTGATGAAACGAGCAAAACGTTCACCTGATGGTAAGTGCAACGTCTGCCCATAACAAATGCTGTGCCACCCAGAAAATTTCTGTGTGACACTACACTGTGCCCTTCACTCTGAGACATAGGTTCTTAAGTCTCATATACCCAGTGATTACGCTAGCTCACAGAGCCCTTCAAACCGAAACACAGTAATGTTTGCACACTACTGCTTCACGGTAGAATAACTGGCCCTGGGTTGGTACCTACCTAGACGGATTCCTGCATAGGAATCCTACCATCAGTGAAGTATTTTAAAATAAACTAAATTGATATTATTTTTTTATATTACCTTGTTTTTTTTATATATTCTCGATTTTTTATTATCAATGGGTAGAAGACGAGTGTAGCGACGATAAAAAAGACACATTGAACAATGTAGGTACATGCATTAATTTTTATTATCTGATCGTAAATTAACAGATCTTTTAAACAAACAACTACTATAATTATCAGTAGAACTACAATTTGTAAGGACAGCCTTCTTGGTAATTGGTTAATTTTTTTTTTCATGAATTTAAATAAGTATTTTCGGGATACACGATTTATGAAACACGTTGTTTATGAGAATTGTTTCCTGTAATTGTGTTTTAATTTAACGATCGGGAATTCACAGAAAACCCATAAAGGGATGAAAAAGGTGTTCACAACGTGGCAAAATAGACATTAAGCTCAAACTTCTGCACCTCACATCATGTTGTCCTAAACTATCCCCAGATGGTATTGCCGTACTTGTAGTATAGAATTTGAAGAGCATCAATATATGATAAGAGTATAATATAAGTATACAAAACTTAATTACTCCTTAAGAAGGATTTTTTGATCAACCGCCAGACAAGGAGGCTCTAGTAATCTTCCAAACAAAAATCTTAACTTAAAAGCTCTATTCTAATGGACAAGCGACTAAATATAAGACGTGAGACGACGTGCCTTCCTTTCGCACAGCTTGCGCGGTGACCATATAAATATTTCTTGGTAGCCCCGCGAGTCGCGCACTTCTCGGCAGTCTCATTGTGGCGCGGCCCGCGGCCGTTTCGCAATAACACTAGTGGCTCAGTGCATGTGGACTAAAATCACCGAAATGTGTCTAGGCTGTCACTGCACGTTCGAAGAAACTCTTAGTGCTTCACTGCTTTCTAGAGCGCTGCTATCTGTTAATAGATTGACCTTCTTAGAGCAGCCATCGAACGAAACCTGCATTGCCTATGTTTCTTATGACGTCCTTTATAAATAAATGCTATACTGATCTTGAATGCTTTACCGATCGTACACGTTTGTGTCCATTAATAAGAGTCTTTAAACTTATGAAACTAAAAATATGAGAGTACTTTTAAGTTACGAAATCTCTGCGCGCAAAACGGATCCAAAAACGGAACCCGGGCATGCGAGGTGTGTTACTTGCCGAAAAAAATAGAAATGGCATTCTATTCTGATCCACTGGAAATGGAGCATGCAAACCAGGTTGACTCGCCACTGTCCTTACCAAGTATTCTCGACTTCGCTGAAAACTTGACCATTGTAAACTGGGCATGAAATACTAAAGAATGACTTGCATAAATAAATATAGTAATGCGTCTTTGATTTTTCCATGTTAACCTAGACAAATCTAATTTAAATCATGTTTTTGTAATCACAACTCTGAAATTACTATAATTTGAGCACTTAAGATTTTAAGTTAATGCTAATTAAATTATTGCCTCTTCACTATAACTGAAAAGCTGCTTCATTGTGATTCTTCAAAATATTGTAAAGCTATAAAAAGCTTAATAGTGTAATAATAATCTTAACGTTTACCACAACCTACAATCAAGATACTATGAAATTCCACGCGCGAAAAGGAAGTTGTTTGTTAAAGTAGATTTATCAATTTCATCAGATGACAAATGTATTCGAGTTGTTATACGTTATACGCAAGGGTTCGTTTTGCATTTACTGTGGAGAAAACCCCATATTGTAGAGAAAACCCCTAAAAAATACCAAAATATAATAGAATTATTACAATTCCTGTATGCTGAAAAAAAAGGGTTATATGTTCATTTCTCTCGTTTACCGGTGATTTTCGGTTTTTTTTAAACCGGTACACATTAGAGATATCATCCTTTAATTTGACGTGTATTTCAGAAAACTTGGCCGTCATCTGCCGTCATTTTGTTATATTTGTATATTTTGTCGGCTATTTTATGTGATTAATCATTAAAAATGGCCAAATTAGTTGATATATATAATAGCGAAAAAGATCCTGTAATTAAAAGAAGGCAGTTGCCGCTAACTATTTATGAAAATCTTACTGTGAGTGTTACAATTTACGTTTTGACATTACCACAAACGTAGATTATTATTCGGTGATTAAAATAAAAAGTCATGTGCTTTAAAAAATATTGTTTACATTCATAGGACGTTTGTTATTTAAGCTTAATTTTTTAACATTTTTTTTGGTATCGGTTGTTGAGTCAAATATACAACCAAGTTAAATGACGTTTAGCGATTGACCTTAATTTATATCATTATTTCATTGTTGGGTACTATATTTATTTTTATTTTTTCAGATGATAATGGACTTAAACACAATGGGTTTGATATGTGACAACCCACAAGTTAAAGGACGCGAATATGAAGAATTCATGCGCAAATACAGAATCCTTTCAACAGAAGAAGTAAAAGCAGCGCTGAGGGTCGATGCCTCTGATATATTCAATGTATTAAACCAAAGCATTCCTTGTGTTGGCTGTCGAAGAAGGTAATTAATACAATATTCATCATTCATATGGGAATATATTTTTATGTAACTGCAAATAGTAATTATTATTATGTATTGTATATAATTACTAAATACAATTGCATTAAAGTATGTTAATGGTTCAAAGGTTGAAGGTTGTTACTCAACTGCTCACTCAGGGGCATTACTTGATATTCATGAGAATGGGTCACAAAACTATGTCTACTTAGTTTTGTTTTTCTTGTATTTTTAAACATTGGTCTTCCTTATATGATGGCCTCTTGGCTGATTAAAAAACCAGAAGCTTACAATCTTATATCTATGCAAGTATAAAAAAATAGATCAAAATGTTACTGGAGGTAGTCTATGCATGGATCGTTCTAGGTAGGTACCACCACAGGTCAGTTATTCTGCTGTGAAGCAGTAGTGTACAAACATAATTCAATCTGAAGGGCACTAAGAGCTAGTGTAATTATTACTGGGCACATGAGACTAAAGAACTGATGTCTCAGGGTGGTGAGCAATAGAAATGTTGTACGAAAATGCTACATTCAATTTCTACCTTGAAATATTACTTTCATCATGCCCAAAGAAGTTTTACCTAAAAAAGTCTCCTATACTCACTATTATATTATATATACATATTTTTGTGGCAATCTATGGGGAGGCCTATGTTCAACAGTGAAATGAAATGAAAGTTATTTAATCTTCAACTTAAGAAATATAAATTTTGTTTGTCAAACATCATTTTCTTTAATAATCTACCATCGTTTCGTAATCAGGTTTCTCTGATAGAGAAGAAACAGGCGAAAGAAACTCTGTAGGTATCCTCTTTTTTATTATTTATTTTTTATCTTAGTCAGTGGACTAATGATAGGCTAAAATGATGATGATGATGAAATATATAAAAGTAACTTATCACTCATCACAATATAAGGTTGGGGAAAAGTTTCTGTGCATTTTATATAAAACTCAAGATATTTTTTTTCAAATTTAATTTACTTTAATTTCAGTATATGTGTGCCATTTTGTTTGATGACTTTTTGCCATCTGTAGTGACATGATCCGTTGCTGTAGAAATACAAACAAAAAACAAGTAGTTTTGATGTTAACGTAACACTACCTAAAGAATTCTGAAGTGACCAAAACAGATTGAAATCTGAAGATGCAAGGTCAGGGCTATATGGTGGATGCATTAACATCTCCCAGCCAAACTCTCTTAAGTTTTGCTGAGTGGCTAAGCACAGCCTTAGCCACTCAGCCTAGCCTTATCGTGATGAAAGACCACACTCTTTCTATTGATCAATTCCAGCTGCTTTCTCTCAACTTCATGCATTATTCTCATCAGTTCTTGGCAGTAGAGTTCCGAATCGATGGTTCTACCTGGCGGTAAAAGCTCATAATGAACAACGCTCTTCCAATACTTACCATACACACAGCATCACCTTATTGCGAGTTAACCCTTAACCTGGGTTTTAGCACAGCCTGTCCGACCTTTGATCAAGACCATTTTCGCACGTTCTTGTCGTACGTGATCCACTTTTCATCACCAGTTATCAATCTCTTTAAAAACAGTTCAGTTTCATTTTGTCTCAATAAAGAATCGCAAATGATGAGCTCATTATGTTTTTTTCAGTGAGCTTGTCTGGCACCCAAATATCGAGCTTTTTTGTGTACCCAGCTTTTTTAAAATGGGTGAAAACTGTAGTCAATTGAAAATGCTTAAACCAACTTTACTCTCTACTCTTACTGACACTGCATTAGGCCGTCACAAATTTTTTTTCGCTGCTTGCGATGCATTTTTTTCTCTTTGTAATAAAATTTTAAAATTCTATCTTAGTTAGATTCCTCAATTTTACAAAAAGAAAAACAAATGTAAAGTAACTGAAAACAACATTTTACTAATTTGTTTCCAGTTTTTGTAATGTAACTTTTTTAAAGTCATCAAAACCAACCGGATAGAAATGATGATGATGTGATGTTCTCCTAGCCGATTTCGACCACGGCGACAACTGCCGACTACTGACTGTCGAGAGCCATCAACTGCGCAGGAGATATCATAGTGCCACAAGTGTATGCGCAAACTCAGAGGCACTCACTCGTCCCAACCTTCGCGCGCCCGATGTACCGCTGATGCGATAAGATCGGAGGTAGGCTAGGAATACAAATACACCGGATACAAATAGGACAGCCACAGAGATTTTATTACTAGTTTTAGATTTTAGTACTATATGTGTAAAGACTTTTCCTACCTATTGACTAGAAATTTGGCATACATATTCCTATCCTGACATAGACCCCACTAAGAACGGATTTTAAGAACATTTCCTCCTAAATGGGTAAACAGGATGGTGCTTTTTCTCTATGCAGACCTTAACATAACAATAACTTTGGTGCAAAGCCGGAGCAGGTCAGCTAGTATGTAGTTGTTATGAATAGTTTCAGACCATACTACACTTAATGAAAATAACATTGTTTTTGTATTTCAGTGTGGAAAGACTTTTTTATCAACTATGTAAATCAGGACATCCAACATTAGATCCCTTGATTTTAACACCAGATGAGACAATGACAATTAGAGAGGACAAGATAACTCATTCACAATCTCTTGCCACTCTGCTAAATGGTCATAGGTAAGTTTTTAAATTTCCTTACATTAATTATATAACTTTGTTATATCTTTTGATTTTATCTATATTTTGATGGGTCGGTAGCTAGTGGTCAAATTACTGTGATCTTGATCACAGTCATTAATTTAATCGCCATAGTCAAAATCTATCAGGAGGACATAATTATACTTATCTTAATAGTAGCTGTGCCCCGCGGTTTCACCCGCGTTAAAAGCCGACCCCGATTGATGATATAAATATATACTTCCCTATTTGAATCGGATTTTGGGGTTTTAATTTTTTTGCATGGAGCCCTAATTATTTTTCTAAAATTAAAGTAGCCTAAGTATAACATAAGCTATCAGTCAGTGAAAGTCCCGCCAAAATCGAGCTGTTTCGGAGATTAGCCAGAATAGACAAAAAATAACTTTCCTATGCTATATTTCATTAGCAATACTTTCAAAAAAAGATACTTCAATTTTATTTATTTGTATAGATAGATAGATGTTACGGAAGTTGACTGTCAAATATGTCTAAATCAATATTTCGTCATATTTGAAACAGTATCGAAATCCTACCACCGGTAAAAAAATGATAGGCTTTGATAATTTATATTAACATGATGTCCTTAAGACTGTTACATCGCCAAGTTATTAGCATTGTAAAATGTTACAATATTGTAGTATACAAATGTTGTCGCTGCTAGATCTATCTATGCTTTGCCTTGTAAACTTCCACAATTTCAAGTGTTTCACTATTCATTAGGTAATTCTTCCCTTTTTTTATCAGCATGTAAATAGTCTACTGTTGGACATAGGTCTCTTCCAAGCTTACCCAAGAAATATTAGTACCAAACACTTTGCTTCTATGTAGTTATGTTTATGTGTTGATTACCTTCACCAGTCTGGTTATTCTGCCATCAATGAGAGGCTATGAGATTTTTCTAGTATTCCCTTTTACGACATCCATGGGATGAAATGGGATGGCATATTCTCTAACGCCGCCACAGCGTAAGCCTATACATAGCAGGAATGCCTACTGTAGTGGAATATTTTACCCTACGTACACATTGTTATCTATCTGTTAATATTCAATTTGGTTACTTGATTACAAAATTTGCATTTAGGTGGTTTAGGTTTTAAGTCTTTTATAAAATGCATTATATCTTATGACAAAGGCAGACAAAATAACTAAGTAGACTTTCATTAAGAGTTAACTTGACTAGATCAGGGTTTTCACTAAATTTTTAAGTTTTGGATGAATAATACTTCTCTATTACAAAATTTGGGTATTACATTAGACTTGGTAAAATGTATATAAAAATGATAATTTTAATGTTTACATGTTAACTACCCATTTTAATCTAAACAATTTCAGCACGGGTATAGAATGTCTAATTCTAAGCCAACCACGTTGGAAAAAGTCACAGAGATGTACACTGCATTCTCTAGAAGCGGGTGGAGCACGTGGTTGGGGAGTGGGGTCCGGTGCCGGTGCGAGTAGTGGTGCATGTGGGGCTTGGAGCTCATGGGGCGTGGGCACTTGCGGCTGGGGCTGGGGTGCGTGGGGCTGGGGAGGCCGCGCGGCATGGCGCGCTGCCTGGGATGCCATGCGCGCTTCCGCCCGCGAACATGTCACGCTCGTGCACTTCAATACGCTACATGATACGTTACACAACTATTTACGCAAACATCGCTTTTGCGCCGATTGTAAGACTAAGGTAAGGCTTAACAACAATATTTTAAATACACAGTTATAGCTTAAGAAAATTTTGCGATATATACCAATATTATAAATGCGAAAGTAAGTATCTCTGTCCCTCTGTCTGTTTGTTACCTTTTCACGGCTCAATCGTTAAACCGATCTTGTCAAACTTCGGCACAGAGATAGAGTGCATCCTGGAGACGGACATAGGATACTTTTTATACCGAAAAGTGAAACAGTTTCCACGGGATATTAATAAACCTATATGCGCGCGGACGTAGTCGTGGGAATTAGCTAGTTGTTTATATAAACGTGAAGGGAAAACTAACGATATTTAACATACAGAAAAAAAATTAAGCAATATTATAGACAATTACATGTGAGATTACATTTGGGTTGATGTTTACCAGGTATTATTTGTGTATGTACATGTTCTCAATATCTATATACAAATAATAATAGAAATTAAGAGGCATAAGAGAATCTAACACCCCATCTCATCTTGTGGGTGTCGTGAAAGTTGACAGAGGGAAAATAAAAACCAGGAGATGGGCAGCAGCATCTTCCTGGAACATCTGAATAAACAAACTGCGGTTTCGAACCCGCCTGCCAAGCGTGACTACTATGGCGAAATGCCCCCAAAATGAAAGCTACAAATTTTGTGGCAATCTATGAGGGAGGTCTATGTTTAGCAGTGGACTAGTGTTACTATATAAATTTAAAATGCATTGTCTACTAAGAAGCAGCCTTCTCATTTAAACTTTTAACAACAGCATTCTTGGGATAAGAAATGAACTTTGATTACTTTAGTTTTTAAAATAAGAGGTACTTTATCATTTTGATAAAAAATATTTATATTATGTCAATTTAACAAAAATTGATAACACTTATCTTTTACTTTTCAATGTTTGCCATTGCCTGTTATAATGAACATTGCAAGGTAATTTTCTAAACAATGTCTATATTTATTAAATCCATATTTGAAGCACAATTCTTTGATCGCGAAGATTAAAATTAATAATAATTGTAATTTTTACTGTCACAGCATAAAGTATTTTTAAAATACATTAGAAATACATACATACATACATACATTAGAACACCTAAACTGTATAATAAGATTTCCATAAGAATTCCTTAATTGATCTATCCTTTTATTTTGTACTCAGGTATTAAGAGCTTATCAACTGTTAGTTGAAGAAAAAGAACCACATAAGGAGAAAGGATATGTGGGGGCACTTTATGGAGGCATCAAAAGATGTCTTTTAGATAAGCACCTCCATTTGCAAGCTAAGACTGACTATATAGCACACCTGATAGCCAGAGCGGAACCAGAATTACTTGGGAACCACAGAGAAAGGCATGCTAAAACACTTGAAATAGCACAGGAAGAGGCAGGCATTTAATTTTTTATATTGTGAATAAAATAAGAACATTGAGGTATTTAATAGACAAATATGTCGGAAGTTTTCAGATTCTGCAATCCTTGGCCAAGTGAGGTGTTTAGTGAGGCAATTACTCTCCGCTTGTGAGAGTTATATCCGAAAGTCGAATTTATCGGTTTTCCTTATATCTGATGGGCTTAATACATATTTTGACAACCAGCTGACATAGTAGTAAGAGTACCTGACTGCTATGCCACGAATCCAGAGTTCGAATCTCAGTTGGAGTCAACTATTGCTCAAAAACTATAAGGCTGGTTTTCTGGTCTAGATGTGTTGTGATTGTTCACATGTCTCTGCATCCTTACCTACATTCGATCTTATCACATGAGCAGTGTATCGGGCGCGGGGGGATTAGGACGAGTGAGAGCGTGTACCATTGTGGCACTATAATGTGTCCTATGCAGTTAATAGCTTCCAACTGTATTTAAAAGTATTCATTATGGTCGAAAATCGGTCAGGAAAATGTTTTAATTTATTCGGGAAACAGACTGTACAATATACATATTATAATAATTTCATGCTGTTGAAAGATTATTATGTTAAGAAGATTATTATTATATATTTAAAATAATCTGACAAATTTGAAAGAACTTTACAAATCTATTTATTTCTGTACATATAGTACAAATGGAATCTCCAGAGGCACATCTGTCCTTCTGTATGACCATACTAATCTCGAGAACCACTGAACGAATTCACGGCTACGATCTGTATCTCTGCAGACAGATTTGAGTGACCAAAAATTGCTCTTATTGTAACTGAGCAATAACGGTCTTATTAGTGAATCAAGCAGTATATCATTGTAAAAACAATATTTTACACGGGCGAAGCCGCGTCCGTTTCGGTAGTATTCTCATAAAATGAAAATGTGGCGGCTTAAGAGAATCTATTACACCACCTCTTCCCGTGGGCTTCGTAAAAGTCGACAGAGGAAAAATAAAAACCAGGAGATGGGCAGCAGCATCTTCCTGGAGCATCTGAATAAATAAACTGCGGTTGCCAACTCGCCTGCCAAGTGTGGCAGGGTTCTGACAAAATCCCTATAAGCTACAAACTTTTGTGGCAATGTATGGGGGAGGCCTATCTTCAGCAGTGGACTATTGATATGCAGAAATGAATAAGTGGTTACCTAAATTACTTCCTGTATACAAAATTACATTTGATGGTCTATTGCAAATGTTTCGTATTAAGGTTCATTTCATTTACAGTTTGCGAACCAACTCATAAAGAGTACCAAAAAGGTTACCTTATTTTATGTGCGATATGTGATGCAAACAGGCAAAATCTGCATAAATTTTGATCTTTCTATACTAAAATTTTATTCAACAGGTCTTAATTTGTCTTGGGATATGCATCTATGAACGTCTTCAGCGCATCTCGTTACGGCTACGAGAGGAGGAAGGCACGTGTCAAACGCTTGCGGCAGTGGCTGTTGAGGCACTCTATCGGAAATTCGAAACGGCAGTGGAGTTGAAAAGCGGTGTTTCTAAGCTACAACTTCTATACGACGAAATAACTCAGGAAGAACTCACGCGACAACAGAGGAAAGAACAAAAGAAACTCAAACGACGTAAGAAGAAAGAGAGACAGGCTGTAGAGAACAAATGCAAGGTAAATATTACGTAAATATTACATAAATATTACGTTAAGTGTTGCCAGGTCCAATATGCCAAATTTCGGGACAAAAAATGATCGGGAATTTGGTTTTAATACTGGGTCACATACAATAGCTACAAAAGAAACAGGTTTTTGTGAATCATGATTTATTTTGATCAGACAGTTAGTTCTTTTTTTAAATGGTACGTTACCTATAGTTAGTACAAGAAACAAAACAAATAAAATTAAAACAAACTAGATAAATTTCAAGATTAGTAAAAATCGGGACATTTGGCGTCCCAATCAAGGGTAAGTGTGTCGTCAGACCGCTCAAAACCCTTCATTGGTCGTAGGATTCCTATGCCGGAATCCGTCTAGGTAGGTACCACACCAGGGCCAGTTATTAAGCCGTGAAGCAGTAGTGTGCAAGCATTACTGTGTTTCGGTTTGAAGGGCACTGTGTGCTAGCGTAATGGATGGAAAGGATGACGGGCGCAGTGGGGTGTCACATAGAAATATTCTGAGTGACACAGCATTTGTTGTGGGCGGACGTAGCACTTACAATCAGGTGAACGTTTTGCTTGTTTCGTCAGTTTATACAATAAAAAAAGGATATATTTAGTTATAATATTAATTGCTTCATAGGTTTATATTATTGGTAGGAATAAACATTTTTATTAAATTTCAGTTTTCTTCTCACTCAGTTATTAATTTCGTATATTCTCTAACTGATTAAAAAAGTTAAAAGCTCTTGAAAAATACTGAAGTCAAGGAAATGACTTGCAAGGGTTATAGATAGTAAGTATTGGGACCAACTCCATTCTTAGGTTGTAAAAGATAAAAACGATCAGGATTTATTTGAAAGAATTAGTCACAGGCACAACTTATAGTATTTTAAGATGTGCATAAGTGTCATTGTTATTTTATTGATTATATAATTTACATAAAATACCAATTTTATTCAGGAGGCTGATTCAGAAGAACCGGAAGAAAAGTGTCAATGTGAGGAATGTTTATTAGAAGAACAAGACACACCGACAGATTTACTTACACCTCACGACTATAGCCAATGCTACGAAACTAGTGGAGATGGCTGCCATTCATGTCAGGACGACTTTGGCAAACGTCGTTCACCTAAAAAATCTGGTAAAAAAAGGAATAAAAACGGAAATATCTCTCCTAATGAACATTCCCATGACTGTGGTTACTCTTCTGGTAATAATGGCGGTTGCTGTGAAACTTTGTCAGGTTCATCTTCTCTTATGAGTTCCCCAGAAGGTTCTGAAGTGGCATGTTCTGAAGGATTCTGTAACCATGAGAGAGGAGACTGTATAGATATGACTAAAAATGACAAATCCCCATGTACCGGTTTTACCCTTTCACTACAAGAAATGTTGGTAAGTAAACATTTTGAATTGAGAAATATTATATACATATATCTCTAGTAATTTTGTAATTAACAGTAGTAAATATTTTGCACAGGACACATGTTCATCTGATGAAGAACATGACACCAGCTATATACCTATAGAAGATGTCCTAGAATTCAAGTCACGCAGGAACATAACAGAGAAAAGACAAGAATTGAGGCAGAACCTACGTCAAAAGTTTGCACAGCTTTGCATAAACCCAACACCGTCACAACTTGTATCCCAAAAACAGGACAAGCAAGCTGTATAACTTCCGCAAGATTCTCAACATTCAAACTGCACATTGTAAAATATCTATATAAACTTTTACAGTGGCACAAATCTAATCAATTCCGCTAAACCAGTAGATGAAATATACTTCAAATGTGTGTCATATTCATAAATTCAGTTATCCTCCATCATCTATGGTGTATTAATTATAACTAGAAATTGTTTATTTCTGTTACATAATAAAATACATTAAGCATGTTTTTATGCTATTAAGGCATTATTCATAGGTTGAAATAAAACAATTTGAATTTTTATGAGAATTTTTATAATTTATAACATAAGACACTGTATTATTATTTTATTCTGAAATTTTAACCATTTTAAATCATGTTTATATATTGATAGTATCATTCTGCTATTTACATAATATCCATTCAATTGGATTACCATGTATGAGAACACAGATTCTTGTCAAATGAAGACATTGGTGCTTATAGAATATACAGTGCTAGACTCTGTCAGAAAAATTTAGACTGAAAAGTAAAAATGTAGTTATCTTCCAATTCATAGATAAAATAGCAACAAGTGCAAGTTTGAATGAATCTGTTTTATAATCTTATGAATTTAATCGACTGGACAGCATTTAACATATATTTACTATTTAATATATTAGAATGCTTTGTAATGAAATATAGTAGCATTTTTTGATCAAATTATTTTATTTTCAGTGCTTTATGTGACTAAATATTATATGATACACATTGAATTTATTTGTGCTCTTTGTTAAGAAGCTTAAAATCACCAAAAGGTCATCAGTCTTCTAGGCTATGTTGTCCTGGTGACTGAAGTCTCATTTGTAACTCAGTTTTAAATATATTATGATTCAAAATAATTGCTTTTATTACTCTATGATATAGCATTTCATATTTGTGCTATACAAAGTGTTGCATTAGTTCCACCAAAACCAAAGGAATTTTTAAGTGCCACTCTTCTCCCAGTTTCCCATTTTTCTGGTACTTTAGCAACATAATGTAAATCATCAACAGGATTTTCTAGATTCAATGTGGCGGGTATAATTCCATTATAACATGCCAATATAGTGAACAATGCCTCTAAATTGCCAGCTGCTCCAAGTAAATGGCCATGTGCACCTTTAGTAGAAGACACCAATATTTTAGAACTATGTCCACCAAAGAGTTTCTTTATAGCTGTTGATTCAATCCCATCTCCTGTTGGTGTTGATGTTGCATGTGCATTAACATAAGTAATTTCATGTTTGTCAATGTTACTATCTTGTAGGGCTCTTTTCATTGACAGTATAGCACCACTGCCATCCTCTCTAGGGGCTGTAATGTGTGCTGCATCACCAGATAAGCCATAACCTAATATTTCTGCATACATTTTTGCATTCCTTCTCATTGCATGTTCATATTCTTCCAAGACCAACACTGCTGCTCCTTCCCCCATTACAAATCCGTCTCGCTTTTTATCAAAAGGCCTAGAAGCTTTTTCTGGTTCATCATTAAATGATGTACTCAATGCCCTCAATCGACAGAAACCAGCTATGGCAAGAGGACTGATACAGGATTCAGCTCCGCCACATACCATAACATCTGCATCATCATGCTTAATGAATCTATAAGCATCACCTACTGAATGTGCTCCTGTGGCACATGCAGTGGATACTGCATGGTTTGGTCCCCGAAAACCATACTTTATACTAATCTGCCCAGCAGCCATATTTGGCAAGATCCGCGGTACAAAGAAAGGACTGACTTTGTTGTAACCTATTTTTAAAGACTCATTTGTATCACAAACATCCTTCAGATCTATCATTCCCATACCTAAGGCTACTCCAGTGATTTCCTTATCAATATCAGATTCAGGAAACCATTTGGCATCTGATAATGCTTCAGCAGTAGCCACAAGAGCTAAGCAAGTAGCTGGAGCCATAGATTTTAAATTAGACTTTGACAATGCCTTCATAAGATTACCTTCATCTTTTGACGGAATTAATCCAGCTATTCTACACGGCAACTTAGTATACTCTTTGTCTTGCAGAGAAACTATACCACTACATCCTTTTAATAGGTTGTCCCAAACTAACTTCGTGCCAGTTCCAATAGGACAAACTACTCCTAAACCGGTAACTACAACTCGGCGTCGTGGTGGAATATGTGTAAAATACCTAGTTCGCTGTAATAATTTCATTATAGAAAGATATAGCTAAATTAGAAACGAATTGAGATTTTTATTCGATCATAAGCTATATATTTTTCCCAATCTTTTATATATAAATAGAGACAAATAGACGGAACTTACAAATGGATCGTAATATTATCAACATTTATTTGCTCAAAATATTGTTACACTCATCTAGATCACAATTTGTTTAAAATTCCAAATAATAATATTTGAAATGTCAGTGTCATCTTTATATCTTCATCTCATCTTTTAGTTCGGCAACAGCCAGGGCTGTCAGTACAAATTGATTGTTCTGACAGCCCTGGCTGTTGTCGATTATACCACTGAAATTATACAAAATCCAATTGTACAAACTAACAAAATTGTTGAGAAACATTATCCATAACAATTCAAATTATTTAATGTCACTTTGATTTAGCTTAAATAAGAAAAAAAAATATTACTAATTTATTAGTATATATATATATATATAGTAAATAATAAAGTTAATGACTATAATAAATTTTAAACGACCTGTCCAGTCGCAAGGAAGCAAATAAAATTAAGAAACTTTCGAACCTGATTTCTAAAAACTTCACATATGTTATAATATTCCTGTCCATAGTATATGGAAAATGTCAAAAATACCGATACTTTTAGAACAGCGATGCCAACTCATAAAAAGTGTCATTAAAACATAGTGATGTTTTGTTAACAGCTATGTCTTGAATATATTCAACTCTCCAGAAGTGAGGTAGTAGTTTTTATAACTTCCTCAATAGAAGTAAATAGTATTAATATGTAAGAAACTAGTAATAAGACTGCAACTTATACCTAAAATATATATATGTATATAGGCAAGAAGGAATTTGACCATGGCAGAAAGCTTACGACTATAGCCTAGCCTATTCCCATAAAAGCAATGTCAATATTTTTCGAAAAACTTTACCTTTTCCTAGCAAATTCGTTAGAATAAATAATAGCTAAGATCATTTCAATCATAGAATAAATTTTATACACCACATTTAATGACAATACTAATATACGATTAACATTAATTAGATAAGTATATATTTGGAAAGCATTACCATCTTTTTTAAGATAAGCAATGTTTTTCAAGAAACTCTTCACTTTAAACTTCAAAATTGTGATAGCTGGAGTTGTAATCGTAGCTGGTATATTGTTCAAAAAATATCTGCTTTTTAATTTTTTTGCAACTGAAAATGATAAAAGGGTTGTTTTCTCACAAGAACAACTAACTGAATACAATGGGATTAACGAAGATAGACTTTATTTAGCTGTGCTTGGGCAAGTTTTTGACGTGACATCTGGTAAAAAACATTATGGACTAGGCTCAGCTTACAACTATTTTATCGGTTTGTAAAAATGATTAACTTTTTTGATGCAGTTATGCATTGTAATCACCACTATCCAACAATTGTTGCAAATTTGTGGTGTTTTATTGATAAAATAAAAGTACAATTTCAGGTAAGGATGGGTCAAGAGCCCTTGTAACAGGCAATTTTAAGGATGAGAGTCCTTTAAAAGACCACATTTTAGATTTATCATGTAATGACTTACAATCATTGCTACACTGGAGACAAACCTACAGAAAGAAATATAAATTTGTAGGTAAGTCCAGTTAATTTTGTATAGTGTATTTTTATAAATCAACTTTTACTGTGTATATTTCATTTACAGGATATTTAAATGCAAGGTATTATGATGAGCAGGCTAAGGACACGACTTACTTAAAAGAAGTTAAGAGTAGATTAAAGCAATGCAAAATTGACAAGGAAAATGCAGATAAAGAGAATCTTAAATATCCTCCTTGCAACATTGCCTGGGATATGGATGCAGGTTCCCGAGTGTGGTGCACCAAATCAAGGTTGTTTGAGATTTTTATTATGTATAAAAATAATGTATATAATGATTTTATAGTAAGAATACATAATACTTGCTCAATGAATCTTAACATAAATTATGAACTTAATTTCATACAAAGATTTATATGGAAAAAAATTGACATTACTGTTGGGAAAAAATAACAGATGTATAAAGTTTCAAATATCTTACTAATGATTTGATGGTGATGAAGCCCTTATTTCTTTAAAAGAAATACAATTGTTGCATTTTCTGTTCATTCCAGTTCTGTTTATACCATTAGAATATTCCGAAAAAAAAAAAATGTAATATAAATTGTCATTAACAACAATTAAAAATTACATTAATGAAGAATTCTTTTTGGTGTAGTGGTACAACCGTCACTTATAACGTTTCTCACAGTAATGATACAAAATCATGTTAATATATAAAATATATGCAACAGATACTTTGTAAGAACTCATTTATATTGTTTCGCTGCACACACACAATAGACATTCCAGTTCACGCAATGAACTATCCTCAGTGGAACTTTAAGGTGCATTAAAAGATTATATTATTTGCACACACACACAGGTCAAGATTTTTCAATTATTATTCCATACTGTCTATCCGCATGAGCAGTCAATTGTGCATGGAAGTTTTATTGCACATAAAATGCAATAAATATTCTGGCAATATTTATAATTCTATTTTGATTTTAATTTATTTCAGTGGTGGTATTGAAAGAGACTGGGTTGGTGTACCGAGACAGCTTTATACACCTGGTGAAGAAAAGCCACACTGTGTGTGTATAAATCTTGATAAAGATGACAGTACAAGTCTTCTAAAGATATATGATAATTGTCCATACACTTCTACATCTTGTGCAATTATCAGCAATTAAGCATTCCTATTTATTTTTGTACAAATAATAATAAATTATTTTAAAGAATCTCAGTAAAATGTGTTTGTCTATTTTTATATACATATGCAGGGTCATTCGTAAAGTCCTATACATCCCGGCAGGCTGGGCTTAGGGACCATGAGTATATGCCCCAAAAAATATAATGAGCCTCGCAGCATGATACCTGTAGGAGATATGTTGACTTAAATAATTTGCTTAAAACTCATAGGTGCCTACCCTGTTAGACAGAACTCATAAATTTAATTGTGGGTTTCCATTGAGCTACTATCAAAAGAACTTGCAAGTACTGGGATAACATGAAGCATAAGAAAATCTGTTGTGAAGTAAATCTGTTAGTATGATGCCGTAGTAGGGTAACATTAATTAAATGGGGAAGAAAACATATTTTAAATTTGTCTGGTTCAAGGCAACAACTTTCAGAGTTATGGTCGCATAAAGTTTTATAAAACCAATAATTTCAAAGTTTTGTATGGACATTTTGTTTTTTTTAAAGTTGTGTTTATTAGATCAAGTAGCATAGGTAGGTGCTGGGATGTTACACAAATTATGAATAATGTTGTATAAAACCAAAAAAAGTTTCTTTTTTAATTCAAATGGGATATTTTTTTTAAGTTTTAAGATACTTAGCAATTATTTAAGATCATACAGGAATAGTGCTTTATCAGTAAAGCTATTAGGTGAAATTACCAGCTGTGCCCTGCTGTTTCACCTATATAAAATAAGCCGACCAAACGATTTTGCTGTAATGCATGGTACATCTCTGACCTGAGGTGGCTCCTTAAGTACGTAGCAAGAAGTTTTATGGCCTAGAATCTTCCTTAGTAAAAGGGCTATCTAACTCTTAAACAATTTATCAAATTGGATAAGCCTTTCCTGGCATAACATTCAAATATACAAACTCTCAAGCTTTATTATATCAACAGTAGTACAATTTAATAGTATTAGAGTAGAGTATTAACCAAGTAAATAATCAAAAAGGATTAGAAATATGCACACATATCTACAACCTAATTTATTGCTTTTTTTATTGTAACATATCAGACCAATGTTTAGAATTAAATTGACAATTTGTACTTTATAGCTTAGTTATTCCTAATATGTACTTCAATAAATTTCAAATAATATGAAAATTTGTCATTTTCATATACATTAGAATTTAAAGCTATAGATTAAAATAAGTGTATGGCTTAGAAAATGGGTAATTAATTATTTATAAATTATCTTAAACATTGTTGTGAAGCTTTAACATTATTTACTGAATGTTGTTCATGAAATTGATCCAATATGTGATCAATCTAAAACATTTAACAAAAAATGTTGAATAATCACAGGCCCATTTTAATTATTAATTGATTAATATAATGTGTATAGTGATTTCTACATACAAAAGAAATGAATTAGTACCATAGGTAACAATCTTTACCATGATCATTAGCTAAACAGAACTCTCAATAGTTTTACTTTCTGTATGTACAACTTCATCTAAATCGAGACATTCAATTGTTTTAAGAAATACTTTCATAGGTATTTTTTTTCTATTTAGGAATGATTTGTTTCCAAGAAGCTTTTTGATTTTTGCCCTTCGTTTTTTTATTTTCTCTTTTGTGTAATGACTTCCTATTTGGAATGTCAAGAGTCTTTTAACTTTTCTGCCACTTATACTTGTATTTGGGCCAGAGTTAATCTTAGGCTCTTCATAAATTGTCTCTAGAGTCTGCGATAAACTTCTTACTTTTTTATTAAGGTATAATGCTTCAATTTGTTTGGAATTCGCATCTTCTGTAATACTATGCTTCCTTGGTCTCATGCTAACTCTGCGATTAGAAAGTTTAGTAGTTTCAGCAGCCAAAGACTTTCTTTTTCTTAAAACGCGCGACGACGATGCTGTTAAATGCTCGTCAGTATTTGAAACCTCGGAAGCATTTTCTTCTATTTCAATTATATCCAAGTGTGCCATTTTATTTGGTAGCTCCGAATCCATTCTAAAATTAATGGTAAAAAAATATACTTAGGTAAACCGCACACACAACTTCTGAAATGTTGCCGATAACTTTATGAACTTACTTTATATGAATCGTTAAATAAAATATAATAGAGACTTACTTGTTGGTGTCTCGTAATTTTAAATACTTATTTTATTCTAGTGTTACATGTTACTTTATTTTATATTAAATCAGTTCTTTTCGAAAATGATAAACGTTGACACTCGATGTATTATTTCTTCCGCCTTGTTTTCGTTTGACTTATATTTGACAGCTAGGTTTACCAACTCCTAGATAATGGGTGAATCCAGAAATATTTTAAACTTTCATGTCTAAAGAATTTATAAAAATCTATTTTGCCTTTTTGGAATTAAAAATTTCACCAGATGCCAAAACTTAGTTCTAAAACGCGTTTCTTTTATGATTTTATTTTATAAACTTAACAACATTCACCAAAACACTCTGAATTCGTCATAACAATTCGTTTCCTAATCAAAGTCACAAAACCGTTTTAAAAACATACAAGCACTTATGTAAAATTACTATATCTTGTGTATTATTTTTGTCTCCGTTCTGGTTCACTCGTACCGCCGCGCCAGACTTTTTCTTTGTGTCCGCGTACGGTGTTCGGGAGACCACGCGGTATGTAGTGGCGGCCATCCTAATTATTCCATGGACCATGTATTCCAGGGTTTCATGTCCGGGATACGGCTATTTAAATTTCGACGAACTGTGCAAGTCTTCAAAGGAGTAGAAGGTGGCCCCTGAATCGGACGGCCATCGACCGCGTGCCTCAACCCACGTTCCCAGGATCGCCGCTAGGGAAGTATTATTCTAAAGGGATCCGAGCTGATTGAGCCTGAACCTCGACCCCAGCTAGCCCTAGTTGTGAGCAAATTAAACTAAATTTTGTTGTGTTATGGATGTAGTTTTTTTTATTTATTGCTGAAACCACGTGACAGTAATCCTTTAAAATTATTGTTTATGAAATTTCTTATTCAAACTAAAATTAAAATAAATTACTCCACTTTCTGTAACTATCGCCCGTTTTAGGTCATAATTCCAAAGCACACTCAAAGAGATATTGTGTGAGTTGTATGTCTACATTACATGCGAATATCTATCTAACCATACAAGCTTTAAATGGGGTAAAAATAATAAATGAAAAAGATTCGGAGGAATTACCTAAGACACTATGTTGTTCCATATACAATGAGAAGTGCCCGAGCAGGGACTGCCTAGACTTTATAGTCAATTTTATTTTATAAACAAAGACCATTAATTACTATTTACTAACTAAGATAATATTTTATATTACAAGTGGATAAACGTGAAAAAGAAAATATCCTTACAAAAAGTTGTCCTCGGATAATAAAAGTCACCAAAAAGGGGGAGTTTTTTGCAAACCCACTGGAATTGATCAAGATTTTGAAAAAGTACTTAATTCCACTGATGAAACATTGCTGTAAAATCTATGTGCAATATTGTGACGCTATTGCAAAAAACTAGAAAACGTAGTCATTATTCCCATAAGTGAAGAAGATGTCAGGGACAAAGAGACAACCATTGGTTCTTATATAACTACTTTTAGAGGCACTCTTGGCATACATAAAGTTTTGTGGAAAATATTGCAATAATTTAATGTTTCGCGGTGGCAGTTGTTATAAGTGTACACACGTGAGGCATGTTGGTTTCCAAAATATACCCTTTGAAAGATTTTTGTAGAGTAACAGTTGACATGTCACATATTAAGCAAACATGAGAAAAAACTATACTGATTTAAGAAATATAACTAATTTCCCTGATGTATTTACTTAAAGATCTGCGGTATCTTCAATAAAATCTTATCTAATAAAAAAATTACATTAGTAGAAACGTAGAGAATAAAATTGGATTTACATGATTTTGATTGATTGTATTTTTTTTAATTTCAAGATTAATTCATTTTGTATAACAGAAGTCTTTTTTATTTCATTTTGATTGAAAAAATGTTGAAAGACATCCTGTATGTGGAAATTATATATTTTAATAAAAAATACACTACATATCTCTTATTATTAAGCCGACACTGTTTACAAGCCGTGCTAGCCCAGGGGCCGGATGCTTGCCTTAAGATTCATAGAACGCGAGTGACCGAGTCCGTTCCCAGGTGCCAGCAATGTACAATTGTTTTGCAGTTTTAAGTGGTGATATACCGAGTGCACATCGGTGAAGGAAAATATTGTGAAGAAACCTAAATGTCTGAGGAATAAAAATATGCCGCGGAAATATGAAATACGCTAACCCGCATTAGAGCGGCATGGCGGACTGTTCCCGGCCCCAAATCCAGAGAAAGCCTTTCCTTAGTAGTGGCGCATTTATAGGCTGTGCCTTTATTTGTTACTTTCAGTTGTCATTACCATTGGATTAATGTCGCGACGGGTGCGATCTGTGGGTGACATGAGGTGCCGCGTTTAACGATCCGCGGTTCGGGAGTGCCCTCCACAAAGTGGGTGGCGAGGGTGGTACGACTAATCTTTGTACCGAAGCCTGTTTAACCGCAAGCCTTTTCGGTTTTGGCGCTTTTGGGCCTTCTGTGTTACCAAGCATTATAGCCACAATATCGGTATCAGCACTTCGTATTAATATTTCTGCTTGATAGTTGATGTTTGATATGCCTAAAGGCATTAAGTCTGCCCTTTGTATCCTTTTATTGTAAAGGAAGCAATAAAGATTTAAATAAATAAATAAATGTTTCATGCATGTTATACTATATTCGTATCTGCTTCCTATCTCACTCGCACCCGCTTGAACAGTTGATACCTCGCACCTACAGCGAACTTTCAATGTGTCTGGCAAGATGTAAAAACCATTAAAACTGTCCGGCTATTGTCGGTCCCTAAGAATCATATATAAAATTTAGCTTTTATACTATAACTATATAAAATTTTATGTATAATTATAATTTATTAAGGTTTAGGGGTGTCTGGCAGGAGCAACTGTAATAAGTGTCCGGCAATGGATGACGAGATTTTTGAAGTTATCCCGAAGAAAATATATACTTATACTTTAACGAATCTAAGGTAATCTTTAAACACCTTTAATACCTGTTACCTGCCCAAGTAACCACAACCCAAACTCTATAGTCGCTGGTTGTTCTTACGGGACATGCACAGAAAAACAGTTCATCTTTTAGAAAATAACGAAGGTCTGGCCGTCATGGGCTCTTGCTCTTATTAATGATTTATTTGACAAATTTTTAAAATTATGACACCGTTTAACTTTAAACGTGTTTGTAAGCAAGCCTTCAAATTTTATCTCCACAATAAAAACATTCGTTAACGAACATAAAATGTAACAAACATGACAGAACAAATTAGTGTTTCTGTTCATAGCTTTATTTTTCTATGCATATTAGAGATTTTAATACTATAGATAAGTATGGTCTGATGACGGTAACTATAATAATAATCCATACTAATATTATAAATGCGAAAGTAACTCTCTCTGTCTGTTTGTTACCTTTTCACGGCCCAACCGCTGAACCGATCTTCACGAAATTTGGCACAGATATAGCTTGCATCCTGGAGACGGCCATAAGATACTTTTTATTCCCGAAAATCAAACAATTCCAAAAAAACCTGTATCCACGCGGACATCAGCTAGTCTCAGTATAAAGATTGATTTAATGATGTTAATAACTGATGTGTTGGGTGATTTTAACCACTACTTTCGGAAGTTAAATGCTTAAAATTTATTAGTGTCACGAATGTACGCATAAAAGTCGAGGCATTCGCTAATCCCTTATTACACCGAGTCATATTAGTCAGGCTAATGTTTAAATTTAACTAAAATTAATTTTACTCCAAAAACTAATCATTTGTTTGTAGAAACAAGTATTGACTTCCGTTGGAAATTGTTCCGCTAGTTAAAAGTCTGAGCAGTCAGGTAATCAAACCACACGATATCGATTTAGAAATTATCCTACAACTATTTTTTACTGAATAAAGTGACGAGACCAGAAAAGCGTTCACCTCATCCAGAACATTTGAGTGTAACCCGGAGACATACTAATATTATAAATCATCAGTTCTAAGTCTCAAATGCCCAGTGATTAGCTAGCTCTCAGTGCCCTTCAAACCGAAACACAGTAATGTTTGCACACTATTCTTCAAGGAAGTGTAACTGGCCTGGGGTGGTGGTACCTACCTAGACGGATTCCTGCATAGGAATTCTACCACAAGTTATCTTGTAGTACCTAGCATGTTTTGTTTTAAAGGAAACACTTATAATTTTATAACGATTTATTGTACAAAACAATAATACATTAAAATGTACAGGTATGTTTAATTTTTTGGACTTTCTTAGGTCCCAAACATTGGATAAGTATATCCTTCACTTACAGACACCATATTGCTCGTCGAGGCGTCAGCACTAATATAAGTATAGATTCGACTCTAGATAAGCAAACTAGAAATAACATAAAAATATAATAATAAATAATTAGCATGCTGTCAACTTAAGTACACAATAGTTTATCGCACTGCTTTTGTCGACGGGCACCATGTAGTCTTTGAAAAAACAACGTAATTGAACAAATCGAATAAATCTCCTAAGCATACTGTATATTATATACACATTATGAACAACATGTCCTCTCCGGTGATCGAGCGCAGCGGCGTGTCTCCCGGTGTGGCGCGGCCTTAACGTAACTCGCACGGACACAACTAAAAAGCCTTAACGTATCGGGAGACGGGAGCGGTCGAAGTGGCTGAGAGAAGCAGGTGAGGAACTATGTAACGGTGGCGCTTACCACTTGTCAATGACCACCTCGTTCGCTGCAAAACAACGTTAGTGTTAGTGTGGTGTTCGCGTATCGAGCGCCGCCGTCCGAACTTACTGGTTCTGTGCAGAGATCACAACCGTGGCGTATTAATATAATTTGTGTAGTTTTTCACTGCGGGATCACAACAAACAATGAGTGTTCATGGAATATATGCGTGCGGTGCTGCGGCGACTCCGGGCGCTTACAGCTTCCACGTCGGCTGGGCTGCGGGCAGACAACACGACGTTAGTGCATGCGGGAGGGGGGGGGGGGTATGGGCACCGGTCCCGTTTCCTTTGTGGCAACGGTAAGGAAATATACAAGTTTTGCAATATGGTTCTCCACATAAAACAAAAACAATTGCCTCAACTTCCCAAAGTGAACAATGTTTCGCTTTTAAGTGAAGCCATAGGTAAAATTGAAAAAAAAAAAATTAATAGTATTTTCATTTAATAAATCCAATAAGTATAATAAGCAATTTTTCTTAAAGCTTGCAAAACTTCTAGTAGTGTTAGCAGGAAAACTAAAAACAACATTGGTTAGTAATCTGTGCAGCAACTGTACCTGTTCTTTGTGTCCAAATTGAGGGATGTGTGCTCTTGTCATTGGAAAAATATTAGATTATAGGTAGATAGGGTAGTTTCATTATTCAGTATAAAATAAGGAAAATAACAAACATTAGGTTCGATAGTTTAATTAACGTAAAATATTATGGGGTATTTTAAATCAGTTTATGTGTTCATGATATTCTGTTATCATTTATGACAGACGGAGTTCAAGGATGTTCATAACAAAATTTTGAGCATGCCTTCATTGTGCAGTGTAAATTGAGTGTATGTTCGTGACTGATGGCCTCAAAACGCAAGATTAATACATTACACGTATTCAATACACCTTAAACAATATTTGTCGCTCCAAAGAAATTCAATAATCAAACTTTACTCATGTTGATATAACATGCATCGCAAACATGCAGGATCTTAATATTAATAAAAAAAAACTTATGTATGTACGAACCTTGACCTTAACTCTAAACAAATGGACAAATTTGGCTCAAACAATTTTGTAAATCTTATAATAATATTATGTCTCCGTAAATTATTGTATGATTTGTTGATCAAGTCCATTTCAGTAGTAATAGTACCAATGCAAGAAAGATTAACTAACTGATAAATGTTTGTACAATGACTTAGTATATTGCTTCATAAATTATTTTATTAAATACTTCATTTTTACAAGATATAGACAATAGACTACATGGTAATTTCTTTTAAAAGTGTGACTTGTAACATTGTATACTCATTGCATCATTTAATATGCAAATGTTCAGAACAAAGTTCAAAGTTAATTCAACTCAAGACGCCATTCATGAAATTAGTCAAAAAAAAAATGTTAGGCGTAGGCAATCAAACCAGCAGCGGCAGAATAATTTCCGCTTAAAGATAATGTCGAAAAAGGAATCGAAATGCATTTGGGTATGTTAACAAGCGACCACAAGTGGAAGGAGAGGGAACAAAGGTATTCTTCAAACAATAAAAAAATGCTGTTCCTAACCATATACTTACAATAAATTACTCTAAGCTAACAATGCACTTTACTAGTTATAGTAAGTTAAATATGTCTGAAGTCCACAAGGACAAGGTACTGAGCCGTGTGCGAGTTTATTACAGTAAAATTAGACAAACTCTAAAAGGCGTCGATCTTAAAGGAAATTCGTTTAAACAACATTTATAAATTTACAGCCTTTAAAAAAACCAATAGAAATTTGGTGTTCAATTTTTAAATATAGGATGGTCTACACAGCCAATGAAATTGTAGCATAATTGTGAGTCTGACTATAAAGTTTGCTAATGTAAAATGAACTTATTGTCTCGCACATGAAAAATCATAACCGCGCGGGCCGAATGGTGGCCACGACTCAATTACATCTACTTCTAAAATAACAGAGAACACTACAAGACTTATTGTAGGTTAAACTTTAGATACGGAACGCTTCATTAGAAGCGTATCCACGTCGCATGAATATTTTGAGCTTAGCACCGCCGTAGTTCAATATCAGATGTTCATCGGTCACTCGTTGTTTCGAAAGTTCACTATGAGTCCGCAGTGGTCCATTACGCGAACACGTGCACTAGATCACTTCACGCGTTGTGCTCCGTGTATTAGCATTTCAAACGGTTAGATGATACTGTGGTGAGCTGAGCTCATAGTCCATTGGTTTCCACAGTAGAATTCATCGCACCACCCACTCTAGTACACGTTCAATGTAAACACGGACAATCGTAGCTTTCGTAGCCACTTACACAGCATAATTAGGGTGGGTAGTGCAGAATTCGATGGGAGGGTTATTAAGTGTGAATCAAACGGGGTATCACGGAACACGGTCGGGCCGGCTTATAGGGGTCCGTAGATAATGAGGCCAAAGAAAACGGCCCACATGAGCACAATCCATTGCATGCCGTTGAGCCAGTCAAGCACAGTGCGCGTATTACCGTCGGAGATCTTGCGAGCGACGAACTTGAGCACCTCGTCGAGGAGGACCACGGGGATGGAGAACTTCATCACCGTCAACCACTCGTCTACTGACAGTGGTGTGACTTGGAACACGGCCTGAATTGCGTAGCACAAAACATAATTATAGAATACATATTTACGAAATGGGAAGGCAATACCTAATAATCGTTAATTAAAAATATTAAGACTTAATAAACCAAAGTTGTGGTTCATCATCGTTTCAGCCTATCACTAGTCCACTGCTGAACACAGGCCTCCCCCATAAATTACAATACAAGATTGTATTTCCCATTTTTCCCTCTGTCGACTTTTATGACACCCACAGGATGAGATTAGGTGGTAGATTCCCTTAAACCGCCACTACACGGCAGTTATGGTTAGTTTTGATATATTTATCTTAATTAATAATATTCAAACTCTCTAATAACAAAAATGAACAAAGTCAAAATTTAGGTTTTTTTATATTGTAAATATTTGTTAAAATTTGATTCTTTTTGTAATATAATATGCAATAGAATAGCAAATGACTCACCGAAAGGACTTCTACGTATAGAATGACGAAGTGGAGTGTGAAGGAGAGGGCCATGGAGCCAACGAGCCACATGTTGGACCATGGGGGCATGGTGACGAGTGACTGGTTCTCAGACAAGCTGTTCATAGCGTTCAACATCTCGATGGTTACAAGTACTGACAGCGCCATGGTCATAGGGTGAGGGTCAGTGAAGATCTTGCAGTCGATGCCCTGAAAAATATTACATTACTATGGTGTAAAATCATAAAACTTCTGAAATGGATCACTTTAAAATAACTTGGTCGCTTATTATTGTGATGATATTGTTGATGATGTCTTGCGAATCCTGTCGCTATACCGATGCAACGCTCATGCGATAAGATAAGAGGCAGGCCAGGATGCATCGTCAGACATGGGAGTAATCACAGAACAGCCAGACCGGAAAACAAACAATTGGTGTTTTTATACAAATATTGGCTTCGATTGGGATACGAACCCAAGAGCAGCGGTCGTCTAGGTGTCGTTGAATTTTGTTACATTATACATTATAACCAGTCTACATACATAAACACACAAATTGAGAGAATTTGCCAAATTCATCTTACTAGGCAGTACGCCACGTCACTTTTGGTCTTGTTGCCCAATACAGGTTTTGATATTTCAGGTTAGATTCAACGAAAGGGACAACCACAAACGAGAATATAATAAATATTGGAGACAGACAGGATACTTTTTATCCTGGAAAATCTAGTGGTAGACATTTGAAAAACCTATTTCCACATGGGCGAAGTCGCGGACATCAGCTGGTTTTTAATATATAAGTAGAAAAAAGATTAACTATCTATGTATAAGCGTTTGATACCTTGAAGTCATCTCCTCCGCTGAGGCATTGCAAGTGGTGGGTGAGTTGCCAGTAGGTCATCTGCGGTCCGTACGGGGAGTACATGAACCACCATGAAGCTGCACCGACTGTTGCCATGCCGACGTAGCCACCGATAGCCATGTATCTGTTTATAAAAGTTTGATGTAGTTTATACATTATTTTAGTAAACAAGACGAGCGGGAATATAAATATACTCGTACGTAAGTATAAATTTGACTATAAGTATTGTTATATAAGAGTAATTTTTTTACAAATTGATGAAGCGCCATTTTATACAGACTTTATATAGAAAAGTGACTAATTTTCTATAGTAACTCTTAAATTATTTACAAATGTTTAGGCTGATTTATTTTCTAATATTGCAACAAAAATGTCCAATTACTGAGCACAGGTTCTCACGAATTTCTGAGAGGGCTTTGGAGTACGGAGAGACCGCCACTCTGCTCACTCTTCTGCACTTCACATGCCCTCAAAAATAGTTATTCCACCAACGTGTAGGTTTTCTCACGATGATTTACTTCACTGCTGAGCATGTGGTAAATCAGTACATTAAAATTGCATAAATAACGAATATATCACGAAATGTCTTTTCGCTTTCGCTTTCACTACTATCAGAAAAACAAGAAATGTATTTCAAGAATAATTACCTGAAGAACAACCATCCGGAAATGAGACCTTCGTCGGCCTTACGTGGGGGCTTGTCCATGATGTCAAGGTCGGGAGGATTGAAGCCCAACGCGGTGGCGGGCAGACCGTCAGTGACCAAGTTGACCCACAGAAGTTGCACCGGGATCAAGGCTTCAGGGAGACCCAAGGCGGCGGTGAGGAAGATGGATACAACTTCACCAATGTTCGAAGAGATCAGGTAGCGGATGAACTGCTTCATGTTGTTGTAAATGGCACGACCTGTTGATATGTGAAGATAATTATATTAGTGTTACAATGGGCGAAATATAAAGTGCATAATTCGATTTATATTTTTCAAAGTAAAAAAGCAGCAGGCTGTTATAAACAGAACAGTTTTTTCTATATTGATAATTTTTATGATAGTTATTGAAAAAATATTTTTTTCAAAACCCAGGCCCCGTGGCGTAGAAGTCAAGCATTCTGACCACTAGGCCATGTCATCACCATCACTATATATATTTTCGGTGATGTAATTGCTGTTAGCCTTCTCGGCTTTTACAGCTTCATCGGATACTGTGCTCGCGGGCCAGGGGCCCGTGTGCCAGGTTTGGTTTGACCCAAACATAAATAAATAAATAAATAAAAACTCCTACAAAACCCTCGAAGTTCGGACTGTGTCGCGTTCGCTGCGTGCTTTCGCGATTTCGAAAATCTTAAACATTTTAAGTCGTCTACTGACCGTCCGAAGGAGGCTGGGCGCGTCCATTCGGACTGTCGACTTGTGTGTCGGTCACTCTGGGCGGTGAGAACCGCCCTGGAACACGGGTGAATCTTGTGTACGCGATGTGATTATTTACTATTGCGCGCCGCTCTCTAGTGTCCCAGCTGTCTTGATTGTACTCAGATAAGCGCTCTTTAACGTCCCTTTGTAGGAGGCGCAGTCTGAGTCTATTTTCGTCTGTTCTATATCTATCGTGCGCTTTAGTCGCACGGTTCTTTTCTCTAATCAGGCGACGGAGGTCCGCCGGCAGGTTACAGCGTCGATCGCTCGACACCGTAACCCTCCGGGAGGATTCTCCGACGGCTATTTTGAGATGATTCGAAAAGGATTTTATCGCTCGGCAGGCTACCTCTGGGGAGTCGATAGTATTAGGAATTTCGTCTAAGTGCTGAGAGCTCGTAGCCTCGAGTTTGACTGCAAGGGTACGCCAGTGCACAATGGTTTTGGTCTGAGTGACCTCACCATTTGGCTGGCCCAGCTTAAAAATGACCGGACGGTGGTCCGACTCAAGTTCGTGAAGCGTAACTATAGAGTCTATTGCTAAGTTCACGTCCTTAATTATAGCTACGTCTAGAATATCCGGCTGCTGATGTAATTGCGTCGGTACTCTAGTTGGTGTTTCGGGGGCTATAACGTTTACGTTAAGTCTCTCCGCTATATCGTACAGTTTATTACCGTTCGTGTTATTAACGTTGGAATTCCAACTGCCGTGCTTGCTGTTCAAGTCTCCGGCAAGTATAACAGAACGACCTAAATCTAGTAGAGATTTTAAATCTGCTTCTAATATTTGTCTGGATGGCGAGAGGTAAACTGATGCTAGTACAAGCGGCCTGTGGCCGGTCATTGCTAACCTACACGCAGAAGCTTCTATATTAATTAAGTCTGGAGTGTCGAGCGCGATACAGTGCAAGGACTTTTTATAGTAAATCAGAGTGCCACCTTTCGCGGTCGCTCTGTCATTACGAATGCATTTGTAATTGGCTATCTTAGGATCGCGCATACTAGGTTTTAAGAAAGTCTCTTGCACTAGCATAACGTCGATGTCATGATCACGAAGGAAATTCGCGACTTCAACTAACTGCGTCTTAAGACCGTTTGCGTTAAAATACGAGACAGTCAGAGAGCGAGGTTTAATTCTACCTATATGGGACGCCATTGGTAACAATTAGTGATTTATTTTCAACGCGGCGCGTGATGTTTTAGGCGCATTGAAACGTCCAAATCGCGTCGATTACGCTCATGTGCTCTACGGTCGCCATGAGTCGGTCTTGAGGAGACTTTGCTTCGCGGATTTTGCGCGCTAAGCTTGATAACTCCGCAACATTTATGCTGCGCATGAAGCCGCAAATTAGCGAGAAATCTGCGGCGAAGTTTGATGAGCCCTGAATTTTGGGCGTTGTGATTTGAGGAGCGGGCCGTGAAGCGGCTGCGCTCTTCTGCGTCATGGGCAGAGGTTTCGTCCAGGCGTTAGGCGCCGATGCGGCGCTCTGGCTTTGGCTCGGCCCGGTAGTCCCGTCAGAGGGACCGGGTTTCGCTGCGGCCGGCGCGGGCGTTGTTTTTGGCGCGGGTTTAGTTGCCGGTTTAGGAGCGGGAGTCTGAGGCTGTGGGGCCCCGGGGCCCTTCCTACGGCCATTCTTTTTACCTCCCCTGCGCTTCTTACTCTTCGGCGCTCTGTCACACCCGCGGTAATTCGCAGGGTGTCCCAGCTCGCCGCAGAGTATGCAGCTTGGGGGTTCATTCGCTTCGGGTGTACGAGCGCATTCCTGAGTGCCGTGATCCCCGAGGCATTTGACGCAACGAGGGCGGGCGAAACAATTACGGGCAGAGTGTCCGTACAGTTGGCATCGGTGGCACTGGCCAATGATACCCCTGTTACGGGGTGCCTCTATAGAAAGGCCTGAGAGGCCGCAAACCGTTTTCACGTTAAAAACTTGTTTGCCTTCTGGAGTTAATTCCAGTATGGCAAGAATTAGGTCGTACCACTTTTTGTTTTGTGGGTGATGCATGCGATGCACCTCCAACACGGGTATATTCTGTGACTTAAGGTCACTTAGGATGTGGCTTGTCTCCAATTCCTTGGGCAAGCCTCTTATGACTACGCGGAGTCTACGTTCTTCCGCGAGCGAGTAAGTGTGGAAGCTGATGTTCCTTCCACGTAAATGGCTAGTGACGGCCCTGAAGTCGCTGACTGTGCTTAGGTATACGCGGATACCTTGCACTGCCGTCTGCGCCTTCGGGCACACAATTTTTTTGTTTGTCATCCAGAGTGACAAATCGTTCCACTGCGCCTTATCTTGTAGAATTATTGGCGGTGGAGACTTAGTGACTTGCGCCGCGGGATGCGCGGGCAGCGACTTTTCTATTGTTTTGCGTGTATTAGACACGCCCTTCTTAGCCGGGTTCCGTGAGGCGGACGGCGACGCGGTATCCGAGTTAGGCTCGGAATCCCCTTTCGCGGCGCGTTTCTTGGCTTTGCGCACGACGACGGTGAAGCCGACATCGTGAGCACTCCTGTCTTCCTCGCAATCCATATCGGATCCCTCGTCCGAAAGGGCCGCGGGCCCAACAATGGATTGCGTTTCCCGGAAGGGAAGCGCAGGTGCGTTCGTCGCTTTGTTAGCTAGTTTATTGCACTCACTAACGGCGGGTTTATTACCCGCAGGTGCATTGGACTCGAACAAGGCCGACTCGGTCGGCGCGGCCTTTTTATTGCTGGCAATTAGGCCGCTAATTGAATCGCACACAGGTGCGGATGAGTCACCGTGCGCAGGTGCAGGTGAGGCGGGCTCTAAAGCCGGCGATGACGGGCCTTCGGTGTCGAACGAGGCCGTGTGGCTCTTCTGCTGTACCGAGTCGGTTACAAGGCAATTCGATCGGAACTGAGCCCAGATCTCGGGGTGCGCGGCACGCAAAAACTCCGCGAGTTGTAGGAATTCCGGCGCGGGATTGCGGAAAGTCGCCATTTCGACGGTTCGGGTGGCGGTGTGTAACACAAAAGAAAATTTCTCCCTACGTAAGCAGGGAGGTGTGTACTAGAAATATTTCACCTACAGCCTTACGCTTTAGGTGCGAGAAGGTGTGTACCTGGCTGTTGCCTAGCGCAACAAGCGGACACAAAATACAATAGCCGCCTCTGAGGCGAGAATGTGTGTGTAATATCTACTCACGGTTTACCCAGCAAGGCGACACAACACAACACAGCACTGTCGACGCTATCACGTACGCACACCACGAAACACGACACTTCTACTTCGAGGGAGACGATCAGTGAAGGCACGAATGAAGAAAACCAAACACACCGCTACAGGAGCGGGTGTTGGCCACTATCAATGACGATGACAACTAGCTACTACAGACTGCGGTCCGTAAATTGTGCGGGCTGTCAGCTTGGTTAGCATAGAGCGCTGTCGGTTGACGTCCGTTCTGCGCCAGAGCGCAGGAGCGAATGTCACCATCACTTCAGCCCATCACTAGTCCACTGCTTAACATAGGGACTCCCTCATAGATAGCCACAAAAGATTGTAGCTTTTTTTTAAAGGGAATTTGGCCATAGTTCCCGCGCTTGACAGGCGGGTTGGCAACCGCAGTTTATTTATTGAGATGTTCCAGGAAGATGCTGCTGCCCATCTCCTGGATTTCATTTTCCCTCTGTCGACTTTTACGGCACCCACGGGATGACACGGGGTGGTAGATTCCCTTGAGCCGCCACCACACGGCTAGGCCACGTGGTTGTTGTAAATTTAAAAAATCATCCAGAGTGATGCTCCAGTTACAGTAGCTACATTTATGTTCTCTCTCGAAAGATTGTTTATATTTCGGCTTGCCGGTTTGTCTTCTTGGTATGTAAGATGTTTACCGCCGTAAATTGTAGTATAGTCTATTTTAATGCAAAAACATTTTAAATATTTATTTGTTTTATTTAATCTAATTTTATATATATACATATATATATGTTTAAAGAATACTACCACTCCATCTCATCCAATGGATCTCGTAAAAGGCGAGTAATGAATTAAACTGCACTGTGCACCCAACAGCGCATGGTGGCGATGGGCTCACCACCTATCACACCAAGTGCATTATATTGTTTTGGTGAAACGTGGATTGTGGCAGTCATCTGTTTTTGCAGTGAGTGCCCAGTCTCTGACTACCCCTTATGGGATACAGTCGTGATCTTATGTATGTATGTATGTTTAAATGAGGTATCGTACCTTCTTCAACAGCGGCGACAATGGAAGAGAAGTTATCGTCAGCGAGCACCATCTCAGCGGCGGACTTGGCGACAGCGGTACCAGAACCCATGGCAATACCAATTTCGGCCTTCTTTAAAGCGGGGGCGTCATTTACACCGTCACCAGTCTGGAATTAAGTGCATATGTTATTTATGTTACAACACTATCTTTTCACCATTATGGAATGTTGTAAAGGTTCACTATTTCTGACTCTACTTAGAGCAGGGGTTTCAAAACTGTGTTCCGCGGAAACAAATAGGCAATTGAATCTGAATAGGAAAACCAAAAACAATGGTACACATTCAAAGATCTACTATATATAGAATTGCGGGTTCCCGAAGTGTTGCATTGCAAAAAAAAAGTTTGGGAACCCCTGTCAGGGAACTGAGGTATGAAAATAAACAATGAACATGTTTACGTTAAATTATTTTAGGTATGTGTAATTCATATTAGTTGATGATGTGTGAATTGAGCGAGTAAATTGACAGCACAATTAGATTTATCGCATACGAATGGTAACGCTGTTGCTAACACATTATAGATTTGTTAACTTAAGATGTCTTAATATTGGGACATTCAGCTAAATGCTTTGTTATTGTAATAGAGGTTTCTGCCATAATAGGTTCAAACACTGAAGTTTATAAACAGTAACAACTGCCCAACATAAACAATTTGGTAAGCATTCTCAATAGAACAATATGTAAACATTAAATAAAGTCAGACAATACTTAAGATATTGTTCGCAGCGCGATAAATACAGCATATTTATTTGGTTCATAAATATATTATATTACATGGTTCATAAATTATTGAGCGATACGTTTTGTGTAATCTTTATTTATGTCCATTAGTTGATCGGAATGATTAAGTCAGATTCACTTTGATGTTTTGGTACAGAGGGATACTGCAGAAAACATTAATTTTGAACCGCGATGCTAAAGGTTTAGCGAAGGAAAAAAGAAGAATTCATTTTATTTTATTGTTACATGATACTAATGCATCGATAATATCTTTATTTATCGTAATGTGATTTTATTTAAATAATAAAATGTATCGTAATATAGGGCATAATATAAGCACATCTTTTAACTATACTGACCATAGCGGAGATCTCGTTCATGCTCTGCAGATATTCAACGATTTTGGACTTGTGGGCGGGCTCCACGCGGGAGAACAGGCGAGCCTTAGCGCAAGCGGCGCGCTGTTCCGATACGGGTAGGTCGTCGAACTCACGGCCAGAGTAGGATTTACCAGTGGTGTCCTCATCTTCGGTAAACACACCGATACGCCTAAAAAAAATTATAATACGTTACTCGAGTCTTTCATACGAATCATCCGTGTTCGGAACAATACAGTACCTGCAAATAGCCTCAGCTGTAGCCTTGTTGTCACCAGTAATAACAATCACACGAATACCAGCAGCGCGGCAACGCACGATTGAGTCGAAAACTTCCTTGCGAGGGGGGTCCAACATTCCCACGACTCCGACGAAGGTGAGGTTAACTTCATAAGTGTAGAATTTGGTGGAGTCGCCGAGGTCCATATCATCAGGTTTCATTGGGTTATCGGCAGTAGCGAGGGCCAAACAACGAAGAGTGTCACGACCAGTGCCGTATTGGCGGGTAAGTTCCAGGATGCGGTTCTTCAAAGTACTGTTCAAAGCTACCTTGGTGGTACCGACGCGAGCATGAGTACAACGATCCAATACACCCTCAGGGGCACCCTTAACGAACAGTTTCGGTCCATTGCCAAGGCGAGAAGGCTTGAGAGGTGTGCAATAAGTTGACATGGATTTCCTGTCACGTGAGAACTCAAGAGTGAATTCCTTCTTCCATTTGGTCTCAACCTCCTGACGGACGACGATAGCAGAAGAACGGCGGTCGAGTCCAGACTTTTGAACATTGAATGGATTCATCTTCTCCGCGAGCACGATAAGAGCGGTTTCGGTGGCCTCACCGACTTTCTCGAAGGCTTGTTTGAATTCGTTGAAATCGATAGCGGAGTCATTGCACATGACACAGATGGTACCTAATTCTTGAAGGGCATCAAATTCGGAGGCTTTTACTTTTTGACCTTTCAAGTATACGTCGCCAATGGGTTCATAAGTTGAGCCAGTAATCTCGAATTCGAGGAAGTTGCTCTCACCGCCTTCAATTTTCTCAAAAATGAACATACGGGAAACAGACATTTGATTGGTGGTTAAAGTGCCAGTTTTGTCGGAGCAGATAACGGATGTACAACCCAAAGTTTCAACAGAAGGCAGCGACCTGACGATAGCGTTCTTCTTGGCCATTCTCCTAGTACCCAAAGCAAGACAAGTAGTAATGACAGCGGGCAGACCTTCAGGGATAGCGGCGACAGCCAAAGCGACGGCAATTTTGAAGTAGTATACGGCACCCTTAATCCAGCTTCCTCCATGGGCGGGGTCATTGAAATGTCCGATATTGATAGCCCAGACGGCAACGCAGATGACGGAGATTACCTTAGACAACTGTTCACCGAATTCATCGAGTTTTTGTTGCAGCGGTGTCTTAATCTCCTCAGTCTCCGACATTTCTGTACGAATCTTACCAATGGCAGTGTTGAGACCAGTGCCGATGACGATACCGCGGGCTTTGCCGGCAGCAACATTGGTACCCGAGAAAAGGATGTTTTTCTTGTCCTGGTTGACAGCGCGGGGGTCAGGAATAGCGTCCGTGTGCTTGATAACGGAGACTGATTCACCAGTCAGGATGGACTGATCAATACGGATGGTAGTGGAAAAGATTTTAATAAGGCGGATATCGGCGGGAATTTTGTCACCGACGGATACTTCAACGATGTCACCGGGCACGATTTCCTTCGCTCGGACTTTCTGTACGCCGGATTTATCTCCTCTAACAACTTTACCCATTTCGGGTTCGTATTCTTTTAAAGCTTCGATGGCAGATTCGGCGTTTCGTTCCTGTGAAGTTATAATTATAGAATAATAATAATTTCATTATTTATTATATTGCAAAATTTATTGAATCATCTTAAGGTTTTATTATGTTCTGAATGTTTGCCGATATTTACATTAATAATAAGATCTAATTTTTTTTTTTTCGAAACAAGAGACATTTTTAAGTTTCAAATAATTAAGAATTTAATATAATTTTTGAACCCTTAATATTGAAAAAAGTTTCTTAAAGTCCTCACCTGCCATACTCCTACAACAGCGTTAGCAATAAGAATTAATAAAATAACGAACGGTTCTACGAAGGCTGAGAATGCGTCTTCATGTTCTTCAAATAAAGCTAATACCTGTAAAAATAACATTTAATTTGCATATGCTTTAAAATTTTAAGATCTAAGTAGTAATAACGTCATTACTAACTCGTTATACTTACGAACGAAATAATAGCGGCTAACAGTAAAATCTTCACTAAAAGGTCATCGAATTGTTCCAGAACTAACTGCCATATGCTTTTGCCTATAAAAATAGAAGCAAATCAAAATACCGTGTAAAAAGGCATCTTGTGCAAAAAGAAGACATTTGAAAGGCTTCTACGTTGATGCAATAATAGGAGAGAGCGTAAAATGAAATTAGGTCAAGATATTACATAATTGTAACCGCTCCACAAACAGTAAACTTGGAAGCTAGATAATTGAAATATACTATAAATAAACTCCTATCTGATTTAACGTACATCCAATAGTGCACATGTTTGTTTGATATATAATACTACGTGGGTTTATCACCAGGGATTTAATAAACTGTAAAACAAGAGACATGAATACATATTAAGATAGTACTTTTGTGGATCTCGTTTCGTGGGTGTTGTTACAAGTGACGAAGGGAATAGATAAACTAGGGGGTATAATATAGAAAAAACGTATGTCCAGTGGACTTAAAGATAATTGATTTTTTATTAACCCCACGTCTGATATAAAACCCTAAAGCAAAACAGAAATCTATAATAAAAGTTAAAACAAACTAGGATATCAGAATACTTTCGATAAATCGATATGTTAGATGGTTATCTCACTTACCTTCTTCCGCTGGCAGTTCTGAAAACAGAAATGCACCGTAATTAGAGTTTTGAACAAAACATCAAAGGAGTAAATCTACAGATATAAACCAGTCAGAGCAGGCATGTGATCTATCTCGGCAGTTACGATCGTACATAAATACACGTACATTGACTGAATAGGTTAGGTATAGGAATCCGTCGAGGTAGGTACCACCGTAGTGTCAGTTATTCTGCCGAGAAGCAGTAGTGTGCAAACATGTTTCGGTCTGAAGGGCACTGATAGCTAGTTTAATCATTGGGCATCGGAGACTTAGGAACAGTTGTTTCAGGGTGTCAGGTGCAGTGTGGTATCACACAAATGCTCTGGGCGACACAGCATTTGTCATGGTCGGACGTTGCACTTACCATCAAGCAAGCGACTTCGTCTTCTCGTCACTTTTTACCATAAAAATATGCAATGCCTCTGAAAGTCGACAGTCTGGTTTCTCGACATATTTTTACTTCGCTATAACCTCAGCTCAAATCCATGCAAACGATTATCGGCTTTCAAATGTTTATAGGTAGAGATAAATATAAACCACGTGTTCTTAATTTATTGCTCTTGTAATCGGAATTATTCGGCACTGATTTAAGATTACTTTGGATTTTCGATCGTTGCTATAAAAGCGGATAAACATCATACTTTTACAATCTGTACAAGAATTTTCAACACGGGATTTTTTTGTTGTGTACATGCTCTATTGAAACAGATAACAAGGTATTTATTAAGGTTTTTGTTTGCCTCGGTTAAGATGTGCTCCGTAGCAGTGCAAATATGACTGATATCAAGGGCAAATATAAGATTATTTGAACTACGGCAAGCAGCTAATGAAACAATGATGAATATAAAATAAGAAAAAGGCTGACGTAGCATATGCTTGTGTATGTTAATTAGCCGCACGTCGGTCACATTGGGCCACGTCTGTCCGTGACGTACGTGACCTGCACGTATAGTGTTCACTGACCTCGCTGCGTACTCGCCTTTGACGTAATTACGACGTTGTTTGTAATCTACACCCACTACCCTTTGAACAGCAAGGGCGAGAATGTGGCGTCTACACGAGTTCCATTGAAAAGCTAAGCGAGTTAGAAAATATAAAGGCTAACTCACATGTATGATGGGAAAATATAAAGGCTAATTCACATGTATCATGAGATAAAAATATAAAGGGTAACCAACAAGTATCACGTGAGTAGCTTCCGTTGTGAAATAGTGTGGCGATAATGATAACGAATCCGATGTAAAGCTTAGCAATAAATTCGGAGGAAGACTCAGTAGCAACATCGGGGAGACCGGACATCACAATATACCAAGATCCCAAAACCAATTGTGCAACAAAACAGATTCGTGTGATACGCAAATATATTCTGCTGGGATTCGAACCCAGAAACCATGATTCAATAAGCGGACACGCTGACCTCGTCAAGTAATTATGATTCCGGAGCGTGATGGTTTACCGATTGGTCTCTGCGCCGAGGGACGCCGGTCAATCGAGAACAAAATAAGTACTCAGTGGCGTAACAACAATAGGGTGGCAGGACGGGCAAAATGCCTCGGGCCCCCGGCCAGAAGGGCCTTGCTAGTTTGTTACGAGACTTAGCTATCGAATATTTCATGGCTCGTAATTTGAACGATGATTTTTTCGATTTTTTTTAATAATCAAAATTATGATTAAAAATAAAATTGTTACTTCAATCCAAAAAGATCTTTAAATTAAAAGTTACTAAAACCTACGAAATATGCGCACAATAATTGTAATAGCGTTTGTACGTTTACGTAGTGATTCATATATTACAAGATAAAACAAAAGTTGGTTGAGCTTCGTTACATGGAGAGAGGGCTCCATCCGATGAATTTGCCACGAACCTCCACGGTTAGTGGAGTTCCATAGTTTCGCTACTGTAAGAAGCTGTATTGCCTACATATAGTTGTGACTGGTCAGAGGTGATGATGTGCAAATGTCTATAAAACACAAGAGTTGTGTAGATCGTTAGTGAACCGGTTCACTGTTCGGAAACGTCAATGTGATCCGAATGTTCCGGAACACTTGTGTCAGTACACATGTTTCATTTGGAACTCGGATCAATTCGCCTGTCAGGCGTTCAGCTACACCAATGTCGGTGTTCTATGAACCAAAGCGAGCCGTTTGTTATCTGAGATTGTTCTGAGACGATGTAAAATTATAAATATCAATGATCAAGAACTTAGCACTGTTCCAGGTGCAATTGTTCCAATCTCGCTAAAGACACACTTATGCCACGTTTAAAACAAACCCACAACAATACAGTAGTAAACCTAGTGAGCGCATTGTTTACCAATAAACAAAAAAAGAAAACAAGCAGATTGAGTTTTTTTAAATAGAAAGTATTAAACAGAAGTACGTGCTATATACTGGTTTTGCAAGAAGAAATTGAAACTAAACGGTAGTGTTTGAATCGTTAATTTCCGCATACATTGCAAATGTTTCACCGCATTATCGCTACGCAAGGCGATCATGTCTGAAGGGGCCTTACGAGACCGTTACAGTCGTTCTTTAGGTCTCAATAGACGCGCGTAATCCAGGCAACGTGCGCTAAGTCAATCGTATGAACTCTATTTGCGTACAACGCGGCTGGCAGCGGCGCTGAGACGAATGTAAGCAATTAGTCAATGCATCGACAACACCTTGTTAGCATCTGAGCGTTTTCGTCATAAATGATCAATGAAAGATTCCATTCTACAACTAGTTGATAATGTTTCACTTGGTTCATTAAGAATGCGTGTAACGTATGGTACACTTTAGTCGATAGTAAGGAGCAAGATGACACTGCCACTGACAAGTCTGAGCCACGCGAGTGATCCGAGTTCGATCCCCGGTGCCGGCACCTCTAAAATTGTTCTCCAGTTTTAAACGCTGATTTACCTCGTAATCAGCGTTGAAGGAAACACCATAAGAAAGCATGCATGTCTGAGAAGTAAAAAAAAATAGTTCGAGAACGAGCGAGAGAGATTGGAGCATCGTGGCGGACGCTTACCGGCTGAAATAAGGGGGTTTTGGAGGGACCTGCGCTCATCAGTGGGACTTTTATAGACTATTACTTCACTGTTTAAGACGATGGCACTAGGTTATAAGGATTCCGCAACGAATGTGCATAAACGTTTACCAGAAGTGAAGATGAGTGGATCTATATATGCCATTAATAAAATACAAGTGTCTGTCTGTGATTTCAAAATGAATGCCAAAATTTAAGTGACAACTGCTATTTATACTGACCGTTTTTAGAATTTTATTTGTCTGAAAGTTTGTCTCGTATAGGCTCCGAATTGGCTCAACGGTTTTCAATTAAAATTTCAGGGAGAGAAATATTTAATTAAATTTTCGTGTCTTCCATTTTGATATCTTGTAGGATTTAGAAGATACATAAATACGATCACGATTGTATCCCATAAGGGGTAGTCCGAGACTGGGCACTCACTGCAAAAACAGATGACTGCCACAATCTACGTTTCACCAAAACAATATAATGCACTTGGTGTGATACGTGGTGAGCCCATCGCCACCATGCGCTGTTGGGTGCACTGTGCAGTTTAAATCCTTACTCGCCTTTTACGAGATCCATTGGATGAGATGGAGTGGTAGTATTCTTTTAACGAGCCGCCACCACACGGCTCATTTAGAAGATATGCATATAAATTTGCTATAATACTTAATGCTATAAGCCTTAAGGAGCCGCACAATGTGAACCGATGTTTGCCGAGAAGGACAGAACTGTTAATACCGTTAATACTCTGGTAAGCGAGGTAGCTTGCCGTATGGCGTTACGCGGGTGAAACCTGCGAGGCACAGCTAGTTAGGGAATAAATCGATTCCGTTTCAGGCGGTCTACAGGTGGTCGGTTGTGACATTGAACTGCAATTGTGCCGTGTATTGCTCTTGCTGCGGAAACGTTTGGCTGAATTAATTACAATGCAAAATTAACAAGCCGAACGAGTGAGAGTTTAGTCAATGAAAATGTTAAGTCACTGAATTGCCCATTGTAACATAAAATAAAACAACATAGAATATCGTAAAGAAACATAGACAGTTTTTTTAGATATTGACTAAGGGCGCCGAAGTATTTCATTTATAAATTAAACCCACGATTACCGACCGCGCTTCACATGTTTAAAATTTATATCAAATATATTAAGTGGGTGATAGTAAATAAAAGAGTGACATAGAATTTCGTACCCGAATAACAAAATATATGTGAAATTCAGCGCGGCTGAAGTAATCGTTGAATATGAGAATATTCATTAAATAAATATATAATAGTTGAGAAGATAACGCGTCTGCCTCTTTTGAAGACGCAAGCCGCCAACGTAGACCGTCCAAAATAAACCGGGCTGCTTTGCTGCCTATCTGTATTATATTTTAGTCTCTAGGCACTCTGAGCTCACCGCATCACGCGTCAACATTCCCGGGTGCCTTTCTTTGCACGATCTATCTCCCCAATAACTGCTGAAACACACTCGAGACAACTACAAGAAACAGTTTTAAGGCCCAAAAACCAATTGTCCTGTACCACTGATACGCACACAACCTTACTAGAGAGAATATTGTTATATATTAGAACACCGACATTAAACGTTATTTAGTTAAGACTCGATACTTAGCAAAATCGATTGAGATTGAATACAACTGACACATAGTTTTTAATGACATACACACCACGCCACGCACACGTCACACCCTTTTCCCATATAAAGAGTAGGCAGAGACCACACCCGTAGACCACTTTTCGCCTCCGCGGGAAACGAGAATTGACGGGTGGCGAACCACGAGGCCGTCATTTTTGTACGAGTCAAAAATTTCTTTCTCCCCATTGCGTTCCCACGAGCAGTAATAGTGACAGCTTTGCATATTCTGGTATTATTTAGCAAGAATAAAGGCTGTCAGTACAATACTTTAGTCACCTCTTACGACATCTCGGTGGGGAATGTAGGTGCTATACAACTCCGCCGGACACTAATTTTTAAGCATTGAAAAAATTTGACATGACGGTCACGAGCAATGAAAGTGTAAAAGTAAAAGTTTCAGCCTATAAATGTCCCACTACTGAGCACAGGCCTCCTCCCATTTCTGAAAGTGTATTTCATATTAATTATTCTGAATTATCGAATTGAAATATTATTAGGTTAACAATACAATAATTTGATTTAAGTATATATTGAAAATCTTATCCTGTAATCATGTTCAAATATTATAAATGTATCCTCTTATTCATTAATACATTCCTTAATATTTCTTTTCATTTTATTATTCGATAATGGAAAACATGGTTTTTATGGATGAAAAGTTTAAACCAGTTTAAATACGATACCTACACAAAAAAAAAATAGCGGCAACGTGCAACTTTAAAACCCCTGTTTTAACAGAAGTTTTATTTTACGCCCGAATCTATTCTGGTTTGAAGTTTTCCGTTTTTGTGACAAGCCCGTAAATCGTAAGTAGAGTGACGTGTACACGTGTAGTTTGGGCGCAATGTTCTGTAGCAAAATAATCATTCAGTGAATGCTACGGAATTAGGAAAACAAACATCGGCGTCTTCAGTTTTGCCGCCAAATTAATCTTAGATCAGTGATTTTTTACACAAGGTATTAGTTGTCGTTATAATATTTTAAATCATGAATTAAGCTTATAACCATTAAGTTAATCTTGAAAAAGCGTCCATTTATTATTTAATATAAAATGTATAAATAAAATATTTTTGTTTCATTCATACTACTGTAGTAGATTGATGATTCAAAATATAAGTATATAAGTATGTATGTATTGAAACATAATTTATATGGGGAGCGATCTTAAAGACAAAGCAGATATTAGGCTGTCAACAATTTGTACAGATCGTATTGTGCCTTACTTTAGACATACGTAAGTTCAAGTGACCTGAATGAAATATCGAGAAAATGTAGGAAAAATAATCGAGGTCGACCATCTGTTCATGGTACCAACCACTGTACAAGACAACTACAACTGTATGTGGCGTAGGATAGAAACCAATACAGAGCATTACTACATCAGCCACTTAGAAATGACGATCACGATCGCCGGGAATGAGTAAGAACGTAGAGGATATGTGAATAACTTGATTCTATGTTAATTGTCAATGGAAAAGGCTATTAATGAGAAATATAAAGAGTTTGAAAAATTAAGATATTTTAGACTTAAAACCGTGTGATGGCGGCTTAAGAGAATCTAGCACCCCATCTCATCCCGTGGGTGTCGTAAATGTCGACAGAGGGAAAATAAAAACCAGGAGATGGACAGCAGCATCTTCCTGGAACATCTGAATAAATAAACTGCGGTTACCAACCCACCTGTCAAGTGTGGCTACTATGGGAAAATCCCCCCAAAAGTAGAGTAACAAACTTTTGTGGCAATCTATGGGGGAGGTCTATGTTCAGAAGTGGATTAGTAATAGGCTGAAATTATGATGATGATGAGACCTTGAACAGACCAACAGTGAACATATCGAAAAAATACCATAACGTAGACGATGACGAACATTATATTGACATGTGCACCTACTAAGTACTTGAAAATGTACAAAAATGAACAACCATAAGCAGAAATGCGCATTACAAATTATATATATGTAAATAAGAATCTTAGAGAGAAAACAGATATGTGAAGGGCAGCAAGTTCTACGGTATGGGGCGTCTGATACTACAAACACGGTGATGACTGATTCTTACCCATTATGTATTGAACAAAAGGACAGATTTCTATTTGTGCCAGATATACTTTACAAGTAAAAAAAATATATGAAAATGTATCAACAAACATCATCGTAGTTATAATTAAATTTGTCACAAGAACAAAAGTAAAGTAACAGCCTATTAATGTCCCAATGCTTAAGCACCGACCTCTTCGAATTTCTAAGAGGGTTTTGGAGTCGGGTAGAGCCACGCTGCTCCAATGCGGACTTCACATGTCTTCGAAATATTTTTATTCCTCAGACATGCTGGTTTCCTCACGATGATTTCCTTCACCGCTGAGCTAGTGGTAAATCAGCACTTAAAGTTGCAGAACAATTTTAGAGGTGCCGGCACCGGGTCACTCGCATACTATCAAATTTAAAGCGAGTGTCCGGATCTATAAAATAAAGATGTATGGTATATAAAGCTAAGTCGTGAAAAGGCAACAATAGCCGTTATCGTAATCATCTGCTAAGCTTCTGCTTATCGGATATTAAACAGCATTTTGTAACATAAATAAAGCAAGCCACAAGTAAGTAGTGCAAGCTATTCTGTCGTCAATTTTTATAGCACTATCGCGTATCTTGTTTACATTCCCGTGCGATTTCATTTGCGTGCAAATATTTGAATTACATACAATAATGTTTAATTTCTTACGTGGGAGTTAATGAACTTTAGAATTTTCAAATAATTTACGGAAGTAAATTACTTAAAACTCACAACGCTCACAGTTGTAAAAGATATATTCTATTATATCCTATCCTCCCGTGTGGTGGCATCTTGATAAAAGAATACTACCACTCCATCGCATCCAATGGATCTCGTAAAAGGCGAGTAAGGAATTAAACTGCACTGTGCACCCAACAGCGCATGATGGCGATGGGCTCACCACCTCACACCAAGTGCATAATATTGTTTTTGTGAAACGTGGATGGTGGCAGTCATCTGTTTTTGCAGTGAGTGCCCAGTTTCTGACTACCCCTTATGGGATACAGTCGTGATCTTATGTATGTATGTATAGTTAATTACTGAATTTAATACTGTAAAGCCCGATAAACATAATAAATAAAAAAAAAACAGAAAGTAAATAATATTCACAATAATGTGATTAAATTAACAGGATAATTTATTTTTAAGAGTTCACAAGTCTATAATATGGCTTCGCAAGCAAATTCTGAGTGTATTAACAGAAACATGTCTTTAACGATTTTTTACATCAAAAAATTTTCTTTCATAAAGTTTTTGTATTATGATTGCATTCGTAAATAGCGTGATATTTGCTAATTTTTAAAGATTTTGTATCACTCTTAAAGACGAAAGAATTTGTGAAGGTAAATTAGACATGTATTAGTGTTGTAAAACCCTTCTATAAATAAGTGAGATGCGAGGGGACGCTAGGCAACCGGCGATCGCTGGACGATACAATTGTTACGCTTGAAGGGGTGAGAGCATCGCTCAGACACACGCACCACTGACGACACTCTGATGCTCCGACCACTGACTATAAATAAGCTCGTCTAAGGGACATAAATCCATAAGGCGCAAAAATCCATACAGATTGATGGATTTTTGAATATCGCTACTTTTTACGAATATCGCAATAAAACCTGATTTATAATTCAAATATCATCATCTTCTTAATACACTCTGGCACAGTCACATGATGGTAAGTGGATCTGTTGATCCATAGACAATTACATGCATCCACAAAAATAATCAGGATGCAAGTGGTCTTCCTGTTTCCATTACTGACTATGTGAAATGTCTTTTGCCGTTACTTTGCAGTTATTTTGTGAGACAGATTATAACACATCTCATAAATATGTTTAAAATATACACAACTTTCAGATATATATGCAAAATGATGCGGACCTAGCTGACAATTTCATCAGTAAGTGTTGATGAAGAAGAAAGAAATACATTTCACTTTGTATAACAAGTTTTTGATTCTAATTGAATGAATAATTATTTAATAATAATATAAATCATTTAATAAATTTAATATTGTAAAGGTAATGTCATAACAATATGCACAGTCAATTATCTTTGACTTTGTATAGGTAGGAACAACAACAGTGCCAGTTACCCTGAGGCCAAAGAGTACAGTGCAAGAATTACTATTTTCCAGTTTATAGTGCACTGTAACTAATGTAATTCCTGAGCACATGAGACTAAGTAACCAACATCTCTAGGTGACAAGTGCAGTGCAGCAATACACAGAACTATATAATTCGAAGCGCAGCATGACACTGCAACTGTAAAGGGTTGGCGCAGGAAAACAATATGGTGAACAACTTTCTTGTACTATTATTTAATAAAATTAAAACTTCTTTTGTATTAGGAAGTGATGAGACAAGCAAAGAGTTCAGGTGATGGTAAGAGCAATGTCTGCCCATAACAAATCCAGTGCCACTCAAAACATTTCTCTGTAGCACCACATTGAACCATTCCCCCTTTATTAGACATCAGTTCTTAAATTCATCAGTTGTATGCTCAGTAAAAACATAAATTACATGTTTGTACACTACTGCTTCACAGCAGAATAACTGGGACTGCAGTGGTACCTACCTAGCCAAAAAAAAAAAACTTCTGAAGGGGCCAATTAAACATTAAATTGAGTGAATTCTAATGACATTACCCATAATTTTAGATTATTTAATCTATATCTCATATAATTACCAATGACAACAATTTGTAATAAAAGGAATAGTTTTTTTACAAGATCAAATGATGAGAGCAGTTTATACAGAGATAACTAGCCAGTCTGACTTTGACATTCCTTTAAAAAAAAATGTTACAAGTTAATGCTGTTAGCTATTGTCATTTGACTGTACCTTCAATCATATCACATAGGCATTGCATGGTTAAGTAAGAGAGTAAAGTTTCAGCTTATAAATGTCCTACTGCTGAGTACAACACTCCTCTCATTTCTCAGAGGGTTTGGTGCGGGTTGGCAGACTGCACATCCTCGAATTTTTTTTTTTATTTCTCAGACATGCAGGTTTCCTCATGAAGTTTTCCTTCACCACTGAGCATGTGGTAAATCAACACTTAAAATCGCAATTAACAATTTTTGTGGTGCCTTCATCAGGAATCCAATCAAGGTCACTCGCATACTATGAAATTTACACATCAAATTTACCACTCTTGGTTTAAACATACAATTGTGGCACTATAATATACATCTACCTCTTTCACCGTTGATTTAGATTGTAGAGGTATTCGATTCAATGGTATTCAGAAGTTATTATATTAAATTAGAAAAAAAAATATCATCATAGAAAGAGAACAATGCACAGTTCAAAATAACAATCCTTAACTAATATAAAATGCTTTATGCATTTATTGTTGTGTTTAAAGGCATTTTCATATAAAGTAGAAGCTTGTAATTAGTTTAAATGAGATTAGCCAACTACTTAACAAATAAATTTGCCTATGTACAAGGTTGATAAGAGATATTACAATTTAAAACAGCCTATTTACCATATTACAGACTTATCTATATATGATAAGTATAGGCACAAAATAAATTTGCAAATAAAAAATAGACATTTAATACTTCTAACACATTTACATCTCTGGAATTGTTCAATTCTTATATGAAGTATTTTAAATAACAACCACTTCTGTGCTCTACACATAAACATGCAAAATTGATCAAATAAGAGAAATATAGTAATTTTGCTCACAATAGTGAAATCATTAGTCAGTATGTCAGTGTTAATTCAACTTTAATGATTGCTATATTTCAAAGGTGATTACTGTCTACAAGATCCAAAACTATAAATATTGTGTCAAAGGCTTATTGTAAATTTTATTGTTAAAACATCTGCTCTGAGTGATTTATTTCGAATCAAAATACCTTGACAAGGAGTAAACAATGTAACTTACCATTTGGCCCATATTTTTCTTGGTTCCTTTTAATTTGATCAGGAGTAAGGCCTTTATCTGGGTCAGTGCCAAAGTATCCTAAGACTTCATCCACGGATTTCGAGTGAGCATCCTCCATGGTGGAATTTCTACGTTGCCGTCAGTTCTAAAATGTAAAAGAGAATTTAGGTTAGAAATGACAAGTCATCATTATCAACTTGAAGGCTTTGGAGGTTATGTTGGCATTGTTTTTTCAACGTCGTAATACATTTTGACCAGGTATATTTAGTGAAATGTTTTCGTGATTTTAATACAATTTATTTAACTTCTTGGAACTCTTATCCCTATGCCAAATTAATGTTTAGGGTATGAAGATTAACTCTTAATATAATCACCGTATATGCGCTGTATCGATGTTACAATTTAGACAATGGTTAACTTGAATATTTGAAATATAGGACAGGAACTGCGAAGGATAACTAGCGATTTCCTATGTAGCAAGCACCGTTCGACTTAACCAATGCACACTCACCAATTTTTTTTAATTCATGAGAAGATGTTGTCTTCTCTTATTATTCACTTAAATTAATCTGTTTCAATCTTAATATATAGAACAATGACTAAATTTTGTACTAAGCTAATACTTTTTCTCGAAAATATCATAAACTACACGAACACGTATCTAATACCGTCGTCATTTTCTCCTAGACTGACGTTGAAAAAATCATTGATCAAAGCGCCACCTGTTACATCAGATGAACAAGTAATATCAAGCTAAAATCTTTTTAAAATAGAATGAAGAAACAATAGAAAATAAATAACTTTCTTTCTGGCATAGTAACTAAAATTTAAAGCGAATAACCTTGGTGAAAGTTGTATTAACGTAACATAAATGATTTAATTTATGATCTAGAATAAATGTGGAGCAATTCTATAGGTCGCAATTGTACCACGTGATGTAATGCTATTTTAGTGCCACAGGCGCCTAGAAAGTGCGGTATTTTTAAAAGTTAGAAACGGCTACATAATTTTCGTTGCGTTATGTAACACTTTATCACACTTAATTACTAACACTTAATTTCATTAAAACGTCTGTAACACTGTACTTCACTGCAAATCTTAAATCACTCACGACAAAATCGTTTTATGGATTTTAAATTAGGGACTTACTGAATATTTTTTTTCGAATTCGGCTTCGGGAAGGAAAGAAGAAATAAGAGTGACGCGGGAGATGTTTTCCCGCCGCGCCTCGAGTAGTGACTCCCGGGCAAAGAGCGACGATTTTAGAGCGGCGCGGGCGCGGCGGAGGGACACCGACGAAGATTTCTTTAATTATTTTGGCAACAGTACACGATGGCATCGAGTCGCTTTCCAGGGTTGCATGTCGCACAGCCGCCATCGTTTGCCGTCCTATGATGATCTTTTTATAGCGGGCGCTGCCCGGATCGAGCTCCCAGTACTATACAAATGTGCGGCATTTGTTTATAACATAAAATCGGTTCCATTTTTATAGTAATTAACGTCAATTCTTTCTTTTGATATTTCTTCTAAGAAATGTAATTTTTATTCTTTGGTAACATTCGATTTAAACGAAATAGCCGAAACTCATTTCTAATTACATGCGACGGATTTGATTAATACTAAATACTTAAAATTTTATTATAGAACGATAAGTTTTTTGTTAAAGAAACAATGTTAATTTATAAATGTTTTTTCATTAGAAAAGTCTTATAATGATTCTTTATGACTTATAAAATACATAACACAAATAACATACCCGAACTAAACTAGACATAACCGAAATAAACTGGAGATCTTAGCACTATTGATAATATATTGATATTGTATTGATTAGATATATGATTTTTTATACAAATGTTTTTAAAATATTACTCAGGTGATTATCATCTCTTGTAAGTATATTTGGAGCGTAGCCGACTGTTCGACATTGGAGCTCGCTGCTGGCAAAGGTTGACACTGATCTATGTGACTGTACATTTTAGCGTTGCTAGTCTTGAAAATACAAACACTGGTAAAATGAGAATTTAGTACTTACTTAATACTTAAGAGATAGATATACTTCACTACATACCAAAAAACCAAAATCAAATTTAAAGAATTAGGACATTAACGTAATGTTTAAAAAATCGAGATAATTCACACAAACTTACATATATGATCGACTGTTATCTATCATTGAATCAATCAATGTCGACCGATTTTGACTTGGTACTGGTGTTAGGATTCTAGGGACACTTAGAGCTAGAGTAATAAATGGGCATATGAGACTTAAAAATGAATGCCTCAGGGTAATGAGCTTAGTGTAGTGCCATACAGAAACGTTCTGGGTGACACAACATTTTGGACAGACGTTGAATTTACGATCTGGTGAACGGTTTGCTCTTCTCGTCACTTTCTTCAATATAAAAAGAAGAAAAATATCTCAGCAACTCGATCAAAGCAAAGCACACGAACGGCGTTCTACCGTTCGTGTGCTTTAAAGTGTGAATTGTGTCAGTATCCTTCCAATACTACGTTTTGTGGGGAATGGTCGCAAATTGTCTGACCTTCTGCTCGTCGCATTTAGCTTCAATCTCTGTAGTAGTAGTTAGTGTTTACTGTATGTCTCCGTGACTGGAGATCTGTCAGTGTCAGCATATGTGAGGAACTGCGCCACACTTCTTTACGTGGCGTTTTTTATGACCAGTTTCTCAAAAGATTTCCGGGAACCAAGTCCTTTTTGAAGTAGATAGCCCTCTATTCTGCCGCAGAACTTTAATCTGCCTTTTATAGGAGATAAGTGTCGAGACGGGCAAAACGTTCACCATATGGTAAGTGCAACGTCTGTCCATAACAAATTCCGTGTCACCTAGAACATTTCTGAGTTGAACCACACCGCGCCCGTCCCCGTGAGACACCAGTCTTAAGTCGCATATGCCCATATAAAAGACTGAAACAGTAATGTTTGCACACTACTGCTTCTCGGCAGAATAACTAGCCCTGGACTGGTAGCCATTGTCACATCGTTGTGTAGGCATTAAAGATGGAATCCATTTTTTAAAGCGGCTAATGCCATCACTTCTCTGACATGTATAGATAATGACAGAATGAAGTGACGACGTGTCACTAGTTTTACAGTAAAACACACATTGTTACCACGAGAATTTATTTATTTAGTCTCATTAGAGCTAATGCAGTGCTTTCTAACGATTTAATACTTTCATTTATTAAAAAAAAAATAAGCATTACACCTACTGCACTGTAATAAGCGCTTTTGTTTCCGCGAGTTTAGCTACGGAGTTATTTGTAGGCGTGAACCTAATTTCTCGGTCCTTGGCCGATTATAACGGTTATCGCAAGTTCAACGACCGGTGCTAAATAAAAGAGATTAAGATGAATAATGTTTAAATTAGTCTTCCTTCATTTTATTACAATGTTTATGTCTAGTATTTTAATTATGGCATAATCTGATTACAGTGTAGTGTTCAACATAGATCTAGTCCCTATGTTTACGAGAATAGGCCCGCATGTGCCCTGGCTTATTTATTTATTTCCTTAAACGCATCTTGCGGCACCTATGTGATATGATGTGGCGTGTGTTGTGTATTGATATGTTGGCGATAATTAAAAACAATAATAAAGGCAACAATACAATTAAGATTGTAATAGATATTGTTTTTAAGTATAAATTCCTATGCAGAAATCCGTCTACATTAGGGTCGGTTATTCTGCCGTGAAGTAGTAGTGTGCAAACATAACTGTTTCGGTCTGGAGGGCACTGAAAGCTGGTGTAATCGATGGTCATATGAAACTAAAGAACCGATTTTTCAGGGGCACAGGCGTTGTGTAGATCCGCACAGAAAAGTTCTGGGTGACACAGCATTTTATTGTGGTCATACGTTGCGCTTATCGTCAGGTGAATGTTTTGCTCGTCTCGTTACTTTTTTTAGTAACCTTTAACTAAAACTTTAGTAAACATTGTCAATTTTTTTGAACCAACAGGAGCACTGTATAGCAAAAAAATAGTAACAATAACAGAATAACAATGCTGCTGTTTTGCATTATTTAACGTAAATGTGTTATAAATAAAACTTTTATAGTTGATTGCTAGTTATTGTTATTTATATTATTAGTGAATTTTAATAATGTATTTATATACAGCCAAACAAATTTTGAATATATAAAGTGTGATTTTACATTTCAAAAAGTCAAAAGTTTATTTATGCTAACGATGTCCCGGCGACCACTGAAAAATGTCAGCCTTGTGTTGTAGCACTGTAAATATATTTAGAGAGTGAAAATAGAATATCACAGGAAAACAGCTGAATGCCAATGTTAACAGTTATTTTGGTGGCTGGAATAAAAATGTTAGTAATAAATGAAGTGCGAATGTTAGATGAAGAAAACAATTAAAATTTCAACAGATTAAAAAAATATTTAATCAAATGTTGTTTTAGGTCTGAATAAATAAATGCTGTGTATTTGATACCGTTACTTAGTTAAAAAATGGAAGATGTGTTCGAAGTAAAGATTTTATTTGATGCTAGCGTTGCGCGTAATAAAGCCTACTCCGATCGATGATATACATATATACTTCTTATTTTTTTCTTCTTTTATTTTTCTAAAATTATAGTAGTCTCAGTTACCCGCAATAATATCAGCTATCTGTCAGTGAAAACCTCGTCAAATTCGGTCCCGCCGTTTCGAAGATTAGCCGGAACAAACGGAAAGACAGACAGACAGACAAACAGAGCGACAGACAAAAAAATTTTTTTTTTTTTTATAAGTACCGTATATACTTTCATAAGCATTAAGTAAAAAGCTGTTATTTTGTTATTACAGACAGACACTTCCATTTCATTTATTTGTATACATAAAAAGACGATATAAGACAAAAAAAAATCTTAGTTCGAAATTTACTAAAGAGGCTAATTGGTGAATCAGACACGTAGTAGTTAGTAGCTACCATCAATCGGATACAAACATTTGTAGTAAAACATCAGCTTTATTGACATTAACGATCGATTAAAAAATACATTAGCCAGACTGCGTACGAATTTACGTATCCTCATGACTTTTTGCATTAGCTGGCTTCATTTCTGAGATATTTATAGGTTGAAATTATTTGTTATATATCCTACAACTATGCATAGTTTTTAACATAAGTTTGTTAATTTCCGAATCTTAAAAACAGCGATGGTGTGAAATGAGAAGAAATTACTGAATTTACTAATATATTGAGTTAATTTTACGGCCGAGTTCTACGACAAAGTACTTTAAGAGGTGTTGAGGAGATGTGTAGAGAATAAAATGCTTTTAAAATTCCTTGGTAATGTAACGAGCGAATGTGCGCCAGAGCGTACGCACGATGTAACTACTATCGGAGAATATATTCGTAAGGCTATTCGTCATCTAGAAATAAACAGGCGAAGGTAATAATCGAAATAGAATTATATAGTACTTGAGTGTGTCGTAACCATCTGCTTTGGCAGGTCCGAAGTTGGCCGTCTGCGCATAGGATTTAGGTGTTACATTGGACATGATATGAAAGGCTAAATCAACTAAGGAGCCAACATTCTAAATACTACATAATAAGCTGCTCTCATATCGTGTATCGATTTTGGGAATAAATTGTCGATGTTTTTTATAGGGATAAGTGTAACTTTATGATTTCATTTAAATGTTTTGTTATTTCCCTATAACTTAATTTCTTTACAGGATTATGTGTGTTGAGGAATTGAATAATTACTTTGTCAGAGAATAAACAATATAATAACAACAGCAGTATTAGAGGATAATTAGGTACAACGAACTTGAGTACATTTATTCTAAGAAAGTAAATTAAATAATCAATTTAGTGTAATTTTTAAGGAAATATATGATAAAAATGTGGCTTATCATTTTAATGAAAGCGAAGAAAGGAGTTATCAGATACGGAAAGTGCCAATTATTTTTGAATTTGTTGATTTTTTCCCCATTAAATTTCTACGCGGTCCCTAAGTAATAAGCAAAAAGATAATCATTTGTTAAGGAAGAAAGTGACGAGACGAGCAAATCGTTGACCTGATGGCAAATGCGGCGTCTGACCATTTTAAAAGCTGTATCACCCCAAAAATATCTTTGTGGCACCACACTGCGCACGTCACCCTGAGACTTAAGTCTTCGTAAGTTCTTAAGTCTCATATGTCCACTAATTACACTAGCTACCAGTGCCCTTCAAACCGAAACAGTAATGTACACTACAGCTTCACGGCAGAATATTTGACACAGACGGATTCTTGCTTAATAATCCTACCACCAAATCTTAAGTAAGATCTATGTCTATAAGAAGTCTATTCATAATTGTAAATGTGGTTTTACTTACGAGCATATATATTATTGTTAGTAAGTTATATAGACTTACTGGATGAGACATTACACTAAATTGTTTATATAGGCCTATCTGGTATCATAGATTATTCATCCATAAAAATTCTCTAGACTTGTTTTATTAAAGTATCATTTATAGATATTTAATGTGTCGTTTTGACATGTAAACTTCATTACCATGGGCTGTAAATAGATTTATTAAAAAAGGAAATAGACAGTTATAAAACCTATAAGAATCTTTAATTTTTAAATTTATGTTTTTAAATAAAAATGACACACGGTAGGTGTTCCCTTATAACATGATAGTGTTTTACAGACATCAATATCTCATGCACCAGACTCGAAAACCTGTAAGTTTGGTTTTTTCGTAATTGGTGGTTCGGCTGGGATTCAAACTTTATGACTTCAAACTAGATATGTTTGAGTAATGATTAACGATTAATTTGTTAAAATATTATCAGTGAAATATGTAGGGAATAATAACTTATTTGTAGTGTAACTTTTCAGTTGTTTAAAAACAAATAGAACGCTGAACTGAGGATTAAAATAATTACTGACATTAACTAATAGCCACCACTGACTTTCTAGCTGGTTCAGACAACGACGACCTTTCGTTTTTTTATCTGAAAAAGGCACAGATTTCGTAGTCGCTTTCTCGTATCCAATCAATAGTTTAAAGCCATGCAGTGTCAGAGACACTAGATTATCCAGTTCCAATACTGTGTTGCCTTGGACTGTGATTTAAATTCAGTACTCACTACTTAGCAGGTAGTTATGCTGGCATTCCACTCCATTATTTTGTCAGCACGTCATAATAACGTGAAAAGTTTATTCTGTAGTGGAGTAGGTTACCGTTTAATTAAAAAAATAAAAGGGTACTTTTTTCTAGGTCTGTGTATATACGAGAACAGAGCCATTTCAAAAATAGGATATTTTGTAACAAAAAATGTTCGCATTTATAGTGGTCAACTATTTAACATGACGTATTTTCTGTAGGATAAAATAGAATTATTTTTATTCAATAAAGATTATTTACATAATGCTCATTGAACGTATTTTTTTAACTAAATTGGTTCGCAAAACAAACAAATCCTCTGTTATGGGAATAATCTGCAATAAACGCAGCAGGTAGTTTTTTCTTGTTAATCATTTTAATAACAATATAATATACAATTCAAAATATATTAGTATCATAAATATAAATATGTAGAAAGCTTGGCAGCGATCAACTCATTCCCAGGGGTTATTATCATTGTAGACTCTTTAATATTTTAATAAGGGTTATTATAATATTAAAGAGTTTTATAAAGTCTTTAATCATGTAAATTTTAGTTCAATTTACAATTGTATTATTATTTGTTATAACATATAATATATATTGTTTATTTTGAGATCCAAATAAATAAAGTATTTGATTGTTGTTTATTCTGATTAGAAGTGTGCCTTTTCTAGAATTATAAACTATAAACCAACGTAAAATGATGGTCCTGTCAGTAATACAGCATATATTCATAGAACCCAAAAGAGGCAATGAAACATTGCTGTAGTATTAGATTACAGCGCACCGTCGTAATTCGTCGATTTGTGTATATTTCAAGCATAACATAATTTTACTTTGTAACTTTAAAATTACAATAGAGACGATAGAGAAGCGTCACCGAAAGTGTCACGGAGTTTACAAGACGTTATTTAGGCGCAATTTCGATTTTCTAATGAAGCAAATTTTTATTAATAGAATGTAAAAGAAAACTAAAAGTACTGCGTAATTATTTAAAAAGTATCTTAATTTAAACGCTACAAATGATGTCTACTGTTTTTGAATATAGTAAATAAATTTATATACATTGCGTTTGTAATTTTTTTAAATATGTTTATGATTTTTTTGACTGTTCACTATCTTCACACTCTCTGCTGACTTTTCCGACTTGTTTACGCGATATTTCACGAACAAGTAAACTTTTTTTCTGATAGCAACTCTGGTGTGTAATATGCATTCGGTGTATTATTTTCTTACAAATTTATTCACGTGTGTTGAGATTGTAATGAATTATTATGTATCGATTGTAGAATCCGCACTAGAAACATCCATTTATCGCTCAAATCCAAGGCCACAGTTCCCTCGGGACGGGCAACACTGACACAATTTCCACAAACCACAGTCCTAATTCGATTTCACCATCACACACTTCAAACGTAGAAACTAACTTACCGTATCACTTATCACTTGGTCCCAATCACTGGTCTAAATACATTAAAATATTAGTATTTATTTATTTATTTATTGTACTATCGAGTAAGGTTAGTGTGCCCCATGAGGACTGCGTCGGATTTGCTGCGCGCCGGGCGTGGGAACAGAGCGGCGCCCTCTTTTATAAGCTCCGTGGCGAGCAGCGGGCCGGCTGCCAGCGGCGACATCTTTACCAATATATTAGACCAGTATATACATCAAACAATACGTAGTCATAATCTAACTCCATCCGACAAGATTCAAAATTGAACGGTATTCATTCGGACAACAGCAAATTTGTGCTGTGTATATCATACTCGCTGACAACTCTTGACGTTACCTTTACTTTACAAATTATTACAAACAAAATACATATCATATTTGTTTCATCGAACACGTGTATCTGAGCACTTTCACCAAGACTTTCAACTATGTACAATATTACAAAGAGCCATCACTTCGTTTAATATTTTTCATGATAAAACTTTTCACAATGTCAATATCATTTTAAACAAATTCTGAGTGAAATCAATTTCTAATAAATAAAAACATTTATGGAACAGCACATATAAATCACCCATAGCGTGGAAGTGTTTAGCACTACCAATAATAAAACAATAGCATATAAAAACAATAACTAAACTTAATTGTCTTAATTGTTTTATCATAATAATTATTTAATCAAAAAAAAAACCGACTTCCACGGAGCAGCTCCAAGTATGCTTATGTGAATTATAGAATTTGATGATTTTCTTATAGATCTTATAATCACAACTTGGCCAAATTTACATGGGACCACACCTAAAGAGGTGCCTTACTGATAAAAAAGAAATCATCAAAATCGGTCCACGTGGTAAAGAATGATCGCTGAATATACATAAAAAAATCATACATACAGACGAATTAAGAACGATGGAGGTTCTTTTTAAAGTAGGTTAAAAATTGTTAAAAAAGCTCACATTTTAAGTATTGTAAAATAATCAATAATTTCAGTAGCTTTCGCTACGCACATTTGTATTCTACGAAGTGCTACGGCGTAGCTTGATGTTAAAAAAAAGCTTGATGATAAAAGTTAAATTAGTAAATGCAATATTAAATAATACATTTGTATCTCTTTCAGAAGTTTAGTAGAAATCATCAACATAAAATGTTTAAAGATAAAAAAAGGACTTGATATGCATTCTGCTATGATAATGCACCATGTAATGTTTTTTTTATTGGATACAGTGACATAACAAGCAAAACGTCTGCGCATAGCATGCGCATGCTGTGTCACCCAGAACATTTCTGTGTGACACCATACTGCGCCCATCACCCATAGACATCAGCCTAAGTCTCATATGCCCAGTGATTACACTAGCTCTCAGTGCCCTCCAAACCGAAACATAGTAATGTTTGCACACTACTGCTTCACGGCAGAATAACTGGCCCTAGGGTGGTGCCTACCTAGACGAATTCCTGCATAGGAATCTTACCACCAGCGAAATATTTAATGTTTGTCCCATGTTACCCTTATGTCTGTAGCGACATCTATGTCGTCACATGAGATGCTCAAATAAAGTACAGCTCCCTATAGTTGCTAGCAGTATACGAAAGCATCAAATATTTTAGGTATATGGTCGAACTTAAACCATTTACTGTGTTTACCGACCATAAACCAATCATCTCCGCGTTTAAGAAGAATTCAGACGAATGCTCGCCTAGACAATTCCGATATGTAGATTATATAGCCCAGTTTACAACTGACATTATCTACATTACAGGACAGAATAACGTCGTGACCGATGCTTTGTCCCGAGTAGACGAAATTAGCAGTACAGTCGACTTGGAGAAAGTACGTGCAGTCCAAGAGACTGACAACTATCCGTGGCCACACATCTTTAAAATATTACTAGTCGGAGGAGACGTCCTCCCCAGATCAGACCATTCGATTTAGCGGGTAGCTACCCTTTTCCATGGCAATATCATCCGCCAGAATTGTGACCCCGGTATAAACATCCGCAGCCAGCTTCTTCGAACCACAGACACAACGTCATCGGCAGCCATCGCAGTCACAGCACCAGACAACTGTCGGCACAATGCGTGCTTCCTAATCTCTCAGCCACTGAGGATCAACGGCGGCCCCTTCTCCTCAGGCTGACTCCTGCGGCATTAACTCTATCTCCATACGTCTCGACGCACTGAAGACCTGGACCAAAGTTTCACCGCAACGCCAGACTGCACCTCATCGCCTGACGTCACAAGTTCTCCACGCTAAACTATGACTTCCAGTCTCAGCGGGGCAGTGATGTAGCGACATCTATGTCGCTACATGAGAAGCTCAAGAAATATTTCATACGTTCCATAATCGCGCTATGAAAGTTTTCTGAGATGCGAACTATATATTATCCAATATCTATATAATTACTAGTGGGAGGGAGACGCCCATCCCAGATCAGACCAAACGATCTGGCTACCCGGCTACCCAGCTACCCTTTTCATTGGCATATATTATATATCTGCCAAACGTCGTACTTCAACATATTAACAACTAGCAGATGCCGGGGACTTCGTTCGCGTGGATATAGGTTTTCTAATTATCCAGAGGGAACTATTTCATTTTCCGTGATAAAAAGTATCTTATGTCCGTCTCCAGGATGCAAGATACCTCTGTGCCAAATTTTGTCAAGATAGGTTTAGCGGTTGAACCGTGTAAAGGTAACAAACAGACAGAGGGACAGAGAGAGTTACTTTCGCATTTATAATATTAGTAAGCATGATGTTCTCCAGGCTGATTTTCAACCACGACAAGAATTTTCGAACACTGTCGGAAGCTATCAACTGCGCAGGAGATAGTATGGTGCCACAAGGATACGCGCAAACACAGAGGTATTTAGTTGTCTTAACCCATGTCGCACGCGATCTATCGATGCTGTAATGTCGGAGGTATGCAAGGATGCAGTGTCTAAGACTCATACTGGTGGTAGGATTCCTATACAGGAATCCGTCTAGGTAGTTACCACTTCAGGGCCAGATATTCTGCCGTGAAGTAGTAGTGTGCAAACATTACTGTGTTTCGGTTCGAAGGGCACTGAGAGCTAGTGTAATCACTGGGCTTATGAGACCTATGAACTTATGTTTCAGGGTGACGGGCAGTATGGTGTAACACATCATTTGTTATGGGCAGACGTTGCACTTACCATCAGGTGAACGTTTTGCTCGTTTCCTCTCTACCACTAAGTCGTACAACTTATACAATGGTGTTCACATCTTTCGGTTAGACGACCAGAATTTTGTGCATGTGTACTTTGTAGGTGATCAGAATCAATAGATTCTTAAGAATAGACATTTGACATATAGGTATTCTCAACTATTACAAATCCTGCAAAGAACTAGATTGCTACACGGAAGTTTAGACTGAGTAACATTAGCAAGGACTATTCTTGACATTTTTAGATGGTATTACATACATAAATTCGATCATGGTTATCGAGTATTACATTATTGAGTACAAACAAAACTTTAGTTTAGATTAAAAGTTAGTATTCTCTTTTTTGCTGTAGTTTTAATTGGATTTGAAGAACATCAGAGATTTCATACCTTAGCGCTGCATAGACTTCGATGTCAGAGATTTGGCATCATTTTTAAGCGCTTGGCGTAGACATAGTGCAACAACTCGATTAACCTTGGTTTTCGCGAACAGACACGCTGTGGAATTTGTTGCCTTGTTTGTGAATTTGAAGATCTCAATTAGGTTTATAAAGGTTGATTTGCTTATCACAGTCTGATTAAATGCTTATTTTGTAACCACCGCGTGGTGTTGTGGCCAGAGTACCTGACTTCTACGCCGCGGGCATCGGGTTCTACCCAGCCGAAGACAACATTTTTGCAACATGTGAAATTTAGCCTAAAAACCCACCGGTTATTACAATATTTATAATTGTAAACGATGTAATTGATATGGTGATTGTTGATTTTTAAAGACCCCTTATACTTACAGTTTACACCTTCCCATTGATGTACACATTGCCGTGTGGTAGCGGCTTAAGAGAATCTACCACCCCATCTCATCCCAAATGTGTCGTAAAAGTCGTCATAGGGCAAATTAAAACTAGGAGATGGGCACCAGCAACTTTCTCGAATATCTGAATAAATAAACTGTGGTTGACAAATCGCCTGTCAAGCGTGGCGACTATGGCAAAAGCACCCCAGAATGAGAGCTACAAACTTTTGTGGCAATCTATGTTCAGCAGTGGATTAGAGATAGGCTGAAATGATGATGATGATTGATATACAATTTTTAACGTAAACTGAGCCTCTTTATAAGTCTAATCAAGGTTAGAGTGATATGAAATAAATATTGATAATTATTTTATTAACATTTTCATAATAATAAAAAACAAGATGGCATGACTTTGGTCCCTTGAAATAAAGGCAAAGCTCTTGTCTGTGACTCTACATTCGTACACAATTTGGTTGCTGCTCATTTAATCTAGTGACCAAAGCGCAGGTCCTTTACTCGCTCAAACGTTAAATTTCAACATTCTGCGAGGAAATGCAGCCTGTGTTCTTGGCTTTATGCGTCGAGGCGTAGGAGTTTATGATATTTAGTCATTAAATTTTTAGAAAATTAAAATATTTTCTTGCAATTAAGCAGACATTTCTTAAAAATTACAATTGTTGGTTACGAAAACGATTAAGACCGTACAGTGTACATCTTTACGTTTACGTACTATGTATTCAATAATGTGATAAAATATTACTAAACCTTTATTAATTACGTACAAAAACTATTATAAAACTATAGTTAGGTAACATTATAAAAATTTGTGTGGTGGTTGCTTAAGACAATCTACCACCCCCACCCCGATTATTATGATGATGATATTTTTTTTATATAGCACCAAAATCTAACATACACAAAATTCTACTTTAGGTTAGGTTTTGGTTTAGTGACACTTATCTTGTGAAAGCCTAGAATGTTTTTTGTGTCGTAATACTAGCCCAAATTAAAAAGCATGTTGTATTTATTTCTGAAATAAAATACGAATGCTAAAAAGACGGTATGGTTTTTCATTTCAAAATGACAAAATTAAAGAAGCTGGGTTCTCCTAGAAAATGGTACTTGTAGTCACGGTATCACCTTCTCTTATATAATTTTGGTGATGTAATTGCTGTTAGCCTTTTGGCTTTTACAGCTTCATCGGATGCTGTGCTCGCGGGCCCGGGGCTCGCGTGCCAGGTTTGGTTTGACCCAAACATAAATACATAAATACTACTCCTAAAAAACTTCGAAATTCGGACTGTCGAGTTCGCGCTACTGTGAATATCTCCAAAAAATAATTTTAAGTCATCTAATGACCGTCCGAGGGAGGCTGCGGGCCTCCGTTCGGACTGTCGACTTGTGTGTCGGTAACTCTGGGCGGTGAGAACCGCCCTGGAACACGGATGTGTCTTGTGTACGCGGTGTGATTTTCGACAGCTGCGCGCCGCTCTCTACGGCGGTCGCGCGTCGTTGTGCGTGTTATGTTAAAGCTATTGACGGTTTGTACAGTGTGGCTTGGATCATGGGTGACCGTATCGTGGTCAGGGAGTGCTGAGACGTCCGTTTCGTCTAGCACGTTTCGCGGGTGACGTTTGCGTTCAGTCGCGTTTTTATCGGATCGGTAATTCGCTACTTTAACCACCAGCGGGTTTGAATGAACCGCGACTTTTTTGAAAAACCGCCCATGATAATTCAGATAAGTGTTAAGTGTGTGATAAGTGTTCAGAGATTAAGGGCATTTCAAGGTCGCTGTGAAGGTCTACGTTGCGTTGGTACCAGTCGGCTCCGGTGACCTTTCGCAAGAATGTATTTTGTACGCTCTGTAATTTCTTTAAATGATTGCCCGTCGCGTGAGCGAAAGCGACGCGTGCATAGGCCATTACGAGTCTAATCCAAGTCTTGTAGAGGCGAAGTTTGTGTCTAAGGCACATTTCGCTTGAGGAGCAATTTAACGAATATAGTCGGCTTGAGATAAAAGCCGCCCTGTTACGTACGTTCTTAATGTGTGCAGCGAACGATATCGCTGCGTCCAAAGTGACCCCGAGGGCGCCCGAACAGGGTGATCGAGCCTAGCTGATTATTGCCGATTGTGTGACAACGTCTAGCGGGCTTAGGCGTACCCCTCGAGAAGTATATCGCTATACTTTTCTCGGGGTTAACCCCTATTCTCCATTTCCGGAACCATTCGCCTATGCATCGGCTGCGGCTTGGAGCTGAATTGTTATGCGGGCCTTGTGCTTATCGGAATAGTACAGGGCCGTGTCATCTGCGAAAAGCGCAAGATTGACTTTTGGGTCTTTGGGGACATCGCTAGTGTATAGCGAGAAAAGGAGTGGGGAGAGGCAGAAGCCCTGAGGGACACCCGCACGGAGAGGGCGGCTTGAGTAGCGAGTTCCCTCTACCCGGAAGCGAAATAGGCGGTTGGACAAGAAGGCTCGTATGATGTTCACGAGTCTGTCCGGCACTTTAGAGTGATACAACTTGTAATACAAGCCGTCGTGCCAGACTTTATCAAATGCCTTTGCGACATCGACAAATTAGGCCATTGTGCCTACTGGCTTAGGGCGGTCGTGAAAGTTCTCTAATATGTGCTCCGTTAGGCGGTGTACTTGATGAGTACACGAGTGTTCGGGGCGAAAGCCGAACTGCTCGTCTGGAAGGATATTGTTGTTAAGGACATAGTCTTTTAATCGCCTGAGAATTATTCGATCATAAATCTTGGCCATCGAGTTGAGGAGACTTATTGGGCGATAATTAGATGGTATGTTCCTAGGCTTGTTAGGATTCGGAATGCCTATAACGTCGGCTTCCTTCCAGTGGTCTGGGAAAGAGCAGCTGGAGAGGACCGCGTTAAAAATACTGACTAATAGACACAATAGCGGCGTAGTTAGACATTTCATCACCCTGTTGTTTGTGCCGTCGAGGCCGGGCGCGGATCGGTTTTTGAAATTTTTACTATCTTAGTGACTTCATCGAGAGTCACTGAAGGCAATGGTTCGCCCACTGGTGGTATGGCAGCCCGGCGTTCGAGTTCCGCGGCCACCTCCTGCAGGTGGACGGGATCCGCAGGCGCGAGAGACGGAGTGCATTGGCTCTCTAGACTATCTTCATCTTCTCTTAGTGACTCACGTACGTTTTGAATACGTCACCCTCTGGCGGCGGCTTCGTTATGTTTTGAACAATTCCGAAGTCGGTATGGAGTTAGTTCTCTTCGGAAGTGACACATTTCTTAAGCTTTAAAGTGCGCGGAAGTTCTCGCTACACTGTTATTATTGATAGGCATGAGTCAGTGAAATTAACAATAAAAAATACACTATTTTCCATTTAACCGTTTTTATACACGGGTCGACTAAACTTTTCTTTTGCATTGATATACCTGAGTAATAGAATAAGGAATATCAAATGTAAGGTTGGACCTAGAGTTTTTCCGGAAAAGTGTACATTTATTTAAGATGTAGATGTCCAGGACTTGCAGCATAGAAAGATATTAATCTACGCTGCCGGTCCTGGATTCGAATTCCAGCTGGAGTCAACATTTGTGCAAAATACAAATTGTTGGTTTTCAAGTCTGGTTGCGTTGTAATTGTCCTCGTGTCTTTGACACTACGTTTTAGCTTAACATCGTTCGTGACGCATGAGTGTTACACTGGGCACGGGTATCTTAGGACGAGTGAGTGTCTCTGTGTTTATGCGTACACGTGTGGCACTATAATATCACCTACAGTTGCAGTTGAAAGCTTTCGACAGTATTTTCAACAACTCGGAAGTTGTTAGAAGGGGGATTACCGGTGTTTAACATCAATGTCGTTATTATTTTAATGCATTGAAGTATCAAAGGTATGCAACCCGTAGTAGAATCACAGGTGCGTGGTAATTGTCATACTTGCCACGCTTGTCAGTTGGGTAGAATTCCTAAGCAGGAATCCGTCTAATCCGTTCTGCCGTGAAGCTGTAGTGTGTAAGCATTACTGCGTTTCGGTTTGAAGGGCACCGAGGGCTAGTGTAATTACTTGGCATATGAGACTAAAGAACTAACATCTCAGGGGACGGGCACGGTGTGGTGCCACGTACAAATATCCTAGTTGGCACAGCATTGTTATAAGATATATATCCGGTGAATGTTTTGCTCGTCTCGTCCCTTCCTCAAATAAAAAAAGGTAACTTCAGTATAACCGGTTTACAAAGAGGGATGCTGATAATCCCTTGTTCTTTCCTTTAGGCGTCTCTCACAACATTCACCTCACGAAATGAGGTACAAACATTTTTTGCCACTTTTTTTAACACCACCATTTTTAAACACCTTTTTATTAAGATATTTTTAAATATTACCTTTTTTAATTTTTATGAATTAATAAACGAGCATGCCGAGCCGTGGTAGCTCAGGGGCTAGGCGCTGCTTTTAATTTCATAATACGCGAGTGACCTGGGTTCAATTCCCGGTGCCGGCACCACTAAAATTGTTAATTGCAATTTTAAGTGCTGACTTACCACGTGCTCGGCGGTGAAGGAAAACATCGTGAGGAAACCTGCATGTCTGAGAAATTAAAAATATTTCGAAGACATGTGAAGTCCGCCAACCCGCATTGGAGCAGCGTGGCGGGATTCTTCCTAGCTCCAAAACCCTCTCAGAAATGAGAGGAGGCCTGTGCTCAGTAGTGGGACATTTATAGGCTGAAACTTTACTTTTTACTTTTAAACGAGCATCATATCGATTGTGGATTTCGTTGAATTATTTTTTAGACAACTCGTTCGACATTCGTTTCAAGATGCTTCTCGTTTCTTAATATGCTGTTTCAATTTTTTTAAACCTGCTCTAAAATTATTTACAAGTCGGAATTTTATTTCAGATAGGTACATTAGTTAGAGCTGATAGTGGGGATGGACATATGACTAATATAGTACATTTTTTACATAAAAAAACCTGTAAATGTGTTATTATTATATAGACATTATCACAATGGTGTAATTGTACAGATTATTTTAATCATTTGGTTTACCACAAATTTCCACCTAAATTAATTTAAAAGTTGCAAGACGTTCAATATCACAAAAAACTGTTTGGTCGTGCCGTTGACTATCTTTGAACATACATCGTGACACACATTTACAAATTTTATGATTTGTTATATTTACGCGAATAGTACACATTTAAATAAAAGTAGACTTTACGGAATTTATCGCGTTTACTTGATACTTTTTATAACCCGACGTTCCGAGCGCTTTACATTTAAATTGTGAAAGTGTCATCTACGTATCGCGAACCTGAGATTCACTGGATTTACTGGATAAGTAAAAACCCGCGTAAAAGAAGATATAGCTGACATGAAGCGTCGTCGCTCTAGGAAGTCTGCAGTCTGTGATCATCTTCTGGATCATCCCAACCATTACATAAGATTACCATTCCTACCAAGGATGATTCGCGAGACTGTTGAAATTAAAAGACAACCTAATTTCAAGATGGTTGGACTACAACCGGCCTGGGATCCTAGAATTAATAAAATTAAATCAAAAACCAAGCATAGCATTGCAAGACTTCAAGACACAGTTAGCTCTTTCTGTGTAGATCTGACCAAAAAAAATAATTAAAAGCTGAAAGTGCTCCGGGTTAACTATGACATCAGGATATCTGTCACCTTAATACCATGGTTATCCATGACCACGGGTGCTAAAAACGATCGAAACGTCGGGTTACAAAAAGTATTGAATCAAAAACCAAGCATGCCACTGCCAGACATCAAGACACAGTTAGCTTTTTCTGCGTAGATCGGACCAAAAATAATAATTAAAAGCTGAAGGTACCCCGAGTTAACTATGACATCAGGACATCTTTCACCTCAGTCCTCCCGTGGCCATGGGTGCTGTAAAGCGCTCGAAAAGTCGGGTTAGAAATAGTTCCAAATTAAACGCGATAAAATCCGTAAAAATTTGTTTTATTGAAATGTGTAGTATTTGCGTAAATAAAAGAAATCATTATATACAAATTAAACTAGGAATCCTCTTTTGTGCCGCCTTCTTCAATCTCGTGAAGTTGGTGTGTCATTAACAGACTGGACATCAAATCTGAATCAAACCACCTGCATTGATAGACCCGCTCTGTCACAGTATACATTCATTCGTTTTATGAGCGGTGTGTTTTTTAATTTTTAACTGACCTAATGCTTTTAAGTCACTGTGTTCGCTTTTTCCCTTTTTCATTCGATATTTTGAAATAATCCTATTTATGAGAACTACAACAAAAACAAAGAACTGTAAAAATTTACATACAAACTATTCACTGGTGACCGATTCATGATCCGGTGGCGTCGTTTGATTTAGTAATCAACTAAAATGACTTAAATATGACATTGGTAGAAAATAACATGTTACTCCTAAAATATTCACGATCTGTGCCGGATGTGTCGGCTAGTTTGATATACAGTTAAATATAAGGCGCGTAACCCGGAAAAAAAAAGACATTTTATTTTCTTCAGCGAATTGTTTCTTTGCGATCGCTAAAGATATTTTCATCGCAAATGTAGCCGGGCGATGAGACGCACGTCACTATAAATTTGAAGTTATGTAACTGTTATGTATACAATACAGTGCTGCTATTAAAGCAAATAATCTATTACATTTTCTTAAACGTCGATGTTCACAGGTTAATATTTAACTATGACCGTATATGTGTGGTAGCGGCTTAAGAGAATCTACAATCCTCATATCATCCCGTGGGTGTCGTAAAAGTCAACAGAGAGAACTTCTCCCAAATCTCCCAACTTGGGGAAACCTACGTCCAGCAGTGAATTGTTTAAAGGTTGCTGATGACGATTATGACAGATAACTTTAATAAAATGTAGAAAAATCATAAAGTATATAATATCAATTTTTAAACGGAAACGTGACATTCTTCATTTCTGTGACTTCGGTGATTACCAGACAATTAATCTGCACATTGGCGTGCCAGTTTGGCACGTAGCTGCCAGTATGTAACATTGGCAGCGATACTCTTTTGTTACTCTGCGGACTTACCTACATATATTGCACACGACTTGTCTGTCAAGATCACTATTAATCTTCGAGATTGAAGGTAAAACAGATTTTCGAGAAAGTAAATTCTACTTTAACAAGGTGGCGAAAGAAAAGGTTTACTACCGTAAAATATTTCCTAGCGTCTTTTGGGGAATCTGTTAGGAACCAGCAATTAATGACTAGTTGCCAACTATTTTTTGGAATATTTATATGTCTCAAGGTCCTAATTTAATCTGAAAATATTTAAGGCTATAGGTATAATTTTCTAAAGTACATATACAATTTAGTTTTAATTTACAATTATAGTGCAATTGCTCCCTCGACCTAATGTTAATCATAATTTTACATCTTTTAAGTGTTGGGGCACAAATAAATATTAATAATCTACAGAATAAATTTGATTACTACTACTCATTTTATGAAAGTGAATAGGAAGTAGAGCTATATATATGATATAATGTTTGTTAATGGCTTAGAATTGAGGTAATACTGGAGAAGATAAATAAGGCGGTGCAATTTTTTAAGCACCTTAGTAAATAATGATTTCTTATATTAACGCGAATACTATACATTAAAATAAAAATAAAAATAATTTTTACTTAGTACGAGTACAATAACAAAACAAAGATGGTGAATAGTCAAATAGTGAGCAAAATTTCTTCTTATTTAAAACTAGCTGTGCCCCGCGGTTTCGACCGCGTAAAAAAGCCGATCCCGATCGATGACATACATATATACTTCTTTATTTGAATCGATTCAAATAAGATTCAAATATTCCTAATTTCCTAAAATCTCTTAAAAGAATCCTAATTATTTTTCTAAAATTAATATAGCCTAAGTTACCCGCTATAATATCAGCTATCTGTAAGTGAAAGTCCCAATAAAATCGGTCCAGCTGTTTTGGAGATTAGCCGGAACAAACAGACTATACAGAAAGACAGTAAGAATAATAGTTTTTTTCTTGTAAGTACCGTATATACTTTCATAAGCATTGAATAAAAAGCTTTTGTTATTACAAACAGACACTTGAATTTTATTTATTTGTAATAGACATGTAGGATTTTAGTCCTTTGTCTTTACAAGGTAGTTTTGCGATATATAGGCCACCGTAGCTTTCAGACCCATCACTTTTCGAAGGGTAGAGCGGTTTAACGCATTGTTAGTTAAAAGCCTTCCTATGTACGAGTATGTTTTTCAGCTTATGGACTCTAACGGTTTCTATAAAATATTTTAGGAATTATTAGGATTTTTAAAACTAAGCCATTGGATGTTACTAATAGTTTTAAATTTAATAACATGGGATCCTGAAATGTCCAAAAAATTAAAAAAATATTCCAAAATATTTAAGAAGGTATGCCATATCGTCAAATCTATTTTTAAGGCGTAAAATTCTATGTGCTGATATCAAAATTAAGGAAGTATGGAAAGACATCATAAGGAAACCGGTTAAATGAAGTCATCCAATAATATGTTTCTATTAACTACAGCCCGCAGAATAATTGAATCCAACAAATAAGTAGCTAATGAGTTTGATACATTTTTACTAATATACCAATCAAAACGATAATGGGTTTAGGTCGACATTATTACCTGCACGCGAACTATTAACTTAGTTCACGCACTCACGCACGTTAGTGCCGAAATTGGGATATTTAAGTTTAGACCCGTTAATTCCCGCGTGGTAGAGGCTTAAGAGAATCTACCACCCCATCTCATCCCGTGGGTGTCGTAAAAGTCGACAGAGAGAAATTAAAAAATCAGGAGTTGGGCAGCAGCATCTTCTTGGAACATCTGAATAAATAAACTGCGGTTGCCAACCCGCCTGACAAGCGTAGCAACTATGGCAAAATCCCCCCAAAATGAGAACTAAAAACGTTTGTGGCAATCTATGGGGGAGACCTATCTTCAGCAGTGGGCTAGTGATAGGCTGAAATGATGAATGGCCGCGATATAATTAAAACATTAAGATTGTTGAAAATAAAAAAATAAGAAAATTTATGGGGTATATCTGTCAAGTTAATGAATTAAATAATTCACATTCTTTCTCCACAATTGTCATCATTTTTTAATTCATGTATTGATAAAAGTGTAATTCTTGATCTTTTGAAAGTGAGTAAGGTAATACCACTTTTCAAATAAGGTGACTGTAAAGACTCAGGCTATTTTAGGCCCGTGTCAATATTACCAGTTTTAGTAAATTATTTGAGAAGCTAATGCTTAACCAAATGCTGTCATTGTTAACACCAATAAGTTATTCCATGATCTTTGGAGAATTAACAGGATGCCTTGGGTGTTTTTTGTGATCTTTCTAAAGCCTTAGATTCCGTTCATCATGAAACACTTATCAGGAAACTACATCACTACAGTATAAGAAATTCTGCACTTAAACTTCTAACTTCATGTTTGAGCAATAGAACGCAGAAAGTAGTTATCAATAGTACGACTTCTTCCGGATCAGCAGTATCTATGGGTGTCCCGCAAGGTTTGATTCTCGGCCCATTTCTATTCCTTATTTACAATAATGACTTACCTAGCAGGGGATAACCATGATATAGTCTTATTTGCTAATGATACATCCTTGATTTTTAAAATAAAACGTCAACTTTTATTATGTGACAAGGTGAATTATGCTATTTCACAATTAGTACATTGGTTTAACGTTAACAATTTGCTTTTGAACGGCAAAGAAACTAAATGTATTAAATTCACAATACCAAATGTAAACCGATTAGGTGTACATGTGCTTGTAAATGGGGAAGAGTTGAGCCTTGCGGATACAACTGTCTTTCTTGAAATAACCTTTGACGTGAAATTTCAATGGAAACCCGACATATCTAAACTAGCAAGTAGACTTAGATCTGCAGCTTTTGCTGTAAAAAAATTAGGAACTTGACTACTGTTGAAACTGCTGGATCAGTTTAATTTAGTTATTTTCATAGCATAATGTTTTATGGTATTTTGCTATGGGGAAATGCGACTATTGTAGAAGTAAATTTTTGTTTTGCAAAAGAGAGCCGTAAGAGCTATTTATAATCTTGGCTCTAAAGTGTCTCTTAGAGATAATTTTAAAGAAATTAGCATCTTAATTTACATTATTTTTTAAATGACCAAAAATTAAAAATTGCTCGCTGTGTTTCTTGCTGGTTCTTTCCAGGATAGAGGCTTTTTTAGGCGAACCAGTGTAATTTAAAGAAATGACTTTCAATAAGTATTATGTAAATAATATATGTTTAATAAAAATTATTCCATTATATTCTATCATTTTGTTTTTACCAAGGGGCGCTGCATAACTGATGTAGGAATAAGTTTAATTCCATAGATTTATAGTGCTTGGGAGGATTGTGATTTATCAAAACGTAGATCACAAAACCCTGCTTTGTAAACAAGCAAGCTCTTCTTTTGATGGATTCTTATCTGAGCAATAGGATACATTTAGTTCACATTAATGATAACAACTCCGTAGGCTCTCAAGTAAAAATGGGTGTACCACAAGGATATATTCTGGGCCTACCATTCTTAGTCCAGAAACTTACAAATTACTCTTAACTTATTAATCACTGATTTTTAAAATTAGTCGGAAAACTGAGAACATAAATTAAGTCAAAAGTGCTCTGAGTTGTATTTTGTTGGTTCCATGCAAAAAATTACGTTTGACAAACGAAATTTATATTTCTTACGTTGCAGAATAAATGATTTTCATTTAATTTCAGTAATCACAGCAGTAAATGCTTCGTTTCAATCCTTTGACTTATGCAGGACATGAGTGCATTAGATTTGAAAACCAACTCTCATTTATGAGTTGTAGGACGAGTGTCCTATTATTGTTTGACTAATAAGTTTAACCACAAGAATAGTTTACCTTTTTATTATTATTAACAATCGTTAAAACTTTTAAGCATGTGATCAATAGAAACTGTTCTGAATCGTGATACATAACCGGGTCACGATGTATTATAAATGCGGTCACTAGATAATGATAACTCAAAGTAAAAATACCAACATGGCTCAAGGCAGTGTGTAGGGATTTGGACAGTAATTTTTACACGGGTCGTCTATGCAGTAGAAAATCAACTCTGACGGTTCAGATATAAGTATTTTGTTTGATTATAGATGAGTCAGTAGGCGGATGATATGCGGGGGCCATAGCGTTTGGCTGGACGCCAAGAATCACCTGCCGACCCTTGTATAACGATAAAGCTGAAAATTATTTACAGCTGCAGTCTACCTAACCTATTTATTGTCTTAAAAGAAACGACGAATTAAAACTCATGTCATAAGATAACAGTTTAATCATTTTTAATATTGATGAAAAATGGTCGAGACGAGCAAAGCGTTCATCTGATAAGTGCAACGTATGCCCGTAACAAATGCAGTATCTTGGAACATTTCTGTGTGGCACTACACTACGCCCATCCCACTGAGGCAATAGCTCTTAAATCTTATATGCCCAGTTATCACACTAGCATTCAGTGCCCTTCAGATCATAACATACGAGTAGTAATGTATGTTTTCACGGCAGAATAACTGGCCCTGCGGTGGTACATACCCAGACGGATTCCTGCATAGAAATCCTAACACCCGTAAAGTACATTTACCTACTTTTTAACCAACCTTTGCACCTTTGTCCTATTTATTTACCAACTACAATCTAAAACATAACGTTTTACAAACAAACCATTTTAAATAGACTTTTGGGTTCTCGTTTATAAAATTTAAAGACTAAATTAAAAGACTGCTGTCTTTTATTCCATATCTAGAAGTAGTATACAGATAATTGTTTTGTACAATTTCTTTGAAATTCTTAAATTATATAAAACATTTATTTCTGTAAAAGCCCCATACTTAAAACTTAAATGGGAATTGAATTTTCTGTGGTTATAGGTTGCAGTACATGTACAGATCTCTAGCTCTCTCTCTGTCTCTTGTAATCATCTTTTCCAAAGGCAAGTCGAAAGTGATTCCAATATATCCAATAGTCCAATACACGATCAAACGTTTGTAGTCTGTATTTCTGTCCGTAGTGGCCAGTTTTGGCGTAACTCCACTGACCAAAAATTACGCTTATTTTCGCTGTTGAAATGGAATGTAACTAATACCAAAATATTTATAAAAAGGCAATTCTTGAAAAGACGAAGAAATATTTCCGGATTAATTTTCTGATTTTTTGCTATTTCAGTAATTCATTAATATTAATGGTTCTGGCTTTATGTTGCTATTTTACGATAGTATTCTTTGACAACCGACTGTTCAGAGCACCTGACTACTTCGCCGCTTCGTTTTTCAAGAATAGCTGGTAGCTAGTCAAAATTATTATAAAATTCTAAGGTCTACAAACCCAAAGTCCAGTAAACTTGAAATTGAACCAGCAATCCATTGGGACTTCGTGAGTCGCTATGTAAGGATACTCTTGTTTTGACACTTCCCTCATTTACGGAAAAATATGATTTTTTTAAAAATTCAACTGACTTTAATCTGTAGAATGTCGCTGAAGTGTCTTGTGTTTAAATTTGCCAAAAGTAGAAAATATTTTCTGAGTAGTAAAACTAAAAGTAAAATTTACCTATTGCTTTGAACAAGCCTAAATTGAATAAAGAAATGTTGACCCTGTTTTTGACTTTGCCACTAAGCACAAATACGGAACCCTCAGGGTACAGTCACGCTGCTGGGTCTGATAGACCAAGAACACTCGTCGGATTCGTTTTCCAAATAGAAATAATTATTTATGATCTACGAATAGTTCTACGCAAGGTTATAGGCCGTGCAAAGTGTTTGTGCTTGTGCAATTCATGTATGTCGAACACAGCCACAATAGACGAAAAGTCCGGGTAGATTGGGGTGACTGAGTGCCTCAGTGTTTGTACGTTATTATAATACCATAAGTGTAAGCACAAACAGAAGCACTCACTAGTTCTTACTCATGGGAGAGGATCTAAGGATGTAGACTAAGATACAGTTTCAGAGACGCTGGAACAATCACAACACAAGCAAACCCTACAAACCAAAAATATGTGGTTCCGTAAAATAAATGTGATTCCAACTAGGATTCGAAACCAGGACCCGCGGCGAAGTAGTCAGGTGCTCTGAACACTCGGTTGTCAAAGAATACTATCGTAAAATAGTAACATAAAGCTGTCGTATTTTGTATGCTGAGTGCCGAGAATTGGAAACCGGCAACAATTAATATTCATGAATTACTGAAATAGCAAAAAATCAATCCGGAAATACTTCCTCGTTGTTTCAAGAATTACCTTTTTATAAATATTTTGGTATTAGAGTTACATGCTATTTCAACAGCGAAAATAAGCGTAATTTTCGGTCAATGGAGTTACGCCAAAACTGGCCACTACGGACAGACATACAGACTACAAACGTTTTAACGTGTATTGGACTATTGGATATATTGGAATCACTTTCGACTTGCCTTGGAAAAGAAGATTACTAGAGACAGAGAGAGAGCTAGAGATCTGTACGTGTAAATGGGAACCCAAAAGTCTTGTAATTATATACACATAATTTATCTACATATGTGTATATAATTAAAATCTTACAGGTTAGTGTTATGTAATAAAAGATACATAACCTTTATTGTAACGATACCTCAAACTGCCACATGTCAACATAAGTAACGAATGGGTACGCGTGGTGGAGCGTGCGACGTGGTGTCAAATTGATAGTTTTATTTATCTGTTGGTTATCGTTTTGTAGCCGATCAGGGACAGACAGGAGCTAGGTTATAATAATAACTCTTGAGCCTAGCTCAAAATCACATACTGAACAGTAAATTTTGACGACCGCGTTACCTAGTGGTCAGAGAACATGACTTCTACGCCGCGGGTGGTATAAATTCCAACCAGAGCCAATATTTGTGCAAAAACACATTTTTTTTATTCTAGAAAGGGACGAGACGAGCAAAACGTTTACCTGATGGTGAGTGCAACGTCCGCACATAGCAATGGTGTGTCAGCCGGAATATTTTAGTTCTTAAATATCATATTATGTCCATAAATTAAAATAGCTCTCAGTGCTCTTTAGACGAACGACAGTAATGTTTTCAACTACTGCTTCACGGCAGACTTACTGAACCTGCGGGGACCCAGGAATACGTCTAGGTCTACAGGGTACCTACCTAGACTTATATTCCTGCATAGCAATCCTTATCCTTATCCATACTAATATTAACGCGAAAGTGAGCTAGCGATCCTTGCCTATCTAGCCGATCTTGAAGAAATTTGATACCAAGATAGCTTGCATCCTGTAGACGGACACAGGATACTTTTTATACTGGAAAATCAAATAGTTTCCACAGCATATTTAAAACACCTATATTCCACGCCGACATAGTCCTGGGCATGAGCTAGTTATATTATAACTTATCTATCCTAAATATGATAATTTGTATATTTGTTAGTTTGTCATTCAAATACGCTCAAACGACTGAAGGGATTTTTATGAAATTTGACATAAAGGTAAATTTTGTTACGGAAAATTGTATATGATAATTTTTATATCTATCTTCTTATAATAAAAAATTCAATTATTTCTAAATTTCAATTTACGCCAAACAATGCGGGCGGGAATTAGCTACTCCTTATATAATATTAATAAATGTGAAACTTTGTATGTTTGTTTGTTTGTAATTCAATCACGCTCAAACGGCTAAAGGGATAGTAATGAAATTTTGGTTCATTTTGTCACAGAAAATGTTTTAGGATACTTTTTAAATAATTTTTTGTATAAAAAAATTGATTTCTAAATTTTAATTTACGCCGAGCCAAGCGGGCTGGGAATAGCTATATATAAAATATAGTTCCCCCGACCAATTACAGCTATGAATTCTATGAAAAAAATTAATGAATTAATGTTACTTATATACCATATTATATCGTTTCATGTCCAAACATAATAATCCTAATTCCATGACGTTTCGATATTTTCGTAGACGACTTTAACGTAGATTACATACATACATACATAAGATCACGACTGTATCCCATAAGGGGTAGTCAGAGACTGGGCACTCACTGCAAAAACAGATGACTGCCTCAAACCACGTTTCACCAAAACAATATAATGCACTTGGTGTGATAGGTGGTGAGCCCATCGCCACTATGCGCTGTTGGGTGCACAGTGCAGTTTAACTCCTTACTCGGCTTTTACGAGATCCATTGGATGAGATGGAGTGGTAGTATTCTTTTAACGAGCCGCCACCACACGGCTTTAACGTAGATTACACTCCGTATATTCCCGGAGTTAAATTAAATTTGCGTTTGAACTCTGAATATAACTAATTGCAAATTATAATGCAATCCGAATCACCAATCAATTGATTCTATTGTTTTGCATTAGTTACAATTTCAAAACATTGATCAATTTATGTTTTTATGCATAAGAAAACATAAATCAGACGTACAATGTCAGTGTACTAGACAGAAATGTAAACGCGTTTCAGGAAGTAAGTATATATCAAAATTAACAAAACGATTTTCTATTTATCCGCATACGTTATGGTTGATACGGATATCTGAAAAGAATGACATAATAATTTAGTACTATAAAGTTTTTCCCTGTTTCTTAGAATATTTCATCGGAACTCATTTTTCACGTTCTATCAGCGCTCAGGGCCGCAATATGAATTTTAAAATAATAATGATTGGGTTGCCTCGTATTTTATTTTATAAACATAACCATAATAAAACCTTCTGTTATTCGGACTGAATAATTCTTTATTTATTTACACTTCTCACAAACTGCTAACACAAAGTAAAATATTGAACTATTCTTAGATCTTAGTAGCATCGTATTGTTTAATTTTCTGCGTTATTTGTTTTCATGTTTCTATTAAAACAAATGTAATACATAGGACGATGTCGTTCCTGACCGTTTAATTATGCTTTTTCTTACTATACCCCATCATCATAATTTCTGTCTATCAGACGTCTATTGCTGAACATAGGCTTATTCCTTAGATTCTGATAAAATAGGGTCCCGAGCCAACTGCGTTCATCGACTTTCCGTAAAACCGTGCAGGTTGTGACTCCATCTAGCCTCTTTCCACCTTAACCTTTTACCTATAATGTTGGTAGTGAGCTATACTTTCGATATTTTTTCAATAATTATGTACATTTATTAAAATCACCTTTTTGATTTTGCTGGAGATCTCAGAGAACTTTAAATTTTCACGTTCTCCTAAATATACATTTATACATACAGCCGCGCCTTTTTGCTATATAAGGGGTAGGCAGAGGCCACACACGAAGTCCGCAAACGAGACGTGATGGGTGCCGCAAAACTTCGCCGCCATTTTGGTACGAGTCAAAAAAAATCTTACTACCCACTGCGTTCCCACGAACAGTGACAGAATTGCATGAATAGAATATAATAGAATAGAATATTTTTTATTCAATATAGACCATTTACAAAATACTCATTGAACGTCATTTTTCTAAGCTACACTGGTTCGCAAAGAAATGTCTCTGTCCTGGGAAGAACTAGTAAGAAACACTGCGGGATTTTTTTTCAGTCATTTTATGGTGTTATTCTGCACGAATAAAGACTAAGATGCTGTACGGACTTATAATGCCTTAGTAGCCTCTTACGACACCTCTCACTCTGCCGGATGCCTATCAGCTTAATATAGTTATACATATTTTTTAATACGTTTTGCTGTAGCTCATAAATGGATTGGTTGGACTGGAGAAGGATCACGCTCACACAGAAGGTAAGAGTTAATAGCGCAACGTTGTGACACCTAGAACGTTTCAGGGCGACATCGTAACTGTTATGGGTGATATCAGGTGAGCGTCGTAATATCTTCGACACTACGAGTGCATAAAAACCTTCTTCCGATCCTTCTTTTTCTTCCATTTAAGTGCTGAATCGGATAAAAAGTTGAATTATTTTAAAAGCCTCTGCCATTGTACTAGTATTAACACTGAGTAATGCAAGACTTCATTATTATGTGTATCACCCAAAGACTAAAGCAATTCGCGTTTTAAAATGTTTTAAAGCATAAGGCTATTTTGTTTAAAAAATTGTGTAAATAACAGAAACACAATAAACAATATAATGTTTTGGGCATGTAAATGCAGTATTTAATGTAACGTAAAAGTAATGAATGTTAAGGAAACCTTAAAAGTGATTGACACAGAATTTCGTTCTGCCTTGTATTAAGACGGCAAATCAAACTCTCATAAATTTACGAGAGGACCGAAATAGCAACCGCTAGCGGAATACGAATGTTATTATAATAGAAACTTTAGACGCGCGTAAAACGATAATTAATTTGAAAGAAGACCGCTGGCACTTGTCCACTGAAAATTCCGAGTAGCTATCCCGGTTGTGTTGCACACTACCTAGTACTATGCTAGTATTTAATCTCGTACTGTCAAGTGAGGTTTATATTTAATCAAATTGTTAAAAGTCTTCGGATGTAAAATGTACAATTACTTTGTGGAACAGTTAGCAATTGATAAAGGTTTTTTTTTTAAATTAAGGCTAGTAAGATGACTACGCTTCACCAAGCTCCATACAACAAATTATCTTGAACTCTTCTTTAAGACAGGAGAAATTAATAGATAGATAACTGGTGTCTAATAACGCGTTCGATGTAACGCTGATGCGATAAGATCGGACTTAGGCTGGGATCCACTCTCAGAAACACGGGGACGATCATAACACAACCCGACCCGAAAACTAACCATTCCTGTCTTTACAATAGAGAAAAAGTTTTACGTGGTGGCTCTTTAATACTACTAAATAAATCATTGCGATTCAAAGAACGTAAAGATATTGTGAGTCTCTCTGTATTGAGCTTGAGCACCTCATAGTTGTCAGTGTTTACAGACCCCATGTGCTTTATATGATAGTTTTTAAAAAAATATGGAAGAAGTTTTAATTAAACTTACTAAACAGAACAAACCTGTTGCCATATGCGGAGACTTTAACATCAATCTCCTAGAAGCTTCTTCCATCAGTATTAAATTTATTTCTTTGTTGTAATCATTCAATTTAGTTAACATGTTTTTAGAACCAACACGTATTACTGGATCTAGTGCAACTTGTATAGACAATATGTTTACAGATGTTAGATACTAATGTTATTGTACATTATTTTAAAAATGACTGAAAAATTAATTCCGCAGAGTTTCTTACCGGTTCTTCCCAGGACAGGGCATTTTTTGCGAACCAGTGTAGTAAAAAATAAGAAAAAAATGACTTTCAATAAGTATTATGTAAATAATCTATATTGAATAAAAAAAAAAATATTCTATTCTATTCTACACAAATGTTGGCTCTGACTGATTTGGGTTCGACCCTGATATTGATCAGTTTTAAGTCAGTATTCGGGAGTCTATTGAGACTCCTGAATACTTACTTAAAAAAGTCTAATTAGATCAGAACCTTACGTCGTTCTTTCTAATGACAGAGCTAAGGACGTCTGGATGTTATTACATAAAATTAGCAGTTGAAAGTAAATAAATAGAAAGTGGCAGGGATACTATTTAACATTGCGCTTAGAGCTTATGGCTTTCCTTTCTAATATTCTTTTTCTTCTTCATATCCTTAGGTTTATACAAGCGAATTATCAGGGTCCGTTTCGCGGCTTCGGCGTCAATCCTATGCTTACTCCTCCTATTAATTCCACTTCTAATATGTTTTTTATTCTTAACTAGCTGTACCCCGCGGTTTCACCCGCCGTTTAACGTAAAAGAAATCGTTCCTTAGAGACGTAGCGTAATGTCAAAATAGCTTATAATCTTCCTCCAGAATTTAGCGATCAAATCCAAAAAGAATTTTTTAAAATTCAACTTGTCGTTCCAGAAATTAGCGCGTTCAAACAAAAAAAACGACAAACTCTTGAGCTTTATTATAATCAAAATAATTGTAAGATTGAGGAACGATTCCGAGATTCCGGGAAGTATTCCGGATGAAAATCTAACTAGACTCTATTGTTTTAACATAAACATCACTTGTACTTGTGTATCTTAGGAGGTTGAGTTCACACTTCAACTGCTGCAATTCATTGCTAATCCATCCAGCGCTTAGCGGTAAAGTTATATAGTTCGGACAGCCTTTATCCGTGCAGAATAATACCATCATATGTGATGCTGTCACTAAACTGCTCGTCGGAACGCAATTGAGAGTAAAGTTTATATTTATAGAAGTCTCGTATCAAAACGGCGGCGACGTAGTTTGACACTACGGGCTACGTGTGTGCCCTCTGCCTAACCCTTAAATGGGGAAAGCGTGACAGTATGTATGTTAATATCAACCACTCAACAGATATACAGATAACTAGAACATTCAGATATTATTTTTTAATTTTTAGGTTTGTTTTACAACCAAGGTTTCGATTATCTCTCTAGTCTCTTTGTTATCAGAGACATCAGACAGCACAAAACAAATGAATAGAAAACCGTAATAAATAAAATACAGGGATACCGTAAGCTTACATTACGGACCTAAATCTATCCTCTCTAATAATTCACAAAAGATCATTAAACCCTATATATTCCTATGCTGGAATCCGTCTAGGTAGGTTAGGCCAGTTATTCTGAAGTGAAGCAGTAGTGTGCAAACATTACTGTGATTTGGTTTAAAGGGCACTGAGAGCTAGCGTAATTATTGGGCATATGAGACTTAAGGACTGATATCTCAGGGTGACGGGCGCAGTGTGGTGTCACACAGAAATGTTCTGGGTGGTAAAGCATTTGCTATGGGCAGACATTGCATTTACCATCAGGTGAACGTTATGCTCGTTCCGTCACTTTAATCAAATAAAAAAAAATATCATCAAGTAATGACCTTTAATGTTTTCCGTATTTAATTTCTTCGTGACCTATATTTAATTTCTGTGTGCAATTTTACTTTACTGGTGAATATAAAAATCCCTTGTGCGAATAGTTTGTAACTACTTACAACATATTTAGTAATTGCAAATCAAACTGTTACGTTTAGTTATCTAATATACATGCCAACGTAATCGTGTCATCACTCATAGCGTGAATTATTTGGCAAAGAGAAGCAAGAGATGAGAATTTATAGGTTCAGACGTGTATAATGTTATATATATTGTGTAATATATATTTAAAAAGAGTGCAAATGCCTTATTTATTAATTTGACGACCAGCTTTGTTGATAGTTACTGCGACTGGGTTGCCTGACGTTTTTGTTTTAATAACATGTGCATAAAAGTAAAATTACGTTTGTAACCCCAGTGTAGAGCCAAGTGTATGTAGAGCCGACCGTTTTTCAGTAACGTTAAATTTGACAAACCACTATTTTATACTTGTGTTATACATCACATTTCTGTATTAAATACAGAAATGTGATGTTTAGATGGTTAAGAGAATCTACCATCCCATCTTATCCCGTGGGTGTCGTAAAAGTTGACAGTGGGAAAATAAAACCAGAAGATGGGCAGCAGTCTCTTCCAGGAACATCTCAATTAATAATAAACTACGGTTGCCAACCCGGCTACCAAGCGGTAACTATGGCAAAGTTCGCCTCAAAATAAGAGCTACAAACTTAAAGCAATGTATGGGGGAGGCCTATGTTCAGCAGTGGACTGGTGATGACGAGGCTGAAATGATGATGATGATGATGAGATGGTTTGGACACGTTGAGAGGATGGATGAAAGCAGATAGGTAGGTAAGGGTTGACGTAAGCGAACGTATTACGATGAGATCGATGTCGTTTCGTTTGAAAGGCCACGTAAAAAATACCCGCAACTGATAAGCCTGTATGAAAACACTAATGGAAGTAGAAGAAGCCAAATTTTCACGGTCACTGTTAGCCCGAAGGCTTTCACAACTTCGCCGGATTGAAAGGTGGCAGCCGAAACCAAGCGCAAGGGCCCCCGAGAGGGGACCTCGGCTTGGACCGTCATCCTGTTGGCGAGAATAACCAAGGGGCCTAAGGGGCTCGACCTCGGCTCGGTCAGTTACTTCAATTGGGACGCGAAAGATGTGTCTCAGGATCGTAGCAAGTGGAATGATTGAATGGTAAAGGGTGACGAAACACCATTCAAATGGGATATATTTTGTAACAGAAAATGCAACTGTAAATTTAAGAACCAGAATACCACGTACATTAAAATAGCATTTTATTTCAAGATGTTCTATCTTAATGCCATAATAATATTGTAATTATTTAAAAGAGATAAACCGGGCACTAGAGGCTGTTACAAATACCCACCATACTTTGACGCTTAACCGTTACCTCAATACTAGACTCAGACAGAAAATATAATATTTGTACTGGAACTGCCTGAACAGAACCCAAAAATAAACAACATTTTTTTTTTCAAAATGTGTTCTTATTCTTTTTTAAGTAAAAACGACGTTTCTTTTATCATCAATAATTTGGCTATGCTAGCTAAGAATATTATATGTAACTGTAATAAAATAACAGTTGGGCAATAAAGAACAGGTCAAGCGTCATCTGTTCCGAGAAAATCCCCAGTTTCTGGTTGCGACAGGTGTTGCACGCATCACGTCTCTAACATAAAGTAGGACTCACAAAAATTTTTGATTCGGTTAATAAGGGGTCGGTTGCTGTTGCTAAATAACATACACACAGTTTATTGAAATCATTTCAGTTCTGAAATTTTTATTTGCTGCAATGAAATAAGACGTTTCAGAAATAAGTAACATTCGTATAATTACAAAAGAATATGCAAAAAAAAACCTAATTCGACCATTAAGCCAATTGACGAATCTATCTCACCTGGGCGTACCTTGAGTTTACTTTAAAGTTTAAAAACAGAATTAACCAGTGCAAGCTCTCAGTGATGATGTACGGAACCGACACGTGGTTCTTCACTGCAAGCCGCATAAGGAAGCTCAAAGATGCTAGGCGAGCTTTTATCATTTCAGCCTAGGCTTACCAACATAAGCTTTCCCCATAGTTTGCTACAAAAATGATTTTGGGGATTTTGCCAGATTTTGGAGGGGATTTTGCCATAGTTGCCACGCTTGGCAAGTGGGTTGGCAACCGCAGTTTATTTACTCTGATGTTCCAGGAAGGTGCTGCTGCCCATCTTCTAGTTTTAATTTTCCCTCTGTCGACTTTTACGACACCCACAGGGTGAGACAGCGTGATAGATTCTCTTAAGCCGCCACCACACGGCAGCATTTCACAAAGCCTTATACTCGGTGTTTATCTGCGAGATAGAGTTCGTCACGTCGATATCCGCAGCATCACTAGAGTAACTGACATAGCCTTAAGGATCAGCAATCTGAAATGGGACCATACAGCTCTGAGATTCGATAACCGATTTATAATAACCGATAACCGTCTCCAGAATGCAGGCTACATCGGTGCCGAATTTTGTGAAGATTGGTTCAGCGTGAAAAGGTACACAAAGGATGATATGATCATCTCCTGGCCGATTTCGACCACGGCGGCAACTTTCGAATATTGTCGAGAGCTATCAACTGCCCAGGAGATATTATAGTGCCACAAGTGTACGCGCAAACACAGAGGCACTTACTCGTCCCATGTATGTATGATGTAACGCTGATGCGATAAGATCGGAGGTAGGCTAGGATGCAGTGTCAGAAACACGGGGACAATCACAACACAACCAGACCCGAAAACCAACAATTTGTTTTTTAGCACAATTTTTAACTCCAGCTGGGATTCCAACCCAGGACCGGCGGCTTAGAAGTCTGGTACTGAGAGAGTTACTTATGAATATACATTATTAGTATGGATAGTACTGTACTGTTGTAATACTGTACTGTAGTAACACTGTAGAAAATAATGAATAACATGCATTTATTTTATATTAATATGTAATTAACAGCATCGATTGTATATCATTTTTTTTATGATTGTGAGGTGGTTAGAAATATAACCGATGTTAAAATAAATTAAACAATATTAACATCCTTTTACTCGGCTAGCGTGATCATCAAAAGTCAACAACATTATCTCTAAAAAAAACAACCGTATTTGTTGTATAAATACAATATATCACTTGAAATTCATTGCAAGTTTACATGTATTTTAAGAAAATCTTATTTGAAGAGACTGTCTGAATTTACTTTTATAAGAAAAATCATGTGTGTCACGAATATATTACTTTACTGATAGGTTTCGAAATCCGTCTAGTTAGGTACCACCGTAGTGTCCCGTTATTCTGCCGTGAAGCAGTAGTATTCAAACATTACTGTGTTTCGTTCTAAAAGGCACTCAGAGCTAGTGAAATTATTGGGCATATCAGACTAAAGAACTGATGTCTCCAGTTGACGATCGAAGCGTGGTGGTGCCAAACAGAAAACTTTTCTTTCTTCCATAAAAAAAATGTTTTTATTTTTATTATATGTCGATGTTGACAGTACACTGCAGTATATCAAATCTCAGTGAGAGTTGCCTGAAGCATCGTTGACAGCTCTAACACATATTTACGGAGATTGATAACATCAAGACCAATGTTAGAGAAGAGTAAAAATAAACCACACATAGACATTAACAGGAGCATTTAGTTTTGAAAAGATTTACTCGCGTCAATGTGTAATATTAAAAGTAAATAGGAAGTACAGCGTGGTTTAATAAGTACGAGTATCATCATCACCACCATCATCGTTATCATTTCTGCATACCACTAGTTCCACTGTTTAACACACGCTTCCCCCATAGATTGCCACAAAAGTTTGCAGCTCCTATTTTGGGGTTATTTTGCCATAGATGCCACGTCTGGCAGGCGGATTAGCATTCGCAGTTTATTCATTCAGATGTTTCAGAAAGACGCTGCTACCCATCTCCTAGTTTTCATTTTCCCTCTGTCGACTTTTATGACACCCACGGGATGAGATGGAGTGGTTCTCTTAAGCCGCTGTCTTAACACACTGGGCATATGAGACTAAAGACTGATATCTCAGGGCTGACGAGTGCAATGTGGTGCTACACAGAAACGTTATGGGTGACACAGCATATGTTATGGGCAGACGTTGCACTTACCATCAGGTAGACTAATTAACGTTTTTACCGTTTTATTGTTGATTTATCTCTGGACGACGTGGTTTGCCACCCGTCACGTCTCGTTTAACTCGGGGACGAAAAGAGTGCTACGTGTGTGGCCTTTGCCAACCCCTTTTTTGAGAAAAGGGTGTCACTGTACGTATTTATGTTATCTCTAAATATTTCTTAGAATTTTTGTCTGTCTGACCGGAAGTTTGTCTCGAATAGGCTCCAAAACGGCTTAACGGATTTCTATGAAAATTTTAGGGAAATTTTAAATTCCGGTTCCATCGTCTGTCTTCGTGTATGTTCCATTTTCATATCTTGCATGGTTTAGAATATATGATTATAAATTTGCTATAATACTATAGGTTACGGCCTATATAATATTAGCTATGGTCTAAAGGTGCCGCACGCTGTGAACCGATCACTACCGAGTAAGGCCAAACTGTTAATGCAGGTAACCGAGGTAAGTGGTAGGATTCTTATGCAGGAATCCGTCTAGGTAGGTACCACCCCAGTGCCAGTTATTCTGCCGTGAAGCAGTAGTGTGCAAACATTACTGTTTCGGTTTGAAGGGCACTGTGCGCTAGCGTAATCAATGGGCATATGAGACTTAAGAACTGATGTCTCAGGGTGACGGGCGCATTGTGGTGTCACACTGTTCTGGGTGACATAGGATTTGTTATGGGCAGACGTTGCACTTACCATCAGGTGAACGCTTTGCTCGTTCCGTAACTTTTATTAAATAAAAAAAAACATCGGTGCAATCATCGGCTTATTTTATGTGGGTGAAACTGCGGTGCACAGTTAGTTCTAAATATTTCAAAAACACCATAACGCGGTGTTATACAAAATATACTCTAAATGAATTGTTTTAAAATGGCAATAGTTTTCTTGTTGTTTTCTTGAGCCCTTGTGGATTTTTCGCAACATTTTTGTTATTTTAAGGCAAATAAAATAATTATTACAATATTTAAGTATTAAAGCTTAAGTTCGATCCAGTTATTGTCAATCGCATTAAGGTCGAGTCCTCTCGCAGTATATGCAATTGAGGCCACAATGTCTTGCAGATATTCAACTAAAATATGGGTATGATAGGTTCTGACATTATCGTGCATGAATGCCGCATTTTCACTCACTTCAACTAAAAATATATCTATATGCTCGTTGAAATTTTTTATATGCCACCACTAACTGTTTGAGTCGTCAGACTGCCTAAAGAAATTCCAGCGGACAGCATAACAGACCGTCAAATAGAAACCTTTTCTCAAAATCAGCTGGAATAAATTCTTTTCAGTAAGTACGTTTGTGGGCCTGGAAACTGCCGCCTTACTCAACTTCTCGAAGTAGATTTTGTACTACAACTGTCGTTAGGTCCCAATTTCTTGTCTGACTATTATACATCAGTTACTCGTCTTTAAAAAGTCAGTACTCATTCATCAAGCAACATATAATATACATATATATTTACAACATGACACCAGAAAGAGGTTAAAGTATTACTACCAAAAGATCAGACAACTTTTATGTAGATAAATAATCTACATTGCTAGTTAATAAGGCGACACAGAAACTGCCAAGGGGGTTACCCTGTGGTAATCCATTGCAACAGAGAGAAATAAAGTTAATTTGCTCTACTTTAATCTACTTTGAATAAATACAATTTCATTCAATTCTCGAGCTGCTAGTTCCTAATCTGTATCAAGTCCACTTTCTTGAAATCAAATGGCAACCTGAACTCTTTGGCTTTAAAATTATTTTTACTTAATGCGATGAAATGATTCGCTTGTATTCTTCTGGTGGTAGCAACATGATCTTTCGTTTTATTTGAAACTTCTGTATATACCTCGCTATGCTATTTTGTTTACTATTCTATTCGTGATGTTGTACTGTTAAATGAAAAACTTCAAACGAAATTCAGAATTGTCCGATAGCTGTGAGGGTTTTATGCTTACTTTTATAGCATTATTTGAGGCTTTGGCATCGTACTGGTAACTTTATACAATTTCGAATAGGCTTTTCGAACATTAGTTCATAACTCTATAATTTCAATCAAAATATAAAGAAGCGATAAAATAGTGTGTAATTACATACTTAACGTTGGCTAAAATCAGCCATATGAAGACATTCGATTAAGTAATTCTTATACATCATTGTCAAATGACAAAAACAAATGATTTGCGATTGAATACGGATTTAATATACCATATGTAACTTTGTATTATTTTTTGGTTCACTATTTTGACGATATCATTTTAATGCAAATTATGAAGTGGCAAACTATCCGGTATGAAGATGCGTAGTAAATCCCGGGATGTGTCAGACCAAAAATAGCTTAATAATATATTATACACGTCTCTATGTATATTTGCCTTGAGTACAAAATTAGATAGTATTCGATGAAAGCAAGTACTACATGCTCGTGTAAAATATTTTAGAGATAGTACGAGTGTGGTAACAATTGAAAGTATGTATTTAATGATCGAATGTATTTATATAGCTAGGGATTGACGTGACGTGCTTTAAAGTGTTAAGAACATTAATATTACCATTGTTGCACAGATGACATGCTGTGCTAATAAAATTCGTACACATTAGACAGTTACTTACAGTTGTAATCCTTACTATCTAGACTAGTATTATAAATGCGAAAGTAAAGTAAACGATAGGATACGAGTACTTTTTATTCCGGAAAATGAAATAGTTTCTCCGGGACTTTTAAATAACCCATTTGGGTTATTTAAAAGTCCCGTAGCAATCCACGCGGACGTAGTTGCGGGTTTGAGCTAGTAATTTTATAAATGCGAAAGTATCTCTGTCCCTCTGTCTGTTTGTTATCTTTTCACGACTCAATCTCTAAACCGAACTTGACTAAAAAGTTAGCACAGAGATAGTTTGCATCCTGGAGACGGAGATAGGATACAAATTAACCTGGAAAATTATATAGTTTCCACGGGATATTTAAAAAGCCTATATGTACGCGGACGGAGTCGCGGGGATCAGCTAGTTATTATGTTATACATATTTAAAAAATTATTCATGTATACTTGAATATGATTTAAGAATAGTTACACGTTAATCGTTAATATTTATCTTTTTTAGTAAACTTAATACGTATGTCGCAGATGTATTGGGCAGGGGATAAAAGACAAGTAATGGTAGGGCATACGGGAAGGGGTCACATTTCTAGAGAAAAAAAATGTCCTTCCACGTCGTTAAAGCCAAGGCTCGAAGTTATAATTTTATAGTAAAATGTGACGTGACGAGCAAAACATTCACCTGATGGTAAGTGCAACGTCTGCCAATAACCTTTGCCAATACCTCTCCGCCTTAGACATCAGTTCTTATGTCTTATATGCCCAGTGATTACACTAGCTCTCAGTGCTCCTCAGATCGAAACGCAGTTATGCTTGCACACGACTGTTTCACGGTAGAAATATTGGGTAGCATCTACCTAGGCGGATTCCTTCCTTAAGAGGAGGCGAGGATCGCTGCGAGCGTAATAAAAATGTAACAAAAACATGTAGAGTCTATTGTAGAGGCCCGTGTGGTTGTAGTGTTAGAGAATCTACCACCCCATCTCATCCCGTTGGTGTTTTAAAGTCGACAAAGGGAAAATAAAAATCAGGTGATGGGCAGCAGCATCTTCTTGGAACATCTTAATAAATAAACTGCGATTGCCAACCCGCCTGCCAAGCGGCACTCTATGGGGGAGGCTTATGTTCAGCTGTGGACTAGGTATAGGCTGAAATGATAATGATGATGATGACTGCACATTTAAATAAAACTAATTTTACGGATTTTATCGCGTTTAATTTTTGCTATTTATAACCCTAAATAGCCTACATAGCAACACCAATAGACACGGGAGGGCTGAGGTGGCAGATGTCCTGATGTCAAAGTTAACCCGGGGTACCTTCAGCTTTTAATTATTATTTTTGGTCCGATCTACGTAAAAATAGCTGTGTGTTGAAGGTTTTTGTAGGAGGTTATGTATTTATTTATATTTGGGTCAAACCAAACCTGGCACGCGGGCCCCTGGCCTGTGAGCACAGTATCCGATGAAGCTGTAAAAGCCAAAAAGGCTAACAGCAATTACATCACCGAAATTATTCAGTTAATAGATTTAATAAAACACGCACCACGATGCGCGACCGCCGTAGAGAGCGCAGCAGTCGACAATCACACCGCGTACACACGATACACCGTGTTCCAAGGAGGTTCTCACCGCCCAGAGTTACCGAGACACAAGTCGACAGTCCGAATGGAGGCCCGCAGCCTCCCTCGGGCGGTCATTAGATTACCTTAAATCATTTGAGATATTCGAAATCGCGCAATCACGCAGCGAACGCGACACAGTCCGAATTTCGAGGTTTTTGTAGGAGTTTATTTAAGTATTTATGTTTGGATCAAACCAAACCTGGCACGCGGGCCCCTGGCCCTAACAGCAATTACATCACCGAAATTATATACATGTGTCTAGAAGTCTTGCATAGGTATGCTTGGTTTTTGATTTAATTTTTGATAAATTAATTCTAGGATCCCAAGCCGGTTGTAGTACCCAAACGTCTTCTCTAAGGAAATAAGGATGTTTTTTAATTTCAACAGCCTCGCGAATCATCCTTGGTAAGAATAGGTGTTCTTTTGTAAAAATGTGTGGCTTATTAAATCTTATGTAATGGTTAGGATGATCCAGAATATGGTCATAGACTGCAGACTTCCTAGAGCGACGATGCTTCACATCAGCTATATGAAAAAACAACATAAACTGATGGTACCCCGGGTTAACTATGACATCAGGACATTTGTCACCTCAGTCCTCCGATGACCAAGGGCTCTAAAGCGCTTGAAGTGTCGGGTTATAAATAGTCAAACATTAAACGCCATAAAATCCGCAAGGTTTCTTAGTGCCGTCTGAGGCCCCCTGCATCGCTCAAGACGGCACTGTAGCACACAGACTTTGGTGAAAAGTTCCCCTTTGGAAAGTAAATAAAAAATCGTGATTGAAAACATTATAATGCACTTTTTTAGGCACCGTTTCTTACCTTATTTATCTCTATACCGTTGTTATAAGTTGTTAATTATACGTTGAATTAAGAAACCGATGTGTCTTTTGTAAAGGCCGGGGGCCCTGGGCTCGTACCATAGTACTGTTTGTAGTAAATTATGAATTCAGTTTCTTTGCCAATATTTTTTCTGTTTTATCATTAGTCGAGAGAAGGAAAATTAAAACCAGAAGAAGGGCAGCACCATCTTCATGTGACATTTGAATAAGAAACTGCGCCTGCCAACCCGGCTGCCAATCGTGGCAACTATGGCAATGTCCTCCTAAAATGAGAGCTGCAAACTTTGGGGGAGGCCTAGTGATACGGTAAAACGATCATGATGATCATTAGCCTTTCTACAGTCTACTTCTAAATATAATACTTACTCTCCCAAGTTGGAAGCATTTGCTTGGTAGGTCGATTGGCGGTTGCAATATCAAACGCTGCGCTGTAGATCCACCAGCAAAATGAGTCGTATCTTTTGTTACTGATACAGACCGGGTGTGTTTGTTATTCTGACTTCTAGGTTTCATATGTCGGCACAAGCAGATCGTTCACCTGATCGTGAGTGCAAAGCCTAGCCTCGCCTCGCCTAGCGTTGTAGTAAATATTTATAAAAATAAACGATAAAGGCAATATTGAGTAGCAAAACTTTCTCTCTCGTTATACCGAAGGAAATACTATAGAGAGATACGGATGAAGAATAGGCAGGAGCCAATTTTCTAGGTTCATTTTAGCTTTCACATCGTGTAGTCTCATAATGTTGAAGCGAAATGGGTAAAGATACAATTTTATTTCAGCTTGTTTGGAAGAAAGGGGTTATTCTAGACATGGCTCCGTATTGGAATTTCAAACGACAATCACACAGAATTCAAAAGAGTGACGGTTAATGATGGTACGCAGACAGCTAAAATGTATCATTCATTTTAGTAAAGATGGGTACAAAATTTACGCACTGTAGTGCTAGGGTTTAAATAGAATTAAGTGGTTAATGATCGCCTATTTTAAACAATAAATGTTTATTATAATTATTTTACAAATAAATCCGCTAGCTTTTGTATAGCATTCATTTTGTTTCAAATATCATAATTTTGCAAGACATAGTGTCTATTTTCTACAGGCTCACATTTCCACGAGAGCGAATACATTTTCTAACGTCCCATCAACAATACGAGTAGTATTACCCATCACCAAACAGCCACCTAGCTTAGGCTTAGCTATATTACGGTTGATAGGACAAGAGTACAAGGAAACCGTGCAAGTCGCCGCGACATCGGTTCCCTAATTACAATTATTGAGCAACGAGCTCACAAAATCCAAATAAACAAGTTGTGATAGCTCAGCTATGGGCAAGTGACAGACTTTGATGATGTGATTATGGTGATCGATACGTATAATTTTATATTGGCGGAAAAGCTATATAATTAACAGTTTTCATAAATATATACAAAGCTTTTTCACCTTCCCAAAAGTATTTGTGTTGTTAATTATACAGTATATTTTAAACGGATGTAGCTCGTAAAAGATGCCACGTTAGTAACGATTTTTTGGCTATTGGCGCTTGCTCGTAATTAATATTTTGCAGCGCATTATAATTTTATAGATCCTTAAAATAAAATCGTTATCGTAAAACCGGAAAACTTTAGCCCACGCTTTAGAAAACGTTTTCGTGGAATTTCTAATTTGCTCAAGCCGTTCCAAAAACATTATCGACTCCTATTTCACTGACATCTGCATCAGTTTGAGATCGTTTTGAAATGCTACTAAAAGATGTAGTTTGTGCTGGATTCAGTGCCAATTTCCCAGGTGACTTCTAAATTATAAAAATACTGTAGTAGCACATGCAACAGAACATTTTATTTGATTTTGTTTTTACGTGTATTTTTAGTTATTTTTTGTTTTAAATGAACGATTCACCACCCTACGATTTCCTCTGCATAGTGGATACTCTTAATAGACATTAATAGTATTTAAACCAACAGCCATGATCAGAACAACTACTTGTAGGCGTATATCGATTCCTATATAAAAGAAATATTATCGAATCCACGTCAACGTCTTTTAGCCACTGCGCCAACCGAGACGACATTATTAAATGACAATCGGCACAACCATCCTAGGCAATAAAAAAATTAGTGCGACATAAATGGACTGAATCCAAAATGAATTAGTTAAAAAGAAAGTATTAGTTAATTTTGGATTTAACATATAAATTAATTCTGAATTAAAAATAATTTCGCTTTGCAACAATATTTATGTCATATTCTTATAGGAAATATTTTCTTCCAAAAGAATATAACTACGATAGCTAACTAAAAGAAAATTCCATATGAATGATCTTAGTTACCTTAAAATAATAAAATATCTGAAATATGAAGTATGCATAACGTGGTTTTGGACATCTGGAAAAATAATAGTAATATGCGATGACATATTTATAAACCTTTATACCTACCATACTTAAACGCTTAAGTGCATAATGTGAACCTTTCGAGAAACGGGGTCTTTGCTTCTTTAATGAGATATTTTTTTAAAAGAATACTAGCAATGCTTTTGGAATTATCAATATTTCTGTTAACTACTTTAACTAAGCGAAGCTTGTGCAGGGATGTGATTCACGACAATAGTCGAATAGTGGAATCGATCCTGCGAGGTGAAATTTCGCAGTCCGTACTCTAAATTACTTAGGCGGTACACAGCTGAGTACAAAATTGTTTTATGAAAGTTAAAAAGGAAATTTGATGGCTAATCCGTAAAAAAAAGTAAAGTTTCAGCCTATAAATGTCCCACTACTGAGCACAGGCCTCCTCTCATTTCTGAGAGGGTTTTGGAGCTAGGAAGAATCCGGCACGCTGCTCCAATGCGGGTTGGCGGACTTCACATGTCTTCGAAATATTTTTTATTCCTCAGACATGCAGGTTTCCTCACGATGTTTTCCTTCACCGCCGAGCACGTGGTAAATCAGCACTTAAAATTGCAATTAACAATTTTAGTGGTGCCGGCACCGGGAATCGAACCCAGGTCACTCGCGTACTATGAATTTTAAAGCGAGCGCCTAGCCCCTGAGATAGCACGGCTAATCCGTAATATAATATAATTCGTATGGCATTCATACTCCTGGTGCTGTTTTTTGGAAGTTATTGTTATGTTTAAGTACTGTATAGAGATACAGTACTTTAACATAAAAATAACTTCCGGATATATTTTATTTTCTATTTTAGAAATAATTAACCTATTGTGTGATTTCATACGTTATATAAATAAATATACATGATTAAATAAGTTATAAAATAAATAATTTCACAAAAAACACTGAGTGAAATGTTTAATTTCGGTTGTGCAAAAAATTAGACAACTAGCGTAAAGACAGCGACAGGAGATGGCGACTGTCAGATTAGCATATTTTAGAATCTTAAATAGAATACTGACTTATAGTTGCGGGGCTCAGCAACTGTCTGCCATATTTTTCCTGTATGATTTATTTTATGGCAAGGGCGACTAAGACTATCCGTCAATATATCACTAGTACGCATAAATAAAACAGGTGTCTCTTGTCTATTGGTCTGAACAGATATAACTTAAAACCTATTAAAAGTGTTGACACGAAATTTCTACAGATGATAGATAGTCTATTTAGTCTGTGACTTGGCAGCTGACTGTGACGGCCCACCAGCGGTTAGCGTACCTGCCTGCTGAGACATTCGAACAAAGAACCTATTCTGTGTTCAAATGTAAGTAACCAGGCGTAACCAATATTAATGCAATACGTAGATTATAGTAATTAGCCTTTGACACTGTGATAAACCGTAATTTTACTCGTACTTTTTCATTCCACAACTCGTAATTATTCAAACACATATGGATAGATAAAAAAATATTTAATTATTATAATTAAAAAATGTACAGAATGCTAATTTCAATGTCTCATTTAAATCTGTAAAGACTGGTAATAAAAAAAATATCAAGCTGATATGTTGAAAAGACATAAATTTTCTGTGACAGTAAGACGGTAAGCCTATAAAAGGCCCACTGAGCGCAGCTTTTCTCTCATTTTTGGGAGGGCTTTAAAGCCCTAAGAGTCACATATCATTGTCATGTATCAAAATGTCTGTTTTCCAGACATACAGGTTACCTTGCGATGTTTTTCGTCACCGTCGAATACGATTTATTTAAGCAGTTAACTACACACTTAAATAAAGTCTACATATTTTAACTTATTAATATTTTCACTAAGCAATATTATATTATGAAAGAAAATTTTATTAGAGTTTGAACATTGTAATCAAAATTTATTATCATTTTTGAATGAAAAAGTTTGCCGAAAAACGACTATTTTTTTTTTATTTTTTAGTTTAGTTTCTTTTTATTTTTCTTAAATTAAGATCAAGAGTTAAAAATATGTTAAATCCCTAGTTGCTTTTAATGTGTGTACTTTAATAGTGCTGGTACCAGACTCAGTTTGATAGGAAATTAAGGGGATACCGCGTTGGCACTGGAGCCAGGCCATCAAACAATCGCTTCAAGATTAAATAAACCGAACTTTAAAATGAAGCCTTACAAAATTAAATATAATTAAATTCATGACAATAAACGCACGATTCATTGACTAAGAATGTTAACGATGCATTTTTTAAAATATCTTATTTATAAGTAATGCATTATTTACGTCATAACCAAAAGCAAATGACATATTAATGTTATACATCTTTGTACATTTTAAAATATTTTTACAAAGTAAACACACTTAAATTTTATATATGACTTTTGTAAAAATCAGAGAGAACGGAGTTTCGATAAAGTAAGGAACGTATGATAAATGCATATTTATAAATATAGTGTTGGTTGTGTTCCGTATTGCACGAAAATATTTGATTTCTGGTTCAGGGTTACACTCACTGAAAATAAATATCTTGTCAAGAAAACTAGAATGAAAAATGGAAGCCTATTTCATATACTTTATTCATATATTTTCATAGAAATCAGCGTATTATTTTCATAGTAAAATCATTTTGAATTTTAAAATAATTTACATTTATGACGTTGTAGAAATAGCTTGGAAGCGATTAGTTCATTGCCATAGATTTCGGTGGTATTTATTTTTAGAAAGGAGGAGCGCCCGGGTCCGGACCCTGAGTGATATCTCAGAGGCCTTAAAGTTCATAGTACGAGAGTGACCTTAGTTTTGTGCCGCCATCACTAAAACTGTTTTAAAACTAAGTGCTGATTTACCGCGTGCTGAGCGTTGACGGAAACATCGTGAGGAAACCTGCATGTCTGAGCAATAAATTATTTCGACGACACGTGAAGTCTGCCAACTGGCATTGGAGCACCGTGGCGGACTATTTCCGGCTCTATAACACTCCTTTAAATGAGAGGAGTCCTGTGCTCCTGACTCAGAAGTCCTGCTGTGGGACATTTTTATATTTATTTTTGTTTTATATTTTACTTTAAGGAAGAAATGCAGTTCTTAAGTCTCCTGTGCCCTGTAAATACACTAGCACTAGCTTCAGTGCCCTTCAGACCGAAACAGTAATGATTGCACGCTAATGCTTGACGGAATAACAACTGGCACTGCGGTGGTACCTACCTAGACGGATTCCTGATAAGGAATTCCACCATAAAATTATTGTATGGAAAGAGTGCTAGTGCACATTCTTTGGCTTATTAATTCCTTTTGTGTATTCTCATGATGATGTCCTCCTGACCGATTTTCGACCACGTGGGCAACCTCAAAATACTGTCGGAATCTATCAAGTGCAAAGGAGATGTTATAGTGCCCCAAGTGTACACGCAAACACAGAGGCACTCACTCGTCCCAACCTACTGGCGCCCGATGTAATGCTCATGCGATTCGAAAAGATCGGAGGTAGGCTAGGATGCTGTTTTTAAAGATATAGAGGAGCCGTGGTAGCTGAGGGGCTAGGCGCTCGCTTTATATTTTCGAGTATCCGATGAAGCTGTAAAAGCCAGAAAGGCTAACAGCTAATTAGATCACCGAAATTATATATAAAGATATAGAGACAATCACAACACAACCAGACGCGAAATCCAACAACTTGTGTTTTTGCACAAATCGGCTTCGGCTGGGATTCGAACTCAGAACCTACGGCGTAGAAGTCAACAAAGAAAATGCATTAACATTGATTTTATTTCTTAATTAACAATGGTATTCACATATATTCGAGAGAGTGTGGGTCATTTACAATATCATAAAACTCCGTAAAGGCGCTATAGTAGGGCTTGGAGTATGTCTTTAATTTTTCACATAGCTATTATACGATAGAGCAGAAGATGATACATTAAGGAACATTACGCTGACCACTAGGTCACGCAGTAGTCAAAATAAATAAATTTTACTTTCTTATATCTTCTTTAGGTTTTCTTCCATATTTTTAATTACGGGGCTATGCCAGTTGAAGGTGCATAAGCAATAAGTCTAGCAGCGGCTTCCTTATTATTCTTTATCAACTCCATTAAAACCATAGAGAAGTATTGTTTCGGTTGCAAGTTATATCCTTTCTTAAAGTTTTTCTTACAGAGTTTTGTTTTTTACTTTTTGTCATTCAGTTATAAGTGAAACAGAAGATCCATTATTTATTTTTGCAACCAATTCTTACGAAAAAGAAGATGCAGTTCTATTTCGTTAGAATTGAATTATAAAAAATTTAGTCTAGTAAATTCGTCTAAATCCAGATATAACAGATTCTCCATGAAGGTCTTTACGCTTTTCCTCCATTAGAAAGTTATGTCTTAGAGACGTTACGATGCCTGATCCTGCAGTTGGCAGTTTTACGAGTGAGTTGAATTAACTTTAGTTAACTGAGAAAATATTTGATATGTCTAAAAATTTATGTTCTTTTCGACGAAATCATTCATAGAAATATTTTTCCCAATTTTTCTTTTTCTTTTTGGTGTATTATTTTTGAGCGGCGTGATAGCCCTGCTTTTATTTGCATCTGACGTCAGTGTTACGTTTTCTCGCAATATTCACTGTTACTGTTTTTATGTAGTCTTTCTCAGTACATATAGTGTATTATTTATGGTATAAACAGTATATTATAGTCAACGTCAGTAAATTTACTAAATTTATAAAGTCCAGTACAATTTTACCGAACACGAAAATAGTTTAAAAAGTTTTTGATAGTGGAATCATCATATATCATAGTGATATTATGCTTTATATAAAAAGCAAATTATTATTTTTATATAATGCATTATATCATTATGAAAATCCATAATCATAAAGAAATTACTATACGCTATCGGGCGTTTTTATTTAACTGTTACAATTCCGCTGGGATTGGCATTTAGCCTAAAAGCGATTAGTCACTAGTCGTTAACGACCTCTGTAATTACTAATTAAATATTTTGTTAGTGATGTATTTTATTATACTAGTAACTTTATTAAACTATCATATAATGTTCCACTCATTAATTTTAGTTCAATTATTACTTTCATTATACTTTGTTTATATCGGGCCGGGGCTAAAAACTGGTGCTGCAGATAAAGACATACGTGATACCTGTCATGACGTCATCCTCTTATTCGTTTGCCTCCAACAAAATAATGTGAAATTCTTTTAATTAAATCGTGGTGCTGATAGTGATAAAAAGCATCATTATAAGACATTTCCGACAGTTTGCAAATAGGGAAGCTTTCAATGGACAGTTTTCCCACTAGCTCGAAATAAAACAATGTAAGTCTTCAGGAATAGACGTGGTCAGAAATAGAGCGAATACGGACGGTGACGTGTCCTTGGCGGCGACTGGTGCGTTGGTGCCCGAAATATTATGTCATTAGTTGCGGACGATGTTGCTGAGAGAAGACGACCGTCCTCGCACACTATACTACTTTTTATGTTTATTAATGCTAAGCAATTAGTTTACCCTGCGTAATTTTAAAATATACCTAAGTGACACTCAGCCGATGAAGTACCTTCATACGGCAAGCATGCAATGATAATAAAAATGTATTAAAGTCACCAGTTACAAATAAATGCATTTTTAATTGTTATTTTGATTGAGTGAAATTAAGAGAGTTCAATCAAGGTAATGTAGAGCTGATCTGCTGAAACACATTTTAAGTTTTTACTGGTGGTAGGATTCCTACGCAGTAATCCGTGAAGGTAGGTACCACCACAGGGCCAGTTATTCTGCCGTGAAGCATTATTACACTTACTGTGCGTAACTGTGTTTCGTTCTGGAGGGCACTGACAGCTAGAGTAATAACTGGGCAAATCAAACTTAAGAACTGATGTTTCAGAGGGACGTGCGCAGTGTGGGCCATGCAGAAATATTCTGGATGACATCGCATTTGTAATGGGCTGACGGTGCACTTACCATCAGGTGAACGTTTTTCTCGTCTCGTCACTTTAAAACCACCTATAAAAAAGTTTATACTTTTTATTCATATTGCAGAAATTTTGCTTTCTTTCATTGATAAACTATCTGCCCGGGATTTTGTAAGTCATTTAAACAAAAATTGTGTATCTTATGTATGAGAAATTATATTAATAGATACATTTTTCACGTTTCACATTCTTAAACTCCGTGTTCTTCAGCATGTGTCTCATAAAAGTTTTATATCGTTAATATTGAATAATGAAACAAGAATTATTCTAATTTACGGCCAATAATACGATAACAGCGACTTCCAAAGATACGGAATAAGATAAAGCGTCCTGTAACGTTTGATTGACCCTGAAGATTCGTATCAATACCGCACCTGTCCGCTATCCATAATCGTTCTTGTCGCTACACGCCGCACGTGTTGCCCGTGCCGTGATGTACGCCCATTGTTTGGCAGCGGTCACAGGGAAAATATCGCTAGAGATTGAAATAATAAGTAACAATTTGATATGAGAATTACTTTGTTGGGTCTTCTACCTGGTTAAGGAGCATACAATTTTATTCAAGTTCGTTTTTTTGGCCTAGTAAGTAATTTTACGGCGCTTGTCTCTCACAGGGTCGGCGTAAGCCCATTGCCAGAGCCTTTCTATAGTGAATACTTATGTCATGAATAGTTAGTTCAAGCTCAAGTTAGTTATCCCGGCAAGAGTAACGAATCTGGCGCCGGTACTACTAAAATTGTTAAATGTAATTTAAGTGCTAACTTACGTGCTTGGCGGTGAATGAAAACTACGTGAGGAAATCTGCATGTCGTCGAAATATTTTATTTCCACGACATGCAGATTTCCGAAGAGACATGTGAAGTTCACCAACGCGCATTGGAGTTGCGTGGCGGACTCTTCGCGGTTTCAAAACTCTCTCAGAATTGAGAGGAGGCCTATGCTACATGAGTATAATTATCGATTTATAGAACGGCTGACTGCAATAAAAATCTCCCCAATTTAGTAAGATGTTGTGATAATGAAATTAAAATATATATATATTTATGTCAATTATTATGTTGAAATAAAGTAGTTTTTTTTATGGCATAAAGTGATGAAACGAGCATAACGTTCACTTGATGGTAAGTGCAACGTTTGCCCATAACAAATGCTGTACCACCCAGAAAATTTCTGTATGACACTACACTGTGCTCATCACCCTGAGACATGGGTTCTTAAGTCTCATATGCCCAGTGATTACGCTAGCTCACAGTGCCCTTCCAACCGAAACACAGTAATGTTTGCACACTACTGCTTCACGGTAAAATAACTGGCCCTGGGGCGGTACCTACCTAGACGGACTCCTGTATAGGAATCCTACCTATCCTATCCTATGCAATTCCATTACAATTGATTACGCATAGCTGCTTTATTTTTATGAGTTTATTGTTACTGCTTGGTAATGTTTACGACATTGATAAATCGCTTATATGTACGTCAAAACGAATCGAAGAATCCGGTATATCATGAATCATACGAATTTTATCTATTATTTTGGCCATAAGAGACTTTTGCCGAGTATAATAATTGGACGATGTCACATAAAGTTACAACAAAATCACATACGTACTCTTATTGAATAAACAGAGGTCTCTGTTTATGATTTTCGGGCAGTTATAAATACTTATTCCGTTAGCATATTAATTTAATAATCCAAACGTGACGGTAAATAGTTTTATATTTGTTGGCCCGAACCACAAAAACAAATGAAACCTTTTGATTAATTAGTTTTTGAGTTACATGCATTCCAAGATCGCGAAGTCTTGTAAAAGTGAATGAAATTAAAATGACTCTAACTCCAAAATTTACAGTACGGACTGTCAGTTTTTTTCGTAGGTGTTAAACATAAACAATGTATTCCGTCAGTAAACAACTAACAGCAAGGTATAACTCCACGTTTCTTTTTTAAACCGAGGTGTTATTAAAAATAGAAACACTGGTAATTCTTCAAAAAACCCAAGGTTTTGTTATTTGCGTCTAGCGATCGGACGTAGGGCGAGTTATGCCAGATGTAGCATGGTCATTGTCGCGCGTTGGTGATATGATGTCAGGCCGCGGCTGCGTGCTCCGCTCAATATAATCTGTTGCCCGCTCGCATATCGCCACTGGACACTCGTTCGTGTCTTGCTAATTCCTATCACTTAAAAAAAATCATTATAATATTGTTGTTAGATTACGAAACATGTCAAGACCATCCAATATTTTCAAATCGCGTAAACATTTGGAGTACTTTCCCCTTTGTTAAAAAAAATAATTAAAGAAATTTCGTACAATAAATGTACTTATATAAAATTTAGCAGATGTGAAATATTTGCATTTCGATTATATGAATTACGCACTTTTAAGAGTATATCAGTATTTAAATTTTTAAGAATTTTTAGAATTAACCTAATAATTTTCAAAGTTTAAAAATAACTCGGACACTTTCAGCTTATAATATTTTTATAGATTTAATTATCAATATTTTAATTAAGATTAAATAGTAACGTTACCAAATATCGGTTAATATATTACCGATATCTTAATCTATCTTGTACCTTTAATATTGCGTTAGCGAAGCAGTGACGTAGACTATTATTACTGTATTAGTATTCTTATGGTGATTCGGAAATCGAAACAAATAAAAATGTTATGGTAGAATTAACTGTGTCCAAATATATATACATCTGAATGCTGTTATAAAAATATTTATTACTCGAGTCTGCGTTCATCTAACGTGGCGTTCAAGAAATGAACGAGTGCCTGGATTTTATTGGAACATTTAAGTGATTCTCTATGAAAACGTCTACGAAAATAAGATCCACGTCAATAACTAATAAAACAATAGGTCGATATCAAAGCGTTCTGGCAATAAAAATCTACGTCAGTCACCTGCTATATTCAAACAGCCCTACCCACGCAGCGGCCAAAGCAAAATATACTAGGCCTAGGCGACAGCGACGCCAAAGAAATTAAATGGAGTAGATTTTAGAGCTAGTTAGTAACTGCAATATTTATTTGTTTTAAATAAAAATGGCATAATTTTCATGTCTTTTTAGTAATATTCTTTGACAACGTAGGACCGTGTCTGACATGATACACATTCGTGGTATTGTTATTTGATTTCTCTCCATCTTCAATTAAATTTTTATTTGTCATTATGCAAAAATGGGCATGTCGAGGATCCCACGTATTTAATGAGATTATTATATTGCTATTTTGCCCTGTCTCTTGATAGAAGGAAGAAGTCCTTCTACTGCACATATCATTAGAAGCTATTTAGGATTGTTCGAATTCTTACTGACTTTATGACGTAAGTAGCTCAGATTATGCTGATAACGAGCTGTTAATACCTTTTTTGTTTATTACCAGATCAATTATGTTCGATAGCAATTTATCGTTTCCGCAACGGTGCTAATACTTCGTTTCGAACATACTTCTACTCGGATGCAGTAGCACACGGAAAGATATAGCCTACCATGAAAAAAAGTTTGCTTCTTCGTATCCTGTCTACAGTTGTAGCCGTATAGGCAACGCCTAGGGGAGATCCGGCTTTTCGAGAATTTTAAAGACATCATGTGAAGAATTGGTCTATATATCAGTTACTGACAATTAGATGGTTCGAAATGTTAAACGCCATTATGTCCATGTAATTTTATAAAATCTTCATCATCATCATTTCAGCCTTACACTAGTCCACTGTTGAACATAGGCCTCCCCCATAGATAGCTACAAAAGTTTGTAGCTCTCATTTTGGGGGGAATTTTGCCATAGTACTCAGATGTTCCAGGAAGATGCTGCTGTCCATCTTATAGGTTTTTATTCTCCCTCTGTCGACTTTTACGAAACCCACAGGATGAGATGGGGTGGTAGATTCTCTTAAGCCGCTACCACAATATCTTAGACCCTTTAAAATTTTGGAAATTTCTCGGTATCAGGAAGGATTTTTTAATAGACTGGTATCATAGATCACTTGCTTTGGACACTATTACATATAAATTATCACTTTAACATTAGTTCATAAACAATCGCTTCGGTGGTTTCTAAACCACCTCTTCAGATTCTTTATTTTACATTTTCACCGATGTTCGCTAACGACTGTGTTAGAATTTTAATCTAACTGTGACTGTCAATACAAAATAATTAATTGCATTCACTTTTTCTATAAATTACTCAGTGCACTCAATGAGTATTCGAACCAGGGGAAACACGGCTTTATTCATAAAAATTATCACTTTACTTTTTCCATCATTAGATCCTTTAAGACTGTTCAGAAACAATAGCTTCAATGGGTTCTAAACCAACTCTTCAGATTTTTTATTTTACATTTTCACCGTTGATCGCTGTTAGTGTTAGCCATCTACCAGCAATCACGAATCATATAAATTATTCAGTGGACTCAGGTCAGAATTTGAACCATTGGAAACACGGTTTTGTTTAACCACCTCACAAATTTCCTATTCGTTTATTGCTTTAATAATTTATCGCCCACTTTCTATTCGTCTTTATCGTTCTAAAGTACAAGAGGGAGTCATCCATAAGAAAACCTCAGTCAAAACAAAATAACCTACAGATCGTTGTCATCTGCCAGATTGAACTGGGATTGATCAACCCAGATTGAAAACTTTTAATAGTATCGTATAACAATGTGATGCAAATAAAGCTCTTAATAAGAACTCGCTTAAAAATGGTTCAAGATATATTATCTAAAGAAATCCGACGAATTCGAATTCTTTAAATTCCAATCTAATCTTAAGCCGACAGACGTGCTCGTTAACGGCTAAGAAGAAACTCTTTGTCGTATCCCCCTCATTTTCAGAGCACTCCCCTTGTTGCCTCATTTAGTATTGGAATATCTCGTAACGTACAGTTTCGCAGTCACTGGGCAGGAAGGCCTCTTAAAAGCTTGGCAAGCACTGTAGAGCGTGATAGTATTTCAAGCCAGCGCACCCCTTGCATCTTTAAAAGGTGCAGAATCGGTCTCATGCAGAACAGTTCCGACCTCTGCGCCTCATTCAACCAACAAAACAGCTCGAATCGTGGACGACCAGGTTCTTCCGATCGGTTTGATCCAATGACTTTGTGGACCAATACGACTTAAGGACTTTCTAGAAAAGAGCCTACTTTTAAGTTCGGCAACAGATTCGCAATTCCTGTGGTTTGCAGCGTTGCTCATGGGCGGCGGTGATCACATACCATCAATCAGGTGGTACATACTAAGTAATTCCTCTTTCTTGTTTTATATTATAATTATTTAGATATTTATATATATTATTCACGAAATTCAATTTCGTTATTTAAGTTAAATGTGAAATGATGGTGAAAAGCACCCTTCAGGTATTTTTCACCATCCGACGAGTAACCCTAGGAACAAATTAATTCTTGTTTCATTATAAATCTCGTGTTAGATAAAAGCTAATAAAGTTATTGCTGAACAAGGGAAACAACTTGTAATTAAGAATAATAACAACTTTTAAGACTTTAGCAGCGATTTGTATAAAAAACATAGGAAACATATTTTGGTGAGCACCACACATGTTGCGTAAAATCTAAATCAACATTTCCAGGATTTAGCGCCCGAATGAGAAGAATGCAGCAATAAGAGAGGTAATAACTTTGCATGTGAAGAAACTATTCGCAGAAACGTCGGCAGACATTAACGTGCGAAAGTGCTCACGTCCACCTGACCTATTTACTACCTCAAGTGTTTATTTTTATGTAGAATGTGGTGAGATAATTTAGATCAATACATCTATAGCGATATTTATGTTTTAATCGAAAACTTGAATGTACCTAAAGTATACTCGATATTTTGTAGCAATACATAAAGAGGTGTGTTGATCTCGTAATCATTTACTGTATTTGTTTTCAAATATTTAAGGATTGTTATTGTATGGATAATTGTAGCCTTTTTTAATATTTTGCGTTAAATACCCTAATACGATTATTTGACGATTGACGATTACAGGGGAAAAAAAACGGATGGAAGGAGAGGATGGCACCATATAATGCATATCTCTATATAGTTAATAGAATCAGGCGTAAAAAAAAGTAAATCTATTATATAATCTGGTGGCGGTATTGGTTTTGTTGTGCACGCTGTTGAGGGAGGGCGGGTGGTGCTCATAAAAACTCGGTAAAATTTAAGTTTCAGCCTATAAATGTCCCACTACTGAGCACAGGCCTCCTCTCATTTGTGACAGGGTTTTGGAGCTAGGAAGAATCCGCCACGCTGCTCCAATGTGGGTTGGCGGACTTCACATGTCTTCGAAATATTTTTTATTTCTCAGACATGCAGGTTTCCTCACGATGTTTTCCTTCACCGCCGAGCACGTGGTAAAATCAGCACTTAAAGTTGCAATTAACAATTTTAGTGGTGCCGGCACCGGGAATCGAACCCAGGTCACTCGCGTACTATGAAATTTACAGCGAGCGCCTAGCCCCTGAGCTACCACGGCTCTAGGTAATACACATATACACAAAAATATACAAAAGCTAGATAATATACACCATTTTACATTTTTGCATACGGATCTTAGAAAATTAACTTTCTCTCCTTTGCTTATCTTTATGCTGCATTTGCCAAGTGTAACAACTATGGCATATTATTATATGACATTGGATTATAACTAGCTGTAATAATACTCTCAGAAACTTTGTTAACCTGCGTCCGGTTTTTTTGTATCAATCATTTAGTATATCAGGTGTACTACAACTGACTGTTTATGATGGGCAGAGTTATATAGAGTTAGTGGTGGGCAGAGACCACACCTGTGGCCCACTTTTCGCCCCCGCAGGTAAAATAGGACATGGGGTAGGGAAATGGGAAATTTGGTAAGGAACTATAAGGTGGTTTACCATCAGAGAAGGAGCAGTCCTTCTGCATCTTTGTTTGTCGGCTGTCTCCTACAGTAGCTCGTGAGGCCGGGAGTGGCGCTTACTCGATAATCTATCATATTTTGCGTACAATGCATTAACATTTCCTCATACACTTATGGGCTATCCGAGTACTATAAGTATGGGCGGTGCTACATTGTCGTTGAAAATACTTTAAAAAATGCTACCTTAAACAAAATCCGGCCGAATGTGTGCGGACCACGCATAGTGAAGGGTTCCGTAATGGGGTATAGCGGGTAACCGAAAATATTCCAAATAAAATATATCTCAAAAACTTAACGTCCCTACGACATACCATATTAAAACCAATTTTCATTGAAAGTGTTTTCTAGGTTCTAACACCTTAAATTGTTTCAGAATTTTCCACTGCAAAGAATCGCATATCTCAACTATTGCTTTAAATAATATGCTTACTTTGAAACTGATCATTTTTCAAAACCTACTAACGACACCTCACACGCTAATGTGCACAAAATTTTTTTTAAGTTACTTGGGTGGTGTGCCACCACTACTTTTTTATTTCATTACACATTTGAATACCGGCTCATAAAAACACCTTCCTTCATAATTTTATATATAAGTATAGAACTGCCGATACCACAGTATAAAACTGCCAATAGTCGCCAAGTAAGATGGCTGTGACATACGCACATACGGACAGGACGAAACTATAAGGGTTCCGTTTTTACTAAGGGACCCTTAAAAATGTGTGTTGTGATTGAATTGTGTTTCATATGTGTGAGTCATAACTATAACACGATTTTGGTGAAACTAAAACCGATAGTCTTCTATAATTTTTTAACCACTGAGTTCAAAGGAAATGTAGCAATCAATCTTTCAACGGTGCCCAAGAAATAAAATTCGTGCTAAGAGTTCCCATTCCTCGGTGTCGGTCAAACAATGAGTAGATAAAACATTAATTATTTCGCCCGAAATACGTTGTTTATCCTGAGAATATTGCGTCTACAAATACTATAGAAAGTTTATATGTGAGTTTTATTTCCTAAAGTGCAGCGTGTCATGAAGTAATCAGCAGGAAGTTGCATTGCATTGCAATTGAAGTTGCCAGTTTTGTTCTACGATTGAGCGGTAAATCACCATAAATCATGCATGTCAAAATGTTTGCTCTGTTCCATACAGTGGCGGGGGCGGGTGTCGATGCATAAACAAAGCGAATTTGTTTCCAGTCAGTTATTAAACCCAATTGATTTCATTCCAACATGAATGGATTTTATGCAACATTAAATCGGCTCCAATCTTCGCTTCAGATTGTCAGTTGGATGCTCAGATTTAAGGTTCAGTATATGTTAATATCAGATGGTGGTAGGATTCCTATGCAGTAGTCCCTGTAGGTACCTACCTACCTACCTACCCTAGGGCCAGTTATTCTGCCGTGAAGCAGTAGTGTGCAAACATTGCTGTTTCGGTTTGAAGGGCACTGTGAGCTAGCGTAATCACTGGGCATATGAGACTTAAGAATCGACGTCTCAGGGTGATGGGCACAGTGTGGTGTCACACAGAAATTTTCTGGGTGACACAGCATTTGTTATGGGCAGGATGTTGCACTTGCCATCAGGTGAACGTTTTGCTCGTTTCATCACTATGTCCAATAAAAAAAAAGGATACTGTTTATTATAATCATATAGTATTGCTGCCGTGTGGTGGCGGTTTAAGTATCTACCAACCCATCTGACCTAGTGGGTGTCCGTCAAAGTCAACAGAGGGAAAATGAAAACCAGGAGATGGGCAGCAGCTTCTTTCTGGAACAAATGAAGAAATAAACTGCGGTTGCCGACCCGCCTGCCAAGCGAAGCCAACTATGGCGAAATCCCTCCAAAATGGGAGCTACAAATTTTTGTGGCAACATATGGGGGAGACCTATGTTCAGTAGTGGACTAGTGATAGGCTGTAATGATGATGATATGGTATTGGCAGGAAATCAAGTGAATAGGGCTCTGCAAAACTTTATGAGTAGCCAGAACATATCTAAAACGGCACGACTGGCTGAACTGGGTTCTGGTCCCGCCCTTATGTTTGGTGAATGCTGGGTCTTTCAAAAGAAGCATGAAAGTAAGATTAATGCTGTGGATATGAGAAGGTCAAGAAGTACAGTTGGTAGCTTACAAAGTGACAAACAGCGTGATAAGTGTCACCCAGAATATTTCTGTATGACACCACACTGCCGCCCGTCACCCTGAGACATCAGTTCTAAGTCTCAAATGCCCAGTGATTACTATGCTTGCACACTACTACTTCACGGCAGAATAACTGGCCCTGGGGTGGTACCTGCCTAGACGGATTCCTGCATAGGAATGCATAGGAAAATGTCGTGACAAAGACAGAGAAAGAGATGAGTAGATGTTTTTTTTAAGTATTCACCGCCTCCCATATACCTGATTTGTACTTAGAGAGGATGAATAAAAGAAGATCAAGAACGAAACAGATTTATGAGGCGAGTGTGAATGGGAACACCGGTAAGAGTCGACTTAGGCGTACGTATCACGATAAGATCGGAGACCTTTTGACGAAAGGTCACGTTAAAAGTACCCGCAACCGACGAGCGAGTATGAAAACGCTAATGAAAGTAGAAGAAGCGAAAGATGTGTGTCAGGATCGCAGCAAATGGAAAGATTTGGTCTCTGCCTACTCCAATAGGAAAGAGGCGTGACTGTATGTATGTTTATTATAATACATACATACATAAGATCACGACTGTATCCCATAAGGGGTAGTCAGAGACTGGGCATTCACTGCATGGCAACAGATGACTGCCACAATCCACGTTTCACCAAAAACAATATACTGCACTTGGTGTGATAGGTGGTGAGCCCATCGCCACCATGCGCTGTTGGGTGCACAGTGCAGTTTAATTCCTTACTCGCCTTTTACGAGATCCATTGGAAGAGATGGAGTGGTTGTATTCTTTTAACGAGCCGCCACCACACGGCTAAGCCGCCACCACACGGCTTATTATAATAAATATTGATTTTATTAGACGATAGATTTCATCAGTTAATTATTTATATTAGTACAATCAAAACACAAAAACAGAATCTGCCAACCAGTCTCATCCAGTCAGTGCCGCAAGAGTCGACTGATAGAAATTTCTGAAAAATCTTGCGATAGGCGTTCTTCATGACTTTCGATAAGTGGCGGCTTACAACTCAAATACATACGCCGTTGATGGGCAGCAATATCTAAGGCTGCACGTCTGGTCCTGCTATAATTAAAAACGCGGAGATTACGGCGAATTCTTCCCTTCGTAATACACAAAAATATATTTGCTGTAGGTAAAAATCCTTACAGTGGCTTACACGTGTAACATTTAGCTTTCCATTTCTAATCGCTTCGCAAAAGCTCCGTTCGTTGGAACAGTCGTGACATCTGGAATGTGACCAATCACGTTGACCATTAAGAAAATAATTTACTTTGACCGTAGGTATATCCGAGTAATAAATTTAAAGTACGCATCGTAAAAAAACAATGTAATTGGGGCGAACCAAGAGAAACCGTTTAATAACTCGCGGTTTATTTATTGTTGGGCCATAACTATAAAGCAAGACCGCATCCGCAGTCATAATTTTATAATTAATGACAGCAACTACCGATTATCCATTCATTTACCTATAGATTTTTTATTATTTCAGTTAACTTGACAATGTCTTGAAATAGATGACATTCTTAAAATAAAAAGGAGTATTTTTTCCTGGCCGAATTTCGAACTCCGGCGAAGACTTCCGAATATTGTCGGGAAGCTATCAACGCAGGAGATATAATGCAACAAGTGTACGCGCTAGAAAAAAATTCCTCACTTCTACAAATACTTCTCCACATTCTAACCTTCCCGAGCCCGATGTAACGTTCGTGCGATAACGCGGTGGTAGGCTAGGATGCAGTGTAAGAGAAACGGGGACAATTAAAACACACCCAGAATCGAAGGCAACATTTATGGTAAAAAGAAAATGTGGGTGTAAATATATCGCTTGTAACTTAGTACACGAGACAGAAGTTAAACTTATATATATTAGAAATTAAATAAAATATAAATAAAGATGAATTATCAAAAATATCATTCACATGCCATGTATTTTTCTGCCCTAAAGCATTAAGTCCACTTGTTAACTTTATTTTAAAGTGTTATACAATAAAGTATTAATAAATAAATAACAGAGTCAGTAAAGTAACAGCCTATAAAGGTCCCACTGCTGAGCACAGGCCTCCACTCATTTCATGATAGGGTTTTGGAGCCGGGAAGAGTCCGCCATGCTGCTCCAATGCGGGTTGACGGACTTCACATGTCTTCGAAATGTTTATTATTCCTCAGACATGCAGGTTTCCTCACGATGTTTTCGTTCACCGCCGAGCACGTAGTGAATCGGCACTAAAACTTGCAATTAACAATTTTAGTGGTGCCAGCACCAAAGTGATCACCTCTGCCCTTAACATCCGCAATACCAGAGGAATTCGGGTAGCGTTGCCGGCCGGTAGGCTCTTTTCTTGAAGGTTACGAATTCGTAAGAGTCCGGAAAAACCGCTGGCGGCAGCAGATTCCACAAAGTTGTCGTGCGTGGCATAAAATAACAAATACGAGTAGGTTAGTAGAAAAACTATTACAGTGCAACTGTAGACGTAGCTTAAAATAAACGATGTTAAAAACTATAAAGACAGGAATAAACATGGTAACATCATCATTTCAGCCCATCATTAGTCCACTGCTGAACATAGGCCACCCCCATAGATTGCCACCAAAGCTGCATTTGTAGCTCTCATTTTGTTGGAATTTTGCGACAGTTGCCACGCTTGACAGACGGGCTGGACCGCAGTTTATTTATTCAGATGTTCCAGACGTGCCTTAGGCGTTTTCTATTGTCGCTACAAACTTTTTTAGTTTTAATCTAAACTAATATTATAAAGAGGAAAGATTTGATTTTTTATGTTTGGTTGTAATGATTTAATTTAAGATTTCTCCTATATACAACTACATTATCACCGACTAACATGAGTTATATTTCATTTAAAAAAAAATCTGAGATTCCTACGAAAATTGCTATGATGTAATTCAAGGTATCAAAATTTACTGAAAAAAGTCATTATTTGGCGTGCGCTGCAAAAACCTATTAATGATAAAGAAAAATATGTACTACATTTTCATAGTACTCATCACTACTCACAAAAAAGTCCGCGAGGCTATATGTCTAACTATTATAGTTAAGTCACAATAACCGCTTTTTGTTCAAATTAGTCTATCAAAACGCGGGTAGAATCGAAAGATGATGACATTCGTATCATGATATTAATCCTTATCCTAAAAAATAGTTTCATAGTCAAGGTTGATTATGTACATGTAAAGTTCTCTTTAAATTATTCGAATCGGACCTATCGTTTAGAAGTTACGATAAATATAATAATGCTAAAAGTAAGAAAAATGCCGCTGTGTGAGAGAACAGCCCTACGCTCGCCCGCGCTACTCGCGACCGACTAAGATGTATTAATTACTTACTTAATCATATTATTTTTTGTGAACTAGAAACAATTGAATGGTGGTTTGTAATTTTAATTATATATTTTCTTTTATTTAAAACTTTAAAACGCTGTTTAAAAATTACAGCGTCCGCGGTCTCTCGAACGCCGCGCCGCCGCCCGGCTTCATGCAACTTGGGCATCATGGAGGTGCGCGGCTCCTTTTGCGCAGCGGTCGAGAGCGGTCGTTTTATTTTGCTACCACGACATCAAATATTGGCTATATTTCATGGCTTATGTTCCCATAAATAAAATATTATTTTGGTAAAATAACGTAATTTTATCTGACCAGCTGCAGAGCCGCCGAGCAGAATAGTCCCTACAAAAATGTTAGTGTAAGGAATTGTGGTTGTTCTATTTGTCCAAATAAAGCACCAATTTAATATCTATCTACCCGTGCGAAGCCGGGCGGATCGCTAGTTTTGTATATGATGTTTCATGTTAAAAATTGAAGGAGCGTTATGAGACGTTCGCTATTGGATTTTCCAAGTTTTTAAAATGAATGAAAGTTAAAAGACATTACCTTAAAACTAACTACTATGTTAACTGCTTTAATAAGTGAGGATGCGCTAGTAATTAGAACCATTCGTCAAAAATAAATGGACGTGTATACTCAACGAAGAGATGCGTTTAACATAATAACTAGCTGATGCCCGCGACTTGGATATAGGTTTTTTAAATATCCTGTGGGAACTATTTGATTTTCCGTGATAAAAATTAGCCTACGTCCGTCTCCAGGATGCAAACTATCTCTGTACCAAATTTCATCAAGATCGGTTTAGTGGTTGAACCGTGAAAAGTCAACAAATAGACAGAGGGACATTATAATTTCGGTGATGTAATTGCTGTTAGCCTTTTAAGCTTTTACAGCTTCATCGGATACTGTGCTCACGGGCCAGGGGCCCGCGTGCCAGGTTTGGTTTGACCCAAACATAAATACTTAAATAAACTCCTACAAAAACCTCGAAATTCGGACTGTGTCCCGTTCGCTGCCTGCTTCCGCGATTTCGAATAGTTCCTTTCACATTTATAATATTAGTATGGATGTGTTAATGTCTACATTAAGGGTATATATTTAAAATGATTGTGAAAAAAAAAACTAGTATTATGAACAAATATTTATTCATCACAACAAAACCTAATTTGCCTCGCACTAACGAAAGTTTATTATAAGTTCTCTTAGGATACATTATAATAATCACTATAAATACAGTAGAGGAGTTTAACACTAAACGTACCGACATATATATATATATATATAGACTTTTAGAAGATAGTATGGCAATTAAACATCAAAAGTCAATATATAAGTTTTTTATATAAGTTTGAAGATACAAACTGATGACAATTTAAACAAAATATGTTATTGATTATTACAAAATCCTACTTTTAACAATTTTGATTAAAGTCTCAAAAGCGGTCATTTGACCGTTCTGGTAGGTTAAGTGTTAAATAACTGTACTGCGTAGTGTGATATCAAAATAGTGTCATGCAAATATAGCTGGCGATGCACTTCTTAAGGATTCACTATGTACGTTTCTTTGGACGACCAAACATTTGACAAATTATGCGCAAATTCACGATTTTACTTTTTTGTGTAACAGCAGTAATAGCAAGCTTCCTGATATAAGAGCACCGCTCCTGAAACATAAACGACGTGTTTTATGAGTTTATTTATGTAGATTCCGTGTGGCCTAGTGTTCAGAGTAATTCTATGCCGAAGGTCTAGGTTCGAATCCCAGCCGAATCCAAAATTTTTGCTGAAACACAAATTGTTGGCTTTCGGGTCTATATATTATGTTGTGACATATTATGTGGGAACAGTGAGAGTTACGCATTTATAATATTAGTTTGAAGTATATCTACATATAGGTATTTATATAACGCATAGGTGCAGATAAAGTATCAATAATCATTTACAGAATTATCTTAACATGATGCAGATAAAACAGAAGTGTCGGTTCGTGAGCTCCTAATTTTTTCGTTTTAGATTTAAATTTCTATATTTGTTCTATATTTTTTTCTCTATTTTTTTAATCTTACGTTAATAAAATCTATCAGTCTGTCTGTCCCGCTGAATTTATCTCAAAAACTACTGATGACATTTACATAGAATTTGTACACATTATGCATAGTACTATAGTAGGTTACTCTGGCATCAATTGAGTATTTCTTTCATATTAATAACTTAAACAACAGCAATGTGCAAACATTGCTGTTTCGGTTTGAAGGTCATAGTGAGCCAGTGTCTTAACACAGGGACTTAATTTTTTTTTAGTAAATGATAAAAAACGGGTCGCATCGAGTCATCTATAGTGCGAGCAATGACTCCATAATGCATTTGTTTGCCAGTATGAGCTGAAGTTTGGTGTGGGAGTAAGTTAATATTGCATGTTGCAAGTGTACTGTAAATAGAAAAAAATCCTAATGAAACAGTTTATGCAGTAATTTAAAATTGTCATTTTATGTTCTCTTTACAAAGCGTTTATTATTTATTGTAAATATAAATAAAGTAGCGTAAAGATATTGAATGAATTCATTGTGTTAAAAATTATCCATAATAGGTCGGGGAAAAAGTATTTTCGCATATAATAAACCTGTAATAAAATCGCTTAGGCTGTACTATTTGTATTTGTATTTGATGACATTCAAAAGGTGACATTTAAAAAAAAAGAAACAAATTAATAAAATGTTGTTTCCAGCTATTTTTCTTTTGTTTTTCTTACTGTCAAAATGAGTTTTGACCTAATGCAGTGTCAGTAAGAGTAGCTTCAAATTTGGTTTAAGCGTTTTCAATCCGGGAATTTTGATGTCAAAGATGCACCTCGCTCTGGTCGCCCTGTTACGGATAAAATGGACGCCATTTTTGCAAAAGTGAAGCAAGATCGGCATATCAGTAGTTACAACATAGCTGAAGAACTGGGAATAGACCATAAAACAGTTTTGACACGTTTTAAAAAAGCTGGCTACATATAAAAGATATTTGGGTGCTACACGAGCTCACTGAAAGAAACCTAATGAACCGGGTACTCATTTCCGATTCTTTATTTAGTCGTAATGAAGCCGGACCGTTTTTGAAGAGATTGACAACTGGTGATGAAAAGTGGATCACGTACGGTAAGAACGTGCGAAAAAAGGCGCGGTCAAAGGTCAGTTAGGCTTAGTCGCTTAGTCTAACAGACTGTGACAAAACCCGGGTTAACTCGCAATAAGGTGATGCTGTATGTATGGTAGGATTGGAAAGGCGTTGTTCATTATAAGCTTTTACCGCCGGGCAGAAATATTGATTCGGATCTCTACTGCCAACAACTGATGTCAATAAAGCAAGAAGTTGAGAGAAAGCGGCCGTAATTTATCAATAGAAAGGGTGGTCTTTCATCACGGCAACGCTAGGTCACACACATATTTAGCCACTGAGCAAAAATTAAGAGTTTGGTTGGAAGGTGTTAATGCATTGGCCATATAACCCTGACCTTAAAACTACAGATTTCCACCTGTTTCGGTCCATTCAGAATTCTTTAAGTAGTGTCAGGTTAACATCAAGAGAGGACTGCCAAAACTACTTGTCGCGTTTTTTTTTCAGAAGTCCCAAGATTTCTACAACAACGGGATCATGTCACTACTTTCAAGATGGCAAAAAGTCATCGGACAACATGGCATATTACTGTAATTAAATATAAATAAACTTGGAAAAAAAATGTGTTGAGTTTTCATATAAAATGAAACTTCCTCAACCTAATTATTGAATTACTTTCATATTGTTAACGTTCCATTGTTGAGCTTATGAATGAAACGTGAGAAACGTGACGTGTCGAGTGGTGAACCACGTCGCCGCCATTTTGATACGAGTGAAGAAATTCTTACTCCCCATTGCGTTCCCACGAGTAATATAGTGACAGCAATGCATATTATGGTATTATTCTGTACGAATAAAGGTTGTCCGTACTATACCTTAGTCGCCTCTTACGACACCTCGGTAGAAAAGAGGTAGGTGCTATTCTACTCTTCCGGACACCTATCGGATAAAAAGTTGATGCAATTGTAATGTTTGTCTAGGCAAACACTAGACAAACATTGCAATTGGAAAAGCTCACTAAGATTTCATTTGTAAGAAACTAAATTGATTCGTGTTTGCCCTAAAACGTCTGTGAAGAACAGCTAGCCAAAAACTGCTCTGTCCGGGCTATTGCGTATCCAAAGTGAAGGTCACTTATAAACGTTTTGAACGATTATCTATAATATAAATGTTTTCATACTAGCTATGATTTACATTTAACAAAAATGACGATTAATTTCATATCACGTCTTTGGATGCGTAATAGTCCCATATTTTGGTTGTTGTTTCGATATTAAGATAAGGTCTTCTAACCTTGGTAAATTCTACTTATATCAAAACAGCCAACGTAAAAGAAAAACATCTTAGAGTGGTTTGTGAAGTTTGACCACTTATATCTTTTAAACGACTATTCCATATGTTAAGATTACTACAGTCTTTTTACCCACATAAGAGGGCAGAGGCTTCTCATGGCCTACATTTCGGCCGCCATTTTGGTCAAAAATTCTTACTCCTCATTGCGTTCACACGAGCAATATAGTTACAGCATTGCATATTATAGTGTTAGTCTGCACGAATAAAGGCTGTCCGTACAATACCTTAGTCGCCTCTTACGACACCTTGGTAGGTAGAGAGGTAGGTACTATTCTACTCTGCCGGACACCTATCAGCACTTATTACTTACATTAGCAGGTATATATTTCTAAAATTGTCTGTTTTGTTAGAGAAAATGCATTTTTCTTAAGCAAATAGTCAGGACAGTCTCAATTCAAGGGTAAATTATAGAGACACAACAAAGCCACAAATGCCAAGTTATAGAACTAACTTGTGCAAAAAAAACTGCTACATGATGTCAAAAAAGTGTTAAAAAATGTTATTCCAAAATCAATAAGAGAGTTGATTATGGATTTTTTTTTATTGGAGTAAATGACGAAAGGACCAAAACGTACACCCGATGGTAAGTGCAACGTCTGCCCATAACAAATGCTGTGTCACCCAAAACAATTCTGTGTAGCACCCCACTGCGCCCGTGATACTGAGACATTAGTTCTTATGTCTCATGCCCAGTGATTACACTAGCTCTCAGTGCCCTTCAAACCGAAACACAGTAAAGTTTGCACACTACTGCTTCACGGCAGAACAACTGGCCCCGGGGTGGTACCTCCATAGACGGATACCTGCATAGGAACCCTACCACCAGTATTAACTGTTACTTAAAAAAATATTGTTGGTTGTTCTATGATATAAAGGAATTTGTTTAATTATTTAAGATTTTGACTTGATCTGCATCTGCATATTATACATGTTTATTATAAAGTATATGACATTGATTTTATTACTTTCTGATTTTATTAATTTTTTTTTAAATTCTTAAGCATTTTATTGATTTTGAATCGAATTCTAATGTCATAGCCATACAAATAAGTCCTTTTATATATTTTTACATTTTCATGTTTGACTTCTGCTGACGAAATATGTTACTAAACACATAACATACTTAACAACTTTGTACGTACCATAGTTCTGCAAATAAATGATTTCATTTAGTTGCATGCCTCTTCTCATTTTTGAGAGAGGTTTGGAGCCTAGAAGTGACCTCGCAGTTTGATGATGATATTTTTATTTCTCCGACACGCAGGTTTCCTCGCGTTGTTTTTTTTTTACCGAGCACATGGTAAATTAGCATTTAAGACAGCAATTAATAATTTACAAGACGTCGCCATTGGGAATTGAACCCGACAATGATATTTAACAGCATGTTTACATTGATAATGGTTCTAAAAAAAAAGAACTTCCAAAATTAGATAAATATCCAAATACAAATACTGTATTGTCACCGTGTAATTCCATGTACCAAAAATAAATAAGTACATCGGGTATTTACCAAATTGCGATGCGACCAGCCGCGGAAAACCGGCTTGCATTAAAAGTCGATATTCTGTAATCCCGGCTTTTCCCGAATTGCTTCAAGATTTTGTCCGCTCTGAAATAGTTTTGTTTAAATAAAAATCCACATGATTTTAATTTAATAAAAACACGTACTCGTAATACATCCAAAATTGTGCCTATAATGTGTATCAAATGTGGGATGGAGCTTTAAATATTTATAAGTAAATATTAAGAAACAAATTACAAAAGAAATATTACTGGTAGTATAAACAATTACAAAAAGAGAAGAAAAAACTAAACAGTTCCTTTTTAATTAAAATAATGTTTTTTAAAAAAATAAGAATATCCAAAAAATAATACTAATTTCTTTTGCTTCGTTATTTTTGAGTTTACTTAAAAGTTTTTGTGGGTTGATTTATCACGAGGGGAAAAACCCCAGAAACCGACACATTGACGTCATTTCGGATTTTTACCTCATACTTACGTTGATAATTTATTTGCGTCCAAGGGACATATGAAAATTGTTTTAATTACCGCTTACGTCAGACTTACGTGAATTGCGTGCCAGTCGCAACGAGTGCGGCGCGGCTGCCGTAAGGTTTTACGTCGACGGATCCAAAAGCGGCCAGCGCGGCCGCCACCTGTACAACAATCGGTACAGATATAAACGAGCCACTCCTGGGCTAACAATGCCATTGTAAGTTCTATCTATAACCGACGCGACAGACATCTCTACATCTCCGCGCCGCAGTGACGGTGACATTCGTTCCGAGACAGTATTTATATCTTAACCTTAAATCAACCTTGACAGTGGCATGAAAAATGACTTCGTGCGCTTCAGTAATCAAACACCCGTTGGCGTTTTAAGAAAGTCGTCCTAGAGCGAAAATAAAGCTCTTTCCGAGTGACACTTGGGCATTATCAATCTGTTTTAACTAGCAACGGGAAGTATGTGTGTGGGTGTGTGAGATTGTGCATGTGTGCGTTGGATAGACCGCTGGCGGTACGCCAAATGTCAGCAGATTTTCCAACGGGCATGTTTGTCAAACACAGTGTCGGCGTGTTGTTCCGATTTCAAACGAATCCAAACATTATACGTATCTGTGTTCGCAGCTGGAATGCGTTACGGCTCTCCAACGGCTGGGGCGACAATTATTACTACCATAACCGTTCCCTAACATAATGGTTGCTAAATTTGGCTCGGGGGATTGAGACAACGCGGACGGATTCAAGCGTGTTTACGATGTAAAACGAAAATAGTATCATCTCGAGCTCCTTATGCAACGTCTTTATCCTGCCAGATTTAGTGTAAACTTTGTGATGGTTATTGGCCAATACGTTTTGCCAAGGTTGCAGAGTGAGCGTATGCCGCTGCCGTTTTGTATGCACTATTATTAGGTGCTCGAGAAGAAATTATTATGATATCTGGTAACTATCTTTGCGATATCTACTAATAGAATTGCATCGCACCTTTTCGATGTTTATAATTCGCTCCTTAACTGATTTGATGTGCAACAAGCCCGGACGGTGCGTAGGCGGATCATTTTCGACGAGGCTCTGAAATATAAATAATAATCTAATACACTATATCACTACAATATAATACAAAACACACACACAGGGACACAGGGATTGTTGATTGCTGAACATGCTGAGATGTACAATGAAATAATAAGTTTGTTCCAAAGTTGCTGTTGCGTGGAAGTGTTCTTCTGAACAAGACACAAATAGTAGTTATGGTAGTAGAATCCGTCTAGGTAGGTACCACTGCAGGGCCAGATAGTCTGCCGTGAAGTAGTAGTGTGCAAACATTACTGTGTTTTGGCCTGAAGGGCACTGCTAGTGTAAATACTGGGCGTTAGAGACTTAAGAATTGATGTCTCAATGGGCGCAGTCTTGTGCCACATAGAAATGTTCAGGGTGACACAGCATTTGTTATGGGCAGACGTTGCACTTACCATCAGGCTTAGCTCGTCTCGTCGCATTCTCCTATACAAAAATAAATAAGTTATTCGACATGGCAAATTAATGAAATTTTTAAAACGTTTTTTTTTATGATTTTGTACATAGATTTGTTCACACATGGTAGAATACCAAAAGCACTGATGCCGAACGACTTAAGCATAGCATTATAATTTTTTCAAGGCTCCGGACATTAGTCAAAAGAAGTCTTAAGCCGAGATATCGAAACCAGAAAGGAAGAGATCCAAACTAAGAAAACAGGGTTCTAAAGGCTATAGGCAAAGTCTAGAATTGAATAAAACTAGCGGTCCTGATTGTATATCAGTAAGCAATCGTTTTTAAAATTTGTGCAAAATTTCATTTTAATCGAACAACGGAAAGTGGGTCAAATTTAACTTGTAAGATTATTACCCCCAGACAGATACTGGTACCGGTGAAACTAAATAGAAGCTTGTAAATAAACTTTCACATTACAGAATACTCGTATCTTCTGGTCTTTGAATTGTTATAAATGGATGTCCGTCTTGAGTCAAAAGTGTTGTATTAATCCTGGTGTTCCTCAGAAGTCTATTCTTCTTGTAATACTCTTTTTGTTGTATATTGAAGATTTGTTTATTACAGGTATCTTTGAGTACGATATAATACAACGCTCATGTTATCAAGGACCATGTATGATCTAATAGGGAATATATGGTGGAGCGTATGAATATAAATATAAAGGCGAAAATATAATGATTAAATAAGAGAATGCAATAATATGAGTACCATCTCAACTTCAAATAGGTCTACCCCAGTTACGGACCATTTGTTGCAATAGTTGCACCCTATTTTTCTTTGCTTCCAAAGCGACAAATAGTGTGAACTATTTGTCGCTTTTTGAGTAGTAGTGGAAGCAAGACACAGAAACTCTTCTGTTGGTGTATCTGGGACTCGTATCGTGGGATCGTTATTAATACGAAGTGATTTTTGTCGGCCGTGTGGTAGCGGCCTAAGAGAATCTACCACCCCATCTCATCCCGTGGGTGTCGTAAAAGTCGACAGAGGGAAAATGAAAACCAGGAGATGGGCAGCAGCGTCTTGCTGGAACATCTGAATAAATAAACTGCGGTTGCCAACCCGTCTGCCAAGCGTGGCAACTATGGCAAAATCCCCCCAAAACGAGAGCTACAAACTTTTGTAGCAACTATGGGGGAGGCCTATGTTCAGCAGTGGACTATTGATAGGCTGAAACGACGACGACGACGACGATTTTTGTTCCGAGTGGTGGCGTCTTAAGAGAATCTACCACCCCATCTCATTCTATGGGTGTCGTAAAAGTCGACAGAGGGAAATTAAAAACCAGGAGATGCATCTTCTTGAAACATCTGTATAAATCACAGCGGTTGCCAACCCGCCCTCCAAGCGTGGCAACTATGGCAAAATCCCTCCACAAATGAGAGCTTCAAGCTTTTGTGGCAATCTATTGGAGGGGCCTATGTTCAGTAGTGCACTAGTGATAGGCTGAAATGATGATGACGATGTTGAAGGAAGTGATGAAACTTGGCCAACGTTAGTCTTTTCTAACGAAAAAAGTGACGCGACGACCAATTCGTACACCCGTCACCCTGAGACATCTTACGAGTTCTTAAGTCTCATATGCGCTGAATTAAACAAGCTGTAATGCCCTTCAAAACAAAAGAGGGTAGTGATTACACATCGCGAACGGCATATTAACTCGCACTGCGATAGTCCATACCCAGCGGATTCCCGCATTGGAATCATACCATCGGGCCGACTGATTTTTTGGAGTGAAACTTCTTTGGACGGGATGAGAGTAACATTTTTGCAAAACAGAATTTGCGTGCAGCGTTTTCGTGCAACGTTTCTGTTGTTCATAGTTAATATTTTAAGATTAATAAATATTTTTTTAATTGGGTCGCGGTAGCTCAGGCTAGATGCTCGCTTATTAGGTATTGTTAATTGCAATTTTAGGTGTTGATTTACCACGTGCTCGGCGGTGAAGGTAAACGTCCTGGCTCCAAACCCCTCTCAGAAATGAGAGGATGCCTGTACAGTGGGACTTTTATACGCTGTTACATTTTTTATATACGGAGCAGTTATTTAATAGTGACATATATTTTTATCTTAGATATTTAGCAAAAGGTTCCTTAGGAGGCGCCGATGGCGTGGGTGTTACTGTGGTATGCGGCGAAGGCGGAATACCATGGGGTTTCAGCCGGTTCAAGCCCGACTTAACTCATAATTGGCGACGCATCGGCGCGAAGTCGTGAAGCATTTCCCTATAAAGAAGAGCGTTGGCTACTCAGTATTTGTATTTTATTGAAATAAAAATATATAAACATGAATTATTTAACAAAAATATTAATCACTCTTAAAATAACTGCTCAGTATATAAATAAATATTAATTAATCGTTAAATATTATTTAAACTAACAGAAATGAAACACGGAAACGTTGCACGATGCGTTTGAACTCCACCTTCAAATTTTACTCCCATCGCGTAACAATAATATTTCAATTCAAAAAATGACTTGAACGCTGCTTGACTTCTAATCATAGAATGATAATTATCATATAATCATTATACATACCATATAGGGTATGGCGCCACGGATCACGTTCACTTTGTTGCAATAAGGCGCCATGGCGGCGAGCTTTTCGGTGGGTCCTACAGGCCGGTATATGCCGCTGTTTTCACACGCAGCCCAATGGCCAAGCCTGATGAAGCAGTATCCTATATATTAAGAATAATTACCATATGTAAGAATCGTTGAAATCATCATTGAAAAATGTCAGACCAAGAACCGACAGATCGGTGACAGTGCCGTGGTGATTACAGATAACTTAGAAAACGCATATCTCTATCAGCAGAATGCTTAGGAACAGATGATGAGGATGATAAAATATCATCATTTTATTGAATTAAATAATCAGCCGTGCATTGTATATACATATGATGGTAAACATATAGATACATCATCATTTCAGCCTAACACTAGTCCACTGCTGAACATAGTCCTGCCCCATAGATTATCTCATTCGGGGGGATTTTTCCATAGTTGTAACGTTTGTTAGGCGGGTGGACAACAGCAGTTTGTTTGGATGTTCCAGGAAGATTTTTCATTTTCCCTCCGTCGACTTTTACGATACCCGCGGGATGAGATGATGGTGGTAGATTCTCTTACGCCGCTACGACATTACGGCCCTTATAGTATATATATTTATATATATATGAAATATATTATACTTGTCAGAAAAATCACCTTAATAATCCAATTAATTTACAATGCTTAATTAGCCTTTATCAGAACATTATGCTACGAAAAATAAAAAGTTAGTTTTCGTAGCATAATGTTCAGATAAAGTGTATTTTTACTGGTGGTTGATTTCTATGCAGGAATCCTTTAAGGTCACCGCAGGGCCAGTACTGCAGCAGTAGTATGCAAGCATTGCTGTTTCAGTCTGAAGGGCACTAACAGCTAGAGTAATGACTGGGCATATGAGACTGATGTTTCAGGGTGACGGGCGCAGTGTGGTGCCACACAGAAATGTTCTGGGTGACACAGCCTGGTATGGGCAGACGTTACACTTACCATCAAGTGATTAGGGGATCAATTAGATTTTACGAAAGCCACGTCTTCAGCATCAGGGAATCGTATTTCTCTTTATAATTAAAGTAAGTAAGTAGTAAGTAATTCGTATGTTGTATTCGATGTAATCGAATATTGTAAATCGTATACTTCTCAATTTTTAATAGCTATAGGCTATTAATCTTTTATTGTTGAAAATACATCATCTCGTTCGGATTTTTAGGTGGACAACCCATCAGTTGAATACCTGACGCCTAGACGCGTTGTTGTGATAAACCGACCACAATGAAAGTTATAAAATATCTGTGAACGTTGCGCTCTGTTATGCATCTTGACGTTGTATATGCTTTTAACATTGCCGCAAATTTGTGTAAACAATTCATTTAATATGCTTGATAAGGCTATCGAAGCCATTCCATTTTTTTAATATTGCAATTAATCTACCTCCCTTTGTAAGAAAAATGACACAATTCAGCGATTGTACTTCAAAAGTGTGCACCTCAGTTGACTCCTGCCTTGACTAGGGCTGCCACCTTTCAAAAAGAGCCGACCCAGGGATTTTTGAAACATCGCTTTTAATATATTAAATATTTTTTGTTACATTAAAATAAAACATAATTTTACGTAAGTATTATTTATTGAAATTAAATACGAAGACGTATTACATTAAATAAATGAACTTATACACTAATTGTATTATTAATCTTTACAATTAACTCCCAACTGATGAGCAGTTTCGCGTCTGTTCATAAATTCCCCATCAAGGAAAATACGCGTTTGCCGCCCGGACATATCGATGTTAAAACCGTCCGGATATGCACTATTCAAACTCGTAGGATCGGGGTTGTAGCGTATAGTGAAGATTATTATCGACGTCAACGACGGCTCCCTCCCGATTGCAGTAACTGACCGAGCCGACGCCGGCCCCCTTGGGCACCCTCGAGTCAGTTACTCACGCGAACAGGAAGGAATTTAAAAGATTGCATGCCCTGTGCTTGTGCAAGGAGCAAGTGTAATCTAAAGGGAAAACTCACTGAATCAGTTTCACCTTACAGCCGACCTGCGAATGGGTTGACGCCAACACGGGTGTCTCATCGCCGAGGTGACGCCATGACTTTTGAAATGTAGTTTTGGAAATAATCGACCTCCAACAACGGCGCAGTTTTTATTCGCATATTTGCACGGGACCTACATACTCTAATTTCTACATTCCCCTTTTATTATTGAACTTTGAACCATGAATAGTGAAATCTGACCTTTCCATTTTTGCCCGGATTCGTTAGAAGTATTTTCCTAACGCCATTACAGGTGCGTATTAAGGGAGAGAGAATGGAGCACTGTACCTGGATTGGTCTTCTTTTTTTAAAGGAGAGACACGAGACGAGCAAAACGTTCACCAGATGGCAATTGCAACTTCTGCTAACAAATGCTGTGTCACCCTGAGACATTACTTCTTAAGTCTCATAAATCCCGTGATTACACTGGCTTTCAGTGCCCTTCAGACCGAAACACAGTAATGTTTGCACACTACTGCTACACGGCAGAATAACTGGGCCAGTTATTCCTATCAGCCTACCTAGACGGATTCCTGCATAGAAATATCACCATTACAACTTCCTATACAAATAACTTGGGAATCGTCAAAGCAGTGAGAATCTTCTCTCCATTTGTGCTCATTACATTACCATGCTCGACCTTACTACCATTTAAGGTAGGAGCCTGGACAAAAGTTGGTAATTTTACAACACCGCGTGGCTTGGTGGTCAGAGTACCTAACTTCTACGCCTCGGGTACTGGGTTCGAAACCCGACCGAAGCCAACATTTGTGCAAAAACACAAAGCGTAGTTTGTCGGGTCTGGTTGTGACTGTCTCCGTGTCTCTGACGTTGCACACCCAGTCTACCTCCGATCTTATCGCATGAGCGTTACATCGGGCTTGGGTAGGTTAGGATGAGTGAGTTCGTACACTTGTGTCACTATAATATCTCCTGCGCAGTTGATAATATTCCGAAAGATTGTAGGCGTGGTCGAAAGTCAGCCTGGATGATATCAACGTTCGATATAAAAAAATCGCTTAATTATTAGTAATTGCAATTCTAAAAGTTTTCAGTGTTATCACTTTAGTGTTGCATTTAATATCGGAAATAACACACCTGTACAATATGAATCCCATCCAGCCTCATGATAAGATTGATTAACATTGAATGGTGTACTGAGTTTAATGAAATTTACGCCATTTTGTAATTTCTTGCTCTTGCATTCCGCGAAAAATTCGTACAGACTGTAACATACAAAATTTCGTTGATATAAATAAAGATATACTATGGAAAGGAAAGAGTAAAAATAAGTGAACATAAATACCCTTACTCTTGAAGTGCATTAGATTTCCATACTTCATCAAAGCTTAATTTCTTGCTCATTTCATGTGATATATGTTTGGTATCAAAAATAATAGGAAACATGTTGTTAATATTTTTTTTGAAATTGGAATATCTCTGAGGCATCGGACCTATAAACTGATTGTGAAAGAGCACCATATCCATAAATATATTATGACCAACTATAGGCTTCTTGTAATGTGCTAATAGTTGTATTATTTGCGAAAACCCTAATAAATAGTTCATTAAATTCTCTTCTAGTATTGCCATCGGAGCGCTATTAGCACCCTCTACATATCTATCCCGATATATCAAAATCTGAAAAGATGCAAGAATACTTTATATGTAATGTATTAATACGGCTCTATATCTAATAATTGCGGCTCGTTAAAAGAGTACTGCCATTCCATCTCGTCCAATGGATCTCGTCGAAGAAACTCTGGGGTCTTTCTTTTTTTTCGTAAAAGGCGAGTAAGGAATAAAACTGCACTGTGCACCCAATAGTGCATGGTGGCGATGGGCACACCACCTATCACACCAAGTGCAGTATATTGTTTTGGTGAAACGTGGATTGTGGCAGTCATCTGCATTTGCAGTGAGTGCCCAGTCTCTGACTACCCCTTATGGGATACAGTCGTGATCTTATGTATGTATGTATTAATATTAATTAAGAATAACAGAGCCGTGGTAGCTCAGTGGACGCGTGCTCGCCTTAAATGGAATTTAAGTAGTTAGTGTGACTTGAGTACGATCCCCAGTGCCGGCACCTCTAAAATTGTTCTGCAATTTTAAGTGCTGATTTACCACGTGCTCGGCGGTGAAGGAAAACTGAAAAAAGTGAAGAAACTTGCACGTATAAGGAATAAAAAATATCATCATCGAATAACGATCTCACTTCTTCGCTCCAAAACCCTCTCAAAAATGAGAGGAGGTACGCCCTCAGCAATAGAATGTTAGTAGAATAAAAGAAATTTTATTCTATTAGTTTCTACACTAAAATATTTCGAAGACATGTGAAATCCACCAATCCGCATTAGAGCAGAACCCGGCTCCAAAACCCTCTCATAAATGAGAGGAGACCTGTGCTCAGCAGTGGACGTTTACACAGTTTTTTATTTTTAATAACAGAAAACAGAGCAGTTGCTCGAAAAGGATAAACAAAAACGCTGCATCCAAATTCAAAAACACGTATATGCCAGTGTAAGCTACAGATTAGCTTTGCCATGTATAGTAACAATAACTAACAAGTTAACAATAAACTAAATAAAACTAATAAATAACTATGTTATTGTTATATAATATTATCGGATGGCATTGACCAAAAATGAGTCATGGCCTCCAATAACAATAGCCGCCACTTTGATCTGTCTTGCGCCACTTCGTGCCTGTCTTCCGAAGGAAGAACCGTTGGTAGACTTCCTATACAGGAATCCTTGTAGGTACCACCCTCGTGCCAGTTATTCTGCCTTAAATCAGTACTGCGTAAGCATTACTGTGTTTCGGACTGAAGGGCACTGAGAGCTAGTGTAATTACTGGGCCTATGCGATATTTGTTTACACAAAAAAGGTACAGTCAGTTGTATTTTATAATAATTTCGTCAAACGGTAGGACAGTTTGTTGGCGAATAAATCAACCATTAAAACATGCTGTGTACCTATTGTACATGTACTAAATGTTTCAATTAGTTACAGTCATCAGGGCAGCTTCAAAGTCCTGTATTTTAAGGTAACCCAATGTATTACAAACACCATAAGTAACTTTACGGGAAGTCTTTAATGTAGTTATTGAGCAACCATGCTTTTAGCTGTTTTTTGAAAATTGCTTTACTACCACATTCCTCTTCAGAAAATATTAATAAATAATGTTTCAGTATGACACATTGTGCGCACAAATGTTCTGGGTGACACAGCATGCTATATTTGACACATATTATATTTGCTCGTACAATCACTGTCTTCCATTAAAAAAAGTTCCCCGCATCATCTAAGTGCCGGCCGTTCTAAGTATGCTCGTTTTGCAGCCTGGTAACCAATTATTTCGAATACTTTCTTCATATTTATCTCAACATTCAGCTTGCACATGTGATTTTATATTGCAGATCATATTACGCTGGGCCACCAGAATTTAAATTATCTGTGGTAAATAATAATAATGCATATTTATTAGCATTAAGCTACAAAAATTACCTTATTACTATTACCTAAGCTATCAGTAGTTAGTACATTGGGAAACCTATCACGCACTTCACAATGTATCAAATACCTCAGTATGGGGTTTTGCATATCAATGTACATTGTGCCCTCATCGCTGCTAGTCAGCCACCTAGAAAAATAAATTATATATATTAATTATATTTTTGAAATTTAAACTAACATATAAGAAAATTCAAAGGTTGGAGGTTATTTTATATTATTTAAACAGATGTTTAAACTGGAAATGTTAAGTGACGTAAGAGGTGTAAAATTTATTTATTTAAAAATTAAATACAATAAATAAATGTGGATAATCACACTTAGTTAAGAGAGGACCATCAGTGGACTATTAAAAAGCTGTGTCGTGCACCCGTGCGTTAGCTGCTGAAGAGAATCTACCACTCCATCTCGTTTCATGGGTGGGTGGAAAAGTCGACAGAAGGAAAATGAAAACCTTGAGATGGGCAGCAGCCTATTTCTTAAACATCTTATCATCATCTTAAATAAACTGCCACGCGTGCCAAGCGTGGCATCTATGGCTAAATCCCCCTAAAATGAGAGCTAAAATTTTTTGTAACAAGTTCTACTTTTTTGAAGTAGGTTAAAAAGAAAAACAAGAACTATGCATTGTTGCATGTTATAAGTTTTTTACAGCAATGCGCTATATATATAATAACAAAGTTTATAACTACAATTTGTATGTGTGAAGGATGTATGTGCCGCCAGGGCCCTTGTTAGCTAAAAGTAGCTACTATAAGGTAGGTAGTATCCACACAAATAAATAAAATTTAACTGCAGAATAACAGATTTTTACTAAATGCACTACTATTACAAATGAGAGTAAATATACGGCACTTCTAAGAAAATCATGTTATTTTACGCGGGTGAAATCGCAGGGCATAGCTAAAATTATAAAACATATATAGGTATACCAAAAATGTTTAGTACAATAAAGGTTCCATGTATTATTTGTGGGAGATCTAAACTATTCTGTTGGCACTGGAAGTGAACATAATATATCTAACAAAGACTTGCAATGCTTACTTGCAAACTTCAGAACAATGATGTTGTAGTAGCCTCTCTTCTTGCATTTCTAAGGCAGGGGACAGATAACTAAGAAGTGTTTTATTTTTTATTTGCTCACATACTCTGTTCTCTTCTGCTTTACAGAGGTATGGAATACCCTCATACGTAAACTGAAAAATTAAAAAAGTCAAGTAATTATAATAATAAAATAATATAATACAAGACATACTATTTTTCAATCATTTTTTATTGGATAAAGTGACAAGAGAACTGATGCTAAGTATAATGTCTGCCCATGACAAATGCTGTGTCACCCAAAACATTTCTGTGTTCACCATAGTGTGCCTGCCTCCCGGACATGAGTTTTAGCTTTATATGCTCAGTAATTATAGTATTCCGTCTAAAGAACGATTATAACCCTTCAGACCAACACACAGTAATGTTTTCACACTGCTACACGGTAGAATAACTGGCCCTGCAGTGGTACTTACCTAGACGGTTGTCTGCAAAGGAATCCTAACACCAATATAATTAACATAGAAGTTATTTAAAACAAATCAAACATTTGTTAGACAACAGTGTTAGAGAATCGGTCACCTATTTTCATCTCATGGGTGTTGTAAAAGTCGACTAATGGAAATTGCATGACATCCAATTGATAGCAGAATAATCATCTCTGTTACAAAAAACATTTCTGAATACTGATCAGTGACAGGCAGCAGCGTCTAAGGTAAGAAGTGTCTGGTACTGCAATTGTAATTCCACTCTCCAAGCATGGCAAAATTGTCCCAAAATTGGGAGACTCATATTCTCTCCTGATTTGGAGGGAGGCAGGCAACAGGTAATTGAAGAAACTTCTTACTTATTTTCTATTTATCATACTCATTGTCATCATTATCATCTTCTGAACAGTCCACTACAGGGTATAGACCAATTCCAAAGCCAATTTCTGTCAACAATCGCCTTAACAAACTAAGACACTACCAATTTAAGTTTAGGATATTTGTAATGTTTATTCTGACATCTGTTAGATTATCTAGAATCTTTCACAGTTAATTATGGTGCTACTACACTATGGTCTTTCTTATTGAAATGGTGAAATTTTAGTTATTTACCTTATTAAAATTAAAATTATGTTTACATAAAAACTTCAGTGTAGATGCTTGAAATATAAATGACTGATCAATATCTCCAAGCACCTGAGGGCATAGGTGAAATGTATAGCCAACTGCAACATAGCTGTCATGGTCTCTGTCATACTGGAACATGGTGAGGCCCACTTGTGTCATTATCATTTTGCGAACTTTATTTTTAATTTTATCATACCTTTCTTCATTGGTGTCAAACAATCTGGAATGTGTTTTGTAAAATTATTATTTAATAATTAATAATGTTACTATGACATACATATATACATATAGTCACACCTTTTTCTCATATAAGGGGTAGGCGCGGAAAACGGGACATAAAGGGTGGCGAACCACGTCACAGCCATTTGGGTATAAGTAAATAAAATTCTGATAAAGGCTGTCCGTAGAATACTTTAGTCACCTCTTGCAACACCTCGGTAGTAAAGAGGCAGGTGCTATTCTACTCTGCCTGCCACCTATTGGCTTTGTAAGCCGATAGGTGTTACTATGACTGTTAAATAGGTCTACATTACTCATTATAGTGAAAGTGGTCTTGATAAATATCCAGTGCAAAATCACAGTACTGTGTGTACTTAAGCTTGCTTAAGTTTTTTATTTTTAGTAATGTAAGTAGACAGTAGAATCTAGCATCACTTTGCAGAAATCTATTTCACCTATGGTAGAAATTAAGTTAATTTGAAATTTTATTTATTTAGGTATTTAAGTACCTTAGCAATTTCAATTTTCAAAATTTAAAAATATTCAGCTGATATGACTCGTAATTTTTGCAATAGGAAGGGACAACCAGATCTATAACCAAAAAGAAGGCAGCTTTGAAAATAGATGACTTGAGGGATTGTCTGTGAAAAAAGTCATTTCTGTCCTTGAAATATATTCAGCACTTAAATTGAAATGTGAGTGATTGTTTCATCATTTCAGCCTATTACAGTCCACTGTTGAACATAGGCCTCCCCCTTTTGGGGGGATTTGCCATAGTTGCCACGCTTGGCAGTCGGGTTGGCAACTGCAGTTTGTTTATTTTGATGTTCCAGGATGATGCTGCTGCCCATCTCCTGGTTTTCATAACCCTCTTTCGACTTTTATGACACCCACGGGACGAGACGGGGTGGTAGATTCTCTTATGCTGCTACCACACAACGAGATTGATTCTTTGCTTTTCAATTATTTTACTGTAGCTTAATTGCATTATAGAATTCCTAGAAAAGTGCCACTACTTCAGAGACAGAGATAGCTTCTTACTAAGGAATATCATCCTTTGGATAGGTGGTGAATATTTTTTGTACAATACATACATAAGAACACGACTGTATCCCATAAGGGGTAGTCAGAGACTGGGCACTCACTACAAAAACACATGACTGCCACAATCCACGTTTCACCAAAAAAATATAATGCACTTGGTGTGATAGGTGGTGAGCCCATCACCACCATGCGCTGTTGGGTGCACAGTTAATTCCTTACTCGCCTTTTACGAGATTGATTTTTTGAATGCAAATGTGCAAATAGCACATTTGAGTGTAAAAATGTTGAGAGTTAATTGGGAATATTAACTCTATAACTTAGGTAATCAATATGATTGTTTTTGTATTTATGGCATTCTCAATCAAATTAATTAGTGGCCTGTCCATTTCAACCATTTCAAAAACTTTTGCTAACCTGTACTTAAAGCATTCCCCCGATAGTAAAGCGGTAAATTCAGCATCGAAACCAACAAAACAAGAACGTTTCAAATTATTGCTTATGTTTTCATATTCTTCAAAGAAATTTTTTCTTGTTATTTCCATTATTACAGCCTTTAAGTAGCATATAACTACTGTTAAAAACAAGTGTAAAGTTTTCTTTTTATCTAGGAAATAAAACACTGTACCAACAGATTTTAAGTTGAAAAAGTCGAAAACATAGAAAACGTAAACACTACTTCCCAAGTCAATGTGTTAATATATGTCACTGTCAATTGTCAAAATGAATGTATACAACAGACTTTTTTAAACGAGTAGCAGATGCTCTTGGCTGTCTTATGTTACTGGTAACACAACAATATTTTATAAATTGTTTTATGCAATTCTTTAGTTCGGCATTTGTCCTCAATTGTTCGATAATAATTAGCTATTGTTCGTTTTTATTTTATTTTTATTTTTTATAAACAATTATTGAAATTTTAGCCCATAAGTAGGCACTAATGGCAGATATTTAAATTCCACAGTAAACAATCGTTTGTCCGTTATTTGTTCCTGATTATTCAATACCAATGAGCGTTGGTTGGTTTTTGTTTTTTTTTTTTATAAACCATTATTAAATTATTAAATTATTTTAGCCCTTATCTTTGCACTAACGGGTCCTATTTTAATTCATTTGTTCAACTTTTGTTCTTGATCTTTTAATAATAACTAGCTTTTGTTCGTTTTTAGTTCTGTTAATAAACAATTATTAAAACTTTTACCCTTAAATTGGTACTGATGGCAACTATTTTTTTACTCTTGCCATTGGTAAATTTTTTTTTGTCAATTTTTCCACAACCATAATTGTATAAATTGATGAAACGAGAAAATATTCACCTAATGGTAAGTGCAACGTCTGCCCATAACAAATGCTGTGTCCAGCACACTTCTCTGTGACAACTCATTGTGCCCGTCACCCTGAGACATCAGTTCATATGGCTCATATGCACTGTGATTACGCAAGCTCACATTGCCCTTCCGATCCGAAACACAGCAATGTTTGCACACTACTGCTTCACGGCAGAATAACCTACCTAGACGGAGTCCTGCGGTATCCTACCACCAGTACATTATGCAAAATTGACAAAATATCATTAAATTTCACGCATACTTTGTATATGTATTTAGTTTTTATCATAATTAATTGAAATCGAATCTTCGGCAAAAAATATTGAGTGAAAGAATCGAGATGAATCGCGACCACTTTTAGTCTCTACTAAAGTGTCATACGGGAAAAATTTAGTCGTTAGGAGAGGTTACGATTTTAAAGAAAATCATAACATAAAAGCGATACATCTCCACGTCGGGGGATATTAAGTTATTTACCGGTAATTCTTCGGGTCACTGGTAGCTATCGGTCAACCGTTTTCCTAATTAATATCTGGTGATCTAAATAGGCGCTATAACGTTAATTACTTAGCAAGGTAATGTGAATAATTTTGCATCATCCTTTCAGCCTATCTAGTCCACTGCTCAACATATGCCCCAATGATTGCCGTAGTTTGTAGCTCTCATTTTGGGGGCTTTGCTGATTTATGTAAAGAAAAACGTTGCGAGGAAACTGTCACGCTGCGCGGTGTACTCTTTTTGGTTCCAAAACCCTCTCAAAAATGAGAGGTCTGTGTCCATGGGACATTTACTATATATGTTGCTACTTTTTTTTTAAGAACTATAGATCTAGTGATGTTAAGATACAGTATTTAATTTACATTGTATAGTATTTTATCTTAGAGTCGAAAAAGTCAAAGCTGGTGTAAGTCGAGATTCTAATTCGAGTGACAGAAAAAAGGGGTTCGTTTTCTGAAGGTTTTATTTACATATAGATCGACATCATAACTGACGTAATCAATTATGGCAGGTGTGCATGTGTGTATGAAATTGTGTTTATAAATTACAAATACTTAAACAGCCGCCAGGCAGACTTTCACTTATCCTTTTTTTGAACTGTCGTACTAGTCACGCCACTTCATTTATATAATAAAAATGAGCATTACATAATAAATATTGACGCACAGTCTTCCGCACAGTAGTAATTTAAATGCTTATTGTTTCAGATGAATGATGTGTTGATATGATAAAATTAAAAATTATCCTCGAGGCTCAGGGGTCTAGGCATAGCAACCTGCTGAGTCATAGGTCCTGGTCACGAGTGACAGTCGAAAACAATATTTGTGCAACTAAAATTTGACTGTCCCATGTCTCTGTCCCATGCCTTTATCCCTTTATATCATCTTATCGCATAAACATTCCATCGAAAATAAGAGGGGAATTCACGCTGTTGTAGTCATATCGGTAAGTGGTGACTGTAGCTCATAGACCTCTACATTTTTTGTGGAGTATAAAGCAGATGGTTTGTGATTGTATCCCTTATTGATTCTCTGGTTATTAGTCCGTAGCTACTATGTGAATGATATGCTGTTACTTTTGAGTGTCCAGTTGGTACAGTATATTAATTCTCCTTCTTCTTCATCAGGCTGTTGACAACCCACTGTTGGATATAGACCTCTCCGAATAAGAGAGGATTAGCCATACCATTTTGACCATGCTTGGCGAGTCATACCCCGAAATTTGACCCCACCCCCCAATTTCCTGTGTATAAGAATTAAAATAAAGTAAAAAAAAAACGAAACTGTAAATGATAAAATTATCTCAATCACAGTCTTTAGATACTTATGCTTATAATTTTTATTTGTGATTAACAATGATTAACAATAAAAAAAATATTTAGCCAAGTTTTACCGCTCTAGGCCCGGGTTTACTTGGTCTATTGAGAAATCCACACCTGAGTACTAGATGCATCACACCTTAGACCCCGATGCCCATCACCGGTCTGCGTATATACAGTCTGGCGATTGTCGATATGATTACGCCACCAATCAGACAACATGATATTTTCAAGGCATTTCCTTCATTCGACTCTTAGGATATCCACAGAATGAGATGAGAAATCAGTATTTTATTCATGCCATTTATTTAATGCCATATTTCATGCCACGAAAAGAAGTCGCTCGTTTATTTCGTGAGAATCAAATTTAAGAACAAAAAAGTTTTATTTTGTTATTTTTGCAACTACCATAACAGGATTAAAATAAGTCGATATTGGACTTTACAAGAAAAATAAAAAAAGGATATAAAAGGCTAAACTATTTACTATGTGTGTATATAGGTTAGCCTTTTATAGTGCAAAAGAACCAGTCAATTTGTTCTGCTATTATCTTGCGAAGTGTACGCGTTAACGGCGCTTTGTACAGGAGGACGGCACTGCTAGTAACCGCGACCGTAGATATCTCAGCACGAACCTGTGCGGAACAAATAATCAAATCCTCTCTAATATTTCGCTGTTCCGTGTGGTGGCGGCTTAAAAGAATCTACCACCCCATCTCATTCCGTGGGTATCGTAAAAGTCGACAGGGGGAAAATGAATACCAGGAGATAAGCAGCAGCATCTTCCTTTAACGTCTGAATAAATATACTGCGGTTGCCAATACGCCTGCCAAGCGTGGCAACTATGGCAAAAACCCCCTAAATGAGAGCTACTATCTTTTGTGGCAATCTATGGGGAGGCCTATTTTTAGCAGTCGAATAGTGATAGCCTGAAATGAAGATGATGATGATGATTTCGCTGTTACAAGACTTTCCCCCAATAATTGAAAGATGTCTAAGGTGAGAGCTAGGTCTTGTTTCTTGTAGCTAATCATTATTTTAATTTCAGCCTGTCACTAGTCCACTGCTGAACCTACGCCTCCCTCGTAGTTCGTAGCCCTCATTTTAAAATCCCCCATTTTGACATAGTTGCCGAGCTTAGCAGGCGGGTTGGCAACCGCAGTTTATTTATTCAGATGTTTCAGGAACATGCTTCTATCTATCTTCTGGTTTTAATTTTGACACTTGACTGGTGGTAGCATTCCTATGCAGGAATCCGTCTAGGTAGGTACCACCCCAGGGCCAGTTATACTGCCTTGAAGCAGTAGTCTGCAAACATTACTGTGTTTCGGTTTGAAGGGCACTGTGAGCTATTGAATCACTGGGCATATGAGACTTAAGAACTGATGTCTCAGGGTGATGGGTGCAGCGTGGTGTCACACAGAAATGTTCTGGGTGACACAGAATATGCTGTGGGCAGACGTTACACTTACCATCAGGTGAACGTTTTCCTCGTTTCATCACATTATTCAATATTAAAATAAAAAAAAAATTACGACACCCACTTGATGAGGCGTAATATACAGAATAAATAAAGTTTGGTACATAAATGGATAAAAGGCACATACCCAGTATATTTTATTTATATTGGTATATTTTATTTGTATTCACTGTATGTTATCTTTACGATGTTTTATGTGGCAAAGGTGCGTAAATTATTGAAATCGCGCATTGCATAAGTCGATCGTTAGTCGATCGCGCCAAGGACGGGGCACTGGTTGTACCAGTTTTGTTAGGAAATAATTGTGTGGTGTCGTCGTATATTTTCGAAATTTTATGAAAGATATATTTTATTGTATGTGGTGACGAGACGAGCAAAACGTTCACCTGATGGTGAGTGCAACGTATGCTCATATCGAATTTTGTGTCCCCCAGAAATATTCTGTGTGACACTACACTGCGCCCGTCACCCTGAGACATTAGTTCTTAAATCCCCCGTGATTACACCAGCTCTCAGTGCCCTGCAAACCGAAACACAGTAACGTTTGCACATTACTGCTTCACGGCAGAATACCTGGCTCTGGGGTGGTACCTAACTAGACGGATTCCTGCTAAGGAATCCTACCACCAGTATTAAAGATTAACTGTTATTTAAAAACATGTAGCAATGATACTGAAATTATATACGGTAAGTAATCAAATTTTCCTTATTTTTTGGTTGTTTTACTTTTTTATTTATTGAAAAAACCAACAGCGATGACAAAAAATACGATTTTAAATAATTAAAAATCAGTAAGGCCAATAACTGGTTTTCCTTTATAAACTAAAAGTATACGTTGAAAGATAATTTTTGAAGGCAGTCGTCGAATAGTTCTGTATTGTATTATAATTTTAATTGCAATATATTTTATAGTTATGTGTATTATAATAAGGCAATTTAAGAATAGCGATCTGAATAGTACTGTTGGTCCCTATAACATTATTATACGTAATCTTATAAGATTATAATATAATAGTATAAGAATTTATAGAAAAAGTAATTAACTATCTCATATCTTGCTCTGTAATAATAAATACATAATGAAAAGAATAAAAATTCTCTCATTTTGAGAGGTCTTCACGTCCCTGAAATGTTTTTATTCCTGAAGCATTTCTATTTAAACTTTGTAAATTTTTATATTTTATTCATAAGAACACTTTTTTTAAAGATTTAATAGACCATATATTACATTATTTCGATGCATCTATAGTAGAACTTATCTTAAAATTGTCAATCTTATAGTACAAAGGTAATTAAATACCTTTGTACTATAACATTGAAATTAAATGTGACATCGTTCTAACACTGTCGTTAGCCATCAACTGCGCAGGAGATAATAAAGTGCCACAAGTTTTCGCGCAACCCAGATGCACTCACTCGTCCTAACCACAGAACAGAAAAAAAAATTCTGTTCTGTGGTCCTAACCTACTCGTACCCGCGCCCGATGTTACAGCAATAAGATCGAAAATAGGATATGATAGTTTTAGACACTATAAGACAATCACAACACTGCCAAACCCGAAAATCAACAAATTGTGTTTTTTTCACAAAATATTGTCTCCGATTCAAACCGGATCTGCGGCGTAGAAGTCAGGTCCTCAGACAACTAGGGTCCTAGGGTCCATAGGGTCAGACAACTAAGCGATCGCCGTTTATGAACATATGGTATATGATCAACATTTATAATTAAAATTTTCAATTCAGTTAATAAAAAAAAGTTTTATGTCGGCATCAATCAACGCGAACGAGATATAAAGGCACTGTGTGCACTTAGCCGAGTCCAATATCAATAACTGTTGCGAAATTTTAAGTTACATCATGATGCAGAGTGAGAGTTTACTTACTCTCCGGCTCGCCAATTTACTTCCGAATAGCAGCCCTGTTAATGTGCCGACTTTAAGAGGCTCGAGGCCTGTTGCACTTCGCTGTTGCAACAAACAGTGGATTGTAACCAGTCGCCACTTAATGGTGGGCTCGCGTGGACGCGCCGTTTCTTCTCCATGTTTCACACTTTGCTTGTAAACAAATCGGTTAGTAACTATAAAATGTCGTAAGCGATTGCGCGGTCACTCTTAACCCATTATAGAGCACATTTAAATTTAACAAGTGTGTTTTTATTAAATATGGAAAAGGAAATTGTGGATCCTCGGCAGTGCTGTGATTGGGAAGCCTAACTATATGCTTATGTCCTTGCAAAGGATACTTGTGTTGTTTGTTATATTGGCAAGTGTAATTGTTGTTGTGTATTATACTCCGATGCCAGGTAAGCAGTTTTTGGTTTTGGTCTCTTTCTTTGTATATCTTAGATTTATTAAAAAAAAAAAACTAAAATTATATAAATAAAATATATAAACTAATATATGAGCGAATTAGGTGTTATTTTATGAATTATGAATTAATTTATGATAAAATGTTTACCTACTCATTTATGATGTGTTTTCAATTTTTTATATGCATATTATTTCAATTCAATTAAAATGTTACCAATAGTTTTTTTTATTACAATAAAATGACATACGTTGACGTACTTTATGATGTGTTTAATGTTTTCAGAGGAATATTTTGAAAACTGTGATCGTGAATGCCATGAACTAGATTGGCCAATGATTTGTCGTGTGAAACTAGTCATAGAAGTATATAAAACCAATAGCAAGTAAGTGTGCATGTTACAATATCTTACTCAGATATGTTGACAAAATTATTATATTGAAGTGTAATCATAATTATTAATTGCCCGCAGGTCGTGTAATAACTGTGCTGAAGTGCACGGAATGGAATGTCCGCCAAAGTGCATAACAGCAGACGGTCGGGAACGTGGTGTATTAGCTGCTAATAGGGAATTACCCGCGCCGTCACTGCATGTATGTCAGAATGATATTCTGGTTGTGGACGTCGTACACCGAGCACCCGCGCACGCCCTGTCGATACATTGGCGCGGTCAGCCCCAAAAGGAAACTCCGTTTATGGACGGAGCGCCGATGTTGACCCAATGCCCGCAGCCAGCTTATACAACATTCCAGTATAAGTTCCGCGCTTCAGCCGTAGGAACTCACATGTACCATGCGCATTCCGCTGCAGACGCGGCTGATGGTCTTGCAGGGGCGTTTATTGTCCGACAATCACCTCGGCTCGACCCACTGAGAAAATTATACGATATTGATGCTACTGAACATACTATTTTTGTAGCAGAGTGGGGACATTCTATGGGACCTCTTGCTGGAATGACTTCTAACGTTCCTGACGCCGAATCTTTACTTATAAACGGAAAGGGAAGGTCTTCTGAATTTTCCAACGCTCCGTTATCAAAATTTGTAGTGGAATATGGCAAAAGATACAGATTCCGACTTTTATACGGTGGAGGATTTAAAAGTTGTCCTATTAAATTTTCTATAGATGATCATGTTCTCAAAATCGTAGCTTTAGATGGTTTTAGAATTCAACCCGAGAATGTGGATTCGATTACATTTTCCAGAGGTGAACGGGCGGATTTTATTCTAGAAGCTAATAAAGAGGCTGGAATATACCAAATTAGGGTAACAGCTGAGAAATCTTGTCAAGATAATCTAGAAGGAATTGCAGAGTTAGTGTATAAAAACTCTGTTGATAAAGCTACGCATAAAACTATTGAAGATTCTCATGTGATACGTGAATTTACAACAGTGAACAGTGAAAAGTGTAGTGCTGACAATGTGATGTGCTTGGATGAGATACATTCTGCTGAAAAACTTCCGCCCAAACTAGCTGCAAATATTGATGAAATAATTTATGTGCCTTTCAACTATTCGACCAGACAAATTTCAGCTAAACGTGTCGGTAAGTTACATTTATAAAAATCATACCTTTAAAAAGTTTTCTATTGTTTACTTAGATTTATTAGTTTTATTTGTACGGGATAAACAAACTTGTGAAAGATATATATGACTATTTATATAAGTAACCGAATATTATTAACGTATACATTATTCACTAATGTAAAAGTTAATAATCTTATTATAGAAACTGTTAGAAATCTTGGTTATCTGATTTCATCTGTATATACGAGTATCATAGGTACGCATACATTTTCAACATATGAAATCGACATCTTGTCATACTACATATGCATTACATATAGAAGTGTCCATAACTGATTTTCGATCGTTGCGTTTTAAATACTTTCTAATGCAATTTAAAATTTGCTTACTTGGCAATAACTACACAATATGAAGGCAGGTTTTTAAGGTTTGTGTGATAAATTTAAATAAAAAAAGGTCTTGTAGGTTATCTCCTGTCGTGTTTGGTTTATCTTCTACTGCTGTAAAAATATAATGTCTAACAATAATCTATAATTTTCTATTGTATAAATGCTACAGCATATAAATAGTTAATCAAAAGCATTCAGTAAAAGCTATTTTCGCATTTATTTCACATTTTAGTTTTCTTATTTCATAAATTAAACTTTGCAGGCTAATTTGAAGCTTATTAAAAAAATTACTCACTCACACCTGTATAACTGAGCCAACGTGTTGTTACGATTTATAATTACATACAGACATGACTTTTTGTACTTCCATCCAGTTTTGAATTTTTTTTATCCAAAACAACCACCATTACTTTAAATGAATTCTGGTTATAAGTGCTCCGAAGTACTTTACAGTTATTTAATTAACAGACTTTCACATTGTGTTGCCTTGCTTTAATAACAATTACTATAGTATTTTTAAGGAGGTGCTTAAGACTCTTTCAAACAACAACAAGTAGGTATTTAGTAAACAGTCAGGTTTTATGAAAGCGCAATAATTATAACCCAATTTACATACATACATATACATGTCTATATAAGGGGTAGGCACATGCTACATATATAGCCCACTTTTCGCCCCGGCGGGAAACGAGACGTGACGGGTAGCGAACCACGTAGCCGTCACCCAACTTATGTTTAAAATAATAATTTTCCATGAAATATCGCTGGTAAATATTAAAAGTAGTTCGGATTAAACGCGGCCATCAATATTAATTAATTAAGTTTCATTAAAATAGATTTAGTAATATTTAAGGCTAATCTTTGACTTTATTACATTGTTATATGAAACCTATACCCGGTCTTCGCCCACATTATGGATTAAGTTAAAATTGAAGCACTTTTTCATAACAGCAAAGTTATAGGTAAATAAGTAATTTATTATTAGATTATTATTAGCAATTCAGTATAGAATAGCCACATAAACTTAATTAACTTAACTTTATTTCTATCTTAATTGTTAACAAAGAACAATTGCTTTCTGTAAAAGAAATACCTAAACGTTCCCTCTAATAACACTGCCACTAATTCAAGAGACTCGGATAGTTTTAACGTAACATTATGACGTCGTACGATTTGCAAATACACATTGTTTTCTATTACGGTCAGTGTAGAGCAAAACTACCAAGGTCGTTTATTGATCTATGACCTCATTGACTTTTGTAAAGGCGTCATTGCCACACTGATGTGTTTTTGTTCCTTCTTTTTCGATCAAAGCTAACGACTCGAAATAATTATATTGCTCATACTTTCAAGGGTCAACGTACATTGTATACCTTCGTCATTTCAGAAGAAAATTGGAAACGTGTATAGTATTTTGTCGCTCTCAGTTGTCCCATAAAGGCGATGAGATATTGTTTATTCACAGGGTTGCTCTACAGGCGTATTATGCTGTTTGTCGACATTTGTCTTAATTTTGTAGTCCCTCGGAAACTGTAGTACTATTACCTAATAACACAATCTTTTAGGGGATGATTGAATAAAATTAGAAAAATATACTGATATGTTGTGCTTGTAAATAAGTTTTTCTTTTCAGGCATTATTTACAACTATGTAGTTGTCTTCTTTTATTAGTCTATATACTATGGTATGGCGAACCGGTTGCTCTTTTGCCCTCTTTTCTATAAATAAAAAAGACAGGCTACACATGAAGCCCCACTTTACGCTCCCGCGGGAAACGAGACGTGACGGGTGGCGAGCCACAGTCGTCGCCATTTTGGTACGAGTCAAAAAAATCTGACTCAGTTGCATTCTCAGGAGCAGTATAGTGACAGCATTTCATATTACGGTGTTAATCTGCAAAAATAAAGGCTGTCCGTGCAATACCTTAGTCGCCTCTTACAACACCTCGGTAGGAAAGAGGTTGGTGCTATTCTACTCTGCCACCTTTCGGCTACCGGACACCTATCATATACGTGTTAAAATTAAATGCAAGTGTAATAAAAATTGTTTGCATTTTTAAATGTACTTACAATGAACAATGTTTGCTTGATTTGCAACTTACTCGTATATTTAACCTTTAGTAAAATATTTTTAAACACACTTTTTAAAAGTAAGAATTCTTATGTATTTGACACTATAGACATTTTGAAAGGTTTTGCGTAATCGTCTCAATTTTTTTGCAAAGATTACTCTAAACTTTAGTCGCATATAGAGACAGACACGCGATCGTATGTATTCGTATACTTTTGTTGCGTAACTTCACTAAACTAGGTAAGAAAACACGTTAGTAGGTCGCCATTATTTTGTAACCGCATTTTGTTATCTTTTATATGAGTTATCGTGTGTTTTCACTAGAATAGTTTAATTAGCCTGTGTTTAAAGTAGTTTTATTTAATGTCACGGTACATTAAAGTGTATGTAAGGAAAGTAAAGCAATCTCTAGGAGATAATGACGTACGTTGCCGCAAATAATGTTGCTCGATTGCATCTGGTGCGCGGAGGTATCTCTATAAACGCTGTGTGCATTAACATTTGGCGTTTATCACCTTTCATTATCATATAGATGTTAAATTATATTGCAATAGGCATTTTTCGACCAATTGCTAATTCTAAATAAAAATTGGTATTGGCCGTTCAGCTCAGGGGCGCCTGCTGTAAATTTCATAGTACGCGAGTGACCAGGGTTTGATTCCCGGTGCCTGCACCACTAAAATTGTTAATTGCAATTTTAAGTGCTGATTTACCATGGCCATGATCGACGGTGAAGGAAAACATCGTGAGGAAACCTGCCTGTCTGGGAATAAAAAATATTACGACGACATGTGGAGTCCGCCAACTCGCAGTGGTGCAGTGTGGCGGATTCTTCCTAGCTTCGGCTTAGAGGCTGTTACTTTACTTTTGAAAATTTATTGATGTTGTACTCTGGACAAATTACATCTATTCGATTTAGATTAGCTTTAAGTTTTCCTAGTAAGCACCCACTAGCAAAACATAAAGCAGTGGATAACAAGAAATATCTAATCTAATACTTATATATTAAAATAGGTGTGCTAAGTTCTGGTTTTATAGGATTTGCATAACAGTGACAGGAACATATAATTCGAGAGAAACCACTAGTACCGTTAACATAAAATTAATACATAGTCTGGATGTTTTTAGTGGATAAATTGACGAAACGAGCTCGCTTGATGGTGCAACGATTGCCCATAACAAGTGTTGTGTCACCCAGAACATTTTTGTGTGGCACTACACTGCGCCCGTCACCCACAGACATCAGTTCATAGGTCTCAAATGCCCAGTGATTACACTAGCTCTTAGAGTCCTTAAGACCATAAGACAGTAATGTTGGCGCACTATTGTTTCACGGCAGAATAACTTGCCTGGTGTGGTACCTACCTAGACGGATCCCTGCATAGGAATCCTACCACCAGTAAAAACCTGTACTGTAAATCTGATTCTGGTCTAGGTAGGTACCACCCCAGGGCCAGTTATTTTGCCGTGAAGCAGTAGTGTGCAAACATTACTGTGTTTCGGTTTGAAGGGCATTGTGAGCTAGCGTAATCACTGGGCATATGAGACTTAAGAACTGATGTCTTAGGGTGACGGGCGCAGTGCGGTTTCACACAGTAATCTTCTCTATTTCTGCGTGACATAGCATTTGTTATGGGCAGACGTTACACTTACCATCAGGTGAACGTTTTGCTCGTTTCGTCACTTTATCCAATAAAAAAAAATTGTTCTGCAACTTTAAGTGCTGATATACCACGTGTTCAGTGGTTAAGGTAAACATCGTGACGAAACTTGCATGTCTGAGGAATTAAAAATATTTCCAGGACATGCGAAGTTAGCCAAACCCTGTGCTCAGCATTTATAGACTTTACATTTTTAGTATTCAAATACTTTGTACTTGATTTTAATCAGACTGATATAAAGTCACGCACAAAACTCGTTTTTACCGATTTTGATAATAATAACGGAAGGAACTATTACATGTACGTGTAATTTTTTAAAATAGTATTTACGTAATTTATTACAAACTAGTTACGCTCTTGATTTTATTCGCGTTGACTCTAATTAAGTTCATTATAGATTCTAGATGGTTTTGCAAATAAGTGAGTCCTATGTAACTAACCATGTCTGCTAATCTATAATCTAAAACTCACGATTCGAATTTAAACCTATAAACAAAACATTAAAATTAAGACTAAGAATTTTGTAACTTATAAAAAATAAAAAAATAACAATAATTAAGACGCAGAAGGCAGGCAATAAATAGCAAATAATTAAAAAAATTGTGCTAACTTTTTATTTATTTGAATGTTTTGTCAAATAAATTGTATAGAATATTTTTATCATAACTCATATTTTGAGAGATGCAAGGAAAATGTTACAATATATTTCGAATGATAAATGCGTCAGATCCTGGGAAAAACCCAGTTTGCTTATTTTATTAAATTTTTATAAAAACTTGTAATACTATGAATGTTACACATGTGAATATATATTACATCGTACCTACACTACCATTACTTGTATCTCATTTCACCCCGTGTAACCTTGCAATAATACCAGTACTTACGCGTCTCTCTACCAAGACTGTGCACTTTGATTATAAAGAAAGTCGACGAGAGGCGACGTTTGTCACGCTGTTGTAACTACTTAGATACTATGCACAAACAACAAACTTCAAAATAAAATTCAAAGTGTAGTTGTATTTTGCATATAGTCTTTGATATCTCAGAGTACCTCACTGCTGAGTCTCGGCTCTGGTTTCATGGTACGAATCCCTGTAGGACCCAAAATTTAAGAAGCGCACAAATAGTTGGTTTTCGGGTTTGAAAGAATTGTGTCCACTCATGCAGTGTCAGGAATACTGACACTTCATCCCATCTTATCGCATTGTCCTTATATTGGACACGCAAAGAGTATGAGTGAATGTCATTGTGCTTACGAGTATACTTTCGGCACTATATTCTGTGCAGTTCGTAACTTTCTATAGTGATTGAAATTTACCGTTGTAGTCGTAATTGCCCAGAAGGACATCACCCTAAATATATGGTATACTTAGTGGTTTTTACGTACACAGTTTTTACTTATAAAGCTGAAACATTTTTAATTCAAATTTCAATCTCAAAAATTCAAAAGCAATTTAGTCTTGAAATTTGCATTATATGTTTTAATTGGAAATTGCCACTGAAAAATCTGTTCTCCCAAATGCTTTCTGTTTTAAAAAAATGTCAAATACAGAAACGTGACTTAAATCAAAAACGATATTACGTTTGAATATTTAGATATTTGATTTTACGTGTGATATTTTTATTTGCCTGACCTTTAATTTATTTTTTTATTATTTTTGATCATTAACTTAATCACAAAGGTGCTGAATATAAAAAATAAATTGTGAGATTATATTAAAAATAGTTATTACATAGTAATTTAGTCGCACGAATTATTTGAGAAATGCGGTATTATGACTTGACAGAAAAGCGTTAAAAATTACGCGTATTATTAAAATGTTTGCGTTGTTTTAGAATTAAAATATTAATTTCCAATTAAAATGAAGACCAAAAAAAGGATTTGAAAAATCAAAAATGGTGGTGGTTTAATGGTTTATATTTTTATTTATAGTAATTTATGTATCATAGAAACACACCGTCGATGCTCCAGTTCATTTTTGGACTGTCTCCTGCAAGAAGTAATAAAAGAAAACTAATAATGATATAACATGTTTATTATAGATAAGATATCTAATTAACGTTTTAGTAGATACTGGCTCGGCGGCTATTCAATAAAACGCCGTAGATGCAGTTTATTACCAGCGTAACTAACTCGCCGAAGAAAGTGAGTAGGTAATAGTAAAATCACAAATAAAAGGCTGTATCAATACTTCGCAGCTACACTCAAGACTTAAGGGGTCGTAAATTCGCAGTATAATGTTAATATATTCCAAATAAGCATACCAGAAGTAGGCATACAGAAAGATGTGTCCCGTTTCTCTAAAAATCATTGATTGTTAAATGAGAGAAATGAAAGTATTTCTCTCTTTTTTATATTGCGTTTTATATGAGTAATTTTCACATGCACAACACAATCAGATCCTAAAACCAATGGTTTGTGTTTCTGAACAAATGTTGACTCTGGCTACGATTCAAACCTACGATCCGCGGCGCAGAAGTCAGGTATATTTTACAGTCAAAGTATAGTTTTCATTCTTGTCGTTTTAATAATATTAACAATGATTTGATCCGGTTCGGTTTTATTCATCATTTATGTATTAAATATAATCGTAAACACGGAAATCAAATGATGGATTTCTGATTCTTTTAAACTTATGGAACACTTCTCATTTGTAACATTAGAGAATAAAAATAATATCACGCTATGTTTCTTCATTGGTTTTATATTTATGAAACTTAGCTACGTGCAGCTTGAGTGTTATATTTTTATTTTAGAGAGCACCGATCTTGTTTTTTCTGTTCTGTGGTACAAATACATCTGGACCATCTAAAGATAAGGTAGTAAAGTATTGTTTTTCTTTGTTAATGTTGAGTATTTTAGCTGACCTCGTGAATGTTTCCCAAGGAGTTAACCCAAACTTGTTTATTTATCAGAGTTAGTTCGTATTTGTGTTAATTGTATTGTTGGAAACGGTATCGTAACAAAGTTATGTTGCCCAAATGTTTTTACGACACTGGAATCTTGCTCAATGGTCTTTGTGAGTCTTTGGTCTTATTTTGGATACGTAGCCAGTATTTGCGTAACGCACTAATTGTTGGTTCCCGGATCTAAATCTTGTTTTTGTGATCGTGTTTTAGATTACTATGTATAAAAGTTTCTTATATTATGTTGCTTATCCATTACCATATATACGCGTAAATAACAAAAATGCTAGTAGTAATCAGACTATGTTTCCCTGGTCTTAATTGCCTGGCTGTTGCAGTCACAAGTATTATTGGCCTGTTATAGGGACATATGAAAGAGACTATTGATTACATAATTGCAAGCGCACGACTTTGTTCGATATGAAAAGAAATTAGAACACTATTGCATTACAGCAAAACTGAGACTGTAATGATATATATCTTCCCGGAACATCTGAATAAATAAACTGCGGTTGCCAACCTGCCTGTCAAGCGTGGTAAAATGCAACTATGGCAAAATCCCTCCAAAATGAGAGCTAAAAACTTTTGTGGCAATTCTGTGGGGAGGCCTATGTTCAGTAGTGGACTAGTGATACGCTGAAATGGTGATGATGATGATGATGAATATTTGCAGTCCTTCTCTCATAATTAAAAAGTCATTACCTTGGAAGAATTACTTGAAAATTTTAGGGTTTTTTTATAAATATAGATATTTTTAAAACTACATAGATCAATCCAACTTGAATCTGTTATTAAAGATATATATATATACGCAATAAATTCTAAACTTCCCTTCCCTTCTCGACATAATGTTTGTGTCTTCACTTGACCATGTTGAAAAATATTGCCAATATACTGCTTATGCTTTTATGTACAGTCTATACTACTCTGGAACGCCTTCTCCAATGATGTCAAAATAGATAGCACCTGCCAATTTTTTTTACCATAAACCAGGGGTGACTGATAGAGAATGCCCAGGCATTAAGTCCGCCCATTGTAGCCCTTAGTTTGAAGTGTCAACAATAAAGAATAAAAAAAGAAAAAAATAAAGATAATACTTATGCAACTATATATATACATACCAGTTGGCCCGGCAGACGCTGTCCTGATCGTTCCTGTATGTGAGGAGATGAGTTTGATTTCTGAATTATATTTGAGTATGAAACTTTACAGCCACACGATTACAGCGCTATCTTCCGGGACGAATTATAGTAATTTTCTTTTTTGGTTTTCCACTGAAAGTTTAAAATTATATTGACGATGTGCTAGTGTGCTATAGTTAACGATTCTCTACAGTAACATCGACGAGGATTTATTGGATAGCCATCGTTGCCAGTGATAGTCTACGCCAGTCAAATTTCGTGAATAACGCTTTGAACACTTCTTCATGGACCGTGTTCGCCACTTCTTTCCAAAACATTCAAGGCGTATTGCAACGTGGTATTTCATCTGCAGTGGATTGATTCTCAATAGTGTGAAGTCTAATTGCATTACGGCTTCGATGTCAAAGATTAGCATCTTCTGGCTCGCGACGTTGTAAATAACATCTGGAAAATTGGTGAAAACTCGAAAGGATGCTGATAAATCGCTGCGGCGGCGTCCGTCGGCACAGCTAGCTCAATGGTATGCAATAAAAGGACCGCGCAGTTGAATAAGCTGTCAGAGGATAAAGTAAAAGTATTTATTGTCACAGAACTGTCCTGCATGCAAAGATAAGATAAAGATGAAGATACATTTATTTGCAAAAACACGTGTCACAAACATATTACAACGCGTGCATATATGATTTGTGGATAATAACAAATAGAACCAACATGTTTTACCGGCATCGGTGTGCAAAAATTCCAATCAATTAAGTTTAATCAATTAATGCAATTATTTGTAATCATGAAATAATAATGAGATTAAAGTTAATAATTACCATACAATCACACAATTCCAAACATACAAATAGTAATTAGTCACATCACAATTTGTCATTAAGAAAGTCACTGTAACATTTGTCAATTAAAAATAAATTAAATTTGGTCTAAAATAAAATCGAATTAAATTTTTTCAAGTCCTTTGGAATTTTGTTATAAATTATAGGTGCCATGCAAGAATGTTATATTCTTGCGCATTAATGCCGTTTTCGCAGGGGTGTAAACAAATTCTATCTCCATTTCGTCGATTTCGAGGTACAATGTCACATAAGAGAGGAAATAAATGAGGATTACTCCTTACAAATAGTGCTATTTCTAATATATAGAGCGACGGAAGTGTTAGAATTTTGTGCTTTATCCAAAATAATATAAGTTTTGTTTCTGTTATTTGTCACATTGGCGTTGTAACAGATGGCGTTGTATACGGAAAATGTATGAAAAAATGAACTTTCTTCATAATTTTTCTTTTCGTGATTTTATTGTATGAAATGCATAAAATCCCCTAGAGGAACAGTATTAGAGAAAGACTGCCACATTTTCCCCTCCATCCTTAAAAATGATTTATTCAAAAATCTTCTTCTTCTTTTTTCGTTCAATTACAGTTAGTTCTCTATACGACGATTGTTTGGCCGTAACGATTTCTAATAAGACCTCTATTTATACTAACTTTAACATTGTATTTTTAACCTTATTTCCAAGTTGATTTAAAATGAAGAATGTTCTGATTGAACTATTTTAACCCGACGTTTCGGGCGCTTTACAATCTAAATTAAACGCGATAAAATCCGTAAAAATAGTTTTATTTAAATGTGTAATATTCGCGTAAATAAAAGAAAACATTAAATGTTCTGATTGATTGATTTATTCCATATGTACGTTAACCTACTTTCAACACATATGTTCAGTATTAAAAGCTACTTATTTATTCATAGCAACGTGTGATACGTCGTGAATATTGACAGCCTATGGTTAATTATACAACAGACACAATGGTGTCTGACGATTCCCAATGCCAATTATGTGCAGCATCGGCCGCGGGTTTGCAGACCTTTTGATGTTTATGGTATTATTTATACTTAAAAACTTATACGATATCGAAATTAAATCTATTTTAACAAGAAATCAATTCGTTTTGAATAGGCAATTAATGATACTTTTAGAATAGCATAGATTCCTAAAAGTGAAAAAGTGAAAAGTAGTTTCGGTAGTTTTCGATTTCTACTAACCGTCCCTTCTATTTATAAAATATTATTATACATAAATACAGTCACCTTTTTTTCTCATATAAGTTGATACCACACCCGTCTACTTGTCGCCCCCGCGGAAAATAAGACGTGACGGGTGGCGAACCATGTCGCCGCCATTTTGGTACGAGTCAAAAAATTCTTACTCCCCACTGCGTTCTCATGAGCAGCATTGCGTATTATAGTATTATTATGCATGAATAAAGGCTGTCCGTACAAGACCTTAGTTGCCTCTTACGACACCTCGGTAGGAAAGAAGAAGAGTAGGTGCTATTCTTATCTACCGGACATCTATTGGTTATCTAATATTATTACAAACACAGATTAGTGCAAAAAGAGTAAAGTCTGGAACTATCCATCTGCTGAACACAGAGTATAAAGCACGCAGAATAATTTGTCACGATGCTTTAATGTGAGTTGGCGACTTTCGTATGTATATCCGTTTAATATTTTTAATTTCTTAGATTTCATGTTTTTACTACACATAGTAGTTATACAATACAAACATATGTTGGTTAAAAATACATAAAATTACCACCAAATTACATTTTAAAATAACAACTACTTTTTACTGCCTATGAACTGAACTGGCAATATTAAATGTTTTTTTTTCTTTATTTATATTCAACACGTTTATTACATAACTTCTATATTATAAACTTTAATGATTTCTTATATTTACGCGAACACGACTCATTTAAATGAAACTAATTTTTACGGATTTTATCGCGTTTAATGTTTTACTATTTATAACCCGACGTTTCGGGCGCTTTACAACTCCCATGGTCACGGGGGGACTGAGGTGACAGTTGTCCCGATGTCATAGTTAACCCGGAGTACCTTCAGCTTTTATAAACTTTGTTATGTTTTGATCTTATTAAGATAATGTTTCTCTATACAGAGAGTTGGGGTCAAACCGACGGCTTTCGATTTACATACCCGGCTTCTCCGTTGCTGACGCAGGGCGGTGACGTAGCCCCGGAAGCGATGTGCGCCAAGGGATCAAACGACGGTGATGAATGTGTTCACGTCAAAAACATAAAGCTACATTCAACTGTGGAGCTTGTGATGTTTGATCAAGGTGAGACCTGCTCGTCTAATATTATATTTGTCGATTGTAATATTATTTTATAAATGCAAGTAAGTATAATATTCAAAAACCTTACACCTTCCACCTACTAACACCACCTAATATCAATTTATAATAATAAAACTAATAACATAGTGTTGAGTTTTTAGAATTTGTATTAAACCTGCAGAATTACCTATCGTAAGTTAGTTTCTGCCGTGAAGCAGTAGTAGTGTTTCGGTCTGAAGAACACTGAGAGCTAGTGTAATCACTGGGCATATGAAACTTAAAAAGTGATATTCCAGGAGGACAGATGCAGAATGATGCCGCAAAGAAATGATTTGAGTGACTTAGCATTAGTTATGGGCAGACGTGGCACTAAGAATCAGCTGTACATTTTGGTCGTCACGTCTCTTTCTACTATAAAAAAAACTATGAACCAATGTTTGTCGTTGGAGTCTTTCCATGCAGTCATAGAATTGTATTCGTTAAGCATCATAAAGTTGCACTGTATACAATATCATAAATATGTTCACTTTCTATTCAATTTCAAAGAAGTAAATAAGATATCATTAAGTTGTTATAATAAAACTACTCGTTTTGATTTAATGTTTACGCAAAAAAAAAAAATAGTTTGGAATATTTCTTGGATGCTTGTTATTAAAGCGAAGGTATGGGATCGGAATTATCTATTACATAAGTAGAAGGTTGAATTTCAATCTCGCTTTTGTTCAGTTTCTTCCTGTACTTTAACCTTAGAGGCGTGAATCTTACAAATGTCTCGGATATTTCGTATAATGTGGGGATAATAAATATATACTAATTAATATTAATCATAAGCATTGTGTAGGTGTATAATTACGTTGTTGTACAGTTATGTTTTAATATTAAATGTTATTCAAGGTTCTAAAGGTTAATATAAAAATAATATTTTGACATGATTTCGGAAGAAGCCAGACACTCAAGGTTTTTTGTAAATTAATTTTTAAATTTAGAAAATACTGTGCATATTAAATTTTGCACAAATCGTCAGACTTTAAACAAGTTAGGTACATAGTTTTTAAGCAAAAACAATATAATTTTCATGTACCCTCTTATACACGCGTGGCTTCAGGCAGGTATTATTATTAGGTATTATTAGGTAGGTATTGCGTTAATATATTGCGTAAATGTATTAACATCTCGCCCGTTTGAGAGACTTCATTCAGTCTCGAGGGATCCCCATCCACGAGCAGTTTGGAGTCCGTGTCAAACACTCTTGTACCCAGCAGGTACACAGCATCACGTAGCTCATTAAATACAGTTTCATTCACGGGTATCATATCGGAGCGCTCTTCTTTAAAGTGGCGAAAGCGTTCGACAAGTTCTAGCAAAACGGGCTCACTTACAAGTTATATGAACTCGGTGTGCCCAATCGCCTCGTACTCATCATACTAGATTTTCTACGCAGTCGAACCTTCCACTACTGCATCGAGGGAGTGCGGTCCGAAACACAACCCAACCGCGCCGATGTACCTCAATGTTCAGACCCGTCACTGGGTATGTTTTACACCCTTTATAGTAGCGACATACCGCACACCAGCGGTGTCGAACTCGCCCTCTTCGCTGACGATACTACACTATCGATAAGCGCCTCCAATCCGCAACCCGAACCCTAGGGAACTGTTTTGTGGAAATGCAGGATCGAGGTGCAGCCAGGTGCAGGAAGTGCAGTCATGTACTTTTTGGGGCGTATAAAGCCACATCTCCTAGTTATTTGATCGTACAATATCCTGGGAAAAGACAGTCAAATACTTCGTCCTACTTGACTCAAGACTCATGTTTGTTCCATACATTAACCGCTGAAGGAAGCTTCGTCCTCGGCTGATTACAACCACTAAATTAAATAAAAATAGTAAAATGTCCCTACGTAATGAAACTACGGTTTAAAAAGCCTGTATTCGACCAATAATGACCCGTCAAATTCACTGACTTTAGTTAATACAGAATAGATTCATGCGCAAAGGCACGGGAGCATCGTGTTTCTTGCGTAATAGAAACCTTCACATCGATTGCGGGCTTCCTACCATATCCCAATATCTAAAGTTGGCCTCCGGCCGGTACTTCGACTCTGCCGCCACGCACCCCAACCGCTGCCGCGACATATAACCCCCTCGCTTTACACCAAAATTCGACTCGCGAAAAAAGGAGACCAAGGCTCGAGAATACGGATGACGTAACCACTAGGGACCAAGAGCTCTACTCTTAAAGTTGTAACTCTAAACTTGTAAGCGATTCCGCCGCATCTCAGGCCGTCTTTCACCTACTAATAGCAATATCATGAATAGAAGCGTCGCTGGAGTGTCTTCAGTCATTTCTTCTCCAGCGGAAACGGATTCCGAATTGGTGGTACATGCATTTAATTCCGATAACGATAATAGTAGTACATAGTATAATTGCCCTCCCGATTGAAATAGCTGACCGAGCCGATACCGGACCCTTGAGCACCCCCGAATCAGTTACTCTACCTTTCAACCGGCGAAGCTTTGAAAGCCTTCGGGCTATTATATTAACATATGTTAATTAACAGTAACCATCAGTCATGTATTAACATATGTTAATTAAGTCTCAGTATGTTGTTTTTTTACAGCGATATGTTAGTGTATTAAATTCTTAGTTTGCTATAAAATTATAACTTGGCTTAAAGAAATATTTCAAAAGTTTAGAATAAGTAGATAATTCTTCGAATGCCATGGGAACATTACTAATGTTCTTTTATAGTAAAAATTACCATAATCGCTACATTGGTTCAGCAGTCGCTGCGATCACAATTTGTTGCAATATTTTAGCCTTGACTTTAACCTTATAAATATAAAACAATCCTAGTCTCTGATTTTGACATGAGAATTCCGAAACAATAACAACATAAGATAATTTTGTTTAATTATCGCTGGCATTGGCGAAATAAAAACTATAACAAGTGTTAACGTTATAAGTGTAGTATTGACCTTGAAAATATAATAATATTAACATTAGCGTTTATATTCTGAAGGTCTTCATTTAAAGTCAGTTTTAATGAACAACATTAAAAATGATAAACTTACATATATATATTTCAAAAATGGCCTATAAGACGACTACAGACACCCAAATGTGTTTCTGTAAAATACATAAGCGTTTGGCAACACTCCTTTGAAAGTTGTAAGCAATACATGTTTTCCTAGCACATTAACTGACGGAAGATGTCTTGTAGTGTCAATATTCGCACTGGTGCAATAGGAACTTGTGTAACTAAGTCTATTGGCAAATGTAGGCGTTCGGCTCTATTCTGTATTGTTTGGCTGACCCATCGTCAGTTTCCGGCGACAAACGATCCGTATTATTAATTTTATAATTTTCGTTCAAAAATTTTCTTAACGGTTTTGATTTTACATACTTCTTTAAATCTCGACCGCGAGCATACCTGTCATATGAAATGGATTTTTTATCCGTTCCACTGTCTTTGATATTGCATCTGGGCATTATTTCGATTATACCACATAAGACAAAACAAAAGAGCATCTCATATTTTGGAGTAAATGCTTTAACGGATACTTTTTTTATATAACCTCATATATTGCATTACAGATATCCCTCAAGTGTAGGGTAAAGTATTGTTTTACGAACTTAGTCCCACTCGTTTGGCCCGGCATTTCACATCGCTGCTCACACCAGAGTTCATAGGAACGATCTCGGTTATCATCGTTTGTTACGTAGCCTCTGTAGATTGTTCAGAGAATTAGTCTATTAACCTTTTTTATAATAAATGTATTGCAAAAATAAATTATTATTTCACATATTCATTTCTCCGACAGAATGAAGAGGAGGCGTAAAAATATATTAAGTTAGGGGAAAAGTTTTAATGGTAACAAACGCTCGTGTGAACGCAATGGGGAGTAAGAATTCTTTGAATCGTAAGAAAATGGCGAGACGCGAAGTGGTTCGATACCCTCACGTCTCGAAAAACTCGTAACTATATATATGTGTCATTTATTTTGTTATAGTTATTTGATATATTAGTATTAGTATGTAATCATGTTGATGGTACAACAAGTAAAAAAAATATTAGCATTTCATCGAAACGTAAAGTCGATGTGTGCCTCGGTGTTAGGACTAAAGCTTTTGACACCATAAAAACTTATTAACAAAAAACTTAACCGACCAAAAAATTACAACTGAGCTGCTCAACGACTGAAACTAATTTTGAGACGGCATCAAACAAACAAACCACAAATTAATTACGCAAAGCGTAACATGATGGCAGCGGGATGCGTCGCGAAGAGCGCATTTTTCTAATGTTATTGTTTATCGCTGAAGATTTCACGTTTAATTTTTATTTTATGTTGTTTTGATTATTTCTGTAAAGTAATTTAATGATCTATCCCTAACTCCCAAAATTTCAAAATCCGGGACAAACTTCCAGGTTTACCTAACGGGACCATACGTCCCGCCAAAGCGGGAGTCCCGCTTTTAATCTGTGTCTTAGCGTCCCCAAAATACGTCAAAATGTCCCGCTATGACAAAACAAAAGCGTAAAATCAACAAGGCAAGCTAATTGTTCCATTCATATTTAAAAAAAGACAACTTGAATAAAATTTGCTCATCCGAAAAATATGAAAAGCCTGCACACCAGATTACTTAAGATTAGTTCTTATTTTAATTTTTGTTCATTATATCTTAAATTTTTAAAACAATATTAATTGAATGGTATCCCGTACTGAAGGTAAAAATAAATGGTCACGTTAGCTGGGTATAGCTAACGTGACCATTTATTTTTATCTAATAAACAGGAAATCATCAAAATCGGACTGCTTACTCTGTAAAAAGTTATGCGTGGTTATACCTACCTAAAAAAATATGTGTCGACTTGAGAACCTCCTCCTCTTTTTTTGTCGGATAAAAATACATCCTGCTCAGGTGACTTAGTGGCCGAAATAATATTATTTGATGAATCATTAATTTTTTTTTATTAATTAATTATCACTAGATGTGGTTCTATTACAATAGCAAGGAATATGTAAGGTTATTATCAGATTCTGTTTCCGAATTATTAATTTATCTTTTACCTAGTTAACTAGAGATCTAGTTCGTGTAGCAGTTTCCTTCTAAGAGATGAAAATTGCCTTGGGTTTTTACTTTACTACTTTTTCTGTTCTTGTATCTTTTATTATATTATTTTTGTACTTAAAGAGTTTCAAATTCTATTTAACTATAACATGAATTATTATATTATAACATATGACAGATATTATGAGTGCATTTGTGTATACGATTACTGCCGATAGGCGTCCGGCAGAGTAGAATAGCATTTACCACATTCCTACCGAGGTGACGTAAGGGGCAAATAAGTCACTGTACGGACAGCCTTTACTTGGGCAGAATAACACCATAATTTGGAAATCTGGCACTATACTACTCGAGGGAACGCAATAGGAATTGTTTTTTACTCTTACCAAAGTGAGCTCCTTGTGTGCCTCTGCTTTCCTTATATGAGAAAATGGTGTGACTGTTTGTTTGTACGATTAAATCTTTCAGTCGAATTTATAATACCAACGAATTGCAATGTTTTGTACAAACTACAAAACCTAGTTTTGAATTACAATCATGTAACATAAAGTTTAGATGGCTGAGGCGCTTCTGGATTGATAAATAAAAGATTCGAAGTCCGCTCACGACAATGCAATCTAAAGTTTGTAGGGAAGGAACGTGACTGAGAAATAACATTGCAGAACGTCGCAGTGGCATACGATACGTAGGAATAATTATCGTATGACCTTTACCGGTCTTGCTGTAGGCGATCGTTGTGACGCCAGAGTGATCCAGTACTAGAATGTTAACTTTCGCAAAAGGTCTTCTTGGGTTGCAATATAAGTATTTACTTGCAAATATTTTGTTGCGTTGATTTCGTTTGGTTTAAACTGTAATCTATATATTGATACTAGCTGTTCCACGAACGCTTTGCTCGGCGTAAATAAAAATGAAGATATTTTTTATGATACTCGTAGAAACAATTGTTATCAAAAGTAATAGCAAGCATAACATTTTACATAATAAAATGCCTCTATGCCACATTTCATTAAAATCCCTTGAGTTCTTTGAAAGCGATTGAATGACAAACAAACTAACATACAAACTTCCAAGGATAAGGTTACGTAATAACAGATACTTTGCTTTTATCTAAAAATCAAAGGAGTTCCAGGAAATTATAAGATTTATATTCATCATATTTAGATTATAGAGCCGTGGTAGCTTAGGGGTTTAGCGTTCGCCTAATCTTAATCTTAGCGAGTGACCTAGGTTCAATCTCTGGTGCAAACACAACTTAAATTGTTACATGTAATTTGAAATGCTGATTTATCTGCTCTGCAGCGGGAAAATGACTAGACTTTTATTTTTATAATCAATATCAGCAATAGCAGCCTGCACATCTTAATAGTCCAATAAAGGACTCGTACCATAATATAATATGCAACCATCCGCCGATAAACATTTGAGATGGTTATTCTGTCATCTAACGAATTATCTATAAGTAGTGTAATGCCAAAAGAATTGATCAAACACAGATCCACTCGCTCAGAGCAATAGTAGCTAATGAGATAATTAATATACTTAGTTATATCGTCAGATATAATTATAATGTTCATGATAATATCTTGAAAGACATCGACAAACTTGAAATCAAAAATACGTATCTAGATGAAAACAGACCACGGCTGAATCCAGCCTCAAATATTCCCAATTGAAAAACATTTTAAAATGTTGGCTCTAAACAATTTTCAATTCATTTATATACATGTAATCATAAACGTTATTCATAAATTGAAAAACATTTCAATGCAATTTCTCTAAGTCGCCATTTACAAATTGCTACAGAACTTTTAGAAACTATTTGCTTATTAAATTGTAGAGCGTTACATAAACATTACCCAAAGAGATTTATGTTCTAAAATTTAATATTTGTATATATAGGCAGCGGTCTGTTAGAACACTGATAGTAGTTTTTTTTGAGTTTAATTTTTTCAGGAGTAAAATCAAAAATGTCGTACCTTTACGCTCAGTCAGATTCTTAATATGTCATATAAACTTAATAGAAACAGTAATAAATAATCCGAACCGAATGTATCAGTAGAAGTTATAATTTCAGTATGGATGTAAAGCCTTGAGTTGTACTTGATAGTTTTAAAATGCTTTTTATATGCTGATCGTCTTGTATAAAACGGCTCCCGGAAGGTGGTAAAATTTGTAGAGGTGCAAATTTTATCGTTCGCTGATTTGCTAATTCCGTATCGACACCGACAGTTTTGGAAAAATATGTAGGTATAAATAACTAATACACAAATATTATAAAAAATAAAAACAACTAAAATTCATTAAAATTTTATTTAGAACACATTGCTTTTCCCAATGACAGCGAGTAAGGTTATTTTTAAAATCTTTCTGAATAAAACATGCTATAGAAAACTGTCTCTCCGAGTATGAAACTGTCCGCGAGAGAGATAGTTAATTGCCAATTTTACTATATCTGTAAATGTAGGCGTTATGTGTCCGGTACAGCAGAGTAGAATAGCACCTACCTCTTTCCTACGAAGGTGTCCTAAGAGGCGACTTAGTTACGATAACTTTAACCGGGCAGCCTTCATTCGTGCAGAACAACATCACAATGTATACAATGCTGTAACTATACTGCTCGTAGGAACGCAATGGGGAGTAAGAATTTTTTGACTCATGCCAAAATGGCAGCAACGTGGCCGCGGGGGAATATAGTGGGCTACTTGAGTGGTCTCTGCCTACCTCTTTTATGGGAAAAAGGGCTTGACTGTATGTATGATGTAAAGCTAGGTCGACATATGGGTAGCGGATGCATCCCTAAAATTTGTCTGTAGTTCTTGGCATGTTTCAAAAGTCGTTAAACTAACAAAGTTACAAGAATACTCTTCTTTTTCAAGAGTTGAAAGAGACAATTTTTGTTTTTAAATTTCTTTAAGTCTTAAATTAATTTTACAATAAAATAAACGAAACAGCGGCTAGCACAGACAGTAATGAAAAACTGATTGATATTTTAAATAAATTTTTAGTTTAAATTTGCTAAATGGATGATTGCATTTTTAATTCACCACATTTGAAGAATACCTCATTGGATTTTAAATAAATTAGTAATGGTAAGGCATTTCTGCATTTAAGATGTGTCTCTAATATTTTTCAACGATCGCGTGGCCTAGTGGTCAGAGTACCTGACTTCTAAGCCGCGGGTCCTGGGCTTCGAATCCCAGCCGGAGCCAACATTTGTGCTAAAACATAAATTGTTGGTTTTCGGGTCTGGTTGTGTTGTGATTGTCCCCGTGTTTCTGACTACTGCATCCTAGCCTACCTCCGATCTTATCGCATCAGCGTTACATCGGGCGCGGGTAAGGTTGGGACGAGTGAGTGCCTCTGTGTTTGCGCGTAAACTTGTGGCACTATAATATCTCCTGCGCAGTTGATGGCTCTCGACAGCAGTCGGCAGTTGTCGCCGTGGTCGAAATCGGCTAGGAGGAACATCATCAATATTTTTCAAACGTTATTTATAAATTAAAAGTTATAATATTATTTGTTAAACTTAGTTTTCTTAATATTCTTATCAATAAAAACATTTTAAACGAGCTACTATGTTATAATTATAATATCTCCAAGAACTTAGTGTTTTCATGCATATTAATGCTACTATACGAGTATCATATTATATTACTTTAATAAAGCTGCTGTCTGTATGTTTGAACGTGCTAATCTCAGTAAATATTAATCCGAATAATCGGATATGTATATATATATTCGCATTCGATAGCTCGTTCATTGAGGAAGCTTCTAGACTATAAAACTTCATGGTACGGCCTTGGGGATTCGCACTCTGAGAATCGAACCGAGAAGGGCCGAACTGTGAATGCTTTGGCTCAGCGAGATAACATGTACTGCGCAATCGGCTTATGTTACGTAAGTGAAACGGCGGGGCATAGCTAGTATAATATAATGAAAGATATTTAATCTACTAGAACTTGTGAACTGCTTCTCAGCTGTATCGTGATTTTGTCGTTCGATCTGCAGTTGAAACTATTACCTATTCTTATATTTACTACTAATTTTACTTGCTACCCTGTTATCATCATTTTCTTTATTAGGTAATTGCGCCCGTGCGAAGCCGGGGCGAGTCGCTAGTTTGTAATATATGTAATTAAATTCTTGTGCAATGAGATACTCTACGTTAAAATCTTGTAGAAACTAGAGTTACCAAGTTTAAAATTACTTGCAGCCATGTGAGATCTAGTAGCGGAGTAATTAGTATAATTTTTTTAATGAATGCCTTATATAATTAATAACAATACACGATGTAACTAAAATAATTTAAAACACTTTAAGTTCCTTTGAATGGGGAAATGGATGTTGTAATTGAAACATATTTCTAACTGACTTAATATGTATCAAATAGAAACATATTTTATCGTGTAATTATATAATATTTAAGGTTGCCTTAAATATGTTTCAATAAAATCTTTGAGCTAATATTTTATGAAATGGAATTATTCTTTTTCATTTGTAAAATGGTGTTTTTTTACAAGCTATCTCCGTTTATTAATGAGGTTCTTCTGTACGGAGAAGAAACAGGCGAAAGAAACTCCGCAGAGATCCTCTTTTTTTAGTCAAATTTCAACATTTTTATTATTAAAATTACGTTGTAAAATAAATAGTACGAGTACATTAATATTAGTATTTAGAAACAGCCTCTTAGTGATCGCTCCAATCCCAGGGGTTATTATCGTCCATATATTATTTCATATTAAAATAACCATTTTTATAAAGTCTTTGTTTATAATAAACTTTCTGAACCTATGAGTGGGAAGACTTTGCGCACTTTCTGGAATTTTGTTGTTAAAACGTATAATTTGCCCCATGAATCAGCTATTGAGTCGAGTAACCGGCATTACAAAGGGTTTGTCTCTGGTATTTACATTATGTACATCATTTTTTCAAATATTTTTTTAAATATTGTAATGACTTAACCTGTCATACATTACACGGTACATTTCAGCGCGGGGTTGGAGAAAAATGCGGTCTTTATATATTTTTTTATTTGATAAAGTGACGAGACGAATAAAACGTTCACCTGATGGTAAGTGCAACGTCTGCCCATAACAGATGCTGTGTTACTCAGAATATTTCTGTGTAGCACCTCACTGCGCCCGTCACCCTGAGACATAAGTTCTTAAGTCTCACATGCCCAGACAGAAACAGACATGTTTGCACACTACTGCTTCACGGTAGAATAACTGATCCTAGGGTGATTCCTGCACTGAATCTTACCACCAGTAAAATATCTTTGTATGATTTTTACGAGCATGCTGGTATTCCCACGATGGTCTCACTTATTGAGTCTCACAGATTAAATCTGCATTAAAACATTGTGAAACAATCAAGATTCAAACCGAGTGCACTGAGTTTGAATCTTGATTCACGCAGTTTAGACAGTTCGTCTTACTACTATAATAAAGGTAGAGAGTTTATATGTTCAAAGACCTGTGATTGTTCAGCTTGGCGAGGTACCATGCCGCATCATGAAGTCAGTTTATTTTAGACGGATAAAACTGCGGCGCACAACTAGATTCTTAAAAAAATCGATCGCTTCTGAGAAAATTCTTTTATAAGTTTTGAAGTGCGCTTGGTTCTATTTATAGACTGGATAATATACACCATTTTTATATTGCACGTTGGTCGTAGCAAATTGCGTCCGATTTTCTTTAATTACACGTCATGCTCGTGAAGCTCATGAATCGGATACGGAAAGATGAAGATAACAAATGCATCTTGCTTTGGTTGCAAAAGACTTGCTTTCGAAGATGAGAACATCTGTCCGAAGACGTCATCGTTATAGATATTTTGATAGGATACGTTGTAATCACATGTAAAAATAATTATGTGAAAGAAGGAATGTGGTACCACAACATATGCTCTATGCATTACTATGATTTGATTCTATGTAAATTAAAAAATTATTCATCATCAACAGCTTATAATAATCAGTCCACAGCTGGTTATATATTACAAGCTGTTGATGATGCCTTACCCCAGTAGGAAGAATTTGCCACATTTGGCAAGGAAATTTCGAAAGCCTCTTTGCAAAAGAGGATATACAAGCACATGTCAGGGAAAAGTATTTATCCGAGGACATGAATGCAGATTGCGATAAAAGAGATGTTAGTATGGAAGCTGCAGGGTATGATAGAATTACGGTCGAGATGCTGAAAGCTGGACAGGGTGTGGTAGCTAGTCAGGTGTACCGCCTTTTTAACCTTTACTTGAGGAGCGGCAACGTACCAGTAGACTGGTGTAAGGCCGTCATCGTACCGCTTTACAAAGGAAAAGGTACGCAGCAAGACTGCAAAAACTACCGAGGCATTGCTCAGTATCATCGGCAAACTGTATGCAAAGGTTTTGATTAGGAGAGAGATTAATTAAACTGAAATGAGGATATTGGTATTTACAAGCGGGATTCAGGAGAGGAATGGGATAAGGTCTTTTCCTTACGAAGCTTAGCCGAAAAATTATTGTCTCAAAGTGTGTAGCGTTGCCGTGGCTGTTGAACCTTATCATAGAGAATTGCTTAAAATATTTGAAACACAATGCGTATGGATTAAGAATGAATGATCTGACTGTCGAAATGCTGGGTTCTAAGTTTACGAGAGACGGAAAGTATGACTGTGATATTAAGAGGAGGGTATTGCAGGAGCAGGAAATCAAGTGAATTGGGCTCTGCATATCTTTATGAGTAGTGGTCGTACCGCTATCTGTCGGAGGCCTCTCATCATGTTTACTGGCACTTTCCTTAGTCTACTCATACGATACTTACGGGGTAAATTTGAGTGACAAATTATCTAATGCGCCACCACGATACAGATAACTGCAATATCCAATACAGTATCCAAGTCAATTGAAATAGTCAACAATACTTTTAGTACTACACTGATTTTTTTTACTTCCACATACATACATACAGTTACGCCTTTTTCCCATATAAATGCCACTCACGTAGCCCACTTTTCGCCCTCGCGGGAAACTTGACGAAAAAACCACGTCGTCGCTGCTTCACGGCAGAATAACTGGCCCTGCAATGGTACCTATTTAGACGGATTCCTGCAGAGGAATCCTACCATCAGTAATGTATATTTTAACAACTTTAGATAGATAGATAAATTAAGTTAGGTTAAATATTTATTAATTATCCCCCCAAAATGAGAGCTACAAACTTTTGTGTGGCAATCTATAGGGGTAGCCTATGTTCACTAGTGGCCTAGTAATAGGCTGAAATGATGATGCCAACTCTCACACTCCTTCGTAAGCGGAATATGCCCAATTGTTTCTCTTCAGTTGTTAATTTCTTACTCGTTGTTTACTAAACAAATTAAGACGTAGATGTGTATGCCTAGGCCGGGTATAATAGCTTGGAGGAAATACATTAAAAACGTTTAAATAATAAAGAACTATAATTGCGATATTAATAAACCAAACAAAACAATATTATTATATATCCTATTCTTAAAAAAGGTTTTGGCGAACATTCGAATTCCATTCGGTAGGTAGAAGATAATAAAAGCTTAATGGCTATTAAAAAAAAACCTTACGTTGGTTTATGGCTGTCAACTTACATTCAGCTTCAAATTGGTGTCTGATGTTTTTTCCGTAGTTTTTTGTGTTTACGTGGTTTTTATCTGTAAGTGTGTCGCTCTGGTCTGCGTATATAGAAATGCCATAATTAAGCTTTCAAAATTAAAAATAATTGCTAAAAAACATTGTATAAAATTTTTTATTACTAACGAAACTCTTACTCTTTTGCGTACTCTATTTGCTTTATTTTAACCAGCCGAAAGCCAATTACTTAACCAGAGACCAGAAACCTACATTAGTTCTTAGCCTTCCCTTATTGTCAGTTTCACATTGATAAACACAGTTAGAATCACCGTCTGAGATGTACTGGAGCAGCAATTACGTGTGCTTATCGTTTCGAAATGCTCACTCAGTTTATTTTAGCCGGCGGGGATGTATTGAATTAGCAGAAATGCTAATGTTTGTGATTCAAGTAATACAAAATCCACGCCGATACGTCACGCAAGCGTGACGAATAGGATGAGGGTTCCTAGAGCATCTAACAGGGTATTTACTCAGAAATCCTACTGCATTACATCACCGTCTGAGACGTATTGGAGCAGCAATTAGTGTTTATCGTTTGGAAATGCTCACTCAGTTCGTGTTAGACGGCGGGGACGTATTGAATAGCATTTCGATATATGCCTCCGGGGCTAATGCTAATATCTGTTCAACATTCAAAGAAATGGAAATCATGCTATTAAATAAGTCATTAACCATCAATACTAGTAAATAAAACTCCACATTTTTAGGTTTCACATTTATATTTAAAATCATACAAAATGATCATAATACTTAAATGAATAGTTTATTTTAAGGAAGAAAGTGACGAGGCGAGCAAATCGTTGCCTGAGCATATGTGCGGCATCTGTCCTAATGAAATGCTGTGTCGCCAGAACATTTGTGAGTGGCATTACACTACGCTCGTTCTTAATTCTCATGTGCTCAGTATTCACACAACGAATTTCTGCATAGGAATCCTACCTCACTTATCCATATTAATCTTTTTTTGTATTTTTTCTTAAAGTATTTTAGTTTAGTTTCTGGATTAACAAAAATTCTAATAATTTAGTAATCATTTAAACGTAATCATATATGTACTAATCATGTGTATACTGCTTGTTGGATGACGGAATTAAAGAGCTAAAGTACTACTAGTATCGGTTTTCCACCCGCTTTCAGAAGCTCTGCAGTGATTCCATCCTCACCTGGCGCTTTGCCATTCTTAAGCTGTTTGAGAGCCATACTAATCTCGCTCAGACTGACGTCCGGAATATCATCGGAATAGTGTCAGACGAGATTTGCTCTTGGGTCGTTACTCACACTAGTGTGTGGCTCCAACGACGATGTGTACAGCTGTCCATAAAATTTCTCGATCTCACTCAAAATCTCTGGTCCAGCGGAAATGACGCCACCGCTTTCGGTCCTTAACTTAGTCAGTTGGCTTATTCCGGCAGACAGATCCCTGGCAAAAGACCTTGGAGCCTTGGTTTCGCTCTATCGCTTCCGCAATACGAGCTGCATTGAAGTTGCGAAGGTCTCGCCGCATAAATGTGGAGATCTGTCTGTTCAGTTGCCGATATGCTGACGCATTAGTTGAGGACTGCAGCCTCATTTTTCGCCTAGTCTCCATGAGATTGTAAGTGTAGTCGGAGAGTTTCTGGATCTTTTTTGTTCGGTGGGTTATGCGTCATCTTTGCTCCCACCGCATGGACAGTTTCCACGAGCCTCTCGTTCATATCGTCCACTGTAACGCAATCATCCAGGCACTAAAAACGATTTTGCAATTCGAACTCGAAGCTTTTGGGGTTTTGGCTAAGGGCACGAGATGGACGGAGCGTGGACCTTACCAGACGCGACTTCTCCAGCTTTACGTTCAGGTTCAATGTACCTCTTACCATTCGTTGATGACGGATGTTTTTCACCCTAACGATCACAGAGACATCATTAAACAGCTGTCGTACGGTCGTCATGGTGAAGTCGATCTCATTTTTGGTGGAACCATCCGGGCTCATCTTTTTCTGTGGGGCCGCTTTTGAAAGAAGGAGTTCATCATAAAGAGTCCCTCTTCCTCCGTAAAGTTGGCCAGCTGTTGGGCCCTTTGGTTCCGTTGTCCTATTCCAAGTTGCCCCACTACCAGCTCACCGTCTTTTTTCATGCCCAGCTTTGCGTTAAAGTCTCCGACAAATGTATGGCTCTTTATATGTCCTCATACATTACCTCCACCTCATCATCAGGATGTGCCGAGGTAGGTGCGTATACCTGTATGACTTTAAGTTAATACCGTTTGGTAATTCTGAGTCCTCCTTGTCTACACTGTCTTAATACTGTAATATTTGCCGCTTAGTTGATATCTTCTGATTATTAACTGGAGACATCGCGATGGTAAAGTTGGTTAGGAGGACATCTTCGTCCTCAAAGCATCAGAGCAATGATGAATGACCTTAAAATATTTAAATACTAGTGAAGGTCACAAGCATTACTATAAAATATAGTCATGCAAAAAAAATAGTGAAAAAGAAAGGAACACTACAGAGTACTTTCTGTATTTTTTCTCGCGCTAAATATTCAGCTTCGCTCTGATTTATTCACGGATGCCCGGGACACAGCTGTGCAGCAATCGACACAATACATTATATAAAAACACTCACGCTTCCGCGACTCTCTCAATCTCAAGGCAGAACACAAGTAGCAACCATAAATTAGTGTTACATAAATAAAAGTACGTGGATAATAGATTTCGACGTCTGATAGACTTACGTAATATATTTTCGTGCGCTGTCGTAATGCCTGCTTACATTACGTACAATTTTGCGTAGGCCGACTGATCAAAATATGTAGATTCATTTTAATTGAGAGTGTAAAAAAATATTGAGTAAAAATTTATGATATATTGATAATGGCCGTTTTGTTTTGATGTAGACATGTAGATAAGCGTGACAAACGAGCACACAGTCCACCCGATAGCAATTGATCACTGAGAAGGATTAATTGATAAAACCTTGATTCGGAGGGGATTCGTACCCAGAACCCGCGGCGTAAAATGAAATAAGTATAGGACATACACCAATAAAGTTTCCACAAATAATTAGTAGTTACCAACTTACAAAAACTAAACACCGTTAATAAATACATCTAAGAAAAGGTATATGAAGAAACTGTTCAAGTTCGGACTAGTTCAAGACTTGGATGTAGTTTTCAGAATCCGTCTTTTAAACTGTCCAGAAGTTGTTTTTAATCGCCTGCCCATAACAGATGCAATATCACCAATGTGACCATTTATTTTTTCCTTCATAGTGGTACACCCTTAAATTATTATTAAAAAAACATATGCTTAGAATATAGTTATGAGATTTTAATGATGAAGTATTAAAATAAGAAGTAATCTTGTAATCTGGTGTACAAGCTTTTAATATTTTTTGAATGATCTAATTTTGTATAAAATATCAGGTTGAGCCTGGCTGTCGCCAAAATTCTCTTCCTTTTAATATGTTTGTATGATAATTTTAAATTCTTTTTTTTAAAGGTGGTGAATCGGATCATATCTTTCATCTCCACGGATATAGTTTCTACGTGGTTGGTATAAGAGAATTCAACACAAGCGTAGAAAAAAGCCAAATCAAGCAGATGCATGAGGAAGGAACACTTTTTACTTCCAAAAATCTAATCGATCCTGTCGTCAAAGATACTATAGTGATACCTAAATTCGGCGTGTTAGCGTTACGGTTTCAAGCTGATAATCCTGGTTATTGGATGATGAGGGACGAGAGATCCGCCCATTGGACTAGAGGTCTTGACTTCGTGTTAAAAGTTGGTGATGAAAGTGATTTCGTACAAGCCCCAGCGGATTTTCCTAAGTGTGGCTCTTATGTCGGGCCAGAATATTTCTTAATTTAAATTTTAATTAAAACAGAGGTAGTAAAATTAGTTACCACTGTATTCTCTTGAGTTGCTCAAAATGTTAATTGGACTTGTGATATATTGTATTTTACGTTACATGTTAGGGCTGTTGTTTATTTTATATAACTTTCTTTATGAATGACGAACGTAAGTTTCACTGTATTTAAATATTTACAGTCCTGTTTAGGTTGACAACTGTAAATATATTTTTTTATCAATTAATGTGCGAGCTTAATTTTTAATCACATTCAATGTAATATTCATTATGGAATATTAATAATTTGATTATCGTTTTACGCAGTTTCGGCGATAAAATCGTTTAAGAAATTTTATCGTATTGTTAGCCATTACGCTTTGAAACCGTGAAGCTAAATTAAATAGTTTGTATGTAAAAATAAACGTCAGTATTTTGTTTATAATTGTTTTTTTACGTTAATAATATTGTCTCTTTAGTTATTTAAAAGATAATATGATGATATGATTATAGTATAGGATTTTATGATTCTCACTTCGATAATAATGAATCCTATGACATTATTTAGAGAATGAACCAGATGCGATAAAAATAAAACATGAAAGGCGCCAGCTCATGTAGTTTTAGGCGACTGTCCAAACGGTGAAAGCGTTTAAAATGGATCCATAGACATTTATTGCCGGTGGCTGGCTGGATATTGGCTTTGGTTATTGAAATAATATACTTTTCTGTCAAAACTTATATGTAAATTATATTTTGATGCTTTTTATTCCAAATAAATATCTGATATTTATTTATGGAAGGTAATGTAAAATTCTACTGTCGATAAAACAACTTCAAAATACTCATTAAAGTTAAATAAGAACAATATATTATTCAGACACCGAGAGCTTATCAAGACAATTTGAAATTTTACATTACTAATTTTCAAATATTTTTAAACAAAATATAATAGTATAGTTATAGACAGGAAGCCTGGCCTAGTGGTGAAAGCTTTCTGCACTCCTTTCTACCCTACCAACAATGTTATTGCATGAGTATTGCATTGAGCGCGGGTAGGTAAGGGCGAGTGAGTGCATCTCTGTTTGCACGTGGCACTATAATATTTCTCGCGCAATGAAGGCTTCCGACAGGTATTGGAAGTCGTCGCAATCGTCGAAAATCGGCCAGGAGGACATCGTCATTACTGTATTATATATATATTCGTATATATATAATTGTATATTATATTATATACAGCAAGAGTTACAATACTGTTCCGCGGAACACAAATGTTCCGTTGAATTGGTATACGTGGGTTTAAGTTGGAAAGTAAACAAACTGGTACACATTTATAAGGTCTTCTTCTTTAAATCAAATAACAAAGTGTTCCGCAAAAAATTCCGAATGATATGTTCCAGTGCAGAAAATGTTTGGGAACCTCCGCTTTATAGTATCACATAATTTCTAAGCTCTTGCCCGAGTCACAAGTAATAACGCATCCTGGGTTCACTGGTAAATACTCGTAGTGCTTACAGGCGTTCGTAATTTTATATCTTTGGTCTAGTAAGATAAGGTATTAAAATTATATCAATGAAATGAAGATCTGTCCATATCCGTCAAAGAAGACAAAATATAATACCTATAAAATGTAATACAGGGTTTTCGTTCACTACTTCTCAGAAAAAGTAGGGTGTGATAGAAGCCCGTGGCATTATTTTACTTATTTTTAAGTTTTATTTATTGCCGCGGCAGGGTAATATGTCTATGTAGTTTGTAGTAGTATGTTTATGTAGTTTGTTGTATGTACGGGACTCTAGTAAAGTCAAAGATAGTCAATTAATGATACCGTGTAAAGTTTTTATTCCATCCACCTATCACACCCTCACTTTTCTGGGAAGGAGAACACAATCACATTGTATATCGGCATTTTCAGACGCCTTATTTTATTACTTTTCAAACAGGTACTTGGCAATAACGCGGTTAGCATATTTATAAAAAAAACGAAACGATTGCTATTCTTGACACTCAACCAATGAAAGTATTTTTACCAGCGACGGTACTTCTTATGGTTTTGACCTATTAAGACGTACTTCTTTTGAGTATCGGCACTTATATCAGCAAAAAAATGATAAAGCAATAAAGTGAAGCGATAAACTTTCGAATGTCACATATTACTTCATCTGTGTGATTAATTTTGTTAAAAGATCTACTAACATTCATTTATTTTCCAATTTTCGCGTGTTTTAATAAGTTGCGAGCTTGGCCACTAATTGGTTGTTATTTATTTTGTATGTTAACGCATTATAATTGATAAAAAGTTGGTGATTCTTATTATTTTAATAAGATTTTGCAAATTATGTGGCGTATATTATGTATCTAATATTTTTTATTGCTTTAAATCACGAAGCGAGCAGAACAACTCGACCTAGGTCCTAGAGTTGTACGTACCTAGATGGATTCCTGCACAGGAATCCTACCACCAGTAAAATTATTCCACCAATATCTATTATAGGAAATGAACATATGAAAGCCCGAAAGATGCAAAGTAGGTACTATATATTAATAAGAGTGTTCACTTTTTCGAAACCAGGGTGAAACACTTTAGTTAATCAATTTATGCAAATAGTTGTTTAAATTCTTCCTACATAAAAATTATGAATGTATGAAAGATATAGGGGCTATTTTTGATGGTATGATATATTATATGCGGTTCAGCCTTCAGTCTTTACTTAGTCCACTGCTGAACATAGGCCTTTTTATAGATTGCCACAAAAGTTTTTAGCTCGCATATTAGGGGAATTTGCCATAGTTGCCACGCTTGGCAGGCGGGTTGTCAAGCGCAGTTTATTTATTCAGATATTCTTGAAAGATGCTGCTGCTCATCTCTTGGTTTTCATGTTCCCTCTGTCGACTTTTACGACACCCACAGGATGAGATGGAGTGGTAGTTAGTTATTGTATATACAACGTTATTCATAATTGGTATAACATCCCGGCACCTACCCATGCTACTTGATCTGATAAACACATGGTGAAGCTTTAATGACAAAATACTAATAATGTCAATACACAACTTTAAAATTATTTGTTTTGTAAAACTTTACGCGAACCTAACCCAGAAAGTCGTTGCCCTCGAACCAGACAAATTCAAAATACGTTTTCTTCTCCATTTAATTAATGTTACCCCACTACGGCGTCATACTAACAGATTTACTTCGCAACAGATTTCCATAAGCTTTATGTTATCCCAGGATTCGCGAGTTTTTTCGATGGCAGTTGGTTGGGTAAATGCCAAATTAAATTTATTAGTTCATTGCTTCGATCAGCTGTATAACTGGGTAGTCATGAGTTTTGAGCAAATTCTTTAAGTCGACATATCTCCTACAAGTATCACGCTACGAGGCTCATTATATTTTTTGGGGCTTATACACATCGTCCCTAAGCCCAGCCTGCCGGGATGTATAGGACATTACGAATGACCCTGTATATATATTTAGCATTATTTTTTAGTATGCATTAAGCTGCTTGCAAACTGTTGGTGGAAACGGGTTCCTTTTTCATGTAATTGACTGTTAAGACAAAATAAATACAAATGTTGACAAGGTTTGATGAAAATGTATAAACTGGACAAAAAACTACTAAATCATAGCCCAAGAAATTTCTTGGGCTATATTAAACGCTTGAACAAGCCTTTGCTCGTTCGACTTTTGAGTTCCCAAAATTAACTTATGTAACTACTATGAAATTAAACACATGCGCTGCTGCAACATTGAATTGTCGAACTACTATAAAATTTAACACAGGCGCTGTTGCAAATTTCATAGTATGCGAGAAGCGTAAGTTCTATCCGCGATGCTTGTTCGATGACTGAGAAAAAACTATTTTGGGACCACTTCTTCAGCACCCCATCGTAGAAGCGTAGCCGACTCTTTGTGGCTTCATAACCTTCTTAAAAAAAAGGAACGTCAATCTGTAAATTTAGCTTTTTTAAGTTAAGCTGGATAGATTTTGTTAAATAATACTCCGCGCTGGGATTGCTCATGTATCGTGGGTTTGTTTTAGAGACATACATTTCACGTCATCAGACTTTGACTTTGACTTTGACAGAAACAACCAGACGCAGAAAAACTATTTATAGGATCATACAATTATTTGCCTTGTGCGGGATCGATTTCACGGAAAGCCAAACGCTTAGCCACTGCAGCCAATTTAGCCGTCGCAGTTTGTGTTACTTTTTCTTTGATAATCTTCTTGACAACTGTTTTAAACGAAGAGGTAAATGTCCAAGTAAGACTGTATTATTTCGTTTTATACAACAGTATCAGTTAATTGCAACAACACGGAACTAAAAAATTATATGAGTATGATTAAGTAAACGAGGTCTAGATTATAATTATTTAACCACTAGGATGACAATGCAAGACGGATTTTAGACTTGCGATTGCCGAGCGAGTTAAATGTCCGGTGAAAGTTCCTTCGCCACTCTTCAATGCCACCTAAAAAAATGAATTTACAACTTAAAGGCTGTTTGGTTAGGAAAAATAAATATGAGGCGCTTGTTGAGTTCGGAACTCACCTACGGCCATCTTGAGACGTTACGTGACTAACAGATAGTTTGCGACGGTTTATAGACTGCAGTGACTGTCCGAAATAATGAAATTATTACGCCTGTGATTGGAATATCTATAGAGGAAGCAAATGTAAGCCTTTGTTTCCAAACTATTTTATTATTTTACGGTAATCTTGACTTATTAACTAGATTAGAAGACAGCGCGTTATGTTTAAATACTACAATTGCAGTCTGAAATAGTAAAATGTTTAGTTACGATTGTTCCGACAGAGAAAAGAAATATAAGTGGCGTTTGTTTTCAAAGTAATTTGCTCGCTTAAGCTATCTTAATAGCTTACGATATATTACAGTACCGAAATGGACGCCTTTGATAGGATGCAGTGATAGAGACATTGGAACAACCACAATACATCTAAGTCTCGAAAACTAATAATAAAATTGATATCGGTTGGGATTCGCAGCCAAGATCTACGACACAGCTGAGTACTAAGCCATGCGCTCATCAACATCTAAAGCTATGTGCTGCCCAATCTAGCTTAGGAGCTGGACTTGTACGGATTAACCTGTGTTTATTGAACTGAGGAATGCAAACCATCATAATCCCCGTTAAATTTATGTACGCGATCTAGATTGAAATATGATTTTCTCGTCTGTTCTATGAACAGAAAATATAGTAAAGTTGTATTTAAGATATATAAGATTTTTTTTTGCTATGAAATTCGTTAACAGGTGTCAGAGTGTAGCGGAGCAACGACAGCGAGGGCAGAGTTATTTAATCGGACGTAGTATCACCTACTTTCCGGTAAACGAGTCTCTTCCAATGAAGCATTTCAAGCCGCTGGGCTAACAGCGTACTACACAAAAACATTTTTTTTATTGTGTGAAGTGACGAAATGAGCAAAACGTTCACTCGATGGTAAGTGCAACGTCCGCTCACAACTAATGCTGTGTAACCCAGAATATTTCTGTGTGATTACGCTAGCTCACAGTGCCCTTCAAACCGAAACACAGTAATGCTTGCACATTACTGCTTCACGGCAGAATTACTGGCCCTGGGGTGGTACCTACCTAGATGGACATTGTTGAATAAATACCGATTATCGATAGACAAAATGAAAAATCGATAACGATTTTGTCGTGTATATGTCTTGTTTTACAGTTGTCGAATTTGTACAAAGGAATATTTATTCAGTCAAACAAGTTTGTGCAGATAAGTATTTTCGCTATTATAACTTAAGGAATAATATTATTGTAGAAATACATAGGTACTGACGCTGCCTCATTCATTTGCCGAGATTAAATAGACTTGATCGATTGTCTGTGTTTTTTCATATGTAGAATAAATAATTTAAACTTCGCAGCCTAATTTATTAAAAATATCATACTTTTAGATCAATATATTTATTATAATTAATTCTTAATTCCGGGAGATTTCCCATTTTGTGTTAATAATAAAAACATTTTCTGACTATATGGAAAAAAGACCCGAAATAAACGTGAGAACAATAAAGTGTCTATAATCTTCGTTCATATTACGATTAGCTATTTTCTCAACACAGAATCGTGAGGTCACAATCACAACGAATATAAAAAAAAACGAATCTTCAAATACATCTTAAGAAAATGTCCAGTGGAGCAGTGTTACATGGATCAGTGTTAATAATAACAACTAATTAATGTAACCGCCGACGGCGATCTGATTAGGTTATTAAAATATGAGGGAGGTTTCTATATTAGAAAGCACAAACAGTTAATGAGCTTCCTCTTTTATAAGAGATAGGAAAAATAAATGAAAGATAAATTATTATATTTGTTTTCTGATTCATTACCGTAAATAATAAATTTGAAAATTTGTCGCATATTATACAACTTAAGAATAATATCTATGAGTAAACTGTAAGTATAAATTTTGTCATGAATTCTGAAAATTAGTGAATTAGTATGATACGTGCATTATAGTCAGGATTACATGGGTGAGTTTTTAAATTGTCCAAAAAAATTTTCGCCGTCCGATAGACGCCGTATCAGAATCGATCACCCCAATATCATCCCAAGGGTTATGTAAAAGTCGACTAAGGAAAACTCCAGAACATTCTCATTGACTCTGGAGTGGAGTAGCAGCGTTAAAGGTCGTGGTCTCTGCTTCCCTGATCGTTTTTCGCCTGCTATTCGAGGCGATATTGGCAAACATGACAACTGATCACTCAGGTTGACAATGACCCTGAGTTATCAGTTATTAAGTCTCATGTATTTTAAGTGCCGATTTACCACGTGCTCGGCGGTGAAGAAAAAATTCGTGAGGAAACCTGCATGTCTGAGAAATAAAAAATATTTTGAAGACATGTGAAGTCCGCCAACCCGCATTGGAGCAGCGTGGCGGATTCTTCCTAGCTCCAAAACTCTCTCAGAAATCAGAGGAGGCCTGTGCTCAGCAGTGGGACATTTATAGGCTGAAACTTTACTTTTTTACTTTATGCCCTGTAATTAGCTATCAGTGCCCTTCAAACTGAAACACAGCAATGTTAGCACACTACTGTTTGACGTAAGAATAACTGGCACTGCGGTGTTACCTTGACGGATTTTTGCACAGGAATCCTACCATCACTTCCTCGTCTCGTCACTTACTTCTACTAAAATACATTAATTAATAGACGCTGCTGCGGGTAATCAGACAAGGTAGTTAGCTACCATTCTTGATATTATTATTAATACCTACGTAATAGTATTTGCTCATATTTCGAAGCTTATAATCAAAGACCGCATTTTAATATCTTCTTTCCAACGATTACTTAATTAATTCTTTCAATACAAAAAGTTACATTAACTAAATACTTTATGCCGGCATTTTATAGGTTTATTGTCGCCATTGTTAAATAACCAGGCAACGTACAAGTACATTGAGCAATTTTCTTCGATGCCTCGTTAAAAACGGAACTTGTTTTAAAACGTCAATTGACCAACTTTCACTTTTTTGATTTCTTGCTTGTTCGAATTCAAAAGTACGTACGTACTTATGTACGTACCTGCTTGTGAACATAGCTAACAAGACTAAATTCAGCAACATTATAAGTTTGATTAGCAGTTAGCGATAAGGTTCAAATTATCGCGCGTTGAATTATTCGTTGTATTCTTCTGGCGATAATTTGATCAAACACACATATCAGTGTGAATTTAATAAAATGACTGTTTAAAAAACATAGATATTAATTTTTTTGGAAGGTGTTAAGTAGAGTTAGTTGTTTAGCATTATTGAAGATTATTGTACTCGTATAAGAAGTATCCTCTGATTTTGACTTTAAACTGTGACTAGTCTTAGATTTGTATTAAACATTTGAAACAGTTAGAGCAATGGCTGTGCGATGGGCTTCTGCGCGCAGGGTTTGATTCCAGCACGAATAGTTATCAAACCGAAACATCATTCTGGTCTTCTAGTCTAGGTATTGGTTTACATCCACGCGTCCACGATACAAAAAAAATTGTAAGGCGGCAAAGTTGTCTTAAAATGCAAAAAATGAGTAGGTACTACTTTTTGTCGAAGAATTAATAGATAACTATGATTTCTTAGTTTAACAAAGCAACCATCTGTCGGGAATACCTCGGGGCAACCTGTTGCATTAAGCCATTATCAGGAGAGCTATCTCTCAGTCCAAGTGTCTTTAAATTTGATAACCGAATATATAAAAGAAACTTCAAGACTAATACTAACTTCTAATGTTGCACTTCACCCATTCAACCCATAGACTTTCCTTTGGTTCTTCATAGGGCCGATTGTTCAAAACTATTGATTTTTTAAATTATCGAATTTTTTGGTCCTAAACCAATAAAATTTGGCGCATTGCTGAACTTGACTCGTATATCGCCACTATATTTTGAAAACATTAATTTTATTTATAACTTGTATGTTTGAAGAAATTTGCTTATTTCTTTTTTTAAATATTCCAGCATTTTGCCTACTTAAATCATATAATAAATAGTTGATTAATATTTAATTTTTAGCCCTCTCAACGCTAGTCTAAAATTTAAAAATGTGTGGAAATCAGCAACGCATAATACTTTTGGAGATCGTGCTATTATATACAATTATCCAGACACATATACCTTTCTTCATTGGCTGGCATTTTTATTAATTAAGGACTTAATTCAATACAAAGAAGAATTTCCAGGCATGAGCAAGAGTAAGAGACAAAGCAAATTTTACAAAATGACGTTGAGTACTTGTAATACTCAAATACCTCGTAAACGACACCGTTAATATTTGAGAGACATTAAGCATGAGAAACTGTTAAGCAAAGTATTGTTATTCGTATCTCTAACTTACGTTAGCTCTATTTTAACGTTTACATGTTCGGTAAGACTCGATGAAACAACCCGCCCTCAGTCAGGTTCAGGGAATAAACCGGTAATTAGTGAGCACCAAAAGAAGGCCAGTGTTTTTTAATGTCAAAACGTAATGTAATATACATTTTACTTATTAAGTTCTATCGGAAATTATAATTTGTGGTTCTTTTTCAATTAATTTTACTTCTAGGATATTTTTTTGGTTTTTATATGGCAAAGGCTTTAAATGGCATTTTAAATTGCTTCGAAGCTTTCAGCATAACATGTTCGTTATAAGCTCATATTTCGCAAAACGTTTTCAGCACGTCGTTTGTGCAAGCCAGTTTTTTTTTCTTTTGTGTTGGCATAGCTCCAAGCCGCTTACGTACTTGTGGATTACGTGGTTTTGTGTTCATGCGTTTTGTTAGTGTGAGCCCACTAACATTTTGTTATATTGTTTAGTTATTGTTAACGTAAATATAAATAAAAATAAAGATTTACGGCGCTACAATTTTATATATTTTAATAGAGAGGCGTTTTTTTCTATATATTTTATAATTAGTAATGATAACAACCAAGAAATAATCTTTATAGTGATAAGATTTGCTTAAAAAATGTGTACGGAATAAGGATACGATTTTTTTAACCGCGACGTTATACTTATGATGAATTAAATAAAATTCCTTCATTAAACTGTTCTAGCAATAATTAGTGTACCTTAAAAATATGTATTGTTGAGGCATGTAGCTGAGAGCTTGTGTAAACGGAATTCGAATATATGAATACTTGATTAAGTAATAAAATTTATTTTAAGTATTTTTTAATAGAATTTTCAATAAAACTGGATTTTATCGCGTTTAATTTACTATTTATAACCCGGCGACTCGAGCGCTTTACAGCATACATGGTCACGGGAGGACTGAGGAGACAGATGTCCTGATGACATAGTTAACCCGGGGTACCTTCAGCATTTAATTATTATCTTTGCTCCAATCTACGCAGAATGAGCTTACTGTGTCTTGAAGTCTTGCAGTGGTATGCTTGGTCTTTCATTTAATTTTATTAATTATAGGTTCCTAAGACGGTTGTTCCACCCAGCAATCTTTTCTATTGAAATTAGGATGTTTTTTAATTTAAATAGCCTCGCAAATCAGTCCTTGGTAGTAATCGATGTGTTTTTGCAAGTATTTTTGGTTTATCAAATCTGATGTAATGGTTGGGATGATCCAAAACATAGTCACAGACTGCAGACTTCCTGGAACGACGCTGTGCTTTAAAGCGATCGAAACGTCTCGTTATAAGTAGTTAATGAAATTCTTATAAAATCCGTAAAATCTAGTTTTATTTAAATGTGTAGTATTTGCGTAAATATGAGAAATCAAAATATTAATATTCAAATAACAAAGATTGCTTTAAGAATGTTTAGTGCTAAATAATTTAATTTTAGGTTACTAATGTAATGAAATACAATCACCTATCCCTACATTAAAATACATGTAACGTAGCTGTTTACGATATGACTTATCGTGTGGTACGTTACTTGATGTCTCCCTGGATGGATACTTTCCAAGTTTCCTTATTCATTGTAATAATCATTTAAATTATAATATGCTTTAGAGCACAAACATTTTTAATGTGGCATATGGATATTTGGCTCGTGCGGGAATTGAACTCTCGACCATTGGAAGAAGCAGAATCTTGGTGCTCTGGTGCCACTGCAAGCTGACTGAGACTGTGTGTGTGACAACCGAGCCAACAAATCGTATCTAAATTATTAAAAAACGTTAATGAACATTCAATAATCCGGCAAAGACAATCATATTCATCATTCGACGACCGCGTGGCGTAGTGGTTAGCGTACCTGACTTCTGCGCCACCGGTCTTGGTTTCGATTCCCAGCCGGAGGTAACATTTGTGCAAAAACACAAATTGTTGCTTTTCGGGTCTGGTTGTGTTGTGCATGTGAAATATATGTTTGTAAAACGCACCCACGATACAGGAGAAACTCCTTGTGTGGGGCTTCGTTTTTTAAAAGAAAAAAAAATGCTTATTTATGTGGTTTAGTAGAGAATAGCAACATACTGCTGCATTTCGTATGGCAACGAGACGTTCATTTTAATCCTCAGGGGTTGCAATGCAAATTGCATTGATGAACATCCTTACTGAATATGAATATTGTTGTGTATGGATTGGAGTCGCCACTTGATGCCGATGAAGCTCGTTTGTTCTCTGATCTTTCGATCGCATGGTCTTTAGCTCTTTTTTTTAATTTAGTTATTTTGGGGACTTTAATAGCTCGAAGGTTTTAAGGATTTCTTTTAAAATGTTTCTTTATTTCAAAACTTAAGGAGACTCGTGTTTTAAGGTCAAAGGTTAATGATTTGACTGTTGGGTCAAGCGACGCCAGTCATTGTCGAGTAAACAATGCTTTGGGTATTGGTAATGAGAGACGTTTATTTAGCTTTCTGATACTGTCACTCTAACAGAGGTTACAATCACCATATTAGAAAGTGAAAAGAACTTTTGTTACTTTTTTTATACAGTGATATTGTGCAATCAGAATAACGTCGATATTGTACAGAGATTCAATTGATTCGCTTTATTGTTCAGTGAGAAAAAGTTGTTTTTTATTACGTATAATCGTACAGTAAAACAGTTAGCCTGAGTGGTATGAAAACTATACGTGTTTCGAGTCTTAGATCTCTTCTACAGATTCAATATGAGTCTCAGTGACAGAATTTACACTTTGGGTTCTTTGTTCACTTGTTAGTAATATTCTTACTATATACAGTTAATATTGTTACGTAAATAATTTTTATTATTTTTAATAATACTTTACATGCATGGGATATTAGACTTGAGAGTTATTTAAAGTAACAGTTACAGGCTGACACACAACCAGAGTCAGGAGACAATCCGCAACGCTGCTCAAGTCCGTGATGGACTTCCGGTGTTATCGAAATATTTTTATATTTTCTATACAATAGCACAACTTTACAAAATATTGTTATAGTTGTTTCATCCTCGTTATCACTAGTCCACTGCTGAAAACAGGCCTCCCTCAAAGACTGCCACAAAACTTTGTAGCTCTAATTTAGGGGGGATTTTGCCATAGTTGCCACACTTGGCAGGCGAGTTGGCAACCGCAGTTTATTTATTCACATATAATGAATGTGTGAATACACAGATAATGAATGTGTGAATACATATATTCACACATTCATTATATGGAAGATGCTGCTACCCATCTCCCGGTTTTTATTTTACCTCCGTAGACTTTTACGACACCCATGGGATGAGATGGGGCGGTAGATTCTCTAATGCCGCCACCACACGGCAAACAGTTGTTTATGTTAAGATATTTAGTATATAGCATATCCAACATTCTTAAGACATGCAGATTTCAGCACTTAAAATTGCAATTATCAATTCTAGTAGTTCCTTAAAAAAATATGTAGATACCCTACAGTATGGTTTCGTATGGTTTTTACGTTCACATACACGACATTTTTTTAAAGAGTACTGCCGGCACCGGGATTCGAGGGCTCTCGCCTACAATGAAATTAAAAGAGAGCGCCCGGACTGATCAATCTCGGAAGTGGGGTGCGTCATATATGGAGAGTTATATATTCATCAAAATTTCTCCTCATGACCTTTTTTGAGCGACTAAAGAGGCAATAACGCTGATATTGTTTTTAGACCGTGTGAGCGTGCGTGCGTTTTCGGGCGTGGCTTAAAGTGAGGATGCATGCAATGTAGAAATTTTATGCATACATACATATAGTCGCGCCTCTTTCCCATTGGGGTAGGCAGAGACCACATATTTTCACGTGCTACGATCCTGACACACATCTTTCGCTTGTTCTGCTTTCATAAGCGTTTTGTTTGTTTTTGAAAAACGATGCCCCACAGCAGGATTTCTCCTGTGTCGTGGGTACGGTTTACAGACATATATTTCACATGCACAAACCACCCAGACCCGGAACAACTATCTGTAGGCCATACAAATATTTGTCCTGTGCGGGAATCGAACCCGCGATCCGCGGCGCAGAAGCCAAGGGCTTAGCCACTGCGCCAACCGAGCCGACAAGCCATAAGCGTTTTCATACAAGCTCGTCGGTTGCGGGTACTTTTGACATGGCCTTTCCTTAAAAGGTCTCCGATCTGATCGTGATACGTGTCTCCAGCTATATTTCTTAAACTTCTCATTTCCACATTATTAATCTTACTTTTATGCTTCTTCTGCTAGACCCAACATTCACTACCATACATAAGAGTGGAGATACTAATCCCCCCATGTACACAGCCAGTCGTGTCCTTTAAGATACGTTCTGACTATACATAAAGTTAGGCAGAACCCTATTCCCTGGATTTCCTGCCAACATTCTTCGTTTAATATCAGTCATATTTTTCGTGTGCCCGTAAACTTTGAACGCAAGTACACAAAGTATTTTACTTGCTCCACCCATTTTAAAATGTCCTAACAGATAAGGGTTTTTGACATTAACGTAAGTGTTCATACCTTAAATTTCCTTTTTCTTTAAATGTTTATTTTAGAATAAAAGAGAAAGGAATTTCTAAAATGACACTAATTCCTTTACAGAAGCTATGAACAATAGAAAGTATGTAAACTGTGACTTTTATAACAATTCGCAATGAATCATTCTTAGCTTTTATTGTACGAATGGATGGAGATTTGTTTTTTTTTGTCCATTTAAAATGGGTTGTTTAATCTTATTCTATTACTGTTTAACCAAGTCGTCTAAATGTAACCCGTCGTAAAACAATAATAACTACAATCTAATTCAATAGTATTATAGTTATTTTTGACGATGTTACTGGATACATAGCTTTTATTTTAAGTAGAAAAAGCTGCTGAAAAAGTGTGGGTATAGTCAAAGGTCCAGGAATTAATACTATAGATTGCGGATGCTATTTCCGGTCACTGGTTGTTGGTTATTTGTCCTTCTCCTCTCGGGATCGGGGTTTTCTGTGCCAATTTTTTTTCATTTATTTCTGTACAATTATATAAGTTTATTTCATACATTCTTGGCGATTCTAGAAAGTATTTTGAAAAATGTGCAATTTTTAAATTTTTATTGACAGAAATTTGCTAGTAATTTAAATTTAATTACAAAAGCGTTAAAATTTAGCAGGCGGGGAAATTTAAATGGGAAAAAGGCGTGACTGTTTGTCGACGCAGTAAAATAAAACTGCTGAGGTCAGCTAATGGAGATGGGTACTAAAATTTAAAGTGGGGAAAGCACCACATATAATAGACTTTGCTCCAGAATTCTTCAGGGGATTCGTTTAATATCCATTGATAGAAATATTTTGTTTTCAAAATTCATTTCACCTCCATTGTGCGGTTTGTGTAATATCTAGAAGGTTTTATAGGCAGGTAATTTACAACCAACTGCATCAAGTATTTGGAAGTTAATTCAGGACTGCTGCGTTTCATGTATGAGAGTAGATTTTAAGATCTGTGATAATATTTCAAATGTCGACGTCCTACATTTCGCACATTTCATTTATAGATTCATTTTCTACATTCGCAGTGTACGAGGACATAGCGTTAACATAATACTACGACAGAGAATTAAGTGAGCATCTATACCGAAAGTGGCCTATCGCGTGGCAATACCTACTCACTTTCGATATTCTGTTTGCAAGTCATGTTAAATTCGTATATATCTATATATTAATACGTGAAGAGAAAACTTTGTACCCCTTTTTAAGCATATTGCGCGCACGAGTGTAAGATTAGGCATACCTTTAGTTTGAATGGAGAAGAAGCGATATTCCTAAAATGTATGTGTAATATGAGTTAAAAATACATTATATTGAATAAAATAAAACATTAATTATTTAAGTTCATACTGCCGATTTTAAATACATAATAGTATGTCGTATATTTACTTTCATACTCCCAATGTCAAACACACAATAGTCTGCTGTCAAACAGTTGCACAAAGAAATAATTACTAAACCCTCAATAACGTCGAGACTTAATTTTTTATATGAATTTCGGTCGAATTTCGAACACGTGGCGACTACTAGTTCATATAAATGAGAAAGATTACGTATATTGCATTATCATTTTATTTTATAATGTATTTTTTATTGGAGAAAATGACAGCACAAGCAAATCGTTCTCTGGATGGTCTGTTGGACTGCCCATAACAAATGCTGCGTCACCCAAACATTTCCGGTCTCACTGCGTCCGTCACCCTGAGACATCCGTTATTAAGGGCGGATTTTACCGTTGAAAATAAACCCGATCAGTTCAAGCTAAACGGAGTATAGGCGTTAACCGAGTTCAATGCTAAAGTTTGCATTTCATCTACATCAAATGAACGCAGTTAAAACAAACGCGATTAATATTCAGAACGCTTAATTTTCGACGTTCAACTCTTCAAACGCGTTTAGAGAGCTGTCAAACCGACATCAAATGGGACATTTGAACTCAGTTAAGTAAAACGTGGTTTTATTAAACCTGGTTTCCAAAGCGATCGGTGAAATCGGGTCTAAGTCTCATATGCCCAATAATTACACTTGCGCTCTTCAGACCGACACAGTAATATTTGTACACTTCTGTTTCACGGTAAAATAACTGGTAACACTTGCCTAGACGGACGGAAGGAATCTTACTACCAGTTAAGTTCACTCCACACGTTACAAGATTTATCATAGTTTCGGTGTAATCGGGAATACAGCGGCATTCACTCATGGTGCGACCGAAACCATTGCTGTCGTACTATGAAATTCAATGTAAGCGTTCTGCACCACTGCCATTGTAGCTCTGAATTTGAATAATACCATTTTATATTAAGATTTCCATTAAATAATGAAATCCGCTTTAAAACTAGAGTAACTGACATAGTCCTAAGGATCAGCAAACTGAAGTGGTATAGGGGCGGCCATATAGCTCGAAGAACCGATAACCATTGGGTGACAAACGTTCTTAAGTGGCAACCTCGTACCGGCAAACGCAGGGGACTGCCATACTCCCACTGGATGGAGCGACGACTTGCATGATTTTGCGGTAGGTCAATGATTGCAGGTGGCTCAGGAGTATGTTTGCGAAGGCATTTGCTTTACAACGAGGGTGATGTTGAAAGTGAGCCTGATTATGAATCATAGGAATCATCATATACTCAAGAACTAATGGTCGTAAAATACTTTTGTTCAGTTAAGATTATACTACTGATAGTAAATATGAAAACCGTTTGTCATATACTGGTGGTAGGATCCCTATGCAGAAATTCGTCTGGCTGGGGTTTACCGCAATGCCAGGTATATGAGACTTAAGAATTGATACGTCAGGGAGACCAACACAGTGTGGTGCCACACAGAAGTGTTCTGGGCGACACATCATGGCGAATGATCGTCACTTTCTTTCATAAAAAATCAGTCTAGAAAATTTTTGATTATCGTTATCACCAATCTGGAAACCTCTTCCACTATTAGCAGGATTTGGCATAACCGCCATGCTTGGCAAGCGGATTCATGATCACAGTAATGCATTGTACATTTGACGCTGCTGCCCGTCAGCGGTCTGGGTAGTTTAGAGTATAGAGACTGAATTGAATTAATGTAATTGAATAAGGTAGAAAGTAATTGTAATATACTGGGAGTATTTTACGTTTAATGAATCATTTAACAACTTTGGATAAAGATTTTATTAACACAAGCGCGGTTTTGAATTCAAAATACAACATATCTGCGCACACTCCCTTAAAAATATATTAAGTCTTTTCAAGATATTCAATTTATTTAATAATCTGGTCAAATCTACTGACTCCACCACCCTACAGACCTGATTTCTTTCTGATAAATATAATTAAGAAAAAAATCCCGCAGATGCGGTTACAGCCTCCGAAGCAGTGACCTCGACCTGTCGAGGAAGGGCTGGCATAAAATTTTACTCAGGTTTCTCAGTTCATTTAAGCGGATAAAAATGTGTGAAAAAGATATAATAAAAATAATAAGATTATTGTTTGTAACATAGGTATACTAATGAGATATGATTATATTTATTTCTAGTACAATAAATAAAAATATTATTTTCTCTTCATTTTTTAAATGACGGTGCTGTTGCAAATGAATATTCTTTTATAGCTTTTAGTTTCTATTCAACGCAATACATTTTATAATATTCTCATTTCCACCTAAAGTGTGCCCAGTGCCCGCACTTTGCTCAAAGAAATTGCTATTTACTTTGAAGTATTTTTCTCTCTTCATTTTCTCAAAAATATTTAACAGTGATAGAACTTTCCATTATAAGTAATTTCCCCCTTCAAAGATGTGTGAAATATTATTTATGAACGTATCAATCTGTTGCATGGTAAGAGATAAGTGAAATGCGGGAAATAATTATAATTTTGAATAAATTAAACGCAACAAATTACTGGTAGGATTCCTGGAATCAGTCTAGGTAGGTACCACACCAGGGCCCGTTATTATGCTGTGAAGCGGTGGTGTGCAAGCATTACTGTGTTTCGGTTTGAAGGGCACTGTGAGCTAACGTAATCACTGGGCATATGAGACTTAAGAACTATGTCTTAGGGTGATGGGCACAGTGTAGTGTCACACACAAATTTTCTGGGTGACACAGCATTTGTTATGGGCAGACGTTGCACTTACCATCAGGTGACTGTGAGCTAGCGTAATCACTGGGCATATGAGACTCAAGAACTGACGTCTCAGGGTGTTGGGCGTAGTGAGGTGTCTCGGAGTCAACAGAAGTGGTCTGGGGGAAACTGCATTTGTTATGGGCAGGTGTTGCACGAGCAAAACGCGCTCGTTTCGTCGCTTTATCCAATAAAAAAAAAATGCTATTATTATATATAAAATGCTTAAAATACTTAATTATTTTTATTTATGTATTTAGATTATACTTTGATTAAACGTATTTATATTATAGTATTTTTAGATAACAAAGTCCAAGCTACATAAGTGAAATAATATATACACAATTTATTGTTATTATGCAATCAAGATTTTTTAAGCTAATTACGATCATGAAAGTCACATTTCGTTTTTTTTTGCTGAAGTGTCGAGACCAGCAAAACGTTCACCTGATGGTAAGTGCAACGTCTGTCCATAACAGATGCTGTGTTACTCAGAATATTTCTGTGTAGCACCACACTGCGCCTGTCACTCTGAGACATAAGTTCTTAATTGATTGATTAAAGATGAAATAGTTGTGGCAGATTTTTTTTGTGCTGCCCCCACATGAACCGGTTATTATTTAAAAATTACTAACCAATGGATACTGAAATTGCTATTTCTAACGCTACTTTTACTTTTGTATTGACCTCTCATTCTGTATTTTATTAATAGCATAGTCGTGTTAGTTCATTAATTTATACGTAATAAAAAAGTTATGAAAATGGATATTGCAAGCTTAGGTTAAAGTATGGATTTTGCACCGCAGCGATAAATTGTATGAGATACAATTTTATAAGTCGGTGTCAATAACCAAACTTTCAGTCTTTTTAATATTGTACTACTATTGGGAAAGTGGTTAAATATTTGTATATTATATTTGTCTAATACTCGAAAAGTTGACAAAAGTGGGTTGGTATAATTAGACCGGTGGTAGGATTTCTATGCAGGAATTCGTCTAAGTAGGTACCAACCCAGGGCCAGTTATTCTGCCGTGAAGCAGTAGTGTAGCAACTAAGTATTTCGATTTGAAGGGCACTGATAGCTAGTGTAATTACTTGGCATCTGAGACATAAGAACTGATGTCTCCTTGAGACGGCCGCATTGTGGTGCCACACATAAATATTCTGGGTGACACAGCATTTGTTATGGGCAGACGTTGCACTTACCATCAGGTGAACATTTCTACATTTTGATGTATTTATTGTGATGTTATTTATTTGTCCTTTTGTCTTTTATCTGAATTATTTTGTTATAAATGCAAGGAGTTAACGATGTTTAAATTACTTTCCGACACACAGACGAGGACGTGTGGTAAATGACTGTGAATCTTGATATTGAATTTTATTTAAAAAAGCGTAATTTATAGTTTTCGGTATTAAAAAAGGGACAATATCTGACCTTACATTCGTTGATTTGACTAATTAATCTAAATACAATTTCAACTACTTAGATTTAAAAGATGGATTATTTACGTTTACTACCGTACTTTTTTGACGAATTATGTTACGTTACCACGTAGCTCACGGGGAGTCATAACAGAACCGAAAAACAATAGAATAGCATCTTTTTGAAATAGACAATATTTGACGGAGGGATCTGGATGGATTGTGAATGTTCGACTCGACTGAGTGCTACTCTGTTGGCCCTAGGGTAATAAAATGTCTTGTGCAGTGTAGTAGTAACTTCTAGTAGTAACCGGAAGATGTTATCGCCGACGTAATTTTCAACAAGACATTACTTGTTATCGCATTTGTATGTTCATTGATATGACTTTTTTTCTGAAGTTAATTATAAACATCACTTCAATAAGTTTTATGAATATTTCTACTAAATTTATGAATTTTCTTTAAGAACTGCAATAATTCGTTCCTTTTTGACAAATGTAACTAATCGACTTGGTGATAAATGAGTCTGTAGGGAAATTTGTTTTATCATCTTTTGTGATCTTTTATGTAGTAAAGCTTTGCGTGCCGTAGGATTATAATGACTTTGATCATTGTGGGATTTTTTTTTAACTATTATTCGTTTTTTAATGCCGTTATTATAAAAAAAATATCAGTTTTTTTTGTAAGTCAGTCTGCTTACTGCTGCATCACAGATCGCGCGCCATTTTGTTTTGTAAAGTACTAGTCTTTTTTTCCGCTCGTAAGTTTTGGAATCTGTAATTGATTTTAAAAATAAATCTCCTATTTTCGTGTGAAACATTTTTTACTGCACCAGCCACCACCAGCTGTTTCAAATGGTACTCAATTTAGCGTTAGGTACTTTTTATTTAGTTTTACATTTCGTAGGATATTATATCATATGGAATTATGAATACATAAAATAATCATAATGTGGTGACGAAATTGGACTGAACTAAAATACTAGAAAACCTGTCGGTTCCATGGTACCTGATTGGTCATTGATTAATCATTAATATATTTTTAATCAGTCACAGAAACGAGATATTGCTATTATTATTCTGAAAGGGACTTATTCTCTGTAATCTAATTGACGCAAAATATATTTATTTTAGTGCAAGCCCATGTAAATGTGTGATGGCTATAACGCAATTTCCCATATAAATAAAGCTCTGGCTATAGCAGGTAAATGTTTCGACTTCACTAAAGATGCTGTTACAGTATAATAGTATAGCTGCGTTTCGTATGGGGAGTACCAAATCCGAAGACAGCCAAACCGGCATTCTATCATTATCTCATAAGACTTAACAACGCATTTGTACCTTGATGAATTATCGGGGATGAATATAAAGTTATTAAGGTTACAGTAACTACATACAATTCGGGCACGATATCTTCCTTTTCTTAATGGTAGAAAGTGACGAGCCCAGTAAATCGTTCAGCTGATGGTAAATGCAACGTCTGCCCATAATAATTACGGTGTTGCCCACATCATTAGAAAGTTCTGAGCAGCAACGCACTACGCTCGTTATGATGAGACATTGATTCTTTAGCCTTGATAAAAAATACTCTGGCACTACGGTAGAAACTCGGATTACTGCACAGGAAACCTACCACTAGTGAAAACATTTTGAGACTTCGTTCTTGATTAATTTTAATACATGTAATGGTTCTGGATTGACTTTAAGGCTAAAAGTTTACATATAATATAATATACTATATATATAATATACTAGCATAGTTTTCAATAAAATAACCAAGAAGACAATGTGTGATATAGTGTGTTGTAAAATAGATCATTATATAGAGGACAAATATGTGTGGAAATTACTCTTACTCTGACTTTCAAACCTCCTGGTTACTATACGATGGTGTTGCGATAAATTAATACATACATACATAAGATCACGACTGTATCTCATAAGGGGTAGTCAAAGACTGGGCACTCACTGCAAAAACAGATGACTGCCACAATCCGCGTTTCACCAAAACAATTTAATGCACTTGGTGTGATAGGTGGTGAGCCCATCGCCACCATGCGCTGTTGGTTGCACAGTGCAGTTTCCTTACTCGCCTTTTACGAGATCCATTTGATTAGATGGAGTGGTAGTATTCTTTTAACGAGCCGCCACCACACGGCTCAATAAATTAATGTAATTTATAAATGACATTATGTAATTTGACTAAAAATACCCAACAGTTTCTTGCCGGTTCTTCTCTGGGAGGGTCATACTTTTCCAGCCGATTTAGATTTAGACATTCATAAGAGCTTAAAACAAGCCTTAATTTAATAAAGAAAGCTGACTGACTTTTAAGTCACATGCTGGTGACATGATCTACTTGCAGTTCATGCATACTATTTTTCAACACATTCTGTTTTATAACATTTTAATTTCCACTGCAAATATGTCAAGAGCATGCAATTTTTCTGTCACATATCTTTTCAAAATATGCTTTTTTTTAAATAAAAACGTTGTATTCATAAAATATGTTTTTATTACGAGAGAAAATATTTTTGGTGTTTATAAACGAGTAGTTTCCACCTGACGTTAAGTGGTCACAGTGTCCATAGACACTTTCATACATTCCTAGTATTATTAAATATTTTATCATAAACAACACAGGCGGATTCATTGAGCAATTTGAGCAGAAGTGCGGTTGCTATAATTATTATTATAGAATGGTATATATTTACATAATATATGAAACCTGAGGTCGAATCCTCCACTTAATGGTACTGTAGAAAAACATAATGTAAAAAAATTCAATAAATGCTTAGATAAGAAAGTGTTCCATAGAACGGCCCACCGACTACGACGAAGATGCATTTATCAATTTTTTCCTTTTTCTTTGTATAATGGCGCACTCATCGAGTAAACAGTTTCTTCAGTAGCTCGTTTTTATTATTTAACACTAGCTTTCGCCAGCGGCTCTGTCCACGTGGTTATCGTTTCACCTATAAACTACCTGTCAAATTTCAGCTCCGTAGGTCAAGTAGTTTTAGAGATGTTGTGGCTTCCTAGATGTTGTACCTTTCGTTTTTATATATTAAATATTACAACTTGTTTATTACTTTACTTTTTAGGTCGATTTTTTTAAATTATTAGTTTATATTTAAGATATACCTTTCAGTGATAAGTTTTATTTTAAATAATGTCAATTTAGGTGACTTGATAAGTTGAATTGTTAAGCACTAACACAAGAAAAGACGAAAATTAATTGCAAAATATATCAAAAATCGTTATTAAAGATTTATGAGGTGATTTAGTGCGTCGAGAGACTTTTTGTCATGATATAAAGTCTCTGTTTGTGGAGAATCTTATGTGGATCCAAAAAAGTTTTTCTGGCTATCTCACGCGACTAAGAGCAACATAAGCTTGGCCTTTGGCAAAAATCTTACATTACTCTAGACCCTATACCATTTTTAAAACGAGACGATACATTCTGTTTTATTGGGATAAGTAGGTATGAACACCGGTTTTGGCCGCTGTCCGTAGGTTTTGGCTTCAACTATTGTATCCAGGGCCTTCACTTCGTACATCCGTCATGTTCTCGAAAGGTCGTTGGTCAATAAGGCATTATACTGATCCATTTGTTTCGTCTGGTCCAGTCGCCATCTGTGAATGGACCAGTCAGTGGGAATCGAAGACGATCCAGTATTTCGAATTGCTGCATGGTAAGTTGGCCGCTTTGCCATTTAGATTTGTGGGAACACAAACAGGGACACTGTAAAATATTGATTGTAACAATACTATATTCTATTAGCTACTCTAGCAAAATTTGGAGAAATAACGAAGGCCACAGCATAAGTCATAAGACAAATGAATTATTCCATTTAAATCATTTCTACCAATGAATTTATAATTATAAAAAATGCCCTTATCTATTTGTTGTATGGATCAAATTGCGTTGAATAATCGACGATTAAGTTATATAATATCGACTCCTGCAAACTTAAAAGTCAACTAAAGCTCAACGCCCATCATTAATCAGGAATCCGTCTAGGTAGGTACCACCCCAGGGTCAGTTATTCTGCCGTGAAGCAGTAGTGTGCAAACATTACTGTTTCGGTTTGAAGGGCAATGTGAGCTAGGGTAATCACTGGACCTATGAGACTTAAGAACTGATGTCTCAAGGTGACAGGAGCAGTGTAGTGTCACTCAGAAATAGGTGACATAACATTTGTTTTGGGTAGATGTTGCACTTTACATCAGGTGAACGTTTTGCTCATTTCGTCACTCTATCCAATAAAAAAAATATTGTGTGCCATTTATACTTTACAGAATCAAAGGGTTTATCACATTTGTACATGTGGAACATAAAATTTTGCTGAAAGACATAAAAAAACTAAGGTAAACGGCGCGACAATGAATACAGCATACATACATATAGTCACGCCTTTTCCCAAACAAGGGGTAAGCAGAGACCACGTAGCCCTCTTTTAGCCCCGCGGGAAACAAGATGTGACGGGTGGCGAACCATTTTGGTACGAGTAAAAAAAATTCTTACTCCCCATTGCGTATACCTCACGAGCAGTATAGTGACAGCATTGCAAATAATGGTGTTATTACGCAAGAAAAAGAGCTGTCCGTGTCGCATCTTACGATACCTCGGTAGGAAAGAGGAAGGTGCTATTCTACTCTGCCTATCGGCATAAAAATATTAATTGCACCTTATAAATTGCTCTGTACAGAAATATGGAGCACTAATTGTTTCTAACTAACTTATAGTGATTAATGAACTTTCTAATTGCTTTCTATTTTTTTTTTGCCGGCACTAGGCAAATCAACCGAATGTATATCTAACGAATATAAATTACTGAAGTATCACCATCCATATTATTATGATAGTGATAGATTATGTATAATACATTCTTGCAATAGTAATGACAGGTTGCGTTCATTCTTGATAAGTAACTTCTGTGACGACTGTAATCGTTTTTCCTGTGTACTCGCTGAGTGATGGACAATTCTAGAGTCATCAAAGATCTAAATCTGAATCTATATTTCAACCGGAACCATATTTTATATCGCTTAGTTGCTTCTTTGAGTTACGTTTTATAAATCCATCAATGGTTTCAATGTTAAACAGGATGCGTCTGTATTTAACGAAGGCGTCTATATTTGTCTTCAAACATTTATGGAGATAACTATGGTCTACACTATTTATTGGATCACTATTTTTAGAAGGAAATTTTTATTTTTGTTTTTTTTATTGGATAAAGTGATGAAAAAAGCAAAACGTTCACCTGATGGTAACTGCAACGTCTGCCCATAACAAATTCTGTGTCAGCCAGAAAGTTTCTGTGTGGCACCACACTGTGCCCATCACCCTGAGACACAAGTTCTTAAGTCTCATATGCCCAGTGATTACGCTAGCTCACAGTGCCCTTCAAACCGAAACACAGTAATGTTTGCACACTACTGCTTCACGGCAGAATAACTAGCCCTGGCGTAGTACCTACCTAGAAGGATTCCTGCATAGAAATCCTACCACTGTTATACTTTACATAAGACACAAACAAGCATTTACCAGACCAAGGTTTTCCAAATTAATGTTTAACTAGCATAAGTTGAAGCAATAACATAAATACAGAATACAATTTTCGAGTGTACTAGCAAATTGTTAAACAAAATCCGAAAGATTCTTAAGTTCATTTAGTTTACGAATAAATTCTCCTATAATGCCACGAGGCAGTAAGTTCGCGACTACGTCCGCGTGGATTTAGGTTTGTTAAAATAATGAGGGAACTCTGATTTTACCGAAATAAAAAGTATATTCGAAATTCTGTAATATAAACTATTACATAATTTCGTCAAGATCAGTGCAACGGTTGAGCCGTGAAATAGTAACAAACAGACAGAGGGACACAGAGAGTTACTTTTGCATTTATAATATTAGTATAGATAATATAGATAAGGTGAATACAATCAAGAGTACATAAGTAAATAATAGATTAATAAGAAATAGAATTTGTATTTTTTCTATTTCAAAATATGCCAAATTCCATAGTAAATTTTAGAAAAAAATAAAGAATATAAAACCAGAAAATTAATTAATTTCTATCAGAATCATCTAAATTGAAGTTATTTCGTATTTTTAAATATTGATGTCAAACAGTCAAGTTTTGAAGCCGGCCCGCTAGACGAGCAATTCAGTTCTGTGCTATATTAAACTTCTTTGACAGAGATCGAGCGTTTAAATGTAGAAAGGTACCGAGTGAAAAGCAATTTACTGGAACAAAGTGCTCTAGCTCTTGGCATTCTTGCAAATGAAGATCATAAAATGCAGGTTAAGAATATTATTTATATTATATAACTATTTATAAATTATTAATAAAAAATTCGACCTTTTTTACCTATTATGGTAATCTATACAAGTTTAAAAGAAATTCTTTTATGATTAAAATGAAATAATGCTACATATGATTATTGTGTCATGAAGGCGTTTCGTGGATGTAAAAATTTACTATGGGAAAAGCCAGAAAATTAGCGCATGCAACGCAGTACACGTGACTCAAGTGAAGCTTATATATATTACATTTGATAAAAATAAAAATAAATAAACATGATTTGTCAAAAATATTACCTGTAAAATAGCTTCTCAGTATTTTTTTTTTTGGATAAAATGACAAGACGCCTTGGTTAGTGCAACGTCTCCCCATATGAAATGCGCGTCACCCTGAGACATCAGTTCGTGAGTCTCATATGCCCAGTAGTTATTCTATCTCTTTAGCACACTACTGCTTCACGACTGTCCTTATGGTGTTACCTACCTAGGACGATCCCTGCATAGGAATCCTGTCACCAGTGAAAATGATGTGAAATATTTTCTAACGCCATCACCAAATGACGATCGCCAGTGATCAGAAGTGAATTGTTGATAGCGTAACGGTGATGGATACTAATAATGTAGATATACCAATATTTTGTTTATAGTGCAAAGTGATGAGACGAGCAAAATGTTCACCTAACACAACTTAGCCACTCAGTATATTTCTGTGTTCACCCAGAGACATCAGTTCTTAAGTATCATATGCCCAGCCCAGTAATAACACTAGCTCCCAGTGTTCAGACCGAAACACAGATATGTTTGACGTTTGTTAACTTTGACGTACGAGTATTCATGAAAAGAATTCTTAACACCAGAAAAAAATAAAATAATTACTGCTATGGAGAATAAATAATCATTTTAAACTGTTTTCCTTTACAGTTCAAAGCAATTTAGATATAAAATATGTATTTTTCCATAAACTGCGAAATTTGAACTTTATATTAAAAAGAAGGTAGAGAAGTTCAGTAACTAGATTTAATATCGTTACTTTAGCAAAAACTTTATTAATATTAAGTATGATAACCACTGTAAGGATTTAGCTACGAAAATTGTTTAAATTAATTACTTGGTAGTTTATAAAGGTTAATTAATGGATCTAGGATAATAGCTGTAGTTGGATAGTATTCACATTATTGATATATACTTACGTATTTACACGCTGTCTCGCCTTTTTTCCATATAAGAGGTAGGCAGAGACCACATCGTAACCACTTTTCGCCTCCGCTGGAAACGACACGTGATGGGTGGCGAAGCACGTCGCCGTCATCTTTGTACGAGTTGAGATTCTTGCTCCTATTGCATTCCCACGAGTAGCTAACCATCGGCACGGCAACCACTGGCTTGGCGGAGAGGAAATGAAATTGGAGTAGGGAGGGAATGGAATGTTGGGAAAAAGGTGTAGGATACTACTATCTCGGAAGAAGTAGGAGGAGACAGCAGTAGCCCGTAGACAGTAGGCCGGTGTCACTTACCCGGTAATCTAATTGTGTGACACATCATAGTTCATACTGCATCAATGTGCGTATTACATAATAGTGCGTAATAAGAGGCGCATGACGGCATGCCGTTTCCCGTCACGGCACGCTTCCATTATGTTTCACATCTAAAATTTTAAATGTTGACGAACAGACTGAATGAGTGACTGACAGATAACGCGCAGCTTAAGCCGCTGGAGATAGAGACATGTAATAAATGAACTACTAAAGATTTTTTTGCTAAGCACACTTTTTATTTTCTTTATAAGTAAATTTCACCCGTGCGCAGCCGGGGCGGTTCGCTAATAATTATATATTAATGGATAAATTAAATATTAATAAATAGTGTTGTAGTAATTTTGATAGGCGGTAGGATTCCTATGCAGGAATCCGTCTAGGTAGGTACCACCCCAGGGCCAGTTATTCTGCCGTGAAGCAGTAGTGTGCAAACATTTCTGTGTTTCGGTTTGATGGGCACTGAGAGCTAGCGTAATCACTAGGCATATGAGACTTAAGAACTGATGTCTTAGGGTGACGGGCACAGTGTGGTGTCACAGAAATGTTCTGGGTGACGCAGCATTTGTTACGGACAGACGTTGCACTTACCATCAGGTGAACGTTTTGCTCGTTCCGTCAGTTTTATCAAATATAAAAAAATACTGCAAATTTATTTCCCACGTTGACAATTTTTTTATAAGTACACAATGTTATCTATCATTTGTCTATAAAAAGTCTACCGCTGAACATATGGCTATCACATATTAGCAGGATTTTAATTAAGATGGCTATACCGTCATAAATCGAAGGCATTTTTCTTAGTCGTTTTACGACACTCATGTACAAGTATTATCTAACGAAGAGCCGCTCGAATCATCGACGACCAAGTTAATTTGATCGGCAGTGGATACACTGGCCTTGCGAAGAGACGTTACATATTTTTGTATTTTTTATCGCGTTTACCACGGGCAATTGTTCTGATTTATTACAGCCATTGAATTTCACCGTCATGCATTGCGGTATGACATAAAATTCCGTCCACATCACCTTGACTACTACTACCCTGTCCAAATCACCTACTACTTTCTTAAAGGTCGGCAACGCACTCGCGATTCTAATGGTAATGCGGTTGTCCATGGGCGGCGGTGATCACTTACCAGAAGGTAAGCCTCATGCTTACTTGTTTAACCTATTTTCTATAAAAAGAATTTGATTAAAATTAAAATTTTGTACTATAAATATTTTTAAATGAAGACTACGAGCTTTTACATAATCAGGAAGAACTAGCGATGAAATCTCATCTAGGCAACTGTAGTGGACGCCATCATAGATAACGCGACCATCTATGAATGGTGGGTGAAAGGAACTGCAGGAGTTCATTTTTATGGAAGAAAGTGACGAGACGAGCCGATCGTTCACCTCATGGTCAGTGCAAAGTCTGCCCAAAACAAATGCTGTGTCACCCAGAATATTTCTGTATGGCACCGCACTGCTCTCGTCCCCCTGAAACATCAGTTCTTATGTCTCATATGCCCAGTAATTACACTGGGTAATTACACTATCGATGTTCTCCAGACCGAAACAGTACTCTTTGCAGATCACTGCTTAACGGTAGATAACTGGCACTGCGGTGGTACCTACCTAGACGGATTTTTGCATTGTCGTCTTCCTATATCAAGCCGTGAACTAGCATGTGGTGAAAGTGATCAAAGTGATAACCTCTCGTTAGTCTTATTGCCGAAATAGTTTGTTTTTAACAAAAAAAAATATTTACTTATGTTTAATAAACAGGATGAAAAAATCACAATTATTAACTGAAGCAAATTAGTGTGAATATGTAATAATGTAATCGCAGTGTCAAAATAAACATAGTTTTCAACAATCTCCGTCGTCTTGACATTTGACATGTGTATGTATGAATAAATTTGAAATCACTTTAATAGGAGTTACGAATGAAAATGCCTAAGTTTTTATATGCGTCGTTTAAAGCACAAATTAGAGTTAAAAACTCGAGAGTATTCACACTACAATACTCAGTTTTTCATTCAACCATATGGTAAGTACTATAAGGATCATCATCATAATCACTAGGTTCTAAATAGCTCACTGCTGGACAAAGGTCTCATCAGAGAGAGGATATACCATAATCGCCTAACCAGATGCCGTAGTACCAGACTCTGACATATATCAGTCAGACAACATGAGTTAATTTTGGGAGTTTTCGTTAGTCGGCTTTTACGGTACCCACGGCATGAGATGTGGTGGAAGAGGAGGTTTATAATATTCATGATTATCATCATTTTTGCCTATCACTAGTCCACTGCTTATCATACGCCTCCAATTTCTTCGGTAATGTTGTGCGTTTTACAGACAACATTGCGCGTGCATAAAAAATCCAAATCCATAAAGCAACAATTTGTTTTTTTTTGGCACTAGGACTGGACTAAACTACTAGGCCATGTGGTCGGCAATTGCCCCAAAACACGATGCTATGCCAACTGCATCCATCGACTTCTTGTAAAACCGTTCAGGTCGTCGCTCCATTTAGTAAGGGGTCCTACACTGCGTTTGCCGTTAAGAGTTTGCCACTGAAATTAAGCTGAAGCGGTAATCTGGTTGAAGACTATTGTTTTGAGACATTGAAGTATACTCGACGAGAGGATGTGACCCAGTTTGAATCACTTAAATATCACTACAACGTTATGCAAAATTGGTATAACATCCAGGCAGCTACCCATGATACTTTGATCTAATAAACTAACGTTGAAACTTTAATGACAAAATTGTATAAGATCGAAAAACATCGGCGTCATACTAATAGATTAGGCAGGCAGCTCAATGGAAAAACGCCCAATAAAATTTATGAGTTCATTGCCTCGATCAGCTGTATAACAGGGTATGAGCAAATTTTTAAGTCGACATATCTCCTTCAGGTATCACGTTACGAGGCTCATTATATTTTTGGGGCATATACACATCGTTCCTATGTCCAGCCTGCCGGGATGTATAGGACATTACGAATGACCCTGTAAATATTTGTAAATGGAGAAGGAAGCTACTATTTTTGTTGAAATAATTATTGATCTAAAAATACTACCTAGTCCGGCCATAAGTTCTGTTACAAATGAAAATGCATTTTTTTTATGAAGTAATGTAAAAGTAAAGTAAAATACATATTTATTAGTCTCAGCAAAAAATAAAAAAAATATTCTATTCGAAATGGCCACCTTTAGCTTTTATACAGGCCTTTAATCTGTTTGGCCACGACTCTGTGGATTTACACACTGTTTCCAAAGGAAATTTCGCCACTGCTTGCTCCAAAGATTTTTTAAGAGACTCAATGTCGCCGTGTCGTTAAGAGCAGGCCATGTCCTAGACGAGTTTTAGAAAACTGATCATAATTTGAAGTCAGTCTAAAGGGTTGAGGTCTGGGCTAGATAAGGGCCAGTCTTCAGCTCTTATAAAGTCCGGAACGTTGGTTTCAAGCCAGGCTTGGGTAGTTCGTGCCTTGTGACCAGGTGCAGAGTCCTGCTGGAAAGTCCACGGTATATTTTTAAAAAGTATATTGCTAAGAGGTTTCACAACATGATCCAAGACTGTATCTTGATACGCTTTGGCTTAAGTTTTCACTCCTTTTTCACAAAAATGTATTTTTGTGACTCCTTGATAAGACACGCCCCACCAAACCATCACTGACGCAGGATGATGACCACCTGTGAGAACTGTGAGCGTACACTTTATTATTTTGCTTATTGTAGTGTTCTTCAATCGTGAAAATTTTGTCATCGGTAAAGAGGATATTTCTGTGCCTTTCATTTGCGTATCGCGACAGAAGGCGACTTGATCGATCCACTCTCTTTAATTGTAAATATTTATTTAGGGCATGTCCTGTATATCGACGATAAGCACCGAGCTTCAGGTCTTGTTTTATAATACGCGACAGAGTTCTAGCGGGAATCTTCATTTCCCACGATAAGATTTTTTGCTTCCTAATGGGGTTTCGACGAATTCTGGCTTTAACAGTATTAACAGCCTTTGTAGTTCTAACAGCACGCGGTTCCCGCTCCGATCTTTTCTGGTTTTCGACAGAGAAAGTGTTTTTGTATCTGTTGATATTACGATATACGAACATACGGCTGATACCAAGCTTTTGAAGTGTCTGGAATATGACCGACGGCTCCATACCCACTTTGTGCAAGGCGATCACTGCAATCCTATTTTCTTTAACACCCCATATCATATAGTAATTTGATAATGAACACGAAAAAATATGTGAAATGGCGCAAAATCGAAAGAAGTTTTTTTAAAATAATAGTGTTCCAAATTCAAAATAATTAAAAAGTTGAAAAAAATATTTTTTTTTATGTAACAGTATTTATGGCCAGACTAGTTATATAGTTTATATTAGATGTTTATTTTTAAATTTTCGACACAAAAAAAATTTGCGGTCGGCGGCCCCCCGTCAGGAACAAAGTTCCTTACGATATTTTTTCAACTCTAAACGTGATTTAATATGCAGATTTCTATAGTTAGATAGATTATAATAGTGTATTTTATTCAACTCTCTCTAGTTTGAATATTTTTTTTAATAATTTTTGCAAAGCAAAAATGTAAAGTAAAGATTTAAATCAATAAACTATTTTAGGAAAAGTAGTCATTTATTCAAAATTAAATATAAAATAGTGAATAACATATAAATAATATTTACACGTGTTTAGAATTGAGGTTATACAGCTGACCAGGCACAATGCTTGCTGCTCGAATGTCAATATATCTGACTTCTATGCCGAAGATTCTGGGTTCGAATCCCAACCGGAGCCAACATTTGTGCAAAACACAAATTGTTGGTTTTCGGGTCTGGTTGTGTTGTGAATGTGAAATGCACCCACGATACAGGACAAATCTTATTGTTGGGTATTGTTTTTTATATATAATATATATATAATTTTAAGAAAGCGTAACGCGTATGAGTTTCTACGATTGTATGTATGTTGCAATTATTAGTTGGTTTTGTTACATGTAGTTAAAATATCAATTTTATCATGACTTAATATTCTCGTAAACTTAAATAACATGGTTGCGATAACAACAGAATAGGGTAACAATCTGATATTCATATTATCTACATATGTACTAGCTAGTAATTATGATGTATCGGGCTTTATATTCAGACTTAGTAATTATCTACTAATCACTCTTTAATATCTGTGGTATTGAGATTTGTGGAACAGTAACTTTTTAGACGATCGGATAATGTTAATAATCTTGAAAATAAGTAATAACTTATGTTAATTAACAAGGAAAAATCTGGAAAAAAATATCCAGGTAACCGCCAAAACTCTTAAAAAGGACTGTTTCGCTACATTATTGTTTACCATTTGCATCATATCAGGGTTACCAGTTTGGTATAAAAGATGCTGAAGGAAAAGAGTACCCGAGAGCTACCCGTAGCGTAGGCTTTAGGCCAATCGCGCCAAATGCAACAACTATACTACTAAGTTATGTAAAAATAATAACCTATATAATTACAAGCTATATTGTCTATTTGAACATCTTATGAGAAGTTATAGAATACAATACGGATAATCGAATTGAAGCGCTAGAATATGTTTAGTGACCAAAACGAGATAAACAGCAGGGTAAAAACCTGAGAAAATTATTGACTTTTGGGTACATAATTATTGCGGCTCTATCGTATGATGCTAGTACTAAGTTAGTTACTAAGACGAGTAAAACGTTCTCCTGGTGGTAAGCGTAACGTCTGCCCATAACAAATGATGCGGCACTTAGAACACTTCCGTGTGACACCACTTTGCGGTCGTTTCTCTAAGACATCGGTTCTTATGTCTCATATGCCCAGTAATTACACTAGCGCTCAGTGTCCTTCAGACTGAAACACACTGCTGCTTCACGGCAGAATAACTGGCCCTGCGGTGGTACATAGAAATCACACCATAACAATGCGCTATAACAATGTCAAAGAAAATAGCGGATATTTGCTTGCATATTAAATAAACAAAGTTTGAGCTTATCAATACAATCAAACCATAAGACCTAAATGAGAATGTTAATAAAACTATTTAAATTTTATATAATTCGAAGGAAAATGACTATAATAAAAATTGGAACCGAGAATTTTTGTCATTTTCATGAATGTTGTTTATGAAAGTGTACACTAATTTGTAAATCATTTATTGAGAAACCGTATAGCTTGCAGAAACAAATCAGTCCTCACGTGATTTTCTTTAAGTATTTCTTGTGATGTTAATGTTTTTTTTTTCTTTAATTAATTAATAACACAAACGAACGACAAACAGTCGCAACATCAAGGACATCTATCACCATCATGATAAAATATCTATCGTAACTGAATTTCAGTTCACTTTTGAAATTTGAATTTTAGTTGTTGTTATTCAGTTGATTTTCCCGGGGCTAAGGTATTTTTTGTCGTAGACCCCACCTGTTACTTTCGTCGCCATTTTTATCCAAACTGTGGAACGCTTTCACAAACTATCTTAGTATGATGGCGATGGTCCTTGAGAGATATTCTCTTAGTTGGTGGTGCTGTAGGTGCCTTTCTCCAGCACAGGTGATCGGGATTTCCGTGCACGTCACCTCGAGGAGTGCGGTAGAGTAGAATAGCACCTAGATATGATCGGATAAGATCGGAGGTAGGCTAGGATGCAGTGTCAGAAATACGGGGACAATTACTACTCAACCTGACCCGAAAACCAACAATTTGTGTTTTAGCACAAATGTTGGTTCCAGGTGGGATTCGAACTCAGGACATACTGCGTAGAAGTCAGCTACTCTGACCACTAGGCCACGCGATCGTTAATGTGAACCGCTGCTCTGCTAGTTCTGTGAGGACCTAATTAACTGTAAGAAAACAAAATACAAGATTTAAGTACATGAATCCTGTATTGTTGGTAGGTGTCCGGCAGAGTAGAATACCTCTTTCTTACCAAGGTGTGGTAAGCGGCGACTAAGGTATTGTACGGATAGTCTTTATTTGTGCAGAAAAACACCATAATATCTAATGCTCTTACTATACTATTTAGTTTATTTTAATGTTATTACTATGCTGCACGTGGGAACGCAATGGGGAGTTAGAATCGTTGACTTGTTCCAAAATGGCGGCAACTTGAATCGCCACCCGTCACGTCTCGTTTCCCGCGTCGACAAAAAGTGGGCTACGTCAGTGGCCTCTACCTACCCCTTGCATGCGAAAAACTGACTGTATGTAATATGGGACATATTGTTTATTTTCTACTACAATACATAACTTCTACGGGTGATTACAGAGGAATAATATTATATAGAGGTTTATGAGGGACGTATTCGTTAACTGTACTCCTATGGATATTAACGTACATTTTTAATAATGTTTTCCTTCATTAGCGGGAATTTTATAGACAAACACTGAAATTTTCTATTAAATATTTGTGTGGTTCCGGCAGCGGGCTTATTTCGGGTTGATCGCATACTATGTAAAATTTTCATAAAATATAAATGAACCCGAAAATGACGGCCACAATGTCTGATATTTTGTGATGGATTCCTATGCCCACGTTGTGTCAGATAATAATACATTTCATAATTAAAGTTGAAATTTTTAATTAAGTTAGGTATACAAAAAGTTTTGCCTATCCCAGGTATAGTATTTTAAAGTACTGATATTGTAAAGGTGTGGCCTTTGCCAACCCCTTATGGAAAAGAGTTGTTACTGTATATATGTATGCATTGTAGTATTGGGAACAATTGCTGAGCACAGGCCTTCTCTCATTTCTGAGATGATTTTAAAGAAGAAAGGAGTTCGCCTCGCTGCTCCAATGCAGGTTGGCAGACATTTTGAACAATATAAAAAAATACAAAAAATTGGATATCTTCGGAGTTTTTCGCGCCTGCTTTTTCTCCGTTAGAGGAACCTCATTACGAAATAGTGATAGATTGTAAAAAAAAGAAGTTGCGTAGGTACTCGCTGGATACATTGGGAGATCTGTCAGTTAAGTTGCTGTCTGATATGGTCACGCGTCAGTTGAGAACCGCAGCTTCATTTCACGTCTAGCCTCCATAAGATTGAGCGTGTGGTCGGATAGCTTCTGGATCTTCTTTGTGCGGTGGGTCTTGCAAAACTTTGCCACCGCCGCCTGGACAGTTTTCACAAGCCTCTCGTTTATATCGTCCACTGTAACGCAATCATCCAGCCACTGAAAGCGATTATAACTGAAGCCAAAAATTCTAACTGAAGCCTCTCGGGGTTTTGGATAAATGGCACGAAATTGAATGAGCGGGGAATTCACCAGTCGAGACCACTCTAGATTTACGTTCAGGTTCAATGTGCTCTAACCAATCGGTGCTCACTGCCGGTTTTCATCCTAGCGATCACAGAGACACATCATTGAACAGCTGTCGTTTGATAATCATGATTGGTGCTTTCTGTGTGTGTTTGAGAGAAGGAGTTCATTATAAAAAGTCGCTCCTTCTCCATAAGTTCGGCCCGCTATTGGTCTCTTGGGTTCCGTTGCCCTATTCCAAACCAATAAAATAAATGAATCCTCCCCAGGTAAAAATTTCAACAAGTCGTAGTTCACATCAATATCATTAGGGCATGTCATACCAGAACCAATTATACAAATTTAAGAAGCTTCGTCCTGTTTTCTCGTCGCCAGTACCGCAAGCCCGAAAGCGAAAGTCTTCGACCAGTGCATAAAAGTTAAAGTAAAGTTTCAAGCCTATAAATATCCCACTACTGAGCACAGGCCTCCTCTCATTTCTGAGAGGGTTTTGGAGCTAGGAAGAATCCGTCACGCTGCTCCAATGCGGGTTGGCGGACTTCACATGTCTTCGAAATATTTTTAATTTCTCAGACATGCAGGTTTCCTCACGATGTTTTCCTTCACCGTCGAGCACGTGGTAAGTCAGCACTTAAAATTGCAATTAACAATTTTAGTGGTGCCGGCACCGGGAATCGAACCCAGGTCACTCGCGTACTATGACATTAAAAGCGAGCGCCTCGCCTCTGAGCCAAGAGCCAAGTCTGTAGTTATTCTGGTGAATAAGATCCATAACGAAGAAATTAGCATGAAAACCAAACTCGCCGTCATAGCTTGGTAAATTGAAGTGGCAATGCAGCAAATAGGGATCACTACCGCTGGAGCAATAGTCACAGACTGGAAACCGCACATAGTAAGATTAGTGTGAAGCGCTTTTCGACAAGATGTAGCTCCGATCTGAGATCGTCTGTGATTGGCAGATAATGAATGCGTGGAGCCAAAGTTAGAGCTAAGTGGCGCTGCTTGGCAGAGGTCTTAGTCACGATGATGGTAGTTTTATAATGCCTACTAGTATTAAGATTTTTTTTTATTCGATCAAAGTGACGGAACGAGCAAAACGTGCACCTGATAGTAAGTGCAACGTCTGCCCATAACAAATGCTATGTTACTCAGAATATTTCTGTGTGACACCACACTGCGCCCGTCACCCTGAGACAACAGTTCTTAAGTCTCATATGCCCAGTGATTACGCTAGCCCTCAGTGCCCTTCAAACCGAAACACAGTAATGCTTGCACACTACTGCTTCACGGCAGAATAACTGGCCCTGGGGCGGTACCTACCTAGACGGATTCCTGCATAGGAATCCTACCACCAGTAAAAATAACATTAAAATGTTCCACCAGTAAAGATATCATTAAATGTTGTACTTAAGTTGAACAAATCGTATGTCGTTTAATAATATATGCGAAATTTTAAAATTGTTAGTGCTTACCATTTATTGATCATATCATATAGATATAGATACCTTAATCATTGCTCAAAAAGCGAATGTAAATCATATGTTATTAAAAACACTAACGAATGCCAAAAATATATTATAACATAAGAAATCATTGACAAGAAAATATAGTCTCTTTCGACTTCCATTAATAATAAGCTTGTATCTTTTTGATGCTGTATACTTAAGTCTATCTACGCCATCCACGGCAATTATTTCTACACGGGAAGGAAAATGAAATGGTTCGAGATAATAATAGCAACGTAGGGAAAACCGTTTAATGTAACTGTCCACAAATATATTAATTTGAACCCAACATTAGGTTCTTTGTATTTTTATCACCGGAATTTTGTTTACAGCATTTAATTTATTTTGTTGCATTTGTGATGTAATATTAACACAAGACCGCTTTATGCAATTTTTGCAGGACATGTATGACGCAGGACCTGAGTTCGAATCTACGCCGGAGATAACATTTGTGCAACTACACAAAGGTAGGTAATGAATAAAAAGAAGAACGTGTGATGGCGGCATCAGAGAATATACCATCGCTTGGGTGTCATCTCGATTACGGGAATTGCCTGAAAAATCCAAAAGTAAAAAAAAAAAACTAAATGCCTCTCTCTCTGTGTGTGTGTGTGTGTGTGTGTGTGTGTGTGTGTGTATGTGTGTGTGTGTGTGTGTGTGTGTGTGTGTGTGTGTGTGTGTGTGTGTGTGTGTGTGTGTGTGTGTGTGTGTGTGTGTGTGTGTGTGTGTGTGTGTGTGTGTGTGTGTGTGTGTGTGTGTGTGTGTGGGTGTGTGTGTGTGTGTGTTATTGTGGTTTTTGTCTATTTGTAAGGTTATTCTTTCCTAGTATTAAAACAATTTGTTTTTTAAAGTTTAAATTGCTGAGGAAGAATATATCAGTTGAAAAAAAAAACTAACTGTTTAATATGCGGAATATAACTGAGTTTTGAGCGCAGTTAGAATGACATAGCGGGACATGAAATAAAGAAATAAAGAAGCATTCAGAGGGTATTTGCGTGCCTTTGCGTGCCCTGAAAACAATGCGAACTTTTAGGAAGAAACTCTCAGTTTTTTTAAAATATGATCAAAGGCATGCATTATTTTATTCCATACAACTCTTTTATTTTCATTTACTTATTTTTTTTTAAGTACTATTTATTTTGTTTTTTATGGTCTTCCCCACTCATAGTGACAAATTTATTGTACATACAGCAATGTGGAAAAACTAATAAAAAATATCTCGTATACATCTATGCTATTTCTAATCAATGGTCGTGAAAATTAATAATCAATTTTTTTTGAGATGTCATTTCACTCTTGTTAGGTCAGACTACAGATGGTCCCAGTGTATCATTTAGCGAATTAATGCTTGTTTCATACACGCTTCATAACACATACGGTATTTCCGCCCGTGAAGTCAACATCAGGCTCTATTTGGAAATCAGCGCTGCAGCATCTTAGTGCTGCCGCAATTTGCTGAAATAGAGACCTTATTTCACTTCGCATTTTTTTTTGTTTCATATTTTTCACATTTCACATTTGCTTTTCTTTTTGTTACTTTATTGTGTATTTCGTTTGAGATGTCAAATAAAATAGCTTTTCTTTGTTCTGTTCTTTTTTCTTCTTTCTTGTTTACGAAAGTTCAGTGCCTCCATCAACTTACGACTGTATGAATTCAATTTCTTTTATAGATGTCACATAATTGGGATTCCACACAATCCTACAGTATGTATCCTCCAGAATACTACCGACGTAGGAATATTATAGAACCTTACTTGTAGAATAAAACCAAAGTTCTTATATGCCTTTGCATATGTTCCCGTGATATGATCAGTCATCAAAATTTTTGATTCGAAAATTACTCTAAGATCTTTGGTTTTATCAGTGTACTAAAGGTATGTATGCGTAAATTTTGGTATCATCGACATACATAAGGATTTTGGTAAACTGAAAACATTTTCCCCACATCATTTAAATTTAATGCATAAAGCAAAGTCCTTAATATTGAGCCTTGTGGAACTCCAGAGAAAATGCCTGCAAGGTCAGATCGGTATCCGGCTACAACGACAGCCTGTGTTTCTTGTGAACTTTTGTACATCCTTAGTTTTCGTTTGATAATAAACCTGTGATTCATTCGGAAGGATTAATTTAGGCTATTCAGCATCTCCAGAAGTTCTTGTAGTGATTCTGGCATAACGTAATTGTAAGATATCCTCACCGTTTACGTTTATGTTACATTATTTCCACTATAGAGTCTTGAAACATCTACCAGTTCATTTGCGAATAGTTGTGGCGATAAATAATGACTAAGACGTGTAAGACTGGGGGTCTTATACGTCTTTGCAATTAGCCGGCACCACCAAAATAGTTTATTACAATTTTAAATGCTGGTTTACCACGTGCTCATCGGCAAAGGATAATATCGTAAAAGTCCGTCAAACCGCACTAGAGCAGCGTAGCAAAGACTTCTTACAGCTCCAAAAACTTTCTCAGAAATAGGGGCCTGTGGTCTGCAGTGGGATATTTATGTGCAGATACTTAATTTTTTTTACTATAACTGTTATTTACCAATTGAGATAAAAAAATAATATTTTTCATACTTATCACTAATATTTCTTTAATATTTTTATAAACTTATTATTAAATACTTACTAATGTTATCGCGTCTATCTTCAAACGTTTCGTATAATCGAAATATGTATTCGAGTAAGAACTAGAGTTACTCCCAATGCTTATTACTCGTATTTTTCAGGATTCTGTTTTTGCTGTTTTCCTCGGTCATCCGATTGGTGTGAAACTCTCCAACTTTATAATAGTAGTAAGATTACCGTCAAATGGTAATCTTACTACTATTATAAAGTTGGAGAGTTTGTATGTTTCAAAGCGCTAATCTCAGTCTAATTAGAAAAGAATAGAATAGAATAAATTTTTATTCAATGTAGATTATTTAGAAAATACTTATTGAAAGTCATTTTTTTCCCTTTTCTTCAACTACACTGGTTCGCAAAAATGCTGTTACTGGACTGGAAAGGATATGGTATTAACATCAATAGCTAATACATCACTCGCCTCCGACATCCCGACGATATAGTTATTAGCACAAGCGCTGGAGGAGCTTACCACTATGCTCAATTACCTCAATACTGTCTCCCAACGGGTAGGTCTTAAGATGAACATGGACAAGACGAAGATCATGTCCGCATTGGAGCAGCGTGGCCGTCCCTTCCCTGCTCCAAAACCCTCCCAGAAATTAGAGGAGGCCTGTGCTCGGCAGTGGGAAATTTGTAGGCTGTTATTTTACTTTTTTTAACTACGTTAAATACACTACACTATGCGTAGCAATGAAAAAGGACACGATTTGCCAACAACTCTGCGCAGGTATTTAGCCGTGCCTATGATTCCGGAAAAAAAGTTCGGAGTCCTTTACAAGATTAAATGACAAAAGTTAAATTGGGGAAAGAGTGAATATGTAATATGTCAATTAAAGATTATTTGATTGTATCTGCTGTTTCACCATTACCATTTTAGCCTATCACTAGTCCACTGCTGAACCTCCCCCATAGATTGCCACAAGTTAGTAGTACTTATTTTGGGGGGGATTTTGCCATAGTTGCCACGCTTACCAGGCGAAATGGCAACCGCAGTTCATTTATTCAGATGTTCTAGGAAGATGCTGCTGCCCATCTTCTAGTTTTTTATTTTCCCTCTGTCGACTTTTACGACACCCACGGGACGAGATGGGATGGTAGATTCTCTTTAAGCCGCTACCACACGGAGAATCTGTTGTTTAAATTTTTTATTATATATAATTTTTTTATTATAGTCCAATCTTGAGTAGTATTTTAAAAATACCTTTGTTTATAATAAATTCCTCAAAAATGAATAAAATGCAACAAAAAAAAACGTTTGAACATTTTGTCTGTTTAGAAATAGATAATGAAGTAGTAAGCGTAAGTAGTATAAGTTCGGCTTTAACGAAACTAGTCAGCACTTTATAAAATTAAAACTCAGCTGGCATCAGAAGGGGCTATAACGTAGTAAAAGGATGGAACAATCTAGTATATTCAAGGATATATAGACTTTCTGAACTTAAATACGAGTATCTATGGACAAATTAATAAAGTTGAGGAACTTACTTTACATAAGTAGTAGTAATTGAGGATTATAGTAAAAAAAAATGGTTACGAAACAATGAGTATAGGTCTATAAACTATAATAAGCTGAAAAATAAATAATAATTATTTAAAAACAGCAATGATATACTGAATGTACTGGTGTTACTGGTGGTAGGATTCCCATGCAGGAATCCGTCTTGGTATGTACCACCCCAGGGCCAGTTATTCTGCCGTGAAGCAGTAGTGTGCAAACACTACTGTGTTTCGGTTTGAAGGGCACTGTGACCTAGCGTAATCACTGGGCTTTTGAGACTTAAGAACTGATGTCTCAGGGTGACGGGCGCAGTGCGGTGTCACACTGAAATATTATGGGAGACACAGTATTTGTTGTGGGCAGACGTTGCACTTATCATCAGGTGAACGTTTTGCTCGTTTCGTCACTTTGTACAATAAAAAAAATGTATTGTTAAAACAGTTTAAACTGTTACATTTTCATTCTTTTTCAGATGAAGCTGACGCTCTAGATAGCAATAGCAATTCAATTTCTGCGATGTATATTCAACTTCTTTGACAGGGACTGAGCGTTTAAATGTAAAAAGGTACTTCCTGGTCAAAAGCAATTTGCTAGAGCGAAACTTTTATACTTGGAATTCTTATGGTTGAATATCATAAAATACACATTTGAAACTGAAATGAAGAATATAGTTTACAAAACAAATTCGTCGTCATAATTTTAGCCTATCACTAGTCAACTGCTGAAAATAGGCCTCCCCCATAGATTGCCATAAAAGTTTGCAGCTCTCTTGTAGCTCCCATTTTAGGGAATTTTGCCATAGTTGCCACGCTTGGCAGGCGAGTCGGCAACCGTAGTTTATTTATTGAGATGTTCCAAGAAAATGCTGCTGCCCATCTCCTGGTTTTCATTTTCCATCTGTCTACTTTTACGACACCCACGGGATGAGATGGGGTGGTAGATTCTCTTAAGCCGCCACCACACGGCAAAACAAATTATCATTGAGATTATTTAAATTATAGCAAGAAATCTATAAAATTTGAACTATGGAATATCATTAGACAAACGAGGAGCAAACAAAGTTAAACTTACTCGTATGAACTATATTATTCGTAGTGAATAACTAGTTGTAGTTATTTTTAATATAACAATTACTGTTATCCAACTTTATAATAAGATAAGAATCTATTCTAAAGATTAATTGAAGAGCAATATTTATAAAAATGATTAATGCTGAATATGAAGAAAGGCTGACAAATAGCGCGATGTAGGATGTATGAGCCTTGATTATTCCTTGTGTTTCTCATGTGCGACGTAGATGTCGCTACATCCTCAGTCTTTCACAAATATATTGGCAACAACGGGGATGCCGGGGAACCCAACGCCGCACTATCTACTTACGTGTAAAATTCTTCCTTCCACAATAGATAGCCAGATGTGAGGCAATTCTCTGTTAACTTCCTAGTCACAATCGAGATGCAGTATTCGATAGTTAGGTATGTGAATAGTAACTGGCCACTCTTGTATTGTGGGTGCGTTTTACAGACATAAATTTCACATACATAACACAACCAGACCCGAAAACAAATTGTGTTTTTCCACAAATGTTGGCTCCGACTGGGATTCGAAACCAGGACCGGCGGTGTACATGTCTGGTACTCTGACCACTAAGACACGCGGTCGTCTACTCACTATGGCTACACATAGAGTTATGCAGGGCTGTGCTCTTCAGATCGAAACATAGTGATGTTTATGCACTATTGCTTTGCTATGTGCTACCATGTGTCTCAAGAGTAGTTATAAATAATTTGGTAGCATTAACTACGAAATTTAATTATTATATTACGCGAAGGGCTCAGATCATTAATTAGATTTAACTACGTCATTTAAGCGGAAGCTTCATTCATATTCATATTTACATCCACCATAATGATTTAGCTAGGAAAATTGTTCTAGTTAATTAATGTGTATACTACCTGTATATAGTTGATGTTGCAGGTTGGTACAGCTTCAAAGTTCGAAGAAATTCTAAAATTACAATAAAGTAAATAATACAAGAATTACACTGTTGATTAAGGGGTCAGGCGGGTTTGAAAATTTAAAAAAAAACATTTTTTTGTGTATCTTATTAAATAATATGTCAGAGCAATATGTCTAGAATATTCTTACAAAATTTTAAATCGATTGGAGTAAAATTTTAACTTTTAGAGTTCCGCTTATCAGGCCATGTCAGCCTGGCGTGTCGCAGGTATATTAAGGCAGCTGCTTAGCTATGAAGCAAGAATTCGTCAAAGGCAAGAGCAAAAGGATGCCCTGGATATTGCCGCTGCAGCAGGTTCTTTACTTTATGGTATCAGAATCGTCTATTCTATGTAAATTGAAAGGAAAAAAAAATTCCGCGTGTTATTTCAATTGAAAACATCGCGTTTTTCTCGAAACTCTGTTTTTGAAGTCGATTGTCATGATTTCCCAAAAAGTTATGAACCGATATTGTTTAAGTTTGGCACACTTCTTCAAGATAACATTATCTAGTGCTTTTAGTAGTCAACAAAGCAATACGTGGTTCAAAATTTACCAATAAATGGGACTTTTTTTTCACAACTCCGCCAAAAATTCAAATTATTTTTTTCCTTCCTCCAATCACGAGCTATACTCGTATACTAATAGTAAATATTTGTTTTTTTTTTAATTTTAGATGAATATGTCATGAATTATCCTGACAACGCCGAGAGAACGGAACTACCTCTCCATCTGACCCCTTAGCTAATTGTAAAGATATTGTACTGAAGAAAGGAGCGGACGCTGATCCATACCTACGGTTACCTAACCTTATTTAGTTGATATGTTTTCACAGGATCATCAAAACTGTTTTGTCACAAAATCATTCGGAGGCTGTGTTGTTCTGGTTGTGTTATGTTAAAAAGGTTTCTACATCAAAAATACTACATTTACATTAAATGATATTTTCTGTAACACTACAATATTGAATTTTCTATCATTTTACGATATTACTTTATTTACAATATTGATTGTCTGGAACAACATACTTCATATGATTTAACAGTCAGATTCCCACAGTATTACAAAAGGACATGACGTTTCACGTCCGACGTTTACTATTTGAAATAAACTTGATATACTTTGAGGAAGGTCAAATCCGAGGACATAAATCTTATCGTGTCGCATAGTTTAACTATGGTAATGTTAGAAACCTTGGGCAAGCAGGTCACGCAATGTTCTTCACTTGCATACTATACGTAAGGAATTCCCACTCAAAATATCACTAAGAAGACTACTTTATTTTTGTAACAATATTAAGTAATAACAAAATCATAATATGGCATAGTTAGTTTTCTTATGCTAATACGAATTACGAAGACATGAATAACATTTAAGAAATATAATATAAGAAATATCTTTATTTACATTTGGAACTGTTTTCACTTACAGGGATAGGACTCGACGTGGAAAATTTTGGGATGGGACTTTGCAGGAGTATAGTCGCTCCTAAGGTTTATCGATTGTCAAATTAAATATACTCATTAGTTAGCTAATTCCGAAAAATCTGTCAAAGTTTCAATACCACTTTATTTTTTTTTATTTTTTTTTATAAAGTTACGAGACGAGCGAAACGTTCACCTGATGGTAAGTGCAACATCTGCCCATAACAGATGCTGTGTTACTCAGAATATTTCTGTGTAGCACCACACTGCGCCTGTCACCTTGATACATTAGCTCTTAAGTCTCATATATTGTGATATATGAGACTTAAGAGCTAATGTATCATAATAAAATCTTATACTGTGGTAGTAGATTTTATTTTCCAGCGGCGGTACAAATATAACATCTGTCTAGGTATTCAATATATGTACAGATGCTCTCTAGTATTTTCAGGTGAAAACTTAAAAAAAAAAAACAAGTAATAATAATTTTAATAAATGAGTACTAATTAAAAATACCGTGATTTTATTTTTATTTATTCGTAAAAAAACGAATTTATATTGATGAATGTAATTATTTGCCGTGTTATAGCGGCCTAAGAGAATCTACCACCCCATCTCATCCCGTGGGTGTCGTAAAAGTCGACAGAGGGAAGAATTAAACCAGGAGATGTGCAGCAGTATGTTCCCGAAACATCCAAACAAATAAACTGCAGTTGCCAACCCGCCTGCTAAGCGTGGCAACTGTGTCAAAATCCCCCTAGATTAATCTATGGGAAAGTCTATGTTCAGTAGAGGACTAGTGATGGGCTGAAATGACGATGATGATGATATGTATATATTTTTATGTTTTATGTATTTATATTTATAATAAGTTTTTTAAACATAGATTTCCAATAAATAATTTCCAAAAACAAAGATCTCCCCCATAGATTGCCACAAAACACAGTACTGAGCCACCTGCATCCATCTACTTTTCGCAAACCGTGCAGGTCGTCGCTCCATCTAGTGGGAGGCAATCAATACTGCGTGTGCCGGTACGAGGTTGCCACTCGAGAGCCTTTTTTCCCCAACGGTTGTCGGTTCTCCGGTATCCACTGCAGCTTGCTTATTTGTGGATTTATCTCCCCCAACGGTTATCAGTTCTACGAGCTATATGGCCGGCCTATTGCCCATTATGTACTTATATAACACTAAATATACAATGTGTCCGGGATCGTATTCTACATATCACCCCCAATCTAAAACGACTCCCTAATGCGTCCTATCCCTTTCCCCATCCAGTCATGGCCATTTCAACTTTTTGTGCGTTTTGTTGTGTATGTCTTCGAAAATAGCAATAACTTGTAAGTGCGTGGCTTCACAGATCCGCAAATGGTCTTATTCAATTGAATACAACATTTTTCATCATTAGACACCTAATAAGAATGTAAAACTTTTCAAGAATAAAATTGAAACTACTTCGAAATCAAAAAAATATTCTCAAAAAAATAGTATTCAACTGCCAAACAGAGAATCAATTGAGACTGAGTTCATCGATCCAAAATATGTTAAGGTGGCTCATTTAAGGTAATGTCACGGTGAACAAGTCAAAACAGAATACAAGAAACTATACGATATCCTCTTGTTAGTTCTTTATATACGGGCTAAGATAACAGTTAATAGAGTAATAGAAACTAAAACTTTATACGTAAATGATGATGAACCCAGTCCAAAGCGACTGCTTTCTATACCTATAGGTAGTTCATGGTTTAATTCTATATTTTCTGTATGTGGGTTTGTATGGCAAAATTGCGTCATAAATCAAGTACATGAGTAGTACATGAGACATAAATAATATAATTCGACCTTTTAAACTATAAGAACAGTAAGAACAGTATCAATTAGCCTGTCAACTTATTATAACAGATGATGAAGAACTGCTGGATGAGACATTTATTTGTATATTCTTTATTGCAAACCTTAAAATTAATGACGAAAAAGGTAAACTGAAAATGAAAAGATACACTAAGAGTGAGCAATGGGCGGTGTTATTGCTGACAGCAATATCTTCCAGACAACCGCTGGATGGACATGATATCAAGGACAACGAAAACGTCGAGAGCGTCGGCATGGACAACCAATAAATAAAATATATTGCATAAAGAAAAAAAAATATTATACACATATACGATCATACATAAATAAATAAGTTATATATATACATATTTATATACGTAAATATATATATATATATATATATATATATATATATTAATACATATAATTTATAAATATACAATATTAAAAAATAAGAATTGTATAAAGGCTAGTGCGAAAAGTAAATTACATTCTAAAGAGACAGATAATGATTTAATAAAAGTTTCTTAAACACTGGAAGGGATGGTGCACGTTTCACTGTCAAAGGCAGCGCGTTCCATAGGCGGACAGCTTGAACAGTAAATGATGCGTCCATAAATTTGCTACTATGAAGCGGCATCTTCAACTTCAAACTCTCTGCTGACCTTAAGTTCCGCGAATGGGAATCATGAAGGAATTCAAAACGTTTTTTTGAGGTAACAAGGGTAGAGAGGATTGAAGAGAATACTATAGAGTAGATGAAGTATGTGAGCATTCCGATGAAGGCGAATTGGTAACCACTTGAGCTTAGTTCGAAAAAGAGAAACATGGTCATATTTACGTAAGCCAAATATAAACCTAATACAAAAATTCTGGATACGCTCAAGTTTATCAAGCTGGGATTCGGTGAGGTCAAGATAGCTGACATCAGCATAGTCGAAAATCGGGAAAAGAAGAGACTTAGCAAGCACAATCTTGGTGGCTATGGGAAGGAAGTTACGCAATCTTCGTAGAGAGGCCGCAGAAGCATACATTTTACGACTAATTTCTTGAATATGACGTATCCAAGAAAGATTTTTGTCCATATGGATCCCCAAGTTCTTCACGCTATCACTGATAGGGACAACAGTTCCATCAAACACTATTTGCGGCAGACAACCAAGGCGTGATATCAATCGAGAGCTACCGATGATAATGGCCTGCGATTAATTAGGATTAACCTGAAGGCCGTACGCTTTACTCCATCTAAGTACCCGCTCTAGGTCTGCGTTAATAGTTTTAATAGCACTAGGGAGATCATGAAGAGCGGCTTTTGTATATATTTGCAAGTCATCTGCATAAAGGTGGTAGTTCGAGGTTAATTGAATGGCTATTGAGTTAATAAATACTGTAAAAAGTAAGGGAGATAAAACGCCCCCCTAAGGAACACCAGCATATACTTTACACCAGGATGAGGAAGTATCTTAAGTACGTATACGTTGCTGGCGACCAGACAGGTAACTCTGAAACCAACCAGTCGCTGTTGGAGATACGTTTAGAGTGCGTATCACACCAAGTAGGATGTCATGATCAACAGTATTAAATGCACTGCTGAAATCTAATAACGTAAGAACAGTAAATTCGCCGTGTTCCGTTCCTAGTCGGATGTCATCAGTGATATTGACCAAAGCTGTGGTAGTGCTGTGTCCAGACCGGAATCCAGACTGTAAAGGAGTTAGGAGAGAATTTGTAGAGAGAAAACTGCTGAATTGAGTGTGAATGAGGCGTTCAAGGACCTTTGACAAAAAAGGCAAAATAGAAATAGGACGATACTCCGAAAAAGATGCAGGGTTGGTTTTCTTGGGAATAGGAATAATTTCAGCATTTTTCCAAGTTGATGGAAAACTACCTGAAGAGATAGAGAAGTTAAAGATATGACATATAATGGGCAGGACAATATCAAGAACAGGAAGAATCATCCTACGGCTGACACAGTCACTTCCCACTACACTGGAAGTAATAGATAAAACGCTCTTTTCAACGTCACAAACAGAGAACGGTTTAAAAACAAAAGGAGAGTAATTGGGTATTGGAACTGCAGAAAGAAGTGTTAACGTGTTAGCTTTAGCAGTGCTATCGACGTTCGAAGAAGATGAGAAGTGTTGATTTAATAGATCAACATTAAGATCGTTTCATATAGGATTATTTTAAGCTGGCTCGGTTGACGCAGTGGTTCAAGCGGTTGACATCTGCGCCGCGGGTAGCGGGTTCGATTCCCGCACGGGACAAATATTTGTATGACTTACAGATAGTTGTTCCGGGTCTGGGTGTTTGTGCATGTGGAATTTATGTATGTAAAACGCACCAACGACACAGGAGAAATCCTACTGTGGGGCGTTTTTAAAAAAAAATGAAATGAAAAAAATTATTTTTAGATTTACCAATACCCAATGATCTAAGAAATTTCCAGACCTTTGCAGTATCACCATTTTCAACTGATTTATGAATGTGTAGGCGTTGAGCATCCCTACACACCTTATTGCAGTGATTGCGAATTCTGATATACTTATCCCTATTGAATGCATTTGGCTTGCGCGCATACTTCGCCTTTGCTACCGCTTTTTTGGTAATAATAGATTTGATGTCATCTGTTAGCCAAGGTGAAGGTCGGTGTTTAATTTTAACTGCACGCACAGTTGCATGTACGTCATAAAGTTTAATGAGTTCTGTCGCAAATATTGCAGCTTTCTGATCAACATTATCTGCGCTAAAGACACTTGACCAGTCCCAAATCGACGCATCCCTACGAAGGCTCTCCAAATCCATGCCACCGAAGTTACGCTGCAGAAGAATTTTCGACTTTACTTTAGGAGTTCGAGTCTTATAGGAAACGTGGATAAGGTCATGGTATGAGAAGGCATCGGCTGAATATTGGCCGTGCTTTATGACAAAATCAAGAGAGGAAACAAAAATAAGGTCAAGTAGAGAGGGAATAGAATAAGGAAAGTAATGTGTAAAGACATTTAAGATCTTAGAAAAATTAATTTTTAATTTTTACGGAGCTTGTGATTCTTGGAACGTCAATGACGTTCGGTTCCATCTGTTTTCAAACACTTACCGATCTAAAAAATCAGACGATAATTTTGAGAAAATATTTCGTAATTTTGACCCATCAAGCCTACCACCATGTAAAGCTGTTTTGTATCAACATTTACTACGAGTTCGATACGTCAGAATGTTTTGGAGAAATGCTCATTTAAAACACCCAACATCTCTATCACTTCAAGCTTCCGGCTGGAAAATAAACGACGTTGAATATGATTTTATCTGGTTTGTTGGAGAGCAGTTACCATCATTAGTTACAGACATTATTATTAAAATAAAATACTAATAAATTTCTTTGCCGAAAGATTATCAAATTTTTCATTCTATTACAGATAATAGCTTATTACAAAACGATAACAATTCAAAAGACGATGATGACAATGAAAATGACAGCAGTGATGAAGATGACGATGATGATGATTATCAAGATGCCTCCATTTTTTGTGATACAATAATGGATTAAAAAATCTAACCTTAACTTTCATGTAACCATCCGAATTTTTGTTTATTTTAATACTTGAGTTAGATCATTATTCTTATTTTGTACAACAATAAATTATTATTTTGATACCGTATTAATCCACAATATAATTCAATGGTTTTTAGTCCTTTCTCTGAAATTTATTTGATAACTATTTCTAGACCAAGCGAAATAATAATACCATTTCAATTTTGGATCGGTCTGGCGGAAGGCTTAACAATTGAATTATTGTTTGGCAAATTAATTTTGGGTTTTTAGATACTTAAATAACATCATATAAAAATTTCATCCATACTAAAAACTTTTGAAATTTTTTTTCTTAATTCCAGATTAGCAAATATAGAGAGAAAGAATACAAAGAGCTACATCTGCCGTAATTCATTTTTTTAACTGGAGGTAGGATACCTGTGCATGTGTTTCCGTCTAGCTAGCGAGCCCAGGGCCAGTTATTCTGCCGTGAAGCTGTAGTGTTTTTTTTACTGTATAAAGTGATGAAACGAGCAAAATGTTTACCTGATGCCGCCCACAACAAATGCTGTGTTACCCAGAATATTTCTGTGTGACACCACACTACGCCCGTCACTCTGAGACATCAGTTCTTAAGTGACACCTAGTGATTACACTAGCTTACAGTGCCCTTGAAACCGAAACACAGCGATGTTTGCATGACAGTTATTCTGCCGTGAGGTAGTAGTGTTTGAACTGATATCGCAGGGTAATAAGTGCAGTGTGTCGCAATGGAGCGATAATGGAACAAATTTAGTAGGCGCCGCAAGGGAACTAAAAATCACGTTCGAAAAGAGTAACAGCAACGAGGTCAGAGAAATAGCTCAAAGCTTAGCTAACGATGGAACAACTTGGCACTATATTCCGCCTAAAGTGCCTAACTACGGTGGTTTATGGAGCTGATGTTCGATTGGTTAAGAAATACTTCACTAGAATAAATATGACCACCAGGTTGACATATTAAGAGTTTGCAACATTACTACCTCAGATTGAAGCTTGCTCAAGACCTATACGTCAAATGGATGATACACTTGTTAGACGTTGAAACGTTGACACAATTGACACCAGGACTTTTTTTAATAAGGGAACCTATTATAGAAGTTCCCGACGTCGATTACGAACACAAGAATATGAACCTACTCTCACACTTGCAGATGCTGCAAAAATTACTCAAGACTTCTAGCCTTGGAAATCAGAATACCTCAACACATTGTAGCAAAGGCATAAATGGCGTTATATTGTTTCACCTCCTAAGTCCTACAGTTATCAGGGAAAGTTAAACGATATAATCATGGCCTGGATAATCTGGTGCATGTTATTTCTGTACAGTGGAAAGGTAATAATGTTATTCGTCTTTGAATGTTATCAAAAGTAGTTATTCTGCCAAAAATATCAGACGTTACACATTAAATGAATAAATTAAGGTATATATGTAACGTTCAAATTATATTTATATATTAATACATCATGTATTATATAGATTTGTGAGGTTGTAGTTTTTGTTCCTTTGTCAAAGTCATATAAATTTGTTAAAGTCATACCATTGGCTCAAAGGTTTTTATGTTTAAAGTAGAAACAATTTATTTCATGTGCCACATGCACCTTCTTGTTTTCTTAATTTACACTGATGTAAGGTTAATGATGTAAGGGAACCATGTAGGTTTGATGTAAGATCAGTAAGTTTTATTTTCGTTTAATGTAAGTTTCGTTTATAGTATAAGATTTTTTTTTTGGTTTGCTTATAAAAAATTAAACTTGCAATTTTTTTACTGTACAGCCAAAGAGAATTTAAATATATATTATTGCTTAGAATTATGTTGTATTTAGTTATAAGGTGTTTATTACAAGTAATAAAATTGAAATGCCAATGAAGGCGACTTAAGTGATACCATCTACACTCGCGTGCGGCTAAATGAAATCACTCCCTAGTGCAGAAAGTAGTTTAAAAAAATGGGGTTAACTAATGTATACCAAATTTCTCTGTATGTTTGAAGTTATTTTAGCTTTACAATAACATCATTAGCATAAAAATCAGTTGATAATTTTATAAAACAATGTGTGCCGAATGCCAAGATTGATAAAATACGCTCGCGCGCAGGCACGAATTGCGTGACACAATATAAAAATCCTCGTAACCACTTTATTCTTATCCGTTAATTGTTACCGGAAGTCGACCTGAACATATTTACGGAAATTGAAGTCATTGTTTTCATAAAACCATGGATAGAATTCCAAAATTCGCCGCACAAGTCGCCTTGTTGCATCAAGGCCTTCAACGGGAAGTTATTATCGACGAACTTGTGTCAATCTGCTGTCTCTAGAGTGTATATAAGGTTTCAAGAGATCTTCCTGCAGATACCAAGAACCAACGGCGCAGATGCATTTATGAGAGGGTTGACCGTTTTATTGTCTTCACAGTGTTGTTGTGCAGCAGGAGCTGAGACAAGTTCGAGATGTGGATATTAGTCAATGGACAGTCAAAAAACGTCTTAAAGAAGCAAACTTTACTCCAAGAAAGCCTGTCACTGGCTCGTAATTGATCATACGGCACTGGCAAACCCGCCTTCAATTTGCTCTATAATTGGCGCATCGAGAATTGGCTATCAGTCCTGTTCAGTGACGAGTGCAAGGTGTGTCTGCATGGTAGTAGCAGAAGATGCCGGGTCTTCAGATGAGCGGTTTTCGCATTGCTGCTTCGCTGAAACAGTATCCTGTGGCAGTGGTGCATGATGTGGGCTGGCATTTACCTAGAGGATAAGACCGAGCGCATTTCTATGCCTGGGGGAGGCCGGAGAGGTGGCCTGACTGCTGCGAGGTACATCGAATATATGCGTAGATATCCTGGATCACGTCGTCGCCTACGAAAGATTTGTTGGACCCAACATTGGAGTAAACTTTGAAAATATTAAAAATATCTTAAAGCTTTCGATTGTAGCTTAAATAATCCATACTGGGGATGGGTAACAACGTATAATGCTGCTACTTCACTTCCGAGTGAGGCAATTACTGCTAGTCTTCTTAACTCGGGAGAGATCCATGCCCAGCAGTATTTCATATTTACGAGCAAAAGACGACCTAAAAGTTAGTAGAACCATCATGATTTTTTTTTAATTGTATAAAGTGAAACGAGCAAAACGTTCACCTGATGGTAAGTGCAACGTCCGCCCACAACAAATGCTGTGTCACCCAAAATATTTCTGTGTGACACCACACTGCGCCCGTCACCCTGAGACATCAGTTCTGACGTCTCAAATGCCCAGTGATTACGCTAGCTCACAGTATCCTTCAAACCGAAACACAGTAATGCTCACGGCACTTCACAATTTCTGTGTTTCAAACACATATCTATTTTAAATAAACATAATGTTAGTTCAGTATTTGAAGTATTTGTTACATGACCTTTAGCATTATTATATTTGTATCATATATGTGTAATCGTACTCAAATAACTAGTACTACTTTTTTCATGAAAACTCACAGACTAGACAAAAGTAATGTTTTTCTCGAACGTTACATGTCTAGTTCGTAGTAGCAGAGGCTGTTCTGTTTCGACAGACCACATTTTAATCTTGCACGGTTTTATTACGAGAATTTTGTATTAGACAAAAGTCCAGGCACTCATAAAATGTGAGCTGGCTCATATACTGCTTTACGACTTACGCCGACGTCATTATTTTCACCATCCACGGCAATTACTCCTACACAGGGCAAGAAAAATAAAGTACTACAGAGCACGAAGAACACAGCGTAGGCATATTTATCTGCCTTTTGCGGCTATTGTTATAATTAATAGAAATGCTTTCATCTTCATTCTTTACGAAGAAAATTTTAATGTTACTAGAATATACTTATTATTTATATGTTTATTTAAGGAGTAACGTAGGAATATATCATTAGTTTTTTAACTTAAGATGATAATGTCTTAAGCCCGAGAATCGGATGCACAAGAATTTGGATTTTCTATATAAGTATTTTCGTAATACTAATATTATTATGAAAGACAAGCACACCAAAAGTATGTTCGCTCTCTGTGTCATATACGTCAATAGATTGGTGAAGAAAATAGTGCACCCTTCGCGGGTTTCTTGCTCGCGAGTAGGGAAACGTAGTGTGCAGTGTAGACTACCCAACTACAATGTTATTACAGTACATCGTAGTGTCCACGCTCAACATGAAGTTGAGAGGAAGGATGACCAGAGCCGTTTCTTTCTTAAGCTATTGCTAAAGTGTTAAAATAATGACTTGATAAGTATAATGAGAAATGTATTTTAAATAGAAACTATCTTTCTCTTTTCAATTCTAGCAGGTGGACTTAGTAACAGAGAGGTACAAAGAAAATCTTTGCGAATACTTTAAGGATTTGCTTAGGAGTAAAAATATTTTACTAAATAGTGGCCTCTGTATGTCTTATTCTAATAACGGGATTTAAGGTGATTCTGACCGTGCATTGATTTTAACCTAATTCATTCTAAATCATCACTCAGACTAATTATGGGGACACATAAATATTTGCTCGTTGAAAGATGATGATGTCTTGATACGGTATCAATTAAGAAAAAAGTGTACTCTCGGCGGATTGGTTTAAAAATTAATTGATGACACTATTACGGAGTTGTAACGATGTCAACGATGTGTTACAGTAACTGGATCAAAGAGCTAATTTAAATAACTAGTACCTGGGCGCTAAAGCTTCGCTCGGCATTTTCGTGTTTGCCGAATGTGAGAATTTCCCGCGGGAAAAGTTGCTTATATTTATCTCTAATAGATAGTTATTTAGAAACATAATATCCTCATCATAATATGCAACACTTCATTAAAATCGTTAAATACATTTACAATAAATCAATACTATTGCGCGTTTAGTAACATATTGGCAGTTTATACTGGTCAGTGACTATTAATGTCACTGTCACGTATACTTAAAATGTCATACCATGTTTTTTACTGATGGTAGGAAGGGCCAGTTATTCTGCGTTGAAGCAGTAGTTTGCAAACATTACTGTGTTTTGGTCTGAAAGTCACTGAGAGCTAGTGTAATCAATGGGCATCAGGGCTTGGAAACCTGATAAATTTCCATACTGTTTTTGTCGAGCGACTTCTGTTATTGGCCACTCGTTGATCTCACTTCATCTCAGTCGTATCGTCTGGCGGGAGACGACGAAAAATGAATTCGGACAAATTACCTGACGAAGAATTCAAATACCTATTTTCCCACCAATATCCCACACCAATTGTTTTTAGAAATTTGTGGAAATTTCTAAAAACTATATGTGTGGGTAAATCACCCAATCAGGATTGCGGTTCTTCTTTTCCTCTCAATGATGTTAATATAAATTTTGTTTCCACTTCTGCAATGGATCCTGTAATCTGATGAAAATGAATCAGTCAAACTATAGCTTCACTAGGTTCATTCCAATTTCCTGACACTCCTGTCTGTCAGTTCTCCCCTGTCGACCTTGATGAGTTTAAAAAGACTGTTCTGGCAATAAAATCCAAGGCCGTGGGTTGTAATGAGATTAGTAGGGTCATAATAATTAACATTTTAGAGTGTATACTACCTGTAGTTACTCACATTTTAATTTTTCTCTAGAATCTGGTCAGTGTCCTACACTTTGGAAATAAGCTTACGTAAGGACTCTTCCTAAAATATCAAATCCTTTACTTCCTCATCATTTTCGCCCTATTTCTATCTTACCTTTTCTTTCCAAAGTTCTGGAAGCATGTGTATACTCGTATAAGCAAATATCATGTTTATATTGAAACATATCCTACTGAGTGTTTATCAGTCGGGGTTGCGTCCTGGTCATAGCACCACTACTGTTTTACTTAAAGTTTCCGAAGATATTAGACAAGGAATGGACAAAAAATAGTAGACTTTTCTAATGCTTTTAACACAGTCGACCACGATATTATGACCTTTTTCAACTTCCTTTTTGCTTCCTCGGTCTTGGAATGGTTCTCCTCTTATCTTCGCGAACGTCAGCAGTCAGTCCGCTTTGGGCATGAAACCTCACAGTGGTTAAAACTTGATTGTGGCGTACCGCAAGGCGGTATACTTTCTCCAATACTTTTCTCTGTTTTTATTCTCTCTCAATATCGTATTCGTCTTAGATGGCTTACTATCCAACAGAGGCGTCAATCTGGAATTTTATCTGTTCTCTTTTCCATTTTAAATGATGTATTAGCTATTGAAAAGGTATGAAACAAAAACGTCTTCAAGAAACTAGTCAAGGAACATTTTGTGAATAATAAACTGTGGATATACTATTTCATAGGAATTATCAAACCGTTGCTTGCCACCATTATATGTATGTATGAGAATGTATATATATGTTGCACAAAAATGGATGTATGTGAATATATAAATTTATATTTATATATATATATATATATATATATATATATATATATATATATATATATATATATATATATATATATACATATATTATTATTTAAATATATGTGTTGAAAAAAATATATCACGATCGTATCGAATTCGTTTTAAAGAAAGGCCACGTCAAAAGTACCCGCAACCGACGAGCTTGTATGAAAACACTAATGAAAGTAGAGGAAGCTAAAGATGTGTGCCAGGATCGTAGCAAGTGGAAAGATGTGGTCTCTGCCTACCCCCATGGGAAAGAGGCGTCACTCTTTATATGTATTAATACTTCATTTAACTTTTTTTTTCTTGTTTAATAAATAATACACCTGCCACCGCTTTTTAACCACGCCATGGGTGAGAACGCCTATAGACATTAAGTCCGGCCATTGTTACTTTTATTTTAAGGTTTACAACAAAGTTTTTTTAATAAATAAAAAAAATATTCGGCTATGCCTACGCACATAATGTCATTTTACTAGTTAATGAAAGTACGTATAACTTCTAATCCTTTTTTTAATGTCTTATAGGTGATATTAATAATTTTATGGAACCTGTTATCTATCTTAGCTTTCTTGTATATATATATATTTTCGGTGATGTAATTGCTGTTAGCCTTTTCGGCTTTTACAGCTTCATCGGATACTGTGCTCGCGAGCCAGGGGCCCGCGTGCCAGGTATGGTTTGACCCAAACATAAATAAATAAATAAAAACTCCTACAAAAACCTCGGAAATCGGACTGTGTCGCGTTCGCTGCGTGCTTTCGCGATTTCGAAAATCTTAAATATTTTAAATCATCCGAGGGAGGCTGCGGGCGTCCATTCGGACTGTCGACTTGTGTGTCGGTAACTCTGGGCGGTGAGAACCGCCCTGGAGCTTTCTTGTATGATGTGGTCCTAGCCGATTTCGACCACGGCGACAACTTCCGAATCCGAATGTCGAGAGCCATCAACTGCGCAGGAGATATTATAGTGCCACAAGTGTACGCGCAAACACAGAGGCACTCATTCGTCCCAACCTACCCGCGCCCGATGTAACGCTGATGCGATAAGATCGGAGGTAGGCTAGGATGCAGTGTCAGAAACACGGGGACAAACACAATACAACCAGACCCGAAAATCAATAATTTGTGTTTTACCACAAATGTTGGCTCCGGTTGGGATTCGAACCCAAGACCCGCGGCGTAGAAGTCAGGTACTCTGACAACTAGGCCACGCGGTCGTTTTCTTGTATATCAATGATACGGACACACTAAATGTCAGCTGCTAAAGAGTATCTGAAATTGAGCGGTTAATCCTTTAAAGGGTAAATGCATGAACGGCTTATTAACTGAAATTTAACCGTAACTAACCGGTTTTTCGAAACTGGTTCCAAGCTTTGTTATAAGTTTGTAGCATATGATACGTAAGAACTGTGACTGAACTGATTCTCAGGGTGGCAGGCGGAGTGTTGTGTCACACAGAAATGTTCCGGGTGACAGCATTTTTTATGAGCATACGTTTCGCTTACCATCACGTGAATATTTTACTTGTTTCGTCACTTTAAAAAGTCATGTAGTACCATCTGTTGTTGAAGAGTTAATATCTGTACATTAATATTTCAGTCTATTAATATAGCCACGCTAGCGATGTACCGCAAAATATATTTTCAAGAATGACTCGCTAAAAGTATTAAGATAACAGTGGATCTAAGTTGCCGGGGTTGTTATAACCGTTAGTCATGGCAGGAGGGTCAATGGTCGTAGGACCAGATGAGAGCAGGTAGCGATACTGAAAGGAATAAAAAGCTAATGTACTATTAAACTAGTAACTTTTGTATATAGTTGATTTCTCAGAAACGCCTCTACCGGTTTGGATGAAATTTTGGCTATTGTGTAGAGGATATTATATATCTAAATATCTAACATTGGAAATGAATATACGCAAACTCGAAAGATGAGGCTGATAATAACGTATGAAGAGTTCCAATTTCATGAATGCGTTAATTATTTAATAATATTATTTTCAATAACAAAATATAACATGAATTATTAAAAGTAATAATAACGAAATTCAGATCTTAACGCCAATGTTTCACGTATTGCCAAACATTCGCTTGAGCTAGTATTTGAACCCAGGACTTGTGACTCCTCCTCCTCCTTAAGGCCCTAGTAACGGAGGCGGTTGTTCACCGCGCGGAAATTGACGTGTCACAATGACATGAGGACGTTAATGTAAAAATCGTAAAAACTTATTTTATCCTTCAAAAACAAGTTTGCCCGTATTTATAGGATTTACACTAGTTTACAGCTGCAAATAAGTGTGGAAGTGAAGAATAGGGCAATTAAGGCCATTAAATAAAGTAAACTGCGCCCAATTAAATGACGGTAACAAATTTGTAGGTCATGTAACGCCAATAATCAAATGGCGTTCCTAAATTTCCAACATTTACCATTGGAAAGAGTTACGAATCGTGCAAAACCTTTACCTGATGGTAAGTGCAACGCCTGCCCATAATAAATGCTATGTCACCCAAAATATTTCTTTGTGAAACCATACTGCGCCCGTCACCCTGAGACTTCAATTCTTAAGTCACATATACATACACACACAGTGATGATGTTCTCAATACCCTTCAAACCGAAATACAGTAATGTTTGCACACTACTGTTTCACGACAGAATAACTGGCCTGGGGTAATACCCACCTAGACGAATTCCTGCATAGAAATCCTAACACTAGTAAAAATTTTGCCAACGTATTCCTAAAGCATTACAAATCTGCTCAGTTTTGCCATTTTACTACTCCCTTACTGCAGGGCGTCGTGTCGGTTATATCACCAAAATATCTAAATATCACTTTATATATTTGTTCAGATCGCGAATTAACAATACATAATTAACAATAGTTTTCTAGTTAAGGTTTGGTGAAACCAGATTGTTCTCATTGTGGTTATTATTTACCTGAAATCGACGAGCTTGTATGAAAGTAGAAGAGGCTTTTGATGTGTATCAGAATCGTAGCAAGTGGAAAGATACGCTTTCCAAATGGGAATAATTGAATGACTATGTATATATGTATATTACTATTCATATATGTGAAATATCATTCCAGAAGACTTCACTAGGCTGTATAAATAAGTAAAAATTCTACAACAGAACTTTTCAATGTAGGCTTATTAATTAGATATCGTATAAAATATTCTTGGATTGTTTATCATGTCACTAGTTATTAAATAAAAATATTTAATTAGAAAATGATGGTAGGATTCCTATACAAGTATCCATATAGGTAGTTACCTTAGCACGACAGTGTATTCTGTCGTCAAGCAGTAGCTTCCTTACATTACTGTGTTTTGGTTTGAAAACCACTGATATCTAGTGTAAATACTGGGCATTTGATATTTAAGAACTACGGCTCCGGGAGACGAGTGCAGTGTCGAGATACACAAAAATGTTTTGGGTGATTTGTTTGAGCAGACTGCACTTACTATTAGGTTAACGATGCACTCGCCACGTCATTATCGTCCATAAAAATAAGAATAATGTTGAACCTAAAATACTAATGAAGCTAGACTTTAATGTAATAGAGCCAAGTGTTACTGCTGCTTCACAGGCAATGGCTGGCTGCATTAACTCGATCGATCTCGTTTTTTTTTACCATAATAGTAAGTTTACAAAAAAAAACATAACTAAAAAATATAATTCATAACATACATTGTAGGTAGCAAAAACAATGTTGGAAATACAAGGACTTGCGTAATGAATTATAAAAAGGTTACTGGAAGTTCTAATAAGTTATCGAGCTTTGTTTTTACAACTCTATTTAGGGGAATTTTTAATATCCAAATTTAAAATCTTCTGTAAAATAAAACGAATATTTTTTCCTCTTTTCTTGTTTTTAGTGATTATCTTAAATAGGTTGAATGATATGTAGAAAAAAAGACAATATATTTAATCAATGTAATACATACTGCGACGCATTTTTTTTGTATAAACATGTAGGCAAAGACCAGGTAGCCCAGTTTTCTCCTCCGTGGGATACGAGACGTAACGGATGGGGAACCACGTCACCGTCATTTTGGCACGAACTCAAAAATTCTTATTCTCCATTCACACCTTTTTTCTGAAGAAGCCGCCATGTCCCAATTGATCCATTACATCTCGACACACTGACCTTAATTTGCTCCAAAGCTGTCTGGTTCTCAATCTTATTCTGAATCAGCATGTAGTAATGCAATACCAGGAGCAATTATCGCCTTAGTGCCAACGTATCTAAGCCGACCATACCCGATACAAATAACGAGGGATACAGGTAAGGATAATACCCGTATAAGCGCACGTAAACCCACCGCGCAAACTTTCGCTGTATCTTCTCGATCATAAAGGAGTATTTACTTTCATATGGATCCCAAATGATACGACGCCGAACTCGAGTTTGCTACGCACATAGGCATTGTACAAGACTTTGGCCACCTTAACATCGCTGAACTGTGATGCAACTCTGATTATGAAGCCAAGGGTTTAAGTATTGTCGCCAATCTGCCTGCCAAGCGTGTTAATTATGTCGAATCCCGAAGTTCTTGGGAGAGAACCATGGAGATTTACAATTACCATGGAGATAACAATTAAATATGTCTTTCTCAGGAAAATATAATGCGACATAAATGCCTATATAGCAAATTCGTCATTAGTAAACGATGCGCAAGTAATTTATCAGTATTCGAACACATAATTACGTGAGTTAATGGCTTTCCAAACTCGATTTCGAAAACTGTGAACATTAGTGAATAGGTGTATTGATTGAAATTTGTGAGTGATATTGAATGTTTTTTTTTTATTGGATAAGGTGATGAAACAATCAAAACGTGCACCTGATCGTAAGTTAACGTCTGCCCATAACAAATGCGATGTCACCCAGAAAATTTCTGTGTGACAACACAATGCGCCCGTCACCCTGAGACATCAGTTCTTAAGTCTCATATGTCCAGTGATTATCTCTCAGTGTACTTCAAACCGAAACACAGCTCTTATCGACAGATGTAGAGTAATGAATACACTACATCTGTCGATAAGAACTTGCCATTCGTCAACAAATCGTGTTAAAAAAATTACCATAAAAATGGGTCGGTTCAACTAGGAAGAACAACGCTCTCACAGAATACAAGCAAATGGTTACAATGTTTGAATGGTGAGTAAAGATTATTCAAGTCTCAGTTACTGTCATAGATGTAATCTATCATGGTTCTTAGGGGTGACGACACAACTTCCTTTTATATTCATAGTCGAAGATAAATGTGAGTGACTAAGGGATACAGTAACCAATTACGGAAATTGATTAAGATTTGATTATATTTGATAAGGTTGGTGTAAGTATGCTGAAGACCACTAGGCGTAGTGGTCATAGCATTTGACTTCTTCGTTACTGGTCCTGGGTTTGAATAACACCCGGAGTCAACATTTGTGCAAAAACATAAATTGTTGGCTACCAGCTCTGGTTGTGTTGCGACTGACTCCATGTCTCTGACACTGCATATTGGCCTGCCTCTGTGTGACTACATTTATATATCTTAACTTTTATTTCATTATATTTACATCAGGCAACAAAAAGATTTATATCATCTTGCAAGAGTGCCGGGTCCGTATTTTCCCAAATGCTTTTGACGCCTGCATACAGGTAGATCTCAGACCTGTACGAAACAATTAGATACGTCGTTAATAAACATATTGAATAATAAGGGCCCCAAATGAGAGCCTTGAGGGACTCCGAAATGTGTCAAAAAAGTATCGGAAGTGTATTCATTGAAAACTACTCTTAACGATCTATCTGATAAATAAGAATTACATCATTTCAGCGGGTTTCCAGATATACCATAACGGGAAAGTTTTTGGATGAGAATTCTGTGGTTTACGCTGTCAAAAGCCTTACTTAAGTCAGTATAGATGACGCCAAGAGGGATTCTGAAGTCCACTGATTCATTGATGACAGAAACACATGAGGCAAGATTAGTTATAGTTGACCGGGCCTTCATAAACCCGAGTTTTTCAGAATTAAAAATATGTTTCTTATGCCAGGAAATTACAGGACACAAAAGCGACTTGAAGATTTTACCAAAAATTGGCAAAATAGAACGGGTATGTAATTAATATTAAGGCCTCTGATACTTGATTTAAAAATAGGTATTATTTTAGCCTCTTTCCATGCAGTAGGAAAACAATCTGAACCTAGCGATCACAACATTTTATTACGAAAATTGCTGGTAGCCCATCTGAAACCGCACCCCAGTTTGATCACTTTTCGCATTTGATCGCACCACAATTGATCAAGACTTTTTAGTTTTTGACGAATGAGCCCTTCAGATATAAATATAATAAGTATAGCATTCGAGTTGTTAACATGATTCTACGAATTAAATTTTTATTTCATCAAAAGCTACTTTTCATTATCCTTATTGTAAAATATTTATAATCTATACTAATATTATAAATGCGAAAGTAACACTTACTGTCCCTCTGTCCGTTTGTTACCTTTTCACGGTTTATCCGCTGAACCGATTTTGACGAAATTTGGCGCAGGGATACTCGTGCATACGTGCGTGCGTGATACATCTTGCATTCTTGAGACTGACATAGGATACTTTTTATACCAAGAAATCAAATAGTTTCCACGCGATAATTAAATAAACCTTTATCCACGCGGACGCAGTCGCGGACATTAGCTGATATGTTGAAGTGACAAATGAACTCACAGTTCCTCTGATGATGAACTGTGACGAGGTCGCTGTGGCCCGGATGTTGTAATCTTAATCATCTTAACGTGTTAAACATTTAATTACCGACTAGCTGATCCGCGTGGATATAGTTGGTGTATTTTTTAATAAAGTAATTTTTTTGTAATTTTTGTTCTAGTTTAATAAGTTTGTTTGCGCGCACATGTACATTAATTTTGGCGTTACATATACATTTAACGATATGTATTTGCATTTAAGATAGTATTACATTTCAGTAAAGAATATTGATAATCCGCCTGTTCAACATAGGTTACTCCTAAAGTGACAGTTAGGATTATTAATTATTAACTTCGACGTCATGCATCCAGTTGTTGTCAGCGGGAGAGGCGACCAACACTACGTCTGTCAATACGCTGTCTTCACTTTAGGATGCGTCTGATCCAACAGTGCTCACTTGTGCAATGAAGATAGTCCTTTTTTAATTCAGTTTGCATAAACGAAATTATTTAATGTGCCGGGGAAACTTCGAACATAGTTTTTGCCAATTGCATAATAGTGCTATTTGCGTATCTCAAAAAAGGAATCCGTGTACTTTAAAGATTAATTAATAGATTTTATTTCGCCTTCAGCTGAAAGGTTGGCTTAGCATTTTTCTATAAAGGGTAATTTTTAGGTTTTATTCCGCCTTCAGCTAAATGATGAAATGATGAATGAGGACGGCTTATAATTTTTCTTAGTTAACATTGACATTACACGATACGATATGGATAAAAAACCTTTCTTTTAATTTATAGAAAATAACGCTTAATTGGATTGCGTGAATAGGATAAATATGTCTTCAATGTTTTCCCCGCACAACAGGACACCTGTTGGTTATAAAAATAATTTGTTATGCAAATATATTTAGTCTATCCCATTCAAAGAAAAATATATACACATATTTGTTCTTTGATAACGTTCAATGTATAAAATTGTATTACATATAACAGAAATTCTTAATATAACTCATTCCGTTTCTGCGTATTGTGCCTGGAGCGGAAATAATTTTAAAAGAGTTCTGCGGGTTAAGAGATAAACGGTTTTGCGTTAAATTTTTATTATAGAACGTTACTTTACCTGTAATGCAACGTCTGCATATCACGAATGCTGTTGCTGTGTGTATGCTCGTGAGAAATAAGTTAGTTAGTTTTTTTTATTAGTTTTTAGGTCTCATATCCCCAGTAATTACACTAAATATCAGTGGCTATTAGACTGAAACAGAAATGTTCGTAACCTACTGCTTGACGTCAGAATAACTGGTATTGCGGTAGTACCTACCTAGATGGATTCCTGAATAAGAAACCTACCATCAGTAAACTATATAATGTATTTAACTATAAAGAGTATCGATTGGACGCTTTGTGTTGTTTACATGATGGTATCATAAACTCATAATTTAACTTCTTTAGTGGCTTAAATTTTATTATATTTTATTTATATTACTTCTAAAGCACTACTTTAATGACTAAAGCACTTTAGTTATTAATGATGTGTTAGTTAATTAAATAATGCGTCAGACGACTTCAAATTACACAAAAAACTTCAAATTAAATAAAAAAAGATTCCGTCGTAACAAAAGTTAATATTTTATTCAGTTTTTTGATGAGGCCTAAATTGCATTATCTTTGTTTTTGAAATTTATTTCTAGATTGTGATCATTCATCCAGCTTTTAATTAAAAGCTGGATGAATGATACATAATAATATCAATATAATTATATTGATATTATTATGTAGTATATAATTTAGGTTTATATTTTTAGGATCAGATAATAAAAGTGAAAATCGTCCGCTAACATAACACATGGTTCCTTAATAGTTTTAGGCAGGTCGTTAATGTAAATTATAAAGAGGAGGCATCCGATTACGCTGCGTTGTGGATGTACCCTGCATTATTCGCCCCTGTGATCTTACGGTGCGGACTTCACCCGAGTTCTCGTCTATATGTTCAATCTCGACATATTGTTCGCGATCATGATGTTCTCCTAGCCGATTTCGACCACGGCGACAACTTTCGAATCCTAATGTCGAGAGCCATCAACTGCGCAGGAGATATTATAGTGCCACAAGTGTACGCGCAAACACAGTGAGAATTTCTTGCGCCAACCTACCCGTGCCCAATGTAACGCTCATGCGGTAAGATCGGAGGTAAGTTAGAATGTGGTGTCAGACATTAGGACAATCACGTGTTGGACAATCGGGTGTTTTGGCACAAATGTTCGTCACAAGGGTCGTCGTGTTGTAAGTAGTGAATTCCCAAATGTACGAGTATTATGACTGCAAGTGTTAAGAGTCTTTCAAGAGGAGAGTCTTTCTTTCACATTTAGCTGATCGAGTGGCTTCTGCGCTTGACTTTCGTTCGATAAATACTTGTATGGCCTACTGATAGCTGCTACGGATCTGATAATTTCGAAAATGTTTCGAAAATTTCTATACTCATAAAACGCGACCTCAGCGTGGATTAAAAAAAATATTCCTAAATATAAAAGAAAATCCTTCTGTGCATTACAATCACGATATTTTGATATTCTTAGTACATTTCAAATGTACGAACTATAGCCCTATTACAAATAACATCTATATTTAATATTATATTTTTTATTCTTTTATTATATTTATGATGAAGGTATAGCAAGTTAATTTTATACAAGTTAGTGTTTAATGTCAGCTTTGCGTGGAAAAAGGCAATGCTCACTGAGTAATTGACGTATCAATCTCGGAAACGGTGCGGTAAACAAAACGTCGCCGGTGTAGTGTTTTTTGTTGTGTATATTTAAAATATATTTTGAATATATTCGTGACTAAAATTATCTGGAAAAGAAAATGTTTTCATATCTGAAAATTTCCGCGAAATAGTCCTGATTTTTGTATAATTTGATTTATATATATATTTTTAGATTTTTTCGTCTTGAAAGCTTTGAAAGCTTGAAAAGATATTGGTAATGTATGTATTTGTATGGTATATACAAAATGCATTGTGTGTTCTCTTTTGCTTTGTCCATTAACAGGCCAGCTGCAAGAAATATCAAAATGAAATAAGCAGTGCCTTTGTACAAAATTTCTATTTTGTGTTTCTTTGATATTACTGTATGAACTGTCAAATAAATATTGTTTGTAGTTGTTATTTACCAATTTAGTAATCATGAAAGGACTTCTTTTAAAAAATATATTTTGTAATTGTAATTATATTATATAATAAATAATGTTTTGGACCAGAAATTGTTGGCCATAATTGAGGTATAAATTTAAATCTCATTCTTAAGATTACTAAAAAACCTTTTTCAGGGTTTTGTTTTAATTTAATTTAATAAAGTGACGAAACGAGCAAAACCTTCACCTGATGTAAAGTGCAGTCACCCAGAACAATTCTGTGTGACACCACACTGCACCCCGACGCATGAGTTCTTAAGTCTCATATGCCTAGTGATTAGCTAGCTCACAGTGCCTTTCAAACCGAAACACAGTAATGTTTGCACACTACTGCTTCTCGGCAGAATAACTGGCACTGGGTGGTACCTACCTAGACGGATGGATCCTGAATAGAAAACGACGGATTACTGTATACTATTACATACTATATATTTCGGTTTTGAATTTCTTTTGACACAGAAACCGGTTCGTTTAGAAATATTTAGGTATCCTCGCAGTTATTGAAATTGTTATTGTATCTGTCAAATCACCTCATCCAGTGGTTGTCTGAAATCCAAAGTCGACTAAAGGCTAAGTCTGCTTTTATTACCGCAAAAAATGGTCGCAAGTTTGGGCAAGCGGACAATCATATTTTAAATAAAAGAACAGTGCATTTTGTAGCATAAACAGACCCGTAAGTTAAATTTTGCGTGGTATTTCTTAAATTAACATTGAGGGGAAAGTTAAATTCATTCTAAAATGGTGGTAAATTTAATAGAATAAATTTATAACTGGCCGTAGTAGCATCAGTATTCCCCTGGCAAGCGTGGTGATTACGACAAATCCCCCTTTATTAGGACGGATTTCTTTTCAGGGAACAGTCACCTGGCTGATGTTAATTATTGTAATGAAATATATCACTTTAATTCATAAAAAAAATACGCTTAAATGATATTGTTTACTTTTGATTTTAGTATTCAAATTCTGCAACTGAATTTCCAATCTCAGTTCCCTGAAGCTTATTCATTTAGTACTTCTGGCAACGCATCTCAATCTCTTAACGTTATCGGGGATGGATGTGTTCATGGGTGGTAGCGAGAACATATTATCATATGGGCTGCGTTTTTTGTTGGTTTATGGTAATAAAACATTTAGAGAAGGCATACTTTAGATGGGCTGCAACGTGATTCTGCAAAATATTGTTAGAAATTAATTTATAATCGTCATAATTATATTCTTGATAGCCTTTTTCGATCTAAACATATCATCGTCCAATTTAACTAAGAGGCGCACTACGTTTACCTAAAAGTGGTCTTAATTCTAAGACTCTACATTTACACTAACAGTTGTTATTTCTGTAACAGACGTAACCAGCCCATTATCACTAGTCTGCAAAACCCAAAAGGTTACGTCGGTAACTTTGGTTCTCTGATAGTTTTTTTATTTATAACAATTTTTTATATACCACGGAAAATCCGAGTATAGCTCTTTCATCAAATGACTGAGTTTGCGCAGTTACCGTTCTGTCAGCGACAACGTTTCAGCACTTTAGGCGACTACAAGCAGAACGCCCGATGGGAAATTACATTTTTAGGACGCCGAAAAAACCGGATGAAGATTTCTAAATGCGGGCTAGTCTTACTGAATTCTCTTATCAGGGTCTTTCTTGAAGTAGTTTCTGCTTGATAGCACTATCTCCCCGTGCTACCATAGTCCTATTCTTCGAGAATTTTACCGTCGAGTAGATGGGGCGGGTACAACTTGGTCATTGAACATGACTTTGGTCTTGTTTTGTGTTTCTATTGTGTGTTTTTTTTTTGTGTTTATGATTCTATTGTGACGGCAACTTAATGATAAATGAGAAAATTGGAGCAAATATCAAACTGAATAACTTTGTGAGTTAAATGAAAGTAGTACTTTAAATTGTATTCAAGATTCCATATGGGTCTGGGAGCGCGTAAAAAATAATGCCATTATCCAATAAAATGAATAATGAGTGTACACAATGTTTTAAAATATAGTTGTTAGTTTTAGTAAAATTATAGAAATCTGTGAAAATAACATTAGTGGGATGATTTAATACCGCTTTAAAACCATCTTTAAATGCATTTTGGGGATATGCCATCCATATTTTATTACGCGATACAACTGGATAGATTTCTCTGATTTCCCTACTACACCTAGAAGTTTTGCTAGTCTTTACAGCAATGTAGAATCCAGGATGTTTCAGTTTACATATTTCTTAGCAACTTTTTATTTTTATTATTTCGATAGTTTTGTATTGTTTAATGATTTTTTTTTTATATTTACGCGAATATTATACGTTTAATAAAACGAACTTTACGGAGCATATCGCGTTTTTTTTAATGGTTGACTATTAATAATCCGACGTTTCTAGCGCTTTACAGCTTATGACATTCCGATGTAATAGTTAATCCGGGGTACCTTCAGCTTTTAATTATTATTTTTCATACGATCTACGCAAAATGAGCTTAAAGGGTCTTAAAGCCTTGCTTGATTTTTGATTTAATTTTACTAATTACTAGTTGTGTCCCGCACTTTTGACCGCGTAAAATAAGCCGACCGCATGATTGCGCCGTACAGTGTGGTATCTAATGACCTGAGCATTCACAGTTCAGCCCTTCTTGGTACCGTTCTGTTCTCAGCGTGCGGCATGTTAAATCTGTCGCAGTAACTTACTCAAAATTCATAAAATTGAAATATTCCTTAATAAACGGGCTATGTAATGCAAAAATTAGTTTTCAAATTAGATAAGTAAATTTCTTGAGACTAGCGCGGTCCATACATACAAACTATCCAGCTTACAAGTACAATCACTTAAGAGTACAATCTCCCGCTATGTCGATTCCGTCGAAATTTTACTACGACTGTCGGTATATCGAAGTGTTGCAGAGCTTGTACCATAAAGCTGCGATGGTTATCCGTGTACGAAACCGATCTGATTGCAGAAAGGTGTGTGAGTAGTGACAGGGCGGTGTAATATCCCCGAAACTTTTCACCACTGTATTGGAAGATTTCTTCAAGCTGCTTGACTGGATATGATACGGTATCAACATTAATGGCGAATACATCACTCACCTACGATTTGCTGAAGACATAGCCCTATGACTATGTCGTCAGGAAATTGAATATATCGAATAGCAGGAGCGCTAGAATACCTCAACACTATGCCCACTGATCTCAATAGTGTATCCCAACGGCCTACCCTCTTAAGATGAACATGGACAAGACGAAGGTCATGTCTAACGTCCATGTCAAACCTATACTTGGTTAGTTGTTGGAAACATTAAGATCGAAGTTGTTGACGAATATGTATACTAGGACAGATTGTCCGACTAGGTATGTCCAACTTCGACCAAGAGGTCAATCGACGGATCCAAAGAGGTGTGCTAACCAAGCCGACTTACTACTGTTTGAAGTAAAAGTCAGGTTTTGTTATGCCCGCACTCTGACAACTGTATTTAGGTTGAAAATATGAGAACTCTTAAGATTAAAAAGCTTCATGTTGTATAGAGAAAAGCGTCGATTAGTGCTTCTTCCGGTAATTTTCTATTGAACGACAGCTCGGATGTCATAAAACCTGATCCCGTAGCTCATTTTATTCGCTACGTTTATGTCATTATCTCAGCCATCCACGGCAATTACACGAGCAGAGAGACAGAAAAAAAAGCGAAGCACAATGAAACATAAAGGTGGACTTATCATACTCTTTCTATTTACGTAATACAACTGTATATACGTGATACACAGTTAAAACGTTTTTTTATTTTCGTTAATTATAAAAATATTACTAGCAATGCTTTTACATACATACATACATTCAGTCACCTCTTTTTACCATATCGCGGGAAATGTGACGTAATAGGTTGTGAACCACGTCGCCGCCATTTTGGTACAAGTCAAAAAATTCTAGCTCCCCATTGCGTTCCCACGAACAGTATAATGACCGTACGATACCTGAGTTGCCTTTTACGACACCTCGGTAGGAAAGAGGTAGGTGCTATTCGATTCTGCCGGACACCAATCGACTCTATAGTTTTTTTATTTTTTTATTTCGTAAAAGTAACGGAACGAGCAAAACGTTCACCTGATGGTAAGTGCAACGTCTGTCCATAACAAATGCTGTGTCACCCAGAAAATTACTGTGTCATCAGTTCTAAAGTCTCATATGCCCAGTGATTACGCTAGCTCACAGTGCCCATCAAACCGAAAATCAGTAATGTTTGCACACTACTGCTTCACGGCAGAATAACTGGCCCTGGGATGGTACCTACCTAGATGGATTCCTGCATAGGAATCCTACCACCAGCATATACCACGGCATTGCATATTATGTCATCATGCTTTTAACATTACACACATTCCTGTTAGCCACTCCAACTATGCTTAAAAGCTTGTGCTAAAAGAGGGTTCGCGACAGTGGTCGAAGGGCACGCCTTTCCACCATGCGCCTTTCCATCATGCGCCTTTCCATCATGCGGCGCCATGTTTCGCAGTCCGTACCATAAATCATTAGGCCATTGGCGCTTAGATATAACAGTTATATAGTAATTATGCATTAATAAATAATAATTAGTATTTAGATCATCATCATAATTTCAGCCTATCACTGATCCTCTGCTGAACATCGCCTCCCATAGACTGCCACAAACACACAGTCTACCAGCAAAACCGTGTCAAAGTCTTCGCTCCAATTAGAAGGATAGTAAGGTAGTAGGGTATTAGGGAAGTAGTTGTATTTAAATATTTTAACGATAAAAACGTAAAATACAAAATTTTTAATAATTAAATTGAATATAGTAAATTTCGATATACTAAGTGCTAAAAATGCCATGTTATTGCAGAAAGTGCTGGATCGAAGCCAAATATGGATTACAATTTTAACTCTGAAATAAATTCAGATCAAAAGAACAACTGTATCGAACTATTCACAATGTCATGTGTCCATACTATCCATACCAATATTATGAATGCGAAAGTAACTCTCTCTTTCCCTCTGTTACCTTTTCACGGTTGAACCGCTGAACCGATCTTGACAAAATTTGGCACAGAGCTACTAGAGATACATGGATATTCCATAAATATTTTTATCACGGAAAATTAAATTGTTTCCACAGCATATTTAAAAAATCTACATCCACGCTTACGTAGTCGCAGGCATCAGCTTGTATTTTATAAGACTTATATTAAAAAGGTATGCACAGCTATGAATGAATCTAAATTTTCGTAATCACGTAATTTGAAATGTACTGGAATAAGCAGCCACGTCAGGACCTATTAAGCTAACAATTTTTTATACTTTGTTTTTTTATCTTATCAAATCTGAGCCTAGAGGTTGCCTATTATTTTTGGTGTAGCAAAGATTCTCAAGAAACTTGGTTTTTCAAGCAGATACATTGATTTCAAAAATTGAAATTAAATTTACAAATTTTATTTTGTTTGAGGTATTGACGAGACGAACAAAACGCTAAGTGCTACGTCTGCTCATAACAAATGCCATGTCGCCCAGAAGATTTTTGTGTGCCACAACACTGCGACCGCCATCCTGAGACAACAATACTTAGGTCTCATATGCCCAGTAATTGAAATTGAAATTTAATAATAATTGAAATCAAAAAACATCCTAATTTCAATAGGGAAGATGGTTGGGTATTACCACCAGCTTGGGATCCAATAATAAATAAAATTAAATCAAAAACCAAGCATACCACTGCAAGACTTCAAGACACAGTTAGCTCTTTCTGCGTAGATCGGACCCAAAAATAATAATTAAAAGCTGAAGGTACCCCAGGTTAACTATGACATCAGGACATCTGTCACCTCAGTCCTCCCGTGACCATGGGTGCTGTAAAGCACTCGAAACGTCGGGTTATAAATAGTAAAAAAGTAAAAAAAATTAAACGCGATAAAATCCGTAAACTTAGTTTCATTTAAATGTGTAGTGTTCGCGTAAATATAAGAAATCATTATAAAAAAACATAAATTGTTCGTTTTCGGGTCTGGTTCCATTGTGATTGACCCCGTGTTTTTGTCACTGTATCCTAGTCCACTGGAGGATCTTATAGCATAAAAATTACATCGGGTGCAGGTAGCGTCAGAACGAGTGCCTCTGTGTTTGCGAGTTTACGTGTGGCACTATAATATCTCCTGCGCTGTTGATCGCTTCCGATAGTGTTCGGAAATTATCGCCGTGGTCGAAAATCCGCCATCATCAGAATACGTCAATATTCGTGAAACTTCATCGGCATGATTGGTCTGGAATTAGGTATTTTGGCGAGAACTTTCTTATGTCTCAACTACATTAATCGGTCTACGATTGAATAGTTTTTCTGCGGAGCGTAGTCGATGGCGACACCTGCAGCCGCATGAGAAGATCCAAGTATGTGTCAAGCAGGCCGTTTTGTGTTTCGTTTTCGCTTAGAATAGTGTACCATTTCTCTTTGCTTGGGGCTTTATCTGCTGTTATGGGACCACACTGCGCCGGTCACCCTGAGACATCAGTTCTTAAGTCTCATATGCTCAATAACACTACTACACTAGCTCTCAGTGTCCTTCAGACCTAAACACAGTAATGTTTGTACACTATTGTTTCACGGCAGAAAAACTGACCTTGCAGTAATTTCTATGCATGCAGTAAAATTCACACTAATTTCATTACATGTAAATTATAGCATATTTTTCTAAGTATTCATGTGAAAAGTAAATGTTAGTACTTACAAAATAATATCTATACCTACATATATACATACAGTCACACCTTTTCCCATATAAGGGGTAGGTAGAGGCCAGGCACGTAGCCCATTTTTCCCCCTGGTGGGAAACTAGACGTGACGGGTATCAAACCATGTCACCGGCATTTTGGTATGAGTCAAAAAATTCTTACTCCTCATTGCGTTCCCACAATAGTATAGTGACAGCATTGCAAATTATGGTGAACGAATAAAGGCTGTCCGTACAATACATTACTCGGGTCCTACGACACCTGGGAAGGAAAGAGGTAGGTGCTATTCTACTCTGCCGGAAACCAATACTCAGCTACATGGTACACGGTGAGAGACCACAGACGTAGCCCGTCTCCAGTAAATTAGAGATACCAGTAAATTAAATACAATAATTATTATGTTATTGTAAATTGTAAAGCTACCAAAATGTTATAATGTATACACCGTAACCGTTATACAGGGGCTATAAGGGTTACGGTGTATACATTAACACAATTTCGCATGTATATTTAGTATATTTCTGTTTCATGCCAAGGAAACATTACTCGTTCGATATTATAACATTACTTAATACGGCTGCTTGGAGATTTGGAGAGACGACTAACATGGCTAAAGGCTATTTCCTTAAATTACAATTGCTTATTTTATGACACAGCGCGTTGATTATTTAGAACGTACATCATAATTTTAGTAGGTAATTTCAGCATATAATAGAGAAGGCTTTATAATAAACGATTATAATTTTCTTGTACGTAAATATTGTTGTGAAATTCAGATATATTAAAGGCTTATTATTATTAACAATAAAATACCCTAATTAACAACTAAAATTCAAATGTAAATTTATATTAATAACGTACGTGTTGATATACGTAGTATAACTTATCTGTATATTGACTGCCGGCATATGAACAGTTAAACAGGGCAATGCTATATCACCGAGCCACTTCACTGCTGTATTGGAAGATGTCTTCAAGCTACTGGACTGGAAAGCATTCGGCATTAACGTCAATGGCGAATATATCACTCACTTCGATTGACCAATGACGTAGTGTAGTGACATTATGGAAGAATCGCTGGAGGACTTTAGCACTATGCTAAATGATCTTAGTAGTGTCTTTCAGCGAAGAGGTCTTAAGATGAACCTGGACAAGACGGAGATCATGTCTAACATCCATATTACAACTATATACACCTATAGGGACCTGCCTTTTACTTTTTACCATAACAAGGGTTGACTGGTAGGGAATGCCACTAGGCATTAATTCCGCCCGTTGTAGCCCTTAGCTTAATGTGTCACCAATAAAGAATAAATAAATACATCTTATTCTTTAAGATAACATTCATGAATTCTTACAAAAATAGTTTAAATGTATCGCCTCAAGCCTAAACGCCCCTTAATCTTATTATTTGTACGTATATTTTATTTTTGAATATATTTATTATTTGTCGAATTATACGGGTTTCGTAAAGAAATAAGTGGCGGAAAGAAAAATCAGTATCAGATATTGAACCTAATATTAAGTTGAATATCTGTCACTGATTTTTCATAGTCTAAAAATAATACTTGAAATCGTAGATGTATTTCTTATTTAGTTACATTTGATTTCTTCCTCATAAAGATTCTGTCTTGAAAAGTTGAGGTATAAGATTTATGGTGGATGGATATATTATTAGCCTATCACTAGTCGCTGAACATAAGCCTCCCCCAAAGATTGCCATAAAAGTTTGTAGCTCTAAATTTATGGGGATATTGCCATAGTTGGCACGCTTGGCGGCTCAGATGTTCCAGGAAGATGCTGCTGCCCATGTCCTAGTTTTCATTTTACCTCTGTCGACTTCTACGACACCCATGTGATGGGATGGAAGACTCTTAGGCGGCTACCACACGGCCTAATTTTGTATTTTTTGTTTATATATATTTAATTCAGTTTCTTTTATTAGTGTATTAACTGTCAACATGGACAAGTGGCGGCGGTGTAATTAAAAGACGACCCAATCTTACTCCGCGGGTAGTTGGCGGAATAAACATTGATGTCTATTGAGGCTACAACTTCCGTCGGAACAATACTGTTGAAAGCTATCAACTGCGCAGGCGATATTATATTGCCACAAGTGTACGCTCACTCGTCCCATCCTAGCCACGCCCGATGTAACGCTCAGGAGATAAGATCGGAGGAAGTGCCAGAGACTCGGGGACAATCACCAGACTCGAAAACAAAAAATTTGTGTTTTTTGCACAAATTCGGCTGGAATTCGAATCCAGAACCTGCGGCGTAGAAGTCAGATACTCTAACCATTAGGCCACGCGGCAGTCAAAGGTGTTACTTATGTTGGTGTTACTACTACAATATTATTCAGCTTGAATCAAGAATAGAAAAACGTGAGATACCAAAACTGTGTATAGTTCGGTGAAAGGCAGCAGCGTCTACGGTAAGAGATGTCTGGTACTACGTTCACCAAACAGTCTGAATAATGTCAATCAACAAGCTGTTGATGATAATGACAAAACATAAATGAAACTATATTTTAAAATTATTACAGAAGGATAAATATACTATAGTTATTACAAAACTTCACAGTTAACAACCGTTGTTCATGGGTCTTATGTAGTTCAGTGAGCCGTACATAGCAATTAAGCAAAACCACTAAAAGGACTTTGCTACCCTCTACGTTCGGTTTTATTACCACGCGAACAAACTTGAAATTATGTAAGTGAAAATGAAGCACTTGTGGCTTAAATGTATATTTCTCAGACAAAAGTGATTTTTATTTCAAACCAAGGTCGGCCTTTATCTGACTCCGGGGGTGCTGAATAAATTATAAAGATTAATATTGCATGACTGCCAAGTTCTCCATTTGAATTAAACTTTGTAATAGAAGATAACGCAATAGAACCAATAGGAGATAATGTAATTATACCGTTACAGACTATATAATGGCAACATTACAGTAAATACGATTAAGAACTGTTTTTGGACCGTCATAAGTTTTATTTTATCTCTGCCGATATGAACAGATAGAAATTTAAAAATATTGTAACTTAAATTTAATTCAAGCTTGGATTCGTTATCTGAAAATTTTCTTTTACTATTTCAAATTACTTAGGAAAGAAAAAAATAGTTCTTCACAAATAATATTAAAAATACTTCAGAGTTCTGAAAAGAAAATGTAAAGAAATGTATTTCGATTGTTAGACAATAATTTTATCATTTCATCCGAAATCGGAGCGATCGTAGACTAATTGGAATCAATTTATTTTGCGGCGGATAGTATCAGGTATTTAATCTGTAAATTACAACGTTGTACGTTATACATTACACGTTATACGTTAACTGGTGGTAGGATTGCTACGCAGGAATCCGTCTAGGTACCACTCCAGGGCCAGTTATTCTGCAAGCAGTAAAGTGCAAGCATTAATGTGTTTCGGTTTGAAGGGCACTGTGAGCTAGCGTAATCACTGGGCATCTGAGACTTAAGAACTGATGTCTCAGGGTGACGAGCGCAGTGTGGTGCCACACAGAAATATTCTGGGTGACACAGCATTGGTTGTGGGCGGACGTTGCCCTTACCATCAGGTGACGGTTTTGCTCGTTTCGTCACTTTATACAATAAAAAAAAAATTGTTAATTATTCATTAAGCTAGAACCTTAACCAATGATTACTTAAATTCATTTATGGTGTTCTTTAAACATATCGAATACACACTCTGTGGTCAGTAGAAGCTTTTATCAAGATATTAAACTTAAATTTTAATTTTAATTTTAATCAGAATTCAAATTTCATTCACGAAGTTATGTCGCAGGAAATTAATAATTAACACCAGTTCTAATTACGAACGCGTAGATTTTAGAATCTATTTTTTTATGGAAAACGTATTCTTCGGTGAATAATTTTTGAAACATCGTTTTCAAATAAATACACTTATGAAAGTATAGGTAGCTAAAGAGGTGTGTCAGGATTGTAGCAACTGGAAAGATGTGATCTCTGCCTATTCCAATGAGAAAGAGGCGTGACTCTGTGTATGTATGTATTTATTACTGGTTGTATTACTTCAGTTCCAACTGATTTACTGGTGGTAGGACTTCTATGCAGAAATTCGTCTAGGTAGGCACCACCCCAGGGCTAGTTATTCTACCGTGAAGCAGTAGTGTGCAAACATTACTGTGTTTCGGTTTGAAGAGCACTGATAGCTAGCGTTATTACTGGGCATTTAAGACTTAAGAACTCATGCGTCAGGGTGACGGGTGCAGTGTGGTGTCACAAAGAAATGTTCTGGGCGACACAGCATTTGTTATGAGCAGACGTTGCACTTACCATCAGGTGAACGTTTAGCTCGTTTCGTCACTTCATCCAATTAAAAAAAAATGTATATTTAATCTTTTCGCTAAAAAACAACCTTTTTGACAAACTAAAATAACATTGTATGTTATTATTTTGGTTATATACGTTTGGGTATATGTTAAATATGAAAAAAAAAAAATATTATACTATTTTAATATTAGTTACAATTTCTTCTTACCAGTTAACGGCTAATATCTTTCTAATGATCGTTGCAACTGGTAAAATCTAATATCTACTACTATTTAGATTTTAAAATGACAAAAGTAGAACTTGCATTTACAATTTGAACGATTACGCAGAAAAGGCAGTAATCAAATACAAGCGTTCATTAGAACGCTTGTATTTGATTACTGCCTTTTAATTTATATAATATGTACATTATACCAGAAACCGTTGCAAAAGAACTGAAAAAACCTACCCAGGGCTGATGGGCTGAGAGCTAGTGTAATTACTGGACATATAAGAATTAAGAACAGATGTCTCAGGGCCTCAGGGGACGCAGGGTGGTGCCATACAGAAATGATCTAGGTGACTCAGCATTTGTTCTGGGCGGACGTTTGCACTTACCATCAGCTCAACGTTTTGTTTCACTTTTTCTTATAATATATATTACAAAAATTGATATTATCTTTCGTTAGTTTTCATATCACTCTCAAATATCCCGACTCTTTTTATTATTTAAATGAAAAAAATAATCAGGAAGTTTATATCTTTAGTGATCTAAAATAAGAAAAAAACTCATAGTACGTAATTGTTTTTTTTATCAGGTAACAATGTGCTTTTGTAATATCAAGTATTTTGGATAGAATGTATCGTGAATAATAGTGACCAATTTCCTTTAGATATTTCGTTCGTCCTTTTGTCACTTATATAAAAAGAAGGTTGACATGCCCGCCGATGTGCTCCGGTTGCTTATTATGTGTATCCCTATGGGTTAATACGTGTCTCTCTGTATACCAATGTTGGTGCAGAGGGGGCTATGCTATATAAATATGTATTTACAATAAACGCGATATTTTTTTATTTAAAAAGAAGACTAGCAATTCTATTCATATTCCTGTTAACCACTCCAACTAAGTTAAAAAGCTTGTGCTAGGAGGTGGTTAACGTGCTTCCGGGTGGGTCGTTACGACAATTGACGCTATTCTTCGCGTCAAGGCCCACTCGGAAGAGACGATGGCACAGGGAGGCATGATGTTGGCGGTGTCGTTAGACATTTCCAACGCTTTTAACACCCTACCTTGGACGTGCATCAAGGAGGCACTTCAGTTTCATAAAGTGCCTCAATATCTCAGTCGAATTGTTGAGGACTACCTCTCCGAGAGGCACATTTCGTACTCTGGGCGGGAAGGCCGGAGGCTAAGTCGGCAAATGTCGTGCGGTGTACCACAAGGTTCGGTTCTTGGGCCGCTCTTGTGGAACATTGGCTACGACTGCATATTGCGCGGCGATCTTCCCCCGGGCGCTAGTTTGATCTGCTACGCAGATGACACACTTGTCACTGCCCGGGGGAACACATACGAGGAGGCTGCTCGTCTTGCCACTGAAGTTGTGGCACAGGTTGTCGGTAGGATACGGAGGTTGGGACTAGAGGTGGCGCTTAATAAATCCGAGGCCATTTCATTCCACAAGCCTCGGAGAGCGCTGCCACAGGGGGCACAAATCGTTGTCAGTGATATCCGAATTGAGGTGGGGACCTGCATGAGGTATCTCGGTCTAATCCTTGATAGCCGCTGGATCTTTCACGAGCATTTCACGCGTCTGACCCCGCGGTTAATGGGAACTGCAGCTGCGCTAAAGCGGTTGCTACCCAACCTCGGGGGTCCGGACTCGAGTACCCGCCGCCTGTATTTGGAGGTGGTGCCGGTCAATGACCCTTTATGGGGCTCCCGTTTGGTCAGAGGCCCTGACGCAGATTACCATTGCTCTTCTGAGAAGACCTCAGAGAGCGATGGCCGTCGGGGTCATACGAGGATATCGCACCATCTCCCACGAGGCAGCGTGCGTACTGGCGGGATCTCCTCCTTGGGATTTGGAGGCGGAGTTCCTAGCGTCTATGTATCGGTGGCGCTCGGAATTCCGACTCCAAGAGTACTATCCCCCGCCAAGAGTGTTGGAAATGCGAAAGTTCCACTCTCAGGCAGTCTATGCTGGGAACATGGAAGGAGCGACTGGCCCATCCTAGGGCAGGCAGCAGGACTGTCAAAGCTGTTCGTCCGGTCCTGGGTGACTGGATGGACAGACGGCACGGGTCACTGACATTCCGGCTGGTACAGGTTCTCTCGGGGCATGGATGCTTCGGGAGGTACCTGTGCCGCACAGCCGGAAGAGAGCCGACAACCTGAGTGCCACCATTGTGGCAGCAACGAGGATACGGCGCAACATACGCTGGAGGAGTGCCCAGCTTGGGAAGAGCTGCGTGTAGAGCTCGTAGCCATTGTGGGGGACGACCTCTCCCTTCCAGCCTTAATTAAGGCCATGGTAAGTAGCGAGAGGTCGTGGAGTGCCGGCGTTACCTTCTGCGAAAAGGTAATATCGCAGAAGGAGGCTGCGGAGAGGGAGAGAGAGCGGAACGCCGTTGTTCCAATCCGCAGCCGGAGAGCCGGGCGCCGGAGGAGGGCCTATCAAGCTCTCCTCCACCCCCCATAACAGAAGCTTTGGTGGTGGACCCGGAGATGGTCCACCACTAGTATAAAAGGCCTCGAGGAGGCACGCACGGTCTTGTCGCGCACCCTTAAAGGAATGGAGAGTAAAGGGAGAGCTCCGGTTTCACCTTGCAAAAAGGAGGGGCCCCGCATAGAGCCATCGTTGTCGGGACTGCGGTAGTGTGCGAAAGCGTTCCCGTAGTTCCGATAAAAGGCGATAAGAAGAATACCGTGGGGTTTAGCCGGTAGGAGTCCGGCATAACCTCTTCGTTGCCCCGCGACGCAGAGGTATCCATGAAGGATTTCCCCACGAAAAAAAAAAAAAAAAGGAGGTGGTTAACGTCAATAGTCGAATGGCGGGCTCGATCCCGCGCCGTTATGATTCGCAGTCCGTACCCTAAACCATTAGGCTATTGCCGCTTCTACTGGGTCGCAAGTTCGATTTCCGCACGGGAAAAATATTAGTATGGCCTAGAGATAGTTGTTACGGGTTTCTGTTTCAGTTTAACTAGTGAAAAGTATTTAATATTTTACTATTTATATCTCGACGTCTCGAATTGCTGTTCCCATGGTCACGGGAGGACTGAGGTATCATAAGTCCTAATGTCTTAGTTAATCCGAGCTTTTAATAATTATTTTTGGTCCAATCTACGTGAAAAGCGCTTACAGTGTCCTAAAGTTTCGCTTTTAGTAGTATTGCTTGGTTTTGATTCAATTTTGTTAATTATAGGATCATAAGCCGGTGGTAGTACCCAACCATCTTCTCTATTGGAATTACGATGGTTTTTAATTTCAACAGTTTCGCGAATCATTCATGGTAGAGTATTGGTCTTCTGTTGCAAGGATTTCTGGTCTATCAAATCTGCTATAATATCTGGGATGGTCCCAAACGTGGTTACAGATTCCAGATTTTCTACAGCGTTGATGCTTTACGTCAACTGTATGTTCTTATACGCGGGTTCAGACGACATTTACTTATATACTTAGACTTAGCATCTTGTAGAAGGACATTACACTCGACAGATAGTAACTGAGTTATCTTCTTCGGCAGCTTGACAAATGTTCTTATGGAAACCTGCTTCAAAATAAAGCCTATGTTGTCCATATACAGCAGTACAGCAGGTACACGCTCGATTGTGGCTGGTTTCTCTCGTTCGCTGAGACGAAGGTTATAAATACTAAAATAAAACGCGATAAAATTCGTAAATCTTCTTTTCTTAAATGTGTAGTATTCGCGTAAATATAAGAAATGATTAGTGAAAAAGCATTTATTTTGGTAATATTATTGACTAATACCAGCACTGTGACTATGACAAGTGTAATCAAAGATAAAAAATTAAAATTAAGTCAACGGCGTTTCAGACTCCATTGTACGTAACATAAACATGAAGAGCCAGATGTGCTCGTCCCTATAAAATTTAACGTTGGGTGACTATTTTATCTTGTTTTTATTGCCTTACACTTTATCGAGTGACTTTATATCTATGTTGTTGCTTTTCATACGTAAGTCGTGATCGATATAACAATTGAAACGTTGTTTTTAGAATAATCTGAAACAATGAAGCTTAAAACTTATCAAAATAATTTTGATAATCACAGTAATGAAAACTGAAATTACGACAAAAGTATTTTTATTTTTTGTCTCTGACAAAAGTACCAAAATTTACTTGGCAATTTTTTGTAACGATTATTTCATTAAAATAATATATATACATTTCCGTATTATGTTAAAAGTTACAGCGAAGTCGGGTTCTATGTTCTGCGGTTTAAAGTTCTCAAAAGAGATCGTTTGTGAACAATGGTTTCAAGTGCCACAAAGGGCGCGAATACTAAACGAATGGAGGCTTCAGAGAGCGTGGGGTGTGTAGGGTGTATTGAGGTGCGAGGGGAAGCGCGATGCCCAGAGTCGAGCGCGCGACTGAAGCGGACGAACGCCAGCCGGATCAACTCCGGCCGCCGTTTCTTCAGTAGAGGAAAACCACAAAAACAGTGTAAATCTTGTGAGAAAAAATGCCAGTTCATTAGTTGTGTGTACCGCGCGTGGTTTCGCCGCCTGTTGCGCCCTCTCTTCGCTTCTTAACATCTACTATATACTTTATCAGAACTTACAAGGCCGCGCCTTTTTGGGTTTTCGTCGGTAATCTGAAGGTGAGTACATTTTCTTTTGTTATATATATATAATAGGCTCCAATCAATTTCGTAATCCACGATGCGGTAAAGCTGTCTCAGCTGACAAAGCTGTTTAAATAATAAAAAGAAGATAAAGTTTTGTGCGCATTTGTTGTAAATATTATTTGAATTTCAGTAGTATATTTAATTCAATAGAAAGGGGGCTAATACATATTAATATCGAATTGATTAAATCGCCTTCAGGGTTTCTAAATACTGTACTACGAAATAAGATAAGCTGTAAATTATACTTTTGTATTTTTCCAGAAGAAACTAAGTTAAAAATGTAATTTTATGAACTAGTAGCAATAGGCCGCAAGTTCATAACCATTAAAACAAAACTGATACAAATTACAGAGCGTTCTATTCTAAGACCTATTGACACAGAAAAATGTCAAATATTATAAGTCCCATGATATATATGGCAGTAATTTATATTTGAGCAGAATAATAAGTCGGGAAATAGGGCAACAATATATTTTTAATAGAATGATTTTATGTTTAACTACAATTCGAATTGATATATAACCGTGAAAGGTCTAACATTTTGAGCAGGTTATTTTAAAAAAGGCTGGAAAAGGAAAATTTGTTATGTATATTTTCTTTTTAACATCTAAGGTTAAATTACAAAAGGGGCATTCAATTTTTAAAACGTCGGATCAACACACATTCCTATACTACTGAGACTAGACCGTTATTACAGCTTATTAAAACTTTGCTGTACCCCTATACATCGCGTGACGCAATATAGACGGCGCACAAAGAAACAATGTAAAGACAGGGATAATTTATTCAGGGCGGTCATCATATTTCGTTGTAATTCAAATGACGCTGTTAATCGTGTTATCTCACTTAATTATAAGGTCCGCGTAACAACCAGCGACAATAACGCAGTCCAGATTAAAAAGTTAAATTTACATAAAATCACGCAACTTTGTCCATGGAAACGTTTATTAATGTTCTGTGACTAGGAATGTAGCTGAAGTTTATGTTTTAAATGTATATTTAATGGTAACAGTAAAACCGTTTTTAAGATCCTTTGCTAAGATACGAGTACATTTTAAATAAAAATCTTTTTTAGTTTACTTGCATTATTACAGATTGCGCGTTTTAATTTTGATTATATAAGTGGGTAGTCAATACTTTTGCGAATTTTAATTATTTATTTTTCCATATGTAGTAAAATAATTTATATGTAATGTAATTAGCTTTTAAACGTCCTGTTACCGGGTACAAGCCGCTGTATTTTCGGCATTTACGGCATTAAGAGAAAGAATTTCGTAATTAATATTTTGTTAATAATAATAATATAATTGTTTTTTATTGACTTTGCATACACAGTGCAAGGAGAGTGCCTGGAGCCAGATGTATAACGTTATATTGTAAATCTTAACATCAATCAATCTATTTAAATAAAATTATAGAGGTCTGCCGTTGTGCGCGCATCACACGAAAACTACTGGATAGATTTCGATAAATTTTTTTGAGCTTTACTTTTAAGACATTTGGTCTTTATCAAAAAAAAAACTTATCACTATATTTTCATCCACAGTAATATAATAAATGCGAAAGTAACCTAAACTTTTTATAATCAAAGATTATTGCCTACGAACGTGTCTTTTTCACTTTTTTTATTTCGCATTTTTATTTTTTTAATGGTTAATTTTTTTTTTCTGTTATTTAGTTTACAGGATATTGTCCATGCATTTCATTCTTTGTTTTTTATTTTTATCTTTAATAATAATTAAGTGGTCTATGTCCGGTTGTTCGTGGGGTCAATAATGGACCCGACTGAAAGGAGGAATCCCCTTTGACATGGCACTGTAAATTTTGTCATTCTTTATATACTACTTTTTGTTATATTTATTCATGTTGTGTGTTGGTCAAATAAATATGTTTCTTTCTTTCTTTCTTCAATCAAAGATCTTTTCACAGCTCAGCCATTGAACCGAACTTAACGAGAAGAAAGAGATAGCTTGCATCTTGGAGACGGGTATATGATACTTTTTATCACGGAAAATGAAATGTTTTCCACGGGTTTAAAAAAAATCTGTATCCACGCGGATGAAGTCGTGGGCTAGTAATAATATATTTTACTGGTGGTAAGATTCCTATGTGTCTGTATGTGTTCCTATATGTCTACGTGGGTATCACCCCAGGCCAGTAAATCTTCCGTGAAGCAGTAGCATACAAACATTACTGTGTTCACTCTGAAGGACACTGAGAGCTAATCAATGTGAGACTCAAGAACTGATGTGTCGAACAAATAAATTAAAAATTTCAATAACTTGTGAAGTCCGACAACTCGAATTGGAGCAGCATGTTGGACTCTTCTCTGATCCAAAACTCTCTTAGATATGAGAGGAGGACTGTGCTCAGCAGTGAGACATTTATAGGCTGTTATTTTAATTATAACGACTTCCTCTTAAGCGACTTTGATTACGGTGACAATGTCTTCTGCTTTTAGTGTCACAAGTTGAAATCTACGCAGAATCTGAAGAAATCTATGGGGGACATAACAACATAGGCCATGTTCATCAGTGGACTATGTTAGGCTGAAATGATGATGAGTAGGCTAAATTAGATAAACATCATAGAATGTGAGCGTGAGCGAGACGGACAATGACGCAATTTATTTGAGCCGCTTACCGTTGGACGTTGAATTCCGGGACACCTGTATAATTATAAAAATATTTATGAATTTCGTTTCACGAAAACGGCTTTTCGTGATAGTGTTTTACTTTTCATATGTATCTGGACCGGTTTTGTTTTCAATAAGTAATGACACACAAGTATTTAAAATATGAAAATTTAATATATCATACTTGGTTGGTTGGTAGGATTCCTATGCAAGAATCCATATAGGGAGGTACCACCTCAGTGTCAATTATTCTATCGTGAATATCACTGTGTTTCGGTCTGAAAGATACTGAGAGCAGTGTAATTTCTGGGCATACGAGACCTATGAACTAATGTCTCAGGGTGACGAGCAGTGTATGGTTCCACACAGAAGTATTCTGGGTGCCATGACAGCGTACGCTTATCGGCTGCTGTTCTATCGTTTACAACATTTGCATTTGTTAGTATAATAATAAATAATAATGAGAAGACAACATAATTATTGACTCGTCCCGTTACTTTAATTATAACGACTTTCTCGTAAGCGACTTTGATTACGGTGACAATGTCTTCTGCTTTTAGTGTCACAAGTTAAAATCTACGCAGAATATTGCATTACTCATATTATACTTGTCCGGAGCTCTCCGTAACCGTCCGAAAGGCTAATCGACGTCATCGAAGTAATATTCACGCGATAAAGGGTCGGGGACACGGACACGATATTCACTGAATATTTTAAATATTGACTTCGATGTGGCCTCGTAAAATAGATGTTAGTGAAATTAAAAAATATTTTATATGGTAACTGAGTATACTTCAATATATTAAAACCAGTGCGTGTTGCCAGTTCATCATCATCATTTCAGCCTATCTAGTCCACTGCTGAACATAGGCCTCCCCAAATGATTGAACGGGATGAGATGGGGTGGTAGTTTCTCTGAAGCTCCGCTATCACACGGCCGGTGTTGCTACTTATGACATACGAATCCAAGACGTGGTACTTCAGTGCAGGCTGTATGAGAAAGCTGAAAGTCGCCCAGCAAGCTATGGAAAGATGCTATGCTCGATGTTTCCCTGCGAAATAGAATACGTAACGATAATATCTTGAGCAGAACGGGAGTCACCGACATAGCCCTAAGGATCAGCAAGCTTAAGTGACAGTGTTCCAGCCATTACCTTGTAGAACCGGTAGACGTTGGGTAAGGAAGGTTCTCGAGTGGCAACCTCCCCCTAATTGGAACAACGTCGAAGTCGATTGATGCAGGTGGCTCAGGGTCGTGCATTGTCACAATATTTTGGCCTACGTTCAGCAGGAATGATGATGATATTTAAAATTGTCAAATTGGCACATTAAAAAAAAAGAAAATATAAAAAGGGATACATTATAGTGTATATATAATACATATAATTTCAATAGAATTGTAAGTAAAATATATTTCTCAAAAGGAATCCGCAGGAATATGTCAGAAATGTTAAATTTTTCTTTACAAAACTACGAACTATTTAAAAATAAAAACGACGTAATACGCTAGTGTTGTACGTGAAAACGATAACGAACGTTAATTGTTTGATGATATAATATATAGATATATAGGTGCCTAGTGGTCAGAGTACCTGACTTCTAAGCCGCGGGTCCTGGGTTCGAATCCCAGCCGGAGCCAACATTTGTGCTAAAACATAAATTGTTGGTTTTCGGGTCTGGTTGTGTTGTGATTGTCCCCGTGTTTCTGACACTGCATCCTAGCCTACCTCCGATTTTATCGCAACGGCGTTACATCAGGCGCGGCTAGGTTGGGACCAGTGAGTGCCTGTGTTTGCGCGTACACTTGTGGCACTATACTATCTCCTGCGCAGTTGATGGCTCTCGACAGTAGTCGGCAGTTGTCGCCGTGGTCGAAATCGGCTAGGAGAACACCATATAGGTACTTTTTTAAATATATTTTTTTTGGAAAACTGTTGATTATAATAAAACTGTAAAATTACATTTTGCCGCTTAGGCTCGTATTCTATATTAAAAAATAATTAACAAACTTGTTAAACATATAACTTATTGAATTTATGACATATTTGAACGACCAATCGCTTTGAAAGTTATTCGTATATAAGAGTAGATCGTAGTAGACGTCAAGAGTTATTATATTGAATATTAGGAGATACGAGTAAGTGTAAGTTAAGCTTCAGATAAGAATTTTTGGTAGTAAAGAAATTCTATTCGTTATAAATAACATAGCTATGGTCGAACTCAGTCAAGCCGTTAGTTATTAAAAGGACAGAAAATTTATTAATTTGGATTTTTATATTGAATTGTTTTAAATATTGTAACTCTCACGGGACGTGATGAAATGCTGAATCCTTTTACGTAACCACCACATGTCGAATATTCATGGCTTCAGTAGATGATGGAATCATTATCTCGATTGGAACATTCTTATCACTGTACACTTTCACAAGCTTTATTTCATCGAGGGTGATATACTAGGCTACCGGACAGTAAAAGTGTTCGCTGTGTGAATACACTGCATCGTTTGCTATTCCGTCGGTGCATAGCGCTTACGTGGTGGAGAACTCGTCAAACTATGTATGTGCTATTGCTGACTATGTGACAGTATTTCTTTTATGGAAAGAAGTGGCAAAAAGAGCAAAACGTTCAACTGATGGTAAGTGCAATATCTGCCCATAACAAATGCTGTGTCACCCTGAACATTTCTGTGTGGCACTTGCCACTCTGCGACATTCGTTCTTAAGTCTCGTATGCCCTGTAATGACACTAGCTCTCAGTGTTCTTGAGACCGAAAGACAGTAATATTTGCACACTACTGCTATATGGCTAAAATATCTGACATCGCGGTGTTACTCTCTAGATATTTAGGTTATGTAGGATTCCTGCATAGGTATCCCGCCATCAGGACGATGTGGGAGGTAATACAAAACTGCACATCCGGAGGATTACGATGCGTTATTGATCACAAAAGTAACTTTTTTATTGCAGTGTAGCGAACAGTTCTTATGTTTCTATAAGAAAAGATAATACTTTTTTATTCTTATTTTTAACCTATTTACCATATTTATTTATTTTATTTTTATTTCAATTAACAATACGATGTCCAACACTACTATCCTCTATCGTGCGTTTTTCAGGCATTAATACAAATATGGTGGCATAAAGGCAACAACTATCTGTAGACAATGCAAACATTTTTTCTGTGCGGAATCGAACTTGCGACCCTTATCGCAGACGCCTATTGTTTAGCAGCTTTGTCAACCGAGCTATCGTCTGTATAATATATATAAGTTATTTCACTTAAGTAATGTATCTTTTCTGTTTTTATCAACAAGGCTTTTACGCAGGCATTTGTTTATTTGGAGAGTTTATTTGGAGATCTGGCAAAATTCAATTTATTATCCTTTTATATTATATAACCTTTTTTTATATTTTTATTTTACCTAAACTTATTAAATTAATAGACATATTTTACTGCTCTCAGTTAGATCGTATAACTAAGGTTTCTTGAAACTCCGAGATATTATAAAAACCTCTAGACCTTACTGGATGTACTGTTCCCGGTAAGGCCTATGTAATTTTATAAGGGTGGAAAAATAATGACAAAAAATTGTGACCATCATGTACATACCAATATAAAGTGACGCTAATGTAGCAAGGCGTTGCCTTAGTAGAGTGTTATTATTGGTCCTGCGTATCGATCGTTTCAATTATACGTTAGAAAATTGGGACCGCCAAATCAAATCAGATAAGGAATTCGATTTGCGGGATAAGTTTACTTAGGAAAATTGTACATTAATTACAAAATCCCTTATTTATTGTTTCTAATACTATCTTTATAGTGATAAAGGTGTTATAAATATATAAGTGCATGAATAAAATAGCATATTTAAATCACGAAATCAATTAAAAAATAACTTAAACCTATTTTTTTAAAGAATGCTAACAATGCTATCAACTTTACTAATATTCCTATTGGTGATTAATAGGAATATAAACCCTAATAAAATTGATAACAACTTCATTTTCATGCAAGTTTTCGATTGAGAGGGTCATAAAATTATCAGGGTGACGAGAGCACTGTTGTGCCAAACAGAAATGTGCTGGGTGATACAAGCATTTGTTATGGGCAGACGGTGCTATACCATCAAGTGATCGATTCGTTCATCTCGTCACTTTCTTACATTAAAAATATTTGTTGTAAAGAGACATCACGTCACATCTCTTAAGTCTCGTATGCCTAGCAATTACACCAGATTTCTGTGCCCTTTAGACCGAATCACTGTAATATTTGCACACTACTGCTTCACGGCCGAATAACTGGCCCCGAGGTGGTACCTATATACTCGTAGATTCCTGTACATGAATCCTATCACCAGTAATGAAACAATAAATTTTATTGTAGAGATCATCTTTCAAATATGTTAATGATTTTGTAGTTATTATTACTTAATTATAACATACAAATCATAGATTAGCTCTGAACAATGTTTGTAGCAATATTACCTTCGTAACTTTTTTATCGGCAGCTATGTGCCACTCGATGCGCCTCGTTATGTCAGGAACTAATGGCAACCGTAAGTGTGAGTAATACGAAGTCCATCCGAGCGGGTAATGGGTAATTTCCCCTTGGCCATAAAGGGAAGGCATACATTTCACAGGCGACGCGTAACACGTTCAACCATAAAAAAGTCAATTTTTGAACAAAACGCTTATTGTTAGGTTTTTGCATGAGCGAAGTAACATCGAGTTGGCCCAGTCACGTTTTCTTTAGCTCGGTCGCTTTATAAAACCCATGACTGAATAGAAAAATAATTTCTTTCTTATTTTATAACGTGTGTGACTGCTTTACACTCATAATGTTATGCATAGTTTTTCGTTTGCTCTTTTTACGAGTTACTAATGAAATAGATCATAATGTAATACAATATGTTTTTAAGTTAAATAAATTATTTTATTAGCATTCAATCATTTTAAGATTTGTAGGGTTTAAAGAGGTTTGTTCCCTTCAGTCGACTGTAAATAGGCTGACGAAGAATTAATTAAAAAAAACTGCTTGTTTGCTTGTATAACAGTAAAGTAACGAGCTTTCAACCTCCAAATACGGAGCGCGGGCTTCTTCCTATTTTCGACGGGGTAATAAAGTCTTGAAGAGTCCGCCACCCTACTTCAGTGCGGCTTTTCGTGCTCTCAGAATACTTTTTTATTTCACAAAGATGCAGGTTTCCTCTAGATGTGTTATTTTATAATCAACCACGTCGATAGCATCACATAAAACTGCAATTTGTATTTTATATACAGCAATTTTTTTAATTATATATGCAATTGCAATTTTATATACCATTTTATATATTATATTATATTTCGAATATCGAAAAATCGTTTGCTGAACAGCAGGCAAGTCAATATTCGGGCAGGACAACGTCTGTCGGGTCCGCTAGTATATATAATTTCAGGTAAAGAACATACACAACAAGTATACAAGAATGCGATGCACCCACGATACGGGAGAAGCCCTACTGAGGGGCACCGTTTTTTTTTAAATAACGAAACTTTACAGGTTGTCCCGGAATTTAACCTCGAAAAGTGTTTTGGTTATGTAAGTATTACATAAAAAATGCTTATTAATATTAGTATTCGTATTATTGTCTTAAATTTGGAATTGACTCGTGGTGAGGAAAAAATAATAACAAATATTATTGCTTACCTCATTAAAAACGCCAATATATTGTATTTAATAGGCTAAGTTAAAGCCGTTGCGACTTAAGAAAATCTACCATCCCGTCTCATCCCGTAAAAGTCGGCAAAGGGAAAATAAATACCAGGAGGTGGACAGCAGCATCTTCCTGGAACATCTATATAAATAAACTGCAGTTGCAAACCAACCTGTCAAGCTTGGCAACTTTGGCGAAATCCCCCCAAAATGAGAGCTACAAATTTTTGTGGCAATCTATGGGGAGGCCTACGTTCAGCAGTGGACTATGTTAGGCTGAAATGATGATGAGTAGGCTAAATTAGATAAACATCACAGCATATGAGCGTGAGCGAGACGGACAATGACGCCATTTATTTGAGCCGCTTACCGTTGGACGTTGAATTCCGGGACATCCTGTATAATTATAAATATATTTATGAATTTCGTTTCACGAAAACGGCTTTTCCGATTTGTAGACAAATTTGTATTTAGATTATGTTTTACTTTTCAAATGTAAAAAGGTTTAAGACAGGTTTTGTTTTCAATAAGTAATTACACACAAGTATTTAAAATATGAAAATTTATATACGAGTATTCTACTTGGTGGGTTGGTAGGATTCCTATACAAGAATCCATATAGTAGTAGGTACCATCTCAGTGTCAATTATTCTGCCGTACGTACGAATATTACTGTGTTTCGGTCTGAAAGATACTGAGAGCTAGTGTAATTACTGGGCACACGAGACCTAAGAACTAATGTCTCAGGGTGACGAGCGTAGTATGGTTCCACACAGGAGTATTCTGGGTGACACACCGGCTTTGTTATGGGTAGTCGTTGCACTTACCATCAAGTTTCGTTTTTCTCGTCTCGTCACTTCAACCCATATAAAAATAATTATATTTACTACATGACATTTTTAAAATAGACAGACAGCGTACGCTTATCGGTTTCTGTTCTATAGTTTACAAAATTTGCATTTGTTAGTTTATTAAAAAATAATTATGAGAAGACAACATAATTATTGACTCGTCCCGTTATAAGTGTCGAGAAAGCCCCGAGAAGCCTTACACGATGTTTAAAAAATACTTGTTTCTACTAAAAATAATCGTAGTGTCTCTAGGGAGTAACGTAGCGAGATCAACGTGTCTCTGTCGGTAGTTTTTCGCGGTTACTTATTTAAGGATTAATGAAGATAGAAAAAATAAAAGAAAACTATTTCAAGGTTTAATAAAATAAGTTTTATAAATCTTATTTTTGTTACAAGTTTTTATGTGTGAGGATTCAAATATTCCTAGTGCGGAGGTGTCGAAACAAATTCAACGAGCCCAAACATGAAGGAGGTGTCTAGCTTAGTTTTTTTTTTTCTATGTAAGAGGGGCAAACAAGTAAGCGGCTCACCTGATGGTAAGTGATCACCGCCGCCCATGAACATCTACAATACCAGAGGAATAGCAGATGCGTTGCCGGCCTTTGAGAAAGGCTCTTTTCTTAAAGGTCCCTTTCCTTTAGTTGAGGAGTTCTTATGGCCCACTTCCGGCTTCGTCATCAGACCAGTTCCACGGTACCATATTATTGCATTTTCACTGAAGCTACATAGGTATGCCAAATTTTAGCTCAATCGGACATCTGAAAGTAGGACAAAATTGACTTACAAGATTGAACCGGAAAGACACGAAGAAAGCAAGTTAAATAAAAGCTTGCAAAATAAGAGTTTATTATCCAGCGACACAAAAAATAAAATATACGTATTAAATTTATTAAGTATGATGCAGCTGGCCCATTTGGGTCGAGTAATTTTCCGGTAAAAATTAGAAGCTGTTATCTGCTGAGTATATTTTAATAAAGATTAAAGTATTGGTGTACTCTTATCTCAAGTAACGCTAATGCTATAAGATCGAAGGAAGTGCCAGATGTAGATCAGAGACCAGCGACGAGTGTAATGAGATGAGATGAGATTCTGAGATTAGAATTACAATAATTTAGCATACTTTTGACTCGTACCAAAAAGCGGCGACAGGGTTCGCTACCCGCCACATCTCGTTTCCCGCGAAGGCCAAAAGTGGGCTATGGGAGTGGCCTCTGCCTTACCCTTTATATGGAAAAAATGCGTGACTGTATGTTTGTATATTCACTTACTCAAAAAGAACTTTACTCTTCTCAAAAAAAAAAGCAGAATTCACCAATGAAAAGTATTGTTAAAAAGCAAGAAAAGTGTCTGTGTATGTGCTTAACAATCACACGATCGTCAGTCAATTGGCATTAAGTTATTTGTTCAATAATATGACTTTCTGCGCAATATCTCGGAAGTTTCAAATCATCAAAGCTTTTCCAAAATATAGAACGACTCCTGAGTAATTTGGATAGTGGACTGATGATTCCTATGCGAGAATCCCTCTAGGTAGGTACAACTCCAGGGCCAGTTATACTACCGTGAAGCAGTGGTGTGCAAACATTACTGTGTTTCGGTATAATGGGCACACAGATTTTTGAGTGGATTATTAGGACTTTATATAATTTAGTGGATTATATAATTATCAGAAAATAAGTGTAAGCGTGATGTAAGCTTCTACATGTAAATCTCTTAAAATTTTCAACGTTTTTTGCAAATAATAAAAATGGCCTTTGTCCGAGACTATTAAATAATTAAAAAAGGTAGGCAAAGTTCTCGTTTAGCTTTGACAATTACATACCAAAATTGTTATAAATTAGGTAATTTCCTAATACGCTTTGCATTACCTTAATGAAATGACACAATAACAAAGTACCTAAATGTCCATTTGCTTAGTAAATTAAACCAAAATACTTAATCAAACATGCAGATAACCACGGTGCACAGATAACATTAACAAAGCGTAATATGTAAAACTTTAAAAGAGTCGCATATGACTGTCTGAAATTTAATCAACTTAGATGGTTAACTAGGCCCAATTTATATATATTTTCGGTGATGTAATTGCTGTTAGCCTTCTCGGCTTTTACAGCTTCATCGGATACTGTGCACGCGGGCCAGGGGCTCGCGTGCCAGGTTAAGCCCGTGTGCCAGGTTTAAATAAATCGCCCTAAGCCCATTGTGATAAGCGCCCTAGGCCCATTGGAATGAGACGTTCTATATGAATGTTTTGTGTAATAGTGTTATCAATATATTTTTAGCAGTTTTAGTGACCGCATACTTAATAGTTCTAACAAAAATATTCTACTTCAGAAATTAAAACATCCTTTTAATATAACAACGACCAACGACCAACTACCAATAAAAAGTTGGCGAGAAGTGCACTGTTCGTCTTTACTCAGTGCCCAAAGTCACTCTTACCGTGATTATCTTGTCTCGCCTCTGTACCTGTCAATTACATTTTTTAAATCCTGTACCTTAGTTTTACTTATGTAGTATTACTACAGTTATTTTTAACGATAACCCATACTAAGATTTCTCCTATACCGTGGGTGCGTTTTACAGACATAAACTGCATATGTATAAATCCGGAACAACTATCTCTAGCCCATACTAATATTGCACCGTGCGGGAATCGAACGCGCAACTCACAGCGCAGCGACCAATCGCGTAGCCGCTGCGCCTACGAAGTTGACAATTAAGCACTACTTACAACAAGAGTGTCTATTGTTCGGCAACTCCATCAATAATGTGCTCCCGGCTGATGTAGGTTATAGTCTCATATTTCGATTGTTACCCGTTTCGATTATAATACCGGGATTATGTAACACGCTGGGATTTGATACGATTTGAGTCGTTACTATTTTGCATGCGGATCTTGGGTTTAAAGATATTTATTTTTCTCATACCAATATATAATTTTCTTCAAGAGAAAAAACATTATTCAATCTAATATGGTTTTTTTCCAGAGTTCAGAAGACAATGGGGTAGGCTACGTATATCTATTTATTTAAGTATGTTTTTTTCAAGTGTAACATTAGTTTTTTCTTGAATATTCTAAGAGTGTCACTGTCTTTCATATCATTTGGGAAGATTAACAATTTTAGAGGTGCCGGCACCGGTAATCGAACATTTTGAAATTAATTCGAGAATATTACCTATATGTTCAGTAGCGTTATTCGGCTTAACTCATTTTCGGTTTTTATTATTTTATATATATATATATTCCTATTTGTGAACGTAATGTTATAGTAAAGTTTCAGCCTATAAATGTCCCACTACTGAGCACAGGCCTCCTCTCATTTCTGAGAGGGTTTTGGAGCTAGGAAGAATCCGCCACGCTGCTCCAATGCGGGTTGGCGGACTTCACATGTCTTCGAAAAATTTTTTATTCCTCAGACATGCAGGTTTCCTCACGATGTTTTCCTTCACCGCCGAGCACGTGGTAAATCAGCACTTAAAATTGCAATTAACAATTTTAGTGGTGCCTGCACCGGGGATCGAACCCAGGTCACTCGCGTACTATGAAATTTAAAGCGAGCGCCTAGCCCCTGAGTTACCACGGCTCATAAGGTATGTTATAATTATTGGTTAATTAGTTGTTGTATATGTGTTTATATATGTACAGCTTATTTATTATATATCTAAATTATATATTACATATAAATATTATCATAAATTTATTTTCCTCCCATTTATTATTATTATTTTTATTCTTTAGTTAACACCTGCCTTCTGCTTTTCACTATAACAAAGGTTGACTGGTAGAGAATGCCAATAGGCATTAAGTCCGCCCATTGTAGCCCTTAGCTTAAGGTGTTTTCAATAAAGGATAAATAAATAATCGAAGTCAGGTCACTCGCGTACTAAGAAATTTAAACCGAGCGCCTAGCTCCTGAGCGTGTTAAATAGTAATAATTATATATATTTTTTTTTAAGTTTGTTTTGGGTAGTCTGTTACTTTTGAATCCCAGATTTCGATGAGATATTCTAAATTTGATTTTACTAAAGCATTATAGATCACGGCACGCATTTTAAAGGGAATGCAGTGGTTTATTTTGTGTAATGCACCCGTAAGTGGTATGATTTTCGCTCTAACAGAATCGATGTGAGCTTTCCATGTCAATTTATCATCCAAAATCTTAGTAAATTAACTTCCTTTTCTTCACTGTAATACTAATTTTATAGCATTTAAAAGTAAGGTAAAATCACCTATAAATGTCCCACTGCTGAGCATAATCCTCACCTCATTTTTGAAAGGGTTTTACAATTTGCAAATATTTTAAATTTAATTTATGTTTCCAAATGAGTAGCTCAAGAAATATCTCGTACGTCCATAATCGCGATACGAAAGTTTCTGAGATACGAACTATATATACAACATCTAAATACTACTAATAGCAGGGGAAGTCAACTCCACATATGCCAAATAGTCATTATCCCGATTAACGTTCACCTGACGGTAAGTGCAACGTCTGCTCATAAAAAATGCTGTGTCACCCAGAAATATTTTATGTGGCACCACACTGCACCTGTCGCTCTAAGACGTCAGTTCTTAAGTTTCATATACCAAGTAATTACACTAGATCTCACTGACCTTTAGACTGAAATAGTGATGTTTGCGAATTACTGTTTCACAGCGGAGTAACTCACCCTACGGTGGTACCTACCTAGACGGATTCTTGCATAGGATTGCTTTATCCTCAAGCTTAATTTTTCTTTGTCGATGCGTAACACAACGTGCAGTGTGCAATTATTGTATGTTTGGTTTCTAGAGTTTACAAGACCTGGAAGAATATGTTACTGAATACTACTACTATTACTTAAGTTCAGATTCAAAAAGTTCGAGATCTCAGCGTCGGAGGGTCCGTTCATTACAACTAATATTTTACTTTAATTTAACGAGGTCCTTATAATGTTATTAATAATTAAAATAAAACTTAGATGATAACAAAATAACTATTCGATGGATAGAAGTGTTGCAGTGTGGTGACTTAAGACTGCCACCGCGACTCGTCCCGGAGGTGTCGTAAAAGTCGACAGAAGGACAATAAAACCAGGAGCAGGGCAGCAGCGTCTTCTTGGAAATAAATTCGGACTGTGATGGGCTGAAATAGTGATGATGGTGATGGACTGGAGTGCTTATTCCGTCTCGGGATTCCATTCAATATGCTACTGTAATTTGATAAACTGCAAGGTTTAGGAAGATTAGCGTCTGAACCTAGAAAATAGTGATGTTAAAGATATAAGGGTAAAACGGCTTTTTTTTAGTATGACGCTATTATGGCAATCCGAATGCGGTATTAAATTTCGCGAGTTTGATAGCCATCCAGGTTTACTTTGTAAAATGTGTAATTGAGTATTATATAAACCTACATTAAGATAGGCATCGAATGGGAAGATCTAACTAGCAAATCTTCGATATGATAAGATCTATTTTTACACAGAATTTGCAACCAAAAGAAATCGTTATTTGTCTGAAAATTATTTAAATTCCTCTGAAGGGATTTAATTGCCGGGAGCGTTTAATGAATTAAAATTGGTTTGGTTTCTCAAAATAATTATATTACAGAATCTTCTCTCGTATAGTATTTTACTTTAGTGATGAACGCGTTCACTTACTAGTTCATGTAACGCCAGTACAGTTACAATTTTTATACATTTCAGTAACGATTAAAGTATATCAATCCTCGCTCGATAATCGAGATGAAGGTACATTGTCAGCCTCGAGGATACGATGAAATCCCCCTTTACCACTAGAGTGCCAATAGTGTAAGTAGTAGAGACTACGAAACATCATGTCAGGATCGAGCTCGTCATTCGACTATTGTCGTGAATCATCTTCAAGCAAAAGCTTTTCAGCGACTACATAACAGGGACATTAGTAATGATAATAAAGACAGCCATTATAAGAAACATATTAGCCGAAGCTTTAATTACATTTATGCACAGCTTTGTTTTTTTTCGATTGAATTAGATTTCATATTTGATAAGGAATCTGCCGGATTGATTTTTATTGATGGATTAGCCCGTGTGGTAGCGGCCTAAGAGAATCTACCACCCCGTCTCATCACGTGGGTGTCGTAAAAGTCGACAGAGGGAAAATAAAAACCAGTAGATGGGCAGCAGCATCTTCCTGGAACATCTGAATAAATAACCTGCCGTTGCCAACCCGCCTTCCAAGCGCGGCAACTATGGCAAAATCCTCCCAAAATGAGAGCTACAAACTGTTGTGGCATCCTATGGGGGAGGCCTATGTTCAACAGTGAACTAGTGATAGGCTGAAATGATGATGATGATGATGAAGGGATCTGTCTTAAGGATCTAGGTTGTGCTTTTTACTTTCATTCGTACGGCGTTTTCTGTCGGAATATACTTCATAATAAAAGGTTTAGTTTTTTCGACAACTCTTTTTTTGATGTATTAAATACCTGTTATTGCTGGATTTCGTTTTTAAGGGTGTAGATGACAGCACAGTTGTAGGAAGATTACCTAAAGTTGCAGTGAGAATCCAAATACAGTGTGACGAGGAAGCCTATTTAACCATGATAAGATCGGGAGTAGCCATAGTGATTTTGAATTATATCTTTTAAGCTAATATATTAATTACAAATGGCGTCATCTAAAATTAACTTAAATTGACTCATAATTTGCATCTGCAGATCGTCCATAATTTTTCCGTGTTGACTTTTCCCTAAACCTTAACTTTTGTCTAAGCTCAGTGCCAAATAAATGGCAAAGAAACTTGTTATCAGAGTATCGTCGTACGTTAATACAGAGACTTCTTAAGTCAAAATTTGTATCATGTTTAAGTACATGACTGAACATGTACTATTATTATTTCTGGACCTGTGCTACCGAAACTAGCCTTTTAACTCAAATACTGCCACTGTTATTTGCTTGTGATTTATCCGTCGGTCACATTTCGAAGAGAGAACTATTCTTAAATTATTATTTCTGTTGAAAAACATACGATAATCCACTGTGCCTGGTCATCTGATGTTGATCAAAAGACAAGGCACAATGAATTCTCTTATGTTGTTGGACATCTTGTCCACACTCTCTAAAAGTATTACCAAATGTAAACGTAAACGAAACGTAAAAAAAAGTTTTGTAAAAACTAATTTGGTGGCTTATAACGATCTACCACCCATCACAATCCGTGGGCGTCACAAAAGTCGACAAAGGGAAAATTAAAACCAGCAGATGGGCAGCAGCATCTTCCTGGAACATCTTAATAAATAAGCTGCGGTTGCCAACCCGCCTGCTATAATTTCCTAAAACGAGAGCTACAAACTTCTGTGGCAATCTATGGGAGAGGTCTATGTTCAGCAGTGGACTGGAGTGATATTCTGAAATGATGATGATGATTATGAATTTGAAAGGTTTTTAGCATTCTAATGCTTTAAATTAGGATGGAGCACTGATGCAATCTCTTTTCTAACAGTAGTATTATATGGTGGTGGTAGGATTCCTATGCAAGAATCCGTCAAGGTAGTTTGATACCTACCTTGACGGAGCAACCCACGGACGGACGGACGGACAGACCCCAGGCAAGTAAATTAGGCCATGAAGCAGTAGTGTGCAAACATTGCTGTATTTCGGTTTGAAGGGCACTGAGAGCTAGTACTCGTATAATCATTGGGCATATGAGACTTAAGAACTGATGTGTCAGGGCGACGAGCTCAGAGTGGTGTCACACAGAAATGTTCTGGGTGACATAGCATTTGTTATGGGCAGACGACGCAGTTGCCATACTCCTACACATACTGGTGAACGTTTTTCCCGTTTGGTCACTCTATCCAACAAAAACAATGTGTAATTTTCTACCCTTGACGGAAGTGCAATTTTTTCTCTCAAAAGTTTATTTATGTTCCTTTGTAAATGTATGTGTCGTCATTGTAATGATAATACTAAGTTATATTAAATATAAATAATAAGTTTTATTTACTTTACTATTTTTATTATTACTACTTTTTAGTATAGTTTTTTTTTCGTTTGTAGAAAATATACTCGTTGTTAGAAGAGACTGAACTTTGACACGTTTAAAAACCTCTATTTTATTTGTTAACATTTCTTCTTATAGTGTTTTCTTTGTGTTGGCACAAAACAATATGCACTGTCATTTTTAATATTTATATAAAAAGAATGAAGCTTATAGCCAGCGACAGACTTTCCATTCCGATATGTTGTCGAATAAAACTATAGATATTATTTAGGCTCACTGGCCCGCTGTCTTTGAACACAATGCTGCTTTAAACATATAGATTACCAATACCAGTTATAAATATTGTATATGCACATGGAAGTAGCTAAGAACTATATTTTTGGAGCAGATACAATTAAGAAATTTGTATTAGCTTTATATTAGCAGATTCATAAAAAAAATAAGTTACTTAAAAAAATATTTTAAAATCAATAATTAGCATAGAATTGCGGTGGCGCCTACTGTCTACACAAAAGAGGTGCTGTGCCGCGTCCTTACTGTAGACGTACAAAATGTAGAAAAATTAATACATTTCATTATGATTTTTTTCACGAGGCTATACGTTGTTATGGGGTTTAGAAAAAGTATTAGACTTTTTCGTGTTAAAGAGTAAAGAAATCCAAGAGAATGAGTATATAATATATAATGTATTCGTAGATTAATGGTTCTAACCCATCAGTACATATAATTTTTGTAAAACTGTTCTGTAGGCTGATTATAATAATTTTATTTGGCTAGCTGTTTAGACAGGCAGATGTTACAGCATTAATATATCTAGATAATACTATAATTGGCGGCTCATGTTTGGAATCAATGTACTTTTTTTCCAGGATGGCCTACAGTAAATAGATTATGTAACGCTGTGTAGTGCCCTAACACCATGCCGGGTAAACTTAGTGTTTAGTTTTACCTTTAAACGTCGACATAAATAAAAATCGCTGGTATGCAATATAGTTGATAGCTTTTGAATGTAGCGAGAGATTGAATTATTTCCTCCAGGGCTCACGTAAAGTTTATACAGGGCACTTATGTAAGAACGAGTTCAATTTGTGACATACTGGAGAAAATGTACACATGAGAGAATTCTACCCTACTGTGCATGTCATAGAAATCATTTTAGATCATTCGACGAATATTGTCATTGTTTGAATAGCATTACTTGAACAAAAGATTCAATAGTCAAATTATGTTTTGTTTAAATTACTGTTGTCTCTTACCATTTCGTCTCGCTGTCCATATTTTAGTAATGGAATTCATCTTCATATAAAATTGAAAAATTCCGTCGTATATTAAATAAAAATAAAGCGCACAAAATGTATCTTTTTTTTCATTTAAAATTATGCCCCGCACTATTTCATTGGCTTTATTATTTAACGCTTTTACTAATTTGTTATAACATGTTAAATCCTCATAAGACTTACTACGTCAAAGGTATGCCTCAAAGGTAAACAGTGTCAAAATTCATAAAGGGATAAATAACCCTAAGAAGTTTCTGTACTACTTAAAGCTCATGGAGGTAATTATGTACCAAATTAGCCTTTTTAATATGCAGTACAAAGGACTTAATTCTTCATGCCCTTTTGTCAACCCGGTTTTAACAAATTTTCATACAATTTTATTTCAAATACAGTCTAAATTTTATGAGTCAATGAAGATGTTTCGATTGCTTTAGTAAATAATTTTGTCAACTTGTCATTAAATGTTTAATTAATAATGTGTACATATATACATATATGGTGCAAATGTTAGTATTTTTGATCTAGCATACTTGTGACGACTGTGCCATGCAATTTTTTTTTTGGAGAAAGGGATGAGACAAGCAAAACGTTCACCTAATAGTAAGTGCAATGTCCTCCCATAGCAATGCTGTGCCACCCAGAATATTTCTGTTTGGCAGCACACTGCGCCCGTGCTAACTCAGATCTTAAGTCTCATTTGCCCATAGGTTACACTAGGTCCCAGTGCCCTTCAGACCGAAAAATAGTAATGTTTGCACACCACTGCTTTACGGTAGAATAACTGGCCCTGGGGTGGTACCTACGTAAACGGATTCCTGCATAAGAATCCTACCACCAGTAAAGCCACATAGTAGTACAGCTCATGAACATCTACAGAATATTCGAAGCAGATCTGTTACCGTTACCTGCCATCTAACCGCAATCCATCAGTGCGAGCACTAATAATTGGCGTATTATCTACCGAGCATAGCGGTGTTACCTACTCCGTCGACTTTCACAATACCTACAAGCACTCCCAACAAATAGTATTCTCAATATTCACCCTAATCGCCTTATATTTTTATAAACTTTTATTATGGCGAAGGTTTATTATACTATTAATATTACGAAACTGAGATCTCAAATAGCCGTAGCATTCGCCGGCGGCTAAAAATTGATATTAATGATTGTGCTTTAAAACGAATTCTAAGGATTCTCTTCAATAAAATAAAAATGTAAGCAAATATTAACTAATTTACCATCAAACATATTGTCTGATTATTCTTATATTTTAGAGCTTTATTTTTATGATGAAAAATCTATGAACTCTAAACTCTAAATCTATGAACTCTAAATCTATGAACTCTAAATTAAAGGTCAGACTGTTGCACGAGCACGTCTTTCATAGTACGGTTGTGGCCTGGGTTCGATCCTCGTTAACGTCACCACTTAGTATTTTAATAGAATAGAATAGAATAGAATAGAATAAATTTTTATTCAATATAGACTATTTACATAGTACTTATTGAAAGTCATTTTTTTTTAAGCTACACTGGTTCGCAAAAATGCCTCTGTCCTGGGAAGAACCAGTAAGAAACCCAGCGGGCTTTTTTTTTAGTCATTTTTAAAATAATGTACAATAACTGTATTACAATAGCTGTATTATAAAGATGTAGAAATGGCTTGGCGGCGATCACCTCATTCCCAGGGGTTATCATCATCTATGTATTCTTTAATATTATAATAACCCTTTTTATGAAGTCTTTGTTTAATATAAAATTTAAACTTTTTGATTGAAAGACTTTTAGCACTTTCTGGGATTTTGTTGTAAAAACGTATACATTGCCCCATAAAAGAGTTACTGACTCTGTGAAGTCGGGTAACTGGCATAATTAATTTGTGCTTGTTCCTGGTATTCACATTATGAACATCACTTTTTTTAGTGAACTGGTTTATGTTCTTGTGTACATACAAAACGTTTTCAAATATATATTGAGAGGCCAAGGTTAAGATATTAATTTCTTTAAATTTATCCCTAAGAGACACTTTAGAGCCAAGATTATAAATAGCTCTTACGGCCCTCTTTTGCAAAACAAAAATCACTTCTACATCAGTTGCATTTCCCCATAGCAAAATACCATAAGACATTATGCTATGAAAATAACTAAAATAAACCAATCTAGCAGTTTCAACGTTAGTCAAATTCCTAATTTTTTTTACAGCATAAGCTGCAGAGCTAAGTCTACTTGCTAGTTTAGATATATAGATTGCAATTAAATGCTGGTTTACCGCTTGCTCGGGTGGAGAAAGACATCGCTAAAAAACGTGCTTGCCTGAAAAATTCAACGCCTTGCTTTGAAGACATAAGTTGGCAAAGCACGGCATTGGAGCAATGTGACGGCCTTTTCCCGGCTCCATAGCCCTTTTAAAAAGCAGGCAGACAGAGTCAGTAGACGCGAGATCAGTTTACCGGTAAGCATTTTTTTATGAAAGAAAGGGAAGAGACGAGCAAATGGTTCACCCGACTTACCATCAGCAACGTCATCCCACACGTCAACATTTCTGTGAGGAACCATACTCAATATTCTGCAATAACAACATTACATACATTAATTACTAATTACAACATTACATTAATTTGTATGTTGAACAAACATGACTTTCGTGACAGATTTTTTTCCCGAGACCCTTTAATCAGTAGTCAGGTATTTTGAACACCAACAACCGCGTGCCCTAGTAAGAGTACCTGACTACCACGCCGCTGGTTCTAGTTAAGAATCCCAGCCGGAGCAAACATTTGTGCAAAAACACAAATAGATCTGGTCTGGTTGTGCTGTGATTCTCCTTGAGTCTCTGACGCTACATCCTAGCTTACCTCCAATCTTATCGCATGAGCGTTACATCGGACAGGGGTAGGTTGAGACGAGTGAGTGCCGCTTGCGGGTACAGTTGTGGTACTATAATATTTCCTGCGCAGTTGATAACTTCCGACAGTATTCGGTAGTTGTCGCCGTGGTCGGAAATCGGCCAGAAGTACAATTCCAATACTAAAAGTCATCGTAATAATGTAACTTATATAAATTATCGTGTCACGGAAGTCCAGGTAATAAAAGCACGATAGTACGCAGTTTGCGGGCTGTGGTTCGTGCGAAATAAAGGCTGCTACGAATTCTTTAAAAGCATTTATTTTAAAGTTGGTTTAAAAACTAACAAGTAAATTAGAAAGCTTACTTTTCATATTGGTGTATATGTAATCCGCATAATTATACAAATAGTAACCTTGCAATTATTTTAGTCTTTATTTTGTCGTAATAATCATCAAAGTAACAGAAGTAAAAGTTAGAAGAATTCAAAAATCTAAGCATTCTGTATTGGTAATTTGCGCAGTGCAACGCAGAATATCGGCTACTTCAAACCTTTCTGCCTAATTGGCGAACGCAATACCAGGAATTTCCCATCTTAGACACTGCCCGTCAAGGATCTGAACAATTGAGGTTATGTTTAGTAACAAACCTTGGCAAACATTTTGAGATGGTTTTTCCACCATCAATTTTCTGTGTACTGTTTCATGATTTTACTGGAATTTCACTTCGACTTTTAGCGAAGAAAAAGGGAGATATTCCTACAAGGCCATGACTCGGCGGCTTACTACGCAATAATCATAAGAAGACGAATATTGTGAAAAAGGACTGGGTACACCCCAACGGGTTTTTTTCACAACCAATATAATACAGATATGTGACTACTGAGGAGATGATATAATATGTTCAAGCGGGATTCAGGAAAGGAATAGGATGCTTGTATCAGGTCTTTTCCTTACGAAGCACGGCGAAAAATTCCTGGCGCAAAGTCTTACTGTCTATTGCACATTCATAGGCTAGGATAAGGCCTATGTCAGAGTGATGAAGAATTAATGGGCCCTGAATGACTGGTCCACATGTATGTACGGTAGTGAATGTTGGGTCTCGCAGAAGACATGCTGTGTAAATGAGAAGTTTGAGAAGTACTGGTAGTAGCTGGAGTGACTTTGATAGTCAGAGTGAGGAACAGCGTTTCATTATTCATCAACATAATTTGGATGACTGGCATTCCACCACTGTGCGGTTTACCAGAAATTTTCACTTTGTAGAAATTGCTTCTTCCAGCGGTTTTTCAGGACCGATACAACTTAGGGACCTTCAAGAAAAGAGCCTACCCTTCCTTAAAAGCCGCCAACGCATCCGGAATTCCTCTGATATTGCGGATTTTTATGGTCGGCGTCCATCAGGCGAGGCGCTTGCTCGTTTGCCCCCTTAAGGGATGTTTAAATGGTTTTGGTTGGTTTAAATGGTCGGTAAGGGTAGACGTAGGCGAACGTATCACGATCTCATCGAATAAACTTTAAAAAGAGGCCACGTTAAAAGTATATAAAGTATATAAAAGAATAAAAAAAACTAAAACATTTATGATCGTAGCAAGTGGAAAGATGATGTCTCTCCTTACCTCAATGGAAAGAGGCGTGACTGTTCTTATGTAGGAAAATTCGTAATTGCGAAAAGTTTAAATTCTCTATAGTTGACTAAATTTTTCTCGAGCATTTCTCATGCATTCCTTATGTTCAGTTTGCGAACCTACTATCCAGTTGCTCATCTAGTATAGCTCATATCAAAGAAATGTTATACTTATCCTTCTAAATAGTGGCAAGTGATTTATTCCTAAAGATAAGAAATAGCATAATCTGTAGTGTAATTGTATTTACTATATTCCCACAAAACTACGTTAAAATACGGTAATGCTATGATGGCCGTTTTAACGTCTTACAACAGGGATGTGAAGATAATTTGCGCATATCGTAAGACCATTTAGACTATAAATTATATTATCATTAATATACATATATAATATCATGTATACTAAAAAGCAAAAGAAATAAATACTATATAAATTTTGTGTCCTAAAATTATAGATTCGATGTAATAGCTATGAGAATAAATTAAACAGTTGATTTTGCTCATACGAATGACATGGCGCGGTATAATATTGATACTCGTATTTAGAGGTAATAAATAGAAATCATCAACGCGTGATATTTAATAACGTACTCGTAAGTATTAGCGTAAATATTAACAAGATTATTCATTCGTATTCACTTCGATGGATCAGATGTAATTGGTTATACGACAGTATTGAATAAGATTCATATTTAGAGTCAGACACGGGTCAGTAACAATACATCCGGTTCAGAAAACTGGATTCCACGACTCAGCTAACCTCTTATTATAGGGTACATATGTTTGTAAGTAATAAATCAAAGAATACTCTTATGTAAGCAGAATTGTAAGTACATCATTAGTTACGTGTTCTACAATGGTTTTTTTAATGGATAAAGTAACGAGACGAACACAACACAACGATCGCCTTTTGGTAAGTGCAACGCAATAATGCCACACAGAACATTTCTGTATGGTATGACACTGCGCCCAGTGCCCAGTGATTACACTAGCTCTCAGTGCCCTTCAGACTTTAACACAGTAATGTTTGCACACCACTGCTTCACGGCAGAATAACTGGCCTTGTACTTACGTAGACCTTTCCTGCATAGGAATCATACCACCAGTGAAGTAAATTGTCTTATTTTTTGGGTCTCTAATGCGAATAATATAACTGAATTTCAAATTTGAAGAAACGGTAAATTTTAAGATAATGGGAAGTGACTCTCTTTGTACGTACGTATGAAAAGGGTTGCATTCATTAATTTTCTATAAATGCATGTTTACAGCGTGACCCGAATGTATTTACTTTTGAATGATGTTGCTTTGTCCTCCGCATGAACCTCTGAGCGACCCTAATTACGCAGTAAAAACGTGACGTGTAGTAGGAGGTTTATTGATTTGTGTGGTGCGTATCATTTGTCAAAATATATTTGATTTCAACTGCAAATTGCCCTTCCAGAACAAAAGGAATTCATAACCGTCCAAGTTATTCATTTTCATTTAAAATATTTACAAAACAAATTTGTTCACGCCTTTTCCTTATAACAGAGACGTGACGGGTGGCGTACGTCGCCAACATTTAGGTACGCATCAAAAAATTCTTACTCCCCATTGCGTTTCCACCAGCATTGCATATTATAGTTTTATTTTTTTTATTGGATAACGCAAAACGCATTACAAATCCAGTGTCACCCAGAATATTTTTGTGTGGCACCACATTACGCCAGTTCCCCCTGAGATATCAGTTTTTAAATCTCGTATGCTCAGTGTTTACACTAGCTGTAAGTGCCCTTCAGATCGAAACACAGTAATGTTTGCACACTAGTGCTTCACATCAGAATAACTGACCTTCGTACCTATCTAGACGGATTCCTGCAGAGGAATCCTATCACCAGTTCTGCACGAATAAAGGCTGTCTGTACAATACCTTAGTCTTACGACACGTCTGTAGGAAATAGGTACTCGTAGTGTTATCCTTCTCCTCCGGGCACCTATCGGACCCCTTTACAAAATTAATATTACTTCCAAAAAAACTTATCCAAGAAAATCTTATACAAGATGGATTATTTAAAAAAAAATTATGGCGGCTTGTTTATAATAAAGGAACATCAAAATGAAAAATCTGCGGTTGCCAACCCGCCTGCCAAGCGTGGCAACTGTGGCAAATCCACCCAAAATGAGAGGTGCAAAAACACAACCCACCATCAGGCCCCGTTAGTCCTGGCTACGGTTGCGGTCATGGTAACCACCGCCGACGACTGGACCTGGCAACATTCAACGCACGCCCGCTTTGGACCGACGAAAAGATCTTGGAGCTGGAAGAGGAGATGAGCAAGTTACTTTGGGATATTATAGGATTATCTGAAGTCCGAAGACGGAGAAGGGACGGTAATCATTGAATCCGGTAACTTGTTCTACTAGCGGGAGGGCGACTATCTGTCCCAAGGAGGTGTCGGGTTTATAGTCCACAAGTCTCTCATTGACAAAGTTGTCAAGATCGGGAAGGAGCGTACCTTATACTCAGGACAACCAAATGATATTAGCTGAAGGTCATACAGGTATACGCACCTACTTCGGCATATCCTGATGATGAGGTGGAGGTAATGTATGATCCCACCGCACAAAAAAGAACCAGAAACTCTCCGACCGAACCCTCAATCTCATGTAGGCTAGGCAATAAATGAGGCTGCAGTCCTCAATACTCCCAAAAATTAGTATGGCTCTCAAAGAGTTTAGAGCAGAGCTTCTGAAAGTGGGTGGAAAACCGTTACTATGTAGTAGTCCTTCAGAAGCTCTTCAATTCCGTCATCCGAGGCGGCGTTACCCCGAAAGCATGGAGTAGAAGCGTGGTTGTCCGGTTCTTCAAGAAGGGCGAACCTCGCCCTCTTGAAGAACTATAGACCGATATCGCTTCTAAGCCGTGTCTACGTGCTGTTTTCGAGAGTCATAACGAATCGTCTCGCAAGCAGACTTGATGACTTACAGCCTCCCGAACAAGCCGGATTTCGAAAAGGCTATAGTACCATAGACCACATACATACCCTTCGCCAGATTGTACAAAAGACCGATGAGTACAATCTTCATCTATTTCTGGCGTATTTGTACCGAAAAAGCCTTCGATTCCGTTGAAATTTGAGCGGTGCTACAGTCGCTTAGAGCCGTGGTAGCTCAGGGGCTAGGCGCTTCCTTTAAATTTCATAGTACGCGAGTGACCTGGGTTCGATTCCCGGTGCCGGCGCCACTAAAATTGTTAATTGCAATTTTAAGTGCTGATTTACCACGTGCTCGTCGGTGAAGGAAAACATCGTGAGGAAACCTGCATGTCTCAGAAATAAAAAATATTTCGAAGACATGTGAAGTCCGCCAACCCGCATTGGAGCAGCGTGGCGGATTCTTCCTACCTCCAAAACCCTCTCAGAAATGAGAGGAGGCCTGTGCTCAGCAGTGGGACATTTATAGGCTGAAACTTTACTTTTACTTTACTACAGTCGCTTGAGCGGTGCCGAATCGACTGTCAGTATATTGATGTGTTGCAGTGTTTTTATACCAACGCTACGATGGCTATCTGAGTACAGAACCAGAATACGAATCCGATCCAATTGCGGATTGGTGTAAGAGAGGGTGATTTTATTTTCCCGCAACTCCTCACCGCTGCATTGGAAGATGTCTTCAAGCTACTGGACTGAAAACGATACGGTATCAACATAAATAGCGAATACATCACTCATCTTCCATTTGACGGCGACATAGTCATAATGGCAGAATCGCTGGAGGACCTTAGCGCTATGCTCACTGACCTCAATAGTGTCTCCCAACGGGTAGGTCTTAAGATGAACATGGACAAGATCATGCCTAACATCCATGTCACACCTATACCGGTTATTGTTGACAACACTACGATCGAAGTTGTCGACAAATATGTATACCTAGGACAGATTGTCTGACTAGGTAGGACCAACTTTGACCAAGAGGCCAATCGACGGATCCAGCTGGGCTGGGCAGCGTTCGGAAAACTGCGTCACATCTTCTATATTTCGATTATACCTCAATCTCTCAAAACAAAAGTATACAACCAGTGCGTGTTGCCAGTGATAACATACGAAACCGAGACGTGGTCATTCACTGCAGGTCACACGAGGAAGCTCAGAATTGCGCCGCGAGCTATGAAAAGGGCTATGCTCGGAGTTTCTCCGCGAGATAAAATCCGTAACGATGTTATCCGCAGAAGTGGAGCAATGGGCCGGGACTATAGCTCGGAGAACCGATAACCGTTGAGGAAGAAAGGTTCGTAGTGGCAACCTCGTACCGGCGGGGATGTGACGGCGTGGCAGTTTTTTATGCATGGATGCTACAAAGCTCGACACAAAACGTTAGCGTATAGTTAAAATTAAACCCGATGAAATTTGTAAATTTTATTGTATTAATTATTTTTCGGGAAGTCGATGGATGCAGGGGGCTCAGGACCGTGTTCTGTGGCAATCTATGGGGGAGGCCTATGTTCAACAGTGGACTATGGTAGGCTGAAATGATGATGATGATGACGGAAACAAAGAGCAACAGATACGAATTAATTATTTAGTTTTCTTGTAGTAAATCGAAATACTGTCTTATTTCTAAAAATAAGTTTTAATCTTTAGAATCATTTAATTTTAGTTACATTTGGCCTCTGCCCCTTATATGAAAAAAGTGTCACTGTATAAGTACGTATCCTAAGTATTAATTAATTCCTTGTATTTGTATTATTATTGTGCAGGTTTGGTTCGATTGAAACTGTTTTATTTAATCAAGCTGTAGATTTTGTGATTCGCCTTCGCAATTAGTTTGATTGCCAATATCGGTACGGTGCGCCCTTCCTATCAACGTTTCCCTTCACTTTCAGACGGCGTAGGATATTTGGCTAACGTGTTAAAAATATTTCCGGGAATTATATAACTATTAATGAGAGCTACGCAATAGCTTATTACTGTCTGTAATACATAAATGTGTAAGCTGGAGCTGGGCAGTACGTATCATGCTCTCATACTAGGTGGATTGAAAAGTACTCGGCCTAACACAGATCCATTCAATTCTAAAAATCAAATCTACCCACATTATTGAGTTCAGTTCAGACTAGTTTATTGTGTGAAGTTCGAAACGTGTGCGATAATTAGTTATGATTTTATAAATTTATTAACAAAGTAATCGGTCATAATTTCCGCGAATGGAGCAAATCGAGCAGCGTGCCGTCATTAAGTACCTCCATAAGAAGGGGCTATCATCAAAGCCATCCATGATGACATGGTCAGTACATTAGGCGATTGTGCTCTGTCATATTCATCCGTCAAAAAATGGATAGCAGAATTTAAGCGTGGTAGAGAGAGTGTGAAAGATGAACCCCGCTCTGGAAGGCCTTCGACGTCAACTACTGACGAAAATATTAAAAAAGTACTTGATTTAATAATGGGAGACCGCAGATTAAAAATTAGAGAGATAGCCGAGATTATAGGCATCTCTTATGAACGAACTCAAAACATCATTGTCAACGAGTTGGGTTTCCACAAGGTGTCTGCGAGGTGGGTTCCTGCGATTGCTTTCAGTTGAACAATAAAAATCGGTAAAAAATCTTTTAAGTTAAACGGTTTTATTTTATGTGCACTGAAAACTACAAAATAAATAAATAGTTACTTACTTATCAACCTACGTAGGTGATCTCGGTCATTAATATCTCTGATGGTAGTGGTTGTCATAACATGAACCATGTCAGCGGCCGAAAGGCAGTTCATGAAAGAACACTAACACCAGGGTTTGCTTGGTAGGTAAACTAAGCAGCCCACACTATAACAAGTAGGTATTTTGACCTTCTAGTTCAGAAATATTTTAGTACTAGGCAGAATAGCTTTTAGGCATATTGGACTAAAATAAAAACGTGGGGCCCATTAACTATTTCTGTATTACTTTCTACTATACGAAGTGTGGATTGCATCGACTTATTATAATCGTCATCATCATCATCCTAGCGGTTTATCCCGGTCGTATCCGAAACCTCATAGCTCCGGAGTCCAGGGTCCGCTGAATCGACTTACTATAATCGTAACTGGAGGTTTAGACCATCAATAACCAGCCGTTACGGCTTCACCAGCGAACGCCGAGCTCATGATCTACCAAAGTATAAGATATGCTCAGCCATAGGTATGATTTCCGAGGGGCCCCACGTTTTTATTTTAGTCCAATATGCCTAAAAGCTATTCTGCCTAGTACTAAAATATTTCTGAACTAGAAGGTCAAAATACCTACTTGTTATAGTGTGGGCTGCTTAGTTTACCTACCAAGCAAACCCTGGTGTTAGTGTTCTTTCATGAACTGCCTTTCGGCCGCTGACATGGTTCATGTTATGACAACCACTACCATCAGAGATATTAATGACCGAGATCACCTACGTAGGTTGATAAGTAAGTAACTATTTATTTATTTTGTAGTTTTCAGTGCACATAAAATAAAACCGTTTAACTTAAAAGATTTTTTACCGATTTTTATTTTCTTGTTTTTAGCATTTAGTGAAATTGTCTACCGAATATTCCTCATTCTATTTAATTCATTCAGTGCATCATTATTACATGGTTTCTTACCTGATGATTTAGTACAATCTAATTCCTCAATACATAGCCCTTCCAGAGACTTGACTCGACTTAGAGCCACGTATGCTTGTCCTTCCTCAAACAATTTTGAGCCCAAATATACTACTGCATGGTCGACGGTGCTGCACTGCATTTTATGGACGGTGGATGCCCATGACAAAACTAAGGGCAACATCCTTCTTTCAGCCGTACCATAATTGAATTTTGCTGGAAACTGTATGGCTTTAGGGGAAATAACGTGCATGCCGTCTCTGCCAAAGTCAATTTGAACTGATTGTATATCTGTTTCGTACATTTGGGTTCGACGGAACTGTGGCCAAACAATTTCTGTAATGTGGCCTATAGCGCCATTTACCAATCCTTTTGTAACGTCAATGTTGGACCGCAACATTACTTTTGCACCTACAAATATTTCAAGTACTGATGGTAAGCCTCCAGTCTTATTTATATCTGTTGGTATTATATTTGCTAAATTTAGATTATCTGTATTTCGTGTCGCGTCAATTATTTGATCCTGTGCTTTAATGGTATAAATTCGAGATCCCTTGCTTCGGAACAGATTTAAAACCGCAGCGTTGTGATTGTTTACTTGCTGATTAGTGGGGTATACCCTTAACGCTTTAAAGCGCTGTAGACTTTTTCGCGAGATATTGTGAATTCTCTTGTGATGTTCAAATTCTCCAAACGTTCTGTAACTACAACGATACCCACCTGGCTGGAAGATCTTGTAAGCATATTAGGTAATCTTTCACTGACCTCAAAGACATCTTGGGCAAACAACACTACTTGTCCGCGGAAACCGTACTGCCCGTATACATACATACATAAGATCACGACTGTATCCCATAAGGGGTAGTCAGAGACTGGGCACTCACTGCAAAAACAGATGACTGCCACAATCCACATTTCACCGAAACAATATAATGCACTTGGTGTGATAGGTGGTGAGCCCATCGCCACCATGCGCTGCTGGATGCACAGTGCAGTTTAATTCCTTACTCGCCTTTTACGAGATCCATTGGATGAGATGGAGTGGTAGTATTCTTTTAACGAGCCGCCACCACACGGCTATTTTACGATTTACACGATTTTAACAAACGGGATGATTCTACACAGCAATCGCTGCTCTGCTTGCGTCAGCGCTTGAATCTCATCTGGTATTGAACCTGGATCCAGATTATTCCAGTACGCCTTTGATGGTGCTATTGTTTTATTACTGGTCACATGTGTTTGGCAGCGCGAACATAAAAGTAATGTTGTTTTTGAAGACAGTTCTGCAGGTAGATACTCGTATCCTAATGCAGCTGTGTTGTAACGTACAGTATGAATTTGGTTAGGATAACAATGCTTCGTGCAAATGTCACAAACGTGTATACACGATGTCTTAATAGCATTTCCAACGCTTGTACATGATTTTCAGCTCTGCGTTGCTGTGCACGCTCCCATTGGTTATTTAATCTGTCGTGGCGTTGCTCAGGTGTGTCTGAAGCTTCTAACTCCTTTCGTCTCTCATGCCGTCCTGTTAACCTGGCCTCATGTTGCTCAGGTGTTTCTGACGCTAATAAGTCTCTTTGTCTGTTACGTTGTAATCTTAGCCTGGACTCATGACGCTCAAGTGTTTCTGACGCTATTAGCTCTCTTCGTCTGTCACGTTGTGATGCTAGCCTAGATTCATGACGCTCAGATGTTTCTGATGCTAACAACTCTCTTTGTCTGTCACGTTGTGATGCTAGCCTGGACTCATGACGCTCAGATGTTTCTGATGCTAACAACTCTCTTTGTCTGTCACGTTGTGATGCTAGCCTGGACTCATGACGCTCGGGTGTTTCTGACGCTATTAGCTCTCTTCGTCTGTCACGTTGTGATGCTAGCCTGCACTCATGACGCTCAGGTGTTTCTGACTCTACCAGCTGCCTTTGTCTCTCACGTTGTGCTATTAACCTGGTATCATGTTGCTCAGGTGTTTCTGTTGCTAACCTTTCTCTTCGTTTCTGTAGTCGACTATGGGTTTCATTTTCACTTTCCTTTGCACGTTTGGTTCTATACTTTTCTTTTGCCTTTTCGAGCCTTCTTTTTCGTTGTGTAGCAGTTTCGTTTTTATTTTCGTTTGCTTTTTTATTTATTGTTACCATGTTGTTCCCACGATTAACGGGCATTTTTAAGGTCGACCCCCCCCCCCCCCCCCAGAGGTCCAGAAAAGGGGCAAGGCTTAATATACAACAAGATGCGCCCAATCTTGAGGGGGAAGCTCTTACGACATTACATTTTTATCCACCCTAATGTCATACAGTCCTCGGCACGTTTTAACCTATTACCTTAACTTGGGTGGTATAGCTAACGCTTACTGACGAGGTATCTAATTACCTATTTTTTTTTATCTGCCCCTCTAATGTCACACAATCTTGGACGCAACTGTTCTCGACACGACTAATCATCCCCCACCTAATACGCCATTTTGTAACAGCGTCCATCTTGAGTTGGAAATTTTGACATAATGACAGTATTCTGCTAGTGTAGTCCTATTATTTGATACCCATATTCTGGTGGTTGTGGAAAAATATGTACCTAGTCCGCCATATTGGAACGCCGTCTATCTTGAATTTTACTTTTTGACATAATCATCGTGTTTTACTAGTGTAGCCCTTTCATTTGATACCCATATTGAGGGGGTTAAGGAAAAATATGTAATCCGCCATTTTGTATCGGCGGCCATCTTAGATTTATAATGTTATTGATTTTATTATATTGCATTGTCATCTAAATTAAAGGTGTGTACCAAATTTCAGATCAATTTGACAACAGGAAGGTGCTTAAATTTCAATTTCTAATTTTGACCCAAATAAATAAACAAATAAATTCCGTACGGGTCGAGCTAAATAAAACCGTTTAAAAAAGGACGCGATTGACTATTTCACGCGACTGTTTGGAGTTATTTGAAGCTTATGCAGATGATTTTTTGAATCGTTTTGTTACTATGGACGAAACATGGGTTCATTACTGTACACCGGAAACAAAACAACAATCAAAACAGTGGAGAAGACCTGGTTCACCACCCCCTAAAAAGGCTAAGTCGATTTTGTCGGCAAATAAGGTGATGGCTTCAGTATTCTGGGACCCGAAAGGTGTGATTATGATTGATTATCTTGAAAGGGGTCAGACTATAAACTCTGATTACTACTGCACCTTACTACGTCGTTTACGAGAGGAAATAAAAGAAAAACGTCGAGGAATGCTCAGAAGAAAAGTCCTGTTTCATCAAGATAACGCCCGTGTTCACACGTCAGTACAGTCAATGGCTGGAATTCACAACTGTGGCTTTGAACTGTTACCGCATCCGCCGTATTCACCTGATCTGGCACCATCAGACTTCTTTCTATTCCCTAACCTAAAAAAGCACTTGGGAGGTCAAAGATTTTTGACAAACGACGAGGTCAAAGCAGCTGTAGACGCATATTTTGACTCTAAGGAAGAATAATTTTTTTTTAACGGTCTAAATGCTTGGAAGGGGAGGTGGCAAAAGTGTATTGAACTTGATGGTGATTATGTAGAAAAATAAAAATATAACTGATTTAGTATGTGTTTATTTTCTTGGTTAGGCCGAGTACTTTTCAATCCACCCTCGTAGAATACTGGTGGAAAAGACTTTCGGCGGAATGGAAGTGAATAAACCTTTATCTTAATTTTCATTAATAATCAGCCTGAGTGCCCACTTGCGAACTTTCTGTGAAAAAATTATTACGATATTTTATTATTAGTTATAAATATAAAAGTAATAACTTATAATCTGTCTTTGAATATTACTATTTATAATTTTGGTGTAATATTAACTACAATAAATATTCGATTTTTCCTTTTTATGAATCAAAAAGATTTAATGAAAACGAATAATTACATAAATTAAACTGTTTTTTTTAATCTTAGGTATTAGAACTCCTCAATCTTGTCTTAACAATTACTTAATAGCTGCCCAGCGGATGATCTTCTCAATTACAAAACAATTGCTACTGTTATTAGGATATTTAAAGTAATAATAATAAGAAATTAAAATATCAAGTGACAAAACAGCAGGTGTACGTCCCACGACTGAACTTCGGTGATAGGTCTGTTGTGTATGTTCTGTTATTTATAACTAGGTATAGCTTTAAGAGTTGGTATGGCTTACTAGTTATATTTATGTAAGTAATTTCATCATTATCATCATATCAGCCCGTACCAAGTCCACTCGCGAAAATAGCACAAACCTCACCAAAAGATTGCCACAAAACACGGTCCTCAGCCATCTACATCCATCGGCTTCCCGAAAAATAATTATTACAATAAAATTTACAAATTTTATCGGGTTTAATTTTAAATAAGTACTACACATTGTGTCGAGCTTTGTAGCACCCGTGCATGAAAATCTGCCACGCTGTCACATCCCCTAGGTGATCCCCTACGTAAGAGTTAAGAAAAGTGCCTAAGAAATCTCATGGCTTTCGATAAGTGAAAGAATAACAATTCAAGTACCAGATCGAAAATTGACAGATTAGTGACTAATAGGAGCGTCTACGGTACATCGTCTAATACTGCGATGACTAAGCGTGGTTACGGCAAATAGTCTTATCGTGGGAAAGGCCTCTTTCTATCCGAAAGCGGTATTTTACGTGAAATCTGTCTTAGGTATAGTGATGTGTCATTATATTAAGTGGTCAGTTTTAACCTCTTAGCAATTATTCTTCTTAAAAAAAGTTATAAATAAATTCAAATGCTAATTTATTTGTAACTTCTTTTTCTACGTAGTGGCTTGCTTGTCTGAATGTGAAATGCGTTAGAAGTAATTATAAATTAATCGATATATACTATTTAATAAACTGAGCTGTAATAATAATACATAATAATAAACAGAGTAAGTGTAAGTATGAATAATTAAAATTAACAGCGTAGGAAGCAGAGCCACTATGCTAGACATATTAACTATAGTAGTATAGCTTAGCGTAGTTATAGTAGTAAATATTAGCGTAGCTTCTATCGTAATTACATCTCGAGTACCCGTGAGTAGACTTAAATGTACAGTAGCAAATAAAATAAAATGACAATAATTGAAATGATAATGATTTCTTATATTTACGCGAATATTATACATTTAGTAGAACTAATTTTACGGATTTGATACGGTTTGAAATTATGGTAGTGATAGACTTTTATGATTTTTTTTTTTGATGAAGTGATGAAACGAGCAAAACGTTCATCCGATGGTAAGCGCAACGCCTGCCCACAACAAATGCTGTGTCACCCAGAACATTTCTGTGTGACACCACACTGCACCGTCACCTGGAGACATCAGTTCTTAAGTCTCATATGCCCAGTGATTACGCTAGCTCTGTGCCCTTCAAACCGAAACACAGTAATGTGTTCCGCACACTTCCACTTCACGGTAGAATAACTGGCCCTAGGGTGGTACTTACCTAGACGGATTCCTGCATAGGAATCCTACCACCAGTGAATGTCGATTACTGAGTTATTTGTTTTGTAAATGTGATCTTAAAATTATAAAAACATTTACAATTACTTATTAAGGATCTTTGAACTCTTAGCATATTTTATAGAATCAGTAAGTAGTTCAGGAAATAACTTTCTACTGCATTTTGAATTGCAATTAACTTGAGACATTATCAATTTAAGTGCTCTATTTAGTAAAAGTAGAGCAGAGCAAAGTGAACTAAGTTTGAATAATTTCCAGAGAACTATTAAACCATCAGCAGTTGCCCGAGTATTATCCGGTAGTCTACGAAATGTAAATTCAAATATTTTATCAAAACCCTCTGTGCAACATGGAGTTTATATTATTTTGTACATTTGTTTAGCTTGTTAATTAAACGTTGCTTCGGATGTTCATACCGAAAGTGTCTGTAAGCTAAATTCCTTTTCAAATACAAACAATAGTAGACGAAGCGGTAGCAATTAAGTGATTAACTACTTTTACTGGTGATAGGATTCCTATGCAGGAATCCATCTAGGTAGGTACCACCCCAGGGCCAGTTATTCTGCCGTGAAGCAGTAGTGTGCAAACATTACTGTGTTTCGGTTTGAAGGGTACTGAGAGCTAGCGTAAGCACTGGGCATATGAGACTTAAGAACTTTGTCTCTGGGTGACGGACGCATTGTGGTGTCACACTGTTCTGGGTGACACAGCATTTGTTATGGGCAGACGTTGCAATTACCATTAGGTGAACGTTTTGCTCGTTCCGTCACTTTTATTAAATAAGAAAAAAACTAGTTAAAATATAAGTTGTAATAAATTATAACAGACAATACATAAAATAATCAATTTAGACTATTTAAGCAAAAAAATTCACATATTCTGTTTATTTTATGTTCGTCAGAATAAGTGACTGGCCGAATTACAGTTCATGTTTATAATATACGCTTAATGTCGCCAACAGCCTAATCGTTTACGGTACTGACTGCGAAACATGATGTCGTAGAATCGAGTCCGCCAATCAACTATTGTCGTGAACTTTTAAGCTTCGTTGAAGTTGTTAGTAGGCCGATAGGTGTCCGGCAGAGTAATTATACTCTAGCAACTACCTCTTTTCCACCTGGGTGTTGCAAGAGGCGTAAGGTATTATACGGACAGCTTTTCTTCGTCCGGAATAATATGTAATGCTGTCATTATACTGTTCATGGGAACAGAATAGGGAGTATGCATTTTTTGGCTCTTACCAAAATGGCGGCAGTTGACTCACGGCACGTCACGTTTCGTTTTCTGCGATGACGAAAAGTGAGCTACGGTTGTGGTCTCTGCCTACCCCTATGGGAATATATAGGAAAAAAGGCGTGACTGAATGTATGTATGAAGTGGTTAACAGGAATATTATCGATGTTACTAGCATTAGCGTGTGGCAAACCACGTTGCTGTCATATTAGATTGAGTTAAAATCCTACTCCTCATTGCGTTTCCACCCTCATCCACCGCAAAGCATTTAAAAAAAAAACATAAATTACATTCTGTACAATAAAATATGTAACACCGCGGTAAAAAAAACTGTCAATAATTTTATCACTTTAAAATCCTATACTTATTTATGCATAATATTTTATATGGGGTTCTCATATTTATATGATAAGATACTTAAGATGTAGATAACTTTAAGTCTGAAAAAGGATTTGGAAAAGGTAATATACTACGATTCTTACCGAAACATTACAATACTATCCTCAGTTAAATATACCTTTTTTTGAGTCTTTGCTTTAAATTCATAATATACATGAATGTCAAAAATTTCAAAGTGAAATCAATAACTGAGAAGACGCAATTTTTCTTTGGGCGTTTTTCCATTGCTCGGCCTATCACCGATACGGTGACGGTGGCAGCATTAGATAGGGAAGTAAAAAGTTCTATGCAAGCATATTTCGGCTGGCCGGCGACGGCCCGGCTATGAATCAACCGGTGCCGTCATTGGTGCCGGCAACAGCAAGTTTCCCGCTTATCGTTGCCCTGGCAACACTGCACATGTATTGTGTAATTATGTAAATTGTAGCAGTGTGCGTGTGCGTGGTGCGTTGTGGCTGCACACGGTGAATTCGATGCAGGACCGGACCGTTGCCGGGCCTAGTGGAAAAACGCAACACCATCGCCGTACCACCGCCGGTCCGTGCAATGAAAAACCCCCATTTACGGCTCCTAATTACTGCTTACATAACACTTTTATGACATTAAAGGTAAAAGTAAAATTAAAGAATAGTCTTGTCTTTTCTAAGTTGTGGATTTGAGCATTATTTTTACAATGAAGCTTGTGGATTTTTCTTAATCTCTTAGAAAATAAATTGCTTCTGAGTTTTACAGGAATTATACGAGATTTAGCGCTTATTCCCGCGCTTTGAAGTCATAAAAACGATTTAACATTTGTCGTTTTAGAGTTTAAATCTGATTGGATTAAAATGCGAAAGCTTTTGGCAGAATATAACTTTCTTTACTTAAACGTCGCTCCTAGGAGATGTTAAAATATAAGTTTTAGAAGACTGACCACATATCATTATTTTTTTTTGTTTACTGATAGTTATATGCCTAAACAGAATATTTAATGTAATAAACCACCTCTTATTACCCGACTACCCCCGACGAAGGAAATGTTTTTCGAGTGTATGTAGTGTCTATTTTCTGGCACGCTCTGTAACCTAAACGGCTTGATAGAATTTAACATAAGGGGTGTCGTTATATTCGTCTTAGTTTTTTTAATATAGCGCTTGCGAATCAAAAAATAGAGGGAAATAAAAAATTATATTATTACAATATGGGTTTCTAACGAAAGCTAGTAAATAGCCAATAAAATTTTTGTATAAATATACCTATGTTATAATACTTTTATGCTATCATTTAGGCAGAAACTACAAAAATGTACGTTTAACGTTAGGACAGTACGTTAATTCTTTGTTGTACTTTAACCGTCCACAATCTACAAAGGAAAAAGATTATAGAACTTTATAATTTTTCTTTAGTTTTCACTACTTCTTCAGACTAATAAATATGTAGGTAATAAATTTTAATAGTATTACATTACTTCATTAAAAAATGCATTTTCATTTGTAACAGATCTTATGGTCGGACTATGTATACACTTGAATGAACAATTTTACTACTGAATAAGGCTAACTCTTTAATCCGTTTTGATCCTTTTTCCCATATAAAGTGTAGGCAGAGACCACTCACGTAGCCAACTTTTCACCTTCGCTGGAAACGAGATGGAACGGGTGGCGAATTACTTTGCGCCATTTTGGTACGAAGTCAAAAATTTCTTATTGCTTTGCGTTTCCCACGTGCAGTATAGTGACAGCTTTGCATATTATTGTGTTATTCTGCACAAATAAGAGACTGTCCGTACAATACCTTAGTTGCCTCTTACGACACCTCGGTAGTTAAGAGGTAGGTGCTATTCTACTCCGTGCCGGTCACCTATTGTTTAAAAGTATGACCTCTAAACGTTAACGTTTAACTTTAATTAGAATAAAAAGCAACAAAAAGTCAATAAATATTAAAACGGTTTAGAGCATATGTTAAAAGAAATAACAAATGTGATGAAATGAGAAAAATATAGTTCTAATAATAAAACGTAAAATGAAATGTTTATATAAGAGATAAAAGTAAATGGCGTAAGACATTGTAAAATAACGTACTCGTAGCAATAATGGCCACCCACTCGTGTCGTATGTATAAAGTTCAAATTGAATAGGAACTTTATTATAATTTTTTTGCAGTATTTCTTATGAGGTGTTTTAAACAAAATAACTATTAATCCCGTCTTAATCCTACCACCAGTATTATTTAAAAAAATTGTTCCTAGTGAATACTGATGAATTAATACAGGAATCCGTCTTGGTAGGTGCAAATGTGCAAACATTACTGTGTTTCGATTTGATGGACACTGTTAGCTAGTGTAATCACTGGGCATGTAAGACTTAAAACTGATGTCTCAAGGTAATGGGCGTAGTGTGGTATCACACAGAATCGTTCTGGGTGACACAGCATTTGCTATAGACAGACGTTGCACTTACCATCAAGTGAACGTTTTGCTCGTTTCGTTTTTTCACTTTATCCAATAAAAAAAACTAGTGCTTGCCTATGATCCCACCTGATGGTAAATGGCGATGTTGTCCTGAATGGTGAAATCACCATCTTAATAAAGCCGGTCGGGCCGTGTGGTGGCGGCTCGTTAAAAGAATCCTACCACTCCATCTCATCCAACCAATCTCGTAAAGGCGAGTAAGGAATTAAACTGCACTGTGCACCCAACAGCGCATGCTGGCGATGGGCTCACCACCTGTCACACCAAGTGCATTATATTGTTTTGGTGAAACGTGAATTGTGGCAGTCATCTGTTTTTGCAGTGAGTGCCCAGTCTCTGACTACCCCTTATGGGATACAGTCGTGATGTTATGTAATAAAAGCCTGTTCACTCTTTTCTTGTAGATACTAACTAATTTGCCGTGGTAGCTCAGAGGCTAGGCGCTCGCTTTAAATTTCATAGTACGCGAGTGACCTGGGTTCGATTCCCGGTGCCGGCACCACTAAGATTGTTAATTGCAATTTTAAGTGCTGATTTACCACGTGCTCGGCGGTGAAGGAAAACATCGTGAGGAAACCTGCATGTCTGAGGAATAAAAAATATTTCGAAGACATGTGAAGTCCGCCAACCCGCATTGGAGCAGCGTGGCGGATTCTTCCTAGCTCCAAAACCCCCTCAGAAATGAAAGGAGGCCTGTGCTCAGTAGTGGGACATTTATAGGCTGAAACTTTACTTTACTTTACTTTTTTACTAACTAATTATTTAGACACTTCGATACAAGTTATTGAAAAGTTAATGAACCGTTGTTTATATATGTATGACTAAATACACTACATGTTGATACTTAAATGTAAATTTGTTACGCTAATTAATATTCAGTAATAAAACGCCAGTGTACCGAATAGTCAACTTTGTCCAACACGGCGTGTCTCGACTTAATTAATTCGTTGGTTCAGTACTTCGTGGACGGCTACCGGGCCATCGCCGACGCCAGTGCTGTTAAGCTGTGAACTAAATTAGTGTATTTAAATATTTATCTAGAATTTAGCAGTAGTTTTGGCAAACGAAACATTTACATTGTATGCATATAATATATCATTCTTCAAAAAGTAACCCTAAATTATTCTCGATAATGTTCATAGAACAATTACGGAACAGTAAATGAAAAACAAATCACGAAATTGATAAGAAATAGGTTAGAAATTTCAAATATATCATCATTTCAGCATATCACTAGTCAATAGAACATAGGCCTCCACATAGATTTACACAAAAGTTTGTAGGTCTCATTTTGGAGGGTTTTGTCATAGTGGCCACGCTTGGCAGGGTTGGCACCCGTAGTTTATTTATACAGATGTTCCAGGAAGATGCTGCTCCTGGTTTTTATTTTCCCTTTGTCGACTTTTACGACACCCGCGGGATGTCAAGGTGGTAGATTCTCTTAAGCCGCCACCACACGGCATACACGTACTTAAAACTTGTAAAAAGTACAATAACCGCGTGTTCTAGCAGTCAACCTGAGTTCTATGACGCAGGTTCTGGGTTCGAATTCCAGTCATTAATTGTGCAAAAATACGAATTATTAATTTTCGGGTCTGGTTCTGTTGTGCCTGTGAAATGTTTGTCTGTGAAACGCATTCACGATACCGGAAAAATCCTAGTGTCTCCGCACATCGTTTAAAAATGTTCTATTTTCGTGAATAAACCTCACAGATATAAATGTTCAAAAAGTAAGAAATATTTCGAGGTAACGTCTGCGATCCTTAAAAAAATTAAAAGTAGGATGATTCAGCAAAAGAAGTCAAAAGACTGTTGATTATCTGTTAGTTTCAATTTACTCTTTTAAATTTTTGGTAGTACGTAACCAAATCATATTACGGTTTTCTGCGGTCTACTTGTGAAACGTCTCATACTCTTGAGAAGCTGAACTTCAGTTAAAGCCGGTTTCTACTAACAACGTATCCCTAGATATGCTAATATGATGATTACGAATTCCTAAAACGGGGCCAACTTTCTTTTTATATTTCTGATAATATTCCAATGCTGTACAAATCTATAAGACTCTTTCTAAGAAAAGAGGATTTGCTAAAATCAGCGCGCTTGGCAGGCATATTTACGGCTGTAACACCATGGAACTAGAATCTGAAACGCCCGCTATCGATCTGTTTATTTTCGGTCTGCCATTTTTGGAAATGATTATTCTGTTGCTCGATTCTTACGTCATGCAACGGATGTGACGGGGTACTCGATTTTCCTATACCTATGCAACATACAATATATTACAAATAGTAGGTACTCGTATAAAATGTATTTAATCGACAGTCGCATGTCGAAGTGGCCAGAGTGTCTGACTTCTGCGCCGCGGATCTTGGGTTCAAATTCAAGCCGCGGCCAAAATTTTTGTAACAAAACAAATTATTGGTTTTCTTGTTTGATTGTGTGGTGGGTGTCACCAGCCTAATCCTAGCTTACCTCTGATCTTATCCCATGTACGTTATGTCGGGCGCATCTTGATCAGGTCGTGATAGTGCCTTTTCGTTATCGGGTGCACTTATGGGACTATAATATTTCCTATTCTTTTCTCCTCTCCCTATCCGAAAGTTACCGCCAAAAACAGCAAAAAATATTTTATATTACAATTAGGACGTATATATTATACGTGTATTTATCTTCTTTTGTGAAAAAATTAAATAGAGAATATATATTATACTACAGGTCCAAAGAGGGTAAACATTTTGTTACCCATAAACGAAACTCCTACGTAACGAACTCACATATAAACGGAAATTGAATGGACCCGGTGGAAAAATTTAAGAGAATTATACTCGTATGTACGAAATGCGTGGTTGAGCTGAGTAGAGAACTAACCTCTGATGCTATATAATAATGTGTGAAGGCTTTGGACGTATATAAAGACTAATATTTTATTTAAATGAAAAGTATCAAAATGAAATTAAATATAAGAGTAACAGCCAGTACTAGGATTTTTGAAATAGTTAATCATTAAAAAAAATTAATGTTACATTCTTTATTGTAAATTAATTTACTATTGCGTTTGAACTGTCCTTAATTAATTTAAAACTACTGACTGTTTTGTCTTTTATTTCAGTATATTATTTATTGATTTCCTTAACACAAAATATAGCATTCCTATGCTCGGAACAGTCTATATAATTTCGGTGATGTAATTGCTGTTAGCCTTTTTGGCGTTTACAGCTTCATCGGATACTGTGCCTTACGGGCCGGGGGCCTCGGAACCTTCTAGGTGTAGTGCGTAGCGCAGTGCCAGATATTCTGCCATGAAGCAGTAGTGTGCAAACATTACCATTTCGATCTGAAGGACACTGGTAGCTAGTGTAATTACAGGGCATATAAGACCTAATAACTTATGTCTCAGTGAGACGAGCGCAGTGCTCACACAGCATTTGTGATATGTAGACGTTACAGTTACCATCAGAAGAACGATTTGCTCGTCTCGTCATTTAATTCTTTAAAGAAAAGGTTTTTATCATCTGTATCTAATTATTTATTTGTTTGATATAAATCAATCCTGTTTTAATTACGAGTTGCAAACCTACTGATAATTTTGATCTGGTATAATACATTTTTATTCTATCATATGTCGGTGCCAATGCAAATGATGTGCTATTCCCTATTGTCAAAATTTACGATACCCATTCCCCTGGTTAGAAAAGACGGACCAGAGGTTTCCTTTAGCGCCGTCACAACCGTAAGACTGTCAGTTATTAACTTGTTAAAGTATTTGTATACATTTCAAATTTCAATTACTTTTATTGTATGTTTCGCACTATAGTTCTGTTAGTTTTATTACTGTTTTAGCATTTTAGCGCTATTTGGGATGTCAATGTCAATTTTGGAATGAGACATAATCGTAACGAAATAAATTTTATTAGACAACGAAGTCGAGGTCAACTTAATAATTTAACAATTGTTAAGAAGGGATTGGAGGATTTGGATTATTAATTCAAGCTTTATCTTTACAAAATTATTTCCCAAAAGCGTAAATACTTAATAACTACGTGCGTAAAGCGCCAGGAAAAAAACTGAGTTAACTTCTCTTAACTTCCACGAACTTTTATTAGCTTTTTATTTTGTAGAAGATTAAGGAAAAGTTCTGCTACAACACTTCATTTGGAATATGCCAAATTTGTAGGTAACCAGGATTTTTTAAATAGATTATTAAATAGATATCTTGATACAAATTATCTCGGTATCTGTTTTTTTTTATGTAATTATATTTTGTTATGACCTAGTAATATTTTACGTTATTAATCTAATTTACAGCAGCATCCAACCGCATTAATACAGAAAGCACTAAATAAAGACTGAAAATGTTATGCAATGAATGTAAAATTTTAATTGACTTTCCGTACAGTTCACGGTGCTAAAAATATTTTCCAATAATAAAAGTGCCTTCAATATCTGCGCAACATTCAATCAATGAAAGCCGTTTATCTGCTAGACTTTTATGACTTGATCTCAAAAATATAACGACTATTTCTTATTACCGAAAATATCATACCTACTATGTATCAAACTGTATAATACAAAAATTTAATCACAAAGTTGTTAAACACTTATCTTTTCGAATTGGTATTATAAAATAATAAGACTAAGATATAATTTCGGTGATGTAATTGTTGTTAGCCTTTTTTACAGCTTCATCGGATACTAAGGCTAAGAATGTTAATTTGCTAAGATCCGCATGCAAAATTAAAAATGGTGTATTAGCTAGTTTTTGAAATTATTATAAACATGAGGCATTATCAAGTGATATAGACTCTACGACAGTCAGACGCCGAGTGTTTTGAGGTGAAACACGTGTCGTCGTCTCGACTTCAGTGGTTTTTATTGCCTAGTATAGTGTTGTAGTGGTGGAGGGTATCTGGGGCGGGTGCTGCTGGCGGTGTTAGTTTGCTAGTGCACGCTATTGAGGGTCGGCGGATCTTAGCAAATTAACCTTCTTAACTTTATTATAATGAATTTCCGAAAAGTAACGCTTGATTCTATTAACTATTATAAAATAATTTATTTAGGTTTACGTTTCAACAGAGCACCTATCAATATATTTCTATCTGAACAGGGCAAATGTTACTTTCAAACTGTGTGGTGCTTCCTCGTACGAATAGTTTTGAAGGGCTTTGCGGTCGATCGCGACAGGTCGGGTCGGTTGCGACAGGTCGGCGGTTCGATTATGATGGTCATAACTTTTTGCTTTGAAGTATACTAAACGAGAAGGGTAAAACGTAATTCCCTGAGCGCTGCCTTGTCGATTTGCCAGGTTAGGTAATGGTAAACTAAGGACTTACTTATAAGGATGGAATGTAGGTATTTTTAGATATAGTAGTATATTAGATTTTCTAGTATATTAGTGACTCATTTACTATTCATGATTTGATGTTCATTGAAAATTCTATCTGTTAAGAGACTAATGATTTAATTATCGGTATGAAAAATATTTGTTTAGCTTGTACCACAATGTTATATGTTATTAGACGGCAAATGCCTTATAAAATGTTAAAAAAAAGTAAAGTAACAGCCTATAAATGTCCCACTGCTGAGCACAGGCCTCCTCTCATTTCTGAGAGAGTTTTGGAGCTGGGAATAGTCCGCCAAATGTAATATGCAATATGTAGTATGTAATATTATTTAAAAATGACTTAATAAATTTGTCTAGCTAAATTGCTGATAAACATTTAAACATTTGTAACAGAATAGTTGTTAACGGATGTTCAAATCAAATTGAATTAAAAATAAAAATAATAATATTTGTACAAATATTAGAGGCGGGAAATAGTTGATTAATAAACATGTAATATTTACATGAACATTTTTCGCTTTTTTATTTGTAAATCATCATAAATGTAACGGCTTTAATTAAACCATAAGTGATTTATTTCCTATTTATATCACGTAATTTAATTATATGCTTTAGTTTCTAATTTAAGTTGTTAAATCATACCATTTCCTAAAATTTTCATCAAAAATGTCAAAGGTCTCTAAAATTTATCCAAATGACATTTAACATCAAAAGAATCAAACGATTCCAGCTTTCCTATTTGCGCTGAAAGTTACAAATTTATTTATTTTGTCTCAAAAAGTATGTATTCAAAATACAAGTGCGTTTAAGCAGCACTTGTATTTTACCAGTTTATAGCCATTTTAGGCTGTAAACTGGTAACAAAGTAAAATAGCAATTAATTATTTCATAGTTCGCGAGTGACCGGGTATCGAACCCAGGTCACTATCGTACTATGAAATTTGGGGCGAGTGCCCAGCCCCAGAGCTTCCGACGTCATCGTGAACAGACTCCAAAGGTTCACTTGCCTTACTATTGAAAGTATTCCAGACTCATATATCTTATTCGACTGGTATTATTCTATTTTCATCATCATCATTTTAGCCTATAACTTGTCCACTGCTGAACATAGGCCTCCGCCATAGATTGCGACATAAGTTTGTAGCAGTCATTTTGGGGGGTTTTTGCCATAGTTGCCACGCCTGATAGGCGGGTTGTCGAGCAGTATTTATTCAGATGTTCCAGGAAGATGCTGCTGCCCATTTCCTGGTTTTCACCAAGCCGCCAACACACTATGTTACGCTATTCGTAGTCGCTGATTCTCGGCAGCCAATTATTGTACTTAGTGAACTACGACCCGCACTCTTTGTTCACAGCCGCAGTAGTCTAATAAACTTCTATACAGAAATTTTTATCATTCTCACTGTGAGCCCGCGGTTGAACGTCAACGTCAGACTGAATTTTTCGTTCACACTATTATGTGAACGATGAATGCGGGTCGTAGTGACTACGTACTATAATTGGCCGCCGAGATTCAGCGACTACGCATAGCGTATTAGCGTATTGTCGGTTCAGTGTGAACGTAAAGTTGAGTGTGTATGGAAAAGCAGTAGATTGAGTAACGCTCGATCACAGTCGGCGGCTGAGATTACGTTTGGTGAACGCGACCTGACGCGATAGAAATTTATGTTTAGAAGTTTAGTAGGCTGCAACACTTATTCGTCAAAGGAGATCAATTTTCGAATGTCAATGGCTTTTATATTATTCGCAAACAATTTACTATGTACATAAAATGCTCTTTAGATTATTAAGCTGATGAGAGTACGTCACGCATACCCGGGCGTGTGGGTTTCTTTCTGTTTCCTTTCAACGCTCAGTACGTGGTAATTTGGCACTTAAAATATGTGTCGGAATTATTCTAAAAAAACACTATTCCCCAGACATGTATTTTTCCTGTGTCGTGGATGTATTCTACAGACATAAATTTCCAACGATTTGTCACATCCTTTCCAACAATCACAACTACGCGTGACCTGCCGAGCGGCGCGCAACAGTCGACAAGCACACAACGTACTCACCCGCGGTCCAGGGCGGTTTCCACCGCCCAGAGTTACACGCAAGTCGACAGTCCGAATAGAGGTCCGTACGCTCCTTCGGACAGTCATTAGATGACATTTTTTTTTAGATATTCGACCTCGTGACACACACGTCAGACGCGAGAGTGACCGAATGTAGACGTTAGTTAGGAGTGTGTTTATTTATTTATGTTTGGGACGAACCAAACTTGGCACGCGGGCCCTTGGCCCGCGAGCATAGCATCCGATGAAGCTGCAAAAGCCGAAAAGGCTAACAGTAATCACATCACCGAAAATATACGGTGTTGTATTGTGAATGATCTTGATGAAATACTAAGTCAAGTTACTACAAGTTACTTACAACTAAGTAAGTAATACGTCACCGTAAAATCATATTTAAAAAACAAAATTACTTAATATACAATGGTGATGATTATAATATCGTCCTCGCCAATTTTCAACTTCGGCAACAACTTCCAAATACTGTCGGCACTCACTCGCCCTATTACACTCGAGCTCAATGTAACGCTCATGTTACAATATCAAAGATAGGCGAGGATGCAGTGTCAAAGGAACGGGGACAAATACAACACAAGTGGATTCGAAAATCTACAACTTGTTTTTTTACACAAATGTTGGCTGGTATTCGAATCCAAGATCCTCGCCGGGTACAATGACCAACAGTCCATGCGGTCATCATGAACTCAATACCATTATACCATTATACTCGTATAATAACCATTATAGGACGAAAAAGTTTACAATTTCTCATAAAAAATATTCCCTTCGTATACATATATACTCTAACAGATTTGTATATAGTTTTCCTAGTTTTAGTAGGGAATTGAAAAGTTTGATATGTACGGTTATGACAAAAAAGCATTTACATATATTCAACCCTTTATTTATACGTCTCCAATTTGAATACGGGTATTCATCGAACAAAATAAACAATAATAAAAAAAAAATATTTTGATTGTATTTCAGAAGAGTTTGGCGATTTAACATACATACATACATACAGTCACGCCTTTTCACTAGTCGCCCTCGCGGGAAACGAGATGTGATGGGTGGCGATTTAAGAGATTCTTTTATTGAAAAAAAAAGATGAGACGAGCAAATCGCCCTGGTGGTAGGATTCCCATGCAGGAATCAGTCTAGGCAGATACCATATCCGAACCGTTATTCTGCCGTGAAGCAGTAGTATGCAAATATTACGGTATTTAAGTGAGAACCAGTGTAATAACTCGGCATATGAGACTTAAGAACTGATAACTCAGGGTGACGGGCGCAGTGTGGTGCCACACAGAAATGTTTTCGGTGACACAGCATTTGTTATAGGCAGACTTTCCACTTACAATTAGAGGAATGTTTTGCTCGTCTAGTCACTTTATGCTATAAAAATACCGCACACTGCGCTATGATACTCGTACAATGAAAATATAACACGGTAGTAAAATAAAAATAAGCTACGACAGTAGAGATTTCCGAAAAGGTTTTTGGAGCCGGGAAGAATCCGCACGCTGCTCCAGTGCGAGTTGGCGGAATGGTTCAATGGTCGTCGTCTCTACGTTGATCTGCCAAATATATTATTGCTTTATAATTAGTGGTAGCTCGGAGGCCGGGCGTTTGCCCGCTATCTCTGTGCCGAATTTCGTCAAGATTGGTTAAACGATGGCGCTGTGAAAACGTAACAAACTTACAGAGGAACAGTGAGACTTACTTTCGCATTTAAAATATTAGTATAGATGAATGAAGGTCGGAACTATTTTTATCGTCGAACGATTGCTGTAATCATTTCGTGACCTAGAAGGACCAACTCTTTCCTAGAGTTCTTATTGGGCTATTAAGCCGTCTGCTAGTTTGCATGCCACTAATTAGGCTTCCGACAGCTTACTATGATTTTACAAATCATATCAGAAACTAGGGTCTAACACACTTTCTCAGTCCGTGGATGTTCACAAGAATAAATTTTATCATTACTACTTAATACTTCGTCATCATCATTTCAGCCTATTTACTAGTCTACGGCTGAACACAAACCTCCGCCATAGGATAGCCACAAAAGCTTGTGGCAATTAGTCATTGTGGATTTTGCCATAGTTGCCACACGTAGCAGGCGGGTAGGCAACTGCAATTCATTGATTTAGATTCTCCAGGAATATGCTTTCACCCATCACCTGGTATTCATTTTCCCTCTGTCGACTTTTACGACACGCACGGGATGAGATGGGGTGATAGATTCTTTTCAGCCGCCACCACACTCGTGTATTGTAAAATTGTTAATTGCGTGAAAACGACTATTGCTTACACGATCGATGTGCCTATAAAACTACCAGAACCTTCTATTTCTAAAACTATGTTGTAAAAACCGGCAGAAGAAAAAGACTTTTGACGACCGCGTGGCCTAGGTTCAAATTCCAGCCAGAGTCAACATTCGCGCAAAATCACAAATCGTTTGTTTTCGGGTCTGGTGTTATGCATGTGTAATTTGTGTCTGTTAAAAGTACATGTCTGTTGTACGGTACAGGAGAAATCCTACTGTAGGGCTTCGTTTTTTTAAAGATTAAAATGCTTATAAATATCCTAACATCACTGGCACAGGCTCCTTTCATTTCTGATATAAGACCGCCATACTGCTATAGTGTGGACTTTACACGTCAAAAAACATTTTTCCTTACGCATTAATCGCAGATCACATGGTAAAATAATGATTAACGATTTAATTGGCACCGGAGCCGGGATCGAACCTATGTCGCTAACGTATTATGAAATTTAAGGCTAGCTTAGATGTAATGGCTTGAAAACAGGCTACTAAATCAAAACTCTCGAAGTGTTTTATTAAGTTAGTTAGTTTAGTTATTAATAAAATATGCCGATGATTAAAGTAAACATATTTACAGAAAAGTCCGTATATTCCTTGTTCATCTTCTTAATAAAAATAGAAATAAAGAGCCGTTGTAACTGGCCAGTCGCTCGCTTTAATGTTGCACAGTATGCGAATGACCTGAGCTCGATCCCCAGTACCGGCACCTCTAAAAATATTTGGTAATTATAAGAAGTACTTATTTATCACGTGCTGAGCGATGAAGGAATACATCGTGGGGAAACCGCGCATGTCTGAGGAATTAAAATATCTCCAGGACATGTAAAGCTCGCCAACCCGCATTGGAGCAGCGTGGTGGACTCTTCCTAGATCCAAAGCCCTCTCAAAAAATTAAAAGAAGCTTGTGCTCAGCAGTGGGACACTTATAGGCAAATAACGTTTAAATTTTTTTATTTGTAATTTTAATGTTAAGCAAGTCCCCCTATATACAAGTATATAGATCTAAAACGAACAATTATCCGAACCGATTTTAATGATTCTTTTTTATTAGAATTCATATTATTTTGGTCAAGTTCCGGTAATGGGATGCATGAGGAAATCATTTAACTCTGCTTCGATCTGCAGCGTCTGCTTTTGGTTAAATAATTATTAATCAAACCGTTTTATTTATCGAGAAATTCAAGTAAATAAAAGAATATAAAATAATAAGGTAAAAATCATTAAAAATTGTATTGTACAAAAGACTCGTCGAATAATTTTTTTGTATTTTATACTCCCAGAACTAAGATCAGATTTACGTATCCTACTTTGTATTCTAGTCGTGCTAAGCTTATCTAGATTCTAAAATTTTGAACAGACTTATGAGAAGAAATATTTGAGAAATATTAAAGATAAATGGTGGATATAAGGAAGTTTTATGCATTTAGAATTTTATAGTTAAGCTCAGTATTGAACTTGACTTTTCGTATTATATACTACACAATTATTTTATACAATAATTAAATAAATAAAAGTATGAATATATAAATTAAAGTATGATTTTTTCCCCTGGAACAATATAACTATAGGCCTTTCGGTGCAAGAGTGAATATGTGCTCTTAGGCTCACGTGTTAATAATCTTTGAGGGCTACGGTGTCTTACAGCAAATTGGATTCCAGAACAGATGAAGGACACATCTAAAATTTTATGCAATATTTTATTATATGTAATTCAATAATATCGCAAGTCGCTAAATATAATCGAATATATCACAAAAAATGAACGTACGTGAATCGCGGACGATAGGATTGATTTACTGCCAAAGAACGACACTTTTTTTTTGGAAAACCTCACCACTTTTAATGTTTCTTTTGTATCGTTGGTGCGTTTTAACATATATTGCAGCTTGAATTAAGTTATTTTTTTGTGTCTGGCATCAAAATGATTTTTTTTTGTTATATATAAATCCTTATTTTTGTTTTCACTTACATAAGCCGTGGTAGCTCAGGTGCCTGGTGCTCGCCTTTGATTTCATAGTAAGCGAGTAACCTGGGTTCGATCCCTGCCAGCACCTCTAATATTGTTCTACAATTTTAAGTGCTGATTTACCACGCGCTTAGCGGTGAAGGAAAACATCGTGAGGAAACCTGCATGTCCGAGGAATATTTCGATGACATGTGAAGTCCGCCAACCCGCATTGGAGCAGCATGGCGGATTCTTCCTAGCTCCAAAACTGTCTCAGAAATGAGAGGGTATTGTGTGGGGGGCCTGAGGCCTGTGCTCAGCAGTGGGACATTTATAGGCTGAACTTTACTTTTAACTTTTACATAAGTGGCACTTTTATTTGTTCTGCATTTGTTCTACGATTATAGAATATGAGCTTTGTTGATGAAAAAAATCGTAACTAATAAGTGTTAGAGTTTTAGAGTAACAACCATTACAATGATTATCGAGAAGGTAAATATTGTGGGGCTAATAACTATATCATATTCCATGACAAAAAATATTAAGAATTGTGATCCATTTCACATGTTTACATTTAAAACATACAAACTTTTACTTTGAGGTGGTGAGAAGTGAGGTTACATCCACTATAGTTATTTTTTTTAATTTAAGCATTAAATTAAGCTACCTTGTTAACTAAGCATTAACTGAATAAGTAAAGCTACTTAATTAGTATAACTTAATTTAGTAAGTAAAACTTAATGCTAGCAAAATCGAACCATCGTTAGCATAATTTCTACACAAGTCCAGGTTAACCGACATGTGTAATTAGTGTCAATTCGCTTTGTTAACTAAAGTTCTGATTCACGCAACTATGAGCATTCAGCGAAATGAACATCGTATTTCATTCTGTTATCTGATTACATGTGTAGTATGTCAAATAGGGCAGATATTTTAAACCGAATTCGATATGTATTATTTGGCTCAATTATGAAATGCTTTAGCATTTCCGTGACGTGTTGTTCTATACATATTACTGAAACACGTTATTCGTTTGTTTATAATTGGACAAATTATTAACAGCATTGGTCTTTGTTACTGTATTATTATATTACTAGTTTAATCGTATAGTGGATTCTGTTTTAGAATCTAAGTCGAATCCGATATTTGTACAGCATAAGAACAATTGGTTTATGAGTTTGTTTGTATTGTGACTGTAGCGTTCAATATTATTTTTGATTTATATTCTGTTAAAATTGATCAATAGTTTTAGTCGTTTTATTGCCAAATAAAAAAAATAACTTTACACGATGAAGATATCGGTAGTCTTAGAAATCTTAGATAAAAAGATGTGACTTAGTTTTTGCTAAAAGAGATAACGATTCCAAGCAACGCTGTTTTCATGCACTCAGGGAGACGCCTGGAGCGGTATGTGGGAATTGTGATAATTGAGGGCTCCCCGATAACCACCAAATATTCGAATTCACCGGATGTCAGTCCGTATTATTATGACCATTTCTATACGAGAAACGTCGTTATCATTGTTAATCTTTTTGTTTTATAAGAAACCTCTCTAAAATACGAAATAAATATCGCACAAGTACTTAAAAAATAAATTAAAATACCCGTAATTACGCCAACTGATTAACGAGCAGATACGCTAAAGCCGTTTCCCAAATAAAAAAGGTCGTTAAAGTCCAACAAAGTCATGAATTGTATTACTAAAAAAATGTTAATTATAATAGTTACATCAAATAGCTTTTAATATTAAGGGGAAGTTCCGTATGAGGGAAATAAAATTAATCAACTAAAGCAGAGCTATGCTGTATTACGTCCGGTCAGTCTAATCTGGGAAGTACCACGCTTAAAGAGAGTGCAATCGTAAAATAGCAGAATAACGCTGCTGCGTTTTGTTTGATGTCTGAAGAAACCGGAGATCCAGTAACTGGCAAGGAGGTATTTAATTATACTTCCCAGGGGGTGATAAAGCACTATCTTGGTTTTTTATTAAAGACTAGCGACCCGCCCCGGCTTCGCATGAGTGCAATTTACAAATGAAGAAAATGTGTGGTGCCTTTAGCAAAGGAATATTAAGTAGGTATTTTATAACATGTCTCTATCTCCAGAACAGTACAGTTTGACAAAACTAAACGTCATTTTAGTATTGAGATTTTAATACAAAAATACCATCCAAGTTTCCCTCTTTTCCGATTGATTTTCCAAAAATTTTCTTTCAGGGAAATATTGTCCTGATAATTACGAACACAATACAAATATTTAAGCCAAATCTGTCGATCGGTTCTCAAGTGATGATATTTCATACACAGATACAATCATGCCTTTCCCCTTATAAGGTGTGGGCCACAAACATAGTCGCAGCCGTTACACGCAGTGAAGAAAAAAATCTTACTCCCCATTGCGTTCCCACGAGCAGTATAGTGACAGCAGGCCTTAGTCGCCTCTTACGACGCCTCGGCATGAAAGGGGTATGTGCTATTTTACTCTCCCGGACACTTATCGGCTTATTTCATAAATGCGACTGTTGATTTTTATTTACTTTTTTTACGCATGTTAGAATGTGGTAGCGTAAGAAAATAATCGGGTACGATACTTACAGGATTATATCTTATGAATTAAGTAAGTGTCATGGCTTCCGATAGGTGGTTCCGATTGACAATCTCGAATAATGACAGACCGGTGACAGGCAGCAGCGTCTAGGCACGAGTCGTCTGGTACTACAGACATACAAACATACAGCCACGTAAGGGGTAGCCAGAGAACACACGCGTAGCCTATTTTTCGCCCCCGCGGGAAACGAGACGTTACGGGTGGCGAACCACAACGCCGCCATTTTGGTATAAAAGATTCTTACTCTCCATTGCGATCCCACGACCAGTACAGCATTTAATATTATGGTATTATTCTGCACGAGGCTGTCCATACAATACCTTAGCCGCCTCTTATGACACCTTGGTAGGAAAGTGGTAGGTGCTACTCTACTCCGCCGGACACCTATCGGCGTCTAGTACAGCTATCATAAATCCGCTAAGGGTGGTGATTACAGCAACTCCCTCTTTTGATGGGAGAGATCTACGTCTAGGAATGGATCAAACTGTTGTTACGCGTGGCCTAGTGGTGAGAGTACCTGACTACCACGCCGCGGGTCCAGTGTTCGAATCCCCGCCGGACACAAAATTTGTGCAAAAATACAAAGAATTTTTTGGGTCTGGTTGTTATGTTATTGTCCTTGTCTCTGGCAATGCATCCTAACCTACCTTTTATCGCATGAACGTTACATCAAGAACGGATAAGTTTTGACGCGTACACTTGCGGCACCATAATATCTCCCGCGCAGTTGATACCTTCCAACAGTATTCGGTAATTATTGGTGTGGTCGAAAATCGGCCAGAAGAACAACACGAAACGACAATGTAAATAGTTAATAGAATCAGGCGTTTTCTTTGCGGAAATCCAGTATATTAAAGTAGAGAAAGTTAATTTGTTAAGATCCGCATGCAAAATATAAAATGGTGTGTATTACCCAGTCTTGACGAGTACTGCCCCCTCAACAGCGTGCACAAGGAAAGCTATTTTTGGGCACTCTGTTGAAAGGAGGGCGGGCAGTGCTAGCAAATTAACTTTATTTCCTTTTGGACAATGTAAATGACAATAACATTGTGTTCCAGTATAATTAAATTTAACAATTTGTAACATTTAAACATTTTTTTTAAAGTAATTACTCTGTATAGTTTTGATTTGTCCATTTCCTATCTACAGCCTATTGACTCTTATTAGCGTGAACAGGTATTTTTGAAGCTAATCTTTTCAGTATCTTGAACCTAATCACAACTGGTGCTATAGTCGTAAAGAGTCGGCTTATTCTAAATTAACAATATTTTAGTGCAGACGGCAGCTCGATTATAAAAACATTACTGCGATAAAATTCTTTGATAAGACTCCCTTTGATTAGTGCTGAAATATAACGTTCATTTTTTATAATTTTTGGTAAGTTCTTCGTGTTTAAACACTAATGGTAATATAAGCTAGTACGGATTAAATAGTTTAAAATGAAAGTTTTCGTCGGCATGCTGTCGTTATTCTTCTTTCCTAAGAAATTAATTGTTAGCTGTTCGGTGCAGTATTTTGTACTCTGTTCTTTAAGAAAACGATGTCCCGCAGTGCACAATTTGTGTTTTAACACAAATGTTGCCCGGCAGAGATTCGAAGCCAGAACTGGTGGCGTAGAAGTCTACTTGAGGTGGTACACTGACCACTAGGTCACGCGGTCGACCGTATAGTACAATAAAAACAACATGTACGGACAAACAAATATCATAAAATGATTACGTACACGTGGTCTTTTGTGTAATAAATATTAATTACTATTTTATATTTATCTATACTGAATGAATTTATAATGTTCTTTAAAATAAAGCTTCTCTGCGTATCGGTAAACGTTCGGCTTTTGCTGCTTCTTAACAATACTATTTATTGGGGATTACTGCGTTTTTGAGAGGACATATACATACAAACAGACACGCATTTTCGCCATATGAGGGGTAGGCCACACACGTAGTCCACTTTTCGTCTCCGTGGGTAACAAGACGTGACGAGCGGCGAACCACGTCGCCGCCATTTCGTTTTGTTGTTGCATTCCCACAGGCAGTTTAGTGACAGCATTGAATGTGATGGTGAATGGTCCGTAGGAAAGAGATAGATGATACTCTACTCTGTCTGACACATATCGCCATAAAAAAATATTTATTGCATCTTATAAATTTCTCTGTACAGAAACATTCAACATTAATAGTTTGTAATTAACTCATAGTGATTAATTGACTTTCTAATAGCATTCTATTATTTTTCCGGCACTAGGCAAATCAACAGAATGTATTTCTAACGAATATAAATTACTGAGATATCACCAGCCATATTATTAGTGGTGGAGTGAATATACTACGAATATGGTTGACAGTAATTTATCAACAAGTAATTTCATTATAGTTCTGAGGTGTGAGGAAATACATAATTTAACGTCCTCTTAAAGGATCGTTTACTATAATATAATAATAATAATAATAATAGCATAAAGCAGAGTAACATAATTTTTGGGGCTTTGGAGCTGGGAAGAATCCGCATCGCTAATCCATTGCGAGTTGGCGAACTTGTCACATAGTCCTCAAAATATTTCTATTCCTAAGACATGTAGGATTTCTCACGATGTTTTCCTTCACCGTGGTAAATCAGCACTTAAAATTATAGACCAATTTTGGAGGTGCCGTTACTGAGGATCGAACTCGGGTCACTTGCGCACTGTGAAATTTAAGGCGAGCGCCCAGCCCACGAGCGATCACAAATCTCTTTAGCTTACTTTATGCAAAAAAAATCCAAAATCCCTTTAATTATCACTAAAAACGATGTATGTGACTTTTGTAGATATATTTATTTGGGTTTCAATAAAGCCTCTGTAAATACGAATACTTGAATTATGTTACAGAGCAACAACAATAAATACGAAAAGAAGCGAACCGAAAAATTAAAGTACCGATACATTCGCTTTTTTGGATTACATATTCGATTTAAACGGTTAGCATGTGGTTCGAATATTAAAATTGTTAAGTTCGTTAACTTCGTTTTAGTCTGTGATTGTTTTAAGAATTAGTCTTTTTAAAGTAGTCGTCTGTAGTTGATTGAAGAACACATTAATTTAATTTGTAGTTAAAATAGAATGTATATTTAGTAAAAAGGACTATCCCTATCCATAGGCATTAGTTATCGATTCTCGACTTGTTCGTATTCTCCACAAATTATATAGAAGCCATTCCGTTATCCTTTGTCATATTATATTCAGTGAAGTTATTGCCTAGAGCTTGCGTTATACTGGTGGTAGGTCCCTATGCAGGGATTCGCCTACGTAGGTGCCGACACATTGAGACATTAGTTCTTAAGTCTCATATGCACAGTGATTACGCTAGCTCTCAGTGCCCTACAAACCGAAACACAGTAATGTTCGCACACTGCTGCTTCACGGCAGAATAACTGGCTCTGGGTGGTACTTACTTAGACGGATTCCTGCATAGGAAGACTTTGTCGGTATTTACGAAAATATCAAAGGCATCCGCCTACTGTATGTCTTTCTACAGTGCCTTAGCAATAACAGTTCGACCCTTTTCGGTAATATTTAGTTGGCAGCGTGCGGCACCTTAAGACCATAGCATTAAGGGTTATAGCAAATTCATTATTAATCCCCGTTTTAATCAAAAATTCTAAAAATGGTCATTTATTGTTAAGCATCGTATAAATAGCTGTTTCCACTTAAATTTTGGTATTTATTTTAAAATACTAAACTCAATTTTATACTTGGTACATATAACTAATCGATTTCATATCGTCGCTTCAGTTAACGGAGCATATTGTGTAGGTAGCATAAGAATTTTGTTTACATCTGTATCGCGCCACTGAAAGAGTCTATCGTTTTATTGTCCGCTGCTTATAGGAATAAAAAAACGGGAATATATTATAGGAAGATATTAAGGGGAAAAGCAGGGAAAAACAACACAAAAAAAGGCGATACAATCAGGGCGAGAAAGGAAAATAATTAAAACAAGCCAATAATTACGGAAAAAAAATACAATACGTGATGTGCACATATTTACCCTACAGGTGTCTGCTGAGCAAACATTGACTTGATAAGATAAGATAAGATAAGATATTCATTTATTGTCAAAACTGTGTACAATTGATGTTACAAATGCATAAGATTTGGTATCAACAGTTAGTCCATTTCGGACGTACAATTTACAACAATGTATATATATGATGTTATAGAACAACACTATATTTGTGAATTATTCATAAGTAAGAGCAGGGTAATTGCTAAGTACAGAGTAGTTATAAGAAGAACAGACGTTATATACATTATATACAAATAAACATTATTTTGCAGTCATCTTTTATAGTATACTAGCTTCACGCGCCCTTTTCGCTGAGCGTAATGTGTCCAGCATGTGATACTAATTTAGGAGTAAATGTTCGTAAAATCTGTTTTTAGTGGGTGTTTATGTCGGGAAAATTAAAATGTATGCCAAATTTCAAGTTAATAGGTCTTGTAATCTCGGAGATATCGTAATTTAGTGGTAAATCTTTTGTATACAGATATTTTTTATCGAAAGTGACGAAATGAGCAAAACTTTCATCTGCTGGTAAGTGCAAAATCTGCTCGTAACAAAACCTCTGTCACCCAGAACATTTCTGTGAACAACTCACTGCGCCCGTCACTCTGAGACATCACTTCTTAAGTCTCATATGCCAGTGATTACGCAAGCTATCAGTGCACATCAAACCGAAACAAATTAATGTTTGCACACTACTCTCCTTCACGGCACTTGCATTGATTTGTATCATAACAATAATTTAAGTCGAACTACATTTTATACAGCATATTTTCACATAAATTTATTTAAAAAAATCTAACAATTGATAATACCACGAATACGGCAAAAAATTACTACGACCTCAGTTCGTTCGTCCAGTAAACAAGACGGCACTTTAAAAAGTAAACATCAATAAACTCTGCTTCAGTCGAAAAATGAGATGCTTTTGCAAAGGTTTTCATCCATTTAGTTGTTATTTTTACATTTCAAATGTCTGTTTCTTTTGATTTTTTATTGGTGAATGAGACAATGAAAACAATAAACAGTCCCTGTTTTTAATTTATTAAATTAACAAATAAAATATTTTAATTCATGATAAATTTCGATAAAAAAAGTATTTCATTCATGGGCTTAATCAGTCTGAACACCTATGGGTATGCCTTAAGCGTAATTATATGCTAGGGATGTGGGTTAGAGCGTCACGTACTCAACAGAGAAAGAAAGCATCGTGAGGAAATCTGCAAGTCTGAAAATCAAAAAATTCTTGGTCGAAAATCAGCCAAGAGAACGTCATCGTCTAATATTTAAGACAAAATAATAACTTAGAATTTATGTTCTTGATAAATATACAAACGTACTGAGTTCACTTAAACATATTAGTTTATATTTCTACAGTACCTATTTGTATTGCTTTGTGTACTTGTTTTCAGTCTCGATTTACGTAAACTTGTGGCATAAGTTATTTGCATGTATGCTTTGGAAGGCAGGTGGTGTTAAAGTTTTAACTCACTCATTAATTCTAGCATGACGAGCGTTTTCAAGTCAAGGTTACTATTCTCATTAAAGTAATTGTAATAAAATTAATGTCATAAGTTATGAAATTTGTAATAGTAATAAATAATCTTTGGAATTCCATCAAGAGGTCACAATTACAAATATTAACATGTATAAATTCCTAAAAAAATTATTACTAAGTATATTTAAAGGGCATATTTTTTAGACAGAAACGAATACATTTATTTACGGTCTAATCACAATAGATACGAAACTAAACAAGAAATAGGAAAAAAAATGGAATTACACATAACATAAAATAATATATAAAATGAGTCTGTGTAGCAGCATAAAACCGTGAAATGGACAGGACTCAGCAAAAATCGAGATACAGAGACTTAAACTTTAGTGCATAACACTTATTATTACTACAAAAATGTGTATAAACAGAACGGGTGCAATTGTTAATCACAATTTCATTTATCAAGATTATATTGTCACAAAGTATGGTCTTGCATCCATCGACATTAAGCTGCTTAATCTAGTGAGGGTTCATCCTACACTGCATTTGCCAGAACGGGATTGCCATTCAAAAATGTTTCTTTACCAACAGATTTGCTGCGGATATCTTGATTACAAACTCAATCTAAACAAATAGAACACCGAGCATAGCCCATTCCTTAGCTCGCTGAGTAATTTTCTTACGGATTGTAAAGAAACATCACAGGAATGAATAAGTGCAACCATAAAGGTTTTGGCAAAACTGTTTTAGAATTTATTCGAATTATGTTTATATTATGTTTAAGTTTCATGTTGCGGTTAAGGCCATCTTATTATTCTTATTTAAGAAAGGGTGTAATCGACCAACTACAAAAGCCTATCGGTTCCTTACGCGGTTGAAGTGTGGACCGAAGGTGAATTTCGAATCGAGAAGGACACCTGAGTATTTGACAGTCTTTACCCAGGGGATTACTACTGCATGCTACGTTGAGAACCGCGATCCTCCATTTCCCGAAACAGTTCCCTAGGGTTCGGGCTTCGGATTGGAGGCGCTTACAGAAAGTGTTCGTATTAAGTTCAGACACGTCGACGTTGCTATAGAGAATGTATAGCAAGGGACCAAGGACTGAACCTTGAGGTACACTTTCGCGGTATTTGTATAAATTTTATATTTTGTATAAAATATACGACGACCGCGTGTCCTAGTGGTCAGAGTACCTGACTTCTACGCCGCGGGTCCTGGGTTCGAATCCCAGCCGGAGCCAACATTTGTGCTAAAACACAAATTGTTGGTTTTCGGGTCTGGTTGTGTTGTGTTTGTCTCCGTGTTTCTGACCCTGCATCCTAGCCTACCTTCGATCTTATCGCATAAGCGTTACATCGGGCGCGGGTGGGTTGGGACGAGTGAGTGTCTCTGTACACTTGTGGCACTATAATATCTACTGCGCAGTTGATGGCTCTCGACATTCGGATTCGGAAGTTGTCGCCGTGGTCGAAATCGGCTAGGGGAACATCATCATCATGAAAACATGTAATAGTACGATATACTAGAGCTATTTCTAAATCTAGCAGAAGTTTAAAAATCTTAGTTGACACGAGCCGCAGCGGTGCAGCGCAATTTTTTAGATGAGTTTTGCATCCACTCCATTTTCTTAACGGATTATAATGAATTTCTTTTTTATTTCAAGTTGGCGCTAAAGTTCCTTATTCAAAATCAGTTCAAATATTTCTTGCCATTTAAATTAAATAATCTTTTCATTATCATCATCATCATTTCAGCCTATCACTAGTTCACTGCTGAACATAGGCCTCACCCATAGATTGTCCCAATGTTGTAGTTATTATTTGCCACATGTTGCCACGCTTGGTAGGCGGGTTGACAACTGCCGTTTATTTATTCAGATGTTCCAGGAAGATGCTGCTGCGCATCTTCTGATTTTTTTTCCCCACTATCGACTTTTACGATACCCACGGTATGAGATGGTGTGGTAGATTCTCTTAAACCGCCACCACACGGCAATTGTTATATCCACATGTATCTTTACATGTATTTTTCGTTTTTGTAATCTGTATTCTATAAGAGGTAGTATAGTCTGTTCTCTTAAAAAGGTTGTGTGCTGTTCGTGTGATTATCATAAAGTTATCAGAAAGTATTTTTTATAACTACTTAATAATTGTTAATTAATAAAAGCATTGTTGGTCGCGTGCCTGAGTAGACAAAGTATCTGCTCGATGATTCCTCGGTTTGACACCCAGCTAAAAGTCATATTTGCGCAATACGATAATTACACATATAATTTTCAAGTCCAGTTGTATTGTGACTGCGTCATATCCCTGGCACTGCATTATATCCTTCCTCTGATGATACCGTATAAGCATTAGATCGGAAATGGGAAGGTGAAAACGGATGAGTGGTTTTTATTTGCAACACTAATTCATATATTACGTGCAAATAATAATCTTCTTTTTACTAACTGAAATACCTAAAAATCGATCGATTCCATTTTGTATATTGTTGAAATGATGGCAAATTAAAACAATACGTAATATAAAAATCTGTTTATTTCATTCCTATTACAATACAAATAAAAAAAAGAGGTACATAGCTCAGCCGAATACCCCATTTAATGCCACTACGAAACAAATAAGATTATTTTAAAGATAAAGGATACGCGATAAATCTCGTTGAAGTAAAGATTGCAATGATTTCCCAAGTGTCCATTGTTTTATGAAACGTTTTCCACATTACTACTAATAATACTAATATATTATACGAAATGAGCTAGAAACTGATTTGACATGGCGGCATAGTATGTTATTTTTATAATATAAAAGTGCGATTGAAGCATTGATTTTCTTTATTTATTGTATATACTCGTGTGTGCTCAGGGCTAGCAGCGTGGCGGACTCTACCCGGCTGTCTTAAATCATTGTTACGACTAGTGTTTTATGTTAGACTAGCCGATCACATGATTGCCCCGTAGGAAACAGTTTTTTTTTATTCAATATAGATCTAAAATAGATAGATCATAATACTTATTGAACGTCATTTTTTTTTAAACTACACTGGTTCGCAAAGAACGTCGCTTACCTTATCATTAACAGTTCAGTCCTTCTCGGTGATGTTCAGTTGATTATGCAGCACCGTGCAGCTGCTTATGCCCATAGTGGCAAGTATTGCCCAAGTTAAGCTTATGCCCTTAGAGCAAATTTATATTTATATCTCCTGCTTCATTTAGATATCTTGCAGGGTAGATATCTTAATGGACTTACTTCCACGAAAAATAAGTATTTTATTATCTATTTTAATCCCTAACATTTTCAAAAAATTTCAAAAATTAAAAACACGTAATTTATACTTAGGCATCTTAAATAGCAGTAGCATTTTTTTTACTTTTATATAGATGTATGGGAATCACAAACTTTTTGGCACAGTCACCGTTACATCCTGTGCCAAAATCTAAGGGGGCGGAATGTTGGTATAACGATGCGCCCTATCCTCCGCGATTTAAGCGGGGCCGTTGATGCGGCAGTGGTGTGGCCGCGGAGGGAGAGGAGTGACGGATTATGCTCAACGTATTTACGTTGCGTCGCTCTCTCTACTCTGCGCGATTGAAGTATGGTCCAGACCAGACCAGATGCGCCGCTGGGGCCGAAAAGTTGGTTGGTGGTTTAATCACCTTTGTTTAATCATAGCATCACGGTTTTGGTCGGTGCAAGTCCAACATAACATGCCCTTGCCCTGCGGGGGCGGGTATTCATGAGGCGTTTCCCCATGGAAAAAAAAGTTGAATTGGCTGGGAGTCAAACCCATGATTCAGTAGCTAACCAATAAGACGCAATCGATATAAAGAACAAATATAAAAAAAAATGTATTTTAAAAGGGTAAAAAGTTGTGATGCATGGCGTAGATGGATTACAAAAATAGCTACACATGATTAAAGCCAGTGAACTTCTTATTTAAATCATTATATACTAGCGATCCGTCGCGGCTTCGCACGGGTAGATAGATATTAGAAAGATAAATTAATACTTTATTTGGACAAATAGAACAACAACAATCACTAACATTTTTTGTAGCGACTATGCTCATCGGCGGCCCTGCAGCTGGACAGGTAAGATTTAGTTACCAAAATAATGTTTTATTTATGGGACCATTAGCCATGAAAGTTTAGTGGCTCAAAGCTTCCTTGTAAACAATATTTGATTTCGTGTTAGCAAAATAAAACGACCGGTCTCGACCATTGCGCTAAGGGAGCCGCGCACCTCGATGATGCCCAATTCGCAGGTGGCGCGGCGTTCGAGACCGCGGCCGCTGTTTTTAAAATATCATATAATAAGAAATGTATATATATATAATATATATATATATTATATTTAAATGAAATTACAAACTACTATTCAATTGTTTCTAGTTTCCAAAAAATAAAATGAGTAGTTAAGTAATTAATAGGACTTAGTCTAATAGCGCGTAGCGCCGGCGAGCGTATGACTGTTCGCTCACACCGCAGTTCAGTACATACAGCAGATATTTCTTACTTTTAGCATTTTTATACCCATCGTAACTTTTAAACGACAGATCCGATTCGAATAATTTAAATAGAAATTTACATGTACATAATCAACCTTGAATATAAAACTATTTAGTAGGATAAGGATTAATATTATGATACGAATGTCATCATCTTTCGATTCTACCCGTGTTTTGATAGGCTAATTTGAACAAAAAGCGGTATAATACTAGTTAGACATTTAGCCTCGCGGACTTTTTCGTGAGTAATGATGAGTACTATGAAAATGTAGTACATTATTTTATTTATCATCAATAGTTTTTGCAGCGTACGCCAAATAATTACCTTTTTTAGTTAATTTTTGATACCTTGAGTTACATCATAGCAATTTTCGTAGGGTTCTCAGTTTTTTTTATATTAAATTAAATATAACTCATGTTAAACGCTGATAATGTAGCTGTATATAGGTGAAAGAATTTTTAAAAACGGTTCAGTAGTTTTTGAGTTTATTCATTACAACCAAACATATAAAAAATCAAATCTTTTCACTTTATAACATTAGTTTAGATTTAGATAATTGTACCTAAAGTTAAGTTATGAGCATGCTCTTTTATACATTTACGTAATTCTTATTGCAGTAAATCTCAAAAGAGAAGTCGACTTTAAAGAAGGGCCATTCACTGAGTGTTGCTTTTAGAGAGTTTTTATTAAGCTACTTGGCGTGATTATTTAGCTAAGTGACGTCACTGCTGTGGAATTAATTAACTAAGAAAGCCGTAAATCTTCGTTAGCATACGAAGAAGTAACAATTTTACGCCTGTTTAATACGAAAGCAAACAAAAATCTACATGGTTGTTACATTAGCTTACGCGATGCTCTTTTAAAACTTTCTATGCCTATAACTTCAGGTTTAGAAGTTGATGTTTAAATAATTTCTCAGCGCGGTAGCTTAGAGGTGGACCGAGCCCTTACATTTCATAGTGACCTGACTTCGACCCCCAGTGCCGACATCTCGAAAATTATTCTGCAGTTTTAAGTGCTGTTTTACTAGGTACACAGCGGCGAAGGAAAACATCGTGGGGAAACCGGAATGCCTGAGAAATTAACATATTTAGAGGAGATATTACTAATTGAATCAGAGTGGCGAATTCATCTCGCCTCCAAAACTCTCTGATATCTCATATCTTATATCCCTCACACCCCTAGTATGGTTTCTGCCGTGAAAGGAAATAAGTGTAGCCGTGTAACTGTGAGCACAATCAAGAAAAAATAACGACTATTAGTATATGTATACATACATACAGTCACACCTTATTAATCTAGTTAAGGGGTAGGCAGAGGCCATTCACGTCCACTTATCACCTTACATGGTGTCGAACCACGTCGCCGCCATTTTAGTACGACTTAAAAAACTTCTTACTCCCCATTGCGTCCCAACGAGCAGTATGGTGATAACAATTGCATGTAATGGTGTTATTCTGCACGAATAAAGGCTGTCCATACAATGCCTTAGTCGCCTCTTACGACACCTCGGTAGGAAAGAGGTAGGTGCTATTCTGCTCTTCAGTACACCAATCTGCTACTATTAGTATACTAATACTGATATTGGTATTTTAATTATTGGAACAAAGTAGCGAGACGAGCAAGTCATTAACTTTTCTATAGGAGAAATAGACGAAACGAGCAAAACGTTCACCTGATGGCAAGTGCAAGGTCTGCCCAGAACAATATGCTATGTACATCCACAACATTTTTTGTGGTTACACACTGCGCCCGTCTACCTAAGACATGATCTCATATGCAAATTAACCAGATCTCAGTGCCTTGCAGATTGAAACACAGTAAAGTTTGCATACTATTGCTTCACGGCAGAATAATTGGTCCTGCGGTGATACCTAGAGGGATTCCTACAAAGGAATCCTACCACCACTTGGGTGTAAATGCCTCGCCTGCCCATAACAGTTGCGGTGGGACGCTAACTGCATTGAAAAGTTATGTGTAGTGCCGCACTATGCTACCATAATCATATTACTTTATGTGGTCTTCAAACCGAAACACAGTGGTGTTTGCACAGTACTACTTGACAGCCGAATTAATGGACACTCCCAGCATATGAATCTTATTAAAATGATTGACATCTTTTTTATGACTTTTCCAATTTTTGTTGTCTATTTTTGTAATTTTATAAGTATTAGCAGTCACGTAATATTAAATGTTGTACACGTCTGTTATGGCTGCACATTTCAAGATAATGTATTATATTGTCTGTGGTCTATTTTCGACATGTTTGTCGTTGGTGCGTCTGATTACAAATTAATACATCCCTAGAATAACAGTTTATGTCCGTTATTCATTACAGCTGAGAACTCGGTTTTTTGATTAAAAAAAACTATCATATTAATAATTTCTGATATTAACGCGAATATTATACATTTAGTAAAACTAATTTTGCGGATTTTATCGCTTTTTTTGTGTATGTGTGAAGCAAATAGCCCTATGGCTTTAATTGCGTCATCGGAAGCGACTCGCGAGCAGATGGCCCGCGAGTAAGAAGAACAACGTCGCTGCTGAATAGAGAGCTAACGCCCGCTGCTCCGCTGGTCACCGACCCCTGAAAACGAATAAAATAGTATCCGACTAACTAGGGGGGCTCGAAGTCATCCAATGGCCCCTCTGAAGGTTGTACGAACCTCGGCTTGAATCATTATCGAATGGGATATTATTTATTCTATATATACATTACAATATACAATACAATACAAACAATAACTAATTAAAATCTAAAAAGCAAACGGTCTTTGTACTCGAATGAATCGAGCAGACCGTGAACCTAAGACCACTGCACTCGCCGGCGAGAGCGGTGTGCCGCTGTTTTAGCGGGTGCGTGTATGTGAACGCGAGTGGGATTTTATCGCGTTTAATTTTGAACTATTTATAACCCGACGCGACGGTAGGAAGGTTTGATGCATATTTCGCGTGTCATATAATATTACTAAAATCCAACATGGCCTAAAATGCAATTTTAATGGTAGTTCTTTTAGTAAGCCGTGAATTAGTTTTTTTTCAGCTTAAATTGTTTATTGAGGTTCATGATATACAATAAAATAAACTAACAGCCTATAATTGACCCACTGCTTAGCACAGGCTTCTCATTTCTGAGAGGGTTTTGGAGCCGATAAGAGTCCGCCACGCTACTTAAGTGTTTGTTGACTTCATCATCATCACCATCATTTCAGCCTATCACTAGCCCACATTTGGGGGGAGGGGGTGGTTGCGATAGTTTCCACGCTTGGCAGACGGGTTGGCAACTTCAGTTTATTTATTACGATGTTCCAGGAAGGTGCTGCTGCCCCTCTCCTGGTTTTCATTTTCCCTCTGTCGAATTTTACGACACCCACGCGATGAGATGGGGCGGTAGATTCTCTTAGCCGCCACCACATGGCAAATTCATATCCTCGAAATATTATTTATTTCTCGGACTTGCCGGTTTCCTAATTATGTTTTCCTTCACCGCTGAGCACGTTGTAAATCGGCACTTATTGTAGCCTGGCACCGGGGATCGAACTTAGAACACTCTGTATTATAAAATTTAAGTCAAGCGCCCGGCCACTGGGCTATTAATACTTACTTTTAAAACTAAAACGACTATCGACGTATAATTCTACTTTATTGGTCTTGTACTAAAAATGCGACTTTTATTTTCTCGGCGACTCGTTTTACCAAAATGAAAATAAAAGTAGCATTAAAAAGCAAATGTAAAATGCCGTTGACTATTCGTCCATAAATTATTTTATAATAAAATTTTACGGATGAAACCTAAATGTGGTTTTGTAGTTATTGTAATTCATACTAATAATATAAATGCGAAAGTAATACTTTCTGTCCCTTTGTCTGTTTGCTACCTTTTCACGGTTCCACCGCTGAACCGATCTTGAAGAAATATGTGTGACACAGCATTTGTTATGGGCAGACGTTACCCTTACCATCAGGTGAGCGTTTTGCTCGTTTCATCACTTTATGGAATAAAAAAAAATATGGCACAGAGATAGCTTGCATTCTGGAGACGGTTATAGGATACTTTTTATCCCGAAAAATTAAGGAAAGGAAACGAAACATAATTCCATGCGGACGAAGTCGCGGGCATCAGCTAGTAATGTATAATTATAGGACCTCTAGTCAGTCTTATAACCAAAAACGCTATGTGTTATTTAACAATTTAATTGTGTATGCCGGGTGCTTACACTCATTATAATATTTTGAACTTAACATGTTCTCGAAATATTTTATTATATTACAGACACATGACATACATGAACACATGGTAAACCAACATTCAATCCTGTAATTAGGAATTTGAGCCTTGCCGGGGATCGAATCTTGGTCATTCGCGTATTATGAAATTTATGGCGCGCGCAAGGCCCAAGAGCCTTGGCTCAAGAGCTCTCATCGTTTACTTATAGTATTCACGCATCTTGCTTTCTGGAACGAATATTAAATAATATTTCTATTATCTTTAATATGTAATAAATAATATCATAATATTTTAGATTAACAATAGACGATATAGATAATATTAACTTTCTTTATCATTTTCAGCGCACAAAAAGAAAACAGAAACGTGTGTCACCTCCACGGTAAGTGGATTTGACGTTGTCATTATTGTAGAAAAATACATATTATTTAATATTTGTAGCATAATGTAAAAAGTTATGTAGAGGATAATAAACTAAGATAAGATTGATTATATTTGCTTGCGATGTTTGATATATAGTAAACGTTATAAGTTTCACTATAGAAGTTTTTCATTCATCAAATAATTACTCACAAAACAACGAATTAGTGTGCGTTCTTGCATGCAACTACAAAAACAATACGAGTTCCAGCCAAAGTCAACATTTGCGTATTACACCATGTGATGGCAGCTTAAGAGAATCTGCCACCTCATCTGATCCAGTGGGTGTCGTAAAAGTCGACAGAGGAAAACAAATACCTGAAGCCCATCTCCTCCAGAAGCATCTCCAGTAGCATCTTCCTGAAATATCTGAATAAATAAACTGCGGTTGCCAACCCGCCTGCCAAGCGTGACAACTATGGTAAAATTCCCCCACAATTAGAGCTACAAACTTTTATGGCAATCTATGGGGAAGGGCAATGTTCAGCAGTGGATTAGTGATATGCTGAAATGATGATGATGATGACACGAATTGTTGATTTTTTTGCCTTGTATCGGACACTCAAACCGTTCCTCCGATTTAATACGTATTCACATTATATAAAAAAACAGCGAGTTATTGAATTTGTTACCTTTCGTATCTCAGTGAGGGTGATAAACCAGTAAATAGTTCACGTGATGGTAAAAAGGTCCGTCCCCGATGAAGAACCAAGATGTAAGTGCTCTGTCACTCCTGTGAATTAAATGGAATGCATCTTTGTCAGTAATGGAATCTTGGGCTCTTTTCACTCTCCATACAAGTCAGTCCAGTTTGGTACTACTCAAGTCTCCCCATTTATGTGCTACGAACTAGTATCAGCGACGTGATTTTATCCCGTATTTCTTCTGACAACTACGCAACTACAATAACGACTACGTATCTTTAAAGTTACGCCATTCACAGGATGATAACGTTGTAGTTAAAATCGACGACGACTACACAATTGTTACTATTACATTCGGATTTTCGATTATAGCGCGGCGGTAAAAAGTTACATTTGCACAGTTTTTTACCATTTTTATTTGTATGACTTTTAATATTCGGTGTTCGATGTGGAGTTTATACGAGTATCTTTAAAATGCGTCTACGAGGAGACAATCTTGTGGAGTGTTTTATTTTAAAAAATCAGCGGTAGATTTGTGGTGAAATCGTAGTGATAAACCTAACCTAACTTTGTTTTAGCTCTTCGAAAAATTTTCCTTTGTCTTTTATTATGTCTACATGACTTGTGAATTTAGAGTGCTCGTTAGTTAGCCTAAATTGAGTTACTTCAATAGCTCATGTTGCCCGAGTATTACATTGTATAAATATACGAGTACAATGTAAATACAAGTATATACTCCTAAAATGTAATATCAAATTTATTGTATCAAAAGCCGAATAAATTACTAGAATACGATACGATACGATTCGGATGGAACCGTAGCCTCCATAAAAAATGTTCGACCACGTGACCTGCTAGTCAGAGTATTTGACCTACTACGACGCGGATCCTGGATTCGAATCGGAGCCAGACTCCGCAATAGTACGAAAATTTAAATTGTTGGTTTTGTAGTTAAATGTACTCCCGATCTTATCGCAGGAATGCTAAATCGGAAGCGGGTAGGTTAAGAAGAGTGAATGGCACTATGTTCGCGATCTTATGTGTAGTAACCTAAAAATAGGGATTCTTACGTTTTTTTTAATAGGAGAGGGGGCAAACGAGCAAGCGGCTCACCTGATGGTAAGTGATCACCGCCGCCCATGAACATCCGCAATTCGGCAATCGGGCAATTCCGAATGAGTTGCCGGCCTTTGAGGAAGGAGTAGGCCAATTCCACAAAGTGGTTGTGCGTGAAAGAAAATTTCTGGTAAAGCACACAGTGTCGATGAAATTTTGTTGTGTGCTAAAATGTACGATGGTAGAATTTAGCAGCAGGAATTAATCCGAACAACTCCTCCAAACTCTCCCCATGATAAACACGGTAGAAAATACAAAGAGATGCAACGTCTCTTCGCAAAGCCAGTGAATCGAGCTGATAAGAAAGAACTCGGTCGTCGACGATTAGAGCCGGCCGGCCAATTTAGGCCTTCTCCTTTCAGGTGACCGCCGAACCCCTTCCAGGTGACCGTCGAACATAACGTCACTCGATATGTCAACGCCAAAGATTCCGATACTAGCCTAGGCAGTGAAGGGAGGATTATCAAAGCGAGTTCTGAGTTCTGTTCGAATTCTGAAAGTAAACGTAAGCTAGACGTAACGTAGCTGTAGAAGAAATAATTGTCTTACTCTATGGACTTTTGTTATGGCAAATAGTTAATTTATTGTTGGCAATCGTATCGTGCCTAAGCACGCCTCGTTGTGCACGGCGTAGCAGTTTGAAATTGTCATTGCTACCGCAGATAATGATGCAGTAACATAAGATCGATGATACCAGTGCCTAGTGTGAGTGCAACACTAACCAAACCCGATAAGCAACAATATAAGTTTTTGCATAAATGTTTACTCCGGCTGGGATTCGAATAAAAGACCTCCGGAAGTAAAATATAGGTACTCTGACCACTAGGTCAAAAAAACGCTTAACCACTGCACCGTCAGTTGCCACTGCGACATCCGAGCCGTTGGCTTTTTAAAAATTAGCAGTTTAGTTTATTTTAAAACAAGTTGTCTCTGACCTTATTCACGAGATCGTTTTGAAGTAATTTAATATTAACTTACTCCGGGGTATCTAGAGGCGTGGGTCAATCAAGGGACCGGGTACTCGCTTTAAATTTTATAGTACGCGGATGATTGAATGAAGAGTTCCATTCCCTTTTGCCGAAACTTCTAAAACTGGTTTGCACTTTTAAATACTAATTTATCACGCGCTCAACGGTGAAGGAAAACATCATTAGGAAAACTGAATGTTTGAGAATTAAACATATTTCGAGAAAATGTGAAGTCTGCCAACTTGCATTGGACTGGCACTGGCACTGGAGCAACGTGGCGGACTGTTCCCAGCTCCAAAGCCCTCTGAAAAATCAAAGGTCTGTGCTAAATAATATAGAGTAGTAAATAAAGATAATACATTTACTTTTAAGGAGACTACACTGCTTAATAGAAGCATCTATCAAAAAAATGAGGATTTTTCGACACACTTGGCAGACAGTTTCCTGATCACAATACAAAACTGGTAGTAGGATTCCTATGAAGGAATCCGTCTAGGTAAGTAAGTTATCCGTGTTATGCGGTGAAGTAGTAATATGCAAACATTTAAAATTAGCAATAATATTACTAATTTGTAACATGTCATTGATATTTCTTCTGAAACAGAGTTAGTGATAGCACGCAGTCTTTTGGAACACCAGCATTCACAGGCTTGGAGTCCGAGCATCCACCGTCGACTACGGTCCTTGATGCTCCGGCATGTGAGAAAACTGGTGACCAATTGCATAATTTCTCGGGAAGCCCGTAGGCAGGCAGCTTCGATAGAAGCGCTTCATGCCAGACCCGGCCTGGACTTCGCTGTATCCAAAATAACTGCCAGGGCCTCTCCCTTGCTCTCAACTGCCTCCGCCCATCAATGAGTGAGGTATACCAGAAGATCCCCTGTTGAGCGACGCCGTTGGAAACCGTACTGGCAATAGCTAATCAGCTGGCGGTCCTCTAGGTATCTCAAGAGCTGACAGTTAACAATGGACTCCATTGTTTAGGAGAGCAAGGAGGTGATGGCAATTGGGCTGTAGTTAGTCGGATCTGAGCGGTCGCCTTTTCCTCAGTTCAATAGGGGGGATTCCATCGGGCCCACTCGACTTGTTGATGTCCAGGAAGAAAAGTGCTTTGCGCACAGAGCTCTGCCAGAACCGGATGTCTGGCATAGAGCACTCACACCAAGGGATGGTTGGCGGCCAAGTCTCCCTGTCCTCGAGAATCGAGTTGGACGCAAAGAGAGAGCCTAAAAGATCGGCCTTCTCTTTTGCGGCATGGGCCAGCAAGTCATCCTCTCTGTGCAAAGATGGAAGCGATGGTTTACAGGAGTTCCGAGGACAGCTTTGGCGAGAGACCAGAATGCACGAGTTCCTGAAGGAAGGCGAACTAGTTTCTCGCCAATTCGGCCTATGTGCTCTGACTTTGACTTGGCAATAACTCTTTCGAAGGACCTGGACGCAGAGTTCTACTTCTTTTTAAGATCGCTGGTGTTTATATCCTGGGACGCCGATGCATTAGCCCAGGCCCGGTAACACTCCTGCTTTTGGCGTGAAAGCCATTTTGCAGGTGCGATCAAACCAAGGTTAGGATCTGCCTCCGGTGGGCACTACAGAGGACGGAACAAAAAGTTCCATGCCCTGAGCACCACACCGGCAACAGACCCCGCAACGGCGTTAGGATCATCCAGCGAAAAGCGCAACTGCCCCCATGGGAAGGATGAAAAAAAAGACCGCATCCCATCCCAATCTGCCGACTTATAGTGCCATACACGGCGGCAGCTTGCAGATCGCTGACTGCAATGGGCACGTGAGAAGAACCGTACTCCGGATCAGACAGTGGTTCGACGAACCCAGAGGAGATTGACGGAGACTTAATAGCTGTCCGTATGAGAAGTCAGCAGAAGGTCCAACAGAGAAGGTATATGATCTTCCACGTCTGGAATTCGCGTAGACGAAGTCACAAATTGTGTCTTCGTCAAGACGGAGTCATAAACAGATCTCCCCGCATGATCGGTGATACGAGATCCTAGCCATTCGGCGTGGTGGGCGTTGAAATCGCCGAGTATCACGATCTCTACAGATCTGCTGTGTCACGGAATCTGTAACCATCTGGATGTCGTCAATAAGTCGGTCAGTTTCCGTGTTACCGCTATGGGATCTATAGAGGCACCTATAGACGCGAGGATGGTCGTCGATGTACTATGCGCAGCCAAAGGCATCATCAACATATACCCTCTCTGACGTATACACAAACCCCAGCCCGTGGCACAAAGTGGTGTTCCAGATTGTACTCTGGGTAGGAGAGAGTAGCGGTATCAGCCGGAGAGGATATTTGCGTCTCGGTAACAAAGCGCAAGGCCGGCTTCGCTGTCTGTAGATGACAGTGGACAGCGCTAAGATTGGAATGAAGACCCCGTCCCATAATGCAGAAATCCACGTCAAGCGTGGTAAGGGTTACCGTTGTCTTGTTCCTGCCCTGTTCGCCCCGAGCAAAGTGCAGTATGGAGCGGAATTTTCGTCCCCTTCCACCCTCCCGAACGTGCGGCAGCCTGAGCATCCACGCTCAGGTAGCGTAGGGTATTCCAAGCGCGGATGCCCAGTGGGGGATTCTCAAGCACCGTCGGTAATGGTATCCCCCTGGGATGGATTTTGCAATACCGCTACCATGTTGTTATAGGGGGAGGGTAGTGTGGGTGGGCCGCCGAATACCTTCACTCACCACGCGAAAAACAAAAGTATTATTGTACATCTACTTCACGCCGGTATTCTAGTGAGGTCGTGGTACTTCACCGGTCGAGCCGGCCCATTCGTGCAACAGCAAAAGCTTGGCTCTACCACTGTTAAAATTTCCTATTTTAGATTTTCAGGAAAAGGTAGGATTTTACAGGAAAGGGGTTCCCAGAACATTTCTGTGTGACACCACACTGCGCCCGTAACCTTGAGACATCAGTGTAACGCTCATGCGATGAGATCGGAGGTGCACTAGGATGTAGTATTAGCGATACGGGGACAATCAAATCACAACTAGACCCGAAAAGCAACAATTTGTATTTTTGTACAAATGTTGGCTATAGTCCACGGATTTGAACCTAGGATCCGCGGCATGGAAGTCAGGTACTCTGGACTACTACGCCACGCGGCCGTTATCTTGTGTAATTTTTCTTTCCAAATCTCTATACTAGTAAAAAGTTTCCAAGAGCAGGCTTTTTTAATATATTACAATGTTGCTTCACAATTCAATGTTAGAAAGAAATTTTACTCCCGTTTTATTTAAATTATTTCCCTTCTTATTATCGTCGTCAATCAATCACATAAAAGTAAGCTACTTACTATTCTTATTTCTTAGTTAGATTTAGATGCACAAATTGATCTTTGCACGATTTTCCTCTGTGTAGATGTCGGTGACTACGATAATGTATCGGTGAAATGCTGTCATTAATTTTTTGTTATGGATACTTACCGTGAAGCAGTAGTGTGCAAACATTACTGTGTTTGGGTCTATAGGGCACTGAGAGCTAGCGTAGTCATTAAGCATATGAGATTTAAGAACCTATGTAGCAGGGTAACAGGCGCAGTGTGGTGCTACACAGAAATATTCTGTGTAACATTTGTTAAAGGCAGACGTTACCATCAGAACCATCAAAAAAAAACAAAGACACAATAAGCCTTTTGTGCGGTTCCTAAGGCCACGTCTTAACAACTATTCCGACTGTGAATTATTATCCAGTTTAAATACACGGAAATATGTTACTACGCTTCCAACTTTAATATGATTTGAATTTTATTATTATTTAGACGATTATATAATTTGCAAACAATACCTAATCATTCAGGATAATTATGAGAAAAAAGTCTTAAAATAAATTAAACTGCATTGTTCATCCTTAGAATTAATGAAGTATCCAGTTTTTGTATTTCTATGAGATCACAAAGATAAGTAATAATTAATTTTTAAAGATAAATATGTGTCCAGATTAAGATTAAAACCATAACGATATTAAAGTTAGTGACCAGATATAAAAAGTAATATACAATTTATATAGAAGCATTGTGTAAAAGAAACAGTACATAATGAGAAGTCACTTATTAGCAGAGATATGTATATACTTGTACTATTCATGTTAAACCCCTTAAAGAAACGACATATTTTTTTCTTCAATAATAAATTCCACTAATGATCGTTGCTATGACTCTGAAAGTATCTACCGCCCGTGAGGAATTCTTGTTTTACCGAAAAATACAAGATCAATCCCGGAACACGTATATTTCCGGAAAAACTTCGTAAATAATTAAATTGATGAGTTTGTTTTCAAATTCGGGAGTCTTTGCGAGTTCCTGTCTTTATAATTTAATTTCAATAAACATAAATAATTAATGATGAATTATCTCAGATATAGATGACTGAAAAATCTAAATACAACGTTCTAAATTATTTTAAGTGAAAATGTTTTGATCGCGTAATTATTAATTAACTTTCGGAATGGTTAACCTGAACGCTCTCACAAAAAAAAAAAGATAAAGCGGTTTAGAACATGATTTGTAAGCTTTGTGTTTCATGCTTCATTTAACTATACTAAAATAATAAAAACTGTGAACTTTTTGATTGGAAGACATTGTGCACTTTCTGGTATTTTGTTGTAAAAACGTATACATTGCCCCATAAAAGAGTTACTTACCCTGTGAATTCGAGTAACTGGCATTATTAATTTGTGGTTGTTCCTGGCCATACCAAAAATATTTACATTCAACATCACTTTTTTTAATAAACTTTTATATGTTGTTGTGTACATACAATACCTTTTCATAAACATATTGATAGGCCAAGGTTAAGATATTCATTTCTTTAAACTTATCTCTAAGATACATTTATATTATATACTTCTTTTGCAAAACAAAAACCATTTATCATCATTCCCCATTAGCAAAATACCAAAAATAACTAAAATAAACTAATCTAGCAGTTTCAACACTAGTTAAGTTTTTTTTTCTTCAGATCAGATTCTATTCAGATCTAAGTCTACCTGCTAGCTGCTGCTGCTTAGATATATGGGGGCTCCATTGAAGTTACGCGCCAAGAATTATTCCAAAAAAGACAGTGGCATCCACAAAGCTCAACTCTTCCCCATTTGGTGTTGTGAATTTATTACATTTTGTTTTATTGCCGTTTAAAAACAAATTGTTAACGTGAAACCAATATACTCGTACTAATTTTGAAAAAGAATTACTCACCTCATCATATAATAAAAAGTTGACTCTTTATCTTAAAAATCAAGGATGTATCATCAGCAAATATCATGGTTACCCCTATTAGGTAAAGTAAGTCATTAATATAAATAAGAAATAGAAATTGGGCCCAGAATCGAACTCTGCTGGACACCTATAGTCACTGCTGATCCGGAAGAACTCGTGCTATTGATAACTACTTTCTGCGTTCTATTGCTCAAATATGAAGTAAGAAGTTGAATTGCAGAATTTATTGTTATGTTTCTTCAAATCAGGAAACACACCAAATTCAATTCTAGAATAAAAAAATTATTGCTAATTTAGTTGCAATTATATCTACATATAAACGTACTAACTTCAACAGACATACCTCATAGATCTGTGGTTCTGTTACAAATATTTAAGATATTATTTGAATCTACCGTATGAAATATTTTAGCCAGTATAATAGAAAGTTTTGTAAAGTAATTAATACACAGCTCTTATTAGTTGTTTAATTACTGCAAAGGCTTAGCGACGAAAAGATTAAGTAATTTGTCAAAAGTTTATATTTTTTGTACATTTAGAATAAAGTTACATTTACTTTCGGCTCAGAAATAAAGTTTGTGTTTCGCAACTGATATTTTATTTATCAGAATTTCTATAGCATTTTGTGTTCAGAATTCTTTTTATACCTGAATTCCACATTGGATATAAAATTTAACTTTGCAACTTCAAGCATTGCATCGTGTAAAGCGATAAATGGATATAAACTTTTCAAATCATTAAGTGTATTTAATGTTGCCACAATTCATTTCCAGTTTGTGTAAATTTTTCATTTACATATATGTCGCTGTGCAGCGATGCTGTTAGTTGCTTTGCGCGGTTGCTGGATCTCGAAAGGACCGAGGGTGATTGGCACGCTTCCTGTAGGTTATCCAAATTTTTAATCTTGCATTAACCGGCCAGATGTCAATAGACAAGCAAGTATCAAAATAAGCGACAGGTACGCCTATCTTTTAAGATTTGAAGTTCCCCTTCGGATAAGTTCCTCTACCATATGACGTATGACATCAGGACATCTGTCACCTCAGTCCCCCCGTGACCATGGGTGCTGTAAAGCACTCGAAACGTCGGGTTATATATAACAAAATTAAACGCGATGTAATCCGTAACATTAGTTTCATTTAAATGATTATTATTTGGTTGTATATGTTTAGGCTTTTATAATTATAATTTACTTACTAGTATTAGAATGCAAGTATTATCCAATTCAGTGGTGGATTTTATTTAGATTACCCCCTAGGGCCTCCGGTTATGGATAAACTTCGCAAACGTTACGTGAATGTAAAAAAACGCTTATATGTAGCACAGTACAACGATATTACCATTCATATTTAATTGCTTGAGTTGATAATGTAAATCAATGCACTCATTACTTAACGTTTCCTTTAAATCGTTCGAAAACTTATTGCCTCATTTGTTAACTCGTTAGTATCAATCTCAGATACTGTATGTTGAGAATATCGGTAATAAATATTAGTCCACAAATTATCCCGTCCACAAAGAGGTTCTCGTTCTTTCATGCTGTCTTGACTCGTCTGGCTAACATTTTCGAATTTTTCGGCAATGTGTACCATAAACGTAAATCTTCCAATGTACGTCCAAGTAGTAATTTAGCTTTTTCTACAAATTGGAAAAATTGATTATTTCTCAAATCTTGATGAAAACAAGTTACAGAATCATACATCTGGACAACGGATGAGAAATCAATTTAGGACTGCTAAAGTTTTTTGCTAGCAGCACTGAAAGTATACTTCTGTTCTTAACAATGACTACAATCGCTGTTTTTAAATACTTTAACTTTTCTGTAATCCAAAAGTTTCAGATCATGTATTCGGTTTCTTTTCTGTATTTTCCGCAATAAAGGTTAATGCAGCAAGTATTCTAGTCCATGCTTTCTCTAAAGCCTAACATGCATCATGTCGACTTTAGCCAAATAAAGATTATTAAGGTTTTGAGTTTTCGAAAACTACTATTTCAAAAAAAAACTCTTTTCCCCCCGCGACTCCACCGCGGCTGCGAAGGGCGGGTGAGGAACGATCTCCCCGGGCCATCCCGATGTCTCAGGCCGACATGGTCGGCTCTTGGCTTCACCGCGGGTGACCAAGCCACGGTTACTAAGCTCCCCCGCCACGACAAAGCGAGAACCATTGGGGAGGTGGTTAACGATCCTAACTTAACCTAGTTACCTGCAACGTTATACTGATACATAACGTGAATATTCTATAAGATAGTTATTCTTTAACAGTCATACAGACTTGTCTGTGTGTAGTAGTAGTAACGTAGATAAGCACGTAGTAAAAATATTAAAACGACTAATTGATAAGATATCAAGTTTCCGCGAAATTTCTATAAATATCAAACTGGAACATTAAAATCTGTGAGATTTTAATCTTGGGCAGATTAAAAATTACGCCAACCATTTAGCAACGTCGTGCCTTTTAATTGATAAGTGGTATAAAATAATATTATATTTTATGTCAAATAGATATTAACATCCTTTTCTGTAATACTCGTTCCACAGAAAAGGTTAATATAGCAGCTACTATTGAATTTTATGGGTATATAATTTGTCCGTGAACAGTTTAGTTAGCTTTAAATCAAAAGGATTATTTTGTATCGTATAAATAACGAAGGCAACTTAGTTTCATAAGCTTATCATTATGCTTTTGTTTGAGTTTATTTACTATCGCTTTGAATATTATGTTATCGAACATTATTTATGAAGTGGAATAGAGTAAATTAGCGGTTCCATTAATAATTATTTATCATTAGTTTTAGTAGCTATACCATGAATAAGTAATTTCGTTTGTGAATTTAAAATAGGGATCACACCTTGGGTTATCTTATAGAGATGATATATCTACTCCGAGGCGATTTAGAGTATGTCAACATTACCCATATCCTTTTTTGGAAATCCTTTCCCTTAATACCGCAAGCTGATGATGATGAGAAAAGAAGAGAATAACCTCCGCCCTCGGCATGCTGATTGACAATCGTTGCACCACCACTCGCTTTAAGGTGCATTGCCGGCTGTTACCGGCCTATGTATTTTAGGTTTGGCATTTTTCAAGGTTATTGCGCTACCCGTCAGCAGCAATAAAGTTCTTATTTTTTTCCCTTAGTCAACTCTTACGATAACAATGGGTCGTCTGGCAAATTTAGAGATAGATATTTCGCTATCACTAAACGTCACATTAGTTATCAAACATTTTAACACAATACTCTGACAGATTTAGGCTAATATCCAGACCAATGACAAATGACGCTGCATATAGCTACGCGGTCTACTTAGCTACGCAATTGTCAGAATCAGGTATTTTCATGTCAGACATTGTCACGAACACTATCGACATTTAAGCAAATTTAATATTTTTATTAAATGAAAAATAACAATAAAACTAATAATTCAATTAGAATGTTTGTTGTTGGACGTTGAAAATGTGACGTTTAAAAATCACTAAATGTTGTTTGACTGCAGTGAAATCTACGCTACTGTTATATTGTCATATTATCACGGCATGTTGTACTTAACTTGAAAAGAGCTTTTGAATAAGGTTCCATAGAGTAAAAAAAATATTTTGTAATTTATAACGAATACTAAATGAATTGGAGAAATATTTTGTTAAGCTATTCATGAAAGACGAAAATCAAAAATCTGTTTTATTATGTAATATTAGACATGTTATAAACAAATGAAGCATTATCACAAACGTTATTTATTTTTTTTAGAAATACTACTTACTATATACGTTTAAGAAAAAATTGTACTTAAAATTTAAAAAAACAACATAAATATAATGTTTAACATCTTATAGCATACATTTTTGATAGATGGTAGGATTTCTGTGCAGGAATCCATTTAAGTAGGTACCACCGAAGAAGCCGGTTATTGTGCCGTGAAGCAGTAGCGTGCAAAAATTACTGTAGTTCGGTCTGAAGGGCACTAAGAGCTGGTGTAATCACTCGGCATATGAGACTTAAGAACGTATGTTTCAGGTCGTCAGGCGCAGTGTGGTACTACGCAGAAATATTCAGCATTTCTATGAGTGGACGTTGAACTCATGATTAAGTGAACGCATAGCTCGTCTTGTCTCTTTCTCCAATAAAAAAAACTATGAAATTTATTTTAGGAAAGTTTAATTCATTTTGGGAAACTCAAAATATTTGTTACAAAATATATGTAGACACATATTAATCATAAGCCTTCAATTACAATTAAATCCATCTCAGCTCACAAATGACCTTATACCTTATACGTTGTCAAGGCGAAAACAACATTTCAATGAAACGGCAATTTTCCTAATTCATATGAAAAATCCATCGGTATTATTCCATCGGTAGTTCCAGTTATAACGATCTCTAATATGTTTTTCCCCAGGTGTTTTAACTTGTTACTAAAAGGAACTGGCACATACATTTTTACACGCATTTTATGGAAAGGCAAACTTAAAAATATAAATAATTTAAAAAAATATTAAAAATATGAAGTATATTCGTCATCATCATCATTTCTTGTCTATCATAGTCGACTATTGAACATAGGCCCCATGAAGTAACTTGTTTAATGAAAATTACAGTTTCTACCGGTATCTATGTTTGTATTCTTTAATATCTTTCTATAATAATTTTGTCAATTTTGTCAATGATTTACAGTTTTGTAATATAATAACATGATTAATTTATTTTATTTATTGACTTTTCGAGCGCTTTGTAGCGGTAAAGCGGCTTGTGCTCGGGCTAGTCCTGGCATGGGCTGATGTCCTGATGTCAGAGTAAATACGGGTTCACTATGACATCAGAACGTCTAACATCTAACCAGTGGCTGTGAATAGAAATATTGGTAAAATAAATTGTAATTGTTAATTTTTACGTCTTTTTACTGTTTTTTTGTAGTTTTATTGTGTGTGTGTTATAATAATGTAAATACATTTAAAGAACATAAAATAATTAATGTATCAAAAATTAAAAACGAAAAATTACGTAAGCAAAATGGGGTGGCCGTTTCATTCTTAAGAAGTAAAAAACTCCGTTCTCCTGCGAACTACACAATTTATTTTTAATTTCCGGGGTAGAAGTATTATTTGTTTTTCTAAGGACTTGAGGTTAGATCTCTCCTGAGTTTTTAACTTTAGCCAGTTATGTTTTAGATATTACCTCGAAAATTAAAGTTTCCAGGATAAAATGTATATTGAGTCTTTTAAAAGTTTAAAAAAATGCATTTTTGTCATATAGACTAATTTCTTATATTTGTGTGAATAGTGTAATATGCATAAGATGTGATGCATCTCATTAGTAATAAACATGCTCAAATTTCTCCTAGCCTCTAAGGATTTCCTTAGATTCTCGGAAAGCTTCGGAACTTGTGTTTAGTTTCAATGTACTAGTTACCTACATGAGAAACTTGTCAATCTCTTACGACGTGATAGTCAAAGTTTAGCAATTATTCATTCAGTGGGAACCTTCTGCTTCGCATGCTAAATTTCATATAAATTGATCGAGTACCAAACATTCTCCCGTTACCCCGGGAATTCAAAGTATTTATTTATTTAAAACTGTATTGTTCACCTTAATATTCAGAGTATCAAAATATTAAAAGTAAGTAAGGTAACAAAAAGCACACTTAATGAATACGGGCATTCTCTGCCAGTCGCTTCTATATTGTTTCTATGACTTTACCCTAGGTTTGTGTAAAATTTCATTGTAATTGGTGATGTCGTATGAGAGTAGCGAAGTAATTAACAGATAAAAAGATACACTTTCGGATTAATTACATTAGCGGCAAATTATCTTCACCTGTAATATTTTATAAACTTTTTATAATACATACAGTCACGCCTCTTTCCTATTGGGGTAGGCAGAGACAACATCTTTCCACTTGCTACGATTCTGACACAAATTTTTTGTTCTAATTTCATTACCGTTTTCATACACGCTCGTCGGTTGCGGATACTTTTAACGTAACTAACTTAACCTTTCCTAACTTTTAACCTTTCCTCAAAAGTTCTTCGATATGATCGTGATACGAGTACGTACGCCTAGGACGAACCTTACCGGCTTTCCCATTTACACTCGCCTCATAAATCTGTTTCGTCAATCTTCTTTCATTCATCCTCTCTACGTGTCTAAACCATCTAAGCATCCCTTTCTTTATCTTTGTCACTGCATCTTCAACCACACCGCAACGTTTTCTTATCACACTATTTCTCACTTTATCGATGAAAGTTACTCCAGCTATACTTCTCAACCTTCTCATTTCCACAGCATTAATCTTACTTTCAAGCTTCTTCTGACAGATCCATTCACTACCATACATAGGTGTGTGGACCAAGACACCGCTATTCGATATAAAAACCATTAAAATCAAATTTTGTAGAATTGCTTTCAAAAATAAATTTAATACAAAGAGTTTATTTATAGTTATTACAGTAATTAAAAAAAAATGTTCTTAATTAAAACTGTCAGTACCCATCTCGAAATTTACACTTGCAAGGGAACATTTAAGCACAATTAAGTGTTGATTATTAACTTTAGTTAGGGAAACATAAGAAACATGTACGTAAAATTATAAATTAGTTGTATTATGAGTGGGTGTCGATTATAATGAGTTTTAATTATGTTGTAATGAAAAATAAATACGAATACAAATCTATTTTAGTTCATTAACACGACTGTGGTTGTTTACATTTAATCGTAATAAGGTTGTCACTAAAGATAAGGTTTTGTAACGATTGTAAAACTGTAGCCTACCGCAGTGTTGCAAGAGGCGACTAAGGTATTGTACGGGCGGCCTTTATTCCTGCAGAAAAATACCAAAATATGCAATGCTGTCACTATACTGCTCGAGGGAACGCAATGGGGAGTAAAATTTTTTTGACTCATACCAAAATGGCGACGACGTGGTACGCCTCCCGTCATGTCTCATTTCCCGCGAGGGCGAAAAGTGGGCTATATGTGTAACCTCTGCCTACCCCTTATGTGGGAAAAAGGCATGATTATATTTATATGTATAAATGATACTTCACTTTTGAAGTGGAAATGAATGTATTCTAAAACCTGACCTTTCCATAAGTTCTTGTAATAATAATTTGGGGAAGTTCTTGTAATAAGACTTAATTTATTCGTCTCATTAATTGCACTGAGTTTTAAATTAAAATAAATAAAATAACTAAACTCTGTACTCATACATTAAATAATACATTTTTTTTATTGTATAATGTGACGAAACGAGCAAAACGTTCAACTGATGGTAAGTGCAACGTCCGCCCACTACAAATGTTGTGTCGCCCAGATTATTTCTGTGTGACCCCACACTGCGCCCGTCACCCTGAGACATCAGTTCTTAAGTCCTAAATGCCCAGTGATTATGCTAGCTCACAATGCCCTTCAAACCGAAACACAGTAATGTTTTCACACTACTGCTTCACGGCAGAATAACTGGCACTGGGGTGGTACCTACCTAGACGGATTCCTGCATAGGAATCCTACCACCAGTGAAATTCTATTAACATTATATAATATAGATAAGACAGAGGAAACTTAAATAGTGAGTGAAATATCCGTGGTAAAAATAAGGTCCGCATAGACTGCGAACCCAGTGTGCTATAGATAGAGAAAATCGAGAAGAGATATAGAACTAGTTCATACAAAACGAGCTTCACAAAGATTGTAGCATGTCCATCGAACAATTAAACCGTTACCGGTCGCCGGAGAGCTGTCCGCGAGCCAGGGAACTGGAAAGTCAAACGTTTAACTATGCCAGTTCGTGCTAGATAGCGTTGACAACAGCAGTCAAGTGTAAAACTACATTTTAGCATTTAATTAAATATATGTTACAATGATTTCTTACATTGTGCATTTTTTTGTGGTAAAAAGACAGAAGAAAGAAGAATAAATAAGAAGATGTGTAAGAAAAATATCCTCAACATTTCAGTCTATTGTTGTTCAATGCCAAATAAAGGCCTCTCCGGTATCATGTTATCATTCATGCCAAAGGTAACTAAGAGATGAGATTTCTGAATAATTATCTGAATGTGCCTATGTGCGTGGACGAAATTAAGAGGCATCATTAACATGTTGTTCACCTGATTTTACATTTTAAATATGATTATGATTGATAGACCTGATTACACAATAGTTTGGGTGATGAATTTTGATATCTCTTCAACATATGGCAAAATGTATCAAAGGTTAAACTTTTACATGTGGTATGCTGACGTTTTCATTTCTCTTTCCCTCAATGCACGGATATCCGTTTATAGTTAATACCGACCTTTCTCTATTCAAAACTACTACACATAAGGACCTTAACAACCTTTTTTGAGCTTACAAGAATTAGTTTATTAGCAAATCGGATGCCATTTAGTAAAATCATCACTGTATTGTGTATATAAAATAAAGCTAAATAACAAAAAGATTCAGCTCTAATTACAATATATCCTATGCGTGCAACGTACATTTAATATAAACATGTAATTATTAACTGATCAGAAGAAGCCAAATAAATCTAATGTCTGCTGAAATTATGTGCATTCTCTAAATATAAACACGTAGTCTTTTGTCCTTAACAAATATTAAAATTTGATAGCGTGTACATATCGCAATGTTCACTGTAATTTCATCAATATTGTATAACAATGTGGAATGCAAAGCCGCCGGAAGCAAAGCTCGACTTAATTGCACAGGTTACGACATTAATTAAACTCCCCGGCCGACACGGACGTCCACTACAACTATTAACGACGGTGTCGACTTTGTAATGAAATATTCTTTTCTTGTGTTTGTTAGGAGGTTGTTAGGAGGCACATGCCTTTTTTACTAGTACTTAGTGTTTTTGTTATGTAAAGAAATAATTATATTATAGTTTTGAAACTAAAAAAAAACACGTTTAAACAGTAATTTGCTGATGATATTGGTAAGAATATGAGGTTATAGTCATGAAATAATTGTCCATGACACGTGAGCAATATTTCAAATTATTCGGACGCCTGGAAGTGGGTTAAAATTGAATTGAAAGATTTTATCATTACAATGTTAGTTACATACATACATAGTTACAATAAGTTTTATGCACAAGTGTTTGTAGTGAAGACGTAAGAAAATCTGCCATCCCCCTTTACCGTGAGTGTTTTAGAGGCCATCTAAAGGATGTACGGAGGAAATCTTATTACCTTCGACTGAATGTGGAATAACTATTTCAAATATTGGAAACCTAAAATACACAGGCCAAATGGGTAAATCCTTCTATTCACCTGCCTAGGGCCGTGATCATAGTAAATCCTTCTAACATAAGAGAGCCGATGAGCCGAAGCCAGATAACGATGGTGGTTAAAGTTTTAGTGTGTAATCTTACTACCACATAAAAGCGAGATAAGAGAGAGTTTAGATGTTTGATCGTGCTAATCTCATAAAAGTAATCGAATTAAAAAAAAAATTATTAGAAGCACGTTCATTGAATTCAATAAGACTTCATGCAATGGTCTTAAGGAGCTGTACGCTGTGAAACGAACATTGCCGACAAAAGCCGATCGGTGAATGATGAGGTCAGCGAGGTACCATACCGTACTATTTGGTCGTCTTATTTACAGTAGATGAAACCGCGGGGCACTTCTAGTTTAGTTATAATATAAGGGGCAGGCAGACGGCACTCACGTGCCCACTTTTCGCCCCCTTGGGAATGGAGACAAAATTTTTTTCGCCCATTGCGGAAACGCGAGCCGACACCATTGGCACCATTGCATATGATAAAGTTCATCATGATAATGTTAAAGTGGGCCCTAGTGGAAATCCTAGCTAAATCATTTTCCGAGTGGGTCGAGGTTTGTGTATTAACTAAGACAATCTAATGAGAGTAATGCACTCAGTTAAACGAGAACTTATATCCGGATATATGCAAACATAGGAAACTTCCGTAATATTTTTCAGAGGTATTATTGTAGCTTATATGTAGCGTATAATGAGAAAACCTTTGAAGGAGACGGTTTAGTGTATTGAGTTCCACTCACTCAAGTATAACAGATGTTATTGTAGGGTAAACTTTATTTTGCCGATATTTATATAGCTGACGATCGCGTAGTATAATGTTTAGAGTACATAAATACGAGTATAACGTCGTGGGTCCTGGCTTCGAATAAGAGCCGTAGCCAACATGAGCAGATTTGCTACCATACTTAGTAAGTTTGATTTTATCTCATAATATTATTAATAGATGCCCATAAGTGATCGAAATTCTACAGTAATTATTATTATTAATTATTATTATAAATTATTATTAGTAATTATTGAGGTTTGACTATTTATTTGTTGGCAACATTTTAAAATTGTATGGATATGTATTTGACATTGTCAGAATAAACGTAAATAATTAATGTTTTATTTCCTTTTAATTCAATATATTTGTAACACATAGTTTCCTAGCTTCTTCTCATAAAAAATTAAACCATGCCAAATATAGTACCTGGTTCCTGTGCGCAATATGCTTAAAAAGGGGTACAAGGTTTTTCTTCACGTATTAATAAGTAGATTTACCAATATATATTTAGACCCATTTCCTTCTTAAAAAAAGCGGTTCACAGCGAAAACCATATTTATGTTTATTTATTCTAATATAATAAAGTTGAATGTTTTTTTGTTTGAATGCGCTAATCTCTGGAACTACCGGTCGGTATTTGATAGCTCAATTCTTGAGGCTGTTTAACATCATGCTACGACGCTTAGGAGCGATTTATTTTATTTTAAACGGCGAGTAAACCGCGGGGCACTGCTAGTGTCATATAAAACGTTTTAAGTCACTGTTATAAAATCGATAATCAATTATATTCTTAATAAACCTGATTTCTATGTATGCAGTATATTTTGATTTATTCAAAAAACAAAACCCCACACTAGGACTTCTGTATCGTGGGTTCATATTGCAGACATAAACTACACACGTAGATCACAACCAGATGCAAAAACTCACCACAATTTGTGTTTTTGCACAAATGTTAGCTCCGGCTGGGATTGGAACCCGGGACCCGCGGCGTAGAAGTCAGTCACTCTGACCACTGAGCCATGCAGTCGTCGAATTTGAATAGTCACTTTTATTACGGTCGTATGATTCCTATCTAGGAATCTGTCTAGGTAGGTACGCCCCGGGGCCTGTTATTCTGCCGTGAAGCAGTAGTGTGCAAAGATTACTATATTACTATTTCGATCTGAAAGGCACTGACAGCTTGTGTAATCACTGGGCATATGAGACTTAAAAAGTGATATTTCAGGGCGACAGGCTCAGTATGGTGCCACATAGAATTATTCTGGGTGGCACAGCATTTGCTTATGGGCAGACGTTGCTCTTATACCATCAGGTGAATGTTTTTATTTTTATTTTTTTTATTCGATAATGTGATGAAACGAGGAAAGCGTTCACCTGATGGTAAGTGTAACGTCTGCCCATATATAAATGCTGTATGCATTTGCTATGGGCAGCCAGATTATTTTTAGGTGACACCCCACTGCGCCCATCACCCTGAGACATCGGTTCTTAAGTCTCATATGCCCAGTGATTACATTAGCTCACAGTGCCCTTCAAACCGAAACACAGTGATGTTTGCACACTACTGTTTCACGACAGAATAACTGGCCTGGGGTGGTACCTACCTAGATGGATTCCTGCATAGGAATCCTACCACCGGATTTTACTCGTCTCGTCACTTCATCCAATAAAAAAAAGAATGCAAAAAATACTTATTTAACAAAATGATTTAAAAGTAATTATTTTATTATAATTATACTTGTTAATCTTACGATAAAATCTATGACAGTTTCACAAGCCAAATTTTGAGGAAATTACGTCTAACGAGTGGATTGGACGTATTGTGGAACTAGAGTGCACAAAATGCCGGCTTAATTGGTTTTGGGTTTCAATTAAAATTGAGCCACATTGTTGTTAAACTGTTCTCTCTTGCTTGTATAGCTCAATATTGGTTACACATTTTATTGTTAAATAATCTTGGTACCTTATTCAATGCTTTAGGGTTGAAGCAGCGAACTCTTAACGAAATCGGAGGACGTTGTGGAAGCGGCGACGTCTGTCAACGAGTCTTACAAAAATGTACTGCTTGGCTGTCTCGTCACGGTTCTCTGAATAAGACCATCCATATTGTGGCCCAGTGGTCATCCGATACTTCTACGCCGCGGGTTTTGGGTTCGAACCCCAGCCGGGGCCAACACATTTTGTTGGTTTTCGGGTCTGGTTGTGTTGTTATTGTCCACGTGTTTCTGATACTGCATTCTAGGTAGTGAGTGTTTCTGTGTTTGCGCGTATTCTTTTGGCACTAAAATATCTCCTAACCAGGAGATAGCTCTCGGCAATGTTCAGAAGTTGTCGCCGTGGTTTAATTAGGCCAGGAAAACATCAACCATCCATAGAACTATTGTCCCAATCAATATTCTATCAGTATAGATTGTCTAAGAGAAACCCTACGGCATGACTTTGATCCCTAGAGAGAAGAAATTATTTTATGTGGGATACTATTTAGCTTAAGAGAACATTGGTTCTTAGGGTCATGAGGCAGAACATTCTGTAGGAACGACTCCCATATTCTGATGGGTTCATGCCGCTGGTGAACAAGACGGGCTGGTTGTTTTTATGCTCAGAGACTGAATACAATTTGATGTGTAGTCGAATAGTAGTTTTTCTGAAGAAATGTACGAAAGTAGTGTCTATAAAAAGTTTAAATCTTTTTTGCATATAAAGTGCATTTAGGTATGCACTGTCGCACGCGTGTTTACCATTTGTCTTCTATTCTAGAGTTATATAACGAATGACAATTGCGTTCCAACCGGAACTTTGTGGAGGTGTTATGCTTTGTCTCGTTGTCGCAATTTGTATCACCATGAACTGGGTGAGCAATTTGTTATTAAGTTTCATTGAAAGTTTCTTAATGTGCTTTTAAACATTACGAGAAAACGAAAATTGTACCTATATTTACGGGAATTACTTAGTAATATATTTAACAATAATATAATTTTATAATTTCTTCAACATTGTAATGATTTCTGTAAAATAGACGATTATTCTAAACAAAAAAAGTATCTGAAAATAACAATTACAAAATAAATGGATTCCTTATATTAATGTAAACGTTTTATTTATTGATCTATAAAATTTAATAGTCGTCTACTGATTTCCTACTCAGTAGTGTATATATACAGTGTTAAAATGATGATAATATAGATAAATAAAATAAAAAATGTACAAATATTTAAAAAAAACTTTATGTTAAACAAAAGTAGCACAAGTGGTTGGTCCCGTCGAGGCTAGTGAATGTATAGGTAAAGCAATATTGGCTATTTTTGGCAAAACTAGATAAGTAAGTAAATTAATATTTGCTCTACTTATGGTATTTCTATATTATAAGTGGTCTAGTCGTATTCCGGTAAAAATATCGCGTGAAGCCATTTTTTGAAGCTCTATCTCCATGCCCATTCTCGAGAGTATTTCTAGTTCAACTTCCATTCTCTTTCAGCCTGCAACTTCTGGCCACATGCTCGCTATCTTCGACTGGATCTATGGGTGTAAAGATATTAAAAATATTATTTCATATATTTTCGTGTAATGAAATATTGTAAAACTTTATTTTTTTATAGAAACTGAATCTTTACAACAATTATTGCCAAATTGCCCGAAAACAATGAATATGAAGAGTTGTCAATGGAACAAAAATCTCAGTTAATGTCACAGGTTACGACGTAAATAACCTTCCTCAACTAACGTTCGTAAAAGCAGCAATTAACTACGCCCAGGATTTTGTAATTAAGGCAATTGAATCTTTTTTATTTTTACTTTCAGTCCAATAAAAGTGATGCATTTTAATGAATTTTAATAGATTAAATAGGTAGGTGTACAATATTAGCCGTATCGTGGCGGCTTTAGAGAGGGAAAATGAAAACCAGAAGTTGGGCAGCAGCACCTTCCTGAAACATCAAAATAAATAAACTGCGGTTTACGCGTGGCAAGTATGGCAAAATACCTTCAAAATGAGAGCTTCAATCTTTTGTGTCGATCTATGGGGGAGGCTGAAATGATGATGATGATTTGATTTAAAGTATTTTGCCTAGCTAATCATTAAAAAAAATACTTATTTTTTCCAGTTCAGTAGGAAAATTAATTTAGTAATATCGTTGTAAAACGTTGGTCTGCTTTCAAAGCAATAAAATATTGCCTAACGCAAGACTTGCACTAGAACACTTTTGTAACCTTTTTGCAGTTCAAAAATAGAAAAAATCGAATCGAAATCAATTGCTTCCTCACTAGAGAAGGCGCGAACCGCTTTGAATGTTATAAATCGCCGACTATGTTAGTGGTAGACGAAATGTGGCGTAGTCTAGGTCATTTTACTTTAACATGAATTATTTATTAATTCGTTTCGTTCGACTTCGTGCTCAAAGCATTCTCTATCAGCCAACTCTAGAGTCCGATTTATTTACTTATGCAAAAATATTTTACATATTTAAAAATAGATCTTTATATACGTAAATCAAAGACAATAATTAAAAAAAATGTTTTATGCGTGTTCAAACAGTTATGGCATGACCCATACCCATACCAGTGACATATAAATGACAAAAATTCAGAAACTGAAATGTTTTTACCAAGAAGTTTCAGTTTCCAATGCGGGTTGGCAGACTTCACATGTCTTCGAAATATTTTTTTATTTCTCAGGCATGTAGGTTTCCTAACGATGTTATCCTTCACCGCCTAGCACGTGGTAAATCAGCACTTAAAATAACAATTAACAATTTTGGTGGTGCTAGCACCGGGAATCGAACCCAGGTCACTCGCGTACCATGAAATTTATAGCGAGCGCCTAGCCCCTGTGCTACCACGGCTCTTTGTATACAAGAACTCTTTATATATTACTTATATACAAGAAATAATATTTGTTGATTAATATAAAACAAGTTTTACTTGAAAAGGAACATCGTTGAATAATTAAATTACATTGCATTTAAGCTAATCCAAAGTCTGCCATAGCTTGTTTCGAAATAATTTATACATATTTCAACATTTCAGAATTTTAATAAGCAACTCGTAACTTCACAGCAGCATAACATAAACAGATAAAATATACTTATAATACAAGTGTTCTTAAAGCTTGCGTTAGGCTATATTTTGTTTATTTGAAAGCAGACCAACGTTTTGGTATTACTTACAATTTTTCTTACTGAACTGGAAAACATAAGTATATTTTTAATGATTAGCTAGTCAAAATACTTTAAATGTGAGACTAAAGAACTGATATCTCAGGGCGACAGTGGTGTCTCACCCTGAGACATCAGTTATTTAGTCGTATATGCTCATAAACATTACCAAACTATAATTTTAAATATTGTGTATAGTTTCGTACTACTTTAACAATACCAAATATTATATAATGCGTTCGGTGGATTTTTTTTACTAAAAAATTTCTTATTTTCCCAAAAATTTCTTTACTTTTTTGACCAGGAACTGGTACAGCAACAGTTTCTTCAGTCCGAAAGGATTAGATAATTATAAATATGCAACAAAATCGACATCTCACGGTATCTAAAGTAGGATGACTCCAAACTTTAAAGAGAATATCAAGAAGCAAGATTACGCTATGCCGCGAACAGAACCAAGAGATGAAAACTAAGTAAGATTAATGTTTATGAAAAAGCTTCATTCTTGCTGTACATACTTAATAAAGCCCGAAGAGTGCACATACGATCAGTATAATGTTTGCAAATGGCTGCAATTTCTTCAGACAGTCATATAAAACTAGAGTCACCACTACCCGACCACAGGGGTAATTTCCAAATACTGTCAGAACTTACGCTAACTGTAATCGATATATTTGTAGCACAATTTGTAGCTACCCTTTTCCTTGGCAATATCATGTGCCAAATATTATTGTGTGTGAAAATACATTCTAGCCTATCAGCGCCCGACGCCACAATCAAGTGACAAGATCAGCGCAACGTCAGATACGGGACAATCACAAAACAAGCAGTTCCGAAAACCGAGAATCTGTTTTTTTGCACGAATGCTGGCTCCAGATGGGGCTTGAACCCAGAACCTACAATAAGAATTATGTGAGTGAAGTGTGGTGCCAGCGTAAGAAAATCTGCCACCACCTCTCATCCCGTGAGTTTTGTAACGAGTCGACTATGTTAGGGTCAGATCTGCCCACAGTATTGTCTGCCAAGTTTCATGGCTTCCGTTGGCTGCATAATCATCTCAATTATATGCCAGAACTAAAATTAACAGAATGACAAGGGGCAGCAGCGTCTATAATGCGCATGCGCGATGCGCCAATTCCCTTGTCAAGCGTGGCGATTCCTCTTCTTCCTTTCAGCCATAACCAGACCACTTCTGAACATAGGCCTACCCACAGATTCTAGAAAGAATTGTCATAGTTGCCTCTCCTGGTTTTAATTTTCGCTTTGTCGATAGCGCTTTTACGACACCCACGGGACGAGATGGGGTGGTAGATTCTCTAACGAACTTAATTACGAAAATCCATTCTTGGAGTCCTATGCCTGGGCATAGGACTCCTCCTCAAGTGGACTATTAAAAGGGTAATGATAGAAAGGATGATGTAGTTAATATTAAATAAAAATATTCCATCTGTACCATATTTTTATTTACATAGAAATTAAACAAAAGTACAGTAGGTTTGATATTCTTACAATTATCCAACGTCCAACAAATGAGGAAACTGAATTTATAGGATTGTTAGGTAAGTATAATTATCATAAATTACGACTACCACTAAATGTGTTCCAAACGCGTCCCACTGAGACTCCTAAATTCATACTCGTATTATAAAACTGTCCATGGAAACGAAAAGATGAATAATGTGTAACTGTGATTTCGAAATTAACAATGAACAAATTTATAGGATTGTTAGGTATAATAACGATAAATTACGACTACCACTAAATGTGAGCCGTGATAGCTTAAGGGCTAGGCACTCGCTTTAAATTTCATAGAATGTGTTCATTTTTCGTTGCCGGCACCACTAAAATTTAGAATTGTAATTTAATGTGCTAATTTATCAAGTGTTCAGCGGTGAAGGGAAACATTGTGAGGAAACCTGCATGTCTCAGATATAAAATTTTGGTAATAAATGTGTTTCAAACGCGAACCATTTGTACGTTTTTTTTATTTTTGCTTATTAATTTTGCTACGAATTATTTCATGACAACAATAAATAACACACGTCAGCTGCTTGGAACAAACGGAACCCGTGGGTCGTAGTTGCTCAGGGACTAGGCGCCCGCTTTATAATTTCGTAGTATGTGACCCTCGGGTTCGGTGCGGGCGCCATCAAAATTGTTAATTGTAACTTAAAGTGCTTATTTACCACATGATCGACGGTGCAATAAAAATATTGTGAAGAATCTGTATATGTCAGAAAATTACAAAAATTTCGACGACAAATATAGTCCGCAAACCCGCATAGGAGCAGCGTGACGAACTCTTCCTGACTCCAAATCCTTTACCTGCAGAATGTATAAGATATTGTATGTACGAGTATATTGTTTGTTACTATGTACTACCGGTTGCATTGCAGTAGGTTTTATAAGCAACAATAAAACACGTGCGATCATAAATAAATTTTAGTTGAATATTCTCCATCGATCATCTACATTATTTTACATTATTTTATTTTATATAATAAGTTCAAATAAAACACACAGCTAGTTAGGGCCTTACTTTAAAAATCTTAAAGCAGAATTTGTATTGCAACAATTCTGTTGATATTTATGACGATAGATAATAAAATTAACTGTAATTTCTTCTTCATTTTGTAGTTGTAGAAGAAATAACCCTTTATTGATAACTACCCCAAAAGTTTTACCTATTTTCGTAATGTTCAGACTTTATAATTACAGGTTCTTGTTTTGTGCTTTCACTGCTTTTAGGAATTCTGATAATCTCGATAGCATAACGTAAAAATTAGCTTCTAAACTTGTATATACCGACTGATTTAACAGTCAACGCACTTATTTGCTGAGTCGTGGACTCTCTTCAACAGAAATTATTCGATGTCTACTGACTTATAACTATAAGAATTTCACTTATTTTACTCGTTCACAAATAATCAGTCAGTATTAATATTAAAGCACTTTCAATGAGTAACAATAACCGAAAGTTTAAATTAAATTGGTTTTCTTTCAAGACTGGATATACCGTGACGGTTCTGTGTCTGCCCATAGCAAATGCTGTGTCACCCAGAACATTTCTGTGTGACACCACACTGCGCTCATCACCCTGAGACATCAGTTCTTAAGTTTCATGTGCCCAGTTACATTAGCTCACAATGCCCTTCAGACCGAAACACAGTAATATTTGCACACTACTGCTTCACGGCAGATTAGCTTGCCTTTTTCTACACGGTTAATCTGTCTGTGAATATTGTGTGCGTGTAACAAGTAAATGTTTCTTTCTTTATTTCTCTTTCTATATAGTCACTGCGCCTACCGAGACGTCAAATTAAAATATATCTAAAGAAAAAACATAACGTTGCCGCGCCCGCGACAGCTTGCCTTAGTAGTCCGAGTATCTGCTTGCTGAGCCACCAACTAGGAATGGCACATGACTATTCGGCCGTATTTCATTTCAATATTCAGACTAAAACTCAATACTGGCTTAAACTAAACAAAAGGTTATTTATAGGAGTTATTGATAAGGTCAAAATCATGCTTTGGACAGTTAACATTTTGATAAAAGCTTTCGAAGTAAAGTACCTGATAAATCCGAGTAGTTAAGCGTTTAACTAAATTACTCGTATGAATATGAGTACCGATTTTTTTAAATTGCTTTGATTATATCTGAAATTTGAGCTTTTGGTTGTCGTTGAAATCGACTCGGCAAATTATGAATTTAAAATTAAGAATGATGAATGAAATGAATATATTTTTTTTTATTAGTAAACCAGTATTTTGGTATTCATAACCATCATAAATAATACACATGAGAAGATACCATAGTTAATGTTAATCATTTGTTTAATTTCATTTATGTGTACATAATACAATGAAAATAAATTTACGGACCCAAGTATACCAAGCGTAGAATGTAATTAGGTAACCGTGTTATATGGTAATGATGCGTGCTCAGGAATCAATTATTATTGTTATAGGCTTAATGCCGCTGTGGTACAACTTTGATAATTATATATTTTCTTTTTCTTTAAAGAACTGTATGAGTTTGACTTAATGAAGAATAGAAAATTCGAGAATGATTATAAACGTTATTTTTGTTAGGAATTTTTGCCGAATAGAGGCCACTGCAGGACATAAGCCTCTTCCAAGATGGTAGGATGTGTCGTAATCATCACGTTAGGCATACGAATTGGCATGTCAATGTCAGACACATCGTTAATTAACGCAGCTGCTCGTCGCCGATCTGGATGCTTTAGGTCTGGTCTGTGATAGTTATTCCACCATGTAAGCCATGAAGGGATTGGAGGTAGTATTCCCATGCAGGAATACGTCTAGGTAGGTACTACCGCAGTGCCAGTTATTCTGCCGTCAAACAGTAGTGTACAAGCCTGACTGTGTTTCGGTCTGAAGGGCACTGAGAGCTAGTTTGGGGAGGGAGTACTGGGCATATGAGATTCAAGAACTGATGTCTCAGAGGGATTTTCACATCTATTTCACAAGTGACACAAGTATATGTAGTAAATTTCTAAATATATTTTCATAGTTTAAGATATTATCGTAGACATTTTTTTTAGCTTCCGCTATAACAAAGTTGTGGTTTTGTAGGGAACTTAGAAAATTGATAAGTCCGATACATTAAAATTGGAAATACCGCTTTGGATATTCAAATTGCGTTCTACGTCCTTTATTCGTTCAGCTCGTTAGGATCATTCACTGAAATGCATTTTATACAGCGTTCGTTTTTTTTATTGGATAAAGTGACGAGACGAGCAAAACGTTTACCTGATGTTAAGTGCGACGTCCGCCCTTAACAAATGCTGTCTCAAACAGAACATTTCTGTGTGGCACCAAACTGCGCCAGTCACCCTAAGACATCAGTTCTCTTAGTATCGTTCAGACCGAAACACAGTAACGGGTGCAGACAGTGGATGGTAGTCAGCTAATTGTCAGTGGTCAGGTGGTCGTCACTTTGGATGAAATATTCGTTATATTCATAATCATTAGTATTGAATCTTTTATTCGCAGCAGTTATCGGCACAACAAGCTAGGACTGGCCCACTTCAGCTTACTGATTTTAAAGGTGATATCGATTATCAGTCAAAAGTAACAGACTACATATTATATCCCACTGCTGAGGAGCGGGAGAGTCTGCCACGCTGCTCCAGTGCGGGTTGGCGGACTTCACATGTCGTCGAAAAGTGGAAACGTCGAAATGCCGTCGATTATCAGTATACGACTTATAAATAAATAAACCGTCTATGTGGATTCTATCGCAAATAATCTCCGAGAATAGTTCTTTAAATAGCTTGCTTTTTGTACAGTCTGCAGTGAAAGGCCACGTCTCGTTTCTCTAATTCATCAGTATAAACACGTATTGGTTGAAAAGTTTCATGAATGAGAAGATGTAATGCATTTACCTGAACGCTGATTTAATATTCGAATTCGAACTTACAAATTGTCTTGGGTGCATACTTGTCGAATACTTTGAGCGAGGTGTTCTCAACAGTAACCGAGACAGGTGTTACTTGGATGGTAGCTATGATCTTCGTCTTGTTCATTTATATTTTAAGTACAATAATTACAAAATGGGTACAAAGTACGAAGATTTGAAATATGAAAGACTATATGAAAGTTATATTTACATTTGTTGCGAGTGCTTCATTGCAATGTTTGTCATTATTTGGGAGTTAGTTATTTGGCAGACTGGTGGAAGGATTCCTATACAGGAATCCGTCTAGGTAGGTACCACCCCAGGGCCAGACATTCTGCCGTGAAGCAGTAGTGTGCAAGCATTACTGCGTTTCGGTTTGAAGGGCACTGTGAGCTAGCGTAATCACTGGACATTTGAGACTTAAGAACTGATGTCTCAGGGTGACGGGCGTAGTCTGGTGTCACACAGAAATATTCTGGGTGACACAGCATTTGTTGTGGGCGGACGTTACACGGGTAGCGATAAATGATAGATTGAATGTTATATATAGATTGAATGGTTTGATCTAAGGAGGATGTCATTACACAAACGTGCACCGGGAGCTATTTGTTGCTACAGTCCTCGCGCCAACACTAAATGAGTTTATATAAAGTAGAATTACAAACCAAAGACTGACACTTGGGCCTTAAAATGTAAAGTAACAACCTACAACTATCCCATTGCTTAGCAGAGGCCCCTTATCATTTTTGATAGGGTCTTAAAGCCGGAAAGAGTTCGTCCCGCGGGTAGGCAGACTTCTTACGTAACTTAATATCGGTATCAAACCCAGGTTACTCGCGTACTATGAAACTGAAAGCGAGCACTTCAACTACGTCTCCTACTCCTTAAAATAATTTCACAAATGCTATTGAGAAAATCCATAAAAATTATTAAAAAAATAGCCGTTTTTTTATTTTATTAGGTGACGAGACGAACAAAACGTTCACCTTCATATAAGTTCACGTAAGTGCAACGTCCGCCCACAACAAATGCTGTGCCACCCAGAACAATTCTGAGTGTCACTACACTGAGCCCGACACCCTGACAGATCAGTTCTTAAGTCTCATATGTTAAGTGACTACACTAGCTCTCAGTGCCCTTCAGACCGAAACACAGTAATATTTGCGCACTACCGCTTGACGGCAGAATAACTGGCGTAGCTACCTAGATGGATTCCTGCATAGAAATTCTACCACCAGTAAACATACACAGTAAACAAAAATCTTACTTATAATAATATAATCGTATTATTCACGCACTTTACCTTTCAATAAAGCAAGCTCAAGCAAGTAACAATAAACACACGTACACATTCTCCGTCTGTCTTATCATCTAGCGACCTAATTAGAACTCCGCACCATTACCGTTAATAATAACCGGGTTGTAACTGTTATAATTCTGATTCGTTAATCACATAGCACAATAAAGATATTTTCAGCATGTTTGGTTGAAAATGGGGAGAAAACACTTTTTAAATTCGTTTTAACACATTTTTAAAAAATAATTTTTTTTTCTGTTCTCATCTGTTTCGTAAATAAAATGACATCTAGACATGTATGAGAATAGAATATAATAGTAATCCTGTCGTAGTCGACAGCTACATTTAGACCTCTCCAAAGAAACGCCACGTAGTTGAGCCTCCCCTTTATCTTTAGATCATGGCTACATGTAACTATTAGATGTTACGCATTTTGTAATTCCTAAACGAGATCTCCACTGCTGGACTCATTACCCTAGCTTCAGATTTCAACAGCCCTCTTTCGTTTGCAATATCGGAAAGCTGTGATGGTGTTTTCGTTTTCTGATGGATTTCATTACAAATCATAATCAAATCCACCAGAAAAAGACTAGAAAAAGCTTATGGAATAATCCCACCAACAACGTCCCCATTTGAAAGAAAGAAAGAAAATAGCTTTATTCCTTGCTACGTTCAATATTACAACAGAACTGAAAAAAAAAAAAACAATTAGAAATAAGAAGTATTAAAATTTATATTGGATTGCAGCGACGAAAAGGACCCGACTTAGCGTTATGTTATAGCAGAATTGCCGCAGCGCTGTTATTCTTAGAGCTTACGAGCAGCTATCAGACAGTTATAAAAAGTAAAAATAAAGATTAAAATCTAAAATAATGATAAATAATGAACAAAATATTACTTTTAAATTTGTTGGCAACATTGTATATTGGAACAGTAAACGATAATAATAATATTCTTTATATTTATATTTATCCTAACCAGACGAGAAAGCACTATGCATACCAAAGACGGTCTTCCGTCTTTTCAGTATGGGTGACGAAACCATTATGTCGGAGATTACATGTTAATCGAAAGATTACAAGCTTGTGCAATAATTTTTGGTTTTATACGTTGTGAATAATTTAACTGCGGTATGTTGCATATATTTAACGCAGCGTAGAAAAGCCTTTAACACGGTTATTACGACACATGGATCAGTACAGATAGTGGGGTGACATCCTTAAAATCGTTAAAACTTTTAAATTATTGTAGTTTTTCATATTTTATACAAATCTTGTAAATAATTTAAAACATGCTCAATGAAACAATTTTTAATGAAAGTAATGTTTGAATTGTTTTCATATTTTATTTATAAAATGTACGAGTATGTTCATATAACTAGTCGGATCATAAGCTCTGTCATATCCTTATTTAATTGAAATATCGAATACTGGCCAGAAATGTTCCGCAAAAAAAAAATTAAAACCCCAAAATCCGATTCAAATAGGGAATATGAAAAAATTAAGGTACGGTGTCAAAAATACAGGGATATAGTCACGATAAACCCAAAATCGAAAACTTAACAATATTTATATAAACATATAGGCGCTAGCTAGGAACCTCGAACCCAGAACTCTCTTGTAATCGAATAAAGTACTTGGCTTATTCTCCGTCAATTATATTCTGTAGGTAGATATCTGATGAACTGATTTTGTATTATAATGTAATCAAACTTTCTTAAATAGTAACATAAAATGCAGAAACCTTAACATGCCGGCTTTTATACGCGGGTGAAACCGCGAGGCACATCTAGTCTTAAAATAAATTTCTTTTGCGTCCACTCTCACTATATTTATTTCAATTCCTTTTGCGACCTAAAAGGAAGACACAGTCGCGGTTATTGCGCTGCAACGCGGTTACGAGCCAACTGAGATTTTTAAAATATTGAATTTGGAGGTTCGTATATCGTACTATCAAATGATTTAGAAAAAAGATTCGACCTTTGAAGACCATACGAGGAGCGCGAATCCCACGGAATCCCGTCCGCATGTTAGCCCTTCAATTAGAGTTAAGCAAAACTGAGCAAAAGCTCGATAGATTCGAGGCTTTGTAAGGGGTTGGTTTGTACGGGCTTGTAAAATACTCGTATCACGAGTTCCTTTTTTCAGACTCAAAAATTTTAACGTTGAAGAAAGTTACAATGAACTGATATCGACATTAACATTTTGCATGCTGTCGACGACTGTCCTCGGAGGTTGAGAGTAGGTATAAATTTGAAAAATATGATTAATTAGATATATAGTAGTAGATGAGAGTGTACTTTATAATATAATATTGTCTAGTTTTATACGCAACCTATGTGCACTTTGCGTTAAGCTCGTAGACGCTTTTACGGTTTGACGCTTAGGACGACGGAACGATTCGTGACAAAATAAAATATCCATTTCTTTGTTATTTGCCTAGGTCCGTTTCACTTTATTTCAAATAATGTTAAATATAAAAGGTGCTTTGTAGTCCCGGCCCAATAACACAGGCAACACATGTAAAGCACAGCTCTAACTACCTTAAGCACTCTGCCTCTAAATTAGCTGTCTTTCTGATTAAAAACTGGAAAATTCTGAAAACGTCAAAAACAACGTAATCCCTTTTTTGCAGTCAGCATTTATATGGTTTTCATGTTTAATGTTATCATCTTTGGAGCATATCACTAGTCCACTGCTGAACATAGGCACGTGCAACAAAAGAAAAACGCAAATGAGAGCTACCCTTTTTTGCCAGTCTGGAGCATTATATATGGAATATTTCATTTTTAATGTTATTGACATCTAGGTGGAGCTATATCATTCTATACTAGCCACCTTGGGCTACAGAAAAAGTCAATGGCGGTACAAAAGATGGCAAAGATATATAAATATATTACACTTAAGAAAAAATGAAAAAAATTATCCACATGTACATATCCACAAACATAAAATCAATAAACATATACCTGCACAAAACACACACACACACACACATATACGAGTACATATACCTACATATATATTCACACATGATAAAAATACATACCTACGATAATACGATCTGTTATTATTGACATTGAATTCTCAATACACTTACGGACCCTATGTTTAAAAGAACATTTACTTGTAGGTGTCCTTATTTCATCAGGAAGTTCGTTCCAAAGTCTAGCAGCTTGGAGAGTAAAGGAGTAAAGGAGGAGGACATAAAACCAGAATGGTGAAGGGGGATGGAAATAATAAAGTTATTAGTAGAACGAAGTTGACGATCATGAAAGTCAGAGAGGAATTGAAATTTACCTTTTAAATATTCAGGAGAAGATGGGTCAAAGAGGATATAGAAAAGAGTGGAGAGACCTTATATCCTTCTTGACGTACAGAATACAATTTAGTTCAGACCGAATGAAGAACGTGATCAATACGAAGACAGAAGAAACGAATGCATTATAAAGCGTTCATTTGTTAGAAGGCTTCACTGCTCGGAACACACTCGGCATATCATAACTGAAAAACGAGAGCTTGAATCGACAATTTTGTTTAAGGGAAGATTTTTTTAAATCTGTTAAGGGAGAAACTGGCAGATTGACTTTACGACAGATTCTGCGACTTGAACGTCCACATAATGATCTATATTTTACGCGAAACACTACCATTTAAATGAAACTAATTTTACGGATTTTACATCGCGTTTAATTTTGTACTATTTAAACCCGAACGTTTCGAGTGCTTTACAGCACCCATGGTCACGAGGGGACTGAGGTGACAGATGTCCTGATGTCATAGTTAACCTGGGGTACCTTCAGCTTTTAATTATTATTTTTGTCCGATCTACGCAGAAAGAGCTAACTGTGTCTTGAAGTCTTGCAGTGGTATGCTTGGTTTTTGATTTAATTTTATTTATTATTGGATCCCAAGCTGGTGGTAATACCCAACCATCTTCTCTATTGAAATTAGGATGTTATTTTGATTTCAATAGCCTCGCGAATCATCCCTGGTAGGAATCGGTGTTCTTTTGCAAGGATCTGTGGTTTATCAACTCTGATGTACGAGTAATGGTTGGGATGATCCAGAACATGGTCACAGACTGCAGACTTTCTAGAACGACGGTGCTTCACGTCAGCTATGTGTTCTTTTACGCGGGTTTTTATCGATCTTTTTGTTTGGTCTATGTAAGAGAGACCACATTCACAATCTAGCTTGTATACTCCTGCGTCTTGTAGAGGGATGTTACACTTGACAGATGGTAAAAACTGACTTATCTTCTTCGGCGGCTTGAAGAATGTTTTTATGGAATCCCGCTTCAAGATATAGCCAATCTTGTCCGTGACTCCTCTGACATATGGTAGAACAGCAGGTACACGCTCGACTGTGGCCGGCTTCACTCGGTCACTGCGACGAAGGCGCGGAACCCGAAGCTTGTTGTCGTGCAAAACTTGCTTGACATGCTGAAGCTCGGCGGCCAGCTGTTTCCTGTCACAGATTCCTCGTGCTCTCTGAAACAAGGATTTACCCACGGTAGCTAACTGTGATGGATGGTAGTGAGATTCACCGTTTAAATATCTGTTAGTATGGGTCTTTTTTCTATACACAGTGTGACTCAAGGTGTTATTAGGATTCCGAATTACTAAAACATCTAGAAAAACTAAAGAGTTATTTGCCTCTAACTCCATTGTAAATTGAAGTTTAGAGTTTAGGGAGTTAAGGAGGTCTAGAAATGATAGATGAATAGAAATGTCTTCCATGAAGATGTCGGCGACAATGGGAGATACTGGGGAGCCCATCGCCACACCATCTACTTGCTTGTAGTACTGTTCCTTCCACAATAGATAGCCAGATGTAAGGCAATGTCTTAGTAGTTTTGCATATTCCGCTGGCATGTTGTTCTCAGCTAGCTTCCTAGATACAATTGAGATGCACTCATCTACCGGTAGGCATGTGAATAGAGACTGGACATCAAAACTGACCATAGTTTCATTGTCAGTCAGGTGTAGGTCTTTAATCTCACTGACAAAATGGTATGAATCCTTTGTGTGTGCTCTAGTGTGTCCTCTGAGTGGTGAGAGTACTTTAGCCACATGATGAGCCAATCTGTAGGTTGGTGAATCGATCTGGCTCACTATTGGACGTAGTGGAGCATTTGGTTTGTGTATCTTTGGTAACCCATACTGTCCAGCTTAAGGTAGTGTCGATGTGGACGCCGAGGTTCTTTACACTTTTACAATATGGTATCACTTCATTGTTAAAAGTTACAGGTGGTATTGACCCCATATCTCATTTGGCAAGCTGTCGTGAACTGCCTACAATAATCGCTTGACATTTAGCTGGATTAACAGAGATACCAAAATTATCAGACCAGGACTTAATGTCAGCAAGATTTTTATTAACAGTATTAACTGCATAGTTAATATTAGAAACAGAGGAATGAACATAGATCTGCAAGTCGTCAGCATATAAGTGGAAAGAACAGCTAAGAGAAAATATAAGAAAATTGATAAATACGGAAAACAGCAAAGGCGAGAGAATGCCACCTTGCGGAACACCAGAAGGTATCTCACTCCACTGCTGAAAGATGCCGGTCAATACGAACGGCTTGCTGTCTACCGCGATTGGAAGTAATATATATGGTTTACAAAATAAAAACAGGGTTTTTCGTGTTTTGCTATTAAAGGAAGTTTAGACTTTCAGACTTGGACCCTTTAGACGCAATGAATTACTGATTGATTCAGTGCGTCTAAAGTGTGTCTAAAATTAATACCAGTCGACTAGGTGCAAGAAATTTCATATCAATAAAGTAATAATTAGGACTAAGAAAGTCATAAACAAACGTAATGATTTTTTCATACGAAATTTAAAACATGCGATTAGCGTTCGTTTAAACACGCTGGTTTATATTTATATTATTAATTAAAAAAAATATCTACTCCCCACGTAAGGTCATCACATAGTCTCTTTCAAGTTAATGCCCCTCACTGCGATCTGGAAAGTAAGCAGGAGTGCTTACTTTATAATTAAATATATTATTATATAACTATATATAATAACTATTATATTAGTCCCGGGCGGGAATTAAATCCGCAACCCGTGTCGCAGAAGCCAATTACCTGGTCACTGTGCCAGCCAGGCTGACGACGCTGCTGAACATAAGCTTCTACTCGTATGTTAGCTTAACTTATGAAGGATTTTCGATCACTGCAGCTTCAGGTCTCAATTTACGTCAGTAATATATAAGATATTTTATTCAAAAAAAATCTCTTGGCATTTCGAAAAAAACGTCGTGCGATTAATATCGTGTGTCAGTCTAAAAAAAATTATAATTTTAATTAATAATAGAAATGCGGTAAAATTTATAATAATTACACATTTATATAAACTACAGTAAAAGCAAACTTTTATATATCTCTTGCGAAAAGGTGAACTATTAAATGCAAGTAACTTTGTCTGTTAACCTACTTCTAGATAATGGGAATAAACTTTTATTCCTGCCTTGTTTAATCGCGAAGTACCCGGTGTTCTTCAGTTAGTGGGTCAATGTAAAATCTATAATGAAATAGTTTCTAACTATGGCTTCCTTGTTCTCAATACCATATCATTTGAAATGTTGCTAATTGTTCCTTGTCTAAATTATACATTATTAAAAGGCATATTTGAGTATTGAGGCCGTTCGGAATACTCAAATATGTTTTAAGATGATCATGGACAAAGATCATGTCTAACATACATGTTAAACCTATACCGGCTGTTGTTGGAAACACTACGATCGAAGTTGTTGACGAATACGTGTACCTAGGACAGATTGTCCGACTAGTTAGGTCCAACTTCGACCAACATGTCAATCGGCGGATCCAACTCGGCTCGTTCGGGATACTGCATCTTCTCGAGGAGCATTCGGGAAACTGCGTCACATTTTACTGGTGGTAGAATTCCTATGCAGGAATCCGTCCAGGTAGGTACCACCCCAGGGCCAGCTATTCTGCCGTGAAGCAGTAGTGTGCAAGCATTACCGTGTTTCGTTTTGAAGGGCACTGTGAGCTAGCGTGAAAAAGCGTAACTGGGCATTTGAGACTTAAGAACTGATGTCTCAGGGTGGCGGGCGCAGTGTGGTGTCACACAGAGGTGTTTTGGGTGACACAGCATTTGTGGTGGGCGGACCTTGCACTTACCATCAGGTGAACGTTTTGCTTGTTTCGTCACTTTATACAATAAAAAAAAACATCTTCCCGTCGAGTATACCTCAATGTCTTAGAACATAAGTTTACAACCAATACGTGGTTCCGGTGATGATATACGTAACCGAGACGTGATCCTTCACTGCAGGCCGAATGAGGAACCTCAGAGTCGCTCAGCGAGCTATGGAAAGAGCTATGCTCGGTGTTTCTCATCGATATAAAATTTATGACGATGATATCTGCAGCAGAACTAGAGTAACTAACATAGCTATGGATTAGCAAGCTAAAGTGACATTGGGCCGTACATATAGTCCGTAGAACCGATAGCTGTTGGGGTAGAAAGGTTCTCGAGTGGGAACTTTGTACCTGCAAACGCAGTATAGGGCGAGTCCTGCACGACTACCTGCACGGTTTTGCGGGAAGTAGATGGATGCAATGTGGCTAATAACCGTCTTTTATGGTAATCTCTATAGGGAAGGCATATTTTCAACAGTGGACTAAGATAGGCAGAAATTATGACAATGATGATGAAATTTGAGTATTTAATTAGAAATATATAAATAAAGTTCTGATATGAACATGGATATTTTGAATTGGTACGAGCCTTATGCGACGTCTAAGGAGTTAGTAAGACCTATCTCCAGAAGCATACAGTTAACAGGCTGCTGATAACGACCAGGTTTATATGCAGTTATAATATAGATAAAATCTTTTTCAATATAGTATAACATCCCGACACCTACCCATGCTACTTTGATCTGATAAACACAATGGTGATACAAAACTCTATACAAAACTTTAAAATTATTTGTTTTGTAAAACTTTTCGCGACCCTAACTCAGAAACTCGTTGCCCCGAATCAGACAAATTCAAAATACGTATTTTTCTCCATTTAATTTGTTACCCTACTACGGTGTCATACTAACAGATTTACTTTCGCAACAGATTTCCTTAATTTTTAAGTTATCCTAGTACTTGCGAGTTCTTTCTATGAGTTCATTGCCTCGCTCGGCTGTATAACAGGGTAGTCACCTATGAGTTTTAAGTAAATTCTTTAAGTCCACATATCTCATACAGGTATCACGCTACGATGCTCATTGTATTTTTTTTACTTATACATCGTCCCTAAGACCAGCCTGCCGGGATGTACCTATAAGACATTACGAATGACCCTGTATAAGCACGTTATTGTATATCACACTACATCTATTACTTTTCAAAACCGGTTTATATATGAATGGAATTTTATAACATTATTACATAAAATATTAAATATGAAACGAAAATCTAGAATATAGAGCATATTCAAGGAACCGTAATATTGTACATGAACCTGACGCCAAGTAAATTGGAAGCGGAAAGCAATTCATCCGGCGCTTCGGCTACTGCTTCATTGCACCTTGTCGTTTCCATCCCTCGGCATTTCCCCACAATCAATCTTGTGGCAACACTACCGACATTTGAACGATTCTACTTGAGTAAGAAAATTTCGCGTAGATTAAATTATATTATAGATTTAAATTATTAATAACAAAATTTAAACTTCTATCCACATTTCAAAAACATTGACAGTATATGGCGAAGTAGATAAGATAGGATAGGTGGTGATACGATGCCTATGCAGGAATCTATCTAGGTAGGTACCACCGTAGGGTGAGTTATTCTGCCGAGAAGCAGTAGTGTGCAAATATTACTGTGTTTCGGTCTGAAGAGTACTGAGAGCTGGTGCAATTACTGGGTATATGAGACTTAAAATAAAAACTAGTAAAATACTTTATCGTTTTAATCATGCCCATAATTGCTTTTTCATGCTGAATTAACCAAGTGTTAGACGCACATAAGCAGTAAGTGGGTCAATGAAATGCATAATTATGTTTAAAAAAAGGAAATAGACAGACATATCTGTCGTGTGTTTTCTTAAAGGTTACGAGTAGATATTGTATTTATGACTGTATATTTAATTAAGAGGTTAGTTAGAAATTACGGTTTTAGAATAATACAAGTTTGTTGTGTGTAAAAGAATACTACCACTCCATCTCATCCAATGGATCTCGTAAAAGGCGAGTAAGGAATTAAACTGCACTGTGCACCCAACAGCGCATGATGGCGATGGGCTCACCACCTATCACACCAAGTGCATTATATTGTTTTGGTGAAACGTGGATTGTGGCAGTCATCTGTTTTTGCAGTAAGTGCCCAGTCTCTGACTACCCCTTATGGGATACAGTCGTGATCTTATGTATGTATGTACGTAAAAATAACAAAATGTATGACAGAGTGTAAGCACATGTCTTACGTGCTTCTCTGTCATACGAGTACATATTGTAGAACTAGTACACATTTTATTCAGTTACGACTGATAACAGATAAAAGCTTTTGGATCATTTTGAGACTGTTTGTTAGTCAACATACATATATATGTATATATAAAATAGCATGGCTTTACTTCTACGCCGCAGGGTGCTGGGTTCGCATCCCAGACAGAGTTCCGATCCCAGCCAACATTTGTTGAAAAAACACATTGTTTGTTCTCGGGTCAGTTGTTGTGTATGTGCTCATTTACAACGTTCTCAGCGTTGAAAGAAAACATCGTGGGTAATGCTGTATGTATGAGAAATAAAAATATTTCGGAGATGTGTGAAGTCCGCCTATGCTCAGCAGTCCCCACTGCTGCAGCTGCTGCTACATTTATAAGCTTAAACTTGCGAGTAAAAAATTTAAATTTATCCAAACGTTCCTGTCTATAACTTGTGTAAATTTTTTGGACTAATTAATTTATTTTTGGAGTTAAATCCATCTGGACAGGCAGATAGAGAACCTTCTACTATTCAAGATAATTCATTCCACTTCAATAATTCTGTTTCCTATGTTGGCGTTAAGTACACCTACGAGGCGAGTTACAGTGATAGACTATCTACCAGCGCAGTAACTGAAATATTATTCACCACTACGAGTAAATGAGATTAATATAATTATTATATTCATTACTTTATTAGTGTAATGCTCAGCTATTTTTAACGATATAAACCATCAATATAACATACTTATAATTATATAATTACTTCTATATAATATACCACAATGCTTAAATCTTATGTCTAACCAGTACGTATTACCAGTAATCCTAATGACGTAATAAAGACGTAGTAATAAAGTACGTGTATACAGCTGCTGCTACATGTACATATATACAGCTAACTGCTTGCTATAGTATAAGGTTATACTTAGTTAGCGAGCTGTACAGTGTGAGACTATTTCTGCTATTTCTGATTCAGACTTCACAATCGATGAACATCATTTAATGACAGTAAAGTATTAGTGAAATTTCTTTATGAGTTATCCCAAAACGTTTCATGTTATTTTTTGTAACTGAGATATTTTAGAATAGTTATAGTATTTTATTTTGAAATCGTATAAACCATTAGCATCTTTATGTAATAAATACTTCTTTTATTATTTATTCTTACTCATAAAAATTATTAATTTATGTTAATATCAAAAAATATGTTTATGACCAGAGGCTGGACTTAGATTCGATCGAGTTATTTGCTAAAATTGTTAAGTGATGATTTACTACCTGCTAGGAGGTGAAAAAAAACATTATGAGGACATGAAATGAAATGAAGTATATTTATTCTGTATATAAATATTCCTAGTCAAATATGTTTTTGTTTACAATCTACCACGTTAATTAGATTCCTCTATATGGGAAAGAAACAGGTTAAAGAAACTCCGCATAGGAAACCCGCATATCTTAGCTTAGCTTTTGCTTAGATTTGCTCAGTAGTGGAACAATTAACAAGCTGTTACTTTATGTAAAAAAGTACATAAATATGTGATACTCGTATTTTGATGTGGGTGCGCGCATGTGAACAATGTGTGCCCGTTTAAGCGGACGTGTGAACGGTTTGAACACAAAAAGAGGATGGATAAAGAAGATTGACAAAACAGATTTATGAGGAGAGTGTGAAAGGGAAAGCCGGTAAGGGTCGACGTAGGTGAATGTATCGCGATCAGAGCGAATACGTTTTAAGTAAAGGCTTGACAAAAGCAACCGACGAGCTCATATGAAAACATTAATGGAAGTAGAAGAAGCAAAATATGTATGTCCGGATCGTAGCTAGTCGAATGATATGGTACAATGCTACCCCAATGAGAACCATCACGCATGGTTCTCATTGGGGTGGTTTTGCACCGTTGTGCGAAAACAAAAATCGTTTAGTTTCGATGTCCGATTGTCTTGCGCACGTGAAATTCATGTCTGTAAATCGTGTAAGTGTCGCTCTCACGATACACATGATATCAAAAACTGTTAAAAGTCTTCTACAATTTCTTAAATGTCATTGTGTTTGATAAATAATTACATAAGATAAATAAATAACAAAAAGTATTTTTTGGAATTAAGTGTTGTTTATGATAACATTGACTTGACATTATTCGCCATCATGAATTTACTTTTATAACCGTTCTACACTATATGATTCGCGAAAATATGTTGTATTTGATGTTAGTTTATAGTTGTCGATATTATAACAACCTGGAATTCATTAATAACTTAAGATATCGAAAAAATCTTCATGTTTGTGAATTTTTTACTTCTTATCAAACTTATCACAGTCATTTAAAGTGAATGGCCAATATAAAACTGAAATATGGTTGATAAAGTAAAATTGAGTTTGGAAATAGCCTAACATCGTAAATTTCTTTTAAGGTTTCATGTAAAACATGCGAGACTTGAAGATATTCGTTCACTTTACAAAGTAATTTACTTTACGATAGATTGGATAAAAAGGTCAAAACTCAGGAAATTTTAATATTATCTACTCTTTCTTTTTACGGATTTAGTTTAGTCTAGGCTCTATATTAAGAAGACTTTGACTTTATAATTATTTAAATTATTACTACACTCTCATACCTTTTTCCTGTGTCATCATCATCGTCATTTCAGCCTTACACTAGTCCACTACTGAACATAGGCCTCCTCCAAAAATACCACAAATTATGTCATTTTAAGATGCTAAATAAATGCTTTTCTATTCTTTTCGAAAGCAATATGATAAATGTCTTATAATATGATCGCCAATTCCAAATAATGTAAGTTATATCACGGACCAGTTTAAACTGGTCAGCGGTTGTAATAAGTTTTAACAAAGATTTTAAAATATTCCTCAAGAAAGTGGCACAAACCCCAAATAATAAAAAACTGGCACAAACCCCAAAAACTAATAAATTCATAAATTACACCAACGTTTGAGTGAAAACATGCCTGTTGGTAAGCAGTGCTGCGTTCTAAGATAGCGAGTACTTTAGCGTAAGAGAAGTCTATTTACTCTTGCCTTGAAAATTCCAACGTCATGTTGGTCCGAGAACACTGATACCAATAATGACAAGCAAGCTTTGTGTGAGTTCGAGGTACTTCAAAAACGAAACGTGGAATCTTTTTGTTTGCCTTGTCAGCCGATGCTGGAAGGGAGAAGGAAAAACCAACAAGTTTAGTTGTTGTACGCACTAATAACTCTGCGATTATGTTCCAAGCTTAGCAGTTTAGCTTCGAAGAATGAAGCATCGCGTACATGTTTTTTAGTATATTTTAAACCGAGTCGATAAAATTTATTTAATAGCAATTCCAAGTTGTCAAATAATTCCAGTGTGAAGTAACGGCATAACGAAGCTATATTCCAGATGCAAGTGTCGCGCACCAATTTTGCGTTTCCACGATGAGCATGGGAAGATGTTGACTTTCCCAAACAGAATATGCTTGGGTAAGGCTAGCTTAAGAAAAGTTAAGCTTCCATATGGTGAGTGATAATCAAACCGACGAATTGACAAGCTTCTCATTTTTTGAAGTCGTTTAAAAATTACCGACGACTCAAATACTGGCAAAGTAGCATTCCATCACAATACGCACAGGTAACAATGAACCTATATCTTTATTCTTCTTCATCGAGGATACATGTAAATGTTTATACGATCAGATACCCATTAGCCATTAAAATAGAAAATTAACTGCAAACTTGGAAGGAGCAATTTAGGCGTTAACGTTTGTTGTATATTTTATAATTTATGTTATGGCATCTTGTCGCCATTAATTTTTAATCTTACAAAAAAAGGCTTGTTCTCACATTTTTTCGAGAGTAATTTCGAAATCTCAACAGAGAGTCGAAATGGAAAAAACCGTGAATGAATATTCAACACTTACTTGTGAAGGAAGTTCAAAAATAGTTTAAGTCTAATTAAAACTTTAGCGTCAATGGAAAATTTAATAACTTCGTCCATTTTATCTTTACCTCGTTAAGGTTCTCATACAATACTCTGGTAGTATACTGTTCATGGTTATAATAATACTCCAATGTTAGAGAGAGCGTAACGAAGCTTCTTGCTTCATTATACGTTTTATGTATACTTATTTTACATAATTGAATAAAATTCTTAGTCTTAGCTGTTTGACAGTGATTTCTTTAAAATTAGCTACAGCAAATTAGCTAAAGCAAATCATTCAGCATTCTGTAAATTCCGATGATACCGATAGCCTTACCCATACCTATATCTTTCAAACGCTTGCTGTTTAAAGTGAAAATATAATTTACCATCACAATAAATAAATCCCGGGGACAAACATTCGCACTTGTGGGTATCTATTAGAGGAAGGAGTGCTTTTCCCATGGGCTATCATATGTCGGCTTACCTCGAGTGAGATTTACTGAAAACCAATATATCTTGCGACGAGAAAACAATTGAACTTTAAAATACTCTCTACCACAGTATTCTTTGCGGGTAAAATTAGAATACAATAGAATTATTTTTATGCAATACCAGCCGTTACGTGCCCGCTTTGAGTATATAACAAGTATTTTGAGATTAAAAGACTTTCGGATTACAATTACGGATTTCGGATTAAGTATAAAAATAATAATCATTATTGAATTTTAAGTCATGTCCAGCAAAACGGACAAGCAACAGCTAGCTTATTATAAAATGACATTACCTTGCCTTGGTCTAAGACACTGCTGACCGTCATCGGTCTTTACATTTTTGTTTTGAAGTATTTGAGATGGTTATTCCGTTATCATCCGCAAAAAATTGTCTGATGCCTCCAGGACACGGAGAACCTGCATCAAATTGTGATCATTTGGATTTAAAATGTGTTATTTATTCATTCGTAATCTAATTAAATAGTTAATTTATTAACAAACGTGGCCATTTTATATTTTAACTTATTTGAACAATCTCCTAATTTGATAATGACGTTTTCAATGTAAGTGAGAAATATAATTACGTTTCCAAATGTAAGTTTTATTGTCAAAATTGTGGAACGGGGATAAGATTATTAAATAATCGTCATTTATACTTGCCGTGTGGTAGCGGCCTAAGAGAATCTACCACCCCATCACATCCCGTGGGTGTCGTAAAAGTCGACAGAGGGAAATTAAAACCAGTAGATGGGCAGCAGCATCTACCTGGAACATCTGAATAAATAAACTGCGGTTGCCAACCCGCCTGCCAAGCGTGGCAACTATGGCAAAATCCCCCCTCCAATAAGAGAGCTACAAACTTTTGTGGCTATCTATGGGGGAGGCCTATGTTCAGCAGTGGACTTGTGATAGGCTGAAACGACGACGACGACGACGTCATTTATATGCGTTTATACGCGTAACTTACTTTTAATCAACAATAATAAGTCAATAATGGACAATGTTACTCCATTGAAATAGCGTTCTTATTGTAAAATTTTGTAAAACTCAGTGCAGATATCAAGTTTGTAATTATAATTTTTCCGGCGAAGTGAACTAAAATATATAACAGGTATCTTCATACATAACGCACACTTCTCAGATTCACAGAGTAAGTTTGTGAATGTAGAATCATTTAAATGAACTTAGTAATATTATTCACGCGTTAAGTAATGTGGGCAGTGCCGGGGCGAATCAATCACCCGGTTTTGTCTCGTGGTTTTCGTAAAATTCTACTTAGGAAAATGTCAGAACTACACATTTAAATAAAACTGAATTTTACTGATTTTATCGCGTTTAATTTTGTACTATTTATAACCCCACATTTCGAGCGCTTTACAGTACCCATGGTCACGGGAGAGCTAGCTATGTCTTAAAGTCTTGCAAGCACCACTGCAATACTAAGACACAGTTAGCTCTTTCTGTGTAGATCCAAAAAAAAAAAAATTAATAACTGATGTTATTTCGGGTTAATCATCATCGGGGCATCTGTCACTTCGTCCTCCTGTGACCATGGGTGTTGTAAAGCGCTCCAAACGTCGGGTTATAAATAGTACAAAATTAAACGCGAAAAAATCAGTAAAAATCAGTTTTATTTAAATGTGTAGTTCTGACTTTTTCCTAAGTAGAATTTTACGAAAAAAATATAGTACAAAATTAAACGCGATATAATCCGTAAAAATAAGTTTAATTTAAATGTGTAGTATTCGCGTAAATATAAGAAATCATTATGCCAGAACTACCTTAAAGATTGTGTAAGTTAAATATATCAGACCTAGAATATGCAGCCTTTCGATGTGTAGCAGCGTTCAAGAAGTGCAGTGTCTCGTAACGTCAAACGTGGCACTTACAAAAAATCCTCCCAACTCGTGACAGGTTTATGCTCATCGGAAGACTACTTGCAGGTTATTTATAATAATTGATGATGATTAAAATTATACTTCGGAGCAAATGACATCAATGTAATATCCAAGAAATGGGCAGCAACAGAAGGCGGCAATATCAAAGATGGGAAGATAAAATGAAAAGAATAGCAGGAAGAACATGGACAAGACTAGCTCAAGACAGACAATAGTGGAGAAGATTGGAGGTGGTTTTTATCTCGGGAAGAACATGGGCAAGACTAGCTCAAGACAGACAATAGTGGAGAAGATTGGAGGTGGTTTTCATCTCGGGACAAACAGATACTGAAACGGATGTCAATAAATAATAACTTAAAGATTTTATATGTAATACATCTGAACAACGGCTATATTATTATAATTATATGACTAAATTAATGTTTTGTCTGTAAAAGTTATTTCAGCTTATCATTAGTCCACTGCAAAACATAAGTCTGAGATTTATGTTACTCGTATCTATTGTACTCGTATCTAGGGACAAGCTCTGCCACTGTTCAAGTAATGCGTTTTGCAATTCTTTCAGGTTGTTGGGGTGTGGTATTCTGGATTTAACACTTTTCTTTAACAAGTCCCAAGACATGCTCTATAGGATTCATATCCGAGGATCTTACTGGCCACTGCATCTCTGTTATACCCACATGGTTTAGATATGATTGGATTGAGCGAGCACTTTGAGACCGAGCATTATCCTGCATAGCAGTTTTAAAAATTAGTAACCGGTGTTAAACTACGTAGCAAAAAGAGCGTTAGTATACCATTATTGTTGTGTATACCATTTTTTTTATAAATTTAATAAAATCAATTTACATTTGTAAGAACGTTAAAGTTTACCCTGCTAAAATGCACAAGAAACTGTGCCTCTCGATATGCGACTCTCCTTAGCTAATATAAAACACTGTAAAATACGGCAGATATAACAGTTTTATCAGGTTATTAAGAAGATATACGGCCATGTTTTAAGCTTGTTATTATTGCAGCTGCTCTCATCGTTACAACAAAGATAAATGTAGATATCAAGATCGTTCCTTTGTTGCGACCAGACTCGTTTATTTGTTCTCATGCCCGAGTAGAGAATGTATTCCTTTAAATTTTATTAGTCTTTATTATACTGCAATAAGAAACGTTTCCTGTGCATTTAACGATCACTAAAAATAGTTAAAACACAACATATATTACAGTTTTACGGGTCTTACAGTTTAACTAGGTAGGTACCACAGTAGAGCCAGTTGTTCTGCCGTGAAGAAAGCATTACTGTGTTTCGGTTCGAAGGGTACTGATACCTATAATAAAAAAGTGAGACTTAAGAAGTAACGACTCAGGGTATTGTTCATTTCTGGATGACGCGACATATTTTATGGGCAGGCGTTGCAGTTACAACCCGGTGAACAATTTTCAATAATTGACAATTGGAAATCACACCATTACACATAATAAAAATGTAAATTGCAAGTGTCTGTAGATTATAAATTTTGTGGGAATCCTACCAACAGTAAGTTCGTGCCCTTTGTAGAATTGTCTAAAGTACTGAATTCATTTAAAAGACTCAGTAAGAAAACCACAAAGCGTATCTTTCAGTAGCATTTAGTTTTTGTATTATTAAAAGTGGTTTATTCTATAAAACGTCATGAGTATTTGAAGTACTCTATGGTGGCGATGAGTTAATTAAGTGCATCTAAATCTAATCTAACAAAAGGTAATCAAGTGATGTAAAATACCGTTGTATAGTATTAATCTAATACCGGAAACACAGTTAATGAAAAATTAATATTATTATATTTTCTCACAAAGAATATGACGACCGCGTGGCCTAGTGGTCAGAGAACCTGACTTCTAAGCCGCGGGTCCTGGGTTCGAATCCCAGCCGAAGCCAACATTTGTGCTAAAACATAAATTGTTGGTTTTCGGGTCTGGTTGTGTTGTGATTGTCCCCGTGTTTCTGACACTGCATCCTAGCCTACCTCCGATCTTATCGCATCAGCGTTACATCGGGCGCGGGAAGGTTGGGACGAGTGAGTGCCTCTGTGTTTGCGCGTACACTTGTGGCACTATAATATCTCCTGCGCAGTTGATGGCTCTCGACAGTAGTCGGCAGTTGTCGCCGTGGTCGAAATCGGCTGGGAGAACATCACATCATGATTATTACAAAGTAGTTTCAACTTTGTATGTCATCATCATCATCATTTCAGCTATAGTTCGTCACTAGTCCACTGCTGAACATAGGCGTCCCCCAGATGTTACAGGAAGATTCTGCTGCCGATCTCCTGGTTTTTATTGATGGGATGGAGTGGTAGATTCTCTTAAGCCTCCACCATACGGCGGCACTTTGTATGTAATAAAAAAATAGAATAATTCGAATTTGGAAACTAAATATTTTTTACTTGTACTTTTACCATTTAAACTTAACAATTTACCATAATCTGTTTACAGACAAACAAACAGTGCTTCAATTTTGATGGGACTTTCATTGGCAGGTAGAGGACTTTTCAAAGAGTAATTTAAGCTACTTTTTTTTTTGAAATATTTAGGATTCCTGCGTAAAATCGAAAGAAATTAGGGGCTATTTGGATGGACGTGTTATTAGCTTTAATTTGTGTTTTAATCGTTGGTATTTTAGCTCATGGAAGTGTAAATGTTTTTCTTAGTATCCTAATCAATGGTTTAAAAATTCATATTCCTTTTTTACGTTTCTACTTTTTCACCATACTACACTATATACTATAAAAAACCTGGAAAGCTCATACGTTTGAATGCGCTAATCGCAGGAAATACTAATCCGATTTGTAAGAAATCTTAATACATTAGATAATTTATTGAAACATGAAATGGCTCAATCAAACAATCAATCACTTTAGCCCACCACCAGTCCACTACTGAACACAGGCTTCCTGCTTTGATTACCACAAAAGTTTATAGCTCTCGTTTTAGGGGGATTTTGCCATAGTTGCCACGTTTGGCAGGCGGGTTGGCAACCGCCGTTTATTTATTCAGGTGGTTCAGAATAATGCTGCTCTGCCCATCTCCTCGTTTTTTAATAAATAAATAAATAAATAAATGAGGCGCACGCTGAATACTGAACATTACCGAAAAGAGCTGAACTGTTAATGCTTAGGTCAGCGAGGTACATACCATGCCGTACGGAGCAGTCATGTGGTCGGCGTGTTTTACACGGGTGAAACCGCGGGGCTAGTAGTATAAATAACAATATTATTCGTAAAAATAATGGTTCCTATATTTTTTTTTATTAAACATGTCACTCAGACCAAGATATTATTTACAAATTCAAATTTCTTTTACCGCGAAATTGAATTAGCAAATCAAAAACAGAAGGTACGAGTATAAACAAATTTAAATACAAAGCTTGTTTGTTTCGGAAATTACTTTATATGAAACAGTCAAAAGATTTCTTGTTCACAAAATATAAGTATTATAAAAATTAATTCAAGATGGCCAGGAATACTTTATAAATCTAAATAAAGGGAATACTAATGTATGAAACGAACTTTTTGAGTCCTTCCTTGTATCATAATTATGGCGCCTTATACATACATATTTCAAATAAAACCACATTATTTCTTTTACATTTTGTTAATTTTTGTATTAATATTTCCTGGAAATAAATTTCTCCTATATGGTATTTGGAAATGCTGTATACATAAAACATATACTTAATAGTTATTTTTAGAATACTGAAATTTGCTGCTGGTACAAGACTAACGTAAACATCAAAAATAATTGTACATTGAAATATGCATCGTTGTGTTGAATGGAAATATTGATTGGAATATCCGAACCATGATACAAATGACGATACGATAAACAATGATGATACGGATGTAACGGAACTAGAGTAACCGACATTTGTAGCTATAAGGATCAGCAAGCTGAAGTGGCAATAGACCGGTAACCTTGGTTATGATTGATCAAAAATATGTGTATAATATATTTTTAATTACAATGATTGGAGTCGTTTAGAATCCAAATAACGTTTTCAGATCTATATTTTATACTTAAAGTTTTATGTGTTTCGTTATCATTATCATAATTTCAGCTATAGTTCATCACTAGTCTACTGCTGAACATAGGCGTTCCCCATAGATTGCCCCAAAATTTTGCAGCTCTCATTTTAGGGGGATTATGCCATAGTTGCCACGCTTGGCATGCCGGTCGACAACAGCAGTTTATTTCTTCAGATGTTCCAAAAAGACGCTGCTGCCCATCTTCTGGTTTAAATTTTCCGTCAGTCAACTTTTACGACACACACGGGATGAAGTGGAGTGGTAGATTCTATTATTATTAAATATTTTCTACATATATTACATAATAAGAATAATATACAATTAACAGATTAATCTTGAAGTATTCAGTGCACCTACTATGAAGTATCTATCCAATATATACATTTCTGTTTCCACTACCTACCTCTCCTTGTTTATTAGTGAGTAACTGTTCAACCCCTTTATATACTTGAATTGTAATTAAAATTAGATATATACATGTAAAAGAAACAAGAATCATCTCTGTTATCATTACTGCTCATCCATCATCATCATCATCATCATTTCAGCCTATCACTAGTCCATCATAGTTGCCACTTGGCAGGCGGATTGGCAATCGCAGTTTATTTATTCTGATTTTCCAGGAAGACGCTGCTGCCCATCTTCTATCATCTTCTCGGTTTTAATTTTCCCTCTGTCGACTTTTACGACACCCACGGGATGAGATGGGGTGGTAGATTCGTTTAAGCGGATTTTTTTGAGTAAACCAGCATGTTTGTCACTGAAATTTTTGGACGTCATGAGGAAATCGATCGCATTTTTTGTGGAACCGCCTTCTGCGGGGCCGCTTTTGAAAGAATTAGTTCACTATAAGAGTCCCCTTTTCTGCATAAAGTCGGCTATCTATTGGTCTATTGAATTTCGTTGTCTTATTTCAAGATTCATATATTTGTCTAAAACTCCTAGTGTTCATGAGAAACTGTAACGTAAATTAGATCAAATAAATGTATTAAGTCTTAACTAATGATAAATCTGCGGTTTCGTATCTGCCTGCTGATGTATTGAAGATCTTAGTTTTGAATCACAGCTGAATACATATAACCTATGTTTAAATCTTAATTAAGGTTTATTTTAGTTAGCAACAATAACATTCTGACCTACTGCTAAATATACGAAATCCTGAAAGTCTTGTATATTTAGCAAATTAGAATGCTACGTATACGATACTGCCTAAGCTAAGACTCAAAATTACCTCGAGTACAATCCAAGTATGATTTTGGATAAATCTGAATTAATTATCCTGCTATGGGCGTTAGAAAAGTTGATGTATTGGTTGCATTCGTCGATTATCAAAAAAAAACACTTTATAAAGCAGTGTAATAAAAATGTTCATTACTGTAGCAAACATATTTAGGAGTTTTGAATCCTGAAAGTATTTTTACCTTTCTAATTATTTATGAAACGCCGGACCGCCGTGCTAAAACCTGAAATACATTATGCAGTATCTATTCGCTCGAGTCGCTACAGAACGGTGTAGTCGCATGATCGTTTCCGCCATACACTTACGCTTTTACGTCGACCATTGGACATTTTTAAATCATTCTTATATTCGTATGTTCGTATTCGTATTTGCGCTCATGGATGATAAATCATTACAAAAGCAGAAGTTTTGAAATGGTGTATTGCAAAAATTTCGTGTGCTACTAAGTCTATGTAATAATGAAAATAATGTTTTCTCTCCCAACTGACTTTGACTTTCAGGTAATTAAGGTACGCTAATATTTGAGTGACGTAGAACAATTTGATATGTCTACGAAATTAAATAAAAATTGACTCAGTAGAGTCAGCAATCCTTTCACGGGTTAAAAGTATACGTTTTTAGATCAAAATAATGAAATGTACAAAGCCTTCGTACATAATCAGATTCAAAACAGCGCATAGCGTACTAAATTGCGAGCTGTTTGGTATTACTGACTGTAAATAAGCGTTGCGCTTTGCGTTAGTTATATCATTTTAGTGCCGGTGATGAGCGGATTGTTGTAATACGACTAAACTTACTCGTGGTCATCGTGTATTCCAGCCGTACGTGATTTGAACGACAAACGGCATTAAGATGAACCAAACTCAGATCATTCAGTTCTTTTCAACGCGGTGCTGCCCATTCCCGGATTGTTTACTATATCCGTTGTTTAGAAAATATAAGAACAGAATCATTTAAATGCGGTGTATATTATTAACATCACACTAAATGTCATTTTTTTAACTACACTAGACTGCAAAAACGTCTCTTTTCTGGTAAGAATCAACAAATAACCCGACAGGCAGTTTCTAATTATTCATTTCACTCGTCAATAATCTTAATAAGCCAATAGTATTTATACTAAATATGTAATAAAACAGTATAAAACTCAATTCGGTATATTGAAAATATTTTGTAATAAAATCATTTGTTAATAAAATCATATACTCATCTTAACCAGTAGGAGCCAAAACTATCCTTTTTGGAATAAACTATCGAACGGATTTAGCTGCAATTTGGTATAGTTAAAGCACATCCGTCACATCACGTTTTGAATGGGGCGAAAAGTGTGCTACGTGTGTGGCCTCTGCCTAATTCCAAATATGGGAAAAAGAGGTGATTGTATGTATGTATGTAAATATCCCGGAGCAACTTTTACGGTACGTTTCATCTCGGTTTCAATGAGATTTGTAGGGTGGATTTACTGCTAACAAAATATTGTGGGGTTGGAAAGTCACTGTGGCAACCAAAGGCAAAGGCCATATTCGCCTTTACTGTCAAAGAAATTCTAAGCACACAAGTGTTGAAATATCTAATAGCGTTTAATTCACAAAGTACATTTGAAAATTTACATTAGTGTACCCATAATTTTTATGCATAATCTAAGCCTGCCTAAATATTGTCATTGCACCAAGTTGATAGTAATGATGCTTTAGCGGAATTTTACATATTAATTCTAATAATTATAATTCAATGTTTATTCTCAGTAACTTCCCGTTCCGTTTTAAGCGCGTACAGTTCCCGGCCGGTATCTGCTTGGCTGCTACAACGAACAAATCTCAGGGTCAGACGCTGTGCACAGCTGGAGTAGACATCGCCACTGCCTCCTGTTTCTCACATGGTGTCATTTTCCCTCAATACTGTTGCAAACTGTTTGTTCGTATTGCGTACGGTATCCGTAACGATGACATCCGCAGCAGAACTAATGTAACCGAGATAGCCCTAAGGATTAGCAAGCTGAAGTGGCAATGGGCCGGTCATATAGCCCGTAGAACCGATAACCGATGGGGAAGAAAGGTTTCAGAGTGGCAACCTCGTACCGGCAAACGCAGTGTAGGGCGCCCCCCCCCCCCCCCCACTAGATGGAGCGACGACCTTTGCGATTTTGCGGGAAGCCGATGGATGCAGGTGGCTCAGGACCGTGCTTTGTGGCAATCTATGGGGGAGGCCTATATTCAACAGTGGACTAAGATAGGCTGAAATGATGATGATGATGATGAAACACATGTAAAAAGATAATATAATAACATACTTCTTGAAAATCTTTAATTCCACGAAAATGAAGTCGCAGGTAATAAATCACATTCCCTGGTGTTATTATCATCCGTGCATTATTTGATGTTATAATAACCGTTTTCAGGTCCAAAATCTTTATTTAACATTTTGATAGGAAGATTTTATGTTCTTTATCTTTCTGGGATTTGGTTGTAAAATCGTCGACACTGTCCCACAAATGAGTCACTACTGAAAAGTCGAGTAACATTGTCGTGTGTTACACGAGATTAGACGGTGAAAACATCAGGATTAGAATAAAGCCATAATCTTATTTCCCCGCCACCACACGGTGACTTGACTTATCTAGTTTCTGTAACAATTACGGTTATAGAAACGTCTTTGTATAATTAATTTATTCAATTTAGTAACAGCAATTTTATTTACCGCTTAAAGAGTAAACGTTGTTTTTAATGTTAACCTTTAACCTTTTCTTGCTAAAGAAAGAAACCGAGACTTAATTTCAGTCCTTAAGAAATTTACTCTTTTAACGTTGCCGTCTTCTGTTAATGGTTGACACTTTATGTAGATTCCCTAATTGAAAAATAAAATTGAAACTAATTACTCGCTTAAAATATAATCTGTGGAGTTAGTGAGGACAATGTTACGCTGTGGTAGCTAAGGCACCGGGCGCTCGTCGTTAATTTCAACCGTACGAGAGTGACCTAAGTTCGATCCCGTGCCCGTGTCGGTAACACTAAAATTTTTAATTCCCAATAGAAGGGCTATGTAAACGTGCTCGGCGGTAAAGAAGAAAATAGTTAGAAAACTGCATGCGTAAGAAATAAAGAAAAAAATTCGACGCTATGTGAAGTCCAGCAAACCATAACTTTTTTTTAATTTACCAATAATAATATTTGTAAATGACCTATAAGTAATAACATACACATTTATGAATGCTAAATACGTGTATGCAACGTAAAAAAACTGTACAATTTAATATGTTGTTAAAGATTCACATTTAATTTCGTACATTGTACTCAAATTAACACATCTAATACTTAATATTTATTGGTCAAGAGAGTAATTCCAATTTCCAATTTTTATTTATGATCTGAATTGTAACGTAAGTAATACACGATAAAGCCAAAAGTATTTTTTTTAATAATGAAGTGTTTTTGCAATATGTCCGATTTGTTTTAATTTAACCAAATAAAACGATATTATAATAGCAGTGATAACTCTTGAAAAAGAGATCTTCGAGTAAGGGCGAAAATGGGTGGAAATTTAAAACGACTGGGTGCACTGTGTGGAAAGTATATCTCGTGTACATATCGCGAAAACTGAAACGCGGTGAAAATGAGTATGTGAGTGTGCCAGAGTATGTTGACGGGAGTCGTGGCTACGTATGCTGTATAAATACATTTTAGAAAGGGCTTACTTGTAAGGGTAATTTCACCATTTGTCATTATAATCAGTATGAGATCTCGAGATTTTGCTTGCTTGATTAAAATTTTAATAACATCATCGAAAATAATTATATTACTTGTCATTTATATTACGAAACGATTTAAATGGATAACGACAAAGAAATCATAAATGCCGACCTGAAAAGCAATTTGACAGACACATGAAATTTTAAATAACCATCACCGTGTTAATTTTCTACCTTAAATGGACGAGATGACTGTGCATAGTAACCATAAAAAATAGTGAAAAACAAATTTACATACAAATAGTCACGCTTTTACCCATATAAGGGGTAGGCAGAGGACTACATATGGAGCAAACTTTTCACCCGCGCGGTAAACGAGATGTTACGGGTGGCGAACCACATCGTCGCCATTTTGATACGAATCGAAATTTTCTTCTCCAATTTGACTTTAATTAAAAAAATAAAATTAAAAGAATATTGTTATTAATCCCATTTTAATATAATATTTAACATTGAATATTGAAAATTGCCATGAATTCTCACCATTTTGCCATTTGTTGGCACTGTTGCGTTATTTTACAGGTACCATTACAGGTTTTTTTCCTAGTTTGGACACCAGTCCTCCGCACATTTATATTGTGTCTTAAGTTATGTACAATCTAGTTGTGGGAAAAATAAACATATATTATTATTATAATAATAATAAGTTAATTTTATTAGTTGACACTGTCATTTACAAAACCGCCATGTTTAAAAAAATGTCTAATGTTTGCATGACTTTGAGGTAGAATGCGCTGGGTACTATGAAAAAACTTAAACATCTTTATTATCTTAATGTAGGCGTAAGCCACACAAGTAGCCCACTTTATGCCGTCGCCGAAAACGAGATTTGACGGATGGCGAACCACGTCGCCACAATTTTGGAGTTAAAATAATCTTTCTCCCATTGCGTTCCCAAGGGGAGTACAGTGACTGCATATTATGGTGTTATTCTGAATGAATAAAAGCTGTCCGTCGAATACCATAGCCTTAACTGTGCTCGTAGTTCTGAGACATCAGGTCATCTTAATTGCCATAAGATTAGCAATTACACTAGTTATCAATGCCCTCTTAACGGGGATACAGTAATGTTTGCACGCCACTGCTTGACGGCATAATAACTAGCACTGCTGAGGTACAACCAGTAAAAAAAATATTCAGATTCTTTATATTCCAGAAGATAATTTTATGATAACGTCTAAAAATAAATACATTAATACAGATTTCATATTTTATGAATAAAATATTTTTATTGCCAGGTTTTTTTCTATAATTAAGAACATTACTGAAAAGTGTTGGATATAAAATTAGGACGCGTGTACTTGTGTACGCGCATTAGAAGTTATACTTTTTAGCCGTGACTTTAGATAGGAGGTAGCACACGCATATGCTAATAATAAGAATGATATGAAATATATAAAAAAATAACTAAACAATGTAATCTGATTTTATTTTAAATAAAAAACTTTGTGCCCAGCAGTGGGTCGTTCATAGGTTGTTATTTACACTTATATTATCAATAAAAACTAGTTATGAGCTTTAGTCTCAATCAGTTTAATCTCTATATCTCTATAAAGCTTTTTAGCATTATAGAGTTTCATTAAGCCACAAACTAAAACTCCGACAAGCAGGATTAGTAATAAACAAAACAGTAGTCTAAATACATCTGCAATCTAATGTCTCCTTTAATTACTCGACAAGCCTCGTTTTGTCTCGGCCGTAAAATTTAACCGTCTCTATTTCATTAAAATTTTATTAAGGTAAATTAGACTTTCTAATAAAAAAGAAAAATTATTTTTCCGCTTTGTGAGATCTCTAGTGGAGGAACTGTTTGGAACGAGATTTTCGATGGAATAAAAGATTTTTGTGTCTTTCTTATAGAAATCTTTATTTGCAGAACAAAATTAAATCATAAGTTATTTAATATTTCTTTTAAGTATTACTTTTATTTTAATTGTTTCCTATACAGTCTTTATTTTTGGGGTCTTCAACGTTTATATTTTTATGTGTTCTTTCTAGCAAATTCCGTTAATATCAACGCTTTGTAATTCAAACAGCCGTGGTTGCCATGCCTCATAAGCGGATTGCCAACCACAGTGTGTTATCATTTTCACAAAAAGATGGGACGATGCTGTCATCGCGCGATAATACTTTCTCTGACAAACCAAATTTAATTAAATTTCCTTTCATAATGTAGATATATTTATGACATCGAATGACAAAATAGTAATAGTTCAGTTCTAAGCAGCAGTTCAGCAGTTAAGGTATAAGATAAAGAGGTAAAAAAAATTATGAATTTTCTAAACCACTTACTTAGATATTAATGAACTAAAATAATGATAACCAAAATGCAAACTAAAGCCAAGCGTAACACGTCCATCCGCGAAGTCTATTTTTTTAAATTTCTACAGTGTTTCTGATTTTACGCAAGAACCTTAAATATTTCCGAAATAAAAAGTATGTTGGATTGCTCTCTGAAAAGTCGATTCTAGATTCAGACATCGTTCCAATTTTGGTATTCTGCAAATAACCATATGAGTTTAAGAAAATTTATTAATTGCGAAATTTGCACAGACTGACACTTAAATTTTATTTATATAGATTTCATTTTATATTTGTATAGATTTCAATATTGATATACAAAAACATTGTATGTAAAATTAATTTCAAGCTAAATTATTACTAAATATTACTAGACGTTAAGAGAGAAGACTGCACTTGAATAACCAGCAGAACTAACTGAAACAACAAACTTATACAACAGTAACTTCATATAAACTGGAGAGGAGGAGATATGAAGTTAGTTCAGAGCTTTACTTGTAGTTTATAGTAGTGACTTATGTGCAGTTACCATATCAGATCAGGAAGTACCGGAAATAGCCTTTCGCTAAAATCATGTCTTCACATTTGATTAAGCTTCACAATAAAACAATAGAATTAGTGTGCTATACTTTCTTTATAAATAATCATATTATAGTTTAGAAACTAAAAAAAACACGCTTGATCAGCAATGACCTCATGATCTTAGTGAGAATACAGTTGAAAGTCAACAAAACATTGTATCGTCATTGGTCCATAATATGTGTGCAAAATAGGAAATCGTTTGGAAATTTGGAAGTCGGTAAAAATTGTTTTGAAAGATTTTTAATTTACGGTTTTAGTTACATCAAAAAAATTAAAACGTATTAAAAATCGATAAAAAGCGTTGAAAAAGTTACAAACAATAAAACATAAAACTGTATATTTTTTATAGAAGAGGGACAAACGAGCAAACGGCGCATCTGATGTTAAGTTAACGCCGCCGCCAGTGAACATCCGCAATAGCAGAGGTTACATCAATAAAAACTTTTAAATTTAATAGGAAAACGTCTTATTTGATGATACGTTTTGTACCAGCTTTCACACACCTTTCGCTATTTAAAGATGAAAGTGTTGGTATGTATGCAGGAATCCGTCTAGGTATGTTTCGGTTTTAAGGGTAACGTGTGTCATTGCCTAGAAGACTTAAAAACGAATGAATCAGTTTGACAAATAGGTAAACTTTGTAATTTAATGTTGTGGATGACGCAACTGTAATAAACTGACGTAGCCGATTCAGTTAATGGATTTCCTGGTCTTGCCACTTTCTTAAATTTAAAAAAGCTTGCGTTTCAGCAAGTGCTTTTAAATAAAAAATTAAAGCCGTATTATGATACAAATGTGTAAAATATTTGAGACTTGAACTTCATGAGTATTGATCGTCTCTGTTATATTTAGACTTTCTGAATGTAAGCCGTGACCCTTATGATTCAGATATACGATCGTATTTACATATGGTTATGTCGCTGCGTAAAGAGCCAGTGAACATGCTTAATGTTAAAATGTACAAAGCAATTAAACCTAAAATATATAATATACATTTTACAGCTTTTAATTTTTGACATTAAGCATGTTTTTAACCGACTTCAAAAAAGGAGGAGGTTGTTTATGAACCGATTTTGATGATTTTGACTGATTTTATTAGAAGGGATGGTCTGGGATAAATTTGGTACTCATAGTTTGGTTTCGAAAATCTGTCAAACTTGTGACCCTATAAGTTATAAAAGAATTTTAAATAAGCAATGGCTGAAGATTAAGGTAACTCTAAATAATTTCATAACACTATAATGTATAATTTTTTTTAATTTAAAATGCTTTAATATAATAACTACAAAAATATTTCACATAATATATCGGATTTTTAATGAAATAACTCAAATACTATTTTTTTCAGTATCTTTTTCATACTTTTTACCTTAAATACACATATTGGTGGTCATAACTTAATTCTAATTATTGTTTAATCGGAGGAAACAAGCCAAAGGCAGTTGTTATTACTCATAATATAATTGCCTGCAGTGAGAACATAAAATTTGCGATAACAATAAATGAATTAGTCGATATAAAGCCAAGTTTACTCCCAATTGGCCAATGCAAATACGCGTTTAATTTTGGACTTGAATTTAAATGTCTATTACTATATTTATATTTAAAAAGTTACGTGATCATGTGGTTTGAGAGTTACCTAATATGAACGTATGTTTATAGAAAACCCACCAATTGTTACTTTATACAGAATTACACTGCTCTTGTACGGATTAAAATAAATTCTATAGGATGTATGTACTAGTAATGAAAAGGTAAATAAATAGTCACCTGATGTAAGCCTGTTTAGATACTGTAACATGTTTTTGTATTATGATTTATTCTGCCAAAGTACAACACATTTTTTAACTAGAATTGTAATTTCTTAAGTAGATGTGACGTGGTATAGAATTCGCCTATGGTAAGATAAAATGTCATTTTCTCTGCCAAGCAACAAAATAATAAGATCAAGTATACTAGCAATACTCGAGTATATCTACCTAGTCGGAAGAGCCGTGGAAGCTCGTAACTTTCAAGGTACGCGAGTGAGTTCGATCCCCGGTGACGGCACCTCTAATATTGTTCTGCACTTTTAATTGCTGATTGACCACCTGCTCAGCGGTGAAGAAAGACATCGGGAAAAACCTGCCTAAACCTGCATGTCTAAGGAATAAAAATCTTTTGAGGACATGTAAATTCCGCCAACCCGCATTGAAGCAGCGTGTGAAGTGCAGAAGAGTCCTTCTCAGCTCCAAATCCCTCTCAAAAAATGAGGCCTGTACTTAGCCGTATAACGTTTATAGGCTGTTAGTTTGATTTTTTATCCAGACAGATTTCCTGTATTGGAAGTGCCCATCGCAGCTTGCACGCCAAAAAATGAAGCTAGTGTAATTACAGGCCATATGAGACTTAAGAACCTTATGTACGAGTATTATGGCGATGAGTGTCATGTCACACACTGGTGGTAGGATTCCTATGCAGGAATCCGTCTAGGTAAGTACCACCCCAGGGCCAGTTATTCTGCCGTGAATCAATAGTGTGCAAACATTACTTTGTTTCGGTTTGAAGGGCACTGAGAGCTAGCGTAATCACATGGCATATGAGACTTAAGAACTGATGTCTCAGGGTGATGGGCACAGTGAGGTATCACAAATCATTTGTTATGAGCAGACATTGCACTTACCATCAGGTGAACGTTTTGCTCGTTTCATCACTTTATTGAATAAAAAAATCCCTAGTTTTTGTGGGCGACATCTTCAGCTATTGTAGGCAGGCGTGGCACTTATGGTTTGCTCGTTTCGTGACTTACTACCATTAAAAATAAGAATCTTGCGCTAATTGATCACGGTGACATTGTTTCTAGATATAATTAAAGGAAAAGCGTCAAACCACAATCACATTTTTTATATGAGGAAATGACGAGACGAGCAAAACGATCACCCGATGAGGTACAAGTCTGCAACTGAGGTGGAACGTCTTCCCAAAACAAACACTGTATCACCCAGAACATTTCTGTGTGGCACCATACTGCGCGCATCATTCTAAGACATCAGTTCTTAATTGTCATATTCACAGTAAGACATACATAACACCGGCACTCACTGGCCTCCAGACTGAAACCGGTAATATTAACACACTACTGCTTCACGGCAGAATAACTGACCTTGCCTACCACCTGTGCTGTTTCGATGCTGATGCTGTTTGGTATGACGATTTCAGATCTGATTTTTTAGGTGTGACATATATGAATATAGGATTTTTTTGAATTAGTCGTCATTTACGATTTCTAAGTAATGGAATGTGAACGGGTTATAAATTTGACAAGAGCAATTATGTGCGCGTGCACTTAAATAATGTATAGGAGAGAACCTGATATAAATAATTTTCTAGCTTTGATAATAAAAACTGTAAAACTGCAATATAATAGATTCCATTGTAGGCATCAGCTGTGGCACAGTTTTACTGAGTTACTCGACAGCTGTAGTTTAGTTAAACTTGTGCATTGAGAAGTAGACAGCAGTCGTGAGTAGTTGTTATCGCATCGTGAAATTACTTTTATATAAGGGGGATATGATTATAAAAAAAAATATCAATATTAACGTAATATAGCTACTTCATATAGTTAGTATCTTAGTTACGGCTTGGCATCTTATTGTTTTATGAGAGGTCTGTCCCGCTCGGAACAGGCGTAGAATACCTCTCATGATGATTGGTATCGGGTTTTCACCCGATTTGAGTGCTTGAAGAACAACTTGAAGCACCACTCGATGTCGGTGGCCGTCATGTGCTGGCTTGGTTTTCTTGTAATTTTGTCATCTTTTTCATTTGTGTTTTCCAAGGTTTCAAAATTATTTTCCAATTCTTCAGTCGGCTGCGGTGCAGCTGCTGGCTCAATAGGTATCGACGACTGCAACGAGCTATTACTGCTCGTTTCTTCTAAGGCTTCCCTTCTAGGGCCCCGCCTCCTCTTTTTCCGCTTCGGTATGTTTACCGGGTGCGGGCGAGAGGGAGAGGGGAGGGGAGAGTTTTCTGGAGGCATGAGCGTATGTTGTTCGGCTGCTGTTTTGACGTGGCGTTCGAATTGTGGTTGTAGTTGTATTCCAAATTTGTAACAAACAATAGTTCTTGGCGTATTTTCTCATCTTTGATTAAGCTCACGTATGACAATAACAATGCTCCATTGGTTGTTAAAGTGGACTCACCCAGCTGAATTAAAAATTGACAAGTCTGCCGATGATTGTGTGTCTATTTCGTCAAATCGGTTTTTGCACAGAACTATTGCTCAAAGGAATTTTTCGGATAATATTGCCGCTGGTTTATGGAACACAGTGGTTATTTCTTCTTTTACTGCTGGTAAAATTAAGTCTTCCCCAATAGTATGTGGTTTGCCTGTTTTAGCAATCAACAATTGGAATATATACGAAGCTCGAAGTCCGTCATCATCTTGCTCAGAAGCTGATGAAAAAGTTTTGATATAGTTACCTGTATTTTGTACTTATTTTCCATCGCTAGAAAATAGGTCACATCTTTATCTTTCTTATCTATGTATATCTATAAATATATTTTATTAAAATGATCTTGAAGCCTGGAAGGCTTCACTACTTCATTTGTAAATGTTTTACAAATAACTTACATAGGCGATTTGTTGAAATCATTTATACATTGATATACCACTATAATGTAGTGCTTAATATAGAGATCTTCCAGTTTACTCGATTTGGATTATCACCAACTCGAATGGAAATAATATTTCGGTTGATCCGTTGCCGCCATCTTTATCGGAGGGTGAGCTTGCTCAAAAAAGATTGAGGCAAACTCAAACCAGCTGGTCCGGCCGAACTACCTTTTTATTTTAAACCTACCTAATAAGTAATGATAATTGTCCCAACACAGAGTTGGATGGAAAGACATATAAATTAGTTGTAACAAATCATTAACTTCTCTTTGTCTTGCCCACTCGAGTTGCGTAACTCAAGTAAAAATTTGAATTTCAACTCGATTTAACCGAGTTAGTCGATTTATCCGAGTTGGCACATCTGCTAACAAACTTGCCTTCAAATTAGTACATTGATTACTTACTGTCCTCATGTTCAAATTGCAAGTTTTCTTTAAGAATTGGACTTTGCGAGTAAAATTTTTGTGGTTAAATGTGCTCCACATGAAATATAGAATGCATCGTTAAAATACTTTTGATATGAGTTTTAAAACGAAGTTCGGAATCAGTTATAAAACGGCTACGTGCAGTTTCTACCAATTATAGATCCTTCGTTATTTTTTTTTTATGATTTTAACTTGATTTTAATAGATTAAAAACTAGTGATGATATTCATGATATTCTAACTTTGATTTTGATGGATTACAAAGTAGTGAGTTTTGCTCAGACTATTCAGATATTTGTTCAAGGTCACAATTTATATCATGAACCGCTTTGTCAGGTTTTTTAGGCCTAAATGATTTATACAGTTGAATATCATCTGCATATAAGTGAAATTTTCAATGTTGGATACCATTCAGTTCACAATGTCAGTACTATACAATATAATTAACAAAGGACCCAGAGTTGACCGTTGGGGTCTCCCCTTGTTATGTGTACTGAGTTTGATGCTATCTATGTCCCATCAATTTTATGTATTTCAACCAGCTGCTTCTTGCCTGTAAGGTAACTAACAACTCTGCTGTTATCCATGCTGGCGTTTTAAGGTTTTACCGCAGAGGCTTGTATTATACGCAGAAATCCCAACAGTGATTTAAATAATATTTATTTTAGCGAACATTTACGTAAAGTAGAATTATTAATACTAAAAACTTAATTGGAAGGATAGAAAGTTACGTAACAAGTACCTAAGCTTAAGTTATACATTAATTCGCATAATTTACCTACGCGGTAAAAGTTTGCATTAATTGCATCAAGAGTGAAAATTTAAAAGAATAAGACACATTCCCTTATCTACTTATTAGAATATTACTATTGTTCATTCAATAATTATTATTTCTAAGATTCACTTACGTAAAAATACTTAAAGTCTTTTTTACTAAAAAATAGTTTTTAAAGATCAGGGTATCTTGTGTGGCAGTAATACGTTTTATTTTCCGCTGACTTGTTTATTTCGGTTCCGAAATAATAGAATTGGTTAATTATTAGAAATAAAAGGCGAACCAGATCATCTGCTGTTATTATCACTCATCTAGTCATTTTCACATTGTTTGTTTGTGATCCATAAAGAGAACTGGAACAAGGTAACTGCTTTTTGTAATCGGATTTTTAACAGAAATAGTTACTCGTATATACTGCTTTCACAGAAAATAGCTACTTCATTGTCATGTAAGAATAAGCTGAATATTTATTGCACAAAAATACAAATTTGTGCTATATCAAACATTAAGTTGGTAGGTTTTTTGTGTTTTAATTAACAATAAATTTATTGCCTGCGTACAACATATTTATCTGAAACGGTAGTTAACTCAGAGACAACTTTTTTTCCGTTAAAAAAAAGAGCTCTAGCTATACAGTACACGTCACAGAAGTGCAACTTATATATATTAGAAATTTGGATAAATAAAAACAAATAAAGACGAATAAACGAAATTTTTTTGTGGAATTATTTACTGTAAAAAATACTCAGTATATTAGTTATTAATTAATCGATATTATTTTGAATAACAGCAACGTTGCACGAAAAGACTGAATGATTAATATAGTATTATATCAATTATTTTTAAGTTATGGGTATACTAAATATAATACAAGTCAAGTTTAGTGTACGTATTCTAATATATAATTTCGGTGAAGTAATCGCTGTTAGCCTTTTGGCTTTTACAGCTTCATCGGATGCTGTGCTCGCGGGCCCGGGGCCCGCGTGCCAGGTTTGGTTTGACCCAAACATAAATACGTAAATATAAACTCCTACTAAATATCTAAATTCGGACCGATTGCGTTCGCTAGCGTGCTTGCGCTACTGTGAATATCTTCATAAAATGATTATCTTAAGTCATCTAATGACCGTCCGAGGGAGGCAGCGGGCCTCCGTTCGGACTGTCGACTTGTGTGTCGGTAACTCTGGGCGGTGAGAACCGCCCTGGAACACGGGTGTATCTTGTGTACGCGGTGTTATTTACGATAGCTGCGCGCCGCTCTCTACGGCGGTCGCGCGACGTTGTGCGTGTGATGTTAAAGCTAGTGACTGTGTGTACAGTGTTGCTCGGATCGTGACTGACCGTATCGTGGTCAGGGAGTGCTGAGACGTCCGTGTCGTCTAGCACATTTCGCGGGCGACGTTTGCGTTCGGTCGCGTTTCTGTCGGATCGATAATTCGCTGCTTTAACCACCAGCGGGTTTGGATGAACCGCGGCTTTTTCCGAAAAACCGCCGTGATACTTCTCTGAAGTGTTCAGAGAGTAAGGGCATTTCACAGTCGCTGTGAAGGTCTACATTGCGTTGGTACCAGCCGGCTCCGGTGGCACCTCGCAAGAATCTATTTTGCACGGTCTGCAATTTCTTTATATGGTTGCCCGTCGCGTGTGCGAACGCGACACGTATTCTAAGCCCATTAGCCGTAGCAAGTAAGCATAAAACGTTTCATTCTGTTTAAACAATCTCAAGAAACATTCAATTTAAGCAGGCAGACGTTACACATACCATCAGGTGAACGTTTTTCTCGTTTCATCACTTTATCCAATAATAAAAAAACATTTCAATAAATAAACTAGCGGCTGCCAACACGTCTGCCAAGCGTGGCAACTAGTGGGAAATCCCCCAAAAAGACAGCTACAAACTGTTATGGCAATCTATGGGGGAGGCCTATGATCAGCAGTGGACTAGTGATAAGCTGACATGAAACAGAGGAAGGTTATGTTTACTTTTATGTACGATGGGTTATAAAACAATTTCAGTGAGAAACGCAAACATTCTCTTAACGACACGAACCAAGCTCTCCAAATAGAACATGTTAACAAACTTGCCTTCAAATGAGTAATTTGATTACTAACGGTCGTCAAGTTCATCTTGCAAGTTGTTGTAAAGAAAAATGGACTTTGTGAGTAAAATATTTGTGGTTAATTGGAACATATGTAATATAGAATGCATAAGATCACGACTGTATCCCATAAGGGGTAGTACAGAGACTGGGCACTCACTGCAAAAACAGATGACTGCCACAATCCACGTTTCACCAAAATAATATAATGCACTTGGTGTAATAGGTGGTGAGCCCATCGCCACCATGCGCTGTTGGGTGCACAGTGCAGTTTAATTCCTTACTCGCCTTTTACGAGACCCATTGGATGAGATGGAGTGGTAGTATTCTTTTAACAAGCCAGCCACCACACGGCTATAATATAGAATGCATGGTAAATAAAAGAATATTAATTGCTAAGTGTCCGCCATACTTCCACTTGGAATCGTCACCAGTTACCCTCCACCACTACAACACTACCACTAGATAATACACCACTGAAGTCAAGAATTACAGCACTTGTTTTACCTAATTATCAAGTGACATTGACTCTCCGACACCCTGTAGATTAGCTAATGTAGTTGTCGATTTGTTTGCACGCTATTGTGGGAGTGCGTACGGTGCTCTTCGAAAACTGGACACACACCATTTTAAATTTTGCATGGGATCTTAATAAACTTAACTTTCATTCCATAATTAAAATGAGTTGTAGTAAAATGTTGTCAATATATGTATACTTACATATATTCACAACATTTTACTATGTCTAAGGTACTTCAACTTAAAGACTTTCCGTAGATATTAAAAGCAAATAAGATTTTATCACGGACATCGCAATGGAATATTGTGCTGCCTACTGGCTGAATAGTACGAGTATACGAGTATTAACTCGGTTGAAAGCCGCACATTCTCGCATAAATGTTCCGCTTTTTTGTCGTTCAAAATATTACTGGATTACTCAATACAGCTGTATTGGGAAGACGAATATCATCTCCAAGGATGTAGAATTCGAGCTTTAGCTTCGTGAGAAATCGACGTTTATCGGATCAGACATCAATATTAATACTTCTGCTACTGAACGGCACTGAGGCGACTGTAAGTAAACAAAAATGTATTGTTTGTTGTGTTTCAAAAATGGAAATGGATAAACATTTTTTTTCTAAATTCTGTAATGTATTTTAATCCATCTACAATAACAGGATATTATTAAAGGATGTTAGAGTTAAATGGCTTGGCTTATAATTATTATATTACTGGTAGTAGGATTCCTATGCAGGGATCCGCCTATGTCGGGTTCCATCACTGTGGCAATTATTCTGCCTCTAAGGAGTAGTGTGCAAATACGGTGTATGTTTGGACTCAAAGGGACACTGGTAGCTGTTATTTAGCATATGAGATTTAAAAACTGATGGCTCAGAGTGAGGGTAGTGTGGCGGTACGCAGAAATGATAAGGGTGACACAGCATTTGCTATGGGCAAACGTTGCATTACCATCACATGGACGATTGCTCATGTCGTCCTTTTCTTTTAATAAAATGTTTGTTCAATGGTATGTAACGTATAAACGTAAACTGAGTACATGCAATAAATATAATTTTACAACATAAGTAATTGCCCTTCTTGCTTCTCTCACTTGTAATTATTAAAGCAAGAATGTGTTCGTATATGCGTTGTTAGGATTAGCAAGCTGAAGTGGCAATGGGCCATGGACATGCAATAAATATAATTTTACAACATAAGTAATTGCCCTTCTTGCTTCTCTCACTTGTAATTATTAAAGAAAGAATGTGTTCGTATATGCGTTGTTAGGATTAGCAAGCTGAAGTGGCAATGGGCCGGCCATATAGCTCGTAGAACCGACAACCGTTGGGGAAGAAAGGTTCTCGAGTGGCAACCTCGTACCGGCAAACGCAGCGTAGGGCGACCCCCCACTAGATGGAGCGACGACCTGCACGGTTTTGCGGGAAGTCGATGGATGCAGGTGGCTCAGGACCGTGTTTTGTGGCAATCTATGGGGGAGGCCTATGTTCAACAGTGGACTGTAATAGGCTGAAATGATGATGATGATGATGCGTTGTTGTATGAATATTACGATACTAATCTTGGTGTTCTCATATTACGACATCTCGAACAAATCTAACAAGTTATTCAGCTTTGATTGAAATGTTTCTAGAAACTTCGCAAAAACCACCGTATACGGAGAAAACCGCATCAAAGTATGGTTTGTGGATACGAATTTTAAGTGAACAAATATTTTAATATTTGCAATTTTTACACACCGGCTAGTAAAAAGTTTCAGCCTATAAATGTCCCACTGCTGAGCACAGACCTCCTCTCATTTCTGAAAGGGTTTTGGAGCTAGGAAGAATCCGCCACGCTGCTCCAATGCGGGTTGGCGGACTTCACATGCCCTCGAAATATTTCTATTCCTCAGACATGCAGGTTTCCTCACGATGTTTTCCTTCACCGCTAAGCACGTGGTAAATCAGCACTTAAAATTGTAGAACAATATTAGAGGTGCCGGCACCGGGGATCGAACCCAGGTTACTCGCTTACTATGAAATTAAAGGCGAGCACCAGTGCTTTACTTATATCCAATAATAGTACTAGTAATGCTTTACTTATATCCAATAATAGTACTAGTAATAATAGTAGTTCCACTTACATCTATTACAAAAATAGTAAATTTATGAAAATGTAAAGCGTTCATCATTTAAAGAAATTTGTTGCAACTAAATGTTACTTTAGTTGAAAATCTCGTTTCTTGTGTACTTGTATCAATCTGGAAAACTTCTGGAAATATTTACAAAAAAGTTATTTCTAGTATTTAATTACTGTAAAAAATTTGCGAGTAATTTATCGAAAAAAGAATAAATACTGTCTTTATTTGAACGCTTAAAAGGTAACAGTAAGGAGACAGTAAGATGCCAGTAGTTTGACATAGAGTCAAAGTAAAAACTTTTATACAAAGGTGTCAAATTGAAATGTTCGCAATTTGCATCGGAAACGAGGTATGAGGATGTCGAGTTGCAGTGATGCGGTAACCGGTAAGTCTATTGGATTGCTTTCGCCTTCCAATTTAAATACAGCCAGCCAGTTTCACCTTTACCTTACACCCAAACATATTACTTTTAAATAAATTTACTTTAAAAACTATAGAATAATACAATTGCTTGAATCTTTATTTTAGTATTGTTTATGAATTCAGTTTCAATCTAGACATGCTATCAAATCGAAACTTAATTATTTAATTCTAGTTAACAAAAAAATGACAACGTTTTTTCGCCTGTCTCAGACAAAAAAAAAGAATCCAAGTAACAAAAGTATTGAGAACCGAGGTAGTCCACGATTACCCTGGTAGCTGGGGAGATCCGAAGTAGCTCAGAGGCAGGGCGTTTATCATAAATTCACAGCACGCTAGTGATCTTTTCTATCCCTTCTCCGTCTTCGGATTCTCTAAAATTATCTATAAGAATTTTAAGAGTTTTACCATGTTCTCCAATTGCCAAGCCGCTTGCCAAAACTTCTACAGGTTGATAATGAACAATAAAAATAAAATAGCAGTATCATAGCAAAGATACCAATTTCTTGCAAAGAATCTGATCCCCAAGGTCCGTGATTTCTGGCTATCAATCGATTTAATATTGATATATATGTATGCAGGAATCCGTCTAGGTAGGTACCACCCCAGGGTCAGTTATTCTGCGGTGAAGCAGTAGTGTGCAAAAATTACTGTGTTTCGGTATGAAGGGCACTGTAAGCTAGCGTGGTTACTGGGCATATGAGACTTAAGAACTTATGTCTCAGGGTGATGGGCACAGTGTGGTGTCGCATAGAATTTTTCTGGGTGACACCGCATTTGTTATGGGCAGACGTTGCACTTACCATCAGGTGAACGTTCTGCTCGTTATATCACTTCATCCAATAAAAAAAATATATATATCCTTTTTGTAGTATTGTGATCCTGGTCCAATAGGTCATATAGTTGCCCTTGCACAATCATCATCATCATTTCAGCAAACAACTAGTCCACCACCTGAACATAGGCCTCTCTCATAGATTGCCACAGAAGTTTGTCGCTCTCAATTTGGAGGTTATGCCATAGTTGCCACTCTTGGCAAGCGGGTTGGCAACCGCAGTTCATATATTTAGATGTTCCAGGAAGATACTGCTGCCCACCTCCTGGTTTTTATTATCCATTTGTCGACTTTTACGATACTGGGGGGTGGTAGATTATCTTAAGCCGCCACCACACGATAAAAACATCACAAAAAAAAAACAAATACGATCTATGGAAAAGTCCGTCCATGGAAATTATTTATTTTATTTATTTTGAAAGGCCACGCCAACAGAGTAGATACAAATAATATATTAACTGTAGAAATGACACATAATTAAGATAAGGCAATGCATCGACCTCAATAACAGGCGGCATCCGCAATAACACTGTTGTAAAAAAAAAAAGAAAATCAAATTACATTACAAATTTTTAGTAAAAAAATGTTTAAATTTTTTTTATAGGCTTCAATAGATATCCTCAATAGACCTCTTGAAAGAGACTAACGAACCACAGAATATATGATTTGCTTCAAGATGAATATGGTTGAATTTATTACACATGCGCCAAATGGGAGAATGCTTGCCAATATTAGTGCGACAAACATTGTTGACAAACGGGACGTATGTGCTAAATCTGAGTTTTTTCGAGGTTTTTTAATATGTATTAGCTCCAGTAAATCAGCGCAATCCATAGAATTGTTTAATTTTTTTAAAAGAAAGGCTATATCATTAATTGATCGTCTATTCTCAAGTAATTCCAAATTCAGTAACTCCAGGCGTGATAGTTGTTTTCAACCATGGGTTGTAATAAAATGTTTGGCACAAAGTTGTCGAACAAAACGCCGTTGTACACTTTCTATATGATTAATATGCACTTTATAAACTGCATTCCAGATGATGTTATTGTATTCTAGGTGACTTCTGACAAATAAAATTTCTAATAACTAGTTAAAAACAACAATTTTGGGAGATATTCTTTTAAAATCTTTTAAAGTTCCCCAGATGAAACCCAGCATACTATATGCCCTTTGTATTTCTTTATAAATATGTCCAGTAAAACTTTGGTAGGTAGGTACCACCCCAGAGCCAGTTATTCTGCCGTGAAGCAGTAGTGTGCAAATATTACTATGTTTCGGTCTGAAGGGCACTGAGAGCTAGGCGTAATCAATGGGCATATGAGACTTAAGAACTTATGTTTCAGGGTGACGGGCGTAGTGAGACGCTACACAGCAATATTCTGATTAACACAGCATTTGATATGGGCAGACGTTGCAGTTACCAGCAGGTGAACGTTATGCTGGTCTCGTCACTTTATTAAAAAAAAACGTAGATCACGTATTTCATTGCCCTTTTTTAACTCATTGTCTTTCAACTTGTATGATGTGAATTTTGTATGCCTTTCCGTGTGAATTGAAAATGGCCGCATTTTTGACGGGCATATACTAATTTTATTAATGTAGATTTTTCTGTGCTTAGAGATTCATTTGTGAACATTCTGTGGCATCACCGACTTTGTGATAGGAGTCACTTTAAATTATGTCTTTTTTTATTTATTTTTATTGGATAAAGTGACGAGACGATGCGATCATCTCCATTAAAATAAAGATGTGTTATTTGTCTCGTGTTCATATCAAACACACTACGAAAAGCCACGGGATTATATTGCTACTTTCCAATAACAGTGTAAATTAGCTGTCAGAGTTGTGTGGCTCTCAGGTCGAGCCAACCCAAAGTTTATCTACAAACTTATGGCATTATATAGCTCATATAAAAGACGGCTCTTTTGTTGCAAATAGGCGTAAATGTCATCTTCAACGTTTACTACTAAAAGAGTACTAAAGAATTCAGTTAAGCAGTAACATCCTTTTAATTTTTTACGTGTAAGAGTAGTATTTATTCCCTACAGTGATAAAAACGTATTTGGTTCTAGATTTTATCTTATAATACTTAATTTTTATACCATTTCATGTATTGGGTGCCGAAAAGCTTCAGGATGAATTAAGTATTAGAAACTAACGTACTGAAAAGAAAAAAAAATACATATGTGGAAGACAATATATAGAAGCCGTGTTTATATAGTATCCGTTTTCATTGACATTGTTATTAAAAAAGTAATTTTCTTGTACTCAGCACTGTTAATTGTCTAATCAATATTTCGTATACTCTTTATTTAAAGCCGTACAACACCAGTTAACGAGGGTAATCCCTTGGCTGCTAAAGATTATTGTTTCAAGCCAAAACGAGAACTTATTGTAAATTATGTAAAATGTACTATATTGATTAATATATTGGCAGTTATGACTATAATTTTTAAAATTAATGTTTTTAAAAAATAATTCTTATTGCCAATATTTTCATACTAATTAATTACGTGTGGTAGCGGCTTAAGAGAATCTACCACCCCGTCTCATCCCGTAGGTCCCGTAAAAGTCGACAGAGGAAAAATTAAAACCAGAAGATAGGCAGCAGGATCTTTCTGGAATATCTGAATAAATAAACAGCCTGCCAATCATGACAACTATGCAAAATCTAACCAAAATGAGAGCTACAAACTTTTGTGGCAATCTACGGTGAAGGTCTATGCCAGCAGTGGATTACTGATAGGCTGAAATGATAGTGATGAATTTATTAAAAAGAATGTACTGTTACAACGGTTGTAATATTTCTCTCTACTGCATAATGTGAATTAATGGTAACAGCATCTATCATTCCATTTCAAAACGAGTGTGTCATAAAGTCGACTAAGGAGATCGAGAAAAATCCTCGTGTCTTCCGACTGATGGACAAAACACATCTTTACACGACAGACAGAACCTTTTTTTTTGGGAAATCTTGGTTTGTGATCTTGGTTTTTTTACGAGAAAAAGTAACGAGACGGGCAAAACGGTCACCTGGTGGTAAGTGCAACATCTGCCCATAACAAATGCTGTGTCACCCGGAACATTTCTGTGTGACATCACACCGCGCCCCTCACTCTGAGACATCCGTTCCTAAGTATCATATACCCAGTAATTACACTAGCCATCAGTGCCCTTCAGACCGAAACACAGTAATGTTTGCACACTACTGCTTCACGTTAGAATAACTGACACTGCGGTACCCACCTAGACGGATTCCTGTATTGAAATGTTGCCACCAGTGTGTTGAATGCTGTAATTCGCACTTGGGGAGAAGTACATGTGCAGCAGGGGATTTTTAAAGGTGTATAATAAGAAAGATTTCACAATACGAGTACGTTTTCCATTTTTCACTTTTAAAAAATAATTTTCCACTATAAATATTAAAAAAGGAAAAACAAGTGTTTCCCTACACTCGAGCAAAATTTTTCAGTTTATATTTCCAACATGAAATTGTTATTAAAACCCGTGTATGCATACCGTCATTGTGAAAGAAAATATTTGTGTTAACAAGCGCGCTAACGGAATATTTGAACAAAACGCAATGGTGTCTATTGTGATTAGGGACAAGCACTGTGCAACTGTTTTAAAATGCTTCATTCACTGCCGGTGTTAAAGCTGTGTTAGATCATCAGTTTGTCGATAGTAAACTGCATATTAGTTGCTTAAGTATTTTGGCTAGGAATTAACCGTCCGTACCATATGTTGGACGTCACAGGGTTTTTCTGACTATTTCGTCTACTTCTCTGCGACACCATACAGTACAGATACAGTCACTTTTTTGTGTAATAAATTAATATTTTTTTCGTACGTACATATATTTTTCTTTCTCCTTCCGCCTGTGTTTGCGTTTTGACGAAAATTTTGAAAACGGAATATGGGTCGCTACACTGACTCGATCGGAAACAGCGCTTATTTACTAACTAGGGGTGGACAATACCGTACCATTTTAAAGGATAACTAAGAATTATGGAATTTCAAAAACTACTCATACTGTTTAAAATATATATGCTACGCTTAAGCTAGAACTAGCGATTCCTAATAAATAAAGTCTGTTATATTTCGACAAACAAGAAAAAAACATCTAATCACGGAGGTAAACTACACATTTTGAAACGAAAGCATTCGAAAATTTTAGAACATTCTGAGCCCGCAACCCCTACGCAGACCCTATTCCATTACTCAAATTCATGAAACACAGGATAACGAGCGCATCAGCGGAACCCTCGAGGGTATACTTTATGGTTGCCTTATCCTTTACCTTATTTAACCTATTTTACGCCAACCAATTAAAAACCTTATTCTATGGTAAACTGCCACTTTTCTTAAGCACAAAAATTAAATTATGAATAAGTACTGTATATATTATATACATAATTGAAATTTAGAAAGGACATCGCTCAGCTCCCATACAAAGTTCGCCCAAGAATCGGCAGACATAAAACATTTATTATTGGGTCAAAGTAGCACTTTATGTATCCGTGAAAGCAGATGAAAACGACGGACACTTCTCAGAATTTATTTAGTACCCAAAATACACACACCGGCTCAATTAGCTGGAACACAAAAACAAACATTATTTTTCATAAATTTTCATAAAAGACTGGCCAGTTATGTTACCTTTTTATTTAGAACTTTAATTTAAAAATGGAATTGAGCTTGAAGTCGTGCGAGCTCGTACGGAGTTAGTGATGGTCGATGGAGGGAATATGACTGATAGGTACATCATGGATATTTTAGAAGAACTCGTTGTGCCATATGCCCCTACAATGATGACAGCTTATTCTGATGCAGGATAATGCTCAGTCTCACAGTGCTCAGTCCGAGCATATCTAAACCATGTGGTTATAACAGTGATGCAGTACATCCCCGGATATGAATTCTATAAAGCACGTTTGGGACTTGTTAAAGAAAAGTGTTAAATCCACAAAACCACCCCCCAACAACCTGAGAGAACTGCAAAACGCATTACTTGAAAAGTGGTAGAGCTTGTCTCAAGGTACAATAGATAACATAGTTCGCAGGCATGCCCAGAAGGATGGAAACGTTAGTTAGAGCACGAGGGTTACACACACATTATTAGTCTTTCATTTATTTAATGTAAACATTTTAGTAATCTGTAATTTACAACATTGTTTGTGCTCCCACAAAATAGAGAAAAAACTGTTTTTTTTTTATTAATTTGATTATTTTTAATAAAATTTGTGGCAATCTTTGTTATATTAATACATATTATAATATAAATTTTGAACAACAATAAATTACGAAAAATTTTCAACTACTTATAACCCGAAATTTCGAGCGCTTTACAGCACCCATGGTCACGAGAGGCCGGAGGTGACAGATGTCCTGATGTCATAGTTAACCCGGGGTACCTTCAGCTTTTAACTATTATTTTTGGTCTGATTTACGCAGAAAGAGTTAATTGTGTCTTGACGTCTTGCAGTGACCATGTTCTTGCAAAATTTCATTCTTACCAAGTATGATTGGTAAGACTGTAAGACTTCAAGACACTATTAGCTCTTTCTGCGTAGATCGGACCAAGATAAAGCGCTCCAAATGTCGTGTTATAAGTAGTTCAGAAGAAAATCCGTAAATATTAGTTTTATTCAAATGTGTAATATTCGCGTAAATATAGGAAATCATTATTAAATGCTTATAGCTAGAAACCATATCTCTAAATAGATATTTTAATTCCATTCTAGTTCGAGTCTAACATTCTTCCTTTACGTGCCTATCCCATTTCCTGTTTTAATACCACCATTATTTAAATGAAAATAATCGAACTTTTAAAAATCATATTTATTCACTATAAAATGAAGCCATAAAATAATTATTTGTTAATCAAATCTACAAATGATATTTTCATCGTTATGACAAGGTTTCTTCATTAAAACTGTCTTAAAAAGCTCATTCAAATGATGCAGCTATGTTTCTAACTGAATGAATGTAAAAGTATCGGAAGCAATCATTTTTAAAATAATTACGAGACCTATCTTTTCTCCACATGTGATATAATGGCACAGTTGACTTCCTCCGACACTCTTAAAAATATATCTTTGTGCGTTCCAAGGCACATTATAACTAAGATATTTAGTGCGTTATTATATTGTATTGTATAAATTATCTTCGGCCCTAACAGTTCCTAAGTACGTATGTGTCAAACATAATGAATTTAATGGCCTCATTAGTGAGATTGGCATATTTTCCGGCAATTCGCAAGTTTTCAAAAATAACGAACTAATATTTTTATCTAATTTGTTTACTGATAGTGTATACTAATCACATATACATAAATAAAATATACGTTTTATCTCTTAATTTAGATAAGGCGCGCGTAAGGAATCTCATCTCATACGTGCAAAATATATGAAAACGTTTTAGAATATCTACATGATGATTTCTCCTGTGTTGGGGGTGCATTTGACCGACACATGTTTCACGTGCACAACACAACCAGACCCAGAAACCAACAATTTGTGTTTTTGCAAGAATGTTTTGCTCATGGCTGCGATTCGAACCCAGGGGCTGCAGCGAAGAATTCAGGTACACTAACCACTAGGCCACGCAGTCGTCAATCTTTGTTCTTATAGAATAAAGTAGAATCTGCTTATATGATTTTATTACATTTGCGGGCTTGTTTATTACAGCGAAACAACTTCAAGTTGAAATTGGTTAATTTAAACTTTTTCGCTTATCATAATTATGGAACAAATTTTGCGTACGACGTTACTTAATCAAAATTATATATACGAGTACAAAGGGAGCGGTGAATTATATATTAAAACAGATTAAATTAATCGTATACTACATAAACGCAGGGTAAAATTTATGCAACGTGTGATAATAACAGCCCAGTTGACTGCTGGATATAGGGCTTTCCGAAATTGGAATGATTAGCGAAAATCACTACGCTTGATAGCCGAATGGGCGATCCGGTACCGAACACATCACAGATCGGTACCATCGATGCTGCTGTCCACTATTGTCCGTCTTGAGGATATTGAGAAGGCCATTCTGCTATCTGTAGGTGGCCTCTTGATCTTTCCGACATTTCTCGGTTTAGGATACCCACGGCATACATTTTTTCAGTATACGCATATCAAAAGCAGTCTGCGGACCTATTTCTATTAAAAATATCCTTATTTGCTAACATTTACCAAATTAAGGCTATTTTGCCGTATATTTTTATGCTTAAAAATTGTTTTTAATTATATAAGGAAACCCCTTTCGTATTGTGTTGTAAAAAGGCAGTGTTATATTTTTTCCAAATAATTTCACTTTTTAAAAAAAAAATAAAGGTAATAAGTGTAATCGTTAATTTATATTAAAAGAAACGTTGCTGCACTCTAGGATATCTCCGGTAGCTGTATTTATCCTAGGTGCATTATAAAGGTATGTACATTTAAATATTTGTTCCCTGTGGGAATCGAGCTCGTGACCAGCAGGGTAAAAGCCTGTCACTCAGCCACTGCGATGACTGATTCGTTTTGGAAGCATTATGTCCTTTATAGTTCACGTTATGTTTATTCACATATAATACACAAACAAAATTCTAAGTCGCTAAGTTAGACAGCTAGCATAATAGAGGGTCGCTCTACTCTGAGTTTCCCGATACGAGGCCACTCGAGAACCTTTCTCTACCAAGGGTTATCGGTTCTACGAGCTATACGGCTGGCTAATTGCCACTCCAGCTTACTAATTCTAAGAGCTATGTCCGTTTTTTTAGTTTTGCTCGGGATATCATCGTTACGGATTTTATCTACAAGAAAAACACCGAGTATAGCTCACTGAGCGAATCAGAGCTGGTCCTTCAATGCAGACTGAATGAGGAATCATTCAGTCTGCATTGAAGGACAAGCGGGGCTATTACGTATCCAAACTGAAGATCACTTAAAAAAGTGTTGAACGAATATCTGTCAAATAATTATTTTCATACTGGTTATGGTTAACGAAAATGATGATTATTTTTCACATGACGTCTTTTTTGTTAATCATAGATACTTTGGATTCGCAGTGGCCCCGCAGGTCTCGGTTCCGTAAGTCAATACTGGCAACACGCATTGGTTGAAGACTTTTGTTTTGAAACATTGAGGTATACTCGACGAGAAGATGTGACGCAGTTTTCCGAACGCTGCCCAGCCGAGTTGGATCCGTCGATTGACCTCTTGACCTACCTTTTTTTTTTCATGGGGAAATCCTTCATGGATACCTCTCCGTCGCGGGACAACGAAGGAAGAACGAGGTTATGCCGGACTCCTACCGGTTAAAACCCCACGGTATTCTACTTATCGCCTTTTATCGGAACTACAGGAACGCTTCCGCACACTACCGAAGTCCCGACGACGGTGGCCCTATGCGGGCCCCTCTTTTTGAAGGGTGAAACCGAGGCTCTCCCTTTACGCACGATCCCTTTAAGGGCGCGGGAACACCGTGCGTACCTCCTCGAGGCCTTTTATACTAGCGGTGGACCATCCCCGGGTCCACCGCCTAAGCCTCTGTTATGGGGGGAGCAGGAGAGTTTGATAGGCCCTCCTCTGGCGCCCGGCTCTCCGCCTGCGGATTGGGGCAGCGGCGTTCCGCTCTCTCTCCCTTTCCGCAGCCTCCTTCTGCGATATTTTTTCGCGGAAGGTAACTCCGGCACTCCACTACCTCTCGCTTCTAAGTTGGACGTCGACAGTGGCGTAGTATGCCTAACAACAACCTCAGTAAGTAACCTAATTTTTATTAATTACGATCACAAGATGTAAGATTGACAAAAAAGTTGTATTCGTTGTAATACTTCCATAACGAATTACAAAATTATTTTTATGTCAGTTTGGTTGTTGCCATTGGTTACGATGGCACGAATGATACTAAGCAAAATGGCACCATATATGAAAACTAACTTAGATATTCTGAGTGTCTAACTTAGCATACTCAGAAAAAAACTCAGAATGTTTTTCGCGCAGACACACCCAAACACTAAGATTCTCCTGCAATTTATGCGATAGTTCGACATGAGAGTCTGTCTAAATAATTGGTCCAGTGTTATTACTGATAATTACAACGCTTCTACGAAATGATAATGTCTTAACGATATAATAAAAGTTAATTAAATTTAAGTCACAAGTCCCTTATTATAAGTGCTTATTACTATCATTTTATCTCTGCTCGAGATTTTGAAACCTTATTAATTAACATTAAATAACTTGACTAAAACTGCAAATAAAAAAAATATAAAATTAGATTCCTTTACAATTGTATATTCGAAATTTAATTACGAATTAATTAATGAATTTAATTACGTGAACTGAAAGCTTCCAATGTCCAAATTAAGTAAGTATCCTTACTTTTTTTTTAAATTTACCAATTTAATAAATTATAATATATATATAAAGTAGTTATTACTATTACAGTAATAACTTACTTTATGATACGAATACACGCAATTAAAACGTCAACATGTTAGCTTTCTAACTTTTATGTTTGTGCGTAGTGTACTCTATAGTGGTATAAATCTATCACTACGAGTTATCCTGTGCGGCTCGCAACTCTGTCTCAATAAAATACAATAGACTTTACGACAGACAGCCGCCGAGCGGCTCGGTTGCTGGTGGTTTGCTTGTGCACGCTACTGAGGGATGGAGGGCGGTCCTCTTCAAATACTAGGTAATATACAACATTTTATATTTTACATGCGGATCTTAGCAAATTTACTTCATTTCCTTCATTATGTATTTTCAGTAAGATATGCCTGTTACAACTGATCCGCCTACTAAGCGTTGTGATAACGAAAAATCTCCCTTACACAGGCTAATAATAACTCGTTTCATATATCTTCAGTTTACAAATTAATTTTCTTATCCCTGGTTATTTTTATTAATTGACACAAATTTATATATGGAATTAAAAATAGGTACAAAAAAGATATTCAGCAGATGTATCTTTAGCTATAATTGGAAAATACGATAAAACAGTGTCAACATTTGTAAAGCTAATAAAGATAGTTCGTTTTAATTTTCATCTAAAACGCGACGGTTAAGATGGAGAAGATAAGTTTTAAAAGCAGCCGCAACTCGATACTTCATTGCCATGTTTAAATATAAAATAGAGCAAACTAGCACCGGGCGAACAAACTCTCTGACATTGTTTGTTGTTATCTTGAAAAGCAATCGCTAAAGTAAACATTGTTTCAACGCTTTCATAGAGATCATCTGTTACCATTTCACTGTTGCCCTCTTTCGCAGACTATTACTTCATTGGAAGAATTAAAAAAAAAAAAGATGAGACATACACGAGGGTAACTTAGTCCTTTTCACCAGTTAACACCAAAGGGAAACTCAGTAACACAGTAGCCTCACAACAATAAAAAGTAATTCATGTAATTTTTTTTCATAAAATGTAAATAATAATTTAGCAAATCGGCTATCACGACTATACTTTTACTAGTAATACTTTTGTTGTTGTGGTTTACATAAATTACTCTTACAATTTAATTATTACTTTGTAAAAGTAATGAATAAATTAATTATAAATCAAAACAGTATCATATTTTTTTAAAAACGTATATTTCTAAATCATTTATTTGTAAATCATAATTAAACCGCCTCTGTTTTAATTTACTGTATAAATAAGTTTTATAAAATCATAATATAATTTAAATAAAACCGCGTTTAATTTTGTACTATTTATAACCCGGCGTTTCCAGCTCTTTACAGCACTCAGGACAGACAGACTTACAGAGGACTCAGGTGACAAATGTCCTGATATCATAATTAACCCTTTTACTTACTTTCAGCTTTTAATTATTATTTATGGTCCGATCTACGTAGAAAGAGTTAGTTGTGTCTTGAAGTCTTGTAGTGGTATGCTTGGTTTTTGATTTAATTTTATTAATTATAGGATCCCAGGCCGGCGGAAATACCCAACCACCTTCTGTATTGAAATTAGGATGTTTTTTTTTAAATTTCCATCGCCTCACGAAACATCCTTGGTAGGAATCGGTATTCTTTTGCAACGATTTGTCGTTTATCAAATCTGATGTTATAGTTGGGGTGATCTAGAACATGGTCACAGACTGCAGTTTTCCTAGAGCGACGATGCTTCGTATCAGCTGTATGTTCTTTTACGTGGTGTTTAATCGATCTTTTTGTTTGCCCTATGTAAGAGAGACCACATTCACAATCTAGCTTGTATACTTATCTTCCTCGGCGGCTTGAAGAATGTTTTTATGGAATCCCACTTCAAGATATAGCCAATCTTGTCCGTGACTCCTCGGACATAAGGTGGAATATAAAGGCAGGTACATCCTCGAAGCGGATCGGGCGCGGAACTCGAAGCTTGTTGTCGTGTAAAACTTGCTTGACATGCTGAAGCTCGGCGGCCAGGTGTTTCCTGCCACAAATTCCTCGTGCTCTCTGAAACAAAGATTTACCCACAGTATGTAACCGTGATGGATGGTGGTGAGATTCACCGTTTAAATATCTGTTAGTATGGGCCTTTTTCCTGTACACAGTGTGACTCAAGGTGTTATTAGAATTCCGATTCACTAAAACGTCTAGAAAAGCTAAAGAGTTATTTGCCTCTAACTCCATTATTTAGTTGTCATTGTAAAATGAATAAATAAATAAAAAAAATGATCAAAATTGCAGTAGCTCGTGGGTTGCCGGCTTATGATTTGCCAACTCCGTCTCATCCCATGAGTTGAGATCCCATCGTAAGAGTTGACGAAGAGAATCGCTAAAAAACCTCACAGTGTTCGATAGTTGCCTAAATAAGAAATAAAAAAATAACAAATCTAAAATACACAGACATCTAAAGTGCGAGGCTTCTGGCATTGCGATAGCCAATTAGCCAAGTGTGACGATTACAGCAAATCTTCACTATTCGGGAGACATCTACGTATAGCAGTGGACTATTCGCAGACTTATGATGTGTTTTTAAGGAAGAAAGTGCTAATCGTTAACCTGACTGTAAGTGCAACGTCTGCTCCTAACAAATGCCGTATCACAAATAATCATTTCACTCTCACCCTGAGACATCAGTTCCTAATTCTTATATGCCCAGTAATTACACTAGCTATCGGTGTCCTTTAAACTGAAACACAGTAATGTTCGCATACTACTGCTTGTAACTGATGAAAATAGCCTTGCCTTGGACCATGGCGTCTCAGAATATCAAGTTATCGTTAAGACATTTCTCTCTATTTGAATTTTTTTTTAAACATCTATAACACTTTCGAATTACAGTTAAAAGTTTTAGTTTACATTCGTTTTACGTACATTCTTTGACTTAAATGTTGTTAAAATGATTTATTTAGTTCCTTTAATAATGAACAAAGAATATCAAAAATAAAAAATAGCAATGTAAAAGTCAGGGTATATACAATAATACAAACAGACTACTTGTTGCAATATCTTTTGTTTTGAACAAACAAAAGACTCGAAGCAGCCGTCGTGGTGACATTTTAACAAGACCGCGTTTAAAGCGATACTAAGCAAGAGTCGTTTACAGTTCATTTTCATCTTGTATTTTTTGCTTAGCCTGCTGCGTTGAGTTGGTGTGTTGGTGAACGAGCTGAGTTGGCTACTTTGTGTGCGTGAACTTTAAACTTTATGTAACCCCAGAATTGTTTGAGATATTGTGCAATATACACTAAATTTATTCTACAGCTATATTTCATATGTGATACACATATAACTTCGTAGTTCACTTAAAAGCTCTGATGTCTTTTTAACTTAATCTCGGTCTGATAAACAAATTTTAAAACGTTACTCACTCTAGAGCCCTGTACCATAATCCTAAACTAAAAATTGGCAAATTATAAATTACTTTCTCTTTCTGATTTAAAAATACAGCTTCATTCAGTAACAATCATATTAGACATTAGTCGATAAAAAGTATTCATATATTTAATTCTAAAAAAGTCTAGTTTACTAGCCTCGAAAATTATAATATACGCGATCTTTAATTAAATGCTTTCAAATATTTCTAATACCTAATACGGCATTTCTTCTTTTTTCCTTATTGTGGATAGCAACGAGTTTATTTTGAATAGTAAAACGAAAAGGTACATTTATGTACCTTTATGTACCTTTTGAGTGTTTGAAATAATGTTTTTTTATTACTGGTGGTAGGATTCCCATGCAGGAATCCGTCTAGGTAGGTACCACCCCAGGGCCAGTTATTCTGCCGTGAAGCAGTAGTGTGCAAACATTACTGTGTTTCGGTTTGAAGCACACTGTGAGCTAGCGTAATCACTGGGCATACGAGACTTAAGAACTGATGTCTCAGGGTGATGGCCGCAGTGAGGTGTCACACAGAAATGTTCTGGGTGACACAGCATTTGTTATGGGCAGACGTTGCACTTATCATCAGGTGAACGTTTTGCTCGTTTCATCACATTATACAATAAAAAAAACAATCAATCAAAAGTTCTATGTTTATTTTGCAGCAATTTCAAGAGAATTCGCTTAAATTAACAGTTTGATATTGACACAAGGTAAAAAAGTAAACTGAAAATAATTATAAGGTTATTATTACTGTAAGTGAAGCGAATTAGGGCAATGTATGTGTACAATGATTTTCTAATTACAGATCGTAAAAAATATTTTTAATTTTCATTTTTGCTAAAATTTCATGCTTCCATAATGGATAAATAAGATAGTTTATGATAGTCGGAAATTATGAAGTGCCTACCATATATTTTGCAATTTCGACCACATCCTACGATTAAAGTAGTTTACTGCGGGAAAATATACATTGCTGCACGTCTAGCTCGAGGCTACCTATAAAACTTTTTGCAAGAAATAAACAATGTAATTTGAATAAGAATGAGATTTTATGTACTTCATTTTTTTATCGGTAATTTTAATTTTTACATATAATAAAAATTACCACACTCACTGGAAAAGTAACTTTTTAAAATTTTGTTCTTACTGTCCTATATTTTGAGTTGCATAATTAAATATTGACGGTTATAAACGATTCAGCACATGTTGGTGAAAGTGTACAGTGATTGAAAAATTAAATTCAACACCGAGATCGTACTTTTTGTTTTATTTCTGTCAGTCCAACATAGATATAGTCCAACCAAGTTACTTGTTAATTTATTTCATTAATAATTTATTCATTTATTAATTTCATTACCCTACAGTTACTTCAATTAACAGCTAATATTTTTATCAGTTATTCATAATTTCAGTGAATGTTGTGCATTCCTATAATTTGTTTAGTATATAAGAACAATCTCCTTTTAAAATTATTTTGTGTGAATGTGATATATACTTACTGTTGGTGTACCTATTATAAATAAATCAATATATGGAAGATATCGTGGCGGTTGATGTCAGCTGGCAAAATCGCCATATTTTAAATTGTAAATGTTAAAGCTAGAAACTTTTTAAGACTTCACAAATAGTTTACCGGCGTAGTATAGTTTTACGACTGTAAGCCATCTTCGACATTAACTTAGCTATCTCGTCTGTTGTGCTATCCGGTCTCTTTTTCGTGGTAAATAAGGTTTCTGTGACCTTATTTACCACGAAAAAGTCGTGCGATGAAGACATTTTATTTCTCATTACCTTATTGATCTAAATGATAAAATTTAAATGTGATTTTTTCGAGTATGGTGAGTAAGAAAGAGTAATTTGAAACTATTTGAAAATATTTAAACACTAAAACAACGCAATCATCTGGATACGCAGTAAATCGATAAATTCTGGGGTCGACGACTGATTAAGCTAGCCCACAAAATTGGTTCTTATTTGAACGTCCGCTAGCGACTCTGCCCCTATGAATAAACATTTATATGTTTTGTGAATCTCATTTACTAGTATGTTACTATTGATCTACTCGTATAATATTCGTCTCAGGGTGACAGGCGCAGTGTGGTGTCACAGGGAAATGTTCTCGGTTACATTTGTTATGGGCACACGTTGCACTTATGATCAGGTGAACGTTTTATTCCTTTCGGTACTTTATACAATAAAAAAATTGCTTGTTGCGTTCTTGCATGCTCGGCTTGGCTTTCGATTTCAATATTAGTAATACGGGAAGTATAAAATACACTTCTTTCGCCGCGGCGATAGCTCGTCAATTTTGAATAACCATCGTCGTGAAGTGTAGCCTATCATTCAGATTACCCTGGAGAATCTGAATGCTACCGGACGAAATTCATAATTTATTATACACACAGGGAAATTATTTTTGTGCACAGAAGGTACATTAACAGCCTTTAAATGTTTCAGTTTTTGTCCCAGGCGTTGTTTCATTTTTGAGGTAGTTTAGCTATGTCAACGTCTGCGACACAGCTCCAGTGCGGATTTACTTTTCCCAAAATATTTTATATCTCCGAATTGCAGGTCCCACGATATTTTTCTGTACCGCTAAAAAGGGGGTAAAATTGCACCCACGGTCATAGGTCCTTCGCGTAAATATAAGGAATCATTACAAAGTTTAGTTTATACTTTTCACATTAACCGCAATCTTTTCATCTTGTCTTAAACAGCTTAAAAATATAATGAATGGTGTTTTCCTCAAATATCTGCAATATAAAAAAGGTAAGGTTAAACATCCAATTCATACGGTCTAATCAACGAATTAAATTCTCGATTGTTTCCCGCAATATTATTGTTTGCGCTTTCTCTTGTTAATTACATTGTCTACCTAACCATACCTACAATTCATTCGTTCGTAATAACAAAAAAAGGTATTTTATAATTTATATTCAGTCCTCATGAATTTTCTTTATTGTTACTAACATCTTTGAGCATTACTCTCCTCTTTATGCAACTAATTCCTGACTGACTTGAGAAAATGTGTTATTATAGTTATAGTTGGAGTACCAAAATCATGAATTTTTGTTTTGAAATCTCTTATTTGTTTACTGGCATTATTACTAATGTCACTACCGTAACCTAATTTTTGAAAGGTGACCTAAAATCTGTTTTTATTAACTATGGAAATGCTTGAATACACACAAGTTGGATTTAGGTATGAATTTTAGTTTACGACAATCCGTGACCGTGACTTTGTATTCTTCGAATGTAGAATAAATTTAAATCATAAATCTTTTCAGATATTATGATAAAGCAGTGGTACATTGCTTAAAAATATTAACATTAATAAGCAATCAAAAAGGCAAACAGAGATTTTCCAAATCGATATTTGCAGATTGATAGTTTTATATTTATTTTTGGATAATATTATGTTACGGTTTTAGATATTCTACTGTATCCTAAATAAAAAATTACAATACGTACAACATATTATAAGTAACATTATCTGTCATCAATTACATGTGTTAAATATGTTTCTGTGACGAACTCATCACTCTAATCAACTTTTGGGTAAGGATTTAATAAATTTTAAGAACTTTACGGCTATTCTACCCTCTCAGTAAATGTTTAATTGTGTCACCCAGAAACTGTACTGTGTGACACCACACTGCGCCCGTCACCCTGAGACACCAGTTCTGTCTCATATGCTCAGTTATTACGCTAGCTTTCGTTTTGAAGGGCAATGAGTGCCCTTCAAAACGAAACAGTAATGTTTGCACACTACCGCTTCACGGCAGAATAACTGGCCCTGGGGTGCTACCTACCTAGACGGATTCCTGCATAGGAATCTTACCACCAGTAGAACTCTTACTTTCTCATTTCTGTGAGAGGTTTGTGCAGGGATGAAAGAAATAGCGATAGTTAATACATACATGCTCGAAAACCAATTATTGTTAATCACTTTGTTAAAAACAGTGGCAAAAGCTGTTCAATTCGAATATAGGACCATCTACTCTATACATCTATAAGTAAGCAAACTGATTTGTAAGTCACGCGTCAGTTAGTTCTTAAAATTCCTGTATAAAATTAGTATAAAAATATAGTATTTATTTATAAATATAGTATAGTTGTTTGCTTTTTAACTAACATCATCTATATCAATCTAAATATGGATGTAAGTATTGTCTTAAATATTATGTACGTTATTCGTAGACTTAGGTCATGAATATTAAAAAAAACTTCCGCACTATAAGCGCAGTCTAATTGTTGATTTTGCTAACAATAAACAGCTTGAAGTAATTTTAAAAGTAAACGTTGCAGTGCTACTTTGGTTCCCACTGGTTTTTAAAACGCTTTTCTGAATTTAAATATTTAATTATGGATTGTTTTTTTAAATAAGATGAAACGAATTTTTTCACAATAAATTAATTCAATATTGTTTCTAATATTATTTATTAACTAAAAAAGCACATAATGAACTGCGGCGAGCGTCCCGGTCCCTCAGCAACTATGAAAATGCGGAAATGTTATTTTTCGTGTGATTGTTAAGGTGCTACGTAGGCAGGCATATATTAGGACAGTATTATTAAGAGTCTTCATCATGTCGGTCTAGTGTATCTATTATGAGATCCGGTGATTTTGCACAGCACTCATCAACCTGATGTTACACGTCACTGGCCTTAGATGTTTGACAAGTATATTTTGTGATAAGAACAAAGTATTGTTCCTAAGGAAAAACTATTAAAATTTCTTCATCGATGTTTTCGTTTACAGGATCTGAAGACTACATGGTACACAGCAGAGGATAAAAGGTAACAACAAAAATTTTGATTCTTTTTTTAAAGTAATTAGTTATTACGAAGAGTATACTTGTGTATAAAGTATTTTTATGTAAACTTCTTTTTTAATTAATGATTTTCTACATTTACGCGAGTATTATACATTCAATAAAACTAGTTTACGGCTTTTATCGCCTTTACTTTTACGGCTTACTGGTGGTAGGATTCCTATGCAGGAATCCGTCTAGGTAGGTACCACCCCAGGGCCAGTTATTCTGTCCGTGAAGCAGTAGTGTGAGAACATTACTGTGTTTAGGTTTGAAGGGCACTGAGATGCCAGCGTAATCACTGGGCATATGAGACTTAAGAACTCATGTCTCAGGTTGACGGACGCAGTGCGGTGTCACAGAGTAATGTTCTGGGTAACACAGCATTTGATATGGGCAGACGTTGCAATTACGACCAGGTAAACGTTTTGCTCGTTTCGTCACTTTATCCAATAAAAAAAATCATTCACATCACTTTTCTTTTCACATTTACCTCTGTATCCACAAATACAGAGATTAATTTATGAATTGTTAAAAATATGATTTGTTAAAATTTGATTGAAACACCGATTAGATAAATCATACTATTCTTCGATACAAAGTATTTCTAGAATTCGTTGTATCTGATGTCAAATGTGTATCATATATACACATTTGACATCAGACGTTACTGACAGCGAGTTTTTAACCGAATGTATAGTATATTTTTTTAGATAAATCGGTTAGCCACTGAATTTTCGTCAATCGAAATTTCGTTTTCGTTTGTGAAACTGACTAAAGATACTTCTTAGTTTCAACAGCGATTTTTTTTAAAATAAGAAGTAACTAATACTTTAAGATAAATAATAATGAAAGAGGCCCAAGACTCTCGTTGATTTGCCTTATGTGAAAGATTTAGTATAAAGACAACTTGCTAATCTGTTGATCACAAGTAGTTTTAACTTGAAAAGATAATAAGCATTAAGCAAAAAGCGATGACTGGATCTAATCATTTTTGGAACGACGTAAACGACTCTGTGCTTTGTCTTGTACTGGTGACAAATACATTAGATGAAACAATATTCATTTAGCTTTGCAGAGATGTAGTCCTCAGCAGAGATGAATCGGCTTTAACATAGGGAATTGCTAATATGTTTAAACGATATCTTAAATAACGACACATAATGCATAATTCTACACTCACGTAACTGCGATAAATATAAGGGATTTATAACGAACATAAAAATGTTAATGGTTCTGTTCTTAATTTTTATTGTGTGATAAATGATGTGGTACTGTAAAATAATTATTTTTAGCTTCGCCCTGACTCGCGGCCCTTACCTTTGTAAAACCTCTAAAGGGCTTTTTAATTTAATGTTCTTGCCGGCACGTTATGATAGCTATTTGTAGAGCAATGTTATTGGTAGAAAAAGGTATTTTAAACAATATTCATGAATCATGTAGGAAGAATATTTTGTGACTGTCTGTATGTTAACGTAATCGATAATACTCGTATCTAAAGATGTTAAGCACTTTAAGACTTTGTTTCCGTTAGCTCCATTTTAAACAGTCATGTATTCATCAAAATGTCGAGACGTCGATGTAATTTATAAAGATAGATGTTTTTATTTGATCGTTGAAACTTAGGTTAGGTGTATTTTATTGGAAGCTATAATTTAAACAGTTGTTTGATGAGGGGTTACACACATTACACACACATGCTCACACATGTACTTTATTTTTTATATTTGGCAACTAATATTGCCAAGAAAAAGGGTAGCTACCTGCCAAATGATAATGTGATGCAGGACGTCTCCTCCAACCAGTAATCTTTAGATGTTGTAATAATTTGCATGTTAGAAAATTCAATGGCGCGATGTTGGACATATGTCTGCGGCGCGCGGCTCTCGGTCTATTTTGAGATTCTGTATCCGTGAATGATGTCTATGTGTGCGTTACTTGCTTGCCTTCTGTATTCTCTCAATTTTGGTAATAGTGACAAACGAAGATGTAGCCTGCCCGGTGGTCGTCCCCGTGGCCCATAAATATATCCACCCTTGATGAAATCAAAATGTAAATCTGTTGTCAACCCTGCAGATTATGATGTTGTGCCTCATTGCCAGTAGTTGGTTCTTAAAATAAATTCAGGGCAATACTGGTGTTAATATTTTTTTTTAATTATGAGGGATTGCTCCTATGTCGTGGGTGTGTTTTACAGACATAAGTTCTACATGGACATGCTTAGTTATTTCGGGTTTGGGTGTTTAGACCCGAAACAACTTTCTGTACTAGTGTATCCAAACAAATATTTGTCCCGTGCAGGGGAATTGAAACTACGACCCGCGGCGCAGAAGTCAAGGGCTTAACCACTTTTTTGTATGTGGGGAAATCCTCCGTGGAAACCCGACTGGCCAGGGGGGGCAGCCGGGTTATGTCGGACTCTTACCGACTAAAACCCCACGGTGGTCTCCATCAGCGCTTAAGAGGGGTTGCGGGATCTCCGTTCGCAACGTAACGGTGGCCCCTCTAACGCTTCGCTATGTATATAGCCCGACCCGGGGGCAGAATTCACTACTCCCATCACGGTGCTATCCCGATGATCCGAGACCACTTCGAGTCATCGTCCTCCCCAGGGTCGCTTTACTGGGCGTTCGGGTCCCCGGTATCCCGATTTCCCGCGATCCCGAAGCCCCGTTTGTGGTGGGGGAACACCGTTAGTGATAGGAGGGCCGTGACGAGACCCGCCGTTACCTCGGCGGCGTCGTCTCCGAGAGGGATCTGTCCTCTCTCGATCCCTCTCGGCAGCCTCTTTATGGACCATCAAGGTCTCACAGAAAGTGGCTACAGCCCTCCACGCCGTGTCCCCGCTCAGCATAGCCGACACTACTGCTGGCAGGGAGAGGTTCCGCCCGATATGGCTCACCAGAATACTCCACTCAGATTCCCAGGCTGGGCACTACCGAAAAGGTGTGGGATGCGGAGTCCTGGTCCCGTTCACTGCAGTGGAAGCATTTCGCCGTCGCCTCGCGTCCGATTTTACACAGATAGAATAAGACAGATAAAATAAGACCGATAAGTTAACCACTGCGCTAACCAAGCCGACTCAATAATAGATCCTATTGATAGCAGTAAGACCGGAATAGTAAACGAAAATATTTCCTATATCAAAATCTAGCAGACGTCGCTTAGCAATGATAATTAAACACAGTTTTTAATTAAGTATATATAAGTCTGAATAGTACTAAAACTTTGGCGGAGAGGAGAAGCCGTGCTGGCGGTCACAAATCAACTGGTGTTTCTCTAAGTACCTCCGGAGCTGGCAGTTTTTAATTAACTCCATTATTTTGGATAACAAGGAAGTGATGGCAATCGGCATGCAGTTGGATGAATCGGAGCGGTCGCCTTTCTTAGGGATCGGGTGCACCAAAGCTGTCTTCTATGACTTCGGGACGACGCCTAAAGAGTAGGAGTACCGGAAAAGACGCGTTAGAACCAATACCAATTATGGAGCACACATGGTAAACACAATTGGGGGGATTCCATCGGGCCCACTCTACTTTTGGATGTCCAGGGAGAGGAGTGCTTTGCGCACTAAGCTCTGAAAAAACCAGATGTCCGGCATAGAGCACTCACTGCACGGGATTGTCGGTGGTAAGTTTCCCCTGTCATCGAGAGTCGAGTTGGACGCAAAAAGAAAACCTAGAAGATCGGCCTTCTCCTTTGCGTCATGGGCCAGCGGGTTGTCCTCCCTGTGCAGAGATAGTAGTGATGGCTGACAGAAATTCCCTTAGACAGTCTTGGCGAGAGACCAGAACGCACGGGTTCCCGAAGGAAGACGAACTAGTTTCTCGCCAATTCTGCCAATGAGCTCAGACATTGCCGCAGCAATGACTCCTTTGAAGGACCTGGAGGCAAAGTTGTACTTCTTCTTAAAATCGATAGATTTTCAATCAAGAGACGCCGATGCATTAGCGCAGGCCTGGTTACACTGCTGCTTTTGGCGAAATGTCATTCTGCAGATGCTACCAAACCAAGACTTAGATCTACCACCGATCTGTGGTACCCAGAGGATGCAACAAAGAGTTCCATTCCCTGAAGCACAGCGAGTAGCAAACCTGCCCCATGGGTAGGATGCAAAGAAAGACCGCATTTCTTCCCAATCCGCGGACCTGTACTGCCACACACGGCGGCAGCCTGCAAATCGCGACCGCAATGGGCACATGATCGACGGAGACCATATAGCCGCCCTGATGAAAGGTCAGCAAAAGATTCAGCAAGGAACGTGTATGGTCCTCCACATCTGGAACTCGCGTGAGTGAAGTAACCAGTTGTGTCAGTTCATTTGCCAGGGCAAAGTCACAGACAGATCTCTCTGCATGATCAGTGGTTCGAGATTCGTAACCATTCGGCGTGGTGGGCGTTGAAGTCTCCGAGTATCGCGATCAATGCAGATGGGATCTGATGTAGCACGGAATCTGTTTTGGAGGAAGGGGGGTGCGTGGGCCTCCGGTAACGAAACGCAGAAGTTTGTTAAACATCTACTTCACGCCGGTATTCTGTGAAGCTGACTCAAAGTTGCACTGAGAATTACTGATTTATGTTTTCCTTTTTACGTTACCACCAAACCACCAAAAACCAATTAAGTGTATTGCACGCAAGAGTACTGTATATCTTAAAAAAGAAATTTCCTCGTTTCTTATTTTCAAAGAACGTAGACCCAAGTGCTAACAAACGGAGGGAATTTTGTGGAAGTAGGTAAATATTTATAACGTACAGAATTAAGTGAGGGAAATGTTTCCGACCTTTTATGACCGGACTTTCACGTCGAGTTTCTCTAAATTGAAAATGTTATTAATTTATACAAAATATTTATTTTACTAAATTTTCCTACTCCAAAATTATCATATTGAATACTTTAATTATGATCATTCAGATTAGATAATAAAAAGCATCATTGTAATGTAAATAAATTTTCATTTTGCCTACGGCAGTGAAAAACTAGTTGCTGTAAAGTTTATTTATTTATTTATTTAAGGATTACCAACAAGGGTAACACATAACAAAAACACTTAAACACTTAATACTAATAAAAACGGCATGTGCTACCTTACTTAAAGGCAACCACAGAAACTCAGATGATACAGTCTTTTACAGCTTACAGATGAATTATAACTATAATTAAAACAATTTCTGTAATTACTATTTTAAATTTACATGAGAAAAATAATTACTGCAAAATTTTAAGAAAAACTATTTTTTTTTATTGTATAAAGTGACGAAACGGGCAAAACGTTCACCTGATAGTAAGTGCAACGTCCGCCCACAACAAATGCTGTGTCATCCAGAGTATTTCTGGGTGACACCACACTGCGCCCGTCACCCTGAGACATCAGTTCTTAAGTCTCAAATGCCCAGTGATTACACTAGCTCACAGTGCACTTCAAACCGAAACACAGTAATGCTTGCACACTACTGCTTCACGGCAGAATAACTGGCCCTGGGGTGGTACCTACCTAGACGGATTCCTGCATAGGAATCCTACCACCAGTTAGAGGCCTCTCCGAAGAAGGAAGGAATTGCCAACAACTTACTTACTTACTTTACTTACTGCTGTGTGTCGGTCTAATGGGCACTGAGAGCTAGTGTAATTACTGAGCATGATGAGACTTAAGAACTGATGTCTAAAAGTGACGAGCGCAGTGGTGTGCCACACAGAAATATTCTCGGTGACACAGTATTTGTTGTGGGAAGACATTGCAGTTAGTACTATCAGGTGAACGTTTTGCTCGTCTCGTCACTTCATCCAATCCTATCATATTTAATCCATTAAAAGAGAACTCATTATTTTAACTTATCCCGTAGGTATTTTAAAAAATACAGAAAAAAAATTAAGCTAAAAATAAGCAACGGCGTGACAGTACGAGTATGAGTAAACTATTGACGGCAGAACGACATACTGTGAACACGATAATGTTTACATTTTTACATCATTAGCGGTGTTATAAAAAATAATACTGTTTATTGGGTAAAAATGTAATCACAAAATTACCAATTCTTAGTTTTACCTCATTGCTCCGGTTCTCGTTAATTCTCTCACATGTTGTGAAAATAAAATAAAATAGAATTTATATGTTAGATTTCAATTAGAATTACAAAAGCAAAACTCGTATTCAGAAGAACATAAAATTCATGATATTTTTTTGTATATTTCTTAAAATAATACATTTATAACATGGATGATGTTATTATTGTATTATATATAATCTAACAGATTATAGCTGTAGCTACAAAGTTAATAAGAAAAGTAACATTTCCACAAAATAAAGAGAAAACGTAGGTATAAGAGTGCTTGATACTTTATTAGTATGTACGTCATTTTTATTTATGCATGGAATACGACGGCAACTATTTTCCGCGTTGGTTATATACCATGCTTAAACTTGTAGGTAACTTCATAATCTCTTTATACATCGGATAAAGTTGCTTAGCAGCTTTAGGGATTAAATTATTTACATATTAAATCCACAGGCTCACACGAGCACGGATATAAAAACTTTATGCTAAAGATCGAAATTACGTTTTTCTAAAGTGAGCTTAAATTACGTGCAATAATAAGATTTTTGAATTTTTATACATCTCCAGCCATGGTAGCTCAGGGGTTAGGCGCTCGCTTTAAATTTCATAGTACGCGAGTGACCTGGGTTCGATTCCCGGTGCCGGCACCACTGAAATTCTTATTTTAAGTGCTGATTTACCACGTGCTCGGCGGTGAAGGAAAACATCGTGAGGAAACCTGCATGTCTGAGTAATTAAAAATATTTCGAAGACATGTGCAGTCCGCCAACCCGCATTGGAGCAGCGTGGCGGATTCTTCCTAGCTCCAAAAAACCCTCTCAGAAATGAGAGGAGGCCTGTGCTCAGTAGTGGGACATTTATAGGCTGAAACTTTATACATCTCCAATACACAATCACACATAGAAAAAAAGTTTTAAAAGTATATTTATAAGTATAAGTTTAAAAGTATAAGTAAAACTATAATTCGATTTACCTTTGGTTTCTTAGCGATTGTTAGTCGCTTGTTTCAGTATAATTCACTAGTTGTCAAAAACGTATGCAAACGCTTTCATTCACTCGGCTATCTTTGGTCGTTGTCACTATTTTATAATCCTTCCTAATACTAATTCGTAAAGCCATACCTAATGATTAATACATAAGATCACGACTGTATCCCATAAGGGGTGGTCAAGACTGGGCACTCACTGCAAAAACAGATGACTGCCACAATCCACGTTTCACCAAAACAATATAATGCACTTGGTGTGATAAATGGTGAGCCCATCGCCACCATGCGCTGTTGGGTGCACAGTGCAGTTTAATTCCTTACTCGCCTTTTTCGAGATCCAATGGATGAGATGGAGTGGTAGTATTTATTTAACGACCTGCCACCACACGATGATTAATACACATAAACGATTCAGATTGTTACAATGTTCAATTTAATTTTAGGTTAAAAAATAAGTACTATACATATATATGACTTTTCTTTAATCTTTATTTACGAGTATGCATAAAATGTCCGGCAACTTGAGGAGGTTTACCGAGAAGTTGCCGACATAAAACCAGCTCTACGGCTGTGTCAATACTGCTTCAGCATTATGCTGATCGATTCAGCTCCATGCTCTTCGTTCCTATAAGCCAGTCTATATTTATAAATATACTGATATTTGTCTTTTTTATTATTATTTTCTAATCTACATTGTCATTAAGTAGTAAATAATGTCCTTTCGTTTTTTTAATTATTCTTCTTTATTTTCTTCCTATTTTATAATTTAACTTATAGTTCTACTTACAGTTCTTTAACTTATAGTTCTTGGCGATGGGCTCACCACCTATCACACCAAGTCCATTATGTTGTTTTGGTGAAACGTGGATTGTGGCAGTCATCTGCTTTTGCAGTGAGTGCCCAGTCTCTGACTACAGTACACTGTATTACAGTTCTACCGGAGCATTCTTCTATGGGTTTCTTATAGTTAGGATTTTCTTGATTGATTTCTAAGTTGTAAGCAGGTTTTAATAATGTATATGTTTAATACAAGAATATCCATATGAAAGATCGGCCATCATTGAACGGTTGCCTTTGTGTACATGTCTTAATATAAGTTACAGCTGATTTTTGAGCTAAAATTTTAATTTTCATTTAAGTAATATTGAGTCATCATTTCAGTCCATCACTAGTCCACTGCTGAACATAGGCCTCCCCATAAACTGCGACAAAAGTTTGTAGTTCTCACTTCGGGGGGACTTTCGCCATTGTTGCTCATTTTTGGTGCCAGTTTAATGGTTCTTCCATAGAATCAATTTCCATCCTGAGTGTTTAGTTACAAATTTGGAAAAACATGTGCAATAAGCTGGTCTTCCAAATTTACAACGCGACAAAATTGGTTGGTGAATAGAACCATACCTTTTTGTTTAGTTTCTAGTCGACCTTCACCTAACTCTAGCTTAGCACTCGACTCTACATCGCTAAATAACTGGACTCGCATGTTAGTTCTGAGATGCAGCTTTTGAACTTTCGTTCACACTTATGATGCTTTCAGACGTGCGTTAATGTCATCAGCTGCAGTGCCTCGCTTGATAACAGGCAAAGTCTGCCTTATATCCCCTGCGAGTAATATGTACGAGTATCACCACACCATCCAATTACAGTCGATGTCTAGTAGATAGCGATCAATCGCCACGATGACGCGTTTATGTGGGTTAGTGCACTAGCACCAAACGATCAGCCTGCACAGTGTGATTTAAAAACCGAGTGTGCCGTCCGCCCACCGCTAAGCAATGTTTCAGCTAGTCCAGAGAAAACCACAGCTAATGCAACATTGTAGTCCCTACGAAATATTGCTAGAACGTAAATATGCTAAAATGTTTGCCTGTACCGACCGAAAAAAATAGATGTAATCTCAGAAGTTGAGTTAAAGTTCCAAAATTTTAAACGTAACTATGGCTGAAAGAAAAGAATTTTCTTATTAAAACACTTTCATTTTATATTCAACACGAGATCGTACTTAATTTTCTATGATGGTCAGCCAGTTTAGGGCTTCGAATTTGCTTTGAATGATCAAATCACACATTTCTTTTATTGCAAGCATTCTGAGGCTCTAGCCGGTTTTTTTAAGGTATTTTGGGAACGAAGTGAGGTAAGGGCTAGTAAGGGCCGCCTTCACCCCTCTCAACTCGCTATAAGTGAGCGTCTAATATGGTGGTACCACAGTTTAACTCTCTGATCAAACCGTTTGATAGTTTTCCTCTACGCTGTATAGTTGGCATACCAAAGTTGGATAACTTCAATTCGGAAATTATATATTATTTTGTCCTCAATAAGTCCGAGTGCTTCATTGAAACAAAGATTACTGCTAACTTAATCCGTCCTTTGTTTCAAATCTGTGCAAGATATCCTCTGGTAATGCAAAAATAATAATTACAAAGACAAAGTTTATCTACTATAAATATCAAAAGCGATAAAAGTATTTGTTTTGATAAATAATTAATTTAATATTAAAGAATATGCATTGCGGTATCCAGTTTAAATGTATACACAATATCTTAATAAATTATAGCCTATTTGGTATTCTGATGTATAAGCTTTATCACTCTAGCATTTCATCAAAATCCGCTCAGTATTTTTTGCGTAAAAGAGTAACAAACATCCATACATCCTCATAAACTTTCGCTTTTATAATATTGGTAAGGGGCCTGGTGTTCGCCCTTAATTTCATAGTACGCGAGTAACCTGGGTTCGATCCCCCGTGCCAGCACCTCTGAATTTGTTCTACAATTTTAAGTGCTGGTTTACCACGTGCTTAGCGGAGAAAGAAAACATCGTGAGGAAACCTGCATATCCGAGGATTAGAAATATTTCGAGGATATGTGAAGTCCGCCAACCCGGATGGGAGCAGCGTGGCGGACTGCTCAGCAGTGCGACATTTATAACTTTACTTTTTTTTTACTTTTTACAAGCTAGGATTGCCTTACTTTACCTCTCAAGGGATGGATTTCATAACGCTTAATCAGATTTTTATTTACAAACAGAAATCTAAGCACCAATAGCATTTCTGTGCATTACTTTTACAAACATTACTGTGTTTCGGTCTGAAGGGCGCTGAGAGCTACGAGTACTAGTGTAATCACTTTGCACATGAGATTTAAGAACTGATGTCTCAGAGTGAATTAATAAATAAATAAATAATATAACTTGTTTACGGTGGTAGCTCAGGGGCTTGCGTTCGCTTACATTTCTATTACTCGCTTACATTATTTAACTTACAAAATTAAACACGGAAAATTTATACTCCCACATAGACACAGGCACAACCTTTGGTGTAAGGGGAAATATATCAGTTCATTCTTCAAATATAACAGCCTCAGCTGCACGTAGGCCCTGTTGGCTGACAAACTTGCCGAATGATTAACGGTAAAAAACCCAGCCGAAAATGTCAAACAAAATTCCCTGGACTACTCATAGGGAGTATGATCACAAGTGTATTCAAGTGTATCACAAGCCTATTTCTTTCTCAAAGGCTGGAAACGCACCTGCTATTCCTCTGGTAATGTAAATGTTCATGGGCGGCGGTGATCACTTACTATCAGGTGAGCCGCGTGCTCGTTTGCCCCTTTTCCATAAAAACAAAGTGTAAGGTTGATAGATAAAGTCGGGAAATCTTTTAGGTATTCTCAGAATGCAGGTCCCTCACGGTGTTTTTCTACGTCGCAGAGAATGCGGAATTTCTATATTTAAAATTGCAATTAAAAGTTTAATTGATGTCGGCATCGGGTACAAGCGTACTATGAAATTTAATGCGCGGTATCTTAAATTTTAAACTTTAATATTTGTTCAGCTCATTCAATTATAAATTATATGCGTCAAGTAATGTCGTAAAGAAATAAACATGAAGTAAACGAAAATAAAAGACATGTATAATGAAAATAGTTTAATAAACTTACTGTGATACCAGTAGTATTCCCAAGCAGAAAGCCGTCTAGGTAGGCACTAACGCAGCGACAATTATTCCGCCGTCAAACAGAAGTGTGCAAACATTGCTGTATTTAGGTGTGAAGTGCACTGATAGCTAGTGTAATTACTGTACATATATGACTTAAGAACCACACAGAAATCTTCTGGGTGACACAGCGTTTATTATGGGCAGACGTTGCACTTACCATCAGTTAAACGATTTGCTAGTCTCGTCACTTTCGCGTAAGAGAATTCATCACTAAACAGCCCATAGGCTTTGCGAAACCCGAAAAATGGAACATTTCAGAAAAATAACGTGGTTTCCGATGAATATCAAAATAACCATTGCAAATATACAGTATAAGCGGACCATTAATAGCCAACCGTTTGTTTATAGCTATTACGAGAAGTGCTGGAAAACAATTATAATGAAATATAATGAATCAAAATTATTAAATGTATTTTGCACGAACAATAAAAATGTTAAGAAATTCTCAGTAACTTTTTATTTAGTCTTATTTCTGCAAAGAATAACGTTAAATATACAGCTACCTTTTAGTCTGGATGCAAAGTTTTCATACATATTAAAAGAGTTTCCATGAAACTATGTGGGATCCGTAGCGTAAGTTACTCGTAATTCGATCTAGTTTTACCTATAAAGGAGCAAGTATTCTTATACTTTGAAAATATATTACATTCTCTCTAGATTATAAACTTTTTTAGGTTTAAGTTGAGTGTTCGAGACACACAATACCAATAAATAATGTCGGTTCAGTTGGCGCGGGTTCGAATATCTCGAACGGGGCAAATATTTCTGCATACGCAATTTATGTTTGTAAAACGAACTGGTGGTAGGATTTTTAAGCAGGAATCGGTCTAGGTTAGTACCACCGAAGCTCCAGCTACTCTGCCAGTGAAGCAATAGTACGGATATTAGTCGCGAACTAATATCCGTATCTCGTATCCCACTCCCAAGGAGACTCCCAAGTCTCTCTGCAATGCCTTATAATGGCATCCCCTGTTCTCTTACTGCGGCGATTACATCGTTGTATCAGTCCCAAAATTTTTCAATTGGGTTTAAATCAGGCGAATTTGAAGGTAGTTTTCACAGTATCAGCCGAATGTATAAGTGTCTTTGGAACCAGTCGCGGGTAATCCTAGCCGTATTTAACCGACAGTTATCTTATAAATAATAAATAACATTGGGGAAGCTCATTTTCTTGGTAAACTTCTTTTTTCGGTTTTCTTAAGTATAACCATAATTCAGAGCTAATTCGCATAGTTCACCGACTTCATAAGCCGACATCCCGAAATGATTTCAGCTAATTCTACCAGACTCAGTGATATGTACTACATGATATTCGTCTTATCTTGTATTGTAGACCATGTTGGCTGGATTTGAAGGTCTTTTCATCTGTAAATATTGAGGTGACCAATCGAAATTTAAGAACTACCTGGCAAAAATCAACGGAGCTGCTTTATGGACATCAGTCAAATAAACTTTTTAAGTGTAACGCTTGCAATGCAACCCCGTCCCTTGGAAATAACGGCGAATAGTTTTCAGTTGAAACGTCAAATTGTTCTTTAAAATGGGCCGTAGGTGTAAAACCGTTTTCTTCATACACACGTCTCATTATTTCCCTTGCGTGCTCGTTACTTTAGAACGTCGACCAATTCGCCTGTGATCTTGGAGATTGTCTTCTTCGCCTTCTCGTGTAATCCAAATTCTATATATAATAGAAATAATATAGTGAAACTTGTTACATTTAAATCTCTCGAAGTCTCCCGCCTTATATCCCGATCTGTGTAATGAAATAATTTCTGTCCCTTCGGATATATTAAATTACAAGACATTTTTATTTTTATAAATGTTAAGTTACCTACTGTCAGAAATTAAAAGGAATTGATTTCTTATGGTTCAGATTCATTCATTCATTAAGCTTATTTTTTCTCTTTTAAGAGTTTAGTATAATTTCGGATAATGCCAACAAGTTTGTGTCATATAAATATTTGCAATATGTAGCCGTTTGGTATTTAAGTAACATGCATGAGTTGCGATAATGTTAAATAAAATATATGTTAAAATGATGTAAAGAATTTATCAAACAATTAATCGGAGGCCGTCAGATTTTTCTGGTATTTACTTAAGGCTAAGCACCACAATTTGTCTTTTAGCGACACAATTTTAGAATCGTGCTATCAAATATCGCAGAAACTACAGCACGCGCACTGCGGTGAAATCAATGGTAGATTGCTCATTCACAGCATCGATTTCGTACAAATTGCTTGTCGCCGTTTACTACCTCGTAGGAGAAGGAGGAAGAAAAGAAGAATTCGTCAATATTGGGTCTGTCCTTTACTGAAGGTTTCTTATATCTGAAACACAATGATCTTTGGCTGTATCCTAAAAAAAAAAGTTTGGCTAATAAAGATGAAAATTCGGGGTGTCGATGTTTAGGCGATGAATGACACCGAACGGCCCGATTCGCGTTTATCTTATCGCAATGCGCTCGGTGACATACAACTCCGTGTGCAGCAGTTTATTTTTGTGACAACCGCGTTGCGAGAAATCCTATGAAACTATAATAGCAGCGTTTTTTACTCTCGTATGCATAAACCTACAAGTTGCATTACGAGAAAAATATACGTGCGAGTAAAAACCGCGGTGCGTGTTAGCGCTTAGTCGACTTTAGACAACACGGAATAAATTGGAGTGGCGGAATTTCTAAAGCCGCCACAATACGTCCATTGTGCACCTATCTGCCTCTCAAGTATGGTATATTTAAGAAGATCTTTATTATCCCCTACCTGTACCTACCCCTACCGATCTATAGTAGCCCCTACCTGGTTTGTAAAACAGTGCGCTTGCAGATCCAACGCTATATCTATCTACCTGACAATTGCAGAGTAAATTTAGAATGTAATTTTATAAAATTTATTAAAAAAAGAGATTATTTTATTTTATTTCATACAATTACAAATACGACAACAAAAACGAATATATGAAAATATAAAGAAATCTTGTGGGCGGATAACTTCTTTAAATTAAAGAAAAAAAATATTACTGAATTAGTCGTAGTAACAAACAGAATAAAAGTATAACAACACTAAATATAATCTTCCGTTATGCTCAAATTGAGATAGTTTTGAAACTTAAGCATGCGAAACCATTTCGTACTTATTGGGTTTTCTTATAATGTTAATCTTTCCTTAGCGATTACGCTTTTATGTTACAGGTAATAAGATAGAAATGATTAGATTGTTATACTATCGTACCTTTAATAATCATTTAATAATTTAATAAATAATCTGTATATCAAACTCAAACATTATTAAAGTAAGACAAATAAATTTATACGATGAAGTCAAAGTAAAGTTATTGCGACGGATCAGAACCGTTAGTAATATTTTGAAATAGTAATATGAATACTAAGCTCGAAAACCGTAACAAATTTTCGTAGAATAAAGTCGGACTTTATTAAATACTAGCGACCCGCCCGGCCCGCACGGGGGTACAATATACTAATACCGAAAATGAGAATTAATGAGTCTAAGAAATAAATATTAAGTATGTTATTTTTATAACTCTATGTAGGTATCACCGCGTGTATGGGCGTATAGGAGTGAAGAATTGATGTCTTAGGGTGACCAACGCAGTGTAATGGTCTGAGTGGCACAGCATTTATTATGGGCAGACGTTGCACTTACCATCAAGTAAATATTTTGCTCGTTCTGTCACTTGCAAAAGTCGACTAAGGAAAATGCCAAAAAATGTCATGCCTTTCAATAGGTAGTGGAATAATCGGACCAGTCACGAACAGCAGTGTGGAAGCACCTTGGAGTTGGGGTCAACGTTTGGCGTGACTATTACGTCAAATTTTTCCAACTTGGGCGCAGCCAATGTTCGGTATCGGATTATTTACAGTCTGTTGATAGATATATATATATATGCGCCGCTGGTGCTGGGTTCTAGACCCAGTCGGAGCCAAATTTCGTGCTCGAACTCAAATTGTTAGTTTCGGAACTGGTTATGTTGTGATTGTCCCTGTGTTTTTAAAGCATCCTAGTCTTCCTCCGATCTTTTTGAGTCAGCGTTACATCGGGCGTTTTTGCGCGTACACTACTGACAATAATATCTGTTGCGCAGCACGACAATATACGGAAGTTGTCGCGTGGTCGAAATCGGCCAGGTGGACATAAAATAAACCTGAAATAATATGTATAAATCTGATATACCTAATCGTATCACGGATGGCGAATAAGCACAATAAAACCTCACGTAAATATAGTGATTAAATTGGGCGGAAACCGCTCATAGACACGTGAGTCGAATCTTAATAATGCAGCTCTAGAGTAATTTAATTTAAACTACGAGTATATGTATACGCTGACATACAAAAAATCAAATCTTTCGTTTTTATAACATTCGTTTAGATAACGTTTGAGTACTTTAATAACTATAAAAGTAATATTATATAGTTATTGCAAACGGGAAATAATATTTCGTAAAAATTTAAAATTAATTAGATTCTGCTTTTCATGATTAATTATTCATTTGCTGCTTTGAAAGAACTTTCTTTGGTGTAAACCCGCTACGGTACTGAAATAATGAAGAAAACAACATTAAGTTTCCAAAGTTTGAATTGTGTTGCTTCACTTGGTATCTTCCCTTTTTTATTATTTTTATTTGTTTTATGAAAAAAACTTCTATTTTCTGTTACCTTTTAGAAGTGGAGAAAAAAAGTTTATTTGCTAAGGTACGTACATAATGTCGCCACCGGGAACCGAGCTGAGTACTCGTTGACTGCCAGTCGTAGGCATCTACATCTAGATACTACCTCAATGTTAGGTGAAACACTCGTCATGCTCTTTACCTTGGCAGTGTGTGATGCCTAGTAGTATACATTGGCATTCGGTGGCGGTTTCCGTTGGCGGTATTAGTTTGCCTGTGCACGGTATTGTTGAGAGGGCGGGCGCAGGCTCTTTGAAAACTATTATGTCATTTTAACATTTTCCGCAAAGTCCTGATCCTACACTAGTTTGCTTTTATTCCGCATATTTATGTGAATAAAATAATGTATATTTTAAGTTACCTTATATTTTGAATTGAACGTCAGAAATGAAATTTCTTATTAAATACTAAAGCGTTTTCCTAAACTATTAATTTATGCAAAAATCATTAAAATATTGTTATAAGACTATTTTATACTCGTATATCACGAATGGAAGTAATAAAGTAAATTCAGCACAAGATATTTTACGTTTCCTACACATATTCAATAATTATTTTATGACATTATCCATCTTAAAAATTCAGATTATTCAATAATTAACACTGTACAGTTTATTTATTTATTGGTTATAATAACCCATTCGGGTGTTGCAATATATATGTAATTTTAATGTATAAGTAATATATAATTTATTTTTGTTTTAAATTAGTTGAACGAGTAAAAAACAGACAATTACTCCTTTATAGTCATTAGTCCTTAATATTTTTTTATTTGATAAAATGACGAGACAAAGAAAATGTTTACCTGATTTATTTTAAGTGCAACGTCTGCCTATAATAATAATAAATGATGTGTCACCCAGAACATGTCTGTGACAACGCACTGCGCCCGTCACCCTGAGACATCAGTGCTTAAGTCTCACATGCCCAGTGACTTCACTAGCTCTGTGGCCTTCTGTCCGAAATACAGTAATGTCTGCACACTACTGCTTCAAGGCAGAATGACTGGCCTTGGGTGGTACCTACCTAGACGGATTCCTGCACAGTCAACCTACCACCAGTAAAAGTATTCCAGTACTATGTATTATGTGTGAAGATGTACATGTCTAAGTTTTAAGTTTTCATAATAAGTCTTTTGATAAAGAATGTTGCAGTTCTTAGTTCAACTTTGATTCGAATAAAAGGAGAATAACACAATGGATTATATTCATTCAATATTTTACTGTATTATTGTAAGTATAGGTACTTTGTGTACTATATGTAAATTGTGTACTGATCTCAGACATAGAAATGTATACGTTTTGAATTATTTATAAGAAATAGAGCTATTTGAGTCTGAAATAAACTAGCAACAATTCCGTTCATTTGTATACAACGATATATAATTACAGCAGATGCAATATTAAGCTAGGATTATGGATATAAACCCTACGAATGATTCATTTTCTTGCCAGCTAATATTTATAGTTAAATTTCCTATACTTTCAAAAGATTTTAATCGCAACAAAGTGGCTTCCTACAAATTTCCTCTAATTTTATTTATTTCTTCACATCACAAGCCGTTCACAGTTTTATTACTACTTTAATTATTAACATTTTAATTATGCTTAGACATCCCCTGGTCTCAAAATAAATTGAACACATTAGAGAAAAAGTAAAAACATAGCTGTTTTTACTGGATCAAGTGATGAAAGGAGCAAAACGTTCACCTGATGGTAAGTGCAACGTCTGCCATAGCAAATGCTGTGTCACCCAAACCATTTCTGTGTGACACAACACTGCGCCCTTCACCCTGAGACATCAGTTCTTAAGTCTCATATGCCCATTGATTACACTAGCTCACTTACACACAACTGCTTTATGGCAGAATAACTGGCCCTGGGGTGGTTCCTACCTAGACGGATTCGGCAAAGGAATGCTACCACCAGTGGCTATATGAATATATAAGCTATAATATGAAACATAGCTATATTGATTTTTACATAATGTATAATGTTTCAATTCTTATATTCTTCTTTGTTCAGGTATGATTTAATAATATTTACTATCTTCCTTCAGTTTACGGCTAAAGTTTTGGGTGAGTTCTAAATCTCTTTATAACTTAGAATAGCGTTGTACTGTTTAGGCGCTTTGAAGATTCCATTTACATAATAAATCCAAACCCTCCCAAAACACTGAAAAATTTAGCACCTCTAACGGAAACAAGAATACCGTACAGTAATTCTTTCTACTCAATAGTAACTTACAGCCTGTAAACGTGTATTTTAAAACTAAATTTTGCTTTAAATTTATACGAATTGAAAATTATTTTTTAATTTGTATAACTTAAGCACAAATAAAAAGCGTATACAACATTGTATTATTACAATTTCTTTTTCAATGTTAAAAGCGCGCTTTCTGTCACAGGTTTTCATCAGCGTTGACAAGTTAAGAGCCAAATAATACAACAGACTAGTTATCTTTTATAATTAATTTTACAATATTTACGGAATTGAAATATCCTTATTTTTTTAAAATATTCATTATTTATAAATTTTTGACCATACGAGAACTAAGGTGAACAAATGTGTGAATGTCATGTGTGACACAGTTATTGAATGCTCTTTTAATTATATGTAAGAAAATTCATTCTGAAAGCAAAATCCATGACTAATTTTAAAATTACACCCGCATCAGGACTAGCTATATGCTTGTAACTACAATACTTGTTTGGTGGTAGATGCACTACAGTGAAGTAGGACGTAAATAAGTTTACACCACTGAGTAAGAACCACATAACTAGAAACGAGGTAATCCATCATATTCCTCAAGAATAAAAAACACACAAATATATGTATTGATCCTCTATCTAGGGTGAATGTAAGAATGTCTATGGGCAATAGGAAGCACTTAGACGAGGACGAGACGGAGGTAATGTGTGATATTTTGTCTTTGTCTCGTCGTTTGTGGTTACCATAAAGATTTTATATTCTTTTTGTTTATGTAATATATCAACCAATTAAAAATAACTGCGTTGTACTGGTCGTAGGATTCCTATGCAGGAGTTCGTCTACGTAGGAGCCCCTGCAAGGCAAGTTACTGTGCCGTGAAGTAGTGGTATGCAAACATAGATTTGTTTCGGTCTGTAGAGCACTAAGTGCTAGTGTTATCACTGGGCAGATGAGTCTTAAGAACAGATATCTCAGGGGGATGGACGCCACACAGGAATATTCTGAATAACACAGTATTTGTATCAGGTGAGAGTTTTGCTCATCGCGTCATTACTTACTGCTATAAAAAGTTTTAGGATCATAGCTAATTCAAAAAATTAAAAAATAACGTTAAGCAACAGTCTATAAATGTCCTTCTACTTAACATAGTGCTATCTAAATTATTCAGACCAGTTATCGGTCACAGCGTCTGAGGTTTGAAATGTTTGGTACTGCGATCAAAAACAAGTCCTCCCAACATAAGAGAGACATATGACGAGCCAATCTCTTTCACATCGTGTGACGGACCGTCCACTTTTCGTTATTATGGCTAAGGAGGTTCAGTTGTTGAGGAGATTATTTTTTTTTAATTTAATTACAATTTTTTTTAACAGTGATAAAAAAATACAAAAAACATCTGCGGAGTTTCTTTCGCCTGTTTCATAGATTCGTGTCAGATTGTACAAAAATGACATTTGTTAAACGAGATAGGTTTCCTATGCAAGAATTCTTCTTTAATTTATATAATATAATTATTTATTAAGTCTAGGTTTCGGTTTGAAGGGCACTAGGGCTAGCGTAATTACTGGGCACTCGAGACTTAAGAACTGATGTTTCAAGGTGACGGGCGCAGTGTGGTGTCACACACAAATACTCTGGGTGACACAACCTTTTTTGTGGGCGGGCGTAGCACTTACATATAATAAAACTTATATGTAAACTTACTTTATAAAAAAAAAAACGAAATTTATTTTTCTTAAGTTGAAAAATTAATTTCGTTAACAAATATGACAGACATATTAGACTCTTAATACTACCCAGAAATTTAAGTACAAAGTTAAACTGTAGTAATTTTAATGCGTGAAAACAACGCATAAACATTTAACTGGTGGTAGGATTCCTATGCAGGAGTCCGTCTAGGTAGGTACCACCCCAGGGCCAGTTATTCTACCGTGAAGCAGTAGTGTGCAAAACTTACTGTGTTTCCGGTTAGAAGGGCACTGTGAGCTAGCTGGTAACCACTGGGCATATGAGACTTAAGAACCTATGTGTCAGGGTGATGGGCACAGTGTAGTGTCACACAGAAATTTTCTGGATGACACAGCACTTTGTTATGGGCAGACGTTGCACTTACCATCAGGTGAACTGTTTTGCTCGTTTCATTACTTATTGCAATAAAAAAAAACTTTAGTATTATTAAGATTATACTAACAAAGAAAGCTATCTAAGTCTTAAGTAAGAAATGATACCGTTTCGTTCTACCCAACCCAACTTAATTATGCAAAGCCCATTTAAATCGCCTTTTTGTTCCAATTGACTTGTCTCAATAAGTCATTTAGAATGTAAGATAAATGCTGAGGTCTACAAGAGAGATTCGAGATTTTACTCGAAAAACTTTATTGTTTGCTAATAAAAACAATGTCCTTTCAGCAATCAGCAGGGCTTGACTAGATTATTCCAGACGTATCAATACACGGAATTAAATATTTTATTGTTTAAGTAAAATTTCTTTGGGTGCGATAAGAGTAAAATATCAAGATCATATTGAATTGTTTTTAATTAATATTTATCGATTAATTAATTAATGTTTATATTCAGTACATTTTACACTGCGTAATATTTTTGTAAATTCATGTTTATTTATATTTATTTTAATCAAATTTCTAATATATCTGTCTCACACATCATAAGACGTAATTTTAACGAGAGCATGAAACATATATATCTACTTCTTCTTCCTCTTCTTCATCGACAATCCTGTAAGAAAAATGTCGCTCGGCATGTGCTCTTCCAAGCTGTGAGAATTTGACGTCGTCGCCCAACAGCGGATTATCGGTCGCAGTGTCAGGCGCTTTGCACCCTAGACGCTGCTGTCACCAGTATGGATAATTACAGTAACGGTAACGGACTGGCATAATAGAGGTGGTCATTCTGTCCTTCAATCAGTAGCTATGATATTTTTCTGGCACTGACATTCTAGACTTCGTCGACTTTAACCACACCTATGGGATAAAATGGGGTGGCAGATTCTAACGCCGCCAACAAATGGCACTACGAAGCTGAGTAAAAATTAAATATGAATATGTATACCTATAACCTTTGTATATAAAGCGTCAATAGCCTAATGGTACCATTAGGCTATTACCATTATTTATTTACCCAAACGAGTACGAACTGCGAAACTTGACGTCGCAGGATGGAGCCGACAATTCGACTTCAGTCAATTTTTTATTTTATTTTTTCCAGGATTTTATTTTATTCACAGAAGTTCAAGAATAAGGAAAAAAAGTGTTTTCTTCATCATCATCATCATCATCATTATCATTTCAGCTCATCATTAGTCCACTGCTGAACATAGGTCCCATAAACTTCAACAAAAGTTAGAAGCTATCATTTTAGAGGGATTTTGCTATAGTTGCCACGCTTAGCAGGCGGGTTGGCAACTGCAGTTTATTTATGCTGCCTGGTTTTAATTTTTCCCTGTGTCGACTTTTACGACACCCACGGGATGAGATGGGGTGGTAGATACTATTGAGCCGCCACCACACGGCGTGTTTTCTTAGTAAAATATTATATTAATCGGTAAGCACTAAAAAATGCATATAACATAGAAGTTACTCATAATTACTCCAGATACAGTTTAGAGAAAAATATGGCCAATTCTATAACCATTTTTATTTTGACATAAGCATATATTAATATTAAGCCGTGGTAGCTCAGGGGCTAGGCGCTCGCTTAAAATTTCTTAGTATGCGAGTGACCTGGGTTCGAGCCCCGGTGCCGGCACCACTAAAATTGTTAGTTGCAATTTTAAGTGCTGATTTACCACGTGCTCAGGCGGTGAAGGAAAACATCGTGAGGAAACCTGCATGTCTGAGAAATAAAAAATATTTCGAAGACATATGAAGTCCGCCAACCCGCATTGGAGCAGCGTGGCGGATTCTTCCTAGCTCCAAAACCCTCTCAGAAATGAGAGGAGGCCTGTGCTCAGCAGCGGGACATTTATAGGCTGAAACTTTACTTTACTTTCTATATATTAATTAACAATAAGTAGTTATTAAAATGTGCCACACAGAAATCTTCCTGCTGACACAGCAGGGCATTTGATATGGGCAGACGTTGCACTTACCATCAGGTGAATACTATGCTCGTCTCGACACTTTTCATTATAAAAATCTCTCCTAACACTTTTGTGAAGTACACACTTGGTCTGGGGTGCGACTTGTGTTGACACGTTAGCGCCGTCACATGTTTCGGGAACTGCTCGCAAGGCAGAGTCTGCTGCAGCGAAGCGGAGTGTATGAAGCCGCCTGGCAAATATACAGTCCTCTGCGAGGGCTACATATTTGCTTCAGACCGAAAAATAGTAATGTTATCTCACTGTCGCTTGCGTTGCATTTGTTAGGGACAGACGTTGCACTTACCGTCAAGTAAACGATTTAAAACCATTAAACTAACAAAATTAAAACGTATTTTCATGGATACTTAGCAAAGAAAATTGATTATAATAACGGAATTTTTTACACCATTTTCAATTGAATGAAGTGAATATTACGGACCTTTTTCTGTACGACCTTTCCTTAAGTCTTCATAAGGGAATATACTCGTAAAACAAAGTTTAGAATTGTTTTCCTTCGCCATTCTGAGATCAAATAAAGTAAAATAAAAAGAATTGAATTGAGCATTTAACTTTTTCTCGTTATTCCTTTTTGAAAGTATAGAAACTTGATACATTTTAGATAGTAATAAGCTGAACGCACAAATTCCACAAATTCTAGGCCTCGTATGTAACAATTGTTTTTTTGCAAAATAAATAATGGCAGATATAATTTATATAATATATACTTTAAAATAATCACATAAAATTAATGTTCGTTTTCAAATGGTTATAATAAAAAATGAAATCATATAGATTTTATGCATACATCCTGGTTTTAATTTTCCGTCTGTCGACTTTTACGACCCCCACGGGTTGAGATGGGTGGTAGATTCTCTTCAGCCGCTACCACACGACAAATTCAACAAAAAAATCTTCATATATCATATAAATATTATAATATATGTAAATTCAATAACTTAAAAAAATTGACTAAAAACCTGCGGAATTTATTTCGTTTGTTTCTTCATCGTACAGAGGGAATCTAATTAAGAAACTGTAAAATAAATTGCTAAAAAAACGACATTTGACAAACGAAATCTGAATTTATTACGACATAGAATTAAGCGTGGTGTAGACGTTGACGTTTATAGAAGCTTTAAACAAGCCTAAGCTGCATAAAGAATTTTTGACTTTGACTTTAAATACATTTCATTTCATCTCTCAGCCACAGCCCAAAGCAAAATTAAACTAAAATTGGAACCTTTAAAAATGTAGCGATCCAAGCCAGCAAAAATCCACATGATCTAGAAATTTCTTAGTATCCTTTTTAATTTTAGTCCGATGCAAGTTTATGTTTTAACCTCACATATAATACGTTTTTGTAGAAATTTCAATATTTTTTAGAATCACTTTGTCTATGTAAAGCGGTGACTCGATGATGCGATAAAAAGCGGTTGTATGTGCTGAATATCAAGGAATTTAAATATACAAATAAATAAAATCGAAGGGTCTGTTTGTAATAACAAAATAATAGTTTTTTACTCAATGCTTATGGAAGTATACAGTGTATATAAGTACTAACAATTTTTAAATTTTTTGTCTGTCTGTCGGTTTGTTCCGGCTAATCTCTGAAACGGCAGGTCCGATTTGGACGGGACTTTCACTGATAGCTTATATTACAGCGGGTAACTTAGGCTACTTCAATTTTAGGAAAATAATTAGGGTTACGCGCAAAAAACTTAAAACCCTAAAATCTGATTCAAATAGGGAAGGATAAATGTAGTATATCATCGATCGTGGTCGGCTTTTATACGCGGGTGAAACCGCGGGGCACTGCTAGTTTTATATAAATTAAGATATATTTGAATCGTACATTCAGTGGCATATTTATATTTATAAGTTATAATTTTAACTTCTCGTCACGTCTTGTTTCCCGCGACAGCGAAAAGTAAGCTACGTGAGTGGCCTCTACCTATCCCCTTATACGGGAAAAAAGGCGTGACTGTACGTATGTAATTTTCGTTTTACTGGCATAATGTTAGGCGTTCAAATGGAAATTCAAATGTTTTATCACCGAAATTTCAAGATATTGTGTCAACCGTTAAAAAAGTTTAAGTTACAGCCTATAAATGTTGTGCACTGCTGAGCACAGGCCTTCCTCAGTTCTGTGAGGGTTTTGGAGCCGGAAAAACCCGTTGTGGAGCAGCGAGGCGGACTGCAGATATCTTCGAAATATTTTTATTCCTCAGGACTCAGTCATGCAGGTTTCCTCATGATGTCGATGTCTTTCTTAACCGCTGAGCACGTGGTAAATCAGCACTTAAAATAACAGTTTTAGAGGTGCCTGTACTCTTCTACGTCAAAAGATAAAGCATGGTTCCATAAGGGGGTTTTACAGCCCTTAAAATGAGGAACATATATGCTTGACAGTGCTTCATGAAATTTTTCGAAACCTTAAAATACATATGTATTTTCGTTTTACAGATATACTTATGACATACAACTACACATCAAGACACGAAACCAACAGTTTTTTTTTGCCTAAACGTCCGGGACCCGTGGCGTAAAAGTCAGATCGCATCAATTCACTATAACCAATATTCTGCTCTTCAACGTGTTTTTTTTTTAATCTGAATACCGTAACACAGCAGCAACGTGTACACAATAGCCTAAAGCACGTGCTCCTATCCTTGCATTGGCAGTACAAAAAAGATATCTGCGGCGTAAAGTTATCATCAATGCACTGTAACTGCACGCAAATAATATCATTACATTCTTTATAGACTAACGATTCGTAAGGCCTGCTTCACTGTTATATATATATATATATATATATATATATGTTTATTATATATGTATAATAAAACTATATTTTTATTAATATTTCGTATTTATAATAAGTATATTTGTATTATCCTTATTTATGAGTTACTTACGTTTTTTTGTTTCTTTCTTCTGTCTTTCTTTATTTTTGCACCTCATCAAAATCTCTCCACTCCATGGGTTGACTGGAAGAGAATGTCTAAAGGCATTAATTCCGTCCTTTGAATCCTTTTATAGTAAAGGATGCAATAAAGGTTTGAATAAATAAATGAATATGCTCTTCAGTGTATGATTTTCCTTGCTTTATTTGGTAGACGCCGTGATTAAGTTGCGCAGTTCGTTTTCGATCTCGGAACATCTTTTAAAGTTTGTTTCCATTTTTTGCCAAATGGTCGAAAGGCATTAGTAAGGGCGCAACTATTCGTACAAAATCACATATCAGTGGTATTTGCTAATTGGGCACCACCTGTCCTTATGCTTTCCACCGTCTTAATAACCTATTAAGAGCTTCAATATCGAATTTATAGTTTTTGGTTACTGTGAGCGCAGAGGCGCAACACTTTTCTTATCTTTATGTATAATTTGTGACATAATTTTCTTCATAATATATTTCAATTAACTAATGCCCGCGACTTCGTCCGCGTGAATATGAGTTGTTTAACTATCCCGTGGGAACTACTTCTCATTCAGAAAAATTAAAAATAAGACAAGGCTAGTTTTCCACACAATATTCTAGCTTTATGAATTATATAGAAGTTGCAACTAGGTTACTGTCTTGTCCGTATAACTTTACTTTTATTCCGGCCACGATTTCTTACGTAAAACGAACGGCTTAAGGTACGAACAGGGAGAGGGAACAGAGGAAATGCTTTTACATTACACCTGTGTTCCTTTTTACTGCAAATTGTTCCTGTCATGAAAGTTTTGGTAAGCTTTTAGTTACGTTTTCATTGAATGAAAAGGAAATATTTTATTTTTCACTACGTGAAGTTCATCTTCATTTTTAAGATAAAATGTTCAACGCAATTTCAATTTTTTACAGGAACATTTATTGTTTTATACAAAATAATTAGTGTGTAACGTAAAACAATGTTTTAATAAACTTCAGTTCCCTTGCCTCTTATGACTTAAAATAGTATTCAGGTTCCTACTTATATATACTACAATACTCATAAAATAATATAAAGCAGCAGGCGTTTCCCATCAGTTCTATTTTAAAGAAACATACACATAATAATTACAAAGATTTTTTTAATAAAAGGTAAGAAAACGAGTTTAATGTTTTTCATTATTCCATCACTGGATAAATACGAGTAGTTCATTTGGAAATGTTAAAGGATCATGATTGTTTAATTATCATTAATTTAAATTTTCAGTACGATTATTACTTTTAAAATAGATTTCAACAAAAAACAACAATTATAACGAATAGAAATGTCTCAATGGGCAGATCGCATTAAACGTGCCTTTCAATAGACAAGAAGCTTTATTATATACTTAAGTACATTTTCATTATAAAACCGAATGAAAGAATTAAAGAATTTTAAAACCAAAATTTTAAGACTGTTGAAAATTTCCGCCTAATTAGGCTTATTCCAATGATGGGTTATTGGAAAAATAACGAAGGATTTAGTTTATAATTAAAGATTTAATGAGCAAAACAATAATGAAAAAGCTGTACACAACCGCATTTACAACCAGAGTAATGATATCAAACAGTATATGACCATAGAGGAAAACAAAACGCTAGCATAGACTAATCGTTTAAGTAATAGAATTGTTTGGTTTATACAATTCTAACACCTCCCCTTAAACTAAACAATTCTTAAACCAAGATGAGAAACACAATAACAATATTTATCTTTACCTAAACATTTAGTTAAGACATCTGCAGGCATATGTTCAGTAGACAAATATTCTAACTTAATAATTCTATCGTTCACAATTTGTCTTATGTAATTATGTCTAATGTCTATGTGCTTACTGCGGCTATGATTAATTTAACTAGTATTACACAACTGCGCTGACTGACTGTCGTTATACAAAGTCACTGTACAGTCACATAAATATCTACCTAAACATTCATAAAGAAAATGTCTAATAAATTTAGCTCCCTTTGCTCCTTCGCACAATGCCATGTATTCTGCCTCTGTGCTTGATAAAGCCACTGTTCTTTGTTTACGGCTCTCCCATGACACAGCAGAGTTACCTATTGTAAACACATAACCAGTGTAAGAACGTCGATCCAGCTGGTTAGATGCCCAATCTGCATCTACATATCCTGTGACAGTTAATTTAGACTTTTCATATACTATATTATAATCTATAGTCCCCTTTAAATATCGTAAGACTCGCTTAGCCGCATTCCAATGTATGTGTGAGTGACAATTATTAAACTGGCTTAATAGAGTTGCTGCATGTGCAATGTCAGGCCTAGTACAAACGGCTATTTACATAATACATCCAACAAGGATTCTATACCTAGAATCCGCATCAGTTTGGTCTCCCCTTTGAAGTTTCATGCCACATTGCCAAGAGTGTATTCACAGGCTTACAATCAACCATATTAAACTGTTCTAATACCTTCTGTATGTATTTTTTCTGATCAAGAGCAATTTTATTTTGTTGTTGACTCAATCTCATTCCTAATACATGTGTAGCTCGGCCAAGATCTTTCATTTCAAATTTTCTCATCAGTTCCTCCTTCACCCTTTTTCTTCTGGTGTGTCCTTGCTGAAAATAAGAATATCATCGACATACAAGGCTAGTATGGTGAGATTTCCACTGATGTCTGATTTTATGTAAACACAAGGCTCACTGAGTGTTTTTCTGAACTGGAGGTCTGTCAAGGCACTATCAATCTTATCATACCTAGGCCTTGGATGCCTGTTTAAGTCCATATATTGCTTTATTCAGTTTGAATACATAGTTTTCGTTACCTTTTATTTTATATCCATTGGGCTGTTCCATATATACAGTCTCCTGTAATTCTCCATTCAAGAAGGCTGTTTTGACATCCATATGATCAATGTGCAAGTCCAAATTGACTGCAAGGGCTATTAATGTACGCATAGTCGAGTATCGTACCACAGGTGAGTAGGTTTCCTTGTAGTCAATCCCATATTCCTGAGTAAACCCTTTTGCAACAAGACGCGCTTTATAACGAAGTAACTGACCTTCTGATCCAAGTTTCTTCTTAAAAACCCATTTACATTTCACAGCCTTCTTTCCTGCAGGCAGTAATGTTAAGTTCCAAGCTTTATTCTTTTCAAATGACTTATATTCTTCCTCAATGGCTTCTCTCCAGTGGTCTTTATCGGGTCCCGACAATGCTTCGTCTATCGTCTGAGGTTCAACACTGTGACTTGCTGCTTTCATGGCAACCACAGTATTCACAGTTCCTTCAGTGTCTTCATAATCACTTGAAGTTTGATTCACAGTCATGTCCGGATTCTAAGTGACATCGTTCAAGTCATCGACAAAGCTGGAGTAAGAGGTACTCGTATCAGATTTGCTCGAATCAGTTAACTGTACAAAAGGCAATAGATTAACTTTATTATTTTCATTACTAGTAAGATGTAACTGACAATCAGTAGTGAAACTTTCCTGATTTATTTTCAAATCTTTGTTCATTTCACATCTTTGTACATTTTCCCTTCTAAGAATTGCACCTCTCTAGATTTAATACATTTGGAAGGATTCTGTGGATCAATTAACCTATATCCTTTTGATTCACTACAATATCCCACAAAGATATACTGTTTACTTTTTGCATCTAATTTCTTACGTTTTTCATCGGGGATAATTGCATAGGCAACACAGCCAAAAATTCTTAAATTAGATAAATTGATTTTATTACCAGACCATTTTTCTTCTGGTGTAGCGCCTCTCACTGCCTTACTTGGTGACTTATTCTTAATAAATATTGCAGTATTCAATACCTCTGCCCAAAACTTCTGGTCCAGTCCAGCGTCTTGCAGCATGCATCGTCCTGCCTCCATAATTGTGCGATTCGCTCGCTCTGCCACACCATTCTGTTGTGGTGAATATGGTACAGTCATCTGATGTTCGATGCCATGCTCTTGAAGAAATATCTGAAACTTGTTTCAGTAAATCCATACTTCGTCTATTTAGGTGCCCGAGTCTGCAATGCCACAACTCCTGCGATGGATTCGCCTCACACAAACTCACAGCTTCTGATTGTTCATTGATCATAGACTGAACCTCTGGCTCAATAAAAGCGACCGATTGACATGTTGTAGCAAGCTCGCATCCATTTGTTGCTTGTTTACTCGCTATATCCAATTGGTAGACACCATTGACTTTTGTAGCACTGGCAACTGTGATTTTACCACAATAAATGTTACACTTCTGTGTATCAAAATGCACTTCAAGTCCCTTTGAAGCCATTTTTCCGACAGAAATAAGATTTGTTGACAACTCTGGTACATAAAGTTTAAAGTAAAGTTTCAGCCTATAAATGTCCCACTACTGAGCACAGGCCTCCTCTCATTTCTGATAGGGTTTTGGAGCTAGGAAGAATCCGCCACGCTGCTCCAATGCGGGTTGGCGGACTTCACATGTCTTCGAAATATTTTTTATTCCTCAGACATGCAGGTTTCCTCACGATGTTTTCCTTCACCGCCGAGCACGTGGTAAATCAGCACTTAAAATTGCAATTAACAATTTTAGTGGTGCCGGCACCGGGAATCGAACGCAGGTCACTCGCGTACTATGAAATTTAAAGCGAGCGCCTAGCCCCTTCGAATTTTCCAATGCCATTATCAGCGGATCGTAATCTGGCGGTAAACCGCTTAACATTAACACAGACAGAAAATCATCGTCTAATGGAGCGTTTTTATCTCGTAGTTACTGATTTAGATCCGTGATCTTCAAGAGATACGCTTCCATATCACTAAATTGCTCTAATTTTAATCCAAACAATGTACGTAAAAGTCCAAGACTCCTATCTTCATAGGCCGTTTTTAGGTTGTTCCAAGCTTCAAACCCAGTGGTTGCATTTCGTACATGGGAAAACGACGACGGCTGCACCATTAAACAAATTTTCGCAAGTGCTCGTAGTAGCTTGCGACCATCATTGAACTTGGGAACACCAAGCGCGGACTCTTCGATGCAGTCCCACAGATCTTCGTGAATCAAGTACATCCGCATCAAAAATTTCCAATTTCCATAATTTGCTATACCACTAAGCTTCTCAAAATTAACTGCTATTCCAGAATTCGTTGCCGCAGGTGCCGGCAATGGCGGCGATGGAACATTTTTGTTCGGCATCTCGTATTAAGATCTTGACAAAGGAAATAATTGCGTACTTTGCTTTATCACGTATACTGGGCCCATAACCTGATGGGTTATTGGAAAAATAACGAAGGATTTAGTTTATAATTAAAGATTTAATGAGCAAAACAATAATAGCTGTTACACAACCGCATTTACAATTAGAGTAATGATATCAAAGAGTATATGACCATAGAGAAAAACAAAACGCTAGCATAGACAATAGTTTAAGTAATAGAATTGTTTGGTTTATACAATTCTAACATCCAACGGTGAGATACAGCGTTACGCCCATCATAAAAAAAAATAGAATACGCTTGACATTTATAGTTATTTTGGAATCAGAAACTGCAGATTTGCTGGTTTGAAACGAAAGTCTGTTATCGCGTTTTATTTCTTGCTCTTGCTTTGTCGTTTCATGTTTTCACCAAACCCAGGCCACAGGTTAGAAGTCAGACTTCTAACCTGTGACCTGTCTTTCTGACCACTAGGCCACACGGTAGTCTGTTTTTAGAGGCCCGTTAAAAAAAATATATTTATTTAAATTATAAAATGTTTCAATTTCTTTGTCTGTGCCTTCTTACCAAGATAATAATGAGAAAGAAACAATTCATTAGTCGTGATCATCGTAAATCCATAGAGAACGTTGTGATTAGAATTGAAAATGTTTTATTTATTACCGATGGCCATCAAAAGGTTTTCTATTTAAGCTATAGTCGGGATTGTTTGTTTAACTAAATCGGCTCAAAGTTTAATATAACTCTCCCAAACAAAGCTGGGCAACAGTAATTTAGATATAGGTACTGGAACATGATTAGATGTTATCGCTTTGAACTTTTGACGTACATATATGAATTATTCAAAGCCTATTTTGTGCCTTGAAGTTCATCTCGACTATGGGTATTTTAATAAACTGATAAACAAAGCTTTGTTTTAAGTACCCTTTACGATTTATCCAATACATTATTTGACTAATGTTGAATATTAAGCTACTCGTATGTGCAAAAAGATTGTCTATAAATGGTTAAGTAAATAATTTATTTCAATATGACATTAATTATTTATCAACGGGATCCTTTTTCTTTATGTAGTGAATTAAATAACTACGTCATTATAAACATATATATATTTGACATAGCATTAATTGCCAGTCCTCTAACGAACTCGGACCTTTCCCCTACAGCGTTACAAGATGTGATCCAGACATACATCTAACCACTTCCAGAAAAAGAGGACAGATCTTCCCCAATAGTTATTTTATTTTCTATTCATCATAATTACTAACTCTTGTTAGTCAGTTATCATTGGTCTACGTATTTTTGATGACGGAGAGTACGTCATTCCTTAAACATAAAAACGTAATTTAGTTTATTAAAACTTAAGTACGAGTATTGTAAAATGATAACATAAATGCTTTATATAGTAATATTCGGTATTTTTTCTGCGTAATAACTCAACTGAAGCGATGTACACATCACCATAATCACGCAGTGTAATCTCCAGCATGCGATACCATTGGCCTTAGCTTTATCGACCCTATGTTAATTATGACCTTGTAAATTAGAGCCGTGGTAGATCGAGCAGGGCGCTAACTTTAAATTTAATAGTAATAATCTGTGTTCGATCCTTGGTGCAGGCACCACTAAAATTGATTAGTTGGAATGTTGAGTGCTGATACTCATGATGACTCAGCAGTGAATGATGAAATGTAAAATATTTGGACGACATATGACGTCCGCACGCATAGGAGCATCATGACGTACTCTTTCCGGCTCCCAAAACCTCCGAAAAATGACGAAACAATCGAAACGTTCGCCTAATAGTTAGTCAAACGTCCGCCAATAACAAATACTGTGCCACCCATAACATTACTGTATAGCAAACATTACCCTGAGACATCAGTTTTTAAGTTTCACATGCCTAGTGATTGCACTAGCTCTCAGAGTCCTTCAGACCGAAACGAGTAATGTTTGCACACTACTGCTTCATGCCAGAATAACGGGCCTGAGGTGGTACCTACATAGACGGATTCTTGCATAGGAAACCTATCTCGTTTAACAAATGTCATTTTTGTACAATCTAAGACGGATCTAAGAAACAGGCGGAGGAAACTCCGCATATGTTTTTTGTATTTTTTATACACTGTTAAAAAAAACATTGTAAATAAATATTAAAAAATAATCCTACCTAGAAGAATTCCTGCATAGGAGGTTATCTTATTCCTAATGTGGAAGAACTTCATGTTTTACCTTGCAAACTGGTATAATTTTTTTCCGGATCCTATGCACATAACATCAAACGATTCACATGTGTAATGTCTTTGAGATTTTTTTTGGATTCTATAAGTAATTCAATGTTTACTCTTATTTACTCGTACTTTCTTATTAAAGGTTTCAATATTTTGGAGTAAAATCTTCCAGGTTTGCAATAAACAGTTACGAGTAGACGGGGATCAAAGATTATCTAAACCCCTAATCTAAAATTATTTCTTTCTTTCGATTATTTTAATAACCGAAAACAGTCGAACGAAGTGACTTTCACGTATTAAAACATTTGAAAGTGTGGTTATTACTATTAATAATAATAATATTATTATTATATTATAATATTTTTTTAATCCAACGGCGACAAAATTATGAAAATTTTAAAATATGTAAAAAAAGTAACCACAAAAACTATATTTCGTGCCTTATCTTATAAGTGAAAACATCAAGGGAAAAATCTAAAGTGTCTTATGAAAGGAAAGGTCCTTGATGTTACTACCATTGTTTCCCAACGACGAGCACGAATACAGAGGCAAAAATGAATGGAGGTCTTCTTTAACTTAAAAATATAAAAAAAATTGCTATATAGTATAAGGAAGGCGTAACGCTCATAACGATTTTGAATGCAAGAAAGCGCTGAATAATTTACGACTTAATTTTTCGGAACATTGAAGTAATATGAAACACTACACCAAAGAATAGTTATTATTTAGTCAATATAAAAATGTGTTGTCATAAAAAAGTTATGTTTTTCTTTGATTATACTTTAGTTCTTTGCATCGTGAAAATGTATTTATATTCACTCGACCGATACTTTGAAGTCATTCTGTGTCCTACAAAATGACATCAAAGGAAAGAAGATTCTGATTGCTGTGTTCTCTCCCGGTTATAACCAGAAACTAAAATTTATGTAGTATAAATTATTCTGTCAGTAAATTTTGCCTAAAAACGGATAAAGTGGAAGTTTCTGTAATCCGAAAAACCTCTGATATCCGAAAACAAGATACACAGTGCCTTACAAAAATCACTTCAAAAAGAGTCCTCGATCGATCAAAAAAAAAAAATAATGAAAAAGTACACAAATTCCGATTAAATAAACACAAATTTAATCTTGTGCCCACGACATAAAGTAACTTTTTTAATGAAATCAACAATCGTTCAACAACGTTTTCAAATTTATAATTGTTGACGCGGCTGACGTAATGCTAATCGAAATTAGCTTTTCTTTTGAGGAATTTTTGAGTCGCTAATTGTGTATTTTTTATAGTAATGATTATAATGCACTGTTATGTACAAAGGGCCATACACACTGAGTACTGGGACGACACAAGTACTTAAAAGAGGATTCTTAAGAGCAATACTGATGTGATTAAAAACGGTCCTCAAAATATAGTCTAAAAATTAAACCATACCATCCGATTATAACGTAGATGCTAAAGAAATTGATAAATTAGACAAATATGGTTGTTAAAAATCGAGTTGCAAGTACTCATACATACATACATACAGTCACGCCTTTTTCCCATATAAAGGGCAGAGTAGGCAGAGGCAGAGGCCACTCACGTAGCCCACTTTTCGCCCTCGCGGGAAACAAAACGTGACGTTTGACAAACCACGTCACCGCCATTTTGGCACGAGTCATAAAATTCTTACTCCCCATTGCGTACAATGACAGTTATTCTGCACGAATAAATGCTCATCGCACAGTACCTTAGTCGGCTCTTAGGACACCTCGGTAAGAAAGAGATAGGTGCTACTTTGCTTGATACTTAACGGCTTTGCAAATGCTCTCACACCTTTAAACTACAATCAAATCCATTGTTATAGGTTTGCCGGAATAAAAACTAAAAGTTCACGTAGATATACTAAACCACTTAAGGTGACTAAAAGTTATTATATTTTTTTAAACTTTATTGTAACCATAAAAGGATACAATAGGCAGACCTAGTGCCAGTTATATTAATGAAAAATAAATTAATCTAAAATATACAGACAGTGCAGGAACATGCAGCCGTATTCATGGCTGCCGTCATTTTAAATGTTTTAGGGGACTCTAGGGTTTGTGAAGTTCTTATCCCTGAGAGTCTTCTTTTCTCTAATGATCTCGGGTTAGAGGACGCTAGAATAAGCATATTTTGAAACGCGTATTAAAATGCAGCTTAAATAAACTAATAATCAGAATCTCACCATATTAAAACAGAATATTAAAATGGATCAAGAGAACTACGGAATAATAAAAGACAAAGCATTGAAAACAATTTTTTAAATGGAACATAAACAGTAAAACATCAAAAGCTATCTTGGGAATTAAATGTCGTTGATATTACAACCATTGTTTCCTAACAAATAAAGACAATAGCAACTTTGAGGTGACGTTGAGTTGCTACTTCACTTTTTAATTATTGAATTGACGGGACTTGATTCGCTGACACGTAAAATAAATTCGTTGGTAAAGTTCAAGAGAAATAGTAGATCGGTAGCAAAATGAAATATCTTAGCTATTAAAATTTTGAATCTGTTCTCTACCTGTCCGCCTGGTTTTTGTGTTTTAACTTATTTTAATTAGTTCCATAATAACATAATTATTGTCTTAAAATGTTTAAAAAAACTATAACCCTAAAGTTTCTTTCTCTTGGTTCTTCTATACAGAGGTCTAAATTTGCGAACTGGTGTAGATTTTAACATTTTTGAATTATTATGTCCGCGAGCATATCTTCCACAGAATTTATAGTTTAACTGAATTTATACTTTGAAATGTGTAGAATCGTGTGTGGCAAACTAGTTTAACTAAAGTTTTTCCCCTCTCAACATTCACGGCAAACCATAGAAGTCAAAGCCACGACAGGAGGTCCAACAGCTTATACAGGGCAAAGATGCTGAGAAATTGTGCAACCTTCAAGACAAACCTATTTGTCACTTTCTCTTAATGTGACACATAGAATGCTAAAAAGGCAGAGTATGTAGAAAATACACTTTTCAACAAATTCCGGTGAATAGTGTATATCCCTAGAATTTGTTGTATTATCTATCCTAATCTAGCTGCACCTGATATATCTTCCATGAGATAAGATCAGAGGTAGGCTCGGATGCAGTGTTAGACAAGGAGACAATCACAAAACAACCAGAGCATCCCAACTTGAAAGAAGCCTGTGCTTACAAGTGCACTGTTTCAAGGATGCTGAAGATATTCAGGATCATTAAATATAATATACAACTTCAATTCTCTACTATCATATAAAGTTCAAACAGAAAAAAAACTTACCAGATTTACAAGCCTTTAGTTTTTATAGAAAACTATAACTTGTTATTAATAATATTAAAGTAAGAGCCGAGTGGTGGCGGCGTTCGAAAATCTACCACCCCATCTCGAAGTCGTAAAAGTCGACAGAGGGTAAGCCTGCCAAGCGTGGCAACTATACCAAATTTCCTCCAAAATGAGAACTACAAACTTAAATCTATAGCGGAGGCCATGTTTAGTTGTGGGCTAGTGATAGGCTGATGATGATGATGAAGGGTTGCATATTAGCACAATACTTCTCGTAACGTGTTAAGTTATGTACATACGTATATTTCAAAAAGGCGCATATTTCTTATAATTAAACTGTTTTCCTGTAGCAAAATAAATAACCTTGTGTAATTGAATAACTTTCAAAAAAATATATGTTAACGTTTTTGTGGGTGACAACCCTTAAATATAGCTACTGGTTTAAAAACTACAGTTACTAATTTTGTCAAAAATGCTGATACAAACTACAGAATTTTATTTATTATATAATATTGCTCACGTGCACGACGTGTTTATATTTCCTTATTTACTTTTTACGTAAATAACTCAGCTTTTCATCATTTGAAAACTTTGACAAACTTTACTGTTTCTTAGGTACGCCATAGTACATTCTGATATAATAATACATTTTAATAATACGTGTTATTATTTTCACAGTACATAGTATATAGTAGTTTTCAAAAATGTATTTAAAGGATAAGAGCTAATACAGAATGTAAGTATTGATTAACACAATTTTTAAATAAATTAATATTACCATCGTGGCCTATCCTTAATAGTACGAACCTACGAACCATGAAAAACAGCAGAATAAGAATAAGCTATTATATCTAAGACACTAAATTAAGTAATTTGTGAGCAAGGAAAGTTTCGGAATTACAAAAGTTTTAATGGCCTTTTGCCTTAAATTGAATCTGTTGATTTAATAACGAATCAATTTAAATAATTTGTCGTGGACGTGCTCTGTGGCGGAAAGCACAAGGCAGCAAGTAAAGCCTGATTCATTGAAATGTGTATTTCAGAGTTGAATTCACTTCTTTTTCCTCATGAACTGCCTATTAATATGCTGTTAAACAACTTTAGCTTCTCCTAAAAATAAAAAAAAGTGTTTTAAAAAATAAAGAAAAAACTTGGTTAAAGTTAAGCAATTGCATGTTTAAAATTAGAACAGCAGTTATATAATAACATCTTTTCCTGTCTCACCGTTTTCAAATTCTATTTACACATATATACGACATCTACGATTTTACTAGAACGTGATATGAAATGAAATGTAATTATTCTTGAACGTAAGAAATATTAATTTCGTTTGGCAAACGTCTTTTTTTACTAACTACCACGGTTTCGTAATGAGGTTCCTCTGACGGCATATCCGTACCAGGCGAAATAAATTCCGTATGTATCTTCTTGTTTTTTTTTATCTTATTCAAAAGTATATGATAAATAAATTTACAAACAATAGTCTCATAGAAAACCAAATCACGCTTCATGACAAAATGTTACCCAAGATTCAATAATAAATGTATAAGTGCATTACAAGTTCGAGCAGACCGGCCTCCACCAACGGCACCTGTTCAAAAGTATGACGTTACCGAGAAGGACCGAATTCTGAATGTTCGGATCAGCGAGCTATCTCGCGCGTGGTAATGTGGCTTATTTTAAGCGGGGTACAGGTAGGATTAGAAAAGAAAGTATAAAGTAGTGGGCTGAACGAAAGAAAAAGAAATTATACAAAATTTCACGACCGCCTTAAATACGCATATAGCCGTGTAAATCAAGTGTTTTATAAATGAAACGTTTCAGAAGTCCCAATTTTTCTTTCGTAATAAATGGTTATGAATGAAAACAGCAGTATTATATGCGCGATAATTTAACAGACGCTTTGTACTTTTCCATTTTTCTAGTCGGTATAACTTTTTAGGAACGTGATAAAGATTCGTACATATAGTGGCATACTTATATACGAGTACATTTTACTCGCGCAATTTTAGGCCGACCGTCAAATGAAACAGTTTATTATCGGAGTTACAGTATAGGAATGTTCCACTGCTAAGTGCCTTCTTTTGTTTTTGAAGGATTTATTATAAGATCATGAAATCTTAGAATAAACCAAACTTCAAACAAAATATATCGAAATTAATTAACTGTTATATCATCAGCTAGCTGGCTCGGCAGACGTTGTCCTGCCCGTTCCGGTGTGTGACGCGATGAGTTTGATTTATGAATTGCATTTAAATATGAAACTTTACAGCTACACGATCACAATGCCACCTACCGGGTTAGATGTTGTAATTTTCGTTTTTGGAACACTTGCCGTCGACCATGCACGGTGATAACGGTAGAACTGTCACAACGAAAGTAAAGGGAAACGATTTTGTGGTCGACACCAATTGGACTGTTCACTTCTTTCCAAAAACATTCAAAGCGCATTGCAAGGTGCAGTATTGTAATTTCCATCTGCAGTGGATTGATTCTCAATATTGCAAAGTCTAATTGCATTACCGCTTCGATTTGAAAGATAAAGATCTTCTGGCTCGCGGCATTGTAAATAACGCGGCGCCCGGTCTACATAGCTAGCTCATGGTATGCAATGATAATGCACACAATGCCATCTAGTTTATGACTGACATGTATATACATATTATACATAGATATAAATTCATTATGTATGTATTATTCGCCATGTTCATTTTTGTCCGTGTTTTATTTCTTTCAGATGGAGTTCTATACGAAAAATGGATGAGAAAATGAATTTTTTTTCGTATTTTTTTGTTGTTTTTTTAGGTATTTTGCTATTCGGGGCGAAGATAAATCCAACAAATCTAAAATCATGAAAATCAGTCAGCCGTTCTTGAGTCATAAATGGTGTAACTAACACTACTTTTTTGTATATATAGATTATGCTTGTTATTAAGTTAAAACAATTAAGCGCGGACAACCTACATTGTTACTCAAACCTTACCTTACAAAAAGTTACTTGAACTGCAATCGCCAATCCGCCTGCTAGGCATCGTAATTGACGACTACGTGTGGTCAGAGTAACAGGCCTCTGCGCGGGTTCGAATTCTAGCCAGAGTCAACATTTGTGCAAAAACAAAGAGTTATATAAATGAAGTGGTGGAGTCAACTTTTGTCTGTTAAGGGAAGCCACACCGTGGTTGAATTCTGCTCGGATTATAATCATTAAACAAAAAGCAATAATAAATTTCTGTCTTTGATTTAAAGAAAATCTGATTACAAGCGGCGGCTGATCACGGGCCGAGCACTCGCCTTAAATTTCATAGTATGCGAGTGACATGAGTTCGATCTTCGGGTCTGGCACCTCAAATTGTTCGGCAATTATAAGCGCTGACTTACCAAGTGCTCAAGAGTGAAGGAAAATATCGCGAGGAAACTTGCATGTCTGATGGATAAAAATATTTCGCATTGGAGCAGTGTGACGAACTCTTCCCAGTTCCAAGGCGTATCCGGAACTGATGGTCTGCAAAAAACCTTTGTCTATTTATGTATGTATTTACTAAATCGATATCTTATTCAACAATATTAATTTCACAAATTTTAGTTGCTGCATTTATCACAAAATCTCACCGCACCTTGGGTTAGCTGGCAGATAATGCCTTTAGATATTAAGCCCGTCCTCAGTGACATTTTCTAATTAAAGTAATGCAATCGATGTGTACAAAAACGTTGTTTGCTCATAAGAGCTTAATAAAAAAGTAAGGTTCATAATGTAAATACCAGGAACAAACACAAGTTAGTAATGCCGGTTACTAAACAGAGTAAAAACTCATCATCATTATCATCATATCAGCCTATTACTAGTCCACTGCTGAACATAGGCCTCCCCCACTGATTGCCACAAAAAATGAAGCTCTAACTTAGGGGGTTTTCACCATAGTTGCTACGCTTGGTAGGCAGGGTTGGCAACCGCAGTTATTTATTCAGATGTTCCCGGAAGATGCTACTGCCATCTCCTGGTTTTCATTTTCCCCTTGTCGACTTTTACGACACTCACGGGATGAGATGGAGTGGTAGATTCTCTTACGCCGCTACCACACGGCAAATAAGTAAAAACTCATTCAAGCGGTAATGTATGAGTCTTACTATCAAAACGTTACATTTTTTATTAAGCGAAGAACTTTATGAAAAGGGTTATTATGTTCGTAGTGTTCGCGTAAATATAAGAAATCATTATAGGGTTATTATAATATTAAAAAATATATGGATAATCATAACCCCTGGAAATAATGACTGTTACTGAGACTGAGTTATCGCGTTTAATTTTATTATTTATAACCCGACGTTTCGAGTGCACGTCGGGTTATAAATAATAAAATTAAACGCGATAAAATCAGAAAATTAGTTTCATTTAAAAGTGTAGTGTTCGCGTTAATATAAGAAATCATTATAGGGTTATTATAATATTAAAAAATATATGGATAGTCATAACCCCTGGAAATAATGACTGACCTAATGGTGATTGCTGCCAATATATTCTTATATCTTTATGTTTTTTATACTACTAGCTGTGCCTCGCGGTTTCACCCCGACCTGAGCATTTACAATTCAGCTCTCCTCGGTATCGGTTTGTTCTCAGCATTCGACACCTAGAAACCGTAGCATGAATTAAAAGCATAAATAGAAATTAAAGTTTAGAATCCAATAAAAAAAACGGACTATATAATACATTTTTTTTTAAATCTTATTAGTATTTCCTGAGATTAACGCGTTTTAACATACAAACTCTCCAGCTTTAGTTTAGATAAGGTACGGGTAAGAAGTAAAAAAAAAGAGCTATGAATTTTCAAATCCACTTATTAAGACATTAAGAGAAATATTTAAACTGCCTTGAAATTAAACAATAATGACCAATATTGACGACCCCTTGGCCTAGTGGTCAGAGTATCTACGCCGCGGGCCCTAGGTTCAAAACCCCGCCGAAATCATAATTTGTGGAAAAACAAATTGATGGCTGTCGGCTCCTGTTGTAATATGCATATGAAATGTATGTCTGTAAAACGCAGCCACGATACACGTGGATGTAGCCTTTCTACAAATAGAATTTCTACAGATTTCCAGATTTTACACATGAACCCTAAATATTGCTGAAATAAAAAGTAGTTTAGACTGCTCTTTGGAAAAGTCTTCTACCTGCCAATTAAAAATCCCGTTAAAATGAATCCAGTCGTTTCAGAGATTAGCCCGGACAAATAGACAGACAAATTGCAAGTATCCTGCAATTGACCATATGAAACTCAGAAAAAGACTTTATTGCACTTCAATTTTATCTAAATGAAACTAATTTTACGTATTTATCGCGAATAGTTTTACTATTTATAACCCGACGTTTCCAGCGCTTTACAGCACCCATGGTGACGGAAGGACTGAGGTGACAGATATCCTGATGTCATAGTTAACCCGGAGTACCTTCGGCTTTTAATTATTATTTTTGATTCGATCTACGCAGAAAGAGCTAACTGTATCTTGAAGTCTTGCAGTGGTACGCTAGGTGGCTTGTATGCTTTACATACATACATACATAAGATCACGACTGTATTCCATAAAGGGTAGTCAGAGACTGGGCACTCACTGCAAAAACAGATGACTGCCACAATTCACGTTTCACCAAAACAATAAAATGCACTTGGTGTGATAGGTGGTGAGCCCATCGCCACCATGCGCTGTTGAGTGCACAGTGCAGTTGATTTGCTTCACATCAGCTATATGTTCTTTTACGCGGGTTTTTAATGATATTTTTGTTTGCCCTATGTAAGAGAGACCCCATTCACAATTCAGCTTGTAAACTCCTGCATCTTGGAGTGGGATTTTACACTCTACAGATGGTAAAAACTGACTTACAAGTATCTTCTTCGGCTTGAAAAATGTTCTTATGGAAGCCCGCTTCAAGATATAGCCAATCTTGTCCGTGACTCCTCTTACATATGGTAGGTAGGGCACTGCAGGTACACCACGCTCGACTGTGGTCGACTTCACTCGGTCACTGTGACGAAGGCGGGGAATCCGAAGCTTGTTGTCTTGCAAAACTTGCTTGACATGCGGCTCTACGGCCAGGTGTTTAAGTGACCATGGGTGCTGTAAAGCGCTCGAAACGTCGGGTTTTAAATTTAAAATTAAACGCGATAAATCCGTAAAATTAGGTTCATTAAAATGTGTAGTGTTCGCGTAAATATAAGAATTAAATTTTATTTATTAAAATTATTGACAAAAACAGTAATTAATCGAAGTATTGGAGTATAAAACTAAAACATTACGATAAAGTTATGAAATAAATTAATTGTAAAATTTATATTTATTATATCTTTTTAATGATTTGGACTTGACAAATATCTTCCTAATGTTTTACAAAGTCAAAATTATTCGATGGACCACAAATAATGTAATAGAATAATAAAACGCTCTCCCTAATATCGACCACACGGCGCTTCCCACCTGCTATGTTAACGAATTTCAGGGGTCAAATCTAATGAATACACGACATCAAAAGGGACTCCCCTCACATTCCTTATATTGTACTTGTTTTAATTCGAAAGATACCTCCTACAGCATATGAGTATATAGTATATATAATTATTTCATGTACTCCATAGCCTTAACAGCAATGTAGCACAAAAAGTTCAATGGAAATCAAATTTTATAAAACAAAGTGAATTTACTAAGATTTAAATTACAAATGGTGTGTATTACCCAGTTTCTTAGCGCGGCGGTTCTTTCAAAAGCATTCGCTCCTGCGCTCTGGCGCAGAACGGACCTCTACCGACCGCGCTCTATGCGCAACCTAATTGACAGCCCGCATATGTTATGGACCGCAGTCTGTAGCAGTGTGTAGTATCAAGTTGTCATTACTATTGATAGTTGCCAACACCCGCTCCCGTAGCGATGTGTTTGGTTTATCTTTGTTCGTGCCTTCACCGACCTCCTCCCTCGAAGTGGAAGTGTTGTGTTTCGTGGTGTGCGCACGTGACAGTGTCGACAGTGCTGTGTTGTGTTGTGACGCCTTGGGTAAAACCGTGAGTAGTTACTACACACACATTCTCGCCTCAGAGGCGGATATTATATATTTTTTTGTGTCAGCTTGTTGCGCTAGGCAACAGGTACACACCCTCTCGCACCTAAAGCGTAAGGCTGTAGGTGAGTTATTTTAGTACACACTTCCCTGCTTAGGTAGGGAGAATTTGATATTTTTGTTCCACACACCGCCAAATCGACCGTTCGAAATGGCGTCAACCAGTGCTCCAGCGACGGAGTTATCAAAATTATGGGAGTTTTTGCGTCTCGCATACCCTGACATCTGGGCTCAGTACCAATCTTACTGCCTCACGTCTGACGACATTCCTGAAGTTCGTCCGGGAAGCATTATACAGCCAAGGAGCCACATGGCCACATTCGACTCTGATGGCTTGTCATCGCCGGCTTTAGAGTCCGCCTCACCTGCACTTGCGCACGGTGACGCATCCGCACCTGTGTGCGAGACAATGAGTAGGCGAAATTACCGGCAATAAAAAGACCGTGCCGACCGAGTCGGCATTGTCTGCCAAAAATGCACCTGCAGGCAATAAACCCGCCGCTGATAGGTGCAATAAAACAGCGAACGCACCTGCGCTTCCCTTCCGGGAATCGCAATCGCAATCTATTGTTGGGCCCGCGGCCCTTTCGGACGAGGGATCCGACATGGATTGGGAAGAATCCAGGAGTGCTCACTAAGCACAGTCAGCGACTTCAAGGCCGTCACTAGCCATTTGCGTGGAAAGAACATAAGTTTCCACACGTACTCGCTCGCGGAAGAACGTAGACTCCGCGTAGTCATTAGGGGCCTGCCCAAAGAATTAGAGACAAGCCACATACTAAGTGACCTTAAGTCACAAGATATACCTGTGTTGGAGGTGCATCGTATGCATCACCCACACAACAAAAAGTCATACGATCTGATCTTAGCCATACTGGATTTAACTCCAGAAGGCAAACAGGTCTTCAATATTAAAACAATTTGCGGCCTCTCAGGCCTTTCTATAGAGGCACCCCGCAACAGGGGCATCATTGGCCAGTGCCACCGATGTCATCTGTACGGACACTCTGCCCGTAATTGCTTCGCCCGCCCTCGTTGCGTAAAATGCCTCGGGGATCACGGCACCCAAGAATGCGCTCGCACGCCAGAAGCGCAAGAACCCCCAAGCTGCATACTCTGCGGCGAGCTGGGACACCCTGCGAATTACCGCGGGTGTAACAGAGCGCCGAAAAGTAAGAAGCGCAGGGGAGGCAAAAAGAACGGCCCGTAGGAAGGGCCCCGGGGCCCCGCGGCCCCGCAGCCTCAAACACCCGCTCCTAAACCGGCAACAAAGCCCGCGACTAAACCCGCGCCTAAAACAACGCCCGCGCCCGCTCCGGCCGCAGCGAAACCCGGTCCCGCTGACGGGACTACCGGGCTGAGCAGAAGCCAGAAGCGCCGCGCCGGCGCCGAATGCATGAACAAAACCTGTTGCCCATGACCCAAAAGAGCGCAGCCGCTTCAGCGCCCGCGCCTCGAACCGCAGAGCCCAAAATTCAGGGCTCGTCAAACTTCGCCGCAGATTTTTCCTTAATTTGCGGCTTCATGCGCAGCATCAATGTTGCCGAACTATCCAGCTTAGCGCGTAAAATCCGCGAAGCAAAGTCCCCTCAGGACCGACTCATGGCGACCGTGGAGCACATGAGCGTAATAGACGCGATTTGGACGTTTCAATGCGCCTAAAACATCACGCGCCGCGTTGAAAATAAATCAGTAATTGTTACCAATGGCGTCCCATATAGGTAGAATTAAACCTCGCTCTCTGACTGTCTCGTATTTTAACGCAAACGGTCTTAAGACGCAGTTAGTTGAAGTCGCGAACTTCCTTCGTGATCATGACATCGACGTTATGCTAGTGCAAGAGACTTTCTTAAAACCTAGTATGCGCGATCCTAAGATAGCCAATTACAAAAGCATCCGTAATGACAGAGCAACCGCGAAAGGCGGCACTCTGATTTACTATAAAAAGTCCTTGCACTGTATCGCGCTCGATACACCCGACTTAATCAATATAGAAGCTTCCGCGTGTAGGTTAGCAATGACCGGCCACATGCCGCTTGTACTAGCATCAGTATACCTCTCGCCATCCAGACAAATATTAGAGTCAGATTTAAAAACTCTATTAGATCTAGGTCGTTCTGTTATACTTGCCGGAGACTTGAACAGCAAGCACGGCAGTTGGAATTCCAACGTTAATAACACGAACGGTAATAAACTGTACGACATAGCGGACATAGCTCCCGAAACCCCAACCAGAGTACCGACGCAATTACATCAGCAGCCGGATATTCTAGACGTAGCAATTATTAAGGACGTGAACTTAGCAATAGACTCTATAGTTACGCTTCACCAACTGGAGTCGGACCACCGTCCGGTAATTTATAAGCTGGGCCAGTCAAATGGTGAGGTCATTCAGACCAAAACCATTGTGGACTGGCGTACCCTCGGAGTCAAACTCGAGGCTACGACCTCTCAGCACTTAGACGAAATTCCAGATACTATCGACTCGCCAGAGGTAGCTGCCGAGCGATAAAATCTTTTTCGACTCATCTCAAAACAGCCGTCGGAGAATCCTCCCGAACGGTTACGGTGTCGAGCGATCGACACTGTAACCTGCCGGCGGACCTCCGTCGCCTGATTAGAGAAAAGAATCGCGCAGCTAAAGCGCACGATAGATATAGAACCGACGCAAATAGACTCAGACTGCGCCTCCTACAAAGGGATGTTAAAGAGCGCTTATCTGAGTATAATCAAGACAGCTGGGACACAATACTTGAAGAAATCGAGCCGTCGCACACTGCCTACCGGCAGTTGGCACGATCTCTCAAAGCAGAGCCGGTCTCACCCATGCCTCCGCTCATTAGATCACTCGACAATTCGCTCGCCTTCGACGACAGCGAAAAAGCCGAATGCCTCGCAGACAGTCTAGAGAGCCAATGCACTCCGTCTCTCGCGCCTGTGGATCCCGACCATCTGCAGCAGGTGGCTGCGGAACTCGAACGCAGGGTTGCCATACCACCAGTGGGCGAACCACTGCCTCCAGTGACTCTCGAAGAAGTCACTAAGATAATCAAAAAGCTTAAAAACCGATCCGCGCCTGGCCTCGATGGCATAAACAACAGGGTGATGAAAGCTCTAACTACGCCGCTATTGTATCGGTTAGTTACTATTTTTAACGCACTCCTCTCCGGCTCCTCTTTCCCGGACGACTGGAAGGAAGCCGACGTTATAGGCATTCCGAAGCCTAACAAGCCTAGGAACATTCCGTCCAATTATCGCCCAATAAGTCTCCTCAACTCGACGGCTAAGATTTATGAGCGAATTATACTCAGTCGATTAAAAGACTATGTCCTTACTAATAATATTCTTCCAGACGAGCAGTTCGGCTTTCGCCCCGAACACTCGTGTACTCATCAAGTGCACCGCTTAATGGAGCACATTTTAGAGAATTTAAACGACCGCCCTAAGCCTGTAGGCACAGGGGCCTTATTTTTCGATGTCGCAAAGGCATTTGACAAAGTCTGGCACGACGGCTTGTATTACAAGTTGTATCACACTAAAGTGCCGGATAGACTCGTGAACATCATACGAGCCTTCTTGTCCAACCGCCTATTTCGATTCCGGGTAGAGCGAACGTGCTCCTTAAGCCGCCCTCTCCGAGCTGGTGTCCCTCAAGGCTCCTGCCTCTCCCCACTCCTTTTCTCGCTATATACTAGCGATATTCCTAGAGACCAGAAAGTCAATCTTGCGCTTTTCGCAGATGACATGGCCCTGTACTATTCCGACTAGCACAAGGGCCGCATAACGATTCATCTCCAAGCCGCAGCCGATCGCCTAGGCGAATGCTTCCGAAAATGGAGAATAGAGGTAAACCCCGAGAAAAGTGTAGCAATATACTTCTCCAGGGGCACGCCAAAACCCGCTAGACGAATTCACACAATCGGCAACAATCAACTAGGCACGATCACACTGTTCGGACGCTCTATTCCCTGGGAAAAGAGCGTCAAATACCTCGGGGTCACTTTAGACGCAGCGATGTCGTTCGCTGCACACATAAAAAACGTTCGAAATAGACCGGCATTTATCTCAAGTCGACTATATCCACTAACTTGCTCTTCAAGCAAAATGTGCTTAAGACACAAACTTCGCCTCTATAAGACTTGCGTAAGACCCGTAATGGCCTATGCTTGCGTCACTTTCGCTCACGCGACGGGCAATCAATTAAAAAAGTTACAGAGCGTTCAAAATCGATTCTTGCGAACTGCCACCGGAGCCGGTTGGTACCAACGCAACGTAGATCTTCACAGCGACTGTGAAATGCCCTTAATCTCTGAACACTTCAGAGCATTATCACGGCGGTTTTTCGAAAAAGCCGCGGTTCATCCAAACCCACTGGTGGTTAAAGCAGCAAATTACCGACCAGATAGAAACGCGACCGAACGCAAACGTCGCCCGTGGAACGTGCTAGACGACACGGATGTCTCAGCACTCCCTGACCACGATACGGTCAGTCACGATCCAGGCTACACTGTACACACAATTAATAGCCGTACCACGACGCGCGACCACCGTAGAGAGCGGCGCGCAGCAGTCGACAATCACACCGCGTACACACGATACACCCGTGTTCCAGGGCGGTTCTCACCGCCCAGAGTTACCGACACACAAGTCGACAGTCCGATTGGAGGCCCGCAGCCTCCCTCGGACGGTCATTAGACGACTTAAAATCGTATTGAGATATTCTATATCGCGCAAGCACGCAGCGAACGCGATACAGTCCGAATTTCTAGGTTTTTGTAGGAGTTTATTTATTTATTTATGTTTGGGTCAAACCAAACCTAGCACGCGGGCCCCTGGCCCGTTAGCACAGGAATCCGATGAAGCTGTAAAAGCCAAAAAAGGCTAACAGCAATTACATCACCGAAATTATATATCTTTCAAAAGCGTAAACAAGCAAACTTATACCGTTACCAGGAATAGCTGTTAGATGTCCTTAATTATTACAACACTCATCATCATCGTAATTTCAGCTTATCACTAGTCCATTGCTGAACATAGGCTTTACCCATAGCCTGGTTTTTTATTACACTCTGTCGTCTTTGTTTTTACAACACCCACGGGATGAGAAAGGGTGGTAGATTATCTTAAGCCGCCACCACACGGCAAAGTATTAACATAAGTATTATAATGAAACTACTACTAATTCTGATTCTATAAAACTTTATATCTCAACATGTCAAGAATAAAAAAATATCACGCAGGGTTTCTAGCAGGTCCTCGGTCATTTTATTTGATAAGCTGCATAGTTCAAAAGAAAAATTGTGTATATTAAGTATTATGTAAATAATATCCATTTGAATAAAAAAAAATATAATATTTCGCCTTGACTTCCAGTAATACCTTTCTTTAAGCCTGACTGAGACATTTACGCAGCTGTTCGGAATCATTACTCATGTAATATTGAAGCGGCAAGTTCATTTCGTTTATGAGGTCATTTGTTTTCTTTTTCTTCATGTAACAGCTGAAATAATCTTTTTTAATTTTTTGTTATTACTTCCGTATTTTTACCACAGAATCGAAGTTTCGTAGAATATCTATACCTAGTCCGGCCATAAGTTCTGTTACAAATGAAAATGCATTTTTTTAAAGAAGTAATGTAATACTATTAAAATTTATACCTACATATTTATTAGTCTCAGCAACAAAATAAAAAAAAAAAATCTATTCGAAATGACCACCTTTGGCTTTTATACAGGCCTTTAATCTGTTTGGCGACGACTCTATGGATTTACGCACTGTTTCCAAGGGTAATTTCGCTACTGCTTGCTCCACAGATTTTTAAGAGGCTCAATGTCGCCGTGTCGTTTAGAGCAGGCTATGTCCTCTAAAACTGACCATAATTTGAAGTCTAAAGGGTTGAGGTCTGGGCTAGATGAGGGCCAGTCTTCAGCTCTTATAAAGTCCGGAACGTTGGTTTCAAGCCAGGCTTGGGTAGTTCGTGCCTTGTGACCAGGTGCAGAGTCCTGCTGGAAGGTCCACGGTATATTTTTAAAAAGTGTATTGCTGAGATTCACAACATGATCCAAGACTTTATCTTGATACACTTTGGCTGAAGTTTTCACTCCTTTTTCAAAAACAAAACAAAGTTTTGTGACTCCTTGATAAGACACGCCCCACCAAACCATCACTGACGCAGGATGACGACCACGTTGTACCTTTCCGACCACTTGTGCAGCTTCTTTAAAAATGTGAGCGTACACTTTATTATTTTGCTTATTGTAGTGTTCTTCAACCGTGAAAATTTTTTCATCGGTAAAGAGGACCTGCGTATCGCGACAGAAGGCATTTTGATCGATCCACTGTCTTTAATTGTAAAGATTGATTTAGGGCGTGTCCTGTATATCGACGATAAGCACCGAGCTTCAGGTCTTGTTTTATAATACGCGACAGAGTCCTAGCGGGAATCTTCATTTTTCGCGATAAGTTTTTTGCTTTCTAATGGGGTTTCGACGAATTCTGGCTTTCTTTTAATTTTATTAATCTTATAATTATAATTAAAATTCTATTAAGGCTGTTAATGCTGTTAACAGCATTAACAGCCTTTTTAGTTCTAACAGCACGCGGCCGCCCCGATCTTTTCTGTTCTTCGACAGAGGAAGTGTTGTTGTATCTGTTGATAGTACGATATACGAACATACGGCTGTTACCAAGCATTTGAAGTGTCTGGAATATGACCGACGGCTCCATACCCACTTTGTGCAAGGCGATCACTGCAATCCTTTTTTCTTTAACACCCCATTCCATATTGTAATTTGATAATGAACACGAAAAAATATGTGAGATGGCGCAAAATCGAAAGAAGTTTTTAAAATAATATACGAGTACGTGTTCCAAATTCAAAATAATTAAAAAGTTGCAAAAAAAGAAAAGTTTTTATGTAACAGTATTTATGGCCAGACTAGTTATATTCTAAATGTTATTAATAAATAACACTGCATAGTTCAGCGCCCAGAGTAGCTGCCCGTTTACTTGCGAGTCCTGGGTGGAATCTCAACTACACTATTATATATGTTAATATTATCCAAATTATAACGTCATGATAACGTTCATATTATTTTGTATGTATCATCATCGTCATCATTTCAGCCTATCTGTAGTCCACTGTTGAACAAAGGCCTCCTCCATAGATTGCCCCAAAGCACGGTCGTATATGTATGTATAATATTTATTCAGTTTTCTAATATAATTAATTAGTAAATATAGCCGGTAATAGCAGCATCACATGCTTTCTCAAGCTCCATACTTTTAAAAAATCCGATAGTCGTATAACCATTCAGTGTGCAACCCCAATAGTGTGAAAGCCCAAATTCAATAAGTAGAATGAAGGAATATGATTGGACTGTAAAATTATATGTAATTTCATCATTTCCTGTGGTCGTCACAAACATTGAAATGCTAGAAAACTTTTAACAAATTGTCCAGATCTGTAGTCCGCCTGCCAAGCGCGGTGGCTACAGCAAATCGTCATAGTTTTTGGGAATCCTTAATTTAGAAGGAGGCTCTAATAAAACTGCTAGTGTTGAAATGATTTATGTAAAACAATTAGAAAAATATATCTTACAACGGTTTTTTATGAAGTATATTTGGCTCTCTAAAACAAAAGTACAAGTAAAAAAAATTGCTAAATGGAAATCTATGTCAAATAATTTTCAAAAATATAAAGGAAGGAAAGATTAAATGACGTAAGGACTGTGGCAAGATAGCATATATAATAAAAGTAAACATGAAATCACAACACAAATGTAATTCGATTTTGTACATCGACGTAAATACCCGGAAGGAAGGACTTTCACGGCAACCTGCGTGGGATACAACAGGTGAATCATTAGATATATTCAAAAGCTGAGCCTTTGACTGTGTTCGCTTGGATTCATGTTATTCATAAAATTTTTAGAAGTTTAACCAAGATGAAACAAATACTTAATTGATCCCAGGAATAGAGAGAAAGAAATATAATTGTTTAAACGATAAATTTTGTTAATTAAGCATACAAAAAATACCTTATTAACGTAACAAGGAAAACCTAAATTAATAACATATAAATATTGCCTCCTTGATGCCCAAAAAAAAGTCCGCGAGTAGCGGACATGACACGTGCTGAAATATTTTTATTCCTAGGAATTGCAGGTTTCCCCACAATCTTTCACTGCCGAGCTCGATGGCTTTTTGTGGTAGATTCTTTTGCAAGAACTGAACTTGTGCAAGAATCCACCTAGATGAGTGCCACAGTGGTATCAGTTATGCAGATCAGTTAAACATATATACTGAAATACACTACTACTATACATAAGTTTCTCCCAAGAAGGGAGAAAATTTCGGAATTATGACGCTTAGTAGGCAAATTGGCGATTATAAAACGATAAGACAATTAAAATGTATGTATGTGTATGTAACATCATAACTGTTGTTTTTACTTTAAGTTTATAATTTTCCGGTGGTAGGGTTCTAATGCAGTAATCCGTCTAGGTAGGTATCACTGCAGTGTCAGTTATTTTGCCGTGAAGCAGTGGTGTACAAACACCACTGTGTTTTGGTTTGAAGGGCACTGAAGGTCGTGTGGTTACAGGGTATTTAAAACTTAGGAACGAACTTATGGTGACGAGCGCAGGGAGGTTCAGAAGGCGCTTTCGAGTGCCATCGCCAAGATCGTGGGGAGTCGATGCTTTTCAGTCAAATCAACGACTTGCTCGTCTCGTGACTTATACTTCTACGAGTACATAAGTTTTAATGTTTATTTTTATATTGTTTACGTAATACTGATCGCCAGTCTCAGTATTCACTAAATCAGATGAATATCTATATTTAAATCTATATACTATCTATATTCAACTAGCAAATCTTTCTTAGTTCTATTTATAGAACTCACGGTGAAAGTTTTCTCAGTAATACTGAAAAAAATTGACATAACATATTTTAATCACAGAATATTTTAACCGTTATCGTGAAAAATAAAAATATGATACGAATGATACTAGCTATTAACTTTTTCTATCAACAAAAGTTTTATGGATTTTATCTAGAATAAAAATATTTTTATTTTTATTCAATATTTTTTTTTAACTATAGCGTTAGATTTTCCTTTATCATGTTCTAATGAGTTCCTTAAGTGATAGTTTTACAAAATATAATACCTTAGTAGATAATGTTATATTCGATATGATATGCGCTAGTTGATTTGGCGGTGCTAGATTATATTAAGATTAAGCTTCACTGTATATAAACGGTTCAGCACATCGATATAATAGTAGCTTTTTATGTCTGTCATCTATGAATTGATCATTTGAATTAATAATAATTGATGATTATTAAAACCTTATGAATTTTTGTCTTTGATCGAAAGTTAGTTTCTGCAATACTTAACTAGTGACTACTACTAGAGGTTGTATTGTTATGTAGGAATTCGTCTAGCTAATTACCACCCCAGTATTCTGCCGACAAGCAGTAGCGTGCAAACGTCACTGTGTTTCGTTCGGAAGGGCATTGACAGCTAGTGTAATTCCTGGACATATCGTCGTTTCAGCCTGTCAGAATTCCACTGCTGAACGGCCTATGTTACGGTCCCCGATATAGATAACCACAAAAGTGTGTAGCTCTCATATTGGAGGTATTTACTGGGCATATGAGACTTAATGTCTAAGCCTGAAGAGCGCAGTTTGCTTCTATACAGAAATGTTCTGGATGACAAAGCTTTTGGTAGATATTTTCAGGATATGGGTATATGTTGCATTTACCAACAGGTGAACGATTTGCTCGTATCGCCACTGTCTTCAATAACAATAACATATTATCAAGTTTGTTTAAAATTAAGAATAGGAATGATGATAATTATGTGAATGATGAAGTGCAATTTTACAGAAAAAATCAAAGAAAAACCGAAAGCAGTAATTTCTGGTTATACAAAAATCCATACATAAAAAAGTAAAACACAATGACTAGTCGTTACAGCTGCTGTTCCACTTACCAATAAAGTAAGATTAAAACGTCAAGGACAGTCATTGATATATTACTTTCAATGCTAAATGTGAACAATACAGATATGTGAACGCAGCGGTTTTATATTAATTTCAGGTTGTGTTCTATTCTCATTCTACATTACCCTTATCAGCTAAGTCAGCTAAGTAAGCTCAGTCAAAGTTTACATAGAAAAAAAAACATAAAAACATGAAAAATTTAATATCACCCGAGAACTGGTGGTAGAATTCCTATGCGGGAATCTGCCTAGGAAGGTACCACGAGAAGGTGATTGATTAGACAAAATTAAATCAGCTCCATTAGAAATGGAAAGCAGATAAATAATCCAAGATTCTTATGGCAAAATGTTGAAATTTATTGTGCTGTTTCTTTTTTCTGTGAAATCTATTTTTTATAAATAACATATATTTAATTAACATATAAAACTCATTTCGGACATGAGATATTTTTTGAAAACACTAAATTTTTCGTGCAGTGTATTCGTTATTTAAAAACTTCTTATATTTCTGATACAGATATAATTAAGACACAGAGTAGCACATAGAAGCATTTTAATTACGATTATTTAAATAACAGTTGTTTAAGACATTGGAGAGATTTTGGTATTTAGCATTTTTGTAAATATATAAATTTAGTTGGTATATAAATAATTTAATTATGACATGAAACGTACTGACGTACAGTTTAAAGAAATGAAAAGATGAATTCAAACGAAAAAATATTCAATATGAAGTATTAATTTAATATACAATATCCGTAAATCTTGAAGAATTTTTATCCAAATTATACACTTCACTACAGTCTTGTAGGCCTCGCGGACTATTTTGTGAGTAATGATGAGTACTATGAGTACATTATTTTCTATATCACCAACAGTTTTTGCAGCGCACGCCAAATAATGACTTTTATCAGTAAATTTTTGATACCTTGAGTTACATCATACGTATCAATTTTCGTAGGGATCTCGTTTTTTTTTTAAATTAAATACAACTCATGTTATCCGACGATAATGTAGTTGTATATAGGTGAAAGAATTTTTAAAAACGGTTTTGTAGTTTTTGAGTTTGTTCATTACAACCAAACATACAAAAAATCAAATCTATCCTCTTTATAATATTACTTTAGAAGAATAGAGTAATTTATCCATTGAAGTATTTTAATTAAGACTATTTAAGTAACATTAACGAGTTTTAGGTATTTAATATTTCTGTTTATAAATTAGTTAATTATAATATACAATATATTTCTATATATTTATTATATGTTTCCAACAAGTGAAATAGTAACATTTATATTGATTTATTTTATTGTTATATTTTATTCTTTTTCAGAATGTGTGTGTGTGTGTGTGCGACTGTAAGTGTGTTATCTCTTTGTGCCGTACCAAAAAGCTTACATTCACATTGCATATATGTAATACCAAGAATATTGGTATATGAAAATAAATACTGAAAAAAAAAAAACTATCAATAATCGACTATCGAATCACTACATTGCTCAGACTTATTTAAAAAAATACGTATTTGTGGATATGCATACTTAATATTCTATCAATATTTTATTTTTAAATTTTAATTATTTTTAATTATAGTTTTTATAAATTATGGAATAGCTTGGAAGTAAATGAGTTCAGTTCGGTTCAGCGACTCATCTACATAATCGGTGACCGTTCTCTGATGAGACGTGAACCGACAGTTATTCGTCAGTATACGATACGATAACTCTCTCGTTCGCACAATGACACACGGATCTAAACGGAGATGGCCCATCAAATGATAATGGATGAACAACCGAAGGGGCCTGGACAGTCGTGCGATGATATGCGCAGAAGTAATCCGTTGTTGTGTAGATGAATTAAATAAATTACAGATCATACATCTAAAGAATACAAAATAAATATTTTATTCGGGAAACATAAAATATATACAACCAAAAATATACTTTAAAGTAGTGTTAATAAATCATCGTCCGAGTTACAACGAAGAGTGTTTGGTGCGTCGTGTATCCCTGAATTATCACACGCCCATTGTTTTTATGAAATGTGATGTCTGTAATTCGTGATGTGCTATGATTTAAACCTTTAGTTACTTTTAATTCAACCACAATTCATTATATTTTAAAACGGTAAGCATTGGAAATAATTTACGTTTTGAATTTAAACTTTATATTTAAATTTATTAACATACTACTTAATTTAAACTTACACAAAATTTTTAAATTTGCCTCTGTTCTTTACTTGCGCGTACTTTTCGTTATTTTTTGTTTAAAACGTTTATAATTCTTAATACTTTCTGCAGCAATATTTTTTTTTTACAAATGATACATAACTCGTATCAGAGGCATTTATTCGTTTTTCGTGTACTCGGTGTTATTTGAACAAGATCAAATTACTGGTCCCATGATCACTTTTCTAAAAACTTACTTCTAAGGGTATGCTAACATTAATTATTTAAATGTCTACGTCTCTACGTCATTTAATTTAACACACAAACACCCTATAACTTACAAATTTTAACTAGCTATATTTATTGCCTACTAATTTTATGTTCGGTATTCTGTAATTGTGAGAATAAGTCTTTGTTTTTATTTTGGAATCACGAATTGTCAAGACTCATAAAATAATAATTCATAATCATATTTACAGTCCTCGTTTTGTAAGACTAAAAGAGTCTTTAACTTTATGAAAATGGATCATATTCTCAATATGATCATATTTTATAAAGCAAAGGTAGAAAAATAATATAAAAACAGAATTGCTAACGCTTTTAATATTTCAATCAATGTAGAGAGAAAAGTAAGATACTAATAATTGAATGGAGTCTACACTGTCGACTAACTGCGTTATTCAACAAGTATTTAGGCTACAAGAAATTCATAAACATCGTAAAACAACCTAAGCAAGCTTTTTGTATAAATCTTGTTAATAATGTGATTTTGTGATGAAATATCTTCACTATTACCTTATACTTTATTGATCAATGATTAACAACAAATGATTTTACTTTGTTAATTATTAATTAAGAATCTGGTTAATCAGTAACAGTCAAACCTTATCACACTTTTCTTTTGTAAAGTAAAATAACAGCCTATAAATCTCCCACTGCTGAGCACAGGTCTCCTCTCCTATCTGAATGGGATTTGGAACCTGTAAGAGTTACAGGTAACAGCCTGTAAGAGTCACAGGCTCCAAATCCCATTCAGAAAGGAGAGGAGGCCTGTGCTCAGCAGTGGGAGATTTATAGGCTGTTATTTTACTTGTCACGTTGCTCTAATGCGGATTGGCGAACATCACATGTCCTCTAAATATTTTTATTGCTATGAAATGCAGGTTTACTTCCGATCCATTTCCATCGCCGCTGAGCAATCATAATTAAGGCGCCCTGCCCATGAGCTACCACGTCTTGTTTTTTTTGTACTCTGTCACAAAAAGTTTGAAAAAAAAAATCGTTATAAGTTTATATTTATATATACAAACATAACGATGAAAGTAAACACTTTTCATTATTTTCTTATCTCTTCTAACCTTGTGGCTTTTCAAAATATAAATTAGTTCGTTCGCTTGCTTCTGTAAAATAAATATTGTATACTACTTCTTTCATGTTTTTATCCCGGTAATAGCCAAGGTCAGCTTTCCTGTATTATCTGCTCTATTTTGCATGATCATGCGCATCCTCCTCAGTGATTTTGTTAGTTGTCATGTTGTTTTTTACGACTTCCAGCCAACGTAGTCACACAACGTAGGCCACGTTGTGTGTCTACGACCCCGGAACTCTTAAGGCAATTCATTCATACTCGTATATCATGCACATACATGCTCGTATACTTTAATCAGTAGAATTTTTTTTTTGATAAATGTGCAAAACGTTCACCTGATGGAAAGTACAGTATCACTCAGAACATTTATGTGTGACACTACACTGCGCCGTCATCTTAAGTATCGCGGTTTCGCCTGCGTTTAATTTTAAGTAAATCGCTGCTAAGGATGGGAGCGTGTTGTTATGTAGCCTATAATCTTTCTCAAGAATTGGGCTATAAAATGCAAAAAGATTTTTTCAAATCCTACGGTAGTTTCAGAGATTAGCGCGTTCAAACAAAAAACTAACAAACTCTTCAGATTTATTGTTAGTATATAGATATAGGTAAACTAATTAATAAAAAACTTGTATATGGCTCCAAAAACTATCATCATGTAACTATAAGAAAAACTAAAAAAACTATATTCTATTCACTAAATTAAAATAAATAGAAAACTTAATGGCTAGTTATTCCATTGTACGTATGTATGTGGAAATTAATAACCAATGTCACATGGTGGCGAGCGCAGTGCTGTTTCGGACAACCATTGCTTTTACCATCATAGATGCATAGGTGAACGATATCCACGTCTTGTCATTTACTTCAATAAAAAAGTATACAGTTTAAGGTGGTAATACAGATGATAAAACAAAACCGGATGATTTAATTTTGAAATTCTAAGCTAATACAGAAAATTGTTGTAATGCAAAGAATATGTCGATCAACCCAAGGAAGGTATTTCTTTTTCATTAAATTATCGAGCTCTCTGAAGCCACCCAGAAAAGGGATATGTCAACAATAAATGCGCGATTACTTAGACTGAAAAGGGTTACAGTTATATGGAGAGGATTTTATTCAGTAGAGGGCAGAAAAAAAAATGTGTTTTTATATGTAAGAGATAAATAAGGACACGGTCCACTTGATGGTAAATGGTCACTGTGACCCACAGACTTACATAAATCTTCAATCAAGAATATTGTCACTCTAGAAAACTAAGGTGGAATGCTTCATTGCTCATAATACTCGAGAGCGTTGCCTTGTGGTAAGAGAACCTAACTTCTATGTCGCGGATCCCGGGTTCGAATTTCAACTAGAGCCGAAATTTATCCAAATAGCCTGTTAAATGCACTCACGATACAGGAGAAATCCTAGTGTGAAGCGTCGTTTATAAAAAAAATAGGTTCGGTTATGTGAGATTTTCGTTTTTACCAAAACGCGGTGAGCCTTTCATACACTACAATACATACATTAATGTAACTGCAGCCTGACTCTACCGCGTGGAGCAAAATTATAAATAATGACTCGTATATTCGTAAATGAATAAGCTTAGCATTAGTGCAAATACAAATATTTGTTACTTTTTCTAGGTACTAACTTTTCTAACAACCAATAAATTTTTTATTCAATAGATCGTTTACATTTACTCAGCGTGAAAGGTTCAAAGTTCCTGTAAAAACCCGAAAATAATTTCCTCTCAAATAAGCTCTTAAGCTCTTATTTTCAGTCAGTTTCCAAGGCCCTTGATTCACGCAAATAATCGAATGAAGTAATTTTAAATTTCCCCGAGGAAAGCAAAGTACTCGGTGTTTTTTATTTGTTTTCTTAACTCATAAGCCATATTAAATAAGTTAATAGTCCTTAAAAAAATCTTCTGTGATATAATTAAATGTTTTTTTTTTCATGAAGTCTTTACTAAATGTCTTTTTGGCTAAATTTCTTTTGCGCTTCAAAAAAAACAAACCCTTCGTATTATTTTTTGCTCCGCATGTTTTGAAAAGTTCAGAGATCAGAAAACTAAAAAAAAAATTTCGCTACTTGTATCGGCGATGTTATATCCAGCGCTCATCAGTTAATTTTCAAGTGATTTTTTTATGGAAGAAAGTAACGGAACTATCTGAATGTAATGTCTACTCATAATAAATACTGAGAAAATTCCTGTGTGGCATTACACTGAGACATCAGTCCTTATATCTGATAGGCCCATAATTACGCTAGCAATTGGTGTCCTTCAAACCGAAACACAGCAATGTTTGCACACTACTGCTTCACGGCAGATTAACGCGGTAGGAATCCAACTAGGTACATAGACCTAGTTGGATTCCTACATAGGAATCCTGACAATAATATTTAAAACAAATGCCAATTTAATTATAAAGTAAATAGGTAAATTCGTAATATTTATTGACCTGTATTCAAAAAGTAAACAGAGATGTTATCTTTCACAGGCCTGTCGATAAACGACTACGAATATGACTTAGTGTGCCACAACAACTTCACATCTGCCGCTCCCACATCTTACGAAATTCCGTAAAGAACTGTCAAGTGCAAAATCAAGTAAGTTCAATAATGTTATAAAAACGTTTGTTTAAAAATATTTTATGGGATCCAATCTGAATTTGAGTGTTGCTGACTTAGTTGGCACAGTGACTAAGCGATTAGCTTCTGCGCTATAGATCGCAGGTTCGATCCCCGCACGGGACTAATAATTGTATCGCCTACAGATAGTTTAGATTAGTGGTGTTTGTGCATGTCAAATTTATGTCTGTAAAATGCATATACGATACAGGGGAAATTTTAGTGTAGGGCATCGTTTTTTTAGTATCCTATGTCCGTTTTTAGGATACAAACTATCTCTGCGCCGAATTTCGTCTACATCTGTTTGACGGTTGAGCCATGAAAAGGTAGGCAGAGGGACAGAGGGAGTTACTTTTATTATTAGTATGGATTACGATAAAATATTAAAAAATTGACGAAAAGGTGTCCGGTAGAGTACCTACCTCTTTCCTATCGAGGTGTCGTGGGAGACGACTAAGGTATTGTAGGGACAGCCTTTATTCCTGCAGAACGACACCGTAATAATTATGCAATGCTGTCGCTATACTGCTCGTGGGAACGCAATGTTTAGGAAATATTTTTATATCTCTTACCAAAATGGCCTCGTTTCCCACGGGGGCGAAAAGTGGGCTTCGTGAGTGGCCTCTGCCTATCCCTTTATATGGGAAAAAAGGATGACTATAAATGTACGTATGTAAAAAAAAATCAAAAATATTTAGAAAATATTCTCTATGATCCAAAATCTACTAAATTACTACGTGATAATCGTTAAGTCACATTTTTTTATTGGTTAAATTGACGAGAAGAGCAAAACGGTCACCTGATGGTAAGTGCAACGTCTGCCCATAACAAATCTCATATGATCAGTAATTGCACAAGCTCTGAGTGCCCTTCAGACCGAAACACAGTAATGTTAGAACACTACTGGTTAAAGGCAAAATACGAAGAATAATATATGAGGGCACTGATCGGTAGTATATTTAATGGGCATGTGTGACTTAAGAACTGTAATCTAAGGGTGACGAGAGAAGTGTGGTGTCACACAGAAATGTTCTGGGTATTTGTTACGGGCAGACGTTGCACTTAAGATCAGGAAAATCCGTCTCACCTCGCCTCGTCACTTTCTTCAATAAAAAAAATCCTTACTCCGTAACCGGTATTTCTCTGGGTTAATTTTTGCGTAGCGTTAAGTTTCGATTAGAACACATACACATCAATCGTATTTAGTAAATGTACATATTCAATTATTTTACATAGACACTCTTCTACACATTTTTTTTAAGAAAACATAATCCAAATGTTTTATTTCTTATAATTTGAGCAGGTCTTCACAATGATGCTGCGTTGGCTCCTTTTATGCTGCGTAGTTCTGTGCGCAAGACCAGTACATCCACAGGGCGCTCAACAGTGTCCTGCACCAAATACTATCACTCCTTGCAGCTGTACTGTCAAAAAGAATGGTCTCGATATACTTTGCGAATTTACGGAGCAGCAACATATACAAAAGGTAAATATTTCCAATATTTTTTGTCTCAAACTTAGACTAACTTCAACAAACAAAAGTAACAGACCAATTATAACAACCAGTAAAATGGTGGTTCTTATTACTAAGTGTCGCCTTGTAATCGTACTGTTGCTCATCACAAGCCTCCTTCCATTTCTGAAAGAGCTTTGGGGCCGGGAAGGGTCCTTAAAATATTTATAGGTCTTCACATGTCTTCCGAGCCGTGGTAGCTCAGGGGCTAGGCGCTCGCTTTTAATTTCATAGTACGTGAGTGACCTGGGTTCGATTCCCGGTGCCGGCACCACTAAAATTGTTAATTGCAATTTTAAGTGCTGACTTACCACGTGCTCGGCGGTGATAACGCGCTCCTCTCCAGCTGCTCCTTCCCGGACGACTGGAAGGAAGCCGACGTTATAGGCATTCCGAAGCCTAATAAGCCTAGGAACATTCCGTCTAATTATCGCCCAATAACTCTCCTCAACTCGATGGCTAAGATTTATGAGCGAATTATACTCAGTCGATTAAAAGACTATGTCCTTACAAATAATATTCTTCCAGACGAGCAGTTCGGCTTTCGTCCCGAACACTCGTGTACTCATCAAGTGCACCGCTTAACGGAGCACATCTTAGAGAATTTAAACGACCGCCCTAAGCCTGTAGGCACAGGGGCCTTATTTTTCGATGTCGCAAAGGCATTTGACAAAGTCTGGCACGACGGCTTGTATTACAAGTTGTATCACACTAATGTGCCAGACAGACTCGTGAACATCATACGAGCCTTCTTGTCTAACCGCCTATTTCGCTTCCGGATAGAGCGAACGCGCTCCTCAAGCCGCCCTCTCCGAGCGGGGGTCCCTCAGGGCTCCTGCCTCTCCCCACTCCTTTTCTCGCTATACACTAGCGATATTCCTAAAGACCCGAAAGTCAATCTTGCGCTTTTCGCAGATGACACGGCCTTGTACTATTCCGACAAGCACAAGGGCCGCATAACGATTCAACTCCAAGCCGCAGCCGATCGCCTAGGCGAATGGTTCCGGAAATGGAGAATAGAGGTAAACCCCGAGAAAAGTGTAGCGATATACTTCTCGAGGAGCACACCAAAGCCCGCTAGACGATGTCACCCAATCGGCAACAATCAGCTAGGCACGATCACCCTGTTCGGACGCCCTATTCCCTGGGAAAAGAGCGTCAAATACCTCGGGGTCACTTTAGACGCAGCGATGTCGTTCGCTGCACACATTAAAAACATACGCAATAGAGCGGCTTTTATCTCAAGCCGTCTATACCCATTAACTTGCTCCTCAAGCAAAATGTGCTTAAGACACAAACTTCGCCTCTATAAGACTTGCATAAGACCTGTAATGGACTATGCTTGCGTCGCTTTCGCTCACGCGACGGGCAATCAATTAAAGAAGTTACAGAGCGTTCAAAATCGATTCTTGCGAACTGCCACCGGAGCCGGTTGGTATCAACGCAATGTAGATCTTCACAGCGACTGTGAAATGCCTTTAATCTCTGAACACTTCAGAGAATTATCACGGCGGTTTTTCGAAAAAGCCGCGGTTCATTCAAACCCGCTGGTGGTTAAAGCAGCAAATTACCGACCAAACAGAAACGCGACCGAACGCAAACGTCGCCCGCGAAACGTGCTAGACGACACGGACGTCTCAGCTCTTCCTGACCACGATACTGTCAGTCACGATCCAGGCCACACTGTACACACAGTCAATAGCTTTAATATAACACGCACCACGACGCGCGACCGCCGTAGAGAGCGGCGCGCAATAGTCAATAATCACATCGCGTACACAAGATTCACCCGTGTTCCAGGGCGGTTCTCACCGCCCAGAGTTACCGACACACAAGTCGACAGTCCGAATGGACGCGCGCAACCTCCTTCGGACGGTCAGTAGACGACTTAAAATGTTTAAGATTTTCGAAATCGCGAAAGCACGCAGCGAACGCGACACAGTCCGAACTTCGAGGGTTTTGTAGGAGTTTTTATTTATTTATTTATTTATGTTTGGGTCAAACCAAACCTGGCACACGGGCCCCTGGCCCGCGAGCACAGTATCCGATGAAGCTGTAAAAGCCGAGAAGGCTAACAGTAATTACATCACCGAAAATATATATATCGGCGGTGAAGGAAAACATCGTGAGGAAACCTGCATGTCTGAGAAATTAAAAATATTTGGAAGACATGTGAAGTCCGCCAACCCGCATTGGAGCAGCGTGGCGGGATTCTTCCTAGCTCCAAAACCCTCTCAGAAATGAGAGGAGGCCTGTGCTCAGTAGGTCACATTTATAGGCTGAAACTTTACTTTTTTTTTACATGTCTTCCAAATATTTTATTTATTCGTTATGTAAATATCCCAATCCCGCACATAAAATTACAAAGTATACTTTTTCCTGTGCCTTTACCGCGGATTGAACTCAGGCTCTACGTTTACTATGAAATTTAAGGCAAATCAATATTTATGGTAACACGACTCCATGTGTATCTAATTTCACTTATCAGAAGCATTTTCCTTGGAATAACAGTGACATGTATTTCTTTTTTTTTCTAGGCTATGAACGCGCTGCGATCGAAACCAATGATAATATTCTACTTGAAACTTCGCCATAACAACTTAGCCAAGCTTCCGTCTTACATTTTTCTCGGGCTTGATATACGTCACCTCACCGTTCACAACAGTAGCTTGGCTGTTATTGAAGACTCATCGTTGAGCTCTATTGGTAAATAAAGGTTTTTATGTTAATAATCTTTACTGCAAATGTTGAATGTATAAAGTTTTCAAATTTATTAACTAAACTAATATGTGATGTTGTACACAGTTTCCAAACATTATTCTATGTTGAGAGACCACGCTTTTTGTGGGATATGTGGGAATAAATGAAATAAAATGTTCAATAATATGAAATATTAGTAATACGTTGCAATTTACAGGAAACAAGTTAACACAGCTCGATGTCTCCCAGAACAGTTTGGCGACTATACCGACATCATCTTTTACGCATCTTAATCATTTGCTGATTTTGAATATGAACCATAATAAGGTAAGATTACATAAATGTTGTGAGAGGACAATGATACAACAATATACACATACTGTTGATGTTTTTTTCTTCTGACTGTTCTGACTGTCTGCAGTCTTATTGATTTAACACAATTATTTTTATTTCCTGTAAAGCAAATGTTATTCCAACAAATACAAGGAAAAATAAAAATATATTTAAACAAAATATTGACAAAAATGACAAAAAAATTCTAAATTATTAATGTATTTTTCCAGGTAACAGCGGTGCATAATAGAGCTTTTATCGGTCTTGATACATTAGAGATTTTAACTCTTTATGAAAACAGGATATCAGTCGTCGACGCCGAGGCATTTAAGGGACTGGAAAAGTGAGTAGTTTCGATTCCCTTACACGCAGCAAACTGAACTTAAAATAATTGGAATTTTAAGTTTCATTTAACACTAATAAATAACAAACATTATATTATTTTATCTTCATATTTTTCAGGAAACTTAAAAGACTCAATATTGGGGGTAACGAACTTACAGCGGTACCACAAAAAGCTTTAGCCCTCCTCGAAAATTTAAAAAAGCTTGAAATGCAAGAAAATCGGATTACTACAATTACAGAGGGCGATTTTGCAGGTATTCTATTGCAAAATTACCATTTCCATTTACAAATTGCATTATTTGTATTATGTAAGCATTACATTATTTCAGTTTCGAATAATTAACCAAGTTTATGTACATTTTTATGCCATTGGTTTAACTTTTTTCAGGATTACGAAACTTAGATTCTTTAGGTCTCGCACACAATCAACTTCGCGAAGTACCAGCACAAGTTTTTTCTCATTTAACCTTCCTCAACTCTTTAGAACTGGAAGGGAATCAAATACAAAGAATTGATGAGAAAGCATTCGCCGGTCTCGAAGGTAAGCTTGTTTTATTTAATAAGCGAGTAATATAATTTATTTTAGAGTGATGACATACGAAATAGAGACGTGGTGCTGTAGGTTGCATGAGGAAACTCAAAGTCGCTCAGCGTGCTATGGAAAGGGCTATGCTCAGAGTTTCTCCGCGTGATAAAATTCGTAACGATGATATCCGCAACAGAACTAAAGTAACCGACATAGCCCTGAGTATTAGCAAGCTGAAGTGGCAATGGGCCGGCCATATAGGCCGTAGCACCTTTCTAGAGTGGCAACCTCGTACCGGCAAACTCAGTGTAGGGCGCAAACCAAACACTGTATCTTTCACCAAACAACATTGCCCAAATTCACCGAATAATCAACGAACGTTTGACATATACTATAATTCTTAGTTTATTTTATGCCCTTTGTTCAACATACATACATAAGATCAAGACTGTATCACATAAGGGGTAGTCAGAGACTGGGCACTCACTGCAAAAACAGATGACTGCCACAATCCACGTTTCACCAAAACAATATAATGCACTTGGTGTGATAGGTGGTGAGCCTGTCGCCACCATGGGCTGTTGGGTGCACAGTGCAGTTTAATTCCTTACTCGCCTTTTACGAGATCCATTGGATGAGATGGAGTGACTCTTTTAACGAACCGCCACCACACGGCTTTTTATTCCCTTTGGACTATATAGGTAATGCAAATTATAGTAAAGCTTATTAGGCAATGTCTTTTATTTATTTGTTTATTATAACAAAATGTAAACTAAAATAATACTAAATGGTGAATTAAATTTACTGTACAAAAAGATGTGCTTATTATGATATTCTGTGAATCAATATCTTTTGGTTGAGAAGCACAGATGAAGAGAAGCAAACAGTATATATATTATGTGTCCTATTTTCCATTCTGCGTTTAGCACAATTTGCACATCTTTTAATTTTCTCCGCTTTTTGGATGTTGTGTGCTGGTAAAATGCATTTTGTACCAATACGCTGCTTTTCAGTAGTAACTACAGTGTGCTTGAACCGCTGTCAACATTTCTTATTATTTATTAGACCTCGTGTTATGTGTTGGCAATACTCGAAGCTGTTCAAAAGCGGTCCTTTCACATGTTGCGCTTCATGCAACTTCACATATGTACTACATATACGTTGTTTAGAGCTAATTTTAGCGCTGATCTATGAGGTCAACACTGTCCATACGCTTCTTATAACATATGATGACTTCCGGGCTAGTAACATGTAGTTCTGCCTTCTCTTGGCAGTACCAGTCGTCAACGGAGAAATAACATTGGTCAAAATATGAACCGATTTGGTATCCATCCATTTTACAAATGATATGTCATTTGAACTTTCAGCACGAATATCATCTCTCTGCATATTTTTGTCCAACGGCAAAGACTTGGGCACGTTTTTCTTATTAGTGCGAGCAGTACCGCAAGCTTTCGGGAATTGAAAAAGTTATCAAAATACTCTTCGCATCCAAGGCCCTTTAGCAGTTCCGTTAGACTTAGAACAACAGAAACGGACGCAGGAAACCCATCAAAGCGTTACTGTAATCGTCGTCACCATATCAGCCTATCACTAGTCTACTGCTGAACAGTGGCCTCCCCCATAGATTGCCACAAAAGTTTGTAGATATCATTTTGGGGGGATTTTGCCACAGTTGCTACGCTTGGCAGTTTATTTATTAAGATGATTCAGGAAGATGCTGCTGCCCATATCCGGGTTCTTATTTTCTAAACTATATAACTATAGCGGTCTCATTTTCAATTTATGTTGTCTGCCATAAGCAACTGCAATATCTCATCATCTAGTATGTGGAATTCTCAACGCTCTCTTCTAGTCATTTCTGCAAATAAAACCCAAATATATAAGAAAATATAATAATTATAACTATAAAAGCAAAATACTAGTAGTTTATAAAAACCTCACTTGAGGACCACAGGGAAATATTTTTCCCATATAATTATTTGTTATTATCAGGCATTTCTTTAATTATTTTCAAATGTACTTTATTATTGCACAAAATTATACTTACCGAATAACCTAAAACTTGTGAGAAAACACAGTAATATATCGTTGAACCAATTGATTTGACAGTAAAAAAAAATTTATACTTTCCCGTTTTAGTAATTGCGTTCGGCATACGTTCTATTTTGATATCCTGTATAAAAAAGCACATAATAATATAATTAAATACGAAAATCATTAATTTCAAAATTGGGAAAAATGTTTCCTTTATACGTGAAAGGGTTAATTATCTGTTCATTGTTACGTTTTTGTTATTTTTACGTTTTCGTATCAAAACATTTAATCTGGACCAAGCAGCGTTCGTACTTTTTCTTTGCCAAAGAAAAAGCGATCAACTATTACCTCAACTAATCGTACGTATTCAGTAAAAAAGGAGACTGTAATTAAATATAACGGCTTTCCATTTTATTTTATAATGAAATGTTAGAAAAACTGAAACGGAACTTAGTATCAGTTTCATTTCAAATAATATTCCTATCAACCCACGAGCGTTATGTCACTTCGTTGGTTAATTATACGTATTCGAAGTAAACTTCAAATCGTATAAAATTTTAATTAAAAATTATGTTGTTGTTAATATTTCCGCGTAAAAAAATATTTTGTGGTTCGCTTTGCTGTTATTTTTGCACATTCCCACAAAGCAAGTAGACATATTTCTTACTAGCTGATGCCCGCAACTACGTCGTCGTACTATTTTAAATATCCCTTGGGAACTGTTTGATTTTCCGGTATGAAAAGTATCTTATGTCCGTCTCCAGGATGAAAGCTATCTACGAGTATGTGTAAAATTTTGTCAAGATCGGTTCAGCGGTTGAACCTTGTAAAGGTAACAAACAAACAGAGGGACGGAGAGAGTTACTTTCGCATTTATAATATTATAAGTACCTCAACATTTTTACACTCAAATGTGCTATTTGCACTTTTGCATTCAAAAAATCAATCTCGTAAAAGGCAACAGCGCATGGTAGCAATGGGCTCACCACCTATCACACCAAGTGCATTATATTGTTTTGGTGAAACGTGGATTGTGGCAGTCATCTGTTGTTGAAAGTGAGTGCCCAGTCTCTGACTACCCCTTATGGGATACAGTCGAGATCTTATGTATGTATGTATGTATGGATATGTCTCCGGCTCGATGTCTATCTGAACTAAGACCGATATGCATACTTTTGAAGCCTGTTTGCTGTAACGTTACGATACAAATAGTTAACCTAATTAAAATCCATCTGTTAAAGCAATAAGAGCTTAAGACTCATGATGCATAAATGTATGCACTCAAAATCGCTTTAAAGTGCTTGCTTTATTCAATATTTTTTTTCCAGAAAATCTACAATATTTACGTCTTGGCGATAATCGACTCCACGAGATCCCTTCGGAGGCTCTACGCCCATTACATCGTCTGCGGCATTTGGATCTCCGTTCAAACAATATAACTTATATTAGTGAAGACGCATTCACGGGCTACGGAGACTCGATTACTTTCCTCAATTTGCAGAAAAACATGTAAGCTTATCTTCGAATCCTAAAAACCGTTTACACATTTCATGTCTAGTGTCTACTATTTTATCGTTGCGTGTTGCCAGTGATAGTAAATAGAACCGACATGTGGTCTATTACTGATAGTCGTACGAGGTCGTTCAAATATGCTTAGCGAGCTGCTGTCACGTTGCTGCTAAAGGCCTATATTCGGTATCTATCTGCTTCGGTAAGGATCCACAACATTCGCAGATAAACTAGTTCAACTGACATATCCCTTAGGATCAGCAAATGCAGCAGTATGGGCTGGCCGCATAGGTCATAGAACCGATAACCGTTGGAGAAGAAAGGAGGTCTCGAGTGGCAACCTCGTACGGCACAGTATACGCCAACTCAGTATAGGATAACCTATTAGACGATCTGTCCAATTTTGCTGAAACTGGATGGATGTTGGTAGCACAGAACTGTACTTTGCAGTAATATATGCGAGAGCCCTATGATTATCTGTGGAGTTACGATAGACTGTAATGATGATGATGAAGAATTTAATTGTTAATAAAATACTTGCCTTCATAAACATTTTCTATTTCATGAGATTACAAGGAGAGCAATGAGATTACTTATTAGTAGGAGAGCAGCGATTCATTTACTTCCTTTGAATGTTACACCAATTCACGCTTACAGATAAGCATAGTTTCTGAACCTCGTAGTTAGAGCCGTTAAAGTCATGTTTCAAGACAATATTTTTGATACTTAAATTATTAGTTTTCTACTCGTAAGTAAAAATATCCCCGTAGAGTGACCTCTAATCGTTGTTACGGTGATTGCCAAGTTTGGTTTTCCTACATTAGCGATCTACTGTTTAACGTTCTAGGTGGTAAAGTCATCGACTCTTCTGTGCACGATCACGAGGTCAAGCAACACCTTTTATATCCGACACAGTGTTTTGCTCCTAAAACTAAAAAAATAGCAGCATGGAGCCGGATAGACGTATTGGAGCATGGGAGCATTTTTATTCATTTTATTTATTTATTTATTTTTATATTGGTATTATTATTTATAAAAAAAATTACTATAAAAAGTTTCAGGCTAAAATTAATGATAAACCTTATTTTTTGCAAAGGGTTCATCAGTTACCTACAATGGGTTTTGACAACCTCAACTCTTTGGAGACATTAAATCTGCAAAACAATAAACTTCAACATATTCCAGAGGAAATTATGGAGCCTATACTGGATACCCTTCGCGTTGTGGACATAATGGGTAAGTTTTTTTTTACAACGAATGCAAATTACTTATTTCTATGTAATTCAAAATGAAATAAAAGTAATCCAGATTAGTTGTGTAGTATTCCGAAATGCCATAAATTATTTTAAGCACAGAATTTAAAAAATCATAATATTTATAAATAAAAGTTATGAGAAAAACTTGTGTTTAGTTATAGCCTTAGCAAAACCAGCAAGTAATCAGAGTTCGATACCCTGTCCACCCGATCCACTGAAACTGTAATTACAATTTAATTTGTGCTTGGTGTTGGAGGACAATATTGTAAACAAATTCGCATGTCTCTGAAGAAGTAATACTTATTACTATACTATATACTACTTATATACCTAGCCGGAGTGAAATAGTGTGGCGTACTAATTTTGCTCCAAAACCCTCTAGAATATGTCCTGGGCGCACATTGTGCCCTGCAGTGGGACAGTTGTTTTAGTTCATTCTTAATTTTATTGTAGATAATCCATTGATATGCGACTGCGAACTGGCATGGTATGAGGCGTGGTTGGCCGGTCTAAGAGACCGGGACGATGAGATGATGCAGAAAAAGCGGACTGTTTGCACTATGGTCAATGAGCACCGTGAATACAGCGTCGCCAAGATGCCGCTCGAAAAAATGAATTGCAAGAGGAAACCAGCTTACGGGCGAACTTCTGCCGCTATTAAAACATGCCCGATAATAGTAACGAACGCCCTTGTAATCGTCGCTGCCAGATGGCTCTAGAATTATAATGATAATTATATAACAAAAGTGATTTAAGTTAACCCTATTAATTTAATGCGAAATGTCGATTTTAAGCTAACTGTGGCCGGATAGCTAGATGAGACGTTTTCGCTTATATATATATTTCGTTAAAAACTTTATGACGTGATGAATTTGTGCAATAAAATACGATACATATCAATTTTGGGCTGAGTAGTATCAAAAATTAGTAATATTTGGGAGCGAGGAACTTGTGATAAGTAAAAATGGAAACAGTTTTTTAAAGGTCGCGTAAGTTAGTGTTATACACTACGTAAAATTAAAATCTTTTACAATAGTATATCTTATTGTAGTGTAATGTATCTAACAACCAAATGTAGAAGTGGACGGGTTTGTGTTAGTGAAGAAGGCATTAATCTTTTTGAAAAAGTCTTAAATTTGCTGTTAAATCATTTTTTTAAACAAAATTAAGCAGAATTATTTTTCTTTTCAAATTAGACCTTAAATGTATAACAAAAAACGTGTAATATTTTTTATCGTTTACTCCCTACCTTTACAATGTATTTCTACCTACATGTATATCCTATATAAGCTTTTGCGCATTTACCATGTTGACTATTACAATATTAACAATTATATAATTCTATGTATACTTGTAAGCACGTGGGCTTCGAAAAATATTTACATTAATATATTTAAATCCTTTCAAAATCATTATGTAGTTTCAGAATTGTCCCTTATACCAACGCAACCTCTTTTTTAATGTTATAATTTAGCTTTATTGTGCAAAACGTGTCATTACGGCCCCTGAATGTTCGATTTCATATAGATTAGATGTAGTCGAATAAGTGTTAGATTATATTATTAAATAAAATTTGCTGTTTATACGTTGTATCATTAGGGTTTTCAGTACTCGACTGCGATCTTTTGCTAAATACCTGTTTACTTCCTTATAGAAGATTAAAATAATTGCGGGTCAAGTTGTATTCTTATCTGATTTATATTTTTTCTATTTTCATAAAAATTTCATAAATTAATTTATATACATAAATTTCATTATTCTATTAGTAGTCGTTGTTGGGTTTAGGGTTTGAACTTGACAGCTCTTAATATAGTTTCGTTACATTTGTCAAAGATTTTATTAATATCATATCGTAGTAATAAATGTGACTTTAAACATCGTTTGCTGGCTTATTAAAAACATATGCTTCGGTTTTGCTTTGCTTTTTTTATTGTTTTTATTGTTTTAGTGAATGTGTACCTAAAGCAAATATTTTTAGCACTGTTTTAATTCCCTTCATGCTTCTAGTGCATATATAACATATTCGTATAATATTCATGTGGTAATTTCTTCAATGTGAATGGTGAAAAAGAACTTATACAAGTGATAAAATTGAAACTAAAAACATATCCCTTAGTCTGATATAAGACATAGAGTAAACATAAGTATATTGTTGTTATCTCTAAAATGTAACGAAATGATCATTATATTATATCATTCGCTGCTAAATTTGAGGTTTGAATTTATCGTCAAACAACATCTAATAACATCAGTACTTTTAAATGTACTCAAATAAAATATTTCTCTAATATATATAGTTATTAAGCAAATGTGTAAAGTGTTTGAGACGCGAGATTGAATACTTAATCTTCGATTTTGAATCAGATTCGTATTCTATTTTCACACGTTACACATTTGGAAAATATTTATTTTGGAAAAACTTTGAACTTAAAATGTAACTATAAGTTTAGTAAATTTCATAACGAAATGAAAATAGCATTAGTGATAACTATAAAATAACAATAATATGCATCGTATATGCTTTCTGTTGTTATTTTATAATTAAATATTATACATCAGAGTCAAAAAACCTGATTAATTAAGAAAAATTCACTATGCTACTTCATCGTCAATCAATGTAAACGTCTTTTTCTGTATTTTTATCGATGTTATTATAAATGTGGTGTTTGTGATGTATTATGAAAAAAGTATAGCTATTTTCTGCTTCGTATACAAAAAATAGTAAAAGATCTGACGCAATATAAAATGAAAATGTTATATTTCTTTCAAAGTATCTAAACTAATATATTATTTTAACCTCCACTTGTGCACGATTCAACCTAATTAGAAGTTATTGACTAAATTTAAATCTATTGAATCATATTATAAACTGGAAACAATGTTAGTTATATAAGTGTTCGGTCACTTAGTGCCAGAAAGATATTACAATAACGAAGAATTCCAAGGAACGAATATTTAAACTTATTGGTGAGAGGATAATTATTTTACTGCTTTGAAGTTTTAAAGCTCACTTTTTCAAAATTTGGATATCAATTTCATGTTAGTATAGGTGTAGTTGTATATCCGTTGTTGTGCCCTAAATATACTATAAGTTAATAATTGTTGTTAAAATTAGTAATGAATCTTGTAATGGTATGGGACGTTGATTGAAACTATCTATTGCAATAAATATAATATTTGCATAAACTGTAATAAATTTGTTATTCTCTTTTCCTTATTCGATGTACACAATTTTACTATCTTTCAAATTTAAAAACGTCGATAGTGTTAATGAACACAGGTTTATTAGATTCATCAGTTTATAGTCACATTTATTATATAAGTTACATAAGTATTCTTATTCTAATAATGAAAATTCGCTGTAAAGATGTATTTAATTTTGGTTGAAATTAAAATGAAAAACGATTAACCTTCCGTTGTTTAAATTACAATGAATCCTTGCTATTATTTGCAAAGTGAAACCTACTTGAAATCATTCACATGCTTATTTGTATTTCAGAGTGTGATGATTTTTCTCATGGATCACATCGTCAGAAATTGACCAAATTAATAAAAAAAGAATCATCGAAATCGGCCCACCTGGTAAAAAATTATCGCTGAATTTAAATTTAAAAAAAAATTTTTTTTTTATTCGGGAAGTTGGTTAAAAATTATTGAAGCCTTTTAAGAAGTAGTATTGAGTTATTGCTTTTAATAAGCGAGGGTAACAAACAACGAACCATTTTTTACAGTTAACAATGAGACGAGCAAGTCATTCTTCTGATGGTAAACCATGCTACAAAGTAAGCCAGAATTTTACTTGAAAAACTATGTGCAGCACCGCACTGCGCTCGTGACCATGAGATATCAGTTCTTAAGTTTCATATGCGTTGTAATAATACTAGCTCCAATGCCCTTCATCGAAACACCACTATGTTTGCACATCACTAATTGACGATCAAATTATTGGTGCGGCGGTGGTACCTACGTAAGCGGATTCCTGCAAAGGAAACCACAGCGCAACCAGACCCAAAAACCAACAATTTAGCTTTTAGCACAAATGTTGGCTCCATTTATTTAATGGTATATGTATACACAATATATATATATATATATATATATATATATATATATATATATATATATATATATATATATATATATATATATATATATATATAAAGATGATAAGGAAAATTGCATATAAAGGCACTGTTTATTTCACAATGAAATTTCTTCCAGCAGGTCTATTACGGGACAATTTGAGTAAGAAACACATTTAGTGTTCACTTTTAAAATAATAAATGTATAGATATAAGTACATACAAACAATATAATTATAACAAAATAATGAGAATAGCGATCAGTTCTGTAGGATGGGATTTTAGAAGGGTTCTGAGAAGAAACCTGCAAATTTCATTAAAAGAATTAATATAAGAGAATCGATGTCACAAACGTGAAGGAGATCCTTCCTGGAATGTGAAGTATGTTGAAAATAAAACATTCACAATTTGAATTTTGCAAGCGTTCAAATTTGTTTAATTCTGACTAACCAATAAGATAAAATAACAATAAAAAATGGAACCAAATAAAATATACGTGTGGTAGGATTCCTATGCTGGAATCCGTCTAGGTAGGTACCACCCCAGGGCCAGTTATTCTGCCGTGAAGCAGTAGTGTGCAGACATTACTGTGTTTCGGTTTGAAGGGCACTGGGAGCTAGCGTAATCACTGAGCATATGAGACTTAAGAACTGATGTCACAGGGTGACGCGCGCAGTGTGGTGTCACACAGTTATTTTCTGGATGACACAGCATTTGTTATGGGCTGACGTTACACTTACCATCAGGTGAACGTCACTTTTATGAAATAAAAAAAGCCAACTCAACCGACTACTCACTTGAGTGATAGACTCGGAACGTAGGAATCAGGTGTATAAAGGTAAACAGTAATGCTTGAATAAATTAATAAATAAATGCTCCTAACCGTCATAACAAGGTATTTAATGCACATAAAAATATATGCAATTTCTATTCCAACTTGTTTTGTTAACCAAGGAAATCTATTTTGAAATGCTACTAATGATAGCATTTCAAAATAGATTTCATTGGTTAACAAAACAGACCGTATTTAAAGGTATTTAAAACACAATTTCACTGGAATGCGGAAATTAACGATACATACGATGCGATGTGCTAATGAATGTTTCGCTCGCTTCATTTGCTCGGAAAATAAACTATTAGTGCGCTGAGGATATCGTAAATCGTAATTTTGTAATATCGCATCCCAAAACTCGGTTTATGAAAAATAATTACGACTGCGTGGCCTAGTGGTTATAGTACCTGTCTTCAACGCCACGGGTCCTGGGATCGACTCCCAGCCGGAGCCGACATTTGTACAAAAACACAAATAGCTGATTTTCCAATCTGGTTGTGCTGTGCATGTGAAATTTATGTCAGTAAGATCGCTGTTACAAAGTTACTGACCGTTGCCCTGGGTTTAAATTTTATTATTTAAATCTAGACAAACAATTAATAAAACGAATAATTGTCTTTCGACTTTAGAAGTTATGTCACTGTCTCTGACCAATGTCGGGGCAATCCCCGATCTTATGACATGAGATGTACACCGAATATAATTAAAAACAAGTGACAGTGGCAGGATCCCTACGCAGAAATCAGTCTGGGTAGGTATTACCGTAGTACTAGCTATTGTACGGCCAAGCAATATTCGGCAAACATTATCGGTGCTTCGGTTTGAAGGGGACGCAATTAGTATAATTACTGGGCATATGAGACTTAGAAACTGATGTCTCAGACTGACGAACGACGCGCAGTTTGGTGCCGAGCAGAAACGTACTGGAGACACAATATCTTTTGCTGGAAAGACATTGCACTTAACATTAGGTGAAGGATATGACTGTCTCGTCACTTTCTCTAAAAAAGTGTATGTCTTGGTATTCTCGCTGACATGTAAGATATAATAATCTTCTTTTTCTCCGATTGTTCCTTGAACTTTTGGGAAAAATATCACAACGGCACTATGTCATGACATGGTATACTATGGCGATATGTAATAGCCAGCTTACGGACCCATTGCTTACATATTTTATCACCCAAAACATATGTTTGTGCATTGGCGATATATTTTGCATCCTAACATTTTAGTTCGCTTCGCTTAAAATGTTCAATATAATAATAAATACATTCATTAATACTCGTATTAAAAACGATTATTTAGATTTACTTAGTGTTCTAATCAAAAATAACGTAAGAACGTGTTCTACAAACTACATCTACTTTTAAGGTCAGATATGTAAGGATACTTTCCACAGTCTTTTCACACTTTTCAGTCTCATTTCATAACCACTAACCATATTATCTTAATCGCAAGTTTCAGTCCCTTGTGTAACACCCAAGATCGACAGCTAAGTTCATCAGAGACTTTGACTCTCTCTATTCCACTTCACCGCTTTGGTTTCTCTTAGTCCAAGTCACTTGACTATAAATACGCAGCCTGAAAAAATGAACCTTCTAAAACAAACCACCAGCAGATTCACTTAAAATCGTGAACATTTTCTAAAATGTTTACATAATTGCTGAATTGCACAGAAATAATGATCAGCATCATTATCATCATTATTATATAAGCTTGTAATAATATGTATTATATATAGCCTCGTCATCGTCGTTTCAGCCTTTCAATAGTCCACTGCTGACACATAGGCCTCCCCCATAGATTGCCACAAAAGTTTGTAGCTCTCGTTTTGGGGGGATTTTGCCATAGTTGCCACGCTTGGCAGACGGGTTGGCTAACCGCAGTTTATTTATTCAGATGTTCCAGCAAGATGCTTCTGCCCATCTCTTGGTTTTCATTTTCCCTCTGTCGACTTTTACGACACCCACGGGATGAGATGGGGTGGTAGATTCTCTTAAGCCGCTACCACACGGCAAACAAGTAAAAACTCATTCAAGCGGTAATGTAGAGTCTTACTATCAAAACGTTACATTTTTTATTAATATAGCTTTATTAGATATGTATTATATATAGCATATGAATATTTATATTAATAATTTAAATTATTATATTAATTTTTAAATGTTTTTCAACAACCATCGTTGTTTACTCACTGTTCTTAAGTTGACTTGCAGATAATGCTTTTAACATTAAGTCCGCCTTTTATTACATTACTAGAAATGTAAGGTTCAATAAAGTACATACATACATACAGTCATGCCGGACTTTTCCATTGGGGTAGGCAGAGACCACATCTTTCCACTTGCTACGATCCTGACACACATCTTTCGCTTAATTTCTACATTCATTAGCGTTTTCATACACGCTTGTCGGTTGGGAGTGCTTTAAACGAGACCTTTCCTTAAAATGTCTCCGATCTGATCGTAATATCGTGACGCTTACCGGCCTTCCCATTTACACTCTCCTTATAAATCTGTTTCGTCAATCTTCTTTCATTCATCCTCGCTATGTGTCCCACCATATAAGCATACCTTTCTCTATCTTTGTCACTACATCTTCAACTACAACGCAACGTTCTTTATTAGGCTGTTCCTCAGTTTGTCCATCATCAGCATTCACTTCCATACATACGTGTGAGGACCAGAACCCCCTATGTACGGTCCAGTCGTGCCTTTTTAGAGACGTTCTGGATACTCGTAAAGTTATGCAGAGCCCCATTCACTTGATTTCCTGGCAGTACTCTTCACTCAGTCTCTCGTAAACTTAGAACCCAGGTACACAAATTCTTTCACTTGTTCCACTCTTTCTCCTTCAAAAAGAACTCTGCAATCCGTCATATTTCCTTCTCTTTCAAAAACCATTACTTTCGTCATACTTACAGTCACTTTCGTCCCTTTGCTTTTTAGAGCACTGTGCATAATTTTAATCATTGCCTGCAACTCTTCCTCCGATGATGCTAATATGATCCTGATCATCGGCGTATAAGAGGCATAGGACAGTCAGATTGTTCAATCTTAATCCATACGCGCTATCTTTCAAATCTTTTAAGCAATTGTCTATGAATTGGTTAAACAGCCACGGCGATGCTACACATCCCTGTCTAACACCTTTTTCACTGTTAACCAGTCTGTGTAAGCTCCGTTTACCCCAAACATAGACAATGTCGACCACAATCCATTCTTACTAGTACCCTATCATAGGTCTTTTCCAAGTCTACGAATGCGCAATACACCTTTGACTTTGAATTTAAGCATAAGGAAAGCGTTTGATTTTAAATCTTTGTTTTGTTCTTTTATTATAAACAGCACTGAAACCTAATTTTAATACTATTAAAAAAATTGAAACATCATAAGAAATTTAGGTAAAATAGAAAATGATGCAGGTCAGCATTCCCATCAGTATTAGCATGATCAGACCACAGGTCTCTCTAAATTTTTTAAGACTTGCAGTAATCGCCGCGTATAGCAAGCGGGTTTGCGATCGTAATACCAAACGCCTCGCATCTTAAGAGCTGGTCACAATCACTATCTTTTTGTAGAAGTCTTTTATATTTCGGATATTTTGTTTAGTTTTCTGATATCTTTTTTTTTTGAAGGCTGACATTTATATAATAAAAGCTTTGGCAGGCTGATATTTGAATATTCTTCTATCTTTTAGATGCCATGAAATTTTTCTATTATCAAGTTATACGACACACAAGGGATAATCTCGTCGAGAAGTTTATTGAGACAGACATAGTGCCAGTTAACACATATATACTTATTATGTAAGAGAGATTACGGAACTATATGAAGATTAGTAAACTAACGTTAACTGTAGTAACACTCTCCCTTTGAAAGTGTTACTTAATCGATTTTTATCCAAAAAAGTTAGTTAAATAATTCTCTTAACACTTAGTTTATGGTATCAATTGAACAATCTCGTTCTTTTATAGGGTATTAAAAGTTCAGAATGGTATGAATTCCCCCATAAAACAAGTTTCTAAGTAAAGTCGAGTATTAAAACAAGAAGCCTTGTAATTTATATTACTTTAATCGAAGTTTATCGCCACTCTAGTTTGTAGTGCAGTTACTGAACAAAGCGTGAAATTCTTTAGAATCTAAAATGTAGGCCGTATTGAATGTTTAGTAGTAGTTAATATTTTATTTTTAATTTTTACTATTTATGTTTGTTTTTACTTTTCATTATGAATAAATCTGTACAAGGCGTGAATATGTTGACAACTCGTCGGTGAATAACTTGATGTCTTTTTGTTTTTCGAAATTAGCAATAATTCAATATTATTCATAAATTATGTGAAAATTCCATAATAATTATTACATATTCAATAAAAAAGTGCAAAAAAACGTAAAACAGGATTTAGCAATTATGTAAAAAAAACTTTAAAATAGTTTCCCTGTAAAGTACGGACATATAAGAATATTTTTTAGTAGTTAGGTGAGGTGTTCCCGTAAATCAAAACAATTGAAAAGTAGAAGCTTAAAGTTTCAGCATATAAATGTCCCACTGCTGAGCACAGGCCTCCTCTCATTTCTGAGAGCCATGCACAGACATGCAGGTTTCCTCACGATATTTTCCTTCACCGTCGAGCACGTGGTAAATCAGCACTTAAAATTGCAATTAACAATTTTAGTGGTATGCGCGTACTACGAAATTTAAAGTGAGCGCCTAGCCCCTGAGCTACCACAGCTCAAACACAATTGAGTTTCTCTCTAATTAAAAGATTTATGTTTGTTAAGTAAATGTTTGTTTCACACCAATTACAAAATATAAAATTCAAATTACTATGAAAACCTTACCCATAATTAAAGAAACGACATTTAATGCTATTAATTACAATATCAATTACTAAGAAATAAATACCTAAATTTTATAGATTGACAATGACAAATTGGCCACAGACTAAATGATTATGGCTATGTCGCCTTTATTTAAAATAAAGTAAATATATTTTCTTTATATACATATTTGCGAGATATCAACTTGTCCACGCCATGTGCGTAAATATGGTATGTATATTTATTGATTTTGAACAGTAGTTTGTGTTCTTTTTAACGAGTATCTTGTTATTTTAAAACAAAATCTTACGTTTGTCAGTACTAACTACTACTGCTAACATACGAGTACACTACAGAGATTTATATTAATCATTAATTTTTGTCCAATTCTAGCTGCTAAAATTTACGTGACGGCCCCAATTCTACAGATATCTGGGTGGAATGAAAAGTACTCGGCCTAACCAAGAAAATAAACACATACTAAATCAGTTATATTTTTATTTTTCTACATAATCGCCATCAAGTTCAATACACTTTTGCCACCTCCCCTTCCAAGCATTTAGACCGTTAAAAAAATCATTCTTCCTTAGAGTCAAAATATGCGTCTACAGCTGCTTTGACCTCGTCGTTTGTCGAAAATCTTTGACCTCCCAAGTGCTTTTTTAGGTTAGGGAACAGAAAGAAGTCTGATGGTGCCAGATCATCAAAGCCACAGTTGTGAATTCCAGCCATTGACTGTACTGACGTGTGAACACGGGCGTTATCTTGATGAAACAGGACTTTTCTCCTGAGCATTCCTCGACGTTTTCCTTTTATTTCCTCTCGTAAACGACGTAGTAAGGTGCAGTAGTAATCAGAGTTTATAGTCTGACCCCTTTCAAGATAACCAATCATAATCACATCTTTCGAGTCCCAGAATACTGAAGCCATCACCTTATTTGCCGACAAAATCGACTTAGCCTTTTTAGGGGGTGGTGAACCAGGTCTTCTCCACTGTTTTGATTGTTGTTTTGTTTCCGGTGTACAGTAATGAACCCGTGTTTCGTCCATAGTAACAAAACGATTCAAAAAATCATCTGCATCGGCTTCAAATAACTCCAAACAGTCGCGTGAAATAGTCAATCGCGTCCTTTTTTGTTCAACTGAAAGCAGTCGCGGAACCCACCTCGCAGACACCTTGTGGAAACCCAACTCGTTGACAATGATGTTTTGAGTTCGTTCATAAGAGATGCCTATAATCTCGGCTATCTCTCTAATTTTTAATCTGCGGTCTCCCATTATTAAATCAAGTACTTTTTTAATATTTTCGTCAGTAGTTGACGTCGAAGGCCTTCCAGAGCGGGGTTCATCTTTCACACTCTCTCTACCACGCTTAAATTCTGCTATCCATTTTTTGACGGATGAATATGACAGAGCACAATCGCCTAATGTACTGACCATGTCATCATGGATGGCTTTTGATGATAGCCCCTTCTTATGGAGGCACTTAATGAAGGCACGCTGCTCGATTTGCTCCATTCGCGGAAATTATGACCGATTACTTTGTTAATAAATTTATAAAATCACAACTAATTATGGCACACGTTTCAAACTTCACACAATGAACTAGTCTGAACTGAACTAAATAATGTGGGTAGATTTGATTTTTAGAATTGAATGGATCTGTGTTAGGCCGAGTACTTTTCAATCCACCCTCGTACACTACAGAGATTTATATTAATCATTAATTTTTGTCCAATTCTAGCTGCTAAAATTTACGTGACGGCCCCAATTCTACAGATATCTGGGTGGAATGAAAAGTACTCGGCCTAACCAAGAAAATAAACACATACTAAATCAGTTATATTTTTATTTTTCTACATAATCGCCATCAAGTTCAATACACTTTTGCCACCTCCCCTTCCAAGCATTTAGACCGTTAAAAAAATCATTCTTCCTTAGAGTCAAAATATGCGTCTACAGCTGCTTTGACCTCGTCGTTTGTCGAAAATCTTTGACCTCCCAAGTGCTTTTTTAGGTTAGGGAACAGAAAGAAGTCTGATGGTGCCAGATCATCAAAGCCACAGTTGTGAATTCCAGCCATTGACTGTACTGACGTGTGAACACGGGCGTTATCTTGATGAAACAGGACTTTTCTTCTGAGCATTCCTCGACGTTTTCCTTTTATTTCCTCTCGTAAACGACGTAGTATGACAGAGCACAATCGCTTAATGTACTGACCATGTCATCATGGATGGCTTTTGATGATAGCCCCTTCTTATGGAGGTACTTAATGACGGAACGCTGCTCGATTTGCTCCATTCGCGGAAATTATGACCGATTACTTTGTTAATAAATTTATAAAATCACAACTAATTATCGCACACGTTTCGAACTTCACACAATGAACTAGTCTGAACTGAACTAAATAATGTGGGTAGATTTGATTTTTAGAATTGAATGGATCTGTGTTACGCCGAGTACTTTTCAATCCACCCTCGTACAATCTTCGACCATCGTCTTTTTATAGCTCACATTGAACTTACTTATTTGGTCTGCAGTAAAAGAGCACATCTCGATTCCATGGGTTAGCATTGACAACACGCACTGATTAAAGAATATTTTTTTTTAGAATTTGAGGTATATTGGACATCAAGGGGTCAGGCAGAGAAGTTGAGATTGCTGGTTTCAGTTGATCTCTTGATTAAAGTCGTACTTACTTTGAGGTTGACTTGCTCGGACAATTACTTTGAGCGTAGCGTTTCCAACAACAACTAGTATAAAAATGACATGAATGTTTTAATATTAACACTTAAATGTAAAGTTTATAAAAATATTAGTTGTTGTATACTGCAGCCCAATGTACAATCTTGGAGGACCATATTAAGTATACTAGCAGATGAACTACGTCTGCGTGAATATAGGTTTTATAAATATCGCGTGGAAACTTTTTGATTTCATGAGATAAAAAAGTATCCTATATCCGTATCCAGGATGCAAGCTATCTCTGTGCTAAATTTCGTCAATATCAGTTCAGTGGTTGAAGCGTGAAAAGGTAACAAGCAAACGGAGGGACAGAGAGAATTATATTCGCATTTACAATATTAAATATGAATTAACAGAAAAATTTAAACAGCCATTAACGGAAATAATGATGACCAAAATAAAAATTCAAACCTAGCATAGCCCCTAATTTCTACAGTTTTCAGATTTTACGCAGGAACCTTAAATATTTCTAAAATAGAAAGTAGTTAAGAATGCTTTCTGAAAATTTCCCTACCAGCCAATGAAGGTTCCGTCCAATCCCGGGTCCCGCCCAAAACCGATTCAGTCGTTTCGAAAATTAGACTGGACAAACAAACAGACAGAGCAACAAAATTTTTCAAAACGCGGGTTGGACTTTTGGGGTACCAAATTATCATATAAGATTATGAAAAATCTTTATTGCGAACTCAAACTCCCACTCAATTCTAAAAATGATACAAATGTATTCAGTTACTTATTTTTAGCCCCCTCAATCATTTATTATGCAAAATTTTAGAATTTCCCGATTATTATTATATAATATTTACATAATATTACATAATATTCGGACGATAATCACTCTTAGATACACGAACCTGGCGGAACTTATCCTATAAAACAAGATCTTGTTCTCGTATTTGGAGAGGTCTACGACCCGGTGTTAACTTGGAAATGTTGATGATGATTATGATACATATTATTTTATGTCGTACACATGTTAATAAATTAAAAAAATATACATGTAATTTAGTATTCTCCATCAGTAATGCGTTAGTCTACGATTGGAAAGATGAAATTGATTAATTCAACCAATTATATAGAGTAATTTAAATTTGGTTTAATGGCCCTTTATAATTTTACTAACACGATTTACATAAACGATGTCTTAGTAATATTAATTCCCTATTGCATCTATTAGATGCAAGTTCTGTAAATCATATACATGTATTAAAATCAATCCAAAAATGTATAAGGCCCGTGGTATTACTTGTATGTAAAAACTTAAAACAAAACAAATTTATCTCCAATGAATTCCTAAACAAATAAGGAAGAATTCGTTTACTTCCAAAGTATGCCACCAAAATATTATTCCAATTTATCTCATTTGCTCCAGTAAAGAGGAAAATTTAATATTTTATTCCTTTGAAGTTTATGAGTCTGTTATGTCAGATTCGCGTTTAATTTTCTCGCAAGATATAGAAGCGTCGCGTTTAATTCATTTGAATTAATTTAGCTATGGATCTATGGAGATTTAATGTACTAAAATATTTGTTTCTTTGCTAGAAGAATAATAGCGGAAAGAATATACTGAATACTTAACACGAGTAGTAACTCCATTATTAATTTTAATTAAAAACACCTGCATATCTTCCCCGTTTTTCATTGCTTTCTATATCAGACCAATTTCACCCTATACATTTTAATGATCTAAATTAAAAGCGTACATATTTATGTGCTCATAACATCGTAAGTATATGTAGTGTCTTGCAATATGTAGTAGTACTTATACAGTGTGACTGAAGCTTACTTGTTGACGGCCACGTGGAGTAGTAGTTAGAGTACCTGAGTACCACGCCGCGGTAGAACAAATATTGGCTCCGGCTGGGATTCGAACCCAGTGCTAAAGTACCTGTCTCTTTCGTATGGAGGTGTCGTAAGATGCGACTAAGGTATTGTACGGACAGCATTTATTCGTGCAGAATAACGCGATAATATGCAATGATGTCACAATATTGCTCGTGGGAACGCAATGGGGAGTAATAATTTTTTTGACTAGTACCAAAATGGCGGTGACATGGTTCGCCACCCATCTCGTTTCCCGCGGGGGCGAAAAAGTGGGCTACGTGTGGGGCCTCTACCTACCCTTTATGTGGTAAAAAGGCGTGTCTGTATGTATGTATTTACATGCCAGTATACTTATGAAAACGTTATGTATATACGTAACACTAAACACATAAAAATAACACTAATCCCCAAGAATAGCGACAAACATACATTAAAATTAAGAAATAACAGCAATCTAGACAATTAAAACTTAGGCTTAATGAAGTTTAAAGTTATTTTATGGGCCAATGTACATGTATTTTTAATGAAATTCTGGAAGATACAGTGAACCTTAGGCATACATAGTAACATTCAGACGTAGACATTTTTTATATTATTATTTCAATAAGGACGAATTGAAAGTCCATCCAGTTTTATATCAAATAACGTAACAAATGACGTCACTGTTATTTTGTATTTTTGCTAATATATAATATATTATGTATATTTATGTTGGTATAAGTATTTAAGATTTAAAAACAAACAATTGCAAATGATCTTTTTGAACATTATTAGTGCGCTCCGTAAAGTAAAAAAGGAAAGGAAAATAATTTTAGTAACGTAAATTTTGCTCGGTAGACTTGGGTATGTCATGTTCGCTTTAATGTCTCTTCATGCGACGGCGTCGTGTAACGGTCCACTTCCCTTTCAAATGGTTGAGGAGAGCGATGGCTGCCACATGCGTCATACTTATGAACAGGTGCTTTAGGTGGATGCTGGCAATATACTTATATTATTGAATTTTATCTAAAATTTTGACTTCGAGCGTGCTTTGGTTTTCTATGGGACTATTCTTTGTAAATATAGGTGTTTCTTTCACCCATTTCTTCTCCGTCAGAGGAACCCCATTACGAAACAATGGTAGATTATAAAAAAGTGACGTGTAACCAACGAAAGATCTCTATATTTCTCAAGTCGAAAAATAAAGAATTTTCATTTCATTTCATTTGCACGTACACTTGGGGCATTATAATATCTCCTGCGCAGTTGATAACTTCCAACAGTAATCGGTAGTGTTCGCTATGTTCGAAAATCGGCCCAGAGGATACTCTGAACTGCTCATTCTTTACATAAGACTCTAAATACGATATAAACCGTTTTCCGTTAAGTTGTAGAGCGACGCTGTAGCTGAACATTGACTGGAGAAAAAAATGGGTTGACTTAAACTTAGAAGTTTCACGCTCTCACAGTACCACTGATTTTAATAGAGTAAGCGACAACAACCGAAAATCAATATTTAGCAATAGTGCTTTCACGTTGAGTCCACAGAAGTGACAGAACAATTTGGTTGTTGGGCAAAGGGGCTCCCGATATACTAAGCGCACATAATCAAATGCTAAATAGTAGTCCAGAGAATAAAAAAGAGAAACTGACCGTAAGTAACACCGTGCACTATTCTTATTTGTGATGCATGTAATGAAAAGATTGTTTTATTATTTTTTTGTTTTACAAACAACAATGATTAAGATACATATATCGCTATTATATTATTATTTAGCGAAACATTTTAATTTCTTTGTAGAGTTTATATTTAACGTTGATTTTCGAATATACACTCTACTACTACTGTATTGTAAGAAGTGACGTAATATAATGCATCTATTCGCTACAAGTTGTACAAAAAGTACAGACTTATTACACAATGTAAACAAATAAAATTTGCCTTTATATATTGTTAATTGTTGTTATGTGCTCAAAATGCCTTCTTTTTTAGTTACTGCTAATGCCGCCTATAACGTACAGGTGTACACTTGTAGGCTGTATATTCCCTGCTTTATAATGTTATATAAAAGTGACTATTAAAAGTAATAAAAAAAAATACTTCCGTCTTGACAGCCAAGGACGTTTTTTTTTGATACTGAGAGTCTAAATATAATTTGTCATAAAATACTACAGGTAAAAGACCCATGCCATTCATAGTTCGATCAACTAGTTACTCCGCGACAGTGTGTTATCGGGACATTGATAATAAGTTATCATTATAGCGTAGGCGTCTATCTCAAATTATGACACTCAAAGGGTGCGAAAACTATAGTGTGCGGTAGCAACTTTCTTAGTGCTAGGACGTTAAGATGCATCAAGACGGAAGAAGGTCAAGCAAAAATTTTTGCTGCAAAACCAAGACCAATGATTAATAAAACTATAGTATAAGGAATTAATAAAATTATAATATATTAAGTACTGGAGATATTTTTTAATTTTACCACGGAGTACTACAATATAGTTTTAAAAACTTTCTTGATCACTATTTAAAACAAGGGTATAAATGTCCGCAGTGAAAGCTGAAATACAAATGGTGGTTCGACGTGTACTAATTCTTTCATAACCGTTTACGTTACTTGTAAAAGTGATACCAATGAAAAATTATTTAAGTTGGTATTACGTAATCGTCGTCGTTCGTCGTTTCAGCATATCACAAATCCACTGCTGAACTATACTACTAATACTAATAGGCCTCCTCCACAGATAGCCACAAAAGTATGTAGCTCTCATATTGGAGGGATTTTGACATACGAGTAGTTGCCACGCTTGACAGGCGGGTTGGCAACCGTAGTTTATTTATTCAGATGCTCCAGGAAGATGCTGCTGTCTATGTAAATATGTAATTATGTATGTAAGAAAACATAATGTTTTAGTGATATCTATAGAGATTTTTCTCGCCAAATTAACTGTTTCCTCCTTTACTATATTAGAGTTCGACAACTTAACGCAGAATGCTATTAAATACAATTATACTTTATATGACTTTCTGAATAACATTTCAAACCCAACCAATTCTTGATAGTACGCGAGTGACCTGGGTTCGATTCCCGGTGCCGGCACCACTAAAATTGTAAGTTGCAATTCTAAGTGCTGATTTACCACGCGCTCGGCGATGAAGGAAAACATGAGAGGAAACCTGCATGTCTAAGAAATAAAAAATATTTCGAAGACATTTGCTGTCCGCCAACCCTCATTGGAGCAGCGTGGCGGATTCTTCATAGCTCCAAAACCCTCTCAGAAATAAGAGGAGGCCTGTGCTCAGCAGTAGGACTTTATAGACTGAAACTTTACTTTTACTTTACTACATCCGATCTTTGGAACCTTCTTAGAACTTATCATTATTACAAAAATAGTATATAAGAAAATGCGTAATTGTTTTTATGTCGTATTATTTACCGTATCAGTTTTTAATAAGCTGTGTGTTTATCTTCTGTAACAAAGGCATGACCTAAATTTATCCATCATTTCGACGAAAACTAATCGAATAAAATTCGTTATATTTTTTAATTGTAATGTACCAAGCATACACAACCTAAATAACTCGTGCTTGTTTATTAAAATTGTGAAAATTTTGTTCATATTTATTAAAGTATTTGTTATTTTAAAAATAAACACAATAATCACATTCAAGCAAGCAGTGATTTACTGCTTGCGGCAGTAATTTATTGTCAAAGTTGTGTGCTCCATTTTTGTCACTGATTGATTGAACAGGTGCTTATAAGGTCCATATTTCTAAAATAAACTCGGTTTTGTATTACAAGGAGATATATCTGGCGATTCTAAAATAATAACGAAGGTATTTTTAATCTATAATTAATAAACTAGGTGCATTACTTTAGTTCTAATATTAATATTAATTTTATTTTTATTTATTTTTATTGGATAAAGTGACGAGACAAACAAAACGTTGACCTGATGATAAGTGTAACGTCGGCCCATAAAAAATGCTGTATCACCAAAAACATTCCTGTGTGGCACCACACTGCGCCCGTCACCTTGAGACATCAGTTATTAAGTATCTTATTCCCAGTGATTACACTAGCTCTCAGTGCCAGTTTAGACAAAAACAGTAATATTTTAACACGACGCTAAAACTATAGAAATGTCCATAACAACATTAATAATACTCGTAATGAAGCTTTTATTACTGGTATTAAATTATTAAGCCATTTACCTAAAACACACATACTCCAATGTAAAGGATTTTGAAAGTACGACAGAGCACACTCTATCTAGATATGCCGCTGCTAATATTTAACCAATATCACATGTTCCGATTTCAGACATGCAGTACTAATTAATGTCCTGGTTGATTTAGAACTCATTGACATCGTCGGTTTACTACTAGAAACAGCTATCTGTTTAGTTTTTCGTAGTACTTTATATATATTATACATACAAGCATAAACTCTTCACTCAATCTCGCTTTCCCATATTTTATTTCATTCCCATAATGTAAAGAAAATCCCTTTTAGTATAGTCTTTTAGTCACCATACATTCAGACCGGAAAATCTATTATTTGTGAAGTTTGTTGTCTTGCAAAACTTGCTTGACATGCTGAAGCTCGGCTGCCAGGTGTTTACTGTCACAGATCCCTTGTGCTCTCTGAAACAAAGATTTGCCCACGGTAGCTAACTGTGAAGGATGGTGGTGAGATTCACCGTTTAAATACCTATTGGTATGGGTCTTTTTCCTATACACGGTGTGACTCAAGGTGTTATTAGGATTTCTAATTACTAAAACATCTAGAAATGCTAAAGAGTTATTTGTCTCTAACTCCATTGTAAATTGTATTTTAGAATTTATGAAGTTAAGGTGATCTAAAAATGCAGTGACTTTATTAGAAGGTAGAATTGTGATAGTATCATCTACGTACCGCTTGGTGAACCTTGGATTTACTGGAGAAGTACGGAGGACTTTCTCCTCAAAGTCTTCCATGATAATGTCAGCGACAATGGTAGTCGATTTTGTCGTCGCAGTAACCGAGTGAAGCCGGCCATAGGCGAGCGTGTACCTGCAGTCTTACCATATGTCAGAGGAGTCACGGACAAGATTGGCTATATCTTGAAGCGGGCTTCCATAAGAACATTTTTCAAGCCGCCGAAGAAGATAAGTCAGTTTTTACCATCTGTCAAGTGTAACATCCCTCTACAAGATGCAGAAGTATACAAGCTGGATTGTGAATGTGGTCTCTCTTACATAGGGAAAACAAAAAAATCATTAAAAACCCGCGTAAAAGAACATATAGCTGATGTGAAGCATCGTCGCTCCAGGAAGTCTGCAGTCTGTGACCATGTTCTGGATCATCCTAACCATTACATCAGATTTGATAAACCACAAATCCTCGCAAAGAATACCGATTCCTACCAAGGATGATTCGCAAGGCTATCGAAATTAAAAAACATCCTAATCTTAATAGAAAAGATGGTTGAGTATTACCACCAGCTTAAGGATCCTATAATAAATAAAATTAAGTCAAAAAGCAAGCATACCACTGCAAGACTTCAAGACACGGTTAGTTATTTTTGCGTAGATCGGCCCAAAAATAATAATTAAAAGCTGAAGGTACTCTGGGTTAACCATGACATCAGGACATCTGTCATCTCAGTCCCCCTGTGACCATGGGTGCTGTAAAGCACACGAAACGTCGGGTTATAAATAATAAAATTAAACGCGATGAAATCCGTAAAATTAATTAATTAAAATAAAATCACGATAATTTTCTTTCCTGCGCGGTGGTTCATTACATATAATAGCTGCGGTTTCTATCGATTACAACTGAAAACGTAAATGCAAATGAGCGGTTTCATCCCGCTTATAGAGCTAAATAACTTTCCACGTAGTAAGCGAAGTGTTCAATAAATTTAGATGTCTGTTCGCGAAATGCTTTGCATACTAGGTAATCAATATACGATCGCTTGGCAAAGTGGTCAGAGTACCTGACTACTAGGCGATGGTTCTGGGTTCGGATAGGATACTTTTTATTCCAGAAAATCAAACAGACCTCACGGTATTATTAAAAAACCTAAATCTATTCAGACTTAGTCGCGAGTTTCTTCTAGAGTAGAATAATTCTGTTAAAATTAGTATTCATTTATATTATAAGTAAAAATAAAATCTAAATACAATTACGCATAAAAAAAACGATGCCCTACAATTCGATTTTTTGTGGGTTTTAGTCGTGGGTGCATTTTACAGACATAAATTTTACATGCACAACACAACCAGACCTGAAAACCAAGAATTTGTGTTTCTGCACTAACGTCGACTCCCGTTTGGACTCGAACCTATGATCCACCACGTTGAAGTCAGTTACTCTGAATACCGTGCCATGTGGTGGCGGTATAAGAGATTCTACCACCCTATCTCACCCCATGGATGTCGGAAAAGTCGTCAGAGGGAATATGAAAACCAGAAGATGGGCAGCAGCGACTTCCTGGAACATCTATTGAGATGTTCCAGGAAGTCGCTGGAACAATAAACTGCGGTATCCTAGCCGCCCGCCAAGCGTGGCAACTAGGGTAGTATCCCCCCAAACGGGAGCTTCAAACTTTACTGGCAATCCATGGGGGAGGCCTATGTTCTGCAGTGGACTAGTGATTGGCTGAAGTGATGACGATGGTAAAGAAGGCTCTGACCACTGGGGCACGAGTCGTCAAAGTAAATTAGACAATGATTCACAATAAATATTAGCTACATACATAAACAAAGGCCCAATAATCGTCTAATTAATTATTGATATAAATATACTCGAGTCATTATATCACGACCCTTTAATAACGTCGTTTTCATTTCGGTCAAATTTTCATTCACTGTGATATATTCACATACAGCGTGTTGTTTGCTGTCGCCCTAATGACCTTTTGACGGAATTAATGAGATGCAGTATATGTAAACTAACACGAAAATCAGATGCAAATGTAGATAGAAAATTTACATAATAGTATCTAACTGTTTTGTTATTTTTAATTAAACGGTTTCGAAATTCAAGACACGTTTTTCAACTAAGTAGAATTTAATTCAAGATTGTTTACATTAACGATTGGTGGTAATTTCATGTGCCTCGATTCGATTTTCCCAACCATTAAATCAGATTTGATCACAAATCATTCAAAAGAACACTGATTCTTGCTAACGATGACTCGCGAGGCTATTTAAATTTAAAAACACGAATGCTGATGGATGAAACCCTGGGCTGGATTTATTCGATTAACTACATATGTCATGTTCAGGACGTCAAACGTTTCAGTTGTCCCGTGGAAAGTACTCGAACCGTCGGGTTATAAATTAAACGCGATAAAATGCGCATAATTCATTTTTATTTAATTTGTTCAAAAACAATGTCATTAAATCTAAAACCATTCATACCACTGCAAGACTTCGATACACTGTAAGCCTTTTTCGCAGATCGAAGACTAAAATAGTATACTGTAAAAGGTAGTTCATACCAAAACGAATAATTTAAAGACACATTAAATTCGAAACCAGGACACAAAGATGCCTACGAGTACCTACGTTTCTCATCAACTCAATTCTTCTTCTATACTAATTCATATAGTATAAGAAAGATATAATTGGGTTTTTGAAAAAAAAAATATTGATTTTTTTAAGTATTTTAAAACTTTATTATTAATAATATTGATATTGAATGATTTATAGTTAAAAAAAATTAAAAAAAAATTCAATTAATTATAAACAATCAAAAATTGATGAAATTTAAATAATAATCACGTGACTATAAACGCGCCATGATTGGTCACCATAGTTGTGTACGTCATAATGTTATAGCTATTTAATAACAGTACAGCGTTTACGGCTATTACACGTGACTAGACAATTATATTGAAAATTTATTGCTAAAAAACGAGCTGTTAGTTGGTTCCGATTAGCTATGTGTGATAAAGGATTTATTAAGGCAAAGTCTGATAATATTCCTGATGTTGATATATTTATGATATAATTTTTTTTTATATGACGTTCGGTGTAATTCTGCTGAAGTTCGAGGTGAAAAATAATATAATAAATGAAAATATTTAAGTATTTATTCTCCATTATATTAAATATAATTATTTATTTCATACATTGCGGTCATCGCGTGGGAGTTACGGCGGCAAAGTTATGTTCAACTAAGTGGTAAAAATAATATTTGTATTGTAAAAGGACGGGTATTTCCAGAACACCGAGTTCGGCAGTACGAGCTTATTCAGTTACTTTAACTATATATTAAAAATTCAGGATGTTCAATGCCATGACTGTGCAGCTTCAGCAGGTAATTTATATTCCTATTAAATTTAAGTTGTTTAATGTTATAAGCAATAATAATAATCTTTTATATTGTGTCTACAGGTGGTTACAAACATGCATTAGCATTACTTATGTGGACACCAACAGAAGTCGCTTGCTATTGGAAAAAATCTCGATTATCAAGCATTGGTACAGTTATAAAATATGTTGAAGCAGTAAAACGGACAGAAAAAACCTCTACTACTCCTGTTGAAAATCTTCATTTAATTTTGTCAGGAGTTGTTTTTGTAGTATTAGTACAGTAATGGTACAAAACAAGAACGATAATTTTTAAGGTTCGACATTTAAATATAAATTTTAATATTTAACAATGACAACAAAATTAAATAAATCAAAACTCTGTATTCATTATTTCTCTATCAACTGCAATGAGTGAAAACTAACATTATGACGTCACACGCGCTCGGGTTTGTTCGGGAGCTGTCTGCGTGTCTTCGGTACTAGATTCAAAAATTTATTTTTATTTTGAAATAACTTTTGAATTATTGCGAAAAAATAAAAAATAAAATAGTTTTGTTGTAAAACTTATATATGATCTTTCCATTTATCACAAAAAAAATAATTCAAAAACCCAATTGTAGCTCACCTCTTCTAATGAAAAAATTTAAAAAGGAACAGGAGTGATTATTGGCTGAACTTGTTTCTAATATACTCTTATTTACGCCACGACGGGTAAGGGTTGCGTTTTCATAAGATATTTATGGCTTTGGGTTACGTACAAAATTACTACATAAACCTAACCGAAGGTTGGTGCAAAAGCTTAATAACGATTTGGTTTGCAGTTACGCCCTACGCTCCGCCCGGCTGTAAATTAAATCCAAATAACGCAATGTATTTTTTCTTTTCATTTATTTTGTTTATTTTAACCGAAATGTAGGCAAATGAGAAAAGATATTTTAATGAAATGATCAAATAGGAAAACCATATTTATATATAATAGTTCACCTGATGGTAAGTGCAACGTCTGCCCGTAACAAATGCCGTGTCACTAAGAACATTTATGCGTGGCCACACTACCCTTATCACCCTGAGACATCAGTTTTTAAGTTTCATATGCCTAATACTCGTATTATTTCCATCATGCGCACGATCATGCGCAAAACATTATACTGCAGTTGCTAATGCGCTCGCGTCAATTGTAGCAACAATGACAAAAGTAAATAAAAAAAAATGAAAAATATTCAGTCTTAAAATAGTATAAAATGCTTTATATGGAATTATTGCTAACAATTCATATCATAGGGAAAATACCATACTGAAAATTGTAGATTACGTGGACGCTGTTATGCGTCCCCAGTTTTACTTATTCCCTTTGTCGCTTTTTACACTCACAGGACTAGAGGTAAATAATCCTCTGTGATATATTGCTTAGGCGCCGTGTATTAATTGTATGGTATCTTTATTACATTAAATATGCTGAATATAACAATTTTTTTTATTGGAGATAGTGACGAAACGAGCAAAACGTTTACCTGATGGTAAGTGCAACGTCTGCCCATAACAAATGCTGTGTCACCCAGAACAATTCTGTGTGACACCACACTGTGCACGTCACCCTAAGACATCAGTTCTTAAGTCTCATATGCCCAGTGATTACGCTAGATCTGAGTGCCCTACAAACCAAATCACTGTAATGTTCAACACTACTGCTTCACGGCAGAATAACTGGCCCTGGAGTGGTTTTTTACCTAGACGGATTCCTGCATAGGAATCCTACCACCTTAATACTTACGTTTTTAATGAATCTTAACACTACAAGATTATTTTTGCACGAGCCCTGCAGTGAAAAAAAAATGGAATAACGTGTTGGACTCTTCGAAGTTTCAATACCCTCTCAAATATATGTGCAGGTGTGTGTCCAAGCAGTGAGGCATTCAAAGGCTGTTGCTATATATTTTTTTTGTAAAATAAATAATAGAATCGTTTTTGTAAATTGATTATATATGAGAAATAATCTACGATGGTCATGTCCCAACGTAATAAATAATAGTTTTAGGTATTATAAATAATAATTAAGTTACCATGTACTTAAATCTTTTTTTATTCTCTTAAACTAAAACAAACATAAAATTCATATAATTTGTTTAATACTTCATTGAAATTACTCGTAGATGGAATGCGACTAGAAAACTTCGCGTATAAAACACAATTCTAATGCTCATTCTTTGGGAAAGTCAGGTAGTTTTGAAAGAACCCTACAAGTTTAATTGGTTTTGCCAACTCTATTAGCTAAAAGAAAAAAAAATGTTGAAAATTTTTTTTACGCAATTTTATAGACAGTTTTTGGTCTTCGTACAGGAAATTTATAATTTATTATTGTTATAGAGATAGCTAGTAACAAAACTCACATAGTCCAGAAACTATCGTGTTATTTGAAATAAATGACCATAATCCTCCCGGTTACCATCAGAGGATATTAGTACCTGGACACGATATAATATGGTAGTGTCTGCGAAAATAATTTGGCACTCATATTCTCATATCCGATTGAAGATGACACGGGAATACACATAAACACTAATAATGTATACAGACGGGAGGTAGGCTAGGGTGCAGGGATAGAAGAAATTCAAAGTAAAGTCAGGCCTGAAAACGGTCGCGCATAAATCCGCGACCCCACCGCCGCCTATCATCGGCTCGGGAGGACAAGTTGACTTGTCCTTTCTCTCTCTAAGCAAGGCGCTCCGGAAACCAGGACTCCTCTTCGGTGCGGCCACGCCAAAGTCGCGGGGACAGGGAGGAGGCAACGCAGCGCCTATACTCCTCTTCCCCGTGACTCCACCTCGGCTGCGAAGGGCAGTTCTCCAGTTCGCAACCAGAGTGGGCCTTCAGAAGCGACCTCCCCGGGCTAGCCCGATGCCTCAGGCCGACCATATAGGCTCCTCTTAGCTTCACCGTGAGTGACCAAGCCACGGTTACTAAGCACCCACGCCACGACAAGGCGACAAGGCACAGCACTCCGCCATTCCTTACCCGGGGGTCCGGCCCGATGTCATGAGCCGACCGTGTGAACTCCTCTTTAGTTCCCCTTTAGGGAGAAGCCTATGTACACGTTATAGGAGGGTAGAAGCTTATGATGACGATTCTGTGGGATCTACCACATAGAACCGCTAGTACAAAATATTTATTATTAAATATAATTTTATCAAAAAACTGACAACAACGCAGCTTCTGCAAACATAGCTATGCGAAAAATGATTTATTATTTTTACGTGCTATTATACATTTAATTATACATTTAATAAAACTAAGTTTAGGTATTTTATGTCGTTTAATTTAAACTATTTATAATGTTCCGAGCGCTTTACAGCACCCATGGTCACGGGAGGAAACCATGTCACGCGCCTATCTCACAGGAACCGAGTGTAACCGGCCACAGTCGATAGTGCACCTGCTGTGCTACCATATGTCAGAGATTCACGGATAAGATTGGCTTTATCTTGAAGCGGATTTCGATAAGAACATTTTTCAAGCGTCCGAAGAAGATAACTGACTTATCTTTTTAGCATATGTCAAGTGTAATGTCCCTCTATAAGATGCAGGAATATACACGTTGAACTGTAAATGTAGGGTCTCTTACTTAAGGTAAACTTAAAGATCAAATAAAACCCGCATTAAAGAACATATAGCTGATGTGAAGCAACGACGCTTTGGGAAATCTGCAATCTGTGACCATGTTCTGGATCAATCCCAACCATTACATCAGATTTGATAGACTAAAAATCCTTGCAAAAGAACACTGATTGCTATTGATATGGCGAAGAATGACTTCAACGCCATAAAATCCGTAAACTTAGTTTAATTAAATACTTATGCGAGCTTAAGAGTTTCATGATTTTCTCATGGATTCTATCATCAGAACTTGACCAAATTTTTATGGTATCGATGTCGAGTTTATACAATTCAACTAAAAAAATAATTAATTGAAATCGGTTCGCAATAGGCGAAGATATCGGAACATACACAAAAAATAAAATCATTCGAATTAAAATTAGGAGAACCTTCTTCTTTTTAAGTCTGTTAAAAAATAAAATATTAATAATCTGTGAAAAATAAACAATATAACATTCGTCTATAATTATGCAGGTGTAGCGTTGATGACAATAATTTTCAATAATACGTTCAGAACGTTGAGAATTGAGAACGGGGCTTTTATTGTCAAATAATTTTGATGATACTTTCAATTATTATTATCAGGTAAGGAGTAGGATTCTGTTTATTTGTAAAAATATTATTAAATAAAACTTAGTGTTGACTTAGAAAAAATTAAATAAATTCGTGAATTATTTATAGTTGACATCGAAAATCGAATTCCTAAACCGAAGAAACAAACTGCAGTTGCCAACCCGCCTGCCAAGCGAGACCACTATGGCAAACTCCCCCAAACTTTTGTGGCAATGTATGGGGGAGGCCTATGTACAGTAGTGGCCTAGTTACCTATAGGCTGAAATGATGATGATTATAACTAAATTTCAAAAAAAACAAAATTAATGCTATAGAAAATATCCTGAAAATAATATAATTGGATATTTTCTTTGATAACGTAATACTGCACAAAGGGCACTGTGAGCTAGTGTAAACTGGACATACGAGATTTAAGAACTGATATATCGGGGTGATGGGCGCAATGTGGTGCCACACAGAAATGTTCTCGGTGACACAGCATTTGTTATGGGCAGACATTGCACTTACCATCAGCTGAACGTTTTGCTCGCGTCGTCACTTTATGCAGTAACAATTTAAAAAAGGGCCGCTTACACCATCGTTCTAAAGCATGTTTAAATTTTATTTAAACACAATTTCTTGTTATAAGTCAAACATTCTTCTTGCACCAACATATTTAGCGCGTATAATACGTTTAACTACCCGACAAAATTAATTACCCCTCAGATCTTATTTAACGCTGCTGAACGCGTTTAGTGAACTACGAGTATCATTGTAATTATGGCAGATATAATTTAATAGATGTGTATTTTTATGATTTATTTTCTAACTATGATGACTGGGGGAACTAGAGAAAAAAAATGTTGGCTGGTGCGAAACTAAATTAAATTGACTCTTAATACTAAAATCTATAAATAAACAGAAACTACATTTACACATGCATAGAAAAAATTGGTACTACGATATCTCGTTACGGCGCGGGCGTCATTCTGGTTAAAAAAACTCAACTAAAACAATAACAAATACATACCACGAATTCGCGCGCTTTTTTTATTGGATAAAGTTGTTTTATGCCAAGCGAAGTGAAACATCAAAATAATGACTTTCGCTTCGTCCACGCACACTTTTTGAATATTTCTTCCTATTTTGTAATACAGTATTTGCTTTACTGTGAGACAAGCGACAAACGGAACGTAGAGAACTGGTTCACCGATACGAGAATTTCGTTTAGCTAAACTCACATTTGACAAGCCTGCTACAAGAAAACCCTAAATGCGTTTAAGCTAAATCAGTTTAAGGTATGGATATGGCTATTCTTGATGTGGCTATTCTTGTGTGATGATATTATTGATGTGGAAAGCGCCTACCCCTATGGGAAAGAGGAGTGACTGTATGTATGTATGGCCATTCTAGATTCATTACATCATTAAGGCAGACTCGAAGATTAGTTTTATTATATATTTAGCTTGTTGTAATCGATATATGTAGGTAATTAAACTTTCTCGAACCTGCCTACTCTGAACCAAATTTTCTATTAACTTTCTAGTCGAAACAGTTCTCACGTAATTTTAAATCTCGTCCTATAAAAATATATTAAGATTTTTTTTTACTTTTCATATCATGTAATTTCAGGCTTGTTTTAAGCTCTTATCACATCATGCGATACGATCTTCACAAAGGGAAGCCGGCTAGAAACCCAGAATTCTTTTATTTTCATTGCCATATTACCTACGTTATGCCACTTTGGAATTTTATAAATTTATTACAATATCATTTGCCATGCCATCTTTAAGGTAGTGACATGATCCCGTTGCTGTATAAATTTTGGGAACACTGAGCAAAAACAGTTTGCGACAAGTAGTTTTGACAGTCCTCTCTTGATGTTAACCTGACACTACCTAAAGAATTCTGAAGGGTTCGAAACAGGTGGAAATCTGAAGGTACAAGGTCAGGGTTAAATGGCAAATGCATTAACACCTCCCAGCCAAACTCTCTTTGCTGAGTGGCTAAAGATGTGTGTGGTCTAGTGTTGTCGTGATGAATCTATTGATCAATTCCGGCCGTTTTCTTTAACTTCATGCTTCATTCCCATCAGTTGTTGGCAGTAGAGATCCGAATCGATGGTTCTCGGATCGGATGGCCCGGCGGTAATAACTCATAATGAACAACGCCCTTCCAATCCCACCATACACACAGCATCACCTTATTGCGAGTTAACCCGGATTTTGATCTGCTTCACAGACTGCCTGACCGACATTTGACCACTAACTTTTTCGCACGTTCTTGTCGTACTCGTTACGTACGTTGTTTTTTACCCAATTATCAATCTCTTTAAGAACGGTTCGCTTTCATTATGTCTCTATGTATGTCTGTTAATAAATAATCGGAAATGAGTACACGGTTCATTAGGTTTCTTTTTGTGAGCTCGTGTGGCACCCAAATATTTTTTTTTTTGTATCCAGCTTTTTTCAAATGGGTCAAAACGGTTTTGTGGTCAATTCCCAGTTCTTCAGCTATGTCGTAACTACTGATATGCTTATCTTGCTCCACTTTTTTTGAAGATGGCTCCCTTTTGATCCGTAATAGGGCGGCCAGAGCGAGGTGCCTCTTTGATATCAAACTACTTTGTGCTGCATTAGGTCCATAAACGTCACAATTTTTTATGCGGCTTGCGTTGCATTTTTTCCCCTTTTTTGTAATAATTCGTTCGAATTTTTTCATTACATTCACACATTTTGACACAAAGTAAAACAAATGACAAATAGCGGGAAACAAAATTTTACTAATTTGTTTTTTTTTTAACTTGTAGCCGGATATAAATAGTATAGCCAGAGAGGTTTTATTACAAGTTTATATGCGGAAATACTTTTTCTCCGACCTATTAATTAAATAGTTCATCGACGTATTATACTAAAAACATTTTTTTTATCTTCTCTAAAACATGTTGGAGTACTATTTACAATTTAACGTTGTTTGTACGAAGCTATAAATGTTTAACCATATAATTATAAAATTTAGAGACAGATCAAAAATGTCAAACATATTTTCCACCTACTCGTATAACGCTGCAACACGAGGTAATACCAAATATCACGGATATCGCAATTTCAGCGGCATCAGAACGGCACGAATTTTACGTATATTTGAAATAGTTTTTTTTTTTAATTTCATGCAGTTTTGTTACAAACAAATAAAAAATGAAAGTACTGCCCCAACCCAACAATTTCCGCCAACTAGAAAATAATCATGGCTCTAATTTTAGTAAGAGTGTGAACGCTTCATTATAAGATTGAACGAATAAGAATCGATTAAAAAGTCTGATAACAAGTTTTCCGCAAGCAGAAACCATAAGAAATCTACTTGTCGTAATTTTGTTTTATGTTCGATTAAAATTAAATATGTTACGAGAGCCACTCATACACGAGTGTCACGTAGCGTTGCCAGGTGTCCCGAATTTCATCGGGTTTATTATTATAAATTTACCCTATTACACTTACGTTATAGTCTTGAGCTACAGGAGACCGCGTAGTTAAGTGATCAAAGTACCTGACTTCTATAGTGCGGGTCCTAGGTTCGATTCCCAGCCGAGGCCAATATTTGAGCACAAACACAAATTGTTGGTTTTTCAAAGCTGGTTATGTTTTGATTTCCCCGTGTCTAGTAGCGCTAAAATATCTTTAGCGCTGTTGATAACTTCCGACAGTATTGGAAAATTGACACTGTGGCCGAAAATCGTCCAGGAGGACATCATAAGAGCAATAACTGCATAAACACCCCTGCAGACTAACTCAAGATAGGGTTATTGCATAGTTGTGTCAGTTGTAGCAAAAAGCGGGCAGGTAAGAAATAATAGTATTATTGTTTAGACAATATTTCGCTACGACCCATTCATAATTATCATCATCATCACCATTTCAGCCTATTTTAGTCCCCTGTTGAACATAGGCCTCCCCAATAAATTGCCACAAAACACGGTCCTGAGCCACCTGCATCCATCGACTTCCTGCAAAACCGTGCAGGTCGTCGCTCCATTTAGTGGGGAAGGTGGGGGGGCGCCCAACACTGCGTTTGCCGGCGACTGCGACTTTAGTTATCTTAATTTCTTTCAGCCGACAGTTAAAGAGACGCAATAGATTAATAGATTCTTTTGCCGCCGCCAGTAAGTAATCGCCTTGTAAAAGTCTACTGATGGACATAGGCCTGCCCCAAGTTGTGAAGATTTTTCGTAATAGCAACACTTTGCTGCTGAAAAAGCGTTCGAAGTACCAGCGCAGAATAACTGTTGCAGGTCAACGAGCGAGTTTTATCGCGGTCTAGGTGGCTCGTTGGTAAAGGACTCGTCAGAAATGTTTAATTTTTTTTTTTATTGGAGAAAGTGACGAGACGAGCAAAACGTTCACCTGATGGTAAGTGCAACGTCTGCCCATAACAGATGCTGTGTTACTCCGAATATTTCTGTGTAGCACCATACTGCGCCCGTCACCTTGAGACATTAGTTCTGAAGTCTCATATGCCCAGTGATTACGTTAGCTCTCAGTGCCCTTCATACCGAAACACAGTGCACATACATTTTAACTTATCATCTGCGTAGGATATATTATAATGCCGTAAATATAATTGCAAACAAGGAACACTCTTTCGCTTTACGTTTTCATATCCGATATATTGATTACGCGATAATATTTTGAGCAAAAGTCGACAGTGACAGGGTCACAATGAAAGGACTTACTTCAGTTTATGGTATTGCTTTAAAACTGACATAGCTATAAAACAAAAAAATTATAGTATAATCAAATATATGCAAATAAAAAATATGTAAATCTATATCCAAAGTAGGATTTCTGCCGTATAGTGGGTGCGTTTTTACAAACATAAATTTCACATCACAACACAAACTGACTCGAAATCAAATATTTTTTGCTCAACTATCGCAGAGTCTATGCAAAATACAATGGAATGAAGTGATGCGAAATGGAGACCCTATTTTTGACATCGAGGCATTTCGTCTTTATCTTCAAGGGTGATAACGTATCTACGTTCTACTTGAGGTAGGTAAGTACGTCAAAGTGCCAGTTATTTTGCCGTGAAGCAGTAGCATGCAAACATTACTGTGTTTCAGTCTGAAGAGTACTGATAGCTGGTGTTATTATTGGGCATTGAGATTTAAGAACTGATGTCTCAGGATGACAAGCGCAGTGTGGTGCTACATATAAATGTTATGGGTAATACAGCATTTGCTATGGACCAACGAATTTGTGGAAGACAGACGTTGCAATTACTACCCGATGAACAATTTACTTGTCTCATCACTTAATTAATTTCATCTCTCATCACATAATTTTAGCCTTAAAAGAGAGATGACGGTTAAAATTGGGAAAGATCTTGGTATCGAGATAAAAATAGTAAAAGCATGTCTAACGTTAAACCATAAGATGTGTAAATCCATAAGATGTCAACAACAAAGTTTTATAGCCTTTGCAAAATTACAGAGATTATAAAACTAAATAACTTAATTTGAATAATGAAGTTAGTAATGAAGAGTACTGAAGTACGTTATTGAACACACGATAAATGAAAAAGTGGGTCCATCTGACTCATAAGTATTCCAGTTGTGCCACATGAACTGAATCTACCTTTTTTACAGCCACTGCCTATTTCATAATTATTTGACCCTACCCTACCTATCTAGACGAATTCCTGCATATGTAACTTACCACCGGATAATTAGGTATAGATGCTGTAGCAATGCGAGTTAAGCTCATGGAGTCCTCTGTAAAGTCTGAGCTTAAACTCAGATTTTATTGACTTCTCCATAGATTTTTTGTGTGGGCCCACAAAAAAAAACTAAATCAGGAAGGCAACAAAAAAATTAAGTCATAGAAGCAGCAAGAAGAGGACTAAGGGATTTCGTAGTTACTTTAAAGCGGTGGTTATAAATTAGCTATAGTTGCGTGGACATTGTCTGATAGTTTTACATTATTACGTCAAGATGTGATGGTTTAATAAATTAATAAAAAATATATAATTTAGTTAATACTAGAATTAGGCATTACTTTGCGTAAATCCATTATAATGAAGGAAAGAAAGTTAATTTGTCAAGACCCAAAATTACAAAATTTAAAATGGTTTGTTTTAGTAAGTGATCACCACCGCCTATGAACAACCGCAACACCAGGGTAATCGCGGGTGCGTTGCCGGCCTTTGAGGAAGGAATAGGCTCTTTTCTTGAAGGTCCCTAAGTCGTATCGGTCCGGAAAAACCGCCGGCGGCAGCCGATTCCATAAAGTGGTAGTGCGTGGCAGAAAATTCCGCGAAAAACGCACTGTGGTGGAATGCCAACCATCCAGGTGGTGACGATGGAATTTTGTGTTCTGCCGCAAAGTGCGATGGTGAAAACCAGCGGCTGGAATTATTCCGAACAATTCCTCGGAACACTCCCCGTTGTAAATCCTGTAAAAAATGCAAAGAGATGCAACATCTCTTCGCAAGGCCAGTGTATCAAGCCGTCGGAAAGACCTGTCGTCGACGATTCGAGCCGCGCTTCGTTAATACGGTCAAAAGGAAGAGCTGGCATGGGTGCCCCCGCCCAAAGATTGAGAACAGTACTCCATGTGAGGCCGACCGCGCCTGTAAAATTTCAAGCGGCGACCGCATGAATATGTCCCGCTCTACGAGCCACGCCAACTTTTTAGATCCAATTTGGCCTTCCCTTTCAAGTGACCGCGAAACTGAACGTCATTCGATATGTCTACGCCAAGGATTCCGATACTGGCTGAGGCAACGATTTCTTTTAAGCGGTAAACGCGCAAACCGAAACTAAGTAAGTAATAAACATCATTTTAAGTTTTGCATACGGATCTTAGCAAATTACTTTTCTTACCTTCAACATATATAACAGATCATCCAGGAAATAAAAATAAGTAGGTAACCGACCTTGTCCATGAATTATGTGAATGTGAAAGCTTGTGACGCTCAAAAGCATTATTAGATGAGTTTATCCCAATCTATCATCCATTACACTTCTGATATAACTTTATTGTCACAGTTTATCGCGATACGGATTAGTGGAAATGACTATTGGGCGTATCAGTTCATTTTCACTGTCAGGAGCTTTATTACCTGTCAATCCATCGTTATATTGACACGAAATTGTAATATCGACAACACTTTAGTTGAAAAATTTAGTGGGCATTAAATCGTACAGTTGCTTTTAATGATTATGCGAATCATTCGAAGAGATTTTGAAGAAAAACGCAACGTAACGCTGTCTTCTTTTGTAAGGTAAATTATAACATTAAATTATATTTAAAATTTTGGTACAGTAAATTTAATAATAGTAGATTTTTTGTGCTCGGGCGTTTCTGCGCCATTCAAAGTGTGTTTCGTAAAAGTCGACAGAAGGGAATTTGAAAATCAGGAGATGGGCAGCAGCATCTTCCGGAAACATTTGAATAAATAAACGGCGGTTGCCAACCCGCTCACCAAGCGTGGCAACTATGACAAAATCCCTCCAAAATGAGAACTACAAACTTTTGTGGCTGTCTATGAGGGAGGCCTATGTTCATCAGTGGACTTGTCGTATTCTGAAACGACGAAAGTGAATAATTTATTGTTTATGTCAAATTTTCATAGTCTCAACACAATAAAAGTAGCCTATAAATGTTTTGGAAACTTACTGAACCCAAGAAGAGTCCGCCTTGTGGCTCTATTATAATAGATACTCATTATTTATCGGACATGCAGGTTTATTTTATACCGTTGTTACTCTTTAGCGTCGAGCATCTTAAAATTAAAAGATATTAAAATTTACACGTTAAATTGCATTTAATAGTTTTAGTGGCGTCGGTTCGTCAGAACGAACCCGTGTAAAATGAAATTAAATAAATAAATTAAATTCTCCGCATAATAATTCAGTATTTCATGTTTGCAAAATTAATAATAAAAAATAACGTTATGTTAAAGGAACACATCATGCAGTCGAGGTTGGTTGCGCTTGGTAGTTCAAATAATATTTGGTATAATAACAGTCATAAGTTTCGTGCTCATAGTCCATATGGCATATCGAGCGCCCAGCAGTAGGCCAAATCCTAAAAGCCATTGTGTGGTAAATGGTTGCAGAATCGTATGCAAAGAGATTTCATACTATAACAACCACGAAGAAGATATCATTAATACTGCAATGGTACATACTCTTTTATTATTATAAATATTATGTGAAACTTTTATCTTACGCTGCTTTTCAGTATCAATTATTTTCTTTTACTTTGCAGGAAGCTGAATCAAACTGTAAAAGAATATTTTTGATACTTAATAAACCAACGTTTGTAAATTCAACTATGCCTTTAAATTGGTTATCTAGTATGAGATCCAATATTGTTACCCTAAGCATTAATGGTGGAAACCTGAAACATATCCCTACACATGCATTTATGAGTCCGTTTGCTACTACCGTGAGAAGCCTATTTCTCGAAGAGATAACTTTAATGACATGGGTTCCAGAAACATTCATCGGACTCTCTAATCTTCAGGAACTTTTTATAAAGAATTCCAAACTAGTAAAAATTAATTATAGTGCACTGAGAACTATTGACGATACTTTGAAAACTTTAGATATAAAAGCTAATAATATTTGGAATCCTATTAACATAACTGGATCAGCAAATCCAGTAAAACTTACAACTGTAGACTTTTCAAATAACATTTTTCTTGATACTCTAAATGAAAATAGTTTTTTCGTACTGCAAAAATGCAAAATATTATATTTAAATTCTTGTAAGATTACTTCTCTGGGTAATGGTACATTTGATCACTTGAAAAATATCGAAGTTTTATTTCTTAATAATAATAATATTCACCAAATTCCAGTTGGTTTATTTAATGTGTTATTTGCACTTACTCACAAACCGAGAATAAATCTACAAGATAACCCTTGGGTTTGCAAATGCTCAACCGAAGACTTAAGAAATCTTCATAAAGAAGATCTATTAATAGTAGAACCTAAATGTCACTATCCTAAAGAAATAGAAGGATTAACATTTTCGGAATTTGAAAATTACTGCAATAATAATTCTCAAACGGAATTGATTATATCAGATGAAAGCTGGAGCGAGTACAGAAGCAATAAAACTTTAAACGTCAAGAGTAGATTAAACTGTAACGACCAACGTCTAACCGATAATGAATCCTTTGCTTTAATTTCACCATTTCATAACCACACGTGCCATGGTAATAGAATTCTGAATTATGATCTAGTACTGGTGGCAACTAAAACTGTTACAGATTTATTTTCAAGCAGTAGTAACTGGCTTAGGCCTATATTTTATTCAAAAAGTCAACCATATTCAGTTGTGGAATTAGCTCCCTTTGGACCAACCAGTTATGGGCTGCTTTGGTTTAGATCAACATGTCCTAAAGAAATATTTTGTGTTTCCAATTTACCGAAAGTTCTAAAAGTCTACAACGTAAATGAAAATGCACATTACACATTTTGTCGCATTAATAATGAAACCATTCTTAACGATGAATGTATAGCTTATGATTTATCAAATTCCGAGCGACCATTTCGCCGCTATTATTCTTTACTGCTATGCGTATTAACGGCTTTTGTATGCCTTTCATGTGGAGCTCTTTGTGTTTATGGCCTTATTCGTAAAAATCCAGGTCTTTTAAAAGGAAGCAAGAGAGTTTTATTTGTAAAACATAAACAAGTTCATGCTTTGGTTCTACCACCTAAAGTACCTTTGAGAAATGATCTACTTACTGACACGAGTTTGTCGAGTAGCAATAATAGAAACATCTTTATATTATCAACTCATCTTAATAATTTGCCTTCGAAATTTACGCGAATGAATTCCACAAAAAGTACCATTAGTAATCCTAGCTATATTTCAGCCATACAGCCTAGCGAGGATCAACTCGAACAATGGCGATCAAATCATGATTTTGATAAAGATTCTACAATATATTCACTGGATTCCAATATATCAACATTTTCATGGATATACGAAGATTCTCTATCTTATTTCCACCTTGATAGAAAAGAACCAATATATGATAATTTACATCAAACGTCTTAAAATATTTTTTATTAGATAGTTCTTGAATTTAGTCGTTTGGAGCATTATTGTTTAAATTATATGATTATATTTAATTAAGTCATTTGTTCTAGTATAGTAGTCGTAGACATACATCATGTGTAGTAGTCACAAAGCCCGAATAATACACGACACTGTCATATTGAACACAACATGATACCCTTATAGTTTCATGTTGTGTTCAAAATCCAGTACAGCTGTTTGAGACACGTTAAGCCAGGTTAAGGCAAACATTGTCCTAGCTATTGAACGCTTGCTCTATTTTTATTACGCTAGTTCAAAACCGCTATATGTTTAAAGTGAACAGTAAATCTATGCCATATAAATGTAATTTTCATACTTATAAATATATTTCCCAATTACATTATATTATCATTACTACATTATAAACGTAATAAAGTGTTTGATTTTATTTTAAATAAAAACTGTATTTGAAAACGTATGTGGTGTTTTTCTTCACCTTTTTCCTGATTAGTCTTATTTGGAATGAGCATTATATGAATATTATCGGAAAGTAATATTGATTGCTTATTTTGATGAGGTTATTAAGAAACGGTTGACGTGAAAGAAAAAGCGAGCGCTAACAATAGTTTGGAAACGAACTACATTGGTATTGGCAGTCTACATTTTTCCGGTGGTGCACCAACAATGCACTTGGCAGTGACACTGTCAGGTTTGACAGCTGTTATTTTATTCTTAGATCACTTACAATAATTAAGGATAGAAAGTTGCGTGTGTGGTCTATATAAAATAAGGCATTTGATAACTGATGTATTTAATGATTCCATTTTACTTTTATTTGTATATATTAGATGTGAAATATTTACTTAAGGAATTATGAAAGCAAACGGAAGGATAAATTATTGACACTAGTTAATACTGGGATCATTTTATTTGGTACAATAGTCGTTCTGTTACCAACTACTTTATAGTGTAGTAGTAATATTACGCATAATTATATGGTATTAACAGCTAACGATCGAAGTTGCAATAGTAGTTGGATTACGATTAAATGTCGCTTTTTCTTATAATCCAAACATAAAAAAAAGTAAGTTTAGCCATTGTCCATAAGCACGGCTCACTCTCTACTAGAGGGTAGGAGCTAAGATCGCCAGCGCTCAATGCGGGTTGGCGGACTTCAATATCTTCGAAATTTATCTCAACAGCGTTTCTCACGATTTTTATTCAGCCGACACGTGGTAAATCGCATAAATTGCAATTAACAGTTTAGTGTGGGCACCGGTATACGAGACCAGGTCACTGTCGCCGTTAGAATAAAGCGGCGCTAGCCCTGACCCACGGCTCCATAACCATAATTAACGGGTAATTAGTTTATTTGCAATAGAATCCCATTTACAGAATTTTCAATATAAATATAACGATACAATTTATCGACGTTCATGAATCTCTATAGGCTAACAATATAATATTACAATTACATAAATGACATATAACAATGTACTATAATATATATTGTTTTCCCATAATAATAAACTTTTAATCGGTAATTAAGCAATGTCCAAGATTTTTTATCAAACAAGGATTTTCTTTTTTTAAAAAAAAACGAAGTCACAAATCGGATTTCTTCTGTATAGTGGGTGCGTTTTACAGACATGCATTTCCCATGCACAACACAGCCAGATCCGAAAACCCAACAATTTCTGTTTTTCACAATTGTTGGCTCCGCCTAGGATTCGAACCCAGGACCCGCGACATAGAAGTCAGATACGCTAACCACTAGGTCACGTGGACGTCAAAGTAATCGGAATAAGCATATTTCATATTGAAATAAACAGTTCAGATAACCATCCATTTAATCAATAGTTTTTGTCAGACTATTGTATTCATATAATTCAATTTTAAACACGAACTGGGTTAAAATTGGCGTTAAAAACGTAAACTTAGATTTCTTCTATTAGCAAAAGGCTGTTACTAGTCCCTTGAGGTATCTTAATCAGATTGCAAAATTAAAAAATTAAGCAATATACGCTCATTCATGTTCAAAAATAACAGTGTAATTTTGCGTCACACCTCGTCTCTTGTTCTAAATGAGAAAAGTTATAATATTTCAAAGAAATGACATTTGAAACTTATCTGGCAGCTCTCAGTCACGTCGGTGTTTTACTATTGTTTGCGGGGTTTGCTATTTATTATTGAGACACAACTGCAACTAATCTAGCTGTTTAATAAATATTCCTTGTTAATAATTTAATATAAAATGGTTAATTAGGTAGTAAAATTTACTGTAGTTACGTGTATTTTAATTATCTGATAAAACGTGACTTACCGATCTTAACGAAGAGTCCTTTTAGTATACCCATTAGAACTCTAAGCATTTTATAGCTCGCCCTTAACTTACAACGCTCACGAATGTTTATTGAAATTGAATTTACTATAGATTTTAAGATTTTTTTCAACATATAAATTTACAATTTACTTGAATGGAAAATACAATGACACTTTTGCACATTGTTATTCAGTGTTAAGAAGACAAGCTTAAATATTTTATATCGCTGGCTTCATTGAATTATTGCTTTATTACTTAAGTGTGACTTCAGTTTTCTTTTAGCAGTGTGAAAGTGTTGGTGTATTTGACCTTATTCCCAGTCAAGGAAAGTTGTAGTTTTTTTTTGTTTTTTGTGTCCCATATTTTGTTTTTGGTTTGATAAGGTTTAGATTGATTTTGTTTCTGAATTTTAGGTATGTATTTAAAAAAGTAATGCCCTATAAATATAAGCATAAAATAGTCTGCCATGCTGCTCCATAACGGGTTGTCGAATGTGTATTGATCTTCATTGTTGACATCTTAAAGCAAGGGTCAAAACGAGTGGATTTAATGCCTTGTGACTTTTTCTGTGATAGTGAATAATATACGGTAGACAAAGATTTATACTTAAAAGTATAAATAAAATACTTTAAACAAAATACTTTTACAAATATATTTTGATGCTAAGGAACAAAAAGTAGATTTGACTCTATGTAAAAGGCTAAGACAGATTTTCAACTAAGCGGGTAGTCGCGGGCGACTGCCTTCGCAGCGACTGCATCTGCGACTGGTCGCCCGCGGCCGTATTCTACAGACATCGCATTTTTTAAAGATGGACTTCGAAGAAGCAACATGACTTTACTTATTATCAAAAAGAGAACAAAAACATATATTTGCGCACTACAATATGTTCAATCGCGCTACTAGTCGCGTGTTCTTTTGCGGTCGCAACGAATTCCGAGTCACCGCCGCATTAATGGATATTGTATGTGATTTATTAAAATAAACAGGAAGCCTATTGGTGGAAAATCGACCTTAGACTAACTACGGGCCGTTCACTTAACGAATTAAGTTAATAAATAAGATCCTCGTCTTGGCCCTCGACATGATATACGCCTTTGTCGCCCGCTACTCCTCAAGCTTTTCCACGGAGTTAAAGCGACAAAGTATTGCAAACATGATTTGATATAAATATCAGCTTTGAAATATTTAAAGCATAATTATTGTAGTACCATGTTTATACGTGATTATGTATGTTTTAGCGACAGCCGACATACCTACATAGTCCAGGATTTCAATTCAAAGCGAAATCAATGTATGAATAATTTTGAATAATTATGATATAATTTTGACTCCTCTTTGCACATCATTGCCTGACGGCAGAATAGCTGAGTTGAGTGAAATATCACCGAGTATATTACATCTTAAAATTTAATACAGGACATTCTTAATCTTTTGGTATTTGCCATTATCAAAAGAGCATTAATAAAAAGCTTATCTTCATCATGTCTAATTAACTTTTTGTCGGATTTAGATCAGATCTTATCAGAACACAGATGGCTACGATAAAACACTGGGAGCGTAGCGAATATGTCTCTGTCCACGTTAAGAAATAAATCCGCCTCTATCCCCTTTTTCCTCTCTTTAACCCTTGTCATTTGGAAACATTTTTATTGCGAATTACTTTAAAGTAAAAAAATAAGCTTTTCTATCCAATTAAATATTCAAAATCATTGGTCTTTGATCTTAACAATCATTAAGCTAATATTTCAACCATTATAAGTAAACCTACGTCACGACGAACAAAGTTCTTATATGAATAAACAACGCATTATACAAAAGAAGAAGTTCTGAAGTTATGAATATAATAAAGTTGTAGAATTTTAATGAATAGTAAAAAAAAATTAAGGAAACTGCAAAAATGTCTCACTGATCTGGCACTGGACATATGACTTTTCTCGATTTCTTTTGTCTATGAAAAAAATACAATAATTTAAAGTCACCAAACCGCACTGAAGAACATTATCGAACTATTTCTGGCTCCCATAGTCCCTCAATTTGACTATAATTTTAAGATTCATAACTATAAATTTAGGAAAATGTTAATAAGTATATCCTAAAAGCAATAATATGCAAAGCCGTCACTATACTGCTCGTGGGAACGCAATTGGGAGTAATAATTTTTTGACTCGTACCAAAACGGCGGCGACGTGATTGGAATCCGTCATGTCTCGTTTCACGCGGAGGCGAAAAGTGGGCTATGAGTGTGGTCTCTGTCTACCCCTTATATGGGAAAATGTGTGATTGTGTGATGTATATTAAAAGCTTTACATTTTCTCGCGACCTTCCCGTGAATAATAGGCTAAACTTAATGAATAATAGGCTAGCTAAACTAATTATTACACGAGAGAAAGAAGATCTTGAAATTATAGTTCTGAATTTGTTTCGGTGTTGGTAAAATATCGACTAAAATATTTTTGTTTTTTTGGCAACTAAGTACTAAAATAATATGGTTGTAATATGTTATGTTATATGTTGTAATATGTATTACTAACTATAAAGATTTTAACACCACGCAACATTTCGTAGAAACATTCAAAAATAAACTGTAATAAACATTATATATCATTTTAATAATTAATAAAAACTACAAGGAACAAAATTCAACTAGAGGAAAATGGAATAATCAGTTCCGGCCCGCTATCACACCTGCAAATCAATTAGCATTTTTCCCACAAGTCAAAAACTGTGGCATTAATCCAACGCTGAAGCAGTAATTGATTTGTTAGCAATAAATTAATGACGACAAACATGAAACAAGAATTAGTATTTCGGTCTGCTTGTTCCTATCACTCCGATTCGATGGCCGTGCGTAAATAATTAATAACTGACATATAAAAGAAGTTAAAAGCGATGCTGACGCCAAGGTGATTGTGTTGCAGCTTGAAATGTAGGAAAAATCTATCCCCAGGCGAAGCCGAGCCAACCTTTGTGTCAGTTGCAAACGCTTGCGGCTAGTTGTTTAGTTCAGTGAAAAAGAGGTGGTTCAGCTGCACAGATTCTCTTTTACAGTTATAAATATTATAAATATTTTACTTTTCAATATTGAGTTCAAACTATCAAAGCAATGGTGAGATAGCTATCTTTATTTATTAATATAAATTCAACACTAAAAGTGTAAATTAGTAAACCACAATGGATTTATCATTAAGTCTCATTTTTAATATTCGTATTGTTGTTACTAAATTCTTTTACAAGTGAAGTGAATGGCTCTTTACTTTGATTTTCAGGAGGATCTTGACAAAGAACAAATCAACAGCAAGTATCTTTTATGCTTCAAATAATTATGTTGTATATATTTATTATTCTAATTTATACCTGATCTTTTTTACATTATAATTTTACGTCAAAAGATTACATTTTACATTATAATTATACGTAAGAAGAAAACCGTAAAATTTAAAGTTCGTTGCTAATATGGAACTGGATCAATAAAGTTGCCACCTATATACATTTTTTAAGGAAACGTCTAAAATGATAAGATTCACAATATGACTCATCCTTTTCGTAAAAATAAAAGTAAAGCAAATAAATCCTTATATCCCCCAATACAAAATTAATGAGGAAAGTCTGCTGAAATTGAGCAGTAGCTTGTAGCATTGTATTTTACCAGGCTGAAATTTCACTAATGGCTATGATAATAATGAGTAAAGTTTCAGTTAGTCGGTTCTATATTTTTTAGAAACGTTTTAGTGTCTTTTATATTTAAACATTTTGAATTCATTTGTATCTCTTTCAATATTTTTGTATTTTTCTAGTCCTTAAGAAAGCTTTCGAAGCATTTGACCATGAAAAGAAAGGCTGCATTGGCACTGTGATGGTTGGTACAATCTTAGGCATGTTGGGTCATACAGTCACCGATGAGTCCTTGCAAGAGATCATCAACGAGGTAGACGTTGACGGTTAGTTTTATTTTGATTTTTCTAGAACTAATATCTGGGTATAACTCTGGGCTGAGGCGAATACCTGTAGGTTTTATGTCCGCCCTTTGTCAATTTGTATACGGTTAAGCAAAAAATTCTAGAAGATGTATATATATATAATAATGGATTTTTTACTTTGATTTAAAATACTAAATAGCTAAAACTCGTTTTTAGTGTTATTAATATATATCTACAAAGGTCCATAGTAGCTTTTATCTCGATAGCACACTTAAAGTTGATTTTTAAACATCTTGTCTTCTTTAAAGTTTAATTTAGCCTTTGATTATGCCTCTACGCCTTTGTTGATAAACTTCGTTTCGTTTTTCCAAATAAAAACAAATAATCATAATTCATTATTTTTATTATACATTCTAATAATATTTTCTACGTTTTATCTTTTACTGTGATAAATTTTCAGGATCTGGTGAATTGGAATTTGAAGAATTTGTGACGTTAGCATCAAGATTTATGGTAGAAGAAGACGCTGAAGCAATGCAACAGGAACTTAAGGAAGCATTCCGGTTATATGACAAAGAAGGTAATCGGGAGGGAGGATTGGGTTCTACGATACAGCTGGTTTAATACCCATAAGATACAAAACTTTCTATATTATTATAAAAACGAGTCTGAGTGTTATAATGTATAATTAATATATGTAAGCCGCTTCCACAAAAACCAACCGAAACTGAAAGAAGTGACTAGTAAAACAGGGCTTATTGTAAGAAGACCTGTAAATTACACACGCAGCAACATTGTACTGACCTCTTTATTATTTGGCATTTCTTTTTGAAGTATTTTCATCACAGAAGTTCAGTTCTTTCTGTGTTGTTCCAGTTGTTGCGAAGGTGTTAATTTCACCGGGATGCTAAATGTGTAATTATGATCTTCCATGACATGCTCAATAAACGCTAGTCGGTCCCAAATTTAAATTTACTAATATTAGAACGTTACGCAAACAGCTTTAAAACCTTTTACCGGTAAAAGACTCTTGGCCTTCAACGGATTACGAAATAAACATCTCAAATATGTTACACTTGAAATACTAAGGCCAGTGCCAGAAACTATTGCCTAAGGTATAAAGCGTTTGGCGTGATCGCAAATTATCATATATCGAGTAAAACGATTCCAACAAACTCTTCCGACTTGGGAGAGTTCCATATATTGGAGTGGACTATTTACAAACTAATATGATTATAATTAAGGTTTAAAAATTATCATTAAAACATATACTTCTTTTATCAAAAGCCAAATTAAATTTTGTTTTTAGTTGGTATTCATGATTTTCTCTACTATGAAAAATGTAATAAAGATCTACTATGGGACTTAAAAGTATAAATTGTTTGTTATTATTTTAGGTAACGGATACATAACAACGAAAGTCTTAAGAGAAATCTTAAGAGAATTAGATGATAAAATCAGTGCTGAGGAATTGGACATGATGATTGAAGAAATTGATTCGGATGGCTCCGGTACCGTCGACTTTGACGGTACGTATGACAAACATGACAAATATAACTAAACTACAAAACTAAACGTTTTGTTGTTATGAATATGTTTTATATTTAATCCATTTATTGTTAGTTACTCACGGTTTAAAAAATAAAAACTCTCTCGTACTAACCTACCAGCTCCCATTATTACGCTTTTGCTACGAGATCGGCAAGTAGCTTTGGACGTAGTGTTAGAATCATAGTATCCGGGTAGTCAATTATATACAAAAGTCCCTGATTTATTAGTACTAGATGTCTGACATATTTTGTTAAAGTTTGTACATTATTGCGGTTTCAGTAATTATTTTAAATACTCTGTGCAACTGTTTGATCACAGACTATTACATGTTTGACATTGGCAGTATGAATATAAATAAACAACCGACTAACATTGTCAATATGAACATAAATAATTAATGCTTTATTATATTGTTTATGTATTAATATAGGCGCAGATATTGACTGTTTAAATCGTTCAGTGACGCTAACTGCTGACACGTGAACAATGTCATGTAGTGCTATATGTTGTTAATCGTCATCGTAATTGTTTCAGCCTATCACAAGTCCACTGCTGAACATAAGCCTCCCCCATAGATAGGCACAAAAGTTTGTAGCTCTCATTTTGAAGGTATTTTGCCATAGTTGCCACGCTTGGCAGGCGGGTTGGCAACCGCAGTTTATATATTCAGAAGTCCCAGGATGATGCTGCTGCCCATCTCCTGCTGTGTGTTGTTAAGTAGCAACAAATAAAAATTTAAATATGTAGGTTATAAACATAAAAAAATAATTACTTGTGTGAAAACGAAACCTATCTAGATAAACTTAAAAAGTAAAACATTCATCCAAATCGTAAAGGAAGTTTTCGAAAAACGAAAAAGACATGCTATCTTAAAGTGAAAGATTACGGTTCTTCAAACATAATGAAACTGAAGCTAATGTAGGTTCAGTTGAATATAATCCGTAAATGTTTTTGATTCCATCTAAATATTGTCAAAGTATAAAAATTCCGAGTTGCTCCAAATAAATTTTAAAAATAACTTCAGCTCTTTACATAAAAATCTTGCTTTATTGGTTCGCTTGAAACAGTATATTTCCACTTTTGAAAGTGGGACTATTTTAAATCACTGTAAGTGAATTAAGTAAAAACATAATGGCAAAGGATAGTTCCCACCCATAGTGAAACAGCGATGCCAATTATTTTTCGATTCCCTGCAACCTTCATTATTAGAAACTTCCGTCTTACATGCCACCCGCGATATCGGAGATATGCTTTTTTATAAATAAAACAAAAACCGAAAAAATTAAGATACGGTGTAAAAGATACGGGGATATAGTCACGATAAACCCATAATCGAAAACTTAACAATATTTATAAAAATATAGGCGCTAGCTAGGAACCCCGAACCCAGAATTCTCCTGTAGCAAGTTGTAATTCTCCAGCTTAATCTCCGTCAATTATACTCTGTAGGTAAATATCTGATGAACTGATTTTGTATTATAAAGTAATCAAACTTTGTTAAATAGTAACTTATAATGCAGAAACCACAACATGCCGATGTTGTTTGTATAAAATTTCTATAAATTGCCATGTATTATTTGCAGAATTTATGGAAGTGATGACCGGAGGAGATGACTAAGAACAAAGAGGAGTGGAAAAATATTGTAACATCCGCAAGAAATTACGTTCCCACATTTACATTAACATTTGATTAAATATTTATATTTACAATTAATGTATTTTTCTTAATACATTAACAAGTTTACTGAAATCATACATGCTATTTAAATAAGTAACAAAGCTACGAAATAAAACATTTGCTTAAGAGATGAATAAAGGCAAAAAAAAAACAACTAATATCGCATCGAAGCCTTCACAACATTACTCATACTAAAATGAGATAAATTTCGAACTTGTGGTGCTTCAGAAAATATGGCACTTGCTTTGTCCGTAAAACTTTACTATAATACTTTCTTCTTCTTCTTCATGACCCACTGCTGTGAAGCAGTAGTGTGCAAATCCAATCTGAGAGGGCACAGAGAGTTAGTGTAATTAATGAGCATATGAGGCTTAAGAGCTGACGTAGCAGAATGCTTTCGCAGAGTTTGACACCACTCAGAAATGTTCACGGTGACACAGAAGTTGTTCTGGGCAGACTTTGCACTCTCGTCACTTTCTCCTTTAAAAAAACGTTCGGCAGACGCATTGACGTCTCGGACGGTTCGGTTGGTGCAGTGGCTAAGCCCTTGGCTTCTGCACCTCGGGTCGCGGGTTCGATTCCCGCACGGCAAATATTACACGCAAATATTTGTATGGCCTACAGATAGTTGTTCCGGGTCTGTGTGTTTGTGCATGTAGAATTTATGTCTGTAAAACGCTCCCACGACGCAAGAGAAACCCTACAGTGGGGCACAGTTTAAAAAAAAAAACAAAATAAATGATGATCGCTGTACCAAACAAAGCTATCCGTGAGCGGCTGTGTTTACGTTCTGGTATTTTCGATATAGTAATACTTCATGTCGGAAAAAACTACACTTTACTATGAAGTAACTCTGTGTTTTGTGACTCATTTTACTTCAACCTAGGAATTCTGCGGTAAAAATTAGTAATCACCATTACCGTCACTGTCAGCATGTTAACTTTCCCCTACAGGACATGGGTAATTCAAGTTGGCATTGACGTAAAAGAAAAATTAATATAACGTCACCATTTTTTTTTTATTTCACATAGTGAAAATAATTCACTACATTTTATTGACAAGCACGAGTATAAAAACTCTGCAAATACAGACGTAAGGAACAGTTGGAACGTTTAGAAATAGATCGCTGCTCCATCTACAAGACTTTTGATACTATTCACAGATGTTCTTTTTCCACGTTACGCGGTGAAGAAAGTATAATGAACTCGCAGGCAAACGATAAATATTAGAAACGCAACGATGCAACGCGCCCTTCGTGTGGTACTTAAATCAAAGAAATTAATAAGATTTACTATGAGTTGACTGCACAATTTATTCCCACTGGCTTCACGTTCTTTTATTATTATTTCTTTTGCAAAAATATTATATATTTACATGACAGCATACGTGGCTTTAACCCGGTTTAAACTAAGAACGAAGCATGACTAGAGCTTTTTGATATGGAACTGTGGAGAACGCGTTACTACACGTACAAGTATTTTGTTTTAAAATTTAACTTTTAGCTAAAATTTACTTAAACGCCTTTGACATACTTGTGTATAACAAACTCTTGTTACTTTGTTTAATCCCGGGCTCCGACTCTACTAAAATTGTTAGTTGAAATTTTAAGTACTCGTATTAATATACCACCATACCAAATTTTAAGTTTTATTTTACCACGTATTCAGACGGTAAAGAAAACATTCTGCAGTAGCCAGTAAGTTTTCATATAAAAAAATAATGAAATTTAACGAAATGTATTTATTATTTGACGTGATAAATTAATATTTTCCTTTTTAATACAATTTACATCTTAATAAGGTTCCTCTTTCTTGAACAAGAAACAGACAAAAAAACTCCACAGTTTTAGTCATAATTTGAATATTACACATTAATAAAAATATTATGTTTCGACCACAAGTGAAGTCCGTCACCCCACGATAGATCAGTGTTGCGGATCTCTTCCATCTTTAAAAGCTTTTCAACAATCGGACAGCAGAGGGACATTCAAAAACTATTACTTTAGTTTATTCACAAATCTCGACGATACGTTCTCGACCCAAGAGACTGCAAGGCGACTTTATCCTTTTTGTATAACTATTGATTGTCACTTGCAGACCCTGTCTGAGAAACGTTTGCTCCATGAGGTTTTGAGCACAATTTTTCTGTAGTTATTCTTTCTCACAACTATTCTCATGAATAGAAACAAGTTTTCCTATCTTTAATAAATCTTATTCCCCAGGGAATCTTAGCCAAGGATGAAACGACAAGGTGCAAGTAACGACAACATACTCAATCAAAAATACTAGAAAGACACTTAGAGAATATACTACTCAAATAGGGGTTGTTGGACTTTACTTCCCTATGATATTTTGACCGGAGTCGTAGAAGTTGTATTTAAAGTTGAAAGTTATATCAACTTTACTACTTCTATTCTCATTGAATATACGAATCTTACATTTCATATCATGCCTCTTCACCTATCTTGTGAGTCAAGAGAAATCATCAGGGTAAGATTTTGTTTTTTTCTTTATGTTTAAATAGAAACGCAGCTTTCTTTTATAATTCAGGAGCTTCCGTTCCAGGAACAAAATATTGTAAAATACTCGTTTGGCACAAATGGTAAAGAGAAAAGCCCTGGCCTTGTCTTGTGAGCACCATGATAGAGATAGCGGTTATTCACTGACATAAGGATGAAGACTCTATTTATTTTTCTATCCGGCAAAACCGAGACGAAAAATACCAATCAGACTATACCGGAAAGAAGATAAAATCATCACCACCATGATCATTATCATTATTTCAGCCCATCACAAGCTGAACGTTGACCCTCCTTCATAGAAATATCCCATAGATATAAAAATATAGTTTACAATAAGAATCACTGGACACCATCACATTGTTCAAAGAACTATACTTGTATAACACAAGCAAGTCTTACAGGCACACTAGATATCTCAGTTAGAGGCATGGCTCCCAAACATACAACGCTTGCTCTTGACCGATCCCAACGTTTCATTATAAGATAAATAATTTAAGAATAATACTCCTTATTAGTATTACGATCCTCTTGTTACATGTGTCGCCTTTATAATGATATAACTTTGAGCAATCAGTAAAGTCTTAGATGTTTTTGATTGTCGATACGCCGCCTTTAGGAAGAATGACAAAAATTTTCTAATAATAAATTTAAGAATGTAGTTAAATAGTTATTATTTTACTATGTTTTTTCACGCGATGTCTATCATGTTGTGCATCCACGTTTTGATTCCAATCTCACGGCTTTCGCTTCCCGTTTAGATTATAAGTTATAGTCATGTAACGATTGTAAGCTTTAGTGTTTGACACTGACATAAATCCCGACAGAGAAGATGCCAAATAAATTATAACAAACAAGTGGCAAACGTCGCTCCTTTTAGGAGTCACGTAATGTCATAGAAAAATTATATTTTATGAAGTGCAGTGCGACAGTTACACAAGTAGTATTCTTACTTATGTACTAACTAACAAAGATGTGACAAACATACGTGATAAATGTAGCACGATCAAGGAACATTTTATTCTTAAATTATTAACTGAATATCCCAAAAAAAAATATCTGAGGTGTACGATATTATACAATATAATAAATTATGAAATATGTCATTGCTTAGTTAACACAGTCTGAGCTAGTGAAAATAATTAACAGTAAATAGCTAATTATTAGACAAAGAAAGTAAAGTGACCTATATGAGTCTCAATACTGCATTTTCGTGGCGGTCCGCGACACTGCTCCAAGTTGTTGGACTTCACATATATACGATCTTTACCGTAGCAGCGCGTGGTAAATAAAAGCTTTTGAAGTTAACAATTTTAATGGTGCTGACACTAGAGATTTAAAGGTTGAAATTTAAAGTTGTTCATGGTTGTATAAAGAAATTATCTTTAATTAAATGAAAGAGAAAAGAACAAAGACAATTCCAGTACATTCTTTAATAACTTACTAGACTTATTATAAAACAACTCCTTTTCATCATTTATGTATTATAAAAAACATTAATAAAGACTATAATTTTAAATGCATAGCAGAGCCGAGCTGCTGTACTTTATACCAAGTAACTATGTATACTATACTAGCTAGAACAAATAGGTAGGTATATAAGCCATGTACCGGCGGTCAAATAACCATCTTCGAAAAATTCAGATTAAAAACTATATTCAGATTAAAAACTAAATTCAGATTAAAAAAATATACAGACCGGGGACGGGTAGAAGCGTCTAAGGTGCGAAGGCGTACAGAGATTACCAATTCATATGCCGAATCTAGTTGTCATTTCAGTCTATCACAAGTCCACTGCTGAACATAGGCCTCCCCCATAGATAGCTACAAAAGTTTGTAGGTCTCATATTGGAGGGATTTTGCCATACTTGCCACGCTTGGCAAGCGCGTTGGCAACCGCAGTTTATTTATTCAGATGTTCCAGGAAGATGCTGCTGCCCATCCTGGGATGGGGTGGTAGATTCTCCTAGGCCGCTACCACACGACGAACTAAGAGAATCTACCACCCCATCTCATCCCGTGGGTGTCGTAAAAGTCGACAGAGGGAAATTAAAACCAGGAGATGGGCAGCACCGAGTGTGGTAACTACAACAAATTCTCCCTTCTTGGGAAAGTGGAGTATCAAGAACCGCAGGAGAAGGTTGTTGTATCATTTAAATAGATTTAAAAAAACTTAAACTAGGGTGGTGCCACTCAGAAATGTTTTGGCTTGACACAGCATCTGTTATAGGCAGACGTTGAACTTATCATCAGGTGAACGTCTCGTCACTTTATCCAAAAAAAAAACCTTCCTTTCGAACGATTCCTACATAATAATCCTTCCACCAGTGGAGAATATCAATTTAAAGTAGCAACGTAACGCTTTTGTGTTTCGCTTGTTGCTAACAGGAAGCGGACATCTAATTACTGGCAATTAGGCATAGTAAAGGAAAGAAAGTTAATTTGCTAAGATACTTATGGACAGAACTTTCTCTCCTTTACTATAATGGATTTCCGCAAAGTAACGCCTGATTCTATTAACAAAATTAGGCATAGATCTTCGTCTTAGGGATGGCAACGCAACCCACATCTCATTTTTTCTTTATTGAAAATAGTTGTAAGTGCTAACTAAAAAATATTTAATTGTTAAAGTGTGTGTGTTATGTTAAATATGTTATTGTATTAAGCAAGAGCCATAGTAACTCAGGGATTGGGCGCTCGCCTTAAATTTTTTGGTACGCGAGTGACCTTCGTTCGATAGCCGGCACAACTAAAATTGTTAACTGCAATTTTAAGTGCTGATTTAACACTTTCGCGATAGTAAAAGAAAACAGTGTAAAGGCAGTCAACCTTTAATGGAACGGCGTGGCGGTCTGTTCCCGTCTCCAATACTCTCTAAGAAATGAGAGGAAGCCTGTGCTCAGCCATTAGACATTTATAAGCATGCTTTACAGAAACTTTACGGGATGTTCAATAACAGAACATTGATCTAACAATATCGCTCACGTAAATATATTTAAAAGTATGTATTAAATTGAATAAAAGAAGAGATAGTACTTCAAGTTTATTATTATTTATTCAAACGTGGACACCGAGCACGTTTACTAATAGCGAAAAAATGTCGTCGTAAAACATGGGTTCAACCTTAAAAATGATCCGGGGTAACAGCTTTGTACTCTGATCCACCGTAAATGTGTTTACGATGCCCTATATCAGGTTCATAACTGTAAGTTAATGCATTCAGATGTCAAGAGCAAACACATTTTCGAACCTAGCACTTTTTTGTTCAATGTGGTGGGGGAAGAGTTGTGTAAGTATAGACGGTAGTTTAATGATAATTTTATACATTACTTTTCTTTAATTTTTACGTCTTATTTCGGAATATTTTAAGTATTATCTAATTTTCTATCTAATTTAATTTTGGTGTTCTGGAAACGAAACCTTGATAAGTTATCCTGGAGTCTAAAGAGAGCCGATAGGTGGCCGGTTGAGTAGAATACCACCTACCTCTTTCTTACCGAGGTGTCGTAAGTTACGACTAAGGAAGGTATTGTATTTATTACTGCAGAATAATACCATAATATGCAATGTTGTCACTATATTGCTCGTAGGACGCAATGGAAAATAATATTTTTTTTGACTAACGGCAACGTGGTTAGCGCCCGTCACATATATGCCTATCCCTTTTATGGGAAAAGACTCGACTCAATAAAATAGTCAGTAACTAATTCATGGAGCAAAATGTAGGTTTTTACAACAAAATCGCAGAAAGTTCACTAAGTCTTCGTACAGATAGGTTCAAAAAGTTTATTAAACAAAGACTTTATAAATAGGGCTATTATAATGATTTCTTATATTTACCCGAATAAAACTATTTTTTACGGATTTTATCGCGTTTTATTTGAACTATTTCTAACCCGACGTTTCAAGTGCTTTACAGCACCCATGGTCACGGGAGGACTGAGGTGACAGATATCCTGATATCATAGTTAACCCGGGGTACCTTCAGCTTTTAATTATTATTTTTGGTCCGATCTATTCAGAAAGAGCTTACTGTGTCTTGAAGTCTTGCAGTGGTATGCTTGGTTTTTGATTTAATTTTATTAATTATTTAATCATTATATTGTTTTGGTGAAACGTGGATTGTGGCAGTCATCTGTTTTTGCAGTGAGTGCCCCGTCTCTGACTACCCCTTTTGGGATACAGTCGTGATCTTATGTATGTATGTAATTATTGGATCCCAAGCCGGTGGTAATACCCAGCCATCTCCTCTATTGAAATTAGTATGTTTTTTAATTTTAATATTCAATTTTAATTCCTCGCGAATCTTTGGTAGGAATCTGTGATATTTTGCAAGAATTTGTGGTTTATTAAATCTGATGTAATGATTGAGATGATCCAGAACATGGCCACAGACAGGTCTAGGAAGTCTGCAGTATTAAAAGCTGAAGGTTCCCTGGGTTTACTATGACATCAGGATATCTGCCACCGCAGTCCTCCTGTGACCATGTAAAACGTCGGGTTAGAAATAGTTCAAAATTAAACGCGGTATAAGCCGTAAAAATTAGTTTTTTTAAGGGTTATTATGATATAAAATAATATACGGAGGATAATAACTCCTAGGAACTTCGCTTCTTCTACTTTCATTAGTGTTTTCATACAGGCTTGCTGGTTGCGGGTACTTTTGACGTGGCCTTTCCTTCGACGACAACGACTTCGATCTGATCGCGATACGTTCATCTACGTCGACACTTACCGGCTTGCATTCACACTCGTCTCGTAAACCTGTTTCGTCGATTTTCTTTCATCCATCCTCTCTACGTGTCCAACCCATCTTAGCATTTCTTTCTCTACCGTTGTCACATCTTCTACCATACCGCAACATTCCCTTATTACGCTGTTCCTCACTTTTTCCATCAATGTCACTCCAGCTATACTTCTCAAAATTTCTACAGCATCAATATTATTTTCATGCTTATTCTGGCAGACCCAACATTCATTACCGTACATAAGACCAGTACTCTTCTATGTACAGCCAGTCGTGAATTTTTAGATACGTTCTGGCTACACATAAAGGTATGCATTGCCCCATATACTTGATTTCCTGACAACATTCTTCTTCTCTCTATCACTGTCGTACTTTCCGTCTCCCGTTAATTTTGAACCCTAGCAAACAAACTCTCTCACTTATTCCACTGTTTCTCCTTCAATCAGAACTCTGCAATCCATCATACGAGTACGTTATTCTCTTTCAAAAACCATTAATTTCGTCTTATCTACATTATTTTTTTATATCTGCTTTGCAGAGCATCATGCATAATATTAACCATCGCCTGAAACTCCTTTTCCAATGAAACCAGTATAATCGATCATCGGCAAATAGGAAACATTTGATGGTCAGATCATTAATTCTTAATCCACTGAGCGCACTACTAATAACTATTTATTATATAACATCATCATTTCAGACTATCACTAGTCCTATTTATTCAGATGTTCCAGGAAGATGCTGCTGCCCATCTCCTGGTAGTTTAATTAATAAATTGTGCTATTTATTAAAAATGTTCTCTAAAAAAGACGATATGTCTATCCATACAGAGGAACCTCTTAAATAAACAATGTAAGTTAGTGAAAAAATAACATTTAACGAAAGAAATTTGTATTTCTTACGTCGGATAATAAATACATTTCATTCGGCGACGGCCAGCAATCAGCATCTGACTCTTGGCCATAGTGTACCGGCTAACCATGTTGCGGTTCCCCCGAGTATACCAACGAGGCCTAGCTACCGATAAAGTAAAGAGGACATTACGCGACCATGTCGAAAACTATCACCCTATCGCAACTCAAGGCGAGACTAGCGACTGCCTATTATTGTCTCACTGCTGGACACGAACCAGATTTTTTTTGAGAGAGTTATCTAGATGGAGAGAATTCGTCACGCCACTCCAGTATATATGTGGATTGCATATGCCCAAACATTTTTATATTTCACAGATTTACAAATTTATTTTAGGAAGACTTCATAATCGAATGCTAGATGTTGCAGAATTTCAAATTTTTCTGAATAAATTTAGTGGGACCAGTCCCGGGATTTAACTTGCACTGTGCTACATTAATACACTATAAACACTTATAAATAAGTTCAAAATGAAGACAATATTTTGAATTTTTATTCAAAAAAAAAATTATCTTCGCGAGCATATGATTTGATCGGCTTTGATTTCAATCAACTACACTATACAAAGCACGCAATCAACAAGCAAGCTGCAATCAAGACTCCGTTGATCTTATAAAATTCAGACTGAACTGCTTTCAATCCTTTTACGTTCTTGCTCTAAGCTAGTAGATTTATATAGTAAAAGTATTTTGTTAATAATGAAATAATGATTGGTATATACAATAAAATAAATATAATCCTTAATAAGGTCACTGGCTTAAACGGCGGTCACGACTTCTTTTATTGGATACTTTATTTTTTAAATTACATATGTGTTGTTTGTGTGTGGGAGTGTGTGTGTTGTATGTGAGAGGGTGTGCGTGATTGTGTGAGTGTGTGTGTATGTGTGTTGTGTGCTAGTTCGTGCGTGCGTGCGCGAGTACGAGCAAATATATTTATGATTTCATATAGTATTTGATTTTATTTCATATCGTTTGACCTTGATGACATACCAGGAAAAAAATATTTTTAAGATATATAAATATTTATAAGAGATATAAAAAATTAAGCATTTTACTGTACGGACAGCCTTTATTCGTGCAAAATAATATCATAATATGCAAATGCTTTCACTATACTGCTCGTGGGAACGCAATGGGCAGTAAGATTTTTTTCAAATTCCTCTAGTACGCACATGATGGAAAGGTATTAACGGTTAAAGCTCTTCTAACAATTCGTTTGGTGCACTTGGCGGGCGTCAGTTAGCCTTTATTTTAATGTTATTTTGGTACTGGCAAGTATTTATAGTTTAGCAAATAAATTCCTATGAGACGGAAGTGCATAGAGTAGCGGCGTATTAGTAGATTAAACAACGTCTTGCGTCGTTAACTTTTGGATGGGTAACTGTTTTAGTAGTTGGTTTTTTTTTATATCGCTACTCTTTTTTTAAAGGCACGTTACAGCGTTGCTCTTGGCTACGTTTGTTAGATAATACATACTTACATACACATTTACATTTAATCACGCCTTTTACCATAAAAGGGGTAGGCAGAGACCACACCGTGATCCACCTTTCGCCCCCGCAGGAAACGCGACTGCAAACAAATGGTGGAGTACCTAGCAATCGGCACGGCAACCACTAGCTTGGAGGATAGAAAAGGAAAAGAGTAAGGTAGTAAATGAACTTGGGGGAGGGAATGGGAAGTTGGGAAAGGAACTATAAGGTGAAGGATACTACTATCTCGAAAGGAGCAGGAGGATACAGCAGTAGCTCGGGAGGTCGAGGTCGCATACCTGGTACTCTACCGTATTTGTCGGACAGGGCAATTTGGTCAAGTGTCCCTATTTATTTTCATGGGGAAATGCCTAACGCATACCCGTCCTCGCGGGGGCGAGGACGGATTATGTCGGACTCGCGCCGACTAAAACCTCATGGTGGTCCGCCTTCGCCGCATGTTGGCAGGGCCATGGGAACGCTCGTGCACACATTCGCGACCCCTGTCCCTCTTTGTGTGCGCAACGAAATCCCCTCCCCCCTCCGAGTCTGCCATGCGGAGGTCACGGGGCCAGGAAACTTGCACTCGAAAGCACCAGTCTTCTAGGCCCCGGCAGCGGTTCTAGTGTGTGGCTCCGCCGTCGAGCACATTTCGGCCGCGGAGGATAGGGAGAGAGGCAACGCTACACCTGCACTCCTCTCCCCCCATGGCCCCACCACCGCCGCATCTACGGTGCGACCCCGCCAAAGTCGTGGGGGACAGGGAGAGATGCAAATCAACACCTACACTCCTGCGGCGTGCAGCGTTCTGGTCCCCCCAGACGTACCTCGTTTGCATCCAGAGTACGCTTGCGCAGCCCACTCGGACCGACCGCCTCGGACCAGCCTGGTGCCACAGGCCTCCCGGATTCCTCTTAGCTTCACAGTGGGTGACCAACCCACGGTTAGTAGGTGGTTTTCGGGTCTGGTTGCGCTGTAATTGTCTCTTGTGGCTCTGACATTGCATTGCATATTGCGGGCGAGGGTAGGTTGGGACTAGTAAGTGTCCCTGTGTTTGAACGCACACTTATGGGAACATATCGCGTGCACAGTTGATAATGTCTGACAGTATTCGGTTGTTGTCGCCTTGATCGAAAATCGGCAAACAGGACAACAATGACAAGTTTAGTTTTAATTTCACTTCCAATTTAGTTTCCTTAAATATGTTCAATATGTTCCTTAAATATGTATGTTCTGCAATGCTATTTTCCCTATTGTTTTTTTTACAGAATAGGGGGCAACGAGCTGGTGGCTCACGTGATGTTAAGTGATCACCGCCGCCCATGAACACCTTTAATACCAGGAATAGCAGATGCGTTGCCGGCCTTTGAGAAAGGAAGTTTTTATTGTTATCTATTATTAACCCAAATAAACTCGACCTTGTTTTTAACATTGGCGACATGGCACGATATGCCTTGCGTTAATCGTCGTCGCAGTCCAGAGATCGTATCGAATGTAAGAATAATTGGTAGAATCAATCATCACAGTAATTTATTTAAAGTCGTTGTAACAATGTCTTTTTTTTATAAATTAATTTATTAGACAGTTGTACGATTTGCTCTTTGATATACAATGGCGATTTAAAAGTAACGTTTTGAATCGAATTTTCGTGCTTTTACGGTCAGATTACTCGCCCATTAAATTGTGGATCCTAAATTTCGTTCCCCCACTCACTCTCACGCATTTCAGCTTGTCACAAGTTCACTGCTGAACACAGGCTTTCTCCATAGATTGGGGGGATTTTGCCATAGTTGCCACACTTGGCAGGCGAGTTGGCAACCGCAATTTATTTATTTAGCTGTTCCAGGAAGATGCTGCTGCCCATCTCCTGGCTATCATTTTCCCTGTGTCGACTTTTACGATGCCCACGGGATGAGATGAGGTGGTAGATTCTTTTAGGCTGCCACCACACGGCAAATCATTCAATCCCAGCTAAAACTAATATTTGTACAAGACATAATTTATTTTTGAAAAAAAAGAGTTTTGAAAGGTTAAACGGAACGGAAAGAAACAGGGATAATCGATTTCTTGGTTTCTCCGCCCACTTTAACCGTTTCACTGCATCTTTAACGTCCCGCGATGTTTATGCGATCACTGAAACATTTATTTTGTTCGAGTATTCACGTTCATGACGTATGGAATGTGTGGAACAGTTCTTTTGTGGGGGAATTTACAACGCGATATTATTTTGATACAAGGCGTTTTGTCCTATAGGTTATCAGTGAGCTATGGGAAATTGTTTTTTTTTTCTCTTACATATATTCCTACTTACATTATCTCTGATTCACCAGCAATCGATTTCTCATATTTGTCTTTTATGCTGATATTAACACGATGTTTTTTTTTGTTGATTGCACCTCAAGCACAAGCCCGAAATTATTCAAAGAATGGTGAAGTGTTTTTATATCTTATTCCTGTCTTTTCCTCAATAAAATAATTTTGTCTATAGAGAAAGTTTATTTAATTCTACTTCGCCTTCGTTTTAATCTAGATGTAGCTATTTTGAATACTCATCAAATATATAACGATAAAGTTAACCAAGTTGTCACTCGACATACACCTACACAAAATAAAGCTTATCTTATCTTCGGAACGTACTCGTATATATATTGATATGATAAATTTATTTATTTATCGCGCCATAAAAAAGAGATTTATTACTGTATATTTATCACCAAAAACTCGTTTACATGTTTTGTATTACTAACATATTATTACTATCTTGAAGTAACATGTTAATACACTGTAACTAGTTCAAACTATTTATGAGTTTTCATAAAACTCTACGTACTCTTATGAGCCCAAGACAATTGTACTCGTACTAAAAATGTCAACGGCTTCGAATCGTCTACGAGAAATTAACATATTTGAATTTCGTACAATACTTAACAGTTCGTACATTTTTACACAGATGACGTTGATAGCAAGAATAAAACTCCGCTACTTGATTATAGATGGCGCTATTACCAAAATGATATAAAGTAAAATAGGCTATTAAACGATACAAATTACAATCAAACAAACTTAAAATATTAATTACAATAAAAAGCAGCCACCGTTCATGATATTGGCCGCGAAGTGTAGGATTACATTTGTTATAAGTTTTTATTTATTATAAATGTATTATATAGCGATGTTATAATTTGGTATTGTATAAAAATTATATCATATAAATAGTTACTTCCAAAGAATTTAAAAAAATTGCTCCACCGTGACAATGTTTGCACATTGCCGTGACCAGGATTCGAACCTGGGTTACTACGGCCACAACGTAGGGTCCTAACCACTAGACGATCACGGCTATTGAAGCATGTAAATCTAACTTCAATATATTTATCATATCAGTGCAAGCCATTTTTTTATAACTAAGTAGGTAAAAAATCAGATTCTCTCAAATGTACCGGAATACCTCAAAAATAATCAAGATTTAAATACGTCGTCATGCCGCAATACAAAATTGTATGCCATATTACCAATACTTCTACTATCCCCCAGTATTTTGTAGAGAACATGGTTGTGTCGTCTACAAACCACTTTACAGGTCTGTTATAAATAAAATAAATCTTTCATATAACATTTCTTTTTTATTATTCAGGTATAAAATGATTAAGTTATTGAAAATACTATGCTAATAAACCGGTTTAACAACATTTTATTCATAAACCTTGTAATAACCTTAATTGTTAAAAAAGCATTTAATTGTCGAAGTAATAAAAGTAATTGAAAAGAAAATGGCCGGTTCATGTAGTATGACTTCCAGAAAATAGATGAACAAAAAGGGCCACAACTAACATGGTCAAAACAATGCCGAAAACCTTCCAGTCTGGAAAAAAAGGTCCATACCCGAATCGGGCCTTAACTGAAAAAAAAAAACTATTTATAAATAAATATTGTACATTTACTGAAGTAAAGAAATATAAAAGGCTTTATTATTACATAAATAATTTTAAAAAAACTAACAATTTTGCAAAGCTAATATCGATGGACAGTTCCTATATTCTTCATTTCAGCTTATCACCAGTCCAGCGCTGGACATAGGACTCCGCCATAGATTACCACAAAAGTCTGTAGGTCTCATTTTGAGGGGATTTTGACATAGCTGCCATGCTTGGCAGACGGGTTGGAAACCGCACTTATTTATTCAGATGTTCCAGGAAGATGCTGTTGCCCTTCTTCTGCTTTTAATTGTGACTCAGTCGTCTTTTACGACACCTACGGGATGAGATAGGGTGGTAGATTCTCTTAAGCCGCCACCACACGGCGGTGGTATGTACCTAGATGGACTCCTGAATAAAAATCTTTCCATACTGCAGCCTCCGATCGATGAAAACTTTTCTTGCGTTTTTCACAGTAGATTTGCACGCCACCCGCGGATCGAGATAGGCAGATTTTCTTTCGCCGCCACCACACGCAACCGTAATGTAATTAAACTGTAAGGAATAATTAACTACGATGAATAATTTTGACCGCTATTTACTTACATAAAATGTTTATGTTGTTGGTTTTCTTCATAACTGGACTATGTCATTAATATAAGTAGCCGACCATTATCAAAGCCGACGTAATGGAACTAAGACACTACGTTGTGAATTTAGAAAGCAATGATTAACGGAGTGTAGTTTCTTAATTTATTACTACCTATAAGCATTAGAAATGTTATGTTATAAAAATGAACGATATTAAACTTGTCTGAAACTTTTACTGGTGGTAGGATTCCTATCCAGGAATCCGTCTTTCAGGATCGTAGCAAGTGGAAAGATGTGGTCTCTGTCTACCGTTAATATAACTAATTAAGGTAAAGGAACATAAGATATTTGAATTAAAAAAAAATCATTCATTAGGTTTTTTTTAATTCAAATGTCTTATGTTCTTGTGCCGCAAAAATTTTCATTCTATTCCATTCATTCTATTATAAATCCTTAAACATAACAATATTAGTTAATAATTATTTTGTTGGCCGCGGGAGCTTAGTGGTGAGCGCCTCTTTCTTCTAGGACACATACATTGAATGCACCGGTTTCGTAATGATATTTATTGTAATATATGCCATCAAAATTGTAATAAGACACTGAAATTAATTTCGGAGAGATCGTTGAAGCTTAAGAAATTCGCGTTGTTCTTTTTTCTTTAAGTCACGCTTAGAAAATGTTAATCTAAATACGTAGAAAAACTCAATTGTCTATTGTCAAACAGTAAAATTAATTGCTTGTTTTTTGTGATTTGTAAAAATGTTAATCTAAATACGTAGAAAAACTCAATTGTCTATTGTCAAACAGTAAAATCAATTGCTTGTTTTTTGTGATTTGTAACGTAGTAATTCTATCAAAACATTTTAATGTATGTATTGTGCCATGAATTCGCATATAAAATGTCAATACAACGAATTTCTCAATACACTTTTTATTCTTTTTGAAAATTCGCGAAAGCTCTCGATATCACGTACACGTTAGTCTCATTTTTCGTGCTACTCGAAATGGAATTTGTTCTCTTTTTATACCGTAAACTTTAAGAAAATAATAAAACGAGCAACTAAAAATATGACTACGCCGCAATGTTAATCGAAAAAAAATCTTATCCACTACTATACTACTGCATTAGGGGAAGAACCTGCTAAGGTACCTCTTACCAGTACCAAAATGCTCAACCATAACCCCTATTATATGCTTTAAAAACTTTTAATAAATTACCTCTAGTTATTGTAAATTGGGAGAGTTCTATGTCCAGCAGTGGACTGTCGCAGGCTGATGATGATGATTGTAAATAAATTAAAACTGAAACTTTTACACAAAAAATTTACTTTAAAAATTTGGAAGCACGTTTGACATGTTTTTGACTTTTTTTTAATTTAATTTAATTTTTTACACTACATATTATGATAAATAATTAGTAACTGTTAATTATTGGATGTGACTCGGTTGTGGTTTTGTCGAGATGCTTACTCTGCCACCTTTTGCAAGGTAAGAAGGAAAGCAGTGGGCCAGTGAACGGTTTACGCTGTTCACCGGTCAATAATTTCTTGACGCGTGTAGTTTTCGTGTTATATGTCATCACCGTCGAGGTTTTCTTTTATAGGAGAAAGTGACAGCACGAGGAGAACGTTCACCTGATGGTAAGTGTGTCTATTGATAACAAATGCTGTCTCAACCATTTCTGTGGGCCACCTCACTGCATCCATCACCCTGAGACATCAGTTCTTAAATCTCATAGCCCCGGAATTACGCTAGCTGTCAGTGCCCTACAGACCAAAACACAGTAATGTTTACACATTACTGGTTCACGGCAGAATCACTTGCCCACCGGTGGTACCTACTCAGATGGATTTCTGCATATGAATCCTTCCCTACCTGTAGTAAAGTGGTATTAGGCGAAAGCATTTCCGTAGTTGAAGCAAATGACAACGAAAAGAATATTGTGCGATTTTAGTCTGAACTACTTCGACATAATCTTTCCGTCGCCTGCGGCGAAGGGATAACCTTGTTTATTACCCAACGTTAAAAATAAAATGTATAGCATTCATTCAGTGGATAATGCACCTGCGTATTGTTTTTAGAATAATAGTAAGTGACGAACCAAGCAGATCTTTCTCTCGCTGGTTATGCCACGTCTGTCAATAGTTGCAGTGTCATTCAGAACTTCAATCTGCAAGATTCTTTGTGAGGAATAAAAATATTTCGAGGACATCTGACGTCTGCTATCCTGCAGGAGCACCGTGGCGGACACTTTCTTCCCAAAATTCTCTCAAAATTGAAAGGAGTTGAATTAAAGCAGTTGAAGCGCAATGCTACCGAATAGAGGCCGGCCAGGCCAGGAAACCAGGAGTGAAGATAATTTTATAACAATTTAACAAAGATGAGGCCATAAAACCGTCTTTAACTCAAATAAAAACAATAGCCATATTAAGATCGTTAATCAGGTATTACTTTGCAAAAACCATTATAGTAAATCAGATTTTTGCTTATAACCTCTATTTCTTTCCTTTTCTAAACATATTGTATACTGGGTTATTATTACATAGGTAGTATAAATTAAAACAAAATTATATCTGACCTGGAAATGCACTGAGATATTAAAAATAAACTCATTGTCCCAAAACTGTGGAGTGATGCAATCAGATAAAAAATAAATTATTAATTTGTTACTGCCACTGGCAATTGAGTAACTAACTGCTCAATTTATAAGAAAAACTAAGTTACATAGCGCTGTTTCTTCACTAATTGTATAACATTCTAGATTGCGACATTGCTTTTACTTTTATTGCCTAGCTTTACGACACTATTACCGGCGATCTGACAATCATACCGAATTAGTATCGATTCTCATTGTGTAGTATATCTCGCTGTAATAAAATTTCTCTTGTGAATTTATGTTATACTTAATCTTCTTACAAACTGTTTGTTATTTACTAACGTGTAGAACCAGTTTATATTTACAAACGGAAGCATTTAGACAGATTTATGTTTACCAAATCGCAAATAATTTCCTCTGCGTTTCGTTTGAAGATTGGCAGAACGTGGGTACACGATTGTCTGTTTATAGAAAAAATGCACAGACAAATATACGAGTATTGTAGCTGTGCTCAATCACGTCGATTAACTGTTTTGTATACAACGAATCGCAAACTTATTTAAATTATATTTCTATGATGTCGAAAGTGAAGTTTGGTAAAAAAAAGATCTGTTGATAGATAGACGTAGAAACCCAACTGTGTCTTGTATTGGTTTTATTGATAGCGCTGTACATTTTTATGAGAAAGAATAAATCGAAAGCTTTAAGGCTTTGCTTTCTTGTAAAGCATGTTATGATGAAATTGAAGTCTACTACAAGTTAAAAAAAACCTGGCGAAATATAAGTGCGAACCGAGGAGAGGGTTCCGTACCGTCAAAAAAATTATTTTTAGTTTTATGTTCAATCAATAGAGTGTGATTAATGTTACTTTTTTCAGATCTATGATGTTTTTATACCGACGGACTGTGAACAAAGGGACGACCACCGCATCACAGACAAGAGAGGTGGCTTAGAGACACGATATCGCTGAGACAACCTAGATTAAAGCTGAGGCTCGAACTTCACAAAGTGGAAATGGATTAATTTAAAAACGTTAGGGGAAACGAAGATTTCTCGTGAACGTCGAGAGTATCTCGGGCCCAGCGTATGTATGTACTGTTTATATTTAAAAATACGATTACATACGTATATTATTTGGATATTTATCGTGTAATATAGATTATCTTTGACGAGTAGCAAAAACATAAATTACTTTTCATGAAACATGGAACATCTTTACCTCCTCTTTCATATTATGTCTCTATTTCTGGTTGAAATGGTAATTAAGCGCATATAGTTTTGTTATAGCTCTTTTTTGTAATAAAGATTAAAGATAATATTGTTTAGTTCCTAGTTGTATATAAACAATAATAAAACTTTGTAATTTAATGACTTCATAAAATTTTAAGGCCGGGTGCTGCTTAAAATATTTATGATTATAGAACTAGTTTACCACCGGATAAAATAACAGATTTTTTTTTACAAGTTGGTTTTCTATTATAATAAACTATGTACAGACAATATACCTAACGCTTGTCAGTTTCAAGCTTTTTTTCTAAATGCCAACTTCCTCAGTACGTGGTGCATCCTGCATGCTGACAAATCAGGCTCTGGCAACTGACCGATGACGAAAAATTTATTAAAATATACCGTATCTAAATTCCACTAATGGGGAGTAGAATCACTAGCATAAGAAAGCCGCTAGTGTTTTCCAATCCGCCTGTCTGGCTTGTTATACAGACAGGGAACGTAGATTTGAAATAATGCGACTGATTTGAAATGGCGACAATTTCTATGCAAGAATCCGTCTAGGTACCACCGCCGTGCTAGTTATTCAGCCGTGAAGCAGTAATTTGCAAACATAAATGACACTGATAGCTAGGTTAATTACTGGGCATATGGGATTTTAGAAGTAATGTGTCTGAGTTGCGGGCGAATTGTGGACACAGCATTTTTTATAGGCACAAGTTGCACTTACCTCCAGGGAACCATTTACTCGTCTCATCTCTCCTTCTATAAAACATAATTTACGATTATCGAAACCTTGCTTAGATTTTACTACAAAAGGTGAACAGGTACAAAACGTCTACGCGACGAAAGTTGAATGAAAAACTATTCAAAGCCACTTTATTCCATTTGGCATCATACCAGAATACGAAAAAGTGATTTGGCTGTTAACACTATCTTTTATGAGAAAATCCCTTTCTGTTGTCATTCATGCCTCGTACAGTTTTAGACGAGAATGTATACACATAAACATAAAAGTAAACTTCTATAAATCTATGTATTTAGCAAAACCACGAGAATTGGAAAGTTTGAGCTGATTTCTGCTTTCATAATCATGGTGGACAACGCGTAAAGGCGAATTTGTGGTCAACCCACTACTCGAAGGTACAGTAAAACTTAATACCTACCCGCAGGCTGTCGCTTGTTTATTGAATATTTACAGTTAGGTGGTAAACACACGAATGCCTATGAACATTAGCTATTGCCAGAAGAACATAGTAAGAAAAAAAAATTGTAATTTATTTATTTACCAACATTTTTTACTTTTAGATGAACTTGGGTCTTGTTAGTATCTATGTGAGTATGAGTATAGATAAAGAGGGTACTTATTGTTCCCAGATATTTGTATCTTGTTGCTTTGTACTTATGGTAGGATCCCTATGCAATCCATATAGGTAGGTAACGTGCAAACATTACTGTGTTTTGCTCTGGAGGGAATATGGGGCTTAAGAACTGGTCTCTCAGGATGAGAAATGCAGTGTGTTGTCTGGCTATGACAAAATGTTATAGAAGACACAGCATTTGTTATTAGCAGACGTTGCACTTACCATTAGGAGAACGACTTCCTCGTCTCGTCACTATCATCAATAAAAAAAATACCAATTGTTGCAGTTAAGCATACAATTATTTATAGTTTACAGGCTTTAGCTGTAGTATAGTAATTTCCTGTATCTCTCTGCTGCTATTGAAGAAAAGATCCACCTAACGATCACCGTGGTGCCCACTGAGCTAACTCTTGTGACAAAGAAATCCCTTTGGAATATCTTTGGAATATTTTAAGCATAAGTTTGGAGAGCACTCCGAACAGTCTAGAGCATCTTGTGCAGTTTTAGTGGTAGCAAGTGAAGACGAGAACAAATATAATTGTAGTCCTCGTAACGTAATTTGCAATTATACCCCAGAAAACCGGATTCCACACAAAAGCAGTAATAATTAAGTATTTCCCATAACTCCAGAAGAAGTAACACGATCTTTATAGAATAAAAAGTATTTAGCATAAAAAACATTAGTTTTAGTTAAACAATAATCTCTTAATTCCTTTAGCCAATCATTAAAGAAAGAAAGATATAAAGTGAAAAGAAATAAAGAAAGAAAGTTTATCATAAAAATGATGATGGATATGATGATTTCGAAACTGGCAAAACTTTCGAAATACATTCGACTTCACCTTTCAGTATCTGAAATAAAACTTATACAATACCAGAGGAAAGGACACATGCAGTGTTCAAGACAAGGGGACAAAGGCGCAAGGTCGAGTAACCTTCCCGTGTTCTCGACATTGGCTAGCTTTTTGTACTATCATAGTATTAAAAATTAAATAAGTTAATAATAATTAATAATATGCAGGAATCCGTCTAGATAGGTACCACTGCAGGGCCAGTTATTCTGCCGTAAAGCAATTGTGTGCAAACGTTACTGTGTTTCGGTTTAAAGGGCACCGAGACCTAGTGTAATCAATGGGCTTAAGAGACTTATGAACTGATATCTCTGGGTGATGGGCGCAGCGATGTGACACACTGAAATGTTTTGGAAGACACAGCGTTTGTTATGAGTTACCAGGTGTACGATTTGCTCGTTTTGTCACTTTATCCAATAAAAAATATATTTAACGGTGGTAGGTCACCGTAGTGTCAGTTTTTGTGATGTCAATCAGTAGTGTGACAATATTACTGTGTTTCGGTCTGAAAGGCACTGTAAGCTAGTGTAAATACACGGCATATATGACTGAAAAACTGATGTCTCAGTGTGACGAGTGCAGTGTGGTGCCATAGGGCACTTTCCATTGCCCGGCACGACAACGACGTCGGTGACGACACTGCCCGATGTCGGCGTCGCTTCTTTCCACTAGGCCCGGTAACGGCGCCTGTCAGCGCCGGCTTTCCCGCGTCCGAAACTCACACTACTACTGATTACCTAATTACGCAATACATGTGCAGTTTTGCTGGACCGCGAGAAGCGGGGAGCTTGCTGTCGCGACGGCGCCAGCGGTCTGGTCGCCGTGCAATTGCCGCCGCCGACCAGTCGAAAAACGCTTAAACAATATAACTTCATACTTTACCTCCATCTTATGCCGTGCCGTTGCCGTGCAACAGCCGGGATGGGCAGTGGAAAAACGCCCATACTGTTATGGGTAAACGTTGCACATACCATTAAGTGAACAATTTGCTCGTCACGCCACTTTTTTCCACAAAAAAGAAACCGGCGTTAATATTCTTTAAATAAACCTTATTATTTGTGTTAAAATACTATCTAAATGTATTTTGTATACATTCTAATATTATTGGATAGTTTCTCTCGGTATACTCTCGTCTGAATAACTACGGATGTCTTAGTTTCACGGAGCTGCCCATGTGTAACCACTAACTGACCTCAGGCAATAATACGATTAGGCCCACCATAAAATGGTGTAAGCGTGCCCTAATGAAAATTGTAAATCTTTTAAGATATACGAACATTGGTAATATACGGAATTTATTAGTAATATACGAAAAAGAAAAGGATAATTTTATTCAATGTATATTATTTACATTAAACTTTTTTGATCATACTCCAAAATCCCCCTGAGCAGATGATAGCTTCGTACTATATTCGAAAATTGTCTTTAATTAGTGTACAAACTACACAAAGGAATCACACCCGGGGCGAAAATTTGTTCAGAAACACAAATGTAAAGTTGAATAGCGTATGTGAAAATGTTTATGTAAAATGCACTCGCTATATAGGGGCCTTTATATTATTTACAATTTTTTTTTCGTTGGATATACGCAAAAATCTATTTTGCACTGTTTGTAGTTTATTTATCTAAAGGGCCCATCGCTTGTGCAAAAACGGCGCTTGCATAGGCGATAATTAGCCTAATGCATGCCCTTTATAGGCATAACTATAGTGACGTAAGCACATTTTGCTGAAAGATCATACTAGTGGGTGGAGGTGACCTGCAATAAACATGAGATATAATCTACAGTATAACAAAGGTTACGTAGACATGTGGATCAGTAGGCAAAAATGGCAATTGGTTGGCCTTACAGCAGAAAATTGGAGAAGAATTTACTGGTAGAAGAATTCTTATGCAAGAATCCGTCTAGGTAGTTACCAAGGTAGTGCCAGTTATTCTGCAGTCAAGCAAAAATGTGCAAATATTACTGTGTTTTGGTCGGAAGGGCTGAGTATATGGAACTTAAGAACAGATCTTTCTGGGTAGTTCGCAGTGTGGTGACACACAGAAATGTTCTGAGTGACACAGCATTCTCAAATGCCCAGTGATTACGCTAGCTCAAAGTGCCCTTCAAACTGAAACAGAAATTTTTGCACACTACTGCTTCACGGAAGAATAACTGGCCCTGTGTTGGTACCTACCTAGACGGATTCCTGCATAGGAATCCTACCACCAGAAAAGATAGAGATACAGTCTAAAATTTGCAAGACCGTGTTTTATGGCGATCTCCATGCTTAGCAGCAGACCTTCAGGCAATAATAATACTAATGATTTTGCTATTTTTATAAGCTTTTATTTAAAATTGCTCTCTTCGTATGTCTTTCCGGTTCCAATCTTGTAAGTCAAATTTGACCTACTTTCCGATGTCCGATTGAGTTTTTAATCTGGTACCATGGAGCTGGTCTGATGATGGAGCCAGAAGTTGGCCATAGAAACTCCACAACTATGCAAGATATCTCAGAATTGTTTGAACTCGTTGGATCTGTTTTGTCAAGTACTATGGCCCTAGCAACATTTGAAGTCCACTGCTGGACATAGGCCACACAAATATAGGCTTACTACAAAAATTTTGTTTAAAACTTATTACTTTAAAATGTAGCAATTTTTTGATAATAACGTTATTAATACTAGGCCAAAGAAACAAATCACCTCATCGCTTTCCTTGTTTAGTTTCCTTATACTAACAGGTAGGATGACATTCCTTAAATATTAGACCGTTTTTAAAACAGTTAGCGTGACTGATTGAATCCGCTTTAGCGGTTACAAAGTTATACAACTTTTAGTTTATCAAGGTCGGTAGGCTAATGTAACTGGAGTGTGAAAATGTGTGAAAATAGTTACACAGAACACAATAGAACTATTTCATGAGAAACGAAAGTTGCTAATTCGTTTTTTTAATGTCTTGTTTTCTACAGATGAAACTGTACTTTCTTAGTTTTTTCCCCTCACCATTCACTTTTCTATAACTAGTTGACGCTGGTCTTGTGACTTTAGATCCTGAGCTCAAACTTCGATTTAATTTAATGTTTATGTAATATATAAATTATACTTAAGCTCAGCCTTGTATAACTTGCATTTTAGGGCCATTAGCACTGGAACGTTATCTTTTTTGATAATTGTGCTACTTTAAATTTAAAATTACAAAATTTTAATTATTTTTATTTAGAAATTGTAATAACGATAAAAGAATATAATTGAATGCTTTTCAATGCAATATTTTTTTATATTTATGTAGACACGCATAAGTGTTATTAATTAGAGGTAGCAATTCGTTAGTAGTTGGTATTAGTACATAGATAGGCATTAAAAATATATTCTACTTACAAGATAGCAACCCTAAAATGAGACATATGCCAGAGAAAATATTTTTAAAGAAGTGCTCTAGTAAAGGTTAAGAGAATGAACCGCCTGCCAAGCGTGGCACCTATGGCAAAATCTTCAATATGAGAGCTACAAACTTTTGTGGCTATTTATGGGGGAGGCCTAACGACTAAACGACGAAGGGAATGAAACCTGGCAAACCTGGAGCCGTAAAATTTCTATGTTCTTAAATAGTCTGATGACTTACTTCTTCTTCTTTTCAAAGTACACGAGAGAAAAGAAAGGCCTGTGCTTCATTTTTAAATATTGGAAAAATTAAATGAGACTGAGGTACGATTATCGTTTCACATAAAAAAGCACAAAAAGACCGACTTAATGCCACAAAGCATTCGTTAATTGTTTACTTTCTGGATAAGCTTGTTGATCCTTAGAGCGGATATCATTGTCATGGATTCTATATCGCAGAGAAACACCGAGCATAGCTCTTTCCATAGCTTCGCAATAAGAGGTTGTAATTCCGGCGTAGGCGTTTTAAAAACTCATTGATATCTGTGCGGGTATTAATTGGTAATTCGTTCCAAAGAAGAATGGCATCTGGGGTAAAAGGATTGTACAAGAAGCATGTGTCATCTATAAAACGAATAAACGATTGCTGATTGCTACGATTGCCCATTATTCCATACCCAGAAGAGTAACAAACGCGATCTTCAGCTTTAGACGGGATACGAATCCCCACAGATTTCTTCTATATCATGGGTGCGTTTTACGGACATAAATATCACAAACACAATACCACCAGACCCGTAAACAAACAATCTGTATTTTTGCAAAAATTTTGATTCCGGCTGGGGTTCGAACCCAGGACAGGCGGCGTAGACGTCCGGTACTCTGACCACTAGGCCACGCGGTCGTTAATGAATTCTTTAGAATTATAATTTATTTAATTTCTACATTTAACCATAATTAAGAAGCAAAAGTAATTCAATTCATAATCGTCGTTATCATTATAAAATTTAAGATCATCTGTAGCAACTCTCTATCTCATACTCTATAACTTATAATTTTTGATTTCGTTCATTCATTTCATTCGTTCGTTCAGTCATTCGGAAATACAAAATCCGGTATATAGTATAATTTAATGTCATTGCTTATACGACGATCGTTCCTCATCTACACCATCAATATGATCACTTCTGTTTTGCTTTTGTAACTTACTTTAGCCCAAACCTTTTCCAGCCTTCTTTCTACCATGTCTTTTTTATTGGATAAAGTGATGTAACGAGCAAAACGTTCACCTGATGGTAAGTGCAACGTCTGCCCATAGCAAATGCTGGGTCACCCATAAAATTTCTGTGTGACACCACACACAATTCTTAAGTCTCATATGACCAGTGATTACGCTAGCTCACAGTGCCCTTCAAACCGAAACACTGTAATGTTTGCAAACTACTGCTTCACGGCAGAATAACTAATCCTGGGATGGTACCTTCCTAGACGGATTCGTGCATTCAGCCTATCACTAGTCCACTGCTGAACATAGGCCTCCCCTATAAATTATCACAAACATTTGTAGCTCTCATTTTGGAGGTTGGGGTAGTTGCCATGCTTGGCAGGGGGGCTGGCAACCGCAGTTTATTTATTCACATGTTCCAGGAAGATGATGCTGCCATTCTCCTGGCGGCGGGAGTGTTCGTAAATATATTAAGTATATTACAAACTGTTCATTTAGCAAAGCAATGTACTTTTTACGAGCTGTTGCTTCCGAAGTGTGAACGAATAAGCGTACTCGTATATGGCATCCAAATAGATCAGTGTCTCTTAGAGTTTCCGTGGTGTAGCGGTTATCACATCTGCCTAACACGCAGAAGGTCCCCGGTTCGATCCCGGGCGGAAACATAATTTTTGATTGAGAATATTTTAGGTTTTTCAATATTTTTGGTTTTTTTTTAAAATTATTGTGGTTAAAAAAATCGAATACTTCCAAATTATTTCGGATGCTTTCAACCGCGCAGTTGATATTATAGTGCCGCACAGTTAAGTTGTAAAAATGGAACATATGCGCAAGAATGGAATTTTATTCAATATTGATTATTTTCATAATGTTTTTTGAAAGTTATTATTTTATTTTGACACTGGTTGCAAAGAAAACGGCTTAATTATTTTGTTATTTACCTTAGTATACACAAGTGCACAATTTACTATTTACGTACGTTATTCGATGTAGTTTCTGCTGTCAGCCTTCTTGGCTTTTACAGCTTCAACAAATAACTGTGCTCGCGGCCCAAACTGCTTGGCACGGGCGCTTGTCTACTAGTACTCGAGTGCCTCAGGGAAATAATTTTAGGCGCTAGGTTACCTCGTGCACATCGGTGAAGGAAAACATCGTGAGGAAACCTGCATGTAAAAAAAAATTCGAAGACATGTGCAGTCCTCCAGTTCGCACAAACCGACTGTTAACGGCTCCAAAACCCTCTCAGAAATGAGAGGAGGTCTGTTCTCAGAAGTGAAGTTTCTGAGCTGTTACTTTACTATTATCGTTGACCGGTAGACAATCAATTCCATTTTGGATCGAATTTTGGTTAGTCGAGTCACTTTTTTTTTCATGAAATTATATTTTATGGAGCATTTGATAGTTACAGAAAAGGCATCGTTACTCATAGCATAATTTGTTTGTCATCTTTAATTGGCTGATTTTAGTCGATGGCGAGTACTACCGAATACTATCGTTAATAAGCTATGAACTGCGCTGGAGATGTTATAGTGCCACAGGTGTACGCACAAACTCAAGTACACTCATTCGCCCCAACCTACGCGTGCCCGATGTAACGTTTCTGCGATAAAATCGGAGGTAGACTAGGATGAAGTGTCAGAGACACAGGGTCAATCACAACACAACCAGAGCCGAAAATTAACAATTTGTGTTTTTGCATAAATGTTGGCTCTGACTGGGATTCAAAGTCAGGACCCGCGACGTCAAAGAGGATATTTGGAATTAATGTGCAACATAGAAGTACTCAAGTTTGTACTAAATTATGTTTCTCTTAGTATGTCAAAATTCACCAAAAACCTCACTAATGTAGTTGTTCGAAACGATCTCTAAAAGGGATTTAAAATAACCTTTATACTTCTTGTATGCCTTATGTCAATTGTCCCCTAGAATGCTACACATCCAAGACGTTATTAAGAATAATTGAAATATAGATGCGATTTCCTGAGGACTGTAAACGATACATTTCCAGTAATTGCATCTCCATTTCACCTAAAGTACGTACTTTCTACGTGTTTAAAATGTCCAATGATAAATAATTCATTGAATATTACCTCGTTTTTTTTTATTTTTATATACATAAAAAAATTATACTCTAAGTCAAGGCTAAAATTGAATGGTACCAATACAAATTTATGATTCGGCGTTGACGGGAAGCGGTTGCAATTCGCCGTTTTCATTAGCCGAGATAAGAACGCCGGCTAATGATGGCAGCGCGCCGCCTACCTAACTACCACCGTCAATGACTTTATAAAGAGCACTCGTACAAGAGCCGAGGCTACTGTGTAGCAATCATGGAACAGAAGCGAACCATATAATGAACCCTTAATGAATACCAACTGGTATGCTCTGCGTCCGGCTTGATAGTGTGTATTTTAGCATTCCATTGTTTTAGGTGCGCTTCTAGTTTTTCATTTGCGAAACATATACTGTTACGCGTCCATGATTAATTGAAAGCAATGTTGAAATACTTTTTGAAATATAACATTGCTTTTAAAAAAGAATTTCAACATTTTAACACTACGTTATCATAAGTGGAATCTTAAACAATGTTCGAATAAAAAATATAAGATTTCATTTAATTATTTGGATACCGTATAATTACAATTTATATAATGCATATAGACTTTATGATATTCATGTACGTAACATACGCATACGATCGCGTAGCGAAATGACCTGCTGAGTCATCGTCTTAGGATTGAATACTAGCCAAAGCCAATATTGAGTAATACAAAATTTAATGGCTTTCAGAGATACTTCGGAAAAGTGAAGGTGAAGACGAATAACTGATTCTGTCGAGAGATGACTGACGATGATCCTAACTGACCATGATGAATTCCTCAGACCAAGTTTTAATATGGCGTATTTCGCTATATGAGTCAGAGCGATAGGTATCCGGCAGAGTAGAATAGCACCTACATCTATCCTAATCACCCCATCTCATCTCGTGGGTGTCGTAAAAGTCGACGGAGGGAAAATAAAATAGGCAGCAGCATGTTCCCGGACCATCTGAATAAATAAACTGCGATTGCCAACCCGCCTCCCATGCGTGCAACTATGGCAAAATCCTTTCAAAATTAGAGCTACAGAGTTATGGTAATCTATGGGAGAGACCTATGTTGAATAGTTGATAAGGCTAAAGTTATGATGATAACCATAATATGCAATGCTCGTGGGAACGCAATAGGGTGTAAGAATTTTTGGAGTCGTGCCAAAATGGCGGTGACGTGGTTAGCCACCCGTCACTTCTCGTTACTCCCGTGGGCGGGTGTGATCTGTGTGTACTGTCTGTATGTATGTATTTTTAAATTATTTTGGATAGAAGCTGAAAAGTCTGTATAAATCCGACCGAAGTTGTATTCCTGCTACAAATTTTAACAAAACATAAGCTATATTTATCGACTACGTAATATCTGCGTCAGTTATCGACGATGGTGAGATTCACGATGTTTGTTATCATTAACTTGCTGTCCTTGAGCAGGCAGTGCAGTCAGGTGTAAACAACTCCGAGAAAGAAGCTAAGGGTAGTTTATCATTTAAGAGGCTAGATTTTTATGTAGGCTCAGTTCAGAAATTAGTGAATGTGGATATAATAACATGTAACATGTCAAGAAAGCTAGTTAATAGCTATATAAGTAATGATAATGTTTTTTCTTCTTTCAATTTTTTTAACCAGATTGTAATGAAATAATGTCATTTATTCTTAAAATTAATCCATTAAAAAAATCGTAACTGTATTTTGAGTATCTAACATCTCAAAGTTAAGCCGGTTCTGAATTTATAAGGTCACTTTACTAAAGTAGAAAGATCAAGCTGTCACCCAACACAGCCTTGCCTATGTCTTGACAAGGTCATTCATTTTGTTCAATAAAAAAAACTCAATCTCCTTCGCGTGCTTCTATGGCATTGGGTTTTAAAGAGGATTTCAGGCGTCCCCACAGTCTTTCAACGTGGTAATTTATGCCGCAGTCATTCTAAATATACCTATGGGTCACTACGTGATATCTTGTCCAACTTTCATTCTCATGTTTATTCACACCTACACGTAAAATTAAAAAGTAAACAGAAAAAAGAAGTGCACTTACTCTGATTTAAAGAGCACTTCTCTAACACTAACATCAACTCAATTCATCGTAACTCCAGTTTGAATAACGTCACTTGCTCTTCATGACAGAGGTTGATTGGTTCTCTTTCTGATGCCACATAAGCTGGCTTCCCTAGTTCTATAACACCATTCCTATCTGACACAGTTTGTCATTATGTATGCCATAAGATCTGTTCCAAGCATCCACGTTACTTAGGAAAACCCTAATATCAATTTTACGGTTATATATTTATACACTAACAAATATTATGTCTATATACTCTATACTCTAAATAAACATCTCTTAGGTAAACGTGGTCACCATCTTTTGCTACTGTACACGTTGCTTACTGTCGGATATGTTTGGAGTCAAATTTTGACCTAAATAAGGATCAAAAATGTTTACAATTGCTGTTTTTGCTTTTTCCTTTTTCCAATTTAAAATTACGTTAGCCTCTAAGCAAGATCTCCCTCGAGTTGGGAGGATTTGACGATCGCAGAATAGACGATCTGAATATTTTAGGCGTGGCATATTGAAAATGGTTATTCTCATCTGTCGAGGACCATTACATCTTATGGCATTTCAATTAGTCAACTTTTACGACGAGGGTAGATTCTCTTACGCCTTTACTACAAGAAAGAGCACAAAAGAACATGTGATCAGTGATTTGATTTGAATTTATTATTCTGTTGGTAACTGTGTTAGACTGATTTCACATGCATTGAGTAGTCAACAACATTTTAATTATTGGTTAACAACGCTATTATTCATTCAAGCCTTGTTTATTTTAATAACTCTGATAGTACTGGTGATTTCTCTTCCTGAAGATTTAAGACTGTCAGATTAGATAACAGCATAAATTTACGATGTAAATAATTCTACTTGATGTGCTTTCTCTAGCGCACATTTACGAACTATACGTAATAATTAATCGTTTTTTTAATACTTATTTATTGTTATAAAAATAAAGACTATATACTTTTTATTTTTATTGTTTGTTGTGAAATTATTCGACAAGGTATTTTTTTGAACTTTTAGCCATATTTTAATTCCAGGTTTTTCATAGGATAAAGTGAAGAGACGAGCAAAACATTCACCTGATGGTAAGTGCAACGTGTGCCGCTAACAAATGATTTGTCACCCAGAACTTAAGTCTTCATGTGCCCAGTAATCACAATAGCTTTCTTTTTTCTTATTATTTTTCTTATGGTTTTTTTTATTGGATAGAGCGACTAAACGAGCAAAATGTTCACCTGATGTAAAGTGCAACGTCTACCAACAAATGCCATGTCACCCAGAACATTTCTATGTGACACTACACTGCGCCCGTCAGCCTGAGACATCAGTTCTTAAGTCTCATATGCCCAGTGATTACGCTATCTCACAGTGTCCTTCAAACCAAAACACAGTAATGTTTGTATAATAAACAATATTAAACATCAAAACTGAAATAATAGTTACAGAGAAATAAAAAAATCTTTAAAAACACTACCGCCACTTTTCGAGTTGGCGCCAAAAGTCATATCTTATGTCACCTGATTTAAAACATACAGTCAAAATACTGGTCTTTTGGCCATGCTAAAAACAAACCAAAAAAAAAGGCAATTTTAGTCGTACTACCTTAATCAAAGTACAAATACTCTTATTATTGGTTAAGATCAGTTCTACCTCATTCAGGTTTCATTCTTCAGGGTTTTTATGTACTCAAATAATTATTAGGCATCTTTTAGACTAATGTCCACTATAATGAACCACAACGCCTTTTCGCAATATTTGGGATTCAGATCAAACATTAGTCACCACAACCAACACAAAATTATTTTCTGTCTAAAAAGTTTATGTTTTTGTCTAATTAGAAGACTTTATAAAATAATACTTTGATACGTAAATAAATTATCGCATAAACTTAACTAGGTCCATAACAACATTCCAATTCACTCGGTACAATACAATGTATACAGACCGTTAAAGCTAAGTCACGCCATTGTACTTGACAAGGTGAAATATTACGAAACTGGGCAGAATCGAAAACATAACCTAAATTGTTCTCTGAGATAATAGACGATTGTCATGCTTTTTATCAGAGGTCCATGATAATATTGCAACAGATTCATTAGAAAGACCCCGGTATATTTTTCCGGTTCATGGATTATTGATGTTAGCGGGCCTAATTTTAGTAAGTGTTAACTGTCGTTCAGTAACTACAATTTATGAAATGCTGCTCTGGTTGAATAACAACGTGACGACGCATTTCTTTCAATATATACGAGATTTTACTAATCTGTTTCTAATATGAGTACAGGTTTCAATACTTGGTTTATAATTTTATTTTAAATAGTAGAGATTAGTTTATTTGTATATTTGAAGCTTCTACATAATATTTCTGTTCGTTTAGAGTGGCATTAGACTGTTTTGTCCGGAATATTTCTGAATCCGTTATAATTATACAACTAAACTAGCTGTGGCTAGGTGTGATGAAAGGAAATGAATAATCCTAGGAACAAGCAGCAATATATTCTTAAGCTAACTAACAACTTTAAATCGCGACCGATAGTTCGTCTGCGAAGCGGTGCAACTATATAATTATGATGATAGCCTGCTATGATAATGTTTATGTTAAGCTTATCTTTTAATAACAACAATCACAATATCTGGACCCGATAGGTGGCACTGTGCTCGACTGTGTCATTTAAATTGTCACTGCTGATCGCGTCACTTACCGGAAAGGACAGAAATACGTCTTTTAGTCTTTCTAATAAATTATAAAAATAATCAGACATCTTATTTATAAAACTTTATTAAACGTTTAAAGATAATTGTAGTATCTTATGAATATGTTATTCGCATTTTTAATCAATTATTGAAAGTGAACATTTCGAATGTTGATATTTAATCAACATCGATGTTCGTTACGAAAAATAATTAAATTGGAAGTAAACGATTGATTAATTTATTCGTATTTATATGATATATGGTATTCGTATTAATATAATTCACGGTACAAGCATTTTGACTGCAAATTAATTGAATTGATTTCATTCAAAAAACTTAATACCGGTACCAATAACGGTAATAAAAATACATTTAAAGGATTTTCTAGCCATATTTACTATTTCATACTTCAAAAAGAGTACTTGCTATTTATACTAACCCAAAAGGTAATTATCACTAACAAGACATTTTTATTTTTAATAGGGTATTTATCAATTAAGAAACTACGAGTATTTAGCGACTGAGTCCGCGTGAAATTTGTAGCAATTATATTTTAAGTACCAAAACTACAGATTAAATGAAACAGAATAAATTGTGACATTTATTGAATGTACACGTCGTCGAAGTCGTCGTCGTCGTTTCTGCCTATCACAAGTCCACTGATGAACACAGGCCTCCCCCATAGATAGCCACAAAAGATTGTATCTCTCATTTTGGAGGGATTTTGCCATAGTTGTCACGCTTGGCAGGCGGGTTGGAAACCGCAGTTTATTTATTCAGATATTCCAGAAAGATGCTGCTGCCCAACTTCTGGTTTTCATTTCCCTCTGTCGACTTTTACGACACCCACGGCAAGTATACAAAGTAGGTACTTGTTAGCTTTCTTAATAACACTTGAACCCATAAGTATCTTTTCAAAGAACTTAATAAAAGAAACAATGATAGTTAGACCGTAACTCGCTCCCTCGCTGTCTTACTGTTTAGTATAGGGTTTAGTGGTCAGAGTACCTAACTACTGCGCCGCGGGGCCTGGATTTGAATCCCAGCTGTAGTCAACATTTGTGCAAAAACATATTGTTTGCTTTCGGTTTTTAAGTCCGTCTGTTTTGTATGATTGTCAACGTGTCTCTGACACTGCGTCCTAGCCTATACGGAATAATAGGCTTGGATGCAGCGTCAGAGACGTCTTGTCGCATCAGCATTATAACACGCGCGGATAGGTTAGAACCAGTAAGTGCTTCTATGTTTGCACGTACACTCCTTAGCACTATAATACTTCCTGCGCAGTTGGTACCTTAGTAATACAGTGTTCGGATGGAAAATCGAACATATCACACACTTATATTCTGAAAGTGCGAGGTCCTTCCCGCTCGAACCGGACCATTTATGTGCAACAGCTAGAGTCTACATTCAACGACTGCATATAAGGTAAAAATAAATTGAGAGCCCGCAATGAAATAGCGATTTATGAAGACGCCACAAAGTGACAGTTTCTGTAAAATTAACTCTATAAATATTTTAAGAGAAGGAGTGTTTATATACGTTTTTTTTTAATATAGGATATTTCAGTATTTGAAAGGCAAGGACCTCAAAACGGAACTTCAATATTAGTTACATCATCATCAAGATTTCAGCCTATTACAGTTCATTAGTTGAACATAGGCCTCCCCCATAGATTGCCACAAAACACGGTCCTAAGCCACCTGCATCCATCGACTTCCCGCAAAACCGTACAGGTCGTCGCTCCGTCTAGTGGGGGATCGCCCTACACTGCGTTTGCCGGTTAGTAGTTATTAGTTACATCCGTAAAAGTATTTTTTTTAATAGGAGAAGAACATACGCTTTTAACAGATGCTGTATCACCAAGAACATTTCAGTGTGGAATCACGCTGCGCCCGTCCCTCTGAGAAATCAGTTATATACCCTAAAGTTGTTTTTTTATTGGATTAAGTGACGAGACGAGCAAAACCTTCCTAACCTGATGGTAAGTGCAACGTCTGTCCATAACAGATGCTGTGTTACTCCGAATATTTCTGTGTAGCACCTCACTGCTCCCGTCACCTTGAGACATTAGTTCTGAAGTCTCATATGCCCAATGATTACGCTAGCTCACAGTACCCTTTCAAACCGAAACACATTAATGTTTGCTCACCACTGCTTCCCGGCAGAGCAACTGGCCCTGGGGTGGTACCTACCTAGACGGATTCCTGCATAGGAATCCTACCACCAGTAAGGACTCCTACCACCATAGCAATAAACAGTTTCAGTGGCGCCGGCACCGGGATCGAACTCAGGTCACTCACAACCTCTGAGGTACGGCTCATCGACAATACTATCGCAAAATTAAAAAAAAAAACAAATTAACGGATTTTTCCCGCTTGACGCTATTCTTTAGCCACTTCTCGCTACTTTATTTATATAACCTTACAAATTATTCAGCGAGGTAATATTATCGTAACTCACTATGTAATTGACTAAGATTGATTGTGTTATGCGCTGTATTTACTTACAAGTGCTTAATTAATTACACGAAATGTAACAATTCATGCGTCGTACATAACAGTAGGCGCTAAACTGATTTATCCACTATAATGACATGCTTTGAATTGCTAACAATTAATACACAAGTTTGCCTTGGTTTTCAAATCTTTACTAGTATATTAATATAGGTAGGTATGTATTAATATAGGTAGGTATTCTGCCGAGAAGCACTGCTGTCGCTCACATAGTGAGCTAGTGTAGTCACTGGGCATATGACATTTAAGAACTGATGTCTCAGGCTGTCGGGCGCAGTATATCACACAGAGATGTTCTGGGTGACATAGCATTTGTTATGGGCAGACGTTGCACTTACCATCAGGTGAACGTTTTGCTCGTTCTGCCACATTAGTCCAATAAAATGAGACAATGTTTCTTTTTAGTGGCATAGATATTAGACGATGCATTAAGTTTTGTTTATGGTCTCGCAACTAGCAAAACAAGTTTCAGCTTTGTATAAAAAGTTTCTATTTTATTTAAAAACTGTTATGCACCGGACTACTAGTTTCGGAGAATGGTGACGATGTCCTCATGGTCGACCACAGCGAGTGCTGTCGGTAGCTATCAACTGTGCATGAGATATGTAGACAAACACAGAGGCCACTGACTCGTCCCAACATATTCGCGCTCAATGTAACGCCCATGCGATAATATCGGAGGTAGGTATCGGGAGAATGCAGTGTCAGAAACACGGGGACAATACAACAACACAACCATACCCGAAAACCAACTTTTTTTGTTTTAGCATGAATGTTTGTTTCGATTGTGGCGGACTTAATGCCTTGTGGCATTCTCTACCAGTCAACCCTGGTTGATGGTGAAAAAAAAAAGAAAAAATGGCAGGTGCTATATATTTAAAAGAAAGATGATATAGTAACCTAAGATAATAAGTAAATAATCAATATATAAATAATAAAAATATATAAATTGATACATACCAAACTAACGAATATATATTTACATATATACAACATACATAAATATATATATACAAAAATATACATATATATACATATATATATATATATATATATATAACACACACATACATATACATATACACAATATAAATTAAATAAATAACATACACAAATAGATAAAAGTGAAAAAATCAAATCTGCCAAATGTGATCCTTCTCAAGATAATATTCCCGAACTAATCTTTAAAAATGTTCTTATTGGGTGCTTTTTTGAAATCATCGGGGAGGGCGTTCCAGAGCAGTATAGACTGCACAACAAAAGAAGAGCTAAAGAATGCAGAGGTATGCTGCGGGATCGAGATCTTAAATTGGTTTAAGGAACGGGGTACTCGATCACGAGTAGAATAAAAAGGGGCAAAGTTATTTTTCAAATATGAAGGAGATTTAGGATTAGTTAAGATAGAATACAAAAGGAGCAAGATTCTGGAGCAACGCCTTTGTCGGATAGGAAGCGATTTAAGCTTAGAACGGTAACAGGAAACGTGGTCATATTTACGTAAACCAAAAATAAATCGAATGCAGTTGTTGAGAAGGCGCTCCAACTTATTAAGAAGATTACTGGAGAGATCCGGGTAACACACATCAGCATAATCAATGGTTGGTAAAATTAGGGAATGGACAAGCATGAGTTTTGTATTAAAAGGCAAGAAATGTTTAAGACGATAAAGGGATCGCAAGGTAGCATTAACCCAAGGAATGGTCCAAATGCAAGCCAAGATTTTTGACTGAAGTAGAAAAAGGGATTAAGATTCCGTTATAGAACACGGGAGCAAGATTACTATAGTCAATCTTAGCCAGCATCTTTAAACCACCAACAACCATCACCTTACATTTTGATGGGTTAACAGATACACCGTATCTAAATGACCAATCTCTAATGGCTTCAAGATCATCATTCAACTTTTTGATACCATTGTTGAGGTCATTAATTCCTGCTTGCACATAAAAAAGCTGGAGGTCATCAGCATACAAATGGTACGAACAATTGACAACTGAGGTGATAGAGTTTATAAACAAAGAAAACATTATAGGAGAAAGTATACTGCCTTGCGGCACGCCAGAGCCAATGTCCACCCAAGCAGAAGACTGCTGTCCTATGCGGACCGATTGCTGGCGGCCACGAAGATAGGAGGAAAATCACTCCAAGGCTGGGGACGAAAATCTCAGATAACTTAGGAAGGAAATTAGGATGTCGTGGTCAACTGTGTTAAAAGCATTCGAAAAGTCAACAAGCGCTACCACAGTCAGCTTTTGCTCGTCCATGCCCTTTCGTATGTCGTCAGTGACCTTAATTAATGCTGTGGTAGTACTGTGACCTGGTCGAAAACCCGATTGAAATTCATTCAATAGGTTATGTTTTGTTATGAAAATAGAGATTTGCTTATGAACACAGGCCTCTAGAACTTTGGACAGAAATGGAAGAATAGAAATAGGACGAAAATGGTTAGGCAACGAGGGATTAGGGACTTTAGGAAGTGGTTGAACAAAAGCTCTTTTCCATAGAGTTGGATACTGACCTGAGTCCATGGAGTAATTTACAATATGTGTAATTGCTGGTAGAAGACACTCAAGAATCATGGTCACCATAACCTTACTAACCTCATCGCATCCCACGGCCTTGGATTTGATTGCCAAAACGGTATTTTTAACCTCGTCTTGACTCACGGGAGAAAATTGAAAATAAAGTATCTGAAGTGGAAGCATAGAACTAATAGAAGCTATTGGTTGGAATCGGATTAAAGGGTCCAATAATGGGGTCGAAATAAAGTGAAGATTGAGGTCATCCAAAGGCAATGACAGACTGCAGTCTGATGAAAGGGGCTTGCTAATACCAAGAGTTTTGAGAAATTTCCACACATCTGCGGTCGAAGAATTAACAATATTTTCATGGATATATCGGCGTTTAGCATTTCGTACCATTTGATTGCATCTGTTCCTGAGCAATTTAAAGTGAGACCAGTTCTCCTCTGTGCGATATCTTTTAAATTTCCGAAAAGCACGATCCCGTCTAGCCATTGCCACCTGTACGCCCCTAGTCATCCACGGGGCAGGAGGACGCCTTACTCTTACGCGATGCATAGGTGCATGGACGTTGTACAAAGTGAGAACTACATTGTTTAGAAAGGACACTTTATCATCTGTTGTAGACGCATCATTTCTGAGTTTATTGATGTTAATTCTGGAGAAATTGCGAAAATGCAGAATAGTAGGTTTATGTTTTGGAGGATTTAATTTGTAAGAGAAATATAATAAGTCATGACGGGAGAAACTAGGAGCCAATAGCTGACCATGCTTTATTACACGGTCAGGAGAGGCCATAATAATAAGGTCGATCCATGAATCATTAGTGTCAAAATTGTAATGAGATGCCGCTGACGGGAGAATGCAGAGATCGACTGACTCAATAATTGATCGAAGTTTTTGAGAACGAGACGTGTTTCTTAATAAATCTGTATTGAAGTCACCTACTACTCGTATCATGCAATGTGTGTACTCGGACCCGATGGTATCGAGAGCACCCTCAAGGGCGTTGAAATAATCCGTAGCAGGAGGACAATATACTACTCCAAGGATCGCCCTAATACCCTTGATATCAATTTCCAGGAATAAAAATTCAGCGGAGGCAGTATAGGCAGATGGAGAAGCTAATACAATTTTATAAGCAATGTTTGCCCGCAAATAAATTGCAACACCCCCACCTCCTTTCCCAGTTCTGTCATTGCGAATAAGAACAAAATTGGAAAGTGGATATAAGTGGGACATAATAGCGGGCTTAAGCCAGCTTTCAGATATTAAGATTGCATGGATACAGTCTAAAGAAAATGTACCCTCAAACTCAGAAAAATGACTGGGAATGCTTTGCGCATTAATATGACACACGTTAAAAAAATGTTGACAATTCGCAAATGTGCTGCTAAGCTCGTCGCGTAAGGAAGGCATACTATCGCTTAAAAGATCACAAGAGACAAATGAGGCATCTGACTCCTGGGCAGAATAATAGGATTCATTATCAGACATAATATGGTAATAAATAAATACAAAAAATACTTTTATAAAATTAATAATAAAACGAAAATCTAAAAACTTAATAAATACACGGAAGTAATTTAGTACACAATACACCATCCCAACAGTTGACTGTTTACATGACAACAAGACTTACAAATAAATTATGTTATTTAATTTTGATACAATGAAAGAAAAAAAAAACAAAGAAAACCATCCATGTGCGAAAACATTGTTAAATATAACTTCGAAAGGAAACGAATACTATTCATTTACGTAGACAATTATATAAAAAAGTATATAAAATTATTTCAGCAAAAACAGTTAGTTAAGAAGATGTGAAATGAATAAAAAGGACATAGATAATATTCAAATTAAAAAAAAAATGCTAAGAATAGTTTTCAAAATAGGTAGTGCCCAACGAAACTTTTGAACACAACTCAACTGAGTGATAGCTGCTAAATTATGAAACGTCAATGTCAAATTGAACTTGACATGGATGATATTAAATAAACGAAAGTGAAAATGAAAGAGTGTACCTTTGTTTCATAACAAATATTTAAGACTGTTATCATCACAAGTTAAATGTGAATACAAATAAATGTAGTAAAATAAAATAGTATTTAAAGTATTAAGATAATATAAATTAAATTAGTGGGAACTGTCCCATACATTATTTTTTTGAAACAACACGCCTTGTCTTTTTGTTATCGACGTCAAGCACTGGAGTAACTTCCCTGGACTTCACTGGAGTCCTTGTTTACGACGCGCCACTTCAAGATGACCACTAGGTTTGGAGGAGTTCTGCTGAGTAGAAAGTACACTGACAATGGGGCTCCTATCTATTGCCGCTGTGCATGCTGGAGTGGCTGAAGAAAAACAATCAGAAGACCAAGTAGTGACCAGATCATTTAGTTCTTCTTCTGTAGAAATCTTAGCGCGGCTACTATTAGGAAGCTTAATATAAATATTACCATCAAGAGTCCACACATTCTTTAATCCGAAATGCTTGCGGGCTCTCTTGTGGATATCCTGACGATTCTTAGTGAGGAACTCTGAAAATGGCCTTGAAATGGGAATTCTTTAATTTGGCCTTAGACTTCCAGACCACAGTTTTAGTGACATGTTCATTAAAATGAACAAGGACTGCCCTGCTCCGTTGAATAGATTGAACTCCTAACCGATGGAAACGTTTCAAAGAAGAGCTGCTTATATGAGGAAGACCCATTTTGTTATGGATGAGGCCCAGAACCTCTTGTTCAACATTCAATTCTGGGTTCTCAGGAATTCCATTGAACAGTAATATAGTTTGCCGATGCCGCATATCCATATCATCAACCACATTAGTGCATTTCTTAATTTGTTGCTGCATAAGGTTAAGCATTTTGCTAACAAGCTCTTTAAAAGCATAGAAATCCTGACTTAGCTGTACCAGTGTTGGGTTTGAAAGGGGGGGGAAGTCATAATAATGATATCTTAAATTTACGCGAATACCACACATTTAAATAAAAATATTTTTTACGGATTTCATTACTGTTAATAAATAGTGTAAGTGTAGTAAACGCGTTTAATTTTGAACTATTTATAACAGTCATAATTTTTAATCACACATTAATTTTCTTGAATTCACAAAGGCCTTGGTGTAATGACCTTCAGTAAGCTTAAAGATACATATCAAATACTAACCAATGTTAAATCTGTCAATTTACTTACGTTTTCCAGGTGGTTCCGGTTCCCAGTGACGGATAGTTTCTAGAAAATTAATTTTCAATTGTATTGATATTAATCGCATAATATAAACGTAATGCAATTATTAAACTCGATTTGAAATCGCATTTCGATGGTAATTTCAAAGTGAGCACGAGGTGTTATAGAAAACTTCCAATAACTTTCATAATTATTATAGGTTTAGATATATGATATTGAGATATATTCAATATTTAACTATAGTAAAAAAATAAGGTTAACGCTTAATAACGTTTACCTGGCAGCTTAGTCAGTCCTTGGTTCGAATGCCAACCATAGCTTATTTTTATAGGATAAAAGTGGTAGTGGTATAGGTACTAAGCCGTGGTAGCTCAGGGACCTGGTGCTCGCCTTTAATTTCATAGTACGCGAGTAACCTGGGTTCGATCCCCGGTGCCAGCACCTCTAAATTTGTTCTACGATTTTAAGTGCTGATTTACCACGTGCTTAGCGGTGAATGGAAAACATTGTGAGGAAACCTGCATCTTCGAGGAATAGAAATATTTCGAGGATATGTGAAGTCCGCCAACCCGCATTGGAGCAGCAGTGGCAGACTATTCCCAGCTCCAAAACCCTCTCAAAAATGAGAGGAGGACCTGTGCTCAGCAGTAGGACATATAGGCTGTTACCTTACCTTACTTACTACCTATAGGATAAAGTGAGGAGACGAGCAAAACTTTCAAGAGACATCAGTTCTTATGTCACTCATGCTCAGTAATTACAGTAGCTCTCAGTGTCCTTCAGACCAATGTACAGCAATATTTACACACTACTGCTTCACGGCAGAATAACTGGCCTGTGGTGGTACCTACCCATAAGGATTCGTGGATAGGAATCCTAACACTAGTAAAAGTCTTGATGAAGATATTGTGATACCGTGTTCCTGATCTCTTGTTAGCATTACATCGGTTATCAATGGGGAAGACGGGTTAGTGTCGCTGTGTTTGTGCTAATACTTAGATATTGTACCTGCGCAGACAACAGCTTCTGGTTGTTGCCTGCAAGAGTCCCCGTATTTGAGTTCAGCTATCAAGAAAAAAATAACGAGCTATGATAATAGTTAAACTTAAATATACTTCGATAAATATTCAAAAGAAATATTTTCAGAATATGCTTTAATTATCTAAAAAAAGCTGCGATCTAATAAGTTTTTAACAGAAATCAAATTTTTGTCACAAGCTTATGTAAAGCCGTGGACTTCAATGCTAGGGCAATGCTACTCGTCAAAATGAAGTCAACGATCGCAAACATGACGATGCTATCTCATAGTTTTAATGGCCAACTTCCCGCTCTATCATCAGATAAGCTCCATGGTTTCCATGATATATATTATTGCACTGTCACTGAAGATACATATGTACACCAAAGTTTAGCTCAATCAGACATTGGAAAGTAAGTCAAACTTGATTTTCGAGATTTGAACCGGAATGGCACATGAAGAAAGCACGGTAAATAAAAGCTTGTGAAAACCTTACTACACGTCTTATGGTCCGAAGGTGACATTAAAATATTTTTTCTAATAAGCCATCTCTAAATTTGAGGTACTCCTTATAGTCCAGAAAATATGGTAAGTATGGTACGGAACTGAAGGTAAGTAAGGCAAGCGGGGAATCACTGATTTCTCTACACTCTTTGTCTATGGTCGTCGGTAGCTAGTATAAGTTTTGGTTTAGTTTGTAATCGTGTGCGCTTTTGTAAGATTTATTAAAATTATTTTAATACATATTTAAAAACATATTCTAAAATTAGAAAGACCGGAAAACGATACGAGACGAGACTGAATAGTTATGTAAAGAAAAAAAAATATTTTGATCCGTAAGTAACATTACAATATATTTTTCTGAAAATGATCTTGCAAATTTGAAGTGCATCTTATCTTCCGGTGCGTCTCATATTCCGATAAATACGGTAAGTGTTATTTTTATGGTGCAAAAGTATAAGAATTTTCGTTTTGTTAAAAGCATTAATGTGGTGGAAATTCGGGGATCAGGAGTTTGCCTTTAATTAAAGTGAACTCTCGTTCGAACTTCGAGTTTCAATCTTAGTGCGGGCACCAAGAAACTATTAACATAGCAATTTCGTCTGAATAAGGATCTGCTGGACCGTTAATTAAAATCATGAGAAATTATTTTTATTTCGGGGAAGCGTATGTTGTAGTCTGACCACCTGCGCTGAAACAGAGTGGCGAACTCTCCACGGTTCGATTACACTCACAAATATGAGCTTTCACTCATTTCTATAGTGTAACTCACAATTCGGCGGCGGTGATCACTTACCATCAAGTGAGCTGCTTCTCCCTCCCCTTTAATAAAAAAGAGCGCTGTTGGACCGGCGGCTTTTAAAGCTTCGTTCAAGAATCACGAGGAGAAGGCCCGCGATATAGCAGCTGGCATGTGCTACGCTGTAAAACAATAAATGCATTACTCTTAAAAGGATGGCAGACATATTTTATAAAATTCCTTCATCAATCATCAAACATTATCGCGTCTTTCTTATCACTAGATTTACTAAACCCGTCAATGTGACGGGTTTTCAATTTTATGCTCTAAATTCTAAACAAATAAATATTATTTAACGATTATATTGGTTTCTAATGATATTATACAGCGAATATATATGTCTAGTAGTTTTATCTGGAACACCTATATTTTATTATATCTAAAAGTTGTCTACATGTAACGTAATATACCCGTCCCGTCCGTCAATGCCCGTAAATCTAGTGTTAAACAATAGAACTGCATCGACTAAAACAAACCGTCAATAATACACATTACGCCACCTTAATATCTCTTGTGGCAAAGGTCAACAAAAAAGCATTGCCGTAGTTAAGTCACGTCACGAACAACAGTTTCCTTTTAAGTTATAATACAGTTTAAGTGCAATAAATTGTGTTAAAGTTCAGATATTGCCTTATAAGGAACCTTTACAAGTTACAAAATTTGTGACCAAATTCGTAGCTAGTCAAAATCATAAGACTGATATATAACTTTCACATATTAATAATTCACATTATTTTGACAAATGCCTAGTGCCCTGTGGTTAGAGCACCTGACTTTTAATCTGCGATCCTGGGTTCCAATCCCAGCGGAGGTCAACTTTTGCGCAAAAACACAATGCACATGTAACATACACCACATGGTGCATGTTAAATGTATGTTATACGCACCCACGAAACACGAGAAATCGTAATATGAGGCATTCTTTTTTTAAATTTAAACTAATAATTATGTTTTTCTCTTTTTACTGTTCTTTCTGGAGATAGGTTTTATAATATCTTATAAAACCTATCTCCTAATTCTGTTTTAATTCTACTACAAAGCTCGGTCCTTACAATAATGCTTAGTGACCTCTGTTGCCAAATACATAAAGAAACGTAGAATAATCTATACAAATAAATATAATTGCTGTTTGTCTGATATTTTGCAATAAATATTTTTCTTAATATCATAAAGTAATTTGCAAGATACTAAAACTCAAACCCACGTTAGTAAAATGTTTGTCTGTCCATCTGTTTGTTTGTTCGGGCTAATCTCCAAAACAAATTAATCGATTTTGATGAAACTTTTATTAGCAGGTAGAGGACTTTTCCGAGAGCAATACAAGCTACTTTTTTATTTCGAAAATATTTAGGGTTTCCCGTTCATGACAGTTAAAGTATTTCATTTAATATCTTAATAAGTGGTAAGTCCGTTTATTAAGTGAGAGTATAGGCAAAATTTCTTGCTACGTCTTTAATGTGCCGCATGCGGAGAACATAAAGTAGAGAGTAGGGCCGAATTGTAAATGCTCAGGTTATAGAATAAAATGCCGTACGGCATAATCACACGGTCGGCTCATTTTACGCGGGGCTCCGCAAAAATACAGTAGAAAAATATGTTTATAATAAATTAACGTTTTTAAGGCAAAGTAAAATCTGCCAAGTAACAGACAAGCGTTCAAACGCAAATATATTTTGAGGTCGTTTAATTCATTTTACAATTATTATTGTAGAATACATTTTCCAAAAGTGATTGAAAAAAAATTAAGTATCATTTATATTTTTAATTCCGATATGAAATCAAAACCGAACATAGTTCTTAAAGTATGTTCGGTTTCGGCTTAAAATGGAATGAAATAATGGAACCAGAAAGAACCAATACTGGACTAAATGAGGATTGAGATATCCCTTTGGTCAATTTTCGACCACCTCGACAAAGTCCGAATACTATCGAAAACTAAGAACTGTGCTAAACATATTAAATTGCCAGAATTGTATGTGTACCATATGAAGCACTGACTCGTCTTAACCTAGTTGCGCCCGATGTTAGGCACATGCGATAACATAAGAGAATATTTAGAAGGCAGACTAGAATACAGTGTCAAAGACACAGATACAATCACTTCTACTGGTGGTAGGATTCCTATTTCCGTACAGGTAGGTACCACCTAAGGGACAGTTATTTTGCCGTAAAGCAGTAGTGTGCAAACGTTACTGTGTTTCGGTATGAAGGTCATTGAGAAATAGTGTAATAACTCGGCATATGATGCTTAATAACTGAAGTTTCAGTGTGACGAGCATTAGGTGGTGCCACACAGACATTTTTTTTTTTGTGACATAGCATTTGTTATGGATACTGTTGCACTAACCATCAGCTGAACGTTTTGCTCTTGTCGTCACTTTCTTTTCTAAAAAAACAACAAGACCCGGATACCAATTAGACACTGACCACTACGGCACGCGTAAATGTTACATTTTGTTATCAGCAAAGATATGCTACTCAATGTTTGCGTTAATGGATAATAAAAAAATAAATCAGTTGTTAGCTTTAATAGAGATGCCTTTCACAATTCACGTCACGATAAATTCCATCCCATCTATATTGCTTTAGACATAAAGTTGTTTTTATCAAACCGAAAATAACGTTAACTAACCGTTGAAAATTAAGAGAACTTGACTATCAACTTGATCATCGCCTTAATTTGTTTCTTGTTATGTAGGTTCTTACCTACATTATTACCTACCCACATGATATGTAACATTAGTAAGATCCAATAAAACTTAAATATACTTGGTAAAGAAGCACAAAATATTATTTTGTGACATTGAGTACTCTAATATATTGATTTTATATGTTAATACGGATTACAAAAATGGTGCGACACTTTATCATAAAAACACTATATTGTGGGTGGGTTTACATAAATAATTGTACTTGCACCAACACTCAAACCCATAACAGCTACCTGTAGGTCATACAAAGATTTGTTTCATGCAGGAATCAAATCCGCGACCCGTAGTGAAGAAGTAGTCGCTTAGCCTCTTCGCCATTTCAACTTTTTGTTTTCGGATATGGATTCACAATTAATGCTTTCATGAATCGTTTTTTGACACAGGATCTGACCCTCTTGATGACCATGCCATCATGCTTTGAATACTGGATTGTGAAATATTTTAAAATTTTCTCTAAATCGGTCATCATCATATTTTTTTTATTAATAACTGGGCACCGTAATAGAAATACTTGTACAATACTGTTTCACTTAGTAAATCATTTATTGATTAAGACAGCAATTATATATTTAAGGTTTTGTTTTTGTGGTTTAGCATTGTTAACTGTCAGTCAACTTGAGGGAAGGTGCTATGTATAATATCTTGTCTGTTGTTTTATGTGATTTATATATACATATATAGTAGATTTTAAACTATTTGTTATTATATTTTTAGTGTTTATTTATTTTATTTTGATGTTGTATTTCTTATGTCTTATGACGAAGTTTTTGCGTCAGCAAGTGATTTGAGCTCGTCTTTTCACTCCCTTGATGACAATTATAATCAACAGCTTACGCTTAAAAAACAAATTTCGGATGCTTTTGTTAACTTTGCTCATTCTGGGTTTATTATATGCCACATAAATGCACAGAGTATTCCATGTCATCATACCGAGTTATTGGACACATTCTCATCTGATAGTGTCCATGCTATACTAGTGTCTGAAACCTGGTTAAAACCTAATCTAAATTCAACATCCTACAGTCTATCAGAGTTTGTGTTGCTGCGACATGATCCAATTTGGGGACGAGGAGGTGGAGTCGGTATTTACCTTCGTAGTGAGATAAATTTTAAAGTACTTTCCACTTCTAGTCCTCAGGCTGATGACATTGAGTTTCTGTTTCTTGAAGTTAATTTAAAGGGAACAATGGCCATTCTCGGAGTCGTTTATTTATCTTTCTCTCGTACAAACTAAGACCCCCTAAACGAATAGCAAAAAAAATTAAATTACGCAGTTATGCTCGATTAAACTTAAATAACCTTAATAATGATGTGTCTGCCATCGAATGGTCCTCGTTATTAAACGCAAATACAGTTAATGAAATGGTTATGGGTTTTAATTCAAAATTACTTCATATATACGATGTTCACGCGCCTGAGCGTGAAGTTGAAATTAAACGCCCTCCAGCGCCTTGGATCACCAATGACGTTCGTTTGGCAATGATTAGGCGTAACAGAGCTTTTGTATCATAAAAATCCTGCCGTAGTGCTCAGAACTGGTTAGCTTTCAAAAAAGATAGAAATCGTTGCAATCAGATGGTGAGGTCAGCTAAACGCCGATATTTTCATGATATTTTAATTAATTCTTCGCAGTCAGAGGCATGGAAGTTTATTAACTCTCTTGGTTTCAGTAAAAATAAAACACAAATAAATTCAGACACTTTTTCGCTACATGATCTAAATATTCATTTTTCTTCATCTACTTGTCTCCCGACTCATACTCGTATTAAGTTAAAATCTATTTCGGATTTAACTTCCATGTCAACGTCGCATACTGACTCGTTCTCCTTTTCTTCTGTTGCTGAGGATGATGTTTTAAGAATATTTAATAAAATAAAATCAAAGGCTGTAGGTTACGACAACATAGGCCGCTCTATGATTTCGTATGTCATTGACAATATTCTACCTATATTAACTCTTATTATAAACCGCTCATTACTTACTGGGGAATTTCCTCTATGTTGGCAGAAGGCTTACGTTCTACCTCTTCCAAAAACATCTATGCCCAGTATTCTGAATCATTTTCGGCCTATTTCCATCTTACCATTTTTATCTAAAATTTTAGAAGCTATAGCGCATAAACAGATGCGAACTTACTTATCTGAAAACAACCTCTTAAATCAATATCAATCTGGGTTTCGGCCGGGACATAGCACTACAACGGCTCTTTTAAAAATCACCGAAGATGTGCGTGATGGCATGGAGCTTGGAAGGTTAACGGTGTTAGTTTTAATTGATTTTTCTAACGCATTTAATACTGTTGATCATGATATTCTTCTTGCCATCTTGTCTCACATAGGGTTTTCTTCCTCAGCGCGGAATTGGTTATCTTCATATCTTCATGGTCGCCAGCAGGCGGTGCGCGTTGACGGTATGCTTTCCGATTGGTGCGACTTGACCGCCGGTGTTCCACAAGGCGGAATTCTTTCTCCATTACTTTTTTCTATTTTTATTAATATGATCACGACCAATCTTTCTTCCTCTTACCATCTGTATGCTGATGATTTGCAACTGTATGCTCAAGCCGATGTTGCCGATATAAATGATGCCGTAGCCTAAATTAACTTGGACCTAATTAAAATTCGTGATTGGTCAAATAGATACGGTATCACGGTCTACCCTAACAAATGCCAAGCCTTAGTCTTAGGTAGCAAACGCCAATTAAGTAAACTTAATTATACTACGTTAAATCCTCTGATTTATGATAACCAGATGATTTCGTATAGCGCTCATGTTAAGGACTTGGGACTAACATTAGATTGTTCCCTTACCTGGCGCGTTCAGGTAGAGGAAATTAGTCGTAAAGCCTACGGTACTCTGAGGCAATTGTATAGATTTAAAAACTTTTTACCATCTTGTACGAAAAAACTGCTTATTCAGTCCCTTATATTTCCCATTTTTGATTATGCTGATGTGTGCTACTTAGATGCAAATCTTGAAATTCTCAACAAATTGGATCGAATACTAAACAATTGTATCCGTTTCGTTTTCGGTCTTCGTAAGTATGACCATATATCTCATTATCGTTCTCAACTGAAATGGTTGAGCATTCCGCAACGGAGAGAATTTACAATTCTCTGCACTCTATTCACAATCCTTAATGATCCATTTGCCCCAGAGTATTTAAAATCTAAATTTCAATACTTGGGTTCCTCCCATGAACGCAATTTTCGTTCGCAATATAATGTGTGTGTGTGTGTGTGTGTGTGTGTGTGTGTGTGTGTACATGAGTGTGTGTTTATTCATATATCTAAGTATATGTAAATATTTGTACCTTTTTTTCACTTGTGTATGTTTTTCGCCTCTGCCCACCGCCGTACACACTAACTTTCTGGTTGACTGGTAGAAAATGCCATATGGCATTAAGTCCGCCGTTTGTACAGTTTGTACAATAAAGTATAAATAAATAAATAAATCACTCATCGATAAGTGATGATTATCCCATCAAATAAACAAATCTAAATCTCGATATTATACTACGCACGTTCATAACATACTCGTTTATTACTATTTATACCATTTAGAGTTTATTATAGCTATAAAAGTTTTAAGAAATCAATGTCATAACATAGTTCTGCTTGTGCCCGATCTTGTCTGTGGTCGGCTTCAGTCGTGACTGAGCTAAAATGCCCGGAAGCCATAGGGCTTTTTCAACTTACTTTCGTGGTCACAGTCTTTTTTGTCTCACAAATTCATAACAACTACCTGGTTTTTGTTTAGGCTCTGTTTTTATAAAATTGCAGCTATTGTAAAATATCGAATGTGATGCATGTGTAGAGTTGACACATAATAACAATTAATTTACAACAAATACTCTTCAAGGGTGGTAGAATTTCTATGTATCCGTCTATGAATCCTTCTATGAGGTATTTATTACACACAGCAGTGCCAGTTATTCGGTCGTGAAACATACATACGTACCTAAGATCACGATTGTATCCCATAAGGGGTAGTCAGAGACTGGGCACTCACTGTAAACAGATGACTGCCACAATCCACGATTCACCAAAACAATATAATGCACTTGGTGCTGAGCCCATCGCCACCATGCGCTGTTGGGTGCACAGTGCAGTTTAATTCCTTACTCGCCTTTTACGAGAACCATTAGATGAGATAGAGTTGTAGTATTCTTTTAACGAGCCGCCACCAATTCACGGTTGTGAAACAGTGGTGTGCAAACATTACTGTGTATCATAAGGATTTGAAAGGCACTGGTAGCTAGTGTAATTACTGAGCATATGAGACTTAAGAACTAATGTCTTAGGGTGACGAGCACAGAGGTGTTTTACGCAGAAGTGTTCTGGGTGGCACAGCATTTTATATGCGCAAACTTTGCACTTACCATCAGGGGAACGATTTGCTCGTCTCGTCACTTTCTACAATTCAAAAAAGTCAGTTTATCATACTACAAAGTTTGCCCGTAACAAATGCTGTGGCACCCATAATATTTCTTTGTGGCACCACATCGCGCTCGGCATCCTGAGATATCAGTTCTTAACTGACATATGTCCAGTAATAACGCTAGCATACAGTGACACACAGTAATGTTTATACAAGACAGAAACACAGTAATCTTTGGTCACTCATGGCTTCACGGCAGAATAGGAGCCACTGCTGTAATAACTACCTAAGCGGATTCCAGCACAGGCATCTGTCTAGCAATAGTGTGGAAGCACAACTGCTTTCCAGTTTGCAGGGCACTATTAGCTAGTAGTACTTGGCATAAAAAGTGATGTCTCAGGACGACGAGCGCAGTGTGATAACCAAAAACACAAAAAAAGACTTAATAACTGTCCTTTCAAGGTAACGAGTGAAGTTAGGTGCAGCGTGAGACTTTGAAATTACTGAGAAGAGCATACGTGTCTCTTACCATCAGGTAAACGACTTCGCCGTCTGTTACTTAAACCAAAAAAATTGATTTGTTAATTATTTCTATTTGATAACTTACAATTGTTATTCGATAAGAATTCAAGTGTGAAATTAATACAAAAACCTAAATACTAAGTTGTCATAGTACGATTGAAAGGCGCTGGTAGAATTTTAATGCATGGGTATTTAGGAACTAACTTAATTGCATCCTGTTAAAGCAAATCATTGCGTGTTAAAAAAAATCTCACGCCTGCCGATCACATCCATCAAAAGCTAAGCGGTTTGCGATTATGCAAATAAATGATTGGCGCGCCACGCGACAAGGGAAATTGATTCATTTCATAACTAGATAAATTGTTTCTTCGAGTTCCGTGTACATGAAATATGCGGTTTGACACATTTTACAGATTACAATTTAGAGACTCAAAATGAAGAAAAAACTACTTTGATTTATTACTCCGTAGATATGTATAAGAAGAATTATCACAAAGTTTAAAAAAAAATATTTTCCCATGCAGATTATATTATGTTATTGAATATCTAGTTATACAGACTGCATACCTGAGCCTAACATAATACGTTGACTAGTAACTTAAAACATATTAAAATATGAATAATATCCTGTATTGCTAAGAACCTTACACCAAATTATTAGTCAACAAAGATACGAAAACTTGTTCTGGAGCATAGTATTGAACTGCGTGCGCGCGACGCTGTTACAACCCGTTCAGATTATGATAAGTTAGTCTGGCTTCGGGTAACCGTTAATCGGTAACCGCCTTAATGTAACAGAGCCTCATGCAAAAACAATATTATGGAGAGTAAGCATTTCGATTAATATAAATATTTTAACATTAAGTCTTGAATAGACGGTCAGATACAAGTTGTCTTTTTAAAAACCTTCGGCAATGCTTCCGTAACTTAACTTGTTGTTGTGTTGTCTTGCAGACATATGTGCATTTTATGTTTTTCTGTATTATATTTTGTCAGACTTGTTGTACAAAGGAACTATCACCTTCAAGATTATCCCGCCATCCGGCTATCGATAAATTTAACTAGAGGGGGGTACCGTTCCCCATTAACATTTTACTAATTTTCATAGCATTGCACTTTAATTCAAACGAGTATTGCTTTGTTGCATATTTAGGGAAAAATCCGGGATAATTGTTCTCACCGTTTCATTGAACACTGAGCAACTCTGGATTTTTTTTGGAAACGAAACATAAACAAGAAAGTCAAGGTATGAAAAGTTCACTTTTCATACCTTAACTAAGAATAGACAGACTTTTAGATAGGAAAACTTTAGCGAATATTTCAAGCTCCAAAAACATTTCAGATAGATAGATGGAATAAAATTTATTACCCGCATTGATACGTACGTATTTTATAAAGTACAGGCGCAGTGTGGTGCCACACAGAAATGATCTGGGTGCACCAGCATTTGTTATAGGCAGATGTTGTTGCACTTAACATCAGGTGAACGTTTTGCTCGTCTCATCACTTAATCTCATAAAAAAGGAGACAACCACGTGGCCTAGTGGTTAGAGTACCTTACCACCACGCCGCGGGTCCTGGGTTTTGATTCACAGCCGGAACTAACGGAACCAACAAAAACACAAATTGTTGGTTTTCGGGTCTGGTGGTGTTGTGATTGTCCTCGTGTCTCTAACACTACATCCTAGCCTACCTCCGCATGCATCTTATTGTATCTGCGTTATTATTTAGGACATTATCAACACCATTTTAAAGGTAGTAATACGGTCTTGCCACTATAACCAACTTCTTCAGACAACCTTTGAATATACAAGATTGACATAAAAGAGAAGTATGAAATGACAAGAAGTTAAAGTGGCCGATAAAACTCATCATATCGTCGTTTCCTCTCATTGATTTTAATAAAATAATAGCCGATAGGTGTCCGGCAGAGTAGAATAGCACCCACCTCTTTCTTACTGCGGTGTCGGAAGAGGCAGCTAAGGTATTGTCGCCGCATGGTAGCGGCTTAAGAGAATCTACCACCCTATCTTATCCCGTGGGTGTCGAAAAAGTGGACAGAGGGAAAGTAAAGGCCAGGAGATGTGCAGCAGCGTCTTTCTGGAACATCTCAATAAATAAACTGCGGTTACTAACCTGACTTGCTACGCTGGTTACGCCTGAAAAGCGTGGCAGCTATGACAAAATTCTACCAAAATGACAGCTTTTATAAGTGAAGAATAACACCATAACATGCACTATAGTGCTCGTGAGAAGACAATAAAGAGTAAGATATTTTTTGACTCGTAACAAAATGGCGGCGACGTAGTTCGCCACCCGTCACGTCTCGTTTCCCGCGAGGGTGAAAAGTGGGTTACTTGAGTGGCCTCTACTTACCCTTTATATGGTAAAAAGGCGTGACTGTGTGTATACTTCAACAACAGACGTCTCTCAAAATTTATAGAAAAAAAATTAAACGTCATCCTTGGACCGTTTAGTGAAACTTTACGGTATTTTATAAAATCTGCCATATAATTGTCAAGAGACATTAGCTATACTTTCTCTAGGTAAATTGTTTTAATTACAAACCTTACATAATTCAAATTAAGCTTTCCGTCCACCGTGTCACTAATTACGAAAATCAGATACAAGAGGTAAAACCTGATACAAGAGCTTCCCTCTCTCTTAAAAAAAATCATATAAAATTTATCTACAGATTATGATTAAGCGTACACTTCGCAGAAGAGTCGCACAATTGGTTAACAAATGCTGTGAGGCACCACACCGCAATCACCGCCCTAAGACTGTTCTTAAGTCTTTATATGCCCAGTGACTATACTAGCTAAGCCCTTAGGACTAAAACACTGTAATGTTTGCATACTATTGCTTCACGACCGAATAACTGGACAGAGTAACTCGGTGCGACGACCTAGACAGATTTCTGCATAGACCTACCACCAGATAGAACTGGCTATATGGTTATGTTATTATAGCATGAAACTGATTGCGAACTGTATTGTTTGAATTTATATTATTGTCCTGCTAATAACCAGAAGCTGTATTTTTTCCATAGAATTCCGCAATGTTAATATATTTATTAATAGGATATGGTTCACGACAATAGTCGAATAGCGGTCATGTTCTGCAGCCCGTATCGTCAATCTTTAGATTGCACTACAAACATTGTTATCTACACTTTCCAAAACTATTGTAAGGCTTATCTAATACAGTATAAGGTAGGATCAGATGCAGTGTCGTAACCATGAAACATTTGCAATACGATCTCAGACCCGAAAATCAAAAATTTGTTTATTGAACAAATAGTGTCTTCTACATGAATTCAAAACAGTATTTACATGTAACTCACGCCGCCTTCGCGCTTATTCGTTAAAATCAACTAAAGAAAATTTTATGAGACAGTGACTTGTGGTCATTGTGGCAGGTGACAAAGATGTCTAACGAATACATACATGTCTAACGTCTAAAGAAACAATGACTTAGTTTTTCTCTTTAACTGCGGTATTCATACACTTAAGCATCATCACACTTTTAGTGCCCGAGTGAGAACTTATCAGGTCCATTCGGTCCGTGCGGTTCTAATCGTATTTTGCGTAAACACGAAATTGACTGCTAAAAGCGTACGCCGACCTATTCCACAAAGGAAAGATAACATACGGAGGGACGACGAAGCCGTCTAGACAGAGCAATTGTGCGGTAAGTGCGGGGCGAGATCGAGACCCATACTGGCCTCACCAGTATGAGACATATGTTGAAGCGGTTGTCGCGTCGCGCTCGCGTAAAGTCAATATCATTAAGTTATTTATTTATTGAGGTACATTCAGTATTATTTTATAAAGTATAATGAATATTAGGTATTATTAACTATAGCCGATAGGTGTCCGGTAGAGTAGAATAGCACCTTCCTCTTTCCTACCGAGGTGTCGTAACTGTCGTGTCGTACTGTATGTTTCTCTACTATGCCTGTACACAAGACGTATGATGAAAAGCTTATTCTTGGCGTTTGGTATTTCGCTTGAAAAGCCTGTATATGACGGCAACATATCATAACTTGAAAGTCGCCTGTTATAATGCTTTAATGATGACGCATTCATTTAGCGTATGTTGTATACACAAAGTTGGGGAGGGCACCCATCTCAACTCAGACTGGATTACACACCCACAAAAAGTGTATGATAGGAATCATCAATGTGGAGAGTTCTTAATTTCTAAGCGAAAAAAAAACACGCAAGCTATCTTCACCAAGTATAAGTTGTAAATGACTAAAAATTATGTTTTGTTATTAAAACTAGCTTTAAAACACACAATTCTGATAAATGCCGAATTACGGTGAAATATTTTTAGAATTACTACTCAATAAGCAATCGTTAACCTGCAAATTTTATGATCAGTTTCACAACTAACCGTAACTTTTAATTGGAAAAAATCGCGAGTTTAGTCAATTAGTCGCAATAACCGGAAAACGTACTTATCGAAATCTTAACGAAACTACTGCACGTTTAATTAATAAATACACTTTGCTTCGAATACCTGGCTACAGTAAGTTTAATAATTAGAATGTTTCAAGTAATATTGGTTACAAAGTAGTATTTTATGTTTATAACATAAAACTTTATTTGCAATTTGTAGACAAGAAGTATGGGCAAATACTTTTAGAAATGAATGCCACACTTGTTGAAGCATTATTGCAAAGGCTTACTATATCCAACAATGGATTTGAGGCTGATGATTTTATGGATGTTAGAAACGTCTTCTAAAGAAAATTCTAGAAGAAATCGTATAATCTCTGACAGATGGTCAATTCTCAAGTATCCAAATATCAAACATGCCAGTGCAAAAAGAGCTTTGGATTGTTTGTGTGATGAGCCACGTCTCTCATGGGTATCATGGAAGGCGTAGGAAGGTACCACCGCAGTTACCAGTTATTGCGGTCAAGTAAGCAGTTTTGGTTCTAACGGGCAATGACAGGTAGTGTAACAGCTGGGCATATGAGACTTAAGAGGCAGTGTAGTTACACACAAGTTTTGGTTGATAGAGCATTTGTTATGGGCAGAAGTTGTACGTTCATATGAACGTTTTGCTAGTCCTAAAAAAATAGTAACCCTACTATACCGTACCGAAACAATTTAAAAAATACGTTAAAAGCGCATTCTGTCATATGCAATGCAATGCTTCGGGCTTTAGCAGGCTGTGCACTAATTAAACGCTTTGAGATAAATTATAGTTTTTATGTTATCCCCTAAAGGGAATCTTAACGCGTGAGATGGAGTACGACCTACTAAGCCGAACACTTAATTGACATTGGCGACATAGTGTAAATTAGTCATAGTGTAATTTAGGCTGCCACGAGACTGTAGCAATAAAAAAAAACATCAAAATGTCATTTTAAATTTATTTTTAGAAAGTAAGACTTAAGTCTTAATATTAAGTAAACTTATGAAACTAAATGAAAATTCTTTATTCTTCAACGTAAGAAATATAAACCTACCACCGTTTACTAATGAGGTTTCTCCGACGGAAAAGAAACAGACAAGAGAACCACAGGTATCCTCTTTTTTGTAAATATTTTTTTGTCTTAGTCACAAATACGTTATAAATAATTTTACAAAGAATTGTCTCATAGAAAACCAAAGCAAGCTCTATGAATTACTTAGGTAAATATTAACAACAATCAATCTTTAGAAATAATTAAGAAAATTAACAAAAGTTGCGGTTTAACGCAGAAATACTGAAAGCAAACTAGGTTGTTCGGGACTGACTAAAGCTATTGCTAAAGGTAAAACCGTGCTAATTTTATATTTCAAATTTACTACTAATTTCAAACAAATCAATTTGCGATTCTTCATGGCGAAAACAATCATTCTATAATTGCTATCACTTCGACTAGTTATTTTAAAACTCATATAAGTAACAGACGTGATTCTAGAAAACGTACTGCTCTTTGGAAACAATGTTTTACTTTTTTATGAGGAATGATAACGACCAGGGTATACCATCAGCAAAAGTGCTGCTTTTATCATTTTTTCTTTTATTATTACCATGCGCCCACACAAGTATTTCTTCTTTATATTGAGCGCGTTTCACAGACATAGATTTAACATTTATCACATCGCCCACGTATATTCTCTGGCTCACTGTTTTAAACTCATTGTTCGATTTCCTTCGAACAAGTTCCTGGAAGTCATTGAGATTTTTGTTTGTTTTTTTTAAACGTTGCCCCACAATAGGGTTTCCCCTTTATGTGGCTGTTTTGTTATCTGTAGGTTATACAAATATTTCTCAACTTGTGAATAATACTTCCAGATCTAGCTTGAGAATACACGACATACAATAATATAAGGATCTTTTAAACTATTAAAGCCTTCTTGGCCATTAAAAACCAAACCATTTTTTTACCGTCTTAATAAAGTCAAAGTCAAAATTACTTAATTAAATTTAGGTTCGCATAGCCGTTCGAGAAATAAGACTTTCTCAGTGAAAAAAACCGACAAGAAACTCTGGATCCTTTTTTTTATCAATGCTCTATTTCTAAATGCCACTTATAAATTATGCTAATTTATCGTCGGTGCGCTTGCCAAAACTCGTATGTGGATTTTATTAACTTTTCTGGAGGCAGGAAAAAAAGTGTTTTATCTGATAACTAAGAAGTGCAAAATGCTGTCAAAGTATGTAATGTATTATATTTATAGTGTAAGTAACACTAAGAAATTATTCTTATCACAGTATGAGATAAAACACTTTTTTTTACGCCTTCTGAAAATTTGACAAAATCCACATATAGGTTTTGCCAAGCGCACCGACGTTATGACAATATCATATGTTTGGTATCCAGGGAGACTGCAAGTACAGAGTAAAAGTATTTCCACACATCTTTATCCTCTTTATGACCTATTTTATAATACGCTTTATGTAATAATGTGTTCTTTACCAGATGTTTTAGTACTAGACTAGAATTTTTATTAATTTATGCCACCGTTTGTCTCTATCTATAAAGTAATCATTTCAATGAACGCAAAGCTGTCATTGTTCGAGTTTCGATAGAACCGAAACCGATTTACCGCGGGAATATGTCTGAGCAATAACAACGTTTCACAATACGCCATAAAAATCAGGACAGTTTGAAAATGCAAAATCCCTTTCTGTTTAGCAGTTCTGCTATTGAACAGAATTGGCGAGAACAATTTAAAATGGTACAAAATTTTAAAAAAGAGCGCGTGCAACACAAGTGCACGCGACAGAAGTGAAACTAACATATATAAGAAACTTGATTAACTACTAATATATAACTTCCGCAACGACTCTATGACACAGGAGTAATTATTATTATGTATATATATATAAGTTTCACATGGGGTCGAAATTCGTCTAAGTAACGTGAAATAGAAAAAAAATATTTTTTGCATAACATTTTTTGTAATGTTTTAACGCGCAAAAGAATCTTAGCTCATACTACAGCTATGAACGTGGTCATTGGTTAAAGCGTTTTGTAAGGAAAATTATGAGTGTATAACAGCCGTGTGATGGAAGCTTAAGAGAATCTACCAACTCTTGCCGTGGGTGTCGTAAAAGCCGACAGAGGTAAAATGAAAACCAGAAGATGGGCAGCTGCACCTGGAACATCTGAATAAATAAACTGCGGTTGCCAACCCACCTGCCAAGCGTGGCAACTATGGCAAAGTCCCACCAAAATGAGAGCTACTAACTTTTGTGGTAATCTGTGTGGGAGGCATTCCAATGAGATATCCTTATGTTATTGCTTTCGACATTTGTCAGTGTTATCAAAATGCTTAGTGCTTGAAATGAAATGGGATATGTTTTCTCTGTTGGCGATTGACTTCGCATTCGCGGCAACTATATTACGGCGGTTTTGCCGAAATCCCCTTTTTGCGTTATCCTTTAAAAAATAACTGCGAAACACAAAAACGAACGACGTGTGCTTATGCGTTTACGACAACGTTGAATTTAATAGGGCTCGGTTTTATTTAAACAAATCTTCTGATAAAACGATAGCATAAAAAGTGAAGAGAGAAACAGGCCTTCCGTGCTTTTATGAGTTGTTTGCATGTTGCTTGTTAACTGGGTTTTATGATCGCAGCTTGTTTGTGAAATACACTTTATGATAGATGACTAGGTATCAGAAAGATTGGGTGCCTCTAGCTTTCAGTAATTACCGTGACAGTTGCAGACAAGAAGTTTTTCAATTAAACATTTAAATTAAAAACATTAAAATGTAAAATACATGGCAAGCCTCACATAGAGTGGCTTTAGTGGTAATCTTCGGGAGAGGTCTATGTTCAGCAGTAGACATCTAACGGTCTAAAATGACAATGATGATAACGGTGAACCCATATACGGTAAAAAGTTGTGAGATCCCATTTAGAGCCAAGTCTGTAATTTTATTTTAATTGAATCGCTAATACAACAATTTTTATTAGATACAAAAAATTGGTTATCAATTAAGTACATTTCTTAATTAATAATCAATATTTTGTCGTTACTATAAATCTCTCAATAAAAAATATCGTGCGTCGGCAATTACACAAAAAAAAAACACAACACTGCGTTGACATTTATTCGCAGTTCGCTGAAACTGATATCAGGAAATTACATAAGTTCATAGGTTATATTATTTTACTTTTGCTGTGCGATTGCCAAGACACGATGTTTTTATATAAAAAACGATACTACACACTGGGATTCTTTTCTGTATTGTGGGTGAGTTTACATACAACTTACAACCATACTCAAATCATTTATCTGTAGGCCATACCCCAAACATGTGTCCCGTGCGGGAATAGAATCGCCAACTCCAGACTTAGGCCACGGCGTGTTTAGATTAATTATTAACCATAGGTCTACGCAGTAATTATCTATTATGATCACGTAACTATATTCGCAAACATAGATATAGTCATTCATCTACCTTCCCGAACCCTATAATGATGAAATCTGAGGAAGAGTCAGATTCAAACTCACAAAACATCCGGTCAATTAAATATACATATCTGTGTTCAACAAATATTGGCTTCAGTTCGGAATCGAACTCACGAATAAGCAGGTATGCTGTACACGGTCGTCAACGTAACTGAGATAAAAGTAAACGACAGCGTTGAAATTTATCAGCGTGGTTTTATAATTCACGTTAAAGATAATTACGAGCTCTGAATGTTTAGAGCAGAGAATGCCGTAACGGCTTCCGCGATATTGCGACAACAGTGAACGCTATTTATTCGTTTGATCTATTAATAACGGCTCTCCGGATTAAATGTACGTGATATTTTATATTGATAGACTTTCGTAAAGGTATCAGAAGCAATTTTGTTTCAGTATTTGTATATTACTCACCGCTTTGTTCACGGTGATCTTTTCTAGTTCTATCTAGAAGATATTATAAGACCAGGACAATGTTTTAAGAATCTAAGCAGTTATAATATACGTATGTGTAATACTTTACGTTACTTTTCACATTAGATTGTTTTATCGATTCAATTTCTGGAAGTGAAAAGGTTTACGATCCGCAATTACTACATTCCTAACTCACGCACGGCGAGGCAAGACGGCGTTACATTCAAGACGCTAAAACCAATAACTATAAACACAGCTAGCTAATATTTATCTAGGCTACGTGCCGCAAACATATAATCAGGTGGTCGTCATACAATCAGAGTATTGATCTACATACCTTAATAATTGAATTAGGACTAATTTTTTTACAAAACATTACAATCTTTTTCCATTTTTTTAAATAAGAAAGTGACGAGACGAGCAAATCGTTCACCTGATATGTGCAACGTCTGCACAAATCAAATGCTTCGGTATCAGTTCCAAAGTCTCACATGCCCAGTAATTACTCTAACTATTAGTGCTCTTCAGACCGAAACACAGTAATGTTTGCACACTACTGTTTTACCGCAGAATAACTGACACTGCGGTGGTACCTACCCAGATGGATTCCTGCATGGGAATTCTACCACCAGAAAACATTACATACATAACTATAGTCACGTCTTTTCCTATATAAGGAGTAGGCAGAGGCTATGTAGCCCACTTTCCACCCCCGGTTTTTGTACGTGACAAAATAAATCTGACTCTCCGTTGCGTTCCCACGAGCCGTATAGTGACAGCATTGCATATTATCGTATTAATCTGCACGAATAAAGGCTGTCCGCACAATACCTCAGTCGCTTCTTACGACACCTCAGTAGGAGGAAAGAGGTAGGTGCTATTCTACTCTGCCGGACACCTGCTTTAAAACATTATGATGGTTTATTATTATATTGATATTCATTAATTTAACCGATTCTTTGTTTAATTACACACCAAACTTGCCTTTTTTATTGGATAAAGTGATGAAACGAGCAAAACGTTCACCTGATGGTAAGTGCAACGTCTGTCCATAACAAATGCTGTGTCACCCAGAAAATTCTGCGTGACACCACACATGTGCCCATCACCCTGAGACATAAGTTCTTAAGTCTTATATGCCCAGTGATTACGCTAGCTCACAGTGCCCTTCAAACCGAAACACAATAATGTTTGCACACTACTGCTTCACGGCAGAATAACTGGCCCTGGGGTGGTACCTACCTAGACGGATTCCTGCACAGGAATTCTACCACTAGTAGACTTGCCTACCGTAAACGAGTGAGATCACAACAAGTCCTCAAAGTTGCTGTTCAACTTGCAGTCCCCACTTTTCGGAAGAAAGTGGTCGTAAGTCATCGCCTTTTCAAACGTGACGCGTAATCCATCAATGTGTGTTAAATATCAATATACATTAAACGTGTATGATAATGGGATTGATATTGCTCTATTGACTATTATAACTTGAGCTCTACAAGTATGGAAAGAAATGTTCAGTACTGAGAATTCTTGTCGTGATTTTGTCCAAAAGCTTGCTGGCCGCCGGATAAACTGTGGGTTCCCGCAAAAAAACTGGGGCCAACTGGTAAAATAATGTCGTCTGAATCACCCTTAGGTAGACTGGTAGAGGCTCAGGAATTAAATCCGCATATATACAGTATCATATTAAATAAATTAATAAAAGTAAACGTTAATGAGGTTTTTCTTTTTAAAAAAATTTGGAATCCTTATAATATAGTTTGTACATTTTTTGTTCATCACGAAAAATTTTATATAACACTTTTATACCATTTTTTTATCGTAAAAATCAATAATTTCTAAATTTTAATTTACGCTGAGCGAAGTAGGCGGGGAACAACTAGTTTAATGTGAAGATAAAAGTTTGTTTATATTAATGTCCCGTTGTTGAGCACAGGCCTTCTCATTCCATCCATTTTTAAAAAAGTTTTGTAACTGGGAAAAGTTCGCCAAGCTGTTCCATTGCGGGTTGGCGGACTTCAAATGCCGTTGAAGTATTTTAGAATTCTTAGACGATTTTTCTCACGATGATTTCCTCCACAATCAAGCACGTTAATAAGTGGTACGATCGACCGGGGAACTCAAGTCACTCGCGTAGTGCCAGGTCCGCGTCAGCTACTGTGACTTTTTATATAGAAATATTTTACCACTACAACACGATCAATTAGTACTTATTTTTCTTTGAAGTCCGCTATGAGTCTGTAAGCATCCATTCCCAATTTGTTTTAGGATACATTGATTGGTTTTAGCTTATTAAGTATTACTTGGAAATTGTTTTAATAAGTACGCTACAATCTGGCCTCACTAATAGTTTAATAGGGAGAGTCGATTTTATTAGCTTGTTTTAATCGTACAAATCGCGGAAATTTACTAATCACAAGTAGTAATCAATTAGGCTATTTTATTTATTTTATTACGCCTAATAGCCGAACAGTGAAAACGTTTCATACATTCAATATACTATTGTTAGTGACAGATTATTTAATTATGTAATATATAATCTGCTAATAACAATAATGTATAGAAATACCTACAGACGCTGAACCTCCAAATGTACGTATACTGTGTGAAGGGTCTCTGCTGTTGATGTTGTCTATCCCAGCAATCTTTTGATTGATAAGCAAGATAGTGTGTTTACTGCAGAGCTATGGATAAGTATAGAAACATCGCTGTTATTATATTGTACATATGCAGGAGTGCTTTGTTATCAAATCGATAAAATGTCGGCATCATCTCTGTAAGTTTTCCGGCCTAAAATCCAAACGAATATGATTTGAAAAATAAAGCTATAAACATGTAATTTGTGCAGATTATAATCAATAACCCTGAATATTTTTTATATTGTAATTTCTCCAAAGATCATTGTTTTGTATGAGCTCTAATGTCCACGCGAACAAAGAAATGTGTACAATAATATGCCTACTATATTTTACAATAGTACCGAAATGAAGATGGTACTAGTGGTAGGATTCCTATGGAAGAATTCGTCTAGGTAGGGACCACCGCAGTGCCAGTTGTTTCGGATTTAAAGGGCAATGTAACTCGTAGCTAGTGTTATTGATGTTTCTCTTGGCTGATTTTCGATCACGGCTGACAACTATCGATTATTGTCGGAAGTTATGATCTGCGCAGGAGATACTATAGTACCACAAGTGAAATCACAAAAACAAGGGCATTCACTCATCCCAACCTACCCGTACCCGATGTAACGCTCATGTGATAAGATCGGAGGTAGATGCAGTGTCAGAGACAAAAGGACAATAATAATACAACCAGACCCGAAAACCAACAATTTATGTTTTAGCACAAATATTGGCTCCGGCTGGGATTCGAACCTAGGACCCGCATCGTTGTGGTTGGGTAATCTAACCACTAGGCCGTGAAATTTTGTTGCTACCTATAATGTTCAGGTCAGTTGCGGTTAGCGACGCTTCACTACTTCAACACGAAAATGATTCGACTGTAACCAATATTGTCAGTATTTAGTCGATGAATGAGTTTTTATATCATTAGTCGATTAATCTGTCGTTACTGACCTAATAAAATCCACGTAACTGTAAAATATAAAGAATTTTTTTCTTGTAAAAAAAACGCCGCCTCACACCAAGATTTCGCCTGAATCGTGAAGGAGAAGAAATATAAATTTAAGGTAGATAAGAAATATAATCTTAAATATTACGTGCACAATTTGTGTATTTGCACAAATGTTGGCTCCGGCTAGGATACGATCCTAGCACCTGCGGCACAGAAGTCAGATCAGATAATCTAACCACTAGGCCACACGGTCGTTATATTAACTGTTAATTCACTTTGAATAGTTGTTTGTTGTAAAACTATTTTAATGGTCAATTCCGTTGTTTGTCAACAGTTCTATTAAGGTCTTTAGTTAAAGACAAGGCTGATAGAACTCCGGAAATCGCCTACATACGTTCGCTTTTAACCTGAATGAGACAATTTCAAATTGACACTCGAGTACATACTTACGTCAAAAGCCTCGCAGCGATTACCTTTCCTGACACGCATGCCGGAAAATGTGAAGGCGTTTTAGGCCATACGTTTATTATTTTATAATTGTCTGCTGACCTTATTTTATACAACCATTGGTTATAGAAGAATGGCGACTTAAGAAAACCTCTTAAACTTCTTAACCGTCTTTTCCCGTGGGCATCGTAAGAGTTGACTATAGAAAAGGCTAGGATTCCAACTGGTGGCGAAATAGCTTTCTCTAAAAATACCGGTAACATACCAGATCAGTCAGTAATAGTAATGAGTCGAGTAACTTTGATTGATGAAAAAAGAAGTGGTCGCCATTTGACGGATGTTACGGAAGGAAAGGTGTTATCAGTGAAAAATGTACCTAAAAGAGAATAAGCGAATTACGTATTATGAGATTGAGCTCATATTGCAGATAGGATCGGTAAGCGTTCACGAGATTTTACACCATTTTACACCTTCTCGTAAGAAGGATAGTTTCTCGTTAGGTCTCGTAAAACTTCACCGATGCTTAGAAGCATGCCGGCGTGGAATATTGCTGTGACAGGAGTACTAAATTTGAAGCAGGCTCGTCTCGGCGTCTTTACAACATTATTATAAGTCATGAGTCTTTTGTTTATCAATTCAATGTAGAAACGAAACGCCAGTCGACGTTTTTAACTGTTTCAAAATGAACCATCGCCTACCAAAGCGGTCTAAGAACCGCACAGTAGATTTCGATCGCTAGTTTTTTCACTTCTTTCATTCTTTCAGAATTGATACCAGATACCACGTGTATCTGCCAAAGACAGCTTAACAGCTGTGCGCAACACGCGACCGAGCACGGGCCTCTGCCGGCTACTGATTCACTATGACAACGCACCCGCGCATTCAACGTTTAATAAGGGGGACTTCCTAGACAGCACATCGGTTAAGCTTTTAGGTCTTCTTTTTATTCTCTAAATAAAAAAATAAGCTGGAAAGGTTAAATTTTTATCACCGGAAGATGCGCTACCAGTTTTCGAGCAGGCTGTAGAAGAGGTGTCTGACGCAGACTGGAAAAAGTTGTTGAAAACTAGTTCAGACGCATGGAACTTTGTATAGATGCTAGTGGAGAGTAGTTTGAAAACATTTTAATATAAACACACACGTGCAAACACGTGACAGCGCCTATCTGCTTGCCAACAACGGTGATTAGGACAATGTAACCCTTGTCCCTTGGCGACGACGTAGGTGAATCCATCAAATCATCTCTAAACGATGTTGGTTCTAGAAAACTCTTGTAGCTTCTAACATACAGTGGAACAAATATATTAAATATAGATCTAAAACATCTAGACCGGTAACATGCTAAAGTTGTAGAAGAATTTTAGAGGTGCCGGCGCCGCGATCGAACTCACGTCACTCGCGTAATATAAAATATAAGGCCAGCGCCTGGCCCCTGAGTTTACGCAGCTCAAAGTTACATATAAAAAATATTTATGCATATGACAACCTTTTTGATTTAACGCTGGAGTTCTCATAATTACCCAAAAGTTGTTTAGCGTTTCGTAATTTTTAAAATTGGTCAAAATTACGTCGAAAAATGTCATGGTCGTCGTTAAATTGATTACATATTGTAAAATAACACGTCGTTTAAATTATTTCATATTGATGTGTTAAAGCTCCGAAAGTTTATATCTTTGAGTCTAGATTAATGTACTAGTTATTGTTAAAATGTATCCCGTTAATAGGCGTATTTACTCGTATTAATTAACTGTTAATTTATAGGATCAGTAAATGATAAATTATTCTTAGAGCTTAATTTAATATCCTCTCGAAGTAATTTATAATATAAATCCAATAAGATCAAAACTTTCGATACGGCTTGGCAGCACATCAGCCCGGACAGCGGCAAAACAAAAGATGTGGAGTGAGACCCATATCGAGCTGTTGGAATAATAAAAAGATCGAAAGCGCGAAAAGTCTGCTTTCAGTTTTCCCTCGTAATTGTAGTAAGAAGTACCTTTGTTCTCCATAAAATTAACTTAAAATGTGAATTAACAGCATATAAATGTGCGATAACAGCATATGAATTATATCCTATATGTATATATCCTGGAAACAAAAATGCTCTCCTACTTAGACTAGAGTACTACTTACTAGAGTAATTGTATCTAAATAAATTGTAATATTTACTGTTAATTGGAATATAGGTGCATAAATAAGGAATTTATAGTATTCTTTATATAACTTTTATATGTGACTGTTCATCTCTCTAAATTAAATTATAGTCTGTTAATGTCCTAATACTCAGCACAGGCCTCCTCATTTTTGAGAGGGTATTGGAGCTAGGAAAATTCCGCCACGCAGCTCCAGGGAAGGTTGATGAACTTCAAATGTCTTCGAAATATATACTTTCATAACGGTGAAAATAAGGAGAAGCCCCTCCTTTTTTATATATTTTACTTCTTATACATGCAAGTTTTCTTATGATCTTTTCTTTCACCACGGGGCACGTGGATAAATAATTTCAAATAACAATTTTTGTGGTGCCAAAATTAGGTCGAATTGAAATATCCCGGCAGCAATGGAACTACTAATTCAATAAATGATAAATGTTAATTCAAATACCATTTAGTCACTACTAAACCCAAGTTAAAGAAAAGTTAAAATAAGAAATTAAATCATAAAGTTTTTAGAGTAATGTAATAACCTCCCTGATTCGTCACAACGCCACCTAGTTATAAAAACTTTCAACAAAGCAACTTTACGACGTTAAGCAATGAAACGTGATAGCACAGGAGACAGTGTTTTAAAATCACTAGTCATTATTTTTTGTGATAATTAAACGCATATTAGTAATAACACTGAAAATGGTTATTAGCATAACCATAAGCTGATAAATACTCGTATGTAGAATATGAGAGAGTTAACTTGTTTAAAAATTATACTTTTCCCAAGAAGAACTGTGTACCTGTATGTTGTTTACTAGTTTTTTTTAAATAAATGTTAAAAAATCTGATAAGGTTTATTAGTACGTAATTTTTAGCACCTTGGTGTTCCACTTAGGTTCACAATTAGATAATATAAATAAAAATATTAAAAAAAACATTCAATTTTTTTATTAACAAAATAATCACCATCGTCCAATGACATTCGAATATAGTAATGTCTTATTTTTCACGTCCTTTTCACATGAAATTTAATGCAATATCGTATTTGGTCTATTCATAACGCTGTCTCCTGGACTATGATAACGAGGCAGCTAACGCCATCTAACTCAAATACAAAGAGGTCTTTCGTTACCAAATTCAATCGATTTAACAATTCTCTGTCGACATCAATTTAGACGATTACCGAGATTCGTGTTACGAAATAATACGAATCTCGGCAAACGTCTATTTAGATTAGTTTTGTTAAAGGATTTGCTTAACAAACGAAATGAATGTAACTTATAAGTGTGTTCTTAAAGTTTATCTTATGATCTGAAATTTACACTTAGGTACTAACTGTAGTTTTTAGTCAACTCATAAGGTAAAATTTCAGTTATGCCGCCATCTTGGGTGCTTCAAAGTGCTCGAAAAGTCGGGAACATGAAGTTAATTAATCGCGATGAATCTGATCTCTAAAATAAGTTTTATTCTGTATATCTGTTAATAAACAGTATAATCTGTTATATTCTGTCTTGAAAAACAAGGGCTATTTCTTGTGAAGCATACTAAAATATTAGTCAATAGTACGTTTAATTGATACATATATCCATTTCAAACACAAATTAATTATAATGTTAAAGTGTAATGCCAGTAGCACACAATACTTAAAAAGAGCTATGAAACACTATATTTGACTGATCCAACGGTCCGGAAAGCATTCGAAATGTTGTCGTAAAAAATAACACCTTCATCGAAACGAAAGTAGCGAAAATTCGTTCCGATCTAGTTTACAGCAAACCTGTCTAGTTGCTATTTTTCAAAAGATTACGTCAATATTTAGTCGACCCAAATACAAAAAAAAGTTGTGTTATCTACTGGCAACTATTCGTTAAGCATGGGCGTGTTAATGCCCTTGAACTAGTTTGACGGTAATTATTTAAGTAACATATTGATTATTTGGCAATCTATAGTGTCATACCACTTCGGTTACTAATTTAGTCGCCATATGAGTTATCAAGTGGCACCTCCCGTACCCATGCTTGCTGTTTACACGACAATTTATCAGTTAATTCTTAAGACATTAAACAATGAATACTTTGATCTTTATGTCCTAGTGTCGAGTATCTGCAGTATATGCAGGCATCCATCTAGGTAGTGACCGTCTATCGTTAAGCAGTTCAGTATTATTGTATTTCGCTCTGAAAGGGCACTGACAGCTAGTACATGAGACAAAAGATCTGATGTCTCAGGATGACTAGCGCAGTGTGGTGCTACCCAGAAATGTTCTGGGTGACACAGCATTTGTTTTGGGCAGACGTTGCAATTACCATCAATGAATGATTCGCTCGTCGCGTCACTTTCTTCCATAAAAAAAAACGAGATAGCCCTAAAGTTCAGCTACCTGAAGTGGCAATGGGTCGACCATATAACTTGACTCTATCTAGACGGTTTTCTGCATAGGAATCCTACCATTACTCTAGTTCTCCTGTTTTTTAAAAGAGGATTGTTCATATTTTTTAATCTGTTATAATACAAAAACATTCAGACTCATGAATGAAATTATCTTTAATAAAAATCTTTGTCCCGTGCGGCACATCGTTCCCGCGACCCATAGCACAAACATAGCAGCAATATTATGCGCTGATATTCTGTGAGAGCACGCTCCTTCCTTGGTCGAACCGATCCGACGGCGTCCTCTCCCAAATAAACTTGTTTCCTATTATTGCGAAACATATTAGGCAAAAATAAAATAAGATTCATAGAATGTAAATATATACCACAAAAATGTAAATTAACTGCCTATAAATGTTCCACTGTTGAGTACGGGCCTCCTTTTCATTTCTGAGAGGGTTTTTTAGCCGGGAAAAGTGCGCCACGCTGATACAATCCGTTTTAGCGGACATCACATGTAATATTTTTATTTCTTAGGCATGCTTCCTTACGATGTTTTCCTTCATCAGCATTGTCATCACGTAGTTTATTAGCACTTAAAATTACAGAATAATTTTAGTGGCACCGGGAAATGAACTCGGGTCACTCGCGTACTATGAAATTTAAAAGAGACGCCCGGCCAATAAGTTGTCATTTTACATTTTTAAGCCACATTAAAATATATCTATATATCAAAGTAGAAAAAAAATAAGTTAGAAAGACCTGGGTTAGACTGGTTAATCGTGTAAGCAAATAAAAACCTTTTAAATACACTGACGCCTATCAATGCAATAATTACAGGTACCAAAACTGATTGCAGTTGAAGTAGTCCAATAAATTAAAACAACATTGTTATTATATAATAACAATGTTGTTTTAATTCATTTTACTTACTTGCAATACGTAACCAATAATAACTAAAATAGAAATACTAAGTATTAAAGTCGGAAGGTGAAGGCCAACAGATAATATCAGACTGATGGACATTTCCTGCACGAAAGTATTTGTATAAATAACTAACTGTGTCCCGCGGTTTCAAACGCGTAAAACAGACCACCATATGATTACGCCGTATGGCATGGTACCTCTCTGACCTAACCATAAGATGGGAAATTTTATGAGTTTATAAAGGTTCATAAATATGTTTGGGACAAACCAAACCTGACTCTCAGGTCCCTGGGCCGCGAGCACAGCTATCCTATGAAGTTGTAAAAGCCAAAAAGACTAACAGCAATAACATTACCGACAATGAAGACATAAAGCTTTATAGAACCTAGCCAATTTATCGGAATTCAGATAAAAATCGTGAAGCAGTAGTGTGCAAACATTTGTGTTTTGGTTTGAAGGGCACTGTGAGCTAGCGTAATCACTGGGCATATGAGACTTAAGAACCCATGCCTCAGGGTGATGGGCACAGTGAGGTGTCACACAGAAATTTTCTGGGTGATACAGCATTAGTTATGGGCAGACGTTGCACTTACCATTAGGTGAAAGTTTTGCTCGTTTCATCACTTTATGCTATATAAAAAAAAAATCACCACGAATATGTCAGTGCGTGACAGGTATCGGAGGCACAAGATTAAAGTGTCTGGTACTGCGATCGCCAAACCACCACAAGCGTGGCGATTACGGAAAAATTTTCCAAAGTAGGAGAGGCGTATGCAATACAGTGGACTGTATAGATGATGATGATGACATTCCTGACATCCAAGAAATGAAATACTTTTAGTTTAAAAATTAAACAATTTGACAACCGCGTGCCTAGTGGTATGAGCATCTGACTTCTACGGTGCAGGATCCTGGGTTCAAATGTTTTTCTCCGGCTGGGCCAACATTACACTTACCGACGGATAAAAACACGAAATGTATGTATTTAAAAATACACCATCGACACAGAAGATATGAATCGTTTTTTTTTTTCTTAAACAGCAGCTTCCTTTAGCTTAACAAACGACAAACATTACTGAACAGATTTTATTAATTTTAGGTGTTGTTATTGAATAAAGTCAGTTTACACAGTCACAATTTTAAAACAGATCTAAGAATATGTAATAAATGCCCACACGCTATAAATTCAGGCACAACATGTCAATTGGTAAATCTTGGGAGAGATCTTCTGCAGTTAAATAATTGCGAATTATTTTTATTTCATATTGCAAATACAGAATATAATTAACGTACGGATATATATAATCAAAGCAATGAAGGAAACGTTTACGTGGTTTCTAACCCGATTGAACTGGAGAATTAACAAAAAAATTTTGAACCGTTTTATGTAACGCCGATCCCATGCATTTATTTATTTATTTATTTATTATTTATTTATTTAGAAAGAAAGAAATCCAACAGCATTTTTAAAAAATAACAATTATACCTTATAGTATAATCTTAACACTAGCCTATTATAGGTTTCCCTAGAGTGACTTTACAAATTACGGGTCTAGGAGCGATGCAGCCATCATTATAATACTCGTATAATGATGGTTAAAACATCTGAATAATTTTAAAATTTAAGTTGAGATCAAATTTAAGTTGAAGTTTTTAAGTTTAATTTAAAATAATAAAATAATAAAAAAATCTTATTTGCTAAGCAAAGTAACAGTTTAAAATTAAGAGACCAGTATAGAGAAAAGGCCACTGAATTAGGCCAGTTTTACCTAAGGTTTAGTTTTCGGTTGGGCAAATCTAGAAAGTTTTTTCATAGTACATACACAGAGTTACGCCTCTTTCCCATTGGGGTAGGCAGAGATCATATCTTTCCACTTGCTACGATCATGAGAGACATTTTGGTTACGCCGGTAGCGGATACTTTCGACGTGGCCTTTCCTTAAAACGACTTCGGTCTGATGGCGTTTGCCTATGTCGATCCTTATCGGCTTAGTAGATATATAAAATTTTATAATAACTTCCTAAAAGTGCGATGCAAACATCTGAAGTAGATTTCAAAAAACTTGACAAGCAGACATTATAAGATAAAGCGTATTATAATATCGATCGTTATATAGTGGACTAAAGATATCCGGAAATAACTCTTACTCTACACTTGCAAAACCCCCTGGCTACCAAATATATATTTGAATCAAGCCCTTAGGCTATTTACAGATTATGAAGAAAAATTAAACATTATTATATTATTGAGCCGTGAGCTCAACAGTAGGGCTGATACTTCATTTTTTTTATATTCCTCGATAATTGAAGTGTACATTTATTTTCACAAACGAAGTCCACGGTGGATTAATATCCGACGCACTAGCAAATTGAATAATTCGCCACTGAAAAAAAAACTAAACAGATATAAATACGTATAACGGGCGCTTAAACCATTTTTCATATTGGGCATAAGAATTATAGAGATTAAAACTGGCCAAGCGCGTGTCGGACCACCAACACGGAAGGGTTCCGTAGTGGGGAAAAGTATAACCGAAAATATATACATTTAAAAACTACACGACATATCATTTTCACTTTAATGGTCGTTGAAAGAGTTTTCTAGGTTCTAATACCTTATTTTTTCAAAATTTTATACTTGATGTCGATAAGCGTGTGGACGCTTATGTGCAGTAATTTTTTTTTCATCCCTCAGTTATATGGATGGCACACCATCCTTTTTACATCCTTTTTTTCTTATTACACTACACCATTATATAGCGGTTTATAAAAAAACACCTCTCTTCAAAATTGCGTCTATATACTGCCAATAGTTTCCAATTAATTATTGCGAGGCTGTAACATACGGAAAGGACGATATTACAAGGGTTCCGTTTTTACTATAGAACCCTAAAAAGGTACACGTTTTTAGAAGGACATGCATACGCTGTTTAATTAAACTGCAATTTTCCTTTAAGTAGTTTTTCAGACAAAACGTGGCGGCAACCTTGTGCCATCCGGATGTTGATATTTATTCTGTTCGTTTTGCATTTAATTGCCTTTAATAATGTAATGTGGGTACAAAATACCTATTATGTATTAAATTTCAAAGTCATAACATATACAATTTCTATATTAAAAATTTCATTTCAGCCTACAACTAGTCCACTGCTGAACATGGCCTTTGTTCAGCAGTGGACTAGTAGTTGTAGGCTGAAATGATGATGATGATGAAGCAGTTTTCCGGATCGATACTTTCCAGAGGCTCTACTTTCTCAAAGGCTGGCAACGTACTCGGAATTTCTCTGGTATTGGGGATGTTTATGAGCGGCGGTGATAACTTACCATCAGGTGAACCGCTTGTCCATCATTTGCCCCCTCTCCTATAAAAAAAATTCGGCGCAGATGTTAGCTGCTGGTATTAAACGGTAGTCATTTCCGTGGTCTATACGGAAAATATAATATCATCAATATTATCACATGATACTTGCACGGTTCAAAAGAAATACTTGACTTCATTTAATATAAGTGTACAATGTTCATAACAGAGATATAACAATTGACATAAAATTATAAGATAACTAATACAATTGGACGTTATATATACATATTTGTCGATAATACGATAGATACGATAGACAACGTAAATAAAACGGCAAGACTGTGGAATAAATACATTTCCATGTCATGTGAAGTCCACCAACCCACATTGGAGCAGCGTTGCGGACTCTTCCCGACTTAAAACTAGGAGATGGGCTGCCGAATCTTCCTGGAACATCTGAATTAATAAGCTGCAGTTGCCAACTCGCCTGCCAAGCGTGGCAACTATGAAAAAATCCTATGGGGTAAGGTAATATAAACCTCAACCGAACACTGAAAATGTTATAAAAAAAAAGATAATTAACCCTTTGATAAGGTAAGAATAATATGACGAAATAACCTGCATAAGTTTAACAATAAGCATGACATTAATTTTAATTATTTAATCTAGAACTATCATGTTCCTATTCAATTATATTCAATCATAATGCAATATGTGAGCAGCGATTTGATTCTCGTGACTAAAACAATTACTAAATCGGCTCGAAATGAGTGAGGCACCACCCACGAGACGCCGTTACAAAAGTCTTATTTATTTAAATTAACAGTTAAGGAGGCGCATTGACTATTGAAAAAAAGAAAGAAAAATCCCACAGACCCACACCAGCGGCGTAGAAGTCAGTTATCTGACCCCACGGCCAAAGAAAGTGAACAACCAATATGAAAGTACGTTGTCACTTTTGTCACTCCAATGACTCGGCGGTAATTCTGTGAGAACGCCGTCCCCAGTCCAGGTATACCTACCACATACTTATACTAGATTGCTATATATGTTAAAATAGATATGTTGAAATAAATAAACTTGATATCAAGGATCGATTTCATATTTCAAACTATAGGAATGTTTGTATTCGTTATAAGGTTTAGTTAAATAATGTATTTCTAATGTAGCCTTAAATTTTGCAATTTCAAGCGGCTCATAGAAGTTTTTAAACATATGCTGGCGCAATCCAACCTGCTATTGCTCTACTTATTGTGTGCAGTCTGTAATATTGGTTTATGTAATCTTGCCATTATCGCAACACGAATGGTAACAGATATTTGTCATTTAGCCTAAATAGTACCGACGTTCATTTACCATTAATATAATCAACTTTGAGAGAATAGTGTTTGATGCAATATGTCGTAATAACTTAGATTACTATACTTTGCGAGAATATTTTGATATGCATATATTCCACTGGGTGAATTTCCTTACAGCCGTTTTTTCATTTGGCGTTTAGTCGCTTACGTGTTTTGTATACAAAGTTTCTATTTCTGTAATATCTTTTTAGTCCAAATTGAAAGTAATGATAGTGTTAACGCTGTAGAAATTAGTAGTGCAGTAAAAATGAATGTATAATTTTCAACGCCAAAAATAACGTAAGATAAATTCATGAAAAAAGTAAAGTAAAGTAACAATCTGTAAATGTACCACTGCCGCCACGCTGCTCTAATGCACGTCGGTTCTCGAAATATTTTTATACCTCAGACGTGTAGGTTTTCTCGAGATGCTTTCCCCCACAGTTGAGCTCGTGTTATATGAACACTAACAATTGCCGAACAATGTTCCAGGTGCTGGCACCGGGGATCGAACTCAGGTCAGGTGTACTATGAAATTTAGGAGCAAATGCCCGGCCCCTGAGTTACCACGAGTTGTAATTTGAAAAAAACTAAGAGGTTTAGAATAAATAACCTGACGATACTCCGTTTCTCGATACAGACTTCAGCCAAGAAGAGATGATTAGACGTCATGTCCACGCTGTGTAGGCTTGTTGACGATCGCAGTACCAAATGTGGCACTGAAAAAATAAAGATCTGAGTTTTTAGCCGGTCCTTATTTGAGGTCTTCTTTTTAGAACCGGTGTAGACATTCATAAGTGCTTGCAACAAGCCTAAATTTAATGAAGAAATTTTGATTTTGACTTTGAATATGCCTCGTACAGTAGACTCTGCTGAACATCATCGACAAGTCTTTTCAATCTGTCAGGATTCCAGGTGGTTGTTTTGCTATATGTCGAAAACTATGATATTGATCGACCTTTTCCTTTTCGTAGGCGACTATTACGACACCTATTACATGAAACGGAATTGCACTTTTTCTTAAGTAGCCACCATCATTTCACAACAAATATTAATATTCGGGTAGTACTAATGAAAAGGCATTCGTCATTGAAAATATGCTAACATTTCTTTAATGTTTTTCGTTGAAAATATGCAAAAGTTTCACCGCAATATTGTTTGCGATGCGATATGAGCGATGTAATTTATAACACTAAGTAAAAAGCCGTTGTAAATTTAATGAAATTTCGTTTAATTAAATTTATTTGTAATATGGACACTGCATTATGTGGCAGAACCTTCTGTGAACAGCAGAATACGATATCGATTAATATATTCGAGAAATATATACTTACATTTTTGCTTCTTTTCACCACTGAAAAAATTAATAGGCTACTTAATAGGTTACAGGGAGTACTTAACCTAGTTGCCTTGTCCGGCTAATACGATGGTACCCGGGTAAGTGACCCCGGCCTCCCGAGCTACTGCTGCCTTTGTTTTATCCGAGATAGTAGTATCCTACACCTTATCGTTCCTTTTCAAACTCCCGCATTCCCTACCCCAAGTCTATTTCCTACCTAATCTTTTTGCCTTCCTCTCCGCCAAGCCAATGGTTGCCGTGCCGATGGCTGCGTGGCTAGGGGCGAGCCTAGTCGTTAGCGTGCCGACCTGCCCTGGGACCGGGCGATTCTACAGTAAGGCTAGCCTAGCTAGTTACTCTAGAATGCGGGGCTCGGTTTGGGTGGACAGCATTTTCCCTAGCTGCTCGTGGGAATGCAATGGGTAGTAAGAATTTTGACTCGGTTCCAAAATGGCGGCGATGTGGTTCGCCACCCGTCAGGTCTCGTTTCCCGTGGGGGCGAAAAGTAGGCTGCGGATAGCCACTTTGCTATTCTGAATGTTCGAGGAGGTATGAATGATAAAATTTAAGAAGTATACGAGATGATGAGCGAAAGACGGATTGATGTTCTTTGTGTGAATAAGACCAAGCGGAAAGGATGCGACACCACCACGCATGGACCCTACACAGCCTATTGGTCGGGAGTTCCAGAAACTAGTAGAGGCTGTCAGGGAGTTGGTGTACTGCTTTCTGCTAGAATGAATGAATGTGTGACTGTCTTTAAATGTGTTAGCCCAAGTCTCCTCTGGGTGAGGTTGAAGGTTGGCCTTACTCGCATCTTTATATTGGCAGTTTATGCTCCACAAGATGCGAGCTTGGAACCGCTCCTCCTAAGCCCAAATTGAGAGACAGGAGTTTTGGGGTAGCGTGAAAGATCTTTTGAACAAATGCAACCAAAATGAAAGGATCATAATGCTAGGGCGATTTTAATGGGTGGGTGGGAGTGAAGCGTGATAGGATATGAGAGTGTGGTAGGAAGGATCGGCGATGATAGAGTGAATGAAAATGGGGAAAGTATGCTTGAAGTGTGTTTGGAGTGGAATCTTGTGGTAATAAAAACAATGTTTGATCATAAAAAGATCCACTTGTATACTAGAGAAGAAGGGAACCTGACGAGTATGATTGATTTTGTGATTGTGGATGAAAGACTGAGAAAGAAAGTGCTAGATACTCGGGCATGCCGCGGTGACGGCATTCACAGAGACCACTTTCTGTTGTTAAGCCGACTAAGAGGGCTCTTTAAGCGATGGCGGCATCGTGTGCATGAACCTATTAGTGTACTAGAGCGCTTGAGAATTTGCGAGAAAAAGAGGTGAGAGAAGAATTTGTAAGTATACTGACCAAGCAGTTTGATACTTTAAATGAGGAATGTGAGGTTGAGAAAGTATGGAAGCCGTTTAAGCAAGGAATTGTGGAAGTTGCTATGGAAGTGTGTGGTGTAAGTAAAAAAAAAAGGATGTAAGTTAAAGACTGTGTGTGCAGAGGTTCAAAAGGCAGTGTCCGAGAGTTTACTGGTGGTAGGATTCCTATGCAGGAATCCATTTAGGTAGGTACCACCCCAGAGCCAGTTATTCTGCCGTGAAGCAGTAGTGTGCAAACATTACTGTGTTTCGGTTTGAAGGGCACTGTGAGCTAGCGTAATCACTGGGCATATGAGACTTAAGAACTGATGTCTCAGGGTGACGGGCGCAGTGTAGGTGTCACACAGTAATTTTCTGGGTGACACAGCATTTTTTATGGGCAGACGTTACACTTACCATCAGGTGAACGTTTTGGAACGAGCAACTTTTATGAAATAAAAAAAAGAAGAAAGCTTGGCTGGACTGGTTGGCTACAAGAGCCAATCAAAGAATGCAAAAAGCAACGAATGAGGACGTAAGCATGACAAGGAGTGAGTATAACAGGTTAAAAGGTGTGGCAAAAGAGTTTGAGGGAAGAAAGAAAGAGAATGATAGAGATGAATTTCATACGAGGTTATCTGACGATTTACAGAACAACATTAAGTTCTTCTGGAAGTCCATAAGAACAGCCAGAGGTCAAATTACGACCTCGCAACTGGACAAAATAAGAAACCAGTTTGGAAGTATTGTGAGAGGTGAGCAATGCATTCTAAAGAAATGGAAGGAATATTTCGAAAGCTTATTTGAGAAAGACCATATACAAGCACAGGCCCAATCCGGGGACATGAATGAAGGTTGCGATGAAAGAGGTATTAGTATGTAAGAGATTGTGGAAGCGATGAATAGTATGAAATTGGGCAAAGCTGCAGGGTATGATAGAATTACGATTGAGATGCTGAAAGCCGGACAGGGCGTGGTAGCTAGTCAGCTTGTACCGCCTTTTTAACCTTTGCTGGAGGAGCGGCAACGTACCACTAGACTGGTGTAAGGCCGTTATCGTACCGCTTTACAAAGGAAAAGGGTCGCAGCAAGACTGCAAAAACTACCGAAGCATTAGCTTGCTCAGTATCGTCGGCAAACTGTATGCAAAGGTTTTGATTAAGAGAGTGATGAATGAAACTGAAGAGAAGATATGGGATGCACAAGCGGTCTAAAATTACCCGCAACCGACGAGCGTGTATGAAAACGCTAATGTAAGTAGAAGAAGCTAAAGAAGTGTCAGGATCGTATCAAGTGGAAAGATGTGGTCTCTGCCTACTCAAATGAGAAAGAGGCGCGACTCTATGTATGTATGTACTTATATTTACACTTTCTATACACTACGAGAGCAATATTTACATAGTATGCAATCCAGAAGAATATATTGGACGGAAATATCTAACACAATAGTTGTACGGTGTACGCTCCCTATCCCTCGCGACTTTGGCGGAGCCGCATCGTTGTTGCAGTGGTGGGACCGCGGAGAGAGATGAGTGACGATATTACGTAGCGTCGCTCTGCCTACTCTTCGCGGCCGAATTCTGGTCCAGATCCACCGCTGGGGCCGAGAAGTCTGATGCTTCAGAGTGCTCGTTTTCCTGGCCCCCGTGGCCCCGGGGGGACTAAAAGGATCAGTTGCGCACATAGAGCGGGGCATACCTCGTCTTTCGGTGCGCCTTGCTAGGAGGGCGAGTGAGGGGGAATCGCCGTCTCTCAAGGAGGGGCTGCCGAAAGCGGCCGGCGCCGATGGAGCCGCGCATGTGTGCGTAAACGTTCCTGTGGTCCTACCAATATGCGGCGAAGACGGAACACCATGGGGTTTTAGTCGGTCCGTCCTTGTACAAGTACAACTGCGGTAGTAAGCACACAACAATGTAAATAAACATATAAATCCATTTCGTCTTTGTCTGCCTTTTTTTTATTAGATGAAGTGATAAACGAGCATAACGTTCACCTGATGGTAAGTACAACGTCTGCCCATAGCAAATGCTGTGTCACCCAGAAAATTTATATGTGACACCACACTGTGCCCATCACCCTAAGACATAAGTTCGTAAGTCTCATATGCCCAGTGATTACGCTAGCTTTCAGTGCCCTTCAAACCGAAACACAGTAATGTTTGCACACTACTGCTTCACGGCAGAATAACTGGCCCTGGGGTGGTACCAACCTACCTGTTCATAGCACACTGTTAGACAAAAGCTAAGATCTGCGGTGAAGAGTTGATTTTCTGAATTCATCACAGTTGGCAAGTAGATTAGCAACCTCTATACCAGTCGCCTCCAAATTTGAACGCAGCTGCCGTTATTGGTCTTTGTATTTTCTACTTTAAAAAACGATCACCAATAAACATAAATTTCAAATACACAACACAAACAGGCCCGAAAACCAACAATTTGTCCACAAATGTTGGCTGCGGCTAGAATTCCGAAAGCAGGAACTACAACTTAGAAGTCAGGTATTCCAACCACCAGGCTACGATTTTATCTCCGTTCTCATGTCTATTCTCATGACATAAAACGATATAAAAGATGACTTATTCTAACGTAATATGACAACCAACTGACGAAAGTTAATTCAAAACAAATGACCTAAAAAATTGATATGCCACCAATAACTTGATCAAAGCGAGTGGCTGAGTCTGCAGTGAAGATAATCGTATCATTAAACAGTCATTAACTCAAATTCGATTCGATTCGATTTTCAGATTAGATAACGTATTAAGTAATAAGGTGTCGCTACAAATAAGCTTCGCATGTCTAAACTAATATACTATATGTGATTAAAACGTACAGCCGAAAGTAACTTCTTTCAGTCTTTACAAATGTTATCATACATACAATACAAGTACATTATTGTCTGCCTGTTTGTACAAACGGATTTAACTCGAAAATTCAAAAGTTGTTGTCTTGAATTTTATACAGGTTATAGATAATAACTCCGGGACCAACTTAGGCTACGTTGTATTGCGTTTGTTCCACTGGCTCCGAAGTTATAAGCATTTTCGATAATATAACACAGAACGCAGTCTATTGTATAGTAGCCGAACCCTTGACGATTAAAAGCTTTATCATCTTTTATGTATCTATGACGTTTATTGGAAAAGACTACGGTTAATTTACTATCAGATTTAAATCGTCCGCTTTTGTATAAGATTTAACACAGCAATTTTTTCGTGGAATCTTTAATCTATATACTAATAATAAAATAGAACTGTCTGTCTGTGATTTAGAAATAATTGCCAAAATTTAAGTGAAGCATCTTCCTTGAACATCTGAATAAATAAACTGCGGTTGCCCACCCGTCTGCCATGCGTGGCAACTATGGCAAAATCGCTCTAATATGAGAGCTACAAACTTTTGTGGCTATCTATGTAGGAGGCCTTTGTTCAGCAGTGGACTTGTGATGGGCTGAAACGTAAAAAGTGCAACGTGAAAAGTAAAAAGTGCTATTTATACAAAGTCAAAGTCAAAATTACTTTATTTAGTTTAGGCTTGTATAGAGCTTTTATAAATGTCAAAATCTACACCGGTCCAAAACATAAGTAAGACCTACTCAGAGAAAAACCAGCACGAAAATTACAAAAAAAAAATTACATCATAAATACCAGGGGCTTTGCAAGTGTAGACTATGAGTTATTTCCACACATCTTTGTCCTCTATATAATGGTCTATTTTATAATACGGTTTACCTAACAATGTCTTCGTGGCAAGTTTTTGTCCGACTTTTGTGTTACACTTTTAGTCATTTTATTATAAAACTTTACACATCTACTCGTACTAAGAAAAGACTTTCAAGCTTTTACCAACGTGTCTTCTCGATCCATTCTACAGGATATAGTACATTTTTTGTTAAATAAATTAACGCTTTTCCTTACATACATATTTTTTTAAAAATTAACAACAACTGAAGTGTCAAAATATTATTCTCCTTGAATAGTTCTCGTAGCGACTCACGAGGTCCCAAGTTAAAGATTGCCCGAAAAGTTAGCTTTTTCAAAATAAATATTGTTTCCAATCCAGCTGGGGATCCCCACAGTAATACGCCATAGGACATAATACTATGGAAGTATGCAAAATAGTCTAATTTAGCTATTATCCGTCAATCAATAGCCTTATCAATCAATCGTCTGATCCTTCTTCTAGCAAAAATTGCAGATATAAATTTTTTTCAATATGTGCTGTAGCTTGGAGTCAATAACGACTCCAAGAAATACAATTGAATTTTCAAAAGAAAGGTTGGAACGCTCTAACTTAGCATTAACATTGTGCCGACTTGGACATTCCAAAGTGTAGACATTTTGTTTTACCTGCACTTAAAAGTAAATTATTTGCCGCAAACCATTTGGAAACCAAATTAAGAGTTTTTTGTGCTATTCCAGCGTCAACTCATTTCTGTTAACGTCATACAGCATTGAGGTATCATCAGCAAACAGAACTATCTCAGATATCTTTTGTACTAAATATGGAAGATAATTAATGTAAACCAAGAACAGTAATGGACCAAGGATCGATCTCTGAGGAACACCCATTTTTACTGAACAACCTGACTATATAACACCGTTAATCGCTACTTTTGGCGCTTGATTTGTAGAGAACGATGATAAAAGATCTAGAGAGACTTCACGAATGCCATAGTATTTAAGTTTACGAATTAAAATATTATGAAAAATGTCTTTGAGAGATCACAAAACACACCGATAGTGTCATGAAAATCTTCCCAGGCCTGTAGAACATGTGTGACTAGTTCTACATCGCGTATTTCACGGATTGAGTAATGGGCGCTGAAACAATTACACCATCCACTTTTACGAGTACATACTCATTTCATTGTCTTTATAGTAACACGATTGTGGGATAAATTCCGTTATAGCGACTTAACTCTAAACACCAAAGCTTATCATACTTGATTTTGTAGTTTGATAACATAAGCAAGGTTTACTAAAAGTTATACTTATATAACTTATATATTATATGTATATATATATATATATGTACATATATATATATATATATATATATATATATATATATATATATACATAAGAGCCGTGGTAGCTCAGGGGCTAGGCGCTTGCTTTAGATTTCATAGTACGCGAGTGACCTGGGTTCGATTCCCGGTGCCGGCACCACTAAAATTATTAATTGCAATTTTAAGTGCTGATTTGCCACGTGCTCGGCGGTGAAGAAAAACATCGTGAGAAAACCTGCATGTCTGAGAAATAGACGAAGACATGTTAAGTCCGCCAACCCGCATTGGAGCAGGGTGGCGAATTCTTCCTAGCTCCAAAACCCTCTCAGAAATGAGAGGAGGCCTGTGCTCAGCAGTGGGACATTTATAGGCTGAAACTTTACTTTACTTTTATATATACATACATCATAAACATTTAAAAGCAGAATATATAAACTCGTACCCTAAGATTACAGTAATTAAGATATTCCAAATAAAAAAAAATGTTACGTACTCTTGACTTTCTGCTTCTGGTTTAGGAGGAGAAAGTCTTTAATTACATAAATTTAACTTTAGCTGTATTATATCAACAACTGTCGACGATCGCTGCTTACAAAATTTCGATTAGATTTATTTTTAAACGTTGCGTCACACTAGAATTGCTCATGCAATGTGGGTGCGTTTTAATAAATTTCATATATGCAACACAATTAGACCCGAAAAACCACCAGTTTTTGTTTTTGCGTAATTGTTAACCCCGGCAGGGATACGAACCCAAGACCCGCAGCACAGAAGTCAAGTACGCTAACCACTACGCCAAGCGTTACATTTTGCCTTTACTTTCACAGACAGTAGTACGCCATAACATAGATGATCGCTGCGATCCGTCATTTACATCCTTTTCACTAACGAATCAAGTTGAAAGTACGTCGTTGTCTAAACCGTAAGTACAAAGAATGCCTCTTTGCCAGTAATTTGATCTCCGGTTCCCTTTACTCGTCACACAAAATATACAGGAGTTACGATGGCAGTTTGAGAGAACCTACTTCTTATCAGTATGCTATGCGTTGTAAGAGGCGACTAAGGTATTATACGGACTGCCTTTATTCGTGCAGTGCTATTTATAGACTAAAATGATAATGATGATGATGATGCAATACAGTCACAATTTTGACTCGTATATGAATATTTATATATCAATTTTTATTTGACTTGTACTAAAATGGGGGCGACTTGGTTTGCCACTCGTCAAGTCTCGTATCTCAAGGGCGCGAAATGTGGGATAGGGGTGTGGTCTCTGCCCACCCCTTATATAGGAAAAATGTGAACGTTTTGTTGGTCTCATCACTATCTACAATAAAAAAAATGTTGTGGTTACAACCACAACGCTGATTTTCGATTATGATCAACTAACTTTATTTTGTGTTGTCTCGTTCCCAGTACTGTTATAAAAAAAAACATCTTTTACTAATCGTTTTTAAATCACACTACTGACGGTACAGGACAAGGCGTGCTTCCTAGTTACAGTCCCTATGGATCATCTACGGCGGACTCCCGCTTCTCGTGCCGATGATGCTGCCTTTTACACTGTATCAATACGTCTCGACTGAATGTAGATCTGGGGGTCTACTACGAAAATCGAAATTCGAAGTTTCGGCTATCAGATCGCTCGTTTCCTATCACGATATCACCCTTCACTAACAATAAATCTAATGGTTACCTATGGATCCGAAAGAACGCCGTCCGTAGAAGTTGTATCTGAAGTAATTTGGTAGAAGTTTTATTAAAACATAAACCGACCGTCGTTGATTCAAATCGATCCGAAACTTCGTACTTTGATTTTCGTATCAGCCCCCCTTGACATAGCCTCACACTACACATCATCGCTTGTCGTTACATCACATAGAAGGATATCCGCTTAAATAACAATATTTATGGAGTATTAACTAAATTGTTTTATGTTGATAAATAATTATCCAGAAACCAACAAAAGAAAGCAACCAAATAAAGAGCAATTAAAACTAAAATAACACACCTCAATAATGATAACAGACAAGTTAACGAAAATATTAAATTTATACATGGAATAATATTATTACGTTATTGCCTTTAATTTATTTAAAAGAAAAATAAAAGTTATAAAAGTATTATTTTCTTTCAAACTTTCAGCAGACTCCAAGCATGTTTAATCCATTATTTCAAACATTACTTTCAGCGGACACTCGATTTTAAGGACGCTGTATTAAAGCGAGTTGACCGACTTCACATCTTGTAGAAATATTTGTTATTTACGGTCATGCAAGTATTTAACTATATTTGAATGGCTCCAGGGGTCCAATCCTCTGCACTCAGGCTCGATAAAAAATGGAGGTCCCCGATCTCTGCTAACTTAATACAGCTATGCACAGTCGACGTTACGTAAGCCTTTTTTAGTTAATCGAAATTAATACGGAGATATTATATTTACGCAACGATATGTGGGGGAGGCCTATGTTCAGCGCTAGACTTGTGATAGGTTGAAATAATGATGATTGTTATTATTTACTTCATGTAACTTGCCCTAAACATAGTTGATTATCACAATAGATTCAGATAATAATAAATAATTTGTATATTTCTATAAAAGATTTATAAGTAGCTAGATTTCTATGTAGGGGTCCGCCTAGGTAGGAGCGACTGGGTACGACGACAATTATGTATGTAGTGGTAGTGTGCTAGCATTAGTAGCGTTTCGGATTATAGGGCACTGTAGCCTAGTGAAATTGTTAGGCATATGATATTTAATAACGTATACTTTAGAGTAAAGAGAGTGCAGAGCCATCAAAGATTCGAGTGAAACTGTAACTGTTATGGACAAGCGTGGCAATTATCACCAAATAAACGTACTTGTTAGGCTACACTTATTACAATAACAAAATTAGTTATTAAATATATAAATAGTAGGACTTAACGATGACTGGGTGGTCTAGTGGTCAGAATACCTGACTGCCACGCCGCGGGTTCGAACTGCAGTCGGAGTCAACATTTGTGCAAAACACAAATAGTTGGTTTTAGAGTTTGGTTATCTCGTGATTGTTCCAATGTCTCTGACACTGTATCTTAGCGTACTTCTGATCTTATGGCACGAGCGTCACATCGGGCGTTGTTGAGTGAGTGCCTCTGTGTCACTCTAATATCTCCTGCGCAGTTGATCGCTTCCGACAGTATTCGGAAGTTTTCAACGTCGGCCATGAGGACATCATTATCAGTTACTTAAATACGCAACAAGTACAAGTATAAAAAATTACTAGTACTTAAATAGACAAGTTTAAAAAATAAATGTATCAACATAAGAATTGTGTCGAAATAAAAAGCCTAAGCCTAGATCAGTTGCGCACATAGAGCGGGGCATACCTCGTCTTTCGGTGCGCCTTGCTAGGAGGGCGAGTGAGGGGGAATCGCCGTCTCTCAAGGAGGGGCTGCCGAAAGCGGCCGGCGCCGATGGAGCCGCGCATGTGTGCGTAAACGTTCCTGTGGTCCTACCAATATGCGGCGAAGACGGAACACCATGGGGTTTTAGTCGGTCCGTCCTTGTACAAGTACAACTGCGGTAGTAAGCACACAACAATGTAAATAAACATATAAATCCATTTCGTCTTTGTCTGCCTTTTTTTTATTAGATGAAGTGATAAACGAGCATAACGTTCACCTGATGGTAAGTACAACGTCTGCCCATAGCAAATGCTGTGTCACCCAGAAAATTTATATGTGACACCACACTGTGCCCATCACCCTAAGACATAAGTTCGTAAGTCTCATATGCCCAGTGATTACGCTAGCTTTCAGTGCCCTTCAAACCGAAACACAGTAATGTTTGCACACTACTGCTTCACGGCAGAATAACTGGCCCTGGGGTGGTACCAACCTACCTGTTCATAGCACACTGTTAGACAAAAGCTAAGATCTGCGGTGAAGAGTTGATTTTCTGAATTCATCACAGTTGGCAAGTAGATTAGCAACCTCTATACCAGTCGCCTCCAAATTTGAACGCAGCTGCCGTTATTGGTCTTTGTATTTTCTACTTTAAAAAACGATCACCAATAAACATAAATTTCAAATACACAACACAAACAGGCCCGAAAACCAACAATTTGTCCACAAATGTTGGCTGCGGCTAGAATCCGAAAGCAGGAACTACAACTTAGAAGTCAGGTATTCCAACCACCAGGCTACGATTTTATCTCCGTTCTCATGTCTATTCTCATGACATAAAACGATATAAAAGATGACTTATTCTAACGTAATATGACAACCAACTGACGAAAGTTAATTCAAAACAAATGACCTAAAAAATTGATATGCCACCAATAACTTGATCAAAGCGAGTGGCTGAGTCTGCAGTGAAGATAATCGTATCATTAAACAGTCATTAACTCAAATTCGATTCGATTCGATTTTCAGATTAGATAACGTATTAAGTAATAAGGTGTCGCTACAAATAAGCTTCGCATGTCTAAACTAATATACTATATGTGATTAAAACGTACAGCCGAAAGTAACTTCTTTCAGTCTTTACAAATGTTATCATACATACAATACAAGTACATTATTGTCTGCCTGTTTGTACAAACGGATTTAACTCGAAAATTCAAAAGTTGTTGTCTTGAATTTTATACAGGTTATAGATAATAACTCCGGGACCAACTTAGGCTACGTTGTATTGCGTTTGTTCCACTGGCTCCGAAGTTATAAGCATTTTCGATAATATAACACAGAACGCAGTCTATTGTATAGTAGCCGAACCCTTGACGATTAAAAGCTTTATCATCTTTTATGTATCTATGACGTTTATTGGAAAAGACTACGGTTAATTTACTATCAGATTTAAATCGTCCGCTTTTGTATAAGATTTAACACAGCAATTTTTTCGTGGAATCTTTAATCTATATACTAATAATAAAATAGAACTGTCTGTCTGTGATTTAGAAATAATTGCCAAAATTTAAGTGAAGCATCTTCCTTGAACATCTGAATAAATAAACTGCGGTTGCCCACCCGTCTGCCATGCGTGGCAACTATGGCAAAATCGCTCTAATATGAGAGCTACAAACTTTTGTGGCTATCTATGTAGGAGGCCTTTGTTCAGCAGTGGACTTGTGATGGGCTGAAACGTAAAAAGTGCAACGTGAAAAGTAAAAAGTGCTATTTATACAAAGTCAAAGTCAAAATTACTTTATTTAGTTTAGGCTTGTATAGAGCTTTTATAAATGTCAAAATCTACACCGGTCCAAAACATAAGTAAGACCTACTCAGAGAAAAACCAGCACGAAAATTACAAAAAAAAAATTACATCATAAATACCAGGGGCTTTGCAAGTGTAGACTATGAGTTATTTCCACACATCTTTGTCCTCTATATAATGGTCTATTTTATAATACGGTTTACCTAACAATGTCTTCGTGGCAAGTTTTTGTCCGACTTTTGTGTTACACTTTTAGTCATTTTATTATAAAACTTTACACATCTACTCGTACTAAGAAAAGACTTTCAAGCTTTTACCAACGTGTCTTCTCGATCCATTCTACAGGATATAGTACATTTTTTGTTAAATAAATTAACGCTTTTCCTTACATACATATTTTTTTAAAAATTAACAACAACTGAAGTGTCAAAATATTATTCTCCTTGAATAGTTCTCGTAGCGACTCACGAGGTCCCAAGTTAAAGATTGCCCGAAAAGTTAGCTTTTTCAAAATAAATATTGTTTCCAATCCAGCTGGGGATCCCCACAGTAATACGCCATAGGACATAATACTATGGAAGTATGCAAAATAGTCTAATTTAGCTATTATCCGTCAATCAATAGCCTTATCAATCAATCGTCTGATCCTTCTTCTAGCAAAAATTGCAGATATAAATTTTTTTCAATATGTGCTGTAGCTTGGAGTCAATAACGACTCCAAGAAATACAATTGAATTTTCAAAAGAAAGGTTGGAACGCTCTAACTTAGCATTAACATTGTGCCGACTTGGACATTCCAAAGTGTAGACATTTTGTTTTACCTGCACTTAAAAGTAAATTATTTGCCGCAAACCATTTGGAAACCAAATTAAGAGTTTTTTGTGCTATTCCAGCGTCAACTCATTTCTGTTAACGTCATACAGCATTGAGGTATCATCAGCAAACAGAACTATCTCAGATATCTTTTGTACTAAATATGGAAGATAATTAATGTAAACCAAGAACAGTAATGGACCAAGGATCGATCTCTGAGGAACACCCATTTTTACTGAACAACCTGACTATATAACACCGTTAATCGCTACTTTTGGCGCTTGATTTGTAGAGAACGATGATAAAAGATCTAGAGAGACTTCACGAATGCCATAGTATTTAAGTTTACGAATTAAAATATTATGAAAAATGTCTTTGAGAGATCACAAAACACACCGATAGTGTCATGAAAATCTTCCCAGGCCTGTAGAACATGTGTGACTAGTTCTACATCGCGTATTTCACGGATTGAGTAATGGGCGCTGAAACAATTACACCATCCACTTTTACGAGTACATACTCATTTCATTGTCTTTATAGTAACACGATTGTGGGATAAATTCCGTTATAGCGACTTAACTCTAAACACCAAAGCTTATCATACTTGATTTTGTAGTTTGATAACATAAGCAAGGTTTACTAAAAGTTATACTTATATAACTTATATATTATATGTATATATATATATATATGTACATATATATATATATATATATATATATATATATATATATATATACATAAGAGCCGTGGTAGCTCAGGGGCTAGGCGCTTGCTTTAGATTTCATAGTACGCGAGTGACCTGGGTTCGATTCCCGGTGCCGGCACCACTAAAATTATTAATTGCAATTTTAAGTGCTGATTTGCCACGTGCTCGGCGGTGAAGAAAAACATCGTGAGAAAACCTGCATGTCTGAGAAATAGACGAAGACATGTTAAGTCCGCCAACCCGCATTGGAGCAGGGTGGCGAATTCTTCCTAGCTCCAAAACCCTCTCAGAAATGAGAGGAGGCCTGTGCTCAGCAGTGGGACATTTATAGGCTGAAACTTTACTTTACTTTTATATATACATACATCATAAACATTTAAAAGCAGAATATATAAACTCGTACCCTAAGATTACAGTAATTAAGATATTCCAAATAAAAAAAAATGTTACGTACTCTTGACTTTCTGCTTCTGGTTTAGGAGGAGAAAGTCTTTAATTACATAAATTTAACTTTAGCTGTATTATATCAACAACTGTCGACGATCGCTGCTTACAAAATTTCGATTAGATTTATTTTTAAACGTTGCGTCACACTAGAATTGCTCATGCAATGTGGGTGCGTTTTAATAAATTTCATATATGCAACACAATTAGACCCGAAAAACCACCAGTTTTTGTTTTTGCGTAATTGTTAACCCCGGCAGGGATACGAACCCAAGACCCGCAGCACAGAAGTCAAGTACGCTAACCACTACGCCAAGCGTTACATTTTGCCTTTACTTTCACAGACAGTAGTACGCCATAACATAGATGATCGCTGCGATCCGTCATTTACATCCTTTTCACTAACGAATCAAGTTGAAAGTACGTCGTTGTCTAAACCGTAAGTACAAAGAATGCCTCTTTGCCAGTAATTTGATCTCCGGTTCCCTTTACTCGTCACACAAAATATACAGGAGTTACGATGGCAGTTTGAGAGAACCTACTTCTTATCAGTATGCTATGCGTTGTAAGAGGCGACTAAGGTATTATACGGACTGCCTTTATTCGTGCAGTGCTATTTATAGACTAAAATGATAATGATGATGATGATGCAATACAGTCACAATTTTGACTCGTATATGAATATTTATATATCAATTTTTATTTGACTTGTACTAAAATGGGGGCGACTTGGTTTGCCACTCGTCAAGTCTCGTATCTCAAGGGCGCGAAATGTGGGATAGGGGTGTGGTCTCTGCCCACCCCTTATATAGGAAAAATGTGAACGTTTTGTTGGTCTCATCACTATCTACAATAAAAAAAATGTTGTGGTTACAACCACAACGCTGATTTTCGATTATGATCAACTAACTTTATTTTGTGTTGTCTCGTTCCCAGTACTGTTATAAAAAAAAACATCTTTTACTAATCGTTTTTAAATCACACTACTGACGGTACAGGACAAGGCGTGCTTCCTAGTTACAGTCCCTATGGATCATCTACGGCGGACTCCCGCTTCTCGTGCCGATGATGCTGCCTTTTACACTGTATCAATACGTCTCGACTGAATGTAGATCTGGGGGTCTACTACGAAAATCGAAATTCGAAGTTTCGGCTATCAGATCGCTCGTTTCCTATCACGATATCACCCTTCACTAACAATAAATCTAATGGTTACCTATGGATCCGAAAGAACGCCGTCCGTAGAAGTTGTATCTGAAGTAATTTGGTAGAAGTTTTATTAAAACATAAACCGACCGTCGTTGATTCAAATCGATCCGAAACTTCGTACTTTGATTTTCGTATCAGCCCCCCTTGACATAGCCTCACACTACACATCATCGCTTGTCGTTACATCACATAGAAGGATATCCGCTTAAATAACAATATTTATGGAGTATTAACTAAATTGTTTTATGTTGATAAATAATTATCCAGAAACCAACAAAAGAAAGCAACCAAATAAAGAGCAATTAAAACTAAAATAACACACCTCAATAATGATAACAGACAAGTTAACGAAAATATTAAATTTATACATGGAATAATATTATTACGTTATTGCCTTTAATTTATTTAAAAGAAAAATAAAAGTTATAAAAGTATTATTTTCTTTCAAACTTTCAGCAGACTCCAAGCATGTTTAATCCATTATTTCAAACATTACTTTCAGCGGACACTCGATTTTAAGGACGCTGTATTAAAGCGAGTTGACCGACTTCACATCTTGTAGAAATATTTGTTATTTACGGTCATGCAAGTATTTAACTATATTTGAATGGCTCCAGGGGTCCAATCCTCTGCACTCAGGCTCGATAAAAAATGGAGGTCCCCGATCTCTGCTAACTTAATACAGCTATGCACAGTCGACGTTACGTAAGCCTTTTTTAGTTAATCGAAATTAATACGGAGATATTATATTTACGCAACGATATGTGGGGGAGGCCTATGTTCAGCGCTAGACTTGTGATAGGTTGAAATAATGATGATTGTTATTATTTACTTCATGTAACTTGCCCTAAACATAGTTGATTATCACAATAGATTCAGATAATAATAAATAATTTGTATATTTCTATAAAAGATTTATAAGTAGCTAGATTTCTATGTAGGGGTCCGCCTAGGTAGGAGCGACTGGGTACGACGACAATTATGTATGTAGTGGTAGTGTGCTAGCATTAGTAGCGTTTCGGATTATAGGGCACTGTAGCCTAGTGAAATTGTTAGGCATATGATATTTAATAACGTATACTTTAGAGTAAAGAGAGTGCAGAGCCATCAAAGATTCGAGTGAAACTGTAACTGTTATGGACAAGCGTGGCAATTATCACCAAATAAACGTACTTGTTAGGCTACACTTATTACAATAACAAAATTAGTTATTAAATATATAAATAGTAGGACTTAACGATGACTGGGTGGTCTAGTGGTCAGAATACCTGACTGCCACGCCGCGGGTTCGAACTGCAGTCGGAGTCAACATTTGTGCAAAACACAAATAGTTGGTTTTAGAGTTTGGTTATCTCGTGATTGTTCCAATGTCTCTGACACTGTATCTTAGCGTACTTCTGATCTTATGGCACGAGCGTCACATCGGGCGTTGTTGAGTGAGTGCCTCTGTGTCACTCTAATATCTCCTGCGCAGTTGATCGCTTCCGACAGTATTCGGAAGTTTTCAACGTCGGCCATGAGGACATCATTATCAGTTACTTAAATACGCAACAAGTACAAGTATAAAAAATTACTAGTACTTAAATAGACAAGTTTAAAAAATAAATGTATCAACATAAGAATTGTGTCGAAATAAAAAGCCTAAGCCTAGATCAGTTGCGCACATAGAGCGGGGCATACCTCGTCTTTCGGTGCGCCTTGCTAGGAGGGCGAGTGAGGGGGAATCGCCGTCTCTCAAGGAGGGGCTGCCGAAAGCGGCCGGCGCCGATGGAGCCGCGCATGTGTGCGTAAACGTTCCTGTGGTCCTACCAATATGCGGCGAAGACGGAACACCATGGGGTTTTAGTCGGTCCGTCCTTGTACAAGTACAACTGCGGTAGTAAGCACACAACAATGTAAATAAACATATAAATCCATTTCGTCTTTGTCTGCCTTTTTTTTATTAGATGAAGTGATAAACGAGCATAACGTTCACCTGATGGTAAGTACAACGTCTGCCCATAGCAAATGCTGTGTCACCCAGAAAATTTATATGTGACACCACACTGTGCCCATCACCCTAAGACATAAGTTCGTAAGTCTCATATGCCCAGTGATTACGCTAGCTTTCAGTGCCCTTCAAACCGAAACACAGTAATGTTTGCACACTACTGCTTCACGGCAGAATAACTGGCCCTGGGGTGGTACCAACCTACCTGTTCATAGCACACTGTTAGACAAAAGCTAAGATCTGCGGTGAAGAGTTGATTTTCTGAATTCATCACAGTTGGCAAGTAGATTAGCAACCTCTATACCAGTCGCCTCCAAATTTGAACGCAGCTGCCGTTATTGGTCTTTGTATTTTCTACTTTAAAAAACGATCACCAATAAACATAAATTTCAAATACACAACACAAACAGGCCCGAAAACCAACAATTTGTCCACAAATGTTGGCTGCGGCTAGAATCCGAAAGCAGGAACTACAACTTAGAAGTCAGGTATTCCAACCACCAGGCTACGATTTTATCTCCGTTCTCATGTCTATTCTCATGACATAAAACGATATAAAAGATGACTTATTCTAACGTAATATGACAACCAACTGACGAAAGTTAATTCAAAACAAATGACCTAAAAAATTGATATGCCACCAATAACTTGATCAAAGCGAGTGGCTGAGTCTGCAGTGAAGATAATCGTATCATTAAACAGTCATTAACTCAAATTCGATTCGATTCGATTTTCAGATTAGATAACGTATTAAGTAATAAGGTGTCGCTACAAATAAGCTTCGCATGTCTAAACTAATATACTATATGTGATTAAAACGTACAGCCGAAAGTAACTTCTTTCAGTCTTTACAAATGTTATCATACATACAATACAAGTACATTATTGTCTGCCTGTTTGTACAAACGGATTTAACTCGAAAATTCAAAAGTTGTTGTCTTGAATTTTATACAGGTTATAGATAATAACTCCGGGACCAACTTAGGCTACGTTGTATTGCGTTTGTTCCACTGGCTCCGAAGTTATAAGCATTTTCGATAATATAACACAGAACGCAGTCTATTGTATAGTAGCCGAACCCTTGACGATTAAAAGCTTTATCATCTTTTATGTATCTATGACGTTTATTGGAAAAGACTACGGTTAATTTACTATCAGATTTAAATCGTCCGCTTTTGTATAAGATTTAACACAGCAATTTTTTCGTGGAATCTTTAATCTATATACTAATAATAAAATAGAACTGTCTGTCTGTGATTTAGAAATAATTGCCAAAATTTAAGTGAAGCATCTTCCTTGAACATCTGAATAAATAAACTGCGGTTGCCCACCCGTCTGCCATGCGTGGCAACTATGGCAAAATCGCTCTAATATGAGAGCTACAAACTTTTGTGGCTATCTATGTAGGAGGCCTTTGTTCAGCAGTGGACTTGTGATAGGCTGAAACGTAAAAAGTGCAACGTGAAAAGTAAAAAGTGCTATTTATACAAAGTCAAAGTCAAAATTACTTTATTTAGTTTAGGCTTGTATAGAGCTTTTATAAATGTCAAAATCTACACCGGTCCAAAACATAAGTAAGACCTACTCAGAGAAAAACCAGCACGAAAATTACAAAAAAAAAATTACATCATAAATACCAGGGGCTTTGCAAGTGTAGACTATGAGTTATTTCCACACATCTTTGTCCTCTATATAATGGTCTATTTTATAATACGGTTTACCTAACAATGTCTTCGTGGCAAGTTTTTGTCCGACTTTTGTGTTACACTTTTAGTCATTTTATTATAAAACTTTACACATCTACTCGTACTAAGAAAAGACTTTCAAGCTTTTACCAACGTGTCTTCTCGATCCATTCTACAGGATATAGTACATTTTTTGTTAAATAAATTAACGCTTTTCCTTACATACATATTTTTTTAAAAATTAACAACAACTGAAGTGTCAAAATATTATTCTCCTTGAATAGTTCTCGTAGCGACTCACGAGGTCCCAAGTTAAAGATTGCCCGAAAAGTTAGCTTTTTCAAAATAAATATTGTTTCCAATCCAGCTGGGGATCCCCACAGTAATACGCCATAGGACATAATACTATGGAAGTATGCAAAATAGTCTAATTTAGCTATTATCCGTCAATCAATAGCCTTATCAATCAATCGTCTGATCCTTCTTCTAGCAAAAATTGCAGATATAAATTTTTTTCAATATGTGCTGTAGCTTGGAGTCAATAACGACTCCAAGAAATACAATTGAATTTTCAAAAGAAAGGTTGGAACGCTCTAACTTAGCATTAACATTGTGCCGACTTGGACATTCCAAAGTGTAGACATTTTGTTTTACCTGCACTTAAAAGTAAATTATTTGCCGCAAACCATTTGGAAACCAAATTAAGAGTTTTTTGTGCTATTCCAGCGTCAACTCATTTCTGTTAACGTCATACAGCATTGAGGTATCATCAGCAAACAGAACTATCTCAGATATCTTTTGTACTAAATATGGAAGATAATTAATGTAAACCAAGAACAGTAATGGACCAAGGATCGATCTCTGAGGAACACCCATTTTTACTGAACAACCTGACTATATAACACCGTTAATCGCTACTTTTGGCGCTTGATTTGTAGAGAACGATGATAAAAGATCTAGAGAGACTTCACGAATGCCATAGTATTTAAGTTTACGAATTAAAATATTATGAAAAATGTCTTTGAGAGATCACAAAACACACCGATAGTGTCATGAAAATCTTCCCAGGCCTGTAGAACATGTGTGACTAGTTCTACATCGCGTATTTCACGGATTGAGTAATGGGCGCTGAAACAATTACACCATCCACTTTTACATACTCATTTCATTGTCTTTATAGTAACACGATTGTGGGATAAATTCCGTTATAGCGACTTAACTCTAAACACCAAAGCTTATCATACTTGATTTTGTAGTTTGATAACATAAGCAAGGTTTACTAAAAGTTATACTTATATAACTTATATATATATATATGTATATATATATATATATGTACATATATATATATATATATATATATATATATATATATATATATATATATATATAAGAGCCGTGGTAGCTCAGGGGCTAGGCGCTTGCTTTAGATTTCATAGTACGCGAGTGACCTGGGTTCGATTCCCGGTGCCGGCACCACTAAAATTATTAATTGCAATTTTAAGTGCTGATTTGCCACGTGCTCGGCGGTGAAGAAAAACATCGTGAGAAAACCTGCATGTCTGAGAAATAGACGAAGACATGTTAAGTCCGCCAACCCGCATTGGAGCAGGGTGGCGAATTCTTCCTAGCTCCAAAACCCTCTCAGAAATGAGAGGAGGCCTGTGCTCAGCAGTGGGACATTTATAGGCTGAAACTTTACTTTACTTTTATATATACATACATCATAAACATTTAAAAGCAGAATATATAAACTCGTACCCTAAGATTACAGTAATTAAGATATTCCAAATAAAAAAAAATGTTACGTACTCTTGACTTTCTGCTTCTGGTTTAGGAGGAGAAAGTCTTTAATTACATAAATTTAACTTTAGCTGTATTATATCAACAACTGTCGACGATCGCTGCTTACAAAATTTCGATTAGATTTATTTTTAAACGTTGCGTCACACTAGAATTGCTCATGCAATGTGGGTGCGTTTTAATAAATTTCATATATGCAACACAATTAGACCCGAAAAACCACCAGTTTTTGTTTTTGCGTAATTGTTAACCCCGGCAGGGATACGAACCCAAGACCCGCAGCACAGAAGTCAAGTACGCTAACCACTACGCCAAGCGTTACATTTTGCCTTTACTTTCACAGACAGTAGTACGCCATAACATAGATGATCGCTGCGATCCGTCATTTACATCCTTTTCACTAACGAATCAAGTTGAAAGTACGTCGTTGTCTAAACCGTAAGTACAAAGAATGCCTCTTTGCCAGTAATTTGATCTCCGGTTCCCTTTACTCGTCACACAAAATATACAGGAGTTACGATGGCAGTTTGAGAGAACCTACTTCTTATCAGTATGCTATGCGTTGTAAGAGGCGACTAAGGTATTATACGGACTGCCTTTATTCGTGCAGTGCTATTTATAGACTAAAATGATAATGATGATGATGATGCAATACAGTCACAATTTTGACTCGTATATGAATATTTATATATCAATATTTATTTGACTTGTACTAAAATGGGGGCGACTTGGTTTGCCACTCGTCAAGTCTCGTATCTCAAGGGCGCGAAATGTGGGATAGGGGTGTGGTCTCTGCCCACCCCTTATATAGGAAAAATGTGAACGTTTTGTTGGTCTCATCACTATCTACAATAAAAAAAATGTTGTGGTTACAACCACAACGCTGATTTTCGATTATGATCAACTAACTTTATTTTGTGTTGTCTCGTTCCCAGTACTGTTATAAAAAAAAACATCTTTTACTAATCGTTTTTAAATTTAGCTTATGCTGTAGCAATTAAGACCACGCGACAAGATTCTTCCAATTGCAGCAACGACGTCATTGGCAGACATCGCAATTACAAAACCACACTACTGACGGTACAGGACAAGGCGTGCTTCCTAGTTACAGTCCCTATGGATCATCTACGGCGGACTCCCGCTTCTCGTGCCGATGATACGTCTCGACTGAATGTAGATCTGGGGGTCTACTACGAAAATCGAAATTCGAAGTTTCGGCTATCAGATCGCTCGTTTCCTATCACGATATCACCCTTCACTAACAAAAAATCTAATGGTTACCTATGGATCCGAAAGAACGCCGTCCGTAGAAGTTGTATCTGAAGTAATTTGGTAGAAGTTTTATTAAAACATAAACCGACCGTCGTTGATTCAAATCGATCCGAAACTTCGTACTTTGATTTTCGTATCAGCCCCCCTTGACATAGCCTCACACTACACATCATCGCTTGTCGTTACATCACATAGAAGGATATCCGCTTAAATAACAATATTTATGGAGTATTAACTAAATTGTTTTATGTTGATAAATAATTATCCAGAAACCAACAAAAGAAAGCAACCAAATAAAGAGCAATTAAAACTAAAATAACACACCTCAATAATGATAACAGACAAGTTAACGAAAATACTTATTTTATTTTGTAAAGGTTGACAGTTACGTGTCAATTTATACATGGAATAATATTATTACGTTATTGCCTTTAATTTATTTAAAAGAAAAATAAAAGTTATAAAAGTATTATTTTCTTTCAAACTTTCAGCAGACTCCAAGCATGTTTAATCCATTATTTCAAACATTACTTTCAGCGGACACTCGATTTTAAGGACGCTGTATTAAAGCGAGTTGACCGACTTCACATCTTGTAGAAATATTTGTTATTTACGGTCATGCAAGTATTTAACTATATTTGAATGGCTCCAGGGGTCCAATCCTCTGCACTCAGGCTCGATAAAAAATGGAGGTCCCCGATCTCTGCTAACTTAATACAGCTATGCACAGTCGACGTTACGTAAGCCTTTTTTAGTTAATCGAAATTAATACGGAGATATTATATTTACGCAACGATATGTGGGGGAGGCCTATGTTCAGCGCTAGACTTGTGATAGGTTGAAATAATGATGATTGTTATTATTTACTTCATGTAACTTGCCCTAAACATAGTTGATTATCACAATAGATTCAGATAATAATAAATAATTTGTATATTTCTATAAAAGATTTATAAGTAGCTAGATTTCTATGTAGGGGTCCGCCTAGGTAGGAGCGACTGGGTACGACGACAATTATGTATGTAGTGGTAGTGTGCTAGCATTAGTAGCGTTTCGGATTATAGGGCACTGTAGCCTAGTGAAATTGTTAGGCATATGATATTTAATAACGTATACTTTAGAGTAAAGAGAGTGCAGAGCCATCAAAGATTCGAGTGAAACTGTAACTGTTATGGACAAGCGTGGCAATTATCACCAAATAAACGTACTTGTTAGGCTACACTTATTACAATAACAAAATTAGTTATTAAATATATAAATAGTAGGACTTAACGATGACTGGGTGGTCTAGTGGTCAGAATACCTGACTGCCACGCCGCGGGTTCGAACTGCAGTCGGAGTCAACATTTGTGCAAAACACAAATAGTTGGTTTTAGAGTTTGGTTATCTCGTGATTGTTCCAATGTCTCTGACACTGTATCTTAGCGTACTTCTGATCTTATGGCACGAGCGTCACATCGGGCGTTGTTGAGTGAGTGCCTCTGTGTCACTCTAATATCTCCTGCGCAGTTGATCGCTTCCGACAGTATACGGAAGTTTTCAACGTCGGCCATGAGGACATCATTATCAGTTACTTAAATACGCAACAAGTACAAGTATAAAAAATTACTAGTACTTAAATAGACAAGTTTAAAAAATAAATGTATCAACATAAGAATTGTGTCGAAATAAAAAGCCTATCGAATTAATCGTTAAGACTTCGAGCAATGAGGCACTTCGAACTGAATTACCGACATCCAAACGCGCTATCTAGCGTCGTACCACAAAATCAGCTCGTAATAGCGGTATGTAGACCAATTAGTAGTTTAAATGCGTTTACTCTCAACGCATTAGCCTAGTCAATATTTAGTATTCCACAAATCATTTGGGAGAAGACTTATGCATTAACGTATAAAAGATGATGATTTGTTATCATTTTGTCAGATGATATTGAAAAAAGGGTGGCTACGAGTGATACAATAAATCGAGTGATGTGATCTGGGGAAATCTATAAATGTTGTGTATGTAGTACGCATCTCAGAATTTTAATATCGTTATTACAATATTTCATGCGACGGAGAGGTCAATACATAATTATTATTTACTAAAAAGTCTTCCAACTATTTTTAACAAAGTAAGGTCCATCTGGTTAGGTATCGCAGTGACAGCTATTCTACCGTGAAGCAATAGTATGCCAAAAATATTGTCTCGGTATAAAGGGTACTGATAGCTAGTGTAATAACTGGACATTGGGAATCCCAGAGTGACGAGCGCAGTATAGTACTACACAAAAATGTTCTGGGTGACACAGCATTTGTTATGGGCAGAAGTTGTACTTACCATCTTGTGAACGCATGGCTCGTCTCGTCACTTTCTCCTAAAAAATATACATTGAGACATAAGAGCTGATGTCCCAAGGTGACGAGCGCAGTGTAGTGCTACACATAAATGTTCTGGGTGATACAACATGGACAGACGTTGTATATACACAACAATTTGAATTTTTACTTTCAATTCAAAAATCTTTAACTTGGGACCTCACCAGTCGCTACGAGAACTATTCAGGGAGACTAATATATTGACAGTTCCTTCGTTGTTTATTTTTGAAAATATTATGTACGTACGGAAAAACATTAATTTATTTACCAAAAAATTGACTGTATCCTGTAGAATGGGTCGAAGTGACACGCAGGAGGTTCCTTTGTTTAGATTGGCTAAAACTAGAAAGTCTTTTCTTAGTATTTTAAAAAACTTATCAAGAAGACATTATTGTATAAAGCGTATTATAAAATAAATCACTATATAGACGACAAAGATATGTGAAAATAACTCATAGTCTGCACTTGCAAACCCCCTGGCTACTAAATTAATGATGTAATTTTTTTGTAATCTGTAATCTGTAAATGATATTATGTAATATGGCATTGAAAAAAGAAAGACCCCAGAGTTTCTTACCGGTTCTTCTCTGAAAAGGTCATTTTTTGAACCGGTGTAGATTTTGACGTTCATAAGAGGTTTAAACAAGCCTAAATTGAATGAAGAAATTTTGACTTTGACTTTGAGACAGTTTAGATAGCAACTGTACTCCCGCATTCACGCGTACGAATCCCGCCAGCAGCAGGTAGATTTGGGACTCGAACGCAAGGCTTGTGCTCTACCACCAGTGGACGAATCACTGCCACCAGTGAAACTTGGCAATGTCACTACAATATTTAAAGTCCGCGCCCGGTCTCGACGGTATAAACAACAGGGTAATGAAATCATTAACTTCACCCAAAATATGTCTTTTAGTAAGAATTTTAAACGCGTTCTTCCATATGCATGATCATATGAACAACACTTAGTCCGATGAAGCCACCCACCGGGTCGGATTTCGTAATTTTCATTTTATGTTTTCAACTTGAATTTTATTTTTAAATGATACTAATTTTACGGATTTTCGCGCATTTAATTTTACTATTTATAACCCGACGTTTCGAGTGCTTTACAGCACCCATGGTCGCGGGGGGACTGAGGTGACAGATGTCCTGTTGTCATAGTTAACCCGGAGTACTTCCAGCTTTTAATTATTATTTTGGTCCGATCTACGCAGAAAGAGCTAACTGTATCTTGAAGTCTTGCAGTAGTATGCTTGGTTTTTGATTTAATTTTATTAATTATGGGATCCCAAACTGGTGGTAATACCCAACCATCTTCTCTATTAAAATTAGGAAGTGGTGAGGTTCACCGTTTAAACACCTATTTGTATGGGTCTTTTTCCTATACATAATGTGACTCAAGGTGTTATTAGAAGTTCTAATTACTAAAACATCTAGAAATTGCGTTTTACTTTACTATTTACAAGACGGCGTTTCGAGCGCTTTACACCACCCATGGTTACGGGAGGTCGCTATTCACGTGACTGCTGAAGACTGCTTCTCAATTTTAATTAGGAACCTAACTAACAACTACCAACAGAATAAGCAGAATTACTTAGACATTGGCTAACATCTGTCTATCTATAGTAAAATTAACATTACTACAAACAAGGAGATGGTGTGGCGAATGACTCCCTACCTAATGCACCTCTCATTCTTGCCAACGTATTCACGAAAGACTTTGAGGAAAAAGTACTTCCGTACCTCTCCCGTAAATCCATGATTCTAGAAGCGGTATGCAGATGACACTTCCACAATTTTACCATTCGATAAAGTAACTGCATTTTTAGACTACAAAATTCCTTCCTAAAATGGCATATTATGGATTTGATCAGAGTACTTTTAAATGGTTTGATAGTTACCTTAGGGGCCGACATCAACTTGTAGAGTTGCAAAAGTTTAATGATATAAGTTTTATTCAGACGAGCTCTAAACCTGTTTTCATAATGGTTACACAGGGATCCATCTTCTGTGTAACCTCCACTTCAGTGATTTAACTTAAGTCAATAAAAATTGTTAATTTCATATGTATGCCGATGACCTTCAGTTATACTTGTCCTTTCAACCTTGGGGTTGGACAAGTTGGACAAAGGACAAGTACCTTCAGAAAGTATAAAAAAAATCTGATTTAGATGACATTGCTGAGTGGACAAAAATTTTTACCTTCCAAAAGTTATTAATTGGGATCACCACAATAAATAAAATATCTGGTAATAAACCAAGTATATTGTTGCAAGGTGCACCCATTATATGTGTTAATGAGACCCGTACCCTAGGAATTAAAATGGATGGTTCTTTACCGTTTGAGGGATATGTACTGGATGTTCCCCGTGCTTGTTTTTATAGACTTAAAGTATTATACAAAATACGTACTTTCCTTAGTGTTACCTTAAGAGTAACTCTCTGTGAAACATTGAAATTGTGTAACTACTGTATTTCAGTTTATAGCTCATGTCTTCTGGTCAATACTATAAGACTCCTTCAGTGAGTTCAGAACGCATGTGCTCGATTTTGTTTCAAAACTCCTCCAAGAGCAAATGTGTCTTTGTACCTCGAAAAACGTAATTTACTTAATATGTCAACTTAAGTGTAGACACCATAGTTAGCTCCCGCGGGACAATCTTTGTTTCTAAGATCACGAGGGATCTGTGGTCGGAAACACCTAGGTAGGTACCTACCTAGACGGATTCCTGCATAGGAATTTAATGTTTTTTTTAATCTTCAGATATAAAAACAGGTGGTAGTATTCCTATGCAGAAATCCGTCTAGATAGGTACCACCCCAGGGCCAGTTATTCTGCCCTGAAATAGTAGTGTGGAAACGCTACTGCGTTTCGCTCTAAAGCGCACGGAGTGCTAGTGTAATCACTAGGCATATGGGATTTAGAAACTGATGTTCAGGGTGACGAGCGCAGAGTGCCATGCAGAAATGTTATTTGTGACACAGCATTTGTAATGGAGAGACATTTTAATTTATAAATAATTACAGCTGATACTATTTAATTAAATTCATCCCTACCAGTCTACTCTGTCGCACCCCTATAGCATGAGCATTTTAAGTTCGACCACCAAATTTTGTGAACTTGGGTCCATACGAAAGTTTCAAAATGCGGTATCTATTAAAAGGCTAACTCTTTCGAGCTAACATTATGAAACGGCACAGTCGTAATTATAGCCGGATTAGAAAATAATAAATAAAAACTAATATTGGCCATTGACATTGACCCAGGGCCCACTTGGTAGGTTCAGTACCATTTAGACGAGCGGTCGTTAAAGCGTTTTAACTATTACTTCTCATGACTTCAATATACGTCATTCGTTTGATATACTTACCATAATTTCACAGCACATCCACAGTTGACTAGTAAATAATGCCTGTCCGCATGCGTTAAGTCCGGTATTTATTACTTTTTTCATGTAAGATTGGCAAATAGATTAAATCATGTTGTGTCGCCCAGAACCTTTCTATGTGGCACTACACTACGCCAATCCCTCGCGACATCAGTTCTTAAGGTTCATATGCCCAGTGATTGCACTAGCTCTCTGTGCCCTTCAGACTGTAACACAATAACGTTTGCACACTACTACTTCACCGCAGAATAACTCGCCTTATGGTAGTGCGTACTTACACAGCTTCCTGCAGGCGATATACATGATTTATTATATATTAAATATGATTGCGTTGTAATTAAATTTCGATACTAGTTGGTAATTACTTTCGTATCAATTACTGTGGGTATACTAACAAATGCAATTACAGGTTTAAGAGCACAGTCAACAGACTGTTACATGCGCGACATGCACGACTTGTTTCTAACGTTGTATGTAAAGCGTAGAGTCATATTACAAAGTGACTAATTATCTTATTAAAACATTCTATTCATACATTACGTATTGATGCTTTATAGTTTTATTTTTGAACTATATCGTATTCTAAAGTAAAGTATAAATATGAAATTATTTTAGTATAAGAATCTCAGCTACGGCCTTCAGACTGTTTTTTTTTATCTTAAGCCTAATCATACATTTCGATACCTATCGACAAGTTTATTCTTACCATCCAAATCTGTATCCAGTAGGAGACTGATCTGACAGAGACTTACTATTGGTTATCTATTTTAATTGATTGTTTAGTACCACATAATTAAGTAAATGTATATTCTGTTTTTTTACGGTATGTTTCGGCATAGCAGTACAATTAGCTTTGTAGGTTACCGTTGAAAACCACTCTAGGCCTTTTAACATAGAACGCTATTTAAAATAGGAAATAAAACTTGACGTTTTAAAATTATTCTCACGCAAGAAATGATTACCGTCTGTAACATATTTAGCTATCGATATTAAATTAAACTCTTACAAAACAAAATTTCCATAGCCATTCATAAATTGAAAATAAAGGATATAAGCATAAAAAACTACTGAAAAATCACGCACTAAAAAGTATGAAACAAAAATATATTCTTATCTACGAGTATAATTGTTATTTTCAATATTTGTCGTCTATTACGTAATCAACTTACACGTAATATATTTTAATGTATTAAATAGATATTCGTTGTGATTGTCAGAAGATAACCGTGGTCGTATGCTACCTCCCCTAACAAAACAATACATTCTAACTAGAGAGCGCCATATTCAATTTAATGTGAAGTCACATAGCCTATAACCAGCGGACGATCGAGATGCTTCTAACGATACCTCATGTGTCAAATTATGATAAGTTTAGAAGGTATGAGAGAACAGATGAAAACACATACATAACCACACACATACATACCGGTCGAAAGCATAATCCTGTCGGGTACTAGTACCAATATTTAACAAAATAATGACCTATGAATGACCCACTCCTTGTAGCAAACCTCGTAGCAATTTTTGTGAGTTTTGGAGCCGGATAGAGTGTTTAATAGCGGGTTGATGACCTTAACATTGTGTCGTCAAAATATTTTATATTTATAAGACAGATTTCTTACTCTCACGATGATTTAATTTACCTTAGGGTTCGGTATATCAGGAGAGGATTTTAGTAGATCGAATTATTTACTACGAAATTAAAAAGCTATCGCGAACCACTACGGCTCCTAATGATTTATATTGTAAACATGTATAATGTCAGAACAAACTTAATTCTTATTAAAAAATGCAATAACATCATTATCACCAATTTCAATTCCTATGCTGAACGTTGCCTTCTTCATTAAAGATAATAATAAGCACCATATAGACTAAAAATAAAACCGAAGTTGCCCAGACAACACTGGTAAGAAGTTCGAACTCTGAACTCAAAATAACGTTGCTACTCCTCTTGGATTAACTTACACTATTCAACTCATCTACCGACCTTCTGGAAACTGTTTTCTTTTACTCTGCTACCACACTACACTGGTGGTAGGATTCCTATGCAGGAATCTGTCTCGGTAGGTACCAACAGGTATGCAATTATTCTGCCGTGAAGCAGTGGTGTTCAAACATTACTGTGTTTAGGTATGAATGGCACTGAGAGCTAGCGTAATCACTGGGCATATGAGACTTAAGAACTGATGTCTCAGGGTGACGGGCGCAGTGTGGTGACACAGAAATGTACTGGGTGATACAGCACTTATTATGGGCAGACGTAGAACTTACCATCAGTTTATCCAATAAAAAAAATGTAACAATTTAGCATTAGCATATAAAATGTTACACCACAGATTATCAAATTTCATTAGACAAACAGTTACTCGGTAGTCGACTACTGCTCTGTAACTCACGTCGGGAAGTACTGTTGATCAATCTGCTGTAGTAATTATAGCCCTGCAGGCCTAAAGCGCTTGACTACTTTTATCAGACTGCGTTGGCGTTGGTTTTAAATTTATGAATAATTCAAGATAATTTACAGACGTAGTAAGTTACTTTCTATGAAATAGTTTTAAGCAAATTGTTATGCAATGATTTAAATGGCGGAAAATTCAAAATTGCACGCCTCTTGGCGCGCTCATGACATTTGTGTATGAATAGTGAAACATATTGTATCAGTAAAAACCAAAAAAAGAGGTCATGAAACAGGGCTCTATGTTGTGGAATAGTCGGTTTTAATTTTATTACTTATAATTAAACAGCAAAAGTTTAGTTAAATTTCTTCCTATTAAAATATTAAGGTATTAAAAAAATCTTGTAAATTAATGGGTTGTCTCAAAAGTTATCGTGTTTACGGGCGTTCATACAACATGACTGGCAGAACATATCGACAAATTCAAATTGAAATTGTATTTATTTGCAAAAACACGTGACGGCTCATGGGGAGGCGTATAAATTTATGTCGGGTGTTTAATTACAATAAAATTATACATCATATCCGAGTTTAAAGTCAAATTTTACTGGTGGCAGGATTCCTATATAGGAATCCGTTTAGGTAGGTACCGCCCCAGGCCCTGCACAGACTCCTGCATAGGAATCCTACCACCAGTGAAGGAATCCTACCACCAGTACTTAACAGTAGGTAGTAGTGGGTTAGTAATGTAATATTTGTGAAATTAAAGGTCTGCGCCACATATGTGTATTTTTATTAACTTTACTAGCTTATGCATTTGTGGTTGGGCTCGTAGCGAGCCTTTAGTAAATTAAAGACTCCAATATATAGTTCAAGCTTTTAATTCGCACGTAAAAGCATACAAGCACAGAAGTTAGAAAATTAGTCCACAAAAGAAAGTCACACGAGTAAAAGTTAAGTTACAGAAGGAGTATAGCACCAGGAAAACAGTTATAAAAGCAGATCACAAGTTGAACAACATCAATTAAAATAGCATTAGAGGAAGCACAAAAAAAGGCGTTAGCATATGTGAGCAGCGAGTCCAACCACATTGGTGACCGCGACGTGATCATCCGCAGCCAGCTTCTCCGAACCACTGGAAAAACGTCATCGGCAGCCATCGCAGTCTCAGCACCCGACTACTGTCGGCACAACGCGTGCTTCCTAGTCTCTCAGCCACTGAGGATCTACGGCGGCCCCTTCTCCTCAGGCTGATTCCTGCGGCATCAACACTTGTCTCCATACGTCTCGACGCACTGAAGACCTGGACACAGGTTCACCGCAACGCTAGACTGCACCTCATCGCCTGACGTCTCAAGTTCTCCACCCTTAACTACGACTTCCAGACTCAGCGGGGGAGTGATGTAGCGACATCTGTGTCGCCACATGGGAAGCTCAAGAAATATTCGCATACGTCCATTATCGCGCTATGAAAGTTTTCTGAGATGCGAACTATACGAGTATATACAACATCTAAATATTACTAGATGGAGGAGACGTCCTCCCCAGACCAGACCACTCGATCTGGCGTGTAGCTACACTTTTCCTTGGCAATACCATTCGCCAAACATTTATCCACTTTTTTACACTTCATTGTACACCAATGCATATGAAAAGAATATGTAAAAGAATAACCATTTTTATTTAATTTTTATATAAACACGGTGTTGCAATCGGGGTCTTATCCCTAAGGGCGATTTCTACCAGACAACTGGTAAATGGAAACAATGAAAGAAACTTATGAAGAATAACTTAGAAGGTAAGCCGATTGAAATAAAATTATTATTAATAATTAATATATATATGGAACGTACTAATAAGGTAACATGCTTGGAAGGCACTACTATTACTAGGCTATCTATGTGAAATTATTATGGAACATTTGTGTCTGTGCCTTTTTAATTGGCATAGAAGTTAAAAAAATAGTTAATGTAAAGGATATTTGTTAAATGTAGTTAGTAGACAATCGTAACGTACTAGTTTTATATGATTTAATGATTCAGGAATTTTGATAACCGTAGACTTAGCAGTCACGATACGGTGCCGATAGATTTCTCGTCATAATTATTGATTTTCAGTTACGGTTCATGTATGACTACTTTATGTATATTTTATGACATACTTTATTACTTTGACTGGGTTGGCAAAGTGGCTAAGCAATTGGATGTTGTGCTAGTGGCCGCAGATTCAATTCCCGTGGGGGATAAATATTTGTATGACATATAGATAATCAAACGCGTTTTACCTTAACGGATTCTGTCCACTAAAGAAATAACATATCTCTCTTTGAAAAAGAGGCCCCACCGTAGGATATCTCTTTTATCTGAGTCCGTTTTACATACATTAATATCACATGAACAATACAACCAGACCCGCATACCAACGATTTTTGATTTTACACAAATATTGGCTCCAGCTGGGATTAGTGTAGTCAGATACCGTGACCACTAGGCGACGCTGTCGTCGTATCATGTTTATGTCGAGCTTTGAAAGAAACACATTACATTTGTAAGTCTATAAAAATAAACTATTTGTACTAAAAAGACTAAGATTAGCATAATGTTATTTAAAAAGAACGTTAACAGTGAACGCGTTTAGGCAGAAAAATGGAATTATGACTGTAATAAAAATTTTAAATGAGATCACTAATATTCAAAACATGTCCGCTTAAGCATTCCGACCGGTTACATTTCAATACATATAAATAATATAGAGGAAAGGTTTCAGGTGATAGCACGAATAAACGATTTTATTAAATTGCTATAGCTTTATAGAAATTAATCAGACTTAACCTATAAAGTTCAAGAGTTCGAAACAAGTTCAATGACATCGCTCAACTCACTGACCTACATCAATTGTTTGGAAGGTCAGAACTCCGGTAGTCTTTGTCTTTGTTACTATTTTTTTTAAGTTTTATAATAAAAATTCCAACACATGAGTTATAAGTTTCATTGAATGTTACGAATTCGAAATAAGGTGAGCAGATTAACCTTGTACAAAGTACTAAATATGTACAAAAATTACCGGACGTTAATGAGGTAACACTACTACCAATTTCTGTAGCATACTCGTAAATATATTGTAAGAAGATATCACTAGAAGTCGATTATCATTTCTTCCTTTTTTAGTTCACTAGTTAACTGGAAGCACTTTAGGGGCACTGAGAGCTAGCGTAATCACTGGTCATATGAGACTTAAGAACTGATGTCTCAAGGTGACGGCCCAGTATGGTGCAACACAGAAATATTCTGAGTAACAAAGCATCTGTTAAGGGCAGACATTGCACTTACCATCAAATTAAAGTTTTGCTCGTGTTGTCACTTTATCAAATAAAAAAAAGAGTCATATGGAGGTAACTGCCATATTAGACACAGTTACTAGGCAAGTTGGCAATAATTGCATTATTGAGTCCAAAGGATTCTACAATTGATTCCTGTGGCATCGAAATGAAATGAGTTTATAGATCACTTACCATTACGTGAGCCACCTGCTCGTTAGCCCCTTCTACCATTAAAAAAGTTCTACTCTCTCTTCTATTCTTAATCCATCACACAGATGATCAAACAGCAGTCTGCCTCAGTGGTTAATTTTGAAATAAAAGGCTTCATCCTTTTTTTTTAAATGGACGTAAGGGACAAAACGCGCAACGGTGGTAGGTTTCTATGCAGATAGGTACCACGACGATAAAGAAATCTGTCCTTCATCATCATTATCATATATTTAAGCCCATCACAAGTCCACTGTTAATGATACGCCTCCCCCATATATTGCCACTAAACACGATTGAGTCCCTTATATGGGAAAAATGCGTGACTGTATGTATGAATGCACATTGCCACTTCAGCTTGTCGATCCTTAGAGCTTACCTGTCCTTATTAAAAGCCATCACAGCTTTTTATATAAAAAACAATAACAGAACAATTACAAAAAATTACAGAAGCGGTTTGCGCAGTGGTTAAGCATTGTATGGTCTACATATAGTAGTTCCGGGTCTGGCTGTTTGTGCATGTGGGATTTATGTATGTAAAGCGCACCCACGACACAGGAGAAATCTTACTGAGGGGCATCGTTAAAAAATAAAATTAAAGAAAAGAAACAAAATGTTATTTTACCCCATTTTGAAAAGTTTAGTAACGTAACGTTAAAAGTTATTTCATTAAGATCCGAAATATTTAGGATAATATCATTAAACAAATGCTAAACTGACGCCTTTTACTGACGCTACACTACATTAAATTATTAAAATATACAAGTAGATTAGATATTTTTTTGAAATTAAAATCAGTGTAAAAAGTCATAAAATCTTAGTCGTGTACCACGGATGCCTCGAAATAAAACATTTAATAATACATCTTCGGCTGTAACTTCTTATATGACAGGAAACAAACCACAACCGAAACCTCATCTTGTATTGTAGAGGTTAAAGAAAGCAGTCATTGAGAGTATAAGTGACCGCTCGAAGTAAAAGCTAACACCTACGAGTATATATTTCGCTTCAACCACAAGAAATACATTTTCAAATATTAAATATACGAGTATGAGATACTTGAAGTGTCCCTGAAGTTCCGTGGTCAGTGTTCTACAGACACGTGGGTCTTGATTTCGAATTACAATACAAGCTAATATTTGTACAGCATCATCATCATCATCAGCATTTTAGCCTATCACTAGTCCACTGCTCAACATAGGCCTCCCCTACAGATTACTACAAAAGTCTGTAGCTCTCATTTTGGGAGGAATTTCGCCATAGTTGCCACGCTTGTGCAGGCGGGTTGGCAACCGCAGTTTATTTATTCTAATGTTCCAGGAAGATGCTGCTGCCCATCATGTGGTTATAATGTTCCCTCTGTCAACTCTTACGACACGCGAGGGTGAGATGGGGTGCTAGATTATCTTAAGCCGCTACCACACGCCACAACATACACCCTGTGATACATATATAATTAATAAAATCTTGCGTTACTTTGTGGAAATCATCAATCAATAGTGACTCAATAATGCCTCATTTTGCCTCGTTTTCCCTAGACTTGTCTAGTGGTCAGAGAACCTGACTTCTACGCTGCGGGTCCTAGATTCGAATCCCAGTCGGAGCCAACATTTGAGCTAAATATTGCTGGTTGTCGGGTCTGGTTGTGTTGTGATTGTTGGCTGTGTTCTGATACTACATCCTAGCCTACATCCGATTAGCGTTATATAGGTTGGGACTAGTAAGCCTTGCCTCTGTGTTTGCGCATACACTAAAATATCTTCTGCGCGCTCTTGTGTTGATAGCTCTCGACAATATTCGGATGCTGTTGCCGTGGTTGAAATCAGCCTTGAGAACATCATCATCATCAATGCCTCGTTTTGAGGTGAAACACGTGTCGTGGTTCAACTTCAAAGGTGTATATTGCCTAGTGGTAGTGTTGCAGAGGTGGAGAATATCTGGTAGCGGTTCCCTGTGGGGGTGTTAGTTTGCTTGTGCATGATATTGTGGGAAGCCACTTCAAAAAGTAGGTAATATACAAAATTTTATGCTATGTATTTATAGCACCCCCAACGGGGTTCCACCCGGCTTGCCAGTCCGTGTGAAGATCAGAACCCCACCTGGGGCTATGAGCGTGTGGAGTAGTTGATTGAACCACAAGACCACCAGCCAAGAGGCATATCCAAGGACCCGCGCGTGACTACGCGAGTTGAGTACGTTTGGATATACTTTACTGAGGGGTGCAGGAAGCCCCGGACAGTTTCTCGGTGCCCCATGAGGTGCGCAAGTGAAGACCCAATTGAGATTGTGTGTCCCTATCCTTTGCGACCGAAATGTGTTCTGTGGGCGATCTAAAATTGTTATGTTCAATATGTGTCGTCTATTACGTAATCAACTTACACGTAATATATTTTAATGTATTAAATAGATATTCGTTAGTGATTGTCAGAAGATAACCGTGGTCATATGCTACCTCTCCTAACAAAACAATACATTCTAACTAGAGAGCGCCATATTCAATTTAATGTGAAGTCACGTATCCTATAACCAGTGAACGATCGCGATGCTTCTAACGATACCTCATTTGTGAAATTATGATAAGTAGTTTAGATGTTATGAGAGAACAGATGAAAACACATACATACCGGTCAAAATCATAACCCTGCTTTTGATTCACCGTAGTCGGGTACGTACTAGTACCAAAATACAACAAAATAATGGCCCACTCCTTGTAGCAAACCTCCTAGCAATTTTTGTGAGTTTAGGAGCCGGAAAGAGTCCGACATGCAACTCATTTGCGGGTTGCGGGTTTTTACCATATGAGGCCAAGATTTTCTTAATTTAGCTGAGTTAAGGAAGAAAATATTGTTGCGGTTCTCCTTATCTATTATGAAAGATTACATTTTTTTTCGTAAAGTACGATTAACCTGAATTAAATTTCCCACGTTTTATTCATGCCAAGTGTAGACATTAAGTTCTATGGTATTTATTCAGTGTTCATCTCCATTTTTCGGGAGAATATAAGCACAGCTGCCTCGATGAAGGCTCTCAATGAGTTTCTACTTGTTGAAGATCTGTATGTATAGCTTGCATAAGCTTGGTATCAGCCGTGTACGTCAGTCGAATAGTCTGCTAATTGTTCTCAGCAGCCAGCAGTCTTTTTAATATGTAATTCGTAAAAGATGGTTCCATATTACATTTTTATCCCCACGGGAATACTTTTAACAGTAAATAAATTAATATATAGAATCATACAGTTCCGTTCACCAGTTATTGCAATGGTTGAGTTGTGATACTCGTACTAACATTCAATTATTATAGACATACCAAAGCCACGCAACATAATTTGAATAAATATCAATTAAAGTGACCGTTATTAGAAGAAAACTCACTCGAGTATTTAGCAACTCATGCAAATGGAGCACCACCTGAACAAGTTTAGTTAGGAAATAATAAGTGGTCCATGTTACGCAGTTAATGTAACGGACGCCAAAAGTAACTAATTTATGAAGTAGATCTAAGGTACTATTTAAATAAGTTTCTATAACAGAAAGCCAAAGTACTGTGAAAAATATCTGTTGTTAAATGCATCGTTATCATCGTTTCAGCCTATCACTAGTCTCCACTGCTCCCCCTTAGATTGCCACAAAAGTTTCTAGCTTTAATTTTGGGGGATTTTGTCATTATGCCACAATTGGCAGGCGGGTTTGCAACGGCAGTTTTTTTATTCAAATCTTCTGGTTTTAATTTTCCCTCTGTCGACTCGACGACCTCGACGGGATGAGATGGGGTGGTAGATTCTCTTAAGCAACCACCACATTATTCGAGGCATTATTTTTAAGTCTTTTTTAAGGAAGAAAGTAATGAAACGAGCAAATCGTTTACCTGGTAGTAAGTGCAATGTCTGACCATAACAAATGCTGTGTCACTCTGAACATTTCTATGTGGCACCTTGTGCTCGTCGACCTAAAACATCATTAATTGTCCGTATGCTCGATAATTACGCCAGCTATCAATGCCCTTCAAACAGAAATCTGACTAGGTAAGCAGTAGTGTGCAAACATGACTGTGTTTCGGTTTGTAGGACCCGAAAAGCAAACAATTTGTATTTTTGCACAATCGTTAACCCCAGCAGAGATTCAAACCCAGGACCTGCGACGTAGTTCTCAATATACTTTTGTTTTTATTTTAGTTTATTACTAATTTTTATTAGTTTTCATGAACTTATTATTATTATCATGCATTTATTCCCTTTTTTATGGTCTCAATGATGTTTTGTAACTGTAAATAAAATTGACATTTTAACATTATATTATAATTAAAGTAGAGTTCCACAATATTTAACTATGACGTTTATATAATGACTATAATCGATGGTCAGTTTCCCCTACAGCGGCGAAAGACACTACGGAAGGAATTAATGAACCAGGGGATGAATATTATCATCCTTCTTTATTAGAAAAACTACGAGTATGTTACGCATGTCATAAATATATTACTTCTCTACTTTTGGGTATGGCGTATGGGCCGTATATACAACTCCATCCTCAATGGAGCAACCCTTGAGAAAAAAGAAGAAATACATTGTTAATAGTAATGGGGTCTGCGCTTAACATCACGTGTTACACGAAACGCAGCAGTTAATTTTCGGAGGAACTGTCAAAGCAATAGGCCTTCCGCGTTCGAGTGAGCACACAGCACTGCTCTGCCACATTCAGCGTTCCCTAGTGCAGCAAATGTTCAGCAGTGACTTCGATAATGACAGTCATGACGAATAATAGCATAATTTTTTTGGATTTTGTATCCCTGTTTGGAAAAGTGTAAACATATCGCCACACTAATGAGGTATTTAATAGGGTATTTATGCCTGTACGCATTAATACTCTACTAAATTAATTAAAGCTCAGTCCGAAGATACCTATGTATTCCAAGAAGTGGCAATAAAAAAATCAGGACGTGCCGATCATATACTGATCACCAATTAAGAGTGTAAATCTGAATGTAGTATATGACCAAACTAAAAACATGCCTATCTACAATTTAAACATTTAAGCCTTGATTTGACAGGATATTCAAAAAGTTGGAGCAAGACACAAAAACATTAAAGCAAACCACATTTTTTCTAATTTGTAGAGAAACTACATTACACTTGACATCGTTACAGCTTCCTTTGATCAATGTAAACATTTCCAAGGATTAGTAGACCAAATATAGTCTAAATTTAACGGTAATTAATGATAGCCGGCTTATTTCTCTAAAATAATTTATTTTTGTTTCGTGACAGGCATGAACTTTTTTTTTATACCGATAAACTACATCTAAAATAATAAAAGCGAAACAGCAATTTCAATGTCTAAGTTGTCTCTCCAATGGTCAATTATTAATATTTAATTAAATTATACAGAAAATGTATGTAAAATAATGGAGTGAGTAATTAAATAAAAGAATAAAGACCAAAAACTACTCAGTAGAAAAAAGAAAGTCGAAAAAAAGTGAAAGAGTTCGATCAAATTGGGATTTTTCCATAGACCACACCCAATGCTTAATCACATATCTGAAATAACGCATGCAAGAAACATGGTGGCCGATCAAAAAAAAATGAATAAAATGTTTATTTTTATATAAGAGGGGGCAAACGAGCAAACGGCTCACCTGATGTTAAGTGATCTTCCATGAACATACAGCATACAGCAATACCAGAGGAATCGCGGGTGCAGGCCTTTGAGAAAAGAATAGGCTCTTTTCTTGAAAGTCCCTAAGTCATATGGGTCCGGAAAAGCCGCTGAAGACAGGCAGAAAATAGAAAAGCGCACAGTAGTGTAATGCCAACCAACAAGGTGATCTGGATGAAATTTTGCGCTGTGCCCTGATGTACGATGGTGAAACAGCAGCTGAAAAAAATCATTCCGAACAATTCCTATATACGATAAAAAACGTAAAAACGCCACGCAACGTTTAGCCGCTCTTCGCTGTATGCCGTCAAATGGAAAGACCTGGCACTGGGGTGCCCCAGCCCAGAGAAGAGAATAGTATTGTACATTTATATTTTTATTCATTATAGCATTTGCTGCTTCACTAATTTTGCCTCCTGTTTTTTTATTTTATATAGATACTAGCTGGCCCGAAAGACGTTGTACTGCCCTTTCCGGTAGGTATGTCGCAGACGCGAAATTTTAAATAATAATTGTTGTATAATGTAATAAATGTTAATTAATGATCCGTCACGGAGTCACGAAGGACAACCATAGCGCCACTTATTGGGTCTAGATTTTATGATTTTCTTTTGGCTCTAAACCAACATATATATGAGTTATTTTGGCCCATAAATAAATAATTTGTTAATAACTTGACTTGACATCGCTACCTAACATAGCTAAGAAACATCGTCTCGACAAAACAAATATATCGTCTGAATAAGTCTGATTAAGTCGTTCAGAAGTTACGCGATCACTTATCAGATCCATAAATATAAAGATACAAATAAAGATTAGGCAACCACATTGAAATATGCATCAACAATTATTATAGAGAAAAAGTACTGAAATTATAATGACGAGATAGAAATTATTGAGTTGGGTTTAAACAATATTTACATACTATATTCTAATAACATTAAGAACTGATTTGATTATAATTTTCAGTGGAAAAATCTTAAAATTCCTCTCCGTTGTCGAAGTCATTACAATTGCGTCCTCCTGGCCGACTTTTGGACCTAGCCACAACTTACTAAAACTGTCAGTAGTTATTAACAGCGCAGGAGATATTATATTGTAGTTCCAAAAGTGTATGCGCAAACAGAGCCACTCGCCTTAGCCTTTTTACTGGTGGTAGGATTCTTGTGCAGGAATCCGTCTAGGTTGGTATCACCTCAGGCCAGTTATTCCGCCGTGAAGCAGTAGTGTGCAAACAATACTGTGTTACGGTTTGAAGGACTCTGAGAGCAAGTGTCTCACTATCACTGGGTATTTGAGACATAAACTAATGTCTCAAGGTGATAGGCGCAGTGTGGTATCACCCTGAAATGTTCTGGGTGACACAGCATTTACGATGTGCAGACGTTACACTTACAATCAGATAAACGTCTTGCTCGTTTCATCACTTTATGCAATAAAAAACGAATTATCACGGTGGTATTTAAGGAAAAGCCGCACTCCACCCAAACCCGCTGGCGATTAAATCTGTTAACTGCCGATGTCATAAAAACGCAACCGAACGCAAAAGTCGTCCCCGAAATGTGCTCGCAGACCCGTACGTCTCGGCACCCATAGACCACGATACGTTCAGCCATGACTGATCGAACACTGTGCAAATAACAGTCATTAGTAATAATAAAACAATCACGACGCCGCAAACTAACCTACACCGCGTACACCAGATAATCGCCCAGAGCGCAGTAAATATATAGCTAAAACCAGAGCTCCCGACACACAAGTCGATAGTCCGAACGGAGATCCGAATCTCCCTCGGACTGTCATATATTCATAAGAAAAACTCGATTCTGTGACACACGCCTGACGCGAGAGTGATATGAATTTAGATGATAAAGTTAGGAATCATCTAAGTAGATACGTTTGAGTCAAACTAAACCTGGCTTTGCGAGCATAACGAAGATGGTGATTCATAAACATCACCGAAAATATTCCGCTGTGAAGCAGCAGTGTGCAAACATTACTGGGTTTCGGTCTGAAGGGCACTAAGAGCTAGCGTAATTACTGCACATATGAGACTTAACCCCTGATATCTCAGGGTTACAAGCGCAGTGCGACGCCACACAGTAAATGTTCTGGGTGGCACAGCATTTAATAAGGGCCGACGTTTCATCAGGTGAACGATTATCAGATGGACAATTTCCTAATGTCGTCACTTTCTCCTGTCAAAAAACATCAGATATTTTAATAAATCCAAATTTTCTACTAAAATATTTGTAGTTAATACTGTATAACAATATACTCTACGGTCAATAATAATACGTGTTAAAAATATATTTATTTACTATATTAAATTACTTTATATGTAGATTTTTATATTACTCATTTTCATAAAACGAATCAAATGAGATAATTTTCGTTTAAAATTTAAATATTTGATGAACCTATATAAGAATTTGTCTAAAACCCGGTTTCGTGCGGAAGCAAAATTTAGCGCTACAAAATTTATGTATTCGATTTATTTTCGTACTTAAAAAGTTTGATCACGTCTCGTGTCATCACAAGCAAGCTCAAGTGGCTCTCAATCCGACGTCGCCGGAACACTTGAATAGTTTGTTTTCTTTTTAATATCCTACACAATCCCGCTTATCCGTCGTATCTTCGTGATAGATTTAACTTTGTCCATTCTCCTTACTCCTTTTGCAGATCGCATCTCAAAACCGTCTTAACATTTCCAACCTTCAGAGCTAATTCCTACTCCCACTCTTTCTCCGTACAGGCAGTCAGATTTTGAAATTAACTTCCTCCTGTAATCCGCGAGGCTAAGACAATGTCTTTCTTAAAAAAACAACTTAAAGAGTACTTTCCATACTACCACAATAAATAATTATTGTAAGAATATATCATTTGTATAAGAATGCTTTTGTATATGTAGGTATATTTAAGTATGGATATGTATGTAAGTATATGTACATGAATATATATATATATATATATATATATATATTTATATATTTATATATAGATATATAGTATATGTATAGATTTTTTTTATTATTTACGTTGTATATGTATGTATGAATTTACGTGTCATGTCATGTAATTTTGCTATGTGCACACTAAGTCTTCATCTCTTATAAACTGTCGAGTGTCAGGCCTGCTGGAAGAAATTTCTAAATGAAATAAGCTGTGCCTTTGTAATAAATGTCTTCATTCTGTTTTCTTTGTAATCATTGTTTGTGTGTACATAAATTATAAAATAAAAAAAATAAGCCATCCACCACACCGTATATTTAAACGCATTAATACGATTTGGTCAAATCTTAGATAATAAGATGTAGGTATCGCAATGTCCATTACGACCTCTAAACTGTATCTACTCGTACTCGTATTAAATAAGTAAGGCTAATAGTTGACAGTTTGCTAGCGTAATAAACTTCTGCGAACGTCACACTCCACTACCTGGAGTACTTTCCAAGTTAGACCTATCATAAATCTTAAACAGTGCTGCACAATTATCTACTTACAGTGGCTTTGTGTATGCTCCACATGTATCAACTGTTCCATATACTGCGCTTCATTGTTGAAACACGAGCACTAGGAATTATAAAAAGAACATAGACCCTACCAAGATCATAGATGATTCTAGATCAAAAAAAATATTGTTATTATAAAATAATGAATGCAAATACAATAAAAATTTGTTCAATGTTTTTAATTTAACTAAATTGGGCGTCTATAAGTTACGCTCAATATTGATAACACAATGGCAACGTTTGTCGCATGTTTAAAACAATTAGCTATCACTTGTTGTGAGTTTTATCCGTAGCTTGGCAGTGCCCTCCAGGGAACCTACAAAGAAAGTCATACTTCGGTATTTATTAATTTCATTTTTTTTACTTTATATAAAAGATAGCAAGAGATGGACTGAAAGCCTTTAAGAGTTCTTTACCAGGCAACCCAGAATGATGATATAAGGTATCTTTATAGCATCGAGCGTCCGTCCGTTACAGTAGTTCGTCCCAGTAATGCGAGAGCAAGAAGTTAATTTGCTAAGATACGCATTCAAAATAGAAATGGTGTGTATTTCTTCGTTTTTAAGAGATCTTTTTTAGCTAGATGTCGCAGTTTTTGTGGCTAGATGTCGACTAACGGTGTTGAAGTGGTGTTCTGTCAGTAGTTGTTCGGACCATTTATTTATCTTGTAATTTGTAAATATGATTGAAAAATTACTACGCAGTCCTCCTGAAGCAGATGGTCAGTCTATAGCAATCACATAACTTATACAAATGATAGCCGTTGGGATAAAAAGGTTTTTGAGTGGCAACCTCGCACCTGCAAACAGTGCTGAACGATCCATCACTAGATGGTCTGTCCTAAATTACCAGCATACATCGACTTTGTGGTATTATTAGGATAGGCCTGAATTCAGCAGCGGGCTTGTGATGAATTGTAATGACGATGATGACGAAGGGAAATCTTCTAGTTATTATTAACTTCAATTCCCCTTAAATATCTTCAAGGAATTAGAAAAATTTGGTATTAGGTGGGTGTCGTACAAGTCGACAGAGGGAAAATAAAACCAGGAAATGGGTAGCATCATATTCCTGGACCATCTGAATAAACCTGCGGTTGCCAACCCTCCTTCCACGCGTTGCAACTATGACAAAATCCCCTCAAAATAAGAGCTCCAAACTTGTATGGCAATCATTGGGGGAGACCTATGTTCAGTAGTGGACTAGTGATAGGCTGAAACGATGATGATGAATGATGAAGTTAAAATGTATGATGATTTATATGTTTTGTTGACAGTTCATATCAACACCACAAATATTTGTAAGCGTTACTATAAATTTTACTGGTTATACTGCTGATACGACCAAGACGTCAAGTTATTACTTTAATTAAATAATTAAGTTTTTATTGCAATTTCTTTCTTAATCGAAATTAAAGTTAGCGCAATCAAAAATAACAATAAATTCGCATTGAAATATCAACCTTCCATGTACAACGTTAATTTACAAATAAATTTTCACCGTAGAATTATTACAAAATTTTACTTTAATGTTATTACATTTCAAAATATCGTTCCGGCGGCCTCCACGAAGTATGAATATAAACAAATTATTCATATTATCAGTGATTTCCGCTAAACATCGCCATCCGTATTTTAATTGTTAAACTTAACCGTTTATTTTTTGCTAATTAACTGAAAGTGACTGTGAGTTAGCGTGAGGGGCGTTGTCACAGACCTTGATTTAACTGTAGCAGTGTCAATAAAACGCTTAACCGTGTTGTAAGAGTAACCGGAATGGCGGTTTCATGCTCGACGATTACAAATTATATGTCGCATTAAAGTTCCCACGCACTGATTTAGATATGCAAGTAATACGTCATAGTGAACAGAAAGCTGTATCTTGTTAATTTAAGCCCTTCCATAAGTGGATACAACGAAATGACAGCGAACCAAGAGAATGTAGGATAACCGTGCTATTCTCGCCATTTTATCTAATTTTCGCCTACTCTATGGACATTGTAAGATACGAGTATGTAACCTTAGTAACGTATAAGTCAAATTAATAACATGGATTTCTATTTATGCTATTTTTTTTAAATGAATAATGCGTCGCAGCGTAATACAATTAGTTAATGCTATTTACGTTATTAAAGCTAATTATACGCACAAATATACATTGCATATATTTAAAACTCAAATGACATTGAATTTTGAGACGTTTAAATCGTAATTAAAAAATATGCTAACATTTTACACGTTACAAAATGTTACACTTAAACATTTGATATGTTAGCAGAACATCCCATTCATTTGAATTTCCCATCATTCCCGTTCCTCCAAAATATCGAGCAAAAGCCTAATATGCATCTTGTCGATCACTTTATTCTATATTCTTCAATGTTACCCATAGATTTACAAAAAGAAATACAGTGCGGTTAATATGTCATCATCATCATCATTTCAGCCTTTCACTAGTCCACTGCTGAACATTGGCCTCCCCCACAGGTTGCGAAACGTTTGTAGCTCCCCTTTGGAGGGGGGGGGGGGGGGGTGTTGTAGTTGCCACGCTTGGAAGGCGGGTTGGTAGCCGCTGTTTATTTATTTCGATGCTCCTGGAAGACGCTCCTGGTCATCTTCCATATTTAATTTTCTCTCTGTCGACTTTTAAGACAACCACAGGATGAGATAGTGTGGTAGATTCTCCTAAACCGCCACCACACGGTATTTAATGAATGTTAATATGTGCCTGGATAGAAATGCCTAGTAAATTTCCCAAAGCAGCTTTTTTTTATTGGATAAAGTGACGAGACTAACACCCCGAATTAACCAATAAATATAATGAGACCCCCTCGATAAGTCGTAAATATATTTTCCATATAAAACAAGTTTCAATATTATTGTAGAAACAGTGCGAAATAAGTAAGAAGTATCGGATGTAGTATCTGTGGCAACAAAACAATCATAAGACATACCGATCCGAAGATTTTACTCTAGATACCCTTTTTTTATTAGGAAACAGTGACGACGCGAACAAAACGTTTACCTGATGGTAAGTGCAACGTTTGCCCATAAAAAACTCTTTTCACCTCAGTTTGGATAGTTTAGCTCAACATGTGCTCTATAATAATAACCCATTTACCTGCTTCCTGTAAGAATTTTGCGTGATTGTTTTTTTTTATTTTATTTCAGAAAGTGACGAGCAAAATGTTCACCTGATGGTAAGTGCAACGTCTGCCCATAACATATGCTGTGTTACTCAGAATATTTCTGTGTAGCACCTCACTGCGCCTGTCACCTTGAAACATAAGTTCTTAAGTCTCATATGCCCATTAATTATTAAAACTTTAATAATAAACATTAGCACGTATTACTTTTTACTGGTGATAGGATTGGTGTGTAGGAATCCGTTTAAGTAGGTACCACTGCAAGGCCAGTTATTCTGCTTTGAACACCGTGTGTCACCCAGGACATTTCTGTGTGTCACCACACTGCGCCCGTCACCGTGAGACATCAGTTCTTAAGTCTCATATTAGTGATTCCACTAGCTTTCAGTGCCTTTCAAACCGAAACACAGTAATGTTTGCACACTATTGCTTCACGGCAGAATAACCTAGACGGATTCCTGACTAGAAATGTAATATAACATGAAAAAGTTCTGTGTAGCACTTAGGTACCACCCCAGGGCCAGATATTCTGCCGTAAAGCAGTAGTGTGCGTGTATTGGTCTGAAGGACACTGAGAGCTAGTGTAATTTCTGGGCATATGAGACTTACGACATGATCTCTTAGGAGACGAGCACAGTGTTGTACCCCACACAAATGTTCTGCGCGACACAGCATTTGTTATGTGCAGACGTTGCACTTATCGGTGAATATTTTGCTTACTTTCTCCTATAAAAAAGTAACATTTACTTCAATTAAATAAACCCTTCTTTGCTAAATATTATTATTCACGTCTTGTTTATACACGTATTTCTGAAGTTATTGTTTTGACTCTCACCTATGTTTAAATTTTTCGGAATTTTCATTTCGTTATATAATATAGATTACTGTTATAACATAATTAAGATCACATCTTATCACCATTACATATAATGACACATTTTGTCGCTATTTTGTCACGTCTCGTTTCCCGTGGGAAAGAAAAATGGGCCACGGGTGGGGTCTCCGTCTACCCCTTTTATGGGAAAAGGCGAGACTGTATTTATGTGTGTATGTAGAAACTAAAACAAATTCACCCATTTCAATTCTACACTAAAGAAAAGCTTAATTTTTAAACCTTAAGCAAAAACATTTTGAGGCATGGCATTAGATTTTTTGGAAAAATTGATCATTCACCATTTTACCGTATCTATCATCTTATGACATAGTCACACTGATTTCTTTAAGTAAAGTAAATAATAAATATAAAAGATGATGAAACTTTATAATCAATTGTTAATGTATCATATTATTTTTTTTCATTTCACGACGATTCATCATCATCATCATTTCAGCCTATCACTAGTCCACTGCTGAACATAGGCCTCCCCCACAGGTTGCTACGAGTACAAAAATTTGTAGCGCTCATTTTGGAGGGATGTTGCTATAGTTGCCACGCTTGGCAGACGGGTTGGCAACCGCAGTTTATTTATTCAGATGTTCCTAAAAGATGCTGCTGCCCATGTCCAGGTTTTCGTTTTCCCTCTATCGAATTTTACGACACCCACGGGTTGAGATAGGGTGGCGACGATCAGACTTGTGATATTATATAGTCTTCCACTTAGCGTGATTCTGAAGCTATTAAAAAAATGGAGTTTATACGTTACGTTTTTTTTTTGGGCGCTATCGTGACTACATACTATATATACTACATAATATTTTTCAATTAGATTTTTTTTTATATTAAACGAAATGTGTTTTGGTATAATCAGATATGTTTATGGAAGTGTCTTCTTGATATTAGTGTACTTGTATTGTTCTACAAGTGCAGTACCAATGTAATAGAGACGACTGAAGTTACACGAAAATCGCTTGACCTCAACGAGTCGGCTGTAAAGCACAGCCACTTTGAGGCTTGCAAAAAGTTATTAATCTTATTTAAACCAGGCGATTTTGAAAAACCTTTCATTTCAAAAACTTGATTACCTTTGTTTCGTATAAATCTCGTGCATTAAACATTTCAAGGGTCACAAAGTTCCAGACGTAAAGTCGCCTTCGAATTTCGAAATACTATTTGCTAACTGCATATTGGTTGCAACTTTAAAACTATAACTCTTATTTAAATGAAACTAATTTTACGGATTTTATCGCGTTTAATTTTACTATTTATAACCCAACGTTTCGAGTGCTTTCCACATATACAAATTTATATGTGCAAGTAAAAATATTATAGATAGAGAATAAGATAGAATAATATTTTTACTTGTATGACAGCTTCAGTGATGTATACGAGTATACGTGGTGTACTTATACATGTTATGACGACTCCAACTCTTTCAACATTTTGAATAGTATATCTCAAAAATGGTGGCTCTTAATAAAAAAAGTATTTAGACATTTTTTTTAGATAATTATCTGATCTACAATTTTTGTTTAGGATAATTTCATCATAAAACTTACCGTTTTGCTGGAAATCATCAAAATCCCGTTTTTGTGATCATTGACCGAGTAAATTTGTTTCCAGGTGTCGGATCGATGAGGACGTTTTACATTTCATTTATAATGGTGTTTTGAACAATCCTACCAATATTGAGCTGGGTGCGAATTTTTGTAACGTCACTCCTATTTTTGGTCTTATTTGACCGGAATATAATGTCTTCCAGTCGCTGTTTTATTTCGTATTGTATACATTTATACCATCAATAATGAATTTGTTTAATCTTATTTCTCGGGCATGCTTATTTTCCTTATAACGTAATCATTACACCGCCGAGTAAAATAAAAATAATGACAACTTAAAACTTACTTAGGTATGTCTGGCCAGTTGACTGTTCAACGTAGCCTTTAAATGGCCCACCGCTGGGAGCGGACACCCTGAGCGAATTGGGCAGAGTCCGCAACGCTGCTCGAGTACAGGCACTCTCCACGTGCCGTTGAAATATTTCTTATGTTATATTTCTAAAACATGTAGCTTTCGTCACGATGTTTTCTTTCATAGGCGAGCACATGGTAAAATTCAAATAACAATTTTACTGCTTTCGTCACTGCGAATCACACACAGGTGGTACTGGTGGTAGGATTCCTATACCTGATTGCCTCTAAGTAAGTTGTAGTACCTACCCAAGCCAGTAATTCTGCCGTGAAGCAGTAGTGTGCCAACATTACTGTGTTTAGGTGAAAATAAGATTTCTGAAAATTAGTCCACAATTGACGAAAACATCGGTAAACATAAACAAAATAAACATACGTACAAACAAACAACAAACCGCCAAAAAAACAAAAAAATCTGTTTTCAACATGCTTACATACATATAGCCCATTTACGCCTTTTTCCCATACATATGGGTATATGTAGTACAGTGTAGTAATACATATGGTAGGTAGGAGGCTGCAGACGCAGCCCACTTTTCGCCTTCGTGGGAAACGAGACGTGACGTCAACCACGTAACCACGTCGCCGCTATTTGGTAAGAGTCAAAAACGAATAAAAGCTGTCCGTACTATACCTTGGTCGCCTCTTACGACACCTCGGTAGAAAAGAAGTAGGTGCTATTCTATTCTGCCGGTTAGAATATTAAGATGAGCGCCTGACCATCACCAACACCACCACCACGGCTTCGCAGGTTCGAGGTGCGCATAGTATTTTGCTTTTTTAATTATCTAATTTTATACATTTGATTAATAAGTTTTGCTATTTTTGTGTCAGTCGTGATCAAAATGTAATAAATCAACTAAATATTAACGTTATTACTATCAATCAACATGTTTCTACAATTGCCCTTGCCTAAAGGAAAAGAGAATTTGCAAGTAATTCACGCATAATTTGCTAATAATGCGTTCAAATCGTGAGGTAAAATAACCAATCGAGACATTGGTTATTTTATTTGTGTGTATTAACACAATTACTCCGTTAATATTGTAAAATAGCTTAAAATCATAACTAACAATGTATGCGTATCAAAAAGACGTATTTATAATTATCTATTTAAAAGTTATATCATAAAATGGTGTTACTCTTATTTTACTTATTACTGGTCATATCCGGGTAATTTTAGATCTGTATCTGACAGTTCCAAAATTACCCGGATCTGTACAGCTCCGAAACTATCCGGATCTATAGTCTCCGGATTTGTGAGGTCGTATTACTGCAGTATACCTCATTAAGTCAGGAAACACGCCTTCATCAATGAATGAATTAAACAATAATAATATGACGTGTGGACAAAATATTAATTAAGGAATGTATCAATTCTACAGATATATCATAAAGTATCTGTGCTCTTTATATTCAAAGACTATTTTTATTACATGGTAGGTGTTAAATAGTTAAAAAAAAAACTATATTCTATATACATACTCAACGGGACCTCGACAGTCTGTCGGATAACCTACAAAATTACTGATGTTAGGATTCCTATGCAGGAATCTGTCTATGTAGGTGCCACCCCAGGGCCAGTTATTCTGATGCAAACATTACTGTGTTTTGGTTTGAAGGGCACTGTGAGCCTAGTGTAATCACTGGGCATATGAGATTTAAGAACTGATGTCTCAGCTTGACGGGTGCGGTGTGGTGTCACACAGAATTGTTCTGATGCAGCATTTGTTATGGACTGACTATGCATTTCCTATCAGGTGAACGTTTTGCTCTTTTGTCACTTAGTGCAATTATAAAAAAAAACAAAATTTAAAGTAAATTTACTGTTTGTATTTTAATAATTTCAACTATATAACTATTCAGTATATGTTATCTTATCACTTTTTTCTTTTTTAATTGGAATTGTTCCCCATTTAGGCTAACCAACGTTTTGCACATAACAATGAACATTCGTCACGAAGCCCACAGGCCCTACCTTGTTGCAATATTATTTCATTCTGAATACATTTATTGTATTTGAATAAAACAATACAATTAAAGCGTGCTTCCCTATCGATCGTGGCCTAACACGGATTTGTTCTCAGACCGGCAGCGGCTGTTGCACAATCGAATACTTGGACATTGGACACGAAGCATTTTTGTGTACTTATCATGTTGTCCAGATAGTGTAACGACCTGTAATAACAGTATTAGTGTTTGGCGATTCTCAACTGTAAATGATATGGTCTGACCAAACATTTTTTACAGTTACACGGTTACCTATTACGCAGCGCTTTTAAGATAACGAGTAGTTATTCGATCACAAAAAATTAACAGTGAGATTAAGATCGTATCACAGTTGTTAAAAATATGTAAGCGCTTTCAATTTTCATGTTGAAATTTTTTAAACACATGTATGTTTCGTAACAAATTCTTTAAACTAGTTCTTAGGTAATATGTACTTAATATGATTTCATTTGGCAATATTTTTTGGTTAGATGGATAGACGACAAGCTGTTCTTTTGCGGTATTGGTAATATGAATATAATTGCTGATACAAAAACTGAATAAGGTGATTTAAAGGCCGACAGAGTGTTATTTCAGTTAGGGTGACAAACGGGCGGATAGTCCATTTGACGCAAATATACACAGCAGCTGATAAATCCATACTAATATTATAAACGTAACGAAAGTAACTCACTTTGTCCTACTGTCTTTGTTACTTTTTCACGGTTCAACCGGTGTACCGATCTTGACAAAATTTTGCTCAGAAATAGCTTGGATCCTGGAGACGGACATAGAATACTTTTCATCCCGGAAAATAGAATTGTTCGGGATATTTAAAAAACCTTTATCTACGCAGGACGAAGTCGCGAGCATTAGCTAGTACTCTATATAAAAAGAACTACTTATACACTAATGAAGCCTTAATGAAGCGCGGGCCCTCTGCTCGCGAGTCTCTTCCGATGAAATTGTCAAAACCTCCGGGCCAAGAGCCCTACTACACATAAAAAAAACTAAACGACCATATTTGTAAATAGCTTGAATTGAAAAAAATGATTATGAAGTATAACAGAAAAGTTTTCCCGCTTTTCACAAGTTCTTTTTTATCGACTTTTTTTATAAAATAAAGTAACGATACTGCAACATATCTGAGTGGATTTACACTGCACTCGTCACCCTGAGAAAATAGTTTTTAAGTCTCATATACCCAGTAATTACACTATCAGTGCCTTTCACACCAAAACATAACTATTTTTAATAAAGAAGTATATAGAAAAAAAACAACGTTGTCAAGTAAAAAAAAACTATATGAAAATAGTGGTCACCGTTCCCAAAGTCATTATGTCAATATGCACAAATTATGCAATTCGCGTGCCTCTCAATTGGTACGCATTATCAAAATTATCGGACAGGTACCGCTGCCACTTCGCTGTCGCTCAATAAAACAGAAATTTCATACGCGAACTGGTTTATGAGGTGCAAAGTAAGCAAAAGCAAATTTTGAGTGGCCTTGTCCTCGAGCTTTTATCTTTACACTTACTTCAAAAATAATGGCCTATAATTAAAGATACATAATAAATCAACAGGAAATCTAAAGCAGTTGCGACAGACAAAGTTATTATGTTAAACCGGGCGTTACTTATAAAATTTTTATTAGTAAAGCAAACGGCAATTTGCGTAACTAGTAAGAGATAAAAATAACGCTTTGAAAAGGTCTATTTACCAGCAAAGATACTTAAATTAGCTAGTCGCAGTGCAAACATTCGCCAATGCGACATGAATTATTTGCAACTACCTACAATCAGATATCACTGTGTTGAGACTGTAGTAAGCTCTGAATGAGCGCTTGAATTTTGTAATGTAGGTACAGGTTCATTGTTTTGTTCTTAAGACTATAATATATGTGTAATAATATTGAACATTTTATAAATATAAATAATATTTAGGTTTTAATAAACAATAATAGCCGATAATTGTCCGGCAGAGTAGAATAGCACCTACTTCTTTCCTACAGTGGTGTCGTAAGAGGCGACTAAGGTATTCTACGGACAGCCTTAATATGCATCGCTGTCACAATAATGCTCGTGGGAACGCAATGGGAAGTAAAAATTTTTTGGCTTGTACCAAAATGGCGGCGACGTGGTTCACCATTCTTCACATCTCGTTTCCTGCGAGGGAGAAAAGTAGACTACGTGACTGGCTTCTGCCTTTACCTTATATAGGAAAAAGTATTTTTAATACTCGTAGAATAGATTATATGTTATGTAATTAATCATAATTTGTCAATTTTTGACTTTCTATTCCAATGTATTTATTCAGTCTTAGAGAAGTTTGTTAGTTAAATTTGCATACGATGTTTAATTACTACAATTCCATAATAAAATGTACGATTATAATATATACTACTACGCCGAATTAAGGAAAAGATCGTGAGGAGGAGGAAAAAATCTTGCTGGGGTAAAAACTAAAAGTAAAAGAAAGAATTATCTGTTCTGTGTATGCTTATCTTGCGAGGTTTGACAAAAATAATATTTTGAACCCACGTAATTCTTTATCTATAACTATTACTTTTCTCCACTGCGATTCAATATGGGACGACTATGTAGAAATAAACACACCCAAGAAGACAATTTAAGAAGGGCTGTACTTGGAAAAGCAAATGCTGATTTTCTTAATATTTTTATTTACTTTTAATCGAGTTAAAATACGTTAAAAAGATCAACTTAACACCTGTCATAAGTGAGTACACCGTTATTTGATTGTATAAAACAAATTATTAGCGTTACAGCAATATGTCAAAGGTGTAAAGGGTCGGAACAAATGCCAAATGATACATTAATGTTACAAATAACCCCGATAAGGGGACAAAGCACGGAACAGAGCCGCCCAACAATATCGAGTAATTTATTATAGCCCGATATAAATACTTAGCCGATAAGCAATCGGATTGTTTTCTGTCACAATTAGCTCAAGGACTGTCCCTTTTAAGCGGTAACTTGTAACTATACATTCTGATTCAGAATTCGTAAACTATTTTTACATATCTGGGAAAAGAATCTGTACGGAAACGCGAAACATTTTAAGCTTCTAACATAATATGTCCATTATATGTAACAGATATGTGTAAGGTATGTGTTGATATAAATGATAATAACACTTAAAACTTTTCATAAACTATAGCTAAACCGTAACGTAGTATCCACCTAGCAAACCCACCTAGTAGCAAATAAATATTCGAATGGACAGTTTTGACTTAATGGTAAAAATTGTAGACTGTATTAAAAAAAATTAAAAATATGTCATTTTTGCTACTATCTTGACCTCGGTGATAACTACCGATTAAAAAGACTGCATGCAACTCTTTTCAAAGCAGTTAATGGAATATCAGAAATTTTATTTAAATAATATTAATAGAATATCAATTAACAAAGATATTACTCACTGTAAAATAACTGCACGGTATATGGACAATTATAAATAAATACGATAAATATTTAATAACTATACTAAAAACTGTGTAATAACTATACTAAGAGCCGTGGTCGCTCAGGGGCTAGGCGCTCGCTTTAAATTTCATAGTACGCGAGTGACCTGGGTTCGATTCCTGGTTCCGGCACCACTAAAATTGTTAATTGCAATTTTAAGTGCTGATTTACCACGTGCTCGGCGGTGAAGGAAAACATCGTGAGAAAACCTGCATGTCTCAGAAATAAAAAAATATTTCGAAGACATGTGAAGTCCGCCAACCCGCATTGGAGCAGCGTGGCGGATTCTTCCTAGCTCCAAAACCCTCTCAGAAATGAGAGGAGGCCTGTGCTCAGCAGTGGGACATTTATAGGCTTAAACTTTACTTTTTTATACTAAAAACTTTCCACGAAACGTTGCATTCAAATTCGACCCTACAATTTTACTCTCATCGCGCCCAATGAAGTTTCGTTACAAAAAGAAGTCAACTTCGCAAGATATTACCGTAACTGACAGTTAACACATTTACTTGTCTTTACCGTATCTGATGGTAAGCTTAAGCAGTGCGATCGGAAGAAAGTACGAATATAATGAAAAAAGAAAAGGCAACATATACATCAAATGAATAACATTAACACAGGACTTGTGGTGGCAGCTTAAGAGAATCTAAAGTCGACAGAGGAAAATGATAACCAGAAGATTTGCAGCAGCATCTTCATTTAACATCTGAATAAATAAACTGCGGTTGCCAACCCGACTGCCAAGCGTGACTAATATGGCAAAATCCCCTTAAAATGAGAGCTACAAACTTTTGTTGCAATCTATGGGGGAAGCCTATGTTCAGCAGAGGACTAGATATAGGCTGAAATTATGATGAAAGAAATGATGAACACAGGACTTGCACCGACAGGCACCGCAGACAGGTAACTAACCTCCACCATACAATCGCCAACAACTATGATTTCAATACAATCAAATATAATCGAATAAAGTTTCCCATTGCAAGGTATCTGTTTCGGGTTCTCTTGCAATTTTCTCTTACCCAATATCGCCTTTCTCGTGACAAAGGAATACTGATTACTTAAAGAATTATTTTTCACAATCGTAGTCACGAAAACTTTAGAGTCATTGTTCGATAAGCAATAACAGAAGTTGGGTTACAGTGCGGTTGCCAATTGTTCCGACATTAGACAACATTTCAAACTAAACGTTGAAAATTAGAACATAAGAGAATGGAATGCTTTTTTTTAATTAGTGATCTGTTTATGTAAATGATATATTAGATTGCTATTCGTTTTACTAACAAGTTGTCAACAGTGAAGTCTAAATTAAACGGACATTAAACTGCCATTGGGATGACAACTAGTCTGATCAGAAAATCAGGACAAAGTACGTTACGTACAATGTCCTGATTTTCGACATTAGACAACATTTCAAACTAAACGTTGAAAATTTGAACATTAGAGAAGGGAATGCTGATACAAATGCTAGGATCGTTCTTAATTAGTGATCGGTTTATGTAAATCATATATTAGATTGCTATTTCGATTAGTAACAAGTTGTCAACGGTGAAGTCTAAATTACACTGGAGTTAAACTGCCATTAAGAAGACAAATAGTCTGATCAGAAAACTAAGTAACTAAAATGTCCTAATTATCTTATATCCTCCGCCGATTTTGTGCTACAGCCACTGTCGGTAGCACGGAAATAGATTGGTTCAATAAGGGCGAAATTATGCTCCTATAACACCTCATAAAGTAGCAGAAGTGATCTAAGTGGTTAGAGTCGTCTCGACCTTAAATACCAACCGGAGACACATTTGTTCAAAAAAGGAATTTTATGGTTTTTGGGTCTGGTTGTGTTATAACTGTTCCCTAGTCTCTGACACAGCATCCTATAGCGTGCCTCCGACGTTATCGCATGAGCGTTACGTCAGATAGGACAAGACTCGAACCACTCGTAGCCCTATTATATCTCCAACGCAGTTGACAGCTTCCAAAAGCAACAGGATATTTAATAATAATTTCTAACACAGAGACGCTCCGCTCGTCCCATCTAATCTATTTCCGATAAAGGGCCAGTCCAAATATTTGATACATAAATTGAATAGACCTGTTGCATAAATATAAAGACGTTCCATCACCGAATTGTGATGTTGTATGTTGAAGATCTTTAACATATTTTGATAGAATGTGTTCGGAATGAAATATTTAGAATATAATATTTTGGCAATAACAAAAAACATACACGTTTTGACATCAGCATTTTGGCAAGCCCAATGTCGGAGGAAGTCGAAATGCTGGTCAAGCTGCCAGATTCGGCTTTGTTGTAATTTTATGCGACAAAGACCTTTAATTGATAAAAAAAATTATAAATAAATAATAACCGGATTAAAATTGGCATTACGCTCCTCAAACGTCAAACTTGATATATTTTTTTAATTTTTAGGCTACGATTTCAAACTAACCCGACTCGTAACTCAGAAGATATACTGACCACTGCCACGCAGTTGATAATTATACCGCTCCTCATAAACAAACGTAAGTTTTCTTGTAGGTGACAATAATTGATTTTATCGTTTTAGAATTAGTTCCGCGAACGTTTTGTAACGTGTTATAAACTGGAGCACGGTATGTAAAGTCGCTTTTACATGCAAGTAAGGTGAAATGCAAATAAAACTGAAGAGCTTGCTTCAATACTAATGCGAATCTTATTATAAATCCAAACGAATCACTTTAATTACAACGCATATACGCCGTTCGACTATCAACTTATAATAGTAATAATTGTGATGGAAGTTTATTAAAATTATTGTGTAAAGAGTAAGTAAAAAATGTTCGCCATCTCTGACGGTATTCATACGCGAATATGTATGAATATAAATAATAATAATAATAATGGTTATAAGCTTATTTAATGTGAACGGAATATAAAACTCCTAAAACTTGATTAACATTTAATTTTATGCGAATTCAGTTGTAGATAATTTATCCAAAAAAAAAGGCTAAAAAGCTTGTAAATGTTCAACAACTAGGAAATTGGTGGTGTTCACAATGTCACAAATTTTAGTCATACACTATGTTTTACTTCACTGCTTGAACTTGGTCAACTAAAACATATATTTTTAGTTGTACCGGTAACGAGAATTGAACCGGGGTTACCTGCGTACTATGAAATAAACCGCGGACAACGCTTGGCAACATATACCATTGTAATAATATTTTTTATGCAATTAGTTACGAAAACTTAAGGTTTAAATGATATGAAAATTAACTACTCGTAGCTACTAAAACAGCAATTAACTTTATTCGCTTAATTTGTACAACATAGTTTGTTATACAAATTAAGAACACAGTTTTAACATTGTCGTATGGTTGTTTTAAACTTACTCAACTATCTTTGAACTTCAAATTATTTCAGTTATAATTCTAAAGACTTTTTTTTAACGTAAAGTTGACAAGTTACTCGAAAAAATATAACAATTAAATATTCACGAGTTCCTGCCTTGTGTCAATAACATCGTAACAAATGTAACAACAACTCTAGAGACTTTTAAATCAATGGACACTAAAAAACGAGAATAGTGATCTAAATTCTTTGGCATACTCTCCTATAAGAGAAAGTTTAATTTAATGTAGTTGTGTAACACTGACATTAAAATAAAACAAAATGAAAAAAAAAACGCGAATGACGCTACGTAGAAAGAACTTATATACCTCTTTTTATTTATCAATGAAACATCATTAATTTTTCTATTCATATAATATCGACAAGTTATTCTAGTAGCTCCCAGTAAGAATTACGACGCCATTTGTAAGTCGATCGCGTATGATATCTAGATCCGTTAGCACTTTCGATTACTATACGTCTCAATTTAGATCACGTTCGTCTATTGATTAGAAATTGCCACTTCGTCTCAACATAACGTGGGCTGATGTCACCGGTGCGCGATGCATTGTGATAATGCCTTTTGAAGTCATACATAGTTGAGAAGGATAATATTTCAAAGTTTAGCTTACGCAACTCACGACCATTTTAAAATGTTATTTTCTTCTTCATCAGAATGTTAATAGTAAACTATTGTTGGATAACAACTGGATAACAACTTACTGGTGGTAGGATTCCTATGCGGGAATCCGTCTATGTAACTACCACCGCAGTGTCAGTTATGCCGTGAAGCAGAAGTGTGCAAACATTACTGTGTTTCGGTTTGAAGGGTGCTAATAGTTAGTATAATTATTGGGACTTGATGTCTTAGGGTGACGAGCACAGTGTGGTGCCACATGGAAATGTTCTGGGTGATACAGCATTAGTTATGATTATTTACCTTACCGAAGCTTACGCCACTGTTACCTCGGTTTTCAGACGGTTTGGTGATCGCAGTACTAGACGCCTCGCACCTTAGACGCTGGTGCGTGGACGGACTATGTATTTGCGGTTTCGAGATGGTTATTTCGCCAACTATCGGGAGGCATAAAATAATCCAGGCATTCCGCACAGTTCATTCTCACACCATTTTTACCCCCTTCCACACGAACTACATATGTATATCCTGTTTACCCCTTTTTTAACATATTGCATGCACGTCAGAGTGTGAGATTTAGTGTAGTTAAGTGCTGTGTAGAAAGCTAAAATGTATATACAACATTTAATAAAACATAACAATTTTTTTTTTCATACTGACAATATCAAACCCAAAAGTCTGTGTTGACCACAGACTTGTTGGGGACACACAGATTGGAAATTGTCGCCAAAGAATTTTAAAATGTTGCCAACAAATAATTACCCAAACCACAATAACGTTCAAACTTAAAAATTACGGCCGAATTTCGACCACTGAGCGACCACTGTTATGTTATTTCACTCAAATTACGTTACCGCCACGACCGAATTTTTATGTGTTACACATTATAAAGTGCTTGAGATGGAATGTTTCGCTTGTGAAATCACTTAAGTGAAATATCATTACGGTATTGTTTGATTACTTCACACAAACAATCACAGCAACACAACATCAAGATTAATTTGAAACAAATAACTTTTAATTTTTATATGCACCTTAAATAAAGAGATGAAGTGAAGTTATAACAAAAGAAGTAATAAAAATAACAATGATCATATTTTTTTATTTACTACAAAATAGTACAGCATTATTCCACTGTATATGTAAGAGCTAAACAAAATAAGCAATTACAATTCAGGGACAGGGCGCTCCCTTTAAATTTTATTTTATAAATGACCTGAGTTAGAAACCCGATAGCGGCACCTCTAAAACTGTTCTGTAATTTTAGGTGTTGATTTACCACGTGCCCAGTCATTAAGTAAAATATCGTGAGGAAACTATGCATGTTTGAGGAAATAAAAATCACTTCTAGGATGTGTAAAGTACGTACTGGCGTACTTTACATTGCATTGGACTTGCGGATTGGCGGCGTGGCACACTCTCCCCACACAGCCCCAGGCCACTGACGCACTTGAATTTGCCCGCCAAGGGTTGTTTCTCAGTTATGTGTGATTTTGCTTTGCCATTTTTAAGCAGTTTTGGTTCAACCTATGTCTGTGAAAAAGTATTCTCATTTCTTACATATATTATAAACGAACATATTACCTCTCTAAATGCGAAACAAATTTTAGACGTCATTTTACTATGGACATCCTATTTAAAACCAAACATTAATACATTACTGACATGATAATGAGGCCTGAAAACCGTGTGCGAAAATCGCAATCAAAGTAGATTGGACAAATGAAGCTAATTTAATTAAACTGTGTAACATGGTAATTTATTTTCTTCATTATGTTGGCTCGCCGTCTGAAATTGAGACACGGTTATGGCACGGCAGAAAAAAACGTTGGACAGTCTTGTTGAAGCAATAACGTGTTCGTGTTGAATATTTCACTGCTGAACACTGGCCTCCTATAATTTCTGAGGGCTAGCTATAGAGCCGAGGACAGTCCGCCACGCTACTCCGATGCGAATTGGCGGATTTCACATGACCTCGGAATATTTTTATTCCTCAGACATGCTGGTTACCTCACGATGTTTTCCGTCACCGTTGGCCACGTGGTAAATCAGCACTTAAAATTGTAGGACAATTTAAAAAGTACCACCAATCTCCAACCAAACACAAGCCACTCGCACTATTAAATTTAAGGCGAACGCCCGGCCTTTGAGTTTCCATGGCTCTGCGTGTATGTAAACGTTTGAAAAAGTAAATAACAGCCTGGAAACTTTCCACCGAGAAGATGCCTGTCTCATATTTGAAGTCAGGAAGAGTCATTTAGTATGATTTGTGTGTCTTTACATGTCTTCGAAATAATTTTTTAATGTTTAACACCGCTGGTGTGCAACCATTACTGTATTTCACCGCGTGGAATAGTGGTTAGGTTTCGAATCACAGACGGAGCTAAAATTTGTGCAAAAGCACGAATTGTTGGTTCTCGGGGCTGGTTGTGTTGTGATTACTCTTGTGACTATTCTTGTGTCCGACATTGCATCCTAGCGTACCTCCGATCTTATCGCAAGATCGTTAAATCGGGAATTGGAATTGGGACCAGTGAGTGCCCCTGTGTTAGCGCGTACACTTGTAGCACTATAGTATCTCCTGCGCAGTTGATAACTTCCGACTCGTCTCGTCTCTTTCTTTCATATAAAATGAAAAGTCGTGACGTTTCACTTCACCACAGAGCAAGTGATAAATCACTTTAAAATTTTTAATCAACTAGTTTAGATCGCTCGAATGTTATGAAATTTTCAAGCAAGTGCTCGGCCCTGAGCTACCGGGACGGAGCACCTCACTTGGTTAAAATTAAAACTTTTTAAGTCTGGCCAAGTTTCATACAATTTTGACATATTTCAATATTTCTTAACTAGAAATTGTGTTTGTACTAAAATTACGATACGAATAAAAAATATGTTAATTACTTTTAAGAGCCGTATAATAATGATGGCTTCACGACACATTTAAACCACGGTGACCTAATCTAGTTATTACAAAAAGTTCAAATACATGCCCACGCTGGATACATTATAATATCCGCTCTGACTAATAAGCGCTTACTTGTCTTGACATAACCGATAAAAAGCTAACGCCTATTGCTTCAGCTTCTTATCGGAAGAAATAAAAACGTAAGTCAAAATATTTTTGCGTGTAACCGAAATGCTGTCTTCGATTGGATCCGAACCCGAGACCCTGAGCTCAATAACTTGAAATATCCTAATAGTTCTATGACCAATCATTTATATTATCATCATTACAGCCTATCTCTAGTCCACAGCTGAAAATAGACCTCCCCCATATATTGCCAAAAAAGTTTGAAACTCTCATTCTGAGGGAATTTGTCCATAGTAGACGCGTAAGCAACCGCGTTGGCAACCGCAGTTTATTTATTTAGATATTCCAGTATGATGCTGCTACCGATCTTCTGGTTTTAATTTGCTTGGTAACGGCTTAAGAGAATCTACCACCCCATTTAATCCCGTAGGTGTCGTAAAAGACGACAGAGTGGAAATTAAAACCAGAAGATCTTTTATATTCTTGTAGGGTACATCCATGTCGAAATTCATGTAAAAGTTTATTAAAACATTACAGAATAATTCAGTCTAGATGTAACCGAGACATGGCAATGGAATGCGACTGACTTGTTTCTTATAAGTACAAGGTCTAATAAAAAATATTTTGCGAAAATCGGAGCGCGTTCGAAAGTCAGCTGTTATAAATTTTACTTCGAAAATTGTTTGTAAATTCTTGCCCAATTTTGTTACGCCAAAAATCCCACATTAACATCACTTAGTTATAAGTGTAATTTAATAAAACGAGAATTTATTATTTTTCTCACGAGTGTATTTTAAAGCCGATAGGTATCCGGCAGAATAAAATAGCACCTACCTCTTCCCCTACCAAGGTGTCGTAAGACTAAGGTATTATATGGACAGCCTTTATTCGTGCAGAATAACATTATAATATGCAATGCTGTCACTACACTGCTCGTGGGAACGCAATGGGAACTAAAAAATGTTTTGATTACTCGTAAAATGGCGGCTACGTTGTTCGGATCCCGACACGTTTCGTTTTCCGCAAGGGCGAAAAGTGGGCTACTTGTGCCTCTGCCTACCCTTATATGGGAAAAAGGCGTGAATGTATGTATGTGTTAAAAATAAATCAGATAGCCAATAACAAATAGAATTATTATGATTTTGTTCATCATCACCATCGCTAATCCCTCTAAATGAGGGTGTACTTATCGCAATTGTCTCACTTAATAAGCAAGTTAGCAACCATAGTATAATCAACAATTATTAGAAAGTTGCTGCCAACTCTCTGTTTTTTTGTCGCTTTATCTTTAGTTTATACACCTATTACAATATCGTCCAATGCTTCAGACGACCGCGTGGTCTGAATACCTGGCTACGGGTACGGGTGCGGCTCGCAAGTCCAGGGCTCGATTAAATGGATTGGTCTGAGTGTAATTGTGGGTATCCCGTGTCGTTACCATTCCATGTGAACCTTCCTCCGAGCTTATCACAAAGGCATAAATAGAGAAGGGGAGGACGAGGAGCACTCACATTTCCTACGAAGTTGACATCGTCTGGTATCCAGAAGTAACGCCATAGTGTATTAATATATTTTTTGCTTTATATAAAGGTTTATTATAATATTAAAGTAAATATGTATGGATACCCTAGAATGAGATTATCCATGCCAAGTTGTTTTTAAATATAATTAAAACATATACGTAAAACAATAAAAATATATTTGAATGAAAATTAAACAAGCGATTATTATTTAAATAAAAATAATAATCGCTTTTGCCAATTACTCAACCTACAAGGCCGCCAATTTAGCAATAGTAAAACTATAATTCATGTCACTATAAAGAAAACGCCATTGTCGAAATCGACCAGGAGAATTTATAAAGTCGCTTAATTATTTCTGACTGTCACCATATTTAATGCCATAGCACCCATGGTCACGGGGTGCTGTAAAGTACTCGAAATGTCGGGTTTTGAATAGTTTAAAATTAAACGCGAGAAAATCCGTAAAAGTAGTTTTATTAAATGTGTAATATTCGCGTAAATATAAGAAATCATTATGTCACCATATGTTGATATTTATCTATGATTTAATTTAATTTTAATCTTATTGTCAATGTTTTTATACCAGTGCGTTGTAGGTCAGACACACAATACAATATTCAAACTATGACCTCCGTATACAATATAATAACGCCTTCAGAATGTTGTTGAGACTATCGTTTTTGTAGTGCGTCTTTGGCATGTTTGCAGAAGCGAGAGACAATTTTTTAGCATTTATGCGTAAAAATAGTTTAATTTCCCGAATGCAAGGAAGCACCAACAAGATATGCTTATAGGTATGCCATGAGGTGCGAGTTCAATATACGCTCCATAATCTTACAGAGTATGGAGGTAATCGAAATAGGTTGATAATTCACAGGATTAGCACGGCTATCTTTTTTGGGCAATGGCTGTACGTTAGCTAGCTTCCAGGATTTGGGCACTATCCACATCTTCAGGGAGAGGCGATGCAAACGGACAACAGTGCAACAGGAGACAACTCGGGTGCACAGGTCTTAAGCACTATGACTGGTATACCATCAGGTCCACTGGCTTTGTTCTCATTTAGATGGCGCAACGCTTTGAGGACCTCTTTGTTAGTAATGTGGACCTCTGACATTGACGTTCAACAGAAAGGTATGGAAGAAGGAACTGCGTTGCTTGTGTCCCGACGAGAATTGCTGGCAAAGAGATTCGCGAACAGATCTGCCTTCTCTTTAGCCGCATGAGCCAATGTCCCGTCATCACTTAACCAGTGGAGGCGGTAAAGGCTTGATAAAACTCGTCTCGTCGGCTCTGGCAAGAGATGATTGGGCAGAGAGCTTCCTCCGCAACACCTTTTTGTAAGACTTGGCGGCTACGTTAAAGGCTCTCTTCATGTAGCTGGCATCCAGAGTCTCACGGCTCCGAGCGCCAACCAATGATAGGTATGCCGAATGTTTAAGCTGTTCGGCTTGGAATCATTCGGCGTTGAACCATAGGCGAGCTTGGGCACCAACGGGTACATCAGCAAAAGGAATAAAATATTTCACAGCTAGAAAAAAAACTTGTAGATAAAAGGTGAAAGGGTCAACCGCTATGTCCTTTGGAGGTTCTCTGAGCTGTATATAAGTCCATCGCAGTGAAGATTATCGAAGCGACATTTTTTTATTTACTTTTATTATTTATTAACCACTAACGTGGTAACATATAAGATAATACTAACACAATAAGGGTAAATTGTACCTGAAATAAATGAGTATTATTATTTCTCGGCTTCTCAGTTTGCGCTGGGAATTATTATTATGAAAAAGTAAAAGTATTTCAATAACGCTTACTAAACTGAGAGAGATTGCCAATTTAGTGGTATAGGAGAATTCGGTAGGAGCTTGTTTCACATTTACGCGTTACTATTGCAGAAGCAATAATATGGCTTTACAACGACTTGTTTCCGTGTCCTTAAATGGGTTATTGTACAGAGATAAAATATATTCTTGCATATTATTTAACGCAAGCCCTTTCACAAATATTTGAGTATTCAGGGCATAGTGTCGCCATCACGTTCCGCAGCGAATAAATAAAAATTCTATTTGAATTTACCTTTCACTTATTACTTATAAGTTTTTACACGATTTTTCACGGGGAACCATTTTCTAACGATCTACCTAATAATACATAGTATATATACAGATATATAATGTAATGTATTACTACGATACGTTTACTACATTATGTACAATTTTTTTAAGTAGGTACAGTACAGGTAGGGATAGTACATAACCAAAAAAACTCAATTTTCTTGAACTGTTGATCTTGATTGCTACTATGATTACCAAAAATCTCTGCTGCTAGATAGCAACGCGGCAATGCGAGAACTGTTAAATCGCTGTTGTCCATGCCTGATCTGATATCATCAGTAATTTTGACAAGAGCAGTGTGGTACTGTACCCTGGACTGAAATGGGATTGGAATGAGTTCAATAACGAATTTTTGGAAAGAAAAACACTAAACTGATTATAAACCAGTGGTTCAAGAACTATGGACAAAAAAGGCAATATGGATATGGGACGGTGTTCAGAATAAGACACGAGATTTGGTTTTTTTGATCAGGGAATTATTTAAATTTTTTTCAATGCTAATGGAAAATACCAAAGGAAATGGACCAGTTCAGGATATGACAGAGGATCGGAAGAACAATGTCTGGGATAAATAGATTAACTTCACTGGTGGTAGGATTCCTATGCAGGTATCCGTCTAGGTAGGTACCACCCCTGGGCCAGTCATTCTGCCGTATAGTAGTGTGCAAAAATTACTGTGTTTCGGTTTCAAGGGCACTGAGAGCTAGCGTAATCACTAGGTATATGAGACTTATGAACTGATGTCTCAGGGTGATGGGCACAGTGTGGTGTCATACAGAAATTTTCTAGGTGACACAGCATTTGTTACGGGCGGACGTTACACTTACCATCAAGTGAACGTTTTGTTCGTTTCATAACTTTATGAAATAAAAAAAAACTTTACTCAGACTCTACTGCGTTGGAAGATATTGATAAAATGCTCTTCTCAACATGACACACAGAGAATTGATTAAAGATAAAAGGAGAGCAATTAGGTGTTGGAAGAGACGAAAGATGTGTTAAAGTTTTAACTTATCAAATTTATTCAAGGTTTAAATCGCTAGGAACAGAAATATTACGAGATTTTCCAACCCCTAATGATTTTTTAAATTTCCAGTTCTTTGCTGGACCACCATTTTGCATTGACTCATGAATGTGGTGGTGCTGAGCCCTACACACCTTATTGCAACGATTTTTAATACCAACCTATTTTTGCCAATTTATGTTAGGTCCGCCCTTATATTTCGTTTTTATAGCAGCTTTCTTAAATATTATAGATTTGATCTCTTCTGTGTGCCATGGTACTGGGTTAATTTTTAATTGCTCGAATTCGCCCGCGTATATCATGAAATGTTATTAAGGCGTATTGCAAAATAGGTTCATAAAATATGTTTGTAAGCTTCGCTCTAGAGTATCTCTTAAGAATAAATTTAAAGACACATATAAAAATCTAGGCTATGAATATGCTTCTATTACAAAAACGTATAGTCCTTCTATGAATTTTTTTTTTCATATAAAGGGTTATTATAATATTAAAGAAAATGTGGATGATATACCCAGGAATGAGATGATCGATGCCAAGTTATTTTTAAATATAATTTAGTAATTAGATAATATTATTTTTCTTTATTTTAACATTATTTTCATACGTAAAACAATAAATAGATTAAATTAGAAATTACACAAGCGATTATTTTAATGGAAATAATAATCGCTTTTGTAATCGGTATTAATTACAAGGCCGTCAATTTAACAATTCAAAAACTATTATTCATGTCGAATGCTACTTTATCGTAATTTTTAACTAGAAAATAGTTATCAATTGTATGTAATTCGGTAGTCAATACTAGGAGATAGGTGCCGACATGGCATCGAATGGCGTGCTTGAGTTTTGTTTCTCAGTCCATACCCTAAACCATTAAGCTCTTGGCGCTTCATTACCCTGGAACACATAAACAAATCAGATTTATAGTTTACTGTTGTTTACAAGAAGGCCATAAACAGTACAATTAGGATAATTAGGTCGGGTAAGCCCCTCGTTTTCCTTATTCCGATCAAGAAGAAGAGCACTATATTGGGTTGGTGCAGATTGATTACCGGATATTAATTAATCAGTTAGGGACTACTTACTTTTTATCGGGAGGAATCTACGTAGGTTCCAAACGGATAACCGGCCCAACAAGCTACTGTTCTCTACCCAGACGTTTCCAAGGGGTCCAGCAACAGTCAGGCACACGAGGAGGTCACCTGATCTAGCATCATAGTTACGTTCTTACTACCCAAACCTTAGAGAATCCAGCAAATAGAGCTTTTATATTTCATATGCTTAATAGATTGAAAAATGAAAAATGAACAGTCTTAGTGTTGCCGGGAAGAACTTCTTTCGGCACTGTCACAATTAAAAAATCTGTCTAGTATATCTTAGTCATGTCACGCGATGTCTAATGGTCACGAGGGTATTAAATGCTATTTAATAAGAACCGATATCAATACCGATATATAAGCCATTTTCATAAGAACAGATATAAATTTCAAAAGCCTGTTAAATGGATGAGCAGCCGGTAGAAGTCAATGGATATGGTGATGGTGATGGTGAATATTGCAAAGTATTAAATAATATCTTTGTGTTAACCAGAACATAGGCTATCCTCGTCCCTTCAACGATCGGTCAGTACTGTATTTTTTTTTAATCTTTAGTCGCACTATGTAATTGCAGTTAAACTGTCGGTGTGCGTGCGAAAAAATAAAAAAAAAAATTTGCAATTTAAAAATTAAAAAATAAATACTGATCAATCGATGAAAGGACAAAACCAGAACTGTTTTAAGTGATGATTCAAAAAAAACTGTATAGCATTTGGAGCTACAGAAATACAGACAGTGAATGGGAACATTTGGTTGCATAAGCAAATAATCTCTCAACCTAAACGCAAACACCTTCTTCGTTCCGTCACGGGTAAAAATGGAGCATGTGGCGATGTGAAAAAAATAATATCCAACATTTTTATCGAAATTAATTATAGTTTTGTGAATTCCTTAATCCTTATAATAAAATGCACTTACCACATACATAGTGTATTTGACGGCATTTAAAAACATACAACGAATTATTAATATAAAACTCAGGTTCATTAATGCAGTGACTATAAATGGCTTATAACTATTTGGTTCACCCATTCGATAATAAAGTCACTGCCCTAATAAAGAGCATAAATAATTCAATTACTCGTTGACATTTAACGAGCTGCTGTGGATTCTTTAAAATGATTCCATTCATAAAAATCTATCTGGCGTTACAAGTTCGTTAATGTAATGTATGTAATTAAATATTCTTTCCTGATACTGAATACATAATCACCCCGTTTTAAACATATTACAAAAAAGTTATCACAGCATCATTGCGCAGGCTTCAGACGGTATTATTCTTTTTTTTTGTTTGTAGCGCATAATGTTGACTAATAAATATTAAGCGGTTTTGAAACGTTCGCAGTTTTTATCTGTTAATTAATGATATGCTCGTAAATGTTTAAAATTCACGTAAATATGTTGTTCGTTGTTTTTACTCTTCTAAACGTAAGCACACAGTGTTATTTTTGCAAACATCTTATCGTAAATGTATTGCTTGCTTGTAAAAACATTATTTATAAGTTACATACATACATATACTACTATTGAATTTGTAAATTTCCATACTATGTGTATATGAAATTATTTATCCATTCACATATTATTCAAATTTATTTGATGCTATTATATCTGTGACGTATAAGTAAATACAAACACATTGGTAAAATTTAACTTGACATCCGTACTGCATTTAGGTTCCAGATGAAAATCAGCGTCAGGTTTTATAGTCTGATCTGGAGACCTATTGGTTCAACCGTGAGACACGCACATGGCACATCTCTAATTTTATACTATTGTATTTTTATTTAGTTTTGGTTTTTTTAATTGTTTATGTTTGATTCTTTTTATTTTATTTGATTGTATTTTCTTCTATTAGTATATGTGTATATTGTAACTAAGTGTGTTGTCCTTTTGTGATGTACCAATAAATACTTTTTCTTTCTTTTTTTTCTTTCATATACTTTTTCCCATGTTAGAGGTAGGCAGAGGCCACCCACGGAGCCCACTTTTCGTGCCCGCGGTAAACGAGATGTGAATGAGGGTGGCGAACTACGTCGCCGCCATTTTGATGCGAGTAAAAAAAATCTTACTCCCATTGCGTTCCCACGAGCAGCCGTGTTGTAGCGGCTTAAGCGAATCTACCACTTCATCTCATCCCGTGGGTGTCGTAAAAGTCGACAGAAGGAAAATTAAAACCATCAGCATCTTCCTGGAACATCTGAATAAATAAACTGCGGTTGCCAACCCGCCTGCCAAACGTGGCAAGCAAAATTCCCTTTAAAATGAGAGCTACACACTTTTGTAGTAATCTATGGGGGAGGCCTATGTTCAGCAGTGGACTAGTGATAGGCTGAAATGATGATGATGATGATGAGCAGTATAGTGACGACATTACATATTATGTTGCTATGTGCATGAAAAAAGGCTGTATGTACAATACCTTAGTTGCCTCTTATGACACCTCGATAGGAAAGAGGTAGGTGCTATTCTACTCCCGGACACCTATCGACCTATTTATATGTTAAGTTTCAGTTTATATGTTTACTCGTCATCTTTACCGCAAATACTCGGAACACTACTTTCTTCAACAAACGCGTTCTATACGGAACCGACACAGTTTAATCATGGGTTAAATTTGAGCCAATAAGTTTCCGGCAGAGTAACGCCTACCTCTTTCCTACCGAGGTGTCGTAAGAGGCGACTAAGATATTGTACAGACAGCCTTTATTCATGCAGAATAATGTCATAATATGCAATGTAGTCACTATACTGCTCGTTAGAACGCAATAGGGCTAAGAATTTTTCGACTCGCACCAAAATGGCGGCGACGTGGTTCGCCACCCTTCACGTCTCGTTTCCCGCAGGTGCGAAACGTGGGCTACGGGTGTGATCTCTGGTAACCCTTTATATGTGAATAAAGGCGTGACATTATGAATGTGACTGTAAATTAAATTATGGTCTGGTCACATGGATGCTAATATAAGACTAAGTGGAGCTATAATAAAATGAAAGCTATAGAGGTGTAGTAGTTCTAGAAATTCGAATACTTAAAGAAAAGTACAAATTTCTATATTTGAATATCCCTCTTTCTGTTTGTTACCTTTTCACGGTTCAACCGCTGAACTGATCTTGACGAAATTAGGCACAGAGATAGTTGGCATCCTGCAGACGGGCATAGGATACTTTTTATTGCAGAACATTAAATAGTTACTAGGGGATATTTAAAAATCTATTGTCCATGCAGACGAAGTCGCGGGCATCATCTAGTATATGTATTTGGCGGATGATATTGCCAAGGAAAACGGTAGTTACCCGCCAGATCGAGTGGTCTGATCTGGGGAGGACGTCTCCTCCGACTAGTAATATTTAGATATTGTATATATAGTTAGAATATTTTTTGAGCTTCTCATGTGGCGACATAGGTGTCGCTACATGTATAAAATTTAATGAAATTTTATTTTTTTGTCGTAACAAATATAAATTTCGTTTGTCAATCGTCATTTCTTTACAATCTACCGATGTTTCGAATCTCCGTAGGTATCCTCTTTTTTGTAAATCTTTTTTTTATCTCAGTCAAAAATACATTATAAATACTTTTACAAAGAATAGTCTCAAGGAAAACCATGTAAAATTTTTAGACAAGATTCATTTGATAAATATATATGTATATTGTAAGCTCGAGCAGACCAGCCTCCACCAACAGCTCCTGCTCACAAGTGTGACGCATGTGGCAGCCATCTATCATCATCAATATCACTATCATCGTCGATATATCTGTTTAGAAGCAAGATTACTGCTTTATACAGACCCCATAGATTGGCTCAAAGTTTGGTACTGTACCACTTGCATTCATCGACTTTCCATAGAATTATGACGACTGCGTAGCCTAGTAGGCTTAGTTCGAATCCCAGCCAGAGCCAATATTTGTGCAAAAATACTAAATTGTTGGTTTTTGGCTCTGGTTGTATCGTGCGTCTGTAATTTATGTCTTTACAACGACTCCGCCATGCAGGACAATTTCTTGTGTGTGGCTTTTATAAAAGACATCGCTCTATCTAGTAGGTAGAAAGGGCGATATACACTATTGCCAATACCTTTCAAAGTTATCTTCGCTTTTCGGAGCTCATATCTAATGTCCGTGTCATACACTTGAAGTTTTTTAAGCAATATAGTTTTGTGTTTGTTTTAATTCAAAATTTTCCGACTATTTCATCATCATCATCATTTATTCAGATGTTCCAGGAAGGTGCTGCTGCCCATCTTCTGGTTTTCATTTTCGCTCTGTCGACTTTTACGACTCCCACGGGATGAGATGGGTTGGTAGATTCTTATTAACGCCACCATACGAATTGTATGTTTTGTTGCTTTTTTAAAATAAATTTATTTCGGTGATATCTTTTGGGGTGCGGAAATCTAACCCGTGACCCGTATCTAAGAAGGCATTCGCATAGCCACTGCTCCTTCCAGGAGGGAGTCTTCTAAGGAAACGTTATGTAAATTAGATGAAGAATAGCGTGCTCCTTTTTTATTTTCATAAACGTACAAGCTCATTTACGTAACGGTGCAAGTAATATTGTTCGATATTGTCTAAAAAAGTTGATGTCTGTTATTAATTCAGAGCAGTTTCACGCAATCGTTTAACTACGTCAGATATAAAAAGAATTGCTTTCAAAAATCACTCATTCGTCTTAGATGACATGGTATTTTAGCATAAATTCATTTCACGCTGCTATTTATTACATAAGATGTAGAGAACCGTGGTAGCTCAGAGGCCATGGTAGATGATTTCGCCAGATTCTCGCCGCCATCACACCGACAATGTACAATGGTGACAGCCGACCGTGTCCTGGGTCCAGCAGGAGCCAAAATTGGTTCAAAATAACAAGATTCACATTGTTTCTTTTTATTGCTTCACTCCAGAGGATATGAGGCCACTAAGAGCCGCTCGGCATGCTATAGAGAGGACTATAGCTCAGTGTTTTAGGAGAGATATAACTAAAGAGAGGATGTTCGCATTAGAAATAAAATAACAAGCATAGGCGATTATTTTATTTCTAATACGAACTTAGGACTTTAGCCTCAGGAATGAAATAACCGTACATAATGATTTGTTGTACTGCTCAATTTGTTTATTCATTTATGTACACAGATTATATTACATATTAGCTTTTAGCAACAGTTAGTTAAATATAAGCGCAAACACAAAGACATATGTAGATGCAGTATCACAGTTTATCAATCACACAACGACCTAGATTCTCCTAATCTCCGTCAGTAATGTGCAAATATTACAGTGTTTCTCTTTGAAGGGCATTGATAGCTATTCTAATTACTGGGCATATGAGACAAACAAAAATGTTCTGGACGGCACAGCATTAGTTATGGGGAGACGTTTCACTTACCATCAGGTGAACGACTCGCCCGTTTCGTCACTTACCTAGATAAAAATGCCCTAAAAATCAAAAATTTGTGTATTTCACGAATATTGGCTTCAACTAGATTTCAAACCTAAGACCCATTTTACAAAAGTAAGGCTTAACACTGTGCCACACCATGTGTTGATAATACGAATAATATAAAAATGTCATGTCAATGTCAAAATATAAAAATTGACCACAAACCACTTCCATTTTTTTTTTGTAAAGGACCTATTTATTCGCTAATTGGTGACCTTACTAAAAAAATTACGACTTATTTAATGACTTGTTATACAGAATAGACAAGCTTCTGGTGGATTTCTGTAAGACTAAATAAAACTAAATAAATTTTATCACAGCCTGTATATTATACAACTTATAATATTATTTAGTTTTAAAACTTTAGTAATAGTGAGTACATGCATTTGAAATAAAAAGTAATTACTTTAAAGGAAAAGTACCAAATAACCTTGTACGCATGTCACTGCAAAGTAAAAATACCGCCTTTTGCTTTTTCGAAAATTATAAAACGTATTACGAAATAGTTCGGTTCATGAGCCGAAATACTTCCACCCTGAGAAGGTCGACTACTATTTTTTACTAATCATTAAGTTGATTATTTTTTGGGCTTTTAAACCGCGTTTGCGTAAAGTTCTGTAATAATTTTTATTTTAAACACATTGCGTTGATTTTGAACGAGATAAAATTTGAAAGGAACAGTCATTTGTTTGAGTTAAGTTTGAGTAATACATATGTATGTTTATCAAAATGGCGGCGACGCGGTTCGCCGTTTCCCTCGGGGGCGAACAGTAGGCTACGGGTTTGGTCTCTGCCTACCCCTTTTAAAGGCGTGACTGTATGTATGTGTACGCACGAATAAGGGCATTCCTATGTAAGCTTTTAATATATTTTTTATAAGAGATAGAGACGGGACGTGTAAAACGTTCACCTGATGGTAAGTAAGCGCAACTTATGCTGATAAAAAATGTGTGTCACCCAAAGCATTTCTGTGAAGCGCTACACAGCCCGGTCCCTTTCGGACATCAGTTTTTAAGTCTCATATGCCCAGTTCTTACGCTAGCTCAAAGTGCCGTTCAAACCGAAACACACTAATGTTTGCACACTACTGCTTCACGGCAGAATAATATATTTTCGGTGATGTAATTGCTGTTAGCCTTCTCGGCTTTTACAGCTTCATCGGATACTACGGCAGAATAACTGACCCCGGGGTGGTACCTACCTAGACGAATTCCTGCATAGGAATACTACCACTAGTAAAATTAAAATTGCCTAAAAAGTATTAAACAGTACGACGACCGCCTGGCTAACCAATAGGGTTAGCGTACCTGAATCCCAGTCGGAACCAATATTTGTGCAAAACATAAATTGTTGGTTTTCAGGTCTGGTAGTGTTGTGCATGTGAAATATATGTCTGCAAACCGCACCCACGATACAGGAGAAGTCCTACTGCTCGGCACCGTTTTATTATTATATAAAAAAAAACAAATAAAAAAGAAGTATGAAGTGTTTGATGCAAGGCCTAACATCTGTATTTGTTTCTATGGTATACTGATGTTACGAAAATATTTCTGACTAACAATCCTACTTCAATGTATATTTCACTATCAAATAAAATACTGTAACAAATAACATATTACAATTTATCAAGAAAACTGTAATCAATTTCATGTGTTGAGACGGCCTTATTATATCTTGTTTTCCACTTGACGGATTCAAGTGTGTAATGCATGTACGCTTAGACACTTGAACCGGTAATTGAACATTTAAGCCGCCGATCGTATGTCGTGGGATTATATTTCGTTAAAATTTCTGTTAGTAATTATTAATAGACAGCACTTCCGCTGTAAGTTTTTTTTTAATCGCATCTTACATTTTTGTTTCGTCATATAACAGGCGGTCCCGGTGAGGCGGTATTGATAAGGCTAGACTAGGCTGAATTGCACAGTTTCTCAGTATACCCGGCTTTAGAAACAAATGGTTACAGGCCTGGGGCTAATTATGTCAAAATTGTCTCAATGTCATCTTTATCATCGTTTCAGCCTATCACTACTTGCTCAACTGTCACAAAAGTATGTAGCTCTAATTTTGTAGGGATTCTGCCGTAGTTGCCACGCTTGGCAAGAAGCTTGGCAAGCACAGTTTATTTATTCAGATGTTACAGGAAGATGCTGCTGCCCATCTTCTAGTTTTACTTTTTCCTGTGTTGACTATTACAACACCCACGGGAAGAGATGGGGTAGTAGATTCTCATATGCCGCCACCACACGAGTTTTCTCCTAAAACCGCAGAATTGTGAAATATTTTACATTTATTTACAATTTTAAGCACAAAATAGCAAACTAACAATCTTTAAGTTTTACTGAAAGGAATAACTACGCTTACTGATGATGTTTCTGTTGTTATTAAAGTTTTAAAATCTTGATAAACTCTTTAAGCTAATCAAGAGTAGTCAAATTATTTCCATGTTGTATTTTTATTTATTTATGACAAAATGGCACATTATGTTTTTTTTGCGTATTAGGTATGTTTTTATTGGCGTAGTCTTCCCGGTTCAATAATCGAAAGGGGGATGTCCCTGTAACTGTAAAAAATGTCATTAATAGGATGTTACTTTACTTACCACGTTCTAAAAAGTTAGGATAGAGGGCGAGGAAGGGTATTTGTAGAAATTTCAAGATGTCGTTTAAGCGGTCGGTACCTAACAAGGGCACGACTCATCACGTATCAAATGACAACACTCAAACAATAATAAAATAAAAAAAAATCCTTTAAGTAATTGTCTTACTACTGGGCATAGCACTCCATTCATTTATGTTAGGGTCTTGTAGCCGGAAAGCGTCCGCAACGCTGCAATAGTGTTAATTGTTATTTGCAAATTTATTAGCGGGTTAACGGAAGTCATACCTCGTCTAAATATTTAACATTTCATTCTTAATTTTTGAAGGAAAATATCGTGTGAAAAACTGCATCTCGCACAAATATAAAATATTTTGATATAATATGATGTCCGCCAACCCGCACATAAATTTGCAAATAACAATTTTAGTCGTGCATTGACTATCGGACCTAATTCACTCGTATACTATGAAGTTAAGGGCGGTCTGCACTTAAGCTACTGTGGCTTTCTTAGCTACTATCGCTCTACTTGCTTTGTCAGTACAGTACTAAAATTGGAACGATACATAGAAGATAAGAATTGCCCCTGCGCAGACAATTCAAGTAACGTCATATTACAATACTATTATCAACCTTTACAGTCTCCGCTCCATTGCACAGGTCTCTTCTCAACTTACATGGACTTATTCGGAAGTAAGCCGTTAGGTATCCGGCAGAGTAGAATCACACCTACCTCTTTCCTACCGAGGTGCCGTAAGAGGCGACTAAGGTATTGTACGTCAGCCTTTATTTGCGCAGAATAATACCATTATATGCACGTTCCACTAGCAGTAGAGTGACTGCTCGTGGGAATGCAATTGTGAGTAACAATTTTTTGAATAGTCCCAAAATGGCGGCGACGAGGTTCGCCACCCGTCACTTCTCGTTTCCTTTGGGGGCGAATGAGAATGCGAATGTATGGGAAAAAGGCGTTACCATATGTATGTATGTATTCGGAAGTAGAAATATTAATAATTAATTAGCTGCTACCACTACCCATATGGAATTTTTACGATTAATTATTTTAACCTCGGAATAACAGACTAGACTGTCATTCCATTGCTCATATATATGTCAAAGCAACTCAAAATTATAAGATTAATGGTAAACCTAAACCATATAACATTGAACAGGTTCAGATAATACGACCTTAAAAGCTTCCTACACTTTCAAATTTTCTGTTACCACAAGTCTTACGCAAATGCAAGTCAGTCATACCGACATAACACTGGAAATCGACATTTGCATAATCTGCCTTATCTCTAATTTTATTAATCTTTGTTAACGATATTTGTTCACGCCAAAGACAAAAACGGAATGTTATTGCAATGTTATTTATCATTATTTAACCTTCTAACTTTCAACCAGGATCTAATCATATTGGCCTAAGAACACATTACCCTAAGGCCAAATTTACATTTTCGTCATATCCCCTTGTCCTGCGCGTAGGTACGTAAACTGATTGATTTATTATCAACCTCAAAAAATTCAAAGCTTTCGAAAATTAATAGATTGCACACAATTCATTATACGTCCAAAAAACACTAATAACATACTTATAAGTAACGTTTCGTAATTGATTTTGATATTTTAGACCGGATTTTGTTAGCTATCTTTGAATTTCCATATTTGACCGCCGCAGTTAAAACAGTATAAAATTCAGGTCGATCATTGAAATTTTCGAAATTTTATCAGATTCGAAAATGCTTACGCAATTGTTAACGTAATGCATCATTTAATATTTATATATGTATTCTAAATTACATAGTTTTACGTGATATCCCTTCAACATTTTACACTGCATATTATTACCATATTATTATAATTTGAGAAGCACGTCAAAAAAATCTTTCCGCTAAAAACGTAACCTATTATAATAGGCGTTACAAAACTATAAAACGCAGACTTAACGTTACGCCATAGATTTTTGTTATTAGATTATATGCCCACATCAGTCATGTATTAATTGTCCTAGAACCGACGTATATCATTGGATGAGGTTTAAGGTTTCGGACCAGAAAGTGTTACTAGGCGTTTTCAATTTTCGCGTGATGTCTGAGATTCCTGGAAATATTTTTATTTCTCAGAGAGCCGGTTTTGTAGCGATGTTTTCCTTTACCCTCGGGGGTATAATCAAAGTTAACAATTTAATAATTAAGCTAGCTTGTGCTCGGAGAAGTTAAAAAAAAAGGTTAGTGAATAATAAATTAAAATATTATAATTATTATCATCATTGAAAATGGACGATCAAATTCCAATACTCGATTAACCGAATTTTCTAATATCATAGACAGCGGCATAGGATAAAGTTTTCTATAATCAAAGTCAATGTTTAGTCTACCATAGATGGCGTTCTGGGAAATATTATCGATAAAATGTGCCGGTAAAACCAACACGATGAAACATTTCCTAAGTTGTTCCTAGATTTATTATCTGATTCCTGTAAAAAATCATGTCAAAAGCTGTAGAAGTTCTCCAGTGAAATCTGTTCAGACAGACACACACACACACAAAAAAACTGTTCCTATTTTATATATGTGACATTTTTTAAGTCGCAATTGATAATAATATTGCACGAAATTTATTTATTTTAAGAATCATTCAATAAATACAAAGCAGTTTAAATTTTAATTAGTTTTTTTTTTATTTGCAATAGAATTTTATCGGTTTAATTCACTAATTTAACTGTCTTTGCTAATATAACATTAACAAGTAATTACAATGTATTATTCTTTGGTGTCTTTTACAACATAATATCAGGATGTATTTTGTTACATTGCCTTTTCTTTCGCATAAAGTGCGCATTAACGTGGCATGGAAAAACCACGCTTTGCACTTAAGGATTACACGTCGAGAAGAGGTAGTGGAAAAGAGGTGACGTGGCGGAAGTGCAATAAAAACGTATTGAATGTGAACGTATAAACAGTTTCAAAACTTTCTTCATATTGGACGATATTATAACATTTTAGGTAGACATATATTAAATACAAAAAGAATTAAAAACAACTGAAATAAAGCGGAAACAATTTGTGCATTTATTTGTACTCAGGCAATTCATAACAGGATTATCAGCCTAACTATAGTCTTTTGAAGCTTTTTTTTATGGAAGATAGTTACGAGACGAGCAAATCTTTCAAGTGATGGAAAGTGCAACGTCTGCCTATAACAAAAGCCGTATCACCCAGGACATTTTTGTGTGGCACTACATTGCGCCCGTTGCTCTGAGACATCAGTTCTTAAGTATCATATGCCTCATAACCACACTAGTTTTCAGTGCTCTTCAAACCGAAACACAGTAATGTTTGCACACAACACGGCAGAATAACTGTCACTGCGGTGGTACCTACCTAGTCGGATTCCTGTATAGCAATTTCACATAGAAGCTTCAAATAGATCCTTAGGATTTTTTTTAATAGGATCGCATCCTCAGTTTAAACAGTTAAAACAAATGTTAGATTTGAGAATTAGCTCCGAAAATAAACATTCGATTTATTATTATTATTATAACGAATTGATAATGATTTTGTCCTCCTGGCTTTTCCCGAGACCGGCAACAACTTTTGGCTACAACAAGTAATTTACATCAGCCCCGGTAAGATTCCAAGCAAGCCCTGCAGGATCGAGGAGGATTTCTGATGAAGTGCATATTTTTTGGCCTTAATGGTCTGTAGTGGCAGCTTCTCTATTATCATCTTCATCAGTGGCCCATGACGGCGAGTAGTTAATTCGATTTACTTAGTCTGAAATACATTTCTTGGAGGTTTCGCATTAGAAAGCTGTGTACGTGACCGCACTAACTATAATGAGAATGGAGAAAGACAATACTATGGTAACAAATTAATAACTTTACTTTAAAAGAAAGTGAAGATATGTGCAAGACGTTCAATTGATAGTGAGCTCAACGACTGTCCATAACAAATTTTGTGTCACCCAGAAAATTGCTATGTGGCACCACTGCGCCAGCGTGGCAACTATGGTAGAATCCCCCCAAATGTGAGCTACTAACTTTTGTGGAAATCTATGAGGGGAGGCCTATGTTCAGCAGTGGACTAGTGATAGGCTGATATGATGATGATGATGTTGATCATTGGCGATTTAAAAAAACCTTTACTGGGCATAAACCTCTCCACCTATAGCGTTTATGATTATATGCCAAAAAAACTTCGAACATAGACCTCTCTACAGCTCGCTGTGCGACTTTGAACTTTCTTATATGACCACAAGTCAATGACCACATCCCGTTTCCGCAGGTCTAGCTAGACAGTTTGGTTGAAGACTTTTTTTATGTCTGAGGTATAATTGAACAACATAGCAATTTCATTTGTCCAGCCGAGTTGAATTAGTCAGCTTAACCGGTATGAAACCTATTCAGTAAATAAATAACCATGCAATATGTCAATCTAACCGATCGATGCATAAACAAAAAAAGATAACATCAAACGTTTCGTTAAATAGATCTGTAGCAACGTCGAAGGTGTCCGTACATTTGAATACAATGATGAATTAATGAAACGTAGCAACTACTAAACAAAAGCACAACACATCTGATAAAATCTCACGTATTTCTTGCTATTTGCAAACAATACATGGAAGACGTCTAATGTGCAAACAAAGATTTGAACATGTTTTGACATGTCATGTCAATAACCGAAATTTGTACGTATCGACAAGATATAATAAATAACAACGAATAGTACATAGGTGATTAGTGTATAGTGGAGTTTGAGACAAATTAAAATTCATATTTAGTATTTATATTCCATTTTTACAAGATTGTCTTCATCGTGCTAGATTAGCGGCTCAGTTGGCACAGTTGCTAAGCGACTGAGTTCTGCGTAATGATTCGAGAATTCAAATTGGTACTGGTATTGGATTACTAAGGTAGCGTTCCGTGAGCCACGTGAGCCACGTTTCTGCTATCGGAAATCGGATGCACATAACAATTTTCAAAGGTCTGTCGCATTTTTCAGTACCAATTCGTACGAGCTGTTTTTCGCGTTACAGTCAGCCAAGGGATAACGAATCAATCGTAACAAAGTTTCCTAAAATTCAAATAACAGTCAATTAGCACCAGTTAGCATCAGTACGAGTATTACTTTGGTAATGATGCTCACGAAATTAATCCTTATCTCTTTGGAATGTATGTTCATTGTCAACATGTCTTTTTGATATCTTATTTAGCCTTATAATCTACCTAACGAATGTGTAAAGTCTTAAAGTTTTATTGCTAAATTATAGTGAATTGAATTCCAGGTCCTACGTGTAATTTGCAATTCGACGTAATATTAAATAATATTAGTCTTGAATGCAACTTTGTGATACGTTTATGTACACTTACTTAATGTTTTAAGTTTTAGTTTTCAACTGGATTTCGTAAAACATTTAAAAGCTATAAAAAATACTTGTTATTTTCGTCTTAATAAATTACGATTTAAACAGCGAAATTGTTTTATATTATTCAAACCAACGAAGTGAATCTTTTTAATTCCTTACTTATTTATGTAATAATGGTAATGTTTGTTAAGTGGAATAATTGTAATATAGCAAATCTAGAGCTACGAAAAAAATATAAAGTAGAACACCCTGCATCATTGATAATATTATTATATTTCCATTTCGTTATTTAAGAAATAATATGGTAGTAGGATTTTTATGCAGGAATCCGTCTAGGTAGGTACCACCCCAGGGCCAGTTATTCTGCCGTGAAGCAGTAGTGTGCAAACATTAATGAGTTTCGGTCTGACGAGCGCAGTGAGGTGCTACACAGAAATATTCTGAATAGCAAAGCATCTGTTATGGGCAGACGATGCACTCACCATGAGGTGAACGAGTTGGTTAACGTCTCGTCACTTTCTGAAAAAAATAAAACGGTCACGGAAGCACGGGGGGCATATTCATGTTCGATGAAAAACAATATATATGTAGGTATAAAATCACAATTGAAGACTGTAATGGTAAATATTTTGGTATCAGCGGAAAATCATTTTGCTGCGCTGCTGGGTAAAATAGTATAAATAAAGTTTAACAAAATAAATAGTAACAAATAATTCTGCCTTTGGTATTTAGTACTGAATGTATGCTTTCAGTTCTGGTCGCTCACCATAAAAAACAACCGCAATGCCATGTCTTTCTCAAGAGGAAGCAGACACGATGATAAACACGTGTAGATCGTACATCATATATGTATGTCCAAACATTCATCAATGTACATCTGGACTGGCTTACAATGATTGATACTTTAGCTTATACTAATTACAATGTCATACGGATAATTGATTAGTTGCGTGTTATGCTTACATGCTGTGGGTTCGGTTGGAACAGTAGCTAAGCCCTTGTGTGCCACGGGTGTTGGGTTCTATTCCCGCACGGGACAATTATTAGCATGATCTACATATACTTAGTTGTGACATTTATGTCTGGAAAACAAACCTACAATACAGGAGATATCCTAGTTAGGGGCAATGTTCTTTAAAGAATATTACACTAATACGGCATTTCATGTACGTCACATACTTACTTAGTTGTAGTTACATATTTACACATAGCTCAACAGTTAGCATACCTAACTGCCAAGTTGTGAGTCTTGGGCTCTACAACAAAAATATATGTTATTGGGTCTAGAGGTACGTTTCATGTTATGTGACTGAACTTCTGCGTTCGTATGGCTAAGGGTTTACATTACATGTATAAATCAAATAAGAAAAAATATGTTTTTAAGTTAAATAGTTTTATTTTAAAGAAACATAATAATGATGTAGATAATGTACCAAAAGCTAAAAAATTATTGGGTAGGTACCAGGTACCAGTCATTACACCACTCCCCTCACAAACCTAGAGAATTGATCAGACTAAAATAAATGTTAATATGTAAATGTAAATAATCGATCTGTAAAGTCGCACGATAGCAATGACGGATTTACACACATTTTGCATAAGTTGTCTATTGATTAGATGCATCCAAAGCGTACCTATGATAATATGAGCGGTTGACTGTAAATACTAGCTAGAAATTCGACTCGCCCCACGATTTTATTTTACTCTAAACAATGATCTGGCTTTAGATATATGAAGAGAGTGGTGTGATTACTGGTACCTGGTACCTACCTAATTATTTTTTAGCTTTCAGTACACTAAAACAACAATAAAATGTACAATAAAACCGCTTAATTCTTTGACTTATTTTATTTTCATGTTTTTAGTTATTTAATATTTCTCATACTACTTAGTTCATTTATTACCTCATTATTACAAGGTTTATTTCCCGGAGTCTTTTGTTTTGATTAGATACCTAGATTTCAGTTTTAATGTATTGGCTGTCTAAATTCTAGGTTCCGCCATTTTGTTTCGTAAACCATTTTGTATTTTTTCTAAAGTGTACCGTATTCTACTAGTTAATCTCTTTCATTTGTTAGCCATATTGAAGGGATTGAAAAAAATATGTAATCTGCCATTTTGTGGCACCAGCCGTCTTGGATTTACAATAATTGTGAATTCACATAATTATATTGTCATCACCCGGGGCGGACTGCGGCAGCGATCATCAGCTCCTGGTTGCCACTATTCGGGTCCGCTTAAAGAAAATTTACAAACCGAAACCTATCCCCAATTTGCGAAGAGTGGATTTGGCGGGTTTTGCTAGCGTTTTCGAGAAGCGAATAGCAAATGTAGCATTTGATGGCACTGCGGACACGAATACGAGGTGGGAGCAATTGAAAACATTGATAACGCAAACAGCAAAAGACCTCATTTCCAAGAAACCCGCTATGAAGGATTTCATCACATCAGAAACAAGTCAGATCATTTTGGAGCGTCGTCAGCTGAAAGAGCATGGAACAACCGATGTGATGGAAAGGTATGCGGAATTGAACCGGGAGGTTCAAAACAGATGTCGGCAAGACTACAATGCGTACATCAATAACATCTGCTCGGAACTGGAGCATAATTCTATAAGGCACGAAACCAAACTTCTGTTTCGCAAAGTGCGGGAGCTGACTGAGACGCGAATAAACAAACCTCTTGCGATTGAAGACGAAAACAAATAGGTACTGGAGCGATGGAAGGGATACTGACGATCATTGTATGACACCGACGTGTCATCAACTGAAAAGGGTGAGTGGATTCCGAATGAGCCCAATATTCTGCGCTCGGAAGTCGAACAAGCAATTAAAGCACTGAAATGCGGAAAGTCTCCGGGTAAAAATGGGGTTCCCACGGAATTGCTGAAAAACCTGGGTGACATGGGAGTAGCGGCTCTTTTAGATCTATGCAATTGCGTTTGGACAACAGAAAAATGGCGTAAGGATTGGACGGAATCGGTATTTATTCCCCTTCAAGAAAGGCTCCACGAAAGATTGTGGAAACTATCGGACCATCGCTCTTATCTCTCATGCAAGTAAAATCCTCTTGCATATTGTGAGCCAGCGGCTCGGCCACTACCTCCGTCGTCAAATCCCCGACGAGCAGGCAGGGTTTATGAGGGGCAAGGGCACGAGAGAGCAACTACTCAATGTTCGGCATGTCATAGAGAAGAGCAGAGAGTTTAATTGCCTGGTTATCTTGTGCTTCATTGATTACAATAAAGCTTTTGACTGCGTTCAAATGGAGAAACTGTGGATTGTGCTGCACGATATGGGGGACCTGCAATATCTGCTCAATTTGATTCGGTATCTATACGATGATAACCGCTCTTTCGTCAGAGTCGGTGCCGACTATTCAGGTGTGTTCGAAGTTAAAAAGGGTGTGCGGCAGGGTTGCATATTCTCTCCGGCACTTTTCAACATATACGGAGAATTCATTATGCGAAAGACCCTTGAGGATTGGGATAGAGGGTTCCCGGTGGGTGTTAAAAGGGTTTCGAACCTGAGATATGCCGATGACACTGTGCTCTTAGCCAGCTCTATTGATGACATGAAGGAACTGTTCCAGAGACTCGAAACTGAAAGTAATAGTTTGGGTCTTGCAGTGAACAGGAGCAAGACCAAGATTATGGTGGTGGATCGGGCTGGTCGCTTGGCTGACACGGTAGACATCGTTCCAGGAGTGGACACAGTTGAGCATTACATTTATTTGGGCGCATAGGTTAACAATGACGGCAGTTGTGTGTCGAAGATAAAAAGACGTATTAGTATAACCAAGGATGCTATGACCCGGCTGAACAAAATATGGAAAAAGAGGGGAATCACTATTAACACCAAGATCCGGTTAGTACGTGCCTTGATATTACCCATTTTTCTGTATGGCGTGGAGTCGTGGACGTTACGGGCTCGAGAGAGGCAGAGGATTGATGCCTTGCAGATGTGGTGCTGGAGGCGTATGTTGAGGATACCCTGGACGGCCAAGCGAACAAATGTGTCGATCCTCTTACAGCTCAAGATAAAAAGCCGTCTGTCCACGATATGCCACCAACGAATTCTTTCGTATTTTGGCCACATAATGCAAAGGGGTAATAAGAGCCTGGAGAAACTGATCATAGTTGGGAACACAAATGGCAAGCGAGCCCGAGGCCGATCTCCTACCAGATGGACCGACCAAATAAAAGACTCCAGGTTCCCGAGGTTTGACTCCGTCGTCAGGGCCGCGATGGACAGAAGCCGATGGAAGCACATAGTTCACTCCAAGTGTGGACCACTTGTTGTTGACTACGATCCTCAGTCATGAGGGAACGAGTAGAGAGAGAGATATTGTCATCAGAACTGAAGGTGTGTACCAAATTTCAGATCAAACGGTCAATAAGAAGGGTGTAAAACTTCAATTACTAGATTTGACCCACACAAGCAGGAATCCGTCTAGGTAGGTACCACCCCAGGGCCAGTTATTCTGCCGTGAACTAGTAGTGTACAAACATTACTATGTTTCCGTTCGAAGGGCACTGAGCGCTAGCGTAATCACTAGGCATATGAGAGTTAAGAACTGATGTCTCAGGGTGACAGGCGCAGTGTGGAGTTACACAGAAATGTTCTGGGTGACACAGCATTTGTAATGGGCAGACGCTGCACCATCAGGTCAACGTTTTGCTCGTTTCGTCACTTTATCAAATAAGAAAAAAAAACAAAGCAAGCTATAAAAACCGTTTGAAAAGGACATGTACGAGTATTTGCGCAATACCGATGCTATTATAAGATGTTCACGACGCCAATATTGACAACAGCGACACCTTCGTTTTATGATCAGAAACTATCATCTACGGAAGATATATTATACTCATAGTGTTATGCGTTAACATAGAAGAACTCACTTGTCTCCATTTTTCCTTGTCTAATCTTAATAAGATCGGAGAGTGACAGATAAAGTACGAGATATTCGGGACCATCACAATATGAAATCTTATATCCCCTACGGATGTTTTAAAATCTATGTATTTCACAAATATTGTACACAATATTGAACATAAGAGAGACACTGCAATGTGGTGGCGGCGTAATAAAATTACAGATAGCAACTATTCATGGCCTGAATAGCGTTATTGAAGCTTAGCATAAATATTATTTTTATATTTAATTAAGAGTGACGTCATTTAATGATCACACAATTCACAAACAAACACGCACAACACACACACCCACACACACACACACACATTATGGGGCTAATGCAAACTAATTTTTTCTCCATTGCGGTCTTTTATTTCATTCACAACTAAATGTATCTAACATTGAAACTGCACCAGCTACGCTGTTAGCTTCTTTTTTCCTAACAACTCTGGTGGTAGGATGCACGAATCTGTCTGCAAAAACTGTGTTTCGTTCTAAAAGGCAATTAGTGTAATTAGTGGGCATAAGGGACTTAAGAACTGATGTCTCAGAGTAACGAGCGCAGTGTGGTACACAGAAATATTCTGGGTGACACAGCATTTTATATGGGCAGTCGTTGCACTACCCATCAGGTGAACCTTTTTTCTCGTCTCGTCGCTTTCTCCTACAAATGTCACGTTCTTCAATAAAATCTTCCACTGCGTTGGGACTTTCTACACGGATTGCTGCACAGGAGAGAGTGGTACTTCAACGGCCGCGCTATCCCATTTCAGTGATACAACAAATATCTTGCAGAACTGCGCCTATAAAGTATTTTAAATTAACTACATACGCATTCTAAAAGAACGCCGTACATATACAGCATTCAGCAGCTACAATTACAGTATGTAAGTCGGTATGTTTTTGTACAAACCATTACACTGCTACTTTACAGAAATCCATTACCGTAACTTAAGAGAATCTACCACCTCATTTCTTACCGTGGGTGTCGTAAAAGTCGACAGAGGAATTATTAAACCAGAAATGGCCAGCAGCATCCTCCTGGGACATCAACAGGGCAACTATGGCAAATCCCCCTAAAATGTACAAACTTTTATGGCAATCTATGGGGGAGGCCTTTGTTCAACAGTGGACGGCTGATTGATAGGCTGAAATGATGATTAACTAAATTATTATCAAACATTTGTTTCACTGTCATTATTCTGCCTGGCAAAACATGATAACTTTATTCAGCAAGTATCACTGGGCATATGAGAGGCCAATCCGCATTGGAGCAGCGATGCAGGAATCCGTATAGGTAGGTACCACCATAGGGCCGTGAAACAGTAGTGTTCAAACTGTCTTTGTTTCTGTGTTTCGGTTTGAAGGGCACTGTGAGCTAGCGTAATCACTGGGCATATGAGACTTACGAACTGATGTCTCATGGTGGAGGATGAAGGACTGTAGTGTAGTGTCACACAGAAATATTCTGGGTGACATAGCATTTTTATGGGTTGACGTTGCACTTTACATCAGGTGAACGTTCACCTGATGTAAAATCAGGTGAACGTTTTGCTCGTTTCGTCACTCTATCCAATAAAAAATAATATAACATAAATACGTCAAAGGTCACTTCAAAGTACCTGACGGGCTTGTATGGAAACGCGCATAGAAGAAGAAGAAGCGACGAAGCGACGAATCAGGTGGAAAGCTGTGGTTTCTGCCTATCCCAATGGTAAAGAGAGAGCCCGCCTGTGTCCGTCAAGGTAGGCACCACCCAGAGCCAGTTATTCTGCCGTGAGCCAGTAGTGTGCCAACATTACTGTGTTTCGGTCTGAAGGGCACTGAATGCTAGTGTATTCACTGAGTATATGACACTTAAGTACTGATGTCTCAGGGTGACGGGCGCAGTGTGGTGTGACATAGAAATGTTCTGGGTGGCACAGCATTTATTATGGGCAGACGTTGCGCTTACCAACAGGAGACCGTTTTGCTCGTTTCGTCACTTTATTCAATAAAAAAATATTTGTACGACATAAATAATGAGACAGTTTCGGTCAGTGTTCGGTTGTTTGTGTTGTGAGATTAAACAGCAGTCTGCGTTTTGTCATGTGTTCTTCCATAGTCAAATAGATTTACATATTTTAGGTAGAATAGCTTGTAATATACTATGCAAATAAGATACAAAAGGCGTACAACGTGTTTATATATGTTTTTCTTTTAACCCTTTAAAATTGTAATTATTATTTTTTTCTTTTAATAATTTATGTCAACATTAATTCTCCGAATCATTACTTCTGCACCCCCTGCAGTATTTGATCAGTTTCATCGAGGTAACGCCTTATTTAAACGATATTAGTTATTTCTGTCTTGAATGACCAATTAAAATTTTATTAAGATTTCTTCGGAACATTATAAGTACCGTAATAGGCAACATAAAACTATGTTTAGACCGAGTGTAATAAACAAACTATAAATTATCCTGAAAGTAGTTCCTATGATACGACCTCGTTACTTGCACTATCTTAACGTTGTATCAAAATTTACATTATCAACATTAAGTAACATTTTAATAAAAATTTGCAACTGGTGTTACGTTGTATATAATTCCAGTAAATCAAAATGTCTGACTTTTCATAAGGCATGTGTTAATAGTTATGATCTGGTACGTACTTGTAAAAATATCCGGGTGACCTCCACGCGGCCTTGTACCACTGTCACTTTCTATCATTCAAACTCAGGGGTAATTGGTAATGTCTCACTTAAGACCAAAGGTTGCGTAAGTCGACTGTGAAAAGTATGAATGTTAAAAAATATTTTGAACTTACCCGCAGCGTTACTGTAAATTTAAAAATCTAAAGAAAAAAACTGTTTTCTGTTCATGTGTACATAGAAGCTCGATCAATTTTCGACCACGGGGAAACTACCGAATACTCTCATCAAAGACATGGGGATAATCACAACATAAGCAACCACTTTGTAGAATCTGCTGCCGCCAGCGGTTTTTCCGGAGCGGTCTGACTTAGGGACCTTCAAGAAAAGAGCCTACACGTATATCATTGACCCTCTGGAATTCCTTTGATATTGCAACACCAGTATCATCTCGAAAAGGACTACGTTCAGCGTTGGACTTTTCGCATGCTGATTTAGATATGTTAGATATAACATAATATATCGATGAATGGATTTCCTTACGCCGTGTAATGGTGGCCTACGTTACAAGCGGTAATATGTTTTTACGTTAAAGAGACACGCAGCAGCGACGTGTTAAAGGGCACTAATATATAGGTCATAAATATACTAAACTAATCAAATCAAATGATGAATTGGTGCTAGTTAGGATACTGTGTTAGAGAGTACTAATACACCGGCAACAAAAGCACAAATTTAATAAAAAAAAGGTGCTTTAACATTGAATGGTGAATTAAAATTATAATAACTTTAAAAGTTTAACATTTATTTGAGTTAAAAGACGCAATTCATAAATTAGTTACATAACAATATAATGCTACCTTTATAAATAACTAATATAATTACATACACATGATAATTATGTAGAGCGCGCCTAATAATTTTAAATGGCTTATAGTTTCCATTTATTACGTTAGTTTATTAATTCACTTTTTATTTTACAAAAATTTGAATAAAAAAGTAATAATTTTTTGTTCCCTCTCTAATTTCATAAATAGCTGAAGCCTTACGCCGTTTCGCTTTTCGTAATTCTGAAACTGTGAAACGTTTTTATTAAGAATGGAACAATAACATTTTCTCTAAACTAGGAGTGGGCAGCAACATCTTTCTTGAACATAGTCAACCTGTCCCCCCACCCCCCCATCCTCCCAAAATGAGAGCTACAAACTTTTGAGGCAATCTATGGTGGAGGCCTATGTTCAGCAGAGGACTAGTCATGGGCTGAAATTACTATGATAATGATTATACTTCTACCCAGTCCAGCCATAAGTTCTGTTACAAATGAAAATGCATTTTTATTAATGAAGTAATGTAATACTATTAAAATTTATACCTACATATTTAGTGGTCTCAACAAAAAATAAAAAAAAATATTCTATTCGAAATGGCCACCTTTGGCTTTTTATACAAGCCTTTAATCTGTTTGGCCACGACTCTTTGGATTTACGCACTGTTTCCAAGGGAAATTTCGCCACTGCTTACACCAAAGATTTTTTAAGAGACTCAATGTCGCCGTGTCGTTTAGAGCAGGCCATGTCCTCTAAAACTGACCATAATTTGAAGTCGAAAGGGTTGAGGTCTGGGCTAGATGAGGGCCAGTCTTCAGCTCTTATAAAGTCCGGAACGTTGGTATCAAGCCAGGCTTGGGTAGTTCGTGCCTTGTGACCAGGTCCAGTCCTGCTGGAAAGTCCACGGTATATTTTTAAAAAGTGTATTGCTGAGAGGTTTCACAACATGATCCAACACTGTATCTTGATACACTTTGGCTGAAGTTTTCACTCCTTTTTTACAAAAATGTAGTTTTGTGACTCCTTGATAAGACACGCCCCACCAAACCATCACTGACGCAGGATGACACGTTGTACCTTTCCGACCACTTGAGCAGCTTATTTAGAACTGTGAGCGTACACTTTATCATTTTGCTTATTGTAGTGTTCTTCAATCGTGAAAATTTTTTCATAGGTAAAGAGGATATTCCTGTCCCTTTCAACTGCGTATCGCGACAGAAGGCGTTTTGATCGATCCACTCTCTTAATTGAAAAGATTGATTTAGGGCATGTCCTGTATATCGACGGTAAGCTCCGAGCTTCAGGTTTTGTTTTGAGTCCTAGCGGGAATCTTCATTTCTCGCAATAAGATTTTTTGCTTCCTAATGGCGTTTCGACGAATTCTGGCTTTAACAGCATTAACAGACTTTGTAGTTCTAACAGCACGCGGCCGCCCCTATCTTCTCTGGTCTTCGACAGAGGAAGTGTTGTTGTATCTGTTGATAGTACGATATACGGACATACGGCTAATACCAAGCTTTTGAAGCTTTTTAGGTATTGGCCTCCGACACTATAATACTCCACACACATACTATACTACTATAGCCTCCCGGTCTTATGCCAGTTCCCGCTGCTCACTTGTTTAGAGATCCTGGAGGTCTTTATGGCCTTCATCGCTTCATCGGGATCTGGGTCGCCCGACCGCTCGCCGATCGATCTAGTTGCCTTATTCGGCAAATACGGTAGGGTACCAGGTGAACGACCGCAGCCTCCCGAGCTGCTGCTGCCTCCTGCTCCGTCCGAGATAGTAGTAGCCTACACTGTATAGTTCCAATGTCTTATTATGTGGTAACATTGTCCCACGCTAAGATTAACCCGTGTATCGTACAACCGAGCGTTTAATAGACATAAATTGCAAATTCACTGATGCCCAGTTCTGGAACGACTATCTGTAGGCCACACATTATTTGGTCTGTGCGAGAAGACTCAGCAAAATCTTAATGCTAGCTAACCAGTGCGTCAACAGAGCCGATGCATTACATTAGCTGAATTGTAGGTTATTTTTACTTAAAGTCGGTTAAGTAAACCCTGTTTTTTTTCAATTAGTACAAGTATATCAAAATTAAATCTACTCTCTGAGGAATACTTTGTGCTCCAGACGTTATACTTTTACTGTGATATAACTAGTCTGGCCATAAATACTGTTCAATAAAAACCTCTTTTTTTTCAACTTTTTAATTATTTTGAATTGTGAACACGTATATTATTTTAAAAACTTCTTTCGATTTTGCGCCATTACACATTTTTTTCGTGTTCATTATCAAATTACAATATGGAATCGGGTGTTAAAGAAAATAGGATTGCAGTGATCGCCTTGCAAAAAGTGGGTATGGGGCCGTCAGTCATAATCCAGACACTTCAAAAGCTTGGTATTAGCCGTATGTCCGTATATCGTACTATCAACAGATACAACAACACTTCCTCTGTCGAAGACCAGAAAAGATCGGGGCGGCCGCGTGCTGTTAGAACTACAAAGGCTGTTAATGCTGTTAAAGCCAGAATTCGTCGAAGGTTCGTTAGGAAGCAAAAAATCTTATCGCGAGAAATGAAGATTCCCGCTAGGACTCAAAACAAGACCTAAAGCTCGGTGCTTATCGTCGATATACAGGAGATGCCCTGTTAAGAAACATCTTGTAAGAAATCAGTTTCCGAATAATAGGTGAAGGAGTTCCTGCGTTGTATAGACATGAACTACTTTACTACCTAACTTTTTGTTTTGCTACTATTGTCAAACTACTGTAGAGTAATCGCGACGCCGATACTGTATCTTGGATGTACTTATAACTCCTAGATAACATTCATACATACTTACAGTTGCGCCTTTTCCCATACAGAGTTCGCTCCCGTGGGAAGCGAGACATGTCGAGTGGCGAACCACGTCGCCGCCATTTTGGTACTAGTCAAAAGTTCTTGCTTCCCACTACGTTCCCACGAGCAGTATAGTGACAGAATTACATATTATGATATTATTTTTCACGAATAACGGACTGTCCTTAGTCGCCCCTTACGACACCTCTGTAGGAAAGAGGTATGTGTTATTCTACTCTGCCGGACTCCTATCAGTAGTGCAGTAAAGAACACATTATTAAAAATGTGTGAATATTGTAGAACAATTACTCTAATTTTTCTATTTTAAAATAAGTGCTATAGAAATAACATTATGTTTTAACATAACATTATTTCTATACCACTCATTTAATATGCGATATTCTGTGATAACGATAGACTATTTACATCTTTATCTTAACCGTGTGATGAAGGCGTAAGATGAAGAAAAATCTATCATCACATCGTGGTGACGTATACATGTTATTACTATATGTTGACAAACGAAAATGTCAATAAATCTCAGATGTGGCCTCAAATGGATGGCGAAATAACCATTTCAAATACGCTAAACCTAAATTATTCAGAACGTACCAGGCGTCATATACTGCGATATATGGCAGCCCTTTACAAAATCCTGGTGACCAAGTTCATACGTAGAAACATAAAAACTCGTTGTATAAAACGATTCGATATTGATGTTATTAAGAAAGAATAATCTTTAGTAACAGAAATAGAAAGAATCTGCATTACATATAGTCACGCTTTTTTCCTATATAGGGTAGGCAGAGACCATATCCGCAGCCGGGACCACTAGTCACTCACCACGTCGCCGGCATTTTGTTAAGAGGTGAAATTCTTTTTCCCCATTGCGTTCCAACGAGAAACTAGCCATCGGCATGACAACCACAGGCTTGGCGGAGAAGAAGGCAAAAGAAATGGAAAGGTTCAGAAAGGAAACTCATTTTAAAATAGAAAAATTAGAGCAATCGTTCTACAATATTCACACATTTTAATAATGTGTTCTTTACTGCACTACTGATAAGAGTCCGGCAGAGTAGAATAACACATACCTCTTTCCTACAGAGGTGTCGTAAGGGGCAACTAAGGACAGCCGTTATTCGTGAAAAATAATATCATAATATGTAATTCTGTCACTATACTGTTCGTGGGAACGTAGTGGGAAGCAAGAACTTTTGACTAGTACCAAAATGGCGGCGACGTGGTTTGCCACTCGTCATGTCTCGCTTCCGACGGGAGCGAACTCTGTATGGGAAAAGGCGCAACTGTAAGTATGTATGAATGTTATTTACGAGTTATAAGTACTCCAAGATACAGTATCGGCGACGCGATTACTCTACAATAATTTGACAATAGTAGCAAAACAAAAAGTTAGGTAGTAAAGTAGTTCATATCTATACAACGCAGGAACTCCTTCACCTATTATTTAAAAACTGATTTCTTACAAGACGTTTTTAACACCATGACTAAAAAGGGTGCTATTTCGCAGAAATTTTGAATGGTCTCACCGCGCTTTATATCTCAGTTTCGTCAAATATTATTTCCTACTTCATTGTCGCACACTTTCGTATCGCGCCAACGCAAAGCGTATCAAGGCCGCTACAATAAAGGCAGAATTGACCAAATATGTGGCAATCATTACGTAAACGCAAACGTGAAAGTTACGTGCAAGTGTAAGTTTGAGAAGCGTTAATATCTGCATTCAATCACCCCATTGACCGTCCAAGCGTAATGGCAGCCGACTAAAACAATAAAATACAGATTGTTCAATGTTACAACCTTATAAATCACATGATGTAGTTAGGCAGTACATATACAATTTAATTTGTAACAAACACAAGCCAAGCCGCGTTGTGAACAAAGTTGACACCTTTTTATTCCCTTTTAAATTACCCATCATCATCTTTTCTGTACTTACGATGTCTTATGTTCATATTATAGCCTATGCTTTTTTTTTTCAATTTCGAGAGTTCGAGAGATAACATATCGTATATTTTTTTACAGTAGAAAGTGACGAGACTAAGAAACCATTCACCTTATGTGTCTGCCAAAACATTTCGGTGTGGCACCACACTTCGCTCGTCACCCTGAGATATCAGTTCTCAAATCTCATATGCTCAGTAGTTACCCTTATTACTCTACTAGCTATTAGTGTCCTTCAGACCGAAACACAGTAATGTTTGACAGCAGAATAACTGGCACCAGTAATAATAACGCTATCTAGTTTGCATAGTGAGTAAATGGATGTAGGAACCACTAGTTTGTTACGGAAACTTACATAAAAAATAGCTATATTCCTGATCCGTATCAGTAACAATGACCTCGAATATGTTTGCATAGTATACTTATTATAATACATAATTTATCGCTTTGTTTTTATATTTTCTAAACTATTTTAAAAACTTAGACTTTGATTATCCAATAAAATCAATTTTGCTTAAAAAATCTACATATAATACGAAAAATAATTCGATACCCGATTTAATGCCTTATTTCTAATGCCAGCAACCTTGTTCGCCCATAGCCATACCGACCCTTCCCCGGAAATAGTTATTTGGGTAATATAAGATTTCCGCCAAAACCGTTCCGATTCCAAAGTACCGTCATTATATCAGAACAAGTAGTGCGTGTTACAATTATATGACGAAAATGGAACTGTGAAAAGTAAAAAATAAAATTTCGAAAATGAATCAAAATTATTCAAAAACGATTAACATACTTAAGCAACTGAATTTAAATTAAATGTAGTAAATTAATACCAGTTACAGATTATAATTGCAACATATCTCCAAAGTATAATAACCCTTGACCAAATATTAGGTAACAATTATTACGTTACAGTTTACCTTAAACAAATATTCAAAGCCGTCAATTAAAATTAATTCGTACATAGCTAAATTAGATTAATTTAAATTAAGAAGCTGTGAAACTTCCGCAACCACGGGGAATACAAAATCAAAAAAATGTTGCTTGTATTCTTGACACCAATACATTACAATGCCTTCAAATCTTTCAAATCAAATTATTTATTACCCTTTTGCTGCCGGCAAGGATTTTCTTTTATGATAATCATTTAACTTTTTAAACACATAAAATTACATGTACATGTAGTAACAATTGCATCGCACTATTTGTCGACCGCTTGGCCTTGTTTCCGCAGCTCATCATCACTGAGGGTCCCGGGTTCGAATCTTAGTCGAAACTAATATTTGAGCAAGCTAGTGTACGTGTGAAATTTATGCCTCGAAAATGCGCTCGCGATACAAGAGAAATCCTAATGAGGACATCGATTTTTTCAAAAAAAAATTATAAATAAACAAAATACTATGACCGAATATCAATTACCTATAGTCGACAGTTGAAAAACACTAATTGTTGGTTTTCAGGTCTGGTTGTGTAGTGATTGTCCCCGTGTTTATGACACTGCATCCTACACTGCGTTACATCGGGCGCGGGTAGGTTTCGACGAGAGATAATATCCCTCATATTATCAGGAATCATATTATCATATTACGAGTATAAAAAAGTTAATTTGTATAGAAAAAGTTAATTTGAATAGAAAAGTAACGCCTGATTCTAGTAATTATATTTAGTGATAATATCTCCTGGGCAGTTGATAGCTCTCGTCAATAATCTTAAGTTGTCGCCGTGGTCGAAATCGGTCAAGATAACATCATCATATCTTTCTCTTATAATAAATATATCGATTAATTTGTTCTTTAAAAATATTTACAATTGGCGACACGGGTGCTTTTAGGACTGATGGTCTCTGTTAGCCCGAAGGCTTCTACAGTTTCGCCGGATTGGGCCCCCGAGAGGGTCGAACCACGTCTCGATCAGTTACTTCTTATCGGGAGGACGATTTTAATCATCTAATTTTACCAACAAATCGAAATCCGTTGAAGTCGGAGAACAAATGGCGCAAGATACTCCAGCGATGCTTTTAATCATTAATTACATACATACATAAGATCACGACTGTATCCCATAAGGGGTAGTCAGAGACTGGACACTCACTGCAAAAACAGATGACTTCCACAATCCACGTTTCACCAAAACAATATAATGCACTCGGTGTGATAGGTGGTGAGCCCATCGCCACCATGCGCTGTTGGGTGCACAGTGCAGTTTAATTCCTTACTCGTCACCAGACGTAAAATTTCTGTAACAAAGGACAAACGTCCCACTACTCGTATTTCCACAATATTTAGAATTTGAAAAACGTAAGTTGTTGTTTCACATTATGTTTTCGTTTTATGTATTTGTGTATTAGTTTTATTTTAAATACAAAAGTGAACAATAAGGAAGTTATACTTGCAGTTTGAATTAACTACACATAATTGCATTTATATATCGCTGCTTTGAAATATAAAAATGTTTACAATTCTTTTGTTTTACTACAAGTCACGATAATTACCTAAATATTATCCAATCTCTTTCGTGCAGATTTAGATTTATCTGTAGGTTGTCGCGGTGATTGTAACAAGTTCCTTTATTACCATAAAGTCAATCGACCTTACTAACTATAGTACCTTTCATTATATACGATTGAGTTACAATCCATTTTATTTCGAAGCTTATGTTATGTAACTAAATGGAGCCGACACTGTTTCGTAATGTTATAAATCAGAATTTCCTGTCTATTAATTAATACTGAAATGTGGGTAACAATTTCTTTATGTTAAACCACAAACACTAAAGGTTTTGTTAGAGCTTTAAATATATTGTGGTGTCTGAACTGGTCGCATGGTTGAGTGTTAAAGTATAGATATATGCTTTACCTTATATTTTTACCTCTAAACTTTTGTTTTACTGCATTCAAGGCTTTCCCACCATCTACAGCCTGTAAATTGCACTACTAGACAAACACCACTTCCAACGAGATGGAAATCTAAGTAAAATTTGATGTGGTTTCTAATATCTAAAATACTTCAAACATGACTCAAACGAAATACCTAGGAATCTTTTCTATTTTGTAACGACGACCAGTAATGATGGACAGTCAGGTCTTGGTGTGAGGCACCTCGTTACTGTGATCGCCAATCCGGCTACCAAACTTTCCGAATAACTCTTTCAAAATGTGAGAGATATTTTTTCACCAGTGGTATGCGAACACTTTAAGACATACGAAGTCTTCGTTTTATAGTAGTAATTATTTTTTATAAGTTACACTTTCTTTTTCCTATTCAAGAATCCGTCTAGGTAGGTTCCACCCCAGTGCCAGTTATTCTTCCGTGAAGCACAATTGTGCAAAAACTACTGTGTTTTGTGAAGGGCACTGAGAGCAAGTGTAATCACTGGGCATATGAGATTTAAGAACTGATGTAACAGAGTGACGGGCGCAGTGTGGTACCACCCAGAAATACTATGGGTGAAATAGTATCTTTTATGGGCAGACGTTGCACTTAACATCAGGTGAAGGATTTGCCCGTGTCGTCACTTAATCCAATGAAATAAATTAAGAGTATTACATATAAAAAAAGATTTTATGAATATACTATATACACAGCTGAGTTTATCGTGACCCTGCCATTTTTACCTGCCGTAAAAACTTCTTTTAGTTCATAAAATAATAATTTGTTAATAGAAGTCACATCCTCTTTTTTTTAGGTATTATTTAAGTAGACTCATTTTGATATTTTTTTAATGTATATATATATAAGAAATGTCGTCCTACGTCGTGAAAATTATGCAAATTTTCGTTAAAAAGCGTCATTTCGTATCTCGCAGACATCAGCACATAACTATAGTGTTGTTTAAAAAAATCAGTATGGTGATTTCATATGAAGTTAAAAACATAACGATGTGATCTATGTTGCATATATTGTTACTGCAGCAGATATTTTCACTTCTATTCGAACAGATAAAATATTTCAATTGCCCAATTTTTCATCATACTAAAACGTATATATATATATATAACTATACAAATATGAATACAACTTAAGTACCCACATTGTTTGTATTCATTGCAATCTAATATAAAACCCATGTGACCATGAATTTGAACTTAACATGGCTAATAATAGTCTATATTACCTAAGTTCACTGACTCTAGTAACAGGCGTTGTACAAAATTTGTTTTGAAAATTTTTTTACAAGTGCATACAAGTTTAACCATATACCATATGCAAACTTTCTTATTTATTTATTTTCACATTTCTTGACCTGCACGGTTTGTGCGTCAGCCATATATCCAAATAAACAATCTTCGAGTCTTCGTTAAAATTTCGATTTGGATCAACTGTAAAATGATAGTTGACTTTTACTGAAGATTTGCTGGACTTATGGCGACAAAACGACAAGCACAATATCGGTCTTGAATTGAATTTTCCAATGAGTACACTTTCAGAAACACTTGCTGCATAATAAACTATCAATATTAAACATCAAAACTCCAAATATACACAGAAATTACAAAATTAAATAAAAACACTACCGCCACTTTTCGAGTTGCCGCCAAAAGTCAACTTTCATAAAACACGTCCTATTCACTAGTGACGTTTGGAAGTATACAGTCTATTATCTATGTTTGATAGTGTCAGTGCCGTCTACATACATCGACAAATTTTCAGAAACAATGAGAATTGGATGACAAAGTTATATGTACAATTTGTGATGTGCGGGATTTAATATTCTCTAATCAAAAGAGGAACCGAAAATCAGTGTTGTTCCTGGACATTATTTACATTATTTTTTAATTCTTATAGAACAACGCGATTTTCGAAACTATATATTTCAGTTAAATAGTTCTGAAAAATGTGAAATCAATATGTAACTTAAACGTCATTTCATTATAGTCCATATTTCAGAAATTTAACGATCAATTTATTTAATACATTAACATAAAATTTTGATAGATACTACCGCTATTTATTAGATATTATTATTATTGATTTATTAGATACCTAAACTCTTACTTAATTTTTAAATATCTGTACATTTACATTTCCCCCTTTGTTTCTAGCGTTGTATCGTTCTATTACACATTAACAACAGCGTGTGTGATGTACACATACTGCCGCCGACATACTACCGACTGAGAAAACATCACACGCAGAATACAATGCTTCTTTGTTTCCATAAAAAGTTTATAATTAAATAATGTCTGTATCTAAATGGTCATTATTTAAATTAGAATAGAGAATGCTTTCTCCGAAATCTCGTTGTTTTAATCAACTTTCTCTACTCCCAATTAAAAGTAGATATAGTTTCCTTTTGAATACCACTTCATTACAAAAAAAATAGTCATGATGAAAGAAACAGTCATGATTTTTTGTTAAAAATTAACAATTACTTTTCAAATGAATCAAAACACAAACTTAACATCGTAACTGTATAATATGTACTCGTACTTATGTATTTCTTGAAACTGAAAACATTAATCGATGATTTTATAAATCTTTAAGTAACTAACAATATGAAAGGCCTTCGAAGATTTTGTACTCAAGCAAAACATTTAAAGCAATAATTCATTAATTATCACATGGCTGTTAATTATCGTATTATTATGAATAAGGTATTAAAAAAAAGTATTAAAAAAAAATATTAAATATGTATATCGAAACGTGGATTGTGTCAGTTATCTGTTTTTGCAGTGAGTGCCCAGTCTCTGACTACCCCTTATGGGATACAGTCGTGATCTTATGTATGTATATCTAAAAATAATTATACACCTGGTGTGTCTCAAAATCAATCTCAACCTTCCCAACGCACTTACCACATAATCACTGCATCCGATGAGAGATTCGTAGATGATGACTTTTCCCTGTTAATCCAAAGAACTCATTAAATAGAAAATCATATTCTCTTCAACATTTATGATATATAGCATTGCCACATATCAAACATAGCCCCGTAATTAAAAACATCCGGCTCAGGTATTGGAATTATTACAAGGTAAATGAAGCATAGGCGAAAGAAGAACGTGATAAAGTGTTTGTACTTAGACACCACGCCCGGGTGCGGTTGAGGCGATTATTACGTAGAAACACGCACAATTCACGCACCACTAGCTCGCTAGCGTCATGCATGCTTTTTGTTCGTGTGTATAATTTCTGTTACACAAAATACCCGTTCACATACAATATGTGATATGATCTAAATGCTTAAATGTATTAACATCAGTGATACTGTTTGGCGTACATAATGTCCGTAGCACAATAAAAAAGTCATATAAACAAAAGCTCTCAAGTCGACTTAAGTATAAATATCAGAAAATTGTCATTGCCTTGGATAAATAGCCCGTCACAAGTCTACGGCTGAATGCAAGTCCCCATATATTGGGAAGATTTTGCCATAGTTGCCACGCTTGGCAGGCGGGTTAGCAACCGCAGTTTATTTATTTAGTTGTTCAAGGAAGATGCTGCTTCCTATCTCCTGGTTTTCATTTTCCCTCTGTCGACTTTTACGACACCCATGAAAAGAGATTGAGTGGTAGATTCTCTTAGGCCACCACCACACAGCCGATCTAACTACCGAATAGTAGAGCAATCTCAAAGAAAGAAATTTGAAATAGTAGAACGAAGCGAAAAGTGGGCAACGGGTGTGATCTCTGCCTACCCCATATATGGGAAAAAGGCGTAACTGTATGTATGCATGTGTGTGAAATCTGGGACTACTATTTTAACATGAAAGAGGATAAACCTTCCCCAATAGTATATGGCTAGACAGTTCTGTACAATGTAACGAAAAAGTTGTATTTAAATGAACACCATGATAAACATTTTATTGACTTATTTTATTTGATATTCGTGTGCTTGTTGACTAATAAATAACTCAGTAGTTGGTCACACTAATTGACATAATTACGCTTAACTTTAACAATAATTTAATCGAAACACAAACAGACTGTTGACTGCTGTAAGAGAATGCTTTGGAATAACAAAGTCATGGGTCCCACGTCTCATTCATAGGAACTATGACACTTGAATTATTTTAATTAAGCAAACCCTAACCTTGAAATTTAAAAAAAGCGGCCATAGAGCGTACCAGTTTACGGCATACAGTTTCAATTGCCTTAATTCAGACTTAATAAATTACGTAAATGTCTTACAATGTGTAATATGTCTGTTAATAAGTATCTTAGTTCAATGTGCTTATATTATTTTCCTATAATAGAAATTAAGACATATGTTGCGAAGTAGCAAATATCTATAATCTAGCAATAGTTTTACTAATTTTTTTGTTATTTTTTAAAATATTATTATTATATTATATTAGTGAAACATTTTCTTAATACAAAATTTCAACCAAATCGTAAATGACATTTCCGTTAAAACAATTATATATACATATATACAAGAATTGCTCACTGAAAGCACAAGATTATAAAGGAGCGGGGGGGACGGCGACATGAAATCACATTAACTAAATGATACAAGAATACTACTCGTATAACAAATATAAATCTTACATACTTTTATATACAAATGCTAAAAACACCAATTACTTAATGGAATTCCGCGATTTCGCATCTAATATGGTTGTTACATTGTTTCTGCTTATTACGTTAGAGATTCCCGATATAGGCAACGTTTTTATTGCCTGCGCTTTCCTTTATCGGTAAGCTGTGATAAATCGCTAATATACTATTATTGCTACAATTGCCTCGTATGTAATTACAGTTTAACTGCTTATGCTTTTATTTCCTTTATTCAGCTTTTGACAGATGGTATCTTCTCACAGTAAATTTCAGTGGACTATTTTCACTATTATATACACTCCCATCTGTTTGTCTGTATTTTTTTCCTTTTATCCACTTATATCGAATAGAACACGTAGAATCGAAAAAAAAAACAGAATCTGTTTTTTTTTCGATTCTCTGGTACGGCAAGACTTTTTCATATTTTAATTTCTCCCATATTCGTCTTCACTATCACTCACACCTTGTTCTGAGGACCTTCAAAGTCAATATCTTCAATTTCCTTAGCACTATTTCAATACTGAATAGCTACCTAAAAACCTATCAAATCAAATAAGGATCTGCTGATGAAATGTTATACAATATCTATCTACCTACTAGATAGATATTGTATAACATTTCATCAGCAGCTCAGATATACAGAACATGCATTCAACACAGATTTTTCTGAAACTCCCTTAGAAAACTTTTGTGACAACCACGAGATGGAATAAGGTAGCACATTCTCTTACCATTTAACTTAGAATGATAAATGTCCAATTTGCCATCTATACTGCATTCATAAAAATATCTACAGAGAAAATGGCTTGATGAAAATGTTTCACAAGATATCCATTGTCAAGTTATTATATCAATCGATAAAAATAATATGTGTTAGAGAAAATAAAGGCGTAAATTTTTACACGCATAGTTGCGTGAATTGTGTTCCGGAGCTGGCACAGCGATTGTTACGTTGAGCAACTCGGAGGAAGTCAAGAGGTGCAGTTAAAGCGCAAATGATAATTGTTAGTGGGTGCATATGCTGCTATATGTTTCAAGGATGTATTCGCTAATATATTTAATATTCTTCTGTTCATCTTTCGTTTGTTCAAATTTGTATTAAACATTTATGATTTTTTTTATCGGTTTATTGTAGACACTCTTACATTATCTACCTTCATTTCTATAATGTCCCTATCTAGATCAAGTAAATTAAAAATTAACTGATTTTATATTTAAAAGACAATTAATTTTTTACATCGTATGTCTTACTTCACTATGGCTCAAAAAGTAAAAACGAATAAGACATTCAAAGTCAAAAGTCAAACTTAAATTTTCTTTATTCTATTTAGGCTTGTTCAACACTAAACCTACCAGAACGGTCAACTTCGGGACTTTAATCAAATTTGTTAAAAGTAGAATTTTGTAATAATCCATAACAGATTTTGTTTACATTGACTTCAGTTTGTATATTCGAACTTTATTTACTGATGTTCAATTGCCATATTATCCTCTAAAATGCTATACCATAGAAATATATATATAAAATGTCGGTAGGTTTAGTGTTAGAGATTAAAAAACGAGAACAACCGGCAAGAAATTCTGGAACATTTTTTTTTTATTCAATGCCATATTACATCATGTCATTTATAAATTACAAAAAAAATCATCATAAATTTAGTGGCCAGGGAGTTTGCAAGTGCAGAGTATAAGTTATTTCCACACATCTTTGTCCTCTATATAATGATCTATTTTATAATACGGTTTACCTAACAATGTCTTCATGGCAAGTTTTTTTAAATCTGTCCTATTTTTGTGTTACACTTTTAGGAATTTTATTATAAAACTTACACATCTACTAAGAAAAGACGTTCTATTCTAGTTTTAGCCAACGGGTCGCCTCGATCCATTGTACAGGATTTTTTTTAAATATATTAGAATTTTTACTTACGTACGTCTTAAAAAAAATAAACAACGACTGCAGTGTCAAAATATTACTCTAACATTCTATATAATTAACATTCTAGCTAAAGATTTTTAATTTTGAACACTCCTATTGCAATATAAACAAATTCATATTCTTGTCACTTACCTTCGTTATCCAAATATAACCAAACATAAAAAAAACATTGCATTTTTTAAATTCTAACGTTTTCAGTCTTGAATGCATTATTCCGGATAAAAGGAACTAAGGAATAAATTAATTGGAATTACCTATCCTGTAGTCACGAAGTAAATCATTTCAATAAGATCGTATTAATTGCAGTCAAACTAAGCGCTGACGTCGTGGCCTTTGTTCTACGCCATTGTTTCACATCACGCAACACGCCGACACCGGCAAATTGTTGTACGATTGAGTCGGTAACCTTACCGAAATTAAGAGCACGACATTATGCTCTGTGGCGATTGTAAGAAATATCCATTAATACAGACGACACGATACTTTTCTGATATCTCGCCCATTATTAAAGTAACATCCTATTGTGGTTACCCTACAAGGCACAGGCTTTCTCTGATTTTAAGAGGGCATAGGATCGACCGTCAAGTTGCTCTGATACGCTTTAGCGAACATCAAACGTCATTTAAATATAATAACAAAATACGTTTCTTTAATGCATTTTTGCACAATTATCTGGTAATAAGTTATAAAAGATGGTAACGGCGTAATAAAATCTGCTGCGGATGAGTAATCCTGTGGGTGTCGTTAGAGTCGACTGAGAGAAATTCCTTGAAAATCTCATGACTTTCATGGCAGGTGGCGGAATTGCTATCTCGAAACCTGCAACTGTAGTAACGACTAAGGTACAATCTACCTACCAAACGTAATTGAGTGAGAAACGTGAGTGATTACTCCAAATTCATTATTGGGAGAAACCTATGTCCAGTGTCCAGACTATTCACAGGCCGATTATGATCATAATGATGACCTTAAGGATATATGGATCAAATTTTGAGTAGATGTATAGACTGCATGATGTACAGATAACATTACAATTTTTTAGATTGGTCTTGTTAACAAACAAAATATATAACTTGAAAACTTTTGATTGGCAATAGTCAAAGTAACTATAGTTATGTTAATATTTGAATAGGACACTTATTGTTAACTTGCTTTATTTTATTGATTATTATATTGTTTCATTAGCTATAGAAACTATTCTCGTATAGACTGTGCCATTAAATTCTAAAGTAATAATATTCATTTCGCGCTTTCGGATAATTGTCTAATTTAAAAAATATTATTAATAATGACGTATATGATATTCTCCTGGCCGATTTCGATCACGGCGACAACTTTCGAATACTGTCGAGAGCTATCAACTGCGCAGGATATATTATAGTGTCATAACTGTACACAACTGCCACAACAAACGTAGAGGCACTCACTTGTCTGTCGATGTAACGCTGATGCGACAAGATTGGAGGTAGGCTAGGATGCAGTGTTATAAACACGGGGACAATCACAACAAAACCAGACCCGAAAATCAACAATTTGTGTTTTAGCACAAATTTTGGCTCCAGCTGGAAAACATATTTAAAATAATTCATTATTCAAACTAGATGTATATCATGTTTTGCAAAACATATTCATGTAATAGGAAACCGTGAATTTCTCTTTAATAACCATTACGACAGTACACAATGGAAATAATTCTCAAATCCGTGGTCAACTATCTACAGCGTGAGATCAAATACTAAGACATTTACCTTGAAAATTTAATAGCTACCCGAGGCGGTGTGGTGGACATACCATGTCAGTACCGGTTAGTACCGACAGTGATTGTCGATGTTAATGGTCGAAAATCTACCACTTACTCGCACCATGACATTAATTGCTGTTTTAACCATTCAAACTCAATGCTTGATATTCGGAAATTATCAATTACGCCCGTACATTTGTAGATAAGAGTGACCTTCAGTTGAACGATTTTTCTTAATACCCAAAACTTCAAGGTATAAGACATTCCTTCCTAATAATTCTGTGATCAACATTCACCCTTTTACGCAGCTCGAAATAATAATGGCAACTAAGCTTTATAACTAGACGTAAATAGTACTAGCTAAATTAAGCTTCGATTTAAATTTATAGAATTTCAAAAATAGTATCAATATTCCGTAAAAATGTCTCGTACAGTTCACGACATATTTTACCGCGAAAATCAGATCAAGTTCAAAATCAAGTTTTCGTAAAGTACACCCCCATAAAGTTCTGTTAAGTAAAAGCACCAAGGAATTGATGGTTTTAAAAGCTACAATATTATATCGTTTAATATTTTTCTTTCTTGTGTAGACCTTTATTTAATGAAACCATTTAGTACTATGGTATACCGCCCCGATAAGTCGTTTTAAAAAATAGTGCCCTTTCTAAAATAATCTTAAAACAATTCATAAAACTACATACTTTTCTTAAAATAAAACAAACTTATCAAGGTCTAGAACAAATCAATCGCACGTTAACAGCTTGCCCCGCAAAAACTGTTTAATAATACTAAATTGTGTTTTCATATCCTGGTGAAAGGTTAGTTACACATTGGAATTTCGGTATGTATGATATAATTAAAACCATATCATAGCAATAAATTCTTTCTCAGCTTATGTGCGGTGGCGGCGTAAGAAAATCCGCTACGCATTTTTCTAAAAATTTCTGGCTTACAGGCTTGGCAGGTGGCTGAGTAACCATATCGACACACCGAAAATACAGAGAACTATTGGACTCGTCTAAAATGTTAGCATCAATAATTCGCCATCCAAACATGATGATTACGAGAAATAAAGGTGAGGGCAGACGGACAGATGTCTAAAGTGTTGGGCTCGCCAATTCGCCTGCTAAGCGTGCCTATAACGATAAATCCTGAATTGTTGTAAGCGGTTTATGTCTAACACTGCACTATTAAAAGGCTAGTAATTAAATATAAAGTCCTCCTGGCTCTGGGCAGAAAGAGATAACGATGAGAAAACTATAGAAATACCCCATAATAATAATATTCATTTATTTCCTGAGCCGTGTGGTGGCGGCTCGTTAAAAGAATACTACCGCTCCATCTCATCCAATGGATCTCGTAAAAGGCGAGTGAGGGAATTAAACTGCACTGTGCACCCAACAGCGCATGATGGCGATGGGCTCACCACCTATCGCACCGAGTGCATTATAATGTTTTGGTGAAACGTGGATTGTGGCAATCATCTGTCTTTGCAGTGAGTCTCTGACTACCCCTTATGGGATAAAGTCGTGATCTTATGTATGTATGTATGTATTTCCTCATAAGTTACCAATATCAAATTTTGGTGATTGAAGCCTCCTTTTAGAGATAATCTAATGCTTGTGTTATAGCTAAAGTATAAGAATTACTTAAAATATTACTGCTAAGATGAAGAAAATAATTTTAAAAAATGGTTAAAATCTAGTCCGCAAGTAGCGCGGGCATGCACGAGTAATTGTGTGCGTGTGTGTGTGCATGGGCGATTGTGTGTGTGTTAGAGAGATAAAATACGCGTGTGCATAAATGCATTTATTTTTTTAAATACAGTGAAACTACTTATAGTTTCATCCAAAACCAAGATGTACATAACTAGCTAGTAAGTATAGTAGCTTTGTATTTATGAAGAGTAAGAATGCAGTTAGATCGAGATGAATCTAGGATGAAATTGATTTGATATCCCATATAAAGGGGTAGGCAGAAGCAATACATGCAGCATTTTTCGCCCCCGTGAGAAACAAGATGTGACTGGTGGCGAATGACAAAAAATTTTTACTCCTCATTGCGTTCTCACGAGCAGTATAGTGACAGCATTGCATATCATAGTACGAGTATTATTCTGCAAAAGGCTGTCCGTACAATACCGTAGTCGCCTCTTACAACTTAGGAAAGAGGTGCTATTCTACTCTGCCGGACACCTTTTTAATATAGCTGTTGGTAAATTAACCATTAATGACAATTTAAGCGTCTAAAGAAGTTATTGCTTTATTACTATTTGCAAAAGAACATTCACGCGTCAATAACAACTTAGTGGGTAATACTGATCGTTCCTACTTTAATCTAATGATGAATCCATATCTACCTCCATTTCTTCTATACCTTTCCAGTAGGCGATACAAATAATTGGTTTTCAGATTGATATACACAGTGATCATGCCGGCTTCTGACTCTGCATCTAATTCTTTCTTCCATGTTATTATAAATACTAACTTACGGCACTAAAATATATTTCACATAAAGTCATTACTTAACAACGCCTTTTTGTGGAACAAATAATTTGATATTTCTTTGGCTTTGATGGTACATGCTATTACAGGAGGACCAGTAGTCTTCTTGAAAACTTAAAAAATAAGCCTAATTTAAATTTTTAATGAGTATCTTAACAAATTACTTCGTTTTTATTCTATTATTGTAATTGATTTCCGCAAAGTAATTTCTGGATCTAATACTGCTGATTATAATGTCCTGAGGTCGTATGTTCATTAAATCTGACATTAAAAATATGATATAGACCTGCATATCTGCGCACTATGAGATATTCTCTCACACGACTTCACAAATAAGATAATCGGCACTCAAAATGTGTGTCCTGTGACTAGCTTTGTTAATTCTAATTGTGGCGAAGATAACGTTGCTCGTAAATGTAATTACTATGTAAATGAAACTATATTGCTTATTCCATTTTTAATACAGTTAGGTTTATCATCACGAATGATCACAAACATTTATACTATTGTTAATATGTGAACTTTAACAAAATAACAATAGAGAGCTGGTACTTTATTTTGATTCAAAATCATAGTCAGTGCCTCCATAGCTGTGGAATAAAGACACAATGTGGCTAGGTAGATATGCGTCTAATAATACAGTCGGGTGTGAGAATTATGGTCTTTTATTAGTCTGACTAATTAACGTAAAAGGTCACAGTGTGCTGCTGAATTTAATTAGTTATCTTTATTTAAGTTAATCGCTCTTGACCCTCTTATAGGACCGTAGCCTAAAAATCCCCTTGTGATTATAAATATCTTTGTCTATTCAACTTTTTAAGTAGCACAGCAATCTAAAGCATCATTCATTCATTCATCAATCACTGCTAAAGCATAAATAAAATAAGACAAAAAGTGATGTATTGATGTAAAAAAGTATTATTTGTATATCGTAACAACGTCTTTCCGTAACCATCAAAAGCTGCCACCTGCGTATAATATGTTAAATCTTGTTACAGAGATCTACAGTTTTTACTGGATATGATATTCATTTTTAAATGCAGTGTATCCTTTTAAAAAGCTTACTATAATAAGAAGCCTGCCCATAACAAGTGCAGTGTCACCCAAAATATTACGGAGTAGGCCCACATTGCACTCATTATACACCACATTGCAGACAACAGTGATTAAGTATCATACACCCAGTCATTAGTCGTCATTAGCTCTCAGTGTCCTTCAGACCTAAATGATGTTTGCACACTACTGCTTAACAGTAGAATAATTGGCTTCCCTAGACGGATTCCTGCATAGGAAAGAACTAGTGTCTCAAGGTGACGAGCGCAGTGTGGTGCCATACAGAAATGTTTTGGGTGTTTTGGGTGACTTTGTTAGACTTGTACTTATCATCAGGTGAACGTTTTGCTCGTCTCACCACTTTATCTAATTAAAAAAAAATTGATAGAGGCCTCTATGTCCAGCAATAGACATTTAACAGGCTAGTGAAGAAGAAGAAGATGAATGTACTTGTAGGTAACGTAACGGCATATAAATGTCCCACTACTGATTACAAACCTCCTCTTATTTCTGAATGCGAAACCCGTCCGAGTCCCCGAAATATTTTTATTCATAAGATGTTTTCCTTCACTGCTAATCACCGACACCGGGCGTATGTGTGACGTGATAAAATTGTTAACGCAATATTTAACAGATAATAATACTATCTAACTAAAGGCCTCTTACTTTAGAAACATTTTTAATAATATTGCTATTCGTTTTTAAAAACTTTATGGAGATATCTGTAACAACATTTTAATATTTAGGTTAAACTGCTTGTGCAATAATTATTACGAAATACGATTACGAAAATAATTATTACGAACTAAAAACCAAAATACTTTCGATAAGAAACAACGCTCTCTTTTAAGACAGTTTTTTCGTTTATGTCGCAGTGAGTTCTTATCCTGAATATTATATTGTAGATTAAGTAATCAAATTCGCTGCGAGATCGTTGTTCAAATCTCATAATTATTTAAAGCAATAGGTAATATTTTAAAAGTTGACAACTATTTCACAACTAGCTAAATTAAAACATAGCGTTACATATTAGGAAAAACAGGTCGGCAAAGATTCAATAAAAACTATTTTACTTATATATAGTACGCGAGTTAACACAGTTCGATCCACGGTGCCTCTAAATATGTTCTTATAATATTAAGTGCTTATTTACCACGTCCTCGACGGTGAAAGAAAACATCCTGAGATAAGCTGAATGTTTGGGTAATAAAAATATTTTGTGGACATATGAAGTCAGCCCGCCCGCACTGAAGCGGAATTGATGACTTTTCCCGGTTCCTAGGATATTAATAGGCTGCTGCTTTACTTTACTTCTCATGTGTTCTTTTAAAATTAGAGAAATAGCAAAAAGTAAAGATAAACAAAACAGTACTCTAATTTCTGAATAACATGCGTCAGGTGTCGGCATTAAGGTCAGAATTATATCCTACCAGCTTAAATGAGATCTAAATACGAGTACACTTGTTAATGACAAACTTGGATGAGAACAGTAATGTAAGTTTGTATAGTTTACTAATACTAAATTTAATTTTTAAGGACTTTTTATATTTTTGCGAACATTTCACAAATTTTTGACGTCATCCTTTATACTAGCCACTCAAAGCGATCATTAATCGGATAAGAATTACACACGATTAATGATTGCTTTAAGTCCTAGTGAATGTTAAATAGTTTTATATAATTGTAACTTGTTGAGACTTTACAGAATAAAACATTGTCTTGTAGAATGAGTCCCTTGACATTGTGCTACAGAGCACCGTGATCATTGTGAAAGGATACAGAGCCATGTGGTGGCGTCTGACATCCCATCTCATCTTAATGTTGTCGTTACAGTCGACGAAGAGAATCGCCAGATATATCTAATCGCCTCTGTCACGTAACGGAATAACCGTCTCGAATATATAAGACCTAAATAATACAGACCAGTGTTGGGAAAACACGTCTCTGGTGCATGACTTCTGATATTGCAGTCGCCAATTCGTTGGTCAATTGTGATGATTGCTGTTATAAGCAGACGTGGCACTTACTATCAGATGAATGATTGCTTGTCTCTTCACTTGCTTCATATGAAAAAAAATATGATTTTTTTACATACACATTCATTTTGGGATAAATATCCCAATAGCCTTCAAAAAAAAGGCTATTCCATTCACAAAGGCCGGTAATGCACCCGCTTGCGGATGTTCATAGGCGGCGGAGATAACTTAACATCAGGTGAGCCGCGACAGAGTCCTAGCGGGAACCTTCATTTATCGCAATAAATTTTTTTGCTTCTTAATGGGGTTTCGACGAATTCTGGCTTTAACAGCATTAACAACCTTTGTAGTTCTAACAGCACGCGGTTCCCGCTCCGATCTTTTCTGATCTTCGACAGAGGAAGTGTTTTTGTATAGTACGATATACGAACATAAGGCTGATATGAAGCTTTAGAAGTGTCTGGAATATGATCGACGGCTCCATACCCACTTTGTGCAAGGCGATCAATGCAATCCTATTTTCTTTAACACCCCATTCCATATTGTATTTTGATAATGAACGCTTAAAAATATGTGAAATGGCGCAAAATCGAAAGAAGTTTTAAAAATAATATACTTGTTCCAAATTCAAAATAATTAAAAAGTTGAAAAAAATAAAAGTTTTTATGTAACAGTATTTATGACCAGACTAGTTATATATTAAAAAATACAAGTTATAATTTAAAAGTATAAAATCATGACAGTAAGGCCGATACAAAAAAAGAAATAATACTAAAGTAGTAAAACCAAAGCGAGTCTGCGGTTTGTGAAAATTGTAATCAAGAGGTGATTTCGTTTTATTCGTTTTAGCCATCATAATAATGTCTCTTATTTATCTTTTATTTATCCTTCACTGCGTTTGTGTTTGCAACAGCTACCAAGATAAATCTAGGTGTTTTTAATATTTTATTGAGCCCTGAAAGATTATTAGAAACCATTATACAAAGTGTTGTGGCATAACAGCTGCAAAATTACTTAGCTGATTATTGCGTAATTGAGCTGAAAATTGAAGCTAAGTACTAACATTAAAGTCCTAGGAATGTATCGTGCTTTTATGTGGATCACACTTCAGTGCTTCGAAGACATTGACTAATGGCTGACATTTAAAAACCACAATGTCTTCTCAAGAATACATGAATAAAAGTACTGAACATGAATTTAAATCATTTAACGAAACTTTTAAATATTGCGCTTTTGCACTTGCTATAGCCTTAATCTATCCAAACAGAAAGAACTTTAGGCGTCGAGCTATAATTTTTTTCATAGTTATCTTTTTAAATCTCCCTATTCTTGTTTGGTTTACAATGTACCTTATTAAATGTATAAATAACAGAGACATGTCTAATCTTTCAAGGATGTTGGCGATTGCCATTTTGATTAGCCTTTTTTTCTTTAAATCTTTTTTTGTTAACTGGAAAACTGACCAATTTGCTGAGTTACTTAACAAAATGACGGAAGACCTACTAAAAGGAAATGATATGGAAGAAGACTACAAAGAAATTTATGCAAATTACATTAAATTGGGCAAACTGGGACAAACAACCTGGATTTTGATACCGATACTTTTAAGCACTCAGTTCCCATTACATGCAGGTGCCTGCATGATCTATGACAATATGAAGAGTGACACTGGGGCAAAATATATGGTTCACGAAATGGAATTAAAATCACTTGAAGATATACAGTACGATTCTCCGTACTTTGAAATGATATTCGCGTATAATTTGTCCCAAATCGCCATTCTTTCACCAAACTTCATCGGTTTTGACGGCTCATTTTGTATAGCAACAACTCACCTGCAACTGAAACTAAAATTGATGACGCATAAACTCCACAGAGCGTTCAGAGACGCTGGTAACAGAACCGAGCTCGAAGCAAAAGTGAAAGAAGCCATTAAAGATCACCAAGATGCACTGCAGTTTTATAACCACTTGCAAAACGTGTACGGCGGCTGGTTACTTGTCGCCTTCCTTACAACTTCCCTCATTATATCATTGAACTTGTACCAGATTTATCTCAGTCATAGAATCGATCCTAAGTATACAATTTTTGCTGTAAGCGGCGTCATACATATGTTTGCACCTTGTTACTTTGCTAGTAACTTGGTCAAGGTACGTATTTTATAGTCAACAACTATAAACAGATGTAATTCGATTATTTAAAAAATAGGAGTAACCAATCACCTTAATTATATTTGATATGTTTATCTAAGAAATGTAAATTGAATATTTGCTTTAACTGGCTTGGAATGTAAGGTACTTGATTTTCGCTACACGTACTGGGTTATCCGACTTTCCACTGTATATTTTTTTTATTTTAAATCCAGCGCAATGACAAGTTATTATAAATTTTGGATCACACATTCAGGCACACATATACTCGAACACATATACTACAATATGCAATACTCTTATGTGTGCCACTGATATTTTTTTAGTTTTATTATAAACCGTATAGTTGGTCATTTACCTTAAACTTAGTACAAATGACCTGGTACAGTACGGTTTCGCCACGTGTTTATCATTGAAGAAAAACATTATAAGGAAACCTTGATCTCTGAGAAATATAAATATTTCGACGACATCTGAAGTTTGCCAACCCGCATTGCAGCAACATAGCCTGAACGTCGTCAGAAAAGGAGAGGAGGCCTGTCCTTCTGTGGATATGTTGTGGATGTGTTATAGATTGTTGGTTTGTTTCTTTTGGTTGTTATGGTAACGTAAGCCTTACTATTTTATTTTAATACGAGTACAGTTGTTAAATAACATTTTCATTGCAGTGTGGCGAAGGCCTAAGTGATGAAATTTACAGCGTGCCTTGGGAAAAATGGGCGGACCCTGTCGTCACAAAACTTTTAATTTTTATGGTGGCCAAGTCTCAGCAACCACTTTTACTCTCTGGGAACGGGATAGTCTGCTACAATATGCAATTATTCGTGTCTGTACTGCAGTCTTCATATTCTTTCTTTACATTAATCTCGAACTGAAGCATTTTCTCTTATTTAGCGTCACTGTTTAACAGTTTTAGTTATTGTGAGATGATGACAATTGAAACGAACGTTGAAATGTCGTCACCTCACACAATCGCTTAAGCTTAAATTATCATAGTATAACCGATTTGTTTTTGTATAGCCTGTCGTCTCATGTTAACTTTACTAATCAGAATATACGTTTTTAGATTTATAAGATAAACATTATAAATTACAAAATATGTCAACATCTCTTGTATTCTACAAAGATGATTCAGGCTCATGTACTCTAAATATTGTCAAAGTACACGTTAATCGTTGTTTTTGTTAGATTTACATGGTTTAATTTAAAGAGAATCATTGTCTTAATTGATAATTGAAATATATTATAGCATAATATATAGTTTTCTGGTTATTCTTTTCTAAGTTTTATGTTTTTAATAACGAAATGGCTTTTTTAAGAGGACAAATGTAAATTTTCAGTAATAAAAAATCAAAACAAGAATAAATTAAATATTATAATAACACTATCAATACCATTCATCGAAGCATTAGTCGAAATTCGACCGTAATTGATAAAAATATTAAGTTTAAAGGTTATTGCAGTTTAAGTAATTATTTGTAGGCAACATTTTTAATACTCTATGCGACTGTTTAACCAGAGACTATTTTTTGTTTGACATTGTCATTATGAACCTAAATATTTAATATTTTTAATTTTATTCAATTTAATTTACTCGTAATTTCAAAACAAATTATAATATTAATTTTTGATTCCCCGCTTCTTCTCTGTACAAACTTTATCTATGCCAAATCTCCGCGTTGGCTTCAAAAGGGTTACAAGGTAGGTATTCTAATATATAGATTAGAAGATTAGATGACTGATCTGAAATGAGTTGATCAAATATTAATTGCTCATCAACATCCTTCAAAGCCCGTAAGATATCCATTTTATTATTACTTTATTGTGAGACACCTTACTCTAAGGGGTTACAACGAGCGGACTTAATGCCTTGTGGCATTCTCTACCAGTCAACCCTGGGAGAAGAAAAATTAATGTTGCCTGGTGCGAAACTAAACCAAATGACAGGCAATAATAAAATCATTAAATATATATTCACATACATACCCATACACATACAATAATATATACATACATACATAAAATATTTAATTATATATATATATATATATATATCGTCAGATATTGTTTTCCTCCAAACAATGTTGGCGAACCAGTCGTTTAAAAAAATGCTTATTCTGTGTTTTTTTCACATCATCAGGTTTACTTATCATTACTGGATGTAGCCGTGGTTTCGGTTAAGAAAATTTGTTATAATGAACACTATTGAACGTCTCGCATCTTATGGTATTTTTTACATCATTTTTTTCCTAGAAACCAAAACACAGTCATAGTGATTTTGTACATTCCTCCCCGACAAAGAATAATATATCGATGCATTGTCACCTACAATCTTATCTAAAGTAAAAAAGTTAAGTAACAACCTAAAATGTCCCACTGCTGAGTACAGGCCTCGTCTCATTTCCGTGACGGTTTTGGAGCTGGGAAGAATCCGCCACGCTGCCCCAATGCGGGACTTCAGATGTTGTCGAAATATTTTTTATTTCTCAGACATGCCGGTTTCCTTACGATGTTTTCCTTCATCATCGCCGAGCACGTGGTAAGCACTTAAAATTTCATTTAACAATTTTAGTGCTGCTGGCACCGGGAATCGAACCCAGGTCACTCGCGTACTATAAAATTTAAAGCGAGCGCATTGCCCCTGACCTACCACGGCTCTTATCTAGAGTATTATGTGTATTATTGTGTACTAGAGTATTATGTGAGACCGTGGTACTATCCGGGTCAGACCAATTTATTATATGCAATAGTCATTACTTTTTTTAGTCTTAACAACAACTACGTGGCAAAATCTATGTATGTATGCTTTCGTCGTGACATTTTGTAAACTTTAAATTTTTTGTGCTAAAAGCACAATCTAGGTATAAATCATTACCCTCGTAAAGTTTTTTATGTAAGAAAAAGTTTTTTTGCTTTTGCGAATACAAATCATGAACGTGTATAATTTCAATAAATTATTCATTACTCGATAGACATTTTGATGACGAACATTACATTATTAACTACTGAGAAATTGTTTATACGACTTTATGTACGTACAGAAGCTACGATAAAAGATATTTTAGGAATTTAGGAATTTCAAATAAATACAGTTTGCGAGTCTTGCGAATAGTGTGGCTTCGTTATGGTATATGGATATATATTTGGCTGACAAGGTTATTACAGTCAAATTTATTATTACATATATAGGAAGTTGCCACTGAACGCAATAAATAGAACACAACTGGTTTGCCCCGATGCACACGACGTAATGTAATGTGAGTTAGTTTAGTAGTTAGTTTCATCCCTACATGCAGGAACAACCGCGATAGGATACGGTTCAAGATATTGTTTGCACTGCGACACCACGCAGAAGGCAACTATTTCTTACCTATGATCCATGATTTTGTAAAAACAATCGTGAACTAAAACTTCTGGTAAGTTTTTTTTTATTGGATAAAGTGACGAGACGGGCAAAAACGTTCACCAGATGGTTAGTGTAACGTACAGTACATAACAGATGAAGTGTCACCCAGATAATTTCTGTGTGACACCACTGCGCCTATCATATCTGATATGCCCAATAATTACACTAACTCTCAGTGCACTACCTCTTCACGACAGCATAACTGGCCCTCAACGATTCCTGGGTTCCTCATAGGAGTCCTAACCACCAGTAAATATTAGTCTTCCTCAAAGGAATCCTACCACCAGTTAAATCTTAGTCTTCCTCATAGGAATCCTACCACTAGTTAAATCTTGGTCTTAAGCTTACAGGATTAGTACGAATCACAATGTTGGAAACACAGAACAGGAAAAACAAGTAAAAGTGGTACGTTCGTAAATTAATAAGAAAACCGATGTCTCCAAAATCACCCACTTGCAACTGTGTAACTTAAAATAACACAATAAAAAAAAACTTTCTTATTGGATGGAATTCTACTCCGAAATAAAGTATTAACTAAATTGTACATCAATCAAAAATACTTTCATTTTAAAGAATAAGAGCTTAATATGTTTTGTACGCAACAGATACTTATAAAATATTTTTGACGCCGTAGACAAAATTAATGTCTTACGAGTTCCGCTATTACACACTAGATGTCGTATCGCTTAAAAAAGTAAAGTGGGTAAACAAATAACATTATAATGTCACTGGTAATAAGGCTGATATTTGTTTAATTCTACTACATGAGAGCTGCATTCGATTAGTGATCAACATTTTAGTTTTGTTATTTAAATATATCGATACTCGTCGAACGATGAGAATTAATTTGAAAGTTGGACTGTTGCCATTGAACACACTTATTATTAATGATAGAATGAAACTTATGATAAAATTGTAAATCCACATATATAAATATATACATAAAGAGCCGAGTTAGAAAGATGATAAATGAATTGGTCCTAAAACTAAAACTTTATTTCAAAGCCAGTGCAATGGGTTCCTGATAACTAACGTATTTTACAATATGAAGTTATATGCCCAAATTTGGTCAGGCGGGGACTGAGATGAGGTGACAGATGTGCTGATGTCATAGTTGCCGGGCTTTGAGGAAGAAGTAGTCTCTTTTTTTAGTCGTAAGTAAGTAGTATCGGTCCGAAAGTAGTGAAATGCCAGTCATGCAGATGGTGCCAATAAAACTTTGTGTTGTGCCGCAATGTGCGATGATGGAATTTAACAGCAGGGATTAATGGTACCATGTTGGTAGAAAATGCAAATAGTCAACGTCTCTTCGCAAAGCCGAGAGTGGATCAATTATTCGGAAAGAACTCGGTCGTTGACGATTCGAGTCGCTCGTCGTTGGATTCGGTCAAATGCCATTGGGGTAACACCGCCCAGTGATGAAAACAGTATTTCATTTGAGGCCGAATTTTCACCTTGTAAAGTTGCAAGCGATGGGCCGGCGTGAAATATTGTCTCTCTACTGACCACGCCAAGCTTTTTGGAGGCCAATTTGGCCTTTCCTTCCAGGTGACTGCCGAACTGAACGTCGCTCGATATGTCAACGCAAAGTATTCCGATACTAGCTGAAGTAGGGGTACGGGTGGGATATGTTCCCGAAAAATACTAGCAAAGTCGGTGTATAAGACGTTACCAGTACTGCCATCCGCAAAGCAATTAATGTTACTAATTTATTACAAGTCATTGATATGCAGAAAAAACAGAGTTTGTAATAGCACGCAGATTTGTAATAGACGCGTAAATGAAACACCAGCGTTCACAGGTTTGGAGTCCGAGCATGCACCGTCGAGTAAGACCTTGATGCTCCGGAGCTAATTGCATACTTTCTCGGGAAGCCCGTAGCAAGGTAGCTTTGAGAGAAGCGCTTTATGCCAGACTCGATCGCAGGCCTTCACTATATCCAAACTAACTACCTCAGCAAACTAAATTAAACTAACGGCCTTCACCTTGCTCTCGACTGGTTTCGCCCGATAATCAGAAACTGCCATACATCACTTATATATTTGATGGTGCTTGTGTTTTCAGCCAAATAGCCTTTATAAAAGGGAGGACAAATCTATTACCTCTTAATTTATATAGTTTAATAAAAACAATTGTTTTGCCAATAGGTGTCCGGCAGACTAGAATAGCACTTGCCACCTTCCTACCGAGGTGTCGCAAGAGGCGACTAAGGTATTGGTACGGACAGCCTTTATTCGTGCAGAATACCATACTATACAATGCTGTCTCTATTTTTCTCGTGAGAACGCAATGGGGAGAAATAGTTTTTTGACTCGTACCAAAATGGCGGCGACGTGGTTTGCCACCCGTCACGTCTCGTTTCCTACGTGGGCGAAAAGTGGGCTTCGGATGTTATCTCTGGCTACCCCTTATATAGGAAAAATGTGTGACTGTTTGTATGTACGTGTGTATCACCAGTGGTTTATGGTGTATTATCTATAGGCCCTGCTAATGGATCACCACATTTTGTAACAGCTACAAAACCGTTGGTAGACTACAATGTTTTATTGCCACAAATATATTTTCATACGTTTCATACAATAATTCATACCTTAGAATCGAAAATTATGTACAGTATCTAAAAACTCAGTATTATCAGTAATATTCAGTAAAAATTCTCGTTTCTACACGATGAAAAATTCGTAATCTACATGATTTTCAAAATTAAAATCACGAGGTATAATGAATCATCATCATCATCATTTCAGCCTATCACTAGTCCACAGCTGAACATAGGCCTACCATAAAGATTGCCACAAAAATTTGTAACTTTCATTTAGGAGGGATTTTGCCATACTTTACACGCATGGCAGGCGGGTTGGCAACCGCAGTTTACTTATTGAGAAGATCCAGGAAGATGCTGTTGCCTCTCTCCTGGTTTTCATTTTACCTCTGTCGACTTTTACGATGCCCACGGGATGAGATGGGGTGGTAGATTCTCTTAATCCGCCACCACACGGTATAATGAATGTGTCTAGTAAATTGTACATAATTAAATCATAAACTTTGCGAGTGTACTATCATCATCATAACTTATTGTATACCGTTTCGAGTATATGAGTTACCATTCCAAAGATAGGGCTATTTGTAAAGAATATAAGCCTTGCATATATTTCTACATATCTTCATCAGATTCTGAATCTGGGACAAATAACTGATAATAAATGAAATGGCTGTGTACACTACTATACAGAACAACAATTATAATCAAGATAACCTAGTTTATTCAGTCAAAAGCTGAACAAAACATTATTTAATCTAGCGTTAACAGGCACTTGGACAAGTATTTAGTGCATAGATACATTATTATGTAGCTACAGAATGACTTTCCCCGCGAAAACTTTACGTTATAAAAAAAAATGGTGCACTAAGATTTCTTATCTCTCTTCTCCTTTATCGTATACAAATATCTGTCGTTACAATTGTACGACTGGAATTGAACCCGCGGTCCTTGCATTTGATGCCAGCCGCCTTACCATTGCGCCAACTCAGCAGGCACACATATACAAAATCTATGTTTGCCTTTAATTAAAACCACTGCACCGAATTCGATGGAGTAAACTTTAGATTGGTATAATAACTTGCCACTTTTCGCCCCTGCGGGAAACGAGACGTAACGGGTGGCGAGCCACATGATCAGTCTCACGTGCCCTGTATTTAAGCTAGCTTTTTGTACCTACATACCGAAACACTTACTGTGTTTGTACACTACTGCTTCACGGCAAAATAACTGTCCCTGCGGCGTTACCTACCTAGACGGATTCCTGCATAGAAATCCTACCACCAGTAAAATGACGTACTCGTCACGTCTTACTTAAATTTCATAAAAAAAAATATAATGCATATAAAACAATCTATTTTCGAAATATATAAGAGGAAGTCACCTATGTCATACCACTTTAGTTTGAACCAGATTTGAAAGAAAACTTTTAATGATATTGTAATGTGTTTTTATTTAGAAGCCTCTATGGTTAATCCACTACAACATGCCATTGTAAATTTTAAAGAGTTGAAGGTCTGTTCTTCTCAAACACTTTTTTTTAAAGTACGTAATGGTGCAATATTACGACCGGTTTGTTAAATCGTACCCAATGGATCCTAAATCGTAATTTGAAGATCAATATACAAAACAGTAGTATTTTTTAAGATTTAAAAAGATCCAGTTTTAGCTGAATAGTCCTCTAAAATAAATGGTTAATGGTGAATACACTATAGTTTCACTGTTAAAGTTATGCTGTAGATTATTTTTATCAGTAATTTGAAATACAAGATGCCCGCTGATGATGGCTCTGATATGACAGAAATATTTGAACCAAACATACAGTTCCATTTCTAACAGATGTTTGGTTGATTGCATTTCCATAATCTTCAGAAACACGGTAGGTCTTCCCTAGACAATGTTAGTTTTATTTGAAAAGTTATTTTGCTTTAACAGGTGGCTCTTTCAAATTGGTTTTGGAACAACTATCATCGAAAAGTAAAGTAAAGTAACAGCCTTTAAATGTCCCACTCATGAGCACAGGCGTCCTCCTATTTTGTAAGATGACTTCGGAGCTTAGATGAGTCCGTCACGCTGCTCCAATGCGCATTGGCGGACTTCACATGACCTCGAAATATTCCTATTCCTCAAACATGCCGGTTTGCTCACGATGTTTTCCTTCAGTGCTATGCAGGTGGTCAATCAGCACTTAAAAATGCGGAACAATTTAAGAGGTGCCGGCACCGGGAATGAATGGAACCACGACTCACAATGTCGAGATCATTCATTTAATCCCTGTTATTGTTGTTTTTAAAGGTCGCAATGCGTTTTGCAAGTCTTCGGGTTTCCAAGTGTAATTTTACCTTTTTTCCTTTTTTTCGTTCGATCGTTCATCTACAAAATTGATAAATACTCGTATTTAGGATCGTATATAACTTCGTATTAAATTATTTCAAGATAAGAAAATGAACTAAAGAAATTATGATAAATTCAACAAACCATACCAATACGATTTGTTAACTCGCTACCGTTACGATTTGGCGAACAACTGTCTCATGAAAAAATTATTTATTTATTTTTTATTAATTTAATGAAGTCGTCGTCGTTTGAGCCTATCGCAAGTCCACTGCTGAACATAGACCTCCCCCATAGATAGCCACAAAAGTTTGTAGCTCTCATATTGGAGGGATTTTGCTGTAGTTTGCCACGCTTGCCAGGCGGGTTGGCATGATGCATTAAATGAAGTAAATGAATAATATTAATACATCTACATAAATAAATATATACTTATTCACACACATTCACATATATGAATGTTGTATATATGTATATATACATACACATAATGGTGGCAAGCAACGGTTTGATAATTCCTATGAAATAGGTTTTTCCCCAGTTTTTAGAAAATGTTACTTAACGAGTTTCTTAAAGGAGTTCTTGTTTCGTACCTTTCCAATAGCTTCGGGCAAGGAGTTCTAGAGTTGTATTGCCTGAACAGTAAAAGAGTTGCTGATAAAGCAAGTGCGGTGTGATGGAACCTTTATCTTAAGATTAGCCGTATAGCCGTGTGGTGGCGGCTCGTTAAAAGAATACTACCACTCCATCTCATCCAATGGATCTCGTAAAAGGCGAGTAAGTAATTAAACTGCACTGTGCACCCAACAGCGTATGGTGGCGATGGGCTCACCACCTATCACACCAAGTGCATTATGTTGTTTTAGTGAAACGTGGATTGTGGCAGTGATCTGTTTTTGCAGTGCATGCCCAGTCTCTGACTACCCCTTATGGGATGCAGTCGTGATCTTACGTATGTAGATGAAGAACGAAGAACCCTATCATGAGATTACGAAAGAAACTAAAATTTATCCTGAATATAAGAAGGTGAAGATACATAATTTAAATATCGAAAAGAGAACAGATAAACTTCTAGATTAACGCCTCTGTTGGATAGTAAGCCATGTAAGACGAATACGATATTGAGAGATATGGTCATATTTACGAAGACTGAAAACAAATCTAATACAATTGTTAAGGAGGCGCTCTTGTTTGTTCAGAAGATTTTGATTCAGGTCTGGGTAATAAACATCAGCATAACAATAGAGGGTGTGCCTAGAGATTGCACAAGCATAAGCTTTGTCTTATATGGAAGAAAGTGTTTTAGGGATCTTAAGGTGGCAGAGATTTTGCGGCTGATTTCATTGACCTGTTTTACCCAGTTCATAGTATTGTCCAAATGTAGGCATAGGTTTTTAACAGAATCATAGAGCGGGATTAAAATACAATTGTGAATAATGGATGGTAAACTTAAAAAATAGATTTTTGCTAGCATTCTAGAGCTATCTACATTCATAGCTTGACATTTCGTAGGGTTGACTGAAATTCCGAAACGCGCTTTTAGGTTGTTATAAAATTTTGTTACTGCGTTAAGTAGGTCATCGATATCGGATTCTACATAAATAAGGTCGTCTGCAAACAGATCATACGAGCAATCGAAAGTGGAGGTGACAGGGATTATTAAAAAATTAATTAATTTTGTCACTTTTTATTATTTTAATATTGTCACTTTATAACCTATAAGGGCCCTTTCGATTCTAATTTGCAGACAAAAAGGGCTAGTAAAGTACACGTAATGTCTTGCAACAGTGAATATGTGTAAGCTTACCTTGAATGCATTAGAGATAGGTTGTCTTGTCAAAATATTACTTCAAACACCAGAAGAAATAAGGTTTTTATTTTATTTACACGATACAAATAAGAGAGCCGTGGCAAACTAGCAGTGTCTATTGTGTGATGGTAGCTAAACTGTGGCGTTACCATATTAAAAAAAGAAATAAATTCAGTGGAAATTAGACAAGTGGTACGATCTAACGGCTAGTCCAATTTACCATACCGTCCCCTACAACAAAATAGTATTAGTCTTTTCGGTCGAAAACGACCATGGTGACAACTTCCGTTTCACTGTTTTCCGTTTTACAAATATTTTACGGATTAAAATCCGTATCATTATTTTTTTTTGCATTATTTTTTTTAACTCCCGTTTCCTTTGTGAAGTTGGCAACTGCGCCGGTTAAAGTACCGCAAGTAAACGCGCATGCGCAAAGGCAATCGTCTTCACCTTCCTGTGCACAACAACAAAAGTAACATTTCAAATTATGAGTATCTTCACAATATCCACTACTGCATACTCCTCAATTTAAGAGGGTTGAGCCGGTAAAAGTCCGCCACGCTGCTCTAATATAGAGCTCTGCTGCGTTGGCGTACTTCACATGTGGTCGATATTTTTTTTTATTTCCGGGATTTGCATGTATCCTTAGGATGTTTTTCATTCAGTACCAAGTATTTGGTAAATTAGTACTTATAATTGCAATTTCATATAGTATCACAAACGGCAGGGTTCGGGGATCGAACTCTGGTCACTCGCATATATAACTTTAAAGTAAGCGGCCGGCCTCTGAGCTACCACGGTTCTCTACATCTTATGTACGAGTAATAAATAGCAGCGTGAAATGAATTTATGCTAAAATACCATGTCATCTAAGACGAATGAGTGATTTTTGAAAGCAATTCTTTTTATATCTGACGTAGTTAAACGATTGTGTGAAACTGCTCTGAATTAATAAAAAAGGTAACATAGAAAAAGATAAAAAAGGAGCACGCTATTCTTCGTCTAATTTACATAACGTTTCCTTAGGCCTGGAAGGAGCAATGGCTATGCGAATGCCTTCTTAGATACGGGTCACGGGTTAGATTTCCGCACCCTAACAGATATCACCGAAATAAATTTATTTTAAAAAAGCAACAAAACATACAATTCGTATGGTGGCGTTAATAAGAATCTACCAACCCATTTCATCCCGTGGGTGTAGAAAAGTCGACAGAGGAAAGATGAAAACCAGTAGATGGGCAGCAGCATCTTCCTCAAACATCTGATAAATAAACTGATGTTCCAGGAAATAAATTCGGTTGCCAACCCGTCTGTCAAGCGTTAGTGGCAATCTATGGGGGTGGCCTATGTACAGCAGTAGATTAGTTATAGACTGAAATTATGATGATGATGTTTATTTTATTTCCTGTGATTCCATTTCATTTTTATAGTATTTTTTTAGTGAACTTAGCTAATTGTGAATTTTACATATACAAAGAAAGAAATATAAATTTCGAACAGGCGACTGTCATCTGCGCTGAAATTGAAACAGAAATCTGCGAAAATTATAGTGCGGTAAAAGTGCCAACAAGAGCCAACAAAGTGACACGCGCTCGACGTCATCGTCTCGTACATACATACATACATTCATATATTCACACCTTTTTTTCATATAAGTGGTAGGCCAAATTCCACACATGTAGGCCACTTTTCGGCCCAGCGGGAAACAATACGTGACGGATAGCAAACCTCATCCCAGCATTTTCGGTACGAGTAAAAAAATATTTAACTCCCCATTGTGTTCCCACGAGCAGAATAGTGACAGAAAGCATATTATGGTCTTATTCTCCACGAATAAATGGTATCCGTACCTTACGACACCTCGGTAGGAAAGAGGTATGTGCTATTCTACTCTGCCGGACACCTATCGGCATCTTGTAACGTACGTAAAATGTATACGATCAGATCGGGTCAGACTTATTCGTAGGTCCTATAATTTATGCATTGCATAAACTTCACTTTCGACCAGGATGCGAAGACTCATAGCTCAGCAGGCAGGTATAGTGACTCTCTGAGCCGCGAGGTCTTCATTAAATATTTAAGTTTTTTTCTATAAGTTTGAAGCCACTTGTTTTCAAGTTAGAAATTAATTCCATAAAATTGGCGGAAATGTTTTGCTTCGCTGTAATTTATATCGTTTCGAAATTACTTTTGTGAAAGAAGTGGAATGTAGTTCACGGGAAATTTAGTTTATATATCATAGAACAAATTACAAATAATTAAAAAAAATAGATCTGAAAAATTGATTACTGCTTTAAATAAATTGTGAGAACATAAAGTGTTGAAATCTACTAGAAAAAAGAAAGCGATTTTTTTTTCATACATACACATATATATATATATATATATATATATATATATATATATACATATATAAAAGAAAGTTCGTGAATTAATTAGAACAGTAATTATATTGTGCACTGAGCGCATGACGTAATAGTCTACAAAGGACCAGTTGGGTAAGATAGCTCTCGCGCTCAGGCCGACGATAGCAAAAGTGTCTGCCGACCCTGGATTGCCTTCCCTCCCCGCTGCCGGCACGTGGAGGGGCTACCACTTCCAGCTCCCTTCACCTTCGCGCCGTATGCCGCCGCTGTGCGACCAATGACCGCCCGCCCCGAGCCGGCGAAAGGTTTTATATACAAGTGGAATTCGCACTGCCAAATTGCTATAAGTCAAAATATAGGGTAGTCGGGCGGTTCAGTCGTTCGTCGTGCACTCGCTAAGCGTGCACCGGCTGTCGTTGAATATTGTTAGTGGGTGCGTTTACGCGCGTGCTAGCACACTAATACGGATTAAACGCGTCCCGTTAACACGTGTTACAGAGCAAATGCGCGGTACCTCAGTGCCTTCATAACAATATACAGAGGCAACGAACTTTGTGTGACAACATGGGGTGCAGTGCGAGATACTGTTTACTGGCTCTGTCCTTGTGCCTAGTGACTGAACAAGCCTTAGGTGTTAGAGTAATGCCCAAACGGAAGAAAGGTAAACAATTTATTTACTTACTACTATCTACGCTATTATTAATATCTTAAAACATAATATCATTTTGCGCTACATGTTTGGTGTCATAAAGTAAATACATATTATTGTTCGTAATTAACCATTTAAAAAAATATAAAAAATATTCTTATTGGGATTAAATTTCTTCTTCTCCAGTTTTTTAAATAAAGCTGTACTCGTAATTTGTATATATATTTCTGCAATAAAATACAAATATTTTAATGCAAAAATGTATGCACGAATAACTAGATATTTATTAACTTACAAAATGTTTAGCTTATTATTTTGGCATGTACTCGTATGTACCACGAGTGCTTTAGTCGTTGTTTATGTAAGCGAATGACACGAGGACCTCAAATATATTATTTACAGTTTACCAGAAACCGCTAAGGACTGTGAAGCATATTTTTGTAACACTTTTCGGTCTGCTATCCGCATTTAGTTGCCATACCAACTGTCCAAACCTTTTATTAATAAATAGTATCACTAAATAATATATTCTGTTAGAATAACGGCTAGACATTCGGCGATAAGGCTTTACTAATGAAACGACCTGAACGTAAATAAACTTAGTTTAGACAGACTGACTGCAAACTTTTATTTTACTGGGATATTTGTGTCTATTTAATATAAACATGCTAAAACCTACGTTTATCGATAACGAAGAGACAATAGTGTCATAAAAATCAATCCGACCACCTAAGTTTGTTAAATTCTTTTTAAACTTTACCCCACACCAAATTTATCTCGTATTATAGGTGTGTTTAATAGACAATTTCCACGAGATCTGAAACAACAACCTGTATCATATTCAAATATTTATTAAGTGGAAGAGTCGAAACTGTAAATACAAAAACCAACCGAGCCGGTTTGGTATTATTTGCTTAATTTCTAATAACACTGTATATTATTTTATAAACACAGTTATGATATTTTGTTAGATTATCTTTATCATTAGAAGGAAAAGAGAAGGCTATATCACTATTCAAAAAGATTCTCATTGAAAATTGCGAGTTCCTTCCTTAATATAATATTCACACAAACAATGTTCCCTTGACAAACGGTCATCAAATGAAGGTTAAAACAATAATTTCTCATTAACAAGCTCGATTGTGACTTAAGTTTTTTTTCTATTATATAAAATATCAAAACTGTTTCCTCTGTTTGAATTTTTTCTGAGTTTTATTACAGTTATCTTTTATCGAGATTAAGAGTTTTTTACTGGTGGTAGGATTCTCATGCAGGAATCCGTCGGGGTAGGTTAGGTTCCCAGGGCCAGTTATTGTGCCGTGAAGCAGTAGTGTGCAAGCATTACTGTTTCGGTTTGAAGGGCACTGTGAGCTAGCGTAATCACTGGGCATTAGAGACTTAAGAACTGATGTCTCAGAGTGACGGGCGCAGTGTGGTGTCACACAGAAATATTCTGGGTGACACGAGGTGAACGTTTTGCTCGTTTCGTCACTTTAAACTATAAAAAAAATGCTTATATCCTGGGGTTGTCCATGTTCATTGTTGGACTTTTGATGGGCTATAAAATGATGAAATGAAATTACGCTTGACCACACCTATCGTATAGTAGCAACGACGTCTATTTTTCGACTGAAACATTTTATAAACTGATGTAATTATAGGGCATAAAAGACTTAAGAACTTATGTCACGGGTTAACCAGCGCAGTACAGTGCAACAGAGAATTTTGAAATTGTATTTTCTGGGTGACTGCATCTCTTATGGGCAGTATTCTTGTTGTTACATGAATGGGCCAGCTCGCCTGGGGAAGTACTATGAGAATATCGGACGTATATGTACTTATGATATACGTTTCGCCTAGTGAGTGAGGGAACCGGGGCTCCCCTCCCCTCCTCTTCTAGTCGACATGGTAGCAGCATGGTTCTGAAGAATCCCGTAAACTATTACAACGCCCACGAAGTAAAATGGAACAACAAAATCTCTCACAACGACATCATACGTATATAATATTTGAATTGTCACTCGATTATTTTAATGAAATAGTTTCTTAGTTAATTTCCCAAATTTTTAAATTGTAATTCAATATTTTTTTCTGTATAATTACAAAAAAGACTAATTTAATTTTACTAATTTAATCTAATTACCTAATTTATGAAATTGATATAACCGTGTTGTACAGCAAGAATATGTAAACCAATTTGAGTGCCACAATTAAATATACATTTTTATCATTATAATGTTTTATAATTATATTTGAGCCGCCATGTGATGGCGGCTTAAGAGAATTTCCACCCCATCACATCCCGTGGGTATCGTAAAAGTCGACAGAGGGAAAATTAAAATTATAAGATGGGCAGCAGCATCTTCCTGGAACATTTCAATAAATAATTTGCGATTGTCAACCCGTCTGTCCTGTGTGGCAACTAAGGCTAAATCCCCCAAATAAGAGCTTTTGTGGCAATCTATTGGGGAGGCCTATGTCCAGCAGTGGACTAGTGATTGGCTGAAGTAACGATGATAATGATGTTTTATAGAAAATTTAAGATAGGCACACAATAATTAAATACACATGAATATTCCTTAATTTGACAATATTTTATTTAGCCCATTAGTTTTACAAATGCGAAGAAAGTGGTATCAAAAGCTTAACGTGCTATACAAACGACGGTAACTGTACTTTCAGATTCATAACTGGTTACATGCCCGATTTCTTCTGTGGACACAAAAAAGCAGACCTCACACGAGTACGTTCATATTTATTATAATTATATTATGACGACCGCGTGACATAGTGGTCAGAGTAATTGTCTTCTACACTGCGGGTCCTGCGTTCGAATCCTAGCCGGAACCAACGTTTGTGGTTAACGCGTAAAGCAGAAATTGTTCGTTTTCGGGTCTGGTTATCTTATGATTGTCTTCGAGACCCGGACACTACATTCTAGTCTACTTCCAATCTTATGGCATGAGTGTTAATTCGGGCACAGGTAAGTAAGGACCTATGTATCTGAGTGAATGCTTCTGTGTACTTATGGCACATGTACACTTGTGTAACTATACCTCCTGCGCAGTTGATAGCTTGCGACAGTATTCGGAATTTATCGTCGTGGTCAGAAATCTGCCAGGAGAACATCATAATGATCACAGAGATATGTAATCATATATATGCACCCTTTACACAACAAAGTATGTTGACGGAAAGTCAAAATTAATATCAATTTTTCAAATTCCGAATAAGACCACGGTGATATCTTACAGTTAATACCTATAGAGCACAAAAGATACAACAATCTAATAAAAATGTCAAAATACAACATTAGCCAAGTTATCAATGCTGTAAGTGCTAGTGACACGAAAACCTATGGGTACGGCTGCGAAACAAAAAATTTAAAATTTAAATTTCTTAAAAAATTTAAATTTTTTCCTGATTGTTATGCAAACGTTTTAATTTCGTTAAAATAGTTGCGCAACATTTTGGATGTTTTCGAAAAATCTAAATAATTTTCATATTTGGTGCGAAGACGAAAGCCGTCTTTTCCTATTGCATAATATGTTTTAACAACATTACTTACATTTTTTTATTGAACATTATTTATAAGATAAAAAAAGATTATATAATTTATATCGCGTTATTATTTAAACGCAGTATGTCATTTTCTATTGTTCGTTATTTAGGATCTAAAAGGCTTATCTGTAGTTTTACAATTGTTTTCTTTTATTACGGCAAGGTCAAAAGAGGATTTTCAATGTTACTATGTTTAGTTGTTACGTCTGAGATCCCAAACTTTTGGACCGATTTTAACAATTGGTGAATTGTTGAACGATTTGTTGAAATTGTAAACGTCGCGAAGGCTTACACTGGGTAAATACTACACTATATTTAAACACAATACTTTGGAGTTTTTAACTCGTGAAACAATACTATCAAAAATTCGTATCACAAAAATTATTGTTTAGCAATAGTCACCATTGAGCGAAACAAATCTAAAAGCAATTATAATAAAAAATAAATCAAATAGACACTATCTTAGTGCTTTCCGCGACTAGTTCATTAGCTCATGTAAAAACCGCAAGGTTGTTAGTGTTGCAATGGCTCCCATTTCACAACCTCTGTGTTCTCGCACGCCCTGTATGAATCAAATATTTTACTTAGAGACTTTTTTCAAATCTAGACCACATCTATAAATATATACAATGAGCGTATCTATATTATCTATATCTGTTTTATCTACATATATATTATACATTCCTCCTTTTAGAGTAATGAATAGGTATTAAAACACATTAAGAGTTGAATATTTATGTTCATTTTAAAATCCTATTATATTTTACCAAAATGGATTTCAAGAGTAGAAATAGATTATAAATATGTAAATCTTTGAATCGTATCGAATTGTTTATTTGTAATATGCTGAAGAAAAACTACAAGTCAACTTGGAATTGTTGTGTAATATGCAATCGTAGTCCATGTATGTCGCCGGCTGCGCTTGCTAAATGTGCCATATCGATCAATAAAATATATATAGCGTTTATCTGGGCGCTAGTTCATTTGATCAGACTCACTGATCACACCCGAAGATTTATTGATAATAATTTATTTTTCTTATCTCTTATTTTTTTTAAATCAATTCAACATTAAGAACATTGAAAACTCCGCTATAATCGCTCATTCGATATCAAACTCTTAAGTGTTTTGCCGGATTCCTAGGATGAAAACTTGCTTAAGTTATTTCCCCACAACACTTATGCTGATAGTAGTTTGCATTACACCGCAAAAAGAAATATTCAATGAATAGCGAGAGTCGGACGACCAGTCCGAACGAGTGTTGCGTGCCAAAGCCGATTTTCCCGGCAGATTTTCTATGAAATTACCTGGACAGAATCGATTCGCTTACGGGCAAAAAGAGAATATTAAGTAGAGTTAATTTCTAAATGATTATCTACTTTATTGCCGATGTTGCAAATAGAGTATATATGTATTTTTTTTAATATTTTGAGGGTAATAAAACTGTTTCACACTTTACGAGTTCTTCTATTCTAGAAACATATATTTTTCTAAAATATACGTTACGTACGTAAAACACACTAAAACGATTAGGCGAATTAAACCTATGTTTATTGTTGTAAATAAAATTACAATGGTGTATCGTAAGGAATTTTAATGCCTACATTATAAATCCATCCTGCAAATTGTCTCATCAATGTCAGCCTTATATGTGAAAGTAAAATAAATTTAATACATTTTGCAAAGTAATAAATAAAAAATCAAAAATCTTAAAATCAGTACTGATATCTAAATAACATCTGGATGGATAAAAGATCTCGAGCTGTAATGCAATTTCTATTAAGAGAAACAGTCGCATTAATGAAATGATATCGATTTCTTGATTAATTATCGTCTACTTATAAGGAAATCATTCAAAAGTAAAGAAAAAAGTTGCTTGATCGAAATGTGCTTAAACTGGTTTCTACTTTGTAACCACTTATGAACACGTTAAATGTATATAGGTGTTTAAGTATTAAGGTTATAACCGTTAGACCTAAACACATTTAAGTATTTAAATTAAAGAAAAATTGTTTTAGTACAATATGACTTTTCTGTTTGAAGAAGTTAAAAATACATGTATAAACCATAAAAAATTGAACTTTGCTATTACTATTGTTTTTAAGTTAACATATTTCACTATCGGCATTGAAATAATGTCATAATCTGTAAACATTTAAAAGAACAAATACACTGTCAGATAGATACACTATCCACACATAAATAATCAGCCGGCTTAACTCTCCATATCTTATAGATGGCGTTGTTCAATAACGATATAATCGAAATACATATGTTCTGATTACCAAATGTAATTAAACACACAAGGACATTGATCAGCACAGCAATGTATTAATCTAGAATTCGAAACCAGGATTATAAATTAAAAACCAAATCATCTAAAATAAAACATTAAGTGTATGAGTTAGCTATTAGAAAGGATTGGACAAATCTGAACATCAACCCAACCAAACCGACGCACGAGAAGTGGTGACACCGGATGCAACTTACGTGTCTCGATGCAAATCTTGTTGTACGATATATATCTTACCTGTCACTTGAGACACTTTAATGTAATATAAATTTAATGTAATGAAAGGCTAACATTTAGATAACACTTATGATGATGATACAAAACATATGCATGCAGTTTTGATGTATTTAAACAAACTTATAATTTACTTGATTGGAAAAATTAAAAATGTACAAGTATTTGCACTTTATAAGCGATAAACTCTATCTGGTGGTAGGATTACTTTGCAGGAATCCGTCTAGGTAGGTACCACCCCAGGGGCAGTTATTCTGCCGGTTATTCGTTGATAGGGCACTGAGAGCAGAGTAGTATAATCACCGGGTATAACACACGAACTGATGTCTCACGGTGACGAGCGCAATGTGGTGCCACATCTTAATGTTCTGGGTGACACTGCATTTGTCATGGGCAGACGTTGCACTTACTATCAGGTGAGCGTTTTGCTCGTCTTGTCACTTTATCCAATAAAAAAATTACAAAAGTATTCCAAATGGAAAAAAATGTACAATGTGATACTGACGTAAATACAATAATTCCGTAAATGCAGTAATAAGCGACTGAGAGTATAAATAAATCAAGCACCTTCGTTTCGTAGACATCGTTTTATTCACGCCCGCCATCCATGTGAAGTAATTATGGTATTAACCACCATCACAATCCTTCTGAAACGACGAAATTAAAAGTGGAGAAAATTACATTTCACTTATTTTTACGCTCATAACATAGTGTATTAGGTAGTAGTTCATACCGTTTTTATTAAAATTTTAATATTTAATTACGAATGTCACCTTTAGCCAAATACTGACAGACTACTAAATCACAGAGTTTGCAATATTCATTGCAAGCATCTAATACTGCGAACGTCAATCCACCGCTAAGCGTTGTGATAGCAGCAAATACTTCCAACTTTTGAAACTATATGTCCACAAATGGATTGTTTTCAAGATAATGATGTTAACTTATAACGTTAATGGTGCTTGATCATCTATCATAAAGTGTGTGTATTTCTTTTCTAGGAACTAATTGAAACTAAAGCCGATCCTATCACTTGTTTGTAAAGTAAAAAATAGTAAAGAAAAGAATCGAACCCAGGTCACTCACGTACTATGAAATTTAAAGCAAGTGCCTAACCCATGAGCTACCACGACTTGATGGATTCACTGGAAATCGGTAATGGATAGCGGTGAATTGTGTATATATTTCAAAGACGTTTAGATTTCTAACTAATTATTAATATACCATGAACCAATGATGAACGTATTTAGCTGGAAAGTCGTGGCTCTTGATAACAAATCTCAGTTGAAGCTAGGACTTCTGAACTACTCAATTGTTTTTTTGTTTCTGTGCTTCTGTCGTTGTTTAAGATCCTTTCTTCGGTCTGAATACACATATACATACATTACATATAAATAAATACATTTATCTCTCAACGTTACATCATATACGGGAAGGTGAGGACGGTCAATGACAACTGCAACATTATTGTAATTGCATGGATGTATGAGATTTCAACTCATAGTAAGTAAAAATATGACATTTTAATAAGTGACGTTTTTGTTTTGTTATTTATTGTCCAATGGTAAATTTGTATGTCATAGCCTTGGTTAGTACCCACATCGATGAAACAGAAAACAGATTTATTACTTTCCATATCTTCGACCTCAAATTTAACACAACACCCACTTTTGTCCACGTTCGTTTACGCTAAATTATAACTACATATCTACTCGTAAAAGCAGTATTAATTTACGATTACCTAATCTTAGAATACGTTAAAGGACAAGCTGAAACAAAAGTTTTTTAAGTTATCAGTAATTATAATATACCAATGCTGATGAACTACAAATGCTTAATAATTGATAAAATCTCAAACATTGTAATAATCACAGAATAGTTATTAACCCTTAACTTTAGGTAAGTCCCTACTCGAATGTTAGTCTTTAACATATAAAAAGTATATAGGTTTATAAAGTAAAATATAATGTTTAAAAAGTAATAACATACAGCTATGAAAAAGTTGTCTTTAACGTTTCTTAATTAACTTTATTCCCAGTCAACAACTCGTTTACCTTAACCCTAGTTTAAGCACTGATTATTTGCGACTTTATCAATGGACGAAAATAAATGTGAAACAACATTTAGAATAGATTGTGTATTGAGACCAAGATCAACCCAAGCTGGTCCCGATTCAGCTTTTGTTTTAGACAAAATATTATGAACACCTGATATGACTAAAAATCTTGACATTCTTTACCTTATGGTTTACAAATTGTTTTTGTCTTTTACAATTTGCATATTTATTTATTAATGTTCTAGGCAATTTTTAGAGGAAGCTATTACAAATAGCCGATACTTATTTAATAAGTTTTAATAAAGAAACTCTTTGCACGAAGGATTCTAGCGACTGATCTGTCTTACCGAATGTGTCACATACAAATCCAATTCATATTATGAAACATAAATACATTAATATATAGGCAGTTGCAACGCCAATCCTACTATACATCGATCTTACTTAGTACACCGATGTAATTTAAATTACCACTTTAACAAACCATGCAATTTAAGAACAAGGGACACTTCATTTCTACGAGTATGTACACGTGTTTCGTGATTTCGTTATTCGTCGTTACTTAATATGAAAGTACAATTTCACTCTTCATTTAAGGTAAAATTCTAATCACACGCGCATTGGAAATTTAACCGAAAACCAATAAACTAACTCTCTAATCCATGTTGAAAACAAGCTTTTAATCTTTTAAACAGTACTCATTAATAGTCTGAACACGCATTCCTTGAAAACAAATGTTTATTTTAATTACATCGGTACGTCTTTTTTTTTTATTTGATAAAGTGACGAAACGAGCAAAACGTTCACCTGATGTGTAAGTGCAATGTCTGCCCGTAACAAATGCTGTTTCACCCAGAACATTTCTGTGTGACACCACACTGCACCCGTCACCCTGAGATATCAGTTCTTAAGTATCATATGCCCAGTGATTACGCTAGCTCTCGGTGCCCTTTCAAACCGAAACATAGTAATGTTTGCACACTCCTGCTTCGCGGCAGAATAACTGGCACTGGAACTACGGACGACCAAATAGGACCAAGACGGAGGACCTGCCAAGACGGATTCCTGCATAATTTATTCATATTTAAATTTGTTGGCCATTGTTTGGAAAGTTGCTCTTAGTATGCCACATGATTAAAAAAATCATCAATTTTAATTCAAACGTTTACAATGAGGCTGAACAGTGGTTCATCCAACTTCGTCAATTTTTTAATTTTCTGAATAGTTCGTATAACCAGCTGCATTTTACATAAAATTTATATAAAATGCAACGTATAATTCGACAAATGTTTCAATATTACATAATTTCATTCATTTACGGACAGTTTATATCATTCATTGCTATTAGGTTATCATTCCGATTTTGATGTATGGCAAGTCGATGTTGGAGCCAATTAGCACAGTTACTTAACGGCATTCAAACCAGTTTCATATTTAGTTTCTGATTTCGTATAAGACTATTCACTCATTACGCTTACGATTAGTCGAACACATGACCTTAACTAAACTTCTAAAGATGTAGGACTTTGAATTAGTTAAAATTCTTGACAGACCTCATGCTTTATTATCAATTATAGCTTTTCGGTTATATATTTGTAAACCTAATTGAATTTAAAGCTTTTCTGAATAATTGCGTATCGGAATCGCTACAATTACAAATCGGAGCAAGTCGCAATCGTAACGTCCGATCCCGTAGACCTCGAACTGAATTTGACCTTACAAAGGATAAGCTATACATAACTAAAACATGAACGTGGAAATATGAACGTATGATTGCATGTACAAGCGAATTCGCATTCAATAGAAACCGAAGTTAATGATTCTTTGTTCATTATCATTATGGCAATTAATCATAAAAAGTCGGGATATGACTAGCGGAAGGGTAAAGACTTGTTGTAAGCAATTAAAATACGCTTTCATAACAATTTTTAGCTAAATAAGAACAGTAACTTTGAAATTTAATATGCTTTAACGGATAAAGTATAGAGAATAAGCGGCAATAGCCTAATGATTTAGGGTACGGAATGTAACAAGAACCGCCATAGGATTGGGACTGTTATCCGACTATTATCGTAAACATTTCCTAATTCAAGCTTTAAAGCTTGATTGGAGTAGTTAACAGAAATACGAGTAATATTAATAGCATTAAGAGTATTCTTTTAGGAGAAAAAGGAGGACGCATGGACGGAGTGTAACGTGTTCCTATAGTACTCGAGGAATCCGAATTCGAATCCCGGTGCCAGCATCACTTAAATTGTATATTGAAATTTTGGGTGACAATTTACCACTTACTAGTGGTTCTACTGGATTTAGGACTTCTATAAGGTATTAGGCAGGAATCCATCTAGGTAGGTACCACCGCAAGATTCAGTTATTCTAAAATGAAACAGTTGTGTGCATTACATCACACATTACAGTTTTTCAGTCTAAATGGCACTGATATCTAGGGTAATTACTGAGCATATGAGACTTAAGAACTAAATCTCTAATTAAGATCTTTCGCACTTTCCTATGTGATGTTATCAACATTATGCATAAGATATGAATTGCACAAGCAGAGGATTTTAAAAGTTCAGGTCGCGGTCCACGGATGCGGGTCAGTACGAAGCCGATAGGCTCGAAGCCTCTAACCGCAAGACTATTGTTCGTTCATTCAGTTCTAGTTGTGAATAGCCGTCAATAAATGATGTTCGTTAGCGCCTATAACCTTACGAAACAAACCAATTTTCACATTTCTATAGTTCAGCAATGCAATCAAAACTATTTTATTTTTCTTTTTTGTCATTATTAGTCATTTCTATCCTCTATCTGCCAAGCAGTATTGTGCAAACATTAGTGTGTTTCAGTAGACTGATAGGTAGTTAGTTACTGGGATTATGAGGCTTAACAATTGATGTCTTAGAGTGACGAGCGCAGTGTGGTACTACACAGATATGTTCTGGATGACACAGCATTTATTATGGGCCAGTCAGGTGAACAAATTGCTCGTCTTGTCACTTTGTTCAATAATATAAAAACTACAACTAAGACAACATATTGCCTTCATAAAAATTAGACAATTACTTTTGTACTTCGATGAGTTGAGATTTAAAAAAACGGGTAAAAAAATTGTGTTACATGTATGTATTACACATGTAATACAATTTGACACTGTTTATTCAACATTACAATATTTGTTACGTATACGTACAATTCTCTTACGATACGCTACCTATCAATGGAATCACGATTTTTATATTACCAATAAGCTGTCCATTACGGAGCGGTCGAAATAGCATGAATTTGATATCAGCTAATAATTACATTCGACTTCAATAACATTACGTTATATCACATAAGCGCCCTCTATAAAATTATAATATTATTATAACGTTACGTGGTAATGACTACTTTCACTGGTCCGCATTCGATAAGACTTTACGAGTATTGGCATCTGCCCTAACGAGGCACTGAAGATGAGCTTAAAAGCAGAACGTAAAAGGTTTTTTATTGGTTTAATATAGAATTTAAACGTCATAAAAGTTTACCAGTTAAAACATTCAACATTTCAATATTATAAATTTCGTAATTATCAAACATCGGAGCTGATCCCCTCCTACTTATTACTATATATGAACATATAAGGTAGTACCTACTGTTATTAATTTTATACTAGTACGGTTTGTTCCATAAAGTCACTTAGTCAAGATATGTCTAAACATTAGAGAACATGAATAAGGATTATTTTTGTTTACTAACACAGCGTTATATATCATGAACAAACAGGACTAGCTTTTATAGCAAGTTTGTATAAGCGTCGTTTAAAAGTAACTTTTAAAAAAGAAAATGCTCAAGTGTACATCCGACGTCTTAACGCAGTGTTGTCGCCATCAGTGTTACCAGTTTACGTACGATGTATAATTTAAAACTTTCTCTAAAGAGACGACCGCTCCAACTGCGGCCGCCTCTACTGGTCAGATTTCCCTTTCCTATAAACATCGCCGATGCTTCATTGACTTTGATGTTATTCTAACCTGATATCATTTTAAATGTTCGCACGCCTACACTCACTAATACGTTGCTTTGTTTATTAAGTCCGTCCACGTCGTTCTAACGATAAAATTTTGACCGCAGTAACCATGTAATACTTCCATATGGTGTTTTCACTTTAACAAAACCAATAACAATTTTGATTCAGTAAACATTATCCATCTCTATATTTCATTATCTTCAATATCAAATAGAAGTACCAAGTAAGGAAAATTTACTATATACCGCCATCTGGGACGCGGACTTTTAATCAAAGTAACAGATGCCTTGCACCTTTAAGCACAGTTCACTATCAACGATTTGGATATTTACGGTCTGAGATACATAAGAATAATTATCCATCTGTCACAGGCCATAAGAAGTTCCTGGCATTTCCCTTAGTCGACTATTACAACACCCACGGGCATTATAAGATATAGTTTTTTTATAGAAGAAAGTGACGCTAACGCTAAACGTTAATCTGATGGTAAGTGCAACGTCTGCCCAAAACAAATGCTGTGTCACCCAAAACATTTCTGTGTGCACCACACTGCGTCCTTTAACCTGAGGCATAAGTTGTCAAATTTCAAATGCCCAATTATTACACGAGTTATCACTGTCCTTCAGACTTGAACACCGTATTGTTTTCACACTACTATTATTAATAGCAGGACAGCTGGCCCTACGATGGTACCTACCTAGATCGATTCCTGCATAGGAATCCAACCACCAGTAAACGACAGATTGTGTTCTGTCGTTTACTAGTGTTAGTTTTTTTTTGATTTACGCTACCACCACATAGCAAAGTTTTTACTTATTTGGACTTAGATATTAAATTTTACGTCCCACGAAAATTACATGACGACTAAAATATCCATGAGTCATTGATAACAGTATTTGTTAAGTAAAAAGCACGGAGCAGAAAGTTCCGCAAATAAAAATGAGCGCCGTATTTCACATCAGAGCAGACTCATCAGATTCGAAGAAATGGCATGTTTTAATGTAAGCTGCATCAACTTGGCAAAATAATATTACGAAAAATATTAAGAAAAAATAAGAATTGTATAACACTAGTGTCCATGAAAGTAAATATTATACCTATTATTAAAATAATATTTTTTAAGTAAATATTATACCTATTATTAAAATAATATAATAACTTAAAAATTAAGTAAGTTATTAGAAACTTTTTAGTTTTGGATCTTGATTACATTCTTGGTCTCATTGTATTGTACTTGATATTATTGTATTGGATAAATGTAAGTGATAGTTAGAATACATCAATACAAACATTGCTGAGAATATTTTACAGTGAGTAAAACAATTGATGTAAATAAAATATCCATACATACCCATGTATTATCATGGAATAATCCATGTTATTAGTTTAAGAGTTTTTAAATGTCAGTAATATTCTACTTATTTAAAAAGCCATTGAGTTGCCTAATAAATAAATTAATTAATTCTTCAATATAATCATCAATATTTTATGTTACATGTTGGTTGTCACTTTAAAACTTAAGATTCGAATCCCAAACGGAACCAACATTAGTGGAAAAACACAACAAGTTATCAACTTTTAAATTAATTTCCGAACCTAGTTTTTTATCCAATCTGTCTTGCTGATCGTTGAAATAACTGATTTTGATATGATCACGATGTCATCTTAAAAACAACAATAATAATCACTTGTTGTAATGAATTTTTTAGAAAGCGTGAAACGTGCCCATTCTGCAAATAATATAAGCGGTTTTTTAATACTCGTAATTCGTCATTAGATAACGCTTCTTTTTCTTGAGAGAATCTACGCATCCGTTCAGGGCCTAGGTCAAGTATATGAAGTTGACCGTGGCATCAAATTTGTATGGTTCTCGCTTTTACTGTCGTCCATTTGAAATTGACAGCTTAATTACTTTATCGAACTTAATAATAGGCTTTAGATGTTAACCTGAATCTGAAGTAGAGTCGTCATTTAGCGATGTTTCTTTTACTTTATTTCGTGATTTAAAAACGGCAACAAAAACTGTTTTAATCATTTCAGCTATTTCTAGAAAGTGATACGCTATACAATTGCTGCACACAAATATAAGGCACTAGAAAGTAACATTCCCATAATATAATAAAAGACTATAACTTAGTTTTCGGTATTTACCATTCCAACTGAACTTTTAACTTAACCTAAAATTTAATAAAGCACATACTGATTACACTGAAACTTATCTATTCCTTCAATTTCTTACTTCTGAATTTAGACATGTCAAACATGAAATTTATAGACAAGTTCTATTAGTGTCTTGAATTTTTTTTTCATATTTTGTAAAATATGATGTTCCTCTATTAGAGTTTCTCCTGTACCGTGGCTGTGTTTTACAGACAGACTTTCAGAAGCAGAACACAACCAGCAACCGATATTTTTTGTTTTTGCACAAATGTTCCAACCAACTCTGACCGCTAGGCTACGCGGTCGTTGTTTGTATGAGTATATTTTTCTATTTGTGTGTGCGTTAAACAGTCTGATGATAAAAGCCAAGTCTCGGAACAAATTGTGTCGAGGCAAAAGAAATAAGTATTTTACTTATCATTGCCTTTGAGCTATAATGTGCCACATATGCTGTATACTTTATTGCACTTTCGCTGGTATATGCATTTTTACTTACTTTTTTGACATTAATTTAAATGTTAAAATTTCTCACCACTGCCATTTGTCATTATCAATAACATTCATGGATATAAGAACGGGATTTCTCATTACTTTGTGACCACTAAATCTATTTTTTTTTAATTAATTAAAATATATATAATATAATTAAAATATCCACCATGTGATGGCAGCTTAAGAGAATCTACCACCCCGTTTCATCCCGTGGGTGTCGTAAAAGTCGACAGAGGGAAAATTAAAACCAGGAGATGGGCAGCAGCATCTTCCTGCAACATCTCAATAAATAAACTGCGGTTGCCAAACCGCCTGTCAAGCGTGGCAACTATGACAAAATCCCCTAAAATGAGAGCTACAAGCTTCTGTGGCTATCTTTTAAGCCTCCCTGGCTTATGTTCAGCAGTGGACTAGTGATAGGCTGAAATGATGATGAATGATGAATTAAAATATTATTATGAAAATGTTTCACCAAAATATAATGCTGTTAAATTCTTATTTAACATACATAAACTTTAATTAATCTAGCAAATATATATTAGTGAATTAGCCACAAAACAAATTCCGTTTCTCATCCTAGTCGGCCCCTCGTTGTTAAGGGGCCGTGAACCGTGTAGGATCATGACCGTACGTCGGGGTCGATAGTCTCTCTCCGTTTATCTTGATGTTTATGTATTTACTTTACGTAATCGATACCTTGATATCCCCTCGCGCTATTTGTATATTTAAAGGTATTATTTCAAAACATAGAAAAATGCATACGTTATTTTACTTATATCTAATGTAACCTCATTTCATTCCATGTTCCATTTATACAAAAAAAAATACATATGTGAAATATACTTTTTAATATCGTGAATGGATTTCACAAACATAAACTGCACATCTACAAACACCTAGACCTAGAACAATCATCTAGGCCTCACAAATATTTGTTCCGTACAGGATTGAACCTATGACCATCGCTTAGACACTTCGTTAAACGAGCCTTTTGCATTTATTTCTGTTTTATATTGTTCATTATTAAGATTTCTCGATGTGTAGTTTTATTATGCATATTTTTTATGATTCTATTAATAGACACAACTCTAATTTATATTGCTTATTGATATCTATTCATGACACTGTAAATTTGCATACTCAATTAAATATGTTTTTGAATACGAAAGTTGTTTTTTGATAAACCGTTACATTTACGAACGATGGTGAGTGTGTGACATTTAAATGCTTTTTAAAATATTTTGTAATGATCAGTTGAGAAATTATTTACAACAAGCCTCGCCTTCAGTTTTGTTCGGGTGAAGAATTTACAGTTAAGTATCATGTCATCAAACTCTGTTTCGAGCTGCTTCGTTGATTTTTGATTAAATAATTATTGATATCCACGTTCAGCGGATAGTAATAATGATGGCTCTGCAGGCGGTTCAAAGTGTATGCATGAGATATTGCTATTCTACACGAAGCGACACCCAATATCATACGGTGATAATACGATGGCTGAGAAAGGTGTGTCAAACATGGAGAACACGAGAACTTTACTTGGAGAATACGAGAACTGGCTTGTTGTTATATATATATATATATATATATATATATATATATATATATATATATATATATATATATATACCTTTATTTGGCACTTAACTGCGTGGGACACTTTACAGTGTACGTGGACTCGTTACTGGTAGTTGGATTCCTATGCAGGAATCCGTCTAGGTAGGTACCACCCCAGGGCCAGTTATTCTGTCGTGAAGCAGTAGTGTGCAAACATAACTGTGTTTCGGTTTGAAGGGCACTGAGAGCTAGCGTAATCACTGGGCATAGGAGACTGAAGAACTCGTGTCTCAGGGTGACGGGCGCGGTGTGGCATCACACAGAAATGTTCTGGGTGACACAGCATTTGCTATGGGCAGACGTTGCACTTACCACCAGGTGAACGTTTTCCTCGATTCATCACTTTATGAAATACAAAAAAAAAATATCCGCGCCCGATATAATATTCGCGCGATAACATCGAAGGTAAGCTAGAACACAGTGTCAGAAACACGGAGACAATCCTAACACAACCAGACCCGAAAACCAATAACTTGTGTTTTAGCACAAATGCTAGCTTCGTCTTGAATTCGAACATCGAACCCGCGGCGTAATAGACCACTACGCCCCGTGGCCAAAAACCACCTTTAATTATGGTTCTGATTTAACACGGGATAACGCACTTGGGGATGCTCGAACATGCGTAATTTAATAAATGCGGCGGTGTTCACTTACCATCACGTGAGCCACCCGCTCGTTTGCCCCCTATTCTTTAAAAAAATGACTTTACGAACGTCATTATTCCGGGTCCACGGCTATATGTACATCACTCGTAGGTTTGAATGAGTCATAATATGTCTTTCCGATTAATTCAATTAATTCATTTTAAATAACTTCTTCACACACATCTAAAATATACTATTACAATCCCATTATCCTACTACTTCGTTTGCAAAAAATTAAAAAGTTATAATCTAATCTAATCTATAATCTAATTCAATCCCAAATAATAATAAAAAAACTTGTATTTGTGTGTGTTTCCTTGACAGGGTAAGATCTCCGGGGACGCCCAACTATAATTGTTTATTATAATTGTATGAGCTCGGCTTTGAAGGAAAGCATCGTGTATGTCCGAGAAATAACCAATATTTCGGCAACATGTAAAGTCCACCAATCCGCGTTACAATAGCGTGAACTCTTTCCTGCTCCGAAACCCCTAATAAAAATGAGAGGAAGCCTGTGAACAGCATTGGGATAATTGTAACATGGGAGTAGTCAACAATCGCCTTTAAAGAAATCTAATTAAAATGTATAAACAGCGAGCTCGAATTATATTTAACGTTGATTCAAGAACAGGTGAGTCGACGGTAACTTTTACTTTTACCAAACTAGTGCAGAACTGTGCATTAACTAGTGGCGCAACGGGTTTCCTCGCGCTTACTGGAGCACCGGTGACAAGGTTGAGAAATATCGTGCAACTAGTTTCACGCACTTGTATTACGATATTGTCTAAGGGTTCTCGAACTGTGAACGTAATTTTTAAGTCGTGCTAATGGCGTGTTCACATTTGAGCTAATTTCGCAAGATCAGATCCATATATGTAAACAATTAATACAGTTGCAATTACTGCAGTATTAATTTGATACGAGTATTTCATATATTAAATGTTATAGTAGGTGGACAAATTTAATGGACGTTTTAAAGATGCTGTGGTTATACGTTTATAATGCATTGACGTACATGTTTTACAGCCAGTATGTTAGTGCAGTTTCGACACAACTGACTATCCGATTTCAGTCCGCGTCGAGGCATTCTAACCGCAGAACTTTAATTACGTTTTACCGAAACTACAGAAACGCACGACAAAAGATTTTATAATTTCCGGGCCATTAAAGCGCACCTCATTGTGGACAAGGCCATGAAACGTGAATGGACCGACAGTGTTCACGACAATTGCATTCCTTATAACGACTGCGTCAGCAAAATAAGGCTTGATAAATTTAGTGCCTCCGGCGATCGCAATAGAGATCAGTTTATAATAAAAACCAGTTTGACTATTTTAAAAGCGGATCTAATTGACTTAGAACCACTGGCGTAAGAGACGGATATCGACTACGCCCTTGTCATAAAATTGACACTATATTAAAATTGAATTTTAAATTGTCATCGAGTTCTATCTGCATGATATTTTATCATGACAAATTATGCACCATGTTAAAACATACGCTATGCTAATATATTTAAAAAAAAATATCACAACAAATACAAACAGATTATAAAAATAATATAAATTTAAGCAACAACATACGAGTACAACATAAAAGGAAATGTAAGCAGAACACAATTTTTAAGTAAATGAGGGCGTACTATTTTAAGCTTTTTTGTTATCCCTGTTTAAACACACCACAATGAAGATGTATAGTCTGCACCACTTTCTCACGCTTAAACCCTAAACAATTACATAGTAAGCACAAATGAAAAAAATCACACATTAAGAGTTGCTGTTATTTTGTTCCTATTGTTGAAACAAGGATAAGTATTGAATGGCTGGAGAACCGGATGTGGTTTGATCATAATGCTTTATATTTAAACGAAGCATTCTTGAGGCCAATTAGGAGTCAATTAAAATTGATCACGGATTTATTAGCTACAACTCCATTTGCTTATTGCTGGAACTGTACAAAATATTAATTTGTTACGTACATTTATTTTGCGGACTCTATAACTACCAGTCTATAACCACTACACTCTCACCTCATCTGGTCGTAATGTCGTTACTTTAGGTCATTATGTCGAGGTTATTTTATGTGATACACATGCGTATTAACACTTGGTACATGTGCAAAGCAAAAATTTATAATAATTTTCGAACTTTATGAAACCGACTTTGAGGTTGAAATTTTAAATAAAAAGAGAAACATGTCATTGGCGACTACAACAATAACGCCATAAATAAAAAGAAGAATCATTCTAGTACCAAAAAACTTATATAGAAATTTCCCTGTTGTGTTTTGCTAGTCTAGTTTGGTATTAGACATAGTACTAAACTTGAAGGATTACAGGTATATTCCAATGAATGTCAATACCCATATTTTCCACTGGTATATTCTTAAATATTTACATATATAATTCAGTAGTCTTCTATGACGAGGGACGACGAATATTTTCGCCGATACGTTCGATTTACCCTACATGTAGGGTAAATCGAATCATAAAATATTGTCAAAATATGTATTTGAAAAAAACAACAAATAAAAATATTCTTATTACTCTAAGATGTGGGGATCTTAATCGCGTGACAACTTAAGGCTCTCAACTTAAGTAAGTAATAATGATACTTAGTAATAATGACTAACAAATACTGCAAAAAAAATCATAATAAAAAATATATTTTCAGTAGCATTCGAAATAATATCAGTATAATAAAAAATTGTCTTACAAGATAAGTATCGTGTCGGTTTTTTTTTATAAAATAAAAAAAACAGCGGTAATGTTTTAAAATTCATGCAATTGCATTTGAGTTTTCCACAATCTATTAGTGATTAACTAATTGATTACTAAAAATGTTTCGTAATAAAACAAAGAAAAAAAAGTTAAATACAAAAAAAAATATTTTGAATTAATGATATCAGTCCAATTTTATTTAATGTTTCAAAATTAAGTCGTGAACTATTTGTAATTCCATGACCATACGTAGGACAATGTAATAATAACATTGCATAGACGATTTTTTAATTACATTTTATTTATAGTCTTATTTATTATCAAAGGATTTAAACAAAACATTGAAAAATTATCGGATAATAAATAAAATCTATGTGACATACAGCTGGTATACCGCATCCTTGTCTGGAGGGTGTTGTGGTGCGCTAACTCTTTCTCGCTTTTATATAACTTTAACAATTAGCAACCCATATTTGCGGGCTCTTTTATGTGGTATTTATATGGTATACGGTTGCCCATATAAAAGTGACCGTATCGTGGTGCCCGTATCAAGTGAACCCAAACTCTTGATAAAAATATTTTTAGTTATAATAAAGATGGACGTAGTTATCACGCGGGATCTTAGACTATATATTACAAAAAGCAGACAATCGTTTTCAATCAAAGTTTTATAATCAATCAAGTATTTGAAATAAAGTATTAGAAATCTTTTTTCTCTACATTTGCATATTACAAAACACACTTTACCATTCCATTCCTCGCTGACATTCATTCATGTGACATTAAGTTGACAGATGAATTGCTAGATTACCAAAAAAAGTGTGGCGCTGTGAGATGACTTGAACATGTCAAATTCACAATGCGACTAACAGTACTTTCTAGGCAACGTCAAACAAATACGTATCATTTTATTGCCTCCATGTACATTACTTTTAAAGGCTGTTATAAAACTCTGGCATCCGCACGCGACTACCGTTGTACATTTTAAAAACTGCTTTGATGAATATTTAATTATACGCAAAAGGTTTATTACATTTATGAATAACAAGTTTGAAATTTTTTATTTATTAATAAAGAACTTTGCTTTGTTCGGGACTTTTGGCGCCAACTCGAAAATTGAGAAAATTGTACTTTTCGTATTGTCTCAATCAGTCCAGCAAATCTTCATCTCCACCATCATTCATCAGTCCAACAAATCTTCAGTAAAAGTCAACTATCATTTTACTATCGATCGAAATGAAGTCTTTGTTATAATTAAATTATTACTCGACATTGCAAAAATGGCTCGATTTAGTAGCTAATAGCCATGATCAAAAAAAGAAGAAGAGGGAGCTTTGTTCGATGTTAATAATTTAAGTTGACAAATGCACACAATGTTGGCATTATTAGTTTTCTTTTTTTAATTGTATTGTGACGAAACGAGCAAAACGTTCCCCTTATGGTAAGAGAAACGTCCGCCCACAACAAATGCTGTGTCACCCAGAATATTTCTGTGTGACACTACACTGCGCCCGTCACCCTGAGACATCAGTTCTTAAGTCTCAAATCCCCAGTGATTACGCTAGCTCACAGTACCCTTTAAACTTCTGCAGAATAACTGGCCCTGGGGTGAGACGGATGGGAGGAAACGGATTCCTGCATAGGAATCCTACCACCAGGAAAAAGTAGTAGTAGTAGTATTTCATGTGTGATGTTTGATATCTGTGACATTTTATGTTTAGTTCATCTTTATCAGTATTTTAATAGTCCACTGCTGGACATATACCTCTCCCTATAGGACAACTACAACTACCTTGCTGTAATCACCGGAAATGTTAATCGCAGTACAGCATCTTACCCACTGCTGCCTTCACATTTTACATATTTTAGCATTTCTCGAGATGCTTATACCGCCACCGTTTAAGAAGAAGAAGATGAAGCCATAAGATTTCCATAGCATTTTATTTAATCGGCTTTTAGGTTACACGATGAAAAGAAATGGCTTTGTTACTTTGTATGTTATTTAAAAAAAAAAAATTTTGTTGCAATGTTCTCGCAGAATGACGACCTCTAATCCTTCTTGTATATGTACGAGTGTATTAGAGTAAGTACTATAGTAGAGTAAGTGACTAAGGGATCAGTGTCCGTTTTGATCAAAAATATATTTATAGTTATAGGCCAACAGTCACGAGAATTAAATGACAAATTGTCATCATGCATAATCAGTAAGCAATTTACATTGAAATTCATACGTCTAAAAACCCGTTCTTATTTATTAAGATAGTAAGTTGTTAACTTACTAGAAAAGGTTACCGCTCGTGACTGTGCCTAAGATTATCATCATGAAGAAATAATTCCATTAGTACGTATGTATATCAAACAGTATAAATACCGGCAAACCCGAAGGCAATTGATAAGATTGTTAAATTATCCGACAATCATCCTACATAAGTGTCCTACCCACCACGGAACATGTCATAAGCTTGACATATACCATTTAGGGGCAACTTTTTGTACGTCTTATATGAAGACTAAATCTTACATGACTGCTTTCGCGAAGCATTATGGTGAACCGACTCGAAATACTACAAAAAAAAGGTGGAAGCATTAATTTCTCCTGCCGAGAAATTAGCTACTTGTTAACTACAACTGTTTTTGCAGCATTAAAACTTGATATTCGTCTAATAAAATTATCTAAGAGCTAGGTTTACGTAATGATTTCATATACTTACGAGAATAACATTTAATGTTTAACTGATTTTACGGATTTTATCGTTTGCTAGGTTTGTATTAAAACCAGCTGATGCCCGTGACTTTGTCCGCGTGGATAAATGTTTTTTTTAAATATCCCGTGAGAACTATTTAATTTTCCGGGATAAAAAGTATCCTGTGTCCGTCTCCAGGATGCATCTTTGTTCCAAATTTCTTCAAGGTCCGTTTAACAGTTGAACCGTGAAAAGGTAATAAGCAGACAAAGGGATAAATGCGAAAGTAACTCTTACTTTCGCATTTATAATATTAACATGAAGGTATGGATATATTTTTTTTCTTAGGTTTTCTTTTAATGGTGTTTGGCCAGTTATTTTGCCGTGAAGCAGTAGTGGAGTGCAGTATTCCATGGTGTGCTTTCCGGAAATATAGAAATTAAAATGTTGTTCATTGCATCATTTATTGCTCATTGTATGTGTGGACTTTAGAATCCATATGAATCCTATCATCTTGCTATCTACAATGTGTATATCATAACACTTCATTATTTCTGATAGGACAAACAGACGAATACATATTTTTAGCTCAAAATAACCACACAGTCATGCTACATATCATAACACGTAGCATAAGAAATGTAGTGTGTTGACTAAAAAAAATGCTTCCGAGAGAAAATCAATAGGTTACATAAAATTTCACAGCAAACCAATGTGTTATGTAAATTGATTGTTAATGTCACAATGGTGATACAAAATCGTGTGAAGTTTGCTCTACCGAGCGTAACACTTGTAAGTTCTCATAATGCGGTTCCGTGATATAATCAGATGTATTATTCGCACTATTGAATACCTACCCCATCTTTGATTGCTGCCGCTACGCAAGAATAAACCACTAAGCAGCCACTGTCTACCGATGAGCCTATGCAAATGTCATATGCAGATTTAAAATGTATTGATCTATTTACAAGAACTTTATAAATTTCGTTCCTATTTCATTTATGAAAGTAGTACTAGTCCTTAAGGCTGAAAATCCTCTGCCCCGTTTCTAATCGTGGGTGCCATTAAGAGAACTGAGAGAACCTAAACCAGTGGATGTGTTGCAGAATCCTTTTGCATAAACTATTATATAACGAAGCCGATCCGCCTGCCAAGCATGGAAACCACTATCATGTGTTTATCTATGAGGGACGTACGACGTTACAATAGTGTAAAATGATATTGATAATAATACAAGAAAGCTTTACATTTAATATCAAAGGACCTCAACGACTGAACTTCACTCGAAATCTATCGAGTTTGCTCATTTTAATTTCCATAACACACTACAAATTATGAAAATTTCATCAAAATTGTTAAAAACCTTTAAAAGAAATCAAGTAGCTCGTTTAGTAGTATTTTGGCGTCTTATTCCATCCCGTGACGCTACCTGCTATCATGTTAACAATGTAATCTGTAGTTGAGTATCTAATATCAAATCATAAATATTTCAGCCTACTAACATAACCGTGCTAACGGTTTAGCGAAGTGTCATCTGTGGTTGAGTAGCAAATTACAATTTAAATATGTAAGGTATAAATTTTGGATACTTGTGTGGAAACAAAACTTGAAAAGTTAAACATTATCTAAATGCAAACTTTTATCCAAATAATAAATACCGTTTCCGATAATCCAAAAATTATATACAATAAATTCTCTCTTGAAGTATAAGATAAGGTAATAACGGAACTACACAACTCTGTACAAATATTCTTAACGTTTACTGCTTTTAAGATTTAAAAACAAACAGTTCTTTACGCCGGTTGTTATTTTTATGGATTTTAATTTGACTTTGATGGTGATGTTAGTTGTAATACCAATTGTTTGCGGCTAAAAGTCATTTTACAATAAATTTGTCCAAATATGTAAACAGTGAAATACTTGATAAATTTCACGCAGTTATTTTTACATTTTAAAAGAAATACTCCGTGTATCTGACGATGCGTCCTGGCCTACTTCCGAACTTATCGCAGTATCTATGTTAGCAGGAATTATCATAGTGCTACGCTCTGGTACTATAACACCTCCTGCCCAATAGCTTTCGATAAGTCCGAAGTCGGAAGTCGAAAGTTGTTCCAGGAAAACATCATTATAATAGAAATTTATGATGTGTGAAATTAATAGTGCAATAGAAATTCATGAAGTAATTGTAAACTGATCGACAGAAGTGTTAAGCGCTCCTTTAGATTTATGAGGATTTAGAAACTTCATCGGTGGCGTAAACCTTTAGATAGCTTACTGCAATTACAAGCAACCTCCATCAATTTGTAATTACGCAGACAAGGTACCGAGAAAGTGTAAAGTAGCTACTTTACTAGTACTAGTTTACTAGTTATCAGTAAACGTAATGTAAAAATCACTTCTGAGGTATTATTTAATTAATTTCCTTCTATAAGTTCGCGATATACATTTGGAAGTTATTTGACGTTCCCTAAAAAAAACAATATATATTTAGTGATTGCTAGATAGATGACATAGTTAAACAATTTGATATACAATATTTATCGAAAAAATCTATTTTCCAACCAAATAATTTGCTATTCGGTAGAGGGTTTTTCTGTACATACGTATCTAACAATTCCTATGCCGTCATTTCACTCTGATCTTCGTTCGATCACATCTTTGACGTTCGTATGCGAACCCGGTATTAATTATATATTATTAGTACCAGGATTTGTGATTCCTGAGATTAGTGCGTTTAAACAGACAAACTATCCAGCTTTATTATTGTAGTAATATTACAGCATCTTGTCATTATCTTTTTATCAGTAACCAAACTACAATTGATTATGAGGAACAGCGTAAGTAAACTAGATCAGATGTCGCTGTACCTGCGGACAAAGGATTTTACAATTATAATTTGTGACTGTTTTACATAAAGAACACGAAACTGGTCTCAATCTGTTTATAGTTTGTCATGCTACCTTAAGTCAGCATGCTTATTACAATACCATTGTACATTACATTGCTCATAAAAAGTGTGCCATGCAATATTTTTAGTTTAAGTTTTTGTATACACTTAACAAAATATGAATCAAAAATAAAAAAGCGCGTTTAACTCAGTGCACGTGACAGAAATAAATATTTAAAAAAATCTTATTTATGTTAGAAATTTGATTAAAATGAAAATAAATCAACATGAAATAACAATTATCGCTCAATATATAAACCCCGTTTTACCCTCATAGCGTCCAAAGATGTTTTACTTTAAAAACGTGGATTAATTAAAAAACATTGTCTAATAGTACGTAAAACATATCATTATAATTATAGTAAATTGCATTTCTTAACTATGGAGTGCTTCTTAGCCGTGGCAGCCAAGGCGCAATGCGCTCGCCTAAAATCTTATAGTACGTGAGTGACCGTGTGGTAGCGGGTTAAGAGAATCTACCACCCCATCTCACCCCGTGGGTGTCGACAGAGGGAAAATGAAAACTTGGAGATGAGCAGCAGGATGTTCCTGTAACATCTGAATAAATAAACTGCGGTTGCCAACACGCCTGTCGAGCGTGGTAGCTACGGCGAAATCTCCCCAAAATGAAAGCTTCAACTTTTGTATCAATCGATGGGGGAGGCCAACGTTCAGCGGTGGACTAGTGAAAGGCTGATATGATGATGATGATGATTATGAGTGACCTGGTTTTTGATCCCCGGTGTCACTAAAATTGTTTATTGCAATTTAAGTGCTAACTTAGCTTAGGTAAAAGAACACACCGTTAATAAAACTATGTGTCTGAGAAATCTATTTGAGAACTACTCCAATCTGTAATGCGGAAGCTTGGCGGACTCTCTCCGTCTCTGAAATGCATGTGATTGGCAATGAGACACTTCTAAGCCGTTGCCGAGTACTATATGCAGGACAGTCAACAGCTGCGTGGCCTAGGAGTCAGAGTACCTGATTGCTACGTCACAGGTCCTAGTGTCGAAGACCAGCCAAAGCCAACATTTGTTCAAAAACACAAATTGTAGAGCCGTAGTACCTCGAGCCGTGATATTTTATGTGCTGGTTTACGGCCTTTTATTGGCGGTTAAGGAAAACATGGTGAGCAAACCTGCTGGTCTGAGAAATAAATAATATTTCGAGAACACCTGTAGTCAGTCAACCTGCATCGGAGCAGCGTGGCGGACTTTTCACGGCCCCAAAACCCTCTCAGAAATGAGAGGAGGCCTGTGCTCAGCAGTGGGACATTTATAGGTTACTTTACTCCACAAATTGTTGGTTTTCGTGTCTGACTATGTTGTGTATCTCTAACACTTCTACTCTACGTCCGATTTTATTGCAGGAGCGTTACATTCGGCCCACGTAGGTTAGAACTAGTGTATGGCTCTGTTTTTTGCACGTACAGTTATCGCACTATAATATCTCCTGGCCAGTTAATAGCTTCCGATATTTGAAAGTTGTCGCCGTGTTCGAAAATCTGCCGGGAAGACAACACTATAAAATCAAAGTCAAAGTCAAAATTTCTTTATTCAATTTAGGCTTTTTTAAAGCTCTTATGAACGTCAAATCTATCTAGACCTAGATTTCATAATACGCTTTATCTAAAAATGTCTCATTGATAAGTTTTTTTTAAATCCATGTTCGATTTTTGTTTCACTTTTAGGAATTTTATTATAAAATTTACACATCTACTAAGAAAAGACTGTCTAGTCTTAGCTAACCTAAACATAGGAACCTCTGGCGTCTCACCTCGACCCATTCTACAGGATACAGTAAATTTTTTGGAAAATAAATTAATGTTTTTCCGTACATACATAATATTTTCAAATATAAACAACGACGGAAGTGCCAAAATATTAGTTTCCCTTAATATTTCTCGTAGCGACTCGCGAGGTTCCAAGTTAAAGATTAACCGAATTGCTTGTTTTTGGAAAATAAACATTTTTTGTTTTCAATCCAGCTGCGTATCCCTACAGTAATACGCCATAGGACATAATACTGTGGAAGTATGGAAAATATACGAGTACTAATTTAGCAGGAGCTTCATCAATCAGCTGTCAAATTTTTCTTCTTAATTTCGGAGCTAATTTTTCAATGTGTGGTCCCCACTGTAACCAGAAATCAATAGTGATTCCAAGGAATACGGTTGAATTTTCAAACGTAATATTAAAATTCTGTAAATTAATATTAATATTATGCGCCGACTTCGACATTTTAAAGTGAAACATTATGTTTTGCCTGCTATTTAAAACTAAATTGTTTGCCGGTTATAGGTCATAGTGTAGGGAGGATTTTACAAAACAAGCAAAACCATTATGGTCGCGAGCTATAAGGACGCTGCTATATTTCTATACACCATTACACAATATAGTCACACACAAATTTCATGTTCCGAAAATTGTTAAATAAACCCAATTGAGTTTACTATAACATCTTTCTCATAGTTATCTTAAGAAGTTAGTTAGTTACTTCATTTTCTGCTAAAGAATTGAGATGCATGTCACTATTAACTCTTCATAAGTCGGAAAAAGGCAACCGTTAACATCCGCCCGCCAGTCAATAGCACCTACTCGCTTAACAGACTTATTTGCACTGAGCCTTTTCCCATAACGCTACATGTCCGCTTTTACTTTATTTAAATATTGGTTTTTATCGTTTTCGCCGTTGACCTTTGATTTCATTTTTGCACATGATTATGTTATTTTCTACAATCGGAAAATAATCATTGGTTAAAACATTATATACGAAAAAGTGGCGAGGCGAGCAAAATTTTCACTTGACAATAAGTGCAACGTTTGCCCATAAGAAATGCTGTGACACCCAGAACATTTCTGTGTGGCACCACACTGCGTCCGGCACCTTAAACATCATCTGTTAAGTCTCATATGCCAAGTAATTAGACTAGCTCTCAGTGCCGTTTAGACCGAACCCAGTAATGTTTGTACACTACTGCTTCACGGCAGAAAAACTGGCCCTTGGGTGGAACCTACCTAGACGGATTACTGCAGACTAGAATTGTTATACCCATTGCATTTATTTTAACATCTATACATACAGTCATGCCTCTTGTCCATAGGGGTAGGCAGAGACCACATCTTTTCACTTGTTTCGACCTTGACACACGTCTTGCGGTTTCATACAAGCACGTCGGTTATGGGTACATGCGACGTAGCCTTTCCTTAAAACGTCTTCGATTAAATCTTGATACGTTCGCCAACGCTGGTCTTACCCGCTTGCTCATTCACCCTCGCCATAGTCTCTATCTGTGTCACTACATCTTCAACCACACCGCAAATTTTCCTTATCACACTGATTTCCCACTTTGTCCATCAAAGTCACTCCAGCTATATTTATTAATATACTCATTTCTACAGCATTAATCTTACTTTTATACTTCTTCTGCCCGACCCAACATTCACTTCCATACCATTATCATATATGCGGACGAAAATAACACTATTCATTGGATTAAATCTCAGAATTATTCGTTCGTGACAAAAGCTTCCATTTAATAAAACCACCGTTGGAAATTGACGCCTCTCAGGCCGCACTAACTAAATAAAACGCCTTAAAACTCTATAAAAAATTCGAACCACTATTCTGTTTCTAAAAAAGAGAACCGTATTTTTCAGCGAAAGTTGGTACTCGCTCCAGATACAATAATAATGTTTCTCTATCGAATAGTGAAACGAGTTGCTAGTGAAGAACGCGTACGGAAATTAAATAACCCAATGCGAACAAGGCACGTACTCGTGGCGTTCTTGAAAGTGCAAGTTGTCACGTTTACGTAAAACTTGTGAATGTTAATTCAAGCCATTTGATCTCGGAATGACTGACGCGGTTAATATACATAAAAAAATCCAATATTGTTAAACACCTATAAAAAATCATAAACTACAGTCCGGCCGCGTGAGAGAATGCGTTACTGACGTATGTCAGTTGGTCAATCGATTTTAATTATATTATTCCTTAGTAGGGCACGCAAATAATATTAATATTTTTATCCTAAATTCATTGCCAAGTCAAAGTTACAACTTCCATTTGATCACGACCTGTTGGGAATGCATTCTCACAGCGGGTTGATTATAAATAATTCAACTTATCTAAATAATTTTTAAATACTGTACAATAACTCTGAAATTTTAAAGTAATCGTATCTTGAGACTCAGTATATTAGGAATGGTTGCGTGGTTTAATGGTCAGAGTTCCTGACTACTACGCCGCGATTCCTGGGTTCTTATCCCAATCGAAACCAACATTTATGCAAAAACACAAAGATTTTTGGGTCTGATTGTGTTGCCGTTGTACTCGTGTCTCTGACACTAATCAAGATCAGAGGAAATCTGGGTTACCAACCTCCAATCTCATCCCATAAACGTTATATCGGGCGCGGATGGATTAGGACGAGTGAGTGCTTCTGAGTTTGCGCATACACTTGTAGCACTATAATATCTTCTACGCAGGTGTCCTTCATCATTTTTCATCATTTTAGCCTATCATTAGCCCACTGCTGAACAAGGGCCTCCCCCATAGATTGCCACAAACATTAGTAGCTCTCATTTTGGGGGATTTTGCCATAGTTGCTACACTTGGCGGGCGTGTTGGTAACCGCAGTTTACTTATTCAGATGTTTCAGGAAAATGCTGCTGCCCATCTATTGCATTTTATTTTCCCTCTGTCGACTTATACGACACCCACGGGATGTGATAGGGTCTTTTGTCCTTGTCCTTCATTATTCGGAAGTGTCGGTGTGTTCGTATTAAATTATAAAAAACATCACTAGTAAAAATGTCTTATTACGAGTACAAATATAAATAGAGCGCCTAACGCTTTAAGGAAAAACAATTTACTAAGATTAACTTAGTAGACATAAATCTTTTGACACTGTACCGTAGTAATTTGATGAGGTCATTTAATTACTAACACTGGTAACAAAGATGATACACGTCCGTCTGTAACACGATAAGATGTAGAGTGGAATAAATGAGGCTTAAAACAGTAGTGTGGCAACTCAGGCGTGAAACGATCATTATTTCGGGTTAAGTAATATTAATTGCTATCCAACATTATTAAGAAAAGATTTTGCAGCTAGGTTTAGAGATTAGACTTACGCTCGTTAGTCCTGTGTTACAACATAGTTATACAGTGTTACGACATATCTAATTGCCACTGTTCTTCGCGAGTATATTTGTGCTAGTAACACTAGGTATTGTACTGATATTTACTCAATTTAACTTGCTTTCTTCGTATGCCGTCTCATACAAATCTTGTAAGTAGTTTTGACCGCCTTACTTATGTCCCATTGAGCTAAAATTTGGCATACCTATGCAGCTTCGGTGACAATGCAATAGTATGGTACCATGGAGCTGGTCTGATGGTGGAGCCGGAAGTCGGCCATAGGAACTCTTCAACTAAGCAAGATAGCTCCGTCATCATTCAGCTGGTTGGATTTATTTGGTCGAGTACTATAGCCCTAGCTTTTTAAGTTAAGTTAAAAGTCCACTTGGTAGACCTCACAAATAAAACCTTGTAACAAAAATATGATTTTTGTTTAAAACAGTGTCGGCTCGGTTGGCGCAGTAGCTAAGCAATTGGCTACTGCGCAGGGGGTCGCGGATTCACAGGGCGGTTCTCACCGCCCAGAGTTACCGTCACACAAGTCGACAGTCCAAATTGAGGCCCGCAGCCTCCCTCGGACGGTCATTAGACGACTTAAAATCATTTTGAGATATTGTGGGCGGAAATTTTAAATTTTGTTTATCTCAATTTGTCCATCTGAACCGATCTTGACAAAATTTGGCACAAAGATAGCTTGTATCCTCGAGACGAACATAGGATACTCTTTATCTAGGAAAAGCAAAAAGTTCCCACGGGATATTTAATAAACCTATATCCACGCGGACGAAGTCGCGTGTATCAGCTACTTTATTTGATAAATTACTCTTCACTAGTTTTAAAATATTCGTCAGCTTAATCTCCTACTCACGTATTACATAGAGTAATGCGACATACATATGAAACTAATCATCATTACCAACGTTTCGAAACGAAAACTTATGCCAACAAGGTGTTGCTATTACAAAGTACAAAACCTAAGAATCTTTACGAAATTGCCTATGCAAGTATCAATCATTTGAGGTTGACATTTTTAGTCACTGTCATATAATCCGTCTAGGTAGGTACCACCGCACGGCCAGTTATTCTGCCGTGAAGCAGTAGTGTGCATATGTTACTGTGTTTCGGTCTGAAGGGCACTGAGCGCTAGCGCAATCATTGGGCTTAAGAGTCTCTGATGTCTCAAGATGACAGGCGCATTGTGGTGCCACTCAGAAGTGTTCCGGCTGACACAGCATTTGTTATGGGCAGACATTGCACTTACCATCTTGTGAACGTTTTGATTGTCTCGTCACTTAATCTAATTAAAAAAATATACACATACATACTAATCCATACTAATATTGTAAATTCGAAAGTAGCTCTATGTCCCTATGTCTGTTTGTTAGGTTTTCGCGGTTCAATCGCTGAACCGATCGAGAGGAAATTTGTCACGGAAATATAACTTGCATCTTGGAGACGGACATCGGATAGTTTTTATCCCGGAAATCAAATATTTCTTACGGGATATTCAAAAAACCTATAACCACTTGGAGTAAACAGCGGGCTGCGGGTATTATACATTACTATTTCTGCATTTTATATGGTAGTGCTACACTGCACGGATACTAATGGGTTGACTCAACAGGGGTTGAACCACTCAAAGAATTTCATGTAATGCGTAAAAATATCGAATCACTGGCAACGAGCTTCCATCATAATCCTCATGGCTGATAACTGGCTGAAAAACAAACATTGGTACAAAACCATTGAAAACTAACATTTTGTTGATTTTCAAATCAATCATTTGTATGGTTGCACAAATGTTGGATCCGCCTGGGATTAGAACCCAGGACCCGCGGCGTAGAAGTTGACAGTTTATGGATTATAGATGTCAGTGTCTATGGGCCTCAAATGCCACTTACTATACAAAAATGCTGCGTATCCTTTGTTTATAATTCCTTCCATTAACCGTTTCTCGCGATACCCATTAAAAAAATGAAGATCAAAGATTATATCATTGCTAGATGCTGTTAGAGTTTTATGTAAACTGTGTGTAAAAATAAAAAAGTGAAACTTATATGTGAAAATTTTCATAAGATTCGTCAAAAGTCTGTCAGTCAGTCAGTCAGTCTGCCTATCGTATTATTCAAACTGCTAGTTCCTTTTATGGATGTGTGGATTTATGTATATGTATGCTTGAATATTTGTGTATGTATATAATTGTCACATATAAAATATATTTTATGCACTGGCTTCTCAATCCGGCCCGCATCGTACGGTGTATTATTGATGTACGTTGCTGCAGTAAAGTATGGAAAAAATAAATGAATCTTATTAATCCCTATCAAATGCAAATTCTGCGTTCAATGGTTTCCTATGTCAACATTTTTACGCAGTGACCGATATGAAAATATGAAATAACTTCGGATTTAATTCATCTTGCTATTACAAAATGAGTTTCCGAATCGTGTGCTAGTGGCTACATTAACGCGGCGGAGACGTTGAACTATCATTTATAATCTTGCACGACATACGCTTTATTTATTTCATTTATCCTACACTCAATTTAAAACCGTTTATCAACATCGTGGACTTTAAAATTTAGGGCATGTTTTTATTGCTGTAATGAAACTTTTTACTTAGCGTACTTTTGCATATGTACAAAGATTCGTTTTTATATGATAACAAAGACCTTGTATCGTAAGTTATTAGATATAGACAGACATCTTATAGACATCTGTACATTGAAGTGTCTGTTTGTAATAACAAAATAACCTCTTTTTACTCAATGCTTATGAAAATACCGTTTATAGTATTTATAAGAAAAAAAACAATATTTTTCTTTGTCTGTCTGTCTATCTGTTTGTTTGTTCCGGCTAATCTCCGAAACGACTGGAATGATTTTAATGGAACTTTCACTGATAGCTGATATTACAGCGGGTAACTTAGGCTACTCTAATGTTAGAAAAATAATCAGGCTTCCGCGCAAAAAAGCGATCGGGGTCAACTTCTTTACGCGGGTGAATCCGCGGGGCACAGCTAGTTACATATAAGAATAGTGGCTTAGCCAACTTCCATTCTTACTTATACACCTGTAGAACAGTAAACATGTCTTCATTAAGCTAACACAATAGTGAAATTCATGTTTTACATATGGACTGACATTTACGTCCTCCCAGTCTCTTCTAGTATTCAAATATATTCTGCTTAAAATACAATATACGCGTGACTAAATACTATTAGTGACTTCATAAGTAAAGATTGTAAAATTTTGACTTCTGCATTCCACAAATTAGCTAGAAAAATAATCTCATTTTACATTTAAACAATGCAATAATTAGACATTTTTATAGCATTTCATTCCATTCGATTATCTGTTGGTCAAAATGATGGACAAACTACTTTTGTTATACATGCATAACGACTTTCGTTTTAACATTTTCAAATTAAAATCTGATTGTGTATTCGCCAATTTAAGATAATTGTTTTGTAAAAGTTTTACGAATTAACATGCGAAAACTGCATTTAGGTATATATGAAAATTACACGCACTACTTCGGCCTCACTCGCTCAACCTTCGGTTTCAACATATTGTCTTAGTTTTTTTTAATATCATATTCATATCAGTATTGAATGTATGAACAATTTTGCAATTAGTGTCATTGTTGTTTCAAGGCGTTATAAAATGTTTTTCTCTTCTTTAATGAAAAAAAGTTTGATATTAAATAATAATCACTTTTCAGACAATTTAAGTGGCGGGGCTCTAATCTTTTATTTTGATAAGATATTAACTTGATCTGAAATAAAAGTAAAGATGACAGTAATGTAGGTCATTTAAAAAAAACGAGTTACGTTAGATAATTCAAGTGTTAGTAAACATCCTTGTTTGTACAGTTATTATATAAAGAAGGGTGCTTTACCAAATGTCTTCATTCAAAAAACCATTGCGGAAATTAGTCCATGGTCACCTGTCACAATTTCTTATTACAATGCTATATTTAATCACGCCAATTATAAAATATTTTAAGCATTCAAATTTCGTAAATTTGTGGTTATTGTGTTAAAACTGCAATTGTGGTAAATAAATTATTTCTTGTAGATTGTAATATATTCATTTTCGAACATTTTATTTGAACTGTACGTGAAGGTCATTAAAATAATTTAAAATCATAAAATATTCATTTTAATAAGAAGTGAAATTGTACGTAGATTATAAAAGATTTATTTTGAACATTGCACATGTATTATTGTACATGTACATGCATTAGTGTGTTTAAAATGGACAAGTCGGTGCTAGACCAAAGTTTAAAAATCTAATTTAACAAAATAAGATATTTTGAAATAATCATATTATATAACATAGACAGTTTATTCATACGTTACAACTTTGATATTGATGAATTAAACGCTACGTTAAACTACTAATTTAAATAATAAAAAGTATTATTTATATATATATATATATTATTATTACTTATTATTATTTAAATTAGTATTATAAAATATATATATATATACATACATATATATATATACATGTATATAATACATACATACGCCTTTTACGAGTAGGCAGGCAGGAAACGAGACGTGACGGGTGGCGAACAACTTCGCCGACATCTTGGTAAGCGTCAAAAATTTAAAATAATTTCACGATGTTGAAGTAGTAAATAAAAAATTAAATATAAATATTGAACATCTACACAAATTCACACAGCAATTTTAGTTACCGCGTAAATTTATTCCATTGCATTCCGCTCTAGAAATTTCGTCGCTGTTATATACGCTATGGCAAAGTTGATGAATCATTAATTGATACAATATGTAATTAATATAGACTAGATCTTTAGTGTATAATATTTGTAAACACGTGTTTTATAAATACATAAATTAACAATTAACTTTTAGGATATTTAATGTTAAAACAACAATATCAAATTCATTTGAATAAGCCACCAGTTGCCTACGTTTTTAAGCTGCACTCTGTTGCTAATGTTTGGAAATCACGTCACCCACAGATTATATCTGTGATTGCGGAATTGAAATGCAAATTTTCCCACTTATCAGTTTCAGTTCGCCTTTGAATATGAATTCGTCAATTTCCCAGTTGTGAGTCATCGGTTGCCAAAGCGTTCTGTTTAGTGCTATACGCCTGTTGGTGTTTTACAATTTACGAGACAAAGGAGTGAATAAAATATGATTCGTACGTAAATTTAAATACAGCAAAATAATTAAAATAATTTTTATGTAGACACATAGCATATTTCTACAAATATGTATTGTATTATGACAACATATTTAAACATAATTGTATATATTACTTAATAATTATTTGAAAAATAGTCCAGTTGGCTTGACGTACTTTTTCGAAACACTGGCAGTGAAAGAATTGACATCCAATACCTAAGATTTAAATTTCCAATTTTAATCAGAGTCCTTCAAGACACCACATCTGAGAATTTAAAAGAACACTATTACAAATTGAATTGGTCGGTTTTCAACCTTCATCATCATCATCATCATTTCAGCCTATTACTAGTCCACTGCTGAACATAAAGCCTCCCCCATAGATTACCACAAAAGTTTCTAGTTCCCAGTTTGGGAAGATTTTGCTATAGTTACCACTCTTGGAAGACGAATTGTCAACCGCAGTTCATTTATTCATTTCCAAGAAGGTGCTGCTGTCCATCTTCAGGTTTTAATTTGCCCTCTGTCGACTTTTACGACACCCCACGGAATGAGATGGGGTGGTAGATTCTCTTAACCCACCACTATTTTCGCGCTATTTTTGCGAAAATAAAGTTAAATATATAAAGGAAAATATTCATTATTATATATGTATAAACGGCAACCGCATTAATTTACAGTGATATACAAGTATAAAAGCTAACATTATTTCATTATTGAACCAAGTCTGTAATTTACGCCAATGCCCACAACATAAATACGGTGACGTGAATACAGAACTTCGACTTATCACGATTGTATTGGATTGAAAGCACCCGTGAACGGCGCGGACTTGATACAGATTTTCGATATCGATAAAAACTAATAAATTCAGCACGATACTAATTTTCCCGTCTAAATTTACATTAAAATGTAGAGGACTATTTGTTATGAATTATTATTGACGATTATAATTTCATTGCTTGTAAAAAAATTAACCCAGAATTACTGGAAGACTACCCAATTATTAAATTACGTTTTATATTAAAGTAACGTTTTATAACTTAACTATTAGGTTAGGCACAAAGTATATTAAGGTGCGGCACAACTGCTTGCTGAATCTCGCAAAAAATCTTAGTTTAGTAGTGTTCAGAGAACAAATAAACGCAAGCCGCGAACTGAAACTAAAAATGAGGATCGAAACTTTTAAATTATACACAGAAGTGAAATAAAAGTGCATCGGATTCTTTATTTTTCGACGTAAGAAGTTTAAATTTATTTAGTCAAACAGCCAACCATCGACATGTTTTAATGAATTTCTTCTACCTAGAGACAAATTAGTCGAAAGAAACTTCTCAACTATTGACTTTTGTCAATAATTGTTTAATAAAATAAAAAAGAAATGTCCTTAAGGCAACTGCAATAAGCTTTCCGGTAAAAGTTCACGTGAAATTTAATCCTATTTTAAAAAAATAAAATCAAAGAAGATCAAAAATATTTTTTAATATGACCGTATCTCTTAAAATGTATGTATTTACATTTATTACTTAATTTAAATTTCATTACATTATTCAGGAAATCGCATTAAACCGAAAATATGAATAGGAAATGAGAAGCTAGAAATTGATATATCCAAACTATGGCAATCATATCAATTCATATTTAATTGATATATATATCATCATGTCAATCAAAATAAATTATGTTCAGAAATAACGGTCCTAACAGCGGTGTGCATTTATAACAGTTATGCTAAATTTTATACGTTCCTAATATCAAAAACGGCACGCCATATAACACCTTTAGCACGAAACTTGAATAAAAATGACTTTTTGCCTCCTAATTTCCAATTTCTTGTTGTAGAAAGTTGATCTATACTCAGTGTTTTTAAGATACCAGAAATCACTATTCTCCAGCGCTAAAAGATGAAAGATTTTTTGTATTTTATTTTAGTGACTAAAAATAATACTTAAAATTAAAAGTAAAACCACTAACAAAGAGTGTGGCCGTGACTGTTGCGAAATCGTGAGCAATTGTCCCGGTGTCAGGGTCACGTCACCGATATATAAGAGTCGACATTGACTATGTGTCAGATTTTCTTTTCTTGCCCTCGTTTAAGGGCTTCCAAAAAGTAACTAAAAATATTTACAGAAATGGAGCAGTTTTGGATCATTTACGTTTTGTTGTGTAATAATGTTCGATATTCATAAAAAGATGATTATTAACTGCAAATGTGTTAATTAAATGAGCCCGATAATGAGTCACAGAACACGGTCCTGAGCCACGTGCATATATCGACTTCTCGCAAAACCGTCCATCTGTCAAGGGAGTCACTCGATAACTGCGTTTGTCGGTACAGGGTGCCACTCGAGAATATTTCTTAAGTAATTCATTAATTAACCTTAATAAACTTAATGCGGAATATTTTTTATAGTAAATTTATCTTCCTATATTATTTAATATGCACGACGAAAAAGTTAAATATATTCATAATTAACACAACATAATGATTTTCTTTTATGTTTTCTTGAAGCCCTATCACCAAACCATGCTCCTCGTTCGAAACGAGAAATAATAATGAGTGATTTTTTATAACAACACAACCAGACCGTTAAAAAAGTAGCGACGATATCATATTTCCCCATAAATACACCATATCCTGTTGCGCAAGTGCCAGTTACAGCAATCCACATCAGTTCATGACGAAAATTACTCTAAGCGATTGTCTTCACTGGGAGCAAGTAGACAAAGGCCCTGGCCAGAACAAACGCCAAATTAAGGTTAAGGACGGTGAAGATATACATTTTTTAGGAAAAACGTTGTTGGCCTTATTTTGCTAATGCCTTAGTCAACATTATTGTTTTTACATTCTTTTTAAACAATGCATGAAGAATTGTTACAACTTCAAACACATGTACGCTGATTAATGCCCGAGTAAGTACGGGATTGTCGTTTAAATTTAGTGTATGCGAAAATAAATCACAGACTTACGAGTCGAGATTTACTTATAAATATGAGCAACCATAAAAAGGGTAATTCGTTATATGTTGTAGTAAACATATACATAAATAATGTAAGGATGTATTTTATTGAATAAAAACAAGAAGAGGGAAATTCCCTTATCCTTCATTATGTGCAGATTTTGAAAAACTCGCTTTTGAGGTTTTTTGTATGTTTTTTAATATTTACATTTTATTCCGTAACTAAAATTAAATACACAATGCTTTTCACTAAAAAAGCACTAAAATTATGCTATGTTTTATATAATTTTTTTCTAGCATTTTTCAAATATACCTTTTATCTTACTTAGACGAAAGTAATGATTTTCGAAAGAGAAGAAAGTATGTCGGATTGCAAAGTTCTGATTGAAGGAGAAAGAATGGAATAAGTGAAAGAATTTGTGTACCTGGGTTCTAAGTTTACAAAAGACGGAAAGTATGACTGTGATATTGAGAGAAGAGTATTGGCAGGAAATCAAGTGAATGGGGCTCTGCATAACTTTATGAGTAGCCAGAACGTATCTAAAAAGGCACAACTGGCTATACACACTTATGTATGGTAGTTAATGCTGGGTCTGGCAGAAGAAGCATGAAAGTAAAGCTGTGGAAATGAGAAGTTTGAGAAGTACAACTGGAGTAACTCTGATTGACAAAGTGAGAAACAGCGTGATAAGGGAACGTTGCGGTGTGGTTGAAGATGTAGTGAAAAAGATAGAGAAAGGGATGCATGGATGGTTTGGTCACGTAGAGTGTTTGAATGAAAGGAGATTGACGATAAGATTTATGAGGCAAGTGTGAATGGGAAAACCGGTAAGGGTCGACCTAGGCGTACGTATCACAATCAGATCCGTACACAAAGTACCGGCAACCGACGAGCGTGTGTGAAAACGCTAATGAATAAATAAGAAGCTAAAGATGTGTGTCAGGATCGTAGCAAGTAGAAAGATGAGGTTTCTGCCTACCCCAATGGGAAATAGGCGTGACTGTATGTATGTATGTATGTGTAGCAAGCACACAAAAATTACATTAAATACAAAATATTAATGAATCGATAAATATTAATTAAGAATAACAAAGACGTTGTCCGAAAACGCTCTAATTAGACTTTTAAAGTTTAATTTTTTTTTTTTGTATTTTATGTAACACCGCATAAAAAGAGTATGTTAATAATGAACAAATGCATCTGAAATTTTTTCAATACACCGTTTCTGTTTACCGCTTGAAGCTTATGCCACAGCGAGCTCGCAGTCGCCGCAATGCTCAGGTAAGATTACACGCGGATTACGCATTACGCGCACGTCAAATTACCCGCCCATTAAACATGTCGCTAACCTCTCGTTGCGATGTGTTTCGTACTGCTTCAAGTACTGGGTTAAATGTTACAATTCAAATCACAGTAATGACGGCATAGCCTCTCTTTTACATCGGTTTAAAACAGAAGTAATTGATAATACATGAATTATAATAGATGTATTCATTGCTATTGGTAAAACCATGCTGCTGACAGATGCTAGCTTAAAAAATAGCTTATCTCAACCAGAAAATACCGCACAGTCACAGATACCAGTTTAAATTAGCGATGGTAAGCGCCTCTTGTGTCAAAACGCTCCTGTATTTTAATCCACGTCAATAAAATAAAAGTGAGCTGTATTCTCTTAAACGTATTTTCACATTTTCTTTTATTGACATAAAGCTGAAAACAATTTTTACAAATCTTGTACTGTCCTCTATTTCTGACACAAAGGATTATTCAAGACGTTCTAAAAATAAAATACTTAGAGATTTCTAAAACAAAGTGATAATGAAATTGTATCCTTAAAAACAGCTGTATAAACTATATTGGTATTTATTATCTTTTCTCATTTAGTTTGACTATTCATAACTGAGGCATGCATGAGTAAAGGTCTCATGAACTTGGCTCAAATAACTTAAACTATGTCAATTACGACCGCTGTCTTGCTTCATTAAGTTGTCTACAAAAGACCGTGAGAAAATTATTTACAAGGACTTTGTGTTATAACGCAAGAACTAAGTACAAATTCATACGAAATTGAACGAATACCAATAATAAATAAGCAACAAGTTAACACGATTCAACGACGTATCCACATGTAAACAGTTTGAATCTATTGAAGTACATATTTTCGCTCTTTTAAAAGGCGAAAGTCTTCTTGAATCTTACACAACTGGACGACTCAGTAAAAGTCCAATGTTCGGGTGGTTATACTTGTGAAAGACTAACGAACACGACCAGCCCCGAAAAGCAAACAATAGTTCATGTGAAATTTGTCTGTAAAACGTACTCACGATACAGGAGAAATCCTAGTGTGATGAATGACATTGTGAATATCGTATCACGTATCGTATTGGTGAAGCTCTACAATCAGCTACTAGAATGTAATAACAACTTTATTGCGTAGGTCACAACGATATTATTTGTATATTTACGAAGGCTACTCCGCCATCGCTCAGAACCCATGATTTCTTTTAGGTATTTCTCCAAATAATTTATTTTTCAGCTACCGGATGACACCTATGGTGGCAGATTCGGCCGCTTCACTACAACAACACTGCAAATTAGACACATTCCTCTAACTGAATTACTTTCTTCTCTGCACAAGAGTATGTTGAATAAATTGGATGTGATGGTGGTATGGGGTGATTGGAGGTGATGGATATACCATACAATAAATAGCAGAATATTGATGGTATATCCAGTGTGATACAAGCATTTACGCAGCCTTAATGTAGGTAATAACGGAACCTCTAATAAGTATCAGAAGGGCGTGTTTGTATAATGTAACACTCGCATAGTTATCCATATACGGCAAACGTTTATAAAGTATATCTGGATTTCCTTTTCACAAACTTTTTGCTACTTAAACACTTCGTATGCATTATCGTTTTCAATAAATTATGAAGCAACGAGTTATTAACTGGTTGTGTACCCTGCCCCTGCCAATATACTTATTGGTAATTTATACAACACTGTTACAATTGTAATTGCAATGATATTAATATAGTCGTCTTCTCTTTCTGTCTGCCCGAAGCGGTAAAAATTAAAAAGTACTATACTAGGGTGATCCAAAAGTAATGATAATCAATAATAAACACAATGAATAAAATAAATAAATAAATTTATTTCTCAACATAGTCTCCTAGCAAGTCTATACATTTAGTCCATCTCTTTTCTAATCCTAAAATTCCCTTAGAAAAAAAATCTTTATCTTGACTCTCAAAAAAGTCCTCAACCGCGGCCATCACGTCGCTATCATCGTCAAATTTCTTGCCTCGGAGGTGTTCCTTGAGTCGTGGAAAGAGATAGAAGTCGCTGGGGGCTAGATCTGGTGAATAGGGGGGGTGTTCCACCAGCTCAAAGCCCGCTTCCTGAATGGCAGCCATGGCAATTGCAGCTTTGTGAACCGGTGCGTTGTCTTGATGGAACAGCACTCCAGCCCGCAGTTTGCCTCGCCTTTTCTCCTTAATAGCCTCCCGCAATCTTCTTATTTGTTCTGCATAGTAGGAGCCTGTAATAGTGGCCCCCTTTTCCAAGTAGTCCACCATGATTATTCCTTCAGCGTCCCAAAAAACAGACGCCATAACCTTCCCTGCTGAGCTTGACACTTTGAATTTCTTCGGCGTCGGTTCATCGGATCGTTTCCATGTCATCGATTGTTGTTTTGTTTCAGGATCAAAATGGTGGATCCAGGTCTCGTCCATGGTCACAAAACGTGACAAAAAATTATCCTTGTCTGCCTGGAACTTTTCGAGATTTGCTCTTGACATGTCGACTCGTTTCTTCTTTTGCTCGTCGTTTAACATTTTCGGTACCCAACGCGCGGAGACCTTTCTCATATGCAATTCGTTCGCAAGGATTCTTTGAATGCTGCCATATGAGATCCCTGTGACCTCAGCTACATGCCTGATAGTCACTCTTCGATCTTCCAATACAACTTCTTCAACTTTTTTCACATTTTCTTCAGTGAGGGACGTCGATGGGCGTCCTTCGCGGTGTTCGTCTTCCGTCGATGTTCTTCCCAACTTAAACTCCTTAGCCCAGCGTGCAACTGTGGAATATGGAGGAGAAGAGTCCCCTAATGTTTCCACCAAGTCGCTGTGTATGTCTTTGGTAGACATTTTTTTCAAGCAGAGGTATTTAATGACAGCTCTGATTTCGTGTTTTTCCATTTTGATGTTCACTCCTTGACAGTCCGTATTCAAATGAATGTAGCTCCCGGGAATCGTGGCCTATTTATATGATTTTTTTTCCCTGAACTAGTGGTTAACTGAGTAAGTGACTGAAATTTTTTTGTATTTTTGTGTGCACTAGAAATAACTGATTATCATTACTTTTGGATCACCCCTCGTAGATATTGACCCACCCCGTCATTTCCCGCAAACGCAATGTAGGACGTCCTCTAGATGTTAATAAGTTTATTATATTTCTTTTCATCAACTAGTTTCTTTCATATTTATAATTATTTTTGTTTTCGATGTCAATATTCTACATGTGTTATCAAATAATTTTATTCTATATTATTGATATAGATCCCTAACGGTCGCATAATAATAGAAATGCTGAAAAATAATATCAATAAATAAACTCTTAACAATAGATTATTTTTATTAATACTATTTTACCAAATTTTATGTAGAGACGCGATATATCTTTATTTTTAGTTGTTATTTATGTGCATTTTCTGATCTCCTGCTGTCCATTTTCGATGGCAGTGACATCTTCTGTCACCAGAAGTAGTTACTACGTACGATATATTATAGTGCCGAGGTTATTATTGTATCCATAGACACTAACACGTCTTCAACTACCCGCATCCAATCTTACTTACTTACTTACTTACTTAACACTCGAAAAGCGAACGCATTCATAAATATTAATTTTGGCTAAGAATCAAACCACGGACCCGCGACACAGCAGGCACTAACGGTCACTGCAGGACCACAATTTAACACAATTTGTTTTTATGATATAACGTAAAAGCGACGTTCTTTTATGGAAAACGAAATTTGGTGTACATTTAATAAAATTGTATTATCGTGAAGTGTGATAATAAGTGTCATAATGTGCTGAGATCGTAATCATATGCGGTCAACGCTTTTTGTACACACTATAGGGTACAATATAATATTATTTAATATTGAATATAGAACTAAATAATACATATTCTACAACTTTATGATATTACTGTTATGGTACATTATTTTTATAATAACCAAAACTAATAAAAAATGTCCGCTGGGTTTCTTGTTGATTCTTCCCAGGACAGATGCATATTTGCTTACTAATATAGTAGCTTAAAAAATTACATTCCAATTCTTGTAAATAATCTATACTGAATTTCACTGGTGCTAAGATTCTCATGCAGGATTCCATCTAGGTAGGCACCACCCCAGGTCCAGTTATACTGTTGTGAAGCAGTAGTGTGCAAACATTACTGTGTTTTGGTTTGAAGGTCACCGAGAGCTAGTGTAATCATTGGGAATATGAAACTTAAGAACTGATGACTCAGTGTGGTGGCACAGCATTTCAGGGTGGAATGTTCTAGGTGACACAGCATTTGTTGTAGACAGTCGTTGCACTGACAATCAGGTGAACGATTTACTCGTTTCGCAATTAATGCAATAAAAAAAAATTAAAACGTTCTAACACTGTAAATAATACGTGATTGTGTTTACAATGCTATGAGATTAATATTAAGAAAATGAAAACCAGAACAAAAATATTATTTCCCGAAAACGCATAAAGTAAAAAGTTACAGCCTATAAATGTCTCACTGCTGAGCACCTCCTCTCATTTCTGGGAGGGTTTTGGAAAAGTCCGCCACGCTGCTCCAATCCAGACATGCAGGTTTCCTCGCGATGTTTTCCTTCACCGCTGAGCACGTGGTAAATCAGCACTTAAAATAACAATTTAAGATGTGTCGGCACCGAGGATCGAACTGAGGTCACTCGCGTACTAAGCGTCCGGTCACTGAGTTACCACGACTAAACGCATAACTAGAATTGATTGGTACTTTACAGTACTTTGGTTTCACATACATAATTCAGTTAACGCGTGTACCACAGCCCTCAGTATACAAATCAAGTAGAGATTATCAATGATACGTCTCGGTGTAAAACCAGTGTTCTTAACGTTAATAAATGTTAATCAATGCACTCTCAACCCAATGTGTAATTATTACATCTGATAGGCTCGAGCAAACTCCCGTTGGTTATCATGAGATCACTTTCACCGCAAACGAGCACCAAGTTTACATTGTTCCCTGATTGCATAAGGACGCTGTGTGATTCACCACAGAAAAACCGCCGGTTTCTTTAACAAGATGCTTGTCCGATAATGTGTATCGCGTGGACCGTTCTCAAGGCGAACGACATTGGCAAATTTCTCGGATACGATCGAAGTGGTACGACGCACGCATGATCCGCTCGTTAATTGTGCAACAATTCTTTTATCTGTTACAATTCTCATTTTCGCATGTTACCGTTATTATATAGAAGTGATAAAATGTTTTTCTCGTGTAAGAGCGCTAAATGAGCAGACTAAATGACTTTTGCGTAACATATTACTTAAATCTCGCTTTTTCTTATGTTTCATTTGAGAAAGTAAGAAGATACAACGTAATATTGCTTAATACTTAAGAATACTAAATACGTATTAAAGCAAACCATAACTTGATTATTTTCGTATAGGTTATGGGACACACTAAAATTGCATTATATAAAAACATTAAAATTATTAGCTAATAATATTCAAAAACTCTGCCTATGAGTTTTTGAATGGGAGTCTCTCGGCCGTTTGCTAGACTATTGACAAGGTATCAAACGCCCGGAGGTGGTCTACAGTAGCTGGAATCTTCCCTACCAAAACAAAGATAAGCAAAGCTCACTCACTTGTTCTATACCGCCTGTGTGTCCTAGCAAGGGCAGGCAGCTCCGTCGGGATATGTTCACAGCATCCAGAAACAGTGACCGGAGTCCGAAACGTATCACCGGTCAATAAAGTATGCGGTTATAGCACAAAAGCACACCGATTGCAGTCTAAACAATTCCAACGGCACAAGGAATGCAGTAATAAACAGTCTATGGAGCACAACAATTAGTTATTTATAATAATAAAATAAAATATACGGCATTCACTCCGTAAAGCACGGGCACTGTTCGGTTTCGATTCTTGAATTGGTTCCCGCCAACTCCTACTTTTTTAATTTCTAATATTTTATATTTATTTATTTTTTGTTTCGTTTCAAAACGGCCAGTTTCATGTCGTATTGCTACCCTTGCTAGGGACGCGTGAGCTTAAGCGTGCTCATGCTTTGAATTATTTTTTATTAAAAAAAAATTAATAAAAAAATATTAGTGATTAGATTAGATTTTTTATTGCCTATATGTATAGTTTTGCTCGTAATAATGTAATATTTCCGCGGAAAACCATTTATAAAATAAATGGACATGGCTTTCTGTTATAATTTCCTTAATATGCGTACATAGTTGTGTTGTATTATTTTATAATATCTGATGAAGTATGAAAAGTTCTAATCAAGTTATGAAAAAATCAGTATGCAGTTCAAGCTATTTATGAAATTTAAAAACTGCGATCCTGGGCTAGACCCAGGCTATGACTTTTCATGTCCAAACTTTTACTCAATTTTTTAAATATTTCTTGTTATTTTACAATACACACCTTAAATCCTCCTTGAACTAGCCTCTATCTCCGTGCGTTTTCTCTCTAAGATTTCAAATACTAAAAAATTGAAACAAAAACATATTTCCTAAAAATAAAATACTTTCACTACTGTAACATTGTAATAACAAAAACCAACTTAGAAAATTAATTTGCTATTAAATTGTCTTGCTACCTATTAGCACCGCTAGAGTATCAATAGATATTATTGCAAAATTTAATGATAATAAATAGAAATATAATTTTTTTTATTGGAGAAAGTGACGAAACGAGCAAAACGTTCACCTGATGGTAAGTGCAACATCCGCCAACAACAAATGCAGTGTCACCCACAACATTTCTGTGTGACACCACGCTACGACTGTCACCATGAGACATCAGTTCTTAAGTCTCATATGCCCAGTGATTACACTTTTATCAACTTCTATTCCATTCTATTTTCATTTTCGTAATTTTTGATTAATTACTCACAGATCGTATTCTGCCATCTAAATAAAAAAATTATTTATAAATAATTGATGACGGTGATGCCCTCCTAATCAATTTCAACCTCGGCGTCATCTTCTGGTTGTTACCAAATGATGTCAACTGCACAAAAAATATTACAGTGCCATAAGTATTGGCGCAATCATAGAGGCACCCACTTGTCCTCGTCTTTCCTGTTCCCATGTAAAGCCCTTGATAAGATCGGGGAAAGGTTCGGATGTATCAACGATACGGACACCCACAAAAACACACATCCTCAAATTCCAACATGTGAAAACCAGGATCAGCAACTCCGTAGTACATATACCACTACACCACGCAGCCGTCGTCCGATTATCGTTACCGATAAAAATACCAATTCGATAGAATTAATCATCACAAAGGGGGCTATCCCTAGCCCACTTCTTGTCCCCGAGTAAGTACTCGCAATTGACGAGCTTATATGAAAACACTAATGAAAGTAGAAGAAGCGAAAGGGGTGTGTCAGGATTGTAGTGTGTGGAAGAAGTCTCTGCCTATCCCAATGGGAAAGAGGCGTGAATCTATGTATGTATGTAATCATCACAATGGTGTGAGTTTCTGTCTTAGTTGAATTTATAACTGCATGAAATGCACATGTTTTATTTAGTATGCCTCGTCGCACTTCAGTCTGAAAATGCATGCCTCGTTTAATGCGATTTATTCGTTTGTAACTTAATATTTCAAAATTTTGAGCAAGTATTTCTAATAGACTTGGCTTGTGTTCGCGACTGACAGTCTATTAGTGGATTAAACTGATATTTTGTAAATCGTTACACGTTTTTCGCAGTGATCGAATATTTCATAATTCAAAGTGGCGTAAATTGTCAAGCAAACAAGTCTTAGCATTAATTCCGCTTTAGTATGTTATTATTGACAAATATGTATCTGCAACCAGTATACGCAATATCAATTCGGAAAATTATATGTAATGTAACCTAGCAAATTCTATTTAATATAATAGTTTTAAGTTTATTGGATTTTAATAATAGTGTAATGTCCATTTAAGTTTCACTTATCTCATCAATTTGTGTATGATTACATCGTACGTGCATGTTACAACGTAGATTTAGTAAAACACTTCATCTCGCTTAGTGCTCGATCAAGTTCCGTTTTTAGGGTTCCGTGGTCAAAAAGTAACCCTTATAGTTTCGCCATGTCCGACTGTCCGTCCGTCCGCGGCTTAACTCAGAAACTCTTAGTACTAGAACGATGTAATTTCGCATAGGTATACATAGGTAAAGGTTTTTTCTCGTCAGTCTCATGGTGTAGACTGTATGTCTCAGTGTCTGTAATTTAAATTAATTCGTTATCAATCTTTATTAAAACCGATACGCGCGTTGGTACTCAAACAGATAACATTTTTCCTTACTTCCCTTGTGAAGTAGGAATTCATTAATTCCTTCGTTAGTTACCATCGTCCTATATCACTTTCTTAGACGTAATTAGCCGTTAAACCGTGAACTCATTTTTATTAATATGTTGAGAGTATCAAAGAAAAAGCCCCCTTATGAGTCTGCATATAGTGACCAGAGACTACAGAATCCTACACAATGCGTGGCCCGACACGCACTTGACCGGTTTTATTGTTAAGCATCCGTTATAGTAGACACTTTCACTCTTTTCCGCTTGAATGGTTGTGATTGTTCATTGGTAAATAAAAACTTTTGTACCATTACTCGAATAATTCAATTTTGCGTTAAATAACCTTTAAATTTCTATTTTTTGTATTTTCAATCTATTAAGCTCGTACAGGGTGAATAGAATCTTGAGATAAACGTAAACGTAACTAATTTAATAAATTGTTAATAACACTATGACTTCTCCTATATCATGGCTACGTGTTAAAGACATAAATTTCACATGCACAGTACAACCAGACCCGAAAACAACAATTTGTGTTTTTGCACAAATGTTAGCACCCGGCTAGGATTCGGAACCAGGACTCGCGGTGACGAAGGCAGGTACTCCCTCCACTAGGTTACGTGGTGGTCAATAACTTTTAAACATATTTTATAACTATTTCCAAAAACATTGTCACCTTATGCATTATAGCTAAGGTATGCTCAAAATCACTTTTGTGGTTGGCGATGTCGGTTTGTGGGTGTTTGGATATTATTTTCTTACCAAAAGATACTGAAATACGCAGCTCGGATAAATTGCTCTATTTACGTTCAGTTCAATTTTATTTGTTAACTGCAGTTATTATAGTAATAATGATTCTACAAAATACTGTACTTACAATCATCCTAGATATACAAAATCCTGTACTTATGATCATTATAAATCTACAAAATAGAACACATGTCAAACTTGTATTGGAAACTATCGATCATGTTTGAATTGACCATAATTTTCATAAGCGAAATCACTTCATTGCATTAACGTAGTTTAACCAACTGTCACATTCCATCAATCAGTAATTACTTATTAAACTTAAACAGTGTTGAAAACATGTGCAAGCTAAATAGCCATGGTATCTATTTTGTACGCTTTTATGTTCCGTTTAACCACGTTTTCGACGGTGAAGTAAAACATCGTGAGTGCATGGTCTGAGAAATAAAATTATTTAGACGACATGTGAAGACTGTGAACCTGCAGTGAACTGCGTAACGGTATTTCCTCACACCCTACCCCTCTCTAAAACGAAAGGAGGAGTGCGATCAGTATTGCACACTGCTCCTTGCCCATATCAAGCTACTATGTATCAATACATAGGAATGTAAATTAATTGATATTCCGATAATTTTGAGTCGATTGTGTTTGACGCCATAAGTCAAACCTAACATAGCAATTTATGTATCCACTTGTGTGAACACAATCGACGGTAATGATTGCTTCAAGTATGATCTATTGCTTAAACTCATCGACATGCATTGTCTACAACAATACCTTATTCCTACCGCGTAGGTACCATATAACTCTTTGTTATTCATGTCTTAGTAAAACTGTTAAAACATATATTTTTAATTGTTAAGACTTTTGATCGACCTCTACCATGAAATCAATAAAAAATGTAGCTAAAAGGGTGTCCTTCAAAGTCATTTCGCTTCTCCGCCTACTCTTAAGACATTTTTTGCCTTAGGCTTATAATTAATAATGAATGTTTAGTAGTTTTATATTTCTTTTGTTACCCAAATAAGTATGTAAAATTTCTAATTCACAGTACGTTTCTTTAATACATTATAAATTTGCCTTTGTATGAATGCACTTACTCGTAATCTTCAACTATTGCAAAGATGGTGCGTGAAACAAGGCATAATTTGAAGGTGTATCTAAGATATATCAGGATAATACAATTAGAATTTTAAATTCGGAAACAATATAAATATAACCTATAAATTTGATTCAGACGTATTTACGATACGTACGATCAGTTAAAAGATTAAATAAAATCTGTATTGCTTTTTTTATTAAAAGAGCCTTACTAATCAAGTGGCTACGGTTAGTGAAACAGATAGTAAGACTGTGTTAGTGTCATAATAGCAAAACAATCTTATTTTTGGCCTTCCAAATCACGACTTGCTTATAAACGATGGGGGTTTATTTTAGTCCATAAGTCAATCAGTAAACAAGTCAGCTCAATCTCTCCCGAGAAGGTCTTCGGAAAAAATCCGCTATTTTTGTTTGGTAAAGCAGTTCGAAGTTACGAGCGTGATCTAAATAAATCTTAGTAATTTTTCGTAGATTTAAGTAAATTTTACTACTTGGACAATGTGTGTAGGACAATAAGTTCAATCTCATGTTTTGCCACCGGATTACATAAACCTTTGGCAAAACATGAGATTGAACTTTTGATTTTCTAAGATCAAACCTACGGACTACGTGTTATATTACTAATTATTGTTTATTATATTTTTATCAATACAGTATCTTCTTTAAAAAACCAAATCAAGAGATAAAATAAGAGGCATGCTAAAATTAAAGTATCTCATTGTAGTTCTGAACGCCACTTGAGCACACATCGGTAAAATATAATGTATTTGCCCTTCGTTCTTGTGTCGATGAAATACACGAGGAAGGAAATCTTAATGAATCATTGGAGCCGGGGAAGGATTTATAGAATCGATGTTAAATTATGCAACTTTAGCGGAACGTATCGATTTAACAGCTAGTTAACTTTCTCACTTTAAACAATGTTTGACAAGATCTTTTAACTTTGTTTAAGTTACATTGGCCTAAAATATCTTCTCCAACTACCTCTTCTTTTTTTCGGTGGAAAAATTACCAGACTGAATGAAAATACACCGATTATTTTAAGGCATTCAAATAAGATGCAATTTCGAAATTCTGTGAATTTTAAAACTTATTAAATGGTTTTTAATGGTCTAATTATATCTGGTTAATGCCGTAAGTGTCTTAAAATTATGGGAAATAAAAAATACTCGTCGGCCTCCGTAGGATGGCGGAATAGCATAAAATATGCCTGACCTAAGTTATTCCGATTCGAGACAAAGGAGCAGCTTCTAACATAAGAAACGTCTTGTATCACACGTAATAGCGTACGCGATTTTCGTACCACTAATCCGCCTGGCGAGTAGCAACAAGTCCTCCCAACTTGATAGCGATTTATATCCAGCAGCTGATTGCTTGAGGGTTCTACTGATGCTGATGCTGGTTGGATAACAAATTAAGATATTGATATTAGTACATATCTTATATAGATTACAAGGATGTCTTATACCCGAATTTCATTAGCGAAGGCAATCTGTAATACAAACATAACGGACAATTATGTAAGGTTGGCAATAACGGTAACTGGAGCATTCGAAGTCGCATACTTACTAAATATTGTGGATAGAGTTTTCGCTGTTGATTTTTAATTGAATTTCAGCGATACCGTGGCACAATTTAGATATAATGCAAAATAATAACAGGTTATACAGGTATTAACAAACTAAAAAATGTCTGTAATTTTATTAATTTTTTGTAACTAATAACGCATTTTAACATATTTTTGGGGATATAATAATTGAAAAAGAAAAACATATTTATGATTTTTCAATATAACGAGAATATCTGTATCCATTATAGACGTAATTTTGTAACCAGTAAGTGCTATGATGATGATGATAATGAAGTCAATAACCATCATGTCAGACATCATTCCTTAACTCGCTTTTATTAATCTCAAATAAGTTTTTTTTAACTGGCCCTGGGGTGGTGGTGGTGGTCGCTTCAGACGCAAATCAGTAATAAATATTCGGCGGTATATTTAGGTATTACATTAAGCTTCATTCACATAGATCTATTTACTATTTATTTTAATTAATTATTAATAATTTTCTATTTCAATTAATCAATACATACGCTATTCTTAGTAGTTCATATTAATATAATATTTTGAAAGAATTCAGATTTAAAAAGAGAACACTTACTTATATAGAAGAATCGTTTACAACATTTACATTACGTAGTCAGTTACATGATCTTTCAAATTTCAATTTCATGTTGTCTGGATGGCAATTTATATTTAACATTGTATCCGGAAGCTAAAAGACAAAAAGTAGAAAATTAAACATACATAGTTGCAGGCAATAATGTCTGGTAAAACAGTTAATATGGCTACATTAAAGTTCCATCACTCCATTTGATCACGCCACTAAAAACGTTTTCTCTGTTTTGCGATTTAATTAAATTGGAATTCCTCATTAACGTTTTTCCGATGTATTATTCTTTTACAACTCTATTAAACGATAATTACATTCCTCAGGATAAAGTCAGAATATGATGATGATGGATGTGATGATCGTTTACGAAATCTGAACTGACCAATCAGATTACATCGCAAACAATTCTTTCGTGCTTCACGATATATTAGTATCAGTATCCGTGCCATCATGATTGGGGTAATGCATATTTTTAGCTGTTATTAATCTCCATTGGATCCGTAATTATTCACGCCTACACGTAATCGCTCATGCAAGAATCTCTCTTGTCTGTAGTGAAAGTAGACATTATGAGTTTATTCAAGAAACACTCGAAACATGTACTATTTCTAATAACAAGCGTCATTTAAGTATTTCTTCGTCAATATCACTGAAGGCAGCTTTTTCATTAAGTAATTTTTAACGTCTGGAAACAAATACTTCGCAGTTTCCAGGATTTATAATGCATCCATACTTTGATTATTAATTGATGATGGATAGATACTCGTAATTGAACACTGTACTTCCTGGTTACTGATTAGGCGAACAGTGCGATCATCACAATGTTATATTGTTAACAAATTATATTTCTACTCTTTTCAATGGTTCTGTCAAAGTAAAATGAATAATTTTTAGTGTAAACGATATAATAATTTGTTAATCATAAAATTGTTGTCAACTATCAATCTAAGTAAAAAAACAAGTGCGAATTTTTTTACCAACCCACGTAACTGTAGATTGTTTTATACTTCTAATTAGCACCAGGGAGTAACTTGCTACAAAACAAACGACAAAACTTGAATAAATAATCCTTATTATTTAATGACTGAACTCCTTAGTCAACATCATCATCATCATCATTTCAGCCTATAACTATTCCACTGCTGAAAAAAGGCCTTCCCCATAGATTGCTACAAAAGTTTGTAGTGTGTAGTGTGACTAACACAGCAAGAAATATATGTGGACGCACTTACTAAGTAGAGCACTAGAGTACCATCTATGTCTAGAACACTCTTATTACTAAAATGCATTGCATGTTTACTGAACAAATTGTGAAGTTACAAAAATAGTTCGCAGCTTACCAACGATGCCAAAAATTGCAATCAAGAATCGTAATTTATCTTATGTCTATAGTCTTTAAAAGTAATCTAATCATTTAACACTTATGTACAGATATAAAAAAAATGTATCAAATTTTTTTTGATTGTAAATAACAAATTTATTTCATTCTAATTTTACGTCATAACGGTAGTAAAAGTCGACTGGATATGCCAGAAAAATTTCATGGGCTATCAAAGGCGGAGAATAACTTTTTAATATGCCATATAGAACAGTGAATAATATTAGCGTCTTATATGCGAAGCGTCAGGTGTTGTGATTGCTATTCCTTCTAACTGTCGTGACAATTGCAGCAAAGTCTGCTATTCTGATATAAACCAATAGTTTGCAAACATTACTGTTTCGGCTTGATGGGCACTGTTAGCTAGTGTAATCACTGGGCAAATGAGATTTTAGAACTAAAGTCTCGGAATAACGAGCAGAGTGTGGTGCCACAAAGAAATGTTTAAGCATTTGTAATAGGCAGACGTTGCACTTACCAATAGATAAACGATTTGATCGTCCCGTGCCTTTCTTCCTAAAAAACAACCTCGTCGTAAAAGTCAACATAGGCAAAAATTAAACCAGATAATGGGCAGCAGCATCTTACTGGAACATCTGTATAAAGAAACTGCGGTTACCAATCCGCCTGCCAATCGCGGCAACTATGGCAAAATCCCCCCAAAATGAGAGCTAAAAACTCTTGTGGCAATCTCGGGGGAGGCCAATGTTCAGCAGTGGACTAGTGGTAGGCATAAATGATGATGATAATGGAGAACCAATTTTATATCAACGATTTTAAAACAATCTCAGTAAAAAATGTTTATAAAATCATATATACATATTCTCAACTAACACTGATCCCTTATACCTAAAATGTCTAATACACTTGTTAATTTTGCAATTATTTTTTTCTTTACAGAAGCGGGACAAATTCCTGATGATCAATCAACATCCGCATCCTGGTGGCAAGCCGGCACTGCAACACCCTTCCACGACAGCAGCAACAGCGCATTTTCTTCAACTCACGGTCTCGTTCAGACTCATCCCTCTGTTGATGATGGATTTTCTTTTGGTAGCCTCGCCAATTCGATTGGCCCTTCAGCAAATCCTTTTGCCCAGACCAGCGGCAGCGGTCCGCTTAGTGGTAGTTTCCGAAGTAATCCACTACCACCGCTTTCTAAAACTGTGAATGGCAAAACGACTTTGAAACACTTGGATTTCACCAGCAGTGCTACTGCTGAGCTAAGAAGGAATCCTGCTCTATCCGCTCCTGATGAATGTGCGCGAGCTTGCAGAGAGGGAGAACCACCAAGAATCTGTTACTACCATTTCACTCTTGAAATGTACACTGTTTTGGGAGCGTGAGTATTTAATTTTTTTCTGAATTTGGTATTATATATTTAAGCATTTGGTATTAATATTAATCTGAATAAATAAACTGCGGTTGTCGACCCGCCTGCGTGGCAACTAAGGCAAAATCCCCACAAAATGAGAGCTACAAACTTTTGTGGCAATCTATAGGGGAGGCCTATGTTCACCGGTGGACTAGTGATAGGCTGAAATGATGATGATGAAATTAAAATGTATGATGATTTATATGTTTCGTTGACAGTTCATATGAACACTACAAGTATTTGTATGCGTTACTAAAAATTAGTTTACTGGTTATTCGTTTCATATTAATTTCACAGTTTGCTTCAAATATTACATGTTGAATTCGTGGATGATTCCGTGCCCCAAATAATTCCAATTCAATTGAGTCCATTTGTTAATTGATAGATAGGTATAGACAAGACTTACGCAAACATTCTCGTTTCGTCGCACAAACATGGGTTGAAGGAATTGCATAGTAATTAAACGATATTGACTTTAAGTAAATAATTATGGTTTTCTTATAATTTATGACAAAATATTTATTAAATGATTGCAGGGCTTGCCAAGTTTGCACACCTAATGCAACTAATGTCGTCTGGTCTCATTGCCAATGTGTGTTGGCTGATGGAGTGGAACGAGGCATCCTCACTGCAAACAGAATGTTACCTGGACCATCAATTCAAGTGTGTGAAAATGACAAAGTGGTTATTGACGTCGAAAACCATATGGAAGGTATGGAAGTGACTATCCACTGGCACGGTATTTGGCAAAGAGGATCACAGTATTACGATGGTGTACCATTTGTAACTCAATGTCCAATTCAACAAGGAAATACGTTCAGGTAAAAGAAAAATTTTCAGTCGCTTTGATTACTTTATCAAATTTACACCAATTAGTAATAATACAGTATAATTGTTCATTTTAATTATATTGCTAATATTTTACAGATATCAATGGCAAGGTAACGCGGGTACTCACTTTTGGCATGCACACACTGGTCTCCAAAAATTGGACGGTTTATACGGAAGCATTGTTGTACGCCAGCCTCCTTCAAAGGATCCAAATAGCCACCTTTACGATTATGACTTAACAACACACGTCATGTTACTTAGTGACTGGCTTCATGAGGATGCTGCTGAAAGATATCCGGGTCGTCTTGCCGTCAACACCGGTCAAGATCCTGAATCCGTGTTAATCAATGGAAAAGGACAGTTCAGAGATCCCAATACTGGTTTTATGACAAACACACCGTTAGAAGTTTTCACAATAACTCCAGGAAGAAGATATCGGTTTAGAATGATCAATGCTTTTGCATCAGTTTGTCCAGCTCAGCTAACTATCGAAGGTCACAACCTGACAGTAATTGCAACTGATGGAGAGCCCGTACAACCGGTGCAAGTCAATACTATTATCTCATTTTCTGGTGCGTAAATTATATAGCAACTGCAACAATTACTTAATAGCGTAGTAGTAGATAAATCCTATTTAAATAAATTACTCTCAGTCCAACAAATTAAAAATATTATGTAACGACTTAAGTCATTACTTTATTTTCACTTAACATTGTTATCGCGATACAATCAACTATGATTGAACGATATAATCATGATATTCAGAATTTTAAATAGACACGCCTGTGTTATGTGGTAACAATTATCCAATGAATTGGTGCGCCAACTGAAGCGAAACTAATTGGATAAAGTTGTTGATGTACTTCCCCCCTTACGTCATTAAGTTATTTTTCAATGCTTTTTCTATGCATTCACTTCAGTAATTTATTCCAGGTGAACGTTACGACTTCGTCATAACCGCAGACAGTAATCCTGGTGCATACTGGATTCAAGTGCGTGGTCTTGGAGAATGCGGTGTAAAGAGAGCACAACAATTAGGAATACTTCGGTATGCTAGAGGACCATATCAGCCTTCCACACCAGCACCTACGTATGATGTAGGAATTCCACAAGGAGTGGTACGTATTTTTAGCTATCACAAATTTCTACACTATACACAAATTGTGGTAAATAAAAGTTGTAAATACTTTAAATTGACTTACAGTTTGCTTAACCTGTGTCGACATTTGAGTACGAGGAATTCAACATCTTATCCTAAAATTTTATAAATATACATCGGATGTCTTTAGCCAACCCGTGTCAGTGAATTATTAGCGGAAATTGCATACTGGCTTCTCGGAGCTAGAACGGCAACCTCAATTAAACTAAATCAACTTTGAAACTGCTGATTACTTAAATATATATCTTATAAAATCTTTCGCAAATACATTTTGACTGAGGAAAATTATAATCACAAAAATACATATTATTAGTTGTAAAAAGTAGCCAACAGTAGCAATGAAGTGTAAATATCATGAGCAAACTGTTGTAGTATTTTAAACACGAAATGTATTTTATAGACCATTTTTAATCCATATCATATTGCACCTCCTTTCAACATTTATCTACATAAGCACTATGAGTGTTCCGTTTTATTAAGATGTCTACAAATTTACTTTTAAATTTTTATATAAATTATTAGATGCTTAAAAATGTAATTTAAAATTACATGGTAGATTCAGTAAAACGGAACTGTCGTATACATACAATATTATAGAAATATGCAAGGTTTATTGTCTCATTATCTCCTTACAATTAATTTACTGATTATAAAAATTTGGTAGTATTTATAAATAGTAGTATTTATAAGTAGTAGTTGTTGCACGTAAAATTAGTAATTGCACGTTCTTTCTCCTCACTAACTATTCAGGTTATGAACCCACTGGACGCAAGATGTAATATTCCAAGAACCGACGCCATTTGCGTCAGTCAACTGAAGAACGCCAGGCACATCGACCCCGCGATACTCCAAGAAAGGCCTGATGTTAAAATTTTCTTACCTTTTCGATTCTTCGTTTATAGACCAGAGATGTTATTCCAACCGAATACTTATAATCGATTCTTAGGTGAGAGGATACGTTCATATGGTATTTATTTCATTTTTAATAAATTTTAGTCATAACTTCTTTTAACTCAATTTCGATGTTTGCAGTGGCGCCGCAAGGAGATCACGTTATTAGTTTAATAGACGAAATATCATACATGGCCCCACCAGCCCCACTTATTAGTCAGTATGATGACATAAATCCCGAACAATTCTGTAATGGCGATAACAGGCCAGCAGATTGCGGACAAAACTGCATGTGCACTCACAAAGTTGACATTCCGCTTAACGCTGTAGTAGAAATTGTGCTCGTAGACGAAGGTATATTACACTATCGTAACTGCAAGTTGCTTTAAATATATTGCTGTTTTACTTTACTTTGACAAAAATTTTAATCACGCATTTCTGTTTTCACAGTTCAAATCGTCAACCTCTCCCATCCGTTCCACTTACACGGTTATGCCTATAACGTCATTGGTATTGGACGATCGCCTGACCAGAACGTTAAGAAAATTAACTTAAAACACGCTCTCGACCTCGACAGACGAGGACTGCTAGAACGTCATCTGAAACAAGGAGATTTGCCGCCAGCGAAAGATACTATAGCTGTTCCTAACAATGGCTACGTCATTCTTCGATTTAGAGCTACGAATCCCGGCTTTTGGCTCCTTCATTGCCACTTCCTCTTCCACATAGTCATTGGAATGAATGTCGTGCTTCAAGTCGGCACTCAAGCTGACCTGCCTCCTGTACCTCCCAACTTCCCCACTTGCGGAGATCATCTTCCTCCAATCAATTAAATCGGTTCCTAGTAACAATTTTCAGTTTTCGTACATCAAAGAATTGGTTCAGCAGTTGAATTATTCTTGTGTTATCTAAGTGTAATTTTATGTTTGTTTTGTGTGATGTGTCAGGTAGATTCGAAGTGCTCGACTCTACCGTTTGTGTTTTTTTATTCGAATGTTTCAACAGGAGTTCATGTCGGTTTGTGATTTTTATTTAAATGACGATGATACTTTTTTGAGTGGATCGCAGTTTTATAATATGCCATATTTGGTGATACTGTCCTTTACTAAGTTGATGTGTCGCCTTAAATATTGTGTAGTTTGAGGCTCATTAATGTACAACATTTTCTTCGCCCACGGGTTTCTTTTTTATATATTTTATACGAACTTGTGTGTTCTGTAACTAACGACTTGCCATTATATTTTCACCAAGGATATTTATTACGTGTATATATTTCAAATCTATATAGACGTATTTAGAATTTTAAGTCCTTCTACCATTGACAAAATACCGCACTTCACATAAAATTTGTAAGAATTGTAAATATGCAACATCCTCAATACTTGTAAATACACAGTCATAAGTAAATAGTATGAAACGAACATTTCCCCCCATACAATAAAGACTGTTATTACCATATGATTATGTAAAAAGTAGGTACAAAAACTGTTACCTTTCCCAGTTACCATAACTTTAAGAAATCCGCTATATTCTTTTAAAATACCTTTTAGCATTGCCGGATGTTAAGAAGGGATAATTTTATAATATTAAGAAATCTTACAATGTATACCTGAAGAGGCAAATCGTCTTTACAAATTAATTAAAGTATTTTTGTAATTGCTGTAAGCATTAGCTGGCAATTCGTATTTATCACTAAAAAGAAATTTGTAAATTTTAAACCACTTTAATAAATTTTATTAAATAAATTATACTTTCATTTTATTTCGCTTTGACCTTTCGTCGCGACGATTGCGCGTTTACAAAGAACTGTAGATTTATTAATTTCTTATAATGTTAATAATTTACATTATAAATATCTTATAAATATTTGTATATATACTAAAAAGGGCATGGTGTTTGGGTATGTTGTAAACATTTTATTTTTAGATAAAAACAAAATCACATTACTCAAGTTAAAAAAACGTAGAATGGAAAGGTATGGCGCACAATTTATATTTGTTTGTATTATGTGATTGCTTGTACAAAAAATTGCATGTATATTTGAAACATAAATTTTTAAACATTATTACCTTCTAATCAGTACATTTTTCATAGGTGTTAAATCCCTTGGACGCAATTTGTGACGTACCAAGAAACGATGCTGTATGCGTCAGTAATTTGAAGTCTTCAAAGCCGATAGACAAGGCAATACTTCAAGAGAGGCCAGATGTAAAAATTTTCCTGCCGTTCCGTTTCCATTTCTACCAGCCGAAAGACCTTTTTCAGGAAAATTCATACAAAAATTACTTGGGTAATTCCACTGTTTATATAAAAATACAAAAATACAGTCACGGAGTTTAGACAAGTTGCATTTTACATTCATTAACTACGTTAAGAAAGCCGACGACATTTTGATACTTTTATGTTGTTGTCTACGTTTTCTTTAATCCACAGTTGTTATCGACTGTAGATTGCAACTTGTCTAGGCACCCTGTAACGTGACCGACAGCAAAGCATAAACTCATTTCAAAGAATTGACTATGTACAGCAGAGGATTTAAGAATCCGTTTCAATAGAGGCTGATGGCGACTGACTATTTTCATAAATCCTATGAGTACTAATACATTAACATAGATTAATAAGATTTATATTTGAGATAATTTGTTGAAAACAATCAACATCAAAGTAAATAATATCGATTTACCAATTACGTTTTATTTAATGTAAAAAAATTACAATACTAACAATATTTATTGAATTAACCGTATAAGTAATCAACCAAATTTTTTTCTAAGTCAATTAAGTCATGTCGACGACGTACCCTGTATTTCAATTATTTTTCGCCAAGTACAAAGCTAACTGAAAATTTATAGCTAGTATAAGGACATTCCTTTTTAAAGTAAAACAGAATGAGTTACAGTACCCTGGACCCAATTGCTGGCAACGAGGCATTCTATTATAGGTCAACATCTGGATTGAGAAGTAGGTGATTCTGTTCTACAACGGCCAGATACAGGTAGACCACTAAATGCACCTTGAAAAAATCGCAACGACCGCGTATCGAATTCGAATCAGAACAGAATCAGAGAAATTGGTGCATCCGACTAATTATTCTTACTAATTATTTTCGGGTATATATTATGACTGCCCTTATGTTTTTGTTACTGCATCTGAGCCTTCCTCAAATCGTATTGAAAGTTTGTGTAGTAGGTAGATGTCGTGGTTAGCGAAATGGACTATGAGATATCATTACGAAATTAGGCTAATAATTTACGTGCTCTTCATAAATTTTGATTGTTTTAGGTATAAAACTATTATATATTTTTGAATAATTATTATTTTACAGTTGGCGGTTTTGGCGGCGATCACGTTTTAAGTTTAGTTGACGAGATTTCGTACACAGCTCCTCCCGCACCACCATTATCACAAATGCAAGAACTCCCATCTGAACTTTTCTGCAATGGCGACAACAGGCCTGCCAACTGTCCCGTCGATTGTCGCTGCACGCATATGATTGATGTACCGCTTAATTCGGTTGTCGAGATTGTGTTGGTTGATGAAGGTAAATTAGTCACTAATAATTCATTAGAAACTAAATTATTTTCTACTAGATAATAAAAATAAATAATTTACCGTGATTAACACAGTCGAAGAACATAAATCACATGAAAAGTCCTTCACCTCACTGATGAATTCTGTCTATGCTTTGATACCTTTTGATAGAGAAGGCCATTACCTCACAGGGGGACGTACGAGGTATTATTAGTTATGTTTATTTATGAATGCATTTTTCAATTTTCAGTGCAATCGCCTAATCTTTCTCATCCATTCCATCTACATGGGATACCATATAACGTCATAGGTATGGGTCGATCGCCGGATAAGAATATTAAAAAGATAAACTTAAAACACGCCTTAGATTTGGACAGAAAAGGCTTGTTGAAAAGACAGTATAACCTTCCTCCATTTAAAGATACATTGGCTGTGCCCAACAATGGTTATGTTGTTTTAAGATTGAAAGCTGATAATCCAGGTAAACATATATAATTCAATTTATTCTATTTTTTTTGTAATATAATATTTATATAATATCTTTTTGTAATACTTTATGTACTTTTTTGTAAATTACGTACTTTACGTATTCCAAAAATTTATTCTCGATTGGATATTCAGTATCAAAAAGCATTGTAAGCAATTAAAAATAATTAAGTTTTTTATGTAACAAGTTTTAAATGTCACCTGTTATTTCATTTCAGGGTACTGGTTGTTCCACTGCCACTTCATTTTTCATATAGTGATAGGGATGAATCTTATACTTCACGTCGGTACGCAGAGGGATTTGCCACCCGTGCCTCCAAATTTCCCTAGATGTGGTCACCATTTGCCAGCAATCACGCCACCATATTTTCCAATACTTCATTGAAAATGACAAGCTTAATGGCACTGCCGATCTTCTAAATGGTTCTAAAGGTTAAACCTGATAAGCATGCGAACGAAAAACGCGGATAGGCTAACAATCCGAACTGCCATATTCCGTCATAGTATTAAAGCGTTGTAATGAACGAAGAATCATTAATTTGCAATGAGTTTTGATTTCTGTAAATAATGCTCTTAATGATTTCATTTTCTGTACATAACGCTCTTTATGACGTTTACAAATATTGTAGTTTACCACGACTCTAGGAGGCCAAAGTTTAAAACATATTTACTGAAATTAACCTTAAATATTCGTTATATTTATTTTCCAGATAATTCTTTACTTTATATATGATATATAAATATTTGTTACTAGTTTTGTTGTTTATAAAATGAATAAGTTCTATTGTAATGGAGTCTTTAATAAATGTAAGTTAAGTGAGCTGAAGACGAATGTAGAATGAGTAATGTTCCATGCACAATAAATTCGAGTGTTGCACGAATTTATTGTTATTGAAAATTTAACAATGTCGTGTTCGCTGAAGTGGTTAAGGTGGTAATCTAAATTTGGTCTTAACATTTACTCCTGCCTAATGAAAGACACCGTAGCTTTAGTAATTAGCTCTCGGTTTTTTGGACCCTGAAGTTCACAGTGGTATAAATGATATTATCACTTGTGGGATACTTGTGAAAATCTCACATGGCTGGCGTTATTCTTAAGCTGGATTTGCTTACTTTGCGACTTTTTCTTAACTTTTATACTTATAGATCTAATTTCTTTAGTTAATAAACTGTTCATTTGATCAACGCTACAAGATTTTTTTTTACTTTAATAAGAAAATAAGACTGAAACTATCACTAAACGCATGTAGTTAAATAAGATAAAACACATCATTTTAACGTCGATTAAATATTTAACATGAATCATATTAAAAAAAATTACATCTTCATTTTGTATCTGTTATCATTATTTGCGGGCAATATTTGCCAATACTTAACCGCAATGACTGTAAATAAATCTAGCTTAAGTTTAACATATGTTTTATAGTTTTGATGATTTTGACACAGAGTAGCATTTTAGTGTAAAATATACTACTGTGGTAGGGATGCCACGAAAGACCTATTCTTACGTACCTTACACACAAATTGTATACGATGAGTATGTGTACATTATGAACTGTGTTAATTACATTTTTTGACAAACAAATATAGTCATGGTGAAATTATAATACAATAAAAGAAACTTACCAAATTTAGTTTTTTATTAATAAAACCTTATAATGATAGAAAATAATATTCAGGAATTTATTTCATGCTGACAATTTTTGAGTTTTAATGGTTTTCATTCCAGTATTTACTAGAATAGAAACCATCAAATTCGAACAAAGAATAATAAAAACGAACTTCCTGGTGTCAGCCGCAGTGTTAAATAGAACTTTGAGTCGTCCTGAGACATAAGTTGTTAAGTCTCACATGTCTAGTAATTTCTTTAGCTATAATGTTTTTTAAACCGGAACACGGTAATGCATTACATACTGCTTCGGGGCAGAATAAGAGTATTTTTTCCCCGTTTAATTGTATAACAGTTTATAGGGAGGGTCCCTCGGATACGGAAAAATGCAGACTAAAGCGACTTTGCATTTTACGCAGATACCGCACGATGCAGCGCAGATGATACCATTGGAAAGGAAATTGAACGTGCCGCTGTTATCGATATCGGTTCAGACGACGTTATTATTATTGTAATTTTTTACGTATGTGACGATTGATAGCCTACAATTAGGTCGCCAATCCACATTACAACAGCACCACGTACTTTTTCCATTTCCAAATCCCACTCAGAAATTTTACTGGTGGTAGGATTCCTATGCAGGAGTCCGTCTAGGTAGGTACCACCCCAGGGCCAGTTATTCTACCGTGAAGCAGTAGTGTGCAAACATTACTGTGTTTCGGTTTGAAGGGCACTGTGAGCTAGCGTAATCACTGGGCATATGAGACTTAAGAACTTAAGTCTCAGGGTGATGGGTACAGTGTAGTGTCACACAGAATTTTTCTGGGTGGCACAGCATATGTTATGGGCAGACGTTCCACTTACCGTCATTGTGAACATTTTGCTCGTTTCATCACTTTATGCATTAAAAAAAATAAAATTAGGAATTACCTGTGCTTAGCAGTAGGACATTTACAGGCTGTTACATTTTTTAATAAACAAACTTATAAATGCAGTATGAAACGGCAAATTGTCTAAATCAAGACTAATTAAATTAAATTAGAACCCTTATCTAACAGTACTCCCTTTTAAACTAACATTAAAAAAACAACGTGTAATAGAAATATTATATGAAATGCAATGGAAATTAAGAAACTACGAAATATGCCATACACTTCTTAAATACGACGTATAATAGGAATGATTCATAAACGGCAAATAAAATTAGAAAACTGCCACAAATACGATACTTAAAAAGCAAGCTCTTATAAAACGATACCGACAACAAAATTTTCTGAAAACTATTATGGAGTCCGCAACCGACCTCTATGATTCCTTTCATCCATTACATCTAAGTAGTGATACATACAAAATAAAAAATGTTTATAAGACAGCCTGTACATTGCGTTAAACTAACTATTAATATTTTTATTTTTAAACGACGAACGTTAAACTGAATATTTGACTTGCTAAATATTGTAATAACCCGTATGTATGTATAGAGTACACTAAAGAACCTTGAAGCTCACTGCAAATTCAAACCATGGAATGAGAACTACAAATAGGAATTAGATATTGTTTACATATCTTAAATTCAATCCTAAACATTTGGCACTTCGGAGTATATTTGAAATTATTTTAAAAAATTTGATGTAAATTTAAAAGATTGGGTAACTTGATTTTAGAGCAGGGATTTCGAAAAATATTCAAACAAACCTTATAGTTTAAAACAAAATTTAACTTTTGAAAAGGTTTTATTCTGCGTTATTCCAAGTAGATATCCATATATTATGTATGTAAATACACATAATATATGGTAAGCTAGACGGACAAACCTTTAGTTTTAAGAAGACACTAATTATATACAAGACACAAATTCCTACATTATAAACGATTTTGTAGGGGTAAATGCCATTAATTCAAACTGTAGTATTATATATTGAACTCATGATAAGAATTCCTAGCTTATTTTTCACTGTCGTACCTTTTAAGACAGTCACAGAATGCTAATTGGTGGCAGATTCTCTTTCGCCGTCACCACAGATTTTTTTTATAATACTATCTTTAATTATTTAATATTGCTTATGTATTATTTGTCTTTTATTCTAAAATGTTGCTTTTAAATGGATCAATTTTGGTATCCTAAACGCTACCCCGAAACATTCTGAAGAACCAATAGTTCAGTACTTCTGATCGCAATTAATATGAATTGTATGACAACTGTTATACATATTGCACAACTGTTAAAACCATGATCTTCTCTCCAGTCTTTTTTATTATTCTCGGTTCATCAGTCATTATTACAGGTAAATACGTTTTTCCAATACGTATAATTTAAAAATAGCTGCAAAAAGCAAAGGTTTTCTTCCTTTCTTGCAAATCATTTTTAAAAGATTTGTTTTGTCAACAATACGCTCTTTTGCTCTTTTCAGTAATCAAAAAAAAAGAAATTAAGAGTAATTTGTTAATTTATTAGTACACTTGTTTGCTACACTATTATAATAAACACAAGCTCAATTAATGCCGTAATATGCAATGCTGTCACTGTCATTAGACAGCATTGCATATAATGGTAAGAATAAAGGTTGTTCGTACAGCTACTACTCGTGGTAACGCAATGGAGAGTAAGATTATTTTGACTCGTACCAAAATGGCGGAGACGTGGTTCGCTACCTGTCTGGTCTCGTTTTCCGCGGGAGCCAAAAGTGACCACTCTCGTATATGGGAAAGATTCGTGACTGTATGTGTGTGTGTTAATTAAGACATCGAGATACGTGTGTTTATGCTTGAGCATGCGCGCGCGCGCGTGTGCAAGAATGTGAGGGGAATGCTACGCTAAATGGGTAATGTAGTTCTTGCCAACTTCTTGTATTATATAATATAATTTTAAATAAGTTACTGTGTGGTTGCAGCGTAAGAGAATCTACAACCTCATCTCGTCCTGTGGGTGTCGTGAAAGTCGACGGAGGGAAAATGTAAACCAGGCGATGGGCAACAACATATTCCTGCAAAAACAGTGACATGCAGTAAACTTTATTTTTTTTTAGCTCAAGAAACAAAACTTATTGGTGGACATGAAGCCATTCCATACAGTCGCCCATACATAGTATCTCTGCAAAAGAGATTTTTATGGTTACGGCTACATATTTGCGGTGGATCGATAATTAGTAAACATTGGGTAAATATATAAAATACTTTGTTATTTGCAGTCAATACAGAACAAAATTTAAATAAAGAACACCATAAAAAATATTTTTTATCCAAAGACTTTTTTGTTTACTTGTATAGTAAAAATTTATAAATTCAAAATCTATAATAGACCATATAATTTTTTGACAGAATATTTGACAACTTATTTATTAAGTTACCAACATAAATAGCTTTTACAATCTAGAGTATATTAATATTATGGGTGCTACCTGTTCATAAGTAAGTAAGCACAGCAGATATAATATAATATCTACTACACTGCATTTTTCGTGGTGTTTTCCACAGTATGTATGTATTTTTTTTATAAATAAGAGTGACAAATAAGCACACAATCCATCAGATGGTAAGTGGTCACAGCTACATCTATCCTCAATGGGGAATAAAGACGTAGATTCTTAGACTAAAATGGAATTTGCGCCACGGTTCACGACATGTACAATACCAATCATTCGATTGTACTCTGTGATACTTCGTTGTCTTTACTTTATCCTGCCAACCCATTACTACAGCTGTATTATACCACACCATGGCTCTTTGTAACTAAGATAACCTAGCGTAATATTCTAGACAGTATAAATTCTAACACACACCACAATCGCAAAACGCAATCTATCCGTTTAGAAACTAAAAATGCTTGTATAAACAATTATAATCCACGCAATATAAAACTGAAACCTATTTTCATAAAATGTATTTCAGGTATTGACAGCCGCCCATTGTGTCTCGGAATCGTTTTTAACAAGATGGTTGCCCTTGGATGCTATTGCGGGAATCCATAATAACTATTACTTTGGACGTAAAGCACAAATAAGAACTATTTCTAAAAAAATTTCACATCCGGAATATAATGGGTATATAAACTGCTATACTTTAATATAATAAGTCCATTTATAAATTACTTCACGAAGATCCGCTACTATATTTAAATAAAACAAAATAATTTGCCAAGATTCGCATGCAAAATTAAAGAGCTATATGTAGTGCTCTTCAAAAGTATTTAAAATCACTTTAATAAACATCGTGCTTACTTTCAGGGGCATCGGCTCTCATGATATTGCCATGCTATTTACTTTATATCCATTTAAATTTACACGGGAGCTACAGCCAATTGGTCTACCAGTTGATTTGAAAATTAACCAACAAACACTAACTTTGTCAGGATGGGGAGTTCTAAAGACAAGGATTTTCATGCTTGACTTACCTGAAAAATTACAGGAAGTTGAAGTTACGTATCTTCCTTATGATGGTAAGAATATTTATATATTTATAAGTACTTAGAACCTAAGACATGAACTTATCTATATATTAACACGTTAAAAGAAATATTTGTAATCCCTTTTTAAGAAAATTTGTATACCGAGGAAACTAAAATTTATGTATAACTAACTGATGCTCACGAATTCGTCCGCGTGGATAAAAGTTTTTTAAATATCCCGTGGGAACTATTTGATATTCTGGGATAAAAGCCTATGCCCGTCTTCAGGGTGCAAGCAGTAGAAGCGTGAAAAGGTAACGAACAGACAGAGGGACAGAGATAATTACGAGTACTTAGAGAGAGATTTACTTTCGCATTTATAATATTAGTATCGTTATATGTTAGAAATACATGAAATTGAATAAAATAAAACATTCATTATTTACGACGACGACGATTATTATAGAATTTTTTGACTCGTACAAAAATGGCGGAAACGTGGTTCGCCACCCGTCACGTCTCGTTTCCCGCGAGGGCGAAAAGTGGGCTACGTGAGTAGCCTCTGCCTACCCCTTACATGGAAAAAAGGCGTCACTGTATGTATGTATATTTACGTGAATTCTGACATTGTTAATCACATATTAGTGTGTATTTTGTTTACATAGATACTGCCAATGTCAAACATAATAATCTATGGTCAAACAGTGGCTCAGAGTAAAAATTACCGCCATAAGAATTTTAAAAATTTGCCAACAAATTGTTACTCAAACCTCAATAACCTACAAATATAATAAAAAACTGTGAATTATGGTCGAATTTCGGCCACAGGGCGACCACTGGTTTTATTAAAAGCGAGTGATGCGATGACACGAGCAAGTCATTAACCTGATGATAAATTCTACGCCTGACCATTACAGTTGCGGTAGCATCCAGAACTTTGCAATGGAAAGTACCACACCACACCACACCACAGTAATTGTTTGTAAGGGACATAGCTTCAATGCACTTTAAACTGAAACAAAGTGCTTGACGGCGAAATAACTGGCACTGGTTTGGAACCTTCACAGACGGACTTTTGCTACTACCCCGTTTCAAAACATCACAGTACTACATTTATGTGATTTTTTTTCAGAATGTTATACAGCAGTAGAAGAAGTTAAAGACGATGATGAAATTAATCCCCTCGATAAGGACGCTAATATCTGTACCGGACCAATAACTGGTGGTATCGCAGCTTGCAGTGGCGACTCTGGAGGACCTTTGGTTTTACATCTTGAAAGAAACAGTTCAGCGAATAAAACTAATGATTATAATTATAATGAAGGCGTTATTGTGAACAATAACGATGGCAATGTTACGTCAGTTATACTTGGTATTGTGTCATGGGGTATGTCACCATGTGGTGAAAAAGGAGCTCCCACCGTTTATACGAAAGTTTCCTCTTACCTTGATTTTATTTATGAACACTTGCGTAAGTAGGTAGTAACTGATAACGAATGAACTGTATTTTGAAACAGAATGAGGTTTATTCTAATAAAGGAGGAATTTTTAATAAGTTACTCTAATATATACCTTGAAACGACTGAAATTTTCATTTATTTTCTTACCCAACAGTTTTTTTTTTCAATTTTTAAAATTATTTATTTCAAGAACTTTCAGATGCACGTTGAAATTTTTAGGAAGATTTTGTTTCTGGACAGCAATGAAATACACGTCTAATTATAGCGATAACACGAATATACTATTGCGTGGAAGTTAAATTTATAATTCTCGTACTGTAAAAAATCAATCAAACGGCTCTTAAATTGATAAGTTATCTTTTAAATTAAAAGTAATCTTAACACAGTTTTATGGAAATATATTTGACAGCGAATGCATTGACAATACTGGTGGAAGGATTTAAGGTAATAGCAGTAATGTGCAACCATTACTGTGATTCGTTCTGAATGACACTGAGAGCTAGTGAAATTACTAGGTAAATGAGATTTAATAACTGGTGACAGGCGCAGTGATATGCCACAAAGAAAGGTTTTGGGTGACACTGCATTTATTATGGACAGACGTTAAACAGGCGAACGTTTAGACGCTTGTCACATTTTCCTAAAAAAAAATTAAATACGGTTTCTCGTTATTGCATGGGATATAAAAATGATATATACACACGAAAAAGGATTCCATAAAATTCAGCATACTTTTTTATCTATTTACTTTTTATTTTATACTACATTGCTTAAAATAAACCTATAGTTTCAGTCTCCATATTCAAGTGCAAAAGTACATCACCAGGTCTGTAGCTACCACATTTTGGTAAAATATCGCTGACTGCTTTCGGAATTGATTGTGGTACATCAATGAGAACAGCTACCGGTAACGAAAAGAAACTGCAAGATCTACACTCCATCATCCAGCTTCCGCCCCGGTCAGGTTTTAACCTTACTATCGTATATCCTTTGTTGGGAACCACAATTGTATCCTTGAGTGGTGGATTTCTAACATTTCTGCAACGACCACAATACTGTGTTAATATAATATGTAATATAATTATCAAGCATGAAGCCTGTGCTTCGACCTAATTATGGGAACCCTCTAATTTTTTAAAAATACTTTTGTCCGCGGCTATACTCTACTGAAGGGTAACGGACTTTACACGGCTTGGAACTATTTATCCTGGGACATGCAGATTTTGACCTTTTCTTTTATCACAAAGCACGTAGTAAATCCAACTTAAGTTTAATTTTACTAATTTTACTGATAAGGTAGACACGACCCGGTACTGGTATCCCACCACACCTACTAGTGGTAGGATTCATAAGCAAGGTATCCCTCTAGGTAGGTGTGAAAAGATTTTTGTGTTTCAGTCTGAAGAGCACTTAGAGCTAGTGTAATCACTGGGCATATAAGACTTAAGAACTAATGTCTGTGGGTGACGGGCGCAGTGTGGTGCCACACAGAAATATTCTGGGTGACATAGCATTTGTTATGGGCAGACATTGCACTTACCATAGCTGTACGTTTTGCTCATCTCGTCATTTTATCCAATAAAAAAAACAACAAACCCGGTGCACTAGCGATGAAACAATTGTAAAGTTCATTTTCATCTACCGTTCATGTTACATTTTTTAATGTAATTTATTTAACACTAGATTTACGAAACCCGTCAATTTGACGGGTTGTCAATTTTATACTTTTAATTCTGAACTAATAAATACTATTCTATAGCGATTATATATTTACTTACTACATGTTTACTTTATGCGATTATATATTACCTGGTTTTTAATGATATTATGTAGCGAATATATATATTTAGTAGTAGTTGTATCTGAAACACCTATATTTTATTATATCTAGATGTTGTCTACCTACTTGTAATATACCCGTCTCATCCCGTCCGTCAATGCCCGTAAATCTAGTGTTAACATACCTCTCTATTTCTCCTTTCTTGTCTAGTAATTGAAATTCTCGTTTAGAAATGGGCTTCTCATTAGAGAATTTTCCAGAAGCTACCACTTGCATAGAATATCCGTGCATATGAAATGTATATGAATCATTACTGCCAAAACCTGAAATTGTTTAGGAGGTTTAACAAATCGTTTTGTAACATTATACTTTATACTTTGTTTGTATATATATTTATCGTCGTGAGGAGGCAAGAGAATCTACCACTCCATCTCATCCCGTGGGTGTCGGAAAAGTAAGGCAGCAGCCTCACATCACATCTTGGTTTTCATTTTCCGTCCGTCCATCTTGCTAAAACATCAGAATGAATAAACTGCGGTTGTCAACCCGCCTGCCAAGCCGGGCAACTATGACAAAGTCCCCCAAAATAAGAGCTAGAACTTTTATGGCAATCTATGAGGAGGCCTATGTTCAGCAGTGGGCTAGTGATAGGCTGACATGATGTCGATGATGTATATTTATATGGCCGTATCAGGCCACTTTTTACATCCCGAAACGCCCACCGCACACTGCAGCATCGATAGTGCGACCTCATCAAAGTCGCGACAGATTCTGCCCTTTTTCTTCCCCCTGGGCTTGTCCAGTCCCCTCAGAGCGACCACCCCGAGCTATACTGATGCCTCATGCCGACGGGGTTCCTCATAGCTTCACCGTGGGTGATCAAGTCACGGTTACTAAACGCCCCCGCCACGTCAAGGCGAGAACCCATTCAATTATATCCATCCATTATAATGTACCAGTGTACAGACATACATACATACACATAATAACTAAACGTGTGGGGCATTGTTTTATTAAGAGCAAAAATAAAAAATTTATTTGTTTTAGTAGGAATGTAACCTTTGCACACAAAAACATGAAAGGAATTAGAACAATACAAAGCTTTTGAAAGACATGCATGTTTTATATCCAAAATGTATAAATGATATATGATAGAATGTTTGTCGTGCGAACAGTTATTATATATAAGGGAATTAGTGTTTCAGATCTTATATTTAATTATTTTATTTTAGCATATAAGATAGGCACATGTTAATAAATCTTATGTATCTCTTTTAAATACCATTATTTTGCTGTATGTCAGTTTTCACAACATAGTAGTAACTGTTATACCTTCGTTTATAAATGCCAGCTCCACGACGTGTTTGTCGCGTATTTTTAAAAGATGTAAGCATTGAAGGTGTATGTTAGTTGCTTCTTCGCCAACATTACATATAGCATCTGTTTTCATGGCGCGAGGCTTCAGTAGATACAAATCATTTGGATAGAGGAAATTTTTGTTATTCATTTGTACCACACCAAAATTCTGCATCGCTGAAAAAAACAGGTAATCAGTAACTTATACACATACAACAACTTTTTACTGATAAAATAACTAAACAAATAACCGAAATATTTTAGTTTACTGGTGTTAGGATTCCTATGCAGGAATCCGTGTAGGTAGGTATCACCCAAGGGCTAGTTATTCTGTTGCAAAACAGTAGTGTGTAAACATAACTGTGTTTCGGTTTGAAGAGCACTGAGAGCTAGTGTGATCACTGGACGTATGAGTCTCAGGGTGACGGGCGCAGTGTGGTGTCACACAGAAATTTTCTGGGTGACACAGCATTTGTTATGGGCATTGCACTTACCTCCAGGTGAACGTTTAGCTTGTTTCGTCACTTGATACAATAAAAAACTTGCACTGATAACTAGTGCAATTAGCAGGCATATGAGGCTTAAGAACTGATGTATCAAAGTGTCGAGCCTAATTTGGTACATACATACATATATAGAGTCACACCTCCTTCCTATTGGGGTAAAAAGAGACCACATATTTCCACTTCCTACGACCCTGACACTCATTGTCGTTTCTTCGTTTAGAGTTTTCATACAAGCTTGTCGATTTCACACTTGCCTAATATATGTTCAAACCATCTAATCTCTTCTCTATCTTTTTCACTACATCTTCTACCATACCACAGCGTTCCCTTATCACACTGTTCCTCACATAGTCCATCAAAGTCACTCCAGCTGTACTTCTCAAACTTTTCATTTCTGCAGCGCTAATCTTACTTTCAAGCTTCGATACCCAATATCACCACCGTACATAAATGTGGGGACCAGTACTCCTCTATGTACAGCCAGTCGTCTCTTTTGAGATACGTTCTGACTACACATAAAGTTATGCAGGACACATATACTTGATTTTCTGCCAACACACTTCGCTAGTGTGGTGTTACACAGAAATGTTCTGGGTGACACAGCATTTATTATGGACAGATGTTACACTTGCCATCGGGTGAACGATTTGCCCGTCTCATTTCTATCCTTCATAAAAAAAACACATGGAGAGTAGTTTAGTTGTCATAAGTATATACAAAAAGATAATGTAACTTAACTAATATAATATTACTTACAAACTGCAGCAGGGTAAAAATTCTTCTTAGGCAAAACATCGCCTAGGTATCGGTAGTCATTATCATTATCTTTAAATGGAATAACATGTCTATCAACTGCTAAATATATAGTCTTAACATCTTTATTGGACGTTTGTTCTTGAAGGGATAATAGCTTTTGACCATGTATGGTAGTTTCAGAATTTAAAAGTGCATTGCTGTTCATCGTCTAAAATTATAACAAACAATGTCAATAAAACCTTCCTGTCTGAAAAATTAAAAAAAAAGTTCAGAGCATATGTGCAGTCCGCCAATTCACTCAAAAGCAGTATTGCAGACTTTTCTCTGGTTCCATCGCTGTGTTAAAAATAGAAAGAAACTTTGCCATGCACTACTCAGCCTCACCCGAAAATCAAAGAAGATTTTCGGGTGAGGCTGAGTAGTGCATGGCAAGGTTTCGGTATTTCATACCGTTCATTTCTTAGTTTAAATTACGATCAGAATAGAAGCTTCACCGATTTTTTTAAATTAAACTACAGGTATAACAACTTTTCACAAACATCTAACACAGAACCATAAAAAACAACATTTGTTCTGAAGAATAAAAACACGAATAAAAATGTAGCCAATCCTATTACTGATCGTTCTATTATTGCTTGGCCTGTTTGCTTTAATTTTAATAAATATCATTATTTATCATTATTTATCATCATTATAATTTCAGCCTATCACTATTCCACTACTTAACATAGGATCCCATAACATAACATCCCCTATAGTTTGTCACAAAATTTTGTAGAACTCATTTTGGGGGATTTTACGATAGTTGCCACGCATGGCAAGCGGATTGACAACCGGAGATTGTTTATTCACATGTTCCAGGAAGATGCTGTTGCCCATCTTCTAGTTTTCATTTTCCCTCTGTCGACTTTTACGACACACACGAAATGAGATGACGTGATAGATTCTCTTAAGCCGCCACCACATGGCTATTAATAATATATTTTTTAATTACATACTTATTATTTACTAGCCTATTCGTGCAGAATAATATCATAATGAACAATGCTGTCACTGTACTGCTCGTGGAAATGCAATGGGGAGTAAGATTTTTTTTACTTGTACCAAAATGGCGGCGACGTGGGGCAAAAAGTAGGCTACGGTTTTTGTCTCCGCTTACCCCATATAGGGGAAAAAGGCGTGGCTGTAGGTACGTATTAATAAATTCGTGCTAATCATATCATGGGATATGGTTAGCACGAATTTAATATTTCAATTGTGAAATTTATTAATGTGTTTCAATAAATACTCCAGTAATATATTTGTATTAAAAGGACGTATCTCCGACCTTAAAATTGATTAATATAATTAAAATTGTTAAATCAGCAGTGGAACCGAAATTCTGTTCAGAAGGCACAAGTCATCGATGGGGTAGCATTGATTATACACTGCAGTGACACTTAAATATCAACCAAAACCATCACCTCTGACTTTAACTCTAATTTTCATTTTTTTCTTACCGGGCTCTGTTCTAACAAAGACGTATAATTGAAGCCAGAGTAAAGAAACATGACATGGGCGCTCAGTTCTTCGCATATGCCTTGTCCACGGACGTTTACCCAATATCCGCCATTTTCCGTTGCTGCTGCTACTACCACATCCATGCGTTCACCTGAAATATCAATTGAAAATTGTTTATCATGCTTATTATAATAATAAAGTTTAATATAATAAGCGGGTTTACGGTTGAAGGCTAGAGTAACAAGGAAGAAAGTTAATATAAATTTCAAATTATGAATAGAAAATGGATTGCCATTGCAAAATTGCTTTCTTGACGATACTATTGTAGATCAAAGAAAGTTCTTACGGATGGTCAACTGAACATTGTTATCAGCTTAAAGTTTTTTGGTGTTTATTTATTTTTACATTTTCTGTAACCTCCTCATTCCTCGGCTTTTTACAATTTTAATATAATCCTTGACTACCGCGTGTCCTAATGGTCAGAGTACGTAACTTTTGCGCCACGTCCTGGTTTACCAGCCGAAGAACATTTATTTGGTTTTCGGTTCTGGTTGTGCAATTATTGCATTATTACTGTATTATTACATTCTTGAAATGTTACAGCCGTGTGGTGGCGGCTCGTTAAAAGAATACTACCACTCCATCTCATCCAATGGGTCTCGTAAAAGGCGAGTAAGGATTTAAACTGCACTGCACCCTGTTTGATGATGGCGATGGGCTCACCACCTATCACACCAAGTGCATTATATTGTTTTGGTGAAACGTGGATTGTGGCAGTCATCTGTTTTTGCAGTGAGTGCCCAGTCTCTGACTACCCCTTATGGGATACAGTCGTGATCTTATGTATGTATGTATGAAATGTTATAAGACAGGAATGACAAATAAAAATTGAGAAATTTATGTAGACCTCAACGACCTAGACGCATGCTTTCAATTTAAGCCGGTGATAATTACTTAATACCTGCATGCTCTGAAAGAAACATTGAATATAGCGTTATGTTATTACGTTGATCTCAATTTAACTATTATTTAATTATTCAAACTTAGATAAAGTCACAGTGATAATGATATGATAATAACAGACAACATGTTTTCACAGATCTCTCTTCAGAGTAATGCGATAGGAAATGATTCATTTACTGTTATTTTTAGCGCCTGTTGCCTTTTGTAAGCCTAATATAAAGAAAGATATAAAGTCGATAATAGAGGTCTTTATTTTCTTATTTTACTACTACACAAGATGTGTTCCATGGATCGTACCAATAATTATTGTTATCGTTTCGCCAAATTGTTTTATTGCGTTCCGGCGTGAGGTTTCGTATATTACATAGGAGAAGTATTCGCTGTTAATCTTCTTAGCTATTATTTTTTTGTTTGAGTAGCACTACCTCCGAAACAAATAAAGTTAATATTATCAAAACACAGTCCTTCGAATATAAGTCATGTATCGAACGTCCGAGCAAGGTTCCGACCTCCTTTCGGATTGTTGTATTGAGGTTTAGTGTAGCTTTGCTATGCTATGTATGTGGAGAGCGGATCTGAACAGTTTGTATCTGGGTATGAGGTATTATTGTCGAGTGTAACTATTCGCCGATAGGTGGCCGGCAGCATAGAATAGCACCTACCTCTTTCCTACCGAGGTGTCGTAAGAGGCGACTAAGGTACTATACGGACAGCCTTTACTCGTGCAGAATAATACCATAATAGACAATGCTGTCACTGTACGCACAGTACACACGCTCGTGGGAACGCAATGGGAAGCAAGATTTTTTTTTACTTGTACCAAAGTGGCGGCGACGTGGTTCGCCACCCGTCACATCTCGTTTCTCACGGGGGCGAAAAGTGGGCTACGTGAGTGACCTCTGCCTACCCCTCATATTGGAGAAAGGCATGACTGTATGTATGTATGTATGAAACTATTACCTCGGTAAAAAAGAAGTTACGGCTTATGTTAACGTATGTGTATTGCAAAAAAAATTGTCAGTGCTCATTCATAAACATACATACAAAATAATATACGCTTGTTACTGCATTGAGAGTGACAAGAGCGTAAGCGAAACCGGTTGTTATGGTGACCTTAAACTCTAATGTGATACATCTCGAATGGCAGCACCTTTCTCCTCTCTCTTGACTCGGACGCGGCGAACGACAGTATTTTTTTATTTCTTTTAGTGACACTGATACGGGTTGTAAAAATATGAACATTACATTTCCAATTAAAATGTTATGTTTGTCAAAACAAACTTTTCAACATTGATTACTTCCATTGCAATAGCACTACACTATTCGTACAACAGGAAAAAACATCGCGTTTTATAACTAACCAGCTAACGCCCGCGACTTCGTCCGCGTGGATAAATATTTTTTAAATATCCCTTGACAACTATTTGATTTTCCGAAATAAAAAGTATCCTATGTCCGTCGCTAGAATGCAAGCTCTCTCTGTGCTGAATTTCGTCAAGATCGGTTCAACGGTTGAACCGTGAAAGAGTAACAAACACACAGAAGGACAGATATAGCTACTTATGCATTTATAATATTATAGTATGGATGTCACAGAGTTACGATAATAGTTAAAGCCTTTATTTGTTAATTTAGGCTGGCGATTTTTGTAACTTAGTGAAACTGCGTCATTATCATTTATACTACAGTTGTATTCGTTTCTTATATAATTAATTCCTGTTTCGCCTTAAGCAGTCAACAACTTATTTAAGCGTTCTTCAAAAACAAAACCATAGTGCAAGCGAATCTTAACAAATTACTTTATTTCTCTCCTTTCATCATCATCATCATTATCATTTAAGCCTATCACTAGTCCACTGCTGAACATAGGCCACTCCTATAGATTGCCACAAAAGTTTGTAGCTTTCATTTTAGGGGAATTTTACCATAGTGTATATTGCCATATATATTGCCACGTTTAGTTGGCAGGTTGGCAACCGCAAATTATTTATACAGATGTTCCAGGAAGATACTGTTGCCCATCCCCTGGTATTTATTTTCACATCTGTCGCCATAAACGACACCCACGGGATGAAATGGAGTAGCAGATTCTGTTAAGCCGCCACCAAACCACACTTTCTCTCCTTTACAGGCTCTTAAAGTAACTTGCCCACCAACTTAGACCGCTTCGCTGCTTTCATTAGTTATGTTAACGATAACACGTATGCCTTATATAGGAATAAAACACGCATACGCATACGCTAAATAACATATAAAATGAAGTTCGCTGACCTCAAAAAATGAGCATGTACCCAGTAGCGGAAAAATTTTGCGCTTAAATTACTTTTACATAAACAATTTAAAAAAAAATATTTTGTTTAATGTAGGTTAATCATTTCAAATAAGTGAGTATTTTTTTATTATGTTCCTTATGTAAGAGCAGGTAAAACTGGAATCATGGCTACAAGTTACAAATTTTGTTTTTAATGATTGCTTGTATATTTTCTGTTCATTTACTTTTAACTTTCACTTACTTTACATATGCTTGTACATTTTATGCTGAATCAGTCTTCAAGTAAACTAAAATGGAGGCTAACATAATAACATGTCACTGACCGTCGCATAATTGCATGACTTTCGTTTTCTGTTTGCTATTACAAATTAGAATTCACTGTTTATAAAAAATCTCTGTATATTGATACTTGAAGAGAAAACTTTGTACCCCTTTATAAGCATATTGCGCGAACGGAGAAATGTGAGGTTTGGCATATTTTTAGTTAATATAGAGAAGGAGCACAGAATGCAAAAAATTATATATAATATAAGTTACCAATACAAAAAAATCAATAAAAGAAGTTAATGAATTTCGGTCGAATTTCGATCATTGGGCGACCACTTGTATCTATAATACGTAAAGTGTGTGAGTGTGAGATTTCGCATAATTAAAGTTTACATGGAGAAGCTGTGCAGAAAGCTAAAATTTATATATGATATGTTGTCATTTTAAATTGAATAAAAAAGTCAATGAATTACGGTCGAATCTAAACCATTGCGCCACCACTAGTGTATCAAATTCCGTAAACAAAGACAAATTGGATGAAACGGTAACAAGTAAGTGTCTTTTTCACATTAACCTATAGTATAGTACTTTTGTTGTTATATAACAACGTACTGATCATCGTTGGTACAAATAACAGGCTTATCTTGCGCGATTCTCGTTAATACAAGCAGAAATGTCGCAAAGGCAATCTGCCGTGCGCTATAATTTTTATAACTTCCCGAAACTTCATTCACCACATATTTTTTTTAATAAGAGATGTTCAGTGCAACGTCTGTCCATAACAAATACCGTGTCACCCAGAACATTTCTGTGTTGCACCACATGGCGCCCGTCACCCAAAGACATCAGTCCTTAAGTCTCATATGCTCAGTAATTACACTAGCTCTCAGTGCCCTCCAGACCGAAACAGTAATGTTTGCACACTACTGCTTCACGGCAGAATAACTGGTCCTGCGGTGGTATCTACCTAGATTTGAATTCTCGGGAATTCTCGGGACGTCTTAGTCGAGTACTCGAGTCCCGGGAAAATAAATAAGTGGAGAAATCAGAAATCCCAGTCTGATCTCCTAGCGTTTTCTGGATGAGCAAGTTTCAATAAAATGAACCAATGCACTGCCTGTTACACTATATTTAACACAGCCTATTTTCTTTTGTTGTTCTGCGCGACTAAAGGCTGTCCGTAGATATATATATAAATAACGGTCTATAGCTTTAAACGACTAGCTCATCAATAAACGTCGATACGTTTAATGACGGAGCATGAAATAGTAGTAGTGGTCAAAGTATCTGTTTTCTATGCCGCGGGTCTAAGGTTCGGTCTAGCCGCACGAAATTTCGTGCAGCGCATTGAGAAGACTTTTCAGCGGGAACAGTCTGTAACGGTGCAGTGATAATTAGTGAACTTCACATGTCGTCGAAATATTGTTCCCGACTTTTTCCTTTGCCGCCGAGTATGTTTATTACCACTTAAAACTGCTATTAACAATTTAAATAGCACCGGTGGTCAGGGATCGAACTTAGGACTCATGCTCACTGTGTAATTTAAGTCGAGAGCCAAGCTCCTAACCTACCGCAGAATGTACGAGTATAATAAGTATTACGTGAGTAATGTTAGAGTAACATTTATTTATGTATTACTATAAATATATTAGTAAGTAATGTTAGTGTACCTGACTTCTATGCCGCGGGTTCTGGGTTCGAATACCAACCGGAGCTAACATTTGTACAAAACACAAATTGTTGGTTTTCGGATCTGGTTGTGTTGTGCATGTGAAATATATGTCTGAAAAACGCAGCCACGATACATCACGATACAATACCTCAGTCGCCTCTCACGACACCTCAGTAGGAAAGAGGTGGGTGCTATTCTACTCTGCCGGACACCTATCGGCCAAAACCACTAACATTGATTTCATAATAACTTTCCTTGACACTAAATCACGTACCTGGATGCAGCAAAACCTTATTAGTTGAGACCGGCTTTACTGGTCTACTGTCACTTGCTATAACGATCAGGTCGTGCCGGTCTATGTCAACTACTAAGGGGCATTCAACCGCAACGGCGTTGATTAATCTCAACCTGTATGTATATCCCGGTATAACAAATATCCTGAAAATCAGCGAAGTATATTGATGTTAGTTCATTCAAATATTGCGTTTTTTCATGAAGGACTGCGTGGCATGCGGGTCCTGGGTTCGAATCCCAGCCGGAGCCAACATTTTTGCAACGTGTTGGTTTTCGGGTTCGGACACTGCAATATGATAATTTCCGACAGTATTCGCTAGTCGTTTCCGTGGTCGAAACTCGGTCAGGAGGTCATAACAACATAATAACAGATAATAAATAAAAAGTGAAGAAGGAACTACTAACAGATGCCCATGTGAAAGTTCAGTGCAACTTGTGCTGTACTATACACTTCCCTTATTCATCATCATCATTTCAGCCTATCACTAGTCTACTGTTCAACATAGGCAACCGCCATAGATTGCCAGAATAGTTTGTAGCTCTCATTTTACGGATTTTGCCATAGTTGCCACGCTTGGCAGGCGGGTTGGCAGCCGCAGTTCATTCAGATGTTCCAGGAAGATGCTGTTGCCCATCTTCCTGGTTTTAATTTTCCCTCTGCCAACCTTTACCACACCCACGGAATGAGATGTGGTGGTAGATTATTTTAAGCCGCCACCACACGGCTAAATTATAATTTCCTAATTGAATACTCGTCAATATTCACGTATCCAATATATACAAACTTAATCAGAGTCCGTTTCAAACGTATAATAATTTGTCAGGACATGTTTAAACAATGTAATTACTTTTGCAATGTAATGCAAAATTTTAAGATTTACTATATTGTTAAAGAAATAAACTAAAACTTACAGGTTGCTAGTAAAGTACTTAACTACAAAAATCACGAGATAATGAAGTGAGGTATAATCGTTCAACATCCTTCTTATTTATTTATGTGGCAACTATGGCAACATCACCCCAAAATGAGAGTTACAAACTTCTGTGGCAATCTACAGGGGAGGCCCATGTTCAGCAGTGGACTAGCGATAGGCTGAAATGATGATGATTATGTTGATCAATCTTATTTTATCAAATTTAAAAACGATGTAAACAAACGTGTTGCGTGTTCGTATAAGACAAAAAATTGAATCTGGTATTGCACATCAATAATGGTCATATAATGTATCTTTGCTGTCCAAGATTACGGAAGTAATTTTGTTATTAATTTCAATAATAATAATAATAATAATAGTTTTATCTTTTGTGAAATAAATATTTATAAGTTGTTAATAAAATGAAAGATGATAATCGGAATTCTCAATGAAAGTGTATTCCGCGTTCCAATGTATTATATATATAACCATTGTAGCTCATTACTATGAGAAAGAAGAACTGGCACTGCAGTGATACCTACGTAGGCTAGTTTCTCCTTACCACGAGTAGCTACTATTAAACACTTAACAATCACTTAGTGGTTTGATATCTTTAATAGTTTAAAGTTAACAAATTGATTCAAAGAAACTCCACGGACAATTTTTTTATAGGAAAAATTGAAGAGACGAGCAAATCGTTCACCTGCTGGTAAATTTTACGTCAGCCCACAACAAATGAAACCCATATCAAAACCTAGAACATTTCTGTGTAGCACCACACTGCGCTCATCCCCTAAGACATCAGTTAAATCTTATATGGCCAGTAATTTGGCATATAATAAGTAAACTGGCCGTACGATGTTACCTCCTTAGGCAAATTCCTGCATAGGAATCCTACAACCTAAATATTAATAACAAAGGTATTAAAATTAACATGAAAGGGATGCTTACATATAGCTTAATACAACATATTGAAAGACATGTAATCCACTCAAAAATTGGTTAGGAAGTACATATAATCATTAGTCAATCAATATAAATCAATCAGTATACATACTTCGAAATTAATGTTTCAATGAGTTTATCTCTGATAACTACTAAACTATGATGACTACTAAACATATAACTCATGTTTTAGTCGCACTAGCGCCGGCGGTCAAATCTTGGTCACTCGCGTACCATAAAATTTAAAGCAAACGTTTGGCTTGAACTATCAGCTCTAATTATTAAGTGCAGGAAAACAAATGTAAGAAAAATATAGACAAATATTACAACGACATGTGAAGTTCACTAATGCAAACTGGCGGACTCCTTACTCAAAGACGATATGAGGCATGTGTTCATTTTTTTTACAGCTTCGCCGGAGTGAAAAGTGGCAGAGCGTTGTGTGCGCTTAGCCGAAACGAGCTTGACTTTAATTATGACTGGTGCAAGGGCTTTCGAGAGGGGACCTCGGCTTGGACCGTCATCCTGTGCGCGAGAGTAACTGACTCGAAGATGCCCAAGGGGGCCGGCCTCGGCTCGGTCAGTTACTTCAGCCGGGTGGGCAATAATACTAATACTACTATTATTATTATTTTATGTTAGGGGAAAACTGGCCTGAGATGCAGCGGTATCGCGAATAATTTTGTCTGATACACCCTCGCCCACGGCAGGGGCGGTGTAATCGTGATTGTGTTGTGTGTATGTGTGTCTGTCGTGTTCTGAAGAACACTTGGGTCTTAGTGGTCGCGTTGTCGGAGTCCTCGAGGACGTGCCTCTGTCTCCTTTTTTCCGCGAGTCGAGTTTCGGTGTAACGCGAGAAAGTTGTATGTGGCACCAATCAAATTCCAATAAATGAATGTTGTTTTATAGAACGACGAGACAAGCAAAACGTTCACCTGATGGTGAGTGCAACGTCTGCCCATAACAAATGCTGTGTCTCTCTGAGACATTAGTTCTTAAGTCTCATATGCCCAGTAATTACACTAGCTCTGAGTGCCCTCACATAAATATAAGCTGCAAATTACGCACTTATATACAACATGGTAGTTTAAACAGTCTACCAAATATTTAACAAATTGGGAATAATCAATGTTGTTACTTACTTGGAACTTTTATTTTCTCCGTTAACAATTAGTAATTCCGGTTTTAAATGTTTTCCATCCAAATTTCCTGTTAAGAGTTCCGAAAATCTTGCACCTATTATTAAAGTATGATCTTTACTTTTGTCGAAATCATATAGCGATGAATGTGGTTCTAAGGGCTGAGGTTGATCCACGATTAATGAACCGTAAACACCGTCGCTCTGATGCAAAACTGGAAAAAAAATTACAAATATTTAATTACGGTATACAATTTTACTAGTGGTAGCCATCCTGTGCAGGAAACCGTCTAGGCAGGATATCCACCGCAGGAGCAGATATTCTGCAATAAAGTAGTAGTGGGCAAACATTACTGTATTTCGATTTGAAGTGCACTTAGAGGTAATGTAATTACTGGGCATATAAGATTTAAGAACTGATGTCTCAGAGTGACACAGCATTTGTAGTGGGCAGACACTTACCATCAGGTGAAATTTTTACTCGTGTTCTATAAAAAAATAAAATACAACATTATTATTTCACGATGTTATGACGGCACAAGAGAATCAACCAAACTTTTCGGTTTAACATTCGACTAAAGGAAATGCCAGAAATCCTGACAAATGTCGGAATCTCTTTTATGACCAGATTAAAAATACGCGCACCAGTGACGGGCTGTAGTGTCTAGCGTGCGAAGTGTCAAGTACATAAATCCTCCTGCCATACAAAGCTTCCTAGCTTGAGAAATATCTAGTAGTCTAGTAGTGAGCTACTTACAGGCTGACGATGATAGTCATAATATAAAGCTATTGATTTGTAACATTCACTCAGAACACATTATCTAATAAAAATCTAAAAAAATCTTCTTAAAAACTTCTTGTTAAAACTTCTTAAAAATATTGGTTAATTAATATATTAAGATAAGACTGTCCTATTGGTTCCATTGCATTTAAATTATTAATTTATATTTAAATCGAACCAATAGTTCAGCTATTGGTTCGAGCGGCCATTGGATATAGCTGCGGATTACATCTTTCTTAGACATTGTTTATTTTTTTCTCACCCGCTTAATAAGTAGGTTGTTCGTGTGAACCAATGTTTTCTGTATAGAAAAAGTAGTACAATGGTCCCGGCCCGTGACGTTTTGAATCTATATTGTAAACAAAATACATTGAAAATCATTGAAATCTGAAGACGGACAGGATCTTATGGTGACTGACTTCAAGTCGAAGTATGTGAGTCACATTGCTGGGCGTGTGGATAGCAGATTGTAAAAACACTTAGCGGAGTAGTAAACTTAAGGTACGTTCCGAGCATTCTACTGCTTTGTTGATCAATAAAAAAATCCTCAATGGCCACCAAGGAGTGTCATAGGGAATGTATGCCTCAAAAAGATTAGGTGTTCCCCAAAGACAGGATAGACTATGACATTTTCACACTAAATTTAGTTAGGAAAATTCAAATTCAGATAATAGTGTTTACACATGATATGGAATATTGACTTTCTCTTTTAACGATGGAATTATAAAACCCTTTCACAAAACATACATATTATTCGAGACCCGGGGTAACTTTTACTTCTACACTTTCGAAATAATTACCAATGCATGTAAAAAATTGTCTAGTTGATTTAATTGACACCATTAAAATAAAAAATGTGATAAGTCACTACTACGAGTATTATTCTGTAGTTCACTCGAACGCACTAAAAAAATGTTGATTACTGTTACTTATTATAAAATTCAAGTGTGTGATCTTCAAAACGGAAGATCAGCGTGCTGTGAAATGATTGTCCATGAAAATCTAATGTTTGTATTCTTCTGACAAAGAACATGTACAAATTTTTTTATCTAAATATTTCTTTTCACCCCCTATAATTTCAGCTATATTTACATAAATATACAACATCAATGTAGCGTTATAACGGTTCCGCGTATCGTATGATGATTGATAAAAACTAGAGAACCAAATACTACTTATTCAACAGGCAATGAGATATCCTGTCATATTCATTCAACTTACGTACCACCAACTTAACAACAACGTTGTGATCCATATTTTTTTATAAGAGAAAGTGACAAGACAAGCATAACGTTCACCTGATGGAAGTTACCCACAGAAGCATAAATACTATAAAAATTAGTTTTCATATTCGATCTTTTAAGATAATAATAATAATACGATAATAAGAATTACTAATGCTACATTAATTAGAATATGTGGCAATCACTTCGCTATCGTTGGATTATTTGAGTTATCAAAATAAATAATTAGGTTTTGGGAAACATATTAAATAAGTAATTACCTGAATCAGCATGATAAAAGAATGTCCCGGGAGATGAGGCGACGAAAGCATATTCATAAATTGAACCAAATCCTATGGGACACTGTGTTACCATTGGCACGCCGTCCATATACGGAGTCCCTTTTTGCTCGATGCCATGCCAGTGTAAAGTTAAGTCTTGACCAGGAATTTTGTTCTGAACTTTAACAACAACAATGTCGTTCACGCAAACGTGTATAGATGGCCCTGGGGTCATTTCATTAATAACAAGAGCTGACCTTCCGCCATCATCTAATGTAGGCTCTATTTTGAAATGATATTGGCATCGCCTCGGTGTCACGTTGAACTTGCAAGGTCGGTAGCATGATTTGTCTGCGAAAAATTACGAAATAAGCAATGTTTCTTAGCATGCTCGTGTTTTGGTGCGAAACCACATTTCCACATTTTGTGAATGCACAATTAATAATGCACAATCATTGAATTACTATATCTCGTTTGTATGTCATTACACAAAAATGGTCAGTCTTTCCGTCAAAGACTCTCTTGAAAATTAGAGAAGCTAAACACGAAGATAACACAAAGCACAAAGCTTTGCATTATTCACTATTTCTTTACTAGTATACGAGTTAGATAACATAAATTACCTGAGTTTTTCGTTGTATCTGACAGAAGAATATTTGTGGTCGCCGGTACAATACTCTCGATAGACGCTTTACCGTTATTACTTACATTAATAATTATAATTAAACAGAAAACTAGTAATTTCATTTTGATACAATAAAGGTATTTAAATGCATTAAAAACAGTAAACAAATTAAATTAACATACTTAAACTAAATGTTATTTGTATAAATGATAAATAATCTATAATATAACTCAATGCACGAATAAACCAACAACACTCCGTATCCGTTAACGTTTCGAGTCAAACTACTCGTGGTCGTGGGCCGTGGCTGAGCAAGTTGGAGCTACATTTCTACATACAGTATACTCCGTGTTGTTATTTTGCACCTGAGGAGTTCAGTTTTCTGCTTTAGTTGAATTTTAAATCACGTTGCTGTAGTAACTGTTTACAGTAATCTAATAGTTGAATATGATATCACATGTAGTACAGGGAATGGAATACTTCGCTTATATTTTCAAGTCATTTGCATCGATCAGTCGTTTGTTCAAGGTGAAGGCAGAAAGCGCTTGACATACTTTCTTAGAGTAACTACTTTATTGAATACAATTTGTGTGCCGCTAAGCTTTAGTAGACCTTCATATCTAAATACTTATATAAACGACTTATCACTGACTCATCACGATGTCTCTGAAACTACTAGACTTCAAATTCTCACACTCTTCTTTCTAGACATAGAACGCATTTTACGAACATTGCTCCTTAATGGGTAAACGGGTCTGGTACTGTTTTTGTCTATACAGACTAACTTAACAATAACTTTCGTGCGAAGCCGAGACAGTTCAGCTGGTATCACATATTTTCACTTCATACGTCACACGTTGTTTCAAATTAATAAGAAAGAAATTATTTTTATTGCAATTTTCTGAAAGAAAGATTTTAAAATATTATACTTTTTATTTCTTTAAAATAAGATGCCTCACACTAGGATTTATCCTGAAAGTGTAAGCGTTTTACAGAACAATTGCATGTTATCTGTTGGCTACACAATTTTTTGTCTCATACAGGAATAGAACCCGCGAAAGCCAGAAGTCAATCGCTTAACCACTACGACAACCGCAATACCGAAACTTGCAAATTAATTCTTCTTCTTCTTAGTCGTTCATTCTTAGTCGTACACGCTTGGCATACAGGTCGAGGTCGTCATGTCAGGGTCGGTGGCGTGCTTGAATAGCCGTCGCTACTCCTCTCTAATCGGCGTCTGACACAAACGTTACACGGGTCATGTGTCACGTTTCTAAATATAATGAGCCTTAATCTTGTCATCGCATTGGCGATCTACGGCGCGGTCTGATCCTCTCAATATCACCAGACGCTCTCTGGGGTAGTCCCCACGCCGCATAACGTGACCACAAAAGGTAAGAATGAGAGATTGCAGACTTTCGTTTGACATATGAATTTTATATTTCTTACATTCAAAAATAAAAAATTTCATTTCATTACATTACAGATGCTGTCGCTCTAGGTTCTGTTCGCGTTACACCAAGCGTTCTTTTCCAGGATCACGTTTCGAACGCGTATATCTTTTTCTCTTGAACGTCTCGCAGGGTTAATGTTTATTTTTTTTAAAACTAAACTGTTAGTCCGAAAGCTATTACAGCTTCGCCCGGATTTAAATGCGGCCAAGCATGGGGGACGCTTATCCGAAATCTTTATTATGGGTAACTAGCACAAGGGCCCCCGAGCGGGACCCCAGCTTGGACTGTTTCCCTGTGCGCGTAAGTAACTGACTCATGGGTGCCCGAGAGGGGCGAACCACGGCTCGATCAGTTACTCCGATTTGGAGTACGTTTAATACATCTATATCACCTATTCGGAATTCGAAGAAATGGCGGAAGGAACTCTAGCGAAGCTTCTAATCATAATTAAAGCTAGGGAAAACAAGCCTGGCGGTATCGTGAATGATTATAATATATGCTAATTATGATCGTGTAAGTGTGTGTGTTAAGAATGGGTTGAAGTGTCAGGCACTTGCAACCAGTAAGACTAATAGCTTGGAAGTTGACTATGACGCTAATTACATGTTTGTACCGCATAGCTGCAGCGATCCTATCTTCGGCCTAATCGTTGGTGTTTGCACTTCTACATTTATCTAGCTTATTGTCAGCGGACTTGAAAACTGCCATGAGCTGGATTTATTTCATCCACGCATTCACAACCATTTCAGATCATTGATTTCAGATAAATGTATGATTGCACAATATCCCTGTCCGCCATTTTGCAAATTAATACAAATATATCATAATAATAATGTTGAAACGGAATTTTGTAACTATTGCATTGCAGCCCAGTAATCTATTATGATCCAGTAATTAATTAATCAGACACTTGAGATACGTAAGTTAATAAACCTGACCGATTTTCGGCAATGGCGAAAACTTCCCAACGCTGTCGGAAGCTATCAACTGCGCATGAGACAATATAGTGCCACATACATCTTCATCATTTCAGCCTTTCACGAGTCCACTGCTGAATATTGGCCTCCCCATAGATTTCCACAAAAGTTTTAAGCTCTCATTTTGAAAGGATTTTGCCATAGTTACCACGCTCGGCAGGCGGTTTGGCAACCGCAGTTTATTTATTCAAACATTCCAGGAAAATGCTGCTGCCCGTCTTCTGGTTTTAATTTACCCTCTATCGACATTTACGACACCCACGGGATGAGATGGGTGGTAGATTCTCTTAAGTCGCTACCGCACGCCGAATATTTCTCCAAGTCCTTTTCCACCTAATCTTGGTTTACCTTATCGTGGTTGCCGAGCCGATGGTTAGCTACTCGTGGAAACGCAATAGAGAGCAATAATTTCAACTCGTACCAAAACGGCGGTGACCTGCCACCCGTCTCGTCTCATTTCCTGCGGGAGCAAAAAGTGGGCTACGGGTGTGTTCTCTGCTTACCCCTTGTATGGGAAAAAAAGATAAGTACTTGCAAACACACTCAGCCGTCCTTTTTTACCGTCCGATGTAAGGATCATGCTATAAGATCTGAGATGGGCTATGACGGGGACGATCAGTACATAACCAGACCTGAAAGCCAACAATGTGTTTTTGCAAAAATGTTGGTTCGATCGGGAAAGGATCCCTTTGCGTTTTGTGTGTCGCACGTATACGGTGACCCGATTATTTAGAACGGGGCATTCCATCATTTCCCTCTGAGGTGGCAACGCACTTATATCCTGATTGAGATCCTACGCCTAAGCATGGTGCAAGTGACAACAGATTGCTTCGCCTGGGATTCGAACACAGAACTCGCGGCGAATTTATCCGTTACCCTAACCCCTACGCCATGCGCTCGTCAAGTTAAGAACCTATTCAACACTTAAGGAATTACAAAAGTGAGGATATATGTGAACGTTCTTTGGAACATTTTGTAATTATTTAAAAAATACAATTTACTGATTTTGTTGTCACTTTTGTTTATCGATTTCATCAACGGTCCCATTATCGATACAACAAGATTTATGATGGATTCCAATATGCCGCTTCCACGTGGCTTTATCGACTTAGTATTTTCCTATTTGTAGTGTTAATGACACAAAAATCATGCAACTATAAAAAAACAATAAACGTTACAAATTACAAAAAAACATAAACTACAATTATTGCTACTCTTTTGAAATACGTCACTTGCTTACATTGGCCGTCATTCACATACCCCATTATATCTCTAAGGTTTTGTTGTTCGCTGGAGTAAAACATTAGTTATCGATTTTGTCGTATCGTATCGTACAATAATTATTTATGCGTTTCATGATAACTAAAATATAGTGTTAACCTATACATAAGCAGTGTTAGGTTGGTTATATATATATATGTAAAAATAACACATAAATATAACATGTAAAACTATATAAACAAGTAAAGAAAATGTGATAGAAAATAAAAATAGAGTCTTCTCTACATACATAGAAACAGTACGTCACGTAAATTTTTAGTTATAAACTTATGGCCTAACTGCCAAGACCATACATGAACTTTGAATGCTTATTATTTAATACTTTTTTTCGTTTGTTACTTACTCAATAGTACTATTTAAAAATAGTAACTTACATTTTTTGTTTAGCATCTTATCTTATGACGCAGAATGAATATCATGTTCTACTCTCGACTCGGACTCTCGCTGCCGCTTAAGGTTCCAAAAGTTACAAGTGTAAATAAATAAACATGTTTCTACGTACATACATACATATGCGTTTACCTGCTTCTGTAATTATATTTCATTAATATATAACGACTCCATAAATTCAGAACATAATTGGTAAGTGCAACACAATCTGCAACACGTTTATGTTGTAATATTTTAGAATGTCTTCACGGTCGGTCGTTACCACTGACCTTCTATCTTAACGTTTTCTAAAGCAAATTACTGAACTAATTGTTTTATAACAATTTTATTCTTTAAACAGATATATTACAAGGTATTTTCATCTTTAGATAACAATTTTTTAAATTAAACATATTTCAATATATTAACAATTTTAATATACTGGTTATACATGCGCATCTTAGCAAATCATTTTTATCACCTTTTACCACCCCAAGGCCAGTTATTCTACCGTGAAGCAGTAGTGTGCAAACATTACTGTTTCGGTTTGAAAGGCACTGTGAACTAGCGTAATCACTGGGCATATGAGACTTAAGAACCTATGTCCCAGGGTGATGGGCACAATGAAGTGTCACACAGAAAATTTCTATTTGTTATGGGCAGACGTTGCACTTACCATTAGGTGAACCTTTTGCTCGTTTCATCACTTTATGCAATAAAAAAAATCCACTTTTTAATAACATTATTAAAAAATATATGAATAAAACTGTAGGTACCAAATACTATAAATACTAAAAATTCAGTCAACATATTATAGTATACGTTTATTGTTCATTTTTTGTCAGTTAGCACTAGAATTTATTCTATAATAAAGTTTATTAACAAATTATATTCAGAATTTCAAGTGATTTTTACAAACTTCTTTAAGATAAAATTGTGCCGTGTATTTAAAGAACGGACGTCTTCTTTTATTTATTAAATTTAATAAATTAAAAAAAATATCAGGTTATTGCCGCAAAAGAAACAACAAAACTACTTAAAAGGGCCGCGCACTGCTACGCCCTAACAAATACGACGCGGCTGACGTGAAACGACGCTTGACACTAAAACTCCCTCTGTAGGGACCTAACGCTACACACGGACTGAAGTCGAGGGATATCTTACGGAGAGGTACGAAGTTCTGTTACCAGTCCAATGATATTCCCCGTGCGCAGACAACACTCACTATAGGCGACGCGACGCTAATAAGCCAGTCGACAAGTGGGACGAACGGTGGACGTATCACACACGATACGCGGTGCACCTAACGTACACCACGTATATCTCTATCGTCCGTCCTTCCGGGAATGTGTAATGTGCCAAGCTGTCTTCTTCAGCGGTTGCACCGCCGCATCCTTAAAGGACGCGGATGGCAGTACCAAGGCGTTTTTAAGTAACCGTCGGGTACAGCCTTCTACAAAAAATCGGTCCGAGCGGGATGATTCACTACGTACCGCAGGCCAATTCGATGATTTGGCCGCGAACTTATACATATCTAATAGCTATAATTGATACATACAACAATACTTTATTTCAAAATCAATCAATTTAACTTTATACAAAGCTAGGAACGTAGAAACTCATTAGTTTCTACGTAAATCAACTTTTAAGTTTTGCTGGAATCGATGTCCGCGCCGATCCGATGCAGTCCTCCCTCGCGAGAGAAGGCTACCCGATCAATAGCAAATATTCGGATTAACCACATATCAGTCACTATTATTAGGTAGAGTGTCGTAAAATAATGATAATAATTAAAGTATTTGCAAAACAGTAAGGCTATGAAACATTCATTCAGAAAAGCCACTACCCTAATGATACGGTCTACTACATTTAGCGTTGCTAGTTGTGGCCCACGATTTGATTATTACCGCGAGTGATTATTAGAATATGAGAAACTCAAACTCAAGGTCAGAAATAGTATTAATAATGCAGATTTGAATAAAACGCATAAACTTAAACTGATCTCCGAAAGAAATGTGGGAAAACGATACACAAATACGAACAAAATGGACAGTTCAGTAACAATTGAGCTCGGCGTCGAACAGCATCGTAATTTGTCCGCATGAGTTCGACTTTCTCATAATTTTCATACTTACCTTCATAAGGATATAAAAAAAAAGTTACGATAAATCCTGTCAAAGTGGAAGATATATTCTCAAATACCTCTGAGCATGTCGAAGAACAATAAGAACAAGATAACGTGAACATAAATACACAATGAACATAAATTTAATGTAATTAAATTTATGTTCATTGTGCGATTTCACAGAATTTTCCGCCACGCACGATCATTTTATGGAATCTGCTGTGAAGACTTGAGCTTTAGCAAACTTAAACTAAAAAACGTAAACTTCACTGGGCTCCCATAATAACTTAACCAGCAAGCAAGTTCATATGTAACATGGCTGGAGAAAAAGTTTTTTGACGCTTCATATGAAAATGCAAGACATTTTTTTCATAGTTTATTTATTACAGTATATATGTTACATTTTGTTCGATGACTTTTTGCCATCTTGAATGCAGTGACATGACGTGACCCGTTGATGTAGAAATTTTGGGCCATCTGAGCAAAAAAGACGCGACAAGTAGTTTTGGTAGTCCTCTCTTGATGTTAATCTGACACTACCTAAAGAAATCTAAAAAGATCGAAAGAGGTGCAAATCTCAAGGTTCAAGATCAGGGTTATATGGCGGATGCATTAAAACCTCCAAGCCAAACTCTCTTATTTTTATCTGAGTGGCTAAATACATGTGTGATCTACCGTTGTCGTGACGAAAGACTTTCACTCAACTTCTTGCTTTATTCTCATCAGTTGTTGGCAGTAGAGATCCAAATCGATGGTTCTGCCCGGCTGTAAAAGCTCATAATGAACAACGCCCTTTCAATACCGCCGTACACACAGCATCACCTTATTGCGAGTTAACCCGGGTTTTGTCACAGTCTGTGAAGCCTGACCGACCTTTGACAACGACCTTTTTCTCACATTCTTGTCGTACGTGATCCGTTTTTCATCATCAGTTATTAATCTCTTCAAAAACGGTTCGGTTTCATTACGTCTCAATAAAGAATCGCAAATGAGTACACGGTTCATTAGGTTTCTTCCAGTCCACTGGGTTTCTTGATGGTTCTTCCGAAGACAGAGACATTTTTTTTTGCGAAGCAGTGTAGAATCAAAATAATTCTATTCTATTCTAATACGAAAACACTTTTCTCGTGAAAACTGCAATAGTTACGCTATATTAATTATATGAATTAGACTTCTAAACAAATAAACTGATTTAGTGACAACTTAACCTGAAGTGAGAAGAAGAAGAGAAAATTTTAAAATTTTACTACGGTCACGAATTTAAACATGGCCTGCAATGTAGTGGCAAATGTATAGATATTGACAGGTATTATGTCAGCAGCAAGCAACTCGATAGGTTTCTGAGCTTGCATTAACATTAAGTACACTAATTTCATTTCATTTAAATTAAAGTTCTCCCATCCGCAACAATAGACCGCTCTTTCAAACTCCTCTGCGGCATTGATCAACCTTTGACATAGAAAGCAGTATAGAAAAAACACTAAAAAGCAATAAACTAACACCGGCATAAACTCGTCCCATTCTTCAAAAGGCAAGTAAAAAAATAAGCTGATACAAATAGCATTTGTTAAAAAGTTAACTCCTATGGGCATGCTATACAGTAATTTTAGATCGTCTATTATGCCTAAAGTCAAAGAATGACGTCGTATTAGGGAAGGTAATTTTTTTTTCACAACTCCATTAATTCCGTAATCGGTGTTATTGAGAGCCGTCATCTCGAGAGCCATCAATTGATACATAGCTGTAGTGTGGGCGATCAAAACCAGCAACAATGCCTGATAATTAAGCACGACAGTCATTATAGTAATTTCTTGGATGCATAGTGTTGCTTTGCAGACCTCTCGATTCGGAGTCTTATGTAGAGGTTCAAGACCTTAAAAATAAGATATTTGGAATAATAAACCATAACAACAGTTCCTGCTAAAAACATAAAAGATTCATAAATTATTTCATTCCTTACCTACCTACACATGGAGTCATAGAATAATAATCGTTATCAAGATCAACTCGGTGTGGTATATATATGAAGAACGCGTCCGTCATATTGAAACCGTAGAAAATAAACAGAATTTTCTTAATCACTGACATTAATCTGTCGTGTTTTTTCTTAAGGTTATCGGAATGTAGAGACAAATCATCATTTTCTTTGACCTTCTGTAAGACTGTTTTTAACAGTGGCCTGTGAAAATAATAATATATTGTTTTTAACTTACGCCATCGCATACTTTCTCCGGTTTTTCGCATGAGCGTTACATCGAATGCGGGAAAGTGACTATTGAGTTGCTCTGTATTTGCGCTATTTTTTACGATACTATAATATGCATATCTTGCATAGTTGACTTGTGGTTGGTGGTTAGTTTCGAATTTAACTTGACATGCTGACATAGTATTTCGTGTCAGCATATCAAATTAAATAAAATTCATCACTATCTGTAATACAAATTATTATAAATCACAAGTAAGTGATAAGAATTATCAAAATTTAAATTAAATTAAGCACTTTGGCACTCACTAGGTCTATACTTGGCGATATAGACCTAGTGCAACTTTCTTATATTTTCATTGATGTTAATGGTCTCGTCTCATTTTTCATAATCACATACTTTTTTATTTCAAAACGTTGCCCACACTAGGATTTCTCCTGTATTTACATGTATAATACAACCGGACCCGAAAAACCAACAATTAGTCTTTTTACACTTTGGCTTCAGCTGGGTTTCGAACTCAGGACCCGCGGCGGAGAAGTCAAGTACTCTGAACACTAGGCCACGCGTTCGATCGAATTTTGAAATACGGTTTCGATCAGGTTTATTTTGAGTTAAAAGTTTAACCCAATTTGTACAGATATCACATAAAAATAGTATTAAAAACTTAGGCTAACCTTGTCATCAAGAACCAGTAGCTATTATTGGCTGTCAATATAAGTATTGATATATTCACGTAACTTTTAATGAAATCACCAGCGCCTTGTGCAAATTTAATTTGATACACAAAATTTCCAACTCCGTAAACATAAAAGAGAAGACCCAAATGAAGGATCCAGAAAGGTGCTGTTAAAAAGAAATAATTACTAAGAATGTCCATAATTTTTTTTCCTACGTATACATATAAGTATAATACGATTATCTTTCAATTATTAGGTAACGAACCTGAAATTCTATCTTTGTGGATAGAAAATCCTGCAAAAGTTGGTATGACGTTTACTAACCATAATAAACTATCTAACTTGTTTTGTAGTAAATTATTTTTGGCATTTAAAATTGTGCTTTTAAATTCCCTGATTAAATTCATGTTGAAATCAGTGAAGAATCTAATAATGCTTAGAAATACAATATGAAGAGAGCTAAGCAATAAATGTAGTGAAAGAATAAAATTAGATTTTTTCCATAAAAATGATATATGTTATTATGTAGAGGTACGTATATAATTAACATCGTTTTGCCTTCGGGTGTTGTCCGAAACATTATTTAAAACGAAATTTGCTTAAGAAACCTACAATACACGCGATGTAACTGTTTATTATTACGATTTATGTCACGGAATACCCAAATAGTGGTGTATCTAATGGGACGTTATATGAGTACGACCACATACAATTTAGTTGTAAACTTTTAATATCAAAAATAAAATACATTAAGGTTCAAAACTTTTTGCAGTTTTCATCATCATCATCATTTCAGCCTATCACTAGTCCACTGCTGAACATAGATCTCCCCTATAAATTGCTACAATAGCTTGTAGTTCTCATTTTGGGGGGATTTTGTCATAGTTGCCACGCTTAGCAGGCGGTTTGGCAACTGTTTATTTATTCAGATGAAACAGGAAGATGCTGCTGCCCACCTGTTGGTTTTAATTTTCCCTCTGTCGTATTTAACGACACCTACAGAATAAGATAAAGGTGATAGATTCTCTTAAGCCGCCACCAGACAGTTGAGTTTTTAATTATTATCTTATAACTAAATGTAGTTGGTTTAACTGCAATCCTGGGAAATTTTATTCAGCAGTTCGCACAAACAAATAATTTACGCAAACTTAAATTGATATTTTAACACCCAGGCAAAAGAAGAGGCAATAAAAATTATTTACTAAAAGAATAGCTTTCAAATGGCGACTGTAATTACATACTATTGACCTATTATTAAGAATGTTCAAATAATAAACACTCTTCTTTAACAAAGGTAATAATTTGTAATTCATGTTATATATGTATATTTCTATAAACATAACTAAAGAATAAATTGGCTCCAAAAAAGACGGTTACAAACTAGCTACAGAGCAACACGTCCTAGCGAGATCAGAAAGATGTTAATATTCTTACTAGGTGAAAACCTCAAAATTCTGCAAAAGTGCCACAGTCGGCTTATATGACAGGGTAAACAAGAACTATGATATTAAAAATATCGGCGTATCTCGCTTCTGTAAGCGTGTCCCATTCATTTCTTTCCCACAGGGGTAGGCAGAAACCACATCTCCATAATTGCTACGATCCAGACACACATCTCTCGCTTATTCTACTTTCATTAGTGTTTTCATAGAAGCTCGTTGGTTGTGGGCACTTTTCACGTGGCCTTTCCTTAAAACGACTTCGATCTAATCGTAATACAAGTACGTTCGCCTACGTCGACCCTTACCGGCTTGCCCATTCACAGTCGCCTCATAAATCTGTTTGTCAATATTCTTTCATCCATCCTCCCTCTATCTTTGTCACTACATCTTCTACCTCACCGCAACGTTCCCTTATCACGTTGTTTCTCAGTTTGTCAATCAAAGTCACTCCAGCTATACTTCTCAAACTTTTCATTTCAACAGCATTAATTTTCATGCTTCTTTTGCCAGACCCAACATTCACTACCGTACATAAGTGTGGGGACCAGTACTCCCCTATGTACAGCCAATCGTGCCTTTTTAGATACTTTCTGACTACACATAAAGTTATGCAGGGCAGAGCGTTGGCAGGAAAATATATTTTATTTTTCCTGCCAACGCTCTCTGTTCAATATCACAGTCGTACTTTCCGTCTCTCGAAAATGTTGTACCCAAATATACAAACTCTTTCACTTGTTCCACTTATTCTCCTTCAATCAGAACTCTACAAACACATACTTTCTTCTCTTTCAAAAACCATTACTTTCGTCTTAACTATATTAATTTTCATTACTTTGCTTTGAAGAGCATCATGAATAATATTAACCATTGCCTGCAACTCCTCTTCCGATGATACTAATATAACCTGATCATCGGCGTATAGGAGGCATTTGACGGTCAGATCATTCATTCTTAATCCAAAAAAGCACTCTCTTTCAGATCTTTCGAGCAATTGTATATAAATAGGTTAATATAATTTCGGTGATGTAATTGCTGTTAGCCTTTTTTTGGCTTTTACAACTTCATCGGATACTGTGCTCACGGGCCAGGGGCCCGCGTGCCAGGTTTGGTTTGACCCAAACATAAATACATAAATAAACTCCTACAATAACCTCGAAAATCGGACTGTCTCGCTGCGTGCTTGCGCGATTTAGAATATCTCTAAAAGGTTTTTAAGTCGTCTAATGACCGTCTAAGGGAGGTTGCGGGCCTCCATTCGGACTGTCGACTTGTGTGTCGGTAACTCTGGGCGGTGAGAACCGCCCTGGAACACGGGTGTATCGTGTGTACGCGGTGTGATTGTCGACTGCTGCGCACCGCTTTCTACGACGGTCGCGCGTCGTGGTGCGTGTTATATTAAAGCTATTAACTGTGTGTACAGTGTATCCTGGATCGTGACTGACCATATCGTGGTCAGGGAGTGATGAGACGTCCGTGTCGTCTAGCACGTTTCGCGGGCGACGTTTGCGTTCGGTCGCGTTTCTATTTGGTCGGTAATTTGCTGCTTCAACCACCAGCGGGTTTGGATGAACCGCGGCTTTTTCGAAAAAAATAGGTTAAACAGCCACGGTGAAGCGACACAACCCTGTCTAACACCTTTTGCGATGATAAACCAGTCTGCGTAAGCCCCGTTTACCCTGACACATGCACTGGAATCCTTATAGAGTGATTTCAGTGCTTGTATCAAGCTGCCGTTCACCTCATATATAGAGAATGTCGACCACAGTTAATTCCTCACCACTCTGTCATAAGCCTTTTCCAAATCTACAAATGCGCAATAGACCTTTTGACTATGAGCCAAGAATTTTTCGGATATGCTTCGTAAGGAAAAGCCCTAAATCATGCATCCCATTCCTGAATCCCGCTTGTACATCCCGTATCTTCTCTTCAGTATCATTCATCACTCTCTTAATCATCAAGCTAGTGCCTGGGTAGTTTTTGCAGTCTTGCTGCGACCCTTTTTCTAAATTTAGTGTGCACTTTTAAAATAATGCTTATATAGACATATGCTTATACATACATACATACATAAGATCACGACTGTATCCCATAAGGGGTAGTCAGAGACTGGGCACTCACTGCAAAAACAGATGACTGTCACAATCCACGATTCACCAAAACAATATAATGCACTTAGTGTGATAGGTGGTGAGCCCATCGCCACCATGCGCTGTTGGGTGCACAGTGCAGTTTAATTCCTTACGCTTATATAACAAAATAAATATAACAGAGTAAGAAATTATATGAAATAAATAACCAAAAAAAATTTAAATACAAAATGAATACACATTACATACACATTATACTCGTATCTTATGGTGGCAATAAGGAAAAGTAGTGCTTCTTGAACCTTGTAATTGCCTTAGCCTCGTGAATATTATTAGTAAGAGAATTCCAGAGCCGTACTGCATGTACGGAAGAAGGAATGGAAATTGAGGTAGTTTTGTAGGATGGGCATTTTAGAAGAGTTCTGCAAATTTCATCAGGAGAATAAAAATAAGATAATCGATCAAGGAGATATGTAGAGGAAGAATTGTGAAGTATGTTAAAAAGGAGACAGAGGATTCAAGTGTTTGTGCGAAAACGGATTGGGTTTCCGAAAAAAAGAGACATGGTCTAATTTATTTTGTTAGAATATGAAAGAATGTTCAAGTTTTGCAAATGGTAAAGTTTGGTTAATCGCTCCTTTGCAGCTGTAGCAAAAATAGCAGACATCAGAGAAATGCAACATCGGCCAGAGAAATATTAGTAGACAAGGGCAAAAAGCTTTGAAGACATTTTAACGAATGGATCTTATTATCTCATTTCAATGTATTTTATTGATGAAATATAATTTTTGAGATGTCAAAATTCATTTACCATTCAATCGTGGCTTTTTTCGTGGTAGGTACTAGATAGAAATAGAACATGTCACTGACACAAAAAAAAATCTTAAAACGGATTGACACATTCATGACCCTAGTCTTTCTGTGCATATTATTAAATAAAAAGTCGGTGTGCCTTCTGACTCTCCAAGTCAGAGACCTCTTCAGCATCAACACATGTAGGTAATTATAGCAGGCTCCTTTATTCAGGCAGTAATTATCATAAATAAATATTTAACGTTATATTTAACGTAAGGTAGAATAGATAGTTTTTTACCAATTTAAACTTGTAAACATTTTTCATTAAGCATTGTAGGATAGAAGTTGGCATTGTTGTTTATTATTATTATAAATACAATTCAGAACTTTGAGTTATTAACTTCTAATTAATCGTAAATATTAAATGTACGCAATAGAAAGGCAAACATAAGAAAATCGAACTTAAAAATGTTTAACTACAACTATAATATTTTAACACCTTAAAACTTAAACGATAATATTTTAACACCTTAGCAAATAATACATTCGAAGCAAGAACTTTAAAAAATTCATCACTACTCTAATTGTGAACTCTCCACATATTATTAACAACGTCCGCATGACGAACACTATACTTAAATCAATGGTAATTACCAAGTCACGCTCGTATATATATTCCGTTAATAGATAATAATCAATTTCTTTTTATAATTAGCGAAAAACATAAAAAGTAATATATCTCTTTAAGCTTCTTGACCACAGCGGTCTTATTTCAAAGCAATAAGACCGCTGTGGTCAATAAGGTACTTGTAAAATTACCTTTAAAGAATAACATTCTTAATCTGAATTCAAAATATTTCCTTTTTAATAAAACATATAATAATATTTCAATGAAATAACGTATTTTTTTCTGATTTTCGTATACTTTCTACGTATATTGTTGAACCATAAAAAATCTAGAATCGCGTTATTATACTTACGCTTTAAGGCTTATTTTAGGCTTTACGGCTATTACGGCTGTTACGTCTTATATATCTTACGGCATGTACGGCCAGTGAACACTAAGCAATTGTAAAAAAAAATACTAAATTTTATTGTTATATTTTCCGAAGCACTGGAAATTAAACTTTAACCGTACAAATTTATTTAATTTGTTCATTTATTTGTTCTGTTTCGTGGTAATTATCGTATTTCAAGGTGAACGAGTTACTAGGAAAAGATGTAAATTCTAAATTCCTAAAATCTATTTTTGCCAACAGACAAAAACTTCTTTTCGGTCTTTACGGCCCCAAAACGAGGCATTATCAAGAGTCATAGACCGAGATATCTACGACAGACAGCCGCTATATCTTGGCGGCTGGTGGTCTGTGAGTCTTGATAATGCCTCGTTTTGAGGTAAAACACCATTTTATGTTTTGCATGCGGATCTTAGCCAATTAACCTTCTTTCCTTCATTGTAATGGATTTCCGCAAAGTAACCCCTGATTTTATTAACTCCTGACTTTCATTTATTGGCTATTGTGATCAACGCAGAAAAACGAACACAGAATATGATAGGTACTCCTCAATGTATAAATTGACTGTTTGTTTTGCTGTTTTCCTCGATACGTAATGTAAAATAACAATAACTTCCGTGCGAGGCCGAGGCGGGTCAGCTAGTCACAAATAAACGATGCAAAATGCATCATCACCATATCTCTAGTATGTAGCTTTCATTTTGGAGATATTTTGCCATAGTTGTCATGCTAGGCAGTTTGGGGGCGGGTTGGCAACCGCAGTTTATTTATTCAGATGTACCAAGCCCATCTCTTGGTTTTAATTTTCTCTCTGTCGACACCTGGGATGAGATGAAGTGATAGATTCTTCGAAGCCGCTACCACCCGGCAAAATTAGCTAAGCGGGAATCGTTATACTACATAAAGATTTTGCAACAGAAGTTGACTCTTGTTTACCGAATAAGCTTCATTTAAAATATAATAAAATTTAATAATGCAATTGGTGAGCCGTGGTAGCTCAGGGGCTAGGCGCTCGCTTTAAATTTCATAGTACGCGAGTGACCTGGGTTCGATCCCCGGTGCCGGCACCACTAAAATTGTTAATTGCAATTTTAAGTGCTGATTTACCACGTGCTCGGCGGTGAAGGAAAACATCGTGAGGAAACCTGCATGTCTGAGGAATAAAAAATATTTCGAAGACATGTGAAGTTCGCCAACCCGCATTGGAGCAGCGTGGCGGATTCTTCCTAGCTCCAAAACCCTCTCAGAAATGAGAGGAGGCCTGTGCTCAGTAGTGGGACATTTATAGGCTGAAACTTTACTTTACTTTTTAATGCAATTGAATTTTGTTCAAGATATTATTTTATTTATTTAAATTTCATTAACACAAAATGTATTCTAATGATATGGGGTATTTTGTTATAGCTTACCTTTAGGTAGAAGAAAGAAGGCCTAAAAAGTGCAGTGCAGTGTTAAGGTGAAAATAAACACAAATATAAAAATTCCTATAAACTATTGACTACTACTGCAGTACCCCAGCGAATTCACTTGAATGAAAAGTTGCATGTCATTGATAACCCATTCCAGAATTTGACGTGTAGGGAGTAAAAGAGCTTAACGTGGAATCAGTATAGCAGAAGAAAGCATAGAGTAACAAGTATAGTTAGCATAGAGTAGGTATAGTAGAATTATCTACAGAAAGAAGGTAACGGTCTCAAGATTCGCCCTGGTACTGAAATTAGCACTAAAAGAGCAAGTACAAAGTGTTCTGAAGGATCGGGGAGAGGAAAGCATTACGGCTGATAACGAAAAGAAACGAAAACAAGCGTATACAGTTATTATAATAGACGTAAGTAAATTATAAAGAAGCTTATTTTAAACAAGTATACTTTCCTAAGCTTTGAATACAGTAACGAATTTATAAATAGACTGCATTGTATACGCAAACGTATAGATCCGTACTGGCACCACAGATGCTGCTAATAGTAGCACAGGCCTTTGTGATCGTTTCAAAATAAAAAGTATCATTCTTTGATCTTTCACCTCAAAATTCTCCCATCCACTACAGTACACTGCCCTTTCGAATCTCTCTGCTGCAGTCGTCATCTTTTGACCTTGGTGACAATACAAGAAGAAAAGAAAGAGACCATGAAATATTACTGGAGCAAAATTTAAACACACGTCAAGTGGCAAAACAAAAAATAAACACATCGTGATTGCTTCGAGTCCAAAGCTTACACCAATAGTTACACTGTATATTTCCTGGATTTCTTCTACTGTTTGCAAAAGTAAAGAATGTCGATCTATCAACTTTTTTAAGCGTTCTGTAACAGTCGTTGTGAGTTCTTGTTGTTCTGTGTTCTCGTCATTTTGATTTAAAGCCATTGCTTCTTCTTTAAGAACTTCATACATTGCGGCAGTATGAGCAAACAGAAACAAAAAAGTTGCATCGTAACTAGCCGTAGCGACTATAGCAAAGAGTTCTTGGGCAGCCAGTAAGGTCATACACAGTTCTTTATTTGGACTCTCCGTCACCGGCTCCAAGCCTGTAAAGATAAAATGTCTATATTACTAATAAAACTTCGTTCCAAAATATACCTTCTGAAGATAAATATCTCGCATGCTGCATCTATGAAAGATCATCGCTTGAGAATGGCTCCACCAATTTGGCTGTTTTTATCTGTTCTATTTGTAATTGTCTGGACAAAGTTTGTATCAAGGAATTTTATTGAAAAATCCACCAGAAAAATGAGAAAATTGGATGGTATTTTTGCATTAAAATCGCTATAAAAAGTGGCTTTCAGTTCGACAGTTCTGCTGACATGTTTTCATAACAACAAAAAAACGTAAGTTAAGTTTCAAATTCGCACTACTCATTTTCTCCATTAGTGATTTGCACCCGTTAGAAGCCAGGGCGATTCGCTAGTTTAAGATAAATGTTAAAAGTTGTTAGCAACATTTAAAATATTTAAGAATAGTATTTAGGTGTTTCAACGGTTTCTGTAGAATCTTAGAGAACTTAGAGCTCCATATCCGACATTCACAAAAGAATAATAAACCCTTACCTACCTACACAAGAAACTACGGAGAATTCATCAATATCAGAGATCCTTTGTGGAGTGTATATAATTACTTCATTAATAAAATGAAACATATAACACAGAATTACAAGATTCTTGATAGAGCTTAAAAGCTGATGGTACGTTTTCAGACTTCTCTTCGATTGCATAACCATAAAATCATTCATTTTTGCAAGCTCTAAAACTTTTGTTATACCTTTTCTGAAAAAGAAACAAGTTGTATTGGTAGAAGGCCTTAGCTATGTAGAATTGCTAACCCCTAGTACGTAATCAGGCGTAACTTTGCGGCAATCCATTACTGTAAGTAATGCAGTAAAGATTTTATTGAAGAAAGTGTTTTCCAGTTTTTTTTTTTTTTATAGAAGGGAGGGCAAAGGAGCAAGCGGCTCACCCGATGTTAAGCGATCAAAAAGGTTTACGATCATTTCAAATCAAATTTAAAATTACTGTTTAATTTTAACGTAATAATAAACAACTTGAGAATGACGTATTTATCATTTGGACATTATCACATATTTTAATGAAATCACTTTATGGTCAAGTAAATATACTCGTAATATAGGCTAAATGTTATAGGCTAGGAGTCTATTCCTAATAAAAAATATTTTATATTATATTATTCAACTTATTTTTTTTTTTTCATTTTATTACAATGTTGTATTTGCCGCGTCCTGGTTGAACTGGCCACATCCTTAACAACCCTTTTAATTTAAGGAAAATACAAAAAAGTATAAACAAATAAAAATACTGACGAAACACATAAATGTACATATCATTTTTATTGTTTAATTTTTTCTTCCCTAAAAAATGTAATGATAATAGGAATACCCGGAGTATTTAGCTGATTTTAGTCACGGCAATAACTTCCGATTCTTACCGAAAGTGAAGGCTCCAAAGTTTTTCCAAAATAATCATTTGTGTGTAGCACAAATTGGCTGAGATTCTAACCCAGGATTCCCGTCTCAGTCATCAAGTACGCCGACATTATTTTTATTTTATTGCCGGATTTATCCTGCAGGATAGTTTGACATACATATATTGCACATGCCGAAACATTCAGACCCGGAGCAACTGTCTTTAGCCACACAAATATTTGTACAGAAATCGAACCTGCGAACTTATTGTCCAGAATCCAATTGCTAAGCCACAGCGCCAACTGAGCCAACCGAATTCGATGAAAAAATCTATTTCACAGTAAAGTTACTGTGAATTGCAATGAATGAAGTAAAATATTGGTATGATGTTTACTTTATTATACTTACCGTTCAAATAATAACCATCTGCAATTGTTGTATATTATTATAAATATCGATATATTAAAATAGCTGTTTAGGGTATCGATGAATCCATCAGCGTAATGTATCTGATAAATCACCGTTCCGACAACATTTACGTAAATTGTGCTGAGAAGTAGAAAAATCCAAAATGGCGCTGCGAATATAAAAAAAAGTATATTTTATTCCGTGGGTTGCTGTAAGAGTGTGAGCGATATCTCACACAATGTCGAAAGATGGCACAGCGAAAATACACAGATCGGCGACGGACAGCAGCGTTTGGTACTACCTCTAGTCTGCCTGCCAACGATTGAGTAGACAAATACTCCCTTCTTGGCCTATTTTACCACATTTTTATTAACTCGCTTTCATGTGTCTGTTTGGGTCAAAGGATATTGCTCAGGTCCTATACAAAGTTCGCCCAAGGACCAACAGTCATAAAACGTTGTTTATTTACTACCTTAAATATATGAATGATTTTGAGATTTCTATATGTTCGATTTTAGACTTATTTCAAAATATCATTTGTTATAATCCGGTTATGGAAAAGAACACCTAAACAACAAACAAAAAAATCCGATACAAAATTTACATTTAAAAACAAAATCAATGGCGCTTGACATTCAAAATCTCTCTCACTCGCACGCTTGGATAAGCTATAATTGTTTCTCGCTCGCGCTGGTAATTTTGTCATTTTTACTGTCGTTATATAGCTGCGCCATTTTGTATTGCAGTTAGCGCTATAGGCAGCTTTCGTTTATTTCTCTAGACTTATGAATCCAGCGCTGAAGCGATGATTTTAGATATTATTCGGAAACGGTAAAATGTCGTAATTAATGAAATGCCTTTTTAATTTTCTTTAAATAATCAGAAGTATTCGTTGAATTCTATTATTTGGAATAAACGGACTAAAATAAGCTAGAGTTATGGTATTGTCAAACGTATGCTGATTCTTATGCGAATTTGGGCAATGTCCTAGTAATTTATTTTGGACTAACTTCCCGAGAGGCTAGAGACTTGAAACTTTAAACATAGCTTAGAACTGAATGACAATTCATTTTTAACTCTCTTTCTTATCCGTCTGTCTGTTTGGTTGTCTGTTGGGTAAAAATTTTGCAATTGATTATAAACTAACTATATACCTTTAGTCCGTTTTAAAAACGAGACATTTAAAATCTTATAAACGATACTTCTTTTAATTCTGCAGACGACCGCGTGGTCTAGTGATTTGTGGACCTGACTCCTGCACCGCAGGTTCTGGGTTCGACTCCCAGCCGAAGTCAACATTTGCAACATATGCTAAAACACAAATTGTTGGCATTCGTGTCTGGTAGCGTGTTATTGTCACTGCATCCTAGCTTATCACCGATCTTATCGCATCAGCGTTACATCGCGCACTGGTAGGTTGGGACGAGTAAGTGCCTCTTTGTTGACGCGAAGACTTGTGGCACTATAATCTCCCCTGCGCAGTTGATAGCTTCCAAAAAAGGTTAGGAGGACATCCATTTTACTAAAAAATTGTTTTGTGAGTGGGCTCTCACCTTACAATTTAATGGTACGCAAGTGATCTGAGTTCGATGCCCAGTGCCGGCACCTCTAAAATTTAGGCATTACGGCAGCGTGGCGGACTCTGCCTGACTTCATCTCAGAAATGAGAGGAGCTCTCTGTTCAGCATTGGAACATTTATAGGCTTTGTGTCACTTTACTCTTTTGTAATTTATTCAAGATTTACACTATTTAACAGTATGTTACTGTATCAATGATATCGCTACCTCATTGATTTATTACTTAGTAATTTAAGTATAACCACACGAATTGCCTTCGTACTCCAAGCACAGTTGCCACGCTTGACACAGGTCGGTTGTCAGTTGGTACGAGTAGTTTGACCACGGTACACAGGTTGGCCAACCGTGCAGAACAGTGCAGCTCAGTTGTCAACGCACCACTCTATTCCAATCAAACACACAAATGAGTGATATCCATGCTGGTTGTTTTGTGATTGTCTGTCTATCTCATACTGCATCTGACCCTTTCCGTTCATCACCATAATGTTACATTGGATATTAAAAGATAAAATCGAGCCAGTGCTTGGGTTTTATCTTTAAAGGACATCCTTCTTCCTTTTTTGACCACTGCGACAACTTATCCATATACTTATCAAAAGCTATCAACATAGCAGAAGAAATTATAGTGCAACAAGTGTACGCGCAGACACAGAGGCTCTCGCTCGTCTTGACCTGCCTGTGCTCGATATAACGCTCTTGATGAGATCGGAAGTAGGCTATAGGATGCAGGGTCAGGAACACGGGAACGACTGCATGGGCAGGGTCAGGAACCCAAAATCCATCAGTTTGTGGGCACGATAGTAGCTCCGGAATCGAAGCCGGGACCCGCGGCGCGGTAGTCAGGTACTCTGACCACTAGTCCACTCGATCTTTTACTACCCATAATACTTACTGCAATGTAAATGTCTGCGGAATTGACGGAATCTTCTAATACTTACCGGAAGGCGGTAGATCACCAACATTTTCTCGAGGACGCTGCTGCCTATATATGCCTATCCCTTGGTTATTTTGTACCTTTAGTCATTTTTTACGATTAGATTAGATTAGACCTAGGTTGTGAGATGATAGATTCTCTTACGCCTTGCTCTCACCGCCAGTCGTTGTCGCTTAACTGTGACACTTAAATGCACCTATATTGACGACCGCGTGGCCTAGTGGTCAGGGTACCTGACTTCTACGCCGCAGGTTCTGGGTTCGAATCCCAGCCGGAGCTGTTGGTTGTTGGTATTCGGGTGTGTGATTGTCCTCGTGTTTCTGACACTGCATCCTAGCCCACCTACGATCTTATAGCATCAGCGTTACATTGGGCGCGGGTAGGTTGGGTCGACCCAACCTACCCGCGCCCAATGTAACCTATTTGTATGCGCGTACACTTGTATGCGTGTACACGTGAGTGCCTCTTTGTATGCGCGTACACTTGTGGCACTATAATATATCCTGCGCAATTGATGGCTTTCGACAGTATTGGGAAGTTGTCGCCGTGGTCGAAATCGGCTAGGAGAAAATCATCATCATTATTCAAAAAATTACGTCCAATTTCTGGTAATGGCAGCATTTGTCGTTTATGTAATAATGCCTCTTTATTATAGTACATTTCCTACTTATCTGATGATTAAAGTTTTGAGCTCAAAATTCACGTTACAGTCTGATATTTAGAAAATGTCTTAAAAAATCGTACCCTTTATTTTCTCACTGAAGTAAGAAAATCCACCAATAGCTGGACAAACGTTGATCAACCAAATCAGATTTTGAAAGGAATTTTCTTTCAATTTATTTTTAAATTTTACTAAAAATTCTTTCATAATTACAAACATTTAGTACAGAAGCAGACAGTGCAATAAAGTTATTAGCCTAAGGACTTCAGTATCGTTTAAATAAGATATTCATATTTTAATTGTTAAAGATTTTGTGTAATTACATCGTTAATCGTTGAGCCGACTATTAAGTCTTTTGGCAAATAATCGCATGTAATGGAGATTAGAAATATTAAACACTAGCTTTGCCTTACGGTTTCACCCGCCTAAATTAAGCCGAACCCATTTATGATTGCTCATTACGGTACTTTACCTGAGCATTCACAGTTCGGCCCTTTTCGGTAATGTTTGGTTCAGCGTGCTGCTCCTTAAGGGCGTAGCACTTTGCCTTAGCATGAAGTTTTATAGCCTATGATTTTCCTTAATAAACGGACTATCTAATGCGAAAATATTTTTTAGATCGGTAAAGTATCTCCGATAACTCCGGCAGAGTAGAAGTAGCACCTACCTCTTTCCTACCGAGGTGTCGTAAGAGTTGACAAAGGTATTGTACGAACAGCCTTTATTCGTGCAGAGTAACACCATAATACGCAATACTGTCACTATACCGCTCTTGGGAACGCAATGGGACGTAAGTTTTTTGACTCTATTTCAAACTCTTCGTAAGTATTTTGTAAAAGTCTGATCTAACCCAACGACAAAATCACGGAAGCAGAATGCATGTCGTTTAATCACTAAGCTCTCTTCTATTAAACTATAAATAGAAACTTAAATGTACAGACGTCTTGACTAAATGAATCACAGAAATATTTGCATTTGATGCCCACATAGATATTTCATCATCATCATCATTTCAGCCTAACACTAGTCCACTGCTGAACTAACCCTCCCCCGTAGATTGCCACAAAAGTTGGTAGCTCTGATTTTGAGTCGAGATTTGGGTGGATTTGGGGTTGGCAACCGCAGTTTATTTATTCAGATGTTCCAGGAAGATGCTGCTGCCCACCTCCTGGTTTTTCTTTCTTTGTCGACTTTTACGACACCCTATGGGATAAGATGGTGTGGTAGATTCTCTAAGCCGCTACCACACGCCGCTAGGTATATTTATGATAAAAGAAATGTTAGTTTCTATATTGATTATTAGGTCTATATTGTATTAGTAGGTCTATATTGATTAATTGCATTAATTATTTCTTTTTGCAAATTGCAAATTGACAAAACCCTTAACCCATTTCTAAGTAATCTACAGTCATGTGACAATTTTCTCGTCTTAGTAATTATTAAAATTAATGTATAGTCTTCGTAAAAGATAAATTACTTATATATTTTTATGTTGATCTAATAATATAAAATATATAATATCATATTATAACCGAAGATAACCAGTACTTTATTTTGAATGGTTTTTAAGGGCTTTATTAATATAGTTCGTTTTTTATAAAAGGCTGGGTAAAAAGTTTCTTTGCATTTTATAGGAAGACTCAAGACATTTTTTTTTCAAAGTTTATTTACATTTAACTACAGTATATACGTGCCATTTTGTTCGATGACATTCTGTCATTTTGAAGGTAGTCACATGATCCCGATGCTGTAAAAATGTTGGGATTTCTGAACAAGAAAATGCAACAAGTAGTTTTGGCAGTCCTCTCTTGATGTTAACCTGACACTACCTAAAGACTTCTGAACCTGACCAAAACAGGCGGAAATCTGAAGGTGCAAGGTCAGGGCATAATGAACAACGCCCTTCCAATCCCACCATACACACAGCATCACCTTATTGCGAGTTAACCCGAGTTTTGGCACGGTTTGTGAATCGTGGCCGACCTTTGACTACGACCTTTTTCGCACGTTCTTGTCGTACGTGATCCACTTTTCATCACATCTCTTCAAAAACGGTTCGGTTTCATTACGTCTCAATAAAGAATCGCAAATGAGTACAAGGTTCTTTCAGTGAGCTCGTGTGGCACCCAAATATTGAGCTTTTGTGTACCCAGCTTATTTCAAACGGGACAAAACTATTTTGTGGTCAATTCCCAGTTCTTCAGCTAAGTCGTAACTACCGATATGCCGATCTTACACCACTTTTTCTAAAATTGCCTCCATTTTATCCATAACAGGGCGACCAGAGCGAGATGCATCTTTGACATCAAAATTCCCGGATTGAAAACGCTTAAACCAACTTTGTGCCACTCTTACTGACACTGCACTAAGTCCATTAACGTCACAAATTTTTTTCGCGGCTGTGTTGCATTTTTCCTTTTTTGTTACAAATTATTTAAATGTATCGAATTTCTTCATTAATTTCACTCATTTTGACAGAAAGAAAAACAAATGTAAGGTTACATTTCTATTTTAATGTCATCAAAATCAGCCAGATTCAAATAGTACAGCCAAAGAGATTTTATTACAAGTGTATACATAATATATGCGAAAAGACTCGCATACCCGACCTAAATATAATATCTTTAATATTAATAGCAATGTTGAATTAAATTTCAAACAGTTGTCTATTTCTGCCTTGAATAAGAGCGGTGAAATCGATCAACACAGCGACCTCTGTTTCAGCAGATTATTAAAAAACTGTTTCAAGAAATGCTATTCGTTTCTTTGTAGTAATACATAACCTACATAATAGATGGCGCGATAGTGAACGTTTCTAACTTCTCTCACATTACAGTAGATGGCGCATTTTACAATAAAACAGGAAATATAAAATTACCCAAGGCAAATATTCACAATTGTAATTCAATGTCACAAAATAAAGAATAAATGTATGTACGTCCATTATTAAAATGTTACGCCACATAACCTTCTGTAATAACACGATGTATGAAATGTAACGAATGTTCATCCATCGCCTTATAAATCGAAAATGTATTAACTTCAGCAACAATGCATTAAAATGGGAGGTGGTCTTATAATTTAGCTTCGGAGGTGGTCGTAGTAACTCCTCCGTAGTAAAAATGCATATCATAACTCCGTCGTGCTACTACTACACTCAGCGTCACAAAAATCGCACCTCTCTGAGTTTGCGCGAAAAATGGCTGTAATGGCTAGAAACGAATTATATTTATATAAATATTGGTATGTTTGAAATGGGTATTTGAATAGCTTCACATTATTAATAAAAAAATCATGAAATCATTAAAACATTTATCATTACAGAGCGTCAAAAATACTCGTTAGTAAGGACGCTAGTTACACCACCTAAAAAGGGTATATAAGGGCCGATCTGGATGAAATATGGGCCAGTCGTAATTTAGACTTTGCAGTGAACACACGTGAACAAGTAACCCAAGTAAGAACAAGTAAAGATGGACACCAGCTCTGAAGAAGCCGCTCAAGTGATTGCCCTTTTGCAGTTGGGGATGCGGCAGTGTGACGTTGCTCGACAGTTGAACTTGTCCCGTTTTTCAGTTCGACAGGTGTTCCAACGTTTTCAGCAGACTAGTGGTTAAGTTAGAAAACCGGGATCTGGAAGAAAACGGTGCACATCAGAAAGTGATGACCGTTTCATCGTTACGACATCTTTACGAAACCGTTTTACAAATGCTGTTGAGTTGCAACAACAGCTTCGAACAACTCGGAGAACATCTGTGAGTGTTTCTACGATAAGAAGAAGGTTACACGAAAAGAGTTTAACAGCCCATAGACCTGCTAAAGGTCCAAAACTTACTGCACAGCATCGCAGAGATCGCCTAGAGTTTGCTCGCAATCATTGCGAGTGGACTCTAGAACAGTGGCGGACCGTACTCTTCTCTGATGAGACGAGGGTCTGTCTCTTCTGCAATGACAGACGTAGAAGGGTCTACAGAAGACAGGGGGAGAGGTTCACACAACCCTGCTTCGAAGAATCCGTCGAATACGGGGGTGGCTCGTGTATGTTTTGTGGCGGCATTTCCGTCGACGGGAAAACGGAACTTGTGTGCGTTTCCCGGACTCGGGGTGGCCGTGGGCAAGGGTCATTAAATGCTGGTCGGTACATTACTGGAATCCTGGAGGAACATGTGGTCCCGTATGCTGGTTATGTCGGTGATGGATTCATGTTAATGCATGATAATGCTCGTTGCCACACCGCGGCTATTGTTCGGGATTATTTACAGGAGGTCGATATCCCTGTTATGCATTGGCCAGCACGAAGTCCAGACCTTAACCCAGTAGAACATCTCTGGGATGACCTAAAACGGCGCGTCCGAGCTCGAGATCCAGATCCAGCCACTCTTCAAGAGCTCCAAGATGCGGTACTTGAAGAGTGGGAACAAATACCCCAAGAGGCTGTTGCGATCCTTGTAAGGTCCATGAAAGATCGCATGGAAGCCGTTATCAAGGCAAGGGGGGGGGGGGGGGGGTAACACTAGGTTTTAAGAACTTTTTTTGTATTTATTAAGTTTCTTTAAATTGTTAATTTGCAAATTTGTACATACCCTGTCTTTTTCTTTAATTTCTCTTTCGTCTCGTTATAAAAGTAAAATTCAATTAAAATTCCTGAAAGCTAATGAAATTACCTTTCGAATGATACCCTCATACCACAACATTGCCATTGGCCTGTTGTGTTAAAATAGTATTTAAATATTTTTTTTCGGATGTGCGATTTTTTTGACGCCGAGTGTACTACTACTACAACTACTACAGACCTAGATGATGTCAGCACAATTTCTGATTCAGACAAACCATCACCATACTTACGTAGAGTTTGAAAAATCTTATATAGTATCATCCACACTTAGTTGGGCGTCCACTCTGCATAAGATGCAGGTTAGCACTGTCAAATATGCCGTGGTTTATTTAGGACAAACATTTTTAGCTACTGGACAAGCGTATGTTGCCTTTACATGGCCTCTTCATTGAAGAGCATAAAACTTATAGGCAAAAGGCCTTACAATACTGATTGTTGACAAGGTTAAGACGTATCAACTAAAAAGCACAAAATAAAATAGATGAAAAACCTTTTTAAAACAAGCTTAAATTTAAGCCATATACTAAAAGGAATAAGTTTAGATTTTCATTAAGGTTTCAGTAAAGCATAGCCGTGTGGTAGCTTAGGCTTAAGAGAATCTACCACCCCATCTCATCGCGTGGGTGTCGTAAAAGTCGACAGAGAGAAAATTAAAACCAGAAGATGGAATAACAGTTAAAGATTTTTTTTCTGATAATGTTCTTGTATTATGCAATCTGATAATACAGCTCCTAATCCTTTGTTTGCCGTCTATTTACACATTCTTACAGATGTATACATAGGCTGTGAATTCTGCCTATCATTAGTCAGTTCATTATTACGTTAAAAACGAAAACACTCTAAATAGAGCGGAAGTCAGTGCCTTTACACTCTGATTACGCTTTGAATTGCCGGCTGCGTGGTCTAATAAGAGTACGTCACTACTTGGGGTCCTACCACTAGATTTGTTGTCCCAAAATAGCCAAAGAATGCCTATGTATTTAGTGATCAGTTTTCGTTATAAAATATGCCTCAATATTTAAATCTTAATCTCGTGTTTCACTGAATTGAAGGTTAACACTAACGATTAAAAATCCATAGTAACATTATAAATGCGAAAGTACATCTCTCCGTTTCTGTCTGTTGTTTTACCTTTTCACGGCTCAGTAATTGAACCGATCTTGACTAAATTTGGCACAAAGATAGCTTGCATTGTAAAATGATCTAGAACACTTTATTCCGGAAAGTCAAACAGTTCCTACGGTATTTTTAAAAGACCTAAATTTTATTTATCAATCAAACAAAACATGGTGCCCTAGGGCGGTAATATTTAAAGGGCTAATAAAAATCAATATCAATTGGCTGCCGTTGTTATGTTCAAATGATTTTTTAATTTCAATAACAGAATTATTTTGATAAAATTATAAAATATTAAACCTTCAACAAAAAGGCTACTGATAATACCATTACAAAAAAATACAGGTACTTTAACGCAATGGGCCTAGGGCAAGGCAATCTAACTAAAGTCCGCTTCTGTGTGATGTACCGCCAACTAGTGGACATCGTGAAGTGGACAGAGCGTAAGCCGCTGTGATAACCTCCCGTAATTTTAGAAGTACAACCTGCGGCTAGCGGTGGGAAGTTATAATAATTGTTATTATTATTATTATTATAACCAAGGATATATTTGAATTAAAACAATCAAGCACATTGGACATTTTGTAATTCAGCATATTATATCCAAAGCTATAATTGACCGACCATATCTTTTCAATATCAACAAGCACAACATCAAGCAGAATTACATCCATTACATGCTTCAAAAAATTTGTATAATTATTCTAAATTTTCATAAATACGTCAACAACAACATTCAATTGTATCATAGTTCTTGAAATACTGGTTTATACATTCTTATAAATAGTAAACGCTCTTTTCCAAAATAAATTAAAGCTTTAAATTGTTAGTCTATGCGCCGGGGAAATCCCGGTTGTGTTCGTGTCAGCTATGTTCGGAACCCACGCTGCGGACTCTTCGTAAAAACTCCTCCACTTTCTTATAGGGGCTTTGGCATCTTTCTTGATTCGAGTCTATGAGGTACAGGCTTTTGTCGCAACCTTCTGGAGAATGACGACCACTGGTACTGTCAGCGATTTCCTTGTTCAAAAACGGTTCCAAGTCAGGTACAGCAGGAGTCGACACCGTCAGCGATTTGTTTCTTGCATCATTAGTCGCCGCTTCGGCTTCTCTCTGGCGTAGCCAAATTGGCGAGTTGACGTAAATTCTCGGTCTTTCCCTCAAGGCATTGCACCTTTCTAAAGCTGGTCTTCTAATTGGCACTGGGGGTCTATAAGCAGCCGGTATTGGTACTCCTCGTCCAAAAACAAGCGCAAATCAGTCCCTTTAATGCAGCTCTAAAATCTTTGAGATGATACGCGTATAGTAACGGATTGATAGCGGAATTAAGATGGGAAAATATTATACAGAAATAGGTGAGCGGGTTTGGAATGTCTAGTTCCGGCATAAAGGCCTTTATAGCGTTAATCGTGTATAGCGGTATCCAACAAACGATGAAGAAGAAAACAATGATGGCAAGGTTCTGAGTTGCTTTGACTTCGCGTTTTTGAGCGGCTCCTAGAACTCTGAGCATTGTCCCGCCTGTTGTGCGGCCATGGCTTCCTTCAACAGTTACCACAGCACTCATCTGAAAATATACATGATTATTTTGAACATCTTTTAAATAAAACAACTTTTTACGGATTTTATCGCGTTTAATTTAGAACTATTTTTTAACCCGACGTTTCGGGCGCTTTACAGCACCCATGGTCACGAGGGGACTGAGGTGACAGTTGTCCAGATGTCATACACTCAAGCGTCACAAAAATCGCACCTCTCTGAGTTTGCGCGAAAAATGGCTGTAATGGCTAGAAACGAATTATATTTATATAAATATTGGTATGTTTGAAATGGGTATTTGAATAGCTTCACATTATTAATAAAAAAATCATGAAATCATTAAAACATTTCTCATTATAGAGCGTCAAAAATAAACACTGTCAAATGCTCGTTAGTAAGGACGCTAGTTACACCACCTAAAAAGGGTATAAAAGGGTCGATCTGGATGAAATATGGGCCAGTCGTAATTAAGACTTTGCAGTGAACACACGTGAACAAGTAACCCAAGTAAGAACAAGTAAAGATGGACATCCAGCTCTGAAGAAGCCGCTCAAGTGATTGCCCTATTGCAGTCGGGGATGCGGCAGTGTGACGTTGCTCGACAGTTGAACTTGTCCCGTTTTTCATGTTCGACGGGTGTTCCAACGTTTTCAGCAGATCTAGGTGGTTAATGTTAGAAAACCGGGATCTAGAAGAAAACGGTGCACATCAGAAAGAGATGACCGTTTCATCGTTACGACATCTTTACGAAACCGTTTTACAAATGCTGTTGAGTTGCAACAACAGCTTCGATCAACTCGGAGAACATCTGTGAGTGTTTCTACGATAAGAAGAAGGTTACACGAAAAGAGTTTAACAGCCCATAGACCTGCTAAAGGTCCAAAACTTACTGCACAGCATCGCAGAGATCGCCTAGAGTTTGCTCGCAATCATTGCGAGTGGACTCTAGAACAGTGGCGGACCGTACTCTTCTCTGATGGGACGAGGGTCTGTCTCTTCTGCAATGACAGACGTAGAAGGGTCTACAGAAGACAGGGGGAGAGGTTCACGCAACCCTGCTTCGAAGAATCCGTCGAATACGGGGGTGGCTCGTGTATGTTTTGTGGCGGCATTTCCGTCGACGGGAAAACGGAACTTGTGTGCGTTTCCCGGACTCGGGGTGGCCGTGGGCAAGGGTCATTAAATGCTGGTCGGTACATTACTGAAATCCTGGAGGAACATGTGGTCCCGTATGCTGGTTATGTCGGTGATGGATTCATGTTAATGCATGATAATGCTCGTTGCCACACCGCGGCTATTGTACGGGATTATTTACAGGAGGTCGATATCCCTGTTATGCATTGGCCAGCACGAAGTCCAGACCTTAACTCTATAGAACATCTCTGGGATGACCTAAAACGGCGCGTGCGAGCTCGAGATCCAGCTCCAGCCACTCTTCAAGAGCTCCAATATGCGGTACTTGAAGAGTGGGAAGAAATACCCCAAGAGGCTGTTGCGATCCTTGTAAGGTCCATGAAAGATCGCATGGAAGCCGTTATCAAGGCAAGGGACCCCCCCTAACCTACCTAAGACTAGGTTGAACCTTGTGTCACACTGTGTATAGAAATAAGACCCATACTAATAGGTATTTAAATGGTGAATCCTCACCACCATCCTTCACAGTTAGCTACCGTGGGTAAATCTTTGTTTCAGAGAGCACAAGGGATCTGTGACAGTAAACACTTGGCCGCCGAGCTTCAGCATGTCAAGCAAGTTTTGCAAGACAACAAGCTTCGGGTTCCGCGCCTTCGTCGCAGTGACCGAGTGAAGCCGGCCACAGTCGAGCGTGTACCTGCTGTTCTTCCATATTTCAGAGGAGTCACGGACAAGATTGGCTATATCTTGAAGCGAACTTCTATAAGAACATTTTTCAAGCCGCCGAAGAAGATAACTCAATTTTTACCATCTATCAAGTGTAACATCCCTCTACAAGATGCAGGAGTATACAAGCTGGATTGTGAATGTGGTCTCTCTTACATAGGGCAAAGTAAAAGATCCATTAAAACCCGCGTTAAAGAACATATAGCTGATGTGAAGCATCGACGCTCTAGGAAGTCTGCAGTCTGTGACCATGTTCTGGATCATCCCAACCATTACATCAGATTTGATAGACCACAAATCCTTGCAAAAGAACACCGATTCTTACCAAGGATGATTCGCGAGGCTATTGAAATTAAAAAACATCCTAATTTCAATACGGAAGATGGTTGGGTATTACCACCGGCTTGGGATCCTATTATTAATAAAATTAAATCAAAAACCAAGCATACCACTGCAAGGCTTCAAGACACAGTAAGCTCTTTCTGCGTAGATCGGACTAAAAATAATAATTAAAAGCTGAAGGTACTCCGGTTAACTATGACATCGGGACAACTGTCACCTCAGTCCCCCCGTGACCATGGGTGCTGTAAAGCGCCCGAAACGACGGGTTAAAAAATAGTTCTAAATTAAACGCGATAAAATCCGTAAAAAGTAGTTTTATTTAAATGTGTAATATTCGCGTAAATAAAAGAAAACATCTTTTGAACATCTGTGACAAAAAACAAAGTTAACAAACAAGCCAATGGTCATGTAACCGATATAATTCTAATTCATATTTTTTTACAGACGTTATAACTTTAGACTATTTTTATCTTATTACACTGCACGTTTATCACTGCGCTCATATAAACGTGTAGACTTTCAGTGACCGCAGCTTAACCATTTTACCAAAAAACGGCTAAAGATGGAAAATAGGAATCAAAGAAAAATCCATTGAATTGCTATAGGAAAAAATAATAAGATTTACTACACAATTTCAGAACTGTAAGAGTAAAAAGGAATCTAATGAAGAACGAACCATATACACGTCGCATCGTTTCGCTTGTCATTGTCTTACATAGGATTAGGCGCACAGAAAAGATAATAAAAATGTAGTAGTTAGGAATTACAGACTGATTTGGAATGAAAAAATCAAAAGCAGGTCCCTCGCGTACTATTAAAAAAGCGTGCGCCTGGCCTCGAGCTGCCACGGCTCAATGGCTATCACGACGTTAGACATTCACAAGAATTATAAATAATCACTAGTAATATTTGTGCAAGATTCCACTTATAGATTACTCATTTGAATTATTACGAGTTCAAAACAGTACAATGCCTATCCTTCGGTTTATTTACTCCCTTAGTCGCATTTTATGTTACCAATACTACTGGTGGTAGGATTCCTATACAGGCATCCGTGAATGTAGCTGCCATTCCACGGCCAGTCATTCTGACGTGAAGCAGTAGTGTGCAAACATTACTGTTTCGGTTTGAAGGGCACTGAGAGTTATGGTAATCACTGGGCATATGAGACTTAAGAACTCATGTCTCAGGTTGACAGGCGCATTTTGGTGTCACACAGAAATGTTCTGGGTGACACAGCATTTGTTATGGGCAGACTTGGCCCTTATCATCACTTTATCCCATAAACAAAACCAAAGGGACGAAGAAAATTGCATAACTGATAGAAATCTTTTTATTTTATATGATTGTAATGTTAAAGAAATTTACTACAACATCTGCGTTTTTCCTTCCGGAAAATTATTCGGAATTATGTCCCTCCCCATTGTTACCATCGTACGGGGCCTAGTTTTCGGAACTTCAATCAACAATGATCGAAGGCCTTGTGTGGCCTTGCGGTCTTGTGCCCTGATATCCTAATATTCACACCCCCTTAGCGCGGACAGGTCGTACTACGTACGTATATATACTACGTACTATCCACCGTACGTATATATACCACATCCATACCGAGAATAGCATAATTGTGTTCTCATGAACACATGTGACAGCGTATATTGACCTCTCTATCACATGTTTGAGAAGTCAATAAACGCTGTCACATTCACGCATTCATTGAAAAGGCCATATTATTTAAATTCTAATAGGGAAAATTTTAATTACCTGTTTCACCACAACGCGATAAATATGAGCGTAGAAAGCGGCGAGCAGCACACTGGGCGTAACGATTGTTGCGAAATATAGGAAAAGCAAATAATTGTAGTCCATAACTTCCACGAAATAGCAACCCGGCGTCGACCCCACAGCCGCGTGCCAGCCGAATAATGGAAGCAAACCAACGCCTGCACCCGCTACCCAGCAAGCCGATATTATCCCTGCAACATAAACGTCCAAATTCTTAATTCTAGTTCCAGAATAAGTGTAGTAAATGTTTTATGTCTGTGGAAGATGCAAAAGAAGTCATACTAGATATATACATGACATAACGATCTTGATCACTGACACTGAATCATAACCCACTGTACCGTCTATTCCACTTAACCAAAAAGAAGGTCCAGCGGTACAGGGTGGTGGTTTAGTAAGGTTTAGTTTTGGTTGTTGTGATCTCTCAAGCTTATAAGTAGTTCTCAGCGTTGCAGCCAGGGGCTGGCCGCGGATGCGGATGCCAGAAGGGCAAACCCCAAGGGGGAGCACTCACAGACCTGCAGTATACGCGCCTTTGGGGCACATTAAGAACTTACAAAAAATTAAAGTAAAATATAATTTGTATAATTTGTATCTGCATAAACAACAAATTTAAGCTATATTAACTTTACATAATATGTAGGTGTCAATGCAGAGGTTTATACATAGATTTTAGGACTTATGATTGTGGTACCACATTAGGCAAAGCGTGCATCGGGGAGAGCATTACGATTAACAACATAAATTCTATTATAATATGTTACGATTTCATCTTCATAATGTCCTCTGTATGTAGCAAACCACTTGCTATTGCATTGCCTTTTCGGCTTCATACTTGTGTAGGATTCCCATATATGAATCCGTCTAGATATTACCAACCCAGGGCCAGTTATTGTGCCGTGAAGCAGTAATATGCACATATTACTGTGTTTCGGTCTGAAGGGCACTGAGAGCTAGTGTTACTCAGTGGGCATATGAGACTTAAGAACTGATGTCTCAGGGTGACGGTCGCAGAGTGTTGCCACACAGAAATATTCTGGGTGACACTTTATTGCTATGGGCGAACGTGGCACTTACCATCAGGTGAACATTTTACTCGTTTCGTCCCTTTCTTCAATAAAACGTATGTATATTTGTCACATTAATTTATTCGTTCTGATGTGTTGTTGCCATTCGCCATCTTGAGATTGAAGTAATAAGAAGGGAAATCACTCAACAAACAATGGTATACATGGAGATAAATTGGCTGAAGATAAAAAAAAACCAAGGCGCCTATGATCTTAGATACGAAACAAGTAATTCTTCTATAACCTTTAATCAAATTGGATGACATAATCGAGTCTCTCTTGCTGCACTACTCGGCGGCTTAAGATAATCTTTTTTCTCATATAGTTCCGGAGGTGTCATAAAAGTTTCCTAAGGAAAATGCTGAGACAATCCCTTGACCTTCAACTGATGGAGGATTAACCATCATAAAATACACAGACCGGTGACAGTGTTGAAGATACGAGGCGTCTGGTACAGACATAGCCAACATGCCTGCCGAGCGTAACGATTATGGCAAAAAACCACACAAAGTTGAGCTTATATCACTAGAAGCGCACTAGTAAAGATAATACCAAAATGTTTAAAAGACTAATTTCGCATTAGTATTCCTAAATAGGATTCCGCCTATGTAGGCAACACCACAGTGCCAGTTATTCTGCTTTCAAGCAGTCGTGTCCAAACTCCACTGTGTTTTGGTTTATTGGGCACAGGAGGTAGTGTAATTACAAGGCATATAAGGCTTAAGAACCGATGTTTCATGTTGACGAGCGCAGTGTGGTGCTACACAGATGGGTCTGTTCAGGGGCTTCTAGTGGATATGGACTTAACATGATCAAAGTATTAAGGAAAATAAAGTAAATATTCAGACCTTCCAACTACAGCACAAATGAATCAAGATTGATCCGTTCAAACAGCAACTTATGAAATAAAATATCTAAAACTACAGTTTTAATGAAATTAACGGTATAATAATAATATTTTTATCCATTACTACGAAAATTCTGAATTATGAATTCATTATGAAAAACTTCACAGAAGGTTAGATAACAAAACCTAACTAACTGAACAGGGATTGAAAATAATAAACAGAAAGTCATGGTAATGTTTCTAATAATGTGCTTATTAATAAAATAAATACAAAGATTTTTTATACTTCACTGTTTAAAGAGACATGCTTACATTAACAGATCAGTTAAACATTGTTATAAAGAGTATTTTAGCGCATTTTTATTATAAAAGAAAAAATGATGTAAATGCACTGTTATATATTAATATGTATTAATGTACCTGTGGATTTTTGTTTGCACGTCGTAGAGCCAGATATAATATTGTGATTATCTGTGGATAAATATGTAGTTTATCTGTGGACTTTTTTGCACGACATATAGCCGTTTATTTAGATAGTACTTCCATTAGAAGACTTATAATTGCATAAACTTAGTACTTGCTGTAGCCATGTTGGTGTGTGGGGTAGACATATGTAAGACATATTTCTTAATTCCGCCTTCATTTTGAGGCACTATTTATCTGCCATCTGGTAACTTACCGAGCAATCTATGAATTGATACAATAAGTCAATAGTAAATTGACCGACATCGATACCCTCATTTTTTATTTTTCTCATTGTTATAACCAACGCAAAATATCCATAGTGACCTAAATGGCACAATCACATCTGGTTATCAAAAAGTAAACCACAGATTTAATACCCACGCTGTGGTCAGAAAGACTATATCGACTGTAAACCTTTTTAATCATAGTAGATTCCTTAGCTAATACTTAAAAAATCCACACCTCCGTCCTCCCTCCTCCATTCCTGTTATTCCTGTTATTATTTTGGGCATTATCAAAAACTGTCGAAAGAGTATGAGACAATGAATAGGTGACGTCAAACAATTCGTCATTTCATTCAGCGTCGTGCTAGAATAACCCGAACAAAACGGGTAATTGGAGTTCAATGACTGCATTCAATGCAAGCACAATTTAAAACCAAAAATATTGTATATACTAGTTACGTATTGTATTTATATAGTATGCGATCCTGTAGCTATATTTATCACTTACATGATAATGATAACTCAGGCTGAATCTGACTATGGCGACGCGTTTCCAGACGAGTACAATCAGAAGTTGATAATTGCGTAAAAAAATATAACACATAAAAGGTGGAGAACGGCACAGCGATATAATCTGTTAAGTTAGGCTTCAGTTTCACAAGATTTGGGGACAAATCACAATGCATCCTTTTTCCGGACCTGGATGTACTGTTATTTGTTATCCCCGTGTCTAGTATGTATTTATCCCTGTCTTGTTTGAATCCATCCCAATGGTAAATGTATTTGCGCGTTTGCGCAGATATGTCTTCGAATACGTTTCGAAACTTGGTCCAGCAGAACAGCAGAAACGCAGAGCCAAACGCGCATTTAATACCTTATTATGTATATTCGTCTTAACAATGTATATCGGTTGGCGCTGTGACTAAGTCTTTCACTTCTGCGCCACGGGTCTAATATTTGTACCGCCTCTAAGTAGTTGTTTCGGGTCTGAATGTTTGCATGTGGAATGTATGCACCCACGATACATGAGAATTCCTGATGTGGGGCGTTTAATAAAAATAACGGAACATGGACATTATATTGGCAGAATTCTGTTAAGAATTTCTTAAAGAGAAAACAGAAGTTACTTGAGATTCAATATTTTATGTATGTGCATGAGTATTTTCCTTCACCTTTATTTAACAGCAAAAAACGGTATGAGGAAAACAGTTAAAGCATATATTAGCGGGTGGTCGAAATCAAGGTCAACGAGCGAGACTTTAAGCAATAGTTAAAGGATAAGATGCGTTTCAAATGATTTCCATTTTAGTTCAAACAATGTTTCTTTTCATGCCGGTTTAAGGTGTCTAAGCAAATTATTGAATTTCAAACTTGAATTGCCCTCATGCTGACTGAAACCTGAGCATACAGGCCATCCATTTTTCTATATATGTACTATCTGTGATCTATTTTTCGAAGTACTTGAGTGGCCTTACTGCAACGTTTTTTTTGTATAACCAAGTCCGACAACACGACTAGCAACCAGTTTGCATAACATGTAGGTCAACTGCTCGTAAATTGTTAACTTTCATCAGTCCGTGTTAAATACAAGAATTTAATATTTCATATTTTATACACCAAGGTAGTAAAAAATAATATTAGTATAACATGCATATAAATTATTTATTTGTTTCTCATTAACATCGCCAGTAACATTATTGTTATAAACAAAGATTTATAATAATAAATATTATAAGAGAAACAAGTGAAAATATTTTACGAAATAATACTGAACTGTACTTGGACAAATAATCCGCTTAATTCGGCTTAATGATATTGACTTTCCGTGAGCGCGACTCGACCACCCTTCAACATAAGTCCCATACTGCGGATGCCAGTACTGGGTCGCTATCACGCCCCGCATTTACCGCACAAATGCTTTGTCAAGACGGCTTCATGATCGTTTCAGGTGTAGGCAGTACAGGTGGCGAACCGATCGAGCCCAGAGACCAGATTAGTATTTCGCCAATACTGCTAAAAGTAGCATTAAAATTTTCAGTACAGATTTACCACGAGCTCTGTGATGAAGAGAAGAGAGAAAAACATCTTGATATAACCTATTTGCCCAATTGTAATATTAATCAAGAGCATGACTTAAGTCCGGCTATATGCAGTGGATAACCTTCTAGTACCGTTTTATAATAGGATTATGTCTTTATCCCTGGAGTGAGAACAGATGTTATCATAAAACATTCCTAACCTAGAATGGATTCACAAAGAAAAATAACAATTCCAACAACAGGTCAGGTTATCTACCGTATCGTGGCATAGTGTAAACAACTATTCCAAGAAATATTATAAGGCTTTATATTATATAAGCAGTATAAGGCTTTATATACCGCAGGTTTTAGCGGTCTACCATATAATAGATAATAATAAGGTATTCATCTTCAGTCTTATCTTATACACTTACTAGCTACGCCTCACGGTTTTACCAGCGTAAAAAAGCTGACCACATGAGTGAGTCGCACATTCGGTCCTTTTCGGTAATGTTCGATTCTCAATGTTCTCTTTAAGTCAATTAAGGTATCAAGAAGTTTTAAAACCTTTAACCTTCCTGAACGGGGCAGGTTAAAGAAACTAGGTAAAAAAAAGTAAAGTAAAGTTTCAGCCTATAAATATCCCACTGCTGAGCACAGGCCTCCTCTCATTTCTGAGAGGGTTTTTGGAGCTAAGAAGAATCCGCCACGCTGCTCCAATGCGGGTTGGCGGACTTCACATGTCTTCGAAATATTTTTTATTTCTGAGACATGCAGGTTTCCTCACGATGTTTTCCTTCACCGCCGAGCACGTGGTAAATCAGCACTTAAAATTGCAATTAACAATTTTAGTGGTACCGGCCACCGGGAATCGAATCCAGGTCACTCGCGTACTATGAAATTTAAAGCGAGCGCCTAGCCCCAGAGCTAAAGAAACTGGGTATCTAATCAAAAATAATTATTCCAATAGTATTAGTATTTCCTGAGATTTTCTCGAGAGAAAACTTTTTGAGCATATTGCGCGCACAAAGGAGTGTGAGATTTGGCATAGTTAAAATTTTATGGTGAAGAAGCGAAGAATCCAAAAATTTATATTATAATATGAGTTACAAATACATTCAATTGCATAAAATGAAACATTCAATATTTACGTTCACACTGATAATGCCAGTAACAAAACAGTCTGTCGTTTGTTTACAGTTCATACTCCCAATGTCAAACACGTAATAGTTGCCTCGCGGTGGACAGCAGCGCGTACGGCTTGGGCGCAGTACTAGCGCATGTTTACCCGGATGGCACTGAGCGACCGATCAGCTGTGTATCGCGAACGCTTAACTCGTCCGAAAAAAATTACAGTCAATTGGATAAGGAGGCTCTTGCAATTTTTTATGGGGTAACGAAACATCACCAATATTTGTTTGGTCAACATTTTGTATTGCAGACGGATCACCAGCCCTTAAGTTACATCTTCGGAAAAAAGGCGGCATCCCGCAAACCGCGGCCAGTCGCTTGCAGAGGTGGGCTGCTCGATTGGCCGCGTATGATATTCTCAATGGAGTTTGTTCGCTCAGATGCCAACGGGCCGGCTGACGCGCTGTCCCGCCTTCCCTTGCCAAACGAGCGTCATCATGCCATCGTCGCTTCATATTTACATTTCATAGAAAATTCCATACCAGTTAATTTTAATGATATACGTATTGAAATAAAAAATGATGCTTTGTTGAGTAAAATAACAGGCTATGTGATGTTCGGTTGGCCTCCCACCACTAAATGCGATGAGGAGAAACCATACTTTGCTAGGAAACATGAAATGTTGATCGACTTAGGTTGTTTAATCTATAAATATAGAATTGTAATACCCACTAAATTACGGGCACGGATTTTGAGTGAAATTCATGAGGGTCACTTGGGAATTAATAAAATGAAAAATATATCACGTAATTATGTTTATTGGCCCGGTTTAGACCAGGATATAGGACCAGGAATACGCGGGAAAAAAATACTTAATAATTATTGACGCTTACTCAAAATGGATTGAGGTAATTTCGATGAGTCGTACTGATGCTGAAACTACAATCTCGGCGTTTCAGTCAGTATTTGCACGATTTGGGCTGCCATCGCAATTAGTCACAGACAATGGACCTCCTTTTTTATCAGGTGATTTCCAGGATTATTGTTCAAAAAATTGTATCAAACACGTGACGTCAGCGCCCTACAGGCCGCAAGCAAATGGCGCCGCGGAAAACGCCGTGAAAACAGTAAAAAAGGTGATTAAGCGAGTGAGGGTGAACAGGTTTCGCAGGCTCTTAGTAAGTTTTTGTTTCAATATCGCAATTGTGAACATTCAACCACGTCGGTTTCGCCTGCTATGGCGTTATTAGGGCGCCGCTTACGTGGCCGTCTGGACGCTTTGCGTCCCAGTATAGCTGCGGTGGTGCGAAAGGCTCAAGACCACCAGATTGTCAATACCGGGGGATTTGACCGTAATATTGCGATTGGAGATCCGGTACTCGCGCGTAGTTATACAGCAAACGAAGGAAAGTGGCGCGAGGGAACAGTAGTAAAAAAAACCGGACCAGTTTCGTATAGGGTCAGTATGGGGTACGGTGTGGAGTGGAGAAGGCATCAGGATCAAGTGCTACCTATTCACCCACAAAATCGCTATTCTCTTTCGCGTCCGAGTATTCGCGTATCAAATGTCCCGAGTAATGAGAATGTTGAGACCGGACCTGATAGGGACGCTGACGACACGTTTGTAGATGCAACCGGGGAGGGCGCTGACGGGGAAGAAAAGGGTAACTTAAATGAAAACTCTAATACGGAGGCACGCGCCTCTTCACCGCCCCCACCGAGTGCATCGGCTCGAACACTACGCGCTTATATGCGTAGTATAAAAAAAAAGTTTATGTAATTAATTATGAGTATTCGTTTCTTTGGTTTGTTTTTCTGATTTGTTGCTTTCGTTATTTTTTAAGAAGAGGGAATGTGTAGCGTAATATACAAATGTATGCGGGTAGATTGTGTTCAATAAACAATTCAGTCCGCTATTCAACCCCGCCTTTTATTGACGTTACAGAGCAGTCGTACAGGGCACTTAAAATGTTGACAACAAATTATGTTCCAAGCCTCAATAACGTTCAAACTCAATTATGAATTACGGTCTAATTTGTACTAAAGTAAAAGTACATATTGCACTAAAGTAAAAAAAAGTAAAAAGTAAAGTTTCAGCCTATTAATGTCCCACTGCTGAGCACAGGCCTCCTGTCATTTCTGAGAGAGTTTTGGAGCTAGGAAGAATCCGCCACGATGCCTTTATGCGGGTTCGCGGACTGCACATGTCTTCGAAATATTTTGTATTTCTCAGACATGCAGGTTTACGCACGATGTTTTTCTTCACCGCCGAGCATGTGGTAAATCAGCACTTAAAATTGCAATTAATAATTTTAGTGGTGCCGGCACCTGGAATCGAACCCAGGTCACTCGCGTACTATGAAATTTAAAGACCACTAATGGGCATCTAATACAATTATATTACGTCGCGACATGACTAATAAGAATGTTGGCTTAATCGAGATCAGCCGCTGAACTATCTTTTTGAGATAGATCTCGTCCAATTTGGGAAGCAAGCGCAGTACAAGAAGTCTCGTGCCTATTTGAGTTGACTATTTAGACAACTATTGCGGCCAAAATATACATTTTTACGACGACGAATCCAACACAGGCCGTAATGGCCCAATATCGAAGCAAGAAAAAAATAACAAGACTGTTTATACTTTATCTTATTGAATTGGGATTACAAGAACTAAACATTTGAATAAATATTATGTTTCTACACAAATGTGCATTTTTCATAAGCTGTGTCTACTGCTTATTTTTCAATAATTCCGTCCTGAATAGCATTATTCGTTCAACAATTACAATTTCGTTATTTTCTATTTGAACTGATGACTCACTTTGTTTTCCATTGCAGATAAATATAAATATCATACAATAGTAAAATAACAATGTAACATTATTTTTATTATTAAAGCATAGTAAGAAAGCATTTAATGACAACTACTAGCCGTGGTGGTCCAGGGGCCGGGCACTAGCCATACATTTCATAGTACGTGTGTCCTGAGTTCGAACCCCGTTATCGGCTCCTTAAAAATTGTTCTGCAATTTTAACTGCTTATTTACCACGTACTCAGCAAAAACACCGCGAGGCAGCCTGCATGAGGAACACCGTGGCAGACATCCAGCTCAGCTACATGTGCTCTGGAGTGGGACAGTTATAGACTAAAGTTATAGAGTACAATATTATTTGGCATTTAACAACGAAAGTAAAGCCAGCAAACTTGCATCCCACCTAGTGGTTAATGATCAATAAAGCCTCCACATCCATCATACATTATGAATAAGTAGGTACCTAAGTAACTTTGACCTCCGAGTACGGAATGCCAAGTTGCTAACTTCACTCACCTTACGGAACGCCGCAGGGTGTCCTGTAAGTTGATACGATGGTATTCATTAAAATCGTGGTGCTCACTCGACCAATCTGACAATTTGCAGCCTAACTCCATCTCGTCTAGCAAAGATCATTATTATCATCATCATCATCATTTCATCATAGTGATAGGCTCACTAGTCCACTGCTAAACATAGGCCTCCTCCATAGATTCCTACAAAAGCTTGTAGCCTCCATTCGGGGGGATTTTGCCACGCTTCGCCGACGGGTTGACAACCGCAGTTTGCTTATTCAGAAGTTTTTTTTTAAGTACGTGGAGAAATACTAGTTTGGGAATTTCTCGTGTATATTGGGCACATGCACAAGTACCTAAACCCGGAACATCTATCTCTATTCCAACCTAGCGCAGAAGTCAATCGCTTAGCCACTGCACTAACGTAGAATAGCACCTACCTCTGTCTTACCGAGGTATAAGAGGCGACTAAGATATTGTACGGACAGTCTTTATTCGTGCAGAATAGTACCATAATATGCAATGCTGTCACTATACCGCTCGTGGAAACGCAATGGACAGTAAGAATTTTTTCGCGCGCGAAAAATGCTTTTAACCTTGACTATTATTTAAACTGGCGACGCGTCACAACGCTACGGGCGCTGACATTACAAGTATGAAATGTATGACATTATCGATTGTTTATAGAGATAACTCATAGTTGTCTCTACAAAGACAATATTTCCAGACGCTAAGACAATGTTATGAAAATTTATTTTACTACTATAATAATTATGGAGAGTTTGTATGTTTGAACACGCTAATCTCAGGAAATACTAACCTGATTTGAAAAATAATTTGCATTAAAAAACCCGTTTATTGAGAAAGGTTCCAGTTTATAAAAAAAATTGTTGAACTTTAGGAATTGCAGGCTAATAACCTAACAATACAGGGGAGGTTTAAACTGTAAATGTTCAGGTCTGCGAGTAGGGTTGCCACATCGTACTATATTGTAATCAATTGTAGCACGTGTTTTAATTTTTTTTAATACAATTTGCATTTTAATCTGATGTGATATTATAGAAAAATAATATAGTACGAAATACACTATATTTGCATCGCTAATTCAACGGTCGCGCTTTTTTATATTAACTATGTGTGGAACACCCGCAGCGCAGCGTGGCAAATTTCAGAACGAAACGCATTAAGTTACGACCATTAAATTCAACTATTTGTTATTTCCAATTTGTCGACGAATGGGCGGCAATTTTGAGGTTATTTAATGTGTTTATTTTTTGTTATTCAAATAAAATGGCCAAAGCGAAGAGCTATAAAAATATACATGGAAAAATAATGATTAAAAATAAATGTGTCCGATTTTTTGAAAAATACAATATTTGTCCAAAAATAAGGTGGTAACCCTATCAGCGAGGTACCATGCGTAAAACATCGCCTTATATTGCGCGGGTGAAACCGCTGGGCACAGCTAGTTGTTTTGTAATCATCATCATCATCATCATCAAAAAAAGTCTTTAAATAGTAAACCACTAGACAATCACCTCACTGAAATCCACCCTGACAGATTTGACGTAATCAGATTGTTTATAGCTGTACCAGACGTCTCCCAGCTTAGACGGTGCCCCCCGTTAACGATCTTTAGATTAGAATAGAACAGAACTTTTTTATTGAACAGTATAGGTGATTTACATAATACTCATAGAAAATCTGTAAATAATTTATAAAAAAAAAAATTATAAGGTCTTTGTTTAATAAAAAAAAATGTTTACTACTTTTAATATGTATAATTTTTCGTATTTTGGAATCTTTTTTATTAATTTAAATTATAGTAAATTTAAAACAGTATTATATAACAAGGGAATTGTTTTACAATAAAGTACGTAAGTATACGAAATTAAATATTATAAACAAAAGAAAATTTAACGTAATCTTTGCTAAAAATAACAACAATGCCAATAGTTTCTATCTTCTATTGGATTGATTGTTTGAAAGCAAAAATTACGTAAGACAATGACTACGTAGTAACGGTCACCTGACCAAGACCACTATTCAATATTTGTACTCGTATTTTTCAGTTTATAAGTACACTAAGAGAGACCATAACAAATCAATTGTATTTATATAATGAGTTCACATAGGAGCGGTGCGGAATTCTCGAGAAAGTCTCGATAATAACGACAAAAAATATATATTTAAAATACGGGGTAACTGAGGTGCCAGGCGTTTTACCTGAATTTATAAGATTATTTACAATTAAGTTAGCATTCTAACAACCATAACCACAAAAATAATTCCTACCGATATTCGACGCGTACGCCTACGCCTCAGCGCTTCGCCAGTCGAATAATATGTATTTTGTTCTTAAAATAGAACGATTAATACAAACAGCTTCGGTTGAACATGGGAATACTCCTTTCAATGTTAGTATATATATAGATTTTGCTGATTTAATAAAAACAGATCACATACGGAGATTCTTTTCAATTTCGTTTCTCTTACGTTGACGTAAGAAACTCAAGAAGTTTTTTCATTACACATTAATAATATATATTATATTCTGTATGTCTATATAAATAGTTTAAAACTACTATTAACATTTCTAATGTAATAATTAATTACAGGGTATAATGAGACTTAACAACCAATGTCTCTTGGTGACGAGCGTAGTGCGATGCTAGAAGCACGTGTAATACACATTCAGGGAACAATTTGCTCGTCTCGTAACGTAATACCAGTGAAAAAAAAGCATATTCTTTATTAAGATAGGATAACTTGCCTATTGGACTGTGGGTAATTGCTAAGTATTCCAAGCATGATGTTCTCCGATGTGATGACATTTCTTCAAATATGGTGAAGATGAGATATTGCCTGTATCTTTTATTCGTAAGAGAAATAAATTTCTCTGGCTGGAATCGGATTTTCCATTTTAGCCACTACTAATCATCAACTTACAATGGTTCGTTGAAATACATTGACGCATTTTTTATTTTATAAAGTGACGAAACGAGCAAAACGTTCACCTGATGGTAACAAATGCTGTGTCATCCAGATTATTTATGTGTCACCACACTGCGCTCGTCACCCAGAGACATAAATTCTTAAGTCTTATTTGCCCAATGATTACCCTATATCTCTCTATCTATCTGTCGCAGTAATGTTCGGTTGTCAATGTGCGGCTCCTTGGTAAAGTGGAAGTATCCTCCTTAGTATAAAGTTTAACTTTTAACCTTCCTCAATAAACGGGCGAAACTCAATAATAAGATTAGTATTTACTAATATAAGCGTGTAATTGTTGTTGAAAAGCACCTCTTTCCCACCGAGGAGTCGTAAGAAGAGACTAATCGCTCTAATCCGATACGGACAGCCTTTATTCGTGCAAAATAATATCATAGTGACGCTATACTTTTCGTGGCGGAGTACTTTTTTTCTCTTACCAAAATGGCAACGGCGTGGTTTTGACACCAGTCATGTCTCGTTTTCTGCGGGGACGAAGAGATTTTTTTTTAATTATCTTATATATATGTATCGCATTTTTCACGTCATAACCCAGATCAAATTACATATTAATAAATTTTTAAATATTTTTACATAGTAAACACACTAAAATGTTATACACTCAGCGTCACAAAAATCGCACCTCTCTGAGTTTGCGCGAAAAATGGCTGTAATGGCTAGAAACGAATTATATTTATATAAATACCAAACATACCAAATGTTTGAAATGGGTATTTGAATAGCTTTACATTATTAATAAAAAAATCATGAAATCATTAAAACATTTATCATTATAGAGCGTCAAAAATAAACACTGTCAAATGCTCGTTAGTAAGGACGCTAGTTACACCACCTAAAAAGGGTATAAAAGGGTCGATCTGGATGAAATATGGGCCAGTCGTAATTTAGACTTTGCAGTGAACACACGTGAACAAGTAACCCGAGTAATAACAAGTAAAGATGGACACCAGCTCTGAAGAAGCCGCTCAAGTGATTGCCCTATTGCAGTCGGGGATGCGGCAGTCTGACGTTGCTCGACAGTTGAACCTGTCCCGTTTTTCAGTTCGACGGGTGTTCCAACGTTTTCAGCAGACTGGTGGTTATGTTAGAAAACCGGGATCTGGAAGAAAACGGTGCACATCAGAAAGAGATGACCGTTTCATCGTTATGACATCTTTACGAAACCGTTTTACAAATGCTGTTGAGTTGCAACAACAGCTTCGATCAACTCGGACAACATCTGTGAGTGTTTGATAAGAAGAAGGTTACACGAAAAGATTTTAACAGCCCAAAGACCTGCTAAAGGTCCAAAACTTACTGCACAGCATCGCAGAGATCGCCTAGAGTTTGCTCGCAATCATTGCGAGTGGACTCTAGAACAGTGGCGGACCGTACTCTTCTCTGATGAGACGAGGGTCTGTCTCTTCTGCAATGTCAGACGTAGAAGGGTCTACAGAAGACAGGGGGAGAGGTTCACACAACCCTGCTTCGAAGAATCCGTCGAATACGGGGGTGGCTCGTGTATGTTTTGTGGCGGCATTTCCGTCGACGGGAAAACGGAACTTGTGTGCGTTTCCCGGACATTAAATGCTGGTCGGTACATTACTGAAATCCTGGAGGAACTTGTGGTCCCGTATGCTGGTTATGTCGGTGATGGATTCATGTTAATGCATGATAATGCTCGTTGCCACACCGCGGCTATTTTACGGGATTATTTACAGGAGGTCGATATCCCTGTTATGCATTGGCCAGCACGAAGTCCAGACCTTGACCCAATAGAACATCTCTGGAATGACCTAAAACGGCGCGTGCGAGCTCGAGATCCAGCTCCAGCCACTCTTCAAGAGCTCCAAGATCCGGTACTTGAACAGTGGGAACAAATACCCCAAGAGGCTGTTGCGATCCTTGTAAGGTCCATGAAAGATCGCATGGAAGCCGTTATCAAGGCAAGGGGGGGTAACACTAGGTTTTAAGAACTTTTTTTGTATTTATTAAGTTTTTTTTTTAAATTTTTAATTTGCAAATTTGTACATACCCTGCCTTTTTCTTTAATTTCTCTTTCGTCTCGTTATAAAAGTAAAATTCAATGAAAATTCCTGAAAGCTAATGAAATTTCCTTTCGAATGATACCCTCAAACCACAACATTGCCATTGGCCTGTTGTGTTAAGATAGTATTTAAATTATTTTTTTCGGATGTGCGATTTTTTTGACGCCGAGTGTATGACTTTTGGAAAAATCGGAGAGAACGGAGTTTCGATAAAGTAATGACGTACGATAAATACATATTTATAAATATAGTGTTGGGTGGGTTCCGTATTGCACAAAAATATATTTGATTTCTGGTTCAGTGAACACTCACGATGACCACTACGAGTGCGGTATTTGCCTACTCCTTATATGGGGTAAAGGCGAGACTATATTATGTATGTTGGAAAAAAGATTACGACACTCACGGGACGAGTTGGGATCTTCATGCTCTTGAGCTGCTGTTCTCGAGGTCAAAATTATATTTAAATGCATGAATAGAATAGAATAGATTCGTATCTAATATCGCATCAATTTGTCACCAAAGGCTCGTCGCGAAGTTTTTGAAAATGTCTTAACTTGTCTTTACTATGCGACCGTCGATATATACATCAACAGCAGGAATAAAAAATATATATATGAACCGTGGTAGCTTAGCGGGCGGGCGTTTGCTTTAAATTTAACAGTACTCGAGTCGGAACTCAGGTCAGAGTTCGATTGCCAGTACCGGAACCTCTAATTATAAGTGCCCATTTACCACGTTCACACGGTGAAAAAAACATCGTGAGGAAAAAACCGCATTGGAGCAGCATGGCAGACTCCAAACCCCTCTCAGAAATGAGAGGACGCATGTGCAGTAGGATATTAAATAGCCGATACTTTACTTTATACATATATACATAGAATAATGAAAATTAAGCAGCCATTAAATTTAAACCAAAAAGTAAAAAAAGTAAAGTAACAGCCTATTAATGTCCCACTGCTAAGCACAGGCCTACTCTTTTTCTTTTTTTGGATAGTGTGACGAAACGAGCAAAACGTTCACCTAATGTAAAGTGCAACGTCAACCCATAACAAATGCTATGTCACCCAGAACATTTCTACACTGCGCCCGTCACCCTGAGACATCAGTTCGTAAGTCTCATATGCCCAGTGATTACCCTACCTCACAGTGCCCTTCAAACCGAAACACAAAAACAAACCCAGTTGGAACACTACTGCTTCACGGCAGAATAACTAGCCCTAGGGTTACCACCCTACCGACGGACGAATTTCTGCATAGGAATCCGTCTAGATAGGAAGGTTTTGGAGCGGGGAATAGTTCGCCAAGCTGCTCCAATGCGGGTTGGCGGACTTCACATGTCCTATTCCTCGGATATGCAGGGTTTCTCATGATGTTTTCGTTTACCGCTGAGAACATTGTAAATCAGCACTTAGACTTACTTACTTTAGAACAATTTTAGAAATACTGGCACCGGGGATCGAACCCAGATTACTTGCGTACTATGAAATTAAAGGCGAGCACCCGGCCCCTGAGCTACTACGGCTTTGTTTTTATTTAAACCAAGTACAAGAATATTTTTGTTGGCTGATGCCAATAGGTTGACCGGTACAAAACAGGTTTCCTTTAGGCGAGATAAGGAAACAATCGTCCTTTAAATACCGGCTAAGCTTTTTATGACTTTAGCTTCGTGTATAGATAAATATATCTGTATAGGTATAAGAAATATATATTAATATTAGTGTTTTGCTACGGGCACTGGGCTTAATAACATTTTACAACAATAATTATTCTAATTTATTTTCCCGATTCACAAATTTTAAATAATAAGTATTACAACAAATTGACAGCATTTCTACTGTAACTTTTATTATTTTCATATCATTTTTACCTCAGATTTGGATGCCCGAAATGAAGAACATGCTTTTTCAGGTCTTTTATTTCATACGTTTAAGAACCAGAATAAATACTTTATAACGATTTCTACCTTCACCTCTGACACTGCAATACAGCGAATCTGACTATCCAAATTAAACGAACTTCTAAGATAATCGATTTTTAACGGAACGATATTTACTGTATTAAATTTTATAAAATGTTTTTTTCTGTTCAATTAAATCAAAAAAATATATATTTCTGTTTTCAAATACTCGTACATACAATAAATGTATGCCATGCATATAATAAATAAATATTAATACGGCACCACAAAAAGTAATTGTAAACTGCAACTTTAAGTGCTGATTTATTAAATCGTAAGATTCATAAGCAGGAATCCGTCTGGGTACCACCGGAGACTCAGTTATTCTGCAATTAGTGTGCAAACATTACTGTGTTTCGGTGTGAAGGGAACGATATCTAGTGTAATTATGATACTAAAGAACTAATGTATCTGTGTAATGTCGCAGTGTGGTGCCACATAATGTTCTAGGTGACAAAGCATTGGCTATGGGCAGCCGTTGCACGTACAATCAAGTAAACGTTTTGCTCGTCTGGTCATTTTCTTATATAAAAAAACATATTTGGCGGTGAAAAAAACATGATGACACAGATACGTATCTAAAAATTTAAAAAATATTCCAGCAGACGTCCGCCAAAATATACTACAGAAGGGTGCCGATCGCTATTCAACTCCATTAATCATGTAATGCCTTACATATTATCAACATAATAAAAAACTCACATGAATTTATTCTATAACTAGCTGTGCCCTGCCGTTTAATTTTAAAAACATCCCTCGTAAGGGTTGCAGCGTGATGTTAAATAGTCTATAATCTTTCTTAAGAATTGGCTATCAAATGGAAAAAGAATTTTTCAAATCCGACTGGTAGTTCCAGAGAACAGCGCGTTAAAAAAAACACTTTACAACAAACGCTTTATTATATACTATATATGTATGTTCCTATGCAGGAATCCGTCTAGGTAGGTACCACCCCAGGGCCAGTTATTCTGCCGTGAAGTAGTAGTGTGCAGACATTATTGAGTTTCGGTATAAAGGACACTGAGCTAGCGTAGTCACTGGGCATATGAGACTTAAGAACTGATGTATCAGGGTGACGGGCGCAGTATGGGCACATAAATGTTCTGGGTGACACAGCATTTGTTGTGGACAGGCGTTGCGCTTATCATCAGGTGAACGTTTTGCTCGTTTCGTCACTTTATGAAATTTAAAAGAAAAATTATGTTATACCCAAAAAATCTTAGAACTATTAAAAATCCTTTAACGCGACTACTTTGATTTATTTTCTAAGTACACATTTTCAAACACGTTTTTTTAAGGACTTCATAAAATTTCTACTTTCACACACAAGTCAAGAAGTGAAAGTTAGTATTTGACACTTATGGTCACTAATTCGTGTACCCTATCATCTGATGAAAGCGGAGAAAAATTTAAGCATCTATTCGTTTCGGTTTTATTAAAAAAAATAGTTTAGTAAACTAAAGGCTCATGTTCATCCTTATTGTTTTCATGCATCTGTCCTATATATCTGTCCCGTTTGTGTGTCCTAATAAAAATAATATTTATTATGCTACGACTACCTGCTATCAACATTTTTTTATTTCTCTTACAGGAAAGCAAATGAGAACTATGATACAGTTTTTTATATAATAGCTTAATGTGTAACAGAATGTTGTCTATATGGAAATACGCTGATATAAAGACGTAGACATAATGATTTCTTATATTTACGCGAACACTACACATTTAAATGAAACTAATTTTACGGATTTTATCGCGTTTTATTTTATTATTTATAACCCGACGTTTCGAGTGCTTTACAGCACCCATGGTCACGGGCGGACTGAGGTGACAGATGTCCCGATGTCATAGTTAACCCGGAGTACCTTCAGCTTTCGAGAAACGTCGGGTTATAAATAATAAAATAAAACGCGATAAAATCCGTAAAATTAGTTTCATTTAAATGTGTAGTGTTCGCGTAAATATAAGAAATCATTATGTGAACCAGTACGGACTGGAAATCGCAAACAAAATTCGCCGGTTAGAAGATCTCAAGACCAAGCGCGCAAGATTTATAACATCTTTAAATTTCTTGAAGAGATGCAGAGACCATAATCTCATTCCTACGTGTGTCAAAATATCAGCTAAAAAGGACATTCGAGGAAGCGGTAAAATCTTAAATCAGGCAAGTAAAAAGTTGTTACGAACGGTGATTCAGCATAACCGTACCGATCTGCATAGAATAAATACCGCCATAGACAATTCATCCAGTGAACTAAAAACAATTTTAACGACATTTGATTTTAATAATTGCATCGAAACCTTAAATAAGCGCGAAACAACTAAATATAATGAATGCAAAAATAAACATATACAAAAATATCAAAAGTTAACGACCAAATTAAATGTCAAACTTCAATCTCAACGAATGAACGGAACGCGACCGTTGAGTAAAGACAAAGATCATAGATTACGCGCGGTCTATAATCTGTCAAAACAAACACTGGATGAATCAACTTTTCAAGTATTATCGAAGGGAATGAATTTCGCAATAACACCGCGAAGAATACCGTATGAAGAAATTATTTGTAGTGTTGAGGATTGTCTGTTTAAAAATAATATCGGTAAAGAAGATTTGGAGGCTATACGTCAAGACATTTCGTCTATGTTACGTCGAAGTTCTGTGCCGAAACTGAATCTTCCCAAAGACCAATTAAAAGCGTTAAATAACTTACGAAACAGACCCGAACTCACGATTCTCCGCGCAGATAAAGGTAGTAAAACGCTACGGTAGTAATGGAGACGTCGGATTATAATTTCAAAATGCAAGAACTTTTGGCGGACGTAAACACCTATAAAAAGGTCAAGACAGACCCAACGACTAACACGCTTAAAATAACTAGCGATCTAATAAAGAAACACGCCGAGAAATTAAATCTAGACGTAAATTCGATAGTACCTTCTTGTGCCAAACCACCGAAGTTGTATGGGTTACCCAAAATACACAAACTCAATGCTCCGCTACGTCCAATAGTGAGTCAAATCGATTCACCAACTTACAGATTGGCTCAACATGTGGCTAAAATACTCTCCCCACTTAGAGGACACACAAGAGCACACACAAAGGATTCCTACCATTTTGTCAGTGAGATAAAAGACCTACATCTTACTGACAATGAAACTATGGTCAGTTTTGATGTCCAGTCGTTATTTACATGCCTACCTGTTGAAGACTGCATCTCAATTGTAACTAGGAAGCTAACAGAGAACAACATGCCAGTAGAACATGCAGAATTACTCAGACATTGCCTAACATCTGGCTATCTATTGTGGAAGGAGCAATACTACCGGCAAGTAGATGGTGTGGCGATGGGCTCCCCAGTATCTCCCATTGTTGCTGACATCTTCATGGAAGACTTTGAGGAGAAAGCCCTCCGTACTTCTCCAGTAAATCCAAGGTTCTACAAGCGGTACGTAGATGATACTTTCACAATACTACCTTCTGATAAAGTCACTGCATTTTTAGACCACCTTAACTCCATAAATTCTAAAATACAATTTACAATGGAGTTAGAGACAAATAACTGTTTAGCTTTTCTAGATGTTTTAATAATTAGAAATCCTAATAACACCTTGAGTCACACTGTGTATAGGAAAAAGACCCATACAAATAGGTACTTAAACGGTGAATCTCACCACCATCCTTCACAGCTAGCTACCGTGGGCAAATCTTTGTTTCAGAGAGCACAAGGGATCTGTGACAGTAAACACCTGGCCGCCGAGCTTCAGCATGTCAAGCAAGTTTTGCAAGACAACAAGCTTCGGGTTCCGCGCCTTCGTCGCAGTGACCGAGTGAAGCCGGCCACAGTCGAGCGTGTACCTGCAGTCCTACCATATGTCAGAGGAGTCACGGACAAGATTGGCTATATCTTGAAGCGGGCTTCCATAAAAACATTTTTCAAGCCGCCTAAGAAGATAAGTCAGTTTTTACCATCTGTCAAGTGTAACATCCCTCTACAAGATGCAGGAGTATACAAGCTGGATTGTGAATGTGGTCTCTCTTACATAGGGCAAACAAAAAGATCAGTTAAAACCCGCGTAAAAGAACATATAGCTGACGTGAAGCATCGTCGCTCTAGGAAGTCTGCAATCTGTGACCATGTTCTGGATCATCCCAACCATTACATCAGATTTGATAAACCACAAATCCTCGCAAAAGAACACCGATTCCTACCAAGGATGATTCGCGAGGCTATTGAAATTAAAAAACATCCTAATTTTAATAGAGAAGATGGTTGGGTATTACCACCAGCTTGGGATCCTATAATTAATAAAATTAATCAAAAACCAAGCATACCACTGCAAGACTTCAAGACACAGTAAGCTCTTTCTGCGTAGATCGGACAAGGAATAATAATTAAAAGCTGAAGGTACTCCGGGTTAACTATGACATCGGGACATCTGTCACCTCAGTCCGCCCGTGACCATGGGTGCTGTAAAGCACTCGAAACGTCGGGTTATAAATAATAAAATAAAACGCGATAAAATCCGTAAAATTAGTTTCATTTAAATGCGTAGACATAAATTTCACATGAACAACAACTAGACCCTAAAACCAACGATTTGTTTTTTTGCACAAATAGTTGTTTTCGGGCTTTGATTCGAACCCAGTACCTTTCTTTATATGAGAAAGAAACGAGACGGGGAAAACGTTCTCTTGATCGTAAGTGCAACGTCTGCCCATAACAAATGCTGTCACCCAGAAAATTTCTACATTCGTGGTACATTGCGCCCGTGACCGTGACAACAAAGTCTGTTTCCATATCAATTATTTAAATTCTTAAGTCTCATATGCCCAGTAATCCTAACTCTCCTTACCTTTACGTGTGGTAAGTGGCGGTGCCACTTATACATACAGACATTAGAATCACGTCTCTTTCCCATTGCGATAGGCAGACACATCTCTCGCTTCTTCTACTTTCATTCGTGTTTTCATACAAGCTCGTTGGTTGTGGGCACTTTTGACGTGGCTTTTCTATAAAACGACTTCGATCTAATCGTAATACGTTCGCCTACGTCGACCCTTACCGGTTTGCCCATTCACAGTCGCATCAAAAATCTGTTTGTCAATCTTCTTTCATCCATCCTCTCTACATGTCAAACTATCTAAGTATCCCTTTCTCTGTCTATGTCACTACATCTTCCACTACATCGCAACGTTCCCTTATCACGCTGTTCCTCACTTTGTCCATCAGTCACTCCAGCTATACTTCTCAAATTTTAATTTCCACAGCATTAATATTATTTTTATGCTTCTTTTGACAGACTCAGCATTAAAAAAATTAAAAGTGTGCGGGCCAGTACTCCTCTATGTACAGCCAGTCGTACCTTTTTAGATACTCTGGCTACACATCAAGTTATTCAGGGCACCATATACTTGATTTTCTGCCACTTATCATAATCTTATCAACACGGAAACTGCCAATTTGTATGTAGAAAAACGAGTAATCCAATAATTGAATAACTCTCTCGCAAGACAGCTCGCTATCATGAGGTATTTAGGTATTATACTCTTTTGTTTATGTCACACGCATTAAAATTTTCGTAATGGGTTTCTTAGTCATTTACAATTTATCATGTATTAAAACAACTGTATTCGTAACATTTTTTTTAAATAAATTTTAATTTTAAATACTTTTTTATATCACATGAATACATGATCCGAAAAGTTATCTCAGATCTAATACCGTATTTGGCTATGTTCTTATTCAAGTGGGTTATATAATAGAGAAAGGTCTTAAATTCATAAACTTAAAATCATAGGTGTAAATTAAAAATGAATATAATCTGTATCATTAGACGAAATTGCCAAAATTATTATTTAATAAACAAAACAGACTTCGAAAAGTACTACACTATCCATTCAAACGAAAAATAAAGAATCATCTAAATCGGTTCAAAAATAATTGCGATATGAAGCAACCTACCCAAATTAAAAATACAGTCCCTGTTACTTTTTGAAGTCTGTTAAAAACTAGTTTGACCCAACAAAATACTCGACTTGCATCTATTGCTTTTGATGTCTACATATTAGGTACTGTAAAACTTTATATTATTCTTAAGCTGCGAATCGCGAAACACAAATTCAAAATAAAACAAAATGGCAACTTAGTAGTAGCTAATGTAAGACTATTGTTGCAAAAACAAGACATAAAATTGTAATGGACGGTATATGTTTTGACGCCGTATTCCGGCGAATAGACTGGTCTGCGTAAGATTGTAATAGGCCACAAGGTACACTACGTCGCATGTTTGACGTAGGGGAATTCCGAATCACGTAGCATTTCATGCCGGGTGTAACATCGATCGGTTTTCCTTTTACATCCTGCGCGTTTGTCACCGTTGTGTTCGTGGTTGTAGTCGTTACTGACGTCATCGCATTTCCACCCTCCGATGAACTATTGCCGTTTGCATTAACTGTGTTGTTTACCGTCGTTACGTTCATTGCTGTTGCATTGACTGGCACTAATGTACCATTGGGTAACAAAGTGTACAGGGGGTAAGAATGCTGTGGAGCCGGTGGAGACGGCGCTGCTTCCGGTGCGGAATTCGTTATATTCACGACTGTTACATTTGTTACTGTCGTTGACGTAATGGTTGAATTTGGAGTTCCACTCGCTTTGGCTTCCTCTTCGAATATAAAGCTAGTTATTAATTGACAGTCGATTTTAGTTTCTTGGTAGTCCCCGTTTTCTTTTTTAATTCCAAATTTGCAAATATCACTTGGATGTGGTTTGTAACTAGAGTGTTTGTTTGCATAAATACCGCCAGCGAGAGTTCCAAGGTTAAGTAAAGCTAAACCAGTTAACAGAGTACCGTATTTGCTGCCAGAATCCTTATATTGGTAAACGTAGGTAGGCGGTACGCCTCGATATACTGGGTAGCTCATAGGGGGCCCTCCGTGTACAGGAGTGTATGAAATCTTTTGAGGGGGATTGTAATGGTAGTGAATGTTGGTTGTATGGCCAATGTTTGATCCAGTATGTCCCTTACTTGCTGGATATCCATGGCTACCAGATCCTGATAGCCCGCCGGAAGATGGATAGCCATGACTGTTTCCAGATGACGGGTAAGTATGACTTCCGCTTCCCGAAGAAGGATATCCATGACTGTTTCCTGATGACGGGTAATGAACTTGGCCACCCGAAGAAGGATACCCATGACTTCCACTGGACGATGGATTACTTCCAGAGAGTCCTCCGGAACTAGGGTAGTGATGGCTGCCGCTGCCAGATAAGCCACCGGATTTTGGATAGCTGTGTCTTCCAGTGTGAACTTTTCTAGTCCTCGCTGATTCGATCACACTAAACACTATTAGTGCAATAAACAATGTTTTAAAGTAACGAAACATTTCACTTTTTTTACACTTTCACAATATAATGCTAAAACTTTCTCAGTTTATAGAAAAAATATACGTAAGTCAATAGGACTCGTGCGCACAGAACTGAAGTGAAGTCTGTGACTAAGAGATGTGAAGTCAGCTGGAAATCTTTTAATGTTGCCATATCTTAATTTCACTTTACCCCTTGGTCTCAATTTAGCCTAGACTTGTTTATTTCAGATTGCTTTACATGAAATTAAGTTAAATAAATTTATATACCCTGTCGGGCGTGGCAATGAATTTTTGTGAGAGGCAGACATCTATCTGAATCATTTTTCAAAATCTTCTCCAACAGTACAATAACTTTTTTTTGTTAGAAACGTTCTCAATTTTTTGATAAACGTTTTGTAGTTTTTTTTTTAATTTTTTATGTTAATCGGTAATTTATTACATTTTTTTATAAACATAGAATTGTGACCAGAACTATGCAATTTTAAGATTAAGTCTTGTTTTCGGCGCGAATCATAACGTCGAGATACATCTTCCACAAAGTGGAAACATTTTTTAAATATGCACGGTAAAGTAAGGATATTTAAGTTTTGAAAATGTGCCTTACAACTCGGTTTGCTTAATGTTGGTAAGTATTTTATTTTCGTATTTTTTCTGTAGGAAAAACAGATCCTGCATGTTAGTACTATTGCCACAAGATTAGCTATGCGTAAGCATAGGCGTAGTACGCGGTGCTAGCCATTTTTATGTTAGTGGATTTTTAATTTCCCGTAAAGCGTATACAAATTGCTAAAATTTCGATTTGATTTTCTGTATATGAGCTTTCCAATTTGTATACGAATTAATGATTATTCCGAGCCATGAAAACCTTGAAACCATAACGAGTAGGTCGTAACAAAATTTAATTTTTATTTCAGTTTTTTGATGTAGCCTAAATTGCATTATTTGTGATGTTACGATGTTAATGGTAAACCACAAAATTAACAAAATTTCTTTTGCACAAAATATATTAACAACTTCCATCAAAGTTTTCTCCTTACTCAGTATTATTAAATCTTTGTACCATATTTTAAGGGAACAAAGCAGTTCAACGAAACAAAACACGGGTTAAGAAAATTTTATTTTAAACACTATTTTTTAAATCATGGATAGAGATAATGTAAGTTTAGACTTGACAATACTATAAACCAAAAATGCTTTTACGTTTTGTTCAGAAATAGTTGCAAATCTCTTGTTACCACTAAACAAAACCAAACAATAAAAGAAGAGTTATTTTGAAAGCAAAAGTGCCACGTTATAAAAATATATAGAGAGAGCCTGGTAGGAAAGAGAAAGAATCAAAGAACCCTGTATTGGTGCTTTCGCGAAATCTCAATTTGCTTACAGCAAGGCTTTCGTTTTGAAATAATAATATCTTTACTTTATGGCACTTTTAAATCTTTTACTTCTACACTAAAAACTACCCCAAGCAAATTTCGTACACCTAAAATTACCCTAAATATATCCATACCCTAAAATTTTCCCTGCTTAGTTCAGTTTTACTCTAAATCTAGGGTAAAATACCCTGAGGTGGTATCACTGAAATCTATGAATCGATAAACAAAGTGCATGAATGCAAGTAATGTGATTGCTATCACACCATCAACTATGTTGAAATTTGCCAACCAGTGCTGCTAGCTTTAAAAAATATTTTATTCTAAATCTGTATTTGTAACATTTTGAGAAAGATTATTATAATATTAGAGGATACATTAATGACAATAACCGCTAGGAATTAATCCATAGGCATAGCATAGCTGCGGAAAGTAATTGGTGCGTGTTCAACAAACATTTTCCTGATAAATATAAAAAAACGAATAAATAGGAGCCGTTTCAAGAATTCAGTTTTGTTATTAAATTAAACTGAACTCCTGGAACTTAGCATTCAAATAGTCATAACTAAACTATTAATGACTTTCATTGAAAAAAATCAATCGTTTGTCGATAGCACATGAACGTAAAATGTAGATCACCACACAAGTTTTATAAAAAAATATGATAAAGATGTCATATAAGTTACACTAGTGTATACAATACTAAAAGATTTCTTCCAAGAGGAGATCCACTTGATATATTTAATTTAAGGGTTCAGGTATTAGGAATTTATATTATTACATATTTATATTACATATTTATTTTTGTAAATTGCTGTTTAAGAGGCTGTAAAAGCTGCAGTGAAAGAAATCAACCAAACGTAACCTTCAATCGGTATTTTTTATTATTGCCCCGTAAAATTTACAGTAAATATTATAGCTCATTTTGCTTAAATTACAGCATAAATATAAGAAATTCAAAACTAAATTTACATGACTAATTTTATCTAAAATCTAATTTTGCCACCGATAAAAGCCTTTTTTAGGTTTTCCGAGTGAACCAATTTTAATTATAATTATTAATTAATAATTATTTTGGGTTTTGTCCGAATTCCATTTATTTGTTTATCGTAATACCTTTTTTCTTATTAATTTGGGTCAACAGTTTACACTATATATATATTAAAAGATTGTTTTTATAGGAATACATATAAATAATAGTGTAAGCAACACCGTTGATCACGAGTTAACATTATAGTTGAGAAGATTCGCATATTTACACTTAAAATGTGTAACTACTGTGTGAAATAAATTAGACAGAGTTACATAACATCACGACACATATGTGTTATTTCGTACTCATTCACCTTTTAGGTACTAACAGTAATTCTTTTTTAAACTTACCTATCTTATGGGTGAAAATATCAATATTATTAAAAAAATTATTGTAACAATTCATCAACATTTATACGAGGGAACTTTTACCTACGTTTGTTCGGCATCTCTTAATTGCAAATGTAGGGTTGGCCCGCTACGGCACACTGTTCTAACGGGTACCCTATATGATAACATAGAAAGAAAGAAAGAAAGAAAACATTTATTGCGGAAATACCTACATACATACATACAACATAATATTGATTTTGAATATACTTTTATTTTTCCTTAACTACGTTGACCTTAAAGTCAAGGCTATATTTTGAAACATATTTCAGGTCACATTGGTTATCAAAATGTATGTCTTTTTTACCCATAGATATGAATAAAATATCTCCCCTGGTAACTCCTTATGCTACGTCATAAATGCTCTCCCTCTTAACTGTTCCCTCATAGCACTTCTATTGCTATACCCTTATACTCCTTCTACGTAGGACTCCTATGCAGGAATCCGTCTAGGTAGGTACCACCCCAGGGCCAGTTATTCTGCCGCGAAGCAGTAGTTTGCAAACATTACTGTGTTTCGGTCTATATATATTTTCGGTGATGCAATTGCTGTTAGCCTTCTCGGCTTTTACAGCTTTATAGGATACTGTGCTCGCGGGCCAGGGGCCCGCGTGCCAGGTTTGGTTTGACCCAAACATAAATAAATAAATAAAAACTCCTACAAAAATATCGAAGTTCTGACTGTGTCGCGTTCGCTGCGTGCTTTCGCGATTTCGAAAATCTTAAATATTTTAACGTTTGCGTTCGGTCGCGTTTCTGTTTGGTCGGTAATTTGCTGCTTTAACCACCAGCGGGTTTTAATGAACCGCGGCTTTTTCGAAAAACCGCCGTGATAATTCTCTGAAGTGTTCAGAGATTAAGGGCATTTCACAGTCGCTGTGAAGATCTACATTGCGTTGATACCAACCGGCTCCGGTGGCAGTTCGCAAGAATCGATTTTGAACGCTCTGTAACTTCTTTAATTGATTGCCCGTCGCGTGAGCGAAAGCGACGCAAGCATAGTCCATTACGGGTCTTATGCAATGTTTCGGTCTGAAGGGCACTGTAAGCATATATTATCACTGAGCATATAAGACTTAAGAACTAATGTCTAAGGATGACGGGCGCAGTGTGGTGCTACCCAGAAATATTCTGAGTAACACAAAATCTGTTTTGGGCAGACGTTGCACTTGCTCTTCTTATAATTTCGGCCTCTCTTAATAGAATTGACGTTGCACTTACCATCAGGTGAATGTTTTGTTGTCTTGTCACTTCAACAAATAAAAAAAATCGCGGTTTCCGCGCCAGATCTAGCGCATTTTTTCATCTTTTGCTCGTTTTAGCACATTGCGCTAAAACTAGCACTTTTAAACCATACATATGTCTTTTTCGTTGTTCTGTGTTGATTAAGATAGTCAATAAATACAGTTACACAGTAAATACAATCAATACAGTTATAACATCCAAATCGCTACAATAACCACATCTTATAAAAGCAAGGGCAGAATCGATTCTGTTGGAAAATTTTAAACGGTGAGAACACAATTCAATTTCATAAAAAAGAATACACATACACATAGAATAACAAATACGAACGTTACGCATTAACGTTTACACGATGAAAGTAGTCGCATGACACTAGTTCCACCGAGCAGAGCACGAAACTATTTCATAAATTGTTGATGAAATTTTTGTCTTGAAAGAAGCAGAAGAGCATGAAATTTTTAAATTGCATAAAACCAATGGATTCATTACGAAAACAGAGGTTTACACTCGAAATTGTTGATGAAAATAATTTCATGGCCGTAATTTCGTAATGTAAATCCCGCTTTAGTGGTGAATAAAAGAAAATCCAGATGATTTATTAAATAATGACTGTAGACGACCGTTAAAAATAATTACAAAACACTTTACTTACTAAAATGAGCGAATGTTTATTTATTTATGGAAGCAGTAATAAACTATTTTCTAGTGTCAAGTAACCTATCCAACTATACAATCTTCAAGCAGCAAAACTTCAAAATTTGACAAAAAGTGACATTTACTGAAGATTTGCTGGACGGATGGCGACAAAACGAAAAGCTCAGCTTTGGCCTTGAATTTAATTTTTTAATGACTGTACACTTTCAGGAGCACTTCCTGCATAATAAAGTATCATTATTAAACATCAAAACTCCAAATATACACAGAAATTACAAAATAATTAAAAAAACTACTGTTACTTTTCGAGTTGGCGCCAAAAGTCAGGAGCCAATGGTTTAAGCAAAGTTTTTAAGCAAACTTGTGTATATTAACTAAAAACACAATTTAGATTTCAGTAAGTTTAGACTAGAAACTTAAGATCAATTTACTCATTATGAACGAACTTAAAAATTCGGGAAGAGAATTTTTTTTTGTAACTCTGAACGCCGAACTTACGAAAGACAAATGGCAATACCAAAGTACCACCTTGGCAAAACTAAGAAAATAAATTATTCGTACATTGTAATATCCTAGTTTTTACATTCTCTTTTCTGTGATATCACTTAATAAATTCTTGTAAGAAGATACTTCCCTCTTAGAAGAACTAAAATAGCGAGTTAACTTTAAAAATAAGATTTTATATGGTAATATCGCAAAATAAAATATATTTTTTATTGCTAGACAAACATAACTTGTGGTTTTATAAGTCACCATTGCTTCTTAGCAAAGAATAATATAGAATATTACGTCTCATGGTGAATTAAAAAATCAATCTATCATCATATATCACTCTTACTTACATTTTATCTATACAACTCTTACTTAACAACATCTGTTAGGGAGCCTGGTTAAGCCAGGCAATGAATTTTACTGATTTTTCACATTTATTGCTTTGATCCATATATCCGTTTCTTGTTTAACACTTAATTGCACTGGAGCAGTGTGGCGGACTCTTTATAGCTCCAAAACCCTCTATAAATTGAGAGGAGGCCAGTGCTCAGCAGTAGGACATTAATAGACTTTTTATCTACTACTTATTTTAATATACATATCATATAGGCATACTTCTTTAGGAGATATGAATTTCTTGTTTATTTATTTAGTTTGGTGTTAAGAAAGTTTAACAACACCAGTTATCATATGGTTACAGTGTTTTGATGCAGGGCGACTCCCCATTGATTTAAAAGTAAATAGTAAGCAAACTGGATATTTATTTGTAAGTAATAGTTGGACTATGAAGACAAAGTTATTTTCTGTAAAATAATAATAATAATTATTATTATTTTTTTAAGTTGCCTTCATAGACTGAGTATGTGATTAACTCTGACTGGGTATAAGAATTATTTATAGGACTTGTATATACTACTCTGTCTACTGAAGATATGCACAGTACAAAGCAGAACTGAAATGATATAAGATTCCAAAGCTTTACCACTTAACAAGACCAGTATTTTTTTAAATAGCTAATCTTTCTTGCTGATTTCTATCTATACACCACTGCAGAGTTTATTTAAAAAAATTAAATACAACATACAATATATAAGGTATGTCTGTAACATTTATGAAAGAGCTTTTACTGACATAATTTTTATTGCAAATATTTTTGAAACTAAAATCCATTTTGGAATGCTGAAATAAATGATTATCATTAAAAAAAACAATCCAAGAGTTTTTTATTGGTTCTCAGTACCGACAATAATGAACCAAGTAATGGAATGAAACTGACAAAAATTATGATAAGAAGTTAGGTTAGCATTAACTATTATGGGGCTGGGCTTATATTTAATTGACTTAGTACACCATAAGGATTCATGTGCCTGTTGCACTTACTATTAGGTGAATGTTTTGCTTGTCTTTCACTTTCTTCTAAAGAAAAAAAAATGTAAAGTTGGACATTGTCTACTTTAAAGAAAGGAAGTCCAAAAGTAGTATTTTTACCAATATTGATTACAGAGTATTTGTGTGTGTGTAAGTGTTAGTGCTCATTGTCAACTTCCAGCGCCAGATTGTAATGCATTTTTGATAAGTTTGGAGTAAGGTTAAGAGATAGAAGACATACATTGTATCAGAGACAGAATTGTCACATTAACATTCAGACCAAAAAATATCAATTAGTGTCTTGCAGAAATATTGGCATGCTGCTTGAATTTCAACAAACAGGTGCACCATGGTTGGTTCACACCTGAAGACTTAGATAGAATTCTTCATTTTCAGTGATTGGGTCCCCAGATCCCAGAGCCTACCAAAACAACAATCTTATGTACTTTACACAACAATCTTTTGTGCTATTCTGTGAGACTGTACTTCCCCTAGTTGATACACTTTCAATCTTGTGCTACAACAACTATCTATCTAGCTATGTGGCTTAGTGGTCAAAGTACCTAACTGTTAATCGGGGTGTTCTGGGTTCGAACCAAGTCGGTGACAATTGCCCTAAAACAAATTGTTGGTTTTCAGGTGTGGATGTGTAGTGATTATCTGTGTGCTTCCTTCCTATCCATCTACCATCGCATTAGCGTTACATCAGGCGCCTGAAAAAAATATAAATGACAAAAAACTTTTTAATACTTACATTAATTTAAAATAACCGTGGTTGCGTTTTACAGACATAAATTTAACGTGCACAACACAACCAGTCCCGAAAACCATCGATTTGTAATTTTTTACAAATTACATCGGCTGGGATTCAAACCCAAGACCTGCAGATGTTTGGTACAATGTGTTGTCAGAATTATAACAGTATGATATTTCATTAATTAACAATATCAGTGTTATTAGTTTTGCATTTACTTTTAAATAATAGTTAAAAAGGTATTTTAAAATATATGAGGTAAAAACACACATTAGAAATAAGTTTTAATAAGTAATTAGCAATTATGACATATTCACGCATTGTATATATTATAAACTTATGTGAATGACAAGCCTTATCAGTAACACAATAAATTTTATGGCATTACAGTATTCGAATATAATTAATATTATTATTTGTGATCTGTATGAAATATAACGCACAGACTACAATACCTTAGATAGTTGAATATTATTATTAAACATTAGAAATATCTTAATCTTATTTAAAAATAAACAATCATTACATGTATGAACACAGTAAAGAATTAAAGTATGTTATGATTAATGCTAATATTGATACAAATAGTTGAGTATTACTAGCACTTCCTCAATATTTACAGTCTCTTCACGTACGGGTTTAAACAGCAATAAATAAGGACAACCACCACGGTGGATTAGCGAGCAACGATTTTAATTTACCTTTTGACGGTAAAACCGGACTCTCAGTTTTTTTAGGCTCTGGCATCTTTGCATATTGCAATAAAATATTACAATCCACTCTATTTCTAATGCGATGATCTTTCGTTATGATATCCACTGTACATTCCATGTTTGATGCGGTCACTGGTAGGCCTTTAACCTTAAGAGGGTCCGTAGCATTTAAAATTGAAGTGCATGTTGTGGTGTTTACGGTGGTAAAACTGCCAGTCGTAGGTAAACTGGCGTTATGTGAAAGGATGGGAGCTTGTTCTGTCGAGTTTTGTGAATTACTGGGCGTTTTTGCCGTAGAGTTTTGAATATCAATTGAAACTTTTGATGTAGAGTTTTGTAAATCAATAGGAGATTTTGTTGTAGATTTTAGGGGAGTAACAGAAATTATTGTAGAATTCTGGAGATCAACTGGAGCTTCTGTTGTATAGTTTTGTGAATTAATCAGAGTTTTTGCTGTAGAGTTTTGTGAATTTTGTAAATCTTGAGTTGGAGTGTTTTGAGAATTACTTGGGGCTTTTTCTGTAGTGTTAAGAACAACAACAACAGAAGACTGTACCGTAGAATTTAGGGAACTGAAGGGAGTAGGTGTTGTTAATATTTTAGAGTTATTGGGAGTGAAAGTGACTTGTGTCTGTGTAACACAAGTAGTGGAGTTCATTTGTGTCTGTGTGTAGTTTGAGCGCTGTCCATCTTCTACGAATGTGGAGACAATTTCACACGGTATTTTTAATACTTCTAATTTCCCATTTTCCTTAATCCTTAATGTGCATGTTGCTTCGTCTTTCTGTGGCTCACTATTTTTATAGCTATTACTAGTTCCGCTAGGTGAATTATATCGCCTTCTGTAATAATCATCATAGTAGTAATGATCGCTGTAATGGCTGTGAGAACGGCCCATGTTGTATAAAGCCAGACCAGTTAATACATCTCCATAACGGCTTCCAGAATTCCGGTATTCACTAACGTACACGTACTGAGGGGACGAATAATAAGTTGGAGGATTCATAAACGTCGTGTGTGTGTTACCTCCGTAGCCATTATGGTATGATCCCGATCCGTAACTGTTATGTGTATTGTAGGTGTTACTAGGATGATACGAAGTTTCATATGAAGGCTTTTTGTAATTATTATTAACACCATAATTACCTGACGTTGAAACATGAGTCGGATTTTGTGATCTGGATCCCGATAGTCCTGTCGAAGACGGATAGTTATGAACTCCAGAAGATGAGGCCGGATAGCTAGGTTTGCTCGATCCAGAACCAGACAGTCCTGAGGATGGGGACGGATAGCTAGGTTTGCTTGATCCAGAACCAGACAGTCCTGAGAATGAAGACGGATAGCTGACTTTACTAGATCCATGGCCAGAAAGCCCTGATGATGAAGACGGGTAGCTAGGCTTACTAGATCCGAACCCCGAGAATGATGACCCTGATCCAGATAGTCCTGAAGACGATGACGGATAACTAGGTTTATGAGATCCTGATAAGCCTGATGATGAAGACGGGTAGCTAGGCTTACTAGATCCGAACCCCGAGAATGATGACCCTGATCCAGATAGTCCTGAAGACGATGACGGATAACTAGGTTTATGAGATCCTGATAAGCCCGATGACGACGAGGGGTAGCTATGTCCGGAACTCGAAGATGGTTTATAACTGGACCCTGAACTCCAACTAGACGATGGTTTATACCTTGAGCCAGAACTCCAACTAGACGATGGTTTGTAGCTTGAGTGACTGCTGCTCGATCCCCAATGACTTCCACTAGAACTTGATCTTCCCGAACTTCTGCCGCTGCTTCTGGATCCAAATCTACACCACACTAAATCAGTTGTTACACACACTATTAAGAGGCACAACAAGATTCTGTTCGCCATTATGACGAGTGAGTACTGACGAATTCAACTCAAAACTGGCTTTTAATTAAAACGCTTGCGTGAATACTATCCGAGGCTGACGTCAACAGACATATGACGGGAATACCGACTCGTTATTCGCTCGCTGCGTCCCAGCAAGATAATTGCGGGCAAGAGGTGAAATAAATAATATGATATTTTGATGTGTCCCTGGCCGTATACATACTTTGTGTTCACACTTCACAACACTTCACTTATCTCATAAGTTATTATGTTTTTCTCCTAAAAAAATAGTTTTACCATCATATATTAAACAAAAACACTTAAAAGCACCACAACACAACGACCTTAATTGTACTCGTATTTTGATGTCCAGTTTTAGACTTCTTTCCTGTTACAAAAATATAACTAGGTTCCAAGAAATAATCTTTTCCTGGTATTAGCAGAATATCAATTTTGTTTAGTTCGGTCCGAGTTACACGTTAAGTAGACGCAAAACATTTCTTGCTTTTTTTATCTATGAATACATTGTCTTTAGCCGTTAGAGACATTTTCGGTGATGTAATAGCTGTTAGACTTTTCGACTTTTACAGCTTCATCGGATACTGTGCTCGCGGCCCAGTAGCCGTTAGAGAGCTAATGAACCGAAGCTAAAGATTAGAACCACGTATAAAATGGATATGTTTTTATAAATTGTTAATGCTCACAGATGTTTAACACTACAGAGTGAATTAAAGCGGTTAATAGTCAACTGCAGGACAAAGAACTCTCCTTATAATGGAGGATTTACCAATAACTACGCTTGGCAGGCGGTTTGACGATCGCCATACCAGATTCCTTGCACCTGAGAAGCTGTAGCTCTTCATCTGTTTTCGTATTTCTGGCCTAGTATTCTTTGGAAGGGTTATTAAGCCATCTGTTTTTCTGAACATACATAGGTTATGGAAGGCAAATTACTGATAATTAATTAGTTTAAAAATAACAACATTGGAGCCGTTGTAGAGTATATCTTTCAAAAGGCCTCAATTTATAAATTAGTCTTTGTAGAGTCAGTATTTTCAGTACGATAATTAACAATGTACTCTTATAATATTGATAATAAACTCTCGACAGAAAAGAAAAGTCGACAGGGAAAATTATATCCAGAAAATAGGCAGCAGCTTCTCCTGGAACATAAGAATTAATAAACTGCAGTTGCCAACCGACTTGCCCGTTGTGGCAACTATGGCAATATACCCCCAAAATTGGTGCTACAAACTTTTGTGGTAATCTATTAGGGAGCCTATGTAAAGCAATGGACTAGTGATAGGCTAAAATGAATGTTCGAATGTCAGGTTTGATGAGGGTCTACAATGTAGTAGTCAGGTAATCACTCCTATAAAGTCTTTATTATACAAGATTGATGATGATGTCGGTGACACGGAAGCTAAGACCTTCAGAATTATTTCTTAATTAAAAAAAAAACGATACCTCACACTAGGATTTCTCCTACGTTTTACACGAGAAGCCAACCACTGAGCTGTTTTGGCCACAAAGGCGACAATAACATATCCGATCACGTAAACTAATAACTTGTATCTGATATAAAATATTGACTATTTTAGGGATTAAAATCCGCGACGTAGTGGTCTCCTACGAATCGCTGTCTGCTGAGTAACACGATCATTGATACATTTTAAAATTGAATCAAAAAATTATCTGAGAAATACATGAATTTATAGTAATAAAATAGATTTTGTTTATATCACAACAAAACGAGAATCAAATAGATTCAGTTTTTCTAGACACACAAATATCGACCCTATTTCTTCGTGTAATGCCCTGATATTTAGACACCCATTTATACAGCTCAAGCTGGACATTGACCTCTAAAAAGTACAGAGACTTGGCTTTAAGTAACCACGCGTGGCACGAGTGAAGATAAGTTTAATACTGAGTGCTCGCAGTGCCAAACGCCTCGTCACCGGTCTCTTTTTCCGGTTTAGTTTTTTTTTAATGTATAAAGTGATGATACGAGCAAAATGTTCACAATGATGGTAAGTGCAACGTCTGCCCTTAACAAATGCTGTGTCACCCAGAACATTTCTGTGTGACACCTCAGTGTCCCCGTCACCCTGAGACATCAGTTCTTAAGTCTCATATGCCCTGTGATTACGCTAGCTCTCAGTGCCCTTCAAACCGAAACACAGTAATGTTTGCACACTACTGCTTCACGGCAGAATAACTGGCCCTGGGGTGGTACCTACCTAGACGGTTATAAGTATATAAATGACATTTTCGTAATCTATCTTTTTAGCATATATTTGCGCCTTTTGCCATATAAGGAGTAGACAGAGACCACATCCGTAGTCCACTTTTCGCCCCCGTGGTAAACGAGATCGACATTTTGGTACGAGTCAAAAAATTCTTACTCACCATTGCGCTCCCACGAACTGTCAAGTGACAGCATTGCATATTATGGCATAATTCTCGTTAGGAAGTGCTATTCTACTCTGCCGGAATCCTATCTTTTTAGCATAATCATGAAATGTCGATATTGTTGTATGACAATAACATTACAGCGGCGTTTTTTTTATTCTACTAAGTGACGAGACCGGCAAGAAGTTCCCCCAATAAGTGACATGACTGTAGTAATATTTCGAAGACGAAGTTCGCCAACCCGCATTGGAACAGCGTGGCGGACTCTTCCCGGATCCAAAACCCTCTCTGAAATGGGAGGAGGCCTGTGCTCATCAATGGAACATTTCAATTTGTTACTTTTACGACTGCAATAACAGTGTCACCCAGAATTTGAACTAAAGTCCTGTATGAGAATGACACTGCACGCGAGTCATCTTGAGAGGAAGGTTTTTGTTTGTTTTGGATAAAGTGACGAGACGATCAAAACGTTCACCTGATAGTAAGTGCAACGTTTACCCATAACAAAAGCTGTATCGCCCAGAACACTTCTGAGTGGCACCACTTTAAAGACGTGAATAGCAGTGGACTATGCAGGAATCCGTCTAAGCAGGTACCACCCCAGGGCCACTTATTCTGCCGTGAATCAGTAGTGTGCAAATATTACTGTGTTTCGCCGAAAGGATAGTGTGAGCTAGTGTAATCGCTGGGCATACGAGATTTAAGAACTGATACCTCGGGGTGACGGTCGCTATGTGGTGCCACACAAAAATGTTCTAGGTGACACAGCATTTGTTATGGGCAGACGTTGCACTTACCATCAGGTGAACGTTTTGCTCCTCTCGTCGTTCTCAATGTCCGTTGAATACAAAGACGCGAAATAACGAATGGCGACACATTTAAAAGTATGACACGCGAAATGCAACTACTCGAAGAAGTAAATTATATTCGTTAGGTACACTTTTTGAATACTTCACAAATAAAAGTATGTTATATTTATAAAATACATTTTTTTTTGTATTCGTACAAGAGAATAACTTTGCCCCATAGTACTCATAATTCAAAATTTATTGCCTACTACTTATTTACAAGTGTTAACATTATTTTTAATTAAAACCAAACACATTGTTTGCTTACGAATGTTTAAAATTGCGAATAGTGAGAATTGTAGCGTTGTACATTGTTATTTGACAATATACCATCAGCACTTCCAGATTCGTACTAAATTTTACGTGAACAACGCCATATTATATTTCACGACTGCTAATAACGTACTTATAATACTTTCAATATAGTAATAAATAATAAACAATAATATAATAATAAAAAAATTGTGTCTTGCATCGTTCAATAAAATTTACGAATCATGTTGCTAAATTTCTACAAAATTATAACACGAAATCGTCCTTTAAACCAATGAGAAATAATCAGAAAATAAAAACCGCGCTGGTTATTAATGAGTTCAAAACAGTAACATTGATTTATCAACGAACTACACTCAGCGTCACAAAAATCGCACCTCTCTGAGTTTGCGCGAAAAATGGCTGTAATGGCTAGAAACGAATTATATTTATATAAATATTGGTATGTTTGAAATGGGTATTTGAATAGCTTTACATTATTAATAAAAAAATTATGAAATCATTAAAACATTTATCATTATAGAGCGTCAAAAATAAACACTGTCAAATGCTCGTTAGTAAGGACGCTAGTTACACCACCTAAAAAGGGTTTTTATACCCTCGGGTCGATCTGGATGAAATATGGGCCAGTCATAATTTAGACTTTGCAGTGAACACACGTGACTTGTTCACGTGTGTTCACTGCAAAGTCTAAATTGAATGACAGTTGAATCTGTCCCGTTTTTCAGTTCGACGGGTGTTCCAACGTTTTCAGCAGACTGGTGGTTATGTTAGAAAACCGGGATCTGGAAGAAAACGGTGCACATCAGAAAGAGATGACCGTTTCATCGTTACGACATCTTTACGAAACCGTTTTACAAATGCTGTTGAGTTGCAACAACAGCTTCGATCAACTCGGACAACATCTGTGAATGTTTCTACGATAAGAAGAAGGTTACACGAAAAGAGTTTAACAGCCCATAGACCTGCTAAAGGTCCAAAACTTACTGCACAGCATCGCAGACATCGCCTAGAGTTTGCTCGCAATAATTGCGAGTGGACTTTAGAACAGTGGCGGACCGTACTCTTCTCTGATGAGACGAGGGTCTGTCTCTTCTGCAATGACAGACGTAGAAGGGTCTACAGAAGACAGGGGGAGAGGTTCACACAACCCTGCTTCGAAGAATCCGTCGAATACGGGGGTGGCTCGTGTATGTTTTGGGGTGGCATTTCCGTCGACGGGAAAACGGAACTTGTGTGCGTTTCCCGGACTCGGGGTGGCCGTGGGCAAGGGTCATTAAGTGCTGGTCGGTACATTACTGAAATCCTGGAGGAACATGTGGTTCCGTATGCTGGTTATGTTGGTGATGCATTCATGTTAATGCATGATAATGTTCGTTGCCACACCACGGCTATTGTACGGGATTATTTACAGGAGGTCGATATCCCTGTTATGCATTGGCCAGCACGAAGTCCAGACCTTAACCCAATAGAACATCTCTGGGATGACCTAAAACGGCGCGTGCGAGCTCGAGATCCAGCTCCAGCCACTCTTCAAGAGCTCCAATATGCGGTACTTGAAGAGTGGGAACAAATACCCCAAGAGGCTGTTGCGATCCTTGTAAGGTCCATGAAAGATCGCATGGAAGCCGGTATCAAGGCAAGGGGGAGTTTAACTACTTTTAAACCCCTAGGTTTTAAGAACTTTTTTTGTATCTATTAAGTTTTTTTTTAAATTATTAATTTGCAAATTTGTACATACCCTGTCTTTTTCTTTAATTTCTCTTTCGTCTCGTTATAAAAGTAAAATCCAATTAAAATTCCTGAAAGCTAATGAAATTACCTTTCAATAATGATACCCTGAAACCACAACATTGCCATTGGCCTGTTGTGTTAAAATAGTATTTAAATTATTTTTTTCGGATGTGCGATTTTTTTGACGCCGAGTGTAGTTTGTCACATATTAATTATGCATAATACTCGGTTTTTAACAAATTTTTTTTGTGCTGAAATGTTAATTAAACGTGTAATGAAAATAAAAAAATTCGTCACAATTCTAGTTTTTTTATTTCGTCGAAATTGTAATGGCTAATTATTTATGAATTTTACGTTATAAGTTGAGCTAAACTATATTATATAACCATCTTTACACCACCACACTGCACCGGTCATCTTGAGACATCATTTCTTAAGTCTCATACTATATGCCCAGTAATTTCACAACTTAATTTTTTCTGTTCATGTGGCATTTGAATTCTTCAAACCTATCATTGCTGAATCATTTGGTATTAAAAACAGTATTATCTTACTACTATGAAGCTGGAGAGTTAGTACGTTTAAACGAGCAAATGTAAAATCCTAAATTGTTTTATATTTAATCTAGTTATCACAAAATGTATATTTAAGTACTTTACTAATAACACAAAAATAAGAAACTATTATTGATTTCATAAAGCAAGTAATGTCAAAATTTATACAAATTGTGCGGAAATGAGTAATAACGACGTGAAGACCAGTATATAATGGAAAAATAAAATAAAAACATAAATTTATTCTGGCCAATAACGACATTTTATACTTGGCGATAAGAGTTCCAGTCATATCATAAAGTTGCGTTTGCATTGGAGTAGTTTTTTTAATAAACGTCAACAGCATAATAGTTAAGGTTACATTCTGCGAAATATGGCGTCGCAGGATCGAACCCACCATTCGTCTACTGTGAATCATAGTCGGGAAGATTGGTGACGTTTTCAAGATTATAACACAAATTAAGTTTTCCACCAGCAGTCGGTAAAAATCGAAGGATCATTGCAACAAAAGTGGCAAAAATCCACTAGTAAGAGTATTTTATCTTACCACAGACGTCGTCCACGCTAACATTGCAGACAAATTTTTGCAAGATTCTGTGTGAGTGAGCAGCTTAAGTTCGTAAGCGACTTTCCTTATAAATACCAGGCAGTGCTTCAAAGGCGACCTTATACATTTACAAGTAGTTATCAACAGAAATCAATAAAAAATACTTAGTTTTAATAATAATAAATACATTATTTTTTAATACATTGTACAACGAAATCCTAAACCTAAATGATATTTGGATTGTTTGGTTTGGGGATTCCTAAAAAAATAACAAATATTATAATTGAAACTTTCTGTTTTTATTTTATCTGAAAACTTCTTTGTCTTTCTTATCATATTTTATCTTTAATATTTTTCTTTAATGTGTCCAAGAAATGACATCAAACTAAAAAATATGTATTAAACGGTCCATATGGTCTTAGGTAATTAAAAATATGGTTTTCTTGGCGGTACATTAACACAGGCAGTGTTAAACAATAAGTGATTAATCCGGAACCTCATAATCTTTTCCGTCTGGTATTGCCATTATGAAGGTCAGCCGACCCTGTTCGTCTTTGCGGTAATGACATACAGCCGTCACGGCTATCGCTTAGTTCCAATCATGATGTCACAACAGATGCACATTTAAAATGTTGCTCGGTGTCCTATTAAAAGTTCTACTACTCTGCAGTGTAATTTGTATTGATGAAAATAACATAAATCAGAAACCCTACGTTGTGTTTCCCGTGCCATTTGATTTACCAAATCGTAATGATCGAGCACTTCAATGTTGGCTTAGAATAGAGGACATTGAATTGGTTGAAACGGTGACCGTTTATTGTACTATAGCGCAGGATTTTATTCGTAGCTATATACATGAGTACAACTCCAGGAAAATGACTGAAGACGATGTTGACGTCAGTCTTTGGAGTGAGGAACCTCTAATTCAAGAGGACGTGATGCTTAAGGTCCCGGAAAGCAGTCAAAACATCAAGGATTGGAAGGCGACCACAGTTCTTGACCCGATTACTCGTTTAAGGATATATGTAACGCAAAAAGCAGAGTGCAAACTGATTATGTATAATAGAGAAGGTGTGTCTAACTATATAGTGAATTGTGACCAAATTTTGTACTTTGTGAACGATCGTATGAGCAGTGGCACATCAATAAGCTGTGGAAATTTAAAGTTGCTAGCGATGTTGTTTATAGGTATACTTGTTTTTAAGGACTTTTACCTTTACTTACCTTTGTAAGACTTGTGTATTTATTAACATTTCTAGTAAGATAACAGATGACGCTATTTTAAATAGCGTCATCTGTTATCCAAATGTCTGACTGAATCTGTTAAACAAAAATATTTAAAAATTTGGGTATAATCGTAAATAAATGTTCAAATTTTAGTCTTTGCGTAAATCTTTTATCAATTGTAATATTTTAAGAACTGTAGTGTAATTATGTACATATTGTATAAGCTTTTTCACATTTTTTATATTTTTTTGTTTATGAGAAACTCTCACGTGAAGAGCATAAAGACATTACAATGTATTTTATAAAATAACTGCAGTAGAAGTAAAAATTTGATCATCAAGATATGGTTTTGAAAATGATAATATGAATTCTCTTATGCAATATCAAACATGTGTTATGTCGGCTCGGTTGGGACAGTGGCTGAGCTATTGTCTCCTGCAAGATGTACACGAATTGTTTGTTCGATTCCTGCCGAAACATATTTTTTATAAGTGAAATGCTAATGCGAGCATTTAAAAAAAAACTGCTCTCTGTTGATTTATAAACAGATGTTTACAGAGCACTTTCTAATCAATACTCGTAAACCAATGTTCTTGTTCGTCGTAAACGCGACTAAGGTATTGTACGACCTTTACTCGTGCAGAATAACACCATAATATGCAATGTTTTCACTGTTCTGCTCGTGGGTACTTTTTGTTTTTCATTCATAGTGCGGTTTCTATGGGATTCCAAACAAACTGTGCGTTTGTAAGGCATCACCGTAAAAATAATGATTTTATAAAAATGTGGTTTTCATTGTTGTATGTATATTAGAAACACAGTTTCATGAAATAAGATTAATTTATTTTCAAAGCACCTCCTACTTCTACAAAAATAGTAAATTTTTTTTTCATGTAAAGTAAATACTTAAGTTACAAGCTGGATGGCTCTGATATAAATAAATTGTTGACATATTTTTACTAGATGATGCCTGCGCCTTCATCCGCGTCGATAAAGGTTTTTAAATATCCCTTGGGAACTTCTTCATTTTTCTGAATAAAAAGTATTCTATGGCAGTCTCCAGGATGCCCGTCGCGTGTGCGAACGCGACGCATGCATAGGCCATTACGGGTCTAATGCATGTCTTGTAGAGGCGAAGTTTGTGCCTAAGGCACATTTTGCTTGAAGAGCAAGTTAATGCTTAGCTAATGTTAAGCCTTTGCGACATCGAAAAATAAGGCCCCTGTGCCTACAGGCTTAGGGCGGTCGTTTAAATTCTCTAAAATGTGCTCCGTTAAGCGGTGCACTTGATGAGTACAAGAGTGTTCGGGGCGAAAGCCGAACTGCTCGTCTGGAAGAATATTATTAGTAAGGACATAGTCTTTTAATCGACTGAGTATAATTCGCTCATAAATCTTAGCCATCGAGTTGAGGAGACTTATTGGGCGATAATTGGACGGAATGTTCCTAGGCTTGTTAGGCTTCGGAATGCCTATAACGTCGGCTTCCTTCCAGTCGTCCGGGAAGGAGCAGCTGGAGAGGAGCGCGTTAAAAATAGTAACTAACAGACACAATAGCGGCGAAGTTAGAGCATTCATCACCCTGTTGTTTATGCCATCGAGGCCAGGCGCGGATCGGTTTTTATTGTCGTGTGTGTGTTACCTCCGTAGCCATTATTGTATGATCCCGATCCGTAACTGTTATGTGTATTGTAGGTGTTACGGGGATGATACGAAGTTACATATGAAGGTTTATTGTAATTATTGTTAGCATTTTAACTACCTGACGTTGAAACATATGTAGGGTTTTGTGAGTTGGATTCCGATATTCCTGTCGAAAACGGATTGTTATGAACTCATCAATGCTTAGGTTTTCGAGTTAACGAGAATCCAAATGGATAGGAAAGTCCAGAATCAGAATGTCCAGAAGAAGAAGACGGATGGATGAGAATGAGAACGGATAGCTAGGTTTGCTTGATCCAGAACCAAACAGTCCTGAGGATGAAGACGGATGGCTAGGTATGCTCCATCCAGAATCATGCAGTCCTGAGGATGAGGACGGATAGTTAGGTTTGCTCTATCCAGAACCAGACAGTCCTGAGGATGAGGACTGATAGATAGGTTTGCTCGATCTATAACCAGAAAGTCCTGAAGATGAGAACGGATAGCTTGGTTTACTAGATCCATGGCCAGAAAGCCCTGATGATGAAGACGGGTTACTCGATCCGAACCCCGAGAACCATGACCCTGATACAGATAGTCGTAAAGACGATGACGGATAACTAGGTTTAAAGGATCCTGATATGCCCGCTGACGACGATGGGTAGCTATGTCCAGAGCTCAGAGATGGTTTATAACTGGACCCAGAATTCCAACTAGACGATGGTTTGTAGCTTGAGTGACTGCTGCTCGATCCCCAATAACTTCCACTGGAACTTGATCTTCCCGAACTTCGGCCGCTGCTTCTGGATCCAAATCTACACCACGCTAACACACAGTATTAAGAGACACAACAATATTTTGTTCGCCATTATGACGAGTGAGTACTGACGACTTCAACTCGAGCATGCGCTGCTGAGTATGAGCTGATAGCTGCGGGGAAGAGGTGAAATAAATTATAAAATATTTGGATGAGGTTCTGGCTGTATACATATTTTGTGTTAATGTTCTCATTTGTTATTAAGTTTTTCTCTTAAAAAATAAAAATGTTTTTATATAACTATTATATACATACATACATACATACATACATACATAAGATCACGACTGTATCCCATAAAGGGTAGTCAGAGACTGGGCACTCACTGCAAAACAGATGACTGCCGCAATTCACGTTTCACCAAAACAATATAATGCACTTGTTGTGATAGGCGGTGAGCCCATCGCCACCATGCGCTGTTGGGTGCACAGTGCAGTTTAATTCCTTACTCGCCTTTTACGAGATCCATTGAATGAGATGGAGTGGTGGAATTATTTTAACGAGCCGCCACCACGACACGGCTCTTATATACGAGTATAAAACAAAAACACCTTATATTTTGTATTTTGACGTCCAGTTTTAGACTTCTTTCCTATTAAAAAAATATAACTAATTACCAAGAATCGATCTTTTCCTGGTATTAGCAGTCATCGATATCAATTTGGTTTATTTTGATCCGAGTTTCATATTAAGTAAACGCAAAACATTTCTTGAATTATATTTTATTATCGACCGGCCCGGCTTCGTACGGATGCAATTTTCTAATGAAGAAAAACATGTGAGAGTGGAACTGTCAAACTTAACGTAATTTTTTATTGAGATTTGGCTATAATATAGTACTACAAAAGTCGGAAATTTTGATGGTACCTCAAAATTTCCAACTTTTCAAAAAAATTGCCTGTGAATTACGTGAATTCTATGTAATGAAATAGATTTTGTTTATATCACAACTAAACGAGAATCAAATAGATTTATGGGTACACAATATCGACCCTATTTCTTCGTGTAATGGAACGGCGCATTGGGCATATCCCAACACGCATATAAACAGTCCACAGCTGGAAATTGACCTCTACAAAGTAAAAAGAATTGGCTGTAAGTAACCACGCTTGGTACGAGTGACGAGCAGTTTTCTACCGAGTGCTCGTAGCGCCAAACGCCACGTCACCGGACTGTTTTCGGTTTAGTATTGAACAATACTAAAGTAATAAAAATGTTAATGACATTATAAATCTGCATCTTTTTTTATTTCGTAATAATATCATTTTAGCATACATTTACGCTTTTTTGTCCATATAAGGGGTAGGCGGAGACCACACTCGGATTTCAACTAAAGTCCCGAATGACAATGACACCTCAGTGCGTGTGCCATCTTGAGACGAAAGTTGTTTTTTTATTGGATAAAGTGACAAGACGGAGAAAACATTCACCTGATAGTAAGTGCAACATCTGCCCATAACAAATGCTGTATCACCTAGAACACTTCTGAGTGAAACTGCACTAAAGTTGGGAATAATGGCGAATTTACTATTGCTATGGCGCTGGAGAAGCAATATACGCGCAATATAATTTTCACGCGCGTTCAATGTTCGTGAGACACGAAATAACGAATAGCGACAGATTTAAAAATATTGACACGCGAAATACGTCTACTTAAAGAAGTAAATTATATTCGTTAGGTACACTTTTTGAATTCACAAATAAATTACACATAACATTCAAAAATAAAAGTACGTTATCTCGACATCAGTTCTTAAATCTCATATATGCCCAGCAATATCACAACTTACTGTTTTCTGTTCATGTGATATTTGAATTCTACTGACACATAATTGCGGAATCATTTGTTATAAAAAAAATATTATCTTACTACTATGAAGCTGGAGAGTTGTATGTTGTAACGCGCTTACCTAAAATGGTAAATAGTTTTATATTTAATCAAGATTCACAAAATTTATATTTTAGTATATTACTAATAACACAAAAAATAAAAAACAGATTATAGATTTTATAAAGCAACGTACGTAATTCCTGCGAGCTCCGTAATTTCAAAATTTATACGAATTGTGCAGAAATGAGTTACCACATGCAACATAGACCAAACATTCGCAGTACTTTTAGAGACGACGTGAATATAGACAAGTATAAAATGAAAAAATTAAATAAAAATTTAATAAAAAATATGATTTTCTCGCAAGTACATTAAAACTTCCTTAAACAATAAGTGATTAATCCAGAACCTCATAATCTTTTCCGTCTGGTATTGCCATTGTGAAGGTCAGCCGACCCTGTTCGTCTTTGCGGTAACGACATATAGCCGTCATGGCTATCGCTTAGTTCCAATCATGATGTCACAACAGTTGCACATTAAAAATGTTGCTCGATGTCCTATTAAAAGTGCTACTACTCTGCAGTGTCATTTGTATTGAAGAAAATATCAAAAATCTGAAACCCTACGTTGTGTTTCCCGTGCCATTTGATTTACCAAATCGTAATGATCGAGCACTTCAATGCTGGCTTAGAATAGAGGACATTGAATTGGTTGAAACAGTGACCGTGTATTGTACTATAGCACAGGCTTTTATTCGTAGCTATATACATGAGTACAACTCCAGGAAAATGACTGAAGACGATGTTGACGTCAGTCTTTGGAGTGAGGAACCTCTCATTCAATTGGACGTGATGCTAAAGGTCCCGGAAGCCAGTCAAAACATCAAGGATTGGAAGGCGACCACAGTTCTTGACCCGATTACTCGTTTAAGGATATATGTAACGCAAAAAGCAGAGTGCAAACTTATTATGTATAATAGAGAAGGTGTGTCTAACTATATAGTGAACTGTGATACAATTTTGTACTTTGTGAACGATCGTATGAGCAGTGGTACATCAATAAGCTGTGGAAATTTAAAGTTGCTAGCGGCGTTGTTTATAGGTATATTTGTTGTTTAAGGACTTTTACCTTTACTTACCTTTGTAAAACTTACGTATTTATTTACATTTATATTAAGATAACAGACAGATGACTCTATTTAAATAAACAAAAATGTCTACTTTTCTGATGCACTCAAAATTTAGGTATAATCGTAAATAAAAGATCAAATTTTAGTCTTTGCGTAAAATTTATTTAAATATTTTATCTATTGTAGTACGTTAAGAACTGTAGTAGAATGTTTTTTCAGATTTTTTATAACTTTTTTGTTTATGTGAAATTCACGTGAAGAGCGTAAAGACATTTCAAAGTATTTTATTAAATAACAGCAGTAAAAGTAAAATAGACACGACGTATGTTGAAGTTAGTGTGTTACAAATTTGATCATAAAGATTTGATTTTAAAAATGATAACATAAATTCCCTTATGCAATATGAAACGTGTTAAATGTTGTCTCGCTTGGCACAGTGGCTGAGCGACTGTCGTCTGCGAAAAGTTTAGGAATTGTTTGTTTGATTCCTGAGCGAAACGTATTGTCAGTGAAATGTCAATGCGAGCATTTAGAAAAAAACCGCTCTCTATTGTACTGCTCGTGGGATCGCAATGGGGAGTAATTTTTTTTTTGACTCGTACCAAAAAAGCGGCGAACATTCTTTACTCAGTTTTAAAAATTCTTCATTAATACCGTAGGCCAGGCACTGGCCGCTCACCTTGAATAGCATAGTACGTGAGTGACCGAGTGAGTACTCTGAACCGATTTTAAATCAAAAGAAAGAAATAACATTGTTCAGTTAATCATCTTTTTTGCCTATCAATAGTTCACTGCTGAACATAGGCCTCTCCCATAGATTACTACAAAAGTTTGTAGCTCTAATTTTGGAGGGAATTTTGCTATAGTTGCCACGCTTGGCAGGCGGGTTGGCAACCGTAGTTTATTTATTATGATGTTCCAGGAAGATGCTGCTGCCCATCTTCTGGTTTTAATATTCCCTCTGTCGACTTTTACGACACCCACAGGATGAGATGGGGTGGTAGAATCTCTTAAGCCGCTACCACACGGCGGGTTAAGTTAATAAAACAAAGGAAACCATGTGGAAATCAATATCCAGCTTTAGCGGTTATTTAATTTTTTTTAAATCGCAGTCGGGTGTCGCACCGGATGCTTACTAATATACAAGAATAAAAAGTTTTAGTTTTAATAAAATCATTATTTCTACGGTTATGCTGCAGTTTGTTGGAAATCCCTTAGAAACCGCATGAAGAATAAAAAATTAAAAATACCCTAAAATAAATTAAGTAGTTTTTTTGTGATGCATGGACTGGGGGCAGACAGACCAAAATTCAAAAAAAAAATTATTTTGGCTTCTACTGGTGTAGATAGAGAGAAAAAAAATATTCGGGGCCTACCCCCGAATATTGTTTTTATATAGATGAACAGAATTTTACAAAACGATGCCCCACAGTAGGATTTCTCCTGTATCGTGGGTGCGTTTTACAGACATACATTTCACATCCACAACACACACACCTGAAAACCAACAATTGATGTTTTTGCACGAATGTTGGTTCCAGCTGGGATTGACCCAGGGATGAGATGAGAGGGATGAGACCCAGGAATCCTACCACCAGTTAAAAGTATTATGGTTAGACTTAACACACATAAATTTTACACGCACAAAACACTCAGACCAGGAGGTTTATTGTGTAACTCTGGTAGGTTTCGCGGTCATGAACGAGTTACACAATAAACCTTCTGGATCGTACTGCCGTGCTTGAGCTGATGCGGATCATACTCGCGCCAACAAAACAGAAATTCTAGGTTAACAGGTTCGGATGCAGTATCTTTACAGGCTCTATTAGAACTATTAATATTTAGGAGCCTCCAATATTTCCGTGAAAACATGTCTTTTTATAACTATCCAAAGAATAACTATCATTGACAGCCACTTAATGTTCTCTATGGTCTACTTCATAAACAAACATTGTTTATCTTGGCTCCGTACTAAATCATTGTATGTATTTTCAATTATAAAAATCAAATTTAATAAAAGGAATTTTACGGATTTTATCGCTAAAATTAAAATCACATTTCTAATTAGTAAAACATATTTTACAGCGTAACACAATTGTCTAATTATGTTAGTCAAATATTTAAGTAACATCCGAAGCGATGTAACAAAAGTATGAGTACAATAAAATAAATCTATGTAGGGCCTGCTCACTCGTCTGTAACGTCAACCAAACCAACCGTAACAAACAAAATGAAAAAGTTTAGGAACGAGCTAAATTACTGCACCTCAGCATACATACGAGTACATACAGTCACGCCCTTTTTCCATATAAGGGGTAAGCAGAAACCACCCACGTAGCCCACTTTTCGCCCCCGCGGGAAATGAGACGTGAACGTGTGTGTGACGTGAGGGTGGCGAACCACGTCACTGCTATTTTGTTACGAGTCAAAAAAATCCTTCTCCCCACTGCGTTCCCACTAGCAGTGTAGTGAGCAATGCATATTATGCTGTTATTCTGCACGAAAAAAGGCTGTCCGTAGTATACATCGTACTAGTTAATAAAATTACTTGAAATATTTATTATACATCTTATTAGAATTATGCTGTACGGGGAAAAGACCACGCTCTCAAGTATGAGTACGGGAGTGAAGTAGCAGTATTTCTGCTTTTTTTAATGGAAGAAAGTGACAAAAAATCATTCATCTGATTGTATGTGCAATGTCTGCCCATAACAAATGCTTTGTCATCCAGAACATTTCTGGGTGCCAGAAAATATGAGACGAATACAAAAATACTAAAAAAAAAGCGACAATGAAATAACCTATAAAATGATAAGGAATATTTTCCATTTGACTTTACTTTAGAGTATTTCAGTTTATCTAAAAACTAAACTACAAAGAAAAACCTAACAAAAATGATAACAATCAACCATAATAATAACAACAAAAAATGTAACATAAACCGAAACAAAAACTTGTAAGCGACTGTACTCAAAGAAATGTGCAATGTAGTGTTATTTAATCGATTATATTACGAATCGAGTAAAGTAAAGATATTTTTAATCAGTTTTAGAATGAGGTTTTAATTTTTTCCAAGTAAAGTAATCGTTATTAGAGTAGATTATTAAAATGTATTTAGATGCAATTTAATCTAGAAAAAAAAGTTTATGTATTTTTTGTAAATAAGGACTACAACTCAATTATTAATGAAAAATATTCAATTTATATTCATTATTGTCGAAATGTATTTCGTTTACTACATAAAATACACTAAATTCAATTAATTCTACTCGATTACGATATTTTATTATATAAGTATATAGGATTGCATGTTGCTTGTAAATGTTCAATTTATATTTATTAGGTATATTACAAATTATTTTGTTACATATCTTAAATAAACTAAAATCAATTAATTCTAAATGAAACAAATCGATTACGATATTCGATCAAATTAAGGGATTGCTTGTGTTTACGATGGTTGCATCTCTAGCCTAGAGCCAACCTAGAGCACCGACCCGCGCATGCCGCCTCATACCGCCATTTGGTTCCTAAAAAATGTATAATTGCACGAAGTTTGGACTGGCCATTCGACGGATGTGCCTTACTTGCCTAGACTAAGATATAATAACTGGTAACGAAACATACCGTCTTAATCCTTGACGGTGACATCATACCAACGCAACGTTTTGATTCAGCTTCAGATATACTTTTTTATATTTTAAACGTGTTTGTTTACGAAAAATTATTGAAATATCATCATATTCATGACCTTCTGACTATTTTGACTTTATCAGCATTACATTTATAGGTGGTAAGAATCGTGTGCTGGCATCCGTCTAGATAGGTATCACCTGCATGGCCAGTTATTCTGCCGTGAAGCAGTAGTGTGCAAACATTACCGTGTTTCAGTCTGGAGGGCACTGAGAGGTAGTGTAATTATGAGACTTAAGAACTGATGTCTTAGAGGGACGGGCGAACTCCACACAGCATTTGTTATGGGCAGACGTTGCACTTACCATCGGCTTAAAGTTTTGCTTGTCTCGTTACTTTCACTTATATAAAAATAAAAACACGTATACACGTACGTAAAATTTACCTTATTTAGAATGTCTAGGTATATTTTCCTTATTCATGAATTAGGCTAACGATTGACCACTATTATACCTAAAATAACAAACAATTAGCAGTGCTGCGGTCCAAGATGGTAGGCCCATGTGAGTATAACAAAATCTTATTCACTATTGCCTTGAAAAGCCTAACGTCATATCAAGCCACCCTTAAGGCTTAACTAGGGACGTTAATGATGGCCGACTGAAAATCTCTTCCTTATATCTTTTACAAGGACCAAACAGCTGAGCCCGTAAGGTAATGAAAAGGTAAATATGTTATATTAATATACTCGTATTATAATATTATGATGACGTCCTCCTACCTGATTTTCTACCATGGCAAAAACTTTCGAATACAGTCAGAAGCTATTAATTGTTTCTGTGATGACATAGCTGTAGCGCAATCACGAAGACACTCAATTATCCTAACCTAACCTCTCCCGATACAATGTTTATACGATAAAATCAAAAATAGACTATGATGCAGTTTCAGAGATACGGGGACAACCGCAACACATCAACAGACTGAAAACCAACCCTTTGTGTTTTTGCCTACATTGTATTTACCACCTAATTGAATACACGCTCTTTCTTACATGCTGAACATTGTCGAAGCACTTTTTAGATCGTTGAGTCATAGAAATTTTTGTGTAATATGTTTTAAAAAGTTGGAAGCTGTCATAACCCAATAAACGGCTTTCAGTAATAATTGACTATTGTGAAGGCAAATCTCTACTTTTCTGCATTGTCGTAATGACACAGGCAGTCACGAAAATCGTTTAGTTTCAATCATGACGTCGCAGCAACAGTACATTTAAAATGTTACTCAGTGCTTTGTTAAAAATTACATTACTCTCTTACGTAACTTGCAGCGAGGCAATTGTCAAAGACTCAAGATCCTATGCAATTTTTCCCGTGCCCTTCGAATTACCGAACCGTAACGACCGTTCAGAACAGTGCTGGCTCAGGATCGAAGACGTCGAGTTGATAGAGACCGTAACCGTATATTGTTACATTGCTCGGTCGTTTCTACGTCGCCATATTCATGACTACAACTCCAGGAAAATGGAGGAGGATAACATCGAAGTAAGCCTTTGGAATGAAGAACCTCAAACTCTAGAGGATGCAGAGATTGAATGTCATTCGAGCGGTCAAAAAAATATTAAAGACTGGAAAGTCGTGACAGTGTTGGATCCAACTCTAAACAAGAGAATATACGTCTCTCGTAAAGCCGACTGCAAACTAATTATGTATAGTAGAGAAGGAATGACGAACTATCGAGTGGAATGTGATTATTTTTTGTGTTTTTTAAACAATGGCACATCTGGTGATACAACTTTGTGCAATGTACAATATAAAATAATTTTCGTCGCCATTATTGCTTTGTTATTTATTTTTTAAGTTGTTGGTAAAACATTTTTTTATAATAGATTTAGAAATTTTAATAAATATTTTTACCTTTTTGTCATAACAATATATGATCATAAAATATTTATTAAATTCAGAAATGTGGTCGTGGTCGAAAAGTGTAATTTTGAAATTTCTGTGTATATTTAGAATTTTGATGATAAAATAAAAATATAATTTTTTGGTCTTTTTGATTGTTTATTATGTTGGATAAAGGGTGAACTACTTAAGCTACTGAATAATCGAAAACTCAACAGAATTAATTAGCTTTAAATCATTAAAGCACTTAATTATTAAATGATGTAAATTCATTGTCCCTTTAACATAGTTTTTGTTTTATAATTTCAGTAAAGTCATCAATAATAACGTATAATTATCGCAATCACTTGACTCATCGTACATTAATTATCACTATTAAAACTCTGTCCATAATTATATGCAAAAGATTCTATAGAGACATGCTTAACATCCCTATGACTGGGTTTGCAATAAAGTTCTAATGAATGGAATAAATGATGTCATTGTTTTCAATCTATTGTTTAACTTTTAGTTCTTACATTCATTCTTCTTATTGAAAAAAATATTTGAAGGTCGTAAAGACGAAGCATCAATTTTATTACTACTAGATACAGACACAAGAAAAAGTTTATATTTTTTCCTTGATGAAACCTTGATTTTGTATTATGCGATATCGTTGAGAGTGGCTATCGTCTGCAAATTGGCATAGACCTTCGTCTTCGTTATTTGTTCGTGGTTTTCCTTCAAATCTACCTGTATTTCTTACACTATTATTACTATTTATGCATTTATCAATAAAAATAACAACAAACCATTTTTATATTCACGGATACGAAAGGTCTAAGTTATGCTAAATAGATACTTTTAAATTTAAAGGTGAGCAGCGCATTAGAATACCTTAAAAGTTTTTATGTTTTGTAAAGGTTAATAAAAATGTAATCATGTTTTATTAGACTTGAAATAGAGAATAGAGAATTGAAATACACGAAATGTAGATAAGAACATTTTATTGAAGGGGATAATAATATTTTGATCTCATTCTCAACTAAGCACATCTGGGCTAAATCTGCCGGGAGATAACATTGCGATCATAAATTAAAACTTGTTGGACTGGTCAGTATTTTGAAATAATTAAATACATTACATATCATACATTATTATATCAACATTTCAATATCAGAATTTCCAAACAAAACTGGAGCATATTAAATTACCTCTAGTTTCGGAGTCGGGCCGCCACGCTGCTCCAATGTGGCGGACTTTTAAAAATATATTTTATTTCTCAGACGTGTAGGTTTCATAACGATGTTTCCCTTAACAGAAGGGCACATGGTGAATCACGACTTCATAGCTTACCTTAGTCGCCTCTTATGACACCTCGAACAAATTTACATGCACAAAATATAACAACATTTTTTCAAAGATTTTCGACCAAGGGGACAACTTCCGAATACTGCTGGAAACTATTAACTGTGCAGAAGATACGAGTATCATAGTGCCACCATAAGTGTACGCGCAGACAGAATGAATTACGCGTCTTATTTACTGTAGCAATATTAATCTAGCATAGACTATATTTCTATCTAAAACAAAAAATAAAAAATACTTCTGAAGATATAAAGCAGCTTAGTTACACATTTGATAAAATTGTGAGTTTTGTTCAGGCGCTCGTGGGATTTTTTACGTTAAATATTTATTACTATTTTACCCGTGTTTCTCTATTACACTTAAGTCTGTTAGAATTTTTGATTGTTAATGTTTTTGTAACCGTTGGGGAAGAAAGGTTCTCGAGTGGCAGTTACCTTGTACCGGTAAGCGCAGTGTAGGGTAGAATCACTAGAAGCAAAGTTCTAAGCTGATCTATATCCGAATTGTGTCAAATTATATATGTCGTATCATGAACGACATTTAGTATCATATTATGCGCAGACAAACTTGTTATTTAATATAACATCGTTCTTTAGATAACCTTTTGAACCGTTTGTGATATTTTCGTAATAACCTAAAGACCGTTAAAATCAAATTATTATAAATCACTCTACAGACAAACAACACTAAAAGAGGTTTCACAGAATCGATATAAGATGCGTCTCGCGCTTTCACGCGCGTGAAAGGCTTCGTACCTCTCTGACATGAGCTTTCACAGTCGATCCTTCTACCTCTGGTAATGTTCGGTTCTCAAGGCGTACGGGCTGCTTAAGGCCGTACCATAAAGTTTTAGATATATATAGTAACCATAAAGCCTTTCTCAATAAACGAGCTATTTAATGCAAAAACAATTTTTCTAATCGGAATATTATTTCCTGAGATTAGCACGTTCAAACATACAAACACTTCAGCTTTACTATAATAGGATTTGAGAAAAAAATTCATGGCGATTAAAGAGAAACTATCACCCCATCTCATCCCGTGGGTGTCGTAAAAGTCGACATAGTGAAAATTAAAACCAGGAAATGGGCAGCATTTCTGGAACATCTAAATAAATAAACTGCGGTTGCCCACCCGCCTCCCAAGCGTGAGGACTATGGCAAAATCCCTCCAAAATGAAAGCTACAAACTTTAGTCGCAATCTTTGGGAGAGGCCCATGTTCAGCAGTGGACTATTGATAGGCTGAAATGATGAAACAGTTCATGTCTTTATTGGTTTTATATGTGGAAGACTCTACATACATACATAAAAACAAATGATTGCCACAATCCTCGTTTCACCTTAACAATAAAATGTGCTTGGTGTGATAGGTGGTGAGCCTATGCTTGTATGCTCTAAAATCCGTAAAGATGATATCTGCAGCAATAAATCAATCATAAACTATTATAATTTAAACAATTTTTAACTCAATAATCATTTAATATATGTTAATACAGTAAGAACTCAAATATATTCACCATGCCATCTAGCTGCGCTAATTGTGTACTACTAGTTAACATGCAATGTTCTTATATTAACTATATCATTCTCGTGGTACACCGTAGTGCCGGTAGATGGCAGTATTAAATATAAATAAAGAATTTGAATTAACAATTAATTAAAAATAAACCATTATTATTCAAACAATTTTTTAACTCTATAATAAATTTAATATTATCTATATAATTACCAAAAGTATATGGATTAATTAAGTGGATTTTACTAAAAAGCGAGAAAAGACTTAGTTCTTATTGTATTATTAATATACAAGATATGATAATAGTAAGTAAAACATTTAAATCAATAACCGTTTTCATACTTCTTTAAATTAATATAAAATCCTTTGTGCATGGTATTGTAAGCTTATTGTAACTGTAAATTGTAAAAAAGACACTATATAAAACCTTTGATCGTCGTGACCCATAAAGAGTGGGAAGGTCTCGGGCTCGCCAGGAAATCCAAAAAGATTTTATGCCGCAAGTATTTCATTGTAAGCGGCATTTAAGACCCTCGTCGTTTTGTATACGAATTACGAGACACGCGTTTTCGTGACTAAAATATACGCGATATTTTCTGTAGGTATACACTTTATATACACGGCCCACAAATTCACTTGCTTATTATTTACTTGGGTGGTTGATGTTTTATATGTTATCTTTTATACAAAAAATGTTAGGGTACAAAACAGTCTTTCATGGAAAAAAGATTAGCCAAATATAAAATCCGCCAGCTAGTTAAAGGTTTCACTGTGGCGCTGAATTATATTGACGACTAGCTATGCCCCGCGGTTTCACCCGCTGTATTATTCTTCTTCCTCGATAAATGGGCTATCCAACACTAAAATAATTCGAACCAGTTGTTACGGAGATTAGCGCGTTTAACCAAACAAACTCTTCAGCTTTATAAAATTAGTATACATTAACAATAATATTATGTATTACATAAAATATTATTTACATTTGACCATACAAATAGTCCGTAAGTTGCAAGTTCTTGTAGTTTAAACCAAATAGTATTACAGACATTGATATAGTATATCAATGATTATAATACTTTTGGTTAATTAGATGATACAGACCTTGCCTGGCAAATACATATGTATACATATATGGAAATACAATCTTGGCCAACACGCAAATCATTGGTTTTCGGGACGTAATGCATTATGATTGTCCCCGTGCTTCTGACACTGCATCAGATTCAGGAAAATAGGGAAGAATGAGTGCACTTATTTTATTCGGAACTTGTCGCCATGACAGAAATCGGCCAGAGAAATGTTCTTTCAACTTTATTTTCTAGACAAATATTATAATCTTAAATATTTAAATAACAAAATTAAGATTGGATGGAAAATTAACTCTACATTGTACCTGTGGAGTTAATTTTACAGATTTATAATACCTGTTATATGTATATTACATCACCTCGTATGAAATAACCTAATATCAAAAAACGGCACAATTTTCATTAATACAATGGCCGGGTCGCATCATTATCATCATCATTTCAGCCTATCACTAGATCACTGCTGAACATAGGCCTCCCCCAAAGATTGCCACAAAAGTTTGTAGCTCTCATTTTGAAGGGATTTTGCCATAGTTGCCACGCTTGGCAGGTTTTTGAAACATAACCCTGAATAAATAAAATGTTGAAGACGCTGCTGGCCATCTCCTGGTTTTCATTTTCCCTCTGTCGAAGTTTACGACACCCACGAGATGAGATGGGGTTGTAGATTCTCTTAAGCACTTACCATCAGGTGAACGTTTTTTTTGTCACGTCACTTTCTCCAATAAAAATATTGAAATTAATTTATAACAAAGGCCGTATCTGGGCGAAAAAAATTCTAAGTTGCTTAGTTAGACACTCCGAATTTTGAAGTTAGTTTTCGTTTGTGACATCTAGCAACTTCCTGTTTGGCAATTTATCTTTTTACTTATTTTTCTTAGTATAATTCGTGCTATTACAAATGCTCTGTCACCAACAAAATTTCTGTGTGGCGCAACACTGCGCCCATTCCTCTCAGACATCAGTTCTTAAGTCTCATATGCCTAGTAATTACACCTAGCTCTCAGTGCCCTTCAGACCGAAACATAGTAATGTTTGCATACTACTGCTTCGCGACAGAATTACTGGCCTTGCGTTGGTTACCTAGACGGATTCCTTCATAGGACTCCTACAACCATTAAAAATCAATACTTACTATAAAATAAAACAATTAAAATTTTACAACTTCAATTGCAAAGCACGTGCAGTGCAGTTTGTTTATTTCACCACTTATACATGTCAAACAATTTCCTATAATGTATTCCCCTTTTAAATTTCTAACTTAAAAACACCTAGGGAAGTGTTATTAAGGGCCAGTGTCACATGGCCTTGGCCTTTGTTTTCCATGAAACCATTCCATTAATTTGTCGCATGGGGACAATGGTTTATAACGCCATAGCACCATCAACTAGCAATTAACTAACTAGTCCCTAATGATACTTGGTACATTAATTGATAACTTTGGCAATTACCAAACATTAAAATAACTAAAATAACATGGTATTTACATTATTATTGCGAAAACGTAATTTACGATTTATGAACAAAACAAATATTTCATAAATCAAAGTCATCTATTTAATACCAACCAAAATAAATTACATTTACATTAAAGTTTCTACTCGGTTCTTCTGCCCAGACTTTCGAATTTCCGGTGACAGATTCATCGATATCCTTCGACTTTTGATAAGCATCTAAATGTTTTGACCTTGACTTCGACATTACTAAAGACACAGACGGCGCTGATAATGTTTTGTTTTATTGATGTACAGTTTTTAATCATTAATATACACATTAATGAAAATAAAAGCTGCCTAGCGTGGCAACTATGGCGAAATCCCCCAAAATGAGAACAACAAACTTGTGTGGCTATGGGGGAGACCTATGTTCAGCAGTGGACTTGCCATAGGCTGAAACTAAACACATTGATGCGATACGTCAAGTATACTTTTTTTAAAAGACTTCACTACACTTAGGTATATCATACAAACATTTGTTCCGTGCGGTAACCGGACCCGGACCCTTAGCACCGAAGCCAATAGCTTAGCCACTTTGCCAACTTAACTTAAATAATTTGTATTTTGTTTTATTTTCTTATATTGTCTTAAGGACAAAATTTTGAAACCTTCCGCTAAAAAACTTGGTGAACATTGGTCAATGCGACAATTACAACTGATTCACCTGTTACAGTAATTAGTAGACTTTTAGTCGATTACATATCAATAGATTCAGACTTTGCAAGATCAATCTTACCTTCTCAACCAAACAAGTTTTACGCCGACATTACAGTAAGAAGACCGATAATCTGTAGCTCTGCGTCTGAAATATCTATTACTGGAGAATTTATTTCGCAGCAAAGTCGTGAATTTCAATCTAGCCTAAATATTTACACTTCTTCCGAAAATATAGACCCATTGTTATATGCTCCCAACAACAGCAGATAAAATCGATATAACAAGGAAAGAACGTATTGCTCTGGCACAAGTATCGTTAAAAGACAACATACCATTACGAAGGTTGTATGACAATAATAGAGTAAAATCTCCTTTTCTACAATTCATACCAACCAATTTTGTTGTGGTTAAACAGAGGAAGCCAAAACGCAATGCATTAAATTAAAAAAAATCAGATATTTTTTTATAGTGATAAAATAACGAACCATAAAAAAATCAAGAGAAAAAGAAACGAAACCGAAAAAACAATCATGAATCAATGAGGTAATACAAAAAATAAAGAGCTGAATATGTAAACAAAAAATTTTCATGAGAAGACGGTAAAACATGGAGAAGTCGATAATTGATCCTCATGAAAAATCCCATTGCCAGATATGTAACACAGAAAGTTTTCAGAATATGTGACAATTTCCAGTCCCTAAAAGATGGTTCCACAAACATTGCATGCCTGACAATACGACTCTATATAATATAGAGGGTGTTGATTTTGACTGCCCAGTGTACAAGTATTATCATATATTAATACGTGCAAAAAACTTTGAATACCTTTTTGCAAGCATCCTGTTCGCACGGAGGGTTGTGAGATTTGGCATAGTTAAAGTTTAAATGGAGAAGGAGTGCAGAGAGCTAAAATGTATATACGAGTACATATAATATGTGTGAGAACTACGTTTAAATTCAATTAAAAACGTTAATGAATTACGGTCGAATTCCGAACATTTGACGACCACTAGTATGTTTTTATTCTTTGTCGGTGTTAAAGTATTATACAGTGTTACAAATATTGTGTTATTAAATACGATAATTTTATTGATTCAGTAAATACTTTTTAATCCAAATTCTATCTGTTCTTACGAAGCCAACTGTTTAACAAGGGCCATTTTTTTAAAAAAACTAAAAAAATATGTACATATTTTTTATTCAGTAAAGTGACGAACGAGCAAAACGTTCACCTGATGGTAAGTGCAACGTCTGCCCATAACCAATACTATGTCACCCAGAACATTTCTGTGTGACACCACACTGTGCCCTTCACTTTGAGACATCAGTTCTTAAGTCTCATGTGCCTAGTGATTACACCTAGCCCTCAGTGCCTTTCAAACCGTAACATAGTAATGTTTGCACGCTACTGCTTCACGGCAGAATAACTGGCTCTAGGGCGGTACTTACATAGACGGATTCCTGCATAGAAATCCTACCACCATTGCCCATATAACTCAAAAAAAATTAAACTTTTTATTAAGTAAATATATTTCTAATCATCTGTTTTTTATTCATATTTGTGTTATTTAATAAACTGTATAAACTAATCTCAAAGTTTACGATAACCAAGTCTCGGGTAAAGTTAGTTGCAGATAAGATTTTACTTAAAAATAATTAAAGATACTATTAGATAGTATATATGAGCCTGCTGCTGTTCTGCTGCAGATTCCATACACCGTTTGCTTTTCAACCAAAACAACAACTTCCGAATACTGGCGAAAACTATCAACTTCGCAGATATTAGTGTTAAGTGCCACAAATGTACCTAACTCACACCAGATGAGACTCTCACGGCGAACATCCACACAACATGGCTATCGCTAGCAAGATATTTAAATACATATTGTACATTTTTGTGGAAGTTATCCGTGGGTGATAATTTATTTTTGTTGCATTATTTGCATCATATAAACTAGGTTGGTGCAGTGACTGGCTCTGCGCCACGAGTCGCGGGTTCTTTTTTCGCACGGTATAAATATTTCTGTGGCTTACAGATAGTCGTTTCGGATCTGGGTCTTTGTGTATGTGCAATTTATGTTTGTAAAACGCACTCATGATGAAGGAGAAATAAAATAAAGAAACTAGTCTTTCTAGCGAGGTTTCGTTTAAACAAATGCCTTTTCTTTACCTAAGTAACATATTTGTAAATAGTGTAAGCGACGTGAACAAAGTTGCCGCTCTGTGACAGAGATCAATAGCTACTAACATTCGTAACTCGTACGTTCAACAACAGAGAAACCAATATAAATTGTTCGTCGTATTTGACATTTATTTGTTAATGAAAATGCGTAGTGTTTCGGTAAGATTCTCAGTTAATTCGTTTTTATAAGGAGGGCCAGTATTCGACCCGATTCACTATTAATTCTCCAGAACATTCACTCAATTAAATTGAACAGGCACCTGCTAAATCTACAATCTACTCTAGCGATACGTTTACGTCAAAAAATTGTAAAGTCTGTTCGAGAGTTATCAGTCTCACTTTATTTTAATTTAACATTTGCCTGGCAGTCATTCGCCTGTACGAAAACACAAATTGTTGTTTTTCGGATCGGGTTGTGTTGTGATTGTTCCCGTGTCTCCGACACAAGTAAAGGGATGACAGTGCTTCTATGTTCGAGAAAGAAAGAAAAAGCATTTATTATCACAGCACAAAAAGACAACACACTTATACACAATAGAAACACATACTATTAAAAGATAATCCATATTAAAGAAATATATAATCAATAAAATAAATTATCACAAGAAAAAAAAAATATTAAAAAAAAGTAGAAATATGCAAATTGCCTGCATCATGACTGTCTCCTGATTAGCTTAATGTCAGTTTGTAAAGCCTGACGCTGATTTTCATCTGGAAGTTTAGTACACTGCCTTATGTTTTATTTAGCCATAGCAATATGGTTAAATAAATAATTATTTATACGTTAACAAATATAAGAGATAAATGTAATATATACATATATTCATTTACATATGCATACATACACAGATATAGATACACACATGTACGATTACTGTTTAAATATAGGATATACATGAAAATGATTACCTATACCTACCTTTTATACTACCTATATAAGATTCCATGAACTCAAAAGTTATACATTACTAACTGTACCCCGCGGTTTCATCCGCGTAAAAAAGCTCCGTTGTCTACTCTCTCAATATACTTCCCCATCAGCGTTATATTTAAAGATATAATTTGGGTGATGTAATTGCTGTCAGCCTTTTTGGCTTTTACAGCTTCATCGGATACTGTGCTCACGGGCCAGGGGTCCGCGTGCCAGGTTTGGTTTGACCCAAACATAAATACATAAATAAACCCCTACAAAAACCTCGAAATTCGGACTGTGTCGCGTTCGCTGCGAGCTTGCGCGATTTCGAATATCTTAAATGATTTTAAGTCGTCTAAATCCGTCTAATGACCGACCGACCGAGGGAGGCTGCGGGTGTGCCCTTCAAACCGAAACACAGTAATGTTTGCACACTACTGCTTCACGGCAGAATAACTGGCCCTGGGGTGGTACCTACCTAGACGGATTCCTGCATAGGAATCCTACCACCAGTAAAAGTTAATAAACTTTACCATTACCATTAATGATCTTTTAGTAACTTATTTCCTAAATATTTTTTTATCATTATTAAATTTATGAACGAGTAATGCATATTTTCTAATTCATATTTAAGTAAATTAAAAACGGTACTATACCTATTCTTAAGAGTAATAAAACTAACTTAAGAATTATTGGCCCAAATTAATATTTTATTTAAATTACGTATTAGGCCTTTTGGAGTAATATAAATTCACTTATGACTGAAATTACTGTCAATAGATTACACATTTGCATTCCAGTTTAAAAAGTATTTAGAAAGAATAAAAATGTGCCTATACCAAAAAAGGTTCCGAGATTTTGTAAGCGCTTAATTATTTTACCACGCAATTACCAAATCGTGCCATGGAATAATTAAACTTATAACGAGACGGAATTTTCTATTTTCCGTACTCCAATTGTTTAACCTTTTCAGAGTCATCAGAATTCAGACATCTAAGTCTGAGTTCTGGGTTTGAATCCCTGCCAAAGATAATAATTTTGCAACACAAATTATTTAGTTTTCGGGTTTGGATGTAAAGTGATTATGCATCTTCAACGTAAGGAGAAAGGGTATCCTACATCCAACCTAATCTCAAAAGTTACATCGGCTACAGGAAAGTAAAGACAAGTGAGTGCCTGGGTGTTAACGCTAAAAAAAATTGTGCATATGGCTACTTTATCAGAATTTCGTTGTAGTTTAAATTGTTTAGAAGTTCTACAAGATTATACCTACATTTGCTTAAAGTTAATGACGTCGAGAAAGTAAACAGTTCAAAAATCAATAGATACAGACTGAAACGTTCTCTTGAAGCATAAGACTTTGAAACGGCACAAAACCATTAGAAACAGTGTAACCCCACTTTCTGGAGAAATAATAACATGGCACTGTGACTTTATGACTACTCTACTCATAAAGTATTACGTTTATTACCCCTTTGATAGCTTAAAGCTCTGAAGTACGCCTAAGCTAAGTAACGAAGTTTTCTTATGATTACGAAAAATTATTAATCATTTTTTTTTTCAAAACAAAACTTTTTCATTATTTTTGGGCATATTTTCTATTAGTTTTTTGGTCCTAAAATATACTTAAGATACTTACATTACAGAAGCTTAAATTACTGTTAAAGAAGTTAAAGTTCATGCTAAATAGCCATAGAGTTTTAAATTAACTTAATAATAACCAACATAAACTTTTGAACCACTGAATGAAGATGCCATTATTAAAAAAATAGTTACACTTATTGTTTTATTATCTTTCCCATTACTAGTAACTTTCTTCATATAACGAATCATCTACTGATATTCTCTTATTATTAAATAACAATAATGTAATATTTTAGTTCTATTTTTTTTACTAAACGCACTTTAGTAAAGAAAGGAGGAAATAAAATTCTAATAACGATATTTGGCACAAACTGAAGTATCTGGTGTGAACTGCAAAATAGGCCGCATGTGCTGCACGCCGATGACGTCAGCGATGTTGACTTATATCATTTTTTTACCCACCGAAATTATATTATATTTTTGCTTCTACTGCATTAACGTTACATGAAGATTATCTTTTTAATTTTTTGTTCAGTTAATTCTAGAAATCAACGGTAACTTTTTTGCAAAATTTTTGTCTTAGCCCTAAACTACAACAGATTAGTGCTATGAATTACGAAAGAACTGACTGTCGTAACAGTCCTGAAAGCGATCATGTCTTACATGCAATTTGAAAACATTTAAAATTTTTAGACAGTAGTTTTATAAAACACTGGTCTAAATTAATTATTTATATTTAAAGACTGTACGCTAGTTTTTAAGTTAAAGATTGCTTTTGGAAAGAAAAAAACGATGCCTCTCACTAGGTTTTATCCTATCTCGTAATTGCGTACATTTTACATGCACAACATTTTTCAACAAAATTTTGGTTCCGGCTGGGACCTCAGCCACGGCACACTACTGTACATGAATCAATTCAACTGAATTTTTATAATAAAATTATTAATAAAAAAAAAAACATAAATTATTGTCAGTAACTCTAAGCTTATTCCGCCGAAAGTTAATTGGCAAACCAAATAACCATTATTCATGATAACGTCTTAGCTGCTCTATAAATATCGAGGGACACAATATACCTATTGGGAGTCGACGTTCTTTGACATAATTTATCTTGACATGGGTTAAAGATTATAATAGACCTAAGAAAAATTTAGGAACGAATAAAATTAAAATTAACATTATAAAATTTATATTTTAATGATTATTATTAATAACGAAAGTAACTGTTTAGTAGCTGTTTCAAGATGCATCGAAGTACCTAATTGGAATCAGCGAGTTCTAATAATTAAAGTCTTAAACTAAATTATTTTCATATTTTTGTAAATATCAAAATTATTGCAATGAGGAAGTAAAACATTGTTTTTGATGTCTGACTTTGACGTTAAAATAACGCTGATGTCATCCGCATTTCCGCGAAGTTTCCACGCCAAAACTTCATTCATTACACATATTGCTGAGAAATAAAAAGAATGTCGTATGATATACTCAATATTATAATATTACTACACACATGTATGTGCTTCCTCATTGCCTTGCATAGAACATTTGCAAACAATAAGGTCTATAAAGTAATATTTGTAATTTGTGGACATTATTTTAATTTCATTAAAGTCGTTTTTGGGTGTGACTCAAATTAATACTTAATCTCTAATGAAGTAGTTTTAAAAGTTATACTTAATGTGCTACATTTAAATTTTTGTCCATCTAAAGATTGCCTGGAAGAGATCGCTAAGCCGCCCATTGTACTTATAAGTTTTATTTTTATTTCCTTTTTTCATTTTTCATTATGGTGTACAATAAAGCTATATTTAGTATTTAGTATATGTTTAATGGTGGTAGGACATCCATGCAGGAATCCGTAATAGGTATGTACCACTACAGTGTCAATTATTCTGCCGTGAACAATAGTTTGCAAACATTACTGTAGTACGTTTTGAAGGTTAGATTGATGGTAGGATTCCTATGCTGGAATATAGAAAGATACCACCACGGTGCAAGAAAAATAACTTCATAATCTTTTGGCATCAATACATCGCTAAGAAGTCCTATATACTTTAATGTCAATAATTGTATTTAGCTTTATGCCAGATTTCTTCTAAACATGTACTTTTTTTAAAGAAGCTAATGTTTTCAAATCCCAAAACATTTAGATACAGCAAAATCCCCTATCGGCGGTATCATCATCATCATCATCATCATCATTTCAGCCTATCACAAGTCCACGGTCGTCGGTATAAGCGAAAGTTTTGTGTGCAGTGCAAGTTTTATTACAAAAGTTTCCTAACATGTGACACCAAAAATCATATGTTGACATTTAGAATAACATTTGCCACTGGAAAGTTTTACTTCCATTTATTACCAGGTCAAAGCGTCGATACCAATATAATTCTAATTACTGGTAGTTGGATTTCTATTCAAGAATGCATCTAGATAGGTACCACCGCAGGTTTAGTTTTTCTGCCGTGAAACAATATAATAAATAATAATTACAGAACCCAAATTTGTATAAGTAACTTTTAGTAAATATGTTTTATTTATCTTGTGTACAAAATATTTGTTGGTATGTATCGACCTGAATTCCTTCTTTAAGAAACCTAGAACTTAAAAAAAATATTTCTTGTAAAAACTGGTGGTAGGATTACTGTGCAGGAATCCGTCTGGGTAGGTAGGACAGCTGTTCAACGAACGACAGCTGTTCAATGATGTCTCTATGATCGCTAGGGTGAAAACCGGCAGTGAATTACCGAATGGTAAGAGGCACATTGAACCTGAACGTAAAGCTGGAGAGGTCCCGTCTGGTGAAGTCCACGCTCCGTCCATCTCGAGCCCTTATCCAAAACCCCGAAAGCTTCGAGCTCGAATTGCAAAATCGTTTTCAGTGCCTGGAAGATTGCGTTACAGTGGACGATATGAACGAGAGGCTCGTGGAAACTGTCCATGAGGTGGGGGCAAAGTTTTGAAAACCCACAGCACAAAAAATCATGATGATCTCATGGAGGCTAGGCGAGAAATGAGGCTGCAGTCCTCAACTGATACGTCAGCATATCGGCAACTGAACAGACAGATCTCCAAATGTATGCGGCGAGACCTTCGCAACTTCAATACAGCTCGTATTGAGGAAGCGATAGAGCGAAACCAAGGCTCCAAGGATTTTTCCAGGGATCTGTCTGCCGGAAAGAGCCAACTGACTAAGTTGAGGACCGAAAGCGGTGGCGTCATTTCCGCTGGAGCAGAGATTTTGAGTGAGATGAAGAGATTTTATGGATAGCTGTACACATCGTCGTTGGAGCCACACACTAGTGTGCGTAATGACCCAAGAGCAAATCTCGTCCGACACTATTCCGATGATATCCCGGACGTCAGTCTGAGCGAGATTAGTATGGCTCTCAAACAGCTTAAGAATGGCAAAGCGCCGGGTGAGGATGGAGTTACAGCAGAGCTTCTGAAAGAGGGTGGAAAACCGATACTAGTAGTCCTTCAGAAGCTCTTTAATTCCGTCATCCGGGGCGGCGCTACGCCGGAAGCGTAGAGTAGAAGCGTGGTTGTCCTGTTCTTCAAGAAGGGCGATAGCGCCCTCTTGAAGAATGTCTGATATCGCTTCTAAGCCGCGTCTACGTGCTGTTTTCGAGAGTCATAACGAATCGTCTCGCAAGCAGACTTGATGACTTACAGCCTCCCGAACAAGCCGGATTCTGAAAAAGCTATAGTACCATAGACCACATACATACCCTTCGCCAGATTGTACAAAAGACTGATGAGTACAATCTTCCGCTATGTCTGTCGCATGTGGACTATGAGAAAGCCTTCGATTCCGTCGAAATTTGGGCGGTGCTAAAGTCGCTTCAGCAGTGCCGAATTGACTATCGGTATATCGATGTGTTGCAGTGCTTGTATACCAATGCTACGATGGCTATCCGAGTACAGAACCACAGTACGAAACCGATCCAATTGCAGAAAGGTGTAAGACAGGGTGATGTAATATCCCCGAAACTCTTCACCGCTATATTGGAAAATGTTTTCAAGCTACTGGACTGGAAAGTATCAACATCAATGGCGAATACATCACCTTCGATTTGCCGACGACATAGTCATAATGGCAGAATCGCTGGAGGACCTTAGCGTTATGCTCAATGACCTCAATAGTGTCTCCCAACGGGTAGGTCTTAAGATGAACATGGACAAGACGAAGATCATGTCTAACGTCCATGTCACACCTATACCGGTTATTGTTGGGAACACTACGATCTAAGTTGTTGACGAATATGTATACCTAGGACAGATTGTCCGACTAGGTAGGTCCAACTTCGACCAAGTCGGCCTTATCCTATCCTATCCAACCTATCCAACTCGCCTATCCAACTCGGCTGGGCAGCATTCGGGAAACTGCGTCATATCTTCTCGTCGAGTATACCTCAATGTCTCAAAACCAAAGTCTACAACCAGTGGGTGGTGCGAGTGATACCATACGGAACCGAGACGTGCTCCTTCACTGCATGTCGCATGAGGAAGCTCAGAATCGCTCAGCGAGCTTTGGAAAGGGCTATGCTCGGAGTTTCCGATGTTGATGTTATCCGCAGCAGAACTAGAGTAACCGACATAGCCCTAAGGATTAGCAAGCTGAAGTGGCAATGGGCCGGCTTTATAGCTCGGTGAACCGATAACCGTTGGGGAAGAAAGGTTCTCGTGTGGCAACCTCGTACCGGCAAACGCAGTGTAGGGCGACCCCCCACTAGATGGAGCGACGACCTACACGGTTTTGCAGGAAGTCGATAGATACAGGTGGCTCAGGGCCGTGTTTTGTGGCAATCTATGGGGGAGGCCTATGTTCAACAGTGAACTATGGTAGGCTGAAATGAATGAATGACTGAATGAGGTACTACCCCAGGGCCAGATATTCTGCCGTGAAACAGTAGTGTGCAAACATTACTGTGTTCCGGTTTGAAGGGCACTGAGAACTAGCGTAATCACAGGGCATATGAGTCTTAAGAACTCATGTCTCAGGGTGACGGGCGCAGTGTGGTGTCACACAGAAATGTTCTGGGTGACACAGCATTTACTATGGGCAGACGTTGCACTTACCATCAGGTGAACATTTTGCTCGTTTCGTCACTTTATCAAATAAAAAAAAAATAACGAGAGTCATTCGTCCAATAATTTTTAATTTTCGCGGATCTCTCACTATGTAATACCCGCAGATGTTGCAATGAAATGAAGCTAGGATGGAAGCTATCATTGTTAACAAGCCAACTTTTGGCCAACATTCCAACTTTTGCTAATTTTTACACAAACGTCCACATGGTGCACGTAAGTGCAACGTGTGTCCATTACAAACACTACATAACATTTCGGTGAGGTACCGCACTGCACTCGTCACCCAGAAGCATCGGTCCTTCAGTTCCGTATGCCCAATAATTACAATAGCTAATAGTGCCCTTTTACACCCAAACACATTAAAACACTGGTATAGCGGTGTTCCTATACCGGTACCTAAGTAGGTTGGTCGGATTTCGGCATAGGAACCCTACCACTAAGAAATGATAGTATGGTCCTAAGATGATAATCGCGTTTAAAGATGCCTATTTTCTCTTTTGAACTTGCCTGGTAATACGGTGGCGTCGGTAGGGTTCCACCGATAGCTATGCACACTAGACATAACGAAATAAAACGCTTTCTACGCGTCTAGGGTACGTTTACGATGTATGGGTGAAATCCATTAGTTCATCGACTTTTTCGGTCGTAAAATGGAGATGGGGAATGAAATAATGTAATTCCTGTAGATAAATAATAATAAATAATATATAAATACTTTTTTTAATTTTCAATTATTTATCTGATAAAAAGACTGCGGAATAAATTTTCGTTCCAACAATGATAAGAAATTTGCAAAATTAATTAACATTTAGATTTATATAAACAAATATAACGAATCCCTATACCGATGTTTCAAGGTTTCTTTACACATTCTGTTAACAGTTGTTTGATATCAACAGTGACCACGAGCCCGCAATGATGTCGTGCAGACCGTAAATCATTAGGCTATTAACATTTATTATAAAAACGAATGGCGGCAACAACTATTTCATAACGAAGCCACAACAATCTAAAGGCTTCGAATATATTACATTTTGTTATAGTCGGTCATTGCAGACGTATAAGGAAACCCAAAGCCGCTCAGCAAATCATGGAAAGGGGTATGTTCGACGTTTCTCTGCGAAATAGAAACTAGAGGGTTCGAAACAAGACTAGAATGTTCAGGATCTTAAATAAGTATGTAGTAAGCACATCGAAATTTGTAGCAATCGTGAGAGAGGCCTAAGTTCAGCAGTGGATTCGCGATGCAATGTAATGATTATGATGATGGGATTTCATATTTATTAGATGGTAGAAGCCTAACTGGCAGAGCTGAGAAAGAAAAAAAGCTAAGATTTCATTAAATAGGCTGAATTTTTGCTTATTATTTCGATTAAATAAATTAGGTTGATGCTAAACTGAAATTCTAAATTAATCTAGTTGTTTATAAATAGTAGCAGTGCGACTAATGTTATTTATACGTTCGAACTTATAAATAATTTATTCCCTCTATGACAAAATCAAGACGCCTGTAATTTTATACCGATTTATAGTCGTAACTAGGTCAATTTATCTTGTGACCGAGCGACATTACATTTGAAACCAATTTCGAAACTAGTTGAGAATATCGGCTGTATATTTTGTTATTTGTCTTACGCCAGCAGTTGAAAGATGTAGGATATATTAAACGGTATCAACTAGTTTTGATATCATATAAACTTCATGAATAAATGAAGGAAGGTAAGTTAAACTTTGCTAAGATCCGCATGCAAAATATAAATATGGTGTATATTAACTAGTTTTTTTTTTTTGAAGAGCACCGCCCGCCCTCCATCAGTAGCGTGCACAAGCAAACTAACACCGCCACCAGGAACCGTCACCAGGTACCCTCCACCAACCACTACAATACCACCACTAGCTAATATACACCACTGAAGTCGAGAACACGACACGTGTTTGCCCCAAAACGAGGCATTATCAAGCGTCATAGACTCTACGACAGACGGCCGCGGAGTCTGTATGTACGACAGACAGTTTCTGAATAAAAAAAAATTACAGCACGACGAAACAGATGGGGCCATCTACCTTCTTTAAAGAACGTAAACAACTCCTGCTGTCGTGCTTGTTAGTTGAAAAGATTGTCAACAGATGGCGCTTTCTGCAAATAAATGAATGAAATCTTTTTTAACGAAATCATTAATTTTAAGATATTAATTTTTTGTTGTTAGGGGAAGAATAATCGTGAAAATGGGGTATCAAACATTAATTTTTATTTTGACATTGCATATAGTGGAAATAGTTCTTTAAGAACCTATACAAAGCAAAAGGAAACCCTTGTGCTATGTACCCGTTGTTTGCTGCGGGCTAGCAGACGAAGATCTTAAAGTTATTTTGCTACCTGTGCTCATAATAGTATTAACTACGTAATAAACTGAAGAAAAAAAATTGTTTGTTTTATTGATTTTTAACAATGACATAATCAAAAACTATTTCTACTGATGTATTAGTTATCAAGGACATTAAACACAATTTACGAGTATAGGCATTTAACACGTACATTTCGGCAGTAGATGTTGGTGTCATTAAATACCTTATTACGTCCTAGCAGTTTATGATTCTAAGAGTCGTTCTAATGGAATAACATTGTTATCGGCAGTTAACTGCTTAAAATTTTATGGGCCCTTTAATTCTATAAATTTGCGTCACGTGTTTTTGCCACAGAACATACAAATGTTTCTGAATTTCAAGTGACGTCATTCACTCGAATTTCTGTCTGGGAAAGGAAACTCGATAAACATGAAACACGTTTTGTTTTGCGCACAAATTATCAGGTCGAGCAGCGAATGAATTATCCGTAACATTACAAGAATCACAGAAAAGTTAATCATAAACAAAAAAATCCTATTATCCAGTAACTATTGTGGTTATCATCATCATCATCGTCATCATTTCAGCCTATCAAAAGTCCACTGCCGAATATAGACCTCCCCCTATAGATTGCCGCAAAAGTTTGTAGCTCTCAAATTTTGGGCGATTTTGCCATAGTTGCCACGCTTGGCAAGCAGGTTGGCAACCGCAGTTTATTTATTCAGATGTTCCAGAAAGATGCTGCTGCCCTATCTCCTGGTTTTAATTTTCCCTCTCTCGACTTCTACGACACCCACGAGATGAGATGGGGTGGTAGATTCTCTTAAGCCGCCACCACGGCATATTGTTATAGCTGTTGATTACAGCAACAACAAATAGATCTAATTTTATTTAATTAGATATATTCTATAGCAGTGTCAAAGGTGAGAGGTTTCTAGTACTGCGACGAAGCGAGGAGAGTACCGCCTAAAATGGGAGGGCTCCAGTCCTAAAGAGGACGGCTTACGGCTTAATGATAATGAGATATATTAATAAAAAAATATTTCATAATATCCAGTAATTATTGTTATCATATCAACAACAACAACAAGGTTCTTTGAATTAGATATATTTTACAGCAGTGTCTAAGATATGAGGAATCTGGTACTACGATCAATCCGCCAAGGAAGCGAGGAGTTTACGGCCTAAATTGAGAGAGCCCCCAGCCCTACAGAGGACGGCTTACAGGTTAATGATAATGATGATGAGATATATTTAGAAAAAATAGAGCGTGCAACGCAGTACACGTGACAGAAGTGAAATTTAATTTATATTAAAATTTTGTTAAAAAAGGCGTCATCATCATTATTTCAGATTATCATTGTCCACTGCTGAACATAGGCCTCTCCCATAGATTGCCACTAATCACGGTAATGAACATGAATTAACAAAAATATTACTCTTATATTACTATTAATTAATCAAATAATATTAAATAAGAATAACAGAAACTTTGCAAAATACGCTTCCTTTAAACTCTATAAAATCCGATATTGTGAGTGTTATACGAAATATGATTACAACACAACAACAATAATCCGTCCGCCGTCCGTCGTCCGTCGATTAAAGAAAAATAATCCTAAACCATAAATTTATTCAAGTTATTTATGTGACAAGGGAACTTGCGGTGTGGTAAAAGATGCAGACTAAGATAGATATTTATGAGATGAGTGTGAATGGGCAAGCCGGTGAAGGCGTTTGAAGTGATAGGCTGAAATGATGATGATGAATATAACAATGATTTTACTTGGAAGTGGTAAAAAAATTAAATTTGGTAAACTTACTCAATGATTTTAATAAGAGAAAGGAAATACTAATAAAACTACATGTCTGACACTATCTCAACAAATTACGAGTAGCCAAAAACATTTGAACGTTCAGTAGACTATGTTAATAAAAAACATCCAATAAAAGTTATGAGTTCGCTTAATAAGTCAATTTTAAATATAAATTAATATCACGAACTCCAAATAAATATATCTGGGAAACAATTATTCAGAGAAATGAAAAGATTAATTGGGAAAAGAAAACGCCGCCTAATTATTATTTCGGTTTTATCCTTGTTAAAGCTAATCCCTTAGACGCCTTCGAATGTCACGCGTATGAGAATACCATGGAAAAATATATGATTCGGTACATCATCCTGGTAATTATATTTTGTTTGCTTAAATACGTACATGGATTCTTCCATATTTGTATAAATAATCACTTAAATATAGAGATAGTTTATTAGTAGTTAAAGCTTTGCCACATGCGCAAAGAAGATCTAGAAGCTCTCCGACTACACTCTTAATTTCATGGAGGCCAGACATATAATGAAGCTGCAGTTCTCAACTGCGTCAGCATATCGGCAACTGAAAGGTCAGATCTCCCAAAGTATGCAGCGAGACTTACGTAATTTCAATACAGCCTGTCCTGAGTAAGCGATACCAGTGATATGTCTGCCAGAATGAGCCAACTGACTAAGTTGAGGGACCGAGAGCAGCGCAGTCAAGTCCGCTAGGACCACAGATTTTGAGTGAGACTCAGAGAGATTTTACAAACAGCTGTACACATCATCGTTCGAGCCACACACGAGTGTGAGTAATCTCCTACCTAAGAGCAAAATTCGTCCGACTCTATTTCGATGATATCCCGAACGTCAGTCTGAGCGAGATTAGTATGGCTCTCAAACTGCTTTTAGAATGGAAAAGTGCAAAATGAAGAAGAAATTACAGCGGTGCTTCTGAAAGCGGATGGGAAACTGGTACTAGTAATCCTTCAGAAGCTGTTTAATTGCGTCATCTGGGGTGGCGCTATGCCTGAAGCGAAGTTGTTCTGTTCTTCAAGAAAGGGTTAGTACCATAAACCACATACCCTTCGCCATTTTACGAGTACTTTATTTTTTGATTGTACAGAAGACCGAAGAGCACAATCTACCGCATTGTCTGGCGTAGTAAACTATAAGAAAGCCTTCAGTCACTTCAGCGGTACCGGATTGACTGTCAGTATATCGAGTGTTTGTACAATAACGCTACAATGGCTTTCCTAGTACAGAACCAAAGTACGAATGCAGAAATATGTAAGACAGAGCCATGTAATATCTCCGAAACTTTTCACTGGGCTCTTGGAAGACGTCTTCTAGATACTGGACTGGAAAGGATCCAGAATTAAACATCAATGACGAATACATCACTCACCATCGATGTCCCGATGACATAGACATTATTTCAGAATCGCTGGAGAACGTTAGCACTATGCTCAATGACCTCAATAGTGTCTCTCGACGGGTAGATCTTAAGATGAACATGGACAAGACGAAGATCATGTGTAATATCCATGTTACACCTATACCGGTTGTTGTTGGAATCTATGCACAAAGTTGTCGACGAATAGATACGATTGTCCGACTAGGTAGGTGCTTCGACCAAAAGGTCAATCAACGGATCCAACTCGGCGAGCAGAATTCAGGAAACTGCGTATGGACAGCCTTTATTCGTGCAGAATAATAACATAATATGCAATGCTATAGGCACTGCTCGTGGGAACGCAATGGAAAGAAATATTTTTTTAATCGTACCAAAATGGCGGTGACGTGATTTGCCATCCGTCACTTCTCGTTTCTCGCGAGGGCGAAAACCGGGCTACGGGTGTGGTCCCTGCCTACACCAAATATGGGAAAAAGGAGTCTCTGTATGTGTGTATGTATCATAAACTGCATTATATTGCCGCATGAGGACAAGTATGTTATTGGTACATATTTTTAAGATTACTTTTCTTACAATAAGTTAATAAAAGAAGTCTGAAACTCCTCGAAGGCCGTTGCGACTCGCAAGTATTGGAAAACTTGTCCAAGTCTACTACGTATACCGTGCGCTTATTATTGAACTATTGAACGTAGATTTCATTTTTATTAACCATCTGCTGATCATATAGTAAATCTTCATTACGCAGAAATTAAAAATATTCGAAATGTCTTATACCAGCCTATCCACATACAAAATGTGTGTTTGTATTTGAATGTAAATGTTTTTGATTAAATGCCTTTGGATTGTCTAAGCCTTCAATTAAGTGCATGAGGATTGGTTGTCTAACGCAGTGAAAATCAAACCATTTAGGGTAAATTTTATCCATAACCACTAAAGAAAGAAAGAAAGCTAATTTGCTAAGATCCGCATGCAATATTTAAAATGGCGTGTATTACCTACTTTTTGAAAAGCATCGCCCGCCCTCCAGTCATCCTCAACAACTACAACACTACCACTAGGCAATACACACCATGACTGAAGTCGAACACGACACGTGATAGCGGTATTAGTTAGCACCACGCAGGCTATTGTGGGAGAGCGGGCGGTTTTCTTTAAAAACTAGGTAATACACTTAGCAAATAAACTTTCTTTCATTCATTATAACGGGGTTTCACAAGTAACGCCTGATTTAGTGTTAACAGTATATATTTAGAAAAATATAGAGTTTTAAGTATATCTTTTTCTCAAATTAACTTTTGACAATAACTCTATCTAGCAACATTACCATATATTGTGAATGTTAACTTTAATAATCATAAGTGTCTACTTCGCGACAGACATTCTTAATTCCCATCCACGAAAATGGCAGATGGTCCTAGAATAATTAGGAAAACCGGCAAATGTTTAGTTATACAAATCCGAAGTAAGATAATATTGAATAAACAGTAAATATTTTGAAACACTTTTATTATTATTTTGAAAAATGATATTTTGAGAAATGATTATGTTGTGGTCAAATAAATATTTTTTTCGATAATGGTGCACATAAAATCCTTAATCAGAATTTAGTTAGGAGGTCTCCGGAATCCGTCTAGATCCACCACCCACCACCTGATCACCCCAAGGCCAGTTATTCTGCCGTGAAGCAGAAGTGTGCAAACATTATTGTGTTTCGGTTTGAAGGGCACTGTGAGCTATGTCTCAGGGTGGTGTGGACACCACACTGTGCCCATCACCCTGAAATTTTCTGGTGTGTCACACAGAAATTTTCTGGGTGACACAGCATTTGTTATGGGCAGACGTTGCATTTAACATCAAGTGAACGTTTTGCTCGTTTAAAACTTTAAGAAAAAAAAACTAAAGTTACGGATTTATCGTGTTTAATTGTACTATTTATTCCCGACGCTTCGAGCACTTGTAACAGCCATGGTCATGGAAGGGCTGAGGGATTGGACGTCCTGATATCATAGTTAATCCGGGCTGTTAATTATTAGTATATTTCGCTAGTATTTTAGCAAGGATTTATGGTATATTACTGGCATTTCTATGGTACTAACACAGGCATGGGGTTCTATAAATAATAAAATTAAATCCAAAGCCAAGCATACCTCTGCAAGGCTTCAAAGCAAAATTAGTTCGTTTTACGTAGATCGGGCCAAAAATTAATAATAAAAAGCTGAAGGAGGCCCGGATTAACTAAACTTCAGAATATTTAATTACCCGCAAACTTAGTGCGGCAATACGTTCAAAACATTATATTCGCGTTAATAAAAGAAGCCGTGTGGCGGCGGCTCGTTAAAAGAATACTACCACTCCATCTCATCCAATGGATCTCGTAAAAGGCGAGTAAGGAATTAAACTGCACTGTGCACCCAACAGCGCACGGTGGCGATGGGCTCACCACCTATCACACCAAGTGCATTATATTGTTTAGGTGAAACGTGGATTGTGGCAGTCATCTGTTTTTGCAGTGAGTGCCCAGTCTCTGACTACTCCTTATGGGATACAGTTGTGATCTTATGTATGTATGTATGTAATAAAAGAAATAATTATCTGAAGTTATAATATATACTAAAATCATATCATATCTCTATAATCCTATTTGAAATCAATGCATAATATATGTAATACTAAGCTTTCGTAATAAATAATTTTAAAACAAAAATTGTGTACTCATAGTTTAGAGAAAATGTTTACGTATACCCAAAACCGGTGTTTGTTTACCAGTACCTAAACATTTAATTTAGAAACTTTTCAGTTATAATTATATAATTTGTTTGTTGTTTTATTAAAAGAGCGTTGAGTAGTCTATTCATATTTTGATAACGAATTTCAATGCCAGTTATTTTAATTACTGCTAAAGGTCAAACAAGTAACCTCTCTCTGTTTTCTGTTTTTTCGTGAAGCACTTATTTCGATACTTCATTAAAAAGGAATAATACTTTTAAATTTAACTTGACTTTCAATAATTTATCTAGCAAACTTAAATAACGTAGTTTAAAAAAATTCACAATTTCAATGAACGGGAAAATATTGTGAGAAAACTGCATATCTAGAAATATTTTTTTTTTCAAGGAAATTTCAAATCCGCCTAGCTTTAAGCAACGAGCCACAGTCTTCCCATCCTTCGCAACATATTAAGAGGCCAGTACGCAAAACTAATTATTATTATCTATATATTCTTCTTTTTCTATTTTATACTCTTCTTCTACCTTCTATATGAAAAAAATAAATTGTCGCACGTATAAAAGATTATCACTTGAGAATGGTTCGATTAATTTAGCTCATTTTTTTGATTTGTTCATAATTGTACAGGACAGGGTTTATATGAAAGATTTTTTTTTTGAAAATTCACCTGAAAAATCTGATATTTGGATTGTATATTTGTATTAAAATCTCACTACAAAAGTGACTTTCAGTTTGAGAGTTCTGCTGTCACATGTTTTCATAACTAAAACAAATTCCGCATCGAATGTTAATATATTGCGAAAAAGGATTGAATTGAAAGCGATATTTCAGTGTGTTATCGGTGATCATATCTTTGGTGCATTCAAAAGACTGAGTGACAGACAACGCGCAGCCTAAACAACTGGACATGTTATAAAATAAACATACTTTATATTTTTTGGTAAGCGCAAAAAATTGACAAACACTTCAAAAGCCTGCAAAAACCCTCTAAAACTGAGAGAGGCTTGAGCATGGACGGTTACTTTTTAATTTTTCATTGAGAAAGAGTATACATGTCTATAGGCCACAGTGAACATTTTCCAGTCAGTTAACTCGTAAGTGAATAAAGAGATATTATAAAATTTACGTTCTCTCATTACTGAGAGGGTTTTGGATCAGGGAAATATCCGCCACGCTGCTCCAACTAGTTGCAATTGGCGCACATGTTTATTCCACAAAAATGCAACTTCCCTCACGATTTTTTATTTAATAGCTTAGCACGTGATAAATTTAACTCGGGTCACTCGCATACTATGAAATTTAAGGCGAGCGCCTGACCTCTGACTTGACGGCTCAGAAACCCTATCAGAAATTGGAGAAGGTTTGGGCTTAGTAATGGGACATATTTAGGCTAAAACTTTACTTTTTTACCAACTTTCTTTGCGGCATTGAGATAAAAATATCAATGTTAACATGTCATCCGATCTTGATCTTCACGATTTAGGCCTTTTCTATTTACGCTTTCTATTTCGGTTGCGGAAATATGTATCGTTGAAACGACAAGATACATGAATATCTATAAATTTTGTGTTATAAAACTTGTTTAGATAATAAACTTTTCAAGCGTCAGTATAATCTTCCGTTATAACGTTCTTCGTTATGACACCATTTCTTAAGATATAAATACTAGTGGTCGCCCAATGTTCGTAATCCGACAGTAATTCATTATCTTTTTTTATTGAATTTAATGGATTTGTAACGCATAAAATATATAAATTTTGGCCTTCTACACTCCTTCTCCATATAAACTTTAATAATGCCAAATCTTACACTCCTCCGTGCGAATAATAGGTAAAAAAAGATATACAAAGATTTCACGTACACTTTCAAATCCGTATTTTTTAATTTTGTGGTGAGAGAAAGTAATGATTAACTAAATTACTAAAGAGCTGAGGTAGCTCTGGAGCTCTGAGGCTGGATTTACCGCTCGGCGGTAAAAGAAAACATTGTGAAGAAACCTCCATGTCTGAGATAAAGAGAATATTTCGACGACATGTGAACGAACATCGTGGCGAACTCTTCTCAGCACAAAAACTTTCAAAATGAAAGGCTCTTTCTCAGTCGAGGAACATTTACTTTTTTTGCATAAATTCCATTCTGTGGTATATGTCACTCCCCGTTTGTTAAGTTGACATCAAAGTAAACGTCGGTCGAAAGGGTCCGTTAACAAGATAATTTGGTGTTATTATAGCGCTGAGTACAAGATTAGTTATTTCCGCGCGACAGCTGATTCGAGACCATATAAAAATAAACAATTGAACATTTTACATTAGATAATTTTACAATAAAAGTAAAATTAACAATCAATGTATCTTCACGAACGCGTAGCCTAGTTGACCTGAACCTGAATACTATGCTGCGAGTCTTGGGTTCGAATCCCAACTGGACGAATGTATAAAATACATATAGTTGATTTTCGGGTTTGGTTGTGCTATATTGTCCCCGTGTCTCTGGCATTGCAACCTAACCTACCTCCGATCCATGTGACAATTACATCTGGTACAAGTGGGGACGAGTGAGTGCCTCTGTGGCTCTCTACGACGACTACGTAATTTCATCCCCACTGCTAGTACAATTGCGCTCGCTCATTCATTACTTCTGCCCATCCTTGACTATGCTGATATTTGCTATCTTAACATTACCGAAGTGCAGCTTAATAAACTTGAGCGAATTCAAAATTTGTGCCTACGACTCATATTTGGGCTCATATTTTCGTAAACATTTCAAGTGGCTTTCAATCCGTCTTCGCAGATATACCTATATTCGTTCTGCTTTGTAATGCGTGCTGTTTAATCTCTGCACTTCTAAATACTTGAAAGACCGCTTTCAGTATATTTCCCTCTCCCATTAATGGTTCCTTCGTTCTTCTGTCAATCTCTCCCTCAGAACTCCTATACATTCCTCCTCGTTCTTCAAGAAATCTTTTACGGGCATGGCTGTGCGATTGTGGAGTTCTTTACCTCTACACATTCGACAAGCTAAGTCCCTTTGTTCCTTTAAAAAACTTGTAAAAGCTCAATACTTGGAACTATGATTTATCGCTTCCCCTTTTTTCCTTAACTTTGGTCTATTGCTTTTATCTACGAATGTCTTCATCCTGCTCATCATGCAGCTTTACATTAATTTATGTACACCTCCTCTGCTCCCTGGTTGTCTGGAAAAAATCGTTTCAGAGCGATAAGATTTTTTGTTTATTTTGTGGTTGTTCCTGTATTTGGTGTATAATAAAGAATATATTGATTGATTGATTTCTGGTAGACTACTCAGTTGATAATAACGTCCCTCAGTATTGGTCGTTATTCAGAAGTAGTCGCCGTGGTCGAAAGGCTAGAAGGCAACCATCTAACAAGCCACTGCAGACACAGAACATTGTTTGGGGTCCGTCACTTTGCTCCAGTACGAATTGGATGACTACACACGTCTACGAAAAAGCTTTTTTTATTTCTGAGACGCGCAGATTTCCTGACGATGTTTTCCTTCATGGTCGAGTACTCGGTAAACGTCCGTGATAAATATTCCGGTATTATATATATGTTTTTATACCCGGTAATACTTGAAATTGTAATATCTTAATTAAAATTAAGTGAGATTATATTTCAAAATAATAAAAGAGATTCATAAAATTATGAAATAGCATTGAGGCTCATCTTGGATTCCTGTAAACTGGCGGATGTAGAGTTTCAACTTATAATGAAGTCCCGAGATAGTAATAAATGTCACCAACCTCGTCCGTTAAGGGTGTTTTTATTTCGGTAATATTTTTCATTTATACGAGTATATGTACCGTTCTTGATACATACATTAATACAAAGCTGTGTACCTACTAGGATCTTTATTTTGATTAAAATTACTGCTACATTTTTTACATATTTGCACCTGCCTTCATTTTTCTAGTCTCCCAGGGTTGACTGGCAGAGAATGCCTCTAGGCATTAAGTCCACCCATTGTATTCCTTAGATTAAGGTGTTACAGTAAAGATTAAATAAATAAATAAAATATTTCAAATAAAAGTAAAACATGTCTATGCATTTACCAGTAAAAAAGACACAACCCAATTATATTCACAAGTGTCGGCAATATGATACTACAGCATAATAAGGAAATACATACAGTCGAAACGTCAAAACTGAAGTTATTTTTCGTTGAATTAAATTGTCAAAATGTTTTATCTGCAAAGTTTTCCTACAGTGGCTTAATAAAATATGAATAAAAACAAGGAGATGGGCAGCAGCATTTTAGTGAAACATCTGAATAAACAAACTGCGGTTGCCTATCCGCCTGCCAAGCGTGGTAACTATGGCAAAATCCCCCCTGAATAAGAGCTACAAACTTTTGTGGCATTCTATGGAGGAGGCCTATGTTCAGCAGTGGCTTGAATGGACGAAATAGCCGATCCGATACCGGAAGTAATAGATCGTCTACCTATTCCGCTTCCTATTAATACAGTCTCTATCACCACAACCACCACCATAGCAGCCTATCACCTGTCCACTGCTGAACATAGGCCTCCCCCATAGATTGCTGTTTTGGGGGGATTTTGTCACAGTTGCTTCGCTTGGCAGGCGGGTTGGTGACCGCAGTTTCATTCAGATGGGTGATTCAGATGTGTTCCAGGAAGATGCGGCCGCCCACCTCCAGGTTTTCATTTTCCCTCTGTCGAATTTTACGACGCCCACGGGATGTGTGTCTATGTTTTTTTCGAATATCTCAAATAACGTCCTCGAACCATTAACTTGTGGACCTCAAAAATGCGTTAATGCTATTTAAAATAAACATTACGTTGAGAAACTTCTGATATTGGGAATAGATTTTATATAAAAAAACATGAATGAAATATTAAGGATTTTTGTATTGTGTATCAATAAGAAAAGTCACGGACAATTAGGGACTGATACTCCTATTATGGCCTTAAAGTTAAGTAGGTATAACAACTGAACATTTTTTTAAAAGTGTGAAGTGCACTGTTAGCCCGACGGCTTTTCCGTTGCGATGGAAGGTACTCGCGAGCATTAACGCGGCAAGTAAGGCCAACAAATTAACGTGAAAATAGAGCCAGCATACTGCGAGAAACTGTATGATAAGTTTTTATAAAATTCAATGACTATAACTTTTTGATGGTGCGTTTTTTTTTCACCCCGTTTCATCCTACGAGTGTCGTTAGTGTCAACTAAGAGACCACGAAACTTTAATGGATCCCGACCCACGCCGGAATAACCATCTCAAACATTACAGCTGTTCACTTGATGATAAGTGCAATGTCCATAACAAATACGATGTCATCCAGAACATTTCTGTGCTAACAGTGCACTTGAAACCGAAACACAGTAATGTTTGCACACTACTGCTTCATGGCAGAATAACTAGCCCTGGGGTTGTACCTACCTAGACGAATTCCTGCATAGGAATCCTACCACCAGTAACGGATACGGATGATAGGGTTATTCTGTAAGAAACCGTCTAGGTAGGTCAGGCGCAAGTTATTCTGCCGTCAAGCGATAGTGTACAAACATTATTCGGTTCAGAAGGGCACTTATATTTGTGCTACACGGAAATGTTCTGGGTGACACGGCATTTACTATGTCTTCCATTGATAAGACCACACGGTCTTAGGCGCCAAATGTGCCGTTCCTCGCCTCTCCAGAATCCTCAACCATTACAGTGATCTGATAGACGTTTTCCATGACTTAGTTGGTAAAATACGCAAGTTATTATCAATAATTGTTAACTCGTTTTATATATTTTTTGATTATATGTACATATTCAATATTGTAATGTAAGTAGAAATAAGTGGCAAAGATTTATTTTTTATTTGTAAAAGGATAGGGTGTCTACTTGTAAACAGCTTATGTACAATATTTAGCTATAAGTAATAAAAGGTGATTTAAGTAAGATATAACACACATATAGACATAAATAAATAAATGTAGATCGGTAACGAACAGCAGCGTCTATGGTTCAAATAACCTGGTACTGCGATCACCAATCCGCCTACCGAGCGTGGCAATTACGACAAATCCTAACAACTTGGTAGAGGCTTACACCCAGCAGTAAACTTTAAGAGGCTGACGATGTGTTCGGCAGAGTAGAATAACACCTATCTCTTCCCTACCGAGGTGTCGTAATAGGTGATTAAGGTATTGTACGGACAGACTTTATTCGTGCAGAATAATACCATAATATGCAATGTAGCCACTATGCTGCTCGTGGAAACGCAACGGGAAGTAAGAATTTATTGACTCGTACCAAAATGGCGGCGACTTGGTTCTCCACCCGTCACGTCTCATTTCCCGCGAGGGCGAAAAGTGGGCTGCGTGTGTGTTCTCTGCCTACCTCTTATATCGGAAAAAGGTGTCACTGAAGATGAAAATTGTAAAATATTTTACGGACAGAAAAAAAATTTAAAATTAACATTTCATAAAAAAAGATCATAGCTCTGTAGTAATTATCGCATCCGCAATTTAATTTAAATTTTATAGAATCGTTTACAAGTTCTATTAAGATTGCCAATCTTTTTCATTTACTTCAGGTTGATAAATTTTCGTTCAATTACCTTAGTGGCTTCTTGCCACGGCGACGCTAATTGCTAATTTAGTTTTAAGATTAAATTGATTAATAATGACATCTGAACCCGATTTTTAGATTATTATTTTGATTGTAATATTTGTTATAAAAATGTAGATGATTATAAATAATTAAAACGTAACGCTGGATGCTAAAGATCGGGAGTAATTTAACTTTTAAATTTATTGTAGTTCTTACTACACACTTTGTTCAGAAATCTTGTATAGCCTATAAAGTGTCATCAATTTTCGTAGTTGATTAAACTAAAGTGCATATTATTATATCACATTGTTTTATATTTTTTTTCATACCCTGTGGTCGAAATTCAACAGTAATTTATAAAATTCTCAAGTATGAACAATATTGAGATTTGAGTAATTGTTTGTTTTAAAATTCTACGGCAAACATCATCTCCACTCTGTGCGACTGTTTGACCACAAACGATCATGTTTCATATTGGCAGTATGAACGTAAACAAAGGTAATTGACAGTGTCAGTTTGAACATAAATATTGAATGTTTTCATCGTCGTCCTGGTCGTTTCAGCCTATCACAAGTCCACTGCTGAACATAGGCCTCCCCCTTAGACAGCTACAATTGTATGTAGCTCTCATTTTGGAGGGATTTTGCCATAGTAGGCAGGCGGGTTCGCAACTGCAGTTTATTTATTCAGGTGTTCCAGAAAGATGCTGCTGCCTCCTGGTTTTCATTTTCCCTCTGTCGACTTTTACGACACCCGCGAGATGTGATGGGGTGGTATGGGATGGTAGCCACCACACGGCCAAAAATTTATGTTTTATTTTATTAAATTTAATGTTTTTGTAACACATATTCATCTTCTCCATACAAACTTTAACTATGCCAAATATCACAAGTCTTCCTGGGCGCAATATGCTTAAAAATGGTGCAAAGTTTTCTCTTCACGTATTTATTATAGATGTGTAATTATAGTGTGTTAACAAACTAGCATAGACTTCACCTGAGTGTGATCTTTTGGCCTTTATATTAGGCCTGCCGTACGTCCCGGTACACCGGAACATGTCCCGCTTTCAAACGTTGTATCCTGGTCAGCAAGACATTTGTCGCGACATACACAGAACTCGTAAGCTACCGCTGCATAAGTGGAGTGGAGGCGTGTTACCCGAGTTATTGAAAATTCCATGGCTTACCCTATATGTGTACAATGAATGTGTTCACTAATCACTCACTTCAGCCTGTGACAAGTACACTGCTAAACATAGGCCTTCTCCAAAGATTTGAGGGGATTTCGCCATAGTTGCCACGCTTGGCAGTCGGGTTGGCAACCGCAGTTTATTTATTTAGCTGTTCCAGGAGATTCTGCTGCCTATTTTCCTTCTGTCGACTTTTACGACACTCACGGGATGAGATGGGGTAATAGATTCTGTGAAGCCGCCACCACACGGGGAATGAATGTGCGTCCGTCGTTGTCTTTGTCGGCGGAGTTATGCATTAACGTATAAATGTTATGTACAACAATTTTAATAATTTAAAGAAAACTATAAATACATTATGTGGTACAAAAGTTTACTTCATTACTAATTTACTTAGAATAACTTACGAACTTTTCTACATACGAGTAAATACAGTCTACCCATTGCGTTCCTACGAGCAGTATAATGACAGAATTGCATATTATGGTGTTATTCTGCACGACCAAAGGCTGTCCGTACAATACGTTAGTCGCCGAAATTTAAAATTACTATCTCGTTTTTAATAGTTTTTTTTTGTTTAAGGGCATTTAAGTCTATATAAAGTTCATTATCGATTTTTGATTCTTTTAACGTGTAAGGACGAAAACCATAACATCAAGCGTGTTGACGACTGTGAAAATAATGCCGATTATAATATTATTTCAGCATCAATCCGGTTGGTCTTTAATCCCTGTGTACGCATTATGTCACGTACGGATCAATAATAATATTGGCGTGATCGCCTACACCGACACAGTAAGTATATTTATTTCATTTTACGGAAAATGCTACCCACTAAACAATGCCACAATAGAATTTTTCAGACACCCAGACTGAGAACAAATGTCTGTAAACCGTACAATTAATTGTCCCGTGCGGAAATCAAACCAGCAACCCGACTACGCCAACCTAATCTGGGATCTGGAAAACTTCAAAACTGTTCTGTTCATTATTTTCGTCGTCATCGTCGTTTCAGCCTATCACTAGTCCACTGCTGAACATAGGCCTCCCCCATAAGTTGAATAGTAATTTTAGTTATACTTTTCGCGAAGTGAAAGTCTTAGTACAGGCCTCCTCTCATTTCGGAGTGGGGTTTGAAGCCTGGAGGAGTCTGCTACTCTATTAGGGGCTAGTAGGGAGTTAGCGGACTTAACTTTATAACCGTTGGGGAAGAAAGGTTCTCGAGTGGCAACCTCGTATCGGCAAACGCAGTGAAGGGCGCCCCCACTATTTGGAGCGACGACCTGCATGGTTTTGCGGGCAGTCGATGGTTGCAGGTGGCTCAGGACCGTGTTTTGTGGCAATCTATGGCGGAGGCCTATGTTCAACAGTGGACTAAAATAGGCTGAAATTATGATTGTCCTTACCATTAGGTGAACGATTTGCTTGCCTTGTCACGTTCTTGCATAAAAAAGTGTAGCTATAAAAATTACAATGTACTTTTATAGTTAACAAACTAAGTAAATTTAATGTGTAAATGCAAAAGTATGTTGTATATTATGTTTATGTCACTGTTCTAAGCACATATACGTGACACCTTGTTACATGAACGCAATTTTACGCAATTATGATAGAAGATTCTCGAGAAAAGAAAAGGCCTGTCGTAACCCTTTTAAAGTTACCACTTTTACTTTTTTGTACAGTATGTCGCAACTTCTAATTATTTTTATGCTTTTACTACAATAACTATTTATCATAATATGTCAACGATATCTGTATTTGCGTTTTTATAAAGAATGGAATACTTATTAAGATCATTAAACAAATAATGCTTTACTTATAAACCGTGCGAAACCCATCATATGCCGTTTTCGTTGTTCTGCGTTGATTACTATAGCCAATAAATGAAAGTCAGGAGACTGTTACTCACTTCATAATATAGGGCTAGTTCGTAATAGTACAACAAGGCACAGTTTCTAAGTAAAACATCTAAATCGCTATAAATTAATACATCTTATGAAACCAAGAGCAGAATCGATTCTATTGATTAATTTGAACGGTAAGAACACAGTACAATTTCATAAAACAAAACAAAAAGATATACAAAATTACAAAAGAGCGAAAATGTCAGTAACAAATGTGCCTAGTGGCCGATCCGCCACATCGATATTGTAAAAATATAAATGAGTTCATAAGGCGTGCTACTCAAGTTTATTTTATTTATATACACCGCGTGAATTTTTAAAATGTTATCATCTGCAGATATTATAAAAATAAACACTAAACATTAATTCACAATAATATCAGTTCTCTTTAATCGTAATAAGTTTTCAGTTGCATATTGAGTAGTGCCGTGCGGTGTAGCGTAAGTAAACCCCACCCGCACCTCGCAATGTGACTAGAGTAACAAAGTACCTGACAGTTACGGCCCGGGCCCAGGATTCGATTCCCAGTCACACCCAAAACATACATTTTTGGTGTTCGGGTCTGAGTGTGTAGTGCAAGTGAAAAAATATCCAGACCGGAGAGCAGTATCTAAGGCGCGAGACGTCTGGTGCTACGATAGCCCAGTTTGTCTAGAGATTAGCCAGAAGACGATGATATGGTAAAACAAATCAAGAGCACCCTGGTTTATATATCAGGGAAGGCCATCGGCACTGAGCTACCATGGCACTAGGCTGCTAACACATTATTTGTTTAAGTTATTAAGAAATAATTTATATAATCATATTTACTTATCAGAACTCTTAGATTAGATTAGATATTTCCGCCCATCACAAGTCCCCTGTCGAACATAAGCCATCTATCGACTTTCTGCAAAACCGTGCAGATCGTCGCTCGAAGTAGGGGTTGCATTACACCGCGTTTCCCGATACGAGGTTGCCACTCGAGACCTTTCTCCTCCAACGGTTATCGACTATGAGTTATATGGCCAGCCCATTGCCACTTCAGCTTCGTGAACCTTAGGACTATATCGGTTACTCTAGTTCTGCTACGTATTAAGTTCATAACTTAGGAGTTTTTGAAAGCAAAATGTAATACAAGATAATAATAATAGTCTGCATCATCATCAGTCATTCTGCCGTGAAGCAGTAGTCTGTAAACATTACTGTGTTTCGGTTTATTAGAACAGATGTCTCAGGATGACGAGCGCAGTGTGTCACCACACGGAGATGTTCTGGATGACACAGCATTTGTTATGGGCAGACGTTGCACTTACTATCAGGTAAATGTTTTGCCTCATCGTTTGTTTCGTCTGGTCACATTCTGCTATAAAAAAGACGCTTCGCGTCTTAGACGTTGCTTCCTGTCTCTGGTCTGTCAATTTTTAGACTGAATAATTTTATGATGGTTCTATGTCTTCGAAGGTCTTGTCAGTTTCCAAGGATTTTCCAGGGACCTTCCACCATACACCCCATGTATTAGCAGGAAATGGGGTGGAATTGCAAACTTCTTCAAACTATAGGTATAGACTCTAATTTTTAAGTTATTTTGTAACATAATATATTAATTGTAGTGATGTATATGCTTAACACGAAAAACATTGAAAAGATATTTATTTTATCGATGTCAATGGTTGCGACTCCAACCACTGAATAAAAGATAATCAGTCGCCTAATAGCCTGTTGAAGCCTGCAATATTACTGCGATGACGTAAAAATGTTTGGGAGTCATATTAATCAGTTTTAGTGTCCGCCGTTTTGGAATGCTATAAGCGTAGGTAAGAGAGATAATATTCGAATATATTACGTTATTTTGTTATTCTGGCAAATTCTACTTATAAAATGCAACTCAAGGCGAGAAACCGAGGCCTTGCTTTAAATTTCATTGTATGCGAGTGACCTGGGTCGTTCCTCGCTGCATACGCCGCTAGAAATTTAATTACAATTTTAAAAGCTGATTCCTGCTTGAATTAAAAAATACATGCATATCTAAAATACTTCCATAATATGTTAGTCCGTCAACCCGCACCTGGAGGCCCACTACGAAAATTGAAATGCGAAGTTTCGGATCGATTCGTGGTAACGACGGATGTCAAACATAAACCCTACTATGAAATTACATCAGATCAGGATTAGGAATTATTCGTGCAGAATAATACCATTATATGCCTGTCACTATACTGCTCGTAGGAAACCGAATGGGGAGTATGAATATTTTGACTCGTACTGATTTTTTGATTTTTTGACGGCGAAGTGGTTCGCCACCCGTCACGTCCCGTATCCCGCGGAAGCCAAAAGTGGATTACAGGTATAGTCTCTGCCTACCCCTTATATGAGGATAAAGCGTGATTGTATGTATGTATGATTGTATTAACTACACTACGAATCAAATTCAAAATATTATATCTTATCGTACTATACATGGTTCCATACGTTCAATACAGTGTAGAAAAGCTTATAGGGATTCAACTATCTTATATCACTCTGCAATTAACTACTTTACGGTCAACTTGCTTACGGATTTAGGTGCGAGTGGTCATTTGTTTTACAACATGAAGTTTGTTGCTATAGAGATTTCAAATCGAAGTAATCCAATCTCTCAAAATCAATACAAAATGTCATTGTTTTAAAGGGAAGGTATTACATTTTCCTTAGAAGAAATTTAATAATTCATACTCGAATTTACAACTTCCGTTCTTTTTCGTATCTGTTGTATTTAAGATTTTTATTATAAACAGAACGTTAAAGGTTGCAGTCGGGTAAATATTATTTTTGTCACTGTACAACTTAGTGTTGTTGTGTTGTGTACTGACAAAGAAATAGAACAACAAAGAATGAATCAACTAAAAATACCGCTGATATTATACGAGATAGTTACACAAAATGTGTACTTTTTTGTAATATATGTAGCGACATCTGTGTCGGCACATGAGAAGCTCAAGAATTATCTCATACGTCCAACATCGCTATTGTGGTTTCTGATATGTAAAGTATATATTCAACATCTAAAGATTACTGATTGGAGAAGACGCCCTCCCCTGATCACATCATCCGATATGGCTTCCATTTTTTAAGATAATAACACCATCTTAATTTGTGTGTTAAATGGTATTAAAATTTCCTGATGTGTGGCGACGAGGTGAGAATATCTGCCACCACATCCCGGGGCTGCCGTAAGAGTCGACTCAGGAAAATGCTTGGAAAATCTCATGGCTTCCGACAGATGGCAAAATAACCATCTAGAAATATGATCTAAAAACATACATAGATCAGTGATAGTCAACAGCGTCTGAGCTGCGAGGAATCTGGGACTGCGGTCACCAATATGACTGCTAAACGTGGAGACATCAGCCTGAAATCCAAAATTGATTCTTGCACAATACCACCGGAGCCGGATGGTATCAGCGTAATGTAGACCTTCACAGCGACTGTGAAATGCTTTTAATCTCTGAACACTTCAGAGAATTATCACGGCGATTTTTCGAAAAAGCCGCTGTTCATTCAAACCCGCTGGTGGTTAAAGCAGTAAACTACTAAGCCATCAGTCGGAGGACATATATTTTCCTAATATTTCTCTTAGTCGGCGTTAACGACTTCAAAGGAGTAAAATGGGCTACTGGTGGTAAAATTGCCACCACCATAGTGCCACTTATTCAGCTGTCAAGCAGTAGTTTGCAAACATTACTGTTTTTCGGTTTGAAGGGCAGAGAGCTAGTAAAATTACTGGCCATACGAGACTTCAGATAAATGATCTCTGAATTACACCATGTATTGTGGGCAGACGTTGCATCTACCATCAAGTGAAATATTTTCTCGTCATGTATTTTCTTCCAACATGGGGAATAAGATTATCTAACAATGCTACCACTCGGAACGGCTCTAAATACCTAAGACCGAGATATAAGAATAAGAAATTTACCTTAATTCGTATTTTTCTAGCATAATATTTATATTTTTTGAAAACAACAACCTATTTACCATTAATATGGTACTTCGGCTTTCTTTATGAAACTGAATTACAATTATTGAATTTCCTATACAAAGCTACATTTTCACTTAAGCACGGTTAATTTTGCGGAAACTGTCTAAAACAGTTATTTAGTTCTTCAATGAAATTTGTGGTAATAGGGCAACAAGATTCAACTTGACCTTCATTTGAGTCGATTGATACATTTGATATAATTAACATTTGAAGGGGTTCTGATTGATATTTGCACGAAATTTAAAATTCACAGGCTAGACTATGCCAGCGATGAACTGCTTACACCAAACATGCTAGACGACACGGACGTCTCGGCACTCCCTGACCACGATACCGTCAGTCACGATCCAGGCTACACTGTACACACAGTCAATAGCTTTAATATAACACGCACCACGACGCGCGACCGCCGTAGAGAGCGGCGCGCAATAGTCAATAATCACCGCGTACACACGATTCACCCGTGTTCCAGGGCGGTTCTCACCGCCCAGAGTTACCGACACACAAGTCGACAGTTCGAATAGACGCCCGCAGCCTCCCTCGGACGGTCATTAGATGATTTAAAATATTTAAGATTTTCGAAATCGCGAAAGCACGCAGCGAACGCGACACAGTCCGAATTTCGAGGTTTTTGTAAGGAGTTTTTATTTATTTATTTATGTTTGGGTCAAACCAAACCTAGCACGCGGGCCCCTGGTCCGCGAGCACAGTATCCGATGAAGCTGTAAAAGCCGAGAAGGCTAACAGCAATTACATCACCGAAAATATATAACTGCTTACAGGCTGATCGTGATGAAGAATTTTATATCAAAATCAAAAATCAAAAAAAATGTTGTTTACGCATCCCGGATAGCCTAAACTGGGTTGAACTTTCAAGCTTAGTTAAATATAAAAAACCAAATAAAAATAACTCATGTCTGTCTTCAAGGGGCAAGCTATGTTTTTGCCAAATTTCGTCGGTTGAGCCGTGAAAAGCGGAAAAACAGACAGTGGGACATAGAGAGATACTTTCGCTTTTATAGTATTCTTTAAAATAAAAGCTGCGTAAATAAAACTTAGCTTGTTCTGAATCAATAACTATTCACATAGTTACTATTTATTTAAATACATAAACAACGGCACGTTAGACCTGTGACATTTTACCACCTAACAATGCCATCTCACCTTGTTATACGAAGCCACTACGTAGAGGAGTTATGATAATTAGAACGATATCGTTAAGTAAAGCATGGGATAAACAAGTTTTAATTGCTAAAGGAGGTCACCTTGCCATTTTTTGCTCATTTACATCGTCACTTGACTATTCGTGAGGCACTTCGCAGAAAGTTTAGTAAACCTTCCTTATGTATAAGATATTATTTTACAGCGTTTTTCTACTAATCTGTTCCTAGTAACCTGATCCTTACTAATCTATACTATAATAATATTATAAATGCGAAAATAAGAGAGAGATCTTACATCCTGGAGATGAACATAGGATACTTTTAATCCCGGAAGGTCAAATCGTTCCTACGGGATGTTTTATATATATAAATACACGCAGACGAAATCGCAGGCATCAGCTAGTAAGTATTATAAATGCGACAGTAACTGTCTCTGTCCCTCTGTCTGTTTGTTAACTTTTACGGCTTAACTCTTGAACCGGTCTTTACGAAAATCGGCACAAAGATGGCTTGCATCCTGAAGACGGATATGGGATACTTTTTATTCCAGAAAATCAAAGAGTTCCTATGTTATTTTTTAAAACCTAAATCCACGAGGACGTAGTTGTCAATTATTATTTTTGTTGTTAATTATTAATGCCAAAACAAAAAAGGTGATCAACAAAAGAGATACACAATAAAAACAATATAGGTCTTATAACTAGCTACCGAGCTGTCGCTGTATGTTGTGACGTCACTATCTGAAAGCCATATTAATGATACATATCATATCATTATCGTTCATTATCAACCCTTCATTGCACGTGAGCAAATATTTTACACAGAGAAAGGAATGTTATTATATGACTGAGCAATTGCTTTTGAAAATTACGTTTTTCCCATTCCGAATATCAAACTATTATCCAAATGAAACCAAGTTTACGGATTTTATCGCGTTTATTTTTTTTATTATTTATAACCCGACGTTTCGAGTGCTTTACAGCACCCATGGTCACGAGAGGACTCAACCATCTTCTCTATTGAAATTAGGATTACCACCAGCTTGGGATCCAATAATAAATAAAATTAAAATTAAATCAAAAACCAAGCATACCACTGACAAGACTTCAAGACACAGTTAGCTCTTTCTGCGTAGATCGGACCAAAAATAATAATTAAAAGCTGAAAGTACCCCAGGTTAACTATGACATCAGGATATCTGTCACCTCAGTCCTCCCGTGACCATGGGTGCTGTAAAGCACTCGAAACGTCGGGTTATAAATAATAAAAAAATTAAACGCGATAAAATCCGTAAACTTGGTTTCATTTGGATGTGTAGTGTTCGCGTAAATATAAGAAATCATTATCAAACTATTATTTAACCTAAATTGATATTAATTTGATTTGGGGACATGTATACCAGAGCGACGTCTGCTGATTATTGTAAGAAACTGTCATTGCGGTCTAAAACACACATACGATAGCATCGACAATTAGCACAATATTTGGCGTTGTTCTTTATCCGAATTCGAGGCAAAATTGTAGTTAATTCGAATACGAGCCAACATTTGTTCTAAAATACAAATTCTTGGTTTTCGGGTCCGATTGCTTTAATGTCTCTGATATTGCATCCTTGCCTACCACCGATCTCTTCGCATGAATGTTAAATGTGGCGCGAGTAGTTTAGGACGAGTGAGTGAGCTCTGTTTGTGGGTACACTCATGGCACTGCAATATCTTCTGCGCAGCTAATAATTTGTTTATGGAAGAAAGTGACGAGACAGGTAAATCTAATTGTGCCCAAACACAAATGCTGTGTCATCTAGAAAATATCTGTTTAGCACTACACTGCACTCGTCACTCTGAAAGCTCTTATTCTTGTATGCCCAGTAATTACACCATTCATTATTAGTGGCCTTCAAATTAAATTAAATTAAAATTATTTATGTTTAAACATACTCAGTAAGAAATATAAACTTTCGTTTGTTAAACGACATTTTTTACCATCCATAACTCAGTAATCTATTAGAAAATAATTATTTTCTGCATTTTTTTTTAAAGTTCAAACTATTTATTTACAAATTTTAAATTATTTTCAAATTCACTCCCCAAAAGTGATGCCCATATAAACAAAACACGGTCCTAAGCCACCTGAGTTGTGGCCGTCCTCGGTCGAGTATATTCAGAGCAAATTGACTGTGACAGACGGCTGTCAGATACACGAGTGATCCTATAAGGGTTCCATTTTTACATTCGAAGGTACGAAATCAAAAAACCAACAATAATCATATTACTTAATCGTGTCATATGTACTATACTAGTATGTTAAGGTTTATGTGTGTTGTATGTAGTTTTTATATTGAAGTTAAATATGAATGTCTATATGTATCTAGATACATGTGCAGTGTGGCAGCGGCTTAATCTACCATCCCATCTCATCCCAAGGGTGTCGTAAATGCTGACAGAGAGAAAATAAAAACCAGAACATCTGAATAAATAAACTGCGGTTACCAATCCGCTTGTCAAGCTGCTAACTATGGCAAATTCCCTCAAAATTAGAGCTACTAACTTTTGTGGCAATCTATAGGGGAGGCTTCTGTTCAGCAGTGGACTAGTGATATGCTGAAACAACGACGAAGATGAATATCTATTAATTCCACTAATAAACGACGCGCCTAAACTACTCACTAATAAAATACTAAAACAAAAATATATCATAGACAAAGTATAGAAGTGACGACAAGATTTTGGTCTAATGTCCACATAAATTACATGAAAATCTCGCATTTATATTTTATGACCTACGCTAATGCTTCGAACACGACAGCTGGCACATTACATTTATGTATCATTTGAAACAATATATTATTACTACGGAAAAAAATGTTTTATATATAGAGTTGTGGTAGCTGAGAGGCCGAGTACTCGCTCAAAGATAATACGAGAGCAACGCAAAATTCGATTCCTGGTGTCAGCATTCATGCAAGGAAATCGGCAGGTTTGTGAAAGGAAAATTGTTTCCAGGACATTTGAATTCCACTAGCCTAGTAGTGATCATGTCCTTCCGTCCGATTTTCGACCACGGCGACAACTTTCAAATACTGTGGGAAGCTATCAACTGTGCAGGAGATGTTATAGTGCCACTCTTCGATCTTCGAATCTATATAATATCTTCGAATAGTAGTACACAAATTAATTTTATAAATTGACAGATCCCAAGACGGTGGAGTAACCAGTCGTCTTCTTTATTCAAATTATATATTTTTAAACGAATCATCCTCGGTAAGAATCGGTGTATTTTTTATTTATTCCGTTTAATACTTTTATTTCTAATCCTAATACTTCTTTTCTTATCATATTATTCAGGATTTATGGTCTAGCAACGTCTGCTGTGACACCCAGAACATTTCTGTGTGACACAGCAGACGTTGCTCTTACCATCAGGTGAACGTTTTTCTCGTTTCATCGCTTGTTCCAATAAAAAAAAGTTTTAACTTTTTTTAACTGTTTTAATCATCAGTAAAATTGTGTTTCAATAAATAACTCTACATACAGCTTATCGTTAAAGCTGTGCTTAATGGTTATCGTTAGACCATCGTTAGATTCGGTGTAGAAATCTTGGTCATCAATTTAATTGATGTAATTACAGGTAGACGTGTTTCGACACAGCTTAAAAACATTCTCGACCTTTGTATCAATAGAGTGGTAACAACTGTGCTACGACTGTAGCCGTTAGCTACGTGTTTCCATAGTAACGAATGCGTGCGAATTTTCTAGGTGACAAATATTGTATTCTCGCCCAGTACCACTATATGCTAACTATTTTTATAGATAAGATTTCATTCTACTTTACGATAAAGAAAAACATAACAGTCCCTGATAAATATCACAAAATTAAATCGTTTCGTTGAAATTATACAATGTACACTGTATCCGTGACCACTATTGGTCATTGTCAATTACGTATATTTGCCGTAACCACCACAGCTTGGCAGGCGGATTGGCGGTCAGCGCTACCAGACGCTTCATATTTTACGAGTGCTACCCGTCACCAGTCTTAATATTTTTGGCTGTTATGATTTGAAATGTTCATTCCTGTCAATTGTTTGCCTAATTTCCTTCATTTCCCCTTGTCGACTTTTACGATTTTTGTCTCATTTATTGAGACGATATTACGCGCTAGTTCAGATTTGTATGAATGAAACGACACTCCGAAGAGAGATGTGTATTCCACTCAGATAAACGAAGATCTGATCCATAAGCTTGTCACTATTTGTTATTTTGCAATATAGCTCGTATCAACGTATAACTCAGTCTTTACTCGCCCTCCGGTTGCTCTTATATAGGCCATCGAATATTCTAGAACGCCGAGAAAATTCTAAAAATTATTATTATTATTACATGTCTTATGATCATCATCATCGTCATCATTCTCACACAAAGTTCGTCTTCAATCTAGGAACTTCGCTATTCGTCAAGGCGAAAGTAAGATTTAAGAGGAAGATGCAATGTTCAACTATGTTCATGACAATATCATAAAAATCATGTCAGTTTAATTTGACTAACAAGATGCTTTTGTATTGAGCGCACTACGCTCATCTTCCCTTGGCATCGGTTCTTCAGTCACATATGCCCAGTAATTACACTAGTTATCACTGCCCTTAGACCGAAACACAGTAATGTCTGCACACTACTGCTTGACGGCAGAATAACATGTCAATGCGATGGCATCTACCTAGACGGATTTCTTGCATTGGAATCCATCCACCAGGTAAAACACGTTCTCTCTAATGTAAAGCTTCGATAGGTTTAAAATATAACTTGTGGTAAAATATTGCTGGTAGTAGGATTCCTATCCAGGAATCCGTCTTAGTAAGTACTGACGCAAAGCCAGTTATTCTGCCGTCAAGCAGTAGTGTGCATTAATATTATAATGCATAGTATAGTAAATAATTCTATTCCACTTACCCGCAATGCGGACCTCGCGTCGTGCAACATGCCAGAATGAGGTAAAAGAATAATGGGGCTGGCCCCCATTAATTTTTTTTTTATTCTGCACGTCGTCTTTATGCAGTATACTATTTTTATTTATTTTTTTAAGAAATTTTTCTTTCTTTTTCATATTACTGGTGACTGCAAGCCGCTAGCTGACTGGAACCCTCTGCCCGCAAAGTAGAGAATAATCTGTATTTATAATCGTATCAGTATATGTATATAGATGTGAGTGTATGTATAACTGGTGGCGAGGTTGTGTTATGTTAACACATCCCAGCATATTCTGAGTGGCATTCCTTTTTGAAGCATTTCACCATATACAGCTAAAGATAGATTCGTATTTTTTTTGAATTTTTCAAATTGTTGTTATGGTGTCATAGTTTCGTATACTTTTTTTATTTATGTGGTTTTATATATTTATTAATTAGCGAACTGTGGCATTGAGTCCATATTATTATCAATATTTTGTTATAAATTAATACTAAAACATATAAATACATATATGCTGTTTTCAAATCTACCTTTATTATGTGATTGTTTCAAATAAATATATCTTTATTTTGTTCAAACATTACTGTGTTCCGGTCGAATGGACACTATATATAATTTCGGTGATGTAATTGCTGTTAGCCTTTTTGGCTTTTACAGCTTCATCGGATACTGTGCTCACGGGCCAGGGGCCCGCGTGCCAGGTTTGGTTTGACCCAAACATAAATAAATAAATAAACTCCTACAAAAACCTCGAAATTCGGACTGTATCGCGTTCGCTGCGTGCTTGCGCGATTTAGAATATCTCAATACGATTTTAAGATCGTCTAATGACCGTCCGAGGGAGGCTGCGGGCCTCCATTCGGACTGTCGACTTGTGTGTCGGTAACTCTGGGCGGTGAGAACCGCCCTCGAACACGGGTGTATCGTGTGTACGCGGTGTGATTGTCGACTGCTGCGCGCCGCTCTCTACGGCGGTCGCGCGTCGTGGTGCGTGTTATATTAAAGCTATTAACTGTGTGTACAGTGTAGCCTGGATCGTGACTGACCGTATCGTGGTCAGGGAGTGCTGAGACCTCCGTGTCGTCTAGCACGAATGGACACTGTAAGCATGTAGTAGACACTGTAATTTTATACAATCAAGTAGTTATTTATAAACAGTTTCGATAAAACTTTTATCATTACAGTACATGCAGTCGCAACTAAGCTTTTTTTAACAAAAAGAAAATATGAGCTACCGGACTTCTCCGCCGCAGGTACTGGTTACGAATCTCAACCAGAGACAACATTTGTGCATAAACACACATTGTCAGTATACGGATCTGATTGTGTTGTGCATGAGAAATGCATATCTGTAAAACGCGTCCACAGAACAGTAAAAAAAATTGCACACAAAAAGCTGCTAGTCTCCTTAGTCCCAGCCGAAATGCGGAAGTCAAATTCATCATAACAATATACTTATTACTGCTGTAAATTGTGACGTCAGTCTGTCTGAAAGCCATATTAAACACTGATATGACGCACACCGCGCTTTATCAACCTTATCATTTGATGTGTACGCACTATGATGTACAAATATATCTATACCGAGAGAGGAATTTCATCACGTGACGAGATAATTGCAATCGGAAATAGTTTTTTTTACATTCAGAACCATCGACTACTGTATCCATTTACATTTGTACTTGTATTATTTGTGTAATTATGACATTAGTCCGTTTATATTTGTTTGTTCAGAAATGTAGTTCATTGCTGTCCTGTACATTGCTCGTTGAAGGCAATAACAATAGTTACCATGCATGGCAGGTTAGTTCCTAGTTTTGTATCTTTTGATAAATTTTAATAAATAAGTATCTTAACATTGGCCTCTCAATAAATACGTAAAAAACTTTAATAAATAAATATTGAAAAATACTGCGGAGTTTCGTTCACCTGTTTCTTTTCGTTCTCCGGAAAGTAGGACCTCATTAAGAAAGTAAGATTGGATAAAAATAATGACATTTGAAAAACGGAATTTTGATTTCTGATGTCAATTAATTAATATATTGCATTTAATTTGTGCCGAAGTATATCAGTACGCACAAAACTATTCTGCTTCCCATTCCCTGATTTCAGAATTCCCTTAAAGCACCAATCTACGGTACTCTGCGACCAAGCTCACCTAAAGAGAACGAACCACATTATCGCTTCAATATATATTTTTAATAATATATGTATAATACTATCATATGATCATATCCATACTATACGGATGGTTTCGAATTTGTTTGCATTTTCCTATGGATTCCTATGGAGTATATGGTGTTCATACCTATATGTAGTAACCAGAAGGCTTATTTTATTGGATAAAGTAACGAAACGAGCATAAAATTCGCCTGATGGTAAGCGCGGCATCTGTCCGTAAGAAACACTGAATCACCCAGACCATTTCGGTGTGACACCAGACTGCGCCCTTCACCCTGAGTTCTAAAGTCTCATATGCCCAGTGATTACACTAGCTTTCAGTGCCCTTCAACTCGAAACAGTAATGCTTGCACACTACTGCTTCACGGCAGAATAATTGGCCCTGAGGCAGTCCTACCTAAACGGATTCCTGCATAGGAATCCCACCACCAGTAAATGGTCACTGTTAGCCTGAGACCTTCTGCAGCTTCGCCGAATTGAAGGAAAGCTTACAAAGCAATGATTGTAACGACAAATTAAATCGTTTTAATGCAAGTAAGGACGAGACGTGCACATCTTTTGCTTGACGTCTGCAACATCTGCCTATAGATGTTGGAGTCTCACCCAAAACCTTAAATTGTACTCCACGGGTCCTGGTTCGAATCCCAGTCGGAGCCATTATTTGTATAAAACATACTACGGTATTCCATTCGAAAAAAAAATTACATATAACTCAATTATTATCATTCTTTATTGAACTATTTTAAATTACTAAAATAATATATAAGATATAAAATTGAAAAACTGAGATTATTATAATAAAACAAGCTAAAATTTTTGATAAATCGTCACTTGCTGGACAAATCATCGGTAGGTATATTGATACAAACCACGTAAGCACTTACATTTAATTCTAAAAAGTATTTGAAAATTGTCCTTTCTAACATTTATCAACAAAATAAAATAAACGTTAAAGATTATTATTATTATTTATTTATTATGACACACCAACAGCATTACATACAAAACATTGCCTTAAAGCAACAAACATAATCCAGGTATATTCTTATATGAATGCCAATAATAGGCGTGTACAACATTCGTTTTATAATGAAGACATGTTATTAATTGTTATTTACGATTTCATTAAGATAGCGCTATACTTCCACTACACTACTACTATATTAACTAAGACCTATGATGATTTTATTTTTTAAACTAAGACAATCATCGTGAAAAATGTCAAAGTTTTTGATTTTCGCACATAATTTATTGTATTCAGCGCACATTCTAGCTAACGGGGAGCATTTAAGAAGCATTGTTCTACTTGCAGGAATGTGGAAAGTGTTGATTATAGGATTTCTTGGATACTGATACGGGATATTGAGGTTTACGTCACCTAGTAGATCACTACACGCTATATTTCCGGATAAGAGCTTTTTAAGAAATACTACATCCAGTAAGAGACGACGATCACGAAGTGACATAATTTTAAAATATTTTAGACGGAGGTCATAAGTCGTACGGTGGGAAATACACGAATAAAATGAAAGGTGCCTAGTGAATGAACGTTGTATATTTTCAATGTTTGTAATAGGTAATACAATAGGGACTCCATACTACAGATGCGAACTCAAGTTGGCTTCGAACTAGTGTATTATATAAGAGAATTTTAATTCTAGAGGACATAAATCCTTTGGTATTTCTTTTTATGAATCCAAGCATTTTCGCAGCCTTCTTCACAGTTGCATCAATGTGTGCTTTGAATTTTAGTTGAGTGTCCATTATCACGCCCAAGTCTCGAATTTCATTTACTTGCTGAAGTGTTTCTTCGCTAAGTCTATAAGCGGATGGTACTTTGTTTAATTTTCTGGTGAATTTGATGTGATAGGATTTTCTTGTGTTAATTAGCATACCGTTCACATCACACCATGCACTAATTCTGTTCAGATCACTTTGAATAAGATGAATGTCAAGAGTAGATTTAACAGTTTTGTATATTTTTAAGTCGTCTGCAAATAGTGAATATTGACAGTTTTGTATCACTGATGTAATGTCATTTATATATGCAGAAAAGAGAACTGGGCCTAAGTGAGACCCTTGTGGTACACCTGATTCTGCAAAATACTCATTTGATTTGTGGCCATTAGCTAAGCTCTGAGCTAAGATAATGAGTATATATGTAGTTTACGTGTAACCACCATTTCAGCCTACCATTAGTCCAATGCTGAACATAGGCCCATAGAGTGCAACAAAAGTTTGTAGCTCTCATTTTGGGGGGATTTTGCCATAGTTGCCACGCTTGGCAGGCGGGTTGGCAACCGCAATTTATTTATTATGATGTTCCAGGAAGATGCTGCTGCCCATCTTCTGCTTTTAATTTTCCCTCTATCGACTTTTACGACACCCACGGGACGAGATGGGGTGGTAGATTCTCTTAAGCCGCTACCACACGGCCTTACGTGTAAGTTAATCTTAATTTTAAAGCTATTAGAAAACACACCTTAAATGTAACAATTTTGATTTGATTATATAGATGAAACAGATTTTGATTATGACGTAATAATCATTTGTCTAATCGTCTTTCATAGAAATTTTAAATTATAACAATTTATTTAAAAAAGGTACAATAATAAATAACAATAAAGTAAAGAAACCGTATTCATCTTAAGTTTAAGAGACTCGTGGGTGAGATAATTAAAAAAGCACTAAAGCTTTTCATTAAGCTTCGTGCCTATAGAGTTCATTGATCTCTTTATATGATACGAAAACTTAACAACTATGTAAACCTCACACTGTACCAAAACATATACATATATGATGAATGAATTAACAATACAATGTTGACGTTATGAATGTAATAAATTTACAATCTACGGTGTTAGGGACTCCACATGTCCCAGAAAATCAGACTTGCACCATGTCCATGAGTCAAATCGACTCTTTAAATCGTCTGATGATTAATAAATCTAACGTACATTACAATCATTAATTGCGTCATACCTTAAGTCTTAAGTTTGACTTGTCGGTGCAATAACCGTATACCATTTATGATAAAAGTTGTTGAGTTGAGTCTTTGTTGATATCATCCTTAAAATTACACATTTTAAAAGCTTTCTACATCTTGTTGTAGCATAGATTTAACAGTTTCATAATAATGAAACTGTTAAATAATGTGTAAGCTAAGTAAACTTATATTTCAATTACAACTCATTTTTAAAATATCTAATTATTTTTTACGTTATCACAATACTCACGATTCACACAAGCAATAAATGTAATTTCTAATTTTACGCACCTATTAAATAATGATGTTATAACATCTATTAAATTGTGAAGTGAATACTAAGTATTGTATCATGAACTTTACTCAATTTTAATCGACACACACAATATGTTGGTTAGTTGTTGTTAGAAGCATGATTACTCGTTAAGGTCGGGTTGCATAGAGTTTCATCAGGGACTTTTTTCTGCTTTTTGCAACAACTCTGACTGAAAATGTAGATACCTACCACAGTGGCCAATGTCAAAGGCAGCCAAATGTACACCGGAAGACCATGGGGCTTCATAGTGTCGGCATAATCCTTCAACAGACCGCATGGTATGTTCACACGATCGTTATTTACAGTTGAATTATGCCATATCACACACTCTTGATTCTTATTTAATTTAATCACAGTCCCATTATTATGCACTAGCGCCCTTACGTTGATCTGGGCCGTTGTGATATCTAATGGATGTGGATCTTTCATATAGTTGCCAGAATTGACCACGAACGAAGACATCATGAAGCATGGAAACGTTGTCTCTTCGAATATATTTCGGTCAATGATCTGCATATTGCACTTTTCATCGGGGCGTTTCTCGTAAAGTGTGTAATGCCACTGTTCATTCGCAGCCCTGCCGAGATTATATAAAGCCAATCCTGTTAACAAATCGCCATATCTGCCTCCGTATTCTTTGTATTTGTAGACGTATGTTGGCGGTACTCCATGGTATACTGGATAAGCGACGTGTGAAGAGCAGTGCCGGCACATATAGTATACGTGACTGGGCGGATGGTAGGAATAATGTGGATGATGAGCATTGACATGATAATTATGCGGTCTCCCGTGATTTCCACTAAATCGTCCACGTGGTCCGCCACTAATTTTAGCACAAACGAGCAATAAATTGGTAAAGCACGTATAAACAAGGAGTATGTAGAAATGTTTCATAGTGCAGCGTTAAGGGCGGTTCCCGACACGCGACTGGCTTCGCACGGGGTTGTCAGGGCGCCTGGCGCCAGGGGAGACGAGCAGGCGCCAGTCTGTCGGCCTCATTCATACGTCACGGGAAAAATGAATGAATGGAAACTAAATAATAAACACATTTAATTATTTATCTAAAAAAACTTTACCTTTTTTAATCAATTACAGCTTGTAACAATAAGTGGCATAAAAATATGTTCTGATGAAATTTAATAATAGCTATTTTTGTGCCACAGTGCCACACACATCGCCACTCCACGCGCACATTTTTAATCTACAATATAATTTACATTGTGACAGGATTCCTATGCAGGAATCCGTCTAGATAGGTACCACCGCAGTGTCAATTATTCTGCCGTCTAGAAGTAGTGTGCAAACATTACTTTTTCGGTCAACAGGGAACTGATAGCAAGTGTAATTACTGTGTTAAGAACTAATGTTTCAGGGTCACAAGCGCAGTGTGGTGCCATGCAGAAATGTTCTGGTCGACATAGCATTTGTTATAGGCAGATGTTGCACTTACGACCAGGTGAACGATTTGTCCATCCCATCACTTTTTTCGATAAAAAAAGTCATAACTTATTTACTAAAGATCATATCTCATATAATCATATTAAAGATGTGCAATGTCCGCCCATAAAAATGCGATGTCACCATGAAAATTTCGGCACACACTGCGTCTGTCCCTCTGAGACATCGGTTCTTAAGTCTCATAAGCCCAGTAATTACATTAGCTCTCTGAGCCTCGGAACTCAAGTCACTCTCGTACTACGAAATTTTAGGTACACAACGAATATTAAATACTGGTTGAGGGGAAACACTGAAATTGCATATTTACTTTTTTATTATCTAATATAAAAAATGTTTTCTGAAAACTCTTCTATTTTGTAAGGATCCAGTATTTAAATGTCTATTCCTGTTTTTATCTCAATAAAATGCTTGAAAACCAGAACGCTATAGTAAACGATCCAGAACATGACCTTACTTTGTAGACTATCTGTGTACAGTATCGCTGATGATCTCCGGCTGGACAATGCACGCCTCTGCGCAAAGCGAGCGCTTCCTGCGAGGTATCAGATAGACAATTTCCTGAGTCATTGTCGTTGGGACGCCACGAGCGTCGCTACGATCCCAGATTGCATCATCTTTAGTAATTCTAATATACGGAAATGTATAATATTTCAATTACCAATATTCACTTCTATAAAATATTATACGTGTTCCTATATAACCATAATGTATTAAATATCTTAGTCCTTAAGAAACAAAACTGGAACCATAAAATACAACTACATCGATAATTTTTTATGGACCCGACTGGGAAAGTGCATTCATATACTCGTATTATACTAATTACAAGTAAATCGCAAGGGCGCTTAAAGTAGCCGACTTCAAAAAATAGTTTTGATGGAAGAAAAGTAAAATATGTATTAGAGAATACACTCCATTATCTAGATAAAAAAGAGACCATAAATGTCTTACTGTGGCTCTCAGAGGAGATTTAAAAAAAATAGTGCCACGAAGAGTCCGCTACTCTGCCCCAGCGTGGGTTAACGGACTTCATATGTCAAAATGTTTTATATTTTCACATATGAAGCCATACTCCATACCATTTTGCTTTACCCCACAAATGTGGTAAATCGGTATTTCAAATTGCTATTAACAACTTCAGGCGGCTGAAATATCACAAATAAACAATTACCACGGTAAAGTAGTTATCAATGTGAATTACAATAAATGACGACTGCAACGACCGTGAACATTATAACAGGTGCAATATTTTATACTGCCTACACAGTAAAAACGTTTAGTAGTCAGAATAGATAAATGGCGCGATACAACACTCCGCAAAAGTAAACAATGGAAACCGAAATACGAGTAACTTAACTATTCACCAGCTGGAATATAATAATTAAAAGGTATGATCGCCTTCGAAAAATTTTACGATATGAAGTTAGCTTTGCCATTAGCATAAAGTCAACTAAAAAGAGACATCACACTGATTACAAAGATTAAAACTTAACTTTGGTACTGTGTACTTTCAAAGCGCCGTGTCTGTCTTGCATAGGAATCAAATTTGTGGAAAAAGATTGTTGTACTAATTTACGTGATAAACATCCGCATGAGCTCCCGTTGGTAAAAGAAAACACTGAGAATTTAATATCATAATCACTATGCAACATTGACGTGCGCTTTTCTGGAAAGATGGAATACTAAAAGCAAAATTGTTAGAAACATGTACAAAATTACAGAAGCAAAGACCGCTGGCAACTGAAGTGGTATTGGGTATTGCCGATCTCCCATCCTCCGCGGTCGAAATGTGATTAACGGCGGAGTCACAGACCGGAACCGCCGCTGCGTGAGGAACACCATGGGGTTTTAGTCGGTGCAAGTCCGACATAACTCTTTCTTTGCCCCGCGGTGGCGGGTATAGATTAGGCATTTCCCCATATAAATAAAAAAGAGGGAATTGGTATGTGTTTAACGGAGTCGTCCGGGGGGTGAAGTTGTTTCGTTGTCTTTAAAATCCTGCTTTTTATCAAAGTCTAAGTCACCGGCGGTGTTGAACCCTTGGTATTGTACGTATTCAAAAAGCTACTTGTTCATGTTGCTCGCCGTCTCGGTGAATTACATCTCGACCATACTCTCGCATTTGTACTAATTGAAGAAGCCCTTGGTCCTGATCATGACATGATGCTCCGAAATGCATTTGAATAATTCTTGGATGAATTTTGATAAATGCAATAAAGAGAACACCCTCTGGATGGGACGACGATACATTCGACGAAGTAAGATGAGTTCTTGTCTCATTCAACGTTCATTATCGACATGAAACCGCAATAATAACCACTGTGAGGTAACATTCGGTTAACACGCCGCCATCATGTTCTTGACGTGGAGCATTGTTGGGTCGAAGTTCGAGGAAGGTAGGACACGACACTGCTCGTCTCCGCGAGACGTCGAAGGCACGAATCCGGGCATGAAAAAGTGGAGACGCGTAAACATCAAAACATCCCCTTGACTATGTTTACGGCTAACTTGCGAAGATCCGCATTCAGCTGGCTGGGGAACCTCAGGCAGGTAGTAGCGCCAAGCACGGTAAACGATACTAGGTGCCCAAGCGAACATAGCGTGCCTCGTTGTCAATACAGTAGGTTTCATCTAAAGGATGAATAAAAGGTGTGGCGTAGTATAGTTATACGAATGTGTCTGTAACTTTGGTCAAGAATATAACTGAGCTTGTTGATTCTGTTGGGGTATTAGAAATAAGAAGGGTTTCCATAGCGGAGACAGATCCAACGGTTGTTTACGTGCGAGTTATATGGCCGAGTCTACGAGTTCCGTGCTTTCGAAGTATTGCCCTTTGACACAGCCGGACCAGAATTAACCGAACACGAATGATCAGACAGACGGAAGATCTTCCCGAAAAGTGCGAAGCGGACTGACTCAATAGAACCGAGCTCAAGATTGTATAAGAAGACCATTCTTGCCACAATGCCGAATCCGATTTGGTTACCGCATTGATGACCCTGGGTAGACTTAAATAGAATCATATCTATCTTAGACAAATAGGTCACCATTCCGATAATACTTGGTAATAATTCAAGGAAAGGGGAAGCGGAACAAATTAAGTTAAAATTGATGGTTTTAGCAAAATGCTTCTATTTAGTATGAATCTACACAATGAATAGAAATATCGCCTCGATTGTCGCAGTAGTTAAGCAATAGGCTTTTATGCTATAAATTGCGGGCTTAATTTACGCACGATAGTTCCGGATCTATTTATTTGAGAGTGTGCATTTGTCTGTAAAATGCACCCACGATACCGTAGAAATCCTTGTGAACTCCTACATTTGTTTAAATCTTTTTTTTCAATATCATTTAATTTAAAGATATCATTTTTACATACGGTATAAGACACCGGCTATAATTTTCTTGCAACAACAGTATCACTTCACACAGCCTAATCACTGGGCATATGAGACTTAAGAACTGATGTTTCAGGGCGATGTCACATCGAAATGTTCTGGTTGACACAGCATTTGTTATGGGTTGACATTGCACTTACCATTATGTGAACGTTTTGCTCGTTTCGTCACTTTATCCCATAAAAAAAACATAATCGTAGTCGCTATGGCGTAGGAGCTAAAAAATAGCTGAAGCTTCTAACGTTACTGGTGGTAGGATTCCTATGCAGGAGTCCGTCTAGGTAAGGTACCATCCCCAGGGCCAGTTATTCTACCGTGAAGCAGTAGTGTGCAAACATTACTGTGTTTCGGTTTGAAGGGCAGTGTGAGCTAGCGTAATCACTGGGCATATGAGACTTAAGAACCTATGTCTCAGGGTGATGGGCACGGTGAGGTGTCACACAGAAATTTTCTGGGTGGCACAGCATTTGTTATGGGCAGACGTTGCACTTACCATCAGGTGAACGTTTTGCTCGTTTCATCACTTTATGCAATAAAAAAAAACGTTGAATGTTGCACAACCGGGAACGTTTTTATCGGATTAGTATTTCCTGAGTAGCCGTGTGGTGGCGGACGAAGAGAATTTACCACCCATCTGATGTCGTAAAAGTCGACAGAGGGAAAATGAAATCCAAGATATGGGACACCAGCATCTTCCTGGAACATCTAAATAAATAAACTGCGGTTGCCAACCCGCCTGCCAAGCGTGGCAACAATTGCAAAATCCCTTAAAAATCAGAGCTACAAACTTTTATGGCTATCTATGGGGGGAGGGCTATGTTCAGAAGTGGACTTGTGATAGGCTGAAACGACGAGATTAGCCCGTTCAAACTTACACACGCTCCAGCTTTATAGTAGCAAGAGTAAGATTGTACGCCAAGCGTAGAATCACAGATTGTCTGGATTTCTTTTTTATTCGCAGCTTTAAGCCTGTGGATCACAATAAAGTCCCATTTTAATATAATCTGTTTGAATGTTGGAAAAGTTCCCTTTGACCACCATCGTAACAATGTTTTATAATCAATTACAAAAGAAGAATTTTTCTTTTTCTTTTGGAACAAGTGATGTGTTTTTTCCTTCAGAGAGAGACAAATGCTTTTTTTGTTCTATAATCTGGAAATGGTGGCAATAAAAGCTATATACGTAGGAAAATCTGTTAATGGGTGCTGTTCCTTACTGCAATTGTAGACTCTTCTTTTATAGAAATAAAAACTAGAGTGTAACAACATTCTGTAAATAATGTTTAAGCTCTTTGTATAGGTTGGTACTACACTACTATACATAAAAAAATGAATCCAGTTGTCCAACAGATCAAGCAAACGAAATTAAAAATCAATTACATTTGCATCTAATTTGTATATATTCCTTTAAGTTAAAAATAACAAGTTTATTTGTAATTTGAAATTAATAAAAAAAAATCTTTTCACTTTTTAAAAATATGAGTTACCGTTTGACTTTTCTTAGTCCGAAATTAGCAAGACAAGAAGTTGTTATTTGTTCAGAACACGGGTAAGATGCGTCCAAACGATTTTTAAGCTTTCAAAGTACAGTAACGTATGGGACAAATACAGGAGATATTTTTAAATGTATAAAGTTTTGGTAATACATAGTTAGTGTCACGCCTACCCATAACAGTGCGGCATCTTGCAATTTCCACCGCACTGCGGTCGGCACTATGAGACATCGGTTCTTAAATCTCATTTGTAATTCAATTACACTAGCTTCTTCTTGCCTTATGAACCAGAACCAACCAGATGTTTGCAAATCACTGCTTGACTGCAAAATAAATTATATTAATTGAAAACTGTCTTAAGTAATAAAAAGTATTAATAAAATATCTGCGACGTGTGGCCGATAAACCTACACTATCGTAGTAACATACTTAATAAGTAAAATTAGAATGACTAATAAAGCGAACAGTAACATTAACAGTACAAAAACATGTGCACTCTCTAGGATTTCTCTTGAATCATAAGCACATTGCATAAACACCACCCGCACTCGGAACAACTTGCTATAAGCCATACAAACTGACGACCGCATTAACTACTGGTGATATTCTTCTACACCACGGATCCTGGATTCGAAAAGAAGCCGACATATGTACAAAAAGACAAATTGTTGGTTGGGCCTGGTTGCTTTGTGCATGTGAAATTCACGTCTGCAAAACGCACCCGCGATACAATAGTAATTCTAGTACGGGACATAGTGTTTTAAAAAAACAAACCACTGTTCCTTGCGAGAACAGAACCCGATATCCATAGCGCAAAAAAAAGCCAGTCGCTAATCCACTTCGCCTGCCGTGTCGACGAATTTTAACAGCAATTTTTTTTATGAAACGCGCCTAACAGAATGGAAAAGAGTATTTTCATTCTTTTCTTTTCGTTCAATCATAATAATTATCACGTTCACAGGAAATACGCAGTTGAGGCGCAGAAAGCAGTGCAAAATGAAAAACGTTCTAACTCTGGTTGATATTCTAATTGTTCCTATTATGTCATTAATTATTAAATCATGGAAGTTTAACATACTGTTGCCATTCGGTATACAATTTTGGTTTTTCAAAACAACTAACAAACCTGTAACTGCTAGCTGCAAAATAATGCTGTAATATATGTTTTATAAGGCTGCTGCTGTTTGAATCTGTAATTATAAAATAATCTTTTATACAATTATTTTTAATTACTGATTTTAATTTATAATACAAACTATAATAAACAATGGTTAATAATAATTCATACTTATAACACAACGGCGGTGATATCCAAGAGGGAGAGCCAGAGTCTCCAGGCTCCCTCTCTTGGATATACATACTACAGGGTACCTAGTTTGGGCTCCTGTTTTCCACATTGATAAGTACATTTGTAATTTTACTATAATTTGTTAGCCTCACTATATTTTGGAAGGAGTTTTTTCTTAGGGAGAAAATGAATATTATTATATTAATACTAAGCTGGCCTGGCAGACGTTGTCCTGCCCACTACGCTATGTGACGCGCGAGTTTGATTTGTGAATTACATTTAATTATGAAACTTTACAGACACACGATCGAATTTTCTTTTTTGGGTTTCCACTTCAATTTTAGAATCATATTAACGATGTGCTAGCGGGTAACGATTTTCAACAGTATATCGACGACGATACATTGGATAACCGTCATTGGCAGTGATAGTCTCAGCCGTCAACTTTCGTGAATAACGCTTTGAACACTTGCATCGACCATGCACGGTGATTACAGTAGAACTATCACAGCGAAAATGAAAATAAACGATTTTGTGGTCGATCAACACTTGGATTGTTCCGTATTCGCCACTTCTTTCAAAAACATTCAAGGCGCATTGCAACGTTGAGTGTTGTAATTTTCATCTACAGTGGATTGATTCTCAGTATTGCGAAGTCTAATTGCATTACGGCTTCGATATGAAAGATTAGATATTCTGGCTCGCGGCATTGTAAATAACACTGGAAAATTGGTAACACAATTCAAAATCACACAATGAAGTAATTATCTATTACAATTTTGATAACCTCTCAAAGTGAACTGAGTCAAAGTGAACTCTCAAAGTGATCTTCGAAGGAAACTTACCTTAACTTACTTATTGACTTAATAATGAATACAATAACAGTCGAAAACTGAAGTGAAAATTGTTGAAAACTCGAAAAAACTGTCAGAGGATAATGAAAGATGACAGAAAGAAAGAAAACTTGTCACAGAACTGTCATGCATACAAAATAATATAAGTTTTGTTTCTGTTATGTCTTTTGGCGTTGTTACTGATGAAGTTGTATACGGAAAACTGTATAAAAAAAATAATTTTCTTTATATATTTTTTTCGATGTTTTAAGTAGAGATTCTGCTATTCGGGGCGGACAAAAATCTAACAAATCCAATATCATAGAAAATCAGTCCACCCGTTCTTGAGTTGTAAATGGTGTAACGATTTCGTTTTATATAATAGATAGTTAATATAATAAGATTATTTTATTGAAAGTAATAACTGTCATGTTGTTGCGACAATAGAGAATTCATCACTGCATCTTGTCCCAAGAGTTATGCAGAAATAAAAAAACGTAGATACATCTAGTCACGCCTCTTTTATTGGTTTAGGCAGAGCCGTAAGCGTCGGCAAATTTCAGCTTCTCTATTAGAATCTAGGAAACAATATTTAATTAATAATTATAAAAATAATAGATAAATTTTAAATAATTAGTATTTAGATATGACAGTTTCAGAAACCAAATATTACTTAAACTACAGTAAATATAGTGGTGTGCCACAAATCTAAAAAACTGTAATGGAACTTACTGTAATTAATTTAATGCAGTTAAGTGAATGTGAGAGTAAATGTTTTCATATGATATTTGTTACTCAGTCAAGCCCAAACGGCTGAACAGATTCTAATAATCTACGCTCATCAATCCGGCAGATAACAGATACTATTACAGAATTTCTAATGACGAAAAGAAATTGTCATGTAGGAAAACATGAGATCGTAAAAAAATCAAACCGATATCACCACAGATGAAACCGCCGTTATTTATAAACAAGTTCAGTGCTGAGAACATGCTTACATGTCCCATTAACCACAATCGACATCATGAAGGTCTTTATAACCATCAGTATTTTTATCGCCTACGTGGCATAAACAAATTTATTTTCTTTAACAGAGACTCGACCAATGAATGGAAGTCGAAGGAATACGACATTTTTTTTTACAATCTTTCGGCATCCTGTAATGTTTCTCTGACGGATCTTTAGTGTAATATGTTTCATTAATAAAGGCAGTTAAGCTTACAAAATTAAAGTATAAACTCTGCATCGTCTTATCATATTTTTTTATTTTATAATGAAATTAAAAGTAATAATTAAAGTCTGATCTGGGGGCGAAAAGTTGGCTACCGGTGTGGTCTCTACCTACCCCTTACATTGAAAAAATGCGTAACTGTATGTATGTATAAATGTACATCTTTGTTATCTCGCTTTGTGCTGCTGAATTTAATTGAAGTACTATGTAAAAAGAAATAAAAACTGCAGTTATCATATGGCCTATACATTGGGAGTATACAAATGTTTTTGAATATATTTATGCGTACTGACATCAAAATATGTAAGCTATTCATAAAGTATTCTAAGAAATGCGGAAACGCATATATATTACGAAATTTCATAACAAACATATTGTTTCAAACAAACTGCTCACACTTGGCGTCTACGAACTAGTAGACTTTTCTTACTAAATCTAGTTAGTAAGAAATACTTTTATTATGTATAAATTTTTATTGCAACTCTTTACTTTAATTAATTAAATGAAATATTATGAGCAGGAAACTATTATAGTAGGTATTACAATAATTAATGTTATTTTGATGTATATTGTGGGGTTGGGGTTTATAATACATAAAGTATTATGTGATTGTGAGGTAGGGAAAAAACACTATTACGAAAAACCAACCTGCAGTGAATCTCTCGTCTTTTACGCGTACATACACATCATTGGCCCAGTCGGTACCGTTTTTTTTTAAGTTTCATGACAAAACGCCAATAAGAACAATTGAAATTTTTGGTGTGGAGCCACAAAATTGGAATAGTTATGTGCGTCGTGAGGAGTAATTTATTGCTTCAAACGTTATAAACAGTGAACTGAAAGTTGCCACGCTGTTAACTTTAGTGAGCTACAATTTGTACCATGAACTAGTAAGAAATCACTTAAATCTAATAGTAGAATTCGCATCTGTGGCGATTATAAAATTACTATAAATCCCCTTTTGAAAGACTTTCAACATTCATTACCGAGTATAGAAGACTACAGAGGACTTATTTGCAGCCCTTGGAGGTGGGGAACAGTACACTCGGCTTGATCTCTCTGATGCTTTCTAACAGTGTATGTTAGAGGAGAGTTCACAGCCAATGACGGCGATTAACACTCATGTAGGAAACTTTTGTGTATAGACGTGCCTCGTTCGGCATTAAGTGTATTTATAAAAATTATCAACAAATTATGAAAGAAACTGAGTAGTTTTCAATCTACGGCGACTACTGATGATATCTGTGTTACAGGAAAGGAGAAGGTCACGCATTTGTCATATTTAAGATCTGTATTAAAAAGGTTACAAGATAACAGACTTCAAAAAGTGTTACTTCTTTAAAGACTGGTCTCGGTATGGAAGCTTACACAACTCTTATCTTAATATTTTTTTCAAGTCTATCATAATAATGATTTAACATCTTAAAGACCTTCTATATAATTGCTTTTATATCATAGACCAATGCTTTAGGACATTCTTATAATGCATCTTTATATCGGTAATGATTTGCGCTCGTTCTCCATACCTGTAGTGGTAAGACAGGTTGGTATGTGCCTCCGCCTGTTTAATAGATAACAAATTTAAGTTATCAGATTTTGATCAAACTTTGCATTACAGGTGTACAGAAAATTATTATTTAAACTCCTAGAGGAATACTTTTCGAGATATATATTAATGCAATACACGAACACTTATGTTAAAAAAATATATAGTCTTAAAAATAGTTTTTATCGAAATATTTCTATTAAATTTGCATTGTACCTTTGATAATTGATTTCTTTTGGACATATTAATAGATTTTTGAATAAATTTTAACAATTTTTAAGTTTAATATTCATTACGAAATTTACTGTAACGATTAAAAATAAAGTTAAAATATTATAATTTATCTTCATAATTGGACTATATTCCTCTATTAAGTAATTTTAAAGACCATTTTGGACGACTTCATGTATCACTTATTAATTTTATTTATAATAGGTAGTAACAATACGAAATATCTAAATATAAAATATAGTTTTTGTATTTAACTAAAATCGAATACTTTATTCTGTAGTAGAATTTTAAAGAAAATCAACATGACGCATCTTCCGTACGGAAAGGCGTCTAAGCAATTACTGGCAATATAGAATAGAGTTCCATACCGTGGCTCTATTCACCATGATTCAGATAGTAGAGTTCAGAGCATGGCAAATCCAAAAAAGAAGTGTTTAGGTAAATAGATGATTCAATAGTCAAAAAATAAAATAAAAGCTTATAAATGTCCCACTACTGAGGACAGACGTCCTATCATTTCTGTGAATCCTTTGGAATCAGAAATAGTCAACAAAGCGGGTTCACAAGTGCTTGAAATATTTTTATTCCTCAGACATGCAGGTTTCCTCACGATGTTTTTCTTCGCGCCTAAAGGCGTAGTAAATCAGCATTTAAAATTGCAGAACATTTGTAGAGGCACCAGACCCAGAGTTACCATGGCCCATTCAATAGTTAATTATTTTTAAAAGGTCATTCAAATACTGATTAAAGCTCAACCCAGTTCTAGAAGTCAGAAGCTAAGAAAGGGTACTGGCTGAAGTATGTCTTAAAATTGCTACTTAGTGGGACGTGTAGAAGGTATAAAATCTCCGGGCCTTTTATTATTTTCATATTTATTTATACGAGGTGTCAATATTGAAAGCAGTATTCTCCGAGGCATACCCTATATCTCATCCATCCATTTCCGACGAAGTTTGTTGCCACCCCTGTGGACTAATACAATGCCGGCGTGTACGCGGTATTACTGCAGCATTATTCCACCACGTTTAATAATCCGACAATACCATAGATGTGGAACAACAGTCGTGGTTACAATTTAATGTGCTCCAGGCTAACTACTACCACCGTGACATCTTTCGGTTAATAAACGAAAAGTGGCAAACAGACAGGAATATCTTACAATTTCCGCGTCATACAAATACTGGCTTCAGTTGGTACTTACTCATCATGCAAATACGCTGATCCGCTGCTTGACTCGGTCTCTTTTCTTGTGAACTAGCTGATGCCCGTCACTTCGACCACGTGGATTTAGTTTTCTTAAATATCCCCTATTTGATTTTCCGGGATAAATAATATCCTGTCTCTCCCCAGGGTGCAAGCTATCTCTGTGCCGGATTTCGTCAAGACCAGTTCAGCAGTTGAACCGTAAAAAGTTAACAAACAAACAAACAGAGGGACAGAGAGAGTTACTTTCGCATTTATAATATTAGTATGTATGTACCAACGTTTGATCAGAATCCCGCCTGGTATACAGTGTTAAGGTAATCTAAGATGACCGTCGAATTAATCTAAAAGATGCCTTTTCAGGCGACATCAATTTGAGGCAACAGTGCCTCAAATTGATGTCATACTGATCTGGTAAGACTGCTGGTAAGATTTCCCTGCAGGAATCCGTCTAGGTAGGTACCACCGCGGGCCAGTTATTCGGCCGTGAAGCAGTAGTGTGCAAATCGTTCCGAAGGGCACTGAGTGCTAGTGTAATTACTGGATATATGAGACTTAAGAACTGATGTCTCAGAGTGACAGGCGAAGTGTGGTGCCACACGGAAATGTTCTGGGTGACAAGCCATCTATTATGGGCATACGTTGCACTTACCATCAGGTGAACGTTTTGCTCGTCTCACCAGGTTATCCTATAAAAAAATCCTCTGTACACTCTCCGTAACATAACATACAGAATACCGACAGACTGACTATCTTGCGCCAAAGCTCGAAGGTATGCAGCTTTGACAACGACGAAGTATCACCAGGAAGTTTCTTGAGACGTCTTTATAACGAGTCTAATGGAAGTGCTTGTGTTTTCGCAGCGTTAAATCGCACTAAATAAAGATCCCAATCGATAAAAACGTGTACGGTCAGATTTAAATCCTCCACCAACACTTCAACTAACAATTCAAATTGAACTTTTTCCGACGTCATAGTTTTTCATTTCGTCTAAAATATTACTATACTTTTTACATAAGTCCAACTCAATATATGTCTATACAACACAACAGCATATTAGATGAAATCGTTCGAAAAACAGGCAAAACAAATTCAATCAAAGCAATTAAACACGAAAGACATAGAAACCTCACCAATGCTATTCTATTACGGAGGACAATGTATCCTATAATCAGGGGCAAACCGCTTGGAAATGTGTAATGAGTAACGCAGTATTAAACGTTAGGATAATGTCCCGGAAGCCTTCGGAATTTTATTATTTATTTATTTTTATACTGTTACGTATATTCGCCGATAGGTGTCCGGCAGAGTAGAATAGCACCTACATCTTTTCTACCGAGGTGTCGTAAGAGGCAACTATGGTATTGTACAGACAGCCTTTATTCGTGCAGAATAACACCATAATATGCAATGCTCGAAATGGGAGTAAAAAAATTTGACTCGTTACAAAATGGCGGCGACGTGGTTCACCACCTGTCACGTACGTTTCCCCGCGGGGGCGAAGTGAGCTACGTGCGTGTACGTGGGCCTCTGCCTCTGTACCCTTTGTATGGGAGTAAGGAGTGACTGTATGTATGTATATTCGTAACTATAACTGTAACCGGTTTTCCTTCCTTCCTTTCCTTCTTGACACGCATAGACAAGTACAGAGCTAACGTGTCGTTACAGAAATTGTGACATTCAGAATCTTTCCTGATGAGTACGGATCGCGCCGCCCTCCCTACTCGGTGGTCTTCCTAGGCCAGTCTCCTGCTCGCGAGTCTTCCGACTAAGCTGTAAAAGCTGTTGGACTAATTCCAAACATTTTCCGTTCAACAATTCATGTTGTTCTGGCAGTGGCGTAACAATAGAGTAGCAGGACGGGTAAGTGGCTCCCTGATCGGAGGGGGGCGCTGGCTTGTTGTAACGCAACAATATTTATCGAACATTCCATGGTCAAAAATTTCAACTTTGGTGTTATCGTTAACACTTGCTGAACAGAGTCTTAATAAAAATGGACAATTAAAATGACGACAAAAAAATAATTAAAAGTCACAACATCAACGAACAATACACACAATAATTGTAATAGCGTTTGTACAAAAAGAAACTACAAAGTTGGTTAAGCTTTGCCACGGGCCTTAACGGTATAGTTACGGAACTGTGTCCTGGACAACTAGTGGATCATACCAGAATCCGTCGTCTGCTGAAAATCTACTACAATCGCGTGCCCCAGAAGACTGTGTGTGCCTTTGAAATTCTGATATCAAATCAACTGCAAATCAAACAAGATACTTTTCCCGTGTCTTAGATACTTCATTAGAGCCCCACTTTGGTGTTCCAAAATCCACGCCTGTTTGAAAGATCATTTATTTTGTACGCGATCAAACCTATTATGTATATGTATCGAAATATTTTGACTTTTGATGCTTCATGTTAGTGTATGTATTGTATAGTGTATTAATTAGCAAGTGCTCGAGAAAATGTGTCGAGATTGGTAAATTCATTTAAAGACCAAGATCGTGCTTTTTGTCCTGTCTTCAACAGTTTCACAAATCAACATTAAAAGTGAACTATCAGTTTACTGTCGATGTTTTTACTAACTTTTTTATCTTTGATGTTGTCATCATCATCGTCATCATTTCAGCCTATCACTAGTCCACTGCTGAACATAGGCCTCCCCCATAGATTACTACAAAAGTTTGTAGCTCTCATTTTGGGGGGATTTAACCATAGTTGCCACGCTTGGCAGGCGGGTTGGCAACCGCAGTTTATTTATTCAGATGTTCCTGGAGATGCTGCTGCCCATCTTCTGATTTATATTTTCCCTCTGTCGACTTTTACGACACCCATGGGATGAGATGGGGTGGTAGTGGTACCTGTTTATTCTTAAAAATAACATTATTTATACCTAAAAATTTTACTTGGCCATTGGCAAAAAGCTTACGACTGTTGTCGTAAACATAAAAAAGCTACGATCTCATAGAACACCGAAGTAGCAGCATTACGCTGCCACGTTTTGGCGAAACAATTTTACTAGTTATAGGATTCCATTCCACGCCATTTTGATACCAGTCAAAAAAATCTTTCTACCCATTGCCTTCCCACGAGCAGTGTAGTGAAGACATTGTACTCGTATATTATGGAGATACATACTTCTTGCAGATTTATTTTGTAGCCACTCCTCAGTAGTCCCAAGTTAGAGTAACATTCAAAAGAAAAAATATACGACGATCAAATTGAAGCCAGTTGCACTAATAACAGAATTAACAACCTGAAGCCACTTGAGCAACACGTATTGGTTTCCGGGTCCCGAATTATTACCTATTCTCATCCCGTGGGTGTCCTAAAAGTCGCAGAGGGAACATGGAAACCAGAAGATAGGCAGCAAATAAACTGCGTTTTTCAACCCGCCTGCCTGCGTGGCAACTATGGCAAAATCCCCTAAAATGAGAACTACAAACTTTTGTGGCAATCAAAGATTGAAAGGGAGGCCTATGTTCAGCAGATTGACAACCGCAGTTTATTAATTCAGAAGTTCCAATTTGACATAAATACTATATATTTAATATGGAATTTTTGTCGAACGTTCACACATATATTTTTTAATCATATTTACAGTAGTTTTTAATAAACCCGTTTTTAATAAACATATTTCCGTTTTTTTATAAGCGAAAGTGAGAGACGAGCAAAACGTTCACCTAATGGTAAATGCAACTTCTGCCCATAACAAATGCTGTGTTACCCAGAACATTACTATGTGGCACCACTTCGCCCGACCCCCCGAGACATCAGTTCTTAAGTCTCATATGTTCAGTCACACAAGATGTCTGGCCCTGCGGTGGATCCTGCCTAGACGGATTCCTGCTTAGAAATTCTACCACCAGTAAACGACATAAGTCAGTTCAGTTTTAGTATAAAAAACATATATTAATAAATTCCGTATAAATAAACTATATAGTATCTCAAAGAATGCATACTTCCGTAAGCCGCTTAATATAAAATTCAGTAACTTTCATCACTAAATCAAGGTATGCATTTTTGGCCACTGTCGATCCATTTGGATTTAAAAACACGTCCTTGAACGATATTTTAAATATGCAAGGAACGTTAGTTGAATGATGAAAATGTCGACAAAATGTACTACAAATTCGCGGATTTTACGGACAAGCAATTTCATCAAATTTCATGAATATAATTTTTTCCATTTATAATTGTGTTATTTTTTAACAAAACTGTGTTTAAAATTTTTCTTAATTTCCTTCAGACACATGATTTACTGTATGTATTTTAGCATCGACATATCGACGATTTTAGATTTTATTGTTCCATTGATAGTAAGTCAGCAAATGATAGCTGAAAAACTTTTTTGATGACATAATATTTGTATATGCGGATAAATATCAATCAGGCGGCAGAACAATAAAAAAAATTATTACTTACCATGTAAGTATTAGACGACTATTGTATTCAAATATTATCAATAAAATATAACGACATAGAATGGCTACTGATAAAATATGTTAATGACCCTCCCACAACGTTACGACAAATTAAACCATATAAATTAATAGCATAAAAAATAGTCACACTTAAATTTTGGTTGTAATGAAAAAAATATAAATACTCACATATAGCTGTCCTGGTGCGAACATTCCTTGAGTAGCACATGGGGTAAAGTATAGCCCAATAACGGTCCACAGATACTGCTACTAAGCAGAAGATACTTATTGTGCAAAGCATCACTAATAACGACACTGTAAAGAGACAAGCGTGAAGGTTTCTCGGTAGACCCACTGAAGCCAATATAGCAAAAGGTATTCCCAGAAGGCCAACCAATAAGTCTGCCACAGCTAGAGACACTATATAGTAATTTGTTCGGCGACGCAGTCTTCGATCGCGGCGGAATACGTGTATCACCATAGCATTACCAACCACCGCCACCAAAGCCACTAAAATCTCTAAAGAAGTATACGTCGCATGCAGCTCAGGGGTTGGTGAACGATGAGGAGCCGGATCGGCTGTCCCCGGGTCCGTCACCATTTCTTGAGTCATCTCAACCATATCTTTATATAGCGCCAGCAAAATAACGTTTATATTTGAAACACATTTTTAAAAATAAACTATTATATAAAACTAACTGCACAGCCATTATCTTCTTTAATTCTGAATATTACTACAGTTTCTGTCTAATAAAAGTTTCCGCGTGAGCCGAGACATTTCTTTTAATTACGTAGTGGTGTATGCGAAGTAGCTTTTAAAAATAAATTTAAACTGTAATCATATCGGCATAGTCTAGCCTTTGGTTATGATGTTGCAATGGTTTATCGTATATCATATCGCGGTCCTACACAAGTCGTGAGGCGAGTCCAGTGTCCCGCTCGCGAGGCGTGCTTCCCACCACTGCGGACGCGAATTGGCGCGAAACCACAGTCGGCGGGACGCACGCCCTACGCGGTCTACGCCGACGCGTGTAGCACTTGTTGCGACCGCCGGCTGACACTTGCCCTTGAAAACGGAATTGCCCGGCTTTATTACATTATCCACATTGCAGCGTCTTGTTAACTACAGATGCAAAGACATTATATATTTATCAGTCATATAACTGATTTTCAAGTTTTATATATGCGTGCCGAATGCGCCTGATTTACTGTAATTTAATGTAGTTCAGGTAACAACACACTTGCAATCACATTCGGTAGTTACTAAAGGGTTAAGGTTTTCACTTCATCTTCCAATTTATATGTCCAGACGAAAGTTGCGTTTGCGGTTCCGATTCAGTGCGGCACGATTCAGTGCACGAGCAAAACGTTCACCTGATGGTAAGTGCAACGTCTGCCCATAACAAATGCTGTGTCACCCACGAAATTTCTGTGTGACGCCACACTGTGCCCATCACCCTGAGACATACGTTCTTAAGTCTCATATGCCCAGTGATTACGCTAGCTCACAGTGCCCTTCGAACCGAAACAGTAATTTTCACCGTTTTCTTTAAATTTTAGGGCTTCTACAGAGTATACGTCTCAAAAGATTTCTTTTCATTATTGTTCGTCGAATTGTAATATCGGTCGAAAGAGCCATTTGTGTCATCAAAAGATAAAAGGCAATATTTATCAGTGTTTTTGGAGCCATTAATGCTGTTCTAGTGGGGATTGGCGTTAACATCGCAATAGTGATACCGACGCAGAGGATAGAATTGACGTCACTCTCCCAGCCCATAGGCTACCACTACATCAAAAGATATTCGAAACTTATGTGATTTGAACGACTGGTGTGACGATTTTTTTCGTAAAACGGTGTACGACTTATTTTTGAAATACATCAATATGGACAAAAAATGTAATCTGGGAACACGTGTATCCATATGGCAAATAATGTATGGTGCATGGACTGTGGCATGGTTGAATGGATAGACATGGATTTTTTAAACACGATAATTATACGAAACACATCAAAAAAGTTGTGAAACAGCGGTTCAGAGCTCACTCAGTCCAGGTTTTGTGTTGGACGGTACAATCGCCGAATATCGATCTGATTAATAGCATTTCATTTCATTTGTATTGTAGCATGTACTCGTGGTAGAGTTCTTCAAAAATCATCACAATAGAGATAGAGTTCTTTATTATAATATATTCGACGCCAAAATGTGATTTATAATAAAATAAAGATCAAGCTACTAAATATATAAAAATTATAAACTAATTATTAACCTCGTTTACCCATACTGCATAAGTCAATCGCTTGTCCAAGAAGATAGTTAATATCTCCAGGAATGGCATATAAAACCTAAGAAATATGTATATTGCAGGTGGTACGATTTCTATGCAAGAATCTGTTTAGGTAGTTACTACAGTAGTAATGGGCAGACGTTGCACTTACCATCAGGTGAACGTTTTGCTCGTCGCGTCACTTTCTCCTATAAATAATTTGGAATATTGTAACGTAACCGGACCAAAATGCAATTTAGAGACTGCAAAACTTCGCTTCCAATCTCGCAGCCAATCACAACCGCCAACATAGAATGCGGAAAAATTAAACTGCATAAATGATACATATTGACAAATACATACATAATGCCTTATTCCCAAATAAGAGGTAGGCGGAGGCCACACACGTAGCTCAATTTTCGCCCCCGCGGGAATCGTGGCGTGACGGGTGGTCGTGATGGGTGAATCCGTCGCCGCCATTTTGGTATGAGTCAAAAATCTTATTCCCCATTGTGTTCCAACGCAATATAACAGCATTGCATAATATTGCGTTATTTTGCACGAATAAAGGCTGTCCGTGAATTTTGTCGCCTCTTACGACCCCTTGGTAGGAAAGAGGTAGGTGCTATTCTACTCTGTCCGACACCTATCGGCTTGTCATAACGTCGAATATAACTCATGTAAAGTCGAGTGAAAAATAGGGTTGGGAAAATGAAAATTAAAAGAGAAACACCAAAAAATTTTTTTTAGCCTAGTCTAGATTACTTTAGTAGTAATCTAGTTCTAATATGGCAAAAAGTAAAGATTATCGTTTTTGTTAAATATAAATTAATTATTAACCGTAACCAAGGTTTATAATTTTTATATATTTATTTAGTAGCTTGATTTTTTTTTATTATTAATCACATTTTGGCGTCGAATATATTATAATGCAGAACTTTATCTCTATTGTGATGATTTTTCATGGAACTCTACCACGAGTACATAAAAAAAGTAAAGTAAAGTATCAGCCTATAAATGTCCCACTGCTGAGCACAGGCCTCCTCTCTTTTCTGAGGGCTTTGGAGCGGGGAATAGTCCGCCACGCTGTTTCAATGCGTGTTGGCGGACTTTACATGTCCCCGAAATTCCTCGGATATGCTGGTTTCCTCGCGATGTTTTCCTTCACCGCTGAGCAAGTGGTAAATCAGCACATAAAATTGTTAATCAGATCAATAATCCGTCGGGGTCGCTCAGCTGGTGATCTTCTAGTGTACCTCACTCATCGATGGGCGAAGGCAGTAGAGAGCAAGGGGGAGACCCTGGCAGTTACTTCTTATTCTTTATTCTTGACATAGCGAAAGCCTTTGACCGGGTATGGCACAAAGCGCTTCTCTCGAAGCTTCCTTCATATGGGCTTCCCGAGAAATTTTGCAATTGGGTCACAAGTTTTCTTACAGACCGGAGCATCAAGGCCGTATTTGACGGTGCATGCTCGGACTCCCAAGTCTGTGAACGCTGGGTGTCCCACAAGGCTGTGTGCTATCGTCAACCCTGTTAATTCTGCATATCAATGATATGTTATAAATTAGTAACATTCATTGCTATGCAGATGACAGCACTGATGACTGTTATACACTGGCCGTGCCAATATTTCTCGGGAACACGTCGACGAGTACCGGAACAAACTGTGTCTGAAGTCGACTGTGGACTGGGGCCGACTAAACTTAGTCCAGTTCAACCCTAACAAGACACAAGTTTTCGCGTTTACCGAAAAAAAGAAACCCTTCGTCATATCACCTCATTTCGAGAGGACTCCCCTCGTTGCCTCAGCCACTATCGGAATCCTTGGCGTCGACATATCAAGCAACGTTCAATTTCGCAGTCACTTGGAAGTGAAGGCCAGATTGGCCTCCAAACAGCTTGGCGCGCTCAGTATAGCGCGACAGTACTTCATGCCGGTCCACCGCTCGCAACTATAAGGCGCAGGTTCGGCCGCACATGAAGTATTGTTCTCATCTCTGGGCGGAGGCACCCCAGTGTCAGCTTCTTCCATTAGACCGCATTCAACGAAGAGCGGATCGAATCGTCGACGACAATTTTCTATCTGATCGGCTTGATCCCCTGGCTTTGCGAAGAGATGTTGCATCTATTTGCACTTTTTACAGAATCTACCACGGGGTCTGTCTCCAGGAATTGTTCGGATTACTTCCAGCCGCTAAAATTCACCATCGCACCTTACGGCACAACTTAAAATTCCATCGTCACCACCTTGGTGGTTGGCATTCCTCCACATTGCGTTTTTCGAGGAATTTCCGGGCCGATACGACTTAGGGGCCTTCAAGAAAAGACCCTATTCCTTTCTCTAAAGCCGGCGACGCATGTGCTATTCCTCTGGTATTGTAGGTGTTCATGGTCGGCGGTGATCACTTACTATCACGTGAGCCATTGGTCACAGATTTGGTTCCGGCACGGGACTAAAACGACCTGCAGATAGTTGGCCCGAGTCTGAGTGTTTATGCATGTGCGATGTTTGTCCGTGAAACGCACTCATTATATCTGAGAAATCCTAGAGAGGATCGATTTTTTAAGATTAGAAAATATATTTATAAATAATACTCGTATATAGATGAGTATATGGGCAGCAGCATCTTCTTGGAACATCTTAATAAACAAACTGCGGTTGCCAACCCGCCTGCCAAGAGTGGCAACTATGGCAAAATCTCCCAAAATGAATGCTACAAACATTTGGGGTCAGTCTATAGTTGAGGCCTATGTTCAGCAGTAGACTAGTAATAGGCTGAAATGATGATATAGCTGAGTTTATCGATGTGCCGTGTAGATTTACATGTTTATTTTTTAGTTTTATTCCTTAGACTTAATCTTGTATTCTTTTGTAGGATAGACTGTCTTAATCTACAAAAAAGTTTTTATATACATAAGACGCCAACGATGACCTTGCTGGCTGCAACAATGCCTGATTTATGATAATATTAATACTTACCATTACATTTACACAGTTATTAATAATATTATTTATCTAGAGTAATGGTAATATTAATTTTAATTATATATTTTTGTGGTGCATCATTAGTATTAATTACTACTAAAATGTTTATTATATATATTTTTATTCTTTTTTTATATTACTACAATTAAATTCCTTCTACAAGTAAAATACACCGTTAATTTAGTAAACCATCCGGACGAAGTCGCGGGCATCAGCTAGCGTATCAATAAAAATAGTTACGAAAAAAGGATGTAATAAATAACATAAATTAAAGACAAATGGCTCGTATGCTCTTCCTTGGTTACATTTCAACATTTCTGCCTGGTTAATGAATTTAACTATATTTTACTGTTGAATTGTAATTCAACACATTTTCCAACATAATAAAACTATCAAAGAAATATCATATAGCCGTACAAGCACGTACCCACACATAATTATTTATTTACAATACGGAAATTATAATGAAATATGATTTATATTCATTTATTTCATGCACTTATATCTACGTCCAATTTTGGAAATATTAAATATTGAAAATGTAAGAAATAGATATTAAACGTTATTTATCACTAGACATATTATACATCCACATAATGTCATGTAAAAACTTCAGGAGAATACTGTTCAGTATATAGTGTAGTATCTATGATACTATTCAAAGGTAAGGGTAAAGGTTCAAAGGTAACGAACAGAACATATCCCCATACACAGTTCTGTGGATGTTTTATTAAACACCTTGTTTATATATTTTTTAATATCATTATCATCTCAATAACGCATTGCACGCAGTAAATCTTTGGCAATCATATTCGTATAAATAACAAAACATCGCGAATCGTATAAATAAAAATCGTCTTTATTTTACTATATTTTTTTTATTCTTAATAATTTCTGTGCTTTGCAATATGCCTGATACCCAACTTGTATAGTCGGGCTTAGGGTGTGTAAGAATAGGTTAACCCTCATTTTATAATAAAGATATGTTCAGTTTTTCAAAAGCATTTTTTTTTTTCAATTATAGATACTGTTACAAATAATCAATAAACGAACTCGAATTAACAATTGTTTGTGTTGCACTCTCATTAGCAATTTAATTATCGATCAGAATAGCGGCTAAGTTTGATTGAATTATGAAATTGGATATCATTATATGCGTATTTACTACTTTGTTTGTAGTCATGGAATGTCTCACAGCAGCAATTGCTTCCGCTTTAAGCGAGTGTTCCATTTGTGTGTGGACTTCTCCCTTTCTACTACATATAATCGAAATTTTGCCACATAAGAAAGTCACTTCTTATTGAATTCTTCATTACTCACAAGACAAAATAAAAAAATATAAAAATGTTGTCTATGGGATAAGAAAACTTATGAATTTAGATGAGCACGTCATGTATTTGATTCCATATATCATTTAGCTACATGCTTCTAAATAATAATGTCACATACAGAGTTTAGATTTCGACCCAGGTACTTAACATTTTTTTATATAATTAAGGTAAATCATACCTTTATTGCGCCGTCATTCTTATATAAATACATAATGTATGCGAAATAATTACAGCTATATACAATAAAGGATTATTAGTTAAATAAATATTAAAAATGTATGCACACATTAATTTCATTAATTCTATAATCAATTTTTACTTTGGAAGTAACCTATCCACAAAGTGTAATGGTATTCCAATATTCAGAAGAGTTTTCCTTTCAAATTGATCTAAATTTGGATGGAAGCTCAGCATAGCATCCCAACAGATCTCACTTAATTTCGGTATACAAATCCAAACTTTATACAATGTATTATTTCTACTAGTTGCTTCTTCTTTTGGTTCAATACCTCCAAAAACGTACATGCAACCATATGAAGTGACTGTTGAAGAATGAAAATAAAGTGGATGAGGAAGTACAGTCTTTTGCATTAAATTCCACTGCATATCTGATATGTTTAACCTCCATACATCTTCAAACATTGATTGTCCGTCTGAACCACCCACTACAAACACTTGCACACCCATTGGTGTGTCAATTTGCACAGCACTATGACATTTTCTAGGTAAAGGTGCTAACGTATTTTTTATGGTGTCATCAGCTTTTGGAGTAAAAACTGTCCATGTGTTGGAGTCAAGGTCATACATTGGTATTTCCATAAGTTCAAATGCCCACTCTCCTGTACCGCCACCAATTATATAAAGTTTATTCCCTACACGGGCTATTTCATGTCGATATCTGCCAATTGGTTCACCTTCCTGGCCAGTTCCCACAAAAACCGGTTCCCAAATCATTGTCCGTAGATCTAATCTGCATAAAAACAAAAGTATTAATACAATATATTTGACTAATATTTTTGGGGAACTATAAATTTTACTAGTCTAAGTATTTCTAAGCATGCTTTAGACCTGCACAATACAATAATATATTGAAAGGTCAAATAATGCAGATATAGTATTAGAGTACATAGTATTTTTCTAAAACATACTATATACTTTTTTAATGTTATGACTTTTAAAGGACTACAAAAATGAGCCACAAGTGTTGATATCAACGGCTTCTTTTAATTTTATTCATTATCTATGTAAAGAAATTACAAATATGGCTTACTTGGACAAAAAAAACCAAAAGTTTATTTTTGTTAATTTCTAAAACTAGTGCTTGTTTTTTTTTATTGTAGAAAGGGACGAGACGAGCAAAAAATCTCACCTGATGGCAAGTGCAACATCTGCCCATAGCAATGATCTGTCACCCAGAATGGTTCTGTGTGGCCACACTGCATCTGTCACCCTGAGATGTCAGTTCTTAAGTCACATATACACAGTGATAACACTAGCTCTCAATGCCCCTTAGACCAACAGTAACATTTGCAAGATACTGCCTCAGGGCAGAATAACTGGCCCTGCAGTGGTATCTCCCTACCCAATAAGATAGAAATGTACAAACCTAAATATGTCACAGTTGTATGCAAATCCATTAGTACCTCCAATAGTATAGAAATAACCATCATGGCACAATATTGACTGGCCATACTGTCCAGGTGGTCTAGTTCCTGTAGCTTCTAGAACTTGCAATTTTGCATCACCTGGGCTTGTGCGCCATGTTATAACATCATTGCTACATTTATTACCAAATGGAGCACCCGTTCCACCAAATATCTACAAACACAATTATTTTTATAACACACATATTAACTTATCATCTGTCACTTCTAATTAGGGTTAGTGGTGATTGGTGATTCAAGTCTGGATTTGGAGAATATAAGTTTGTATCACTTTCAGTATTTATTTATTTATATTTTATTGACACAAAAAAGTCAGTCAACCCTGGGTGATGGTGAAAAATGTGTGGCTAACTATAAAAATCAACAAACTAACATAATATAATTTAGTTTAAAATAAAATACACAAACACTAAATAAGTAATATACAGCGCATGGTGGCGATGGACTCAGCACCTATCACAAGTGCATTATATTGTTTTGGTGAAACATGGATTGTGGCAGTCATCTGTTTTTGCAGTGAGTGCCCAGTCTCTGACTACCCCTTATAGGATACAGTCGTGATCTTATGTATAAATAAGTAATTCAATACACTAATTGTAATGTGTTCAAAACTATAAATAAAAAAAATAGATACATATACAAAATACATAAATCATAATGAAGTATAAGAAATATACAGTCGAATAAATCAGTTGGAATTTCTTTGAAGGTAAAATTCACATACCAATCTTTTAAAAGAATGCTTATTATTTTTGGTCGGTGTTCCAAAGGCGAATAGCCTCAACAGTAACAGAGGACCTAAATAAACTGGTGCTATACTGTGGGATAATAATTTTAGCTTTGTTTAAGGAATGAGGAACACGGTCATGAGTAGAATGAAGAAAGTCATTCTTAAGTTATGACAGAGAATTTGGTTAAATAAAATAGAGTAAAGTTAGTACTATTATTACTATTAGTATAAGATCCTGGAGCTACACCTTTAACAAATAGGAAGCCATTTAAACTTGGAATGCTAAGTAGAAACATGGTCATTCTTTCATAAACCAAAAACAAATCTTATACAATTGTTGAGAAAGCGCTCCACCTTATCTAAAAGATTTTGCGAGAGGTTTAGGGAATAAACAAGAAAAAGCCAAGTCTTAAAAGGTCAGAAATGTTTATAACATTAAAGGGAATGCAGTGTGGGAACAAAAATAATTCTCCCATCTTTACTCTTCAAGTCAAGTCTAGTATGGATATTAGTATTTAATTAATTCAGATATCCAATAGTTTGAGTGACAAATTCAATTACAGATATTTATAAATGCAAAAACTATTTTGTTATTGCTATGGGGTGCTTTAATAAAATCTGCCTATCTGTGTGTATGGCACATGAAGGCAGTATGAGTCTTGTAAGAATTATGGAGATATGTGATTATAGATTCAATCAAGCTCTATAACTTTAACTATCTGCCGGTTCCAGTTGAGGCTCTATTAAATCTCTGTTTTCAATCTACATGTTTATTTTTAAAATTTTCTAGAATAACAAACCATTAGGAATCTTCCATTCATGCACATAGCATTGGATGCAAGCTCTTCAGGCATATTCTCCACAACTTTGTGTTGCTTCCATTTTCTTGTAGCAATACAAAAACTCCACAATTCTTTGAACAATGGTCGCTGTGGACTCCAAGTGGGATCAACCCTCTGGATACTATTAAGAGGTAAAACGGGATTATAGCCTCCGAAACAATAAATATTTACATCATCACAAACTATCCTATGACCACTGCGAGGCCTAGGGCTTTCGAAACCCCGAAATTTTACTTCTGTAACCTTAAACGGTTCAAAAATGTAATCTCCTTTCAATGAAAACATAGTGCACATAAGACTGCAACATATATGTTGTCTCAGTGAATTACATAGAAATTATTAATAACATTAGCAATGTTTAGTTAAGTAATAATAAAATGCTAATATAATTTAGCTAGCAACAGAAAGGGTTTAGAATACCTCCCTTGACACTTTGACAGTTTTGACAGAAAAAGCATGGTATAAAAATTAAAATGTTCTGAATGTCAAAAAATAAAAATTGTCTTTGTCACATGAAATCAAGGAACATAAAAACACTACGTTCTGTATCAAATTTCATAGCATTCGTCATGATTCACCTTATGGTTACAACACATTTTCGATTAATGTTTAACCTTGTGCAGTATTTATTAAAATTTATTTTACACAAGATTTAAAAATCTTAACGCCCTTATTTCCTCAGGGGTTAATTCTTTCTTCAGCATGTATATGATCTGTTAAAACCAGGCAAATAGACATCATACCCTAAAAACAATCTCCGACTGAACGGACGTACTCTAGGATTAGATTAGATTAAACCAAAACACAAGCGTGTCTATGTCTAAGTGTTGCACAACTTTCTGTTGTGCAACACTTACAATGTTAATAAATTGTGATCGTCATAGGTAGGACTCTTTTATTTACGTTGTGTTTATTTTTAGTAACTTGTTCTTTTAGGTGTATCATGGAAAAATGTTTATTCACTAGAGAAGCTGCAAGTCCAAGACAGTGTACTAATACTAATTAATTACTATTCCCTATACTCTTGTAAAGGGTTCACAATGTTAATATCTATTGCAAAGAGATTTGTATTCCGCACCTGTATAAGATTAACTTTAAATTATTAATAACCCACTACAAGCTATCGCTCCCCCAACATTTTTATTAAAAAAAAAATGTGGGGAAGGCACACGGCTCCAACTCCCGCCGTGTGCGGTGAGCGCCTTCCAATCCATGCGCTCCCCCCGACACAGGACAAGAAGTCGGGAACAAGGACCGTAGTCCACAGCAACACTGGCGAACCAGCAAAAAGAGGGCTTGGCCTCTTGCTAGTGCGTAAGCACAAACTTAGACCGAAGTCTCGCATGTCAATGCGTGTTTACATCATACAAGTATACAGCTAAGTCCAGTCTTTGTGGATGTACGTCGCATGGATTTGGCACACGTCGAGCAGTTATGAGCACTGGGCCCAATAAACTAGTAAAGCCTTCCGTACGCGCCATCACTTCGCCAGACCGCTGCAACTGCAGATGAATGTCGAGTGTGTGGCATCAACATCCAATACAAGGTCAGCACGGCAATTTGCCGCAGAGCACGTCGTGAGTCCACTGCTCACTTCAAGGGTATGGGGTCCCACGTTGTGCAGCTTTCGGCTGCAGCCTTGAGAGTCTCCTCCCGCCAGCTACCATCCGCATGAAGTAGACGCATTAGCTCCACCAACCATTGTAATGATGTATTTTGCCATTATTTATCATTTATAATTATCATTCAGCCATCAGGCAATCAGCATTCTATTATATTCGTCAAATGGGTTTGTGTAATTGACGTTGAGTATTATGTATTTCGATCAAGTTTGTCTCACCCACTACCAAGTTTCCAGTTATCATTTATTTGTGGGAATTTACTGAGAGCTTTATTTAATATTGTTGTTATTCAACACATGGAGGGCAGACAGTCTGCAGTCTCGTTATAGAGAGACCCGACTTGGACAAAGCTAAAGAAAATGTGAGTCAAACCAAGTGCAAGACGCAACCATTATATTAACGACATCTAAGCAACTGTCACTAAGACGCATTGTCACCGGTGCAACAAGCATCATTACGACCATCGCTCAGACATACGCCAACACAAGGGCCTCTATACAGTCTTAGCAAACATCTACACTTCTGCAAAAAACCTCCGTCAACCCGAATCATAAGTTGTATTGAATCAGATGCGACTCGTTCATATAACCGTCACTAAAAACACAATACCACAATAGCAGTAAGTATTATTGTGACTATCACATAGATGGTGCCTCCTCACAACACACCTATATGATAATTATCGACTTTTGCAAAAGTTGTTTAACTAAAAAATTTACCAACGTGTCATAGTAGTAAGCCACTAAGACGCCGGTGTATGAACCATGTATCATAGAACTAATGCTCTAAGACATGGGGCGAAAGAGTAAGCTCCAGCACCGAAATGCTAAAAGCCACACCCTCTCTTATGTGATTGTATGAAAGTCTAATGAATTCTCTATCTTAATAATTTTAAGTTCCAACTCATTTTTATAATATCATATCTTACAAGAGACCTTCAATGATAGACCATTTTATCATATACTTTACTTACATAGGATCTGTGCCAAACACTCATGTACCCAGCAGGTGCACCGCATAACGGAGCACATTCAATCCCGCTTCATACGCGGGCTTCATACCGGAGCGCTCTTCTTCGACGTGGCGAAAGCGTTCGACAAGGTCTGGCACAACGGGCTCATATACAAGTTATATGGACTCGGTGTGCCAGATCGCCTCGTACTCATCATACGAGATTTCTTACGCAGTCGAACCTTCCGCTACCGCATCGAGGGGGTGCGATCCGAATCACATCCCATCCTAGCCGGCGTACCACAAGGCTCAGTCCTAGGTCCCGTGCTCTACACCCTTTTCACGAACGACATACCGCACACCAGCGGCGTCGAACTCGCACTCTTCGCAGATGATACCTGCCTATATGTGTCTAATATACGTATCCATATAGGACGTAATCCAGACACTATCTCTAAACGCCTCCAATCCGCAGCCCGAACCCTCGGGAACTGGTTTCGGAAATGGAGGATCGAGGTCAACCCAATCAAAAGTGCAGCCATGTACTTCTCGCGGCGCATAACGCAGCATCTCCCCACAATAGAGTTATTCGATCGTCCAATCCCCTGGGAAAAGACAGTCAAATACTTAGGCGTCCTATTAGACTCGAGACTCAGCTTCGGTCCACATATTAACCGAGTAAGGAACCGAGCGGCGTTCGTACTCGGTCGATTACATCCGTTACTAAATAAAAATAGCAAAATGTCCCTACGTAATAAAATTACACTTTACAAAGCCTGTATTCGGCCAATTATGACATACGCAAGCCCCGTATTTGCGCATGCCTCCCCGCGTCAAATTCACCGACTTCAGGTAATACAAAATCGATTCATGCGTAAAGCCACGGGAGCACCGTGGTTCGTGCGTAATGCTAACCTTCATATCGATTTAGGGCTTCCTACCATAGCCCAATATCTAAAGTTGGCCTCTCGCCGATACTTCGACTCTGCCGCCACGCACCCCAACCCACTGGTTGTCAGTGCCGCCACTTACAACCCCCTCGCGATACACCAAAACTCGACCCGCGGAAAAAGGAGACCGAGGCACGTCCTCGAGGACCCTGACGACGCGACCACTATTGCCCAAGCGCTCTACTCAACACTACACAAACACCCATTATCACCATCATACCGCCCCCGCCGTCGGCGTGGGCGTATCAGACAAAGTTATTCGCGATACCGCCGCATCTCAGGCCGGTTCTCCCCTAGCAGTAGTGTCATAAACAGAAGCGTCGCTGGAGTTTCTTGCGCCATTTCTTCTCCAGCGGAAACGCATTCCGAATTGGTGGTAAACTTATCTAATAATAATCATGGTATTAATAATTATAGTAGTAGTAATATTGCCCTCCCGATTGCAGTAACTGACCGAGCCGAGACCGGCCCCCTTGGGCACCCTCGAGTCTGTTACTCTCGCGAACAGGATGACGGTCCAAGCCGAGGTCCCCTCTCGGGGGCCCTTGCGCCAGTCATCCATAAATAAAGGTTTCGGCTAAGCGCCCTCAGCGCTATGCTTTGTATGGAACATTAGCACTATGCAACTTGATACTATAGAGAGTCATGCTCGACCTCACACACGCCTATGTTGAGCTGTTGGTATGCCCCTCCGCACGGTACTCGCGTCTCGGACTTAATACATAGTATGGTGTTAGCTATACACGAACACTTTCTAGTTTTAAGATTGGTTTTGTAATAGTCATTACACGAACACCTTCTGGTTTTAAGATAGGTTTTATAATTGGCATTACATGAACACTTCCTTATTATGAATAACTATATAGAGTATTTTCCATACAAATGAAGTTAATTTTATATTGTAATATTTTTAATTAACTTCTATAGTACTTCGAGAGATAAGGTCTCTTGGATATATTTTATATGTTTTAAAGTAATTTTTAGGCACTGATCTATGTAATATAATGCCAAGAAAAATTAAATTGAAAATAATGAAATTTCACTATTGGGATTGGTCCTCATATATATTTTCCCAACTTTTTTGGACCACCATTTTTTTTTTTTATATAATTTTTAATATTTTCTTAAATCTTTCTAAACCGTAAAAATACGTAATTAGAGATAGTATATCGTTACAATATATTTAATACCCTTAATTCTGTCAAATGTGATAAAATTGGACCGGGACTAGCGTATTGGTTATAACACCGTCAATGGATTATTTATAGGACTTTTAATGGTCCATTGATAGGAATAAGCTCTTCAAAGGGAAAATTTACTGTAATAACCATGCTAGCAGTTTTGATCGCAGTACCAGATGAATCGCATCAGACACTGCTGCCTGTCACCTATGTTTTCGGTCAGGCATTTTTCGAGATGCTTATTCCGCCACCTGTAATGGCGTTTTACAGGCATCTCCCTCAGTTGACCTTTACGACACCCACATTATGAGATGGGGTAACAGGTTTTCTTACGCAGCCAACACATGGCCACCAATGAATTAAAAAGTAAAATAACAGCCTATTGGAGACGGGAAGAGTCCGCTCTGTTGATCCAATGCGGGTTGGCAGTCTTCCGCGGTTCACACTTCGTCTTCCTCTATAATATTTTAATTGCTCAGATGTTTCCTCACAATGTTTTCCTTCACCGCTCAGCACTTAAAATTGTAGAACAGTTTTAGAGGTGCTGAATGCTAAAATACCGGAAACAGAATTCAGGTCACTCGCATACTATGAAATTTGAGGCGAGCACCCGGCCCCTGAGCTACCACGGGCTTAGCACCAATGGATTATTGACGAATAAGTCAATTATGTCAGATAAAGACTGATTTGGGGAATACATTTTCATGTATTGATTGATAAATAAAAAGTAAGGATATTTATATATCATGTTTATTTTAAAGTAATTAGTCAATACAAAGCCTTTAGAAATGCACCAATAGTTCCAGGCTGACACAAGTTAAACATACAATAGTTTTATCCATCACCTCAGATGGTTTCAAATATAAATGTATGAGGTTAATATATATTTAATTATTTTAAGGCATACACTGTCATGATGTTATTAAGAGAATAATAAAATTATCGGACGATTTCTATACTGGCTACGCCTTTCTTTTTAGAACAAATACATGTAGGTACATATATGTTACATAATTCGTAATACTACTTAGTAACATTAAAACACTGAGTAAGAATATTATTTTTATTCAGTCACTTTGTGTCAACAAATCTACTTGTGTCTAAATTAAGTTTGTATTCAACAGTTTTAAAAATTAAGTATAAAACCAAAAAAACTAAACCAAATTTTACATTACAATTTATTTACTATAAAAAGAAAAAAACAAAATAAAATGTATTTAAACTTAACTTTTAGCCACGTTATACAAACACAATCTATTTATTCATCTCAGAAAATGGTTTCTTTATCACTGGCAGGAAACAAGTAAGAAAAAATCCTACAGATTAAATATATAATTACCCCGTGCGTTGCATGCCGGTGGCGAACAATACTTTGGGCTTAGACTTTTTATTTTTTTTGTTGGAGGGCGAAGGTGCAGCGTGTAATGCGGCCTCGATTGCATCGCTGAGCACGAGGGCCCGTGGAGCTGAGCCCTCCTCGGCGTCTGTTGGTGGCGGCGGAGTGGGCGGGGCAGCTTTACGGACGCGCCATGTGCCGCTTGTACTCGCCATCTATAACCAAAAATATTATTTCATATCTTGAACTTGTCAATGTCAATTGACATGAAATGAGAATATATTGCAGACCTAAAAACGGATATTGCACGTCTCATGGCGGGAGATACTTTACAACCGACGCGTCAAGGTCAAGCGATTCGACGGTCTTCAAATGCCTCTTCCACAATTATATTGCACTTATATACTAATTTGAATACTTTGAAAAAAAAAACAGGTAAAAAATCCGGATTTTTTTAGCGATGCGGTCACGATAACTCTCGAAAAAAATTGACGTATCGAGCGAGACCGGATTTTTTTATCGTGTCTAGAATTTTTATATCAAAAGCTAGACTTTTGTTGTAACTTGTAGTTATTAAGAAAAATAATTTTATCTAAAATGGCATTTCCATTAAATATTTGAACCTCAAAACGATTTATTTTCTTCAGAGTTAAATGACCTAGTGGACTTTTGGATTTTCCAAATTTTACTAATTAATATTAAAAAAATATAGTAACTGATTGATTAAAAAAACACAAACTACCCACACCCAACTATAGTAAAAAGAAATATAATGTCTGTGCGGGACAACTAATGAATCGTAGCGCAGAAACAGTAGCTATAATTTCAAAGCAAGTCGTCTTACGGCATTCAATAGAATATTAATACAATAAAATAACCTTTGCAAATGACAATCCAGAAGACGACGAGGTTGGATTTGGACTGACTTGTTCCGAAACCCCCACCGCATTGACGGGTGAATCACTTGGTTCGGCAAAGGAAGATGGATACTGTCTCCATAAAAGTAGGGCTGCCGAAGGACGTCGAGGCGCGAGGGAACTGCACTTCAGATGTTAAGTCGGGGCGAGGCGGGCCTTCTAACGCCCGACGGCATTGTAGCTCGCGTCGCCTCTCTTTACGCTCCTGATTAGCACGGACACGTGCACGGCGTTTTAGTTCCTCTTTAAAAAAAATAACACAATAATAATTTAAAAATAAATTATGGAAGATTAGTGATTGTGGCTAGTGACGAGACAAGCAAATCATACACCTGGTGGTAAGTATGAGTTTAAAAAATGCTATGTCACCCGGATCATTTCTGTATGGCATCATACTGCGACCGTCACCGTGGGAGATCAGTTGGTAGATCTCAAATGTCCAATAATTACACTATGTAACAGTGCCATTCAGACCGAAACGTAGTACAGTAACCCGAACTTACACGAAAGGACAACAAGGAGTACAATTTTGTATATAAATAACATACGAATTATATTTAAGTGGGACCAGGATATAAAGAAAACAATTCTGAAGCAAAATGTGGAATGGAATCTTAAATAATACCAGAAATTATAATATTAAAATATAAGCATCAGTTTCACAGTTTGGGTGATCTAATATAGTATTATCAAGGCTTCGTAGATGTTACAAACAAATAGTATGTGTTGTAAATAATGAGTAACAGTGCGGCGATTTCGCGCGAAACACGTGTCCGGTCTCGGGTAATCGAGAGTTGAGCAAAAATCGCGTCACTCTGGATTCGCGTAAGTCGGGATATTCCTGTAATATAAATAAATGGAATCCTACCACCAGTAGAACTATTTTGGATACATAACCTGAAGGAAAGAAGGTTGAAAGTAATTACTAAATATATTTTTAGTTTATATTATACATTTAACTCAATATATTTATTAACTCTTAAATGTTTGTTAAAAGTTGTTTTTGTGTTTGTTTTCGTAGTGTAACCAATTATGATCATTGTTTGGTCTAGACTACTCGAATTTTAAAGGAGTATTGCTTGACATTAAAAAATATTTGCAAGTACACTACCTTAGGACATTATAATGCAGTTGTGAGTCTTATAACAGTAGAAATAGCATTTATTTTATTGAAACTTTAAAAATAACTTTTAATGTTTGATAAATGTAAACAAACTAACTACACTCAGCGTCACAAAAATCGCACCTCTCTGAGTTTGCGCGAAAAATGGCTGTAATGGCTAGAAACGAATTATATTTATATAAATACCAAACATACCAAATGTTTGAAATGGGTATTTGAATAGCTTTACATTATTAATAAAAAAATCATGAAATCATTAAAACATTTATCATTATAGAGCGTCAAAAATAAACACTGTCAAATGCTCGTTAGTAAGGGACGCTAGTTACACCACCTAAAAAGGGTATAAAACGGTCGATCTGGATGAAATATGGGCCAGTCGTAATTTAGACTTTGCAGTGAACACACGTGAACAAGTAACCCAAGTAAGAACAAGTAAAGATGGACACCAGCTCTGAAGAAGCCGCTCAAGTGATTGCCCTATTGCAGTCGGGGATGCGGCAGTGTGACGTTGCTCGACAGTTGAACCTGTCCCGTTTTTCAGTTCGACGGGTGTTCCAACGTTTTCACCAGACTGGTGGTTATGTTAGAAAACCGGGATCTGGAAGAAAACGGTGCACATCAGAAAGAGATGACCGTTTCATCGTTACGACATCTTTACGAAACCGTTTTACAAATGCTGTTGAGTTGCAACAACAGCTTCGATCAACTCGGAGAACATATGTGAGTGTTTCTACGATAAGAAGAAGGTTACACGAAAAGAGTTTAACAGGCCATAGAACTGCTAAAGGTCCAAAACTTACTGCACAGCATCGCAGAGATCGCCTAGAGTTTGCTCGCAATCATTGCGGACTGTAGTGTGGACTCTAGAACAGTGGCGGACCGTACTCTTCTCTGATGAGACGAGGGTCTGTCTCTTCTGCAATGACAGACGTAGAAGGGTCTACAGAAGACAGGGGGAGAGCTTCACACAACCCTGCTTCGTAGAATCCGTCGAATACGGGGGTGGCTCGTGTATGTTTTGGGGCGGCATTTCCGTCGACGGGAAAACGGAACTTGTGTGCGTTTCCCGGACTCGTGGTGGCCGTGGGCAAGGGTCATTAAATGCTGGTCGGGTACATTACTGAAATCCTGGAGGAACATGTGATCCCGTATGCTGGTTATGTCGGTGATGGATTCATGTTAATGCATGATAATGCTCGTTGCCACACCGCGGCTATTGTACGGGATTATTTTGGAGGTCGATATCCCTGTTATGCATTGGCCAGCACGAACATCTCTGGGATGACCTAAAACGGCGCGTGCGAGCTCGAGTTCCAGCTCCAGCCACTCTTCAAGAGCTCCAAGATGCGATACCCCAAGAGGCTGTTGCGATCCTTGTAAGGTCCATGAAAGATCGCATGGAAGCCGTTATCAAGGCAAGGGGGGGTAACACTAGGTTTTAAGAACTTTTTTTGTATTTATTAAGTTTTTTTTTAATTTATTAATTTGCAAATTTGGAGCCGTGGTAGCTCAGGGGCTAGGCGCTCGCTTTAAATTTCATAGTACGTGAGTGACCTGGGTTCGATCCCTGGTGCCGGCACCACTAAAATTGTTAATTGTAATTTTAAGTGCTGATTTACCACGTGCTCGGCGGTGAAGGAAAACATCGTGAGGAAACCTGCATGTCTGAGGAATAAAAAATATTTCGAAGACATGTGAAGTCCGCCAACCCGCATTGGAGCAGCGTGGCGGATTCTTCCTAGCTCCAAAACCCTCTCAGAAATGAGAGGAGGCCTGTGCTCAGTAGTGGGACATTTATAGGCTGAAACTTTTTTTTTTAAATTTGTACATAATCTGTATTTTTCTTTAATTTCTCTTTCGTCTCGTTATAAAAGTAAAATTCAATTAACATTCCTGAAAGCTAATGAAATTACTTTTCGAATGATACCCTCAAACCACAACATTGCCATTGGCCTGTTGTGTTAAAATAGTATTTAAATTATTTTTTTCGGATGTGCGATTTTTTTGATGCCGAGTGTATAACGATAATATTTCATTCAATTCTTGACCTGCGCATAATTTAACTTTTGATGATGTCTGTTATATTTATAATGTTTAATGTAACAAATTATATTTTTTCAACTTTAACGATTTAACAATTAATCTTCTTTAACATTTATTTACATCTCTAGTGCCGAGTCATAGTGTCCTCAAAAAGGTCGATTAATGGAAAAGTTAAGAATATCTAATGACCAAATAACAAGCAAGCAGCAGCATTGTCAAAGGCGTGAAGGGTCTGGTATTTCCATCGCTAATCAATTATCACAACGCTATTAAATATTCCTTACTTGGGAAAAGCGAAGCTAAGTAAGTGGGTTTACCATCAAAAACTACATCGCCTGTTAACATCAGGTGGGATTGTAGTTAAACGCTAGCTTATAAATCTTAAAAAAAGCGCTATATCCATTGGATGTTTCACTGGCTGATATAGAAAAACTAAATAGGAAAGAACTAAAGTTACTAAATTCCTAATCATAGTCAAATATTTATAAAACAGTTACTATATATATATACAAACACTTTCTGTAAGTCACATTGCAAAGTAACAGCCTATAAACGACACAGAAGACATTATAAATAAAGCCACAAGAAACAATGATGAATAAAATCTGAATAAAATGTCAACACTATTTACACCATAAATATTAAAAAGTTAACTTCTCCCCTTCCTGTATCAATCATTGTAACGTGCACATCGCTGTTAAACATTAAATAATAATTATTATTAAAAGTGGTAAATTTTGTATCCCCTTATCATTTTTATAAAAAATCGGTATAAAATAACTATAATGATATATAAATTTTTATTTGGTAGTTGGTAAAATTAATTTTTAGCTCACCTGAAAAATTTTGTAGAGCTGTTGAAGACACAAACTGGTGGTAGCAAATCCAATTCCACAATATCAAAAGAGCAGTAGACAGGTAAGTGGGCAGTGTATGGCATATGTTTTCTGGTCTAAAATATATATAAATTTCTATTAAAGACATCTGACAAAAAAGTAACACATACATACAATCAACTATTGGGGAAGGGGACTGTTCAATTTTTGACAATACAAATTCAATATATACAATGTGAGATATTCCTTTTGTTTTTAGTTACAAATTGTTTAGTATATAAACACTTTAACAATTAAATAATTTATTGCACAAGTATTTCAGTTTTCAGTTGACTTTAAATATCAGAGAAATTAAAAAATAACCTCAGAAATTAGAAACAATTAAAAGCTTGTAAAAGTGGGCCAAGAAGATATCCTGCGGCACATACACCTATTTTAACAATTGCACAATATATCTGTATTTATAAATTTTACAGATTTACCCCAAAAGGTCCCTGTAAAATTTATAAATTAATTTAAATCCTAAGTATTCATTATATTTCCTTATATAGAGTGGTTAAGATGTCTAAAATTAAGTTATTCTACTGTCAAGCAGTAGTGTGCAGTGGCAAGCAGTTACTGTTTCACACAAGTTTTGGGTAGCACAGCATTTGTTATGAGCAGACATTGCACTTATTATTCTGTTACTTTAAAAGCAGTTGGTATGCGCTATAGATGATGACTCAATTCCTATTATCTGATTTGTTTTTGAAAATACAATAAAATTATAGTCATCATTTTACATTACTAAAAAATAACAAGACTTCTACAATATCTTTTATCATGCTCATTTAAAATATGTGGCGACAGAAATCGGATTCAAAATTTAAGACAGATTTGCTTTCACATTTGCAATGCAACTTTACTTCAGATTCAAATGACATGCGGCAGTTTATAGTTATAGTTTGTGATGCATGCCATGCTATAAACAATAATCCTTTTGAAAACAAACTATTGCAATTTAAATACATTAAAAAAAAAAGTAATATATGCATGAACAGGAATGAGCTGACAATCCTGGTGAGCATAACAAGTCTTAGTAATAAAATAATTATATTGTCATCAGTTCTTAATGTGTGCAGTTTCAAATTATTATGTCTGGAAGTAGAATGAAAATTGATTTGGAAGAATCCATAACAATCATACATAAATGTGAAGCTAATTAAAGCATGTTAAAATATGTAAATAGTATTTTTAACCAGCCCATAAATTTACCTGATCAGCCAATGACAATGTTTCACGATGCAAAATCCGACCGCAAACTACAGGAGGAGCTGCCACAAGGCCACCCCAAGAAGCATTCAAAATACGTATGTTAAGACTATTCAGAAATATTTGTTGTCCATCGTCAGCTGCAAATAATATTTTGTAAATACATGCAAATTTATAAGAAATAGCATTACATCTCGAATTTTCATTTGTATTACCTTGGTAGAAATAAAAGTATTTTTCTTGATTTTGTTTGTCAATATCTGTAAATACATTTTCATTATCTACATGTTCATCAACAGGTGGAGCACATTCTGTAAGTGGAAACTCTTCAATTTCAGTATTGTCATTCAATTCATCTTGTAAATAGTTTGTTGCTTCTGAATTTAAATTAGATTCAGCTGTGGCAACATCTAAGGAAGCCATATTTTCTGTGATGACTTCCATGCAAGCTGCACCTTCTTCTGACACATCAAACCAATCCATTTTCTTATCATTGATTTCTTGTTTCTCATACACAATAGGAACAAAATTTTCCAATGGTTCAGGAGATTTACGTTTTTCGGCTTGAAATCTCATATCATCCTCTTTCAATTTTAGTAATTCCAGTGCTTTTTCCAAGTAAATAATTTCAGTTGTGTCAATTTCTGCTAATATCTGATTATTTATTTCTTCTCGCTCCTTTTCCAATATTTTGAAGACCTAAAGAAATTAATAAATGTTATCTGTAAATTGTCTACACAAAAGTTTTGATAGTCATAATCAAATAATTATTATACCTGTTCTTTAGTAGCAATGAAGTATTTAGTAAATGGTGCACTGTTAAGATTCTCAAGGGGCAGTATAGGTGAAGTAAAGGTATTTCTTATTTGGCCACGGGGTGGTGCAACCTCCACAGTTGTAGTACCTCGAAGCCGCCGAACAAGACGCATTTTTACCTGGAATACATTAATAAAACTTAAATTAGAAACATTTATACAAATTAGAGCCATGGTAGCTTAGGGTTCGACTTTAATTTATAGTATGCAAATAACCTGGGTTCGAATCCCCAATCCTACTGTGGGGTATTGTTTTTTTTTTAAAGAAAAAAAAACTTTAAAGAAGTGCTGATTTACCACATGCACAGATGTGAAGGAAAACGTGAGGAAACTTGCATATCCGAGGGATACAAACATTTTGAGGACATGTGAAGTCAGCCAACCCGCATTGCAGCGTGGCGGACTATTCCCCGCTCCAAAACCCTCTCAGAAATGAGAGAAGGCCTGTGCTCAGCAGTGGGACATTTATAGGCTGTTACTTTAGAAACAATCCAATTTTGGTACTCTTAAGTAACCACTTAAAATAAAAAAATAAAGTTATTGAATAACCTCCAATATACATTAAAATAAATAATATTCTTATAAAGAAAATTCTTGAATATTCAGCTAAAAAAATTAAAGCAAATCCACCTCTTCACTTAAAATCCAGATACTCATTCTCTGTCCCACCTCAGCAAAAAAAGAAGGAGTTCTATTAGTTTCTGCAAATCTTGAAGATATTCAACACAATCTTAATGGTATTATTAAAAAAAAATCAAACTATTTCCTGATCACTATAAAAATTAAAAAAAAGTATTACCTCTTCTGCAGGTGGTTCCCACTGAATCATATAAGCAGACTTCATTTCATTTACTTGCAAAGGTGCTGCACACACAGGGCAAGGTGGTGGTTGCTTTTCATGAGCCGCAACATAGTGCAAAACACAAGCCCAGCAGTACACATGGCCACAATGACCAACACGGCCAGCTACTGGTGTACCAAGGCATATGGGACATTCCGAACGTACCAGTACTTCTAACCACCTGTTTAACAGGTGTATATCAGGTAAAATGTATAAAAAATGTGCAAAACCAAACCAAACTTATTAGTTAGATATAACAATTGACTTTTCTCAATAAAATATGTGTGCAAACTATAATTAATGCAAACACATCTCATATTCACAAAATATGCCGAAGTTCAAAAATAATGATTGTATACAACTTTAATTAAGCAATTAGAAGATTTTAACTTAAAATAAGCCAACCACACAATTGCACCCTATGGCATGGTACCTTATTGACCGGAGCATTCACAGATTGATATTCTCCTTGTGCTAATGTTCAGTTCAGTGTGCACTTAAGACTATAGCATGATATATATATCAAATCCAATTAAAACTTTTCTGAGATTAGCACATTCAAACAAACTCTCCAGCTTTATTATAGTAGTAAGATTACTATATAACTTACAACTTCCTCAATCTGTTCCCATTTGATGGGCATATCTGGATCCATTAGATTCATCTTATAATCCCCATCTTCTTTGACCACAAACTGACAACTAGAAAAAATTAAAATTTATGTTATATACAGTATTGTATACATGGTGACAATATACAATGTTCTTTGGTTATACATTCATCAATACAATAGCCACCTTCATTTTCATACTCCAAACAATTATATTTTATTTATTTTCATTACAGTTCCGAGCAATAAAAGGCCCTTTTCTTATCAGTTTGAACAGCACTGACAGTTAGTGTAATTACTGGGTGACTGTGACTAATAAACTGATGTCTCAATGTGACGAGTGGCGCCAAACAGAAATGTTTTTAGACCACCAGGTGAATGATTAACTTGTGTCATCAGCTTTTTTAATAAAAAGAGTCAATCCATTGGGGAAGGCCTTATATTCAGCAGTAGCTTGTGATTGTTGAAATAATAATAATGATAATAATAATTGCGAGACGGACTTAATTCTCTTTGGCGCTGCACTGGCAGTCTGTCGTGTTTATTGGCGCCAAACTTCCCAAGACTGGATGCGCTCGCTACTGGAAAAAGTAGCGCTATCCCAGAATGGAGAAGGAGAATTGAGGACAGTATCGCAAAGGCAGATTGATAAGCTTCAAGTCGGGCAACAATAGGCCGAGAATTGTGCACTCCGTCAGGATGGCGTTTGCTGGGACAAATGTAAGTTTGTCTCAGCCGGATATAGCGCAAAAGCTGATGGAGCGCATAGATGACCTGAAGCAAAGAATCGCTGCTTGGGGGAAGCGGATTCGGTGGTACACCGAAAGGTCAAGACGGTTTAACATGTCTCAAATGTTTAAAGACAAAGATAAGTTTGCGGACTCTCCCTGACAATAGTTTAATATGCGGCACAAAACTTAATTGCTCATCCAGGACCACACCTAAATATTTTGTAGTAACTGAGTGATTTAATTTAGGACAGTCGCACATAAGATGTCCATTAGGTATGTGGCTAATGCTATTGGTTTTTTTATACTTAAAAGCAAATATTTGGTTTTGTCAATGTTAAGAGAAAGGGTATTATCTGACAGCCATTTTGTTACTTTATTTAAGCCCATTTGGGCTACTTTAAAAACTTGATCCCATGTGTCTCCTGTGAATAATAACGCCGTATCGTCTGCGAATGCCAGTAGTTTGCCATCTTCTAGGTGTAATTTACAAATGTCGTTAATATATATTAAAAACAGTGTAGTTGGGCTCAAGTATGCTTCCTGGGGAACTCCATGGTCTACAGCAAGATAATTACTTACATGTTCACCAATTTTAACACACTGTTTTCGGTTTGACAAATAACTCCGAAAAAATTTCAGCTGGTTATCTCCGATTCCAACCCTTTCCAATTTAGCTTGGGGATAGAGACCGTATCAAAGGCTTTTGCCAAATCAAGGAAGATAGCAACACACTTTTTTCCTTTATCTAACGTTACAACAATATGTTCAATAAGATCATGAACAGCATCATTAGTTGACATCTTATTATGGAAGCCATACTGTTTGTTTGAAATAATGTTGCTACTATCAAGGTATTTTTTAAGGCGATAGTTCATGATTCTCTCCAAGACCTTAGACAAGGCAGTCAGCACAGATATGGGAGATATGGGTCTATAGTTATTGACACTATTTACATCCCCAGACTTATACACTGGGTGTATCAATGCACTTTTCAGTATATCCAGAAACTCTCCAGTGCGTATACACAAGTTTATTATATAAGTTAAGGGCGGTACCAAAACCATTTTGTATTTCTTTAAGATGTTAAGATGTTTAAGATCAAGTTATCAAGACCAACAACTATCGGAGATACATCCTAAGGGACGGCACCGTCGACGTCTGTCGAGCTTGTCGTCGTCCCGGCGAATCGCTTAGGCATGTTGTCTCCGGTTGTTCGGCGCTTGCTAACTGTACATCTATATCTGCACAGACACAACCTAGTAGCCAGGATTCTCTATCAGGAGCTCGCTCTGAAGTACGGTCTCGTGGATCGGAAACAGCCTTATTATAAGTACTTGCCGGAGGCTGTGCTCGAAAATGACCGAGCCATCATCACGGACAAAATATCTGGACCTGGCTCACGAGGTTAGCGACATGTTGGGTGGTATGCCAACCGAAATTATTCTGGTGGTCATGTCTGCAAACGGGTTAATCCCGGTCAGTCTCTCGGGACATCTGAGGCGACTGAGACTCCGTGACGGGCTGCTTCGTGCTCAGATGAAGAAGGCGGTGCTCCTCGATACGGCCCGCATCGTCCGCCGGTTTCTTTCCCTTTCCCCCTAACCCTCGGCCGTTTCCCCTGCATTTTATTGTATAGTATTGTTTAGTATATGTCTTATACTATCTTATTTATTTAATCTTATTTTATATATTTATCTATATATTCATATCTATCCCAACCAGACGAGAAAACTATAGAAATACCACAAAATAATAAAAATGTTTATTTCTCCTCACAAAATTACAAAAAAAAACCTAAGGTATTTCCAGTAAGTAATGTGAGGAGCTGGTGTCTATGGTAGGCTGAAGACCTGTAGTACAGATCACCAATCCTCACCCCTCGGGTCTGGAGCAGCAGTTACCTATTAAATACAATTAATTCAGTATAGAAATGTATGTGTTCGTGTGTATGTGTGCATGTGTGTCTGCATGTGCATGTGTGTTGTGTGTGTGTATAAGAGTGAGTGTGAGTCTCTCTGTGTGTGTGTGTTCATTTGCTTCTGTAAGAGCCGAAATTTTTACTTTTTATGTGGTACATGTTTAAATTAATACTCTTCAAATACAATCCTTGAATGTTTTCTTTATAATTATAGTAGGTTCTCCATAAAAGTACAATTTTGTTTCTTCTTGACATTTAAAATTGTTAATTGCAATTTTAAATGTCGATTTACCACGTGCTCGGCGGTGAAGGAAAACATCGTCAGGAAACCTGCATTTCTGAGGACTAATAAATATTATGAAGACATGTGAAGTCCGCCAACCAGCATTGGAGCAGCGTGGCGGACTATTCCCGGCTCCAAAACCCTCTAATAAAAGAGAGGAGGCCTGTGCTCAGTAGTGGGACTTTTATAGGCTGTTACTTTACTTTTTAAATTAATACTCTTCAAATACAATCCTTGAATGTTTTCTTTATAATTATAGTAGGTTCTCCATAAAAGTACAATTTTGTTTCTGCAAGCACTCACTAACAACTAACTTACAAGCAGGTTTTGACAAACAATAAATTGATAATATTTTATTAATTTTATTATAAAGATTACAGCCTTAGAAACAAAAGAAACAATGTGAGAACTTAGTATTGATTGAAGGAATAATACACACTAAATCTTTTCTGTGCCTGTGAATGACATTTTTTGGGTCACAGACTACAAATGGAATGTTGTTGTTGTTGTTGGAGTACTGTTTATAGAATAAAAAGTTGTCTCACTGTTAAGACCCCACTTTGTTTGTAAAGATCACTAGTGGGATAATAAAATGGTAGGAATAAGCTAACCTTTAAAAGATGATGATGATTTATGATTAATAAGCATTTTTTTTATATTTTGTTTTAGAGTAACAACAAATAATTGCAAAGACTACCTGATGGTTAGTGGTTAACACCTGATGGTCAATAAATACCTATTAATTCATCTCTAATGAAATATTTTGCAGCCTATCTGTACTATGATGGAATGCCTCATCTTCTCAAGTCTCCCATTCTCCATAAAAAACATATGAGCATGATGCTGCTACATCACAATACTATTCTGGAAAAGTGGGGTCCTTTCCTGCTGGTCCCACAGCATTGATCTACCATGATGAAAGCCAATCTCTTTCATGTATAGAAAATTCCTTGGTTATCTTAACTGAACACAGAAGTTACGGAAGTCCTTGCCGAGTACAGAATTTTATTTAAATTTACATCATTATCATCATAAGCGTGAATGCACTACTGAGCTTCACTCAAAAAATGCATAATTATCATAAACAGGATTAATATTTTTAGAAAAAACTTATAAGATATCTCGAAAATACAGTCAGAGTATCAAAATTAGGTAAACAATGAAGTACTTACTATGCACGAAGATAGAGATCATGCTGATGTTTATGAGCCATATTTTGAATGTGGCGCCTGGGTGCAGGACCCTTGCGGTCTACTCCACCACGTGTGGGATACATGAAGTTAAGCAAATGATTCAAGTTTTGCTTCTTGCTTCCAGGTACATACACCGAGCCTATTTCAGGCTCTTCGTCATCTTCTATCCTGTAAACATAAAAAAATTAAATTTGAAAGAAAGTTATGACTATTTATAATTCAAATAGCAAAATATTAATTTGGAAATAGCAATAAATTACTCATAAAAATTGATAGTGACTTTACCCGGTGTTCTGCGTTCCACCCACAATAAAATAAGGTCCACGGGCTCGGGATCGTTTGTCAATTTGACCCTTACCCCTTTGTGGGATATTTCGTCGGAAAGGCTCATTTTTGGGAGCTGCACCAGATCCCTCGCGTTTCTTATTATTCCGTTGCCAAGGTTTGTGTGTCAATTCTATATAATGATTTCATAAGTAGTCGTAGAATTTTGTGATAAACATTAAGTAATTGATCTAAAAATGGATTAAGCAAACAAAAAACACAACACAGAACAATATGACCTTCAAGTACTTACCAGTACTCTTTTTACAATCGATAGCCGAAGCTCTCGACTGCGGTTGAGACATTCTGTTCAATGATTTTTTGTCCATTCTGGACTCCTCCAACATCCACAAAATCAGCTGAGCGGGATACTCCGCAAGGAGACGACAATTTAATGTTCAGAGCCGACATTTTAGAAAGCCATGTTTATAATACAAAATAAAGAAAAATAATACTTTTTTCCAAGTATCCAATTTACCTCTCGGTAAATATACAAACGAAAATCTTCGTATATAAAAACGGAGTAAAATTACTCCCTTTCGCCGATGACGACGAATATTGCAGAGAAAACAGAAATTTTTCTTATGCGCCACCAATATGGCGACCTATAGGTCCAGCCGGTAAACAGCCAGATACAAAGGCCAGATAAAGCAAGTTGCGCACTTCCTACAACCATAAAGATAATATTGCACTTGCAAATAAATAAAAAAATATTTAAAAAAAATTTACTTTTGAAGAAATATAAGTGCAGACCTAACATCACAAATTGGTAAAAATATGTTGCTAAAAATGTTCGAAATCGTTGCATTATGGTATGTAGAAATGGTTAGCGCCACCACATTCATGAATCATTGCAAAATGGTGATCAAGCAAAGATCAGGTAATTTCATAAATTATTAAGTAAGAGTCGCTGGCGGACATCAAACAGGGGACCAAATTTTGTTAGCCAGCTTGGCCGACTAGCTTCCCTCGAGGCTGCTGACCGCGAGCCGTGGTAGCTCAGGGGCTAGGTGATCGCTTTAAATTTCATAGTACGCGAGTAACCTGGGTTCGATTCCCGTTGCCTGGGACCACTAAAATTGTTAATTGCAATTTTAAATGTCGATTTACCACGTGCTCGGCAGGTGAAGGAAAACATCGTCAGGAAACCTGCATGTCTGAGGACTAATAAATATTATGAAGACATGTGAAGTCCGCCAACCAGCATTGGAGCAGCGTGGCGGACTATTCCCGGCTCCAAAACCCTCTAATAAAAGAGAGGAGGCCTGTGCTCAGTAGTGGGACTTTTATAGGCTGTTACTTTACTTTTTTTTATTAGGATTTGTAAAATCTAAATATTTCTGTTCCTAGTGATTTACACCTAAAAGCTAAACAGCTTACCTAAATTTGATATATTCCAACGCAGTAAAAAGTAACAGTGTGACCCGTAAAACGATTTTACATATCCTAGACATCATTCTTCCGATCCTCTGTCATATCCTGAACTTGTCCGTTTCTTTTGACATTTTTCCATCAACCGTCCCATATCCATATTACCTATTCTTCTCCAAAGTTCTTGAATCACTTGTTTATAATCAGCTGTGTTTTTCTTTAAAGAAAAATCTTTTATATTCAATCTATTAATACTGTTAATCTTGACATCTTGCTTGATATAATCTGTTCTCGTAACGCTACTACCAACAGTGATTATTTGTATGGGCACCAGCAGCGTATACTCATTGAGGATAATTTTCCTGCAAAGAGTGTTACAACTGCTGGTGTACCGCAGAGTGGCGTTTTATCTGCACTAGTTTTCGCAGTTTTTGAACGCAACTTGGGGATCCATATTGACAAACATCTCTCCTGGGGTCCTCAACTGCAAGAAATTCATCGTAAAGTTTATGTTTATCTAATTTTAATTTATGTAGATACAATTTTCTCTGCAGGTGTCTTGGAAATTGTTGCTAAATTTTCTTCCTACTTACCACTAAGATTGCGCTTGGACAATCTCTTCAGTCATTTTTTTCAACTCCAGGCGTGATTTAATATGTAGATTTCTATTGAATAGATTATTGTATGTTTGTGACGCCAAAAAACGCAATAAAAGATTATTCATCTCTCTTTCTCTCTATAATTTGTATATTTTATTTTATTTTTTATAATTTTTCAAGGCAAAAATGTAAAGTAAGGATTTAAAATAAAAAAAAATCAATGAATTTTGTTTAATATTTTAGGAAAAATAGTAATTTATAATTTTTTTATGTAAAATAATGAATTGTATATAAATAATATATAGACGTGTTTAGAATTGAGCTGACCACACACAATACTTACTGCTCGAATTTCGATACTCGCATGCTCACAAACACACACAATACCGTCGTATATAACTGAAAGAGACAGAGAGAAAGAGAAGGTCGCCTGGAGGGTGCTTAACGCTTTTTCCTTACGTGACGATTCCTGCCAGTTCACTCTACTGTAAGCCGCGCAAAAGAACTTCGTTCCAATGAAAAATAGAAAAATGCTATTAGAAAAGTATGCCTGATACTTCCATTAATTATCAACTAATTTTTCCTTTTTCAGAAAATTGTCTAACTAAAAAGTAATCATTATGATTTTGTATTTTTTATTTTTATTTATATCGGCCAAAAAGGAACAATGAAAAATAATTTAAGCATTATTTATATTTAATATACTTAAAGTAGGAGAATTATTCTCAATAATAATTTTTTTTCATGATATTCTTTCTATTCATGACATACCTTTGAAAAACAATTACATTTTTAAATGTCTCATAATAAATATAATACGCAGTAACACACAATATTTAGTTATAAAAACTTGTAAAAAGATAATTAATGGCATAAATATAATAAAAAATTGACATAAAAATTGGTAAATTTCTATTCTAAAAAATATTTACGCCGAAAAAAAATTTAATAGGCACTAGTAGTGTTACCTAAACAATTTTTTTATACCTGACTGGCCACAATTTTCCATAACCAAAAATATGGCATCTGGCTGCATAGGAAAAAATCAAACAAAGTAATTTTTTAACACTAGTTCAAATTTGGAGGGAAACCATTTTGAACTTTAATGAGAGAGGAATCTATTATTTCATTTAACAAGATGAAAAAAGCAACACTTCCTATAGAAACAGCCTGTGAGCCAACTGAAAAAGCTCGTCATTCTTTGGTAAATAATTTCTGTCATATTTTTGTAGTCATTAGTTAATGTTATTATAATGTAGTATCATTGACACCTAATTTGATCGCAGAAGCTATTTCAATAAGTGATAAATGTGAGATTTATCTTTTAATTCCAGTCCGACAGGGTGAAATTTTAACGAACGTAATTAAGTTTCATGAGCTCATTACGTTATAATGTACGTACAATGGCCGCCAATTTGTTCCCTTGCCTCTGAGCTGTAAACAAAGTCGTCTGTTTAACTAATGACTATTATCAGAAAATCTTCTACTTTTACACTAATGAACATCCATACTGATATTATAAATGCGAAAGTAACTCTCTCTGTCCCTCTGTCTGTTTGTTACATTTTCACGGTTTAACCGCTGAACCTCTTGAAAATCTTGACGAAATTTGTCACAGAGATAGCTTGAATCCTGAAGACGTACATAGGATTTTATGCCGGAAAATCAAATAGCTCTCACGGAGTATTTTAAACACCAATTTTTTTATTGTATTCACCTTATTTAAAAAAAAGGATTACAAAGGGCGGACTTAATGTCCTTATGGCATTCGCTCCCAATCAACCCAAGGCTTGGCATGAAGAGATATTGTTATAGATGCTTTACAATGTGCAAATTCATAATTTTAAATACCTACTAATAAAAACATTACACTAATGGTACTAAAATATATCTAATCAATAATAATTATATTTAAAATCGTATTACACTTACATCTATACACTAAAATATACATACACGTAAAACTGATATACATATACATATATACATACATATTACACAATGACTGATGATAGCAATGATAATATTAACTTACAAAGTTGATTTTAGAAAATGTTTTCGTTTTTTTTTATTAGTAAAAGTGACGAGACGACCAAAACTTTCACCTGATGTTAAGTGCAACGTCCGCCCAAAACAAATACTGTGTCACGCAGAAAATTTCTGTGTGACACCACACTGTGTCCATCACCCTGAGACATAAGTTCTTAAGTCTCATATGCCCAGAAATAACGCTAGCTCACAGTTCTTTTTAAACCGAAATACAGTAATGTTTGAACACTACTGCTTCACGGCAGAATAACAGGCCCTGGGGTGGTACATACCTAGACGGATTCCTGCATAGGCATCCTACCACCAGTAAGCAGTCTTTTAAACGTCAGCTTATCAGAAACCTAATGTCTTCGGTTAAGGAGTTCCAGAGGAGTGTAGCCTGTATTACAAAAGAGTTACCAACGAAATCGGTATCGAAAACCTATATCCACGCGGACTACATCTCGGGCGTCAGCTAGTTACATAAAATTATGTTATTTTTGATTTAGCAAATTTTGTAGACATTAGGAAAGATAGACTCTAAAAGTTATCGCATTGGCGCGAAAATAGCCAGGCCAATTACTTTACGGGTCACCGCTTCACGTCATTATTTTTGGAAACAGTTTTACTTCCTTAGGCATAAGTTCTAATTTCTTAATTGTCCTTATGATGTAGAATGTCCAGACTAATCAAAACGGCAAGGTTAAGCTAAATACATTATTTAAAAGCTTAGCCATTATTTCATACCTTTTTTTTTAAGACGACGTTTGCTCAAACTTCGACTTCTCCTGTATAGGGTTTTATTAGGGGTTTATTTTTGGTTTTAACCAAACGTAGCCAGTTTGGTTGCTATTACGTACAAGGGACATGAACCGAATCGCATATTATGTGTGGATCGGACAAATACGTTGTTGTTAAGAATCGAACCTACTTACGTACTACGACCGTACTTAAGTAAACACTTTGCTTAGGCACTACGCCAACCGAGTTGAAGGACTGGCCCATTCAAAAAGAAAAATTAAGTGATAAAACAAAAACATTTCGTTCACTGTTACTGTTACCCTGTTCCATTATTTTGTTAATAGATTATTAGAAGTATCGTAAATAAACAAATATACTTTACATACAAACAGGCCTATTTTGTTGGTTTTTTTTGTAACAAGAAAACGTTTTATATTTTTACAGTGCAATGATGATCTTTCTTTTTCGAATAAGACAAAACATAATTTATTTCTATCTAACAATACGAGAAAATGCGACGCCCAAAGCAGGTATCTTTTTTTTTCATATATTCTTTATCATCTTCACACAGTTTCATTTCGCTAGCACCCACTGCTAACAAATATATCTACTTTGACAAACGGGATGCGGGCAATGAAATGCTATGCACGTATTATGGAGTGAGGGATTTCCATAAAACTGTTTGCTTTTGGTGGCAGATTTTGTCACGCTGCCAACACACGACAATTACATTTTTCAGAAACTTGCTGTATAAAAATGAATTATCTTAATAATAACGCTAAATCATAAATCAATCATAAAAGTAGTGACGGCATGAGAATTTAATATATGCCCCGCGGATGTCGAAAATCGACTAATGCAAAAGTAATCGCGTGCCCCCCGACACATCGCGGAATACCCAATACATGTATGAAAGTAACATTCAATAAATGTTGAATAAAAGTAAACCAATAAATATGAACCATTCACTTCATCATCATCATCATAATTTCAGCGTATCTAGTCCACTGCTGAACATAGGCCTCCCCCAATGATTGCCACAGTTGGTAGCTCTTATTTTGGGGTGATTTTGCCATAGATGCCACGCTTGGCAGGCGGGTTGGCCACCGCAGTTTATTTATTCAGATGTTCCAGGTAGATGCTGCTGACCATGTCCTGGTTTTTATTTTACCTCTGCCGACTGTTACGACAGCCACGAGATGAGATGGGGTGGTAGATTCTCTTAAGCCACAACACGGCGACTTCACTAAATCATTTTTATTTCTCAGACATGATTTTCCAATTACGTTTACCGAGCAGAGTAGAATAGCAGCATTCTTATCATGGTGTCGCTAGAGGCGACTAAGGTATTATGCGGTCAGCATTCATTCGTGCAGAATAATACCATAATATGGAATGACGTCACTATACTGCTCACGGGAACGCAATGGAGAGTAAGAATTTTTTGACTCATTACCAAAATGGCGGTGACGTAGTGCTCTACCCATCACGTCTCGTTTGTCGCACGGGTGGGTTAGGGGGGAGTGGGCTACGAGTGTGGTCTCTTTACCTACCGCCTATACCGCGGTGAAGTAGTAGTACAAATATTACTATGTTTCGGTTTGAAGGGAACTGAGAGCTAACGTAATCACTGGGCATATAAGACTTAAGAACTGATGTCTCAGGGTCACCCTGGGCTACAGATATTTAAGATACAGAAATGTTCTCCGGTGACACAGCATTTATTATGGGCAGACTTTGCACTTACCGTCAGGTGAACGTTTTGCTCATTTCGTCACTTATCGCATCAGCGTTACATTGGGCGCGGGTAATTGAGGACGATTAAGTGCCTCTGTAATTGCGTGTTGTGGTGCCACAACTTGGTTGACAGCTTCCGATAGAATTCAGAAGTTGTCGTCGTGGTCGAAAATCGGCCAGGAGGACATCAATGAATAAATTTCATTATTCCACTAGTGTATGTAAGGAACTCCTCAGTCAGCCTATTGGTTTGACGCACCGGGAGCGCCTGCAGTGGCTTCAGAAGCGAAGAATAGAGGGACTCTGGGTGCAGTGCGACGATTGTAAGCGCTGGCGGTATCTACCGCAAGTTATCGATCGCTATGAATTACCTCAGAAGTGGTATTGTAAGATGAATCCAGGTCAGCTCTTTAGTTTTGCTTTGACTGCGAGAACTCGTAACGCATGTTTTCTTTTTATAAAAAGTGTTTCCTCACACTTGTATAGTGGATATTTACAGACGTCAATTGATTCGATAAGTGTCAGCTTACTGACTTATCCATTTTGACTAAGTAACTGATTTCTACGAGATGCAATTGCCTTTGACTTGTGTTGAAAATCAACTTTTCTAACAAAATGTTAAATATTAAGTTATAAAAGACCTCGTATCACCCAGTGGGTCTGTCGCTCTTACAAAATTCCAGAGCGTAAAGTACTAACATATATACTGCCTCTGCTTCGTTTGGTGTGCGACGGGAACCAGAGACCCATAGCCGTTTAGAGTTCATCATTATCATCATCATTTCAGCCCACCACTAGTCCTCTGCTGAACACAGGTCTCTTCTGTAGATTGCCACAAAAGCTCTTATTTTGGGGGGATTTTACCATAGTTGCCACGCTTGGCAGGCGGGTTGGCAACCGCAGTTTATTTATTCAGATGTTCCAGTAAAATGCTGCTGCCCATCTCCTGGTTTTAATTTTCCCTCTGTCGACTTTTACGACACCCACGGGATGAGATGGGCTGGCAGATTCTCTTAAGCCGTCACCACAGGTTTAGGGTACTGAATGCGAAACATGACATCGCAGGATAGAGTCCACCATTTGACAATTGTCGCGAACTATGTTCTAGCAAAAGCTTTTAACCGATTGGTTAACAGTGATATACGTAATGTTAATAGCTAATATTCAAATTATTACTCGTATATTATAAAATTACTAACGAGACATATTCCATTATAGTAACAAAGATGACAACGCTATTAAATAAGTTACCTACACGATAGAACACCACAATCCAATTGGTGGACTACGTGTACGACTGTGTCACTCTCATATAAAAAAAGTATTTATTAAGTATTTAGGTAAATGATTTTTTACAACCATTTCAATAATCTTAGTACTGCAATAAAGCTGGAGTGTTTGTATATTTGAGCGCGCTAATCTCAGGAAATACTTGACCGATTTGAAAATTACTCTTCGTATTAGATAGGCCGTTTATTGGAATTGTTTTAATTGGAAAAGTTTTAATCTATAAAACTTTTTGCTATGGCTTTTAAGAGCCGCTGATAACCAAACCGAGAAAGCGTGAACTGTTAATGCTCAGGCCAGTGAAGTACTATGCCGTACAGCGCATTCATGTAGTCGGCTTATTTGGTACGGGTAAAACCGCGGGGCAGAGCCAGTTTTTTTTATAAACAGAAGAAGTCGCTGTAGCCGATATGGAGGACATCACCAAAATAAGTGAAATGAAATATTTTTCTTCTTTATTCTGTCTATACAATGATAATGTTGATGTCCTCCTGGCCGATTTCGACCCCGGCGAATATTGTCGGGAGCTGCTCAACTGCGGAAGAGATATTATAGTGCCCCAAGTGAGCGCGCAAGCACGGAGGCAATCCGTCCTTACCTACTCACGTACGATGTAACGCTGACGCGATAAGATCGGAAGTACGCTAGGATGCAGTGTCAGAAACACGGGGAAAATCACAACACAACCAGCCCCAAAAACGAACAATTTGTGTTTTAGAACAAATTGAAGATGTAGTTAAAAAGATAGAGAAAGGCATGCTTAGATGGTTTGGACACATAGAGAGGATGAATGAAAGGAGATTGACGAAACAGATTTATGAGGCAAGTGTGAATGGAAAAGCCGGTAAGGGTCGACCTAGGCGTACGTATCACAATCAGATCGGTGAACTTTTGAGGAAAGGTCACGTTAAAAGTATCCGCAACCGACGAGCGTGTGTGATAACGCTAATGAAAGTAGAAGAAGCTAAAGATGTGTGTCAGGATCGTAGCAAGTGGAAAGATGTGGTCTCTGCCTACCCCTATGGGAAAGAGGCGTGACTGTATATGTAGAAAAAATGTTGGCTCCAGCTTGGAATCGACCCCAGGACCCGCAGCGTAGAGTCAGGTACCCTGACCACTAAGCTAAATTTTACATAGACATGAAGAAAGTTCGAAAAAGACTACTGCGTTGTAGCTTTTAGTGCTCCCCTAGCACAGAACTTCACAACGCGAATACAATATGCGAATAGAGTATGTAAATAACCACTAACACATTCCACTCTTGTATTTTGTTATAGATACGAATTTAGCGCGTTGCTCCGATCCCGAGGATTCAATACATTTGCACGATGAAGAAGATCTTATACACAGTAGATTCTCAGCCGGTTCTGTAGTGTGGGCGCGATTGCCTGGCTGGCCTTGGTGGCCAGCCATGGTAGACGACTGTCCAGACACCGAACAGTTTTACTGGCTCGACGGCTTCTCTGATATACCTGTACGATTATATAAAACATAATTATACTTGCATTTAAGCAAACATATAAAAAAGATCACACACACAAATTATAGGAGATAGTGACAGGACTAGCATAACGTTAACCTGATGGGAAGTGCAACGTCTGCCCATAACAAATGCTGCGTCACCCAGAACAATTCTGTGTGGCACCACTCTGGGCCTGCGCCCTGAGACATTAGTTCTTTAGTCTCATATACCAGTTACGTTTACACAGTTACGTTTTATTGTAAATGTATGTCTTCTTCTTTTAGTTCTGGCCTCTCTCAATAGAATTCTGCCAATGTAAGTCAGTCACGGGACCGACAAAAGATAATTCAAATTTCGATCAACAATCAAATTATAGCTGACTTTTACTGAAGAATTTTCCAAGCACTGTACACTTTTACAAGCACTTGCTGCATAATAAACTATGAATATTAAACATTAAAACTCAAAATATACACAGAAATTACAAAATTCAATTAAAACACTACCGTCACTTTTCGAGTTGATGCAAAAGTAGAATGTATTGTCTTACTACTACTTCACGGCAGAATAACAAGGCCTGTTGAGGTAACGTATATATAATTGTACATTACAACTCCAATAATTAGCAAAATTCATGACGTAAGTCGTCATGAATAACTTGTCAATGACTATGGAATTGTTTTTTATATTCCATCTATTCTTCTCACAACAATTTGATTATCCATGTTCAGTAATTTTATACATGTACATGGGGTATCCATATGGCGCAAGGTATCTATAGCGGTTAGCTGTGGATGAAGACAAAATCATAGAGTTCTGGATAGCGATTGGGATCCTAATTTGTGAGTAACTGTTTTATTACGGCACTACAATATTCAGATTTTGCAATACTTCTCCAGCAAGAGTTGGCTGATATAACAAGTCGTAATATTTATTTCCCAAATATGCCGCATTTCTCACTATGTTTTCTCTCATCATCATCAGCATCATTTCAGCCTATCAAAAGTTTGTAGCTCTCATTTTGGGGGGATTTTGCCATAGTATCCACGCTTGGCAGGCGGATAGGCAACCGCAGTTTATTATTCAGATGTTCCAGGAAGATGCTGCATCAGACGGCACCTTTTCTCTCGCCACACGGTAAAATGGGTATTTCTGAGTACTATAAAGAGACTTGCGACATCAACTTCTGGTTTAATTTATATTTGAGAAAAGTATCTCAAATACTTGACATAATCACTAATATCACTAATGAAAGTATGACATTTTTTTTAAATTCTTCAACTATTATGGATAATCTTAATATTGTTTCAACAGTACATTGACCTGAATTCGGGAAAAGTGTTCCGTAAATAAAACGTTTCATTTTGATTTTCAGACACATTACAATGTAGTATTTTTCGACAAAACCGATGTCACACGTGCTTGGATTTCTTCCGATAATATTGTATCCTATGGTATCGATAAAAAGACAGCAGACCGTGCATTACAAATTAAAAAGTACCGGAAACGTTTGATAGCAGCAACTAAGCAAGCTGATGATGCACTTAAACTGCCACTTTCATCACGTCTCGCCAAATACAGTTTTATCACTAGATATAAAGGCAATATTTCAAGTCCAACACAAATTACTAAAGCTGATATAGAAAAGTATAGAAAACGTCTTAAAAGAAAGTTTAACGTTGAATTTCCATCGGACAGTTCTGACATTGAAAATGATTCGCCTACTGAATTAAACGAATCAAAAGTTACTAATGACTCAATGCTTTGCACGCCAAAAAAGAGTAAAGTCAAAGCTATTAAACCGAAAAGCATCTTCAAAAAAACTAAAGGAAAAATCCGCACTGACACGACACTTATCGTAAATGAATCGAATCATAGTGAAGTAGAAGAAACGTTTAACGAATCGAACTCTTTGGCAGTCCATGTTGATAGTGCACTGGACACTGGATTAGTGAATGGTTATTTTGATAATGGTAAATGTTCGATTACACCGCTACATTCATGATAAGCATCTAAACAGTGTCTTTCAATTGACGCATTGCTTAGACGCTGCATTTCGTCATCAGTATCATTGTTAATCTTGGAAAATTTTGTCTCCGACAGAAGAACACCGGCAGAGATTTTCCTGGCTTAACTCGTAATTTTCTTTCACGATACCTTCGGGAAATCCATTGCCATCACACCGTCACTTTAAACTGTATTGTTAAGTTTTTCTTAGTATTTACACTTACAATCATATCTTTTATCTTCAGTAGATAAAGTACGATTTTTATGATAGATGAATAAAATATTACTAACTCACGTATTTTAAAGACATTAACCGATTCATTAAGCGCCTCGCCGACTTAAGTAACTGTGAAACGTCTCTGAGACGTAAACATTTGCTGACCAATATAACACAGGTAATAATACAGTTAAATAGAATTGGAAGTTCAGAGATTTTCGATTGTTTTTGAGGTTTAGATACTTTTTGGTGAATATACTAGACCAAAATATAAGATTTAAAAATTCTAATGACGCCAATGAGCAGTTATTACCGCAATCTAGTAAAATCTGTATATTTTAACTTCATTCAAATTTGATTCCAGATACATCAAACACTTATGCTCCTGAATCATTAATTTCGAATACAGTAGAAGAACCTGAATCTCAGTTCCCTCACGGTCAATCTACTTCACCCGGTAGCGGTGACTTTGACTTTTAACATTTTATTTTTTGTAATTAATAATTAGTACTCTAATAATTTTGTATTAGTATATCTCTTACATAAATGTAATAAGTACATCAATTTCAATAAAGTAAAGACAATTCTTTTAAATGTTATTCCTTTTTTTTAAATTACACAAACATAACAATTAATAAAATCAATACCTAATAAACCATAGATAAAACACTATACATATATTGAGTCACCCACGTTTTCGACAATAGTCGTAATGGCCGGTTAACATGGGTCAAGTCTGACGAAGTGACTAGTATGTGTACAGTAGACAGTGGCGAGCGCTTGGACATGGACAGTGACCGTTTGCCGTTTTATTACTATACTTTTTGGTGACCGTTTATACAAAATCCAGTGCAGTATCATTTCGTCGTCGAGATGGAGGAGCAATGTCGCGAAATTTGTGCGATTCTTCGCAAAATTATTGCGGTTATTGAGGAACAAATAAAACCAGATGTTTTATATCAACTTGATGAACCATCTTAAGAGATGGACTTCATAGACGATCCATAGATATTCGTGTGTTATATATTCGTTCACAAAATTCACATTAGTTTCCTCAGACTATATCGCCATTTTTTATGCCTATTTCGAAACAATTCTGTGTAAAAAATATACATGCGCTTCCGCTCACCCGTCTTCCGTACACTAATTGCACTAATGCTGATACTGTACTTGTTTTGACTTGCTCGACGCCAGCCAGTAGCGAATCTTATGTATTAATAGTAATACTAGGTTCTGATGTATACAATTTATCGGTTTATTGTTTAATTATTCATGTGTATAAATGAAGTTTTACGGAACCTCCATAAATATAAAATAATACATACAAAAAATATACTAATTTGTTAGCCTCGCAACTTAACAAATTCAGAAACCAGGGTGGAAGTATTGTGAGGGGTGAGGTAAGCATTCTAAAGACATGGAAGGAATATTTCGAAAGCTTATTCGAGAAAGAGTATATACGAGCACAGGCCCCATCTTGGGACATGAAAGAAGGTTGCGATTAAAGAGATATTAGTATGGAAGAGATTGTGGAACCGATGAATGATATGAAATTGGGTAAAGCTGCAGGGTATGATAGAATTACGATTGAGATGCTGAAAGCTGGACAGGACGTGGTAGCTAGTCAGCTGTACCGCCTTTTTAACCTTTGCTGTAGGAGCGGCAACGTACCAGTAGACTGGTGTAAGGCCGTTATCGTACCGCTTTACAAAGGAAAAGGGTCGCAGCAAGACTGCAAAAACTACCGAGGCATTAGCTTGCTCAGTATCGTAAACTGTATGCAAAGGTTTTGATTAAGAGAGTGGTGAATGAAGCTGAAGAGAAGATATGGGATGTACAAGCGGGATTCAGGAGAGGCATGGACCAGGTCTTTTCCTTACGAAGCATAGGCGAAAAATTCTTGCCTAAAAGTCAAAATGTCTGCGCATTCGTGGACTTGGAAAAGGCCTATGATAGGGTAGTGAGGACTGAATTGTGGTCGACATTGCATATGTATGGGGTGAACGACAGCTTGATAAGAGCACTGAAATCACTCTATAAGGATTCCAGTGCTTGTGTCAGGGTAAACGGGGCTTACACAGACTGGTTTAATATCGACAAAGGTGTTAGACAGGGATGTGTGGCTTCGCCGTGGCTGTTTAACCTATTCATAGACAATTGCTTAAAAGATTTGAAAGAGAGTGTGTTTGGATTAAGAATGAATGATTTGACCGTCAAATTCCTCCTATACGCCGATGATCAGGTTATATTAGCATCATCGGAGGAGGAGTTGCAGGCGATGGTTAATATTATGGTGCTCTACAAAGCAAAGGAATGAAAATTAATGTTGATAAGACGAAAGTAATGGTTTTTGAAAAAGAAGAAAGTATGTCGGATTGCAAAGTTCTGATTGAAGGAGAAAGAGTGGATAATCGAAAGAGTTTGTGTACCTGGGTTCTAAATTTACGAGGGACGGAAAGTATGACTGTGATATTGAGAGAAGAGTATTGGCAGGAAATCAAGTGAATGGGGCTCTGCATAACTTTATGTGTAGCCTAAACGTATCTATAAAGGCATGACTGGCTGTACATAGGGGGGGTTCTAGTCCCCACACTTATGTATGATAGTGAATGCTAGGTCTGGCAGAAGAATCATGAAATTAAGATTAACGCTGTGGAAATGAGAAGTTTGAGAAGTACAGCTGGAGTAACTCTGATTGACAAAGTGAGAAACAGCGTGATAAGGGAACGTTGCGGTGTGGTTGAAGATGTAGTGACAAAGATAGAGAAAGGGATGCTCAGATGGTTTGGACACGTAGAGAGGATGAAGGAGATTTATGAGGTAAGTGTGAATGGAAAAGCCGGTAAGGGTCGACCTAGGCGTACGTATCACTATCAGATCGGTGAACTTTTGAGGACAGGTCACATTAAAAGTACCCGACGAGCGTGTGTGAAAACGCTAATGAAAGTAGAAGAAGCTAAAGATGTGTGTCAGTTTCGTAGCAAGTGGGAAGATGTGGTCTCTGCCTACTCCTATGGGAAAGAGGCGTGACTGTATGTATGTATGTATGTGTATTTGTTAGTGCTGAAAAAAAAACTTGTATTTAATAATCGTTCTTAATTGTATGACTACCACTATCGAAGTTACTAATTATTGTTGAATTATTATTGATCCGGAATAATTATTTCATGTGCTTCATTTTATTGAGCTGTTAAACTTTTTTATTGATTTCAGTTATTTAAAAAATGTTTATATGAAGTTCTTTTCTTTTTTCAAAATAATTTAAAATTTAGAGGCGAAATAACAAAATTGGCCTCTCCCAATGGCGACTATTAAGCATAAGACTTTATTATTCGCATTCGCAGTGACTATTATTTGCATCCGCGTATACTTAAAAATGTACATAGGTTACATCACTAGTACATACATACAGTTTTTGCAGAAATCTTAGACCACAGAGTACTATAATATTAGGAAAGATTAGACAGTAGACCGATGAAGCCAGATGAAGCTACAGCAAAATTAGTATATTTTGCATACTTTCACAGTATTATGTCCTATGGAACATTTGGACAATGGTCGCATTTGAATTGAAAACATTATTTATTTTGCAAAAACAAGCATTTCGGGCAATCTTTAACTTGGAACCTCGCGAGTCGCTACGAGAACTATTCGAGGAGATTAATATTTTGACCGGAAGTGTCAAATATATATATTGTTTTTGTTAATTTAATGAAATAATCTGTAAGTACGGAAAAACATTAATTTACTTTTAATAAAAATTACTGTATCCTGCAGAATGGATCGAGGGGAAACGCTAGAGGTTCCTATGTTTAGGTTGGCTTAAACTAGAAAGTTTTTTCTTAGTAGATGTATAAAATTTTATAATAAAATTTCTAAAAGTGTAAAGTCATATAATTAATAAATGACACTATGTAATAAGCCCAGAGTTTCTTGCCGGTTCTTCTCGAAGGTAATTTTTTGAACCGTCGGAGATTTTGAAAGAGCTTGCAAGCATAAATTGAATCAAGAAATTTTGACTTTGACAGTAGAGACGCAGGGAAAAAACATCATTATTTATCGTATATTTTCTAACAATATCGATAATTATTGTGTGAAAAATATCGCTATATCGTATAAGGATTTATCAAGCATGATTATTGGTTGTTTGCAAGGACATCGCCAGGATAGTCGTCTGCCAGTGTTGGACGACAATGCACTAGTAGACCATAGAAGACATATAAAGGAATTGTAGGTAAAATAAATACAATTTATAGTTTTCCAATTAATTACCCAATTTTGTTCATTTCTACCAAAAATGTAAATTTGTGGTGGGACTATTTAAAAAAAACGAGGCGCGAGGAGCATGCAGGGAGTATCGATAAATCGTGATTTAAAATATGACGACATATATCGATAATATAATGAGAAAATATCGATATTTCGATATTTTTTTCTCAAGCGTTACTGCGTTACCTACAGCCTACAGCAGACAGCACCACGGCGAAGAAATAAAAAACTAATTATTTTCTTCATTAGCATTGTAACAGAATATAATAATTTCTATTGCATTAAAAACTACCGACTAAGAAAAAAGAATAAGAAAGAAAATTACAGCTTCAGCTGTGGCTGATTAGATATAATGGCGACTTTTTCATTTGCTAAAAGCTTGGTTAACCCAGGTATTTCATATTTCATTTTAAATCTTGTTTATAGCATTCAGTGCAATTTGTAGATAGTATACATCTTTCTGCATTTACAGTATTCAATATTTTTATTTTTGAATTAGTGTTTCCATTATATTATGTAAATGTTGTCACACGAGCGTTTGTCCATTTTTCTGTGCCTAACCTACATCGTAATTGCGATTTTTAATTTTGTTTTTACTTTGTAGTTGCTATTAAAATAGTAAAATAGAATAATAACGTGTATTCCACTGTAGGGCACAGGAGGATCTAACGGAGAGTATGGACCATTGCCCACTACATACCAGTAGTGCTAATTATCACATTATTTTTAGTTATCGGGTTCTGGAGTTGTGCTGCCTGGAATAAATAATATTGTTGTCCCAGGCCACACAAAACCCCCGTGCAATGTTATACTAGAAAATGAAATAGTTGAACTATTATTTTTAATATAGCTTTTTCTTGTGTCAAAAATATTACATAAATATTTATGTCAGCATGAATTACAGAGTGAATTGTAAGTTTTGTTGCAAAAAAATTAGTACATTAATGAATACTTATTTATTTTATTAATAAATATATATATTAATACTAACATAAATAATCTTGACATAATAGGAGCTGGTGCTTTTTGATGTAATATGGCTGCTAAATGTGACTGAAATAACATTACCTATGAATATTAAAAACCATACATTGATTTCAACATTTTATAAAATTTTAAACATTTAGGAGTGGATGGGAAAGCTCGATAAATTATGTTACATAATATGAAAGTTATTAAAACTATAATAATGCATAATCTAAATATATTTCAATAATTCTCGACTGATAAAAATTTAATTTTTTTGCTATTTAAGTTATCCTACAATATACTTTGGGATTGGGGTATAACTTTAACTATGCAGGTACATATAGTAAATTATCATGAGTAAAGTGACTGAGTGAATTTAGTTGCAGGGGAGCACAGGTTCATTCAAGAATGTGCAGTAAGTTCATTCAAGTAGCCAACTAAATCTTTCCTCAACCTAGTACTCACCTAACTTGTTTACAGCACATCTATATCCTCAATTTTGACAATTCCATAGTACTTAATGGACATGGATATTTACACCATTTAAACTCTCATTTATGCTTGCTTTAATTCTGTACACATTTAATTTTCAGCCTTGAAATTAGTTCTTAAACAAAATCAATGTTCATATCTGCTGAATACCACTGGCTTACCCATATTGACACCACTAAGCATATTATTACGAAGAAATTATGCTGAAAAACAAGTCTTTGAGAGAACTAAACCACATTGTAATGTTGGTACTATTGGCCATGTTGATCATGGAAAAACTACTTTAACTGCTGCCATAACCAAAGGTATGAGCAAAAACTAATACTTAATATTGAACTTAGACTAAGTAATTGGATTATCATTTCTATTTTATGAGTAAAGCTAACAAGATTTTTAAAATTAGATTTTTTTTTATTGGATTATGTAATGGGACAGGCAAAACATTCATCTGATGGTAAGTGTCTGCCCATAACAGATGCTGTGTCACTCAGAATATTTCTGTGTGGCACCACACTGCACCCATAACTAAGACATATACCTAGAGATTACACTATCTCTCAGTGCCCTTCAGACCTATAAGCCCCAGGGCTTATACCCCCCAGAGTTGTACCTACCCAGATGAATTTCTGCATAGGAATCCTACCACTAGTAGATGTTTTGGTAAGGTTCTCAGTTATATGAAAAATATGCACCTAGATGTTTAGATGTTGTTGGAGAAACTGGTAAATTGCAATTAATAAGCTCTTAGTTGAGGATAGCACCTCCCATTTAACAGCTCTTCTCACCCTTAGGATGAGATGAAGTCGAAAATACTCTTACTCCATTACTACATGGTCATAACATATTGTAAAATATCTAAAACACATTTCAGTATTATCTGACCTTAATTTGGCTCAAAAGAAGGGCTACACAGATATAGATAATGCCCCAGAGGAAAAAGCACGAGGTATTACTATTAATGTTGCTCATGTTGAGTATCAGACAGACCAAAGACATTATGGTCATACCGACTGTCCTGGACATGCTGATTATATTAAGGTATGTGAACATACATTCTATCCCTGAAAGAAAAATTTCATAGTTCCAAATATTAATTTGTAATGCTGTTCCATTTAATCTAATCATTAATATATAAAGTTATACTATGCATTTTGTACTTTTCAGAACATGATCACTGGAACGGCACAGATGGATGGCGCCATTCTTGTGGTAGCAGCAACTGACGGTGTTATGCCACAAACTAGAGAGCATTTGTTACTTGCCAAACAGATTGGCATACAACATGTGGTAATATTCATCAATAAGGTTGATGCTGCAGATGAAGAGATGGTGGAGCTTGTGGAAATGGAAATTCGTGAACTCATGACTGAAATGGGATATGATGGGGAAAAGACACCAGTTGTTAAAGGTAATAACTACTTAAAAATAAGAGATGCTTTTTGAATATTTTTTCTTTTGGATAGCTTGATTCTTGCCTAGATTTTAGGCTATAAGTAAATCATAAAAAAGACCACATTATATGCAGGCAAAGCTGCTTATAATCCGTTGTAGCTCAGGGGCTAGGCGCTCGCTTTTAATTTCATAGTACGCAAGTGACCTGGGTTCGATTCCTGGTGCCGGTACCACTAAAATTGTTAATTGCAATTTTAAGTGCTGATTTACCACATGCTCGGCGGTGAAGGAAAACATCGTGAGGAAACCTGCATGTGTTAGGGAGGAATGTGAGGAATAAAAAATATTTCGAAGACATGTGAAGTCTGCCAACCCGCATTGGAGCAGCATGGCAGATTCTTTCTAGCTCCAAAACCCTCTCAGAAATGAGAGGAGGCCTGTGCTCAGTAGTGGGACATTTATAGGCTGAAACTTTACTTTTTTTAAAGCTGCTTAAAAAAAGAACTCATAAATTACCTTTTTTTTCTGAATATTGTTTTCTAATAATATGTAATATATTATGTAGATACGAAATGAATGATTGATTTCATACGAGGGTGGATTGAAAAGTACTCGGCCTAACACAGATCCATTCAATTCTAAAAATCAAATCTACCCGCATTATTTAGTTCAGTTCAGACTAGTTCATTGTGTGAAGTTCGAAACATGTGCGATAATTAGTTGTGATTTTAAAATTTATTAACAAAGTAATCAGTCATAATTTCCGCGAATGGAGCAAATCGAGCAGCGTGCCGTCATTAAGTACCTCCATAAGAAGGGGCTATCATCAAAAGCCATCCATGATGACATGGTCAGTACATTAGGTGATTGTGCTCTGTCATATTCATCCGTCAAAAAATGGATAGCAGAATTTAAGCGTGGTAGAGAGAGTGTGAAAGATGAACCCCGCTCTGGAAGGCCTTCGACGTCAACTACTGACGAAAATATTAAAAAAGTACTTGATTTAATAATGGGAGACCGCAGATTAAAAATTAGAGAGATAGCCGAGATTATAGGCATCTCTTATGAACGAACTCAAAACATCATTGTCAACGAGTTGGGTTTCCACAAGGTGTCTGCGAGGTGGGTTCCGCGACTGCTTTCAGTTGAACAAAAAAGGACGCGATTGACTATTTCACGCGACTGTTTGGAGTTATTTGAAGCCGATGCAGATGATTTTTTGAATCGTTTTGTTACTATGGACGAAACATGGGTTCATTACTGTACACCGGAAACAAAACAAAACAACAATCAAAACAGTGGAGAAGACCTGGTTCACCACCCCCTAAAAAGGCTAAGTCGATTTTGTCGGCAAATAAGGTGATGGCTTCAGTATTCTGGGACTCGAAAGGTGTGATTATGATTGATTATCTTGAAAGGGGTCAGACTATAAACTCTGATTACTACTGCACCTTACTACGTCGTTTACGAGAGGAAATAAAAGAAAAAAGAAAAACGTCGAGGAATGCTCAGAAGAAAAGTCCTGTTTCATCAAGATAACGCCCGTGCATAACACACGTCAGTACAGTCAATGGCTGGAATTCACACTGTGGCTTTGAACTGTTACCGCATCCGCCGTATTCACCTGATCTGGCACCATCAGACTTCTTTCTGTTCCCTAACCTAAAAAAGCACTTGGGAGGTCAAAGATTTTCGACAAACGACGAGGTCAAAGCAGCTGCAGACGCATATTTTGACTCTAAGGACGAATCATTTTTTTTAACGGTCTAAATGCTTGGAAGGGGAGGTGGCAAAAGTGTATTGAACTTGATGGTGATTATGTAGAAAAATAAAAAAATATAACTGATTTAGTATGTGTTTATTTTCTTGGTTATGCCGAGTACTTTTCAATCCACCCTCGTATTTGTGTATTAAACATTTAGACATAACTCCATTAATGACCGCCATGACATTTGGGAATTTAAATTTTGCAAGTTTAACTAAAATTTACTATTTTCTTAGGGTCAGCTTTATGTGCCTTAGAAGGTAAGAACCCTGAAATCGGATCAGAAGCTATAAACAAGCTCCTTCAAGAAGTTGATTCGTTCATACCTACTCCAATACGTGAGCTAGATAAGCCTTTCCTATTGCCTGTGGAATCTGTTCATTCTATACCAGGCCGTGGCACGGTCGTTACAGGGAGACTACATAGAGGTAACCATTTGAATTTAATATAAGGCTAATAAACATTCATGTTTACTGGTTAATTTAATTTAGATTATACTGCGGATTCAATTAAATTATCATAAAATGCATTTATATTCACTAATAAATTGTTAAGCAAAGGTATATATTGCTGGTAACAAGATATTATATTAACAATTCAATTGAACAGGATGAATCTATAGAATCGCCATTAGAAAATCTGTCACCTCATCAAGAAGAATCTCATTTACACAAGCAAAACATTCACCTGATGGTAAGTGCAATGTTTGCCCATACCAAATGCAGACTATTTCTGTGTGGCTCCATACTGTGCCTGTCACCCCAATACATCAGTTCTTAAGTCTTATTGGCCCAGTAATTACATACACTAGCTCTCCTCTTGAAACCTAAACTGTAATGTTTGCACACTACTGCGGCGGAATAACCGGACCTGCGGTGGTAACTTAATGTGGATTAATGATTTAAATTTTGCCAGACATATATTTGCGATGTGCAGCAGCACCTAAGGTGCGAAATGTGTGGTGTTATGATCCTCAATCCATGCCAGGACAAATTCTTAGGCAAATTTTGGACAGGTATATGTCAGGCTAGGCTTTTACAGGATTATGAAGTAGAAGAAAACTAATGAAACTGAATAATACTAAAGTTTATTCACTGTTAATGTCTCAATACAATGTGTATAGAAATCTTGGACAATAAAGGACCCAGAATATTTTTTTTGTCATATCAAAAAATATTAAGTTTGAAATATAGTCTACACCTTTGCATTGATCTTTTTATTTGTTTTAACTTATGGTTAACTTTTAGGTGTCTTGAAAAAAGGTACTGAATGTGAAATTGTTGGTCATGGAAAAATCATGAAAACAACCGTCACTGGAGTAGAAATGTTTCATAAGACATTGGATGAGGCTCAAGCTGGTGACCAATTAGGTGCACTTGTGCGTTCAATTAAGAGAGAACAAATTAGACGTGGTATGGTGATGGCAAAACCTGGAACAGTCAAGGCCCATGACAATTTGGAAGCAGCTGTGTACATATTAAGTAAAGATGAGGGTGGTCGATCTAAACCCTTTACATCCTTCATACAACTACAGATGTTCTCCATGACTTGGGATTGTGCCACTCAAGTAAACATTCCAGACAAAGAGATGGTGATGCCTGGTGAAGATGCAAAGTAAGTGTTATATCTTAGCCAATTCCCCAACCACTGAATTAATTCTATCTAAGACAGAAAGTAAGGTTTTATTGCTTTTGCTTTTTTATTGTGTACACATTTCCTTAGATATATTAATTACAATTTAGCTAATAAATAAAGCTGTAGCTTTAGCTTTTATTTAAAAATCCTCTTTTGAATTGAACAATTGTTTTTGCCATTGTCATTAATCAGGAAATTAATTTGGTGATTTGTAACTTTGGGAGAGTTAAAACATAAAATTTCCACATGTCTTGAAAATAAATATTGATTCAAACAAGTTTCTATCTAGTTCTTCTCATATGTTATGTATGTTGTAATAGAAGCCTTAAAAAAAATGTTATTCCTTTCTTCTATTTTATACTTATGGTTTAATTAAACCAAATCCCCTACTGTATTGAAAGCAATATAAAACCTCATTCAATGCAATGTGTGGAGTGGTCCTGCAACATCTTTTCATTCTTTTTCAATTTGCATGTAACAATCTAGAACTCTAAAGTCAATTTTTTTTAATGTTATTTATGATTACTATACTAAGCATCTGTTGAGCGTGAAGCATATTAGTTTTAAAGCTTTAATGTATGCGGCAAACTTGATTTGATTTTCTGATACTTTACAGGCTGCATCTGCGTTTACTTAAACCAATGGTTTGTGAAGCTGGCCAAAGATTTACTCTCCGCTTAGGAGACTTAACATTAGGTACTGGTGTTATTACTAAAATAAATAATAATCTTAGCGAGGACGACAGGTTGAAACTTTTAGAAGGCAAGCGGGCACGAGAAAAGGCTGCGGCAAAGTAGAAACTTTTCTATTATAAGTTATGTTTAGAATCATTCTGTAGTTTACATTATTGTATGCATTTAAAATAAATGATGTGAAAACTCTTTTTTGACTTTTATTCTGTTAATTGTCAACTGACATTATTTTCCCGTATTTAAAGGATTGGATTCTCACTGGATTAGTTGGCTACAAGAGCCAATCAAAGAATGCAAATCGCAACAAATGAGAATGTAAGCAGGGCAAGTAATGAATATAACAGGTTAAAAGGTGTGGCAAAAGGTTGTGGGAAGAAAAAGAATGATGGAGATGAATTTGATATGATCTAAAGACTTTCGAAAGAATATCAAGTTCTGGAAGTTTATAAGATCAACCAGAGGTAAAAATACGACGCATCTAGACAAATTAGAAACCAGGAAGAGAGGAGTATGAGAGGAGAGGAATGTGTTTCTAAAGAGATGCTGAAAGCTGGACGGGCCGTGTCAGCTGTACCGCTTTACAAAAGAAAAGGGTGGCAGCAAGACTGAAACAATTATAGAAGCATTATCTTGCTCGCATCTTCAGCAAACTATATTCAAAGATTTAAATACAGAGAGTGATGAATTTTCGGATTAAATTTTCGGTTACACGCTATTCCTCACTAACTTCCGAAGGGCTTCGTAAAGTCCGACACGCACTTTTTAAATTGGTAACCATTTTAGAATCACTGTTTTCTTTCTCATTGTGTCGCGAAGAAAACTTCATAAATTTTTCTGGTCCACGGGTCAAAAAAGGTTAAATGCTGATAGGCGCTTTACATCTGATTCGGAAAAGTAAAGACGAGCATTCGTGTTGGATTTTACTGGTGGTAGGATTCCTATGCAGGAATCCGTCTAGGTAGGTACCACCCCAGGGCCAGTTATTCTGCCGTGAAGTAGTGTGCAAACATTACTGTATTTCGGTTTGAAGGGCACTGTGAGCTGTCGTAATCACTGGGCATATGAGACTTAAGAACTGATGTCTCAGGGTGACGGGCGCAGTGTGGTGTCACACTGGGTGACATAGCATTTGTTAAGGGCAGACGTTGCACTTACTATCAGGTGAAAGCTTTGCTCGTTCAGTCACTTTAATTAAATAAATAAAAAAAAACTTATGAATGCGAGTTCCTTAACCGTGAAAAAGCGAAACTGAGAACAAATGTTACCTCCACACGTTTGTCACAAGTTGCTCGGCAAGTGCAGGGCTTAGCTTTTTTCTGTATTAGGACTGTAATCCTATAAAGTGATGGGTACACTTTAGTTTAAAAATAACAATAAAATTAGCAGTTGGAATGTACAGCGCAATTTCATCAACATACATACTATTTTAGTTACCACAAACAAATTTGGGTCAGATTCAAGAAAACGTAATAGATATATAATTTACTGAATCCTCTCCACGCGAGTTAGATTTGGACTTGGGGTTTTTTAGGGTTCCGTACTTAACAAAAGTTTTTCGTGGTATTTATGATGTTGCGTATATCGAAATTCTTTCAGTAAAGGATCGTGAGGTTTCTATATTTAAATAAATCCAATTATCAGTTAGAATGCCAGCCGAACCTAACATTTTTGAACAAACTAATTTTTGGTTTTCGGGTCTAGTAGTCTCTGGCACTGCATTCTAGCCACCACGGTTAGGTATTGACAAGCAAGTGCCTTTGTTTGCATGTACACTTATGGCCCTTCAATTTCTCCTAGGCTGTTGACACCTTCCCACAGTATTTAGAAGTAGTTAGCCATGGTAACCACAGTTATCGTATGTAACAGACTTATAGGCAGATTTAATTATTACGCAGTGAACCTAAGACCGAATTAAGTGGCGCTTCTTTTAAAAAAACCAATAGCAGATTGTCACAGGCTATTTAATTTTTTTTTTGACTAAATTAATGGGGAAGATATATAAATGGTTTTGACAAACGTCTAGGACACATTATATATTGCAATTAGATACTGCCTAACTTTATGAGGGTGAGTTTAAACAGCCACCAGCTGGAGCTATAGAATAGATAGACCAATCAGTAAGCAACAATTATGGATTTGTTTATATATTTACCTTCACAATATTCAAGGTATTTTAAAATTCTAACATCATAATGACTTTAAAGCATGGATACACTGGTAATTGAAAGATAAATGAAATTTATTTACTTTTCACATTTTATTCAAAAAGTATCTCACCATAATTCAGAGTGAAATATTGTCAGTCCTTGCCTAACAGAAAATTATTTTGAGATAAATTACAATACAAAATGGACAGTTTGTCAAGGATTATCAATATTAATTTGCATTAAATTAATATTAGTTTTTATTACCAGACTGCAACATCTACAGATGAAATGTATCAGTTATCACTTATGACTGCTGAATGTGAACTAATAGGAAATAAATATTTTTGGTAAAAAATATCCAATACATTATAACATTACAAAAATAGCGAACAATGTTACACAGTTTTAAGGTATTCCATATTAAGGACTACAATATTAACTAAGGCAATATCATAATACCATTTATACAAGACTACAAAACAGTAGTTGTTAGTTTATGTATTTATAAGCAAATCAGGGTTCACACTGTGTGTATGTAAATGCAGCCTTTATAATATTTAACACATTTTTAATACTGAATACTAAAGACATTACACAATCATCATGCAATGGTGTAAGCAAAGGTTAATAAAAAAATTGTAAATTTTGCATTAACATAGTGCACCTAAAAGTCTTTTTGGAAACTAATGGAATGAAATTTTAACAAAATAGATGATAATAAGTGAACATATGCCAGCATGAGCTTTCATCACAATCTTTAGAGGGCACTGGGTAATTAGTATAACATTCCTTTTTACAAGTCTTCATCCTCTTCTGGCAAAGCAGTGTCTTGAGCTTCTTTAAGATCTTTCTCGATTTGGTTCTGCCACTGTGGGTCCATTGTTACTTCTGGTGGCACCAAAGCAGGCATGGCAACAAAGTCTAGATTACCGTCACCAATTAACTTTCTTGCTAGCCAAAGGAAAGGCTTTTCGAAGTTGTAGTTTGATTTTGCAGAGATGTCGTAATACTAAAAAAGGAGGTTTTAAAATTATTTTTGTATTTTTTTTGGTCTTCTACTCAAACTGCATTGTTACTAAACAATGCAGTTTGATGTACAAATTACAATGTAATGTGTAAAAGCAATAAATAAATGTATTACCTGTAGGTTCTTTTTTCTGTGGAAGACAATGGTTTTTGCTTTGACTTTCCTGTCCTTGATGTCTACTTTATTTCCACATAGAACAATTGGAATACCTTCACATACACGCACTAAATCTCTGTGCCAGTTGGGTACATTTTTATACGTAACACGTGAGGTGACATCAAACATAATGATAGCACATTGACCTTGAATATAATAGCCATCTCGAAGTCCTCCGAATTTCTCTTGTCCGGCTGTGTCCCACACGTTAAATCTTATAGGGCCACGATTTGTGTGAAAAACTAAGGGGTGCACTTCGACACCTAAAGTAGCGACGTATCTTTTCTCGAACTCTCCAGTCAAGTGTCGTTTCACAAAGGTAGTTTTGCCGGTACCACCGTCACCCACCAGCACACATTTGAATGTGGGCATATCATCAGCCATGGTTATATACTTTTGAACTATTCCTGAAAATACACAACAAAATGAATTAAAAACCTACAATACAGTCCTTGCTACAATCCATAATAGTACATAAACCAACACTATGTTTATTTTCAAAGTATTTGCTGGATTTTGTACAATAATCATTAAATTGTTCGTTAATAATAAAATAAAATCATAATAAACTGCCGGTGACAAGTTAAAATTGTTTAAGTTTTCACCGAATGGCGCTCAAGCACTCTCACAGGAATTTAGCTCAACGGTACCGAAGACAACCGAAAATTGCAAATAAACTACACAGGTTTCGCCGAAAATACATGGAAATTTTGAAAGGCTATAATCTATAGTACTAAATTACAAGAAATACGAACACAAATTACCAAGATTATTTAAGAAAATTGAGATTAAACTCCGTGCTCTCAGAAGTCGTTACGGCTCACAATGGCGTCACTTGACTAAACGGAAGATTTCAATGACAGCGACAGGCGCATTGACAGTACTAGTCATAAAAATGCTTTTCATAGACTTCATTTAAAATATAAAATTTAATACTTACCGTTCTGTATAATAATACGTATACTACGAATGATTTAAATATTTTTAGTTAGTTATTTCTGTAGTTTAAATGCAAAATGAGATTTTATAACTATTACTAGGCATTAATATGACATCCGTGCAGTACGATTTTACCAACAATACTCTGACGTCATATTCTTTAGCGCTAATATTACGCCATCTACAACTTAATGAAATTCGTCTCAAGTGTTCTGACGGATGGAAGTTTCGTTCGTTCGTTGTATCGATTTTTTGAGTGAAGTAAACTAGTGTTCGTGTCCTTTAGTTTAGTGACGTTTGTTAGAAAAATATCTGTGAATGGGATTGTGTAATAAGATAAAACGTTTATTTGGTGTGTGATTTTCTATAAAGGATGACGAAGGACAGGTTAGCGGCGCTTCAAGCGGTAAGCTGTTTTCTTTGCTTCTCCAAAGCTAATATAACCAATGGGGTTTTTATGACCTCGAATTCATAAAGTAGTAGTATTAAATGTATGCATGAATTTCTGCAGTCTGATGATATCATTAGTGCTTTACTTTCTTTTTACTATCGGACGTAATTTGGGCTATTTTGGATATGATTTCATTTTGTGATCGCCCCACCCGTAATCTCTTTGGTGAATAGATATTGGTTTGTATAAATTCAAAATGAATTGCAGCCTTGCAGTATTGCATGTAAAAATATAGCCAAACTTAAGAATTAACATTGTTATATGATGTTTTGCGAAAACTAGTGTTGGGTAGTTGAATATTTAAATATAATACCAAAAATTTTCATGCTGACCTCAGTTCAATATATGTTCCCAGTCCTGTATCTAGAAATTAATATAATTTCAATGTGCTACAATTTGTCAGCAACTAATTATCATCATGTTAGGCTTGATAGTATTGCAATGTCAATTAAGAATGCTAATGCATAATTTGAATTGATCATAAATCTATTTATTAAAATAAAATCATAATATTCACTAAATTTAACAAGTATTTTTTTTTAAATAAGTTGCAATTTCACATACTATATCAAGTATGTAACTTAATAAGTATATTCTTAACAAGAAATAATGCAATTCATGTCTTAAAAACATAGTATGACAGATTTATTACAGCCCAATCTTCACAAATAGGTCCTAAATTAAATCAGAATATTCACCTACTTTCCTACTGTTTTACCATAAAAAATAAAATTATTGTTATTCATTTGTCAATGGTTAGATATGATTTAAGTTAATTGCTTTTTACTAATACTTTATAAGATCTTATTTAAACATACTGATGCATATATGTTTAAAAAGAATAAGCTTCTCTGGTTTATTACTGGTTTATAGAAGCAACTAGATATATTGTGAAACTAGTAGAAGTTGGATTAAAAGAGTTGTGGGATAATTTCCATACTTACAATAAAAAAAATCTTTTCTGTCATTGGCTAAGATACTATTAGTTGAAAGTTGTTCTGCATTTTGATAATATAATACCAATATGTGCTTTGTTCATAAAAATGCTTGTCACATGGATGAATATGAAATTAGCAATTATATAACTTATCGGTTGGCATTCATAGTACCAAATGCATGTTCCATATAATGTCACCATTTGTGTATTTTAGATTGGTATATTTAAACTCGTTATTTTGCCATCTCTTAATGTTGTTACTAGAGCTTTTAGTTTACTTTTGAAATACCCACCTGCCAAGACAGGGTGATGGATTCTCTAATGTTGCCACAACATGTCTGTATAAAATAGTTTTAGCAAAATGTTGGTTAAGCTGGAGGATTTGACTTTATTTAGGAAAGTTCTCTTTGTTTGTTGTAATTTTTTGTATTAGTCTTAATGGGATTGTGTAGTTGGTCAGCGACAAAGTCCTTTAATTAATGAATGAAAAAATATTGCCTGTAAAAGAATTATTTTGCATTGTGTAATGTATAGATCTGATCACTGCTGAGGGAGAAAGTTTTTACATAAGGCAATTTTATACTGGCAACCATTGTACTGCAACCCTGCCCCCTACATGGATTGATGACCAATACCCTGTACAGTTATGCAGGAAGTCGGTGTCCTCATAGATTGCCACAACATATGGTGCTGACCTATTTTTATTGGTGAGACTTATGTTTAGTGATGGACTTGTGATGGGGTTGAAATGAAAATGATAATGATAATTATAATAGTATATTATATACAGATAAAAATGTAGTGCATGTCATCCTTACAATAATTATAATGGGTTTGGCTGATTGCCTAGTGCAGTGGTTCCCAACTGGTGGTTCATGGACCACAGGTGGTCTGTGAAGTGCTTTGGGAGTGGTCTGCGGGAGAGTAATGCGACAGATATAAAAGAGTGAAGATTTTAAAAACAATGAACAACAAACGAAATGGGGTGGATACATCCATGCCCATTAATATGGTTTATTATAGTTGAACCTTGTTGTTCCGGCCAACAAAAGAACAATCAAAGTGGTCCTTGGTCGAAAAACGCTTAGGAACTACTGGTCTAGTGCCATGCATCATTTTGCTTAGAGATTAGACCTTTTATTGTGTTATGTTGTTATGCTTGATTAACAGGCAGTCAAACTGTTGAACATGTTGGTATACTGCTTATTTATCAGTTGATACCGCCAGCATCCGGCGCGCGGCCTTCGTTACAATTGAGTCATTGGATATCAGTCATACTTGCGTTATCGTCATCTAGTGTTGCAAGGTGTCACGATTTGCGCGGGACTTCCCGATTGTCAGGGGTCTGGTGACACGTCCTGATTCATCCTTGATTGGGAGGCCAAATGTCCTGATTTTTCACTTACCTCTAAAATTTTCTAGCAATGATAATATACTATTAAAAAAAACTATCTGATAAATAAACAAAAAAGAATGTTCACAATAACTTGTTTTTTTCTTTCGTCCCGAAATTTGACACACTGAATCTGGCAACACCTTCATCATCAGTCTTACGGATTGTTTTTAAGACAATTATGAAATAATTATTTGAAACCCGCGACAGCTTCCGCGTGGATTTAGTTTTTTTTAATACGGTGAGAATTATTTGATTCAATTTGAGAAAACAGTATCCTATGTCCGTCTCCAGGACACAAGCTATCTCTGTGCCGAAATTTGCTAAGATCGGTTGAACTGTGAAAAGGCAACAAACAGACAGAAGGACAGAGAGACAGTTACTTTCTTATTTATAATATTAGTATGGATTGAATATTACTTCCTCAAAAGCTGTGCCCTTGAATCTTTGTCCTTGAAAATGTTTGCGATAAGTTACTATAGGGATATATTATTCCGATTTGCATGAAGCGATACGGATATGTTAAAAACACTGAGTGCGAGTTTTTTTATTAAAGAACTCTTTTAATGGAAGTTCTTAAAACTGAATAATATTAAGGTTTGACTTCCAATCATTGACTATTCCTTGTATCGGATTTTGCTAAAAGACTACAAATACATTAAAGTCCACCAACATTCACTAGAGTATAGCGACAGGCTTCTCGGTCATTTTACGATGTACAGAGGTCCGTGTTCAGCAATGGGGTATTTGTTACACGATTTGTGACTATCAAAATGAGATGATCTAGCAAAATCATGAAAATGAAAAAAAAAAGATATGATAATTCTATATACGAAACACTATATTTTATATGGAATCCAATTGACTTAACCTGGATTTGAAGCCAGGCTTCATCATTTAGTAATTGGCTAAGCTTACCGCAAAATTACGTAGCCAGCGTAGAAGAGAAACTAGGAATGAAAATTAATGAGCAACCAATAGTTTTAAATAATACATATATACAGACTTTTGCCCATATAAGCGGTAGGCAGAGAGCCCACTCGTTGACCACTTTTCACCCCCGCGGGAAACGAGACGTGACGGGTGGCGAACCACGTCGCCACCATTTTGGTACGTGTCAAAAAATTTGTACTCCCCATTGACTTTCTCCGAGCAGTATAGTGACAGCATTGCATATTCTTGTATTCTGCACGAATAAAGGCTGTCCATACAATACCTGAGTCGTCTCTTACGACTTAGGTATTGTATGGTAGGATAGGATAGAGGTAGGTTCTATTCTACTCTGCCGGACACCTTTCGGCTATCAAGTAATCAGTAACGTAATTATTTATTACCCACTATATAGTTTACTTTGTAAGACATCTACTGGTGGTAGGATTCCTATGCAAGAATCCGTCTAGGTAGGTACCACCCCAGGGCCAGTTATTCTGCCGTTAAGCAGGTGAGTAAGCGTACATTGCCGTGTTTCGGTTTGAAGGGCACTTTGAGCTAGTGTAATCACTGGGCGTCTCATATGCCATCAGGACCGATGTATTAGTATGATGGGCGTAGTGGGATTTCACACAGATATGTTCTGTGTGACACAAAACTTGTTATGGGCAGACGTTACACTTACTTTACTGTTTTGCTCGTTTCATCACTGTATCCAATAAAAAAAAATGTATATTCAATAAAACTATACTTACGGAATGTATAGCGTTTAATTTGTAACTATCTATAACTGTAATGTAAATTATAGTTATATAGTTAAAAACACAAAACAAGTTGAGACCGTTGTAGCGAAAACAGAGCTTTATTACTCGGTTCTAATTTATTTCCGAGCATATAAGTTAAGAAGTATAGATTATTTGACGCTTTAGTGTTTTACTTACATTTTCAAATGGCTTTATTTAATTTAATAAAAAAAAAACGATTCTTCCTACTACTATTTCCAAAGTATAGTGGTTCACAGACAGTTTTCAATGAATGATACTCCACACAGACCCATTCCGATGCGATTCCGATTAAAACCCAGGACCCGTGGCTTAGAATTCTTGAACTCTGACCAATAGGCCATGCGGTGGTTAATCGAAAAGGTTAATAATATAGAACCCAAGACGTGATGGTTCAGCACGCTTATAAAAGTGTGTTACGTAAAAGTGCCCACTTCATATTTTGCTGAGAGGATAGTCTTATAGACAGGGTGGGTCGCCCCCTTGCATAGCGGTATTCCCCCCCTCCCCCACTTCAAATCACATGCACTTGCAACAGCTGATTCACGTCTTGCGTCATTTCTATATTTAGCCGCTGTCTCGCGTGCTGTCTGAGTTTCTGCTACTTATATAAGTAGATCATTCCCAAATACAATTGCTGTCCCCTGCTTCTCACAATCAATCATACACATTACATTTGTATTGATTCCAGTCATTATTGACTTACTGCATAACTAAGCAAACTATACAAATGTATATACGTGAAAATTTAATTTTCTTTCCTCTGGTGTGAAATTCACTGCAATGTTACATACAGTTTGTCTTAATAACCTTAGTCAATAGAATTAAACAGTTAATATTGTCTAATCCTGTCAGCTTTGGGGCTAATAATAATTAAATAATTATGAAACTATTAAACATTTTCATTTAATGTGAACATAATAAAATATAAGATATATTGTATATTTCTTCACCATAGATACGTCATGCGTATGAACTATTGGAGTGATTATTTCATAGAAGTGGATGACTAAGAAACGTGTTAGCCATTTGAAGGACTATCCAACCGTGTAAGCAAGAACGTATCATGCACCTCAATATGCAAAAAGCAGTGTGTGTGAAATTGTTACGATTGCTACAATTATCGTAGTCTTATTGCTTATTTATCAAAACATTTCACCGAGCCTTTACTGAAAGGAGAGTTTGAGAATGCCATTCGCATTCTACCACATTGCGTTTTTCTAGGAATTTTTCTGCCACGCACGGCCGTTTTCGCGCACAGCGGTTTCTCCTGACCGTTACGACTTAGGGACCTTCAAGAAAAGAGCCTATTGCTTTCTAGAAGTGCGACAATTTCCCTGCCTGATATTGCGGAAATTCATGAGCGGCGGTGATTACTTACCATCAGGTAAGCCGCTTGCTCGTTTGCCCCCTTTCTTAATAACAAAAAATCGCTGCACTATGCGGGCGCGTTGACGATCGCATTACTGCCGGACGTCGCTGCCCATGAATGGTCTGAATAATTTAGGTTTGCCATATAAAAGATTTTTATTCCGCAATCTGTAGGGAGCCAGCCATGACACTTTGGCTTTTCTCTAAGTCAGTAAGGAAGATATTGTACCGCCACATAGCTAATATATATAATGACTAAAAGGACACTATACTCAAACGTACAATATTGTATATAAATATACTACAATTTTCTTTGTAGGTCTAAGATTTCTTTATTAATTCTAGTATTGGACTAAAAATTACGCTTATAATATACTAGCTGATCTTCGCATGGAAGTAACTGTTATGTTAAAGTCTATAGAGAAAAACAGCACCAGTCCGCTTACTCTTATAGAAGTAAGGGTTCGTAGAGTCTCTTCTTTGTGGGTGTGTATCATTCAAGTTGATAGGTCTTGTAGTTTCAGAGATATAAAGACTGTTACGCACCCTCTTCGATGATCGTAATGTGCAGCCTGTTTAACCCCACTTAGGAATAAATATTCATAAAATTCATTCTTAGTGGGTGTTTATGTCAGGAACCGCATATGTATGCAACAAGACTTAACTTGTAATGTAAATTTCAAATCAGGACTTGTTGTTTCGAACGTTTTGCTCGTTTCGTCACTTTATCTAATAAAAAAAGATATCGTGATAAGTCAGTGGTAAATTGACATTTTTTTACACATTTTACAGAAGAAAAATCTTCCAAATTTAGTGTCAGTGTTTTGTATGCTTTTCTAATTATTTATGCAACAAATAAGCGAGACACGTTGTGCTTTCATACAGATGGCAGGCCTTTGAATATTTCAACCCTTTCTCTTCTTTCACTTTATGACCTGGTTCTGACAAATTTCTTACGTTGAAGCTTTTAAGACGATAGAATTATTTGATGGAATTTTGTGTAGAAAAAATACGACAAGTGGGAGTCAGCAATGGAATTACCTAGCTATGGCACACTCTACTGAAACTGAAAACCATTATTTTTTTCACTAAATTCTTGTGCTATCTATTCTAACAATGCTATCGTATATACAGTAAATATAAACGTATTATTTCCTGATTAATTACCATTTCTGTAAATGTTGTCCGGTGGGGTGGCGGGCCTAAGAGAATCTACCACCCCATCTCGTCCCGTGGGTGTCGTAAAAGTCAAGAGAGGGAAAATAAAAAATCAAGAGATGGGCATCAGCATCTTCCTGGAACATCTGAATAAATTAACTGCGGTTGCCAACCCGCCTGCCAATCGTGGCAACTATGGCAAAATCCCTCCAAAATTAGAGCTACAAACTTTTGTGGCTATCTATAAGGGAGGCCTACGTTCAGTAGTGGACTTGTGATAGGCTGAAACGATGTCACGAATATGAATCATACTTCCCATTTGAGTTCGGTTTTCCCCACGAGGGGAAAATTGAACAGATGTAATGGTATTAGTATTTTATTTAAGTAAGGGTGACAAATGTGGGAAGGGACAATTGTCACCCTTACTTAAATAAATTAATAAGGCAGATTGCGTCCTTTTTATTATGGAAAAAGGTGACGAGAGGCGCAAATCAAACAGAAGCAAATGGTATCCATGGTGGTAACTGGCACGTTTGCTCATAAAAGTAGCGGTGTCACGGCACTACTGTGCTCTTCTTGGGACCTTTTTATGGAAGAACGTGACGGACGAGCAAATCGTTCACCTGATGGTAAGTGCAGCGTCTGCCTATAACAAATGGGCAGACGCCCAGAAAACTTTTAGGCTAAGCTTATGCTGAAACGCTGCATATTATTTATTTTAGTTAAGTATTTTCTTTAAAAACGCGTTTTTTATTGCTTTTAGCAATCTTTAACAAATAATTCACACTGCTAAACAGCATCACAGCATCTTTGCAATCTATGTTTAAGTTTAAAATAGAAAATGAATTACATAAATAAATAATTAGTTTTTTATCAAATTCAATAACCCTTTGCTTCTTTCACAAAAAATCTCTCTGTGAATGCTGAAATGGCGGGAATCGTCAAAGTTATATAAATATTTGTAGACATTTTTGTGCAGTGGGTAGTTCTGTAAAACCTCCAGAAGTATATAATTGATCATCATCATCTCTAGTCCACTGCTGAACATAGGCCTCCCCCAAAGATGGTCACAAAAGTTTGTAGCTCTCATTTTGGGGGGATTTTGACATAGTTGCCTGGCAGCTACGCTTGGCAGGCGGTTTCCTTTATTTATTCAGATGTTCCAGGGAGGTGCTGCTGCCCATCTACTGGTTTTAATTTTTCCTTTGTCGACTTTTACGAAACCCACGGGATAAGATCGAGTGGTAGATTATCTTCCGTCACCACACGGCATTACATAATATGTTTTCGATTCCGCCGTAAAGGACATCCATTATTGCTATTAACAATATTGACCTTCAAGGTTAGGTTGTGTTCAAAAACGAGTGAACTGAGTGTTCATGGTATGTCAACCTATAGGAAATAAAGTAATTTAACGTACTTTCTTGTTCTCAAAGTATAGATTACGATTGCCTACAATGCTTTATTATAAACTACGGGTGGCTAACCTCTGTTCTGTTCATCTGCTTTGCTCAGCGCTGCGTGGAACTGCCCCGCCTGCGTCTTAGCATACGCTTAGCCACACTGCGCTCGTCACCCTCAGAAATCAGGCTCATGTGCTCAACAAATATACTTGCTATTAGTAGATCTTCAGACCCGAAATACCGTAATGTTTGCGCACTACTGCTTAACGGAACTACTGCTGCACGGAAATGTTCTGTGTGATGCGTTTGTTATGGCCAGACGTTGCCACTTACCATCAGATGAACTTTATGTTGGACTCGTCACTTTATCCAATAAAAAAAAATCAACAGAAGAAAAATTCAACAATATTAACCGAATTTTACGTTTTATTTTATTTAAATGTCAGGTCATTTTTTTCTCAATCTTTTGCCCAAGATTTTTTCTTTCTTTAGGATTTCGCTTGTATTCTGAGTGCGTTTTACCCCGAAATTTATTCGTTTCGTAATTGTATTTTTGCGCAAATGTCTCCGGCTGGTATTCGAACCTAAAGATCCACGGCGCAGAAGATCAGACCACTAGGCCACGCGGTCCTCCAAGTACAAAGATGGTGATGTGGTCCACACACTCGTATTTAGCACGTTTTAAAATACGCTAGAAAATAGAGGTTCACTTAGAAACTGTCGTCTCATTCTGTACCAGAAAATAGTTTCATTATGTATTTAATAAGACCTATTTACGGTTTTTATCGGGTTTAAGTAGTGACTTTTATACGCTGATGTTTCGAGCGCTTTACAGCACCCGTGCCCATGTAATATTCGCGTAAATATTAGAATCATTCAATTATAAATTATGTTCAAGATTAATAAAAGTCATTTGGTGCCTAGTCACGACTGGTGTCGTACTGAAGTTACTACCAGTAAATTTACGGCTCATTTAGCATAACCCAGGGTACTTATGAATGAGTAACGCGTACATGTAGGAACACTAGCTAGCGGTTAGCTATTTCATACCCTAAAATGGTGTTTCTTCATAGATAAAAAAGTAAAGTAACAGCCTATAAATGTCCCATGGCCGAGCACAGGCTCATTTTTAAGAGGGCTTTGGAGCTAAAAATTGTCCGCCACGCTGCTCCAATGCGGGTTGGCGGACTTCACATGTCCTCGGAAATAACTATACTACTCAGACATGCAAGTTTCCTCACGATGTTTTCCTTCACCGCTCAGAGCGTGGTAAATCAGCACTTAAAAAATTGCAGCACAATTTTAGAGGTGCCGGCATTAGGGAGCTAACTCAGGTCACTCGCTTACAAAATTTAAGGCGACCGCTCGGCCCCGTAAGGTAGATTGATAACAATTGTTTAATTATTTATATCACACTTAGTTTTTGAGCGTATCTTGATTTTCATGGGAGGCTATTTCCAGCTGTCTCAGCTAAGGATTCTGTATTATACATACATTTACGCCTCTTTCCTATAGGGGGTAGGTAGGGTAGGCAGAGACCGATTTACTCCTCACTGAGTTCCCACGAGTAGCTAGAGAAGATAATAGTCCACCCAAACAGAGCCCCGCATGCTTGGGTAAGGCCTTATTCTGGGTCGCCCGGCCCCAGAGCAGATCGACACTCCTATAGGCTCGCGCCTAGCCACGCAGCCATCGGCACGATAACCACTGGTTTGGCGAAGAGGAATGGAAAACGGTAAGGTAGGAAATGAACTAGAAGTAGGGAATGCGGAAGTTGGAAAAGAACTATAAAGTGTAGATACTGTAAAGAGGAGGAGGATACAGTAGTAGCTCGGGAAGCCAGGGTTGCTTACCCGGTACTTTACCGTATTTGCCAGACAAGGCAACTGGGTCAAGTACTGTTCGGTAGTTTAAAATAGCTATGATATGTAATAAAACGTCGCTTATACATTTTGTATCGCGTTCGATTAATTTTATAGTTAGTTTTATTTACTGCTCGAGTTCAGTCCGTGGGACGTTATACTTTCCATCAGGTGAACGTTTTGGCCCGTCTCGTCTCTTTATCATATGAAAAAATATTTATGGCACTGGCTTCGAAACTTAGCATGCTAAGTACATTCTGTTATGTCACCGGGGCGTTAAATTCGAACATTCCGTGTATGTAAAGCTTACACTGTGTTGGCATTTCAATTAAATTGTATGCTAAATTGAAGTTACTTCATCAATGAAAGTAAATTGGAGCAAAAGGCAACTTTGTATTGACTGAAAAATTGAATTTTCCTGACTTAATTACCTTTCCCCGAACTAATGCAATAAATAACATACGGCGTGTTTTTAGGTGGTTTGAATTGTTGTAACAATTTTTTTTTATATTCTGTACAAACAATACAATGTAAGTAAAAAAAGTACCTAATGAAAATTTACTTTTATTTCACTCGAATGGGGATGAATTTTACAGTGTACTAGCGATCCGCCACGGCTCCGCACGAGTGCAATTTACTAATGAAGAAAATGAAAAGTGCGCTTAGCAAAAAAATATTAAGTACACTCAAACTGTCAAACTGAACGTCACTTTTTTTGTTATTGAGAATTTACTATAAAAATAATAGTGAAATTTCAGACTTTTGTGGTAGATTATACAAACATTTTCTTTCATACAAACCTTGTCCTGTCAATTAAGAACACAACAAAAAAATCAGCCAAATCGGTCGAGCAAGGCAAGAGCAAGCGAGATTATATTTCATATTTTAATAATAAATTTAAGGTGAGGGTGTAAGAGGGCAATATAAGAGCTTTTTCTTTCCTAATAGACATCAAGAGACTTTGGCAACCAACTGATGCTGGGAAAGTCGTTCCGAATTTTCTAAATTCCCTTCCACTAAGTAATCTATATCTCAATTTTACTAACTAGTGATGGGAAGAAGCCTCACTGGTGCTAAAATACATGCTCATGGTAGGATTTCTATACAGGTATTCGTCTATTAGCGTACCACTGTAGAGCCAGTTATTCTGCCGTCAAGCAGTACTGTGCAAACATTATGTTGTTAAACTTTGACGTGCACTGTCAGGTAGTGTAATTACAAAGCATTTGAGACTAAAGAAGTGATGTTTCAGGGTTATACTGGATGGCGCCGTGTTTATTTTGAGCCACAGATATGCTTCCGTGTGACACAGCTTTTGTTATGTGCAGACGTTGCAGTTACCGTCAGGCGAACGATTTGCTCATTCACTTTATTCCATTAAATAAAATCCACACCGCTGTCACCAACTCTCCTGCCCAATCGTAAGTGAAGTCAACACTTCCATGAAATACATGCTAACTTTTATTGGCCTTTCTAGAAAATACCCATGCCCAGAAACCTGGCAAACTTGTAGTAAATTTAAAGGATTTGAATAACACGTTTAAACGTAACTAAATAACTTTGTCCGACCAAGTGAATAATCAGTGACTTTATAGCTACAATAAATCCGAATAAAGTGAAGTCAAACGAACGTTAATTATAATCCCCGGCGGAGGAATCACAACATATGCGGCTCATCGCGTCGGAAACGTCCTGTACAGAATAAAACACGTCACACACAACGTATCGGGAATACGTCAAGATACGCTGTATATTAAATAAATTTCGTATATGCACATTTCCGTCGAGTTCCAATTACGGAATGAGTTGCTGACTACTGTTGTATAAATCAAGCTACAGACGGCGTCTATAGTTTGTGAAATTAACTATCGTCTGAGTCAGGAAGGCGTGCGAAATGAATAGGCATTTTATGAATATAAAAATATAGTAAGTCTTTGTAACTGTAATTCAATTTATTGGCATCTAGTTCACTATTACTATATGTAAATGATGCTGCCAAAATCCATCTTATTAAATATATACCATCGCTTAAAAATCAAAATACTTATTAGTTTTTTTTTAAGATTACATTCTTAAAAAAAAGCTAATAAGTATTATGATTTACAAGTGATTTTAGATTTAAGATATTCAGATAAAATAAAGTCATCTTTGAAAAATATTGGACATGTTTTAATGGATTCGGCAGATTATATCAATTGGATGAAATAAGAAATAATTTTTCAATAACGTTTCAATTTAGCGTTGCGCCTACGTACATACGGACCGCGGATATTAAAGAATTTACTGGTGTAAATATTTGAGGACCTTTTAATTTACTTTTTATAATACACAACTGGAAAAAATTAAAGGAACAAAAATGTGAGGAGTCAAAATGTGTGATGTATTAGTAGAATTTTGAAAGGCTGTATATCAGAGAAAAATGCTCGTATAAAGAAAGATTAAAAAAAAGATTTGAATCTTCAAGTTTCTAGTTTTAAGATCTTTTGGCAAAATTTGAGCTATGATTGTCGTAAAATCATAAGAAATAGCTCAAGACAAAAAAATCTTCCTTGCTCCCATCATTCAATTTACTGTGTGATCATTAGTTGAGAAGACATCGATATTTGAAGACAAAAGGATTCTTTTTAATTTAAAGTCTGACACCTCAGCAAATAATTGACGTAAACAGGCTAGCTGATCTTTGTTTGTGTTGTTGTGATGTTTCTCATCTAATTTACGAAGACCTGATGACAGGTTACACATTAGGGTTGACAGCCGATCCAGATAGAATCGATTTAAAGGTTGCGAGCAATAGAAGTTTTGACTAGAATAAATATCTTAGAAATGTATGTACTCGTACATATATAATAACAATCTTTTAGTTGTGTCATTCCTTGGTTCTTACTCAGAAGTTAGTCTGGGACTACCGCAGTTCCAGTTATGCTACCGCCAAGCAATGGTGTGCAAACATTGCCGTGTTTTGATCTGAAGGACACTGCTATCTAGTATAATTAATTCGATTGTAATTAGTGGGTATATCAGACATAAGAATAAGTGATATCCTAGGCAGACTAGCGTAGTGTGGTACCACACAGATGTATTCTGAGTGACGGCATTTGTTATGGGCAGACGTTGCACTTACCTTCAGTTGAAAGACTATATGTCAAGTCACATTCTTCTGAAAAAAAATTGCACCTTCCTATATCCTACCGAGGTGTCGTAAGAGGCGAATAAGTTATTGTACAGGACGGCCTTTATTCGTGCAGGATAACACCATAATGTGCAATACTGTCATTAAACTGCTGTGGGAACACAATGGAGAGTAAGAATTTTTTGACTCGTACCAAAATGGCGGCAACGTGGTTCGGCACCTGTCACTTCTCGTTTTCCGCGAGGGCGAAAAGTGCTCTTATCTGGGAAAATGGCGTGACTGTATGTATGTATGTAAAAATATATCAAATCTTCAGTAATTGTTAGTGTCACCTTCATATAATTTTGTCTTCTAGTATATTTCACTCGCACGTATTAATTGAAGTAATAATCTAGAGACAGTAAGTACAGTGAGGGACTCATATTGTGTACAACGAGTTGGACAAACAGAATACGTAATACTCGCTGGTAAAAGCAGTTGCTTGAGGTTGACATTACAGATACACTACTGGTAATTATGTCATTGTCTGGTTCAAAATATTTTACATTTATTATGAATTTATGACAGCTCAGTTGGCACAGTGGCCATTTTTATTAAATTGTTTACAAATTTCATTATGAAAATCAACAGCATTTCATTACTATAAGACTAACTGTTTCAAATTTCTTATTGGTAATAACAGATTGTTACTTTATAAACATCTATACATATAAATAAAATTGAAGTGTCTGTTTGTAATAAATAAATAATAAAATAACAGTTTTTTACTTGAATGTTTATGAAAGTATATACGAAAATAATACAGTGTACATAACTAAACAATTTTAAAAATTTTGTTCTGTTCCGGCTAATCTCCGAAAAGGCTGGACCTATGTTGACAGGACTTTCACTGATATTATAGCGGGTAACTCAGGCTACTTTAATTTTAGAAAAATAAATAGGGTTCCGCGCAAAAACAAATAAAATCAAAATCCGATTCAAATAGGGCAGTATATATGTATATCATCGATCGGGGTCCGCTTTTTTGTGCGGGTGAAACCGCGGGGCACAGCTAGTATTACATATAATGAGATTGGCTGGAAAATGTTTGTATGGAATTCAGATTATTATTAGTATCTTATAGATACCAGTTATTTTGCCACAAAGCAGTAGTGTCTGCAACATCTGGTGGTAGGATTCCTGTGCAGTAATCCGTCTAGGTAGGTACCACCCCAGAGCCAGATTATTTTGCCGTGAACCAGTAGTGTGCAAACATTATTGTGTTTCGGTTTGAAGGGCACTGTGAGCTAGCATAATCACTGGTCATATGAGACTTAAGAACTTGATGTCACAGGGTTACGGACCCAGAGTGGTGCCACACACAAATATTCTTGGCGACGCAGCATCTGTTATGGGCACACGTTGCACTTACCATCAGGTGAACGTTTTGCTCATAAAGTAAGGAGCACTTTATCCAATAAAAGAAAGTGCTATTTTCGCGTCTGTGCATATTTGTATGCGTGAGATACATGAGAAATCCTAATTATGGACAATGTACATAATGTATAAAAAATATTATTCACGAAGCGAAACACATTTGACTAGAATTTGGGTACGTTCAGCTTTGATACAGCGATTTTATAACTTAACTGTCCGTTTTTTTTTTCAATATATATGCCGTGGGCTTATTCGATTACTAAATATGATATAAGAAAAAGTTTATCTGATGTCCATAACTCGAATACTGTTGATTCTCCTCTAATGATCTTGGGACCGAAGTCTTTTAATAAATCTTTAAATAAATTCTTGTCTGCGAAGATAAATAATTTTAAACTGTCTCTTCTGATATATCGTCGACATTACAGATGAGTAAGGGCTTGTTTGACATTCCGTGCGTAGCAAGTGGTGCCGATACCATATCTCAAAGGCATAATCTTCTTTCGCATCTTACGCAGGATACAGCGACAGAGAGGAAAACTAGGGTGCTTTTGTGGATACTTAGTATCATTGTTATATTCAAAGAACTAAGATGGAACCGGATTTACCGTGTGGTGGCGGCTTAAGAGAATCTACCACCCCATCTCATCCCGTGGGTGTCGTAAAAGTCGACAGAGGGAAAAAACCAGGAGATGGGCAACAGCATCTTCCTGGCACATCTGAAAAAATAAACTGCGGTTGCAAATCCGCCAGACAAGTTTGGCAACTATGGCAAAGTCCCCCCAAAATTAGAGCTACAGTCTTTTGTGTCAATCTATGAGGGAGGCCTATGTTCAGCACTGGACTAGTGATCCGCTGAAATGATGATGATAAAGATGGAAAGCCTCATTGGCAGTTTCGTTCTCCGCTACTTGCCCCTCATTGATAATTTACACCAGTATTCCGTGAGAGCGAAGTAAGTTTAGGAAATTCTAATAAAAAACAGAGATAAGGGTCTGCGGAAAAAAATAATTGGCACGTAATCTACAGGACAAAAGTTTGGGAACCGCCGGTATAGATATTGCAGCGCGTTAAGCATGTTTTCATTTGCCAGAGTCCCTGATTATTTAACTTTAATTAGATCTCACGTCACTGTATTTTGATTAAATGTTGCCAACTCTGATAATATTATATTTAATGTCTGGATCTGAATGCTATGATACTATAATTGTTTTCATCATTAGTCTGTTAATTGTCCAATGCTGGACTTAGCCTCTGTCGTTATTCCAACAAAGCGTTGGGAACAGTAGGAAATAGTTCCAAACTTGATACAATACAGTATGAATTTAACGAATCAAAGTTTTTGTTGGGATGTATATGGGATTACACTTTTAATGGATTGGTGTACAAGAATATTAGTAATGTTAATAGCATTGCTATTAATCTTTTAAAAAATAATATAGTAATGACTTCTTATTGGTTTCTCTGTACTTTAATGTAGATCCTGTTATTATTATTTTAAATGAATGTAAATGTTATTAAAAAAGAAATTTGCTGTTTTTATTGCGTAGGCTTTTACATTACTATGAAAGCAGTACATGGATCTGCCGGATACACTAATAGGTTTTTCATTAATACCATTTATGTTTTACGTGTAGTGAGTATTTTGCATGATTATTGCTGTATAGTTGTATATTTAAATATTTACAATTATAATATATACAAAAATGTATATAATTTTACAGTCGAAATATTACAATTTCAAAGTGGGTTGCATGCACAATTCGTCCGAATGAGTTTTGGACGTGTCGTGACACGGGGAGGGGGAGTTATGTAAAGCCTACCGCAACGCCTGCCGCCCACCTACAAAGCCTTGCAATTTGCGATCGTTATTGTCAGTTTTCACGCGCTTGCAGCTTTTCCCTTTGATGGACTACGATACATTTAACAAATTGTTAATCAAAACTGTTTTGATTCCTTTACAACAAACAAAAAGTAAAATAAATTAAAAGTAAGCGTTGTTAATTTTATAAATTGGAGTGATTACTCGAAAAGGGTTTGTAAAAAACTTCACTGAATGTTAATTAAACGCGTTACGAGTTGACGAAAAAAAAGAGATATCTAACAATTAAAAACAGAGAATTATACAATTAGCGTTGTCATGAAATGTGACAGCCGGGAGGTAAGCCTTTCGGGGGCTGTATTTGAGGTTTGTAATAAAGCGTGTGGTTTGTAGGGCGGCCGGTGCCCTTCATCGGCTTTACGACTGTCCGTCCCGCGTGGAACAACGACTTTGTGCCTACACTTGTGGCCTTTTCTACGCTGCTGTAATAAAATTCGATTGTTATCATTGCCAGTTTAATAACTACGTTAACATAGCGAACGCTTTTTGTAGCCGTGATTTTGTACTATTGAGCAGAGTTATTAAAGATCGAGTTAGTTTTTGGTACAGAAAATTAATCTTCTTACAGATATTTTTGACTACAAGCTCTTAAATCATGGCATAACTAATATATCAGTGGTTGTCATTTCTCTCTTATTTTCTTATTTTTCTAAATTCATGTTTATTCTGAAATACGTAAATAGACGTCTGTCTTATATTCACCATGTTTATACTATAGTTTATTATATTTCAGTTTGTTTTGTTTTAGCTACCAAATGTTATGTATAACAATATAATGCTCAGAAAAGATGGTAATTTATATACAGAATTTCAAACTGTAAATCGTTTAGTTCAGATTTAATAATACATCTGAAATAAGATGCTTTTTAACTTTAGATAATAGAAGTAAAGATTTTAGTTGTAAGAGATTCGGCGTTACGAGTATATATGTAGTCGTCTGTAGATTTTGCTCATCATATTATATCATACGAGATACAGACAAATAAAGTATAAATTCTCTTTATCACTATCTATCTGTAAAGCTACGTAGTAAGGGTATGAAGTTGTAGACGATATATCTCTTTCTTGTAACAGGGCTTATGTCCAAGAGTGGACGATTAAGGGACTGTCGATGATAAATACTCGTACGCTGGACCGCAAAGAAAAAGGGTCGGTTAGAAAATCTTCAATATCTTCAAAAGTACTTGATATAGCTTTATGAAATAAAGACTAAATTAAAAGAATATTAAATGCAAATAAAATAATGTATGCAACCTTATTATTTATTTTTGATAATTGAATAACTACTACTAGTCGAAAAATTCTTTCTCCACATTGCGTTCCCACGAGAAGTATAGTGACAGCATTACATATTATGGAACGATTCTGCACGAATAAAGGCTGTCTGTACAATACCTTAGTCAGTAGTAGGAAAGAGGTAGATGCTGTTCTACTCTGCCGGACGCCTATTGGCTAGTACCTATAAAGTTATGAAAGGTTGTCGAATTAATTTTAAAGTCCACGCGATGAAAGCAGGATTCGAAGGGATAATATCTAGATAAATATGTATTGATAATGATCAAGCTTAATTCCGTCGCAAACGAAAAATCAGCAAAATATATTTAATATTTTTAGTCGGCAAACGGGCAATTAGCCTAAAGTTAGAATCTGAATTCAAAACTTTCAGTTACCGAAAATTCACTGACGGCTGACGATATTCCATTTATTAATTTAATTAGTACCTAATGATAGGTAGTTAGGTAATTTCATTAGTACAGTTAATTATTTACTTAAGTAAAGAATTTAAAGACTAGGCATGTTTATCTTAATCATTTTGATTAAAGATTCAAATTCTCTGGATTAAAGTTACAAAGCTGTGTTTTTGCTTAATTACCGTTTACCACAGAAGCAGTCGTAATTAATCTAAAAACTTATGTCATTCAATTGTCCGTCGGTGAAAATATAAAAAGAAAAGTTTTTAGTTAGCTGAAATGGTGCGCATTACAGGCAGACGATAAAATAGGTCAACCGTCCTTTCCAGTTTACAAAAACGTTATATGTATTGGATTATGTGCCCTAGAAAATGTGTTTCATAGAATTTATCTTTCAACTGTTGTATTACAAAACTGATACATGACATAAAAATGTGTTTTTTTTAATATCACTGTTTCATACCAGTTAATGATAAAACTCTGATACGTTTCTATTTTTCACTAGACCCGCCAACTAATTTACTTCAGTTTTTGCGTAAATTTCATGTCAACACCTTCCGTAGTTTTCAGTAGCTCATTACTTTAGTGTAGTTTAGTAAAGCGACTCGATAGTCGATACTAACTCGATTGCGATAGAATACGTAACACCTACATCGGCGGCAGCGTTGGTGTACGTGACATCTCTGATAAGCTGCAGGAAAGCCGTTGAAGGTGGTACGGGCACGTACTCCGCAGACCACAGGAGTACGTAGGGAATATGTGTTTTGCCTTTAAAGTTGCGGGTTCGCGGCCGCGTGGTAGGGCAAAACTGCGTTGGTTTGATGTCGTAAAAAACGACATGACTTCCAACAAAATGACTGAGGAGGATGCTCAAGACCGGGCAAAATGGAGCAGATTATGCAGGAAAGCTGACCCTGGCTATAGCCGGGATAATAGCTAAGACGAAGAAGAAGAGCGACTATGGATGGACACTTCTATTTTATTTACTAGCTGTGTCTCGCGGTATCTCCCACTTAAAATAAGCCGACCACGTGACTGCGCCGTACGGCACCTCGCTGAATTGAGCATTCACACTTCGGCCCTTTTCGGTAATATTCGGTTCTCAGCCTTAATGTGAAATGTGCTATCTAATGCAATTTTTTTTTTAAGTTGGGTGAGAATTTTCTGAGATGAGCGTTTTCTAACATACTTTCCAGCTTTATAATAGTCGTAAAATGTATCAACTGTATGTTAGGTCAAGTTCATTTAGACTAAGATATATTTTTATGTTTATGCAACATTCGCCTTAGGTTAGGTCATTATTCTATTTTCTCGGCTGCACCTACTGGTACGATACACTTTCAACGTTCATCCATAATCCACAATATATAATAAGTCGAAACTAAAAACTAATGTAATTTTATTTTAATTAAAGCTGCAACATATTTTTCTATTTTTCTATTTTCGGAGCATAATGAATAAATCTAGAAAAATGCTCAAAAACTTCCAGAACCATAACCAACAAAACAAAAAATAATAACGGATATCCATCATTCGAATCGTGAGTTTGGTATTGAGTTCCTACAGCAATTTCAAATTTACTGGGCAACTTTTCCAATTTTTCTTCCACATTCAAGGTTTTAACCTTATGTGATACGAACATTTAAAAAAAATAGCTAAATCGGTCAAGCTCACCAACGAACAATAATAAATTTTAATTTGTATAGATATATAATATATTAAATAGAGTAACCGACATAGCCTTAAGGATTAGCAAGCTGAAGTGGTAATGGGCCGGCCATATAGCTCGGAGAACCGATAACCGTTGGGGAAGAAAGGTTCTCGAGTGGCAACCTCGTACCGGCAAACGCAGTGTAGGGCGACCCCCCACTATATGGAGTGACGACCTACACGGTTTTGCTGGAAGTCGATGGATGCAGGTGGCTCAGGACCGTGTTTTGTGGCAATCTGTGGGGGAGGTCTATGTTCAACAGTAGAGAGAATGATGATGATTGAATAGGTAGGACCAGTCCTCCTTTGACCTTGGGTGCTGTAAAGCGCTCGAAACTTTCGGTTATTAATAGTCAAAATTAATCGCGATAAAATCCGTAAACTTAGTTTTATTAAATATGTAATATTCGCGTTAATATAAAAAAAATCAGTATATCAGACATATAATAAAATAATAGTTGCCGTGCATTACAATATTATTACCAACATACATAAATAACGCATTAATTTAATAAATAATTATGTAAATTTAACGAAAAATTAATAACGAACCCTCTCAGAAATGAGGAGGAGCCGCCTCCTTGGCTCAGCAGAGTGGGACATTATAGGGCCGGAAACTTACTACTTGCGTGGATATAAATTCTTACTTGCGCGGAACCATAAATAATGTTGTCACTGGCAATTTAAAGCCAGTCCACGTTCGGCCCTTGTCTAGCCGCGATATATTTACCCAGTCACCTCTGGCCGCTAAGTGGTGATGCTCGAATCTTTAGATCCAATGTTTTTGACTTACATTTACTAATTGAGCAAAATGCATCAGTATCAGTATATATAAAATATTTATAACATAACGTCAGACTGATTACTTTCATATGTATGCATGAGATGCTAGTGGTACATTAGCAGTCCAATGAGATTAGATTCATTAGTTGTCAAAAGCGAAAATCAAAACACAAATACGTTTCCTGTATAAGGAAACTAAAAACATGATTTGACAATAAACATTTACCGAACCATGTGGATCGTCATCTACTAATAGACAGTGTGGAGACAATAGGCCTAAAATCCTTCAAAATAGAGGAGGTCGATTTTGTATAATAGGTGTACACTGAGTCAATATAGTGATATATTTAGTATTGAATATACATGGTTAGGTGCAGTGCCATCCGTAAAGACACCTGGGCATTTCAAGTTTCGTGGCCTTTCTCCCATTTTCTACTTTTCTAAAACAAATTTATACTAACATAATTGTTTATTGAATCTTTATAAATTCTGGCGTATTTTCTAATTCTTTATTTAACTTGTTTAGCAGTTCTCACCGTTTCGTTGTTATTTTTTCCGGACGCCACCGACAATTAGGGAATATTGTACAAATAAATTAATTTATCTCAGTCTATAGGGTCTTTGGGGCCGCTCAGCGACAGACAGTTGCCTTCGTTGCTTTCAAATTAATCCGGATCTAGTAAGGTTTCAATTATGTATTGTAATATGAAAAAATGCGTTATCGATGCACTGGTTACTGTACGAGTATCTCGAGCGATTCCATAGCGTTGCTGTACGATGATTATTATTGTCGAGGTTAAACAACGTTCTGCGAGGTCAATTTATTGGATGACCGCATTAGTTGCCGTTTATTATTGGGCGCCTTTGTGCCTCTGATATTATTTTCCTTGAGCATAGTTGTATCTAAAAGTGTGCAAAGGCACTATCCTAAAAACAACATCGAGAAGAAGACAGTGTGGTTTTAGCCAGTCTAAAAAGTAAGCTGTACCGGTGAGACGTATTCTCCTACCAAAAAAAATATATAATAATATATATAGTCTCTTACGGCGACTTCAAAATGATAGTCGGGTTGGTTATTAGGCAGACCACTACATCAGAACAATAGAAAGGGAGGAGTTTCCTCTTTGTAAAGATCCCGTGGCACTCGTACCGCATAATAATTAGTTCCTTAATGTAATAGGTTGGACAGGTGACCCCAATGTAATTGGCATAACTAGGACGTCTCGTACATAAGTATATTAGATCTATATATTATATTTACGGTAACGATGACGTAAACGATGTTTTGAGATACAAAAACTCCTCATTATGAAGACTAATCGTAGTCTGTAGTTACATTGAATGCGATTCTCCTTCTCAAAGAGCGTTCTACTTGTTTGATAGCAAAGTCAAGTGAATAATCAAAATTATATGATATCTGCTAAAAGGCTCACTTGGCATATGCTGTTCACATTACAGCGTTAACCTAAAAAGATCAAGATTAAAATGAAAAATAACTAAACCTCATTTAAGGTTTAAAATGTAAAGTGATTACACATTCTTTTGACCTTTCTTCGTTGTTTCTTTTACAATCATTACATAATTTGATTATAAGTAGTTATATTGTAAAAGGTTCTGAGATACTTACGAGTATTGTAGAGTCATAAATATATCCCGTTCTCTCTATTATAGAAGGCAGGATTTTACTGTAAGCCCATTCTTTTTAAATTTTATCAGACAATGAACGGGCATACATGTGGGCGTAGATAAATCAAGTAATCGTAATTCGCGCTGAATATATGGCTCCCTCGCGAGAAAAGATATGAAAGCCTGTGTGCGTAATTGCCTCAGATGTAAAAAGGTTAGACTGAATATCATAACGACGTTGTTGTAAGCGAATTCTTTTATCATTTGGTTATTTTTTTGTTCCGTCAGTTCATTTTTATTATAAACAAGCAATTCATATGCAGCTATGGTTTACATGATTATCAAAAGGTTTCAATGTATTTGAAATCTATCTTCTATATATTAATACCTGAAGAGAAATCTTTGTACCCATTTATAAGCATACTGCGCGCACGGAGTGTGAGATTTGCCTTAAAGTTTATATGGAGGGGTACAGAAAGTTAAAATTTAACTTTCTGTACCCCTCCTAAATTATATAACTAGCTGATGCACGCGACTTCGTCCGCGTGGATATAAGTTTTTTAAATATTTCGTGGAAACCATTTATTTTTCTGGGATAAAATGTTTCCTTTGTTCGTCTACAGGATGCAAGCTATCTCTGTGCCAAATTTTATCAAGATCGGTTCTGCGGTTAAATCGTGAAAAAGTAACAAGCAGACAGAGGGACAGATAATTACTTTCGCATTTATAATATTAAGTATTGATTATGAGGAATATTTAAACGGCTATTAACGAAAATAATGATTAGTTAAACGACGAAAATAACGATAAAAACACCTCCCTTGACCAACCGCAGCATCCTTCGCTGTACCTCTTGATGTGAGAATATATTGAGTCTTCTGATTTAATAAAAACATGCGCGTATATGAATACAACGTTGTGTAAAAATTTCAAAACGGTAGGTAAAGAATTTTAGGAGATTTGCGTTTTTGAACAAACAAACATTTGCCGCAAAACATTTGTCCGCGTTTTTATTTATTAACTCGTACCAAAAATAGCGGCGACCGGGTTGGTCTGGTTTCCCGAGAGGGCTAAGTGGGCTACGTGAGTGGCCTCTGCCAACCCCTTATATGGGAAAAAGGCGTGTCTGGATGTATGTATGTGTTCCTTATATTTGTGTAAGCCGTTTCTTTGTTGCTACTGTAAGGTGTCGATAGTTTTCATTTGAGGTGATATGATTAAACATTACGGTTCGTTAAAAGAAAATGCAAAATCGCAAAGTACTTACGGTGTTTCCTTCTCCAACAGGCAGATGGAATTTTAGAGAGTCTACAAATAGGGCTTGTCGAAAAGTTGTCGAATGATCTCAATGTCTAGCCACGCGTCCGAAGCTCTGTAATTATGTGCTGAGATTTAGAAGCGCTTTGAACCTTCATTTGACCCAGATCTGTGTAATGCCATTAACGACTGTACTTTCAGTATCGAGAGGGCCTTTTTCATTTAATTCATCGCTATTCCCCTCTATCGAATAAATCTGAGAGGCGCAATGTTTTCGTTATACGTTTCTAATTACCGAGTCATTTCGTATTCACTAAAGCGTACAATTTATGTTGGTTTAATAATATGGTACCATGGAGCTGCTATGATTATGGAGCCGGAAGTTGGTCACAGGAACTCCTCAACTAAGCATGATAGCTTCGTCATGTTTGGGCTTGTTGGATTTGTTTTGACAAGTACAATAAATAGCCCTAGCTATTTGAAGCCCATTGCTGGATATAATTATCACAATTAAAAGCTTGTATTAAAAATATGATTTTTGTTTCTTATTATTATTTATTTATTGAGGATAATTTTTTTACTTAAGTAAGGCCAACAACAGGTTTTCCTTTACAAACTAAAAGATTTTGTTGAAACATACATTTATTTATGTTTATGTCGTATATGTGTAAATAGATTGAATTTTTATTTCTTTGAAGTTTTCGTTGTTTATTTACAATGAAATAAGTTTGAAACAAGTTATATTAGGTCCATACCATTAAAATGGCATATTAAAATATTGGTCTCATTTTAATTAAACAGTGGTGGTCGTGCTATTGGTTCAGTTTTTTTAGTGTAGGTATCACCCCAGGCCTTCTGCTTTGATGCAGTAGTGTGTAAACATTACTGTGTTTCGGTCTGATGGGCACTGAGAGCTAGTGCAATCAAATGGCATATGACTTTAGAACTGATGTCTGAAGGTGACGAGCGCAGTGTGACGCCACACAGAAACTGGTTTGGGTGACACAGCATTTGTTATGGGCAGACGTTGCACTTACCATCAGGTGAACGTTTTGCTCGTTTCGTCACTTTATGTAATAAAAAACTGAAACTATCTACATCAATTTATTTATGATCTTATTTGCCCTACTTCGTTTCTATTAAGTTCATGGTAATTCGGCTCGCTTAAATATAAAATCGAGAGCTTATCTGTTGCTAATGCTTCAGTTACCTTAAGTTCGATGTGGCCTATATGTACAGCGGTTCCTTGAGTCCTTGTCTAAGAAAAGCGTTATGCTTGCAAAGGTGAAGGCCCCGGTGTTTGTTAATATCCCGATTTATATACAGAGGTTACTAGTACGGCTTGCTCAATCAGATGAACCGTTTCTTGCGAATACTGTTGACAGATAGATAATATGTATATTTAAGCCGATAGGTGTCCGGCAGAGTAGAATAGCACATACCTCTTTCCTATTGCAGTGTAGTAAGAGACGACTAATGTATTGACGGACAGCCTTTATTCGTGCAGAATGACACCATAATATGCATAGCTGTCACTATACTGCTCGTGGGAGCGCAATGGGGAGTAACAATTTCTTTGACTCGTACTAAAATGGCGGCGACGTGGTTTGCCACCCGTCACGTCTCGTATTTCGCCGGGAGTGTGGCCTCTGCCTACCTCTTATATGGGAAAAGGTAATTATTAATGTCTATAATCAGTGCGTGTTTCCAGTAATGACATACGAAACTGAGACGTGGTTCTTCACTACAGAAGAACTTGATAGTCGCTTCTCTGCGAGGTAGATACGTAACGATGATATGCAGCAAAACTGAATTAACCCGATATGTCCTTAAGAATCACCAAGCTCAAGTGGCAATGTACTGGCCATATAGCTCGTTAGAACCGATAACCGTCAGGGAAGAAAGGTTTTCGAGTGGCAACTTCGTACTGGAAAACGCGGCATAGGGCGACCCCGAGCTAGATGGTGCGACAATCTATGTTGAACAAGTCCACATGTGATGGGCTGATTTAATAATGACGATTAATACATTAAAAATTTCAATGATTAAGCTCGCAAAACAATTGAACAGTTAATAATAAACTCCCTATTACTGACGTATTAACATTACTTAAATCACTCATTTGTACCAGAGATTACTGAACACGCACTTGACTATATTTAGAATTAAGAGCAGAGATAATGGTACAATTCTAAATTTAGAAGTGTCGCTTTGTGGCTGACGCACTAAATCAGGACAGTCAATTCGACCAGTGGGCGTATGTATACAGAGAGAAATCATAGCTTTGCTCTTTCACAGTAATTGGTGTACGAGCCGAGCTTAACTGCTTAATCCGGTACGCATATTATGATCTCCCATCCGCGGTTGCCGCATGCTTAATTAATATTTCACATATACATATACATACACAGAAATATAATTTTATAAATTTATAACTATTTATTTTTGGGCTATAGTATTCGCCGTGTGTAATTACGTACGTAAAAACATAATTAAGTTACATTCCTATAAGAGAAACTATCCACCCCATTTAATCCCGTGGGTGTTGTAAAAGTCGACAGAGGGAAAATAAAAACCAGAAGATGGGCAGCAGCATCTTCCTGGAACGTCTGAATAAAAAAACTGCGGTTGCCAAGCCGCCTGCAAAGCGTGGCAACTATGGCAAAATCCTCCCAAAATGAGAGCTATTAACTTTTGTAGCAATCTATGGAGGAGGCCTACGAGTATGTTCAGCAGTGAACTAGTGATGGGCTGAGAGGCTAACTATTTCTATGTTATAAAGTTATATTATGGCTGATGTATAGAAGGGTTATCCTAAAATATAAAAAATGGTTCAGGTTCTAAACTAGAGAAATATGACTTCACTTTCACTGTACTGGGTAGAGTGTTACAGAGATATACATCAGGGAATGACTTCAAACCAAAGTCGTTTATATATGTACGTATTGTACCGAAAATTGCGAGATCTGTTATAAAAATTATTTCTTTAAAACGAATTATATAATTGTTGTCCAACAAAAGCAATTTAATACAGACAATACAATATTAATTCCAGAGAAATTACTATCCGGCCCCACTTTTTAGTAATTGAAGACATATATTAGCTTCTAAAAACCTACGAATTTTGGAAAGAAAAAATATTTTTATTTTTATTATTAACGTAACTAAGAGGTACACCCGCTTTCACCACAAATGGTTTTAGATAAAAAAATATTATACGATTTGAAGAATATTAATTTGATATTCGTATTTGCTTAAATAATATTCGTTTCATCTCTGATGTCTTTCAGTACAAAGGAGGACTTAGGGAGAAAAGCTTTGTTGGATAATGTAAAAATAGAATAGATTATGTCGACGAAAGTTTGTGATCACTAGTTTATAAGTTTCCATTTAAATATTTAGGTAATTATCATATTAAATAATTTTCAGCACTTAATTTGTGATTCGGAAGGAATTAACACATTAAGGTACCGTTGGAGGTGATTGACGCCACAGATGATTAAATATTGTCGAATTTCGTAACTGGCCGCTAGACTTCCACAGACTGCTATACTGCCAATACAGACATTAAAATTGACATTGACAAAAAAGTTGGGAAGTTTCATTAACTTCAGACTAATCTATTCAAATTGAGTATATATTTTTTTAAAACTGCGTTCAATAATTACTACAAAGCGAAAGTAAAAAGTGAGTAATTTTATAACCCAACGACGCTCTGACGGAGATTGGTACTTTATTTTATGCCTCGCGATTAAAATGCATGAATAGCTATGCAAAACGTAATTACTTTTGTATCAAGCACTTTAACGATATCTTCCACGCTGAATTCGGAAATCTAATCACCTTTCACTTTGGAAAATGGAATGCTCCCACTAATAGAGCGTAGTCTGTCAAAGTTAACGGTCCAATCTTCCATTGCAGTCCGCTTTTAGGGAAACTGCATTGAGTTTTTGACTAGTCTACTAGCAACCCTATGATAGTAAGAACCTTACCTATTGCGCTCATAGACACTCATTGTCCATTCCTATTGTTATGTCCTCCTTTTATAAAATCAATTCGAGGAATAGCACAGACAATGTTAGGTTAGCAATTTCTGATTGGATTACGAAAAGAAACCTTTTTCACTAAAATCTTTTTCCAACCCAACTTGTTACAAAAGGTCTTTGTTAGAATTTAATGCCAAAATTGCCTCCTGAAATAATTTTGTTACAAAGTTGTTTTGAAACTTCGTAAAGTTTACGTGGAAAAATCTTGAAAACTTTTGGGAGTAAAATTTAATTTATATAAATTCTCAATATTTCTTTTAAAATTGGATACATTTGCATGTAAATTTAGGTGAGCCCTTGTATTACCCGCAATTACGTATACAAATTTGAACGTCTAAATATATTATCAGGTTATTTTAAAGTGATGTAACACTAACGAAAGTGGAGCGAAAGATGTGCATCAGGATTTTAACAAGTGGAAAGATGTGGTCTCTGCTTACCCTCATGAGAAAAAGGCGTGACTATGTATGTATTTTAAAGTAAAAGTAAAGAACTTAATTTAAACTCTCATGTAATTTTATGTTTAAAGAGGAAAGCACCCTTCCAAAATATTTTATCAAGCTAACTAGATCGGTAAACGTCGCTTGCTTGCTTTGATGTTATAAAAGATACGATTGAGTCAAATAATAACTAGAATTTTTCATGTTTCTTGGAGTGTTTCTACATGTGTGAGTTTTTTCCCCCAGTATTAAACACGCGCCGCTGATAGGCATTGCCTATCGCCTGTTCTGTAAGGTTGCGAGCTTATTATAATATGCCCTATATTCAATCTGCAGCCTGTTCAACGAACCAGTCACAGCACTAATGGCCACTTAATTTTATAGATATTAGCTCGCAAACTCGATAAACTCCGTTGCTGGTCTAGTTATGTACCATTTATTGTGTTTAGTTGCAATTAAAACAGTGCTATTACGGACGATACGTTACGATTGTAGTTTGTTTCAGATGTTTCGGCTTTAAAAAATTGTATGAATAAACGAAATTTTGCTATTGCATTATGTTTGTAACAAAACTGTTATGCCTTATGCATACACATTGTATTGGTGTTTTTTAACGAAACTAAATAATTCGATATTATTATCCTGTTTTTTTTTATACTTTTACATTTTTTATCTAATAGTGTAAGTAGCACTATATTATAAAAAAATACAAGATTCGTCTTAATTTCAGATTTTTTTTAAAAACTCTTAGTACGAGTATACATTTTCATGTAATTAAAACCTGTAACAATGGTGATCTCGGCAGATAAATTATAAGTAATATATTATGTGCCTAACACGTTTGACGTAGCTGATAACAAAGTTTTTGCTTAACATTGTTATCTGGTGTCTGGCATCTTTCCTCTTTCGCCCATTACATGTTTCATGTTATTAGGAGTTAGTCCAGTGCTCGATTGTCAAAGTTTTATTGTTTGTAATGTTACTTGAAACGAGAGTTTTATTATTCAATTATTTTCGTTGTGGGCAGCGATTACGTCATGTTGTCCTTAGCGCTACAATTATAATTGTTTTTTTTTACAAGTTAGTGATTTTTATCAGCAAATGTTCGTGGTTCATCAGAGTCATTTTGAATGAATTATTTATCAATGACATCACTTCTTTTATTAAACCAAAATTTTCATTATTTTATTAATGACAAACTGAGCTTGCGAACAATCACGTACGCGTGGATATTTGAAATTCTGTAATTCACTAATTAAGATATTGTGATGTAACAAAAATACTAATCAAGTACTTTTGTTACTGTTACGAACAGTGCGTAATCTATGCGAATTCCATGTCAAAGATAATTTGTTTTTAAGTTAAATAATTTTAAACAGATAGCCATGCGATGATTCATAATAATAGATTATTATGCCAAGAAAGCATAGATAATGAATTAATTACTTTGCATGTCCTTAGACACCTGCCCGGGACAGGACTGAATCGTTCAACGTTAAGAGATATAAATCAAGTTCGGTGCATAAACTCGTATATCGAATGACTTTTGCAACATGTCTTACGTTTTTAGGTTCGGAACAAATGTCGCGGTTCAGGCCCCAGTTTGAATTCACATCAGTTTTTTTTAATTAACAAAAACACAAACTCCTAAACACATGTTAAAGCTAGTCAAAGCTATGTTGTCTATTAATTAAAAGTTGGTAGAATCAGGCGTTACTTGCGGAAATCCATTCATCACAGTCATCATTATTTCAGCCTATCACTAGGCCACTGCTGAACATAGGCCTCCCCAAAAGATTGTCACAAAAGTTTGTTGCTCTCGTTTTGGGGGGATTTAGCCATAGTTGCTACGCTGGGCTGATGCTGCCCATCTCCTGGCTTTTATTTTCCTTCTGTCGACTTTGACGACACCCACAAGATGAAATGGGGTGGTAGATTCTCTTAAGCCGCCCACACAGCTATAATACACATATGCTGGAAAAGATCCGAAAAGCGGAAATACATTATAATGAAGGAAAGAAAGTTAATTTGCTAAGATTCGCATGCAACATATAAAATGATGTATATTACCTACTTTCCTATTACGCAACAAAATTATACAAACTAACTCTGCCACCGGGAACCGCCACCAGATACACCGAGTCGGTCGAGAGTTACTTGACGGCTGTCTGTCGTAGAGTCAATATCACTTGATAATGTCTCGTTTAGAGGTGAAACTCGTGTCGTCGTCTCGACCTCAGTAGTGTATATTACCTAGTGGTGTAGTGATGGAGGGTTGCTGGTGCAGGCTTCTGTTAAAGGATGGGCGGTGCATTTCAAAATCTAGGTAATATTTACTTTCTTTCCTTCATTGTTCATTAAAAGATTTTTACTTACATTTTTTCATGTTGTTTGTCACATAAATTATAGGTCACATAAGTTAATATTGATTTTCTGTTATTGAAATCGGACGTGTGCCATTTTTTGCACTTCAGATTGATTATTAAATGTTATAGTAAAATGCTTGTTACCATGACCCAGATCCGATTGCAACGTCTAACAATGCCGTCAGCCGCAATGCACCTGCATATGCGTATTATATAGCTTTGCCGCGGCTAATTTATGCACGTCTGTGGGAATGTCACGTTAATGCGATGTACTTATCAATAAGACGTTTTTTTTAATTTTAATAATAGTTAATTACGATTTTAAATAGAATATTTTTTATGCCATACTGTTCTGCCCATTGACGTACTCGATGACCGCGTAGCCTTGTGATCAGAGTATCTGACTTCTACGCCGCGGGTTCTGGGTGCGAATCCAGCTGGAGTTAACATTTTTGCTAAAACATAAATACTTGGTTTTCGTATCTGTTAGTGTTGAGATTGTCCCCGGGTCTCTGACGCTGCATCCTTACTTACCTATCTTACTAGCAGGAACGTTACATCTAGCCCGAGTAGGTTAGGACAAGTGTGTGCCTTTGTGTTTATCGCATACACTTGTGGCACTATAATATCTCTAGCGCAGTCGAGAGTTTTCGCCTTGTCATTAATTGAACCGGAAGACTCTGAACTATGTGGACCGATTTTCAAAATAATGCAACATCTAACTGTTCAAAACAATTATCGAGCATTGAAAATTTTTTTTGTTCGACTAGAACATGGTTTAGCACAAAGCTCTGTTCGAATTTCAGCCGTAATCAATGTTTGTGCAATACGCCAATTATGAGTTTTCAGAATGGATGTTTGTGATTATCCTGTATCTGTGATCTAATTCGCCCTCTTATCGTTTTGCGTATACCTTGTATTGGATTCGGGAAGGTGAAGATGAGTAGCCAGCCATCTGGTTGTTAACCGAAATCTGTCAGTATGGCCAGTACGGCCACGAGAACATCGTAACCATAGGATAATAAAAATAGTTCATTGATTCGATTAATATACGAAATGATATAATATGCTAAAAAAAAATAGAACTTTAATCACTAAAAGCGTTTCATCACTTAACAGTGTCGCAGGCTCGCGGTTACACGACGTAGCCGGCGTATCGTACATCCGCCCCGTAGTACGGCCGCCAAGCCGGCTGCCCTTATTGAATAATGGTCAGCTCGCCTCAACTAAGTGGATTCTATTTTGCTTTACGTGCGCCATCCGACCGACGTCCCCTGCTCGTTTAAATGAAGTACGAAAATATCCGACTTTCAGCTACGGGCTACACGCATACGGTGTTTATGTATGTAGAGGAGCGCTAACTCTTTGATCCACACACACGTAAAATAATTTATTAGATCGTAATTCATTAGATCGGTCTTTGTATTGTATCTGCTGGGCTTAATTGGATTTTTATTGGGTTGCGAGCTCGCGAGTAAGTTTGTTGTAACTTTGTTATAACTTTGTTATTATTTACAGCACATTTCCGTCGTATTTTTTGGGTAAGAATTGTGAATTGTGAAAAGTGAAATACTACATTACTTTTTATGTTGATTTTCTTAAAAAAAAAGATAACTCGCTTACATTTATAGTTACGAAATTGTTAAATTAATAATACTAATAATGTTCAGAGAAACTTGTACTTTCAGTTAAACGTTGTTAAAATCACCTCCCTATTAAAACGAAAGTTTTAATTTTTGTATCTTTCTTTTTTTGGAAAAAGACAATAATTTCCCCATAAAGTGGCGTGCCTTAATCTTGCACCATCGACGCCATTGTGCGTCATTTTTTTGCGAATGTTGGTTTAAATAACGGAAAATTTTATATTTCAGCTGAATATATTATAAAAAAAGAGTTGGAACGTTTTTTCTGTATTCACTATGCAAGCATTATAGGACAATTTTTAATACCATTTCACATAATCTTTAATAAATTATATTAATTTGTAATAAAGTAATTTATTACAATATCATATTCTTAGTGGTCGGGGGTTTGCAACAACAAAGTGAGAGTTATTTACATACATCTTTGTCCTCTACTGTATAATGATCTATTTTATGTATCTTATTGACGAGTTTTTTTTAATACCTGATGTCACTCTAAACATTGTATATATTGCAGAAGAAAAATTTGAATTTTTCATCTTGCATTTTTAATACTAAAAATAGAACGTTAAAATTAGCGCATTATACGTATGACCTATTTTTTTAATGACATTTACATTTCGCGCTCTTTAATTATAAAATATTAGGAATTAAAAAAAATTGTAGTACTCTTGCGTCGCAATGACAAAATGTTTTGTTTGTTTTCAGGCGCAAAGCGACGATGACGACGTCGGGCCTGACGATGTCAATGTCGCCGTCGAAGGCGGCTACATGGACGAATTCTTCAGTGAGGTAAGTCGATTTTATTAATCCTTAATCCGTGTGATTGCGGCGTTCTTTTTCGCTATTCTGCCACACCATTTCATTTCGTGATTGTCGTAAACGTCGACTAAGGGAAACGCCTGGAAAATATCTTGATTGTGGGCGGTATAATCACTTCTATTATGCTTACATCTAAATTAACTTTTTCTGCAACGGAACACTACGCGGAACACTTGACTATCATCTGGAATTTTGTGCGGAACACTTAGTTATCACCCGCAATTCGATATTTAGTAGAAGATCCGTAAATGTGTACCAGTGTATTTTCATTCCATAATGTCGCGGAACACTTATTCAGATTCAACGGAATAATTGTGTTCCGCGGAGCATATTTCTTTGAAACTTTATTTACACACACAAAACAATACATGTACAAAACGGCGGACTTATTATTATTATTAAACCAAAGACTTTACATAATGATGAATTATACATAGAACAATTTTACCAAAAATGTGATCTAATCAAATCCTTATGTATCACATTACAAGTCTTTAGCAGCCGTGCTAGGGCACAGACCTGTGTTACAGCTGCTAATTCCTACAAGGCATTCTCTACTCCTGGTGTAAGGTGCGAAGTGCCTGGTACTTGTACGGACAGCCTTTATTCATAAAGAATAACACCATATTATGCAGTGCATTCACTATACTGCTCGTTTAAACGCAATGAGGAGTAAGTCAAAAAAAATTCATTGGTACCAAAATGGCAGCGATGTATCCCTGTCACGTCTCGTTTCCCGCGGGGGCGAAAAGTGGGCTATGTGTATGGTAAATTTTTAGCTAAATTCAATCGGGAGGTTTATCTGATGCCAATTCATCATCAGCCTGCGGCAGTCCACTGCTAGACATAGGCCTCTACCAATAGGCGCCAATTAGCCCGATCTTCGGGTTCACGCATCCAGTTCTCCTCTGATGTGAATAATTATTACATTTAAACAGTTCGTTTAGTTTTTGTAAGTTATTTCTTATCATAATAACAAAATAGCTTTGTTGTATATACAGGCCATAATAAACTAAACGGGCCTTAATGAACATTCCACTTTGAAATAACTCTAATCCTACTCAGTGCTCTATTCCGAGCGTGATATAATAAATTAAAGTAAAGCACATTGATTTATAATAACACATTTACTCCTATACATTGCAAATAGAAATACAACTACTCCGACATGGCTAAGGTTAATCCGGGCATAGAACCCGGATCAACTGGAATTATTCGCCTGGGTACTGGGATTACATAGCATGCCATCAGTATAATAAACATTTGCTGGCTTCACCCGGTCCGACTCACAAAGTCAATCAAGTTGCTATTGTGTTCGAATGATAAAGCTCTCCACGAAGCTTAACAAGGAGCGCTATAAAAATATAGTAATATAATAACATAATAGAAAATAAAACTCGATATCACGAACTGATCATAAGTATCATCATTCATCATTTCAGTCTATGACTGCTCCACTATTGAACATAGGCCTCCCCCATAAATTGCCATATAACACGGGCCTGAGGCACCTGTATCTATCGACTTCCCGCAAAACCGTGCAGGTCGCCACTCGAGAATCCTTTCTTCCACAACAGTTATCGGTTCTACGAGCTACATGGCGGACTCAATGCCACTTCAGCTTCAGTTACTTCAGTTCTACTGCGGATCATCGTTACAGATGATATAATTATTGATCACCCCAAATCGCTTTTTCTGGAGACAGAGAGGTCGCAGGGAAAACTGGCGGTTTATAATTACTATGGACGGTTTTTAACGAAGAGAGTTTTAGAGTGGCGACTGGTAAGATCGTGGCCTAAGGCATTAAACGAAAGATAAGTTATATTTTTTTATTTTTATGTTAAGTACCTACGAGACATTTTCCATATGGGGCACAAACTGCTTTTCAACGGTCTAAAAATGTATTCCTTTATTATCTTCAATTCAAGGATCTTTTGGACTCCATCTCATTGTCAGTGGAAAATCATCGTTCACGTTACTTCTTGTTTCAAATTCGAAAAACTGATATAGAACCGGGCTTGTTTTATAATGTTAATGGTAATTTTTTGTGAAGCTTATGTCCTTAAGTCCTTCAGGGTTAGCTCTGGAAACTCGTATCGTATGAATAGGTGGCATTGTCCCCTTAATCAAAGTTAAAACCGTTCACAGTACCACACCCTGAAAACAGTACCCACAATACTATTTAAATTTCTACGGCGGCGTTTCCCCTTTCTCATTTATTGCATGCATTCTTGTTTAATATCCGGATAGTATTAGCGAGGCCCAGGTCATGTACGGTTACAATTCGATCGCAAATTTCGTCAAGATTGTCACCAGCTAACTCCGGAAAAATCCTTGCAAACCTCTAGTTACCGTTACCTGTCGAATGGCGTTAACAAATTTTGTAACCAACGCGCTTTATTTTAGCAATAGCAGTGCACCGCAGTTTCACCCGCGTGGAAAAGTATCATGCCGCATGACCTCGCTGACCTGAGCATTCACAGCTCGGCCCTTCTCGTTAATGATAGGTTCGCAGCGTTAAGATTATGGTAAAGTTTTATAGCTTAAAACCTTCCTCAATATACGGGCTATTCTTCTTCTTCTTTTTTGTCCTAGCAATCGGCTGCCAAAACGATCCATTTTTGCCAATGTCAAGTAATAATTTAAAGTAAAATGATAGGTTGACTTTTACTGAAGATTTGTTGGACTGATGAATGGTGATAAAGATGAAGATTTGCTGGACCGATAGAGACAAAACGAAAAGTACAATTTTGGTCTTGAATTCAATTTTCCAATTACTGTACACTTTCACGAGCACTTGCTGCACAATAAACTATCAATATTAAACATTCAAAACTAAAAAATATACACAGACATTACAAAATTCAATTAAAACACTACCGCCACTTTTCGAGTTGGCGCCAAAAGTTCTACATGCTATTCAATGTTAACATAATTCCTTCACTATACAATAAAGTCTTCACCATTATTATAGTAATAAGATAAGGTAAAAGTGTAATCCTCAGCAAAAAAATATAATGACAACGTGACCGACTCAGCGCAACTCAGGTAACCTTCAAACTTCAGAACAGACTTATGTAAGTGATGCGTGCCCGACACGGTATGCCCGTGCTTATTTGAGTGCGAAATCGGAACGCTACGATTAATTTATTTAACTATTTGAATTTAACTACTGTAAAAGGTTTTAAATCTTGGATATTAGGAGTACGATTATGACTAATTCAAATTCTATTCTTGCGAATAGTCCCTTTGTTGAAACAAGATGATTTATCTTCTTTTTAAGATCTCTACAAAATAGTGAGATTGAATGCGGGAGAGAATTTTTTCATCTGCCTTCCGTCCTAGAAATGTCGAACCTAAATATTAAGTACAGATCGATGGCACTTTCGTTATATATGATTGTAGCCGTTATTGATTAGAATGAGGGTAAGGAAACCAAAGAATTTCTGTTTACATTTCAGAAATGTAATCTGTAAAGTATAGTACTGACAGTGTGCGCAGGAATTACACTCTTGTTGATTATTTTGTTCTGCCTCAAAATAGTAGATCTGTCATACTTTTATTTGCAGCCAATAATCCTCAGCAGCCAGTTAAGCAGATATTTCATTAAAATTATATTCCTATAAGAGAATCTACCACCCCATCTCGTGGTCGTCTCGTGGGTGTCGTCAAACTCGACAGAGGGAAAATTAAAACCAGGAGATGGGCAGCAGCATCTTCCTGAAACGTATTAAAAAACTTTCTTCCTGAATTTTTACAACATTGCCAACCTGTCTGCCAAGCGTGGCAACTATGACAAAGTCCCCCCAAAATTAGAGCTACAAACTTTTGTAGCAATCTATGGGGGAGGCCTATGTTCAGCAGTGGACTAGTGATAGGCTGAAATGCTGATGATGATGAAGTATAACTATAAAGTATTCCAGTGCTAATACGTTGATGCAGTGTAAATTAATTCGAATCGAAGACTATCTAAACGTAATCATAAAAACTATTAAATTGCATTGCGTTTTAGCCATTGTATACACGAACCATTAACGAGATATTGCGTCATTTAAGTAGCCGCATTAATAACATTAGTCACCGGATACACTCGACGCTGTTAAGCTGCCATCCAACAAACATAATTAAAGCCTAGATTTTCCAGGTTTTATATAAGACTAGCGCATTAACAAGCAAACTATGCAACAATGTTTGCTGTTTTCAATGCATGTAGCCTCTACGAAAGTCGGGGCTTGTTGCGTTCTATTGTTTGTTGGTATTGTTAATTTGTTGCATTCGCTCGCAGTTCGTTCAGGTTGACCGCGTTTAAAAATCTCCAGTGGTTTTTCTAAGTTAACAGACATGAAAACATTTTGAAAATCATAGAGATACTAATTGTAGTATTGTTTCTGTAAAAAGCCGTATAAACATTTATTTGCAATGCCTATAACAACACGTTGTTAACAAGCTGTGCCCGCTGCTTGGACATGCAGACAGAAACGACACATCGGTAGTATCTTTAAAAAATACCAAAAAAATAACTAAGAGTAATTTATGAGGTTTTATTGTAGTTATAGTGTTTGAAAAAATAGACTCTTGCTTCACATTCTGGTTGTGTAGCACATAAGGTTCTGTGCGAATAGGGAAGTACGTCGTTTAAACAGAATACCAGCTTAAAAAAAGCAACAACGATTATTAACGTTATATATATAGTTAGTACAGTGAGTGGCAGACGACTCAATTACGGCCAATGAGGTGGTACCTTAATGGTTGACATTCTACCACTGTGCGTTTTTCACGGAATTGTCTGACACACACGACAACTTTATGGAATTTAGTGCTTAATGGCAGCGATTTTTCCGGACTGACACGACATGGCACCTTCAAGAAAAAAAGCCTACTTCTTTCTCAAAGGTCGGCAACGCACTCGTAATTCCTCTGGTATTGCCGATGTTCACGGGCGGCGGTGATCGCTTCAGGTGATTCGCTTCTTCGTTTGCCCCTTCTCCTATAAAAATGAGGATTACTACCTTAATTCTCAGGAGTGAAAACGCACCGGTCTTGATTCTGCTTTGGTGTATATCTACAGTGAAAACTACCGATTAGTAAACGCGTAAAATAGATTTAATCCATTTCAATTTTATCTAAAGGCAAGTTTACTGATTGTAGTAGTAGGCAGGAATCACACCAGGTGTCAGACCAACAAATGAGAAAGACGGAGCGATGCCACACTACAACGAGTGAGTCATTTAGGTGATGGCCTCTAAAATAAGATTATTTTATTAATTATCCCTTTGTAAGTGGCTAACCATGAGAAATTAAAACAAATTTAAACAATATTTCAGCAGTAATACGCTATTATCTAAGATTAGATAATGTGAGATACACATTTGATGTGAGACGAGAAAAAATATGTACTTTATCAAACCAAAGACGGTATATTTTTAATTGATTATAAACCCCTTTTCTATAATCACACGCCAAAACCAGCAATTAGTTGATTACACCATATTATCAAAATGCTTATTCTGACAATTTCATAATAAAATGTAAGAAATCGGAAACGTAAACAAAATATACTGCTGGTATAATCTCAAATAATATTCCTGGCAACCCACGAGCTTTATGTCACTTCGTTTGTTGATTATACGTAACCAAGGTAACCGTAAAACCTTACAGCATTTTAATTTAAAAGGTCGTTGCTTTTATATTGTCTTGTAAAAAATTATAATATTAGATATAATATAATATTAAACTCTGTCTGTCCCTCTGGCTGTTTGTAACATTTTCAATGCTCAACCCCTGCACCGAATTTGACGAAATTTGGTATAGAGATAGATTGCATCAAGTAGTTCTGACAGGACATTTAAAAAAGGCTTATAATTCTTAAGCAATATGATATACTAGTTAAGCCGGATAGAATATTACACTTTAGGTGATCGTGAGACTCGAAAGCAGTAGCACTCGTTCTCACTGTCCCCTATTTGATGAAATGATTTAAACGAAGGTTACCACGTTGTTTTAAGACATAATTTAATTTTATACTACGTGTGTACAGGTAGCCATCGGAAGAAAATCGGTGTAAAATAATGTTATTGATAAAATCGATTAATAAATGCATTTTCAGGAGATTGGTATTTTATTTACTTTACCTCGACGATCGTGTTGTGTATGGTCAAGAGTGCTAGCCGTAGCCAACATTTTTGCAAAAACGATCAAAATGACCGTCCTTGCAACTAAGGGTAACTTGTAAAAATCAGTGCTCATAAGCGTGTGAGTTATCGTTAGACAGGTCTTGAAAAGTGATAAAAAGTTAATAATTATTTATTCAATAATCAAAAAACAATCCCCCTCTAACTTTCCAACTATGCGGTAGAACATTCTGAAAATGACCATGTTTTTTTTTTGTTTTCTTTCCTGTTATCAACACTTTTATCATCGTTGTATTTATAGTTACATAACTTTTGCGACCTTGTTTACTTATCAACCTTACGGTCAGCTAAGAAAGATGATTTATTAGTTTTTGCTTTTTAACGTCTTTGAAAAAAAATCCTTTGGCGAGTTAAGTTTGGGCGATGAAAAATTATGTTTTTAAAAACTATAATATTTATTAAACAAGTATGTTACAATGTTAAAGCTAAGTCAAGACTGATAAATGAATTATACAATTAAAATAATGAAGAAATGAAACAATGGATATGCATACTGCTGATGCTACGTGAATAACACGGGATACGCGGAACGTCGATGCGCCGTCTGCACGGCGCCGTAGCGATACATGTGTTATACCGCGGTAACTCCTCCCTCCTTAAGATGAAAGTGCAATTTGCAACTTTCAGTAGCGTCCTCGCTACTTTCAGTCCTTTTTTTCGTTCTTCCTGACTTCCATTTGTATATCTTCCAAACAGCTAATGTAATTCCGATGGCGTACAGGAATAGGGTCGTCCAACTTGGAGTAGCCATAATAGTGGACCAGTTGAGATGATCTTCCTCATTTATGGTTTCAGCTTTATTAATCAGTTCATGTATGCTGTCCAGAGATATGTCTTGTAGTTTGAGATCATATCTAACGGATTCTTGAGGTATGTCTTGTCCTTTAGGTACTGGGATCACTTCGTTGACAAATACAGTTTTGAAATGGGTTTGAAGAGTTGTATTCATTAGATGAATTCGGCAGTTGTCTGTCAGAGTAACTAGATGAACTCCTGTTATTCTTTTATATTCGGTTCTAGTTCCGCATTGTGTTCTTAATACTTCTTCTTTTGTGGTAATTACTAACCAGGTATTTTCATTTATTTTTTGAATTTTACCTCTATTTAAATCCATTCGGGCATACGCGCACTTGGCTTCTTGGTGACGGATCAAGGAGGTGATGCAATCATCTGAAGTATCTACTGTTCTTGTTGTAAGGGATTTGCACAGCTGCACTTCATCGTTGATGCGACGACAGTTTTCATCTAGGTAAGTGTACTCTTCGCTTCCAAGTACTAGGTATTTGGATTTTGGGATAATTGTAAGGTTATTTTTATCTGGGATGGAGTACAGGTGGATCAGATCATACATATTGGGATCGACCGAAGGGATTTCTAGAATAAATGTAAGTGAGTGTTCTGTGCTATATGCTTTAACATTAATCGATCGTTCTAACGTATGTATGTTATTAACACTTATATCTGCCACGGGTTTAATTGAAAATATTTTTTGTAAGTTTCTCATTTCTACAATTAAATTTTGAGGGCTTATAATACTAGGGTGCATTACACCTAACTGAGAGAAGGACATAGCATCTTCCAATATCATTAATTTATCTAATAATAATTGCAAACTAAAATCTATTTGAACATACATATCTAAGAAATTTAACTGAGTCATAACGGTGTTAGATACACTAGATGCATTTTGTAAAGCTCTTACTAATTTCTTTTGATTTTCATTTATTTTATTAAGTTGACTACTAAATTCTGTGATAGTACTCTCTGCTAATATGAGCGATTGCCTTTGTAGAGTTCTAGTTTTACTAACGTGATTTCTTAGGTCATTAATTTCGCTTTCAAATTTCATTGCATCCTGACTATCCAGATTTCCCGTAATGGCTTTAACTACCGTACCTAATCCGTTAATAAGACCTCGCTTAGTTCTAATTCTAGGAGTTATAAATGTTAATTTCCTACTTATTATATCTAGGGTATGGCTAATTTGGTCTCTATATGCCTTATGTATTTCGTTAGATGCTGCTTGTGTTTCAGCTGTTATAACACCAGCATATAATGCCATAAGCTTAGTTGCTGTAAGGTGTACATCTGTTAAGTTATATACACAGGCTATGCTAAAGGAGTCGATTTGTATTTTAATCTGTCCTTGCCTTAATAGGAGGATACCGTTCGTGTTATCTACGGGCTTTATATTTACATTGGCTGTTGTGTAGAGCAGGAAGGTTCCTGTGACGACGGCCCTGCAACAAGATGAGGTCTCCGTAGTAATTTATAATGAACTCTAATAGACTTGGAGTTAGGGTGATTGCCTATAATTTCAGCGACATTGTTCGGGTGTAAGTGAATTATTTTGTATGGTCCTTTAAATACAGGCTTGGTTTTGTCGTTGCGTGCTGTCTTGGCTACTTGCTTAAATACTACTTCACCTACCTTAAAACTTATACTCTCAGCATCCTGGTTGCGTTTTGCTATTACCTGTTCCTTATTTTTAGACGTATGTGCTGACACACACTCCTGTACCGCTTCTGCGTTCATGCGATGTTTAAGGACATAATCTTGGTAAAATTCCTTTGTATAAGATAGCTCTAAGGGGTTTCGTGAAGCTGTATGACCGAAAAGTAGTTCATGTGGAGTATATTCTGTTGCTGAATGAACAGCATTATTATAAGCTATAACCGAATATCTCATGAGAGTTTGTATGGGGTCATCCTTATTTGTCATTCTTTGTATACGAATAATTTCTGCTATTGTCGAGTGAAATCGTTCAATTGGAGAGTTGGAGTTAGGATTGTACGGTGTTGTAAAGTGTATGTTAATACCATGGGAGGCGCATATTTCCTTTATTACATCGTTATCGAACTTACTATCTGAATCAGTGGTAATCTTATGAGGTAAACCTAGTATTGAGAAGAATTGTAATAGTGAGTCTGCTATGTGTACACTACTACACGCTGATAACGGTATGGCTTGAGCGTATTTTGAAAAATTGTCTATTACGGTTAGGAATGTTGCTCCTCCTGTAGAATATAAATCCATGAAAAGTTGTTGCATGGGTTTTGTAGGTGTCTCGGTAAGAGCTAGGGGTGGTCTTAAGGGGTTACGTTCGTATTTGGCCTTGAGGCAAGTTTCACATTGGTTTATGTATGTCTGTATTGTTAGTAGCATATTAGGCCAGTGATAGTTTTTATGTAGTTGTTTATAAGTTTCCTGTATACCACGGTGTATAGTTTTACCCTCGTGATACTTCTTTATTAACTCTTGTTGTTCGGTTTTATTTTCTACTAATGTTACACGTAACGTACATTTTAATAATTTTGGACCTCTCTCATTGAAAACGGTAGTGTAGACTCTAGCAAATGCATGATATAATTCTTCGTTATGGAAGTAACAATGGAAAACTCGATCGGCTATTGTATGTTCTTTTAAGAATCGAATAATTTCTTGTTCCGTGTTGTTTATCGGAATAAAAACGTCTTTAATAACGCATCGAGAGTTGGTGGACCTATTATCGACTCTATATGTAGTTCCAGGTGTAGATCTTATGTGAAACTGTTTCAATTGTCTATCTATTGCCTCGGCTACAATGGGTATTCCGCGATTCTCATTATCAGGTTGAGTGTGATTGGTAGATATTAGTTGTTCCCGATCTATCGTAACCACGCTCATACTATCGGACTCCACGTCTGTCTGCGAGATTGGGACACTATTGCTTACATTATGGTTATTTACTTGTTCCTCAGCTTCCCTACGTGCATTATCAAATATTCTGCCTATTAATTGGTCGTCTTCATTATCGTCTAAGTTTACAGCTAAAGACTCTATACTATTATGGAATATTTTGACCCTTGATAACGCATCTGCGTTGGTATTCTGTCTACCCTTCTTGTATACGACTTTATAATCATACTCTGCTAATTTTAAACGCCATCTAGTTAACTTTGAATTTGGATCTTTTAATGACATTAACCAGGTAAGTGGACGATGGTCGGTGTAAATAGTGAATTTACGGCCATAAAGATAAGGTCGAAAATATTTGATAGCCCATATAATGGCGAGTAACTCCTTTTCGATGGTGGAATATCTAGATTCTGTATCTGAGAGGGTTCTAGATGCGTACGCAACTGGTTTATCGGATCCTACGGTCCCTTGTGATAAAACAGCGCCTAATGCGACGTCTGAAGCATCAGTCGTAAGGATAAAAGGCTGATCAAAGTCTGGGTATTGGAGGATTGGGGCGTTCGTTAATATCTGCCTACATTTATCGAAGGATTCTACAAACTCCGGGGTATGAACAACTTTATTACCCTTTTTTAAGCAGATAGTCATTGGTTTTGTAAGTTTGGCAAAATCTTTGATAAATTTACGATAATAGCCTACTAGACCTAAGAAGGCTTTAACGTCCTTTTGTGACTGTGGGAGGGGGAAATCTAAAACTGCCTTAATTTTATCTTTATTTGGTTTAAGTCCTTGGTCCGTTAATTCATGTCCCAAGAACTTAACATGTTTTTGAAGAAATTCTGATTTGTCTAATTGAATCTTTAAGTTATGTAGCCTAAACCGTTCAAAGACTTGTCTTAGTTTATCTACATGGTCTTGTAACGATGTAGAGATGATGATGACGTCGTCTAGATAGGTATACACATTATCTATGCCTCTTAATATGTGGTCCATGAGTCTTTGGAACGTGCTTGGGGCATTTTTTAATCCGAAGGGCATTCTAAGAAACTCATAGTGCCCTTTTTCGGTCGAGAATGCTGTTTTCTCAATGTCATTCGGGTGCATCTCTACTTGATGGTACCCGCTTGCAAGATCGAGTGTGGAAAAGTATTGTGCTCTGCCTAACCGATCTAAAATGTCATGTATATTGGGGAGAGGGTATTTATCTTCTACAATACGATCATTAAGTCTCCTATAGTCAATAACTAAACGCCATTTGACCTTACCGGAAGCATCTGGTTTTTTTGGAACTATATGAACAGGGCAGGACCAAGGAGAAATACTGTCCCTTATGATTCCTTGCTTCAACAGTTTGTCTACCTGGTTGCCTATTTCTTTACGCTGCTGAGGGGCTTGTCTATAACTCCTAACGAAAATAGGTTTATCATCGGTAAGCCTAAGTTCGTGCTTAACGGCGTGAGTAAACGTTAATGGAATGTTTTCTGAATAGAATAGGTCTCTATATTGAAAGCATATTTTATTAATTTCCCGCTTTTCCTCTTCGTTCATATGTTGTGTCCTAATTTTCTTTACGTTCTCCTGTAACTCTGCGTCAATGTTGGTGTGTACGTTGAGATTGTTAAGTCTGCATCTGTGATTGTTTTGTACAGTATTTGCAAATGGTTCTAAGTTAATATGGGTCTTATTAGATATAACTTTCTGATCATCTGTGTAATTTACTACGCTAGTTTTAAAAATACCGTTCTTTACAGAGACTATTGCGGCTGGTGACTCTAAGCCGTTCGCCCAACAATAATCGTCGTGAAGATATTGTCCATCTATATAATTAGTCTTTACCGTAATTAACTTTTCGCATCTTGGTTCTATTTTAATTTTTCTAATGGGATAATCAAAGTATATAGGTATACTCGCTGTTGCTGTATGTAATATTTTATTCTTTAAATCTATATTACTTGACAACGTTTTTAATAAATCTAAACCTATAAGTCCTTTATACTTAGGGTCAAAATCGAATAACAGGAATTTATGTGTGATATCGCTATTAAAGGCTGGTGGTAAAGGAAGGTGTGCTACGTATTCGTGTCTGGTTTTAGCATGTGCAGTTTTGACTTCGAAAGGTTCGCGTTCTACACAATACTCGAGAAATGTACCAAAGATTACGTCTGGTGAAATCATTGACCGTGATGCCCCAGTATCAATAAGAAACTTACCTTTGTATTCGGGTAGCTGGATGTAGGGTAAGTGGTCTTTGTCGTGATGGTTGAGCTTGACTATCCTTGGTCGTCTAGCTCGCTGACCGCGATAAAATTCTGATTGTTACTTACCGCTGTGTCATCTTGATTCTGATAGTCGTCGTAATATTCGGTGGCGTTGAAGTTTTGTTGCTCTCCTTCACTAAAGTATTCCTCGTTGGGGGAATAGAATAATTCCTCGGACACAAACTGTGGTTTTTGAGGTTTACCTACCGATCTCATAGTGACGTCAGATACTTTCTGAGGAGGATTAACTTGTTGTTGTGGAATATTCGGCTGAGTTCTAAAATTACCAGAATTTCTAAAATTACCTGTGTTGTTGGAGCGGTTCTTCCATGGTAACATAGATTGCACCCACTGCTGGCGTTGTTCTGGGTTTAGATTATTTTGTTGTGGTACGAAGTTTGGTGTTATCAGATGTTGTAAGGGTTGGTTAGTATATGACCTAAACGGGTGGCCTTGTGAACTAGGTTTATGAACTTCAATTTTATTCTTCGGTTGTGACGTAGATGGAAAGTTGCTACTGTAATTCCTATTATATGCTAGTCTAGCTTCCTCCTGCCTAGCAGCTACTATTGCTAATTCTAGCGTTACTGGTTTTGCTATCCGTACACCTATCGATACATTAAAATCTAATTGGTTCGTGTATTGTTCTATAACCATGTTCTCATAATAACTTTTGTCTGAATGTTTGCCTACGGTATATAAGGTATCTAACATTTCCCTTAATCGTTTTCCAAAGCTATCCGCGTCCTCAGATTTGAGGCGACGCATGCGCGTAAGCTCCTGCATCACTTGAATCTCGTTTCTGGGTTCGCCTAGCCGTCTTGTTAACGCATTTTTGACACTAGCCCATGAAGTTAGATTTTCCTCGTATGCAATGGCGTCTATTGCTGGGCCGCTTAACCTACTTTTAACTAAAGATAGAACTAAAGGATGATGTCTAGCTGGCTCTTCCACTAAATTTAAAATATTATCTACTTCTCTAATATAGTAATTCAACGTCTTTGGATTGCCGTCGTATCTCGGCATTAAATCCGTAATGAATTTAAAGTTATCGCAATCTTTAAAAGCCATTTTGTGTTACTAATATATAACGATACTAGTTTATATAAGTAGACACAAGTGTTAATAAAAAAGAGAAAAAAAAATTAGTACGAAAGCCAAACGCGATTTTAGCCTATGGACGAACGCACAAACACACACAATAATATGTATATATAAATAACGACAGGAAATATAGCATAGGAAACTTGGAAGTCAATGAGCACTTACCACAGCGTCTTCTGCATCTCCCACCGGGTCTTGACGAGCAACAGGATTCCTTAGCTCCGGAAGTCCCGCGAATATCGCCCGAAGGTTCTCTATTATATAGATCGCGAATTAACGATTAATACCGTTCACCTCGAGAAGAAGAGTTCTATTCTTTCTCGGAAGTGCCGCGATCCTACCGACTGCGCCAGTTAAGTTTGGGCGATGAAAAATTATGTTTTTAAAAACTATAATATTTATTAAACAAGTATGTTACAATGTTAAAGCTAAGTCAAGACTGATAAATGAATTATACAATTAAAATAATGAAGAAATGAAACAATGGATATGCATACTGCTGATGCTACGTGAATAACACGGGATACGCGGAACGTCGATGCGCCGTCTGCACGGCGCCGTAGCGATACATGTGTTATACCGCGGTAACTGGCGGCAAATTGATTTTCTTATATATCGTAATTTGATTTAGGGCTAACTTCAGTGTTACTGTTAAATTACATGTAGGTAATGAAAAGTCGATTTGTACTACTATTAAATCATTGTTCATTAAATCGGCTGTCGGTGTCGACAGGTGTCCGGGGTGCCACTAGGTGTCTGGCAGAGCAGAATAGCACCTACCTCTTTCCTACCGAGGTGTCGTAAAAGGCGACTAAGGGTTTGTACAGACTTTATTCGGGCACAATAACACCATGATATGCAATGCTGGGACTGGGGAATTTTGTGACTCATACCAAAATTGCGGCGACGAAGTTCACCACCCCTCGTTTTCCTGCCAGGGCGAAAAGTGACTACGTGACTGGCCTCTGCCTACCCCTTACATGGGAAAAAGCCGTGGCTATACGTATTGATATCGGTTGTAAGACGTTTCATTAACGACTTTTATCTGAAAATTAATATTTAGTACAATAATAATTATAAATAAAAACTAATGACTATACTTATTACGGACAGATTTAGTGAAGTCTGATTTCCGAACTAGGTATGAATACCTGTATCTCAGAAAATCAACGCCCTCTTCCACAGTAAATTTTTCTAGTATGTGACAACATGGTAGGTAATAAAAAATCCTTAAAATTACAAAATAAAAATGATGGCAAATATGTGTGTGTGCGCGCGCGCGCGTGTGTGTGTGTGTGTTTCGTAAAATGAAAAGTTGCCTAACAGTCAGAACATCGCATTTTTCATATAATTTAAATGTTGGAAATCTAACAACCATAATACCATGTTAGCCTAACGAGTCAGCTTCCTAACGGCCTGTCAATCCTGTTGTGGAGTAATATAACGATTGAATGATATTTTAATTCTGATGCAGACATCTTGTACAGTGGATACATTAATTTCACCATTAATGCAAAATATTGTATGCACAATGCTTTCACGATAACGGCTATAGCCATGATGAATATGAGTTCTAATGGTGTTATTTACTTATCGGTCACCATTACGTAGGTCACCATATATAACAAGGTTTATAACATCATAATGCACTGGTGGGTTGTATAAATTTTTCCATATTTCATTACGTTCTCGTTTCGTTGCGCATTGTATTGATATAACATGAATGAGAACTCTGTACAATGTTTACGTCACACGTTTTTATTTAATCCGCAACAACACGAGCGAGGGATATTAATATTCCGGTTGCTTTCAGTATTCATCGTAATCGTGCAACTTATTTGAATGCCATTATGAAGTGTTTGAGGATTGTGGCACACATCCATAATGTTTAAAAGCTTACAAATATTTAACTTACATATAGTTGTATGTTTACAATTTAAGCACCATTATCTTTTTTATGTAAGGACCTACCATACCCACCTACATCTACTGTTGGTAACATTAAAATATGCAGGAATCCATCTAGGTAGGTACCACCCCAGGTCCAGTTATTCTGCAGTTATGCAAATAATATTGTGTTAGTTTGAAGAGCACTGAGAGCTAGCGTAATCACTGGGCACATGAGAATTAAGAACTGATGTCTCAGGTTGACGGGCGTAGTGTGGTGTCACACAGGAATGTTCTGGGTGACACAGCATTTGTTCAATTCATATTCTTTTTTCGCAACACATTACGTCTCAATACACTTATTTTCACGATTCATCTAAAAGAAGCCAAAAAGTACTTAATATTAAATTGAGTGACGAGCAGCCATACCATACGTTGAGTCAGGACGTGACATAGTACTGTCTTTGAACTATCAGTATTATTAAAAATAATAATACTAGCGTTAGAATACGCCGTAAGTTAATATACTATCTTGAATTCTGTTACAACCATAATTAATTTTGTTACGCGTATGCCTTCGAATCCTTATATTTTTAATGTAAAGGGTCTATCAACAGGCAGCCACTTCATATGTTGAAAAATATAGACGTCATGCGAATATTTTAAATCCTAAGGGAGTTACGTGTGTATTGACGACTGAGAGGAGAACTTCTCTTATAGCTAACTCCCAGGCCTCGCCAATATGTAAACGAGGACGTATATGAACAGAATGAAACAATCTGTGTTTGCTATCACAGTGAAAAAATAAAGCTAGACAAGTGAATACATTTTATAGGATTAAATGTTTTTCACGAATACTTTCAGTTTACTTTTATTAACTTCTGTGAGTTACATATTTTAATACAAGAAGTGACGAGACGTGATCTACGTAAATCGTTCGACTGGCGGAAGTGAACGAATTGCAAAGTCTTGTGTCCCCTGTGGGTTACTTAGTTCACCTGCTACAGTGCTGTTAGAACCGAACAACACAGTTATGCTTGCACAGTACTGCTTTACGGCAGAATAACTATGGCTACCTAGGCGGACTCTTGCATAGAATTTTACTAGGAAAGGTTATAAGACTATATAGTGATCAGAATACTAGACTTCTTCTTCTATTTATAACTATCAACTGCAGAGAAAATTTATCTACTGCAGATTTCACCAAAACTCAATATTCCACGATCTCTGATCCCTGTAACCAATGATGTATTTATATTATTCTAGTTTCGTAGTTTATCCTTGGTGTTCTTCAGTTTTTCGCACGCTGCGCGCGTTATTACGTGATACATACAACAATGTTTATACTATTCATGTGTCGTTCATTGCCATTTATGATTGTAACACACTGCGATACAGTGAAAAGTTGTTACAGATTTACAATACAACTCTTGTTACTTTCGTGCACACAGGTCACGAGCTTATGTAATGAACAACAAGATAATCATTTAATTACCGTCTAACGTTGTCTAACAAGTATGACATGTTGTTTTGAGATATCATTTATAAGACTATATATTCATTGCTTTTACTTTTGTAGTGAGAAAATCTCAACAATGAGGTGTACTTAAAATTAATTGGTATATTGTCTGTTAAAAAACTATTATGCCGGTGCCGGTTTGTCTGATGGTAATGTCTAAAGTAAATTATTTAAGCTTATATGTTTTAGGGTTTGTAAGAATGCAAATGTTTTTATCGTAGTATTAAAGATTTGACATCCTAATAATGTCGAGTAAGACCAATACAAATATCAACTGCGCAGGAGATATTATAGTGCCGCGATATTATGTCTCTGCAAATTTCTTTATTTCTCTCTATTGCTCACTCGTCATAATCTTCACGGGACCGATATATGTACGCGTTAAGATTCGAGGTAGGCTAGAATACTATGTCAGATACAGAAAATTAGAACAAAACCAAACCCGAAAACCAATATTTTTTATTTTTGCATAAATGTTGGCATATGAATTCTGTGTAAAATGTAACGGAAATTGTTTAATAAAACAAAAAAATATTTATCGAAATTTATTTTGTTGCCTTTAAAGTAGACCCCTCCGCTAGCAATACCAGCTTCGCCAGCGCTTGACCCAGTCGTCCTTAAATTTTTCCGAAGCTGGGTATGGTTTTCATCACCTTCGAATTTTCTATTATGACTTCAATCAAGTCGAAACTCCTTCCTCTAAATGGTAATTTTAGCCTCAGGCACAGGAAAAGCCAAACGAAGCCATATCAGGTAATTCTCTTGGTCGATGACATTCGTCGAGATTTCGACAGAAAAACTCTTGCACAACGATGACTTTATACGACGGTACATTAAGGTGTAAAATCCATAAATTGTCCTTTCTCAAATCCAGGTTTATGATTTTCGAGAGACTAACGCGGTTTTAGGGTTGGATAACTATTTCGGGGCACCATTCCGATGATCGTTGGCTTGTTTGCATGTCGTACTCGTAAACCCATGTCTCGTTGCCAGTTAATATGCGTTTCATGAAGGTGAAGTCGTAATAGAAGTTATACACTCAGCGTCACAAAAATCGCACCTCTCTGAGTTTGCGCGAAAAATGGCTGTAATGGCTAGAAACGAATTATATTTATATAAATATTGGTATGTTTGAAATGGGTATTTGAATAGCTTTACATTATTAATAAAAAAATCATGAAATCATTAAAACATTTATCATTATAGAGCGTCAAAAATAAACACTGTCAAATGCTCGTTAGTAAGGACGTTACGTACGTTACACCACCTAAAAAGGGTATAAAAGGGTCGATATGGATGAAATATGGGCAAGTCGTAATTTAGACTTTGCAGTGAACACACGTGAACAAGTAACCCAAGTAAGAACAAGTAAAGATGGACAGCAGCTCTGAAGAAGCCGCTCAAGTGATTGCCCTATTGCAGTCGGGGATGCGGCAGTGTGACGTTGCTCGACTGTTGAACCTGTCCTGTTTTTCAGTTCGACGGGTGTTCCAACGTTTTCACCAGACTCGTGGTTATGTTAGAAAACCGGGATCTGGAAGAAAACGGTGCACATCAGAAAGAGATGACCGTTTCATCGTTACGACATCTTTACGAAACCGTTTTACAAATGCTGTTGAGTTGCAACAACAGCTTCGATCAACTCGGAGAACATCTGTGAGTATTTCTACGATAAGAAGAAGGTTACACGAAAAGAGTTTAACAGCCCATAGACCTGCTAAAGGTCCAAAACTTACTGCACAGCATCGCAGAGATCGCCTAGAGTTTGCTCGCAATCATTGCGGACTGTAGTGTGGACTCTAGAACAGTGGCGGACCGTACTCTTCTCTGATGAGACGAGGGTCTGTCTCTTCTGCAATGACAGACGTAGAAGGGTCTACAGAAGACAGGGGGAGAGGTTCACACAACCCTGCTTCGAAGAATCCGTCGAATACGGAGGTGGCTCGTGTATGTTTTGGGGCGGCATTTCCGTCGACGGGAAAACGGAACTTGTGTGCGTTTCCCGGACTCGGGGTGGCCGTGGGCAAGGGTCATTAAATGCTGGTCGGTACATTACTGAAATCCTGGAGGAACATGTGGTCCCGTATGCTGGTTATGTCGGTGATGGATTCATGTTAATGCATGATAATGCTCGTTGCCACACCGCGGCTATTGTACGGGATTATTTACAGGAGGTCGATATCCCTGTTATGCATTGGCCAGCACGAAGTCCAGACCTTAACCCAATAGAACATCTCTGGGATGACCTAAAACGGCGCGTGCGAGCTCGAGATCCAGCTCCAGCCACTCTTCAAGAGCTCCAAGATGCGGTACTTGAAGAGTGGGAACAAATACCCCAAGAGGCTGTTGCGATCCTTGTAAGGTCCATGAAAGATCGCATGGAAGCCGTTATCAAGGCAAGGGGGGGGGGGGGGGTAACACTAGGTTTTAAGAACTTTTTTTGTATTTATTAAGTTTTTTTTTTAAATTATTAATTTTCAAATTTGTACATGCCCTGTCTTTTTCTTTAATTTCTCTTTCGTCTCGTTATAAAAGTAAAATTCAATTAAAATTCCTGAAAGCTAATGAAATTACCTTTCGAATGATACCCTCAAACCACAACATTGCCATTGGCCTGTTGTGTTAAAACAGTATTTAAATTAATTTTTTCGGATGTGCGATTTTTTTGACGCCGTGTTTAGAAGCTCAAATTTGAACTTTTTTAAAACTATTGGTGCGGTCAAGTGTTTCATGCCCAAAATATCAGTCAGAATATTATAACATACATACTGTCACGCCTTATTCCTATATAAGGGGTAGGCAGAGGCCACTCACGTAGCCCACTTCGCCTTCGCGGGAAACGAGACGTAACGGGTGGTAAACCACTTCATAAACTACGTCACCGCCACTTTGGTACGAGTCAAAAAAATCTTACTCCCTATTTCGTTGTCATGAGCAGTATAGTGACATCATTGCACATTATGGTGTTATTCTGCACGAATAAAGTCTGTCCGTACAATACCTTAGTCGCCTCTTACGGCACTGCCGAGGTGCCTGACTGTTATAAACTGACTTAAAAAACACGTTCACTTGTAAAGCTGACTCTCTAAGACTTTACGACGCGGAGGATCGACCAGAACGAGGCAAATCAGCTACTAATCGTCGGCCTTCTTTGAATCCTTTATTTATACGTCCGTTTTATATAACACACATTTTCAGTGATTCAGCACAGACAATTTCGTTTGATATGCAGAACTTGAGGCAAACTCTTTGTTCAACTAATGTTTCCAAAGTAAAATCGGAGAGCACTGAAAAGTATGACTTCCAAAATCAGCACTTATAAGCACACTGAGTAACAGATAGCGCTCAAACTCCGCGCGGTAAGTCAGTACAGTGCAAAATACTTACAAAAATTGGTTAGGTTGGTTGTCTTTTATGCAAGTTAAAATTATATATTCCTGGTACTTATTACACAGAGCAGTATATTTCGTCGTCATATACTCTGTATATGAAGAAACGTACAATAAGTAATTATACTATTTAACTATAGCACGAACATTTTTATAAACCCTAGCTACAGATGTACATGCTTTGTGATAAAAAAAATCTGCTTACTCAAAAACAAAACACTCATAGTGGACTTTTCATGCCTTTGAAAGTACTGCGAACCGCAGTACAGCAGCGACATCATACCATGCTCAGTGAAAGCGGTAAATCAGTGGATCCCAACCTTTTCTTTTTAGAGACTCCTGAGCTTTTTTGTTCTTAGTAGGGACCCTTAAGTTCATTATAAAATAAACTTTAATTAAAAACAATAAACTAAGAATAACATTTGATAGTTTGTTATAATAATACGCTAAACAAAAAACTCCTTTTCTCACAGATATGTTAAGGAAAAATTATTCTGTTTCGCGGATTTCAATTTAGTTCTGATGATTGTCCGTCGACCACTGGTATAGAACCACCGGCATAAAGGCTGATATTGCTCTCCAGTTAAATGTAAAAATATAACTTACTATTTTACTGTAATAATGGCATTAACTGCGTAGTAAGCAGTAATACTAAAATGTTCAAAAACACAAGACTTATAAACTTTTGCGTATAATTTATGTTCAAAACGTTTTTTTTGCCTTATTTGCCTTCGGAGGTCCTAGAAATCCTGATGTATATAGTATGTATATAGTCCACAGTTAATCGGGGCTAAACAAATCATATTTTATTCAATGTGTAATATAAGAAATATTTTCCTATTATTGTTACCATTTCCTTGGGGACAATATTATCACTATTAAGAATTTTTCAATTACTTCTGGAAGTTCGCTCCTGCACAAGATACGTTATGATAGTTTAACCGGTCACAAACACAATGTCCGTCCGCACTTTCCTTATCGCATCTGGAACAAAATCGGAAATGGGTTCTATTGCAATTTCCGCGAAACGAGAGATTCACAATTTCTCATGGCTTCATAAATATAGATTGTGGATTGTGGACTTCGCTAAATAGTTAGCTAGAATTATCGTATAAATGTAAATGATTAAAATAAAACCGGTCAAGTGCGTGTCACGCACAGGGAAGGGTTCCTTAGCGAGGAATAGCTTGTAACCGAAAATATTCCATATCTCAAAAACTACACGACATATCATCTTCAAACAATTTTCTTTGAAAGTGTTTTCTACATTTTGTCTCCTTACATTTTATAGAATTTTACGCCGCTTAGTTGAAAAATTACAGGGGGAGGGGGATTTTAAGACTTTAGAAGCGCATTTCTCAGCAACTGTCGAATTAAATAAAATAGTTATTTTGAAATTTCGTTATCATTTTGCAACAGCTATCTCCACAGAATTTTTATTTTGAATTGTTTAAAAGCTGTGCCACCATTTTTTTTCGTAATATCATTACACCATAATATAGCGGTTCATAGAAAACATTCCTTCATAATTTTAACTTAAAAGTGCCCATAGTCTCCACGCCATAAGGGTTCCGCCCTATGGGCTCTTTTATCTACGAAACCCTAAAAAAATAGGATCGCACGAACTTACGAACATAAAACACATGGCCAAGATTTTATTTAATCTATATCAACTCGGGTGGGCGTCACAAATATTCCGGTTGCGTACCATATTCGTATTCATAATTTGGTTATAACTGCAAATATGTGCGTGGGTTATAGAAGCGTTTGCTATTTTTGATCGTTATGAGCACGTCTTTACTTTTATTATTAAACGTTTTGGTAAATAAAGTATGCTACGTACAACGAATGTGGTGATAGTCAAGGATTGTCCCTACTAATAATATTTTTTTTTCCTTTCGCTTGTGTATATAATACCAGCAGGTAAACACATGCAAACTGGAAAGATACATTCGGAATGTAACGTCAGAAAGTAACGACCGTCTACAATTTGATTATGGAAATTACATCCGAACTTAACTTCGTAGGGTTCATTGCACTTGACTATTTCTTACGCACAAAGGTAAGATATTATTACAAACGAGAACATCTTGAATATCTCTAGAGCCCAACTGTAGTCGTGTATAAAGTACTGTCTGTACTTTATGTGACTGTACTTTATGTGCCAAGAGAAGGATGATTCTTCGCCGTTTGTGGCAAGAGCTACATAGTCTTCAAGGGTTAGTAATCTGTCGGCATAATATAGGTTACATTTCGAAGAGTGTGCTCCGGAATTGTGGATCCGTCATTCTATGATATTTAATAATGACGGTTGATAAGGGATACGACAATCTTAGAAGCGTAATACCACATTTTGTTTGATGTAGCGGCTTCATGTAGATTGCTTAGTGAATTAAATTCTCCTTCTTCAAATGCCTGTAAAAGTTTACTGCAGAACCTAGACCTCTCCCAAGTTATGAGGATTTGCCGTAATCGCCACGTATAGCATGCGTTTGTGCCACTTGGCACCTTTGACACTGCTGCACGTCACTGGTCAGAAAAATTTAGATCTGACATACTCGTAATAGAGATGGTTAATTCTACCATCAACAGGAGGCCATGTAATTATCGCGGCATTTATGTCAGTCGACTTTTACGACACTCACAGGGCGAAATGGGATGGCAGATTCTCTTACGCCGCCTCGGCGAGGCATGTTAATTTAATTAGGCAATTAGAAAGACTGGGCACGACATATAATACGTAATGAGATTAGAATGTTTTTTATAGGTTAGGAAACGGGTTTAAAGGTACCGTGATACGCTTACCTATAACATGAACTTTAATACTAAATTAATCTTGATTAAATTACCTCGCTTATTCACTAGTCTCTCCAAGAAATCTCGCCGCACGTATCAAAGATTCAATAGCTTTTTGAAGCGAGCAAAATGTATTCAAGAGCACGTAAACGGGAAATTCAATAACGAGCTTATCAATGTCGCGTGCAGATGTTGCGGTATAAATTGTTATTTTTTTTTAAATTTATTTTAACAAAAGTGGCGGAACGGAAATTTAAAAAACGTTCACCTGATGGTAAGTGCATCGTCTGCCCATAACAAATGCTTTGTCACCCAGAACATTTCCATGTGACACCACACTGCGCCCGTCACCGTGAGACATCAGTGCTTAAGTCTCATATGCCCAGCGATTACGCTAGCTCTCCTTCCTTGCCCTTCAAACCGAAACAGTAATGCTTGCACACTACTGCTTCACGGCAGAATAACTGGCCTTGGGGTGGAACCTACCTAGACGGATTCCTGTATGGGAATCCTACCACTGTTTGTATATTATGATGCTTCTGTAAATCTTGAAAAATTGTGGTTGTCTTTCTTGGTTTGGAAATATTAAATGATTCGTTAATTCTAAGGAGACGAAACACTTTTTTTTACTTCTAAGATATGTTTCAATCTGATGCACGTTATTGGAGGCAGGCTATGGTGGTCCTCTAAACATTAAGAACTTTTTGTAATATATAACCACATCGTTACAATAGTGGGTAGCGTACCTGCCTGCTAAGTTCTGAGGTGGAACACAAGCTGAAGCAAATATTTGTGCAAGAAACAAATTATTTGTTTTTAAACACCACTGCATTGAGTAGTGAGTTCGCATTCTATAGTAAGGTCAAAACGACAGATGACGTCTTTTGGTTGTTAAGCAAACGATGTTTCTATGGTTATCTATTTCAGTTTTGCATACCGTTAACATGGCTTAACTGAATCTCATCTAAATGACGCATCTCCAGAATTAAGAGTTAGGTTTAATTTTTTTTCGAAGACAGCTGAAATAAGTGTTAAGAATTAATTTAAAACTAATTTATCTAAAAATAAAACACCATTACGACATGAGAACTTTTCAAACAAGTTTGTATCGTATTTATGCTCATGTAACCTACGCTATAGTTTTAAATTGGATTAAAACATAATGTGCTCTCAAATGACCCAAAACAATCCGATAATTTATTCATCAGACTGTAATTAAAATTAATTAATGGAATAAAGTGGCAACCCGTTTTTAATTATAACCTAATTTAGAGAGTTACCGTAACGATGTCCATTATCATTGACTCGTAGACTAGTATATAATACTAGCAGCTAGGCTAGCTTAGGCTATTAAAGTTTTTCAATGTCACAAAACAATTTTGTGAAAATTGCGTGGAATTTTAAGTTTAGGAAATGATAACAATAACATTATTATTTATATAAATAAATAAAAGTGCCACTCCACTTTTATTCTGTTATTTCGCAATAAAGACTTTTTCCTAATCTCATATGGTAATTTGCAGAATACCACAACTCAAACACGCGTTTATAAAAAAATTGTCTGTCTGTCCATTTGTTTATCCCGGCTAATTTCCGAAACGGCTGAATCGAATTTGATGGAACTTTCATCGGCAGGTAGAGAACTTTTCAGAGACAAAATTTAAGCTACTTTTTATTTAGGCGTCCCGCGTATAATCTGAAAAACTAGAATTTAGGGGCTATTCTTCTATTTGGTAATTATTATTTATCTTCTCTCTTGTTATCTTAATAAGTATTAAGATATTAAGAGAAATACTGAAACTGCCTTTTCCTAAACCACTTTACTTAAAAAATTCATAGTTACTTTTTTACGTCTTTACATTATACCTTAACTGTATCTATAATAAAGCTGGAGTTTGTGTATGAAATACTTATCCAATTTGAAATATTTTTTTTGCATTAGATGTCCCGTTTACTTAAGAATTATAAAATTTAAAGCTACAACTTTTAGTGCCGCACGCTGAGAACAGAACGATATCAAGAAGGGCCGAACCGTGAATACTCATGTTACGAGGGTGGATTGAAAAGTACTCGGCCTAACCAAGAAAATAAACACATACTAAATCAGTTATATTTTTATTTTTCTACATAATCACCATCAAGTTCAATACACTTTTGCCACCTCCCCTTCCAAGCATTTAGACCGTTAAAAAAAAATGATTCTTCCTTAGAGTCAAAATATGCGTCTACAGCTGCTTTGACCTCGTCGTTTGTCGAAAATCTTTGACCTCCCAAGTGCTTTTTTAGGTTAGGGAACAGAAAGAAGTCTGATGGTGCCAGATCAGGTGAATACGGCGGATGCGGTAACAGTTCAAAGCCACAGTTGTGAATTCCAGCCATTGACTGTACTGACGTGTGAACACGGGCGTTATCTTGATGAAACAGGACTTTTCTTCTGAGCATTCCTCGACGTTTTTCTTTTATTTCCTCTCGTAAACGACGTAGTAAGGTGCAGTAGTAATCAGAGTTTATAGTCTGACCCCTTTCAAGATAATCAATCATAATCACACCTTTCGAGTCCCAGAATACTGAAGCCATCACCTTATTTGCCGACAAAATCGACTTAGCCTTTTTAGGGGGTGGTGAACCAGGTCTTCTCCACTGTTTTGATTGTTGTTTTGTTTCCGGTGTACAGTAATGAACCCATGTTTCGTCCATAGTAACAAAACGATTCAAAAAATCATCTGCATCGGCTTCAAATAACTCCCAAACAGTCGCGTGAAATAGTCAATCGCGTCCTTTTTTGTTCAACTGAAAGCAGTCGCGGAACCCACCTCGCAGACACCTTGTGGAAACCTATAATCTCGGCTATCTCTCTCATTTTTAATCTGCGGTCTCCCATTATTAAATCAAGTACTTTTTTAATATTTTCGTCAGTAGTTGACGTCGAAGGCCTTCCAGAGCGGGGTTCATCTTTCACACTCTCTCTACCACGCTTAAATTCTGCTATCCATTTTTTGACGGATGAATATGACAGAGCACAATCGCCTAATGTACTGACCATGTCATCATGGATGGCTTTTGATGATAGCCCCTTCTTATGGAGGTACTTAATGACGGCACGCTGCTCGATTTGCTCCATTCGCGGAAATTATGACCGATTACTTTGTTAATAAATTTATAAAATCACAACTAATTATCGCACACGTTTCGAACTTCACACAATGAACTAGTCTGAACTGAACTAAATAATGTGGGTAGATTTGATTTTTAGAATTGAATGGATCTGTGTTAGGCCGAGTACTTTTCAATCCACCTAGTATAAGGTAAAGGTACCGCTGTACAGAGCAATCATGTGGTCGGCTTATTTTGCACTGGTGAAATGGCGTGGCTCAGCCAGTAATTAAATAAATTTATTTACATTAATTTAGCGCTGCTTTCGTTGGCTGGTACGTTGTACTGAAAAGGTATGAGAACTCTCTGCTGAATGCTCACGTCATGCGTTTTTTAATTTAATCTGCAACATCACGAGCGAGCGATATTAATATGCTGGCTGCTTTCAATATTCATAGCAGTCGTGAAACTTTTTCGAATGTTTCGAACGTATCCCATAATTTCGCCGAGAGTTGCCCGATCACGTGGGTTTCGTAAATATTGATTAGGTTGAGATTTTTTTACAATTCATTATTATTGTCTTTCTAGTCTGGGTGTCATATAAATAGATTTATAGGTTCGAGAGTTGCTTGAGAAGAGAAAACGTAATACGGGTTGTAAAATTCGTATGCCGTCTAGGTAGGTACCACCGTAGTGTAAGTTATTCTACCGTCAAGCAGCAGTGTGCAAACATTACTTTGTTTCGGTCTGAAGGTCGCTGATAGCTAGTATAATTACTGGGCACATGAGACTTAAGAACAGATGTCTGTGGGTGACGAGCGTAGTGTTACATTTGTTATGGGCAGACGTTGCACTTACTATCTGCTAGTCTCGTCGTTTCCTTACACACGCTTCTTACAAGGAGCCATGGTAACTCTGGGCCAGGTGCTCGCCTTAAATTTTCATAGTACGCGAGTGAACTTATGAAATTGTTATTCAATTTTGTATTTTGTATACGTTTCTGGAATCTGCTTTCCACGCAAGATTCTAGAATGAGTTTATGTTAATACTCCTTGCCGTCAAATAAGGGTAACAATGTTAAGAATATGACCAGGTCCAAAACATGCAACTTTACTGTGGGTGTGTATTTTCATTTACTTAGAGTCACGAATTTTTTAAATTACATCTTTTTTTGTAAAGAAGTTCCGCAAACCTGATGCAAATAGTTATTCTGTGTCTATTATGTAAGTTAAATAAAATTACATAAGTTAAAAATGTTTTATACTTATATTGATTAATAAAAGATAGCATGTGTCTGGCAACCCTAGTGACCTCATAGAGACGGCTGGCGTAGTAACGCGGCGGGCGGCGATGCGGCGTTGACCTCACACAGTGCTATCGAGCGTTGGACCCCCGTCGTTCCTGCTTTAATATGTGCCCTATTTAGCTCTCCTCTCAGACTTAGTTTTTTATCGAGAATCAAGTCGGCGACGTATTTCTTTCGCCTATGTATTGTTAATTCACTAACCAAAGTTATAGAAACGTTCTATATTTTTAAATTGTGTTTGACGTTTTTAAAAACATTTCACATATGTTTTTGATACTTTTACCATAGTTTTCTCCGTTCTTAATTAGTTAAAAGAACTGTTATATAATAAAAAGATTAATCATAGAGAGACTTTCATTGCAAAAATTGTTTATTATTATGTAAGCTGTATTAACAGTACTGTATTTTCGGATGTTTTAACACAAAATAATCGCTACAGAAACTGTGAAACATAGACAATTTTTTAAGGTTTGTATGGCCTTTAAAGGAACCCAAATGAGGAACCGTAACGAAATTCGGAACTGGTTTTCAATCCCTGGTTTTAACACATGTGCTTTCGACAAAAAAATATCAAAATTGTGTGTTCGAATTTATCATTTGATTAACGAATACGCTAATAGCTTAATTGGGTCCATTTTAATGAAATTATTAAATCGCATACAAACTCGACTTACCAAAATGAATCATTTGAAGCCGTAATTAAAAATTAGAATTAGTGACAAAATATTTGTGTTAAAGCATTCTGTCAAATAATAAATCGGCATTTTTCTATTTAGCCACGACATGTACTTATGTAATTTCTTAGCATACACACTTTGGTATATCGGAAACCAATCTGTCATTTCGTTATTTAGGTAGGTTCTTATTTCATAACTCCTTTTTAAACCACCAAACCAAACATCGAAGCGAAAGCTGTTCGTACCATTTCCGTCAACTTTTTTTTCACCAGATGCTTACAATCTGGTGAAAACACCAATGATCATTATAATAATGATCATTTCCTCAAGGTAGATTCCTACCAAGACGACATCTTCTGGTAAACAACGAGAAGAGGATAAAGATTAAAAAAGGTAATAGAAAGAAAAAGAAGTAACCTGTGCCGGACATATTATAGTGCTGTAACACAGTTCGCAAACAGAGAAATCATTCATCTTCAATTTCCCGTATCAGATACTATGCGATAAGATACTGGCCAGTTATTCTACCGTGAAGCAGTAGTGTGCAAACATTACTGTGTTTCGGTTTGAAGGGCACTGTGAGCTCAGGGTGATGGGCACAGTGTGATGTCACACACAAATTTTCTGAGCGACACAGCATTTGTTATGGGCAGACGTTGCACTTACCACCAGGTGAACGTTTTGCTTGTTTCATCACTTTATACAATAAAAAAAAAAGTTCGGAGCTATTATTTAGATGAAGTGTCAGACACAGCATAATTACTATACAACCAGCCTTGAAAACCAATCATTTGAGCGTTTCACAGGTTTTGGCTTTGGCTTTTCGTACATACGAGGGGTGATCCAAAAGTAATGATAATCAATAATAAACACAATGAATAAAATAAATAAATAAATTTATTTCTCAACATAGTCTCCTAGCAAGTCTATACATTTAGTCCATCTCTTTTCTAATCCTAAAATTCCCTTAGAAAAAAAATCTTTATCTTGACTCTCAAAAAAGTCCTCAACCGCGGCCATCACGTCGCTATCATCGTCAAATTTCTTGCCTCGGAGGTGTTCCTTGAGTCGTGGAAAGAGATAGAAGTCGCTGGGGGCTAGATCTGGTGAATAGGGGGGGTGTTCCACCAGCTCAAAGCCCGCTTCCTGAATGGCAGCCATGGCAATTGCAGCTTTGTGAACCGGTGCGTTGTCTTGATGGAACAGCACTCCAGCCCGCAGTTTGCCTCGCCTTTTCTCCTTAATAGCCTCCCGCAATCTTCTTATTTGTTCTGCATAGTAGGAGCCTGTAATAGTGGCCCCCTTTTCCAAGTAGTCCACCATGATTATTCCTTCAGCGTCCCAAAAAACAGACGCCATAACCTTCCCTGCTGAGCTTGACACTTTGAATTTCTTCGGCGTCGGTTCATCGGATCGTTTCCATGTCATCGATTGTTGTTTTGTTTCAGGATCAAAATGGTGGATCCAGGTCTCGTCCATGGTCACAAAACGTGACAAAAAATTATCCTTGTCTGCCTGGAACTTTTCGAGATTTGCTCTTGACATGTCGACTCGTTTCTTCTTTTGCTCGTCGTTTAACATTTTCGGTACCCAACGCGCGGAGACCTTTCTCATATGCAATTCGTTCGCAAGGATTCTTTGAATGCTGCCATATGAGATCCCTGTGACCTCAGCTACATGCCTGATAGTCACTCTTCGATCTTCCAATACAACTTCTTCAACTTTTTTCACATTTTCTTCAGTGAGGGACGTCGATGGGCGTCCTTCGCGGTGTTCGTCTTCCGTCGATGTTCTTCCCAACTTAAACTCCTTAGCCCAGCGTGCAACTGTGGAATATGGAGGAGAAGAGTCCCCTAATGTTTCCACCAAGTCGCTGTGTATGTCTTTGGTAGACATTTTTTTCAAGCAGAGGTATTTAATGACAGCTCTGATTTCGTGTTTTTCCATTTTGATGTTCACTCCTTGACAGTCCGTATTCAAATGAATGTAGCTCCCGGGAATCGTGGCCTATTTATATGATTTTTTTTCCCTGAACTAGTGGTTAACTGAGTAAGTGACTGAAATTTTTTTGTATTTTTGTGTGCACTAGAAATAACTGATTATCATTACTTTTGGATCACCCCTCGTAGGACTCTTTGACTCAGCAGACGGTTTAGCCAACCTTCGGCTGAATCGAACTGCCACCACTGAAGCACGGGGTCGTTTTAGATTAAGCACTAATCGTAGAAATCTCGCACATTAAATTAGTAACTGAGTCACAAGACGTCACTTTTAAAGTCCAGGGCTTCAGCGTATACATACATAAACTACCCAATAGATTGATAAATTTCTACGTTATCAAATTCGCGAGCGAGCGATAGCCGTTATCACGATAATCAGATTAATTGGTGAGTCACGCAGAGACCGCCCCTCCGCCGGCCTCGTATCGACCCGCGTCTGCCCGTGAACTTGTCCGATTACATGAAATCAGTCAAATACTAGTCTCTTTTAACCATCAACCCTTTCTTACATAGCAATGGCGACCGCGTAGCTGAGTATTCGGCGCACCTGACCGCTGAGTCTTGGGTGCCGGTATCGAATTGCAGCCGAAGCCAATATATGTGCAAGATAAAAATTATTACTTTTCTGATCCAATTGTTTTGTGATTGTCCCGTGTCTCTGACACTGCATCTAACCCTCCTTTCCTTCATCTTATCGCATATGCGTTAAATTTGGTAAGGAAAGTTTTAGACGAGTGAGTGCCTCTGTGCTTGCTCCTATACTTACAGCACTGTAGCATATCCATCTTTTTATTTATTTCTTATAGAGGAAAGTGGCGAGACGCGCAAAACGTTCACCTGATAGTGAGTGCAACGTCTTCCTGTAACAAACGTTGTATCACCCCGATGGCTTCTGTCATCACAGCACACTGCGCCGGTCCCCCAGAGACATCAGTTTTTATGTCTCATATATCTAGTAATTTCACAACAAAATACAGTATTATTTGCACGCTACTATTTCACGGCAGAATAAGTGGCCCTGCGGTGGCACTATCTAGACGGATAGAAATTCTATCACTACTAAGAAATGGAAGAACAGGAATCTCAATTGGCACTCGTATTATCTTGTTTTTGTTATATGAATGTTAATATTAACAGGCACATATTCGCTGTAGTCGAAATTGGCAAAATTGCTGACGTATGTGATCGTATTTCGTTTTTACGTGCTTCGGCGGGATCTGTTGTAGTACCGGATTTCATTAGAGATACCCCAGAGATAAAAGGCTTTCAGTATATAAAAATAAACAATAAGGTATTATATAAAGTAATTATTTTTTTTTCTCATGAAAGGCTGCTAGTATATACTATACTCGTATATGCCTGTAACGTTATGTCATGAAAACCTCTTGTCTCTATCTCTGTAAAACTATCACGACTCGTAACTCCCAGAGAACTAATGCTCTCCGGATAACTATAATCCCCGGATTTTTTTTACAGAAGAAGAACACTTACCGCTTTCCACAATCCTAAACACCGATACGAGCAAAAAGTTAGCTATTTACATTTGGAATAAATTTCAATGTATTCATTCAATGCAATCTCGTAAGCGAATATCTATGTTGTATTTTTCGATGTCTTCGGGACTGAAGAACATCAGAGAATCCCGATTAACTCCAACATAGGAAACGCGCTAGTAATATGTTGGATGACAGTCTCGTTTGGCGTTTAATATCCACAATTACGGATTAATCTCAATCTATAGGTACGCTTTGTAGAGCATCAATCAAGTTACCAACGCATTCACTCATATGGCTTTTATGTCTCTATCATTGTCTGACTAATAAAAAACACGTAAGGCTCATTTTTGAATCCAACACATACCTACTATAAGAAAAAAATCACTGACACAAAAGACCATACGTCCCGCTTTGAGCGGGACATTCACGTTTAAGGCTATGTGTCCCGCTGTCACCAAAATACGTAAAATATTCCGCTTTGACAAAACAAAAGCGTAGCATCAACAAGTCATGCCAGCAGTTCCATTCATATTTAAAAACTGAACCTTATATATGGAACAAAATTTATTCATCCGAAAAATATGAAAAACCAACCAGACTACAGAAAATTAGTTCTTTTTTTTGTTTTTTATTGGATAGAGTGACGAAACGAGCAAAACGTTCACTTGATGTAAAGTGCAACGTCTACCCATAACAAATGCTATTTCACCCAGAACATTTCTGTGCGACACCACACTGGGCCCGTCACCCTGAGACATCAGTTCTAAAGTCTCATATGCCCAGTAATTACTCTGCTGTACTCTGCTGCTCACGGTGCCCTTCAAACCGAAACAGAGTAATGTTTGCACACTACTGCTTCACGGCAGAATAACTGGCCCTGGGGTGGTACCTACCTAGACGGATTCCTTCATAGGATTTTTGATCATTAAACATTCCATAACTATAATATAAACATTATTTAAATACATAAAAATTTAATCGAGTCCCGCTCTGAGGGAAATAATAAATGGTCACGTTATTTATAATATATCTGTAATTAAACTTATGTTATTAGAATAAAAAGGTGTTGTGATTTACTTTTATAAGAAATAAAATGTTTAGTTTCGTAAATTCATTTTAATACTCGTACCCCGGCAGAATCCTTCTCAGAACGGTTTACGTTTGTTATTTTTGACATCTCCCTCGGGAGCAGGGAAATTTTACGGCGGACCTTGACTGGAGCCGCGTACGGAATTACATTTGGATTCGTTCAGCCGTTTCGGCCGGATTGAGTAATGAACTAGCAAAAATATTTCACGTGCCCTTCATAAAATGGATTTTTGTGTTATCTGTTAAATGAATGTCTGGTAAAAATGAGGACTTCATGAGTTTTCTGTGTCGATTTTGGAAATCGACCAAATTATGTTTTTAATAATTTATCTATTGTCGATTTGTATATAAATAATGAAATCAGGGTATTGGCATTTTGTCAGTACTCAAACCAAGTAACAAAAACGTGTTTCATTGATCGTTATCCACAACGAAACATGTTTTTCTTTTTCCATAATTACCGTGATACAAATACGAAAAAAAAAAACCACAGATATTTTAGATCAATTCAAACTGTAATGTTGAACATTGAATAGAGTAAGTTTTGGTTTTCACACTTAGCGGAGGAACGGGATAAGTGGTAAGTGCAAATAACTTCTACTTCGCAAATGTACGTAAAGTTAGGCTGCAGCTTTCCTTAGGCGTTAGTTACGCGGTTGGAAATTCGCCAGCAGTTCCTGTTGCAAATTCAGAGCATGGCTCTATAAAGAAAGGGTATCAACTTAATTTTGACTTACTTTTTAACCCTTAAGCTAATTTGAAGCCGATCCGGAAATAGAATTTACAGAAGCAATAAGACAATTTTGAAACAATAAATAAAGTTTTTTTTATGTAAATTGGCAATAATTTATAATTTGATTGCGAATGACATTCATGAATTAATGTAATAATTTCTACTAATTTAGGTACTTCACATTGCCCAAAGATAAAAAGTGCACAGTAAAAAGAACTTTGTTTGTTTCTTTTGTAAAATAGTTGTTTCATTTGTTATCTCTAATTATATGTCTAATTTTACATACATACATATTTGCATGGTAGTTACAAAATTAACAGCTTGTAAAATCTACGAGGTGTTTATTAATGTGTAGGAACGTTTTCAGTTTCTAAATGTTGGATGTTCATTTTAATTTTATCATTCAATATTTATTTTATTTGTTTTTCCAATTTCAACACCGTTTCTTTTTCAGTTCAAACGAAACATTTAAAGCCCACGTAATAATTATTGTATCGGTCTGGTTTTGGCGTGACAGCGAAAAAAGTATTGAGTAGAACTTTTTTTATTACCAGGTAGAGTAACACAGCATTTACCTGCTTGTAGCATGAAAAAGGGTGGTATAATGAGTGACGAAAACAGGAGACCCAATTATTGAAAACAGTGGCCTCTATACCTCACGGTTGACTCAAGTCTTTATCTAATTCTACATTGAGAAAGAGTCTATTGTTTTTTTTATTCTATATAGTGATGAAACGAGCAAAACGTTCACCTGATAGTAAGTGCAACGTCTGCCCATAACAAATGCTGTGTCACGTAGAAAATTTCTTTGTTTTCCCTGTGATTACTTTAGCTCACAGTGTCCTTCAAACCGAAACACAGTAATGTTTGCACACTACTGCTTCACGGCAGAATAACTGGCGCTGGGGTAGTACCTAGGTAGGTCGACGGATTCCTACCACCAGTGACAGTGGTCTTTTCGCCTGGTGGACTGTATGTGTGGCACGTTCGTCATCATTATTAAAAAAAACTCACGAACTAAAGAATATACTATGATATTTAAATACTGCTTTTACATATTATACATTTCTATGATAACGTAGACAGTACCTACAGTAAAAATATGAATTCATATAATAAGCAGCCGATGATAGCCCACTAGTTGGTTTTTTGCCAGTTACATTAGCCATCGATTTGGATTACTCAAGTGCTCAAACAATGTAGCTCTGTTATTCTTATTGTTATTTAACAAAACATTAAGCAAATTATATATATATATATATATATATATATATATATATATATATGTATATATATATATATATATATATATATATATATATATATATATATATATATGTATATGTATATATCGGCGCAACCACAATAATTCTTTCACTATAAGAATAATTTGATTATTTTAATGATTTCATACGCTATTGTTTGATTACTTCAATATAATTATAATGTAAAATTAAAGTTAAGGTGTTATTTACAAAATGGATTGCATTCAATACTTAACCTAACACATAATTCGTGCAAGTGTTGCGTGCCCTATAAATACGGTCGTACAGAGCGCGCAGACACAAAACAAAAACAAAAAAACAAAAAACGATTCGCACCGATGCTCTCGTATGAGACTGACGTGTCTTTTATAAGAACGAACAAACGTCTTCGCGCTTTCTGTCGCGTTGTTGTTCCCGGCCTGGTGGTGTGCGTCCCTGGCGTCTCATCTCGATAGGCGGTCGTCTCCGACGACCGTGTTCTTCGGGCCCCGCTTAAGCGGGTCCCCGACTGTTGTGTAGGGGATAGCGGGCTCCCTTCGCGACGTTTCAGCGTCGCCGTCAAACCGTAAGTACATACACTCGCTCATAGGCACACTCACATCTTTTTACACACCTCCCTGCCGAAAGGCAGGGAGTCCACAAATCAGTGCGCGCAATAGTGTTGTGTTGTTTAAGTGCGTGTGTAGGGAAGCCCCCTGGGTCCGGTATGGCCCAGGAGCAGGCTTTAGGGCCGGAAGTTGGCCGCCTGCTGGCGGCAAACTTTCCCGGGATGACATTGGAGGAAGCGATTATCGCCCTCCTGGGTGGAGCCGGAGTCAAAGCACCGGCCCCCCTCCCCCCGGCTTCAACAGCCGGGAATCAAAAACGGCCGTTAGGCCCCCCCGGCCCCTCAGGCCCGTCCGCCCCCTCCGGGCGCAAAACTCCGGCCCCCGCGGGCCCCTCGGCCCCCTCTGGGCCCCCCCCTGCCGTTGCAGGCCCCTCAGGCCTGCAAAAGCAGACTCCGCCGCCCTCTGTGGCAGCCGCGCTAGCCCGTAGGGCTTCGAAGCGCAATTCGCCGTCGCCGGACCGCATGTCCGGATGCTCATCGGCATCGTCGCGCGCTACATCGCGCGCCTCCTCGTGCTCCCGCGCGACTTCGGAGCTAGCATACTACTCCGACTTACCGGGAAGCTCTTCGTCGACTGAGTCGACCGAAATCGACGCCGCAAAGGCAACCGGGGACGACGACTTCACCGTCGTCACCGGACGTAAGCGTCGGCAGAGGAAGGAGGCCGAAAGCCGGCCACCCCGAAAAGTAGCAGCCGCGACGCCAAGGCCTAAGATAAAGGCCAAAAAGGCTCCCGCGGCTCCCAAAGCAGTCCCTATGGACACCGCGCCCTCTCAAGAGGCCGGAAAACCAACAACCCCCCGCGCACCTCCTCCTGTAGTAATACAGGATAAGGCGGCGTGGGTACAGATTTCGGGTGCGCTCAATGAGAAGCGCATCCACTTTACCAAGGCAAAACCTACTGCCAATGGTATTAGTGTGCAGGTTTCGACACCTGACAATCACCGCGCGCTCACCAAATGGTTGAGCGAGCGGCGAATTAATTTTCATACATACGCGCTCGAGGAGGAACGCATCCTCCGTGTAGTTATTCGCGGCGTTCCTCGCGAAATTGAAACCAATTTTATCCTTGAGGACCTTAAGTCCCAAGGATTCCCAGCCCTTCAGGTCCACCGCATGACTAACATGCGGACTAAGGCAGCCTATAATCTGGTGCTAGTTCACCTTGAACTAACGCCGGAAGGCAAAAAAATCTTTGACATACGCAACGTATGTCATTTGTCAGGCATATCTGTCGAGGCGCCGCGTAAGCGCACCTCGCCAGGCCAATGCCATAGGTGCCAACTCTATGGCCATTCAGCGCGGAACTGCTTCGCGAACCCCCGATGCGTCAAATGCATCGGCGGACACGCGACGGCAGACTGTAGCCGCGCTCCAGACTCCGCGGACCCGCCGAGCTGCGTGCTCTGCGGGGGGGAGGGACACCCCGCGAATTATCGCGGGTGCCCCAAAGCTCCGCACGGCAAGCGGCGTCGCGGTGGTAAGAGGAACGCGAGGCGAGGGGCGTCAAACAAGACGAACCCCCCCGCACCCGCACCCTCCGCTAGTAGGTCGACTAAGGGGCCCACCGTGATCCCAGCACCTCCGCCAAAGACGAATGCCTGGACAAAGCCTCTGCCTATGGTCCAGGCTGCGACTAAGCGTCACCTCCCCCCGCCCCCCGCGCCCTCTGCGCGACCGGCGGCGGCTCAACCCCCGCCCCCCGCGCCTTCTGCGCGGCGAGCGGCGGTCCCCCCGCCAAATAACGGCGGTAAAAAACAGACCTCAGGTCTACAGGAAGATTTCGATTTAGTTAGCGACTTCCTCAACTGCGTAGATATGGACGAACTTCGTTTGTTCGCCCATAAACTGCGCACCGCGCGCTCCGGTCACGAGCGACTTCAAGCGTCAATCGACCACTTTGGTGTCATTGACGCTATAAAAAATTATAAAGCCAAATAGGCTATACACGTAATTATTAAATATCACATAAGTAGTAGCGTACGCTACAAAACTGGAGTTATAACTCCTAAGTTAATTTTATTTTTTTTTTTGATTCTTAATGGACGCACGACCTAGAATCAAACCCCGTTCTTTGGCTGTCGCCTTTTTTAATGCCAACGGCCTTAAAAAACAAAGAGATGAGTTGAGTGACTTTCTCACCGCTCATCAAATAGATGTATTGTTAGTGCAAGAGACATTCTTAAAACCTAGCATGGCAAATCCGCGCATCGCCAATTATAAAATAATTAGGCACGACCGCCCCAACAAGCGTGGAGGCGGGACTCTAATTTATTACAAGGCGTCCTTGCACTGCATACCGATAGACACTCCAACCCTAATTAATATAGAGGCAACTATGTGCAGAATCGCTATGACGGACCATCAGTCCGTCACAGTAGCTTCTGTATATCAACCGCCGAAAAAAACCTTATTAAGGGGCGACATCGATTCGCTACTTAACGCAAGCGACTCGGTGATTTTGGCGGGTGACCTTAATAGTAAACATTCGGCCTGGAATTCGGCGAAGGATAACGCTAACGGTCGCATATTATTCGACCTTAGTTCTAGACTCAAATTTGATATAATAGGCCCCCTAGAACCTACTAGGGTGCCCATAGAACATAATCAGTCTCCGGACATTTTAGATATTGCACTGTTGAAGAACGTAGCATTACCGCTGCGCTCCTTAACGGTGCATCACGAATTAAATTCAGACCATCGCCCGGTCATTATGAAATTAGGACAGTCCGACGGTGAGGTCACTCGAACCAAAACCGTAACGGACTGGCGCAAACTCGAATCTAGCCTCGAGTCTATGCGTACTCCCGATCTAGATGCCATCCCTGACATCTTAGACACCCCGGAAGTGGCCCTTCTGGCCGCTAACCGTTTCACCGCTCATGTCAATACAGTTGTCAGAGACTCCTCGAAGCAGGTCACGGTGGCGAGTGATCGTCGCTTTGAACTGCCACAGGAGCTCAGACAGCTGATGACAGAGAAAAACAGCTCCATAAGAGCTTATTCCAGATACCGGTCTGTCGCAAATCGCGTCAGAATGCGCCACCTCCAAAGGGAGGTTAAAGAGCGCATGGCCGAACTCAGAGGTAGTCGTTGGGACAGGCTGATGAAAGACATCACGCCATCCCACACCGCATTCTGGGCTCTGGCGAGACGTATGAAGTCAGAAACGGTCGCAACGATGCCTCCTCTGATACGCTCCGATGGCAGCCTAGCCTTTGAGGATACCGAAAAGGCAGATTGCTTGGCAGACAGCCTAGAGCTTCAATGCTCTCTCAGCTCCCAGCCAACCGACCCCCTCCACCTTCAGAAGGTGGAAGAGGAAGTGGCCCGTAAATTGCCACTGCCACCAGCGGGTGACCCGCTGCCACCCGCCACAGTTGATGAGGTTAAGACGATAGTCAAAAACCTCAAAACTCGTAAGGCGCCCGGCGCCGACGGAGTCTCTAATAGGGTGATCAAGTCCCTCCCCTTGCCACTAATTCAATTATTAGTGGCTATTTTCAATGCCCTACTTGCCAGCTGCACCTTCCCGGATGCCTGGAAAGAGGCAATAGTTATCGGTATTCCGAAACTAAATAAACCGCGCAACCAGGCCTCGAGCTACAGGCCCATAAGTCTCCTCAGCAGTCTGGGGAAAATCTATGAACGACTGATCCAAAGTAGGCTAAAGGACAGCGTTCAATCCCTCAATCTCATTCCGAACGAGCAGTTTGGCTTTCGAGCTAAACACTCGTGCATCCTCCAAGTGCACCGCCTCACGGAGCACATACTCGAGCGCCTCGCCGCAGGTCCTAAAAACTGCGTGGGAGCCCTCTTCTTCGACGTGGCGAAGGCCTTTGACAAAGTCTGGCACACCGGCTTATTATATAAGCTGTATTCCCTAGGGGTGCCAGATAGGCTTGTGCACATCATACAGGCCTACTTGTCAAATCGCTCCTTCCGCTACAGAGTCGAGGGGGCACTCTCGAGCAGCAGACCCCTGAGAGCCGGAGTCCCTCAAGGATCCGTTCTCTCTCCAATCCTATACTCGCTGTACACCAGCGATATACCAAATCATCAAAAAGTCGAACTGGCACTATTCGCCGACGACACTACGCTTTTTGCATCCGATGTCAATATATCGAGAATATGCATTCGACTCCAAACTGCAGCCAACACGCTAGGTGATTGGTTCCGGAAATGGAGAATCGAAGTCAATCCTGACAAAAGCCAAGCCGTACTTTTTAGTAGGCTACTCCACCAAAAAAATCTTATGCGACTTAATCGCAGACAAATTAAATTATTCGACACTCCCGTCCCTTGGGTGCCTCATGTCAAATACTTAGGTGTAATTCTAGACAATAGATTGTCCTTCGCCAAACATATCAAAACAGTAAGAGATAAAGCGGCATTTGTTTCCGGCCGCCTTTTCTATCTTACTAATAAACATAGTAAAATGTCCCTCAGACATAAGCTGCTTCTATATAAATCCTGCATACGTCCCATAATGACTTACGCAGGAGTCACCTTTGCGCACACTCGCAAATGTCATATAAATAAACTTCAAGTGATTCAGAATCGCTTCCTGCGTCGTATCACAGACGCACCTTACTATATGCGGAACGTAGATTTACACCGCGATCTTGAGCTCCCTACCATAGCAGCTTACTTCAAAGAAATGTCGATAAGACATTTCGACCGAATAAAAGATCACCCTAACCCGTTAGTGGCAGCAATAGATAATTACATCCCCGCGAGGGATGCCTCTTTTAGACAAAGACGTCCAAAAAATATACTTATAGACGATTGTGATGAAATCACAACTATTAATAAACTTTACGACGTGGGCGCGCCGTCCCCTCCGGACACGCCCCCGCCTATTGCGTGCACTCGCACCGATACACACCCGCTAACTCAGCGGACACAGCGCGCTCGCCGGCGGGCGCGCTCACATAGGTACACGGCCTACACAAGGTTCATCCCTGTGCAAGGTCGATTTTAATATCGACACACATTTTTATAATTTTATATTGCCAGGTCGCGGTGTTGTAAAATAATACTATTGTTTTATAATACTTAGCGAGTACGTAATATATCATTATAAAAAATTCTTCTCCTTCGATAGCAGTCCAAGCCGAGGCATCGACCTCCTTCAGAGGGGCCCTTGGATTGCATCGAGCCCCCCCCATGTTAGTCGGATTCCATTCGTCTACAGGGGTCGGAGTACAGCGGAGCAGCAGAGCGACGTCGAGACGCAGAGCGCCGAGTCAACGCCAGCAGCGACGTTGTACCCTTACTTGCGGGCCTTCTGCTCGCGAGTCTCTTCCGACGAAGTTGTAAAAGCCGCCGGGCTAACAACGTTAACACAAACAAAAAAAAAAAAAAAAAGCGCAGACACATTCTCGCTTGAGCCGTTGCACAGTACGGACCTCTCTGGCAAGTCGTTACTCTGCCAGATTACTAGACGAAGTTTTGGAAGTAACGGTAAAGACTTGTTGTTAAAATGAGTCATCATGAAGTTAACATCAGTGACGTCAGCTGTGCTGACGTCACTGATGTTTTAAAAAATCTACACCTTACCTACACATACCTTTTAAAAAATCTACAAAGATTAATAATCCGTCATATATATTCACAAATAAACATACACACATTGTTACATACATTATTACATACTTCTATATACGATACATATCATAAAACTGCAATGATCGAGTAAGACTTATACAAATTGGCTATCAACAGATGTCTTTAGATAATATTTTTTTTGATACTTTTCTAATATCTTCGGGCAGGGTGTTCCAGAGTAGTGTAGCCTGAACGAACGAACGGACGAAACCGGTGGAATGTTGAAGTATACTAGTCTTATGAATAGATGAGGATTGTTTTGGTAATAAAAATATGTCTTTCGATGTTAATACACATATCGCAAGTAAATCATAAAAGGTACATCTACATTCTCTTTGAGGCCTGTTGCGAAAGGTTTTTAATAATCGAATCAAGTTAATATTAATATTTCTTAAATGGCAATTAATTAAGTAGGTAGAGTCAATAAGTCAAATATCGTTAGTGTGTTTGGGTCTGTCTGCGACACTTTACTATGTTTCAATCAATTATAGATGAAGGCCACAATGGCAGCACTGCCTCGTACTAACTACTGGTATCCTACCACCAGTTGCATTCTTGTGCAGGAATCCGTCTAGGCCAGTTATTTTGCTTTCAAGCAGTAGTGTGCAAACATTACTGTGTTTCGATATGAAGGGTGCTAATACGAGAAGCTCGTGTAATTACTGGCCTCATATGGCCAGTACGAACTGATGTCTCAGGGTCAAGAGCTTAGTTCGGAGTCACACAATACTTTGAAATTCAGGAACTTTGAGATTGAATGACATAGCATTAGTTATGGGCAGACTTGCAATTACCATCAGGTGAACGGTTTGAACGACAAAAAAAAACTTTGGGATATATTATTCTTAAGGCAGGGAGTTTTTGGATCAGCAAACACCATTAGGAACGTGTTACAAAAGTTGTTTTGAAGTATGAGTATTAAGTACGAGGGTGGATTGAAAAGTACTCGGCCTAACACAGAACCTTTCAATTCTAAAAATCAAATCTACCCACATTATTTAGTTCAGTTCAGACTAGTTCATTGTGTGAAGTTCGAAACGTGTGCGATAATTAGTTGTGATTTTATAAATTTATTAACAAAGTAATCGGTCATAATTTCCGCGAATGGAGCAAATCGAGCAGCGTGCCGTCATTAAGTACCTCCATAAGAAGGGGCTATCATCAAAAGCCATCCATGATGACATGGTCAGTACATTAGGCGATTGTGCTCTGTCATATTCATCCGTCAAAAAATGGATAGCAGAATTTAAGCGTGGTAGAGAGAGTGTGAAAGATGAACCCCGCTCTGGAAGGCCTTCGAACTAAAACTAAACTACTGACGAAAATATTAAAAAAGTACTTGATTTAATAATGGGAGACCGCAGATTAAAAATTAGAGAGATAGCCGAGATTATTGGCATCTCTTATGAACGAACTCAAAACATCATTGTCAACGAGTTGGGTTTCCACAAGGTGTCTGCGAGGTGGGTTCCGCGACTGCTTTCAGTTGAACAAAAAAGGACGCGATTGACTATTTCACGCGACTGTTTGGAGTTATTTGAAGCCGATGCAGATGATTTTTTGAATCGTTTTGTTACTATGGACGAAACATGGGTTCATTACTGTACACCGGAAACAAAACAACAATCAAAACAGTGGAGAAGACCTGGTTCACCAACCCCTAAAAAGGCTAAGTCGATTTTGTCGGCAAATAAGGTGATGGCTTCAGTATTCTGGGACTCGGAAAGGTGTGATTATGATTGATTATCTTGGAAGGGGTCAGACTATAAACTCTGATTACTACTGCACCTTACTACGTCGTTTACGAGAGGAAATAAAAGAAAAACGTCGAGGAATGCTCAGAAGAAAAGTCCTGTTTCATCAAGATAACGCCCGTGTTCACACGTCAGTACAGTCAATGGCTGGAATTCACAACTGTGGCTTTGAACTGTTACCGCATCCGCCGTATTCACCTGATCTGGCACCATCAGACTTCTTTCTGTTCCCTAACCTAAAAAAGCACTTGGGAGGTCAAAGATTTTCGACAAACGACGAGGTCAAAGCAGCTGTAGACGCATATTTTGACTCTAAGGAAGAATCATTTTTTTTTAACGGTCTAAATGCTTGGAAGGGGAGGTGGCAAAAGTGTATTGAACTTGATGGTGATTATGTAGAAAAATAAAAATATAACTGATTTAGTATGTGTTTATTTTCTTGGTTAGGCCGAGTACTTTTCAATCCACCCTCGTATTATTTTGATTGATATGGTTTCAAGAAATGTATGTCTTAATCAAAAGTTAGTTTAAGAAAGTATTAAATTGCAAAATTCCATTATCTATACAAATAGAGCAGAACGAAGTAAAGTTTTTACAAAAAGACATTCAATTTTCCGTTTGAATCTCTTCTAATTTCTAGCATAGCACTTATATGTTTAACCATTAAATTTTATATTAACATATACTTTATCCTGCCTTTAAAAAAATCATTCGGATTCTAAATGGTAATATGCAGGCGAATAAATGATATCTTTTGCCCACAGATGCCAATAGTATCTTAGGTACGCGTTGTTTACATATTTCTATAAAGACCTATGCGTCAACTGTATACCTTCGAAAAGCTTTCAACTAAATCTACAAATCTGAATTCTAGGTTTATATTATAGTGCCATAAGTATTTGCTCAAACACAGAGGCACCACTCACTTGTCGTCACCTTCCCGTATTCGATATGACGCCTGTGCAATAAATTGGGTGGTATGGTTGTATGCAGTTAAAAGTTGACATCCACGCTTTATAACAGATTAAGTATTGTACTTTATTTTGTATCAAACTACTTTGTACAAATCCGATTAAGTAAGTAATTTATTTATACGTACCACAACATTGTTTGAGAGATATTTTACTTCTTTATCTTTTTTTTCCCTTAGTAAATTCGAAGCACATTTGAACGAACCATAACTTCTCTAAATGTGTTTAAATATGAGCTGGTATTTATGGACTTTTAAGATATCACTTCAAGGAATATTTATTGGTGGAATATAGCAAAAAACAATAAAAATAAGTGTTTACAAACACATTACACGTACATTTTCTTTGTTCAGAGTGTCCAGTTTCATTTTTGGCAATCATAAATACAACAGTATCAAGGACATGGGAACTTTTACAGTACATAATAATATATTTCGTACTGTATACTTATGTACATCTGGACTTGACGACAATAAATTGTGTGTTGCACAAATATAATTTTTTTTGAAGCGCTGGCCCACAGTGGGAATTCTCCTGTGCCGTGGGTGCGTTTTACATACATAAACCCTACATGCACGAACACCCAGACCCGGAACAACTATCTGTAGGTCATACTAATATTTGTTCCGTGCGGGAACCGAACCCGCGACCCACGGCGCCAAAGTCAGGGGCCTAACCGCTGCGCCAACCGAGCCGACAAATTTATTCAAATTCATTTATATTTGACCCCAAGGGCCACGACGCAGCAGGCAGAGAAAACGCAGACGGCTAACTGACACAGTCCTTACAAATATATTATAAATATACCAAGTCAATTATATATAAATCTGTAATATAAGTTGTCGCTTTTATCTTACAAATTTATCTAAACTACTTTAGACTGGCGTCCAGCCCCTGCCAGCTACCTTGGTTGTCTTCTGAGATATGTTCTTGAAAGTATTGATTACGAAAGAGAATGTTACATAGTCTGTAACACTGTATGCATGTATATTTCTTTAACATTATTCTCTATTTTTAACAGGTGGAAGAGATACGAGAAATGATAGACAAGATACAGGCGAACGTCGAGGAGGTGAAGAAGAAGCACAGTGCCATCCTGTCAGCTCCGCAATCAGATGAAAGTGAGTTTTTTTCTATTAAGGTTACTTTTTTTATTACAGTGAAGGTAAAGTTATATAGATTTATCTTATCTCTAATCTGATTTTATTAACCTTTTTTTAGTAATATTGGAATATTTTTTTAAAAAATATCTGAATTGATAGTCATTCGCCATACAATATCATTTAATTTGTTATTTTCTTCGTAAAAGCATAGAAGTGCTCTACGTCTACTAATAAGTCTATGGGATATTAACAATGTGCCGATGACCTTAATTTATAAGATTAATCTGAGTATTGTTATCCACATAAGAGGGTTCAACTTTCTAGTGTTGCCCCTATGCAACTTCACATGTAAAACTTTACCACGCGGTTTTCTTCTGACAGGTATAAGTTCGATGTTAATAATTTTACTTTGTCTAGTTCTATATTTCTTAGAGGGTATCGTATATGTATATATAATACGAGGGTGGATTGAAAAGTACTCGGCCTAACCAAGGAAATAAACACATACTAAATCAGTTATATTTTTATTTTTCTACATAATCACCATCAAGTTCAATACACTTTTGCCACATCCCCTTCCAAGCATTTAGACCGTTAAAAAAATGATTCTTCCTTAGAGTCAAAATATGCGTCTACAACTGCTTTGACCTCGTCGTTTGTCGAAAATCTTTGACCTCCCAAGTGCTTTTTTAGGTTAGGGAACAGAAAGAAGTCTGATGGTGCCAGATCAGGTGAATACGGCGGATGCGGTAACAGTTCAAAGCCACAGTTGTGAATTCCAGCCATTGACTGTACTGACGTGTGAACACGGGCGTTATCTTGATGAAACAGGACTTTTCTTCTGAGCATTCCTCGACGTTTTTCTTTTATTTCCTCTGGTAAACGACGTAGTAAGGTGCAGTAGTAATCAGGGTTTATAGTCTGACCCCTTTCAAGATAATCAATCATAATCACACCTTTCGAGTCCCAGAATACTGAAGCCATCACCTTATTTGCCGACAAAATCGACTTAGCCTTTTTAGGGGGTGGTGAACCAGGGCTGTGGTGCCGTGTGGTAGCGGCTTTAGAGAATCTACCACCCCGTCTCGTCCCGTGGGTGTCGTAAAAGTCGACAGAGGGTTATGAAAACCAGGAGATGGGCAGCAGCATCATCCTGGAACATCTAAATAAACAAACTGCGGGTGCCAACCCGCCTGCCAAGCGTGGCAACTATGGCAAATCCCCCCAAAATGAGAGGTACAAAACTAAAACGGCCCCTAGTCTCCGGCGGCCCCGCTAGTCCTGGCTAGGGTAACGGTCATGGTAACGGCGGGGCAGGGGGTGCGAAGAATCTCCGGAGGAGGAGATCTTGTTACCACCACCGACGACTGGACCTGGCAACATTTAACGCACGCACGCTGAGGACCGACGAGAAGATCTTGGAGCTGGAAGAGGAGGTGAGCATATGATCGAGAGGCTCGTGGAAACTGTCCATGCGGTGGGGGCAAAGTTTTGCAAGACCCACCGCACAAAAAAGATCCAGAAACTCTCCGACCACACTCTCAATCTCATGGAGGCTAGGCGAGAAATGAGGCTGCAGTCCTCAACTGATGCGTCAGCATATCGGCAACTGAACAGACAGATCTCCAAATGTATGCGGCGAGACCTACGCTTCTTCAATACTGCTCGTATTGAGGAAGCAATAGAGCGAAACCAAGGCTCCAAGGTCTTTGCCAGGGATCTGTCTGCCGGAAAAAGCCAACTGACTAAGTTGAGGACCGATAGCGGTGGCGTCATTTCCGCTGGTCCAGAGATTTTGAGTGAAATCGAGAGATTCTATGGACAGCTGTACACATCGTCGTTGGAGCCACACACTAGTGTGAGTAACGACCCAAGAGCAAATCTCGTCCTACACTATTCCGACGATATCCCGGACGTCAGTCTGAGCGAGATTAGTATGGCTCTCAAACAGCAGAAGCGTGGTTGTCCTGTTCTTCAAGAAGGGTGATAATGCTCTCTTGAAGAACTATAGACCGATATCGCTTCTGAGCCGCGTCTACGTGCTGTTTTCGAGAGTCATAACGAATCGTCTCGCAAGTAGACTTGACGACTTCCAGCCTCCCGAACAAGCCGGATTCCGAAAAGGCTTTAGTACCATAGACCACATACGTACCCTTCGCCAGATTGTACAAAAGACCGAGGAGTACAATCCTCCGCTATGTCTGTCGTATGTGGACTATGAGAAAGCCTTTAATTCCGTCGAAATTTGGGCGGTGCTACGGTCGCTTCAGCGGTGCCGAATTGACTGTCGGTATATCGATGTGCTGCAGTGCTTGTATAACAATGCTACGATGGCTATCCGAGTACAGAACCAGAGTACGAAACCGATCCAATTGCAGAAAGGTGTAAGACAGGGTGATGTTATATCCCCGAAACTCTTCACCGCTGCATTGGAAGATGTCTTCAAGCTACTGAACTGGAAAGGATACGGTATCAACGTCAATGGCGAATACATCACTCACCTTCGATTTGCCGACGACATAGTCATAATGGCAGAATCGCTGGAGGACCTCACCGCTATGCTCAATGACCTCAATAGTGTCTCCCAACAGGTAGGTCTTAAGATGAACATGGACAAGACGAAGATCATGTCTAACGTCCATGTCACACCTATACCGGTTGTTATTGGGAACACTACGATCGAAGTTGTCGACGAATATTTATACCTAGGACAGATTGTCCGACTAGGTAGGTCCAACTTCGACCAAGAGGTCAATCGACGGATCCAACTCGGCTGGGCAGCGTTCGGGAAATTGCGTCACATCTTCTCGTCGAGTATACTTCAATGCCTGAAAACAAAAGTATATAACCAGTGCGTGTTGCCAGTGATGACTTACAGAACCGACACGTGGTCCTTCACTGCAGGCCGCATGAGGAAGCTCAGAGTCGCGCAGCGAGCTATGGAAAGGGCTATGCTCGGAGTTTCTCTGCGAGATAAAATCCGCAACGATGTTATCCGCAGCAGAACTTGAATAACCGACATAGCCCTAAGGATTAGCAAGCTGAAGTGGCAATGGGCCGGCCATATAACTCGTAGAACCGACAACCGTTGGGGAAGAAAGGTTCTCGAGTGGCAACCTCGTACCGGAAAACGCAGCGTAGGGCGACCCCCCACTAGATGGAGCGACGACCTGCACGGTTTTGCGGGAAGTCGATGGATGCAGGTGGCTCAGGACCGTGTTTTGTGGCAATCTATGGGGGAGGCCTATGTTCAACAGTGGACTGTAATAGGCTGAAATGATGATGATGAAATGATGAACCAGGTCTTCTCCACTGTTTTGATTGTTGTTTTGTTTCCGGTGTACAGTAATGAACCCATGTTTCGTCCATAGTAACAAAACGATTCAAAAAATCATCTGCATCGGCTTCAAATAACTCCAAACAGTCGCGTGAAATAGTCAATCGCGTCCTTTTTTGTTCAACTGAAAGCAGTCGCGGAACCCACCTCGCAGACACCTTGTGGAAACCCAACTCGTTGACAATGATGTTTTGAGTTCGTTCATAAGAGATGCCAATAATCTCGGCTATCTCTCTAATTTTTAATCTGCGGTCTCCCATTATTAAATCAAGTACTTTTTTAATATTTTCGTCAGTAGTTTAGTTTTAGTTCGAAGGCCTTCCAGAGCGGGGTTCATCTTTCACACTCTCTCTACCACGCTTAAATTCTGCTATCCATTTTTTGACGGATGAATATGACAGAGCACAATCGCCTAATGTACTGACCATGTCATCATGGATGGCTTTTGATGATAGCCCCTTCTTATGGAGTTACTTAATGACGGCACGCTGCTCGATTTGCTCCATTCGCGGAAATTATGACCGATTACTTTGTTAATAAATTTATAAAATCACAACTAATTATCGCACACGTTTCGAACTTCACACAATGAACTAGTCTGAACTGAACTAAATAATATGGGTAGATTTGATTTTTAGAATTGAATGGATCTGTGTTAGGCCGAGTACTTTTCAATCCACCCTCGTAACTAGTCCTTTAGCACCGCAGACGGCCCACTCAGAGGTCATTGCCAATTCGTTGCTAAAAATATGTTTTCCAGCATTTGTGCTATCGACACCCAATCACGTGCGTGGGAGTATCGAACCTAGTTTATTGAAATGCTTTACGTTAATTGAAGGGCGGATTTTCTCAGACGCCTGTCTGCCTTTGAATTGATAGTCGGAGCTTTTACTGTTAAACTGAGTTACTTTATATTAATACTTAAGATGTGAACAGTTTTTAATAGCCTACTGGAGTTTTACATTTTCCATCTAATTATTTTGATTGTGTTTCTACTGCGTTTGATTAAAACAAATTATTTACAATGTTATTACTAACTTGTAACGTTAAATACGATTTATAAAAAAAATTACTCACGATTTAACAAGCATTAACTTTGGTTTTCTATTTATTTCGTTTTGCGCTATGTTATTCGTTAACTTTATTTCTTAATTAATGTTACATCTGAATATCAACACGATAAAGGATTTAAATCAACAACGGGATAGCAGCACCCTCCTTAGATAATAACAATATATTAGTAGTCAGCCCGTCTGCCAAACTTGGCAACTGTGGTAATTATACCCTTAAGTGTACATAAATAAGAGGTTTATGTGTATTTAATTAATTTGAGGCATAATCTTTAAAAATGGTGTATAACGATTTTTAAAATGTTTTTGAAATTCAGGACAAATATCTGTAGGAAATTATATATAAAATACTATATGTAAGAAGAATATTATTTTTATTCAATCACTTTATGGAATAAAAAATCTACCAGACTCTCATCATTTCCGGTTTCTAAAGTATTGAATGTAAAATAATAAATACTAAACCAACTCCGCTACTACTATTAACATTACTGTGTTTCGGTTTGAAAGGCACTGAGAGCTAACGTAATCACTGGGCATATGAGACTTAGACCCGATTTCACGGATTGCTTTGGAAACCAAGTATAATAAAACCGCGTTTTGCTTAACTGAGTTCAAATGACAATGACAGCTCTCTAAACGCGTTTATAGAGCTGAACGTCGAAAATTAGGCGTTCAGAATTTGAACCGCTTTTGCATTGACTGCGTTCATTTGATGTTGATGAAATGCAAACTGTAGCATTGAACTCAGTTAAACGCTTAAACTTAGTTTATCTTGAACTGATCGCATTTAGTTTCAACGGTGAAATCCGCCCTAAAGAACTGATGTCTATGAGCGACGGTCGCAGTGTGGACAGTGGACACCACACTCGTTTGTTACGGGCAAACGTTGCACTTACCATCACGTGAACATTTCGCTCGTTTCGTCACTTTATTAAATTAAAAAAAACAAACAAACTAGATTCCGTTTACTTTGAAATCTAACATAAAATTGTCTAAATTTATCTGTACTCGCAGTTCTCATGCTCGCGAGTCTCTTCCGATAAAGCTGTTTTTGTTTAAGCTTCTGGAATAACAGCATACGCAAAAAAAAACTAAACGTTATCTCCATATATTAAATATCAGTCACCGTAGATATGATATTGAATTCGAAATCTACTTAGATATCCGACAGTTCGTATTTGTAGTTTTATTATAAGTAATGAACAGCTACGTAGTATTAAATTCAAGTTATTAAATATAAGACGTGGGCGTTACACCGTTATATTTACAAATTAAAATAATTTTTTGTTGTTGTTGTCTCTGCTATATACGGGGTGTGTGTTCTTGTAAGCACTACGGATGTTATGCTGTAATGCCCCATTGTCAATAATTGGGTGTCCGTTTTTCGTCACTCACCATACTTTAAAGCTGAGTTATACAGTTACTCATGTATCATGGTGACGTGCGCAGTGGGTTGCCACACAGAACTTTCCACTGAATCTTTATGGATGACGCAGCTGTTATGGGCAGGCGTAGCACTTACCATCAGCTGTACAACATGCTCTGTCAAATCACTTTAAAACACCGGTTTTTTATGTGACCTTATACCAGCGTGGCTTTAACACGTACAGAGTTTAACATCCTAAACTTATATATGTTATTAAATATTTAGGTTAGTACTAAAGCTAACATTTTGTATTAGCTGCTAAATGCAAAAAAAATTACGTTTAACAATATGATACAAATCATGGATGTTTAACATTCTCATACATAAAACAGTAGCTATCTCAATATGGAACTCCGAAGGGAACGCACGGGCCTAAATGTTAAATCACGTCTTTAAATAAAAGGAAAGGTCACCTTATGTTTATCTTTCTTGCACACAATATATAGGTGTACTTACGTCTGGGTCGGCGGATAAGGACCGGAAACAATCTCTCAACTCGTCTGTATTATCCGAAACAATAAATGCACGTCTATACACGCTTACAAGTAACAGCGCGTAAATTTACTTTTTGATGGAAAGATAAGGTATCATACACATATTCGTACACAATGATGAACACAAACTCAGACTTAAGAAGATAAAGTTAACAAACAGCCTAATGTAACAGTCGAATGTCCTTCTGCTGTTCACAGGCCTCCTCTTATTTCTGAGAGGGTTTTGGAGCACGGAAGATGGTTTTGCCACCATCAACAATTGCAAGTGGTAAATCGGCGGTTAAAATTGCAGAACAATTATAGAGGTGCCTCCTACGCTGGGGATTGAACACAGCTCACTCGCGTACTATGAAATTAAGACGAGCGCCCGGCCCCTGATCTACTACGGCTCTTTAAGCAGTTCAAAGTCATAACAAAAATTGTATTTTTGAAATAAATTTGTGTAAAAGTTTTCTTTTTACTATGAATCTTTACCCTTGTTTCCAATCGTCGAAAAACTAGTGTTATACAAACATTAGATTTTTCAAAAATAGGCTTAATTTCGTTTTTGTTTTCTTGCATTATGACGCAAACGTGGCTTAGCTTAAAACTGCCCATTAGTAAGAGAGTGAGTTTTATTGCTAAGTTTTAGTAGTTAGCATTCAAATTTATTTTCGGTAATATGTTTACGATGTAATTTCTATTAAACGTTTTATAAACGTGTACTTTAGGCGATTAATGAATCTATTTCTAAAATAATCTAAAACTGAGTATTAATTAAATGAATCGTTATTGTTTTGAAGTTTTATTACTGTTTGTTTTCATATGTCAATAAATAATAGTGAATGTCTATGGTTAAACTGCATAACGTATCTGTCCTAAGCTTAATTGGGTTCTGAAGATACGGATTTGTTACCGTCACGCCTCTAGGAGTTACTAAAACCAGTCTGGTAAAATTAAAATGAGACTCTGTTGTCCGACGTCGATTATTGTGGTTAAAATTCTAAATCTGCGCAGGACATATTATGAAGCAAACACGGAGGAACTCATCCTCTTCCTCTTCAGCAAACGCTATAATATCACACAGGATTATAGAACATCCAGACCCGAAAATCATCTATTTGTGTCTTGTCCAAATATTGGCTTTGACAGCGATTCGAATCCGGAATCCACGAGGCAGCAGGTAGACAAGCTGACTTTGCATTCACATTCACCGTCGTCGCTTTAAGATGTATATCGATATTAAATATATTCTTGTTCTTGTTATTTATATTAAATCAGAGAATTATCTGTCTAATTATTCCATTATTAACTTTAGTGATTATTCCCTATAACACATAAACTTAAACGTAGAAGCGAAACAGCTTTTTCAGCTACTTCAATATATTTATTGTTCAGTACGAGCCGGCTTGAAAGGAAATATGAGGATTGTGTGTTTTTGAAAGTATATACGAGTATCATGCTCCACATCGTACGAGTATACATAATTTAGTTGATAATAAACCTTATGAAACATAAAAGGTTTGATCTTATTCGTTTGAACACGGGTGAGCTTGATTACGTAACCTAAAGCGCGTGATCAACAATCTATACTCTGTTCTTTTTTTTATAAATTCGAAAGTAGAAAACTTGAATTTATCATTAAAAGTGGATCATTGATTCCTCACCTATATTTCCGAGACGAGGTATAGAAATTTAAGTCATTGGTTTCTGTGGGCTGCTACTTAAAGTTTCTACTAAACGCACGTATGTATGATATTGAAATAAATGACATTGTTTAATTTGGCATTGAAAAAAAATTCCCAGAGTTAATTTATTAATACATTTATGTACACACAATCGGTTACACAATGAGATGACACTAAAATTATAAAACTCCTCACACTAGGATTTCTCCTGTAGTGTGAGTGTGTATTACAGACATAAAGTACAAATGCACAACACAACCAGACCCGAAAATCATCGATTTGTGTTCTTGCACAAATGTCGGCTCCGCCTAGAATATGTACCCAGGGTCCGCGGCGCAAAAGTCTGACCAATAAGGCCACGTAGCGGTAGTCAAATGTCCTACAAACTATGAGAAATTATGATAATGAGATTACCACTTGACTCAAAATTTTATTCAGATACTCACTCTGAGAACCATAATGTGATCCTCGACATAAATGAGACAGTTTAGAATATACCTCATGGGATTATGTTCATTACGAGTCGTTTGAAAAGCGATTTTATTTAATATCTAAAATACGTTTTTATGCCAAAATATTTATTCATTCTGTTTTAGATCGTAAAATAATATAATAACTTACTGTTAAACAGTTACTGCGGAATTTTTAAAAACCTAAATCCACGCAGACAGTCGCGGGCTTCAGCTAGTGTTATAATATATCTCACTTTTTTGTAGCAAATACAAATTGCAGGGCCAATTTAAAGTATCTATTAAGATTAGTTAGGTAGAAAAAACAGCAATGCAAAGTAAAAGTTATTACGTCATATTTCAAACTGCTGTTCTCACATACAATTTCTAAAGCTTTGTCCTACTTACGAATACCTTCCAGACTCCAGACTAATAAATTATAACAAAAGTATGCTCGCCCGACTTAAGTACACCGCAATGGTGCCAAAAAGGTCGCTAATAAATCACATTTCAGCTATTTCGGCGCCATTTTCTTTCAAGCCTCTTTAAAAAAAAGGAATGTATATGTACTTTCTAGAATACACAACATAAGACTTATACTCTATAACACTATGTCCGGACCCTGGGGGTCTACTGTGTAACTCTGGTTGGTTACGTGATCGGTTTTTTTTGATTAATTGAAATGAGTCATTAACCAATGAATGAGCTTCGTACGCCAAAATAAAACCGATCACGAAACCTACCAGAGTTACAAAATAGACCTGCGCTGGTCTGTAGATAAGGATCCGGGCACTCATTCTAAATTTTTTAGTACGCTAGGAAGAAAGTAGGACGAAAACCTTTCTTCAGCTGTTTATTTTAATGGACTGAAATCACAGACTTTTATTGATCTAGTTTGTCCTATGTAAGAGAGACCACAATCCAGCTTGTATACTCCTGCATATTGTAGAGGGATGTTACACTTGACAGATGGTAACTCACAGCGACATTGGCGCGGAGCCCGAAGTTTGTTGGTGCAAAACTTGCTTGACTTGCTGAAGCTCTGGTGGCTAGGTGTTTCACATAGGCTTTTTAAATATCCCGTATGGATTTTATTTTCCGCGATAAAAATTGTCCCTTGTCCGTCTCCAGGAATCAAGATATCTTTGTGCCAAATTTGGCCGTTAAGTTGTGAAAAGGTAACAAACAGACAAAGGGACAGAGAGAGTTAATTTCGCATTTAGATAATATTAGTATGGATCAGAATCATCATCAGTCTATGTATGCAATAATATCAGAAGGATCGGAAGCAGTGTCAGAAACACAGGAATGAGATAGGTGTATGATTGGAACTCGAATATAGAACTCAACAGCACGATTGTTTCTGACCCGCGTGAACGATTTACATTTTCTCATGAGTAAGCTCACTAATAAACAAAGATTTCTTAATTTAGCTTCGGAAATTAAATACATATTATGTTACAACTTTAGAGCCCATAGTGATGTAATATTTACTTCCTTTTGATAATTGCTTGGAAAAAATGCAAAAGTGGTATTTAATATATGAAATAAGTATGTAATAAGTATGTATTTAATATCCGTATTTCTGGGAACGGCATAAGTTTAAGTATCACGTCGATTTTGTTTCTTTTGTAGACCTTAATTTATCTGCCATTGTCTATTCAGAGAGTGAGCTACATTGTTCTAAAATAGTTTTTTCAGTTTAATGCAATGTTTTTAAAAGTGAAGTACTACAAATGCGAATCCAAACAAATTAAAAAAGAACTTCACTTTTTCTCATTCCACGAATACTTGTGGAATGAGAAGAAACCCGTGATTTTTATTTCTGTTCTTAAATTAAACGGTTGTTAAATTAAAACCATCTGTAAAAATATGAATGCAAGTATTTTTTTTATATTATTATAATTGAGGTACTGAGAACGTTAGATAAAACTAATTTTTCTTTTAACTAATTTTTTTTTCACTTACCAAGTCAAGTATAAAGTAAATATCTTAATTACCAAGCTTGATGCAATTATACAGTTATAGAATCCAGGAATAGGGATTGAATTAATCGGCAATATCGACGTTATTTCATATATTTATTTGCCTTTTATCGGTCTTAGTATGTGGTTTAGCAGCTACGGAGCAGTCTCTAATAAATAAAATATATTTATTTTTCTGGACATCGGTCAAATAAACTTTTCATGTAGTAATTTTTATCTCTCATTTTAATAGTTCAATAACATATATAAAGCAGTATACTCTCTCCTCTTTTATTTTCCATTTATATTAATTATTTTATATGGAAACATTTTATATGGAGCAAGCAGATTCAGGAGGTAAGTGCTAAACTACTGCAATCTTACGAACTCTTTATCGTTGGAAAAAAAATCTTCCAACCACAACCATGGTTTTGCTTGTCCAATCTCTTATTCTGCCGATTATCGACTATGCTGGTTTGTGTTGTCCTGATTTGTCTCGACAACATCTTAATACATTGGATCGTCGCCTCAATAACTGTGTCAGATACATTTATGATCTACGTAAGTTTGATCATGTATCTTCCTTTCGTAATCAGATTAACTAGCTGCCTATTCGTTAACGCAGATAAGAATACTCTGCACCTATGTCACAATACTAAACGATCCATGTGCTCCTGAGTATTTTAAATCTAGGTTTCAATACCTGGGAGATTCTCATGACTGTTTTCTCCGTTCCTCGGGTAATCTCAAATTGCTAACATTATTACACCGCTCTGGTTACACATCTCACTCTTTCGCCTTAACGGCTATAAGACTCTGGAACGATATACCTCTTGACATTAAAAAAGCGACTAACCTTGTCCTAAGTTTGAGTTTTCAAAATTCAAGAGAGTTCAAGTTCAAGTTTAATATTTTAAAAATTCGTTGCAAATTTGAATTCTTATTTTCTCTCTTATCCATGTGTATTTATGTTTGTTTATATATGTATGTATGTATGTGTATATATACTAGTATCTGTATGTATATATTAGTGTAATTATGTATATATTTTATAGTTTATTTATTTATATTTATATATTTGGTCATAATTAATTATTTTTTATCCTCTTATTGTTCGCTGAACCGCCTATCATATTATGTTTGTCTTAGTTTTGCCTTAAGTTGGGACTGGGAGAAAATGCCTTTAGTCATTAAGTCCGCCGTATGTTCCACTAGTACAATTAATAAATAAAATAAAATTAATCCACATAAAAATAAACGAATAGTAGTATTTGCTTAGATATGAAGGCACTCCATTTCTGTATCTAAATCAATTATTATTATTACAACTAAAGGAGGTTTTAATGGTGGGTCAGATTCATTATAGCATTTACAATCACTTAAATACCCGATTGTCTTCCTTAGACTACATAGCGATTAAATTATTAAACCGTTTACGTTTCATTTCTCCTAGGAATATTATATATTCACAACACAATTAAAATTTCTGCTACCCGTCCTATTTAATTAAACAATATATAGTTATATATTAAAATTATTAATTATTAGGGCCAAAATCGTATAAAAGCTATATATTTTAGTATACTGAATCCCAAAATAACAATATCATAAAATTTCCGCTATTCAAAATGTCAACAAATTTTACTGAACTGTATCATAGTTTTCCGTCTGATTTTCGGAATGTTCAACTCGTCTGCGAAAGCGTTTTACAGACGCCAGGATCGTCGCTTCTCGTTATATGTGAAGAAATATTCATATTCGATAAAATCAAAATAAACGTGTCGTCTCTCGCGCAACGAGTTTTTTTAGCTTAGCCAAAACCTTAATGATGACCAGCCCAAGGGTCCCCGAGACCTCGGCTTGAACCGTTATCCTGTGCGCGAGAGTGACTGACTCGAGGGTGCCCAAGGGGGCAGGCCTCGGCTCGGTCAGTTACTTCTTTCGGGAGGGTATTAACACTGATATCTGAATTATCTACATTTACCACCAATTCGGAATGCGTTTCCGCTGGAGAAGAAATGGCGCTTTAAGAAAATACAGCGACGCTTCTGTGATGATGCTAGGGGAAAACCTGCCTGAGATGCGGCGGTATTGCGAATAACGCAGAACGGATATAGCTCAAATAAGACGATTGGCAACTGATTATAGATTAATCGGAGACTCACGGAAATATTTGTTTAAAATTTTAAAACAAATATACCCGTAAGAGTATTTGTTTAATACTTTAATCCAAAACATTTACCTCCAACAAATCTTCTAACAACAATGTCATGTGATATATCGTAATATTTTTCGTTGTAAGCATTTACATTTTTCATTGTCTCTTCGGAAAGACTGTATCAAATTTCCCAAAATTAATTACTACATTTGAACAACGGTGCAGTTCGTTACGTTGCATAGAATATACGGGGAGAATTGAATTGTCATTTTAAATAGGTCATAGCTTGCATGACTAACGATCGATAGCGCACCAAACCAGTCAAAGTTATTACTACACGTAATGATTTTGTTTATTTGAACAAAGTGACGAGAGGAGCAAGTCGTTCACCTGATGGAAAGTGTCACGCTTGCACTTCAAATGCGGTGCCACCCAATTTTCACCGGACTGCGCTCGTCACGATGAGATATCGGTTCGTAAATCTCAAATGCTCTGTAATTACACTAGATTTAGTGCACTTCAAACGAAAGAGTGGTTTTTTTTAGTGTTCGCACGCAGCTGCTCGCCCTTCTGCCAATAGTGGCAACCTATGCGAAATCACCCCAAAATTAGAGCTACATACTTCTAGCAATCTATGGGGGAAGCCTATGTTCAGCAGTGGACTAGTGATAGGCTGAAGTGGTGAATGAAGAATGATGAAGTGTTATTTAGTTTATTGAAACTAATTTTACGGATTTCATCGCAGTTTAATTTTAAGTACTTATAACACGACATTTCGAGCGCTTTTCAGCACCCATTGTTCACGGGAGGACTGAAGTGTCCCGATGTCATAGTTAATCCTGGGTACCTTTAGCTTTTTAATATTATTATTGATCCGATCTACTCAAAATGAGCTGAGCTGAGCTGAGAATTCACATAAATATAAGAAATCATTATGTAAGTTTTTTTTTAAATAATTGTTATTTCCATAATTGGTGTTTTGTTTTCCTCGCTTGTCCATAACGCAAACGGGTTCGCTATTAATTAACCTTACAAAACTTTGTAATTAACTTTGTAATAAAATTAGACGTGATTTTTATTAAACTTTTACAAGTTTTATGAGTTCAAAAGTTTGATTGGTATCTTTTCTGTAAAACTGGGAGAGTTATTTGTATCAGTGGAATAAACTAAAACCAGAACAGTGATAGTTTCGTAGCCGAGCAGGCACTCGCCCTAAATTTTATATTACGCATTTTGGATTTTTAAGCATGCAATTTAAAGTGTTTGACGTAAAAGAAAATTGTGGGAAAATAAATGTTTATTTTCAAAAGAATTTTGAATTTTTTTTCATCTACCAATATTGCATATTAAATATATCGCGGTTTCGTAATGAAGTTCAAATGATGATAGTTCAAATATGAGAGGAATAAATAATTCGTAGACTACAAAACGCCATATTTTAACAAGGTATACTTAGAATTGAAGCGATTCGTCGATTAAATGACCGCCAACCAACAAACCATTAGGTATTGTTTGGTCCGGTTCTGGTCAATGTATTTTAACCGTGCTTCTTTGATTGAAATTGAGACGGATTTTTTAAATATTGCCAAATAATTGTAAAAATAATTATTTTTATATACTATGAGTTGTTCTTTTAAACAATACATTTATATAAAACATCAATAATAAATACACATTTTGACATGTGTACCCACTTTATATTCATTGTTATTATGGTTATTTTAGAAAATTTCAATACAATATTACACTAAATTCTATAATACCTATCGGGCGCATGCGGCACGTGGTAAATACTTGGTGGTTGAGGAAAACGTCACAAGAGAAGGAGACCTGGCCATGTATGTTTGAACAATGAAAAACGCATATCACTCATTTTAAATGCGAGGAGGCCCGGTTGTGGCACGTTACATAACTTTTAAAAAACTAAAACTAGCCCATTACGAAAACTTTCGTTTTCACAGCTTCTTTGTGAAACACGGAACATGGAAAGAACTTAATTATTTAAGTAATTATTAATCCGCAACCACCTACTTATTTATAGCATTCACAGCCACAACATGATTTTAAGTGTATTCGGCTCGGTAATTTGAGTTGCAATCGGATACCACAAAACTATTTTAAAACCAGACGCCTGTAGCCTGGGCAATTCCACTCTCCCAGGTCATACATTGACACTTCATTCAACATTCATCTTCTTCCTATCCTGCAAAGATTGAAGAAAATAAGTCTAGCGTCTCCTCCACTCTAGAAGTCACTAATTCGGATGATTATTGGTTCTCTTTCAAATGTGATAACCCGATACCTCTTCAGTTTAGTAACTCGTATGATAGAATGTGACACCCAGATATCGAATTAAACCATTGAGTAATCAACACGAATAAAATCGGAGGTATAAGTTAAAGTTAAATAACTGGGCGTTATTTCTGGCAATTGTGTAAATAAAAACAGACAGCACATTTTAAATGGTAAGCTCTGCAAACTCAAAGCGCTTCGCATTTCCCAGTGGTGAGAGCTGCCACCTAAGTAATTATTTATTACATTAACCCATCAGCAGAATTTGATACTAGTAATATATACGCGTCCAAATCTATATATAGTGTTGAAGTGTATCGTCCTAAAACGTAAATGCTGCATGCGGATCATAGAAAATCCATTTCTTCTTTTTTCCTATCTATAAAAAGTATTACGTCAAAAGCTCTTATGTGTTTTGCTTGTAAGCATAAAAATCTCAGATTAAATTTAGATAATAAACCAAATACATTTTGTATATCTACCCTAGTCCAATTTATCTGTGTAATCATTGTTAATGAAACGAACGCGGAGTTTACGTAATGAATTGTTTTCCTTGTATAAAAACGAAAAAGGCCTTCTACCAGAGGCGCGGCTTAAGTAGCCTATTTAACTTTTGTTTAATATATTACTTTGGCGTACCTTTGCACAGTAAAAATAACTTGGCCTTTAGCACCGTAAACAACTACCCTGAGGCTTATTCAAAAAGTACTTGTACTATCTTTTTTTAATCTCTTTGCAGACGACTTGGATCGATACTGTTCTTTACGGAATATAGAAAACTTAAAGAGATTTTAAAAGCAGTATTTATAATACAAAATAACGATAATGTATTTTTCCAATGCAGTTTTGCGACTAATGCGCTACTGAAATAAAGCCTGGCTGGCTATTAAAATATACTTTAAAACTAAGACGTCACGAACTTTTAACGTTCGATCTATGTGTACATTTATTATTACTAGTGGTCGAAATTGTACCGTAATTCATAAAACAAATTAGTTTGAACGTTATTGAAGTTTGAGTAATTATTTTTTAACAACTTTTTAAAATTCTCTGGCGATAATCTCTACTCTGTGCGACTATTAAACTACAAATTTATATGTGTTTGACATTGTGTATATTGTGCATAAACTCTACCGTTTGTAGCGTCCGCAAACAAATCAGAAACAAAACAGTCCAGACAGACAAATAAAACGTACATATACTACATAGCATATATGTTTATGTAATATAAAAATAAATATTTTGTAAAGGCACTTGTTTTCTGAAATTAAAATGATTTACTTTACTACGCATTAAAGAGCACAACAACTATACTTTTCATTCAATATAATAAAAAATCCGAGTATATATAATTTGCTTATTAACTGCTAAACTGACTAAGAAAGGGTTTGTACCGACATACTAACTTTTGGTTGGTCACAAAGTAAATTATTAGTAAGAATCTGATAAACACTTGTCGCTGCTTATATGACCTTAAACTGTAGAGATTGTATAAGAACTAAATGTCCATGGGCGACGGTCGTAGTGCCACACAAAAATGTTCTGCGTGACACACTATTTGTTACGGGTAGACTTTGCACTTACCACCAGCTCAACGTTTTGCTCGTCTCGTCACTTAATCATATAGGAGTTATGTTAGCGATTTCTAAATGATAAAATACAAAAGCATGGGTACCAAGTCGTATTAGCGTAGGTGCCTACTGAGTTTATATTGTTACGTGTAAATTCTTGAAAGTGATATCTTCCCCTTGAAGAATAGCGAAGTATCTAGAGCATTGTATCTTCTCTTTCACGAATAGTGAAGTTTCTAGATTTAACACGAACATTGTATATCGAAATTTTTTAGAATTTTCTCGGCGCTCTAGAATATTCGATGGCGATTATACAAGCGCGACCGGACGCGCAAATTGGGTTGAGACTACATCTATCCTCGGAAAGTCGCTTTATTGGTCTAAATGAGAACCTGCGCGTAACAATATGTATTCATTATAACAGCCGCACCGCGAAGACCAGCAGACGAATTTGATTATTGAGGTATATATATAGATGCTAAGTCGCCGGAAAACTGTTACACAACTTATCGTTCCGGATGTTTCGTAACTGTTTTCCCAAACTTTTTCTTCAATGGAACACTTCGCGAACCCATAATACAACCATCTCGGAACCCATTCGATATAAAGTAGATCTTTTAATGCGTACCAGTGTATTACTTTCCAAAATGTCTCCGAACACCTGTTCGTTCAGGTTCCAAACATAATTTCGGAGCCGCTCTAATGTATCAAAATCTTCTTCTGTGTTGAAACGGAAAGATCATGATGTGTAAATATTCTGCGCCATGCAATACTTTTAGTAGCAATTGTCTCTGTGGACAAGTTAGGTTCGTGGGCATAATTATCGACATTAGTCTTCAGGTCTTATATACATACAGTTTGGCAGAGAATATTGCCAAGGAAAAGGGACCCTCGCCATCGGGACGTCTCCACCAATCAGTAAGTAATTTTTAGATGTTGTATATTTAGTTCGAATCTCAGAAACTTTAATAGCGCGATGTTGTACGTATGAGATAATTCTAATGTGGCGAGATAGATGTCGCTGCAACATTATACGTGGGTATGATTAAAATGTAGTATCACAGATACTTCGTTTCTTTACTTAATGGCAACCTGTGGGAAAGGTCGATTTTCAAAAGAAAACTAAATTATTATGATAATTCGATTCACTCATTTTTATTTACTCGGTAACTCTAATCAAATCTAATCCCTTATTCACTTCTGGTTATATCTTTTCAAAATAATCTGCATTTACGAGTACAGTCCTAATCTTTTATTCTATAAATTTTGTTTCAGTCTCCTTTTAATTTTAGCTGACGATGCGTGACATAAGGATAGTGCAAGAACACCGAAGAGGCCAATAAATCACTTAGTTTAGTTTACTTGTCGTTTGTGTATTTTAACAGTGATATTACTTATTGTATTAGGCAAAGATTTTAAAAATTTATGGTAACCACATAATAATGCAAGCCGTGAAAAGGTAACAGACAGACAGAGTTATTTTCGCATTTATATTTTATTACTCGTAAGTATGGATGAACAGCGGTCGCGACCTCGATCAATTTAAGAAATTCATAATTTTAATTCATAAATATCAGTTCATAACTTCCGTCTTAATAATTGATATTTAAGAAATATTTTACTTCTTGTACCTAAAGAAACTGAACCCCGCGTCTACGTCCGCGTTGGTTTAAGTTTTTTTATAAAAACGGTGAAAACTTCGATTTTCCCGAATAAAAAGTATCCGGTATCCGTCTCCAGGATGCAAGCTATCTTTGTGCCGAATTTCGTCAAGATTGGTTCAACAGTAGAACAGTAGAAAAAAAAGGTAATAAACAGACAGAGGGAAAGACAGAGTTACTTTTGCATTTATGATATTAGTTAGTATTTAGGTAGTCTCGGTTGGCGCAGTGGGTAAGCCGCGCGGAATAAATATTTGTATGGCCTACAGTTTTTCCGGGTCTGGGTATTTGTGTATTTTATGTCTAAAAACGCACCCCCGATACAGAAGAAGTACTAGCGTAAGATCTCAATAAAAAAAGAAAAAAATATGATAAAATCTGTACATATAATTGTTATATTGTGTGTGGCTTGTGGTGGCGGCTCGTTAAAAGAATACTACCACTCCATCTCATCCAATGGATCTCGTAAAAGACGAGTAAGGAATTAAACTGCACTGTGCACCCAACAGCGCATGGTGGCGATGGGCGCACCACCTATCACACCAAGTGCATTATATTGTTTAGGTGAAACGTGGATTGTGGCAGTCATCTGTTTTTGCAGTGAGTGCCCAGTCTCTGACTACCCCTTATGGGATACAGTCGTGATCTTATGTATGTATGTATGTATTATATTCTCTTCTATTCTAATGAACACCAGAGTTTTGCTTTATTCAACAGACTGCTTCAATCTCTCTTTCTAATAATTATCATATAAATCTTAATAATCATATAATTTCATTTTATTACTTTCTGTGTGCATTTCCAAACGTAATTTTTTATTTGAATTTGAGTTAAATGAACTTAATGTGAACGGCACTATACCGATCGCGGGATTGCTGCTTAGATCAAAAAAATCCCTTAACGGCTTCCCGTGCGTGCTCGGAACGTTGCGTGAAGTTTTTTTACACGCAAACATTTATGAAATAGTGTAACTCTTAATTACTTTTGGTGACCTATTTGAACCTGTTTTCATTAAATACATTCGTTTTTAAATACACTTTCTTAAAACAGTGAATCTTAACTAAAGATATAAATAAATAAAGTTGTACTGCATAAGTCCGCCAATTGTACATTAAATGTGCAATAAAGTTTTTTAATTAAAAAATTAAAATAATTGTTCAATATTTCATTATTATTGAAGAAATCGCTATAAACATGATATTGGGAATAAATTCTAAGAAATGCCATCAATTACTCGTATCATAATAGTACTTAATTTGGAAATTGATTTTAGAAAATAGAACCATACTTAGTTTTGAAATACGCTTTAGTAATAAAGACAGCTTCTCGCACCGCAATATAGAGATAGATATAGATATAATATAGTCCTAGATCCCAGGGTTCCCAAACGGTACTTATTTTCTGAGTAACAAAATGTGATAGGGTAGTGTTACTATGTACTTTGTAATCGTACGTATGCATACCTGCTAGCTTGGGCCGAAGGCCATTTTATAGTTACCAGTTGAGAAAGGTACGTAAAAACATTATATACTTTTCCTAAAGCCTGAGAGCTGATTTTTATGTATGAATATTTATATTATTAAAATTTATAATCAATAATGCCAGACACCTTCCGTCGGCGGTAATCTCCGCCAGACACTTTAAAGCTTGCAAAAAATACGTAATCTTACTTATTGTCTATGTCTGATTATTTTTAATGGATTATAAGGGAACTATTTCCATACTTTTTGTAAGCAGCTAGATCAATATGGGCCAAACATCTCCCAGACATAATTAAAATGTCGCTTTAAGTATGAGCTCACGCGTTAATATTAGATGGCTATAACATAGCTTCATTAAACTTAAGTTATGTTACTAATGGAAATTTCAATAATAATTCAATATTAAATATTTTAACGCCTAATTATAAAAGTTGTTACAGTTAATTAGTGGTATAGTAGAAAATGAATGTTTTTCACAGTAATTAATTTCATAAAATAATAATTTATCGCCATTTAATCATTTTAAACAAAGAAATGTGTAGTGAGATAAAATAGATTTTTTTATTTTATCAGTTAACAAATAGCTGAACAAAAGAAAGTATATCATACATACTTTGATATGGTACAGCTACATACTATGAAGGCGATTAATAAATAAATTATCTGTAAAACGAGTACTTGTCTTCTTTTATGTCGTAAAGTTTGTCCCGGCTTAAGCTAGAGTCCGCTTTCCCGTTTATTCTTCCCCACTTAGCCAGGTCTTGAGCATCCTCTTTTGACTCTAAATGAGTCTCTCAAGTTGGGGTTGGAATTTCCAGTAATCGCCGCTCTTGACTGATGGATAGGCTTCCTGGCTTTGCCACCGCACAATGTCCAGTCTTCTTACCATCTCGTACATAAAATGTAGTTTATAATTTAAAATAAACTATGTAGGTAGACTGTAACAACCCCGCGACTACGTCCGCGTTGGTTTAAGTTTTTATAAAAACCGTGAAAACTTCGATTTTTCCCGAATAAAAAGTATCTTCTATCCGTCTCCAGGATGCAAGCTATCTCTGTGCCGAATTTCGTCAAGATTGGTTTTACAGTAGAGCAGAAAAAAGGTAATAAACAGACAGCGGGAAAGGAGAGTTTTGCATTTATGATATTAGTTAGTATTAAGATAGTCTCGGTCTCGGTAGAATAAATATTTGTATGGCCTACAGTTTTTCCGGGTCTGGGTATTTGTGTATTTTATGTCTATAAAACGCACGCCCAATACAGAAGAAATACTAGCGTAAGATCTCATTAAAAAAATGTGATAAAATGTAACAGATTCTAAACTTTTTATCTCTACTTCAATCTCTCTTTCTAATAACATAAGATTTCATTTTATTTGTTTTCACTATGCATTTCCAAATGTAGTTAATAATTTTAAATAAACAATGTAGGTAGACTGTAACAACACCGACCACATCTCAGTAAGATCAACTTACAGTGACAACTTGAATAATATTATTCACCAATCTTTGTCGCTTTTCCTTTTGACGATGACAGAGTAAAAAAGTAGCTCATTGATTAAATCTAACACCAATTCCTTGTCGCAGTATGTCAAGTTGGCAGTAGAATGTAGAATTATGAGGTCGAGGACATCAAAGTGATTGTATTGTTAATTCGTTTGACTTAACTATTCGATTCCGAATAGACTAATGATTGATTTTGTTTGCAAAACTTTCCGGTTGTAAACATGAAATTAACTCGTTAAAAGCTGAAGGTAACCCGGATTTATTGTGACATAAGGACGAGTAACACCTCAGTCTTCTCGTGACCTGATGCTGTAAAGTAGAATATTAATTTTATTCATCTAGAAATTCCCGCAAATATAAGAAATCATTATAAAAATAACTATCTTGCATAAAATTCCTGGAAGACATGACAGCTTACCACAATGATTCTCATAAAAATAGGCGTAAATTGGCCTCAGTCACGATTTACCGTTACGTGAACTAATCGCTCGTTGACTTTAATTTACTTAAAAAGAATCCGAAAGAAATATTTAATTAAGTTTTCATACGCACAACCTCCACATGTACTCTCTCCACGTATACATTCTAAATGTTTTGTTTTCTTCAAATGATTAAAGATAAAATAAGTTCGTTATTTTACTAAGAGGCTTCAAATTGTTTGATTATATTTTATACTAGCTGTGTCCCGCGGTTTCACTCGCGGTTTCACCCGCGTAAAATAGCCGTCCGCGCTCGATAGATATATACTTCCCTATTTTAATCGGATTTTGGTGTTTGAATTTTTTTGCGCGTAACACTAATTATTTTTCTAAAAGCCTTATAGCCCGCTATTATATCGCTTATGTGTCAGTAAAAGTCCCGTTAAATTCGGTCCAGCCGTTCCGGAGATTAGCCGGAACAAACAGACGGACAAAAATTTTAATTTTTTTTTTATATAAGTAACGTATATACTTTTATCAGCATTGAGTAAAAAGCTGTTATTACAAAAAGACTTCAATTTTATTTGTATAGATAAAATATTTTCGATTAATTAAGCTACTGGAAATCCATATTGTCTTTTCATTACTTAGTGAAATTAAATATTTATGATTTTACTAAGTATTCAAATAAAATTTTCTCTGCTTCTGTCTGCGAGGTTATCTAGTAAACAGGCTTCTTTCACTGTTACCCTACTGACATATTGAATCGAATGTTGATTTTTTTTTGTTTCAAGGGTTCTTCACTAAGTTCCTTAGGCATATAACAAAATATATTTCCAATACAAATACTAATGTATTAACGGACGATCCCTTTTACTTAATTTACTTACTATACTACTCGTATACTTAATTTAAATTTGAGTTCAAGAAAGGCGTTCTTTTATCAGTTATGTATATGTTTAATAATGTTTGGCGGATGTTATGCCAAGAGAAAAGATTACGCTTCTAATACTACGCTAAGGCGGATCTCCTCCTATCATCTCAGAAGCTTTAATAGCGCGATGTTGGACGTATGTAAATATTCTCTGGAGCTTCTCTTGTGGCGACATGGACGTCGCTACAGATGCTTCAATTTATATTTTGGGACGAATTTTTTATATTGAGTGAGTTATACCTAACTCTATCAATTCGCTCTTTAGTTTTTATTGGTAATAATGATTAGTTTCCTCGTATACCAAAGTTTGCAGGTCGTGAATCATTCAGTATCAACCTATCTTCAAGACAGTCTTGACTATGATGAGAGTAATCAATCTTGCTCCTATTCATACATTTGCACTGTGCCCTCTCGGAACTTAAGTCACTTAAAGTCACTACGTAACAAGAATTATGATTTGATAAAAATCTAACAAATCTAGATCTTGATCTCGGTTTTTTTAATATTAAACGAAGATTCTAACAATAAAATGATATTAAAAATATCAAAAAAAAAATATTCAGGCATTTTGAATAGGTCAGTTCTCGCTTTAAAGGTTTCTTGATAATGGGCGATTGCTGTTGTTTTTGAAAGAAACAACGTAATTCATATAGTTAAGTAAAAACCGCCGACCTTAATAAGTTAAGTTGTATAGTCAACATAGATTTTTATTACATGTGGTCTTTTTCTATATATAGTTATATATGTATATGGCGTGCTGCCATTATTTTATTACGCTCTAAATGTACAATGATGCCAATAATTCTAAACCAACTGTATTAAAATTTAGTTTTAACATTATTTTCTATGCACTTTATGATGGAGTTTTCCAGTTATTCTACCGAAAAGCAGTAGCGTGCAATCATTACTGAGTTTCGGTTTGAAGGGCACTGTGAGCTAGCGTAATCACTGGGCATATGAGACTTAAGAACCTATGTCTCAGGGTGATGGGCTCAGTGTAGTGTCACACAGAAATTTTCTGGGTGACACAGCAATTTTTATGGGCAGACGTTGCACATGGTAACATCAGGTGAACGTTTAGCTCGTTTCATCACTATATGCAATAAAAAAAATGGAGTTAAATGAATGAATGTAATTTGTGCTGTTTTAAAAAAAATTGGTTTGCAGTCGACTTAACAACAATCCTAACCGAATGACTAGTCGTTATGACCGCGACCGCGCAAATTGCTCTTGTGATTATTACCATTTTAATTGTGTGTAAATATTTAATACACTCGTAAAGACTAGTGTGGAAACAGTACTATTTCTAATTTAACTAAAACTATACTAAGAACAGTCTTGTATAGTGTGTGCGTTTTACAGACGTACGTTTTACATGTCCAACACAACCAGACCCGAAAGGCAAAAATTTGTTTTCTTCCCACTCTCCTCCTGTACTGTACAGAAAAGAATATACGAGTTCTAGGTAGATTTCATCCATCGAATTAATATAGACAGACTTCTTGAACATGAAGTGATCAGGTTCGAAATACCGATGGCAATAGACATTTGCCCGTCGAATTATGAAGATGTGTGCGGCAAAGAGTCGTACCAGATGCGAACGCAACTTCGGTGGTAGTGCAGCGTGCTGGCACCACGTAGGGGTAAAGGGTGGCAAACAGTTCTCACGTTAAAACTATTGTATGCTAAATCGATCCCTTGAAATGGGAAGAAATAAGATGAGCTGAGCGGCATCAGCTGGCCTCTTTCTTAATTTTTTTTTTCATTTAATTCACCAACATTTTTTTTTTAAATTTGACGAGCTGATCTAGCCGGACGTGATGCGCTTAACACTGGATCACTAGCGGCCATCCCCAATAATTATGTGGACAGCTTATTTACGCCGCTCCTAACTTGTGTGCACATTTTTCAATATAGCAAAAATGTCGAGCAGTCACTGTAGGTGTAATTGCTAGGAAGATACTTATACTATATGTATTTATATACTGTTGCCAAAAACAAAAAAAAAAACACGTAACACTTTCTCAATTTCATCACAAAACTCACAATAACTCAGGTTTTTTTTAATTAACAATCCGAGCAAATTAATCAGAGCCAATATGAAGTGTTGCTCAATGAAGCATTGATTAGTTTCAATAATTTAAAACTCAAGGTGTAGACTTTTTTCAGCGTTAGCAGATTTCTGTGGCTTTGTTTCGTTATGGATTCTAGGTTTGCTGATATTACGTCGACTTCTTTCAATGGCTAATGATAATATTTTTTTTTTAAATGACTTCATTAGAAATTCTAGTGTGAGCTAACTTTAGAAAGATAAATCCCGTTATATATATCCCGATTATAAAAATTTTCTTTATGCATGTAACTAACTTTTTTTTAAAATGCAACTATAAAAATAAACTGATTAGTATACAAATTAAAGTCGTATAGTATGTGTACAAATTGAAGTCAAAGTTCTTACGTACTTAAAATAAATAAACTGTAGCTAACCATCCAAGACGATATTCGTTACTACTTTATTCTAACCTGATATAAATTTGTAGCTCGTTTTTATTATTTTTTAGAAATTTAAAAATAAACCTGATTATAAAATAACTCATATCAAGATATCGGAAACAATATGGCAAAGTGTGAAGGTTCTGAAAATAGTTCTTATTTGCCTATTTTGAGTCTAACTTGTTTTTTGGTAATGTTGGTTGTAGAATATACTGGTTTTCCTAAAGGTTATTTTCATAACACGTATTGAAAGTTACGGTAAACAATAATGTTAGTTTAAAATATTAAATAAATCGCCATACTAATTATTAAAGAAATTTATTACCTTTTTTAGAAACTGCGATTTATTTCGTGTTATTCTCGTAAGTCATTTTAGCCTGAACGCTTTTCCACTATGCGTACGACTGTAAAATGTTTCCAGCTTAAAATTATAACGCATGCGAAATGCATAGACGAATAACCTATATTTTGTAACTGGAATAAAAACGGCTCTATCCATTTTTTCCAGCATTTTCATAATAGAAATTTTACAGCACTATATTTTTATGTTCAAGTTTGGGATACGATACGTTCAATGTACATAAAATAAAATTCAACAACAATCGCTTCAGAAACATATAAAGTAACTTCGATAAAATGTTAATTTTATTGCAGGAAGTACAAGGTTAAACATGACTACTATCTGTGACTACTTTTATTGGATACTATGTCCAATGTGAATTGAATTTGATCAAATTTTATGATGGATAATTGGCAACTCTCCAGATCCACTGGCGACATGATAAATTCGACGGTGGCGAAATCAATAATGGAACCGGATTTGTTTGTTTTGTAATAATATGGAGTGTTTGATCGTTTAGTCAATATAAAAACTATGTAGTATTTTTTTACTAGCGTCAATGTATACTGGTAGCTTTTAAATCATCATTATAGCCCATATCGTGTGATAGAGGCTTGGTGGTTTTTAATACCTATTTATGCACCAGCCATCCTCAGCCAAATGTTTTTATTAAAAATAGCTGTTTTTTTATTGGATATCGAAGCGAGCAAAACGTTAACCTGATGGTAAGTACAATGTCTGCCCATTACAAATTCTGTGTCACTCAGAACATTTCTGTGTGACACCAACCACACTGTGCCCGTCACCCTGAAACGTAATTTCTTAAGTTCCATATGCCCAGTGATTACGCCAGCTCAGTGCCCTTCAGACCAAAACACAGTAATGTTTGTACAGTAAAGCTTCACTGCAAAATAACTGGCCTTGGGGTGATACCTACCTAGACGAATTCCTACAATATAATTAATTTACTAAAGCATTGGTGTAATTTGGTGAATAATAGACTTAAATTAATTTTATTCATTTATTATTGTAGTAATAATAAAGGCGGCTTAAGAAAATCTACCACCCCTTCTCATCCTGTGGGTGTCGTAAAAGTCGATAGTGGGAAAATAAAAACTAAGAGATTGGCAGCAGCATCTTCCTGGAACATCTAAATAAATAAACTGTGTTGTTGTTCGAAAATTCTGTTCAGACTTCGATTTTTTTTATTAAATAATTATTAATATTTTTTACGATTTACAATAAAATATAAAAGTAGGTTAATGAAAGAATGCAAGTGTACATTGGTATACAAAAACTTGTATATTAATGCAAGTGTAGATAATGTTGAGGAAAAGCATGGTTTTTTTGCGGATATTAATTTGGTATAAAAAAGAATATACTTTCAAAAGTTATCTCTGGTTTTAAAAATTTCAGTCAAATTACCGGATGGCTGTATTAAGACAGTATGCGAATGTATTTATGTCATGTAACGGATTGTAATCAATTGCACTGTACTCAATCGTTTGCATATGGAGTTGCTGTTATCATTTACCAAACCATAGTAATCAATCATTCAATTGGCACATTGTTTTGATGTATCATTTGCTGATCTCATCATCATATCAGAAAAGATAAATTGTGTAATGAAGAGATATTAATTATTTATTAATAATTAATATCTATATATAATAAACATTGCTGTAGACAAATAATTTTAAAGCTGTTTTACATAATACGGCATTGACTAAAAATCTACAGTATAACTTATAACTTTACTACTTTTATCTGTTAAAACCTGGAAGGTATTTTCTTGTATACTTTATGCCCGGTTGGCATCGTTATAAGCGTGTCATAATGTAATCCCTGGCGCAGTGTAAGCTCTTCATGCCAATTGAGTTAAGCTGAACAGTGAGCATTTTTAACATTTTCTTTATTTACTAATATAGTATATAATATGTATGGGCGCCAGTTCTAATCTATATATTACTAATATAGTGTTTCTTTTCGAATCTAGGGACTAAGCAATACAATGGTCCTAAATGTGCGAGGAAAGAGCATGTCGTGTATTTAGTAGTACAGTGGCTAAGATTTGTTTTGAATTTAAACCATATTTGGAGGCATATTTAAGGAAACTCGTGGTCGCCATGTGATCGCAATTCGACCGTTGTTCGTAATTTCTTCAATTTGAACGTTTTTGAACTTTTAGTAATTATTTGTTAGCAATATTAAAATTCAGTGGCCACAATCTTTACTCTGTGGGACTGTTTGAGCACAGACTATTAGGTGTTTGACATTGGCAGTATTAACCTAAACAAACCACAGACTATTTTGAGATTTACTTTGAATTCAGTATGAACTTAAATAATGAATGTTTTATTTAATTTAATGTATTTGTAACACATATTATAAATTTTAGATTGCTCGCTTCTTTTCCATACAAACTATGCCAAATCTCTCACGACGTGGTACGCGTACGAAATTTTAATACGGTAATGTTATATAGAGCATTGTTGAACATGTGTAGTTCTCTGACAAGTTGGAAATATTTGCCGTAATCACCACGCTTAGTAGGCGGTTTGGGGATCGCATTACAAAACGCCTCGCATACGACGTTGCTGAGTGTCATCGGTCTGGGAAATGCTTATTCAGCCATCTTTCACCATAATCACGAGATCCTTTCAGACAAAAAATCTTAAACGCGGTAATTTGATAATAAACTTTAGTTATTTCTTTTTAATCTAAAACTCTCAACAGTTTCTACGGATATTTTTAGTTTTTGCTTTTAAACTCAAGACAATTTACAAGAAATGGTCAAACAGTTTTAAAAAAAATTAAAATTTGAATTTTTTGAAAATTCCTATTCAGTTCCTTCCATGTGTTATGCGTTGTTGTAACGACCTAACTTCGTTACAGCCGTGATTGCTGTTTGGTTGTTTGCTTGTTTGTTATCTACATACGTTACCTACTTTACTCGATAGAAGCCGGTCGATTCAGAGCGCACAAAACCTGTTATATCACTGCGTTGTCTGTGCGCTTGAAATCAATATTACTATTAATAGGACAGTCTGATTAAGAGTGGGAAGGTGGTGCGAATATAATACCTAGAAACTTTTTTCAATTATGTCATGGACTCATAATTAGACCATAAAAAAACAAACTCCTCCGACGCTCAGAGGTGGAGCATCGGAGGAGTTTGTTGTGTAGTCATAAATTGACTTAAAATAAAAATATTAACGTTTTTTTTGATTGCTCAAATCCTCGATTTTTTCTTTATTTTAATTGCACATTAATATTTTCTATCTAATAATGGAAACAACATTTCTTGGTATAGTTTGCGCGTAATTTTTGACGTTTTCTGTCAAGTGCATATTTCTTGGTATAGTTTGCGCGTAGTTTTCTGTCATTACATCAAATTTGATAAATCGTTCGTTTTAATTACAATAAAATACTGATTTAACTTTTATATAATCTCTGTTTTTCTCTTATCTTAAGCTCAAAGTCATACGTGTAACGTACTATTTACGTTTCAAACGTTTAGCGCTTGTACTCCTTGAATTCTTATGTAAACTAATGTTAAATAGCGAATTGAAATATACTTACATATTCAGTTTAATCAAAATTAAAAACCTGATCGTGTCTCTACTAAATAAAAATAAATGGAAATTATGCATATCTATTTTATGATTTTCCCCGTTTCAGCTATACTTCTAAAATTGGATAAATCGATTTTTTTACTGGTTTTATTCTGCCGTGTGCAAATATTACTGTGTTTCGGTCTGAAAGGCACTGAGAGCTAGCGTAGAGCTGGGCATATGAGACTTAAAAACTGATGTCTCATGGTGACGGACGCAGTTTGGCGCCACACAGAAGTGTTCTGGATAACACGCTTTTGTTATGGGCAGACGCTGTGCTTACTATCAGTTGAACGTTTTGCTCGTTTCGTCACATTCTCCTACAAAAAATATCCTTTTCCGAACAGTGGAATTTGTTGGGTTGTTATTCGTTTTATTGTTATTTTAATGGTCGATTGCAATATCACATTAAAACCTTTTTTTAAGAAATCGTACCGAACCACAATACTCAGCAACAAGAGCAAAAGGGACGTAAAATAGGTTTTAGTCGTAATTCTGTTCGAGATAACTTAAGATACATTAGGTCTTATCTACGAATACATCTTTTTGTAAGTAACACTGTTCGATAACACGAGGTTGTGTACTTGGAGTCAATTACTTATTTCTATATTTCTTTCAGAACTTTGTTCTTTCCTTTTTGAAAGAAAAAGAAGAAAAAATCATATCTATTTGAAAAAAAAAACAAAATGTTAAGATAAATAAAACTACTAAAGTTCAGTGGCCTTGCATTTATCTGTTATAAATAATTTTAATTAGAAACTTAATGGGGTTTCAGTGTAATTTTCTGAGGAAAAGCAACATCGTGTAATACTTTAAAATTCTGTCGCATCGAAGAACTTTTTACTAATTTTTAATTTTACGCGAAGGGTAATTTTATGGGTGAATCTACAATAACGTAAATCCTTTGCGACGTTATTTCGTATTGCATCTTCTAAAACGGTAAATTTAAACATGAACGAAAGAAATAGAAAATTAAATTTTACCTTGTAGCTCCCGGTGGAGTTTTAACAGTGTACCGGCTCAGCAATCACTTTGCTGAACTATTTCGTGTCACAGGAGGCAGTCGTGCTACGTACGAAGTTTTAAATTGTTTACGTGAAGTTTTGTTATGGAATAATTTGAATTTGTGATCTTCTCTGTAAGTAATTATTTTTATAGCGTATGTGTTTCAATTTAACTAAAATCCGTGAGCTTCTGCAATGCAATTTATGAAAGTTTTGTTCGTGATGAAGTTAAATATTGTTATCAGTCTACCACTCCAAACTTCTGGTTAACGATATTTATTCTTAAAATAAATGTACATTTACCTTATTGAGAACTTACTGCATTGCTGAGTCTTCGACAACACAAGCCACGGCGAGCCGCGAACAGCTGACCGGCCGGACGACTTCTTCTCAGCGAGCCACCGGCGACTACGGATCTAACAGTCCTCTTCTAGTTCAAATACTTTACAGTTTAACTTATTACAAGTAATTTTCAATCCGCTTTATCTTTCATTTACTAAGCTATCGAATATACATACAGTCTTGGCCAAAAGTACTAGGCGCCCTATAATTTATTGACTTTTTCGTATTTTAAGGTGAAAAACAAAACTAAAATTTTGTTTCAAAATTAAATTAATATTAAAAAATTTACTAATATTTAGTACCCCCACCCTTTGCTTTGATCACAGCAGCGATTTCTTGTGGCATGCTTGCACATTCGGTTGTAGTTATGACATTCCATTCTTGAATTAAGTAATTTTTAATACTGTTTTCGATGTAATGCTGTGCTCACGGGCCTTGTACTTCAGATTACTCTCTCGTTAAGATCTGCGGACTGCGCCGGCCATTCTAACAAGTCAATGTTGTTGTCTTTAAACCACCGCATTATGGTCCCTGATTTGTGACAAGGAAAATTGTCACGTTGGAATTTTACGTCGCATCTTCAAAGCCCCAGCTTAAACCCAATCAAGCATATGTGGGGACATCTAAACAGAAAAATTCCTCAAAGTTCCAGCGACAAAATCGAAACATTTAAAACATTACTTATAAATGAATGCCATATTATAGATTCGAAAATCTTAATTTATTAATAGTATACCAGGACTGTTTGATTGTGAAAAACCGTTGATAGCAAATTATACATTAAAATTAAAGTTACTTCAATAAAATAACTCCGGTTAAATAAATTTATTACTTTAATTTTAACTACTATTAATGTATAAATCATTTTAAGATGAAAGAGTTTTATAGGTAATTCATTTCGATAATTATCGTTTTACAAAAAATTTACTGTACAAAGCTCTGTTGTTAACTGAATTTCAGATGCGACTGTATGTGTATACTTTGCTCTTCACCGGTTTTTATGAAATTCTCTTTTATTTACGACTAGCTGCGCACCGCGGTTCCATCCGCGAAAAATAAGCCGACGACATGTTACCGCGCTTATCGTAGCATTTACAGGTTCGCCCTTCTCGGTAGTGTTCGGTTCGCAGCGTGCGGTTCATTTTTTTGCGGAGAATCTAAATTCTTTTTTTTTTTAAAATAAAAGCCTAAGTTACTCCTTATAACATCAGCTATCTTCCAGTAAAACTCCCGTCAAAATCGGTCCAGCCGTTTCGGAGATTAGCCTATACAAACAGACAGACAGAGACATAATTTGTTTTATATATTTATTTTATATTAAATGTACATTTTATATTTTAATTATATATACTTTCATATGCATTGAGTAAAAAGCCTGTTATTTTGACATTACAAACAGACTATTTTATTGTTAACTTCATTAAGACGACAACAATAAGAGAAGTTAAGTGTATACGGTTCTGTTGCTTCTTCAATAACAACTCTCTTCTATTATTTGTGAATTTATTTCAGTGAAAAGAGGTCAGGTACCTTTGTAGGTTCATATTGTATGTAATAAAGAAACGTCGACTAGGTTCTTTCGTCTTATGTTAGCTCTCGATATTTAAGTTATATTTAATTTGTATTTAATTTTGTTAGCTTATGAAGTTTGACATTGTGTTGGGTATCTAAGTATAGGTATACTGCTAAGTGTAGGTTACTGGTGGTAGGATTCCTATGCAGAAATACGTCTAGGTAGGTACCACCCCAGGGCCAGTTATTCTGCCGTGAAGTAGTAGTGTGCAAGCACTACTGTGTTTCGGTTTGAAGGGCCACTGTGAGCTATCGTAATCACTGGGCATTTGAGACTTAACAACTGATGTCCCAGGGTGACGGGCGCAGTGTGGTGTCACTCAGAAATATTCTGTGTGACACAGCATTTGTTGTGGGCGGACGTTGCACTTACCATCAGGTGAACGTTTTGCTCGTTTCGATCTCTGCGAGGTAGAATCCTCTATCGTTACGATGATATTCGGAGCAGCCCTAGAGTAGCTTCTTAAGGAGCACATAATGTAACTTTTTATAATAGTAAGCTATTATAAATATTACACAATTATTAAAACAAAATTTTACGGATTTTATTAAAAAAAAATGTTATCTATATTTACTATTTATTTCCCGACGTTTTAACCTGGCCACCGAGCCTCGGGTCTCGCGTCTACATCACAGGAAACGAGCGAAGTTTGGTGCTGTAAAGTGCTCGAAACGTAGTGAAATAAATAATTTAAAAAAAAATCGATGAAACCCGTTTAATTTATTTTTATTAAATTATAAGGATCAACAAGCTAAAGCGGCAATGGGCCGGCTATATAGCTCGTGGAACCGATAACAGTTCGCATATAGATTGTCGTGTGGCAACCTTGTACCGGTAAATGCTGCGTAGGGCGGCCTCCACTAGATGGAGCGATGACCATGTTTTGTGGCAGTCAAGGGGGAGGCTTGTGTTCAGCAGTGGACTTTTGATGGACTTTTGATGGGAAGTGGTTAATGTGACACCTATATTCATCCTCGATTAATAATATATGTAAGTGCGTGGTCACCCTCTTTACTAGTGCTTGTCGTTAAATCTTTTACCAGTTGTCTCCACTTCACGTTAGAGTAGGCTCTATCACGTACTAAATACAAGCAATGCATTTAGTACGTCATACTCCTAAATATAATAGTGCCGTGTGGTAGCGGCCTAAGAGAATCTACCACCCCATCCCATCCCGTGGGTGTCGTAAAAGTCGACAGAGGGAAATTAAAACTAGGAGATGGGCAGCAGCATATTCCTGGAACATCTGAATGAATAAACTGCGGTTGCCAACCCGCCTGCCCCGCGTGGCAACTATGGCAAAATCCCTCCAATATAATAGCTACAAACTTTTGTGGCTCTATCTATGGGGGAGGCCTGTGTTCAGCAGTGGACTTGTGATCGGCTGAAACGACGACGACGACGACGACGACTCCTAAATATTTTTTGTTCCTAGTCGAATTTATAGTGTAGTTGCCTTAACAGCCAAAAATCTCAAGTATTAACATGTTGTCATTTCTGTTCAAATAACCAAAATTATGATATAATTATATTTATTTTATTAACACTAGGCCTAACTTTTGACCAAAATTCCTTCCTCATGGAAAGTAATGTCCAAAATAGTGGAAAGTGAACACGTCAGCTTAAGGCGTGGCATGTTAACTCTTATGACTAAATAGGCTCGAGGGTGAAAATTATATGGAAAATTATGTCTTTCTTTTTCTTTCTTTCTATTCTCCATCACACATTAAAAAACTACAAACTACTCTAGTATCTTATTACATTCATTACGATTATTATATTCATTCTGTTCTTAATGTACTAAATTGTGTAACTAAAATGTAGTAATTTAGTGGCACCGTTTATTACTTTATCTTTTATTTTGAAACTACCTTAGGTTGCAAATATTCTTCAATTCTCGCCGCGCTGATTAATTTTTACTGAAAAAGATCGTTGTCAAAAAGCCACTTCTTATGATCTGAATCAGAGAAGGACACTTTACAGAACACTTCTCGTCATTATGAGGGTTACTCGACATAGTAATTTTGTGGGACGCAAAAGACACCACAGCCATAACGACCTAAGTTCGTTATCGCCGGAACCACACGCATATCCGATTGTTGCTTATTTTGCACGTTACCTCATTATCGTTGATAAGTTCAGTATATACACGCCGCTACGTTCATTAATTGCTTCACAATGTACCAGACAATGACGGCCGAATTAACTGCACAGGGCCTATTTTGAAACTAATGACGCACAAATAAATGCAAAATTTTTGTAGAATATAAATAAATAAATTAATTAATTTATTCTTTATTGTATACACATTATTTAAAATAAAGGATTATAAAGAGGTATACATCTGTATACATGCTTAAAATGAATGAAGAAATTTGGACTTTTAATCGTTAGGTGTGACTGTACAAAGATTTAATTCAAAAATAATAAAAGTTGCAGTGTTCCGAAGTTCTTTCTGAATATCATTGTACGTACTTTGCATTCCAATAATAAAAGGATTTACTTTTTACATTAACAGTTATCGAATAATCTGTTACAAAGCTAGGAAAACTACTAGATTTTTGGGTATAATGAAATTTACATACATACATACATAAGATCACGACTGTATCCCATAAGGGGTAGTCAGAGACTGGGCACTCATCTGCAAAAACAGATGACTGCCACAATCCACGTTTCACCAAAACAATATAAAGCACTTGGTGTGACAGGTGGTGAGCCCATCGCCACCATGCGCTGTTGGGTGCACAGTGCAGTTTAATTCCTTACTCGCCTTTTACGAGATCCAATGGATGAGATGGAGTGGTAGTATTCTTTTAACGAGCCGCCACCACACGGCTCTAATGATGAAATTTAACTTAATTTTAACTTAACTGCATGAAGTGGAGCCGAATATTTGTTTACGATTTCGGCTGAAAATCGTGTTTCGGTCGGATACTACACAATAGGCCGCAGTTATTTTTTTTTTAATAAAGACTAAAAATTACTAAGATTGCAAAGTTTTTTTTGGAAAATATGAACTTTTAAGAAAAGACAATTGTCGAGTTGTAAATATATTAACCCTTACCGTGTGGTGGCGGCTTAAAAGAATCTACCACCCCATCTCATCACGTGAGTGTCGTAAAAGTCGACAGAGAGGAAAATGCAAACCAAGAGATGGGCAGCAGCATCTTCCTGGAATACCAGAATAAGTAAACTGCGGTTGCCAACCCGCCGGCCAAGCGTGGCAACTATGACAAAATCCTCCCAAAATAAGAGCTACAACTTGGCTGATGATGATGAAATAAAAAAATCTTTTACTTAACTCAAGGAATATATTCTAGTCATCATTACTTAGCTACAATTTTATTACTCAGCGCTTTGTTCAAATTCACTACCACCACTCTCGGTTGCAACTAAGAGATATTGAGGACGCGCCACATAATACGATTGCGTGAGAAAATCTATTTTCACCCTTAGTATATTTACTGGAAATAACTAGCAACGTACCACCCACTATAGTTTGCGTAGTGTTATATTCGTAATTTCTTTGAGTGTTATCTGAGTCGTTCTGTCTCAAACAATATTAACTGTTGATTTATTTCAGCATTCGTAAACCTCCGTAATAAACCTACGTGGAATGCGTAGGATGAGGGATCGGTTTTATATAAATTAATTATCGGACATGTTCTGGATTTAACATTTTCAAATTACAAAGTAAAGAACGTTGGGGTTTAATATTAATTTTATATTATTTCGTATGTTTTTAAAATCGTAAAACATAGTAAATCAGCTATTGTACTGGTTATGAATAAGAAGTTGACTTGAGGTAGTAAATTTAGACGGACTAATAACATTTATGGTTATTACTAAGAGAGGTAACAATTTAATTCAGACTGTTGCTTTCTTTTTTAAAAAAAAAGAATGCCCCACACTAGTATTGTTCCTGTATCGTGGGTGCGTTTTACAAACATAAATTTCACATGCACAAGACGACCAGACCCGAAAACCAATCATTAGTGTTTTTGCACAAATATTGGATCCGGCTGGGATTCGAACACAGGCCACGTTACTGGTGGTAGGATTGCTCTGCAGGAATCCGACTATGTAGATACCACCCCAGGGCCAGTTATTCTGTCGTGAAGCAGTAGTGTGCAAACATTACTGTTTCGGTTTAAAGAGCACTGAGAGCTAGCGTAATCACTGGGCATATGAGACTTAAGAACTTGTGTCTCAGGGTGACGGGCGCAGGGTAGGCATCACACATAAATGTTCTGGGTGACACAGCATTTGCTATGGGCAGACGTTGCACTTACCATCAGGTGAACGTTTTGCTCGTTTCGTCACTTTATGAAATAAAAAAAACCCGTTTGTAAGGCGATGTCACCTCTACTAAAACTGATAATTTCAATTTTAAGTACTGATACTGATATATATGATACGTAGAGTATTATGATACGTAGTAATTCGGGGGTAAATGAAAACTTCATTAGGAAACCTGTGCCTGAGAACCAAAAAATTATTCACGTGGTAGGGCCGCAAGTCGGCCGGGAAAGTAAAGTGAACCAATTACTACCTGTGTGGAATTACATCATAGTCCTTATCTGACTAGATACCACCGCAGTGCTAGTTATTCTGCCATGAAGCAAGTGACAAGAACATTTGTGTGGCGCCACACGGCGCTGGTCACCCCGAGACATCAGTTCTTAAGTCTCATATGCACCAATAATTACACTAGCTCTTGGTACCGTTCAGACCTGTAGCGACATCTATGTCGCCACATGAGAAGCGCAAGAAATATTTCATACATTCCTGTACTCATTACTCATTCCATTCATGAAATGTTCCCATACGTCCATAATTGCGCTATGAAAGTTTTCTGAGATGCGAACTATATATACAACATCTAAAACATTACTAATAGGAGGAGATGTCCTCCCTAAATCTGTAACTTTAGCATAAATCTTCTTCTATCTATATAAATAAAAATCAATTGCCGCGTCTGCGAAAGATCATCACTGGAGAACGACTCGACCGATTTGGCTGATTTTTTTGTATGAAAGAAAATTTTTGGAAACCGGTAAAGTCGGAAATTTGGATGGTAATTTTGTAAAATCTCAATGAAAACAAAGTGACTGGTTTGATGATAGAGACATGTAAAACAAACATTATGTTTTGCTAAGCGCACTTTCATAATTTGTTAATTGCAGCCATGCGAACCCGGGGCGGGTCACTAGTAGAACTTACGTTATATTCATAAAATGTATTTTCATTTTCAGAAACAAAGCACGAATTAGAAGACCTCATGGCTGATATTAAGAAAACTGCCAACAAAGTCAGGGGAAAATTAAAACGTAAGTAGTTTTTTTTGATTCGTCGTCGATAGCGATCTACTTGATACTTTAATGGGTGGTTGAAAAAAAAATCCCTATGTCTAATGTGGCACACAGGTAATTAAAAAAGGGTTCTGATTCGCACATATTATTATCACGACATGTTTAGTTCTCTCATTTGATGGACTTATTTTACCACAGAAAAGAAAAAACACATTTTACCTTCCAATACAAATTTCGTTAAGAGTCCTGACTGCTCGAATTCGTAGCATAACTCCCGTTAGTAATTATCTTTTGATCCTGCTTTAAACGTTATTTTTTTTTTGCCTACGAAATCAATGAGGAAGTTCTCAATTCGACGCTTGTATTTTTTATGTATGACAACTTTTTAGAGATAATCCGATTTTGATGACTTTTACAAATATTATAAATATTTCGATAAAAAGAAACAATGTTCTTGTGTTAATATTATTGTGATTATTTAATGAGTAGACTTTTGTAGTGTGTTATCACTACAATAGTGTACACATTTTACTACTACAGTTTAAGATATCTTTTTTAAAGATCTTAACACATTATACGATAATATACGAACAGATTTAAAGAACTAACTTTTGTTTTTAATGATGAAAACTTTTTCAAAAAATGCTTGGATTGCCGTTAATTACTAAGCTTAAGCGATTCAGGACAGTAGTCAAGTGGTGGGCTAGAACCCACAATACAATGTTAAGTTAATGAGACTGTATACTAATTTATTGGTGCAGAAATATCTGTGATAATTAAAGTAACAATATGTTCTAGATTTGCAAATTTTTTCTATGCAAAGTTATCCAATAATAGCTCTTATTTAAGAAATCTAATCACGAATCCACAGACATAGAGCAGAACATCGAACAGGAGGAGCACTCGAACAAATCGTCGGCGGATCTGAGAATAAGAAAAACGCAGCACTCGACGCTGTCGCGCAAGTTCGTCGAGGTGATGACCGAGTACAACCGTACGCAGACGGACTACAGGGACCGGTGCAAAAACAGGATACTCAGGCAGCTCGAGATCACGGGCCGCGCCACCACCGACGACGAGCTCGAGGCAATGCTGGAGCAGGACAACCCGGCCGTCTTCACTCAGGGCGTAAGTGCATTACATACCTCAATACAAACTTTTTACATACATACATACATAAGATCACGACTGTATCCCATAAGGGGTAGTCAGAGACTGGGCACTATCTGCAAAAACAGATGACTGCCACAATCCACTTTTCACCAAAACAATATAATGCACTTGGTGTGGTAGGTGGTGAGCCCATCGCCACCATGCGCTGTTGGGTGCACTGCACTGTGCTGTTTAATTCCTTACTCGCCTTTTACGAGATCCATTGGATGAGATGGAGTGGTAGTATTCTTTTAACGAGCCGCCACCACACGGCTAACTTTTTACAATTTATGCAATAGGTGGACTTAATGCTTGTTAGCAGTTACTGCCAGTCAAGTAGTGTATTGTGGCAGGTTTGATGATGATGATGATGATGATGATGATGTTGATGTTCTACTAGCCGATTTCGACCACGGCGACAACTTCCGACTACTGTCGAGAGCCATCAACTGCGCAGGAGATATTATAGTGCCACAAGTATACGCGCAAACACAGGGGCACTCACTCGTCCCAACCTACCTACCTACCTATACTCTACGCTCAATAATAAACTAATGTCATAAAACCTAAAAACTAACAAATACATAATACAATATATACTTTCACTAATACATATAAGCTTGTAAAAATAATCAACTGAAAACATTACTAAATTAAAATAAACATTAATTAAACAGTTACCAATTTCTTGAAGCTGGTGTTATGTTGAGCTTTTCTGATATCATCGAGCAAAGAGTTCCAGAGAAGTGCAGCCTGAAAGCCATGTCAATTTTTTTTCAGTCCCATTGTTCTTAGGGCAAATTATTACTTACTTTGCCAATATCCTTTAACTCTTACGATTGAACTTGTTTTCTTCTACGTTTAATTGCAGACATCTCACCCTTGTTAGTTACAGTATTGCTATGTACGACTGATGACATTTTAACTGGTGGTAGGATTCCTGTGCAGGAATTCGCCGATTAGCGGGTGCCACCGCAGTGCCAGTTATTCCACCTCCAAACAGTAGTGTGCAAACTATTGTGCTTCGGTCTGAATGGCACAATGGATTATATGTGTAATGACTAGGCGTAGGAGACTTAAAAGCTGATGTCTCATGGTGACGAGCGCAGTGCCGTTCCACACATAAATGATCTGGGTAACGCAGCATTATGGGCAGACGTTGCACTTGCCATCAGGTGAACGATTAGCACGTATTGTCGATTTATTTTTTAAAAATATATTGTTTTTATTTAATGAAGTTCCCATAGGTCCATAAAACATAAAAAAACATTTATTAAAATATATTTTTAATTTTTAAACCAACAACGTGGGTTGTGTAATGCAGAATTGCCGTAGGTTAATTGTAACGTATGTACATGTTCCTATAAATGTGTATTATAACAAAAGTGTATCTACACACGTACGCCTTGCTTGTGAAATATATGAATGTATGTATATGATATTGTGTTTTGCACAATGCTTACGACTTACAGGCGGACTTAATTATAAAAAAAGGAGGAAAAACGTATCAATTGTTTTACTACAACATTGGTATAAGATATCGGATATTTAACATGTGAAATAAGGATATTTTTAATTTAAACCCTGTAATAGTAGTGCTTAATTGAATTGTAACTAAATGGCAAATCATATTACAATGTTTCTAAAATGTTAATTTCATAATGTCTAGTGTATTCGTAGTATACTTATAAAAATAGTGTATAAAAGTGAGTAGAAGTATAGTTTAATACAAACATTTGTATTAAACTATACTTCTACTCACTTTTATTCTTCTCTTTTTTGTTATTTTATTTTTTTATTTAGCTGTAATGTGTATGTAATATATATATATAATATATATGTAAATGAACTTATAAAGCCGTCTAATTAGTTACCGATATTTTTTATTTCTGACAGGCGCGAAGAGACTCTTTTTAGTCTTGAATTTAGGTGAAGTTACTTTTTAATTTTGGGGAGATTTTGCCACAGTTGCCAAGCTTGGCAGGCGGGTCGGAAACCGCCCTTTATATTAGTTAGATTCCCAGAAAAATGCTGCTGCCCATTTTATGGTTTTAATTTTGTCTCTATCGTCTTTAACGACACCCACGGGATGAGTTGGGGTGGTAGATTATCTTAAGCTTATGGGAATACCCGTGTTCAGCAGTGGACTACTGGTAGGCTGAAATGATGATGATGACATTTTCATTCAAATTCTGCATAAATTAATTTAAATTGTTCACCATTCCAGATAATAATGGAGACGCAGCAAGCGAAGCAGACCCTGGCGGACATCGAGGCGCGGCACGCCGACATCATAAAGCTCGAGACCTCCATCCGCGAGCTGCACGACATGTTCATGGACATGGCAATGCTCGTCGAGAGTCAGGTCACTCGCTTATTAATCCTATTACAGGACACAACTGACGTTATAATAAACGAAATAATGCTGTTTATTGCTTGGCATCATCGTGGCCGTAGCTACAAGGGAGCTGGGATATTAGTACGGCAATTTTGTACATTTAGATATAGAACCATTTCTAGATTAATTATTCTCTCAGATTTAATTATTGATATAATTTTTAAATCATCATAGATTTGAAGAAGAGGAAAACTAAATATTGAATTTTTTAATTAACCATTTTTTGGTGAACTAGAAACGTGTCTGTTTCGAAGAATAGCTATGGTATCACAAATTCTGGTAGAAATTTGTTAATGAATGTTTGGAAATATGAAAGTAATTTTAATGGTGCGCAAAATTTAACCGCGTCAGTTGGCGCGACCTACATTTGACTGGTTTTAATTTGATTCATTAGCAAATAAAGTAAATGCCATAATTATAATTCTAGTACTGGAGATGACTGACGCTCTGCTTATTTTAATTTGATTTATGCGGTTGCCTCCAGTCTGTAATAAATTTACCAACTTCATTTTTATTTAAAAAAATATTCTCTTTTTATTTCACGTGAATTGTATACAAATGGCAAAAGCGATGAATGAATGATATATAAGCTTAACTTTAGAAAATATTAGATGATCTATGTCACAATTCGCATTAGAAAAAGAATTTATTGAATTGTATGGGGATTTAATGTTCTGTAGACAGTGAAAGATAAAATTTTAGATTTAGCTAATCTATAATTAAACAAAGCTCCTATGGATACAGGGTGAAATGATCGACCGCATTGAGTATCATGTAGAGCACGCTGTGGACTATGTCCAAACTGCCACACAAGACACAAAGAAGGCCCTAAAATATCAGAGCAAAGCCCGACGGGTGAGTTATCAGCATTCCACTGTCGGATCATTCGTTGCTAATGCGTTTTTGTTTTGTTTGTTCCCCCCCTCCGTTCCCACCCGTCCCCACTCCCACATTTCCATGTTATGTTGTGAACGGTTCATACTTTCAACCATATGTTTTGTTTAAGTTGACGATTGACGACCGGTGATTGGTTCACACCATTTTTTATTTCCGCCATCATTAATTATTATTTATTTTTAATTATATAACCACGTGTGCTTCCACGATTTCGCTTTAAGTGTTGTGTACTAACTGTTCATATCTCTCAAACTAACACTCGATGGAAATGGGCTTCTTAATTTAATATCGTTATCTCTATGCATCACTGATTTGACTTTGGTTTGGTGTGTGCGTAATTTGCCTTTTCTTATTTGGTTGTATTTGTTATCTTATAACTGTATTAACCCTATTAATGTACATTAAACGCAACATGTTATTATGTAACAAGCGTGGAATTAATGTAACGACTAATTTATTAGTAACATGTATTTTAATTTGAATAATGTCACTTTTGATTATGAATGGTACTCACTTGTGCGTGTGTGGAATTATATAATTTGGTGTTTCGGGCATTTCAAACATTCTTCTTAACATTACCCGTTAGAAGATATGTGGTCGGTTCCGGGATCCGCTTGAGGGCTATTCTAAACACGTATGAACCAATCGGCGGTGTGCAAAGTTAGATCGTGCGTCCCGTTCCCTCCCAGCGGCACTGACCTTAGCGCGAGCAGGGCGAACTGATAGATCGCATCGAGCACCACGTGACGCAGACCACTGACTACGTGGAAACGGGGCAAGAGGAGCTCGTACAAGCGCTCCACTGGGCGACGAAAGCTCGGAAGGTAATACACGAGATCTCCATGATCCACTATCTCCTTCCGATACAATACCTCAGATATAACGATCTCTTACTAAATACCATCTTAAGTAGTAATGTTATTATACATATGGAGACTTGTGGGAGACGATTTATTTAAAGCCTATAATATAGATATAAAAATGTTCTAAACACTAATGTGGGAAAAAGAAAATCATCACTATCAAGGCGAAGAAATCGGAAATATTAACAGGCATCTATCTACCTATTCACAGTATCATATTTTAATATAATTTACTTTCCTTTCATCTATTTAATAATGTTATGAGCATGATAATTAATTTACACACTGACAGTAAATATATCATTATCTATCTAATAACCTCCCGTTTAAATTTAGAAACAGTGAAAAAATCTTCTTTAAAAAAAATCTATATTGTTCCCTGTAATAAGCTTAAAACTGAAAATTACAATTGGTACCATAACCGGCATGTTCTTACATTAACCAAAAAAAAGTTATTTTACCATTGCTGCAATATCTTGTCTGATGTAACATGTGTTTACAAATATTATTCTGATATGTCGTCAAAATGACAAACATGTCACTGATAAAGTGACAATTTGTTTATATGATTGTGTCAGCTATCTTGATGCCCTCATAAGATAATTTGTTATTTCGTTTTATATAAAACCTCGAAATGAGAATATCTAACATACAATTTTTTCAATTATACACACGTTCAAGTATAGTAATGAAGTTCATTATATTATGTTAATTACTGGTGGTAGGTTCCTATACAGGAATCCGCCTGGTAACCAGTGCCAGTAATTCTCTCATAAAGATGTAGTGTACAAACATTTAGTTTCTCTGAAGGGCACTGAAAGCTAGTGTGGGCAAAGGACGATCACAGTTTGGTGCCACTTAGAAATGTACTGATTAGCACAGTATTTGTTATATTTTTTTTTATTAGATAGAGTGACGAAACTAGCGAAACGTTCACCTGATTGTAAGTACAACGTCGCCCACAATTGCTGGGTAACGCAGAACATTTCTATGTGACACCACCCGTCACTCTGAGACATCAGTTCTTAAGTCTCATCTGCCCAGTGATTACACTAGCTCTTAGTGTCCTTCGAACCGAAACACAGTAATGTTTGCACACTATTGCTTCACGGCAGAATAACTGGCCCTAGGGTGGTATCTACCTAGTGTTCCTGCATAGGAATCCTACCACCATTCGTTGGTAAGTGCAATGTCTAACGACTGCTCGTCTCATCGCTTTGTTTTTATTTATTTTTTTAATAAAATCCTGCTTAAAAACGGGTATTGTTCATATCGTTTAGTAAGATCACCCAATAATTCATTGATTTGGAGGCAGTAAACCATGAAATACAGTGAAATACTACTGGCGATAATTGGCTAAACTTTTTACTTAATTTGTCATATCAAGGCACAATATTAAGTAGATAAGTTACGTTTAAATGATTACCCAAAGCTTTATCACAACTGCACACGCATATTAATTGTTTTTGTAATGTGGATTTTATTGTATGTTACATGTTTGCCAAATGCTTGGGTTGTTGCGGGCCAGCTGGCACATTTTCAATGCTTCAAATTTTCATTACTCTATGCGTACAATTTATTACATGTAACAATGAATACTCTAAAAGTGTATTTTCCTTTACAAAAGTGGAAATGATTAATATTTTCTAAAGATATTCTTTATGCTACTCATTTTTAGATTTATTTATTTTAACTGTTATGCACTGGTGGTATATATACGGCGGACTTAATGTTAGGCATTTTTTCCCAGTCAACCATAAGGCAAAGCAGAGATAAACATAATATGATAGGCATTGCATACTTAATATTATAAATGCAAAAGTAACTCTCTCTGTCCCTCTGTCTGTTACCTTTTCACGGCTCAATCGTTGACCCGATCTTGACAAAATTCGAAAGAGATAGTTTGCAGTCTTGGACGACGGACACGGGATACTTTTTGTTCCCGAAAATCAAAGAGTTTCTACGGTATTCAGCCAGTTTGTTAATGAATAACTTCTTCTTCTTCTAATCTTATCAAGTTAAATATAAGTGTAGAATTTTCTTCTAGCGGATAGAAGTGTATTGTATTTTTTAATAATACAATTATAAAATTAGCGTACTTTTGTAGGCTTATTATAGAAGCCTTTGTGAATCCAATTTCAGAGCACACCCTCCCCTCTTTATAAGAGTATTGTAGTTTAATTCATTCAGTGACAACACTGCAGACAGGGCAACCTTTCCATAACTTAAGTAATGTTATACTATATTTATATACAAGGAAAATACATTTTACTAGTAGTATTTATAGAATTTTACTTTAATTGTTGGTGGTAATGGTTTATTCTTATATAAACAAACTAGGTTTTTTGGATGATTTTTATAATTTATATATATTATTTTATTTAAATGAATACATAACAGTTATACTGTCGCACAAATCACACAGTCACCTGTTTAAATAACTATTACAGAGATTTTATTTTCTTTTCGTTTCTCCTTTGTCATTGCAGAAAAAAATCTTCATCATAATATGCCTGTCTGTTACGCTGGTTATATTAATAATTGTACTCGCGATCGTGCTGAGCTAAACGCCGAACGAAAGAAACCGATTTAGTGAGGACTCCCAGCCGAGTGTACGGTGCAGAAGGACTATGGGATATAATTTGTTGTAAATCACAAAATTTTGCATTGTCATCCGTCTATTTCACATTTATTGAACGCAGCACACATGCTTTGTAATAGGGTTGCATAACAGAAGACAATAATGCTGGCACTTTGGAAAGTTATGCCGATATGTCTTCGCTGTTGAGAAGCTCGCCTGGACGTGTATTGTGCAATTGCTCATTCTGCTTGGAACTCGAAACCATGCTGATAAGGTGAAAACAGACGTTGCGATATGGTAGAATCAGATTGTAGGCATTTTCTTAGAATTTCGTCATTTTTTTATTTATCTGAATATTTGGCACTTATTACGTTTATAAATAATAACACCTATATAAAAGCGTTTTTCAATTATTCAAGTAAATAAGAATTATTGATAATACAATCATCCCTAGAAACCGTATCAATGCTCAACGTCACTTTTTCACAAATTTGAAGAGAATTGAAGAATTGTTTCGGTTTGAAAGGCACTGTGAGCTAGCGTAATCACTGGGCATATGAGACTTAAGGACTTATGTCTCAGGGTGATGGGCGCAGAGTGGTGTCACACAATTTTTCTGGGTGACACAGCATTTGTTATGGGCAGACGTTGCATTTACCATCAGGTGAATGTTTTGCTCGTTTCATAACTTTATCGACTAAAAAAAAATGTTACAAAGTAACTCTTGATACAGTTAATTAGATTTTCATTAGTAGTATCTAATAGAGATTGAACTTTTTGAATTGATTAGAACGCTGGCCAATTGAACAAGTCTTCTTATTTAATGTTTTTTGAATATGTGTGCTGTTTCTATAGGATATATTACATATTTGAGTAACTGTCTAAAATTTATATTACTTTTCATTTTGTTACATTATACAAAGTTTCATAGTATAAGACCATGAAACTTTGTATAATGTAACAAAATCTAGAAAAATATGCATAATGACCCAATCAAGTTATTAGCCGTAACATATATGTATTTATTACCGATGGTTTATAAACTCTGTACTCTAATCACAGCTTACAAAGTGTCTATATTGTGTGTATAGAATATGCGCAAGACAATTATAAATGTCCATTGGCATAGTCATGCTACGTGAAAGATTTCAATGTCGGACATTAACCGTGCTGCAATCAAGACAATATTTATAAAGTGCAATAATTAGATTGTGCTTTAGAAATAGGTTATGTTATAAGTTTTTATATAAAGCTTTACTGGGGTTGCCAGTACTGTGTATACTATAGAAGATTATTGTACATAATTCGTTGTATATTCGAATGATCGTGGATCCCCATGAGAGGTGGATGTCTTTCCCAGTTTATCTGTATTCAATAAAAGATTCGTTCAATTAATTTATGTAAAGTCTATTCGAATATTTTATTATAAATATAATTTACAAATTAAAGGGCCAGTCGGTGGTTTTCGAATTTTAGGTTATAAATACTTTTTCAGTTGGAATATTCGCTAAGATAACCAAAACTACTTAAAAAATTGTTTGTCTGTCCCAGTGTCTATTGACATGAAGTTTACGCTCCATGCATACAGTCGCGGGCAATGTTTATCAATAATAGATCTTTACTGATACATAAACGCACAGGAGTAATTCGTTATTGACATGACAAAATTATTTGGAGTGTTGATGTATCCCTGACACTCAGCATAAGGCACCGAAATTAAGTACACAAAAAAAATCTTTTCAATGCACATATTTACCACCTGGACTCGTTAAAAATATATATATTTACTCGTAAAATTATCGTTGAAATAGTTTTTCTGCTGTTCTTTAGTAATAAGTACTAAGAAATGAAAACTGTTATATCTCTTTTTCTTTAGTGACATTATAGTTTATCGCTTTTCCTATTTAAAAGTTACTAATGTTGCGACCAGTATTTTACTTAGTTTAAGTTTTCTCGCACAAACTAATCCCTATTGCTTATTTACTGTTTGCTGTTTGTTTATTAAATACAATTTCTAGTTCTATAACGATTCATAAGTCAACGGAATTTTCCTTAATAGTACTTACGTTTTATTTTAATGTTATAAATATTTTCTTATTTAACTGTTCAATTTGTTTGTTATAGATCTAGATTCAATTTCAGTATTCTGGCGACTTCAAATTATATGATTGTTTTTAGAATAAAATTGTACAGTTGCATTTAATAGGAGCATTTTATGTAGCTTATCGCACAAAATTATATGTGCCTATATCTTTGTATTAAAAGTCTGTACACACAAATACTTATGTAATTAGTTCTGAGTTACGTTGATTGTAATTTAATCTGATGTTACGACTGACTAAATGTTCACTTGGTGAAGCTGTTGAAACTGGTTGATGAATTGTTTGTTTTGCAGTGTTGCGCTTGTTCAGATGACGAACGATCATTTTATGCCACGCCTTAAAGCCGATGGCCGCGAATACAGTCGACCATTATTCATTGGTTTTTAATAAATAAAAATTGCTATCCATCAACTATCCTTTCTATGCGAATAGGCGTTCTCATCAATGCCTCATTATACAAGTAATTGTGAGCGCGATTTAAGGGAGTTGTTTTAAATAGAGTCATGGGAAGTATTAAAAAGGATGAAGAACTGTAGGGAAACTTATCGGGATGGCCGTATTTAACAAATCACACGCGACGTCATCTGTATAAGCAATAAACTTACGCACTAATTAATTTAATTAAAAGACTGTGAGATATAATTTAATGCCATTTTCATTATTATTAATTATTTTTACTTAATTTACGAATCTACCTGGCTAGAGGTTTTATATTTTCGTTTCATTGAGAATATTATAATTTTTACTCTCCTTCAGAACGAAGGAGGAAAGTTACAAAGTTATTTAGAATTGTGTATTCTAAAAGATTTACTCATGATGTAAATATGTTTAGAATTTTGAAAAATTACATTTATTTATTTTATTTCGATTTATTTATTTTCATTTTAACACCTTTTTTATATAACCCGATAGTAAGGCAAATGACGCACCCACTCGTAAAAATTCGAACGAAGCTTCCCAATCATTGCAGTGTAATTTCCCTTGTCACAATGATATAATGTAAGATTGAAGCGAGATATCGGCGCTCGTCGCCGGGACAAGTTTAAAGCGTACTGTTGCATGCCCGCCATTCGACACGACAGAAGAAGATCATGATCCTAGTGTGCCTGCTCATACTGGGTCTGGTTATCGTGGGCTACGTGTCGAGCCAGTTCACCGGCTGAGCGGATTCGACCCTCACTCCCACCGTAAAATGCTCAAAGGTAAAATTCTCTCGTACCTCGGCGAGCCAACCCCACTCTGTCGCACGGGCCGACACCAATCACAAACAGTACAGAGTGGAGATTTGCTCGCCGCCATTTTCTTTTTACTAATATTTGTCGTGTTTGTCCCATGTGCAGAAGAAGATAATGATTATGCTGTGCCTCCTCGTGCTCGGCCTCATTGCGACCGGATACGTGTATAACACGTTCTTCTAAACACGGGAATTGGGGCAGGTTTGACGCGTTACCTGGGCTTCCATAGAGAGCATCCATAGTTAGAATGTTTTATATCGACTCATTGAGTAGAGGCTGTTGGATATTATGGGTACGATCAGATCATATCGCTTACATCGAAATTCGTTAGGTCTCAATGAGGCCAGTCATTGTATGCGGAGACGCTGGACTACATTTTCAAAGATAATTAACACAAAAATTTGCATGCGCCATTCTGACACTCTGATTACATAGCCTACTTTATACTAGAGTAATACTTTTTTAGAATATCTATTGTACAAAATACATTTATTAGATACAACCGACATTATTTATCTTACACACAATTTTTAGCTTTTATATTTTATCATTACAATTATAAAGGCTACTATACACCGTCGCAAATATCACTTGTATTTTAGATTTAACTTCATGCATGTAGATAGTAAGTAATGATAAATACTTAATGCCAAAAAAACGAGGCAGTTTTGCAGCAGTAAAACATTGCTAATGAAAAATGATTCCTTTATTCGCAGAGTTTCCCAAATTCTCACGCAGTTATGGCCCAATACATAAACACTGCTGCGTAACACAATGCGAAAGCTCTATCCGCCTCATAGAATTTTTCATATTACTATTCTAATACTTAACCGTAGTAAAAAGTGGAGTTGAGCTGTGATAGTTCATGGCAATGGCATGTCTTAAATTTCATAGAAAGCGAGCAGCCTAAGTTATGTCACGGTCGCAGACTGCCTGTAAACTTCTCGCTGTACCGTAATGTGACAGTAGTGGCTTAATAGTCTGTCACTTTACTAATAATGGTTGTGTAAAAATCCATTTGCAACGAATCCAACAATCCGTAATGAAGCACTGTGCTTTATATTAATCCTTGAAACTGATATTGTATTATATACTGGTGGTAGGATTCCTATGCAGGAATCCGTCTAGGTAGGTACCACCGCAGGGCCAGTTATTCTGCCGTGAAGCAGTAGTGTGCAAACATTAATATGTGTCGGTCTGAAGGGCACTGAGAGCTACTGTAATTACTGAGCATATGATAACTCATGTCTCAAGGGCCGGGCGCATTTTGGTTTCACACACAGAAATTTTCTGGGTGAGACGGAATTTGTTATGGGGACGATGCACTTACCATCAGGTGATCGTTTTGCTCGTCCCGTCACTTTCTCCCAACCTCAAAAATTGGTTTGTTTTACGAGACAGAGTCGGCTCGACCGGGGTAGGACCTCACTCTCACCATACCAGCATAAAGTAGCAACATTACGAAGGGTACTTGTCGTATAGTGCGTGATGATAACAGGAAACCTGTGGAAAATTACTGGCAACTTTAATTCTTTATTGAGAATGAATAAAGTCTATGGATAACAGTCGCCAAGTGCGTGGTCTTTTGTCTTCCCATTACTAAAATCGAAAAAGAGTGAGAATAGAAAGAGGCCGCTGCGGAAACTTATTTGGGAAACTCTGATGTTCTATGTCATCACTTTACATAACAGGGGTTGAGTCCAATTTCTGTTGCAAGTTTGTCAAATTATAAATATTCCATAAACACTGAAGATTAAAAAACAAGCAACACTTGAAATATTTACTACATCTGTTATCTGAAAACCGTTAAAAACCTTTGTTACTTTCCGACTGTTTCGTCGTTAGTAAAATAATTAAACACTGAAGCAAAATAATAAAAACAATTAATTAGCAAATTGGACCGCCCCCACTTTTCGTTTTTTAAATTCACGAGCACTTATCTTTATCTTTCTGCACCCCTATTTTTAAGTTATTATTTTTAAGATTCTTAACTTTTATGTAATTCCTAATAATTTCTTTCTTGTTATTTGAAATATCATCATCTTCAATTAAAAATATATTTCTTTTTCAATCACATACAACATAATTATGCAGCATTACGGGCAGAATAAAATAAACATATACAATGAAAATATGGTTTATTTACGGTTATTCAAGAATACGAAACGCTATGAGATTAAATACTATTTTAAAATATAACAGCCGTATTATGGATATACCCAGTATATTTTGAAATAGTTCAAAATAACATGTGGATAATTACAATTTAAAAGAAGGCAAATTATTCGTTACGTGTTAATAATATTCGTAACGACGAACGTTTTAGTATAGTCAGTTGAATATTATTTAAAGCAGATTCTGTTGTTTTAAACCATTTTATACAATAAATGAAGCTTAGACATTTTACTAATATTGTAGACTATTCGACAATTGTATATGAGCTAGTGTATTCTCACTGGGCATATGAGACTTAAGAACTGATGTTTCAGGGTGATGGGCCCCATTGTACTGTCACACAGAAATGTTCTGGGTGACATAGCATTTGCTATGGGCAGACGTTGCACTTATCACCAGCTGAACGTTTTGCTCGTTTCATCACTTGATGCAATAAAAAAAAACATCAGTATTAAGAAAAAGGCAAGCAAAGCAAACTCAAGCAAATCTTCAATAACTTGGGAGAAATTTATGCTTATGTCCAGCAGTGGACTGTCTACGGGCTGATGAAGAGAGATGATGTTTTAACTAACCCATCTAAGGAGAATTTAGCCGCGTTTGATACGGAAAATCAACAATGAACACTATACTTTCCACGAAACCACTGTGTAGTTTAGGGATTTGATTAAATGGCGCCAGTTAATTAGCGGGCTAGGTATTTTCTTGTTTGGCATGGCTGAGAAATTAAAATGGGATTCAAGATTACAAAGAGCATGCAATGTAATTCATGACATATGAAATATGCATACCTATGTCGTTTTGTGTTGCACTTTTTTTTAATATCGAGTTAATTAGAAATGCATAAATGATATAATAATACTAAAAGTAGGCATTAAAATAAAGTGCAACGTGGAATTACATAATTCCTGTTAATTATAAAAGTGCATTAATATTTGAGACTACATTTTGCTATTATATTTTCGCAGGACAGTCAAGCAAAGAAAAAATTGTTGCATTTATCACGTGCAGGCAACAAAGAACATAAAGCCGAGCAAGTCATCCGTTACAAACATTTTTCGTTTGCCGTTATTTATTTTATCTATAGGGTTCAAATGGTATTTACTTACTTTCCTACAACAGTTTGGATACTCGTAACGAATTCGAATGACTTAACCATTCGAGAACGAGAACTACATTTAATTAGTTACAATTATTGAGTTCAATGACGGTATTCAATATTCTGGGTTAAATACAGATTATGTATTATATTATAATACGTAATGACGTTAGCACTGATGTGAAGAATGCATTTATCTTATGTTATGTAATGATACATGTTGATAAATAATCAAGTACATGCGAGATTTTTTTAAATCATGCATTTTGGTTAGTTTTTGTTACCAATTTTTTTGAACGTTTTTAAATATTTTTGTTATTAAAATCAAATAAAATTATCACTTTTTTTGGCAAATGCCAATTAGGTTACAACGACTTTGACGCATTGCCATTTATTTACTAACATTTAAATTACGACTTCTCAACATCATAAAGTAGGAACATTCATAGGTCATGCTTAACAATATCTAAACTGTATTAAAACTATTTAATAAAGCTGTAGGCTGGTTTAACTTCTTTTACTCACAGTACAGTTCAAACATAACGCCTACGGAATTAGATGTATCTTATAGTAAACATTTCGAGCTACATTAATTATTAGCTTCGAGTGTATCGTTTCAAAATATATCATGGTATGATATCGGTTAGATACCATCACTGTGATACAGTATAGTGAGTTCAAATATAAAATAAAGGCAATATATACATAAATATTGTGTAAATTATGATCAGTATTCCGAATCTGATCCGTGATGTGTCAGTGTGTTACAACTTATCAAATACTGCCGCGTTTAAATTGAGAGTAGTCATTCGTTCTTGCGCCAAATAGTGGCGCACCGTCGATCGATAATCGTGATCGATAATGGACGTGAAATCGGTTCCGGTATCGAGTTAACGTTGCATGTGAATGTGAGTTGGCTTCGCGCACGGGTGATTGGACTAGAATCGAAAGGAATGGAATTATAAGGGTGGGGTGGTTAGGAATTTATATTAGAAATACAGGCCAAAGGGTTTCAAATACTACAAAGTGTCGGCAGTGAGCCGCCACCTCGCCCAGCATATCACGCCGCGTGTCGTCGCCGTAGCAATAATATTCGATTACAATTTGTAAAATTGTTTTTAACTTTCGAATGTGTGATAGTAGATGCAGTTGTTGTTTAGTTAACTTTAACATTATATTAATGAATTAATTAATTGTTATTGTGAGTGTAACTTTTAATAAACTGTAAGAGATTTCAATATAATAGTAATACTGTCATACGAACCGTTTGACGCTTTTTCGCATATGGAGAAACATACCAAATATATAGTCGAATGAGAAACGTACTTACTGAATTTTAGTTTCTTAAATTTTAAGACAATCTTCGTTGTACATAATGTAGCTGTTTTAGCTAGGGTAAATTTTGTAATAAATTAATAATACCTTATCTCAAATCATCGGCAATACAAATATAGATATCGAGCAGTGTTTTTGCGTTTGTAATATCTAGATAACGTAGAATTACACTTGGAAAATTAAAGCACTAACATACCTAGCCTAATGATTTCCTAATGTTATATTAATATTCGAAGAATAAATCATCGTAGTTGTCATGGTGTATTGTAAATGCGAAAATTACAAGGAATGTTTCGCGAGAATATAACGGCACTAAATCGAATCCTTTAGGAGCGTGCCCAGTCTCGTACTCATAGCCCTAGTATGCAGTCGCAGTATGTAAGGACATGAAGCAATGTTAATTTTAACATTTATAGCGTAATTAGATTTTTATTATTAAGTGTAGGTTTTCATCTAGTTGCCTTCGTAACGATATAGGAACTAGGTATTACCTTTTTCTCATTAGCTTCGTTATAAAGGGGGTCAGTCGCATATTTCCATTCGCCAGTCAATTGGCTCGCTTGCCTTCGCGAGCAAGCGTCGGTGCTTACGGCCTGCACGCGTCCTCGCGCCTTCTGTCTGTCCGCGCTGTCCGCGCTGTCCGCGCTGTCCGCCTGTCGCGCTGACACTAGCTAGACGCATTTTGTCTCATCGTATCTCTAGAATAAGTATGTTGTTGGCCTCGTCGCGAGGCTGCGTACCTGACACCAAATAAAGTTAATGGTAGTGATTGGAGTGCGTCAATTTGAATGCACGTTCGCACAAGTCGTCTCGGGGCTCGGGCTGGTCTCGTTTGTATAATGTGTCTTTAGCGTAGACATAACCAGACTTCTAGTCAGCTTTCAATGATCTCTGTTAATTCCGATTATCCTAATCGCACTGTCACAGTGGTACACCGCGGTCGCTAGTGGCTGCTGTGTCTAAATGTCACGTGTTCAAGTGTGAGAGCGGGTCTCGCCGCCGGCACCTCGTCTTACGCATACCTATAACAAATCTCATTCTTTTCCTAAATGCATATAGATATTTTCATAATCAATATTATGCATATTGTTATTGGATCGCTAATTTTGTATAAGTACACAATTAGTATAGTTTATATACTTATGTGTCAATTCATATAGTGTTTTATTACATTAAACAGATGATAGCTGATAAGTGTTAAAAATAAACTGAAAAACAGTGTTCTTCAAGCTTATTTACCGACTTAAGTTCAATGTATCGGACGAACTACTCGTATAATCAGACATGTATTCTTCAATAGAAAAATATCCTTGTATATTATATTACTAAAGTAACATTTCACAAGCTAATATTAATCTACTCCAAATTATTAGGTCGGTTGTAAAACGTGAAATCACAATTGAAGATTCCGTTTATGAATTCTTCTCGCTTGTGAATATACGGGACAACGAACATACAAATAATAATTTTAAGGGTCATTAAATAAACACATACATTAGCATTTTTGAAAACTTAATTAAGACAGATACTCACAAACATAACACGTCGTTCTGTGTTTTCCCACGTTCGTCTTTCCTTCCATTAGTTCTTACTGCTAAATCCAAACAGAGATACCGACACTAATCAATTATCTGGGAAGCATGCTTTCAAGTTGTTCCATATACTATACACCAATTAATTAGTTTGATGTAAATGGGGAGCAGAGGGTTAATTAAGATTACTGAGAATCGAAGCTCTCGGAATTATTAAACCTTGTTGATTAAACAGTAGAGTCGCTAGACTTCAGTCGGTAGTTTGAATCTTCGTAAATTATCAAACGTGCTTTGTTCTCTCTTAACTATTTGATGTTGCTTGGCGTTGAATGATGTAAAACATTGAAAATGTATTAGAGTTTATTACTTATTTTAAAATCATGTTGTTTTTATACATGTTTAGTTTAGTCGAAAATGTTGAAATAGATTAGTCCTGTTCAAATATGAGTTTCTTATACGTATATTTATATATAAGTATTACTGAATTTGTATTTATAATCATATCCCTTTTTATGATAAATTTTCTTGTAATCTTCTTATAAAGGAACACTGGTACATACCTAATAACATTATTACGGTTGAATATTGTATTACAAATTAACAGTGAGATTCTGGAAACATTGTAAAATTCAAGTTAGATTGGTTTATAGTCATATTCTGTATGTAGGTTATCAATCTGAAATTCTCTCATAATTATAAAATAAACGGTGTTTTCTGCTGTATCTGTTCTTTTATTTTATTGACTCTAATTTGTTTTACATTATAGTTATGGCCGATATTACTAACCTATTAATTATATATGAATTTAGACCCAGATGTATATAAAAATTAAAAAAGAGAAAATATTATTATATGTAAATTCTTCAATAACGAAAAATAGTCCAGAGTTGCGTTTACAGCATGTACCAACAAGCACTGGTACTTGCTATTTGGAACGCCAAGTCTCACTAGAACTGGAACTAAATTTTTTGAAAAGGATCATCAACGCACCTATCGCCATTATATCTTACTTTTTATCAATACTTTATTTGATAACATTAAGAATTATTCCGTCTACCGTATTAAATAATTATTTCGTGTCGTTATAGCTGAAGAAAATCTACTATACCATTTTATCCCATGGGTGTCGTAATATTCAATTAAGGAAAATGTCTGCGAGACTTGATGACTTCTCAGTATATATAAGTTACTCTTTGGTCATGACTTGTGACTAGTGGCGGATTAACCACAGAGTAATTTGTATATACTGAGAAGGAATAAATAAATACTCAGACCGTCGACGGGCAGAGGTTCACCAGTCTCCCTGTCCTTAGGAAAGGCTTGTGTTCAGCAGTGGACGATTAACAGGATAATGATCATGATGGTGAATGAAGAAACTGGCACACATGACAAATCTAAATCACCGAAACCGTCATCGAGGCGTTGACTGGAGATGGCTCGTATTGCTATGGCCAATCCGCCTGCCAAGCTTAGCGATTAAGGCAAACCCTAACTTCAGAATTCTGTGTTCAGCAGTGGACTGCCAAGAGGCTAATGGTCATGATGACCAGATAGTACTTCCTAGACTTGTCGACAACATGTATCTCAATTACAGTTAACACCTCATTTCACCAGTCCTCCATTATAGAATTTATAACAGACTAGCTGATGCCCACGACTTCCTCCTTAGGTTTTTAAATATCCCGTGGGAACTTTTTGATTTTTCGGGATTAAAACTATCCTATGTCCGTCTTCAGATAGCTTGTACCCTATCTCTGTGCTGGAATTAGTTACGTTCAGTTCAATGGTTAAGCTGTGAAACAACAGACAAACAAACAACACACACAAACAACATGTGATAACGACAGAGAGATTTAAACCATAAGTATGGATTATGGGTATAAACTGCCAAGGAAAATGTTACAATTATCATCTATGTTGCCACTTAAAAAGTAGACATTTAGTTTAGACATTTATGCCTTCACTTAGTTTTCATTATCTTTTCTTCCGTTTTTTATCTTTGATAAATTATGTATATATATATATATATTCCTGAATATGCTATTTTGATACTGGCGAAAAGTTTTCGACTGTTTCAATAAATAATAAAAAAACGTATTCTCACAGACAAGTTATAATAAAAACCCCGGCGCCATCTAAAAATATATATCTTATATATGTTTACAACAATTACCTGTTGACAATTTGTTTGTCATTTTTAATCCATACTAGCTGGCGCGACAGATGTTGTCCTGCCCGTTCCGGCATGTGACGCGATGAGTTTGATTTCTGAATTACAAATAAGCATGAAACGTTACAACCACACGATCCCCGCGCCACCAGGCTCAGATATTGTTATTGTCGTTTTTGGTTTTCCACTTAAATTTTATAGTTACATTAACGAAGCGCTAGCGGTTAATGATTCTCTTTGCTCTCTTTTGAGAATTACTACATTGCTTGTGCTACATTAATTACAAGTAGCCACGGCATGCACTTTAAGAATGTTATGAACATGGTTTTATTATACATTTTCTTTCCTATAGAATACCTATAAAAAGGAAAATAACAAATTTATTATTTGTGAATATCGGATCTTATGAGGTCATAGAGCCGTTGTTTTTCTTTAAATGGTCCTCCATTAGAATCTATAATTTTATACGCAACCTAGCGGTTATGAAACAGTGCAATTGGGAGGCAGTATAACCTATAGTCGTAGGATTAGTTGATTAGCTAGAATCTCTAGTTAGTCTGTGAAAATAGGAATTTCAAATGTCAATGTCAAGTTCCAATATTTTGTTCTTTTGGGGAACTGTTGTTATTTCTTGTGACACAAATTAATTATATATATAATTAGTAAAGCTACCGGATATCAAAGGTACTTACTTCACACAGAGTTAGAGTAAAACACGCAATATGAATGCCCCACCAACATTCGAATCATTTCTTTTATATGACGGAGAAAAGAAGTAAGGTTCTCAGTATTTAGTTCTAATTTTATTGCAATCAGTTATTAAAATAGTAGTAAATAAATTTCATGTACAACTCATTATTATCATAATACTATAAGACTTCCTTGCTTACAAAATATTTAATAAGTATTTTCGTAACAGTTGTAACTTTTACCAATACAACTTTTAAATGTGCTCTCTGACTAATAAAATTTTAAACAAAAGAAAATTAAAACCTTAAGTGGAATAATTACAGAGTTCAAAAAGAAGAAGACACTAAAGTTACTAATGCGGCTATTTTCACTGTAAATAAAGAAGATCACACACTTGGCAATATGATCAGACAGTAAGTAAACATTTTTCGGCACAACGCGTTTTTTTTTTTATTGTAGAAAGTGACGAAACGAGCAAAACGTTCATCTGATGGTAAGTGCAACGTCCGCCCACAACAAATGCTGTGTCAACCAGAATATTTCTGTGTGACACCACATTGTGCCCCTCACCCTGAGACATCAGTTCTTAAGTCTCAAATGCCCAGTGATTACGCTAGCTCACAGTGCCCTTCAAACCGAAACACAGTAATACTTGCACACTACTGCTTCACGGCAAGAATAGCATGCTTCCTAGTCTGCTAGTAGTAGCCACTGAGGATCATCAATGGGCGGCCACTCTCCTTAGGCCGACTTGTGCGGCATCACAACCTGTCTCCATACATCTCGACGCACTGAAGACCTGGACCTTATTGCCGGTGGGGGAGTGATGTAGCGACATCTATGTCGCCACATGAGAAGCTCAATAAATATTTCATACATTCCATAATAGCACTATGAAAGTTTTCTGAGATACAAACAATATATACAACATCAATATATTACTCGTTAGAGGATATGTCCTCCCCAGATCAGACTATTCAATCTGGCGGGGTAGCTACCCTCCCTCTTCCTTGGCAATATCATCCGCCAAATGTCAAGTAAACATACCACTTCTCAGATGGTACAGAAGACTCAAAACTAAAATCTATCACTTGTGAATAAATTAAATTATTTCGAAATTTCAGTGGTGCTTTAGCAGTGACATCAGTGCAGTGCAGTGAATTGGAGTGCTGCAGTGTTTTTACAATAAAGCTGTGATGACTACAGTACAGACACAGAGTATGAAATTAATACAATTGCAGGGAGTGTAAGACAGGGTTAAGTTATATCCCCAAAACTTCACTGCTGTCTTGCAGATGCTGTAACAGTTTATTAAGGGAATAAACAAGAGTAGTGGTTTAAACAGCTACGGTTATCTTCTTGATGGTGGGTAGTAGTAAATTGAATCATTGCACTTGTGGTTTAAATAAGATTCAAATTTAATAACAGATTTTACAAAATTTAAAAATTATTTTGTTTCATCAATCATATATTGTAAAGGCACATAAAAGTTGATGTTGATGTACTTATTTTTTTTATAACACATTATTTAGTTATTTAGTAGTGTGACAATATCTTCTTTGGTGGATTGAAAAATGTACCTATGGAAGCCCGCTTCAAGATATAGCCAATTTTCCCCAGGGCCAGTTATTCTGCCATGAAGCAGTAGTGTGCAAACATTACAGTGTTTCTGTTTAAGGGCACCGTGAGCTAGCGTAAACACTGGGCATATGAGACTTAAGAACTTATGTCTCAGGGTGATGGACACAGTGTGGTGTCACACAGAAATTTTCTGGATGACACAGCATTTGTTATGGGCAGACATTGCACTTACCATCAGGTGAATGTTTTGCTTGTTCCATCACTTTATCAATAAAAAAAATTCTTAACATAAGTAATTTTTAAATTATGTCTGTTGTTTTGTGTGTCTGTGTAAGTGACAGACTGTGGAGATTAGTCAATTTCATTTATTTCTTTTGTTATTAGTCTAAGCTATACTTTTATACAGTTGTCACTTTTGTTGCAGTCAACTCCTAAAGGATCCCAAAGTACTTTTTGCTGGTTATAAAGTGCCACATCCACTGGAGCATAAATTTGTTTTGCGTATCCAGACTACATCTGATTACACCCCTCAGGAAGCATTTATGAATGCCCTCACTGACCTTACATCAGAACTATCACTATTTGAGGAGAGATTTAAGGTACATTTTTCATATGGCTATAAGATATTCAGGTCAACAAAACAGATGTAGGGTTGGTGATATAATTATGTTTGTTCACACTTTATAGTTTGTCAAATTCTCATTTTATTAATTAAAAACTGTGTCAACTTCTTAAAAAATTTTATACTCAAAGTGCTATTCAATCTCTTTCTTGAATAAGTTTGAAGTTTTATTAAAACTTATAAAAAATTATATACAAATATTTATTGTACATATTTTATACATTTAACATGTACGAGGGTGGATTGAAAAGTACTCGGCCTAACACAGATCCATTCAATTCTAAAAATCAAATCTACCCACATTATTTAGTTCAGTTCAGACTAGTTCATTGTGCGAAGTTCGAAACGTGTGCGATAATTAGTTGTGATTTTATAAATTTATTAACAAAGTAATCGGTCATAATTTCCGCGAATGGAGCAAATCGAGCAGCGTGCCGTCATTAAGTACCTCCATAAGGAGGGGCTATCATCAAAAGCCATCCATGATGACATGGTCAGTACATTAGGCGATTGTGCTCTGTTATATTCATCCGTCAAAAAATGGATAGCAGAATTTAAGCGTGGTAGAGAGAGTGTGAAAGATGAACCCCGCTCTGGAAGGCCTTTGACGTCAACTACTGACGAAAATATTAAAAAAGTACTTGATTTAATAATGGGAGACCGCAGATTAAAAATTAGAGAGATAGCCGAGATTATAGGCATCTCTTATGAACGAACTCAAAACATCATTGTCAACGAGTTGGGTTTCCACTAGGTGTCTGCGAGGTGGGTTCCGCGACTGCTTTCAGTTGAACAAAAAAGGACGCGATTGACTATTTCACGCGACTGTTTGGAGTTATTTGAAGCCGATGCAGATGATTTTTTGAATCGTTTTGTTACTATGGACGAAACATGGGTTCATTACTGTACACCGGAAACAAAACAACAATCAAAACAGTGGAGAAGACCTGGTTCACCACCCCCTAAAAAGGCTAAGTCGATTTTGTCGGCAAATAAGGTGATGGCTTCAGTATTCTGGGACTCGAAAGGTGTGATTATGATTGATTATCTTGAAAGGGGTCAGACTATAAACTCTGATTACTACTGCACCTTACTACGTCGTTTACGAGAGGAAATAAAAGAAAAACGTCGAGGAATGCTCAGAAGAAAAGTCCTGTTTCATCAAGATAACGCCCGTGTTCACACGTCAGTACAGTCAATGGCTGGAATTCACAACTGTGGCTTTGAACTGTTACCGCATCCGCCGTATTCACCTGATCTGGCACCATCAGACTTCTTTCTGTTCCCTAACCTAAAAAAGCACTTGGGAGGTCAAAGATTTTCGACAAACGACGAGGTCAAAGCAGCTGTAGACGCATATTTTGACTCTAAAGAGGAATCATTTTTTTAACGGTCTAAATGCTTGGAAGGGGAGGTGGCAAAAGTGTATTGAACTTGATGGTGATTATGTAGAAAAATAAAAATATAACTGATTTAGTATGTGTTTATTTTCTTGGTTAGGCCGAGTACTTTTCAATCCACCCTCGTACAATATAATATTTAAATTTTGTTTTTGTTTCAGGAAGCAATAAAAGAGAAAAAAGACGGCTTAGATTAAAGAATTGTGAATATGACTAAACATAAAAATATTGTAAAAATAACATTTTTATATAAGTAAAAAATGAAGGATTTTAAAAAAAACGTTGTTTAATATTTTTCTCCCTGATTAATTTATATAAAGATATGTTTTGAAACAAATTGGTTAAAAAATAAAATATATAATAACAAAGGTGTTGCTTTTGGCGAAAAATCTCGTATCCCATCAACGTGACCACAATGAAATTGCTCGTTAGACCTCAGACTTGACATATTACTGATGGCGGATAACTGAAAATGAGTCTTCCGACAGGGCAAGGTCTAACTAACGTGACCATGCGTCCCACTTTGAGCGGGACAGTCCCGCTTTTAAACTGCGTCTCGCAGTCCCTAAAATATTTAAAAATGTCCCGCTTTGAAAATGCAAAAGCCACAAGTCATGACATCAATCATGTCAAGACATGACATCAACAAGTCATGTCTACAGTTATATGTCAAATATAATAAAAATTCATCATACGCATATAACATATTTTGGGATGATTATGTGAAATCTGAGTTATCACATATCGTAGACTAGTTGCCAGGTAACCGGTCAAGCCATACGTCAATTGTCGTGAACCATATAACAGGTTTGTAGTATTTATGTATTTATGGAAACCGACGTAAACTCTTTTTTTCAGTGTAAAGTATACATATATTATTTATCATGTATCATTTTTTTCAAATAGTTCTTGGGAACGCCTAGAAGCTGTAAGTCAAAAGATCATACATGGTAATTATTAAAGAATCTTTGCAAGTTAGAAAGTCATATCCAACACCGTCCAGTTGGTTCTGTATCCAAGATACAGGACACCTTTACATAGTTTGTTTATCTTTATTATATACAGTTTGTGTGTTGAATTTACGTACATCAAACCTAGGCCGGAAATAACTATCTGTAGGCCCATAGACTTACAATTTAAAGTTATTTACATTTTATGTTTAGAGTGGTGTTCTTCAGTGATGCAGTCATCAGAATTTTTTGTCGTCATTAGACACATTGGCAAATAAATCATATATGTTAAATATTATATATATACATCATTTGTGTTTAAGATTTAATTTATCTGAAACGATTCAAGAACACTCAATAGAAAAAAAATACTTGCGTAAATGTTGTTTGGTTCCCGATAAAAAAAACAAGTGTTTTCTTCGATTATTCTCGGATCTTTTTTGCGGAATGAAAGACCTTATTTAATAGACCATTGTGGTGCCTTTAGCTAATTTTTGACAATTTTGTGGCTTGAGTCCTTTCTGCTAAAGACCTAGACCAAATAACCTAGAAGGAAATACCTAGTTATTTTATATAAAAAATATTTTCTATAGAAAATAATATCTTTCCTCTTCCTTAGAAAACAAACCTCTTCCTTAGAATACAAACCTCTTCCTTAGACAACAAACCTCTTCCTTAGAACACCAACCTTTTCTTTTTTAAACACCTTTGTAATAAAAGTTCATTACGAAACGTTTTTTGTCGTATTAAAAGTTATTTTCACAATTTATATAAGCAAAATATGAATTATTTGTGACAAAATATTCGCACGATTGTTCAGTAGTTGAGTAATGATAGACTGATGATGATGATGATGATAAAGATGATAATGAATGTCAAGATCTCGAAGAGAATTCGAATATTCGTTACATGTACTGCGAATATGGAATTTAGTCTTAACATTTTCGCTTACTAAACCATCTAACTACTACGAATTTCTTGTTAAATGCTGCTGCTTTGTGTAGAAATAATATAGCCTCTGCTGTTGTGTGGATTTATTAGGCAGTAAAAATAAAAAAATACGCATACATTTTATATTAATTTTATTGCTTTTACAAAAAAATATGATGTTTTGGTGTTATATTGAATCATTATGCTGCAGTTTAAATAAATACGGAAAAAAAAACATGATTGTGATAAAAGTAGCATGTATGCTATTTTAATAACATTTCTCATTACGCATTATATCCAGATAATGCACATGAAAAAAAGTATCACCTAATTTATATAAGATAACATGCTATAATTAAAACTTAGGTAAAAGGATCAAATGTATCTTATGTACAAACATTACCTATGATATTAACTACAAAACAAGTCATACCTATGAGTGGTAATCAATAATAAATAATACCCCTTACAGAGTAACAACGAACAACGGTAACGTTAAAATTAGTGTTAAATAAATAGGCTTTAAAAAGTTTCTTCTTCATCACAGTTCTCAGTGGCGTGTCCAAACACTGAAACAAAAATGTAATTTAATGCAATCATCCATACTAATATAATAAAAGCGAAAGTAACTCTCTCTGTCCCTCTGTCTGGTTACCTTTTAATGGCTCAACCGTTGAACCGATCGTGACGAAATTCAAAAAAAAACATCAGTTTCTGCTATTCTTTAATTCTGTAAGATCTAAAAGACGGCTTGTATATTTATTACTAACTGATACCCGCGACTTAGTCCGCGTGGAAATTATTTTTTTTAAATATCCCGTGGAAACGATTTTATATTCCAGGAAAAAAGTATCGTCAACATCAGTTCAGCGGCTGAGTCGTTAAATGGTAACAAACAGACAGAAGGTTAGACAGAGTTACTTTCGTATTTATAATATTAAATACGAATTACTATTTTTTATTCGGGATGGGACGTAACAAATTCCTAATCGGGATTCATACAGCCCATGCAATAATATCGGAGGTAGGGCAGTGTCAGAGAACAGTCTCTGACACTGCCCTACCTCCGATACGCCCTACCTCCGTGTGTGCCTGTGCACATCACAACCAGACCCGAAAACCACAAAATTTGGCTGGGATAAGAACCGAGGGCCCGTGGCGTAGAATCCATCTAGGTTGGAACTACCGCAGTATCGGTTAAACTTCCGTCAAGTAATAGTTCGCGAACAGTACTGTGTTTCGGTTTGTAGGGCACTGATAGCTGCTCGACGAGCGCGATGTGGTGCCACACAGAAATTTTCCGTGTGACAAGCATGCAGACGTTGCACTTACCATCAGGTGAACGATTTGTTTGTCTCGTAACTTACTTCCATAAAAAAAGGTTGTAAAGCAGTCGTATAGTACCTCCGCGTAATTAAGTACATTAACGTAAGCACATCCGCGAAAGTAATTTTTTTTTTATTAGATAAAGTGACGAGACGAGCAAAACGTTCACCTGATGGTAAGTGCAACATCTGCCCATAACAGATGCTGTGTCACTCAGAATATTTCTGTGTAGCACCACACTGCGCCCGTCACCCTGAGACATAAGTTCTTAAGTCTCATATTTGCCCAGTGATTACGCTAGCTCTCAGTGCCCTTCGGACCGTAACACAGTAATGTTTGCATTTCACAGCAGAATAACTGGCCCTGGGGTGGTACCTACCTAGACGGATTACTGCATAGGAAGTACCTCCGCTTAAGTACCTTCGCGTAAGTACCTCCGTGTAAGTAAATACGTTCGCGTAAGTAAGTACGTCCGCGTAAGTAAGTACCTTCGCAGATGTCGCAGTAGGGTCGCGGCGGCGGCGGCGCGCGCGCGACGGGCGGCGCGGCGGCGGCCTGGCGCGGACACTCCTCCGTGTCGTGCGCGTCGAACTCGTCGCAGATGTCGCAGAACAACCGCGGCGCTCGCGTCTTTCTACCGTTACTGTGCGAACCAGAAATCGAAACTCACTCTCACTTCAGCCCGTCGCAAGGACACTGCTGACACAAGCCTCCTCCATAAATTGGGAGATTTTGCCATAGTTGCCGGCGGGTTTGCAACTTAACGCACGTGAATCGTCACGAACGGAAGAATAAACGGAAGCTGCAACGATCCTCATTGGCTGGGCTGCATTGTTATGCCTATGTGAGTGAGCGAGACAGTGTACTAGAGAAGGAATGTTCTTACGAGAAGAAAACCATTATGCTTGAGTTTATTTCAGCAGTACTCAGTAAGAACATTCCTTCTCTAGTACACTGTCTTGCTCACTCACTTCAGTTGTCTATGGCTATGGGTCTAGCACCCCATCTCATCCCGTGGGTGTCGTAAAAGTCGACAGAAGGAAAATAAAAACCAGGAGATGGGCAGCAGCATCTTCCTGGAGCATCTGAATAAATAAACCGCGGTTGCCAAGTCGCCTGCCAAAAGTAGCAACTATGGCAGCTATGGTCCCACCGAAATGAGAGCTGCAAACTTAGATTAGATTTTTCAAAATTCAATCCCCAAGCAACAGGAGAGCTAAGGACCCAAACCACACGTGCCACAACCACACCACGTCTCAGCGACAAAAAGTGGTTGCGTAGTGAGCGGACGCTAATTAGTATGAAAATTAATAGTTTATTCACAGGGACGGGGTGACTATGAAACTGTTGCATTAACCAATAGGTGAATGACTCGCTCGTCTTGTTACTTGGTACCATAAAAAAATCATAGACATAGTATATCCATTCCATTCATGATTTTTTTTATTTCATGTAAATAAACAGTAGAAACTGGAGAAACGAGACAGCACTCTGTTTACCACCAGAAAGCCCAAGTCATAGATATTCCCTTAGCAACTCTTTATTTTTCCATAGGACCCCAAGGACCAATTGTCTATAGCCAAAGAACACAATAATTTTTAAATATATTTTTTCAGTTTCATCGGATATATGGTGATGTGTGATCCAAGCTATTAAAAAAACGTTAAAAATATAAACAACTTACAAAAGCGGAGGTTCGCTGGTAACTGTACTCCCTTCAAGTGCTTGTACTCTTGCCATTAGCTGCTCATTTTTACGCTGCATATCGACTATAACCGAATTCAAAAAACTGACTTGACCGTCTATAATTTCTTTTTCTTCCTGCATCCTATTTAAGAAATAAACATAATTAATTCATCAAGTTATTTTGTGATATGTTATTAAATGCTTGATGTTATTTTTATAAATTTGTAATACACTCAGCGTCACAAAAATCGCACCTCTCTGAGTTTGCGCGCAAAATGGCTGTAATGGCTAGAAACGAATTATATTTATATAAATATTGGTATGTTTGAAATGGGTATTTGAATAGCTTTACATTTTTAATAAAAAAATCATGAAATCATTAAAACATTTATCATTATAGAGCGTCAAAAATAAACACTGTCAAATGCTCGTTAGTAAGGACGCTAGTTACACCACCTAAAAAGGGTATAAAAGGGTCGATCTGGATGAAATATGGGCCAGTCGTAATTTAGACTTTGCATTGAACACACTTGAACAAGTAACCCAAGTAAGAACAAGTAAAGATGGACACCAGCTCTGAAGAAGCCGCTCAAGTGATTGTCCTATTGCAGTCGGGGATGCGGCAGTGTGACGTTGCTCGACAGTTGAACCTGTCCCGTTTTTCAGTTCGACGGGCGTTCCAACGTTTTCAGCAGACTTGTGGTTATGTTAGAAAACCGGGATCTGGAAGAAAACGGTGCACATCAGAAAGAGATGACCGTTTCATCGTTACGACATCTTTACGAAACCGTTTTACAAATGCTGTTGAGTTGCAACAACAGCTTCGATCAACTCGGAGAACATCTGTGAGTGTTTCTACGATAAGAAGAAGGTTACACGAAAAGAGTTTAACTGCCCATAGACCTGCTAAAGGTCCAAAACTTACTGCACAGCATCGCAGAGATCGCCTAGAGTTTGCTCGCAATCATTGCGAGTGGACTCTAGGACAGTGGCGGACCGTACTCTTCTCTGATGAGACGAGGGTCTGTCTCTTCTGCAATGACAGACGTAGAAGGGTCTACAGAAGACAGGGGGAGAGGTTCACACAACTCTGCTTCGAAGAATCCGTCGAATACGGGGGTAGCTCGTGTATGCTTTGGGGCGGCATTTCCGTCGACGGGAAAACGGAACTTGTGTGCGTTTCCCGGACTCGGGGTGGCCGTGGGCAAGGGCCATTAAATGCTGGTCGGTACATTACTGAAATCCTGGAGGAACATGTGGTCCCGTATGCTGGTTATGTCGGTGATGGATTCATGTTAATGCATGATAATGCTCGTTGCCACACCGCGGCTATTGTACGGGATTATTTACAAGAGGTCGATATCCCTGTTATGCATTGGCCAGCACGAAGTCCAGACCTTAACCCAATAGAACATCTCTGGGATGACCTAAAACGGCGCGTGCGAGCTCGAGACCCAGCTCCAGCCACTCTTCAAGAGCTCCAAGATGCGGTACTTGAAGAGTGGGAACAAATACCCCAAGAGGCTGTTGCGATCCTTGTAAGGTCCATGAAAGATCGCATGGAAGCCGTTATCAAGGCAGGGGGGGGGGGGTAACACTAGGTTTTAAGAACTTTTTTTGTATTTATTAAGTTTTTTTTTAAATTATTAATTTGCAAATTTGTACAAACCCTGTCTTTTTCTTTAATTTCTCTTTCGTCTCATTATAAAAGTAAAATTCAATTAAAAATCCTGAAAGCTAATGAAATTACCTTTCGAATGATACCCTCAAACCACAACATTGCCATTGGCCTGTTGTGTTAAAATAGTATTTAAATTATTTTTTTCGGATGTGCGATTTTTTTGATGCCGAGTGTAGTAAGTTTCGATAACAATATGTAGCTTACTTTGTTGTTGCATTGTCCCCTTGACCTAAATTACCCATTGCGTTATTATCATTTTTGTCTCGCACGGTTTTACCCAATGAAACCATTTCTTTTTGCATAATAGTTTTTTCTCTTTCTGCTATTTCCACTTTGACCTTGTGATTCTGAAAATTATATAAAAAAAAACATTTGGATACGGATTTTTTTGTAACTAGATATATAAAGCCATATAATGCCATTTACCTTTAATTCTTCTTGTAATTTAGTTATTATTTCGTCTTTTTCTTTTAAGTCTCTTATTTTACTATCAACTTCTGTTTTCAAGTTACATATTGTCAATTCACTATGGGCTAACGATTCGGCGCTAGTTTTTCTTGTAGCTTGTAACTCAATTGTCAATTTTTCTAATCGATCATCCTTATTCATATCACTAGTCTGTAGCACGGTTATTAATTCTAATTTTTCTGATAAATCTACTATTCTTTTTTCAGCGTCCATAAGTTTACTTTGAAGCTGATTTTGTTTATCAAATTCTTCTTTAATTTTGTCTTTTGACTCCTGCAACTGTTTTTCATAGTCGCTTATTGAATTTTTTAATTCATGCCGTAAGCTTTTATTTTCCTTTTTATATTGTTCGAATTGCATTTGAAGTTGGTTATTAAGATCTTCGTAATTTAATTTCTGTCCCTCATTAATATTTGTTAGTTGTTTAATATCACTATCCGATTTTGCTAGCAATTCTTGTAGTTCGGTAACATTCTCCTGGGTTTTCTGAAGGTTTTCTACATATTTTTCTTTTTCTGAAATTTGACTTCTTAACGACTTCGTTTCATTGGTAAGATATTCAATTTCCTTTTTGTGGATTTCTTTTAATTGTTCAATTTCTAATTGGAGTTCATTAATAGCGTGTTGTGTTTCATTAGAACCTGACTTCAAAGCATCCTTTAATTTAGTCAGTTGATTTAGATTTTCTTCTATAGTTTTGTCTTTATTTAATACTTCTAATTTAAGTATAGTTATTTCGTCTTCTAACTTCTGCATTTTTTCGGAATCTGATTTTAGTAGCTCAACATTAGATTTAATCACATCTTCTTTTTGCTCTATTTCTTTAGACAGATTAATAGTTATTTCCATGTTTTCTTTTAACTTTGTTATAGCTTCTTCAGATTTTAGTTTTAATTCAGTAAGCTCACTTGATGCATCATTATATTTTGATTCCAAAACAGTTTTTTCATTTAACATCGTTGTAATTTCTTTTCTTAATATCTCGATTTTATCTAACTGATCTTTTAACATACCCTCTTCCGCAGATGAATTGCTTAATAAATTTTCATATTTTTGGTTCATTGCAAATGCTTCTGCTGCGGTATTGTTGTACTGTTCCTCTAACTTATTTTTACTGTCCGTAACTTTTTTTAACTCTTCATTTACTTGCGCCAATTGACGGTCTTTTTCAGTAATTAGTTCTAGATGTGACTTAACATCAATTTCAATCATTTCTAACTTTAAACTAAGATCCTTCACGGTATTTTGTTTGTCATCTAATAGTTCTTTTAATCTCTTCTCCTCTGTTTTAAATTTGCTTAATTCTTCATTAACTGAGGACACGTGAGATTGAACTTGGGCAATTTCCTTTTCGTAGTGAATAGTTTGATTATTCATTTGGCTAGTCATGTCGTCTAATATTTTTTGTAAGGAATCTTCATGTTTTCTTGCTTCTTCTAGTTTATTATTTAAATCGTTTTGTGCTTCTGTTAGTTGATCAACCTTTTCCATTAGCTTAACTTCCGATGTTGCTCCTTCAGCTTTTAATATTGATACCTCTTCCTTGTATCTATCAATTTCTATTTCTAATTTTTTACGTATCGAATCATATTCAATACTTATTTCCTGTTCTTTGACTTTAAGGTTCTGTATTTCTAGTTTAAGAATAGAGTTTTCATCTAATAGTGAATCATTTTGATTTTCTAGGTCTTTGATGCAATTATTAACTTCAATAACACGCATTTCGAATTCTTTAAGTTTGTTTTCTCCTACTTTTTGCTTTTCAATGTTATCGTTAATTGATTCTAACAATTGGCCACGTTCTACTGAAAACTCTTCTTGCAATTTAAACAGTTTTTGTTTCAATTCTTGTTCTACTCGTCCATGGTTATTACTAATTTCTCTATGTTTGTCCCTTAATTCGAGGAGTTCTTTTTCAGTGCTTTTTAGGTGTTGTGATAATTTATTGAACTGTTCATTTGAATCCGTTGTTTGTCCAGTAAGGTTCATGTATTCATTTTCGATTTTTTCCTTTGAGTTTTGTATTTCTTCACATTTTTCTAAGCTACTGTTCAGTTTCCGCTGCAGTTCACCAATTTCTAGTTCCATAGTTGACATTTTCTGTTTAAGTTCATTGTTAACTTTTATTAATTCTTCAAGAGACTGTTTCAACCGTTCATTTTCTTGTTTCAGTACTTTTAATTCGTCTATATTGATTGTGAACTGTGTATTTAGATTGTCTAGTTCGACTTTACTTTGATCTAGTGCGTGTTTGTGGCTTTCAATTTCTTTCATAAGCTGTTCAATTTTTGAATTTCTGTCATCAATTTCCTTCTTATGCTCTTCTGCAATTTTACTATGTTTGATATTAAAATTTGCCGTAGCTTGTTCAAAATCATCCTTTAGTTTTATTATTTCCTTGTCTCTTTCGTGAAGTGTTTGCTTGTATTCATTTACTAGTTTTTCGTTAGAGTTACACGATTCACTAGACTCCAAAAGCAGTCTTTCATAATCTTTTGTTTTAGACTGCAGAAATTGCTGTAATTTTAAAATTTCGACCTTATTCTTCTCATTTTGTTGCGACGCCTCATTCAAGAAACTTTCGTATTCATTGACTTTGGTTGTTAACTCTTCTTTGACACGACCGATTTCATCTTGGAGGCACTTGCACTGTGATTCTTGTTTATTCTTTATATCTTCCAATTGTTCTATGTCTAATATTTTCGCACTAAGTTCCATTTTTAATTTTGTAATTTCTTTATTTAGGCTTACTTCATGTTCTTTACTGGATCCCAAAACTGAAATTTACAAATAAGTAATAGTTGTAATACAATCATACATACAGACACGCTTTTTCCCGTATAGGCAGGGGCCACTAACGTAAACCACTTTTCGCCCTCGCGGGAAACGAGACATGACGGGTCGAAAACCAAGTTGCAATCGTTTTTGGTAAGAGTCTAAAAATTCTTACTCCCCATTTCGTTACCAAGAGGAGTATAGTGACAAAATTGCATTTTATGGTGTTATTCTGCACCGATAAAGGCTGTCCGTACAATACCTTAGTCGCCTTTTACGACACCTCAGTAGGAAAGAGGTTGGTGCAAGTCTATCGTGCCGGACACCTAGTTTTAATCCATGAGAGTTAATAAAATTTAATTAATAGAAAATATTCTTACTAACCTTTATTTAATTCTAATGATTTATTATCAAGGACGGCTTGGAGTTGAGATATTTTAGTATTGAGATCAATAACTATTTGGTTATTTTCTTTATTAAGTCTTTCCACATTCTGTTTCTCCGCATCTAGTTTCGATTCCGCTAGTTGCAATTTGGCAGTTAACACTGAGACTTGAGTATCAAATTCCGTTTGAGCTACTGCGATTTTACTCTTTGCTTCGTTTAAAGCTTTTTCTGATTCTGCTTTTACTCGATTTAATTCTTCGGACATACTCTTGCCTAGGGAATCTTTTTCACTTTCTTTTTCTTTGAGGAGAGCGTACGCTTCGTCTAACAATTTCTGGAGCTCAGAGGATAAGGCTGGAAAAAAAAACAATTTTATCTCGAGTCGATCTTAAGATTTCGTTAACGAAATACTATAGTTTTTCAAGTCTTGTAATAGTCTTCACTTCAACTCTTTGTAATTGTTTTAGGTGCAGTATAAAAATACTAACTATGAGCTGCAGACAGTTCTTCTTTGTGTTGTTCGGCCATTGCGGCTACATCTGCGCTGCGTTGATCCTCGAGCGCTTTCAATGCCGCTGTAGTAGTATCGGCCCTTGCCGCCTGAAGTGCGACTTCAGCCTCCAGCTCTCGAATATGCTGCTCTCTAGCAGCTTTCTCTTGCTACAATAATAAAACGTCTTAGCAACATTTATATAAACATAAGTGTGCTACAATGTTCGTGTTATTATCAAAAATGTACGCAACGGAAAGTTTAAAATAAAATTATTATGAATTCTTGCTTTTGTAAGAAGAAATTAATATTATTTTGTTTATAATTTAAATAATTATGAGTGTTAACAATAAATGTTTATTAAATTATAATTAGTAACATATTCATGTTCACTTACCTCCATGGCTTCCTTATATTTCTGAAATTATGAAATAGATATTGTTAATTAAATAATTTTAAACCATGTTATGTAATTATAAAGCTATTAGGGGACAAAAAATTATATTCACATTATAATCTTCTCGGTTGATATTTTCTTCTTCGTTACGGAACATGAGATCCTCCACCTTTTGTTTCTCGTCTTCCAGCATTTTGTTGAGCTTATCCAACTCGACCTTGAGTTTAGCATTTTCGGTGCTTGCCTGAAAGCCAACACTGTACTTGAACTTTTTTAAAATTAAACTTTATAAATATACAAAAATAATCATCGCAGTTTTAGCACTTAAACCCCCATAGCAAAACTTATGCTTTCCCTTTAAAACATTCGTGGCGGTAATTTCCACTGTTCCCTGGCAGACGGGTTGGCAATTGTCGTATAGATTTTTAGGTATAGAATTTAAGGACCAATATTTAGGGTATTTATACTCTCAGTCGACTCTTACAACAAATATTGGACAAAGAATAACTACACGGAAATCCATATACAGTTCATAGGACTCAACAAATAATAGGACTGGATATTGTGCTCTTATCTCTATATATTCCCCGGTGCCAGCACATCTTAAATTGTTCTACAATTTTAAGTGCTGATTTACCACGTGCTTAGCGGTGAAGGAAAACATCGTGAGGAAACCTGCATGTCCGAGGAATAGAAATATTTCGAGGACATGTGAAGTCCGCCAACCCGCATTGGAGCAGCGTGGCGGATTTTTCCTTGCTCCAAAAACCCTCTCAGAAATGAGAGGAGGCCTGTGCTTAGCTGTGGGACATTTATAGGCTGAAACTTTAAACTTTATTGTGCTCTTATGCTATTTACCTATTATGTACCTATACATGCATGCTCTATAGTTTTTGTGTATTGAAAATAATGTGATAGTAGCCTCGATAAAAGCGAGTAAGGTGTGAAAAGTAGTAAATTTTTAGAAAATTTTATATTTATTATTATACTCGTATTTAATCATCTAGTCATAATTTACATATCTCATTTGTTTAAGTCTCTTATGCCCAATTATTACTCTAGCTCTCAGTGAAACACAGTAATGTTGGCACATTACTGGGTTTCGGTCTGACTGGACTGGGTTGGTACCTACCTAGACGGATTCCTGCAGAACAATCGATTAAGATATCCGCAGCAGAACTACTGTAACCAATATTGCCCTAAGAATATCTCGTAGAACCGACAACCGTAGGTGAAGAAAGGTTCTGGAGTGGCAACCTCGTACCGCGATCCCCTGGTAAATGGAGCGTAGTTATGCACGGTTTTGCGCGAAGTCGATTGATGGGCCTGGTTCAGGAACGTGTGTTTGTGGCAATCATTAGGGGAAGCTTATGTTTAACAGTGGATTAGTGATAGGTTGAAATGATGAGGATGATATTTTATTAACGCAGAAATATCTTTTTGTACAATTGCACCTATTTATGCTAAAATACACATGTGATGGCTTCCTTTTAGTCCCGGTTTGTCAGGAAGAAATCGCTTAAAGCGATATGACCACCGTTTTTGGTCTGTAAGTTTTTCGAAATCGTTAACCAATTCTGCTGATTATGTATGTTCGGAACCAAGATTTATATAAACAAGAGACAGGGAACTGACGCCTGAACTGCCCGACAGCCGTACTAATATAGTACATACATACATATACAATAGTGCATACATCAACTGACAGATACCTGTGTTGCTTCCTTTTTAATTTTTTCCAAAGCGCTCTCAGCCCTTTCCGCCTGGAGGGACACTTTGGCGACCTCAGCACGCTCCAATTCCCTTTCGCGCATCAACCGCTCGAGATGGTGCTGCTTCTCTCGTAATAGCTCCTATTTTTAAAACATTATCAATTTACCTGATGTGATTTTTTTAACAACATATACATTTACACTCATAAAATTATAATGAGGTGTTCTAAAATAATCTATAAACAATAATAAATGACGAAAAAAACAATTTACATTCCACAATAGACCATTTTCATGTTGAAATAGGCATACAACAGAGTTATATATTTATACGGTTATATATATCACAATGGCTTAATCCATAATAAAACATTTTGTTTAATAGCCAACATTAATGTTTTCTTATATTTACACGAATTAAATTACATATTTAATAACTAAATTTTAAGAATTTTATCCAGTCTAATTTTTATTATCATATATGACGTTTATTAACATCGTCATATATTTTTTTTTATACAACAACGCGGTAACATTCGTACAGTTTAGATTTATTAAATCTTAATATTAATTAACAATACCTTAATTATTATAATAAAATCATAATTACATCTGTGGATGCCACAGTAGCGCGACGTTTCACATTGTTACATAATTGGCGGTCGATTAGTTGACATCATGGAGCATTATGATAATTGAGCTCCATATGGCGCTGCGTATAACTTACAACATATACGGTCGATAGTGAGTGACGGTTTTAATTATAGATATTACTGAAACAAATTACATTAGGAATATATCACGATGTATTTTAATAACCATCGCATTGATTGGCCAAGATCTATTACAATGATGATGGAAGACTACTACTTAAATCAACTTAAATCACCATTATTAAAAAGAATATACTTAACGGACCATTTTTTTCTTCAGGCTGCCGCTTAGTGAACATACAAGTAGCTCCAACATTAATTAGATACGTGTTAAGTATTTAAATTGGACGATTGAAAAAAATCATTACTTACACTAAAAATTTGACTAAAAAAATCATTACATTAACTTTACTAAATTGGAGAGTATTACCTATTTGGAAACTGCGCCTGTTTACATAATGTTTACAAAAAAAACAAAATATTTCGAAATCTATAATTCTTCTCCGATCTTCTAAAAAATCTTTTCCGATTCACTATGTCTGTTACATTAAGGTTACCAACAAGAATATAAACAGATCCACACATACTCGTATATAACAACCACGAAGGAAACATGTCTCAAGGAAATATATGTAATAAAATTATAAATCAGTTTTTGTAATAGAAAAAACATGTCAATTTATGAATGTTGATGACTTAATATAAACAATGATATAAACGTGTGAGGTATTAGCAGGAGCACAGAGATAAGTTATAACTGCGCGTGGGCGGCTGTTATTACCTAGTTTTACGCCGACAGTATCTTGACCAGATTGATATTTGTGCTATTTGTTTGATGTTAGAACTATTTCTAGAAAGATTTGCATCTTTGAAATGTTAAAAAATATTATCACTGATTCAAAACAAATCGATATTTACTATCAAGAATTGTATAGCTTAAATTCAAAGTAACAAAAAATATACAATTAAAAAAAATGTTAAGTTATAGACACAAAATTTTATACATTACAGAATTACCATGGAATTAATTTAGTCTGTTATTAATCATGTCTGAAAACATATGTTTTTCTTAATAACGCGAAGCCCCAGTAGGATTTATCCTTTATCGTGGGTGCGTTTTATTATTATATTATGCATGTGTGTGGCATTTCACATGCACAACACAACTGGGCCTGAAATCCAACAATTTGAGTTTTGGCTGGGATTCGAACCGAGAACCGGCTGCATATAAGTTAGGTACTCTGACCACCAGGCCACGCGGTATGACTACCGCGACTATACTAAAAGGAGAAATGAAGAAATTTAATGATTTTTTTTAATTCTAGCAGATTCGTAGTTTAGTACCTAGTACACCATGTATAAAAATTGAAATAAGAGTTTTATAGAAGTAAAAACTTGTCTGTTTATGATATATACCATAACCATTAACATCAAGTCATAAACCCATCTTTTAATGTTCTAAATAAATACTAAAATAGTACACGAACGTATATCTCTCGGGGCATAGCTATGAGTATTTATATCTAAGCAAGTATGTAAGAATTTTAATTAAATTGATTTTTAATAATTATAATTGCATGAGGCATACGGTTTTAGAATATTTAAACACGTTTGTCTACTTTTTTACTATTTATAACTCATCCGTACACCCATTACCAGTACAATTAGTGAATTGTACCCGCATTATAACTTTTCATTTACATTTCAATAGGATACAGACAGTTCCAAAAAGGGATATAACAACTTTGATAACCATGTTTGGAGAAAACTCTAATCTAAGCGATAGATACTTCTGTTTCATGTAAGAAAGTCCAAGAGTTTACTTACGGTCCTTTGTATCCTGTCCAGTGGAACAAAGAACCGTAAGTATTACCAGCGCTGTGTACAGTCTCAGCCTATAATGTACCTCTGGTGAGCACAGGCCGTAAATTTGAAGACGAGAAGAGTTCGCCACGCTGCTCCAACGCGGGTTGATGGGTTGAAATATTGTTATTTGTTAGACGTGCTGGTTTCCTCGCGATGTTTTTCTTCACCGCTGAGAACGTGGTAAATCAGCCCTAAAAATTGTAGAAGTGGGGGAAGGCAAACGCCTGGCCCCTGAGCTACCACGGAGCGTGTAAGAGAACCTACCACTCTATTTGATCCAGTTAATAACGTAAATATAGAAAGGTCTCCGACTGTTGGTGGAATAACTATCTCAAAACAAGGGCGTCGCCTTGCAATTGGCCAGGGGGTGGCCGATTTTCGACCATAGTATAATAATTACACAATTACCGAATACTGTGGTAAGTTGGCTTTGCATTTGGTAAACAAATGTAGTCTCTTGGAGGGTTTGCACCTGCCTCTCCCTGCTCCCCCTTTGGCGACACCCTTGTCTCAAAATATGAAAAGATCAAAAAAAAATCGCCGTCATTAAAAAAAAATTAGTATGTAAACAAGATTGAGACATTAAAATACCTACATAAATTTAAAGTGACGTCTCCGCATGTTTGTTTGACTGGGCATAAAAACAGTAAAATTTTAAAATGAATACGACATTATAAATACTAATTCTGGCTTTGTCTTTCTTTCGCCGTCATGTCATTATAAGAAAATGTTCGTAACTTGAAAAATGCAAATAAAATAGCGGGCATGGCTTGTTTAAACTGTAGTTAGTTAAACGAAGGTATTAGCGAGTCATTCTATGAAATTACAACATCGGGAGCATAACAGCCGTGTTAACGTGGCGCATTAACGCCCTCCTACACTGCTCCGGTTGCTAATTGGGCGTCACCGTTCCCACCGCGTGACTAAATAGCTCCTACTACACTTGTGAATAACTAGAAGCCTTACGATTCCATTTGTTTTTGTTTACATACCTACTTTAAACAGACTTAAGCGCTAATTAGTTGTTTGTTCTATCCGATTTATAGCATTGATAATTTTTTTAGTGTCCATAAGCCCAACTTTACGCTACAATAAAGAGCATTCATCCTCACCTTCCAAGATAGAATCGGATGCAATGGTTTTTTATGAAAGTTTTTTTATTAAAGAGACAAACGTTCAACTGATGAAAAGTGCAACGTAACAAATGCTGTGTCACCCAGATTAATTCTATGTGGCACCACACTGCGCCCGTCCTCCTAAAACCTAAGTTCCTCAGTCTCATATGCCCAGTGATTACACTATCTCTCAGAGCCCTTCAGACCGAAGTACAGTAATGTTTGCACGACGACTGTTTCACGGTAGAATAACTGGCCCTGCTAACCTACTTAGGTGGACTTCTGCATGGGAATCCTATCACCAGTACGACGGGACGAAACGAGCAAGTCTTTCACCTGTTAGCAAGTTTCAAGCCTTTCCGCAACTGGAGCTTAGCGTTTAAAAGTTCTGTGTACCACCACACTGCGCTCGACACCATGACGTTAGTTTTTAAGTCTCATATGCCCTATATTTTCACTAGTTACAATTCTTTTCAAGCCGAAACACAGTGGTGTTTGAAAACTACTGCTTGCCGGCGGAATAACTGGTTTTGCGGTGGTACCTACTCGTACCTAGAAATCCTATCCATAGTAATCATTTGTGTTTGTAATCTTATCCATAGTAAACATTGTTGATATACACTTCATTTCCATCTTATCGTACAGTAGAATAGAGATGCGTATAATACCAGTTTGCTGATATGGTAAATAGTCCTAAGGTACTCCCAAGGTCAAACCTGGCAGATTATTACATCACCCTAAACAAAATCAACGCAAAATTTAGTGGGCCAATGTAATGATATGCAGTATTTAAATTCTGGCTTATTTTATCTTTTATCGCTAAGACTGCTAAGCGGATTTTGCTGGTTTTCGTGAAATAAAAAAACATCGTGGCAGCGAAAAACATACTTGTGTTTTATGAAATAAAACTTGTTCTGTGTCCTTGACGTTAAAAATAACAAAAAGTAGCTTATCTGTATCTATATTTACTTGGAGTTCTATTCATCATGTACGTGTTTTTACCGGTTTTACTTCCTTTAACAATTTATTACATAAATGTACTTAAATAAAACATAATGGACTATTGTACTAAGTGGATCAAATATTTTTTTAAAAAAGCTTACTCGGCAGACATTCTAATAAGAGCCGTTCAGAAAAAATATGTTTTCTGCGTAAACATACTAATGTAGTAAAGCTAAGAGTTCCCACAACCTATTGACAAGCGTAGCATTTTACAGGCGAAGCTTATAAAACAATATTAATGACGATGTCCTCCTAGACGTTTTTGAAAACGCCGATATTGTATATTGACACGCCGGAGATATAGTAATGCCACAATTGTACGCGCAAACACAGTGGCACTGACTAGTCCTAACCTACATGCGATACGATCTAGTGGGCTAGGATGCAGTCTCAGAGAGATGTTGACAATCACAACCAGACGCGAAAACCAACAATTTGTGTATTTGCACTGGTGGTTATGACCCGCGGCGCAGTAGCCAGATACTAGTCAGTTAACCACTAGGCCATGCGGTCGTCTAACCATCCCATAATAACACAAACTTCGAATATCCTAACCCTAAAATACCAATATCGGTGACAGGCAACAGAGTTAAGGTGAGAGGCTTTTGTTCCTTCGATGAACGAAATAAGCAGAATTAGACAGGTTTTTTCATGATCTAATGGAAGTTTAAATTTATGAAAGTTTTAATCTAAAACTCTCGTTTCCCGATTTCTTCACAGTCGGCTGCGAAACCTTTTCCTAAAAATTAGCTTTAACGCGAAGCGACAGTCAGGAGACCTATGCGACTACAATGAGAATCCAATTCTCTTCTCGCATCTAATCGCAATATAAAGACGCTCGAAAATAAACACTATTAAATCAGACCTGACCTATCGTTAGGCTGACGACGTACCAAACGAGTGTAGGTTATGCAAATATTATATTATAATAAACAAGTTACAATGGCAGACCTATTTTACACTTCTATTAATAACATAGTGGTATATCATTATATAGATACTAGCCAATCCGTGCGAATATTTTTACACAGTATCGTGATTATGAACAGATGGCGCCATCTAGCTTCTTTAAAGAATGTAAACAGTTCCAACCGACAGCAGTTGGGCATGTTAGTTAAACAGATTGTCCACAGACGGCGTTACAATTAAATAAATATTTTTTAGGAAAAATTAATTTTAAGGTATTTACTTATTTTTCGTCATTCAAAAAATAATCATCTCAAGTAGCGTACCAAATATTAATTTGAAAACAGCATTAAGGAAAATATTTCCTACCGACTAAAAACACTTTTGAGAAATAATATATATAGATTCTTAGTTTTAGTTACTCAAAGATTATTTACGTTTATTCTGGCTTTCCTCTCTTACGCCCGGTTCCTATATTCAACTAACAGTTATTGGTAACAGCTACTATTCGTATGTTCGCTACGTATTAAGCGTTACGTAGCGTTTCACAACTTTTTCACGTCATATACAAGCTACTAACGTCCGTCAGTTATAGAACGGATTTGACTTACTATTCGTAGACAATTTAACGGATCGTAAGGAGAATGTCTCGTTTTGTGAATATAGGTACCGGTCGTCAGTGAATCAAAAATCACTAATATCCATATTCAGCTGTTGTTGACAACATAGGACAGGGGAATTGTAAAAGTTGAGTATCTGAATACGCGAAACTTACACGTTTATCTCACTTGTTTTTACACGGTAATATTTACAGTTGCAAAATAATGTCAAGTAACAATTGCTTGTCAGGTAAATTTATTTCAAGGCAATGTAAACTCAACGTATAAGCACCAAACAGGAACACAGACATGCGATCGCACAAGCAATATACAACATTATTGCAATAAAACCACAACAGTTAGTTAAAGGTAATACTTTATTAAGTTGTAGATACAAAGTGGGATAGAATAATAAGACACCACACGTCAGACATAGTTTATTAACCTTATTGTTATTTATAATTAATGTTTATTATATTCTTACATTACTTATAACATAGAGTCTTACCTAAAACCAGCACTAAGAAGTAAATAGATACCGTCATGTGTTTAAAAATTGGAGTAGTGTTTGGGCTAATATATCGTGATATTTTCAGCGTGCATGTGGGATTTACTTGTATATTTCTATTGAAAGCGTATTAGAGTAAGAATTTTTGTGTCACCGTCTATACAATTCTTAGCACTGTCTAAAACTATGTAACTCTACTTACTACATAAAATTAGATAGGATCCTATAATAATTAAGTCGTAATTATATCGACGTTGTTATATTAAAAAGGAATGCCTACGTTAAATGAAACCTTAAATTTATGAATATCATCAAATCTTACAGGCACTGGTTTTTTTATTAATTATAATTAGCACAATAAATAAGTTGCACCAAATTAAATACATAATATTTCAACGTGTACAATACATTTTATTAATAAATTATGCGAAGGATTTTAAAATCAAACAATATCACAGTTTTGCCTTTGACAAATGCTAACATGAGTTTAATCTTTATTTCTATCACAAACATTTACAACATAACGCCTAGATTTTGTAAACAGAATCTGGTTTATTGTGGAACATGATTTTTATCAATTTCTTTGTACTTTACTGTGCACAATAATATTACGTCAACTAAATAAATTTAATATAATTATTATATTTTAAAAAAAGACATCCTGAAATATAAAATTATTTAATGTTAAATCTTAGTAGTAAAAATAAATTTAATATAAACCACGCAGAACAACATTCGTTGTGTTAAACATTAAACAAAACTTAAAACAACAGCTTTTAGAAATAGTTATTAAAATTAAATCCCCAATACTACAACGCGATGGTCGGGCTTAATGTCGCTACACGTGCGCTAAATATCAGAAGAGATAAAAACTGCATTCCGCAACCTTGTACGAAATAAATTAACCAATAATGAACCAAATTAAAATGTACAGTCATTACATATTCAAAAATTTTTAAGTGTCAACAATGACCGTACCGTTTTTATAATTAAATATAAAATATAGTAAAAAATATATTGATAAAAAAATTATATGAATGTTTATTAAATAATTTGGCAACTATGTCAAAATCTCCCCAAAGATTAGCATTGCAAACTTTTGTAGCAATCTATGAGGGAGGCCTATGTTCAGCAGTGGACTAGTGATAGGCTCAAATGATGATGATGATAGAAAGTATGTGGCTGCGTTTTAGACAAATTTCACACTCTGATTTATTATTAGTCATCACACTCACAAACCAAAAACTTTCAAGTAAGGCAAGCCAGACTTGTTGGCGTATTCTTGGAAAGGCCAATGTCCAGCAATGGAGAAGTAAAATACTTTGAAGATTTATTGTTATTTCGCAAGTCCGTTCATTTGTGTCCAACTTAATTTAAGAGGCAATACAACTTTCGGCTGCGAAACATGACGTCGCAGGATCGAGCCCGCCATTCGACTTTTGTCGTGAACCATCTCCTAGCACAAGCTTTTACGCTTAGTTTGGAGTGATTAGCAGGAATATTAGTAATTTTAATATAGCATTGCTAGTATTCTTTAAAAAAAAGGGTTCTAGCCAAAGAGCTGCGGAACTTTCTCTTTTGATATAAAGCCCACGCGTGTATTTACTCCGGGTCCACCGTCCATATTAGTGGGATTTGGTCGTATATCATGCCACACTGGGATACGATAGATAACCAAGTTACAACATTGTTATATGTTAATGTCTCTATTGAAACATCACGTCAGTCTGTCGCGCCTTTCGTCCAGCTATTTCAGAACATGGTCTTCTATCGAGCTCCAACAGTGGGACATGTATATCCACCGAGCCCCATTAGCAGTGTCCGGTAGTCTACCGCGCCGCAATAGTGGGATACCGTACCTGCAACGCGTTCTTGGCGCTGACGGGCGTGGACGACGCTCGCGGACCGACTCGCTGTCGTGCCGTTAGTCACAGTGCGAACGCGCAAACAAACATGGGGGGGAAAACAACACCCGTTAACGCACTCAATTCCCACTGCGTACTTCATTCACTACTTTGCTAAGAGGCTACGTATATCTAAAATTTTGATTTTGATCAAAATTCTAAATATATCACGACTCAGTACGGGGTCTCAATGCATATCCGAGTTTTAGTCGGACTTGCATTGAATGTATGGACAGTGGTTTTATCAAAAATTTATTATGAAAACATAATAAATTACTTATGTCGTATTTTCAAATGTACTTTTTTATAATATTATAAAAAACTTGGATGTAAGAAATGAATTGTAAATCGTATTGTTTTGAGTTTTACTAGTTTATAGAAAAAATCGCTGAAAATAAAGTTAATACAACAACTGTCCAAAAGATTAGCAAATTAAAAAAAGCTTAAAAAAATAATGTGTGTCATGACACAGTGTTCTATTTATTGTACTTGCAGTTCAATGAATCTACAAAGCGTTGTTTCTAATCGATTATAACGGAAATGTGAATCATTCAGGCATTAGATTTCGTGTATAGTTTTACAAATTGCGAAACTTTAAGATAATCGATTTTTTTAATAGATATTATAAACCAATGACAGCCAAAAATTTGTCTTTGGCAGTATATTATTGTCAACTTTTAAAGAATGCTCAAAAAGAAAGAAATCAAATTAGTTAGCACTAACGTAGAAGGAAACGTTAACACACAAACACACCTAATAATATAGATAGATCTTAAAATAATATCACAGCTTTAAATCATAATAAATTACTACGATATGACTACGACAGTCTCTTTATTGAGTGTGGGACCAAATGCAAAGTAAGCGAGTTGAATGAAACTAGGCTTTGAAATATATTGCCAAGTTGATTAGGATGTATTCTTAAACCTAAAAATGTAAATAACAACTAAAATGAAAATGGTGATTCATAAATATCAATTAGTAATAAACATAAATTAACACAAGGGCCAAACTAAGGGGTGCCAGCTACAAACAAAAAATAAAACCGATGCTCATGCAAACGACAAGCGAACTCTACACATATCATTTCTCTTACGACTGCTTTCCCGTTTATTGTGTGTATGATTCTATAAAATGAACATTCCAGAAAAATAATAAGTATTCAGGACGGACACTATTCAGATACGCCACGCATATCTAAACATGATTCGGAACTATCGGTCGCTATATCACGTAACGAGGAACTATCACGCTCAAATGTACACGACATTGGGGTACGTGAACTGGAAAGGGGAGACGCAAGAGAAATGGTAGCTCTTCCCGAAGCCGGAGAAGTGAGTGCGCGGCGGCGGCAAGTTAACGAACAAGTCGGCGGCGACCCCGCGGCTGGCCCTCGTCACGGCGGCCGGCCGACCCGCCACGCGGACCACTTCGCTCGCCGTCGTACGGGACACTCGCGACAGAGCGCCGCTCGAGCCACTCGACTCGCTGCGCCGCGATCGCTCTGAACTCTCGAAACTCAGAACGCTCTCCGAGCACCGCCATGACTTCGGCAGGGTATCGCTCGACCAACGCCTTGCTCTCAGCTCATTGCACTTCGGCTCTGAACGGAACACAAGGTCGTAGTAGACGCGCGGTTGCGGCAGAGCGATGACGGCGCAGCGGTCTCGTTCCACGTGCTTCACGAGCAGAGTTTTATCGCGGAGATTTGGAGCGGAGCGGTGCGGTGGCTCGGCCGACCGCGCGCGAGGCTAGCCTACCTGAGCGCCGAGTGAAGTCACGCCCAGCCTCACCCCTACGCGAGACGATGCGATCGATGTGCCGAGCGAAGTGAGCGACTCGCGCGAGTTGGAGCGTCGGACAGGCGTCGCCCGGCCGTTGTTGTGGATAGCACACGCGCCCGGTTTCCTGTTCGACGGCGACTTCGATACTTTCGAAATTGGCGCGAATAGTCCAAAGCGCGGGGCACACTCGAAGTACCTGAAAAGGGTTTCCCACGAATATTACAGAATAACAGTATGGGATTCAAATGCAATTGGGCTGATCGTTCGAGCAGACATCACTCTGGGTGCTTCTACTAACTTCTTTTAAAATATAAGCAGATAAGCATCAAAAATAGCGTAAAACATTAATCACACCAATAACAGAAGCTTCAGATTCTAGAACAAGAGCAAAAGGACTCTCCGTTTTTAAACAAACCTCTTTCCATCAACTGAACCATCGTTCTTTCCTAGAGGATCATCGAGCTCAACGCCGGCCCACACGCCGGATGCGAATTCAGTAACACCGACGTAACGCAAAGCACCTGCTTTGCTGCCTCGACTACTAGATACTATAACGCGGTCACCCAGGCGGAGTTCTCCATTTGTCGTAGTCGAAATCGAAGCATCTAAAAAGACACGCCAAGATAAAGATATCCGTAATAAACTCAGAAGAAAAACGTCCATGACAATGAACATACTCATCTTGCTGCTGACGATGCTACGTACGCTGCCGTTAGGAGAGAGCGTACGCCTGGGTCTAGCGGCACCTGAAGGAGGTCGTTCGAAGACACTGCCGGCGTCAGATATTGGTGAACCATCATGAGGCGCATGAGTCACAAAGGGTGCTCGAGTCAAACGTGTGAGGCGTGAGAAAACACCACGTTTTTCTGGACATTGAAAGTATCGAACACCCGCTACAGACCCATCGTTCTTACCTAAAAAATAACATTATTAAAGAGAAAAAAAAACAAACAACAAGGGTCTATTTTTTGTTATAGACGCTTACCGATAGGGTCATCAAGCACAATACCAGCCCAATCACCAGGAGCGAATTGTGTTTCGCCGATATACGCTATCTGACCAGGCTTAGTACCTCCAACCCAAACACGTTCTCCGATTATGAAACTATCGGTATCCTCTGTTAACACGACGCTGTGATCTGAAATGTAGTCACATGAAATAATTAGTCGCGTGTTTTGTGGCAGATTTCCAGTAGATTCTACAGCTTCCTATAGACAATTTCTCTAAAGAAAGTGACAGGTTTATAGACTTCTGAATATGGATATCCTCTTTGCATTCCTTATTCAGTGCATATATTTTACAAAGTGCACACGACTAGAATACCGTTGTATGCTATTGCAATATCCATTAAACCGACATTTACATTCCGGCTTACACAGCGTTTTGCTTCGAATCTATGAACTTTCGTTTTACGCACATTATACGAAACAAACTGCATTTGACTTATATAAAATGCATACATTTCTGATTAAAATACCATGCTGATTTTTCTTACTTCTGCATAGCGAATGCAAGTGTCTATAAACAAATAAGAGCGTAATCCCAATGAATTGGCGGCAACTTCTTAAGCGCATGTGTAGGCGATCTACGAGAGCGTGAGCGACGTACATTCATGATAGTGATATGCGTAGATATTCAAATCATTTCCACGTGAATGCTGGGTGCTTATAATAAATAACCTTGGTAACTTTTTATAGGTGTCTTTATGCAAATGCCTGTGGAATGTGATTTGAAACGAGCACATTGAAATGTGAACTTACCTGAGGACCTCCTCAGGCCAGCCTCGCTGAGGCGACGCGCGTGCTTTTCCCAGAGAGCGTCCATCGAAGTACCGCTGTATGTGCTGCTAGCGGCTACGTACACAATGACACACACAAACATTAGCCACTACTAACCAGCGCACACCATGCTAATGACAGCTAACAAATAGATTAACACGCAATGTTCATTAAAATAGCTTCTGACTGAAAATCATTGTAAGTAGGTTGATTATTTAACACTATTTTCAAATTATAATTGATATAAAAATTTACTCTTTATTGGTTATAAGTTAAGGTTAGGTTCGTGAATCAATTTTCATAACAGAATAAAAATGTATAGGATGGAATATATGTCTAAAACAATGCCGTTCATTATACAGATTACGGAGGCAATATTTGACGAACTGCTGTGGGTGTTAGCTACTATTACCATTATTACGAGTATTAAACATGGCTTCACAAAAAAAAATCACAGTAACAAAATATCTGCATTGTAACCTTAATTTTTTTTCTATTACTATTAATAAATTTTGCTGCTTAATATTGGACCTACCCTACATTTTAGTTAAGTAGAGAAGTTATATATACTTCCGTATTAATGCATTGACATTTTAGTGTATTATTAAAAATTTGTATTGTATACTTATTATTTTGTACGCTGCTGGTTAGGAATGCTGTTTCTGATTTCCATCACCTAACTAAGTTGGTAATATCTAATGCAAATGAATGTAGCATGCCTTCACCTATTTGTATCACAAATGACACTAACACAAACTTTAACCTTTTTATGGACTATGTGACATACTGTCTTCAATGTGACCTTTAAGTTTGTGTTAACATCAATTGCTGTGCCGTGCTTTAACAATTTAGCCTATATATTAGCGTGACAGACTTACTAGATGCCTTTCTAAACGTGCGATGTCTATCAGGAAGGCTGCTGGATACCTCGTCTTCTTCGGCTTCGATTAAATCTGCTCCACAAAGTGCAGAAGCGTGATATAATTGCGAAATATGATATGACACTTCAGATATGTAGATAGTTAAAAAGGCTATGAAATTATGAATTTTGAAATTTATTTCTAAAAGTGCATGAAATGGTCGATATACATAAAAGCATGTCCATGCTCGCATGCTATTCTAATTTCTCGAAATTTTAATCTTCTTTTAACACAAAAGGAAAATAAACTTACCAGATAAATGTTTTCGTGAAAAGTCGTCGCTCGATTTCCTCAGTGTGTCCGATGAGCTGCCGTCTACGACAACAAAAAACGAATACACTTAAAGCAAAAACTAAAAACATGCCTACAAAAAAATGTGGAAGATTTATGAATATGACACAAATGTACAAAGAGCAAATTGAAGAAAATTACATAGCGCACAATACCATATGACGAGGCAGATTGTAATTTAATAGGATGTTCGTTATGTCCTAAAAAGAAAAATAGACTTTAAAGAAATACTGTGAGTACAATATATTTGTTGATAAATTATTGTGAATATATTTCGCTGTCAATGAAAAAAAATTTTTAGTAATTAAAAAAAATAACTATTACTTATTGTTCCTACAGAACGCTCCGAAGCCCTCAAATAGAGCAGCACGCAATAGAGCTAGAGACTAATGTGACGAGTGAGACGTTGCGCCGGCCGGTTGCTTCTGACTAGTGTCCGGCGTTGATCGACTCCGATCAGATTAATCATCTGCGACAACTGCGCAATGGGCCGGCCTTGCGCGTGGGACTGCGATTCAAAGTTCTTATGACAGCGGCTCATCGCGAACCCTATGACGCCTACATCTCTAACTTGAGACATTCGGAAAAACTAACGAATTGGTGTTTCTACTATACATTGTGTTAATAAGAACTGTAATAATTATACACAGTTGAATTTTTCTAAGCACGATAACATAAACGACGATTCGCAGATTTCTAGATGTCGCAAGATCATTATAGTAGTAATAACGTTACAATCACGTATTAATTGAACAATTCTTGAGATTAAAATTCAATTATGAGACCTTGGCAATAACATAGTATTGCCAATATTAATAAAAATATCCATGTCACTTTGCATTGATTATTATCGTCAGAAATTATAGATATTGCTAATATTTAAAAATATTCTACAGCATCCGAAAAAATGTAGTGTATGTAATGGATAGCATCAAAACAAATTTAAAATAAAACATCGATACGTTGAAATTATTTTAAACAGTGAAATATTATGTTTACTAAGTAAAAGTGGAAAACACTTTTATATTACTAGCTGAAGCACGCGGCTACGCCCGCGTGGATTTAGGTTTTTTTAAATACCATGGGAACTTTTCAATTTTCCGTCTCCACGATGCATGCTATCACTATGCCAAATTTCGTCAAGATAGGTCCAAAGGTTGAGCCGTGAAAAGGTAATAAACAGACAGAGCGACAGAAATTTACGTTCACATTTAAAATATTAGTATATTTATTAGAAAATAAATCGGTGATACACTTGTTTAATATCACTGCGGCATTGGCTTGTGAAAAAATAACAATAGTTAAATAAACAAAAAGTTTATTGAACAAAAGTTTTATTTTTGGTAATTTAAGTTTATACCTCTTTCCTTTGATGACAATAAATTGTTATAGTAAACTAGGTATTTCAACAATAAATGAAGCAGCCTCAATTATTTAATACTGCTTATAAAGTTTCAAGAAACTTTTACAGTTAGCCAATAACAAGGCAAAACAAGAGACAAGCCATCACATAGAAAATTTGTCATAAGCGACATAGATATTTCCTGCGCTCACCACCATACGGGAAGTTTCGGTGATTTAACCAATTATTTTACAACCGTCAACTTAAATGGAAGCACTTAGCATGACGAGTTGACATTTTTTCAAGTTGTCTGCCAAATGACATGTTCTATTGTTATGCTAAGTTACAGCTCACAATTACTCTCTAACAATTAGTATGTAAATTAGCTGAAGTGGTTTAAACGCTCCATGGTTTTAGAAAAGGATATTTTTAAGTTTTTTTGTTACAAAAGAATTTTTGAGCCATTACATGGATTAGTTATAACCGACGACTTGACCGACGGCCAAATTTTGAGCAGGATCCGATCTGGTTTTAAGTGGTGGTTCCTATTCTCTTGTCAAGTCTTACCTTTAAGAGTCCCATGTTATATTGGTCTGGGGAAGATTGACGCCAGTAGAGAGAGAGTCACTCGCTGTGCACACCAGAAACGAAGACCAAAACGCCTTTGTACGACCGCGGCTTGTTAATGTTACGATCCAATCCATCCATGTGCATCGTGTCATTCGTTTGCAAAATGGGGACGAAGGAATGAGTGAATGTAACTTCTGTACACATGTTCGGACACATGTGAAATGTAACCAACGTAGTACGAACAGTCCGGGTGTTTATTTTTACCGACCTAACGGCTTAACAGGATATTACATAACATAAAAATTTATCTCTGACACTACATCAGAACGATACGACAGTCAGTTTCCATTACACACAGGAAGATGAGGACAGGCCTCTACTTAAGAGAATTACTTATTAACATGTGATATCTTCATTCTGTCAGAAATTCGTAAACGAAAAATAATGTAGTTATAATCAGGTATTTTTTTTACGACGGTTGAAAATCAATACTTTGCAAAAAAGGAATTCATGACAGCACAATTTAATTGCCGTAATATACTGTTTTTCCCAGACAAGGTCCCAATCACAATGCTTTAATTTAAAGACATTCACGATAATGTTTATATTTACGGCTGTGTACTCGTACGTTTGACTTAACAGCGATGATGTAATTGCACTTCAAGTACGAGCATTATTTATCGGTTTTATTAACGAACGGTTGACTACGTACTGTGACCGAAACATCATTTCGACGGTCAAGTTCAAGTGTGCCACGTTTACGCTTGTGGAATGTTCTAGAAACTACGTACAAAAAGAAAATGAGGCTCGTGTATACTTTATACTTATATGTATTTTCCCTGGATAGAAGTAATTCGTCAATTGAGGACAATTGCTCGCTTCGTTCCCGTGTCATTTAAGCGGGGTACTCTGCGATCGATGCAACGGGTGTACGAAGCTAGAGGCTCAATTCTCTACGGCAATTATACAATTCACTGAACTCAATGCGGATAACCGAATTTTAACCTCTTACGTATACTTTACACTGCGTGTAGTTCTTAAACAGCTTTTGCGCATAATTCTTGTTTTATCATGGCATACACTTAAAGAGGTAGTTATTTTTGTATAAAACTTACAATGTATTGCGGTATTTCACACGATCATCATCATGCCAGACAAACGCAAGTACACTGCGGAACTCTATGTTCCGCAGTGTACTTGCGTCCAACCAACGATAGCTTCCACAAAGAACGACGAAGTAATTTGGATTCATCGATTTCTAGGAGATTTGGAAAAGTCATGCCAACATCATTGCGGTCGTCCGACAATGTTCACTACGCACTAGGTCCTGTGATAACCTACGGTGTTACATATGCCTCTGGGAGTACTTGACCTAGTTGTCATGTACGGCAAATACGGTTTAAATACCGGTTAAGCCACCGGCCCCCCGGCCTCCCGAGCTACTGGTGTCTCCTCCTGCTCCTTCCGAGACAGTAGTATCCTCCACTTATAGCTCCTTTCCCAACTTCCCATTCCCAAATTACTCGCTTAAATGCCTCAACTTGCGGCGACGTCTTGGTCGTCCACTTCCCTTGAATATGATCGAGGATGGCTGCCACATGCGTCATACTTGCGAACAGGTGCTGTTGATGGAGGCTGGCCTGCTCGAATTTGCAATGCGTTTATACATTTGTTATTGAATCTTGTCTAACATTTTGTCATGAAGCGTGCTTTGGTTTTATATGAGACAATTGTCTATAAATTTATTTATAATGCACTTTTGACTAAGATAAAAAAAAACAAAAAAAACGATGCCTACGGAGTTTCTTTCGCCTGTTTCAAGGAACCTCATTACTAAACGGTAGTAGATTGGAAAAGAATGACGTTTGACAAACGAAATTTATATTTCTCACGTAGAAGAATAAATAATTTTCATTTCATTTCAATTCTTATCCCTTCCTCTCCGCCAAGCCAGTGGTTGTCGTGCCGATGGATAGCTACTAGTATCAAAATGGCGGCGACGTGTTTCGCTACTCGTCACGTCTCGTTTCCTTCGGGGGCGAAAAGTGAGCTACGGATGTGGTCTCGGCCTACCTCTTATATGGGAAAAAGGCGCCACAGTATGTATGCATGTTTATGTTATCAATTAAAACGAAGTGTACGTAAGAAGGTCTGGCTGCGTCTGCTATGTTTCGTATGATGAGTGACGAGAACTGGAGACAGAATAACTTGAGATGTATTCTAACATAGCCTAGGTTTGGGTACGTTTAATTCTATATATCAAGGATAATTGAAAGCGTCTATGGATCACAGTGTCCACTATCAATTAGATATAGTGTGCTAGTATGTAACCCAGTACGGATTACATGCATAAATCGTAGATTTATCAAAGTGAAAGCTAGAAAGACAAATTTATGTCGGGAAATCTAAGTTATATATTACGAGTAATATTATTTTACCTATGAAATACAAGCCATAAAGATCACAGGTTACAAAGTAGTTCAGGAAGAGTCTGTGGGCGATCTAGTTCTTGAGCGATCTGACTTTGAACGAAAATGTTAGGTGTGACCGAGTTGGCTGTTGCATCACTACCGCAATCCAAACGAAATATACGTCCTAGGGAGCGTGCCTCGTAATATCGATATCTCAACCGGAACCTATAATATCTATCTAGTAGTTTGGCAACAAATTTATCGATATCGTAAGAAATATAATAATTGTTGAGCAATTATATCAATATCAATACGTGCAGTGCACGATTTCTTATAAATCGAATGACTCATCAACGTACATGGAGACAGCGTTGTTGAAACACTAGCAATCATTACCGAGTGATGACACGATAATACCTAAGATAAATGGAATTTTGTTCATTAAAAGGCGATTCAAATACACGCTCATTTATTGTATTGCCTTATTAGTTTTTATTCTTTGTTTGATGCGAGTTATCGTTATATTACAAAATTTCTAGTACGATTACACATTTTACGTCATTACAGTTTACGTCAATCTTAGGGTTGTATATATTCATAGGGAAAATTTTAAGCTAAATTTAACTGGTAAACAAGAATTCAAGTAAAGTAAATATTATACAATAGCATTTCTTAAATCGTTATGTTATTAATCATTAATAAATACTGTGACATTATTCATTTGCTTATTTGGCATGATGCAAGATGCATTATTGTAAAGTTGTACCTATTCGAACACTAAGCTTGTTTATGACTATTTAAAATAGGTATGCATCTTTATAATAGTATAATGGTATTTCAAAAGAATATTAATATATTAACAGGAATTACGTATGGTGTACATAAACCGTAAAGTATATTCGTGCCTACGTTTCTAATTTGCGCTAAATATGAACCGCAACTCACAGACTGGGTTCGATCCTCGGTGCTGGCACCAGTACAATTGTTAAATGCAAATTTAAGTGCCGATTTACGCTATTCCATAGTGTGTAGGACTTTTTTCGGCTCCAAAACTCTCTCAGAAATTAGATGTATTTTTTTTTTATAAAAGTGACAGAACGAGCAAAACGATCACCTGATGGTAAGTGCAACGTCTGCCCTTAACAAATGCTGTGTCACCCAGAACAGTGTGACATCACAATGCGCCCGTCACCCTGAGACATCAGTTTTTAAGTCTCATATGCCCAGTGATTACGCTAGCTCTCAGTGCCCTCAAACCGAAACACAGTAATGTTTGCACACTACTGCTTCACGGCAGAATTACTGGGCCTGGGGTGGTACCTACCTAGACGGATTCCTGCATAGGAATCCTACCACCTGTAACTTTTATGATATCCAAAGGAACCGTTAATCGCAAACGCAACATAAATATTTGATTCAGTAGCTCTACCTCTCTATAGGGCCGCGAACGCTGTATGTTAGGCAATCGTAACACGTTCCGCCCTCGCGACGGTAATGGTTCATAATGAGCCGCGTCCACACCACACCCGGCATGCTAATAATTGTCAATCGTCACTCACGCTCAATGGCGTTGATTAGTCAAAAAAAAGACAGTGCTAAGCGCGAACTAAATTTAATGGAGCGCTTTAAATCGTCCGAGCGTATCGATGTATAGCGAAAAAATATACGAGTCACTTAAATTGCGAGAGTTTTAAATAAGTAAATAGTACAATACATGGTAGCTTAGGGTCTACGCGATTGTTTAAAATTTCATAGGACGCGAGTCACCTGGGTTCGATTTCCAGTGCCGGCACTACTAAAATGGTCAATTGCAATTTTAAGTGCTGATTTACCACGTGCTCGGGGATTCCTGAGAAATCCACACTAATATTATAAATGCGAAAGAATCTCTCTGTCCCTCTGTTTGTTTGTTTATTGTTACATGTATTTTATTTGGTGTTTATGTAAACAAATCTGACTAAATACGTACAATTTACCTTCATCCAAAATGGTGGTGTATACCGGTAACGGGAAGTTCGTAACATAAGAACTTATGAATAGCGACACCTACACCGTATTGCCGCAAAGAATAGTGGTAATCAATTCAATATTCAATACCTTATAAATAAAATAGTACCGTCTGTTTGCAATACTCTAATTTTTAGATGATTACTACCTGATGCCCGCGACTACGTCCGCGTGGATATAGGTTTCTTAAATATTCCTTGGGAACTATATGATTTTTAGACATAAAAACGTATCTCCGTCGCTAGGATGAAAGCTATCTCTGTGCCAAATTTCGTCAAGATCGGTTAAACGGTTGAACCGTGAAAAGGTAACAAAGGGACAGAGGGGCAGAGTTACTTTCGCGTTTATTACGAGTATATTAGTATGATTTCCTATAACTTAGATTTTTTTTAAAGACTTTAACTTATGTTAAAAATATTGTATGATTTCTTTTTTTCAAAGTAAGAGCAAGTGAGTTATTTAATGGTAAGTGCCACGCCTGCCCATAACCCACTTTCCACTGAAATCTGTGTAGGCCTGAGGCACTACTACTCAGGCACTGAGCTCGTCATCATAAGACATGGGTTCTTAAGTCTCATATGCATTGTTATTGCACTAGCTTCCTGCATTCTACCACTATGTGATTATTCCCGGGCTACCACTTTCAAGTCTTCGTTTCGTATGAAATTTCAAAAGGCTCTGAAGTAACATGATTCCTCAAGAATCGCGCGCGTAGGTTCTATTAAACATGGCAAGTGCAGTTCTAAGACAGAGAAAGTCACGAGTAACGGTACCGATCGCTGTTTTTGTTTCTCACGCGCAAATACCGTGGCGATTGAGATCGAAGGGAACAAAATGCAGCTGCGGTGACGCCGACCGATTCCAATACGAATGTTAAGTTCACATGATATAATCTCAGACTTTACACTGTTAATGTTAACTGACGGTTATTTAAGTTTCACAACACTTACATTTAACAGGTTTAGTCTATGTTTTTAATGTCAATAGTTATAATTTAGTAAGTTTCGGGCGCTCGCCTTAAACTTCATAGTACGCGAGTGACCTTTTATTTTATAGGAGAGGGGGCAAACGACCAAGCGGCTCACCTGATGGTAAGTGATCACCACCGCCTATGAACATCCGCAATACCCGAGGAATCGCGGGTGCGTTGCGTGACCTGGGGATCTACTACGAAAATAACATTCATTCTATTGGTTGCCTATGGATAAGAAAGAAGGCCGTCCGTAGAAATGAGTTGTGCATGTCTGTGAAATAAAAATCGATGACATCTGAAGTCCGCTAACGATAACTAATAGGAGCAGCGTGGCGGACTCTCCCCGGCTCCAAAGCCCTCTCCGAAATGAGAGGAGGCATGTGCTCAGCAGTGGGACATTATACGCTGTTACTTTGCTGACTTTACTAGTAAGTTTTCGGTGGCACTTTTTTATATAAACAACCCCAACACTAGGATTTTTCGTAGGACGTTTGAAGACATAATCGCACGTGCACAAACACCCAGGCTCGGAACAACTATTGTCTAAAGGCTATATATATATATTTGTTATATATATAACAAATATTTTCTCTGTGAAGGAATCGATATTACATATAAGACTGAGGTAGACTGTTCCACCTGATTGTAAGGCATCATTGTCGCACATTAGATATTAATCGGACTTTTGGCGCCAACTCGAAAAGTGGCTGTAGTGTTTTGATAGTATTTTGCAACTTCTGTGTATATTTTGAGTTTGATGTTTAATATTGACAGTTTATTATGCTGCAAGTGCTTATGAAAGTGTACTGTAATTGGAAAATTCAAAGACCAAAATTGTACTTTTCGTTTTGTCTCTATCAGTCCAGCAAATCCTCACCTTCATCATCATTATTCATCAGTTCGACAAATCTTCAGTAAAAGTCAACTATCACTTTACTGCCGATCGAAATTAAGTCCTTATTACAATTAAATTATTATTCGGCATTGGCAAAAATGACTCGATTTAATTGCTGATTGTCAGGACCAAATAATTTTAATTTTCAATGAAAAATCAAATGTACGTAGGTGTTGTCACCTTAGAGATGTCACTCTAGAGACTTATGATGTAAAGTGTCGTAGTCAGTAGTTATCGAAGTTGTCTTTGCGTGACGATACTCAAGAACTGCAGTAGCAGAGCTTGAGCTCTGCTCAATTTAAGATCTCGTAATACATAGTAGGTCAAGTTTTCAACTTTAATTGAGACATAAAACAATGCAGCTTACGCTTTAAAAATTAAATTTTTAAACATAGGTATTGTTGGAACTGGTAGGTTTTTACCGTAGAATTGTTGCAACTTGCAGCATACTTTAGAGAAGTCTTTATTTATCCATCATTACTTTTAAATGTGTGTGGCTATGCTGTGGTTAGATGAAGCCAGGCAGCATATAAATGGGTTTGTTACAAAGAGAATAGACAGCGCTCTCACAGAATTCCAGTTTAAAGTAGCAAGAGGAGGGAGAATGAAGGTTGGCGGGGAAACCAGTGGCCCACATAGTGGGGAGTCGGTATTCATTAGGATGACGACACACCTAGTAACAGGCTATTAGTATCTTACTGCTAAGGACAGGCCACCTCTCACTTCTTAGATGGCTTTGGAGTGGCATTTTGCAGACTTCACATGTCCTCCTCACCACAGAAGCTTACAGCTTGATTTTTCAACAAAGATGAACGTATATCATTTTTAATCAGGTAAATTCGTTAGGCATCCTCATGGAAATAAAAAAAAATACAAAACCATATAGATAAACCAAAAGATATTTTCCTACGTGTTCTTAAACAATCTCCATATCAGATATTTAAGCACGTAAGTAAACAAAATGACTCAGTCCCTGTTGCAGCACACTCGATGACAGGCTCGTGGAACATGTACTTAAGTGCAAAAGGAGCGAAGGCCTCTGCAGCCAACTGTGTACACAGGTCGTATAAGTGATGTGACAATTTATACTAATATTACGAGTATAAAGGTGACGAGATTGTTTGGTTAAACGCGCTAATCTCAGGAACTACTAGTACGAATTAAAAAATATTTTAGTGTTGGATAGCTCCTTTATCGAGGAAAATTATAGTCTATGTAACATCACGCTGCGACCCTTTTAAATGAAACGGCAGGTGAAACCTAGGGGCACAACTAGTTTCAGATAAACTAGAAGTGTTATACTGATTATGTGACATTAAACAAATTAATTAAAACATATTTAATGTTTACTAAAAACGGTATTCAAATAATTTCTTGATGGTTTTTTTTATAAAAGAAGGGGCAAACGAGCAAGCGGCTCACCTGATGGTAAGTGATCACCGCCGCCCATGAACGTCCGGAATACCAGAGGAATTACGGGAGCGTTGCCGATCTTTCTTGAAGAAGAAGTCATATCGGTGCGGCAAAACCGCTGCCGGCAGCGAATACCATAAAGCTGCCGTGCGTGGCAGAAACTTCCTTGAAAAGCGCTCTGTTGTGGAACGCCAACCATCAAGATGATATGGATGGAATTTTAAGTTATGCCGCAAGTTGCGACAGTGGCGTTCGGCGGCTGGAATTAATCCAAACAATTCCTCGGAACACTTCTCGTTGTATAAACGATAAAAAATGGTTAAGTAGAATAGCACCTACCTCTTTCCTACCGAGGTGTCGCAAGAGGCGACTAAGGTATTGTACGGACAGTCTTTATTCGTGCACCAAATTATTCAATGCAGTCACTATACTGCTCGTGAGAACGCAATGGGGAGAAATAATTTTTTGATCGTACCAAAATGGCGGTGACGTGGTTCGCCGCTCGTCACGTCTTATTTCCCGCGAGGGCGAAAATTGGGCTACGTGAGTTGCCTCTGCTACTCCTTATGTGGGAAAAAGGCGTAACTGTATGTTTGAAAATTACCGTAAAACAGGAATACTCGATGTTGTTTCAGAATTATTTTAGACTTGCGTGTTTTGTGATTAGATAAATATTATTTTAGCTGTAGTTTCGAAATAGTCTTTTCTTATATTGTGGTTAAATTTTTGTTACGTTTCCACAGTAGTCTGTATACAATTTCTAAGCTGATATTAACAAGTACTACTTAATAAAATAAGCAAGTTTTTTTTAAGTGATCTTTGAATTTTAACATTTCATAAATCTATTCAAACACATAAGCGACGTGCCGCAAGCAGTTGGAGTTACCGAGCAATCTGTCACCTTGAACTTGCAAGTGCGTCTCCAACCAACACTGACGTAAGTGACTAGTCAACAAAGCAATTTACACTACCTGTGAGCACAAACGCCTCCACGACCAATACCTACTTAGTTCAAAACAATTTTACAAAAAATAATTTTTAATTCTTCTGATCCAAGCAGGTTCGTTAAGACGGCACTAACCTGTTTGTTAATTTAATTAAAAAATCAAAATTCACAATGAAGTTGGAATCGTTATTTGACATTTGGATCAAATAAGGCAATAGTTAATTGCGGTATTTTATACCACGGTCGATATGGTATAAGGAAAAATGATAACATTCCGATAAAATAAGTAAAAGATTACCTTCCACGCGTTTTTTTACAGTAAATATAACAATAGCTTTCCAGTTGTATATACGTTATTACAAGCATTTTAAATCTTAAAATAAATAATATTATGATGATGTCCTTTCCGTTTTTAGATTTTAGCCCCAGGAAAATTATAGTTACTTATATTATAGTGGCACAAGTGTATGTGCAATTACAGAGTCTCCAACCCACATCTGATACGCTCATAACATCGCAGGTAGGGTAGGATGGTGTCAGAGACAAGAGGCCAATCACAATATTACACCACACCGGAAAACTAACACTGTGTTTTTTCATAAATGTTGGCTCCGGCTGGGAATCAAACTGAGGGCCCGCGGTGTATAAGTCAGGTGCTCTGACTTCTAGGCCACGCGGTCGTTTAATATAATATCTTAGTGTGTGTGACAAATACGAGTATATTTAGCGATATGTTACGTAGTTGATACCAAGCAGTAGGTACTTGGGACTTTGTTAGAGTATACAATAGGTCTCCAGAGTTTAGAAATATTACAATATAACAACAAGTTAGCCCCAAAGTGACGATATATAATCTGTGGAAATTTAATTACGACGGATTTAGTAGTTTTCGAATTGTAGACTTTCGGAAAGATACAGATCTTTATTTTATCATAGTCTCTTTGATTTTAGTAGTTTAGAGTAGCGATAGTTTCGTTTTCGCTAAAATGTGTCATCTGAAACGAATGGCAGGATCAACACGCCCAACTCCTTTGCCTTCATACGATCTAAAAATATCAAATGAAAGTCAAAACGCAACCTAATTCATTTCGCATTTAAAATAGGTGATGTCAACGATCGAATAATAGAAATGATCGCGCCGCAAAAGGATATCAATCGATTATGATTATCATAATATTGACTATTTTATTAGTTTTGTTAGAGGCATACCATTTTAACGACGGACTTTTATATTTAAGTGAATATAAAAGGTTCATGGAAAATAAAAATTGAAGTGACGCCTTTGCGAATTCTGAACAACGATACAAATACCCAAAAAAGAGATAACAGATACTTATCTTCATAAAATTATCTTGTTTATAGAATGCCCATGCTAATGCCCGGCATGCGTTGCAATGTCGTTTTCAATATTATTGGAAATCATTTTAAGAGGATATACAAAGTAAATATAAGACAATAATTTTTCGTTCATTAATTTTGTGCAATTGCCAACAACAACTGTACAAAGTTTCAACTTTGTTAAAACAACAAGTTAAAACTCATAGAAGTCAATTATCCTATACGACTCTTGCGCACGACCACTTTCATCGCAATCCGATGAATGGTACTCGTATAAATATAAACAATCATGTGATAAGCTACGAGTATGATAACTTCAAAGCACTTGCTATTGCTAGACTATTTACGACAGACAGACAACGAATGGAGGAGTCCGTCTAGGTAGGTACCACACCAGGGCCAGTTATTCTACCGTGAAGCAGTAGTGTGCAAACATTACTGTGTTTCTGTTTGAAGGGCACTGTGAGCTAGCGTAATCACTGGGCATATGAGACTTAAGAACCTATGTCTCAGTGTGATAGTGTTATAAAGAAATTTTCTGGGTGGCACAGCATTTGTTATGGACAGACGTTGCACTTGCCATCAGCTGAACGTTTCGCTCGTTTCGTCACTTTATGCAATAAAAAAAATGTTTACGACTATCCTGTGACGTTTATTTTTGCATATTATATCCTTCATCAGGTCATTGACGTTTCCATAAAACAATGAAACGCTATCAGTACAATAATGATACTGCACTTATGAACACGACTGGATATAATTGTATAATAGTGGAAAATGCCACGGATTTAATCGCATGCGTGTTACGTACGACATCCGTGTATAAAATAGGCAAAGCGCCGCAACTGCACTACGGGCGGGTCAAAGAGAATATTCAATAAAGTCTAGTCTAGACAAGACGGCGCCCTGGTGCCAGCAGCTATAAATAAACCGTGTCTTCGACCTGTTCTATGATAGTACTGTAAGTATTGTTAAATGAAGATATACCCCTATTGGCCAATCTCCAGATGCAAGTACGTCTTTAGAATCAGAGAAACCTACCTGCTTATACTAAACGGCGAAAAAGAATTTTCGAATTCGAAACATTAGAGTAAACCAATAAGAACTATTTTATTAACGATTCACTTTGACTGATTTAATAAATTTCACGTGATCTAATTTATATGAAGACATTTTATAATTTTTATATTTATTCTTATTACTATAAAATAAAATTGACGATTCTTGAAGACTATTTACACAAAGGATGAACTAGAAATTGTAATATCTTTACGTACAGTTGAACGTCACTCTATCCAATTAAAAAAAACCTGGCTAGGCTAGGCTAGTAGGTTTTAAAGAAAGTGACGAGCAAATCGTTTACGTGATGGTAAGTGCAACATCTGCCCCTAACAAATGGTATGTCACCGAAAATATTTCTGTGTGACACCACACAGCGCTCGGTACCCAATGACATCAGTTCTTAAGTCCCACATGCCCATTTGTTACCCTAGCTAAGTGCCTTTTCAACCAAAACACAGTAATGTTTGCACCCTACTTGACGGCCGAGTAAATGGCACTGCGGCGGTTGTTACCTAGACAGATTCTTACACGAATCTTATAATACAAAGGATGAACTAGAAACGGTTGTAACTTTACAGCTTGTGAACAGACCACAGGTTACAGACAAGTAAGAATTTGTCCTAATTGCTACGTTCGTCAGGTTGGCATTATCGAGATGGTTGTTCCTCCATCTGACGGATGTCACAGCATTTTTCTGTCATGTCACTTACTAGGTTTTTACAAAATGTGGGAGGGGGTGGCAGCTTTTCTTGCGCCGAAATTCATATTATTACAGATATATCTCATTTATCCAAAAAGACACTTCTCACATCGTGTAAAATATTAATTGACTCCATATATGTATAAGCACACGAATAAACTACGTCATACTTAGTTATCATCAACATCTATCTTTAAAAAAATTTGCTGATAAATCATTTAAAAACTGATTTAACATAAGGCTACGCCTTTAACCATTTTTAATGCGTAACAAATTAAACTGAATAACAGGTCTTAATGTACATCATAATTTTTAACGTAGTTGAACTACGCTGAAGTCAATATCCGACTATCTGTTGCCCATACGAGTAATTACGAGGTCGGAGCGGGGAATTACCTCGGTTTCACTGAATACCAAAAGTATCAGCATATTACTGCCGTGGTAGGGCGCTTGCCTTAAATTTCATAGTACACGAGTGAACTGAGTTCGATCCCCGATGCCAACACCTCTAAAATTGTTCTGTGATTTTAATGATGCTGATTTACTACGTGCTCAACGGTGAAGGAAAACGTCGTGGGTTTTCTCGCGCATGTCTTAGAAATCAAATATTTCGTCGACAAGTGAAGTCCGCCGACCCGCATTCGAGCAGCGCGGCGGACTCTTCTCGGCTCGGCCAAAACCCTCTCAGAGATGAGAGGAGGCCTGTGCTCTACTTTTTTTACTTTATTATTAATGAAGCGTTTGGAATGGTGAGTTACGGGAACCGGAAGCCCAATTACTATAGATATATGGACGACTCCATGACATAGTGATCGGAGTACCTGATTTCAAATCCTATTGCCTACGGCTGGGCAATATATGTCCAAAAACACGAATTGCTAATTTTAGACCCGATTTCACCGATTGCTTTGGAATCAAAGTTTAATAAAACCGCGTTTTGCTTAACTGAGTTCAAATGTATCATTTGAACTCGGTTTTCGTCTAACCGGTTTCACCGGCTCCATTTTGATCGCGTTCAGAAAAACGAAGTTTACGTGAAATATCGTCACAATCTAAAACAAAAACTCGATGTATTTATTATTTTGCGACATCAAACAGCCTGTTTTTATGCATAAGACACATAGGTAGGCAAACAATAAACAAAACGTATTAAAAATATTTATTGTGTTTACATAGTTGTGCAATTGACAATGACAGCTCTCTAAACGCGTATAAAGAGCTGAACGTCGAAAATTGGGCGTTCAGAATTTGAACCGCGTTCAGTTGATGTTGGTGAAATGCAAACAGTAACATTGAACTCAGTTAAACGCTTAAACTTCGTTCAGTTTGAACTGATCGCGTTTAGTTTCAACGGTGAAAGCCGCCCTAAGTGTCTTGTTGTGTACGTGAAATGTATGTCTGGAAAACGCACCCACGATACAAGAGATATACGAGGGTGGATTGAAAAGTACTCGGCCTAACCAAGAAAATAAACACATACTAAATCAGTTATATTTTTATTTTTCTACATAATCACCATCAAGTTCAATACACTTTTGCCACCTCCCCTTCCAAGCATTTAGACCGTTAAAAAAAAATGATTCTTCCTTAGAGTCAAAGTATGCGTCTACAGCTGCTTTGACCTCGTCGTTTGTCGAAAATCTTTGACCTCCCAAGTGCTTTTTTAGGTTAGGGAACAGAAAGAAGTCTGATGGTGCCAGATCAGGTGAATACGGCGGATGCGGTAACAGTTCAAAGCCACAGTTGTGAATTCCAGCCATTGACTGTACTGACGTGTGAACACGGGCGTTATCTTAATGAAACAGGACTTTTCTTCTGAGCATTCCTCGACGTTTTTCTTTTATTTCCTCTCGTAAACGACGTAGTAAGGTGCAGTAGTAATCAGAGTTTATAGTCTGACCCCTTTCAAGATAATCAATCATAATCACACCTTTCGAGTCCCAGAATACTGAAGCCATCACCTTATTTGCCGACAAAATCGACTTAGCCTTTTTAGGGGGTGGTGAACCCAGGTCTTCTCCACTGTTTTGATTGTTGTTTTGTTTCCGGTGTACAGTAATGAACCCTGTACACCGTTTTCCGTCCATAGTAACAAAACGATTCAAAAAATCATCTGCATCGGCTTCAAATAACTCCAAACAGTCGCGTGAAATAGTCAATCGCGTCCTTTTTTGTTCAACTGAAAGCAGTCGCGGAACCCACCTCGCAGACACCTTGTGGAAACCCAACTCGTTGACAATGATGTTTTGAGTTCGTTCATAAGAGATGCCTATAATCTTGGCTATCTCTCTAATTTTTAATCTGCGGTCTCCCATTATTAAATCAAGTACTTTTTTAATATTTTCGTCAGTAGTTGACGTCGAAGGCCTTCCAGAGCGGGGTTCATCTTTCACACTCTCTCTACCACGCTTAAATTCTGCTATCCATTTTTTGACGGATGAATATGACAGAGCACAATCGCCTAATGTACTGACCATGTCATCATGGATGGCTTTTGATGATAGCCCCTTCTTATGGAGGTACTTAATGACGGCACGCTGCTCGATTTGCTCCATTCGCGGAAATTATGACCGATAACTTTGTTAATAAATTTATAAAATCACAACTAATTATCGCACACGTTTCGAACTTCACACAATGAACTAGTCTGAACTGAACTAAATAATGTGGGTAGATTTGATTTTTAGAATTGAATGGATCTGTGTTAGGCCGAGTACTTTTCAATCCACCCACGTACTAGTGTGAGTGGCATTATTTAAAAAACTTCGTAGTCTTTCCTTAAGGACTATGGTAACGAGACCTTTTACCATAGTCCTTAAGGAAAGACAATTCACCCTACATTTTCATGGAAGGTTGGTGTGGGTATCTGTGCCTTACTGATCACTTGCCAATATCAGATAAGCTGTGTGTTCGTGTGTGCAGTTCTTGTCTTTTAACGTTACATAAGTATAAAACCAGGTAACGTTTATTTCGTCACTATACATTACCTGTACCTTTCGAATTATAAACAATATGAATTACAAAGAGTCGATGTGGACTTTAAATCTCTACTAATAAATGATCTTTATGGACACAGAATACAATAAATTCTTTAGTGACAGATCGGTACATATTAAACCTAACCAGATGCATTATTGTGCAAGTATTAAAATTCTATGCGAGTATTAACACATGAAAAAGGCAAGACCTACAGACTCGGCAGCGAAGAAACATGTTTTTAGTCGTGGCGCCACGTAACGTTGAAAGGAGATTACGAGCGTCCACAAAAACAACTAACTAAATAGGTAAAGTCTAGGTTTTTTTTAAGTTAATAAGATCACGTGTGAGATGTATGAGCTATTTTAAATTGCCTTATCTCGCGGTAAGCATAGATAAGTGTAATACTGCTTGGGCACGCCAATGGTGTCTGTCTTGTTTAAAGGGATTAAGGAGACCCGCGTGAGGAGTCGTTATCGGGCACATGTATTACCACAGCGTCTGTTTATATTTGACACTACAAAAGCAACGTCATGCGGGCTTGCCTCTTTAACATTCAACGTCTCGAGTTTTCGCAACGCAAAAAACTTATGTAAAACGAAACGCCGGTGATGATTGATCACTGAGGCATATTTGGTCCGGTCCGTTACGCTTGATCAATGACGCTGTCACTACAATATATGAAATCGAAACCGGTGCCCAAGGCGTTTGGACAGATTAACGACTATGACAAAAAAACAACCTGTAAATACAAGTATTCGTAATTGTTTGTGAGATTAAATTTATGACTTATAAAGAACAATTGAGAAATAAATTTTGATCAATGAGATTTTGATCATGTTTTGTAACCGAAGAACCTTATATATATGGTGTCATTGTTCCGATGCAGTATCTGTACCACTGCAACAACTCGTGGGAACGCGAACGGGAACGGGAGTAAGAATTTTTGGACTCGTACCAAAAATGGCGGCGACGTGGTTCGCCCCCCGTCACTTCTCAATTTCCGCGAAAGCGAAAAGGGCGAAAAGTGGTCTACGGGTGTGGCTTCTGCCTACCCCTTATATGGAATAAAGGCGTTATTGTATGTATGTATGTAACAAATATGGGATTCAAGGAAGCACGTTCATCAATCAGCTGCGACACTATCTACATCGCCCAAATAGCATTGATGTTCTCCTAGCCGATTTCGACTACGGCGACAACTGCCGACTACTGTCGAGAGCCATCAACTGCGCAGGAGATGTTATAGTGCCACAAGTGTACGCGCAAAGACTGAGGCACTCACTCGTCCTAACCTACCCGCGCCCGATGTAACGCTGATACGATTAGACCGGAGGTAGGCTAGGATGCAGTGTCAGAAACAAAAAAATGTCAAAAACACGGGGATAATCACAACACAACCAGACCCGAAAACCAACAATTTATGTTTTAGCACAAATGTTGGCTCCGGCTTAGAAGTCAGGTACTCTGACAACTGAGCCACGCGGTCATCAGTAGCAATAATAGTTTCTTAACAAAGGAAACCTATTGTGAACTTTGTAATTCACGAAGACCGTTAGAAGAGATTGAGTAACAGAATAAATAACCATATCAATGATTGGTTTGACACGAAGCTGGATCTTTGATCGTAATCACTACGTTGCGTACGTACATAATGAGACACATACGATATGACACTGACGGAAGGTCGTGCATCAAGCAAAGCAGTCACGTAATTCTTGCAGGTTACACCTGTTCTGCAGTTTCGCCACGGTTGACCGACAACAATGCCGTGCTCATGTAATTGAGCAATTCCGACGCGGATAGCACATCTCCGATAAGGATAAGGCGGCAGGAAACTGTCGGTACTGTCGTTTATAACACACTGAGGCGACGGAAACGGGGTGACTACATATGCAAAGGGAAGTATGACAGTAACTGCACTGTAGGAAATTCTTTATTTTGTTTTCTTTTTTAAAAAAAACTATGCCCCACAGTAGGATTTCTCCTGTGTCGTGGGTACGTTTTACAGACATCAATTCCACATACACAAACCACCCAGATCCGGAACAACTATCTGTAGGCCATACAAATATTTGTCCCGTGCGGGAATCGAACCCGCGACCCGCGGCGCAGAAGCCAAGGGTTTATCGATTCTGATAATACTCAAACAAGTCGAATATACTTAAAATGGTAATATGAGAAAGATTACCATCAACCCTGCTAAGTTGACCTTGCTTAGTTAACTGTTACTGATTTTATCGCCGCTTATTGCTTTGAAGGTCAACTCTGCAACACTGAACAATAATCCAGGTAAAACTAAAGAAACAAACGTTGGGATACTAAGCAACGTAAACAAACATGAATTTAGTATCGACAGACTAACAGCACAGCAAGCGACAATAATAAATTACAAAATAGCACGGTTTCATATTACAGCATAATCGGCCAAACGGAATTTCCTTTGTGTAGTGCGTTAGGTAGACATTAAAACATTCGTGTGGCGTCTGATAGCTTTGACTAAAGTTAAAAATGAATAGCAAAAAACCGTCGGATTTGAAACTGTTTTCCATCAATGTTCTGGAAATATTGGTCATTCGCATCAATTCGAATTCATTTAAGAACATATTTCTGTTATACACATTCTATAGATTACTTATGCAATTATTTTTAGTAATTTTTAACATCATCACCATTTCAGTCCATCAGTAGTCCACTGATGAACATAGACCGCTCTTATATATTCTTTATTTTTTATTGGATAAAGTAACGAACAAAAAGTTCACGTGATGGTAAGTGCAACGTCTGCCCATAACAAATGCTTTGTCACCCAGATCAGTTATGTGTGACACCATACTGCGCCCGTCATCTTGAGACATCATCAGTTCTTAAGTCGCATATGCCCAGTGATTAAACTAGCACTCAGTGCTACGACTCCGACGGACACTAATGTTTGCATTCTACTGTTTCACGGCAGAATAACTGGCCTGTAGGTACCTATCTAGACGGATTCCTGCATAGGAATCCTACCACTACTACTGTAAATATTCCCACAAAACACAGTCCTAAGCCACCGTCGTCGCATCATCTAGAGGGGGGTCGCCCTATACTGCAAACCTTTCTTCCCCAACGGTTATCGGCCGGCGCATTTCCACTAAAGCTTGCTGATCCTTATGACTATGTCGTTTACTCCAGTTCCGCTACGATAACATCATTACGGATTCTATCTGGCTGATTTTTTGTCATACTCATAATCTATTACAATATGTTATGCGAATGAGTAAAACGAGGTTAAGCGGTTGTGTACACCGCTAACAGTGTTGTGACTTGCTCCCGCAAACATTAGATACAGTATACGAAGCAAGAATAGGCGCCACGATGAGGTCACGGTCGTTTCTCAATAAATAACTCCTTTAATCATCATTCATTCCAGCCTATGACTAGTCCACCGCTGAACATATGTCTCCCCCATATATTGCCACAAAAGTTTTTAGTTCACATTTTGGGGTGTCTTGCTATAGTTGCCACGCTTGGCAGGCGGGTTGGCAACTGCTGTTAATTTATTCAGATGTCCCAGGAAGATGCTGCTGCCCATCTCCCGGTTTTAGTTTCGTCTCTGTCGACTTTTATGATACCCACGGGATGAGATGGGGTGGTAGATTCTCTTACGCCGATACCATACGGCGCACTTCTTCAATAACAACTATTATTTAATAAACACTTTAGGAATTCAGTTCCAGACTGTTAAACATCTTCGGTGCTATCAAAATTTGATTAATTTTTCTTTACACTTACAATAGATCTGACGCCAAGACATGCATTTTCTTACCAATAGAAAGACAGATTTATACCCCTAGCAAGAACGAGGCCTCTTCTAATCTCTAGAGCGTAGCGTAAAGCGCCTCCGCAAGCAAGACTGTAGTATGTCACGCAGTTACACGAGTTGTGTATTCACACACTACACATAGGTACAGTCCACTTATGGTGACAACATAGCATTACTTTGCATATAGGACTTTATTAAACCTATATTATGAGAACTAAAATAATAAACATAAAGTAAAGTATGTGCTAAAACCATATAAAAAGTTATATAAATTGTACAGACGGGATACGCTGCAATGCGCACTTGGTGTTATTAAAAATTCAAACAATCTGGAAATTCGTTTCAGGGGTAAATGGGCGGCCGAGGGCAGGAACTACGACGCGAATTGCAAGACGAAGGGGGGGGGGGGGGACCACTAGGGAGACGAAACGGCGCACCTCGACTAACCAATTGTAGCCTATAAATATCAAAAACCTTGAGTAACGTAGGGTACAAACAAGTCGATTAATCGTAAAACCATTAAGTAATAAAATAAATAACTTTTACTTTAAACTTAATTGGTATAAAGCATTATATTTTTTAACATATACTGACTTACAGATAGTTGTTCTGTATATGTGTTTGTATATCATCACTCACTTCAGTCTATCACTTGTCCACTGCTGAACTTAGACCTCCCCCGCAGATTTCCACAAAAGTTTGTAGCTCTCATTTTGGGAGGAGTTTGCTAAAGTTGCAACGCTTGGCCAGCGGGTTTGCAACCGCAGTTTATTTATTCTGATGTTCCAAGAAGATGCTGCTGCCCATCTTCTGATTATAATTTTTTGTTTGTATATGTGCAATTTATATTTACATAACAAACATTTATAAAAAAAAAATAAGCGTAAGTGGTACTGTTTAAGTCCACAACTCACAAATCACAAATAGTGTTTCTAATTTAAGCAAACGTGACATATTTTAGAAGATAAACGTTTTTGGAAAGGATAAAAAGCTGAGAAAGCTTTTACAATACGGCCATATAAACGTATGGTAAATGATCGTAAAGAAGCAAATGACTTTCGACTAGAAATTGTTTTGTTACGGCGTTCACATTGACCGTAAAATATCTACAAATTATTCAGAGAACTGTACACGGTGGGCTATTGTCATTTATATTATAGAATATTCCACAAACATTATATAAGAGCTAGAGTCAGTTTGAACACATAATTTATGATTTCACGCGGCGCAAGTCACGATTCAAAGCAGGCGAAACTGAATCTACCTGCACTTTGCAGCGTTGTTTTATTATAAGCTAAGTGAATGTATTCTATTGTCGTGTTAAAACCTAATATACAAGTTATTCGACACGATACATAAATGATGTAGATCTTAACGTATCTAAAAGGCGAGTACGGTTTACGCTCTATCATGATTTCTTGCTCACACACCCTAACAAACAAATACGCATACACCAAAGCTTTGGCTCACGCCAATATTAAAGATTCTTCATACCTATATTATATTGAATTGTCATGTGAATTGTCGTGCAAATAGTAATGTAAGTGCCTTTGAGGTCGGGGATACTACTAACACCATATTTTATTATACACAAAAGGAGATCCTTTCTCTCGGTTATATTGTACTATGATAATTTATTAGATATGTTATATATTATTATTCTACACTAGTAAAGTGATGAATATAACCAAATCATTATAAAAAAATCTTTAAAAAATAAACACAAAGTGTTATTCGCAAAATGTCCTAAGAGTAATTAAAGCCTTTATATACCCTTACACATTCAAGTTAAATGTACAAAGGCGGTTTCTTAAATCAAATAGAATTTACATTATTTATTCTATTAAGGCTGCTTTGATGCTAATTTGAATTCTACGTTGGTGGAATGAATAGGTCAGTTATTCTATAATTGTGCTAACGAAGTGCAAATTCTCGCTCTTTTTGTACGTGGTTTGTAAAAACCTAATTTCCAAACAAACGACATTATGTTCAGTTTCGAGATGATTAAGTACGACAAAACCTTTTTAGGAAAAATCAATTGACAAAAAAAATTGTGAGAACACTTTGAAAACAGTAGTCGAATGTTGATCTGTTTTACGGCAGGTTTTATTTACAGTAACTTCATATAAAAATGTTTTATTCTATTTTAATTGTTTATTCACTAAATAATATGTTTATTCAATAATAATTCTTCTACGATGTATGAATAATAACTTCATTGCGTTTAAAATATTTTTTTTATTAACAGTCAATATTACATATTTCAAAATGCTTTCAAACTAAACTTCTCTTTTAAGAATCAAACGCCGTTCCTCAAATTCCATTTTCGAATTCGCTTTTCTTAAGTAAGACAGCGAGGTGCAAAACGTAAGATAACACTTACCGGAAAAGCTTATTTTCGTTTCGACTGGCATCTTTCCTCACAGTCTTTTTTTTAATAAATCGTCAAAGATGTCTCCTTCAGATGCGATTAAAAAATGTGATGAGAATGATCAAATTTAAAATTTGGAGCTGGTCGCTTGTCCTCAGAGTCACGTGTGTTATGTCGATACGAGTAAGTCGGTCGCTCGCCGAATGTACACTGGCAAGCCGACCGTTTCCTACGCCCGCGCGCCCGCCCTTACGCGCCCGATACGCGCCTATGTTTTTGTTTTGCCAGCCGCCCGTCCCAGCCGAGGGGGCGGATTTTAGAAGATACACAAATGGACTATATGGGCCTCTCATTTCGCAATACGTCAAAATGTACACACCCAAAAATAAGATTCATACTTTAAATTGCAAAACTGAAGGTTTGTTTGTGGAATATGAAAACGTTTCGCGAGACACTGACGGATAACATCTCATTTGGTTTGTTAAGTTAAAGGTGTATATTATACGCAAAAACATTCGAATTGCAAATATGATGATAATACATGTATAAATAAGATCATGTGAACAAAAATACTGACCTATAAGACTATCGGACACTTACTAATAATACTTTTGATAAGTCCTGGACAGAAAGATAACGCCACGCATTCCGATAAATACTACATTCGCTATTTAGTACTTGGACTGATAGGTATAGGTACTCGTATACTCATCGAATCAAATAAAAGTGTACGATGTAATGTCCTTCTAAGCGATTTCGACCACAGCGATTTCAGGTGAAAATTTGTATTTTGAATTGATGGAAGTTGAATTTTGCGCAGGGTATTCATCCTTATAAAAGTTTGTTTCATATTCAATCGTTTTTATGAAACTTGGTATCTCTGCCTATACCGGTGGACCTCTGTCCACCTTGGCATGGAAAATATTATAGGGTACTTTTTATAACATTATTTTTTATCATCATTTCAGCCTACCACTAGTCCACTGCTCAACATAGGCCTCCTCCACAGATTGCCACAAAAACTTGTGGCGCTCATTTAGGGGGGATTTTGCCATAGCTGCCACGCTTGGCAGGCGGCTTGGCAACCGCAGTTTATTTATTCATATGTTTCAGGAAGATGCTGCTGCCTTTCATCTCCTGGTTTTCATTTTCCCTCTGTAGACTTTGCTGGGTACAGCTAGTTATGTAATATATGTAAGTACTAGACGATGCCCGCAACTTGGTCCGCGTGGAGTAGGTTTTTTTAATATCCTATAGGAACTATTGGATTTTCCGGGAAAAAAAGTGTCCTATGCCAGTCTCCAGTATGCATCTCTGTGCCAAATTTCGTCAAGATCGGTTCAGCGGTAAAACCGTGAAAACGTAACAGACAGTGGGACAGAGAGAGTTACTTAGAGTTACGCATTTATAATATTAGTATGGATTAGCGCGGACACAGAAGTGCTCAATCGTGTTCATCTTCCGGGACTCGAAGTAAAGTATCTGCGACAATATTAGAGGAACGATCTGATGCTGTGTCATAGATACGGGACGTACAATCATAATACATCCAGGAAAAAAATCAATTGTTTTTGTGTTTCATAAAATTGGCTTAGACTGGGATTTGAATTTAGGACATTTTTATAGGATTAAGTCACGCGACGAGCAAACCTTTTCAGCTGATGGTAAGTGCAACGTCTGCTCATAACAAATGCTGCGGCGCCCAGAAAATTTCTGTGTCACACTGAGACATCATTTCTTAAGTCTCATATTGATTCAGTCATCATAGTGATTACACTAGCTCTCAGTGCCCTTTAGAGCGAAACACAGTAATGTTTGCACACTGCTTACTGCTTCACGACAGAATAACTGGCCCTGCGGTGGTACCTACTTAGACGGATTCCTGCAAAAAATTCCCCCGCTAGTAAAAACTTCTTTGTCATGTAGCGTATAACATAACGTTCAGGCTATAAGACAAGGTAGGCTAGGATGCAAGTAGATGCATGGTCAGACATAAGGAAACAACACAACCAGACCCGAAAATCCACAATTGTGTTTTGTAAACCAATTTTGGTATTTTGACCACTGCACGCGTCGGGTATGATTGGTTTTCAACTACAATTTATTTACAATTTAGCACTGTGGCACGCTCGTTTCTTTAAAAAAAAACCTATATCTCGGTAGATTAATCTCCGAATGTAAAAAAAAAAGTAAAGTAACAGCCTATAAATGTCCCACTGCTGAGCACAGGCCTCCTCTCATTTCTGAGAGGGCTTTGGAGCTGGGAATAGTCCGCCACGCTGCTCCAATGCGGGTTGGCAGACTTCACATGTCCTCGAAATATTTCTATTCCTCGGACATGTAGGTTTACTCACGATGTTTTCCTTCACCGCTAAGCACGTGGTAAATCAGCACTTAAAATTGTAGAACAATTATAGAGGTGCTGGCACCGGGGATCGAACTCAAGTTAGTCGCGTACTATGAAATTAAAGGCGAGCACCAGGCGCAGCAGAACAGTATTACATCATTCAACTAATTTACATGGTACTTATATAAGGCTATATCTAATAGGGCGGAACAGATAGGCAACAATGTAGTCTAGTCTAGAGAAGCCCTTGCGTTAGTCCGATTGTGTTATGTGATCCGAGATCCTTACGAACAGGTTGGATATGTTATATACGAGTATAAAAACAGCTCCCATAGATAATTCTTTCTTTCTTCATAACAGAACTAAGTAGTGTTTTACTGGTGATAGGATTTCCATGCAGGAATCCATCTAGGTAGGTATCATCGCAGGGCGAGTTATTCTACTGTGAAGCAGTAGTGTGCAAACATTATTGTGTTTCCACAAGAAAGGCACGTAGATACTGAGAGCTAGTGTAACTACTGAGTATATGAGACATGTAAACTTATGTCTCAGTGTGACGGGCGCAGTGTAGTGCCACACAGAAAGGTTCTGAGTGACACAGTATTTGTGCAGACGCTGCATTTACCATCATGTGATCGTTTCGTCACTTTTTGCTACATAACTATAAAAAGAAATAAGCTTCCTAAGTATGAACGTGCTCTCAGAAACTACCCGCTTACAGAAGTAGCATGGCGTCCTCCTTTCGACCACGGCGAGAAATTCCGAACATTGTCGGTAGCTATCAACAGTGCCACAAGTGTACGCGCAAAACATAGGCACTCATTCGCCCTGACCTACCAGCGATCGATGTAACGCTCATGTGATACTATAGGTATGCGGAGGTAGGCTAGACTGCAGTGTCGGAGGCACGGAGACAATCCCAACACAACCAGACTCGAAAACAAGTATGTGTTTCTACACAAATGTTGGATTCGGCTGAGATTCGAACCCAGGATCACCAGCGCAGTAGTCAGGTACTCTGACCACTACGCTACGCAGATGTCACGTAGTTGCATAATGTTGTTTCATTTCGTATGGCGAGTTATACTTAACAGACACCCAGCCAAAGGCAACTAGTTTATCGTAGTCTTCTGGAATAACGATGCCCATACATCACGATTTGCCGATTTGTCGACTGCTGCGCGCCGCTCTCTACGGCGGAGAAAATTGTGTAAGAGCCGTTGGTAGCTCAGGGGCCAGTCCTATCCCCGGTGCCGGCATGGCACCTCCAAAATTGATTTGCAATTTTAATTGCTATTTACCTCAGCTCAACGACGAAGATAACCATGGCGAGGACAACTGGATTTCTTAAGAATATAAATATTTCGAGGACGTGATATAAAGTCTGCCAACCGGCATTGGAGCTGCTCAGCGAACTCATTCCGGCTCCAAAACCCTTCCAGAAATGGAAGGAGGCCTGTACTAATCAGTGGAACATTTATTGGCTGTGCTGGGACATTTATTTTTCTTTTAATAAATATGTTGAGTTACAGAGTTACGTGGTCGTGAACGTTCATAAACCAACGGTAACGATTAAGGGAAAAATTTCGTAACAAATCTAGTTTTCCATCTAAAAATGGATAATCATGTTGCGTTGTGGATGTGTCGCAACGCATACGTTGAATGTGGTGCTGGCACGCGATTTCTAACGGGTCAAAGAAAGCGAGCGCCGAAGAGGTCGACCATTTTAGTCGCTGATTCACATTACCGCCATCCGTTTTTACAGCGTCGCTTACTTTTACTTCAGCATCGTCTCTATAATCGTGATACATACTGCCATACCGACTTAAGGACTGTCTGTTACATAGAGGACAAAGATGTGTCGAAATAACTCTTATCCTGCACTTGCAAACCAGCTGGTTACCAAATATGTGAAATTGTAATTATAAAATTTAATATTATAAATGACATTATGTAATATGACATTGGAATAAAGAAATACCCTAGAGTTTCCTACCGGTTCTTCTCTGAGTTCTTTTTGAACTTGAACCTTGAAACATTCATAAGAGACTGAACTGAATAAAGAAAAATTTTGACTGTGACTTTATTCATGATTTTATTGGTATTTACCATTGAATGAACTGTTTTGTAACGAGAACTGTCAACATAGATCTCTCTTAAGTAGAAAGGGTTTACTATAATCGCCACGGTTCGCAGGCGGATTGGTGGCCGTAATGCTAGAGTACTCACCTCCGACATTGAGGAGCGTCACCAGTCTGGTTGCTTTCGGCCTGGGGTGTATGAAATGGTTGATTCGTTACATATTAAATATCATAGTGGTGGTAGGATGCCAATTTCCAGTATTTGTTTTTGTCAAGTTTCTGCGACAGCCAAGGAAATGTAATTGAAGTGATCGATTTTCTAAGAAACTACAATCAAAATTGATAAAAGCAAATATTAAATGAGCGGCTTAAGAGAATCTACCACCCCTTCTCTTCTCGTGGGTGTCGGAAAAGTCGACAGAAGGAAAATAAGAACCAGGAGATTGGCAGCAGCATCTTCCTGGAGCATCTGAATAAATAAACTGCGGTTGCCAACCCGCCTGCCAAGCGTGGCAACTATGGCAAAATCCCCCCAAAATGAGAGCTGCAAACTTTTGTGGCAATCTCCGGGGGAGGCCTATGATCAGCAGTGGACGTGTGATAGGCTGAAACGACGACGACGACGAAACGACGGTATTGAAACATCAATAAAAATAGCAACAAAACAATTCCGCCGATAGTTGCCCCTTATTACGATATGGGGAGCTAAGGCTCACGCTCTAATTTCATTACGCTGGAAAACACGATTAGTTTTAAAAAATAATTCTAAGTCTTGCCGTCTCTGTCTACCTTAAATCTATTTACGGATATCGTCGGAGACTTATTGATTGCTTCCACTAATGCCAGACTGGTAGCATACTTTGTTAGTTATTCAATTAGCACGGAGTACGTCGGTTGCTTAATACTAATACGAAAGACAGATGGATGCAATAGTAATGATTAATCGACATCAATGCTTATGCAACTATAGGTAATACGATAAAGTTTTGATTATATTACACAATAGTTCATTGTTTATTTATGATGATATATCTTTTATTTAACTTTAGTATCTTTGTAGATTTATTTGGTCATTAACATTGAGCGAAAAATGTAACGTGAGAAAGTTATGATTCTGGCTGTGGCTCATAAATGTGTTGGCTCGTCCTGAGAAAAACCTTGGTCTGGAAATAATAGCAGTTTGATGCCTCTGTTTCGTTGAGTTTACTCTATATTCTATCACATGATGATAATAGCAACAAAGAAGTTTTGATACAAAATGGTATGAAACAATTATAATGATAAATTATAATGATGTTATATCATTATAATTTACACAAAAGTTATCAGTGTATTCAACATTCAACTGTTTAGCCTTATTTTTGAAAATGAATCCGGTGAGAGTCCGCCACGTTGCCCTACTGTCGTGAACCTCAGTTCTTTGAAACGTTTTTTATTTCCCAGACATGCAGATTACTTCACAATGATTTCCTTTAACACAGAGCAGTTAAAACTAACGGTTAAACGAAACGAACAAATTCTAATAAAAATAACGTTAATAAAGTATTTATGTAGTACATAAAGCCCGCTTATACATAATATATAATAGCGGTTAATGCAAATGTTAAAATAACTAAAAACCTTATCCATCAACAACGGTCTAATGCGTACAATGAATTAAACATTTTTAGTCTGATTTTTACGTAGATAGTATGGCCCCTGGGCAAGGACATAAGCTTTTATGTAATTTACTTGAGTTTAATATAAGATTAAAAAAGATAGTTTTCATAAAATATATAATAATTAAATTTTAACTGCAATTAATTTACTAGATGTAAATTAACATTAAAAAAAATTATGATTCATGTCATAATCTGCCACTATGCCAAATTACTTATGAACTTTTTCAGTAAAATTCAAACATTCAAACCTAAAAACATTTTTAATAATATCATTCACTAAGCGAAATCATACGATCAAATGACTTATGTGATCCGGGGTATGATGATAAAGCCAATAATGAAGAGACATCGGTCTTGGACGCCTGCAGGGACTGTTTCTCTTGGATTTGTTGGTTTTGGATTCGAATCACCCGAACCTAACTATGGTATAAAACCCAAGATGTAGCGTAGTCTTAAACCTTCATATAGCCCGCAAAAATTTATATTCTGCCATCAGTCGCAGGTAATGAGATTTCTCCGGTATTTCCCTTAATCATTAGAAATGGACTAGTAGATTATATAATTTCGCCACCACAAGGGATGTTTATGACATGGCGGTGGTGGTATACCATTTACTGGTGGTGGGATTTCTATGCAGGAATCCTTCTAGGTAGGTACCAGTCCAAAGTCAGTTATTCTGCCGTGAAGCAGTATAACTGACTTTGTTTTTGATAGTGTGCAAGTATAACTGTGTTTCGGTCTGAAGGGCACTGAGAGCTAGAGTAATCAATGGGCATATGAGACTTAAGAACTGATTTCTCAGAGTGAAGGGCGCTTTGTTGTGCCGCACAGAAATGTTCTGGGTGACACAGCATTTGTGGCAGACGTTGCACTTAGCATCAGGTGAACGTTTTGCACGTGTATACGTAATAAATATAAATAACAAATATCTGGTCGTTAGCCACTACTTGACGGTATATTCAAAATAAAGAAAAGATTATTTGGAATTAATTTAATACAGTTCTAGTCGTTTAAGTTCGACTCATCGGAAAATTCACTCAGATTAAAAGGCGTCTATTAGTTTAAGGTAACGTGGAATCTTATTATTGCTTTACTAATGTGGTTCTGGTCAAGCTTTGGCGTAGACTGAAAAAAATGTGCCGTTGCACCTCGTTACTAAAATTATGTGATGCAGTGAAAGCACTTAAAGATAGACGAAGAGCGTTTTACTAGTTATCTAAGACTCAGAAATAATAAAAAAGTGCAATTATGTTCATGCTAAATCATCTTTCATATTATGTTTAACGTTGCTTCAATCGTAAGCACTATTTGTTTGATATCACAAAGACTACGGCTCAGAACTAACGTCTACTTTTCAGCTGAAGCATTTCACTATAACTAATTATACCATCAGTCACTTAAACAGACACGCTAAAAGCATTTGTAGATAAATAATCACGTAAGTTTGAAATAACTATATAACAACAATGCTTATATAAGAAATGGCATAAACGCAAATAAATACATAGTTGCGTAAATAGAAATAGAATAGATAAAACGGTTCTCAGAATGAATACTTGCATAATAATTTTTATCGTCAATAAATCGTGAGTTTCACTTTAGCTTAATCCAAGCAAAACCTTATAAAAAAATAACGCGCTGAAGAATAACTGAGGGAAGAAGAATACAAACGAAATAATAGCGCTGAAAGTTTTCTCAGAATTGAACATTGTTCTTCAACGTGTGTTGTTTTAAGTGCGTGAGAGCTTGGAGTTTTCTTTGCAAAACAACTTAACGATAAACGATTTTGTAACACATGGCAAAAACAACTTAGCACGCTCATGAATTAATAATTTTTTGTATTTAATTAGTGAGCCCAAGTAAATATTTTAATGGGTAATATATAATGTCAGGGAAACAATCGTTCTCCATAACATTTTCAACACACTCACACTAATTTCTAAAGATTATATAATAACAGCGACACGTCCAACTTTTTATTGTAACTATAGCTCAGGGACCAGGCGCTCACTTTAATTTCATACAACGCTTGTGACGTGGGTTCGCTCGGGTTCGATTCCTGGTGGCAGCACCACTAAAATTGTTAATTGCAATTTGATCGCTGATTTACAAAAACAATACGGGGAAACCTGCATGTCTGACAATTGAAATATATTTAGAACATGTGAAATCCGTTCCGCATTAGAGACTCTTCTCGGCTTTCCCCCTCTCAAGAATGGGAGGTATGTGCTCAGCAGTGGGTTAGACTGTTATTTAACTTCTCTTAGTATAGGGTCCATTTTCAATTTCATTCACTAGATATAACGAAATACGATATATCAAGTAAATCCATGAGATTTATTATCATTTCTAACTTTAAATCCTCACTAGAAAGGAATTACAGTAGTTCAATACTAAGCTTGGATTCCAGAAACCGTACTTAACATTTCTAAATCTTGATGTATTCAGTGTGGATGTAAAGAGAAATATATCTTACTTTTTTCTTTCTTAAACACTACTCAATTATCGTTTGTTCAAATACAAAATCAAGTAACCCGATGCAAAAATTACATAGAAAACCAATAAATAAAAAAGAAGCGTTGCAAACTAAATTCAAGGTATAATTTTCTAACATCATAATACTTAGTATATCTTTGTACTCGTAGAAAGCATAAGAAACTTCACATCATAATGGCGCATGTTAGCGTGGTTTATTATTAAGTAAAATAAAATCAGAGGTCCAGGATTATGGGTTAGTGAAAAAATGAGGCTGGTAAGAAAAAGAAAATATTATAAAGCACTTACTACCATACATGACTTACTATAGAGTATTTTTAAGTAAAAATGGAACTCTACATATACACTAGCACGTTCATATTATATATTTTTACTGGTAGGATTCCGTCTAGGTGGGTTATCCCGTGGGAACAATGTGGAGTAAGAATTTTTTTGACTCGTACCAAAATGGCGGCGTCGTGGTTCGCCACCCGTCTCGTCTCGTTTCCCGCGAGGGCGAAAACTGGGATACACCTCTCTCTACTCCGTATATAGGAAAAAGGCGAGACTGCATGTATGAATGTAAGAATTTATTCAGAGTTATATTATTCTAAAATAAAGCGTGAGCACACCTGAGTGGAAACATCAAAATTTTATTTTTCGTTTATTTAATCAAAATAAAGGGGATAATAAAAAAATAAGGGGGTGTACCCCAAGTGATAAATTCAAAAAGTTAAGATCATGACTATACTTAGTTACATTCTAGACTGTAGACGTCCTATTTACATAAGACACATAATCATCAACAAACTGTAAATGACGTCCTCCTGGCCGATTTTGGACCACGGCGACATCTACCGAATACTGTCGTAAGTTATCTACTGCGTAGGAGATATTACAGTGTCAGGTGTTCGCACAAACACAGAGGCACCCACTCGTACCAACCTACCCGTGTAACCCTAACCGATGTAACGCCCCTCTCCTAGTTGAGAGAATTAACCGTAATCACTACGCTTTGCAGGTGGATTAGTGATCAAACGCCGATCATGCAATGCCTTATAAAATTCCACGTGGCATCAGAGAATCCATTTCCTTATGAACTCAACATTAGGCTGGCCTTACTAGCCTCTTCGTGTACCATCTTGATTCAAATATAAAAAAGAAAGTTGGTTTGTACGTGAAGAATATACACATATGTAACATAAGGAAGTTTTAAGATTAACAATGGCGGTGTAAGAGCCACAAAACCCTGACATTTTAAAGTAATGCGACGAGCATTTAAAGCAGAAATCGCAAGGAAAACTGTAGACTCTGTCGCCTACATTTTACAAACACCCAAAAACTTTTTTGCGCCTTTATCACATTGTGCAGGAAAATGGTAATGTGACATTGTTTTTATTATACTTATGTCCAGGAAAATCCTTCAAAAGCAGAAGGTTCTGCTATAAAAACTCAAAAAAATTTATTTAAATCACAAAATTGTAAAAAGTGAGATAATTAAAATGTCTTCGGTCCTGAAGGACACTGAAGCTAGTGTAATTGCAGGGAATATGATATTTTAGAAACGGTGTCTCGCGGCGAGCGTATTGCAGTGTGATCTATCCAACACAGAGTATAGGGTGATATCGAAACTATTATGGGAAGGCGTGGCATTTACCAGGTGAACGATTTCACGTATTGAGATTCAATTAAAAAAAAAATCTCTAAGTTTAACCAGTGCTTACTTTAAAGGCCGTTGAAAAACCCTTGGTCCTTTAGCCACTTCATTAAAAATACGTCAGAGAAAACCAGTTGTTATATTATTTTGCTGGTAGCGATGTCAGTAGTAATGCATAATATTCATGTAATATTAATGGGTGCTGAATGATAGCTGTTAATTAATAATGTAAATAGCCCACCGGAGCAGTGACCGAGTGGAATTCAAGCGATCCTTGAGTCATGGAGCTACGTACGGGTTTGCAGCGGAAGGCACGTACCTCCGTGCTCTTTGACCGGATCACATTTCTGCTTAGCAAAAGTAACGTTCCGTAAAATGAGTTACGGTTTGGTAAAAGTACTGTGTTATAAACCTTTTGTATTATATGGTTTACCATAAATAAGGGAACAAACAATATTACTATCGTCACACATACTGGGTATTTTTTTTAAATTTATTTAATGCTTTATTAAAAGCTTCTGTTTAAAATTTTTTTTATTAAAATAACGAGTTTTTAAGTCATTATCTGTTTCAACGAAATCGCAAGACAATTTTAGAACCACGTGCGCATTAAGTGAAAGGTAAAAAAAAGAAAGAACATGACCATATTTTATGGACTTTTAAAACAAACCCAATAAAGAGTTATCGTTTCAAATACTCATACAATAACTGTACGTAAGCCTGAATTTACGTGTAAGTGGTTTGTTAAATGAAAAATAACGAACGAGCCAACGATAAACTCATTTTTTTATTTGATAAAGAGACGAGACGAGCAGAACGTTCACCTGATGGTAAGTGCAACGTCTGCTAATAATAAATGCTGTGTTACCCAGATAATTTCTGTGTGGCACTATACAGCGTCCGTCACCCAGAGACATCAGTTCTTAGGTCTCAGTGACCAGTCATTACACTAGCTCTCAGAGCCCTTCAGACCGAAACAGTACTGCTTCACGGCCGAATAACTGCCCTAGGACGGTACATACCTAGATGGATTCCTGCATAGGAATCCTACTTATACACAATATCAAATAACAACAATTTTAAATGGTTCTTCGTAATATTACTATACTGACAATTTAAAGTAAATAAGAATAACTCAACAACTACGAAGGATATACGCCAAATACATATAATTGGAAATTGGCGGGCGGCACAATGAAAAGGTAAAAACATATTACGTACATGGTAATTTTCGCAATTATACGAGTGTGAAATATCCTAATGTGGATAACCTTTGTTTATACAAAACAGAGTAGATTTTCGAGCAATGTCACAGTTTGTAGTCTGATAACAGACTATAATAACAATATGTGGAATTTAATTCAATTGATGTCAGTTGAAATTACGTAACTGTTATTATAATTAAAATATTACGCTAAGCAATATATTAGATACTAAATTCATTAAATTTTACCATAATTTAATATATTCCATAAAAACGTTATTTTTCATCGTATAAATATAATGTTCAAATCATGTGTTTTTCACAAAACAAATGTTACTGCGTTAAAATATAAATACAAAAAAAGGGTAATGGAAAAGAAGAGGCGTTATTTTAGAGCAGGTGAATACAATACGCAACATTGTATCTTGGTCTTGAGGATTGTACTTTAAACTGTTTTTGTAGCGCCGGAGGGACCAAGAGTGTGTACTCAGAAGATAAAGCCGTGTCAGCCACAGAAATCTCGAGTGGCGGGTACAGAGGACCAGAGACATTATTTTTTTTTTTTTTTTATGTTATATAAGGGTAAGCTAACTAGAATTAGCACAGAATTTTTAACATACATACATACAGTTACGCCTCTTTCCCATTGGGTTAGGCAGAGACCACTTCAGTAGTCCACTTTTTGCTCCCCCGGGAAACGAGATGTGACGCGTGGCGAATCACGTCGCCGTATTTTTAAATGTATACGAAAACTAAATTGCAGAAACAAAGAAGACGGTGATGACTGAAATGTAGATGAGATATGTTGTAACGAGATAATACTGCATACTTAACGCATAATAAATGAACAGCTGCAATCATTGTTAATAGTAAATAAGGGGCTAGGCGCTCGCTTTAAATTTCATAGTACGCGAGTGGCCTGGGTTCGATTCCCGGTGCCGGCACCACTAGAATTTGTTAATTGCAATTTTAAGTGCTGAATTACCACGTGCTCGGCGGTGAAGGAAAACATCGTGAGGAAACCTGCATGTCTGGGAAATAAAAAAAGAAAAGAAAATATTTTGAAGTCATGTGCAGTCCGACAACCAGCATTGAAGCAGCGTGGCGGATTCTTCTTTTTTTGCTCCAAACCCCTCTCAGAAATGAGAGGCCTGTGCTCAGCAGTGGGACATTTATAGGCTGAAACTTTACTTCTATAGTTAAAATAACAAAAAAAGTGTGCAATAACATAGAATACATGAATTCCTTGACAAAACTCTGCTTCAGTTACCTAAAAGCATAAAGCGTGATTGCATTAATTATGTCTTAATTAAATTTTAACGATCAACAATGCATCTCCGCGACTGGAATTTTTGTCTTTCTCAGCGTGTTACGAAATAAAATGATTGTTCAAAAACAATCACGTCACAGCGAACATCGAGCTCAGCGCTAAAATTAAGATATCGTGTTACCGTGAGATCGGGAGTCAGATGTTTGTTTTGACCGTTGCTCGCCGTGGTGTGACCAGCAGTTTGTTGGTGGCACCTAAAGGCACGTACAATCAGTGTGTTTACCAAACTCTGTAGCCAATATGCTAATACGATATTGATGGGGATTCGTTTTGAGTTTCTGCTTAACCGCGTAACGCTTTTTGTAACCATACAAAACAAATGTAGTTTTATTAAGATCCCGAATCCCACCAACTGTATCACGCAATAATAACCCAATAAAATCTAAACTAACCATACAAATAACACCTAGATTATCACGTCACAATGTTCTTTTATTGGTAACTAGCTGATAACTTAGCTGGTCACTCACATACTAAGAAATTGAAGCTGGGCGCCCTATCCCTGTGCTCCCACTGCTCTATTAATCACAATGATCATGAATTATTTCGTTTGCTGGCTGCAGTAACAGAAAAGGGATTTCTGCATAAATGTACTTATTTATTTTACATTCATAAATATATTAATTATTATGTATTGTAATCTATACAAAGAAAATGATAGGTCTGCCGTTGTGCGCTCATCACGCAAAAACTACTGTCTTGCTTGCCAGCCTGCTTGCTTGACCTAATTTTAAGTACAAAAATCCGACATTTTTTCGCAAACGTTGGCTCCGGCTTCGAACTCGCGGCGCAGTAATCTGGGACACTCGAGGACACTGACCACTAAGCCACAAGGTCGTATATATATACTTCTATTTATGCTTCCCTCAATGTAAGTCTACTGTATCTGTGTTCAATTTCGAGGAATGCATGTCTAAACCAAAGTAAGGGAGAATCCCCTTGATGATAAGTGACCAACAACACCTGTATGGTGTGTGGCCCAAAACATCTGCAGAGTACTCACTGAAAGAATCAAGATAAAGTTTCGTTGTCACACCTAATGATTAGTAATGGATTTTTTTATTAGATTATTTACAAACGAGCAGCATAATCGTTCGAATACGAAAGAAATTTTGAAACCGAGAAGTGCTTCTTGGAAGACCTTCACCACGATGTGTGTGTGTGATGTGTGTAGATGTTGCTGTTGATACTTTTAAGAGTTAGCAGAATTGTTTGTTTACTGTTAGCGCATTTGAGACGGCCGACTACACGGATGTTCACGCCTGCGTTACTGCGCCTGCGGACCGGAACACTTTCCCGTAACGATTCCAATGTTCTAGAATTACAAGGGTTCTTCCCCGGAAATGCGGCATACAACACAGTAAAACGTACGTTTCAATAAAATTTATTCACAAACAAGTGTAACTAGCTGTAACAGAATTGTATTTACGCCAACGTTAAACAAATAAAACATTCTCTACTTTTTTAATCTTTCATCATTTAAATAAGAATAGCGTTTATCCAGTTGAAAGACTCACTCACGATTATGCGGGGAATACTGTACATGTATGTATAACGTAAATTAGTAAAGCATCCTCTTAATTAAACGAGATCTAGTCATTGAGAAACCGTCATTGGATCTAACCGATATTCTGATTATCAATGGCTTGTTCAATCAATTCACATCCACATAAAAGATACTACATACACAGTGTTCGTTAAGCCAAAGCCGGAACGTCCAATGGGAATAAATCATTTTTTATTAAAGTAATGGGTGAGTTTTGCAGACAGAAATTCCACAGGCATAAAAAAATCATGTCCCGGAACAACATTTTGTCGGCAATATAGTAATATTGCGAATACATCTTCATCATTTCAGTCTATCACTATTTCACTGCTGAACATATGCCTCCCCCATAGATTGCCATAAAAGTTTGTAGCTCTCTTTTGGAGAGATTTTGCCATAGTTCCCACGCTTGGCACGCGGGTTGGCAACCGCTTTTATTTATTTAGTTGTTCCAGGAAGGTGCTGCTGCTCACCTCCTCGTTTTCGATTTCACTCTGTCGACTTTTACGACAACCGCGAGATAAGATGGTGTGGTAGATTCTCTTAAGCCGCCCACCACACACTCTTAAACGACCACAGGGTACATTGCGAACTACGGGAATAAATCCCGCGGCTCGCAGCGCAAAAATCAATCACTCTTCGGGCTAGTATGACTCTTCTTAAGACCAGCAGTATATTCTGTTGGCTGAGCCTTATCTTTTAAGGAACAGAATATGCTGCTGGTTGTTAGAGTACATTGCTTTAAGAAGAAGAGATTTAGAGCGTGTCCAGATTATTTTGCTATAGATAAACACTTAAAAAATAACTATACTTTTTACTAAAAAAAAACACATGCATTTCTTTTATATGCAACCAATTAAAATGAGCAAATGCAACGTCGCGCACGGGCCTTGCACGCGTTCCTAAAACAATTAGCCAAACTTCTCTAGTGAAAGTTTCCAGACTTCATTATTATGTCGTCATAATAGTTTTAATTTCTGAAACGTGCCGGTTACTTCATCAAGTTTTCCTTCACCACTGAGCCACACCTTGGTAAATCAGTATTTAAATTGCAACTGACAATTCTAGGGCTTTCGCTACTTTGGATGAAACTCTACTAACACGGTCCATGAGCTATGGCGGACAGTTAATAATTTTGCAACCGACGACGACCGCGTGGCTTCATGGTCAGAGCACCTGACTTCTACGCCGCGGCTCCTGGGTTCGAATTGCAGCAGGAGCCGACATCTGTACGTAAACACAAATTGATGGTTTTCGGGTCTGGTTGGGTTGTGATTGTCCCCGTGTTTCTGATATTGCATCCTAGTAGCCTACCGATCCGATCAGATTTTATCGCATCAGCGTTACATCGGGCGCGGGTAGGTTGGGAGGAGTTAATGCCTCTGTGTTCGCGCGTACACTTTGGTACCATAATATCTGCGCAGTTGATAACTCTCGACAATATTCTTAAGTTGTAGCCGTGATCGAAATCGGCGAGGAAAACATTATAATGCAACCTTCGCAATAAATAAAGACTAGGTATAATATGGTAATTCTAAAAAAAAGAATGATATCACGGGTCCGGCATTAATATTGCAAAGGCGACCTTCGATTTAGATAGACACAGCCACGTATTCTTGCGGTTCTTTGAAACTTATCATACTACTCGTATTATTGAGAATAATTTGTAAATAAACAACGGCGTCATGTTACTAATTTTACCAATAAATTAATGGAACTTCTCCACAAGTAAACAAAGAGAAAATAACCGCTACGTTTTAAACTGTACTGCAGTTGTCGTACAATTATTTTATTCTATTTACTTTTCATACAGTGACCATGACACAGCTTAATGGCCAGAATTCTTGCCTACTAAATTATCGGGTTCGTATTCAATTCCAAACTAAATTACTATTTATTTTATGCAAGTCAGATTTTTAGTTTGGATATAGTGTTTGTGTAATGTGTAGTGCCTTGCACAGGCAAGAGACACTATTATATTGCATAAATGTTACATCGGATACGGGAACGTGAAATCAGGTGCCTATGCCTTTTTAATTTTAGCTTAATTTTACAAACACAACACGTGTAACATCTATACAAATAAATATAATTGAAATGTCTGTTTGTAATAAGAAAATAACAGCAAATTTTTTACTCAATGCTTATGAAAGTACGAGTATATACGGTACTTATAAGAAAAGATAATTTTTAAAGTTTTTGTCTGTCTGTTTGTTCCGGTTAATCTGAACCAGCTGGACCGATTTTGACGGGACTTTCATTGACGGATAGCTGATATTATAGCAGGTAACTAAGGCTACTTTAATTTAAGAAAAAAAATAGGGTTCCGCGCAAAAAAAAAAAAAACAAAAACCCCAAATTTATAAAAATACATTAAAATACTAGCAATGTTAATAATTAGTAATATTCCTAATATCACATTACTAATATTTCTATTAACCAATCAAACTAAGCTGAAGAAACTTGTGACAAGCACGGTGTGGGAGATGGTTTACGAACAGTAGAATGCCAGGCTCGTACCTGTGATGTCGTGTTTCGCAGTCCTGAACTCGGCTGTTGGCGCTGGAATATGTTCGCAATGCGACACTGGCAGTATTTATATGATTTATACTAGTGTATTTAACTGCAGTATTGTATGAGAAGTGGGTTAAGCTAGAGAGGAAGAGTCGCGCAGGCGGATACCGATGTATGCCAACTTTATTACCTTTTTTTATTGTATAAAGTGACGAAACGAGCAAAACGTTCATCTGATGATAAGTGCAACGTCCACCCACAACAAATGCTGTGTCACCCAGAATATATCTGTGTGACACCACTTCGCCCGTCACCCTGAAACATCAGTTCTTGAGTCTCAAATGCCCAGTGATTACGCTAGCTCACAGTGCCCTTCAAACCGAAACACAGTAACGCTTGCACACTACTGCTTCGCGGCAGAATAACTGGCCCTGGGGTGGTACCTACCTTTTGTGTTAAAGAGAAACTGACGTAAACGTAAAGATATATTCTGATATTCCTAGCTGTATGGTACCTACGTAATACTTTGACTACAAAGTGGTTACGTTAAGGCGCTTTTTAAAATATTTTTTCATTTTAATTCAATTTCTCCCGTTCAATATAGTATATTGTTCATATATTTAATACTATGAAATGATGTGTCCGGGTGACGGACGCAGTGTGGTGCCATACAGAAACGTTCTGGGTGACACAGATTTCTTTATGGACAGACGTTGCACTTACCACCTGGTGAACGATTGACACGTCTCGTCAATTTCTTCATTAAAAAATTGTAATTACGTTTAATAATTTTTTACATGTATCATTTCAATAAGAAAAGAACATTGAAAAGATTATTAAAAAATATATACTTATGAAGTTTCTTTCAGTGGAACCTCATTAAGAAACTGTTGTAGATTAAAAAATCATTTATCAGAAGATATCTGAAGTTCTTACGTCAGAAAATAAACATGCTAAATTTCATTTAAATTTAATAATAGAAATAATACTTTTTATGTTTAACGGCCACATCAAATTAATCCAAAACCACATTCGTGATTGAATTCCGTAAAAAAAATGTTGTCCAAAATCATTTAAAGGTGCAATGATAGTGTACAATCGAACGAAAGGCAAATAGCACGTAGACTTTAGGTCATATACAAACTGGCGATTTTGTACCTAACGCCTAGCTCTTGATGCGAAATGAACGCGCCGCCGTTTTGTAATTTCTAGCATTCATAATGTTACCTTTTAAGACCATAGGTGAACTTAAATAACGAATATTATCAGGTATCGTGTGGTAGCGGCTTGAGAGAATCTACCACCCCATCTCATCCCGTGGGTGTCGTAAAAGTCTTCAGAAGGAAAATGAAAACAATGAGATGGGCAGCAGCATCTTCCTGTAACATCTGAATAAATAAACCGCGGTTGCCAACCCGCTGGCCAAGCGTGGTAACTATGGCAAAATCCCCCAAAATGAGAGCTACAAACTTTTGTGGCAATCTATGGGGGAGGCCTATGTTCAGTAGTAGTCTAGTTATAGACTTAAATTATGATGATGATAAGTCTTACCAATCGACGATAATAATTAAACGAATTTGCAATTAAGCATTTTTGAATAGCAGTGAAAACGGTCTTGTACTTTCAATTGCAGTAGATTTTATATATAATGTATTATATTTTATAAGACAAGACAAAAATAAATCTGTTAATTAATAATTGTGTAATTAACTCGAGACAGTTACGTAGAAATGAAATACTACGGCGCGTCAGTAGAACATAGTTTCAACGGTTAATATTATTTAAAATCTCTATATATCATAGACTTGAGTTTAATAAATAATGGATCGAAGCTTCTGTTTCCACATGTTGAATTAGATTAATTCATACACACTACTACTGTCCTGGGTTATATTCCAGGCAACTCCAAAATTGTTATGTACCTAAATTTGAAATTTGTTATTTGATTCGTTACTATATGTAGTGTAAGTCGTGACAAAACATGAATCTCTAAGAATTAAAAAAAATCGAGGACAAATGCAGTATCTTTAGGTATCCAATGCAGGTTGCATTGTAACACTCTTCCTATGTCCGCAGCCCTCTCAAAACGAGAAGAGGCTTCAGGAGGAGGAGGAGGATGCTCAGCAGTCTTAAAAGTAATTAGTTTGATATAGTACAGATTATATGTAAATAAACAACTCAAATTCATATATAAACATGTGAAACTCTCTAACGTCATTTAGCGTAAAACGCAACAGCGCTCGTTAGTGTGGATCCACTTCGGTAGTATGAGATCGCCTTCCCAAAGAAAACATTAGGCAAGAAGATTCACGTCCGTCACGTCCGTCGTGTTACGAGTATTGAAGCGTGGCGAGGCAAGCGACCCACGTCTGTGTCGTAGCTTGCTCCATTTAGATTGGAAATGACGAAGAAATTAAAAGTCACGACGCCAATTTGGGACCGTGATTTAACGCTTAAAATGTTTACGACATACATACACGACAGTAGTATAATAAAATATGTCGAGACATTTATAAGAACAGACACTAAAAGGATTACGTACCTTTCATTTTTATTAAATATCCCGTTTTCTCATTATTATGAAGATACATAATTTGTTGTTTTTAAAGTTAATAATATTATCTTTACATACAAACAAAATTGTTTAATCCATACAAATAAATAAAATTGAAGTGTCTTATGAAAGCATATAGTAAATTTTTTGTCCGTCTGTTTGTTTCGGCTAATCTCCAAAACGGCTGGACCGATTTTGACGGAAATTTCACTACCTGCCTTTTCACTATAGCTGATACTATAGCAAAAATAAAATTTAACAAAACCGCGGGGCACTGCTAGTCAACATATACAAATGTTACTGACAATGATCTGTCAAAGAGAAATGGAATCTGTGTCTATGCTTATACAGTCTGTATTTACATATATGTACGAGGTTATACATACAACATAAACAACTGTTTAGTGGTTGTACAGTTTTATACGCGTATGAAAACAACGTTTAATTATGGCTCCCCTTCTCATCGAACGCTCTCTTTTTCATCGAAGGTTCTTTCAGATAAGAACAGGTGATCTTAAGCCTCTTAGAGGGCCTTACCCGGGACCGAAAATACGTCACGTACTCGGACACTGCGATGCGTTTGGTACTGAGATTGGAAATGCGCCTGCTAAGCTTCGCTCGACTAAATACGGCAAAAGCTCCCCTTCATGAGAGACGTTTATGTCTAGCAGATCACTATTAACAGCCTGATGAAGACAAATAATGCTACAAGTACTAACATATGGCCAACAAGTATGAATAAATAGGTAATGTGTCAAGCCGTGCTAATAACTTTGTTCGCATTGATTTCAGAGTCCATCTCTTTGGAGTTTGGACTACTGATTGTTCAGTGGGGCCATTGCGATCCAAAGTGAAGATCATTTTTAAAAGTGTTGAGTGAAAATCTATCAAATAACTCTTTTCATACAATGATGGCTATGAATTACAAAAATGACGACTAATTTCATATGACGTCTTTTTCTCGTCTCGCTTCGATGTAGTGTACGTTCACTAAAGCGGGAACTACACTTTTTAAGAGTGCAACTTTTAGCAATTAATTCCTCATGTAATCATCTTTCATTCATTATTTTATCCATTGAGTGTAGATCACTACACCGGGTGCAAGGACATTCCTTTAGTTGTTCAACAAACAGCTTCCCGACTTTTCGCTTTGGTGAACATTTTTTTATTGAAGTGACGAAATGAGAGAAACGTTTACCTGGTGGTAAGTGCAACGTCCGTCCATAACAAATGCTGTGTCACCTAGAACATTTCTGTGTTACACCACACTGGCCCCGTCACTCAGAGACAACAGTTCCTAAGTCTCATATGCCCAGTGATTACACTAGCTCTCAGTGCCCTTCAAACCGAAACACAATAATGTTTGTACACTACTGCTTCACGGCAGGACCACTGGTCCTGTGGTGGTTGGTACCTACCTAGACGGATTCCTGCATAGGAATCCTACCACCAGTAATCTAGTCATAGAAATAAAAAAGAATATATGGATCAAACTAATCCTTGCAAATGTAGTGGTCGCTGCCAGGCTGTTCTTAAATATAAAATACTCATGCAATGTTTTTATGTCATACATTTTTGTTAGCCTTCGTAATTAAATTCTATGCCTTAATTACAATCCTAAGTTAGAAACAGAAAATATGTTATTTGTGCCTAAATTATCATCTAAACATATTTTTGCAAGACTGCTAGTTATATTTGAATAATTAATAATACAAAAATGCTGTGTTGTGAAATGTTACGAATTCCAAATAGGTGTAGGTTAAGAATATAAAGAGATAAAAAAGTATAGTTGTACATAAATATTAACATTACTCTGTACTGGTTTCTTAAGGTTACGTGGCTATAAGATTTATAACCTACAGCATCAACAGAGTAATGCAATCGAGATTGTACTGTCACGCAAAATAATGAAGACGCATAACAAAAGGACTGGTTTGGAAAGTGACGACACAAGTAACGAGCAAAACAAATTGAGGCAGTAGGTAGTCAGCCGAATGATGTTTTACTTAGACGAGATGAGGTAAGTTTTCTAACGGTCCGACCAACATCCTGTCGTCTTTAACAACGTTATCGTATTGTTTTGTTAATGGATATACGACGTCGAATCGAATACCTAACCACATCCTATATACAAAACAATGAATGTACATTAAGAGGTATAAATTGTCATCATTAATAAATTAGTTACAGTAGAGGTAGATAGGTATCACCGCAGCCGGCCAGTATTCTGCCGTGAAGCAGTGGTGTGCAAACACTGCTGTTACGGTCTGAAGGGCACAAAGAGCATATGAGACTTAAGAACTGATGTGACAGGGGGGCGGGCGCAGTGTGGTACCACACAGAAATGTTCTGGGTGACACAGCATTTCTTATGGACAGACTTTGCACTTACCATAAGGTGAACGTTTTGCTCGTCTCATCACTTTCTAAAATAAAACAAGGCGTGACTGTAGCTGCTGTTATGATATACACACAAACAACAAAAATTATTCATGTGGTTTCCAACTAGATATATGAACGAAAATAAATAAAATGAGAAAAAAATATACAAATATATTTAACGATTGTCAAAAATTATACCAATTTCGACCACAGCGACATCTTCTGGTTACAACCAGAAGTTGAAGCTCAAAAATAAGCTCATCGCCAATAGAGCGCCACCAAGAACGGTTGTAGGCCACTTGCATTAATCGACTTTACTCAAATCCGTGCAGATCGTCGCTCCATCTAATGTCCGACGTTGCTCATTACTTTTGTCGGTATGATATTGAAGTAAGAGAATCTTTCTTCCTGCGGCTCACTCGTCATTATCTCCTCGTATGCGATAGAACTATTTAATATAAATTACAACGTAAAAAGTCTGGGAAAAACTGTATGTGACCTGCTTACTCAGGCAGATTAATTAATATTGCCGAGAGGTATCCGGCAAAGTAAAATAGCAGCTACCTCTTTCCTACCGAGGTGCCGTAAGACGCGAATCATAGTGCGGACAGCCTTTATTCGTCAGAATAATACCGTAACGTGCAATACACTCTTCTGCTCGTGGTAACGCGTTCCCAAGTAAGAATTTTTTGACTCGTACCATAATGGCGGCGACGTGGTTCGCCACCCATCACGTCTCGTTTCCCGTGGGAGCGAAAAGTGGCCTACGGGTGCGGTTTCTGTCTAGCCCTTTTACGGGAAGAAGGCGTTTTCATAAGGCTTATCTAATGAGATAGGTAACAATATAGTGTAGAGAAGCTCTTGTATTAGTCCGGTTGCGTTGTTTGTGTGATCCGAAACTTAAGTGAATAGGTCGGGCGAGTCTAAAAAAATACAGCAAAAGATCGACCTATTACTATTACTTTAAATTTTAGCACCGGTGAGTATGTACTATGAACAGAATAAAATAAATCTTTAAAAAAAAGTAAAGTAACAGCCTATAAATGACCCACAGCTGTGCACAGGCCTCCTCTTATTTTTTGAGAAGGCTTTGGAGCTGGGAAGTGTCCGCCACGCTGCTCCATTGCGGGGAGGCAGATTTCACGTCCTCGAAATACCTTTATTTCTTAGAAATGCAGGTTTCCTCACGATGTTTTCCTTCGCCGCTGAGCAGGTGGTAAATCAGCACCTAAAATTGCAGTACCATTTCAGCAGTCACTTGCGTTCTATGAAATTTAAGGCGAGCGCCCAGCCGCCGACCACCACGGCTATAAATCTACACTAATATTATTATCTATACTTATAATATTATATACAGCTGAAGAGTTAGTTTTGTTAAATGCGCTAATCACAGGAACTTCTGTTTCGAATTGTAAACATATTTTAGTGTCGGATAGCCCATTTATCCAGGAAGACAATAGGCTATATAACATCACGCTACGACCCTTGGAGACCCGATTTCTTTTAAATTAATCGGCGGGTGAAACCACGGGCACAGCTAGTAAATCATAATCGTCCAAAAAGCAAATGCCAAGGCGGACGAGTGAGCATTACTTGCTCTTTTACAAACACTCAAAATCCGAGTAACAAAAGATTGTATAAAAACTATATGAATGACAAATTCATTAACACGGGGATAAGTGCTAATTACAAAAGGTGATTACATTATAAAATTTCATTGGGTGATGTTCTCCTGGCAGGTGATAAGGCCCAAAATGGTATGCTATAATATGTAATATAATGGAAGTATGTAATATAATATAAATATGTGATATAATAATGTATCATCATCATTTCAGCCTATCACTAGTCCACTAATTGCCACAATAGTTTGTAGCTCCAATGCAAAATGGCGGACAAATGTCCTCGAAATATTTCTTTTCCTCGGATATGCAGGTTTTCTCACGATGTTTTCCTTCACCGCTGAGCACGTGGTAAATCAGATCTTAAAACTGTAAAACAATTTCAGATATACGTACTATAATTAAAGGCGAGCACCCGGCCCATGCGCTATCACGGCTTCTTCAGTATGTAATTTAAAAAAACTTATTTGAAAAAAAAAACGAAAACAAGGTAATCTTCGTTTGAACTTTGGACGACAGAATACGAGACATACAGAACCAATTGAATTCTTAATAACTTTTATCGAAACAGGTTAAGAAAATCGTCGTGTTTAACAAAATCAAAATAAGCACTAGCGAAACTGCAGGTAAATCTGATAATTAATTATTAACGACTGCGTTTACGTCTCGGCTTCGAAGACCTTATTCTCCAAAGTAATGAGGCGGCTGAAATATTGTCCGTCGACACGAAAGCGTCGTTCTGTACCACGGAGAAAGTGAAAAGTATCAACAATGAAAAATGAATTGGACCCGACCAAACTCGACGGTCTTATTTTCGGACCGCGCATGTATTCCATTCATCGAAAACAATATAATTATCTGAATTTACTGAAGGGACGAATCGGTTGCCATTCGAAAGCGTAAATATTGGATTAGGTTTTTTATTCATAGATTAAATCTTAATTGCTTTATAATATCTATGTATACTATATACGAGTATATTTATTCTAGTTACTATATGAATCGTGAGCATCAACGAATTGTTTAATAATAACGGGGTCTAATAACGATAACTCGATATCCCGTACCAATAACAAGTAACGGTACAAATGTTACGTAAATAATTCAAGTGAAGGTCGTATGAAGAACCGGTTCAGAAAGTAACAATTAGGCGCTTGAGACAGTATTCTTTTGTTTCATTGTTTTTTCTTCGCAAATTAAACGGTATGGAAAATATTTTATATGAAATGCCACATTAAAAAGGGAAAGTACAAGAGTCAAACATTTCCAAATATAAGGTACCGTGTATTAATGCACTTTTTAAACCACCTAACAAAACGATAACTCCGCCTGATACAATTAAAAATTCTCTAAATTACCTTATGGTAAGTGTCACCTCCAAAAATGTAGTGTTGAAACACATTAAAAAACATGTGATTACAAACTGGTTTCAGTTCGAGACAACCATAGTAGGCAATAAAATTTTGGCCTCAGTGTTGATATCCCTTTAAAGTTGACTTTTACGAAACTATGGAAAAAATACGCACGTTGAAGAGAAATCGTTGATTATTGCCGGTATATGGTCTACATTAATCAAAACGCACAAGCCGATACAAATCGGGCGTTACACAGTTACCGGCGAAACTCCGTGACGATTGCCCCGTATAACAATTTAAAAATAAAATTGTAAGACGACTTTAAAAAAAACTTTTGCCCCTTTAAATGCAGACAATAATAAATAACACTTTCTTTTTTGTCATTTGTTGCCAAAACTGTTGTTTCAGAGAACGCATTATTAAGTCGACAATATTTTATCGTTGATTCAAATAAAATTCAGAATGAAAAGCAATTTACCAAAAATCTGTAGTAACTACAATTTTAGGTTTGATTAAAGTTATGTTTATGTTGATAAGTTATTAACAATGTAAACAACAGTTCAGAATTTGCAAGGATACTTACAGCACTATAATATTTACTGTACAGATGACATCTTGAGGTCAAACACAATCATTTTTAAATCTATTGTGAGCATTCCTATACTTCTATAGTATTTGTATTTTAACAAATGAATGAGTTAAAAGTATTTGATGGCCATTAGGCATGGCATACTGAGGTCACAGGTGGAGTAGATATTGAGAGTGCAAAAACACAAGTCATTCTTCAGAACTGGCAGTGTTGTGTATGTGAAATATGTCTGTAAAGAAGAAAGGCTTCTGTGATAATCCGTGAAGTATCTAATCATCAACAGAATTAAATAACGATTAGACTGTGATTAAGCAATCATCATGCTAATTGAGAAACCAGTTTAAGATTCAAGATATGCAAGGTCATGTTTTTGACAAGAGTGAAGAAGTGAGAGTTAAGGTCAATGATTTTGTACAGCTCAACATTATATATAATGATGACCTAATGTTTTTAGTCATTTTATGGAAACTGACAGATACAATTACTATTAAATGTTATGAGTATTGGTATATTAAGAATGTATCTTATTTTTATTATAAAAAATATTTTAGTGTTTTATGAGTATGCCTACTAATTATCCCCACTTTGAATTAGGTGTAACCTTGCAATAGTGAAAATATATTGTCACTTTAAAAATACAATTAACTTTATATGAGTCTAAATAATAATATTAAATAGTAATAATAATTTTTTAAGGTTTGTGTCAAATATACTTTATATTAAAATTTACTAAAATAACTTATAACCCAATGTGCTGGCATTGTTTAATTAATATGACTGTAGGGAAAACAATGAAGTGAAAACTGATGATGCACATACACTATATTACTTTCTAATGCAGCAACAGAGGTAAATTTACATAGATTTGTCAATTGCAGTTTGTGATAAGGACATCTTCCAATAATTTTAAAATAACAGGAAATAATTTCTAAAAATATAATAAAGATTCTTACCAGTTCGGGGTGAGATGGGAACAGCAGGCTTAGGTGCAGAATTAGAGCACAACCGTCCTATCTTAGTTGGAGGTTTCAGACCAGATGGTTTAAACAGTGATGTAGGTCTATTATATTCAGCTGCCCGCGGTATGGTTGATGCTGTGGTGCTGACCGATGCATTCTCCGATGAAGTTGATGATAACGCTGGAGGCGGCACAGAGATGTCGGCGGATACTTCCTCTTGTAAATTCATTTTTTTTCACTTAATTTGCACTTTTATTTTTTTGAATTCTACGTAAACTCATTCTTATCACACAAAAAATCTCTGTATGCTGATAAAATAAAAACAATAAGCAAACGACGCGTCTCAGATGAACTTGCGACTAATGAACTAAAAATATCACAAGTTCCCGCGCAACAGGACACGCAATCTGGATCACGGTCACAACGAACACGTAAATATAAATAACATTGACGAATTTTTGCAAATCCGTTCTATAACATTATGAAATAAAAATTAAAAGAACGGTAAAATTATAGAATTATAAAATCATAATGTGGTACCAAAAACTTCAGCGAGTATTAATTTTTTGCGAGCATAACAATGTATATTGTAACGGCATACCTTGAGAGAGTAATCAGAGCACTATCCGTGAATTAGAAAATCTAGCAAAATTTTTACCGCTCGCCGACTCAGCTGAACTCTTGTCTACGTTATCACTACACTAATGTTATTCCTACGAGCCTAATGTATTAAAAACATTTAACCTTTACATTTCCACCACAAACACATATACTGAGACACTAAGCACTCAAATAAATTAAAATAAAATTTCTTGTCAGTCAATTATTGAACACAGAACAAAATTTTTAATGCCTATAGATATATTGCATCGTAGCACAGAATGTTTAAATTTTTTTGTACACAGCTTTTTTTCACGGAAAATGGATCTCTCTGGTTCGTTCAGAAATTATAACATAACTATTGTATTTAAGTAATTGTTAACGAAATATTAAATAATTGTTTAATAAAATATAATAATTAATAAATATATAACTATATAACGAATATAATATATAATATATATATATAAATATATAAATATAACGAAATATTAAATAATTATTTAATATTTCGTTAACATAGTGTTATTGTATTTTGAAAAAGCGAAAATAAAATAAAGTATATAAGTATATAAATACAATATAGAATATAAGTATATAAATACTTGCAAATTTTGTAACTGCCTTATTTAGGAACTAAATGCTATAGCCCATTAACGCCCAAAATGAAACTGCAGTATATTTTTCTATTGTTTTTCTATTTATTAGTCCATAAGGGATAAAATATGCTATATAAGAAGATAAAATGAAAAAAAAAAAATGTACATATCAAGTTTTAGGGGTGTACTCAGCCGTGTACAGTGGGCGCTTTAGGAGTGAAATGGTTTGAAACAAGGTCGTTCAACACATAGTTTTCAAACATTTTTCGCAATGCCAGCGAATTCTTTGGTGACAGATAACACATCGCAATGGGTTTTCCATCCGTTCAGGATTATGACCATTATTGTTCCGATCCCCTAGTGCCGCTTTTCGTTGGACGTAAATAAGTCCGTGCAATAATTCGTCTGAAAGATAACTGGTCCATGCAAGTTATCTCTTGTTTAGTTTTACTGAGCAAAACATGTAGTCGCCAAGCATTTGCTATCGCCATATCTAACAAATAGGTAAACATAACCCACCACCACTTTTTTTCTTTTATTGAAATCCGATAAAGGCTGATAGACTGATCCATTTGGTCAACTCCACCCATTCCTTTATTATAGTTGACAAACATTTTAGGTATATTTACGTCAACCTTTTGCTTTCTGATGTTACACCATCGTTTGACTTTGCCCAGAGGCTCTATGTCATCAAAATTAGTTCCCATTGTAACGACATTATTGTCCTTCCAACGTACCATAGTTATCTCATTCTTTGTATCAAAACTATAATCATATTCCGCTCTAGGCTTCTTCTTCATATTTTTTACTGTGATCAGGGGACATTTCTTCGTCTGATTTTCTCGAACGGTTCCAGTACCTCTAAAACCTAGTCTACCCAAATCGAGCAACATTTGATGATTGGTAAAAAAATTATCGAAATATACGATATGCTCTTTTTGGAACTACAGGCATTTTAGCCAATAAAGATTTCACGACTCTCGCACCAAGGGTATCATCAGAAGGTTCTGTGGATTTTCCACAATAAACATCAAACGCGTAGCAATAACCATCTGAACTTGTCGCAGCCCAATTGCGATAACCAAATCTTACAGGCTTTCCTTGTATAAATTGTTTTGATGGATGACGCCCAAAATATTTGATTATGGAGTCGTCCACAGACAAGCTTTCATGAAATACACCCCACTGACTAGAGTTTCGCTGAATCAAATCGCATAATGATCTGAGTTTGATAATTTTATCTGTCGAACCATCTATTAGACCGTTATCCACAAAATGAAGATTTCTTTTTATCTCCAAAAACCTATTGCGTGACATACAATTAGCAATCAATGGAACACCAAGGTCTTCATCGAAACTCCAGTAAGCACGTTCAGGTGGCAATTCATGGTAACCGGTCAGTATGAGTACACCAAAAAAATTTTTCAAACATGCACTATCAAGTTCAAAACCATGCCTATTATTTTGATTAGCGTACAAGACACTGTTAGTTGTTATCAAATCCATTACATCATGATCAAATATTTTTTCAAACAACATTACGGGATTGCAGTCTGCTAAGCTTTCAACAACGTATTTTTGTCTCTTTTGTACGATGTCGGTAATTTCATAAGTAGAACTATAGGTTGGCTGAGTTTTCCTCCATACAGGTAAATCTACATCACATTTTTTGGCACGTTTTGCAGGCATAGGTCTTAGCGGCTCATCATCACTGTCGCTTTGATCCGAAACATCGTAGTCAGGACGACGCCGACCTACCTCAATAGTCCCTGGAACGTCCATAGGGAAACTTAAAGCCGCCAAATTATCTTCATTACCTTCTTCCTCATCACTCACCACAGCCGGATCTGGTGGCACTAATACCATATCGTACTCTTCATCATTGCTTTCATCAGCCAAAATTGATTCCAAGGCTTCCTCCAGTCTCTTATAGCTGGTAAATACGTTCCGATTGGCCATTTCAACTTATAAGTAATACTGTAAACAAAATGAAATTTTAGTACGAATCTGCCCGCTGTACCCGCCTGTGTACAACAAATGAAACAAACCCTACTTTACAAGTTTTGTAATAAACTTTCATTCTTATGTTATTATTACGAGTACCAACACAAATAAATAGTCTCCATAAAAATAAAAAAAGAAGTTGAAATATTTCACTATTTTTGATAAAAACCAACAAAATAATCTTACCTTGTATGTCGTGTCTGGACTCCGTATTTTATTACAAAATAAGTGACATTTGTTTTTGCGCCACCGCCTATTTTTATTTATTATGTGGTAACTAGTGTCATCTTGATTTGTAATTTTTAACTACCTTCAACACTTACCACAGATAAAATACATAATTTATCGAATAAGTAGTTGTACCTGTGCAGGTACAGAGAGCGGTAATGGGCTAATCAAAACTCAAAATGTACCCAGAAATTACATGTCAATGAAAACACTACCGCCACTTTTCGAGTTGGCGCTAAAAGTCTTCTTCGAAGTATTCTATGAATTAATTTAAATAAAAAAAATGAATTTAGAGGAGATAAAAATACGAGTATTTCCTTCGGGATCTCTTACCAAACTACACTTTAATAAGCTGCAAATTATTTAAATCTGTTAAAACGTATGTTATTGAATAAATAATTTTAATGTTAGACTGTGTCCTGTATTTAAACACGAAAAATATTTTATAATCTCTGAAGTCGTGTGAGAAGTGTGGGACGGTAAGAGAGCCGCAGGGGCGGTGGAACGATCATGGGCAGTTACTTCTCTTAGAGAGTATTATGTTTCTCGAGCAGTTACATTATCTTTTTTAATATTTCTCGTGGTCACACGTCTGCGTTTCACAGACCTAAATTCAAATGCACAACACAGCTATACCCGACAAGATACTATTTAAGTTTTTGCATAAATGTTAGCTCTAGCTGTAATTCGAATTTAAAACCCGCGGCGGAGAAGACACTTTGACCACTAGACCACGCGATCTACAGGTCAAATGAACTATTATTTTATTGTCGGTATTCTTATAAACTTTTATGTCATTGTTACTTATTCCTAAAAGCTAATTCTAAAGCTAGAATGTGATTATTATATTAGAGTCTCAGGTTATGACTTTGCTTCTTCGACACTGGCAGAAAGATTGTGACTATTGCAGTGCTATAGAAAAAAACAGTTTGACGTTTGACTTCACTGACATTGACAATAAGAAAACTATTCTATTCTTTGATAATCTCGATATTTCCTCGTATTATTTACTCTGTCTTTTATTAAATCACTGGTTATGTGTTTTAGTTTCACTGTAAATTTATTAATTTTTGATTAAATTATCTAAGATGGACATAGCATAGCAAAAGTGAAGCAATTGTTAGTGATAAAATGAAGCTTATACATAAAAACATCGAAAAGGATGGCTGCGGGCAAGTCCAATGGATAAAATAACACAATAATTCAGATTATACATAATTTTTATTATTTCGAATTTATCATTTTGTTGTTTAGGAGTATCGGCCTTATCCCAGAGGAATCAGAAGATATGTGGCATGCTTACAATTTAATCGCAGAGGGTGACGCAGTGACTGCGTCGACGGTACGAAAAGTACAAACAGAGTCGTCTACTGGCTCCTCCACGAGCAGTCGTGTAAGGACTACGTTGACAATCAGAGTTGAAACTATAGATTTTGACACACAAGCGTGTGTGTTGCGTTTAAAAGGCCGCAACATTGTAGAAAACCAATATGTGAAGGTAAATAAACTTTGTTGTATAGAGATATTTTTTAGTTTGTTATATCTTAGCCTTGTGTATGCCACTGTTTTTCTGGAAATAAATCTTGATGCAGACCTTCAATGGGGCCCCCTCCATATATCCATAGCATAGTGTCTTGAAATGCAGCTGACATAGAAGTGATTTTTGTTTTCCAAAAGAGGGTGTAAAGCTATTTATAATCTTGGCTCTAAGTGTTTAAGGAATTTTCAGCTTAAAAAAAATATGTTTGTATAATGTATATAATGTATATTGAAAGAAATTAATCTATACTATTTTATGTATTTATATTTGTATTATCTATATATCAACCATAGGGTTAGTTAAATAGGGTAGATAGTATTTAATATCATATAACTAATGGTTTAGTTAAGGTACTGGCTATATGAACATCTTGTTATTCTAAAAATTTGCCTGGTGGTAGGATTCCTATGCAGGAATCCGTCTAGGTAGATACTACCCCAGGGCCAGTTATTATGCCGTGAAGCAGTAGTGTGCAAACATTACTGTGTTTCGGTTTGAAGGACACTGAGAGCTAGCGTACTCACTGGGCATATGAGACTTAAGAACTGATGTCTCAGGGTGACTGGCATAGTGTGGTGACACACAGAAATGTTCTGGGTGACACAGCATTTGTTATAGGAGAAGAAGAAGTTGCACTTACCATCAGGTGAATGTTTTGCTTGTTTCGTCACTATATCAAATTAAAATAAAATGTGTCAATTGCATGAAAATAAATGTTGTAAATGCAAATCCCAAAAATAAGTCTTAACTTATCAAGCCAATTGTCAACAGAATTTTAGTATTAAATAAGAGCAATATGATCTTTCTTATGGATATTTTTAAATAGTCCAATATACAATGTTATAAACCTTTACTTATGTAAATATTGTCAGCTTCTGCATAAAAGTTTTAGTCATCAACTAGACAACTATATGTTTTTGTAGTGTATTTTGGGGATAATCTATTTGTCACCTTGTTAATAATCTTTGCCATTAGATATTGATTTTACCCATTGTCTAAAATGTCATAGAACATTGTTTGAAATACGAGCTAATAGTTATCTTGTTTATTTCATCATTTCAGACTATCACTAGTCCGCTGCTGAATGGGGAGGCTTATTACCCCATAGATTGCCACAAAAGTTTGTAGCTCTCATTTTAAAAGGAATCTGCCATAGTTACCATGATTGGCAGGCAGGTGTGCAACCGCAGTTTATTTATTCAGATGTCCCAGGAAGATGCTCTTCTAGTCTCCACTTTCCATCTGTCGACTTTTACGACACCCATAGGATGAGATGGGGAGATAAATTCTCTCAAGCCACAACCACATTGCACCTGTAAATTTATAGTATCAAGCTTAAATAAGCTTAAGGATGGATAACTTATGATAGGATACCTTAAGACACAAGTATAACAATAAAATTGTGATGGTCAGAGTACCTGTCTTCTCAGTGTGGGTTGGTTGATTTTTGGGACTGGGCATGGGCAAGTTAGAAATACTGAGCGCCTGTGTTGCCTGTACACTTGTGCACTATAACATCTCCTGCAGGGTTTTCAACATTAATTGGGCTTTTTCACAATGGCCAAAAATTGTCCAGGAGAACATTACTTTATATATAACACATGGAGTTTAAAACCTGGTACAACAATTTGATAAATAAAAACAATAAAGTTTTACTGCTATCTTCCATGGCTACAGATTGGTAATTAATTTATTAATAAAATACAAAAATTATACTTTCTAATCTATGATAAATTATATAGGCTGTTTTAATTTTAAATTTCAGATGGGTGCATATCATACTTTAGATTTGGAACAGAATAGAAAATTCATTTTACAAAAAATTCTATGGGATTCAGTTGCTCTAGATAGAGTTGAAACAGCTTGTGATCCCGCTGCTTCTGCTGATGTAGCAGCTGTAGTCATGCAGGAGGGTCTAGCTCATGTGTGCCTGATTACACCAGCCATGACATTGGTGAGATCTAAGATAGATATTACTATACCAAGGAAAAGAAAAGGATTTGTTCAACAACATGAAAAGGTATGTTATTCATAATATAGACCACACATAAAGTATTGTTTTTAAAACTAATAAAACCCTTCTAAAATCAATGTGATAAGGTGGGTCCATCAGTCTCAAGTCTCAGAACAGTTTACAGGTGGTAAGATTCTTATGCAGTAATTGCCTAGGTAGATACCACCACAGGCCCAGTTAGTCTGCTGTCAAACAGTGCAAATTTCACTATATTTCAAAATGAAGGGCACTAAAGTTCTATTATGTATATAAGACTTAAGAACTGATGCCACTTGGTGACATGCACACTGTGGTACAGCATATAGCTTTCCAATTTAAAGTTCTAAGGAGTGATACCAAAACTGTTATAGGCAGGCACTGCATGTACTTTCAAGAACAACTTGCTGTCTTCATCAATAGCTTTCAATTAAAAAAAGTCAAATTTAATCATATATAGATTAAATTTGACTTTTTAAGAAAGAAATCAAAGTCAAAACTGTTAAATTTTGTTAGTTGACTTTGGGCTAATGATATGAATGCAAATGCAAACATAAAAGGCACAACATACACATAATCACCACTGATGTGTATGTTGTACCTTTTATGTCTGCAATACTTCTTTATTTTACCTGATTCTTTAATGTTTTTTTTAGTATTCACCAGGTTTTCTTCTGACTAAAACACATCCAAGTTGGGTGTGTTTTATAAGTAATTTTCACATGATAAAACATTCAGAGCCTACTATATCATTTATTCCTCTTTTTCACTTTTGTTAGATACTTAAAAAAAGGTAAAGGATGGACTTGTCTACATCCTTTACCTTCACAGCTCTGGAGGTAATATAGATGAAGATATTTATAGGAATATATTATATAGAAAAATTATTGATATCAGAAGTGCACTGATACTGGTGGAATTTCATATTTTAATTATACAGCATTATTAGATTGGAGGTTACTTGTTCTTTTAATTATTAATTGCTTAAACAGAAAACAGAACAAAAAAAGTTTACTTAAAAACATTACTGTAAAGTTATACTTTTTTTAAATATAATTTATTTACAATTTCAACATAATTAATTGTATTTCCTACACAGTTGAGCAAATAAACATCACAGGCACATGACATGTACTGTTTCCTTGACATGGTACTGTTTCCTTTAGAGAGAATGTCATATTAAATCACACTCTTTATTTTCAGGGTCTCAACAAGTTTTATGATGCCATTATGCAGGGCATATTACGCCATATTGATTTCAGTGTTGTCAAGTGTGTGATTCTAGCATCTCCTGGTTTTGTTAAAGATCAATTCTTTGACTATATGATGCAGCAGGCTATCAAGACAGATAATAAATTACTTATTGATAATAAGGGAAAGTTCTTATTGGTAAAAGCATCATCAGGATTTAAACATTCATTAAAAGGTGATTTTAGTTTAATTTTTAGAATATAAAGGAATTCTCCACTTAATGTTTAGACTTTTTTATGGTTCTTCTCCCATAAAATGCAGACAATAACAATAATTATAACAATGTTTGTACATACTTTACATAGTAATTTATTAAAAAGAAACTACAATTACAAAAACAAATTAGTTGAGCTTCTTTACATTAACAGATCGGTATAGTTACGCCACTGGTATAAATACGAGGGTGGATTGAAAAGTACTCGGCCTAACACAGATCCATTCAATTCTAAAAATCAAATCTACCCACATTATTTAGTTCAGTTCAGACTAGTTCATTGTGTGAAGTTCGAAACGTGTGCGATAATTAGTTGTGATTTTATAAATTTATTAACAAAGTAATCGGTCATAATTTCCGCGAATGGAGCAAATCGAGCAGCGTGCCGTCATTAAGTACCTCCATAAGAAGGGGCTATCACCAAAAGCCATCCACGATGACATGGTCAGTACATTAGGCGATTGTGCTCTGTCATATTCATCCGTCAAAAAATGGATAGCAGAATTTAAGCGTGGTAGAGAGAGTGTGAAAGATGAACCCCGCTCTGGAAGGCCTTCGACGTCAACTACTGACGAAAATATTAAAAAAGTACTTGATTTAATAATGGGAGACCGCAGATTAAAAATGAGAGAGATAGCCGAGATTATAGGTTTCCACAAGGTGTCTGCGAGGTGGGTTCCGCGACTGCTTTCAGTTGAACAAAAAAGGACGCGATTGACTATTTCACGCGACTGTTTGGGAGTTATTTGAAGCCGATGCAGATGATTTTTTGAATCGTTTTGTTACTATGGACGAAACATGGGTTCATTACTGTACACCGGAAACAAAACAACAATCAAAACAGTGGAGAAGACCTGGTTCACCACCCCCTAAAAAGGCTAAGTCGATTTTGTCGGCAAATAAAGTGATGGCTTCAGTATTCTGGGACTCGAAAGGTGTGATTATGATTGATTATCTTGAAAGGGGTCAGACTATAAACTCTGATTACTACTGCACCTTACTACGTCGTTTACGAGAGGAAATAAAAGAAAAACGTCGAGGAATGCTCAGAAGAAAAGTCCTGTTTCATCAAGATAACGCCCGTGTTCACACGTCAGTACAGTCAATGGCTGGAATTCACAACTGTGGCTTTGAACTGTTACCGCATCCGCCGTATTCACCTGATCTGGCACCATCAGACTTCTTTCTGTTCCCTAACCTAAAAAAGCACTTTGGAGGTCAAAGATTTTCGACAAACGACGAGGTCAAAGCAGCTGTAGACGCATATTTTGACTCTAAGGAAGAATCATTTTTTTTTAACGGTCTAAATGCTTGGAAGGGGAGGTGGCAAAAGTGTATTGAACTTGATGGTGATTATGTAGAAAAATAAAAATATAACTGATTTAGTATGTGTTTATTTTCTTGGTTAGGCCGAGTACTTTTCAATCCACCCTCGTATATCATGTGTCACATGGTCCACACAAGTAATTTAACAACTGATTTAATTGTGGCAAACAAATAAACAACAAATAACATTGTGCATTATGTTACTATGACCATAGCTGGTATAAGCTATAAGGGTATAATATTAAGCATAATATTGTTTTCCAGAGGTACTACAAGAATCATCTGTAATTGCAAAGATATCAGACACGAAAGCAGCTAGTGAGGTTAAACTATTGGAGAGTTTTTACACAATGCTCCAGTTAGAACCAGCTAAGGCATTCTATGGCAAGAAACATGTTGAGAGGGCAAATGAAGCACTTGCTATTGAGACACTAATGATTTCTGATAAATTGTTCAGGTAATTATTTAAATATATTGAATAGTGAAGTTCTGACTGTGGTGGTTAAGACATTGTGTATTTCTGTGGCATTTCTCGAGTTTTACACATTCATACAATTGACTTTTACAACACCCCTAGAATGAGATGGGGTAGGCAGATATTCTAAAGTCGCCACCACACAGTAAACACATATGTTTAACTTTATTTTATTGTTTGTAAAATTTACTTCCAATGTATTCAAATTTTAACCCCTGCGTGTCCTAGTAGATAGAGTACCTGACTTCTACGACGCGGATCCTGGGTTCGAAACCCAGCCTAAGCCAACATTTTGGGCATGACACTGCAACCTAGCCCACCATTAATTCATGGCCAAATAGCCAGATGTAGTAGTGGTAACACATTTCTGGCACTTATGACGGGCAGTGCTTGAGTTCTGTTTGTGCAGACACTCTAGTACACTTTTAAGGCATGAAAACATGTTATTATGTAAATATTTGTGTTCATTTTCGTGTTTTCAGGTGTCAAGATATTTTAAAGAGAAAAGAATATGTAACACTTGTAGACTCTGCGAGGGAGAATGGCTGTGATGTCAGGATATTTTCTAGCATGCATGTCTCTGGTGAACGTAAGTCATATTTATATTTTTCATAACATAAAAAAACAATTTGAGTGATGATACATAATCAGGAATCTACAAATATAAGGTTGGTTAATTTGCAAATTGCAATGTAGTAGCAATTTCTTTTTCTTTTTACTTATTGAATAAGAATTCAAATTGTGCATTTTATTTCCGTTTTCATTACATATTACGTACCTAGTTTAGGATCAAATTATATGCTTGTTGATTTTTTTCATTATTATAATTGCTGCACTTAACTGATAATGTCTCCACAACATGGGTTGACTGTTTGCCTTTGTTACCGTTTTTTTATTAAGAAAATGCAATAAAAAATTAATGAATAACTAGCCTAAACTGATCTTAAGTAGTGCAACCGAGTTAAAAGTGCATTTTATAAGTTTTAGATTTTAGAATTTATTCCCGAAATGGGTATTTACATCCCAGATCAATAATTTATGAGCCGTGGTAGCTCAGAGGCTAGGCGCTCGGTTTAAGTTTCATAGTAAGCGAGTGTCCCGGGTTCGATTCCTGATGCCAACTCCACTAAAACTGTTAATTGCTCTTTTAAGTGAGGGAGAAAGTGCTGAGCGGCGAAGGAAAACATCATGAGGAAACCTGCATGTCTAAGAAATAAAAAATATTTCGAGAACATGTGATCTCCACCAACACGGACTGGAACAGCGTAACGGGGGCTCTTGCCGGTTCAACAATAATTACAACTCCAAAGGAGAACAGAAATTCCTACTAAGTTCATAATTTAACCAGTCTTTTTTTATTTTAAAACTAAAATGATAGTGAAAAATTTGATGTTTGATTTTGACACTTTTCTATTCAATTGACGATATTTTAACACTGCAAGTGTACTTTTTGAGTAATCCCTGAAGCAAGTAAATTAAATATGTGAAACATTGTTACAGAATTAGATCAACTAACTGGTGTGGCCGCCATATTACGTTTTCCTATGCCAGAGCTTGAAGACAGTGACGCGGAAGGGGATACAGATGCTGAGTCTGATTAAAATATCTTATCTAAAAAATAAAAGATGTTAAAGCATTGTTCATCCATTATTAAATATTCATAAATGTACGTTGCTTTTATATTTGGTTTTGTGCTATTATATGAATGTAAAAAAAAATGTTATTAATGTTGTTTCAATGTTGACTTTTATTAGACATTATCGAAATAAATTATTTGATATAGTACCTTTTAAGTAAAATAGGTATTATTTTACAATAAAAACAAAATTGTAGTGGCACTATGTATAATTTTTTTATTACGTGAATGTCTTATCCATACGAATATTATAAATGCGAAAATAACTCTTTCTGTCCGACCATTACGAAATTTATCACAGAGATAGCTTGCATGCTGAAGTCGGACATCATAGAGTACCTTTTGTCCTGGTAAATCAAAAAGTTCCCCCGGAATATTTAAATAGGTGGTTGAATATATTTAAATAAACACACGGACGAACCTGCGGACATCAGATAGTTGAAAATAAAATAAAGTTAGTTTTAACAGTAATGGTATTTATTTCATGACCAAGTTAAGCTGAAGCAGCTTCTAGAGCTTGCATTTTCTGTTTACGTTTTTCTGCTTTCTTTTCTTCTTTGACCTTTTCGTCGTGAAGGCGCCGTTTCTTTCTCAACAGCCATATCTCCTTTTTCCTCTTCTCTTGACCTGCTTTCATGCTCTTATACAGATTTCTGTGCTTCTTTCGTACAAGTTTTTCTCTTAATCTGAATGCTTGTTTGTCCTCTATTTCTTTCTGATATGGATTTTCTTTAAATGGTACACCAGTTGAAACTGCCATAGCTTTTTTCTGTAAATTTAAAGTACATAATATTATTTTCATTTCAAATTTATTCTATTTTGCTTTGAAGTTCGTATGAAGTTATCTTTAACATTTTCATAAATTGTATAGTAACAAGTCGATTTCAAATAAAGGCGGCTAATTTCGACATCATTGACATCTTATGGCTTGCGAACAGAACCTGTCATCATCTTCTTGTAGGCCTCTTACAAGTTAGAAGGATTTTACGTCAACGCCACGTTTGGTAGGAGGAGTTGCGATTGCAGTAACTTACTTCACCCCTGAGATGCTTCTGCATGTATTGTCTGTATTATTCAGAGTTTTTATTCAAATATCGGTGGCTGTGTGATTTTACTTGCATTTTATATTTTCGATCTTTACGACACCCATTGAAATGGAGTGATAGATTTTAATCTGCAGAGAATATATTATGGTGCTGCAAGCATTAGTCAACATGCAGATGCATTAGTTTTTCTATTTGGTTTCGCTTTCCTTTATCTGAAGTAATGATTATGTAATAACATCTGAGAACGGATAAAATCATTTAATACAAGCTATACCTATGAATATGTTTTGTAGATTACAATTCATGCCAAAGCTTAATCTCTTCAGATATTTCATTGACAAAGTCCTGTGGTTACTCTCTATTCTAATCAGACCAGTACATTTTCTTCTTTTAACATTAAATTTGGTTAAAATGGCAAATACAATTTGTAAAATAGAAGAAGAAACTACTTATAAGATATACTTATATTACATTTAATAGTATTTATTTTGTAGTAATAGAGATAATACAAACAGAATAATGTTAATGTTAACATGCTAATTATAAAATATACATTAGTCATGATTGCCATAGAATTAGAACCTTACCTTTTCTTTAGCTAATTTCTTTTTTTCGGGATCTAGATTGTCCTCTCCATCTTCATCATCTTCGGAGGGAGAATCTTCAGCTTTTTCTTGCTGATATTGTTTTGCTAAAGCTGTTTCCCCATCTTCATCTTCTGTATCTAATTCCGGTTCTTCTTCAGCATCTTCATCACTGGCTTCCTCAATTTCACTTCCAGATGGTTCATCATCTAAAAATGGTTTTATTAATAACTCCAAAACATTTAAAAAAAAATTACAATGTAGTCAAAAAACTTTCTTTGATTAACTTTCTTTTGATTAGTTTGAAATAGTAATCAAATAGAGGTGTATTTCTATGCTACAAGATCCAATTCTTGTTTGTATAGTTATAATTAGTATCACAGTGAAATCAACTTAACTATGCTTCCATCTTAATGATAATATTTTAATATCCTAATAAAACAAACCTAATATTAAGTCTAAATACTTGTCAATATATTGCACCGTTATATTTGTCTGTTTTTATTCTCCCCAATGTTTTGTTTTAATATCATAATCTCTACAAAGAATTGATATAATTTTATTCATGAAAATTATGTTACTTTTAAAATAATATAAGAATAATAGATAGCTAGAAATTTAATACAATTACCTAGTGGTTTAAAGTCAGGGTCTTTCAAGGCTCTTTCTTCAGGAGGCATGTAAACTTGGTCTTTGATCTTGTCAACAAATGGTGATAAGTGAGGTGGAAGAACTGCTCCCATTAGATATTTATTAATTGGAAGCAGTGTCCTAGCATTTACACTGTCAAAAACCCACTGAGGCTGTACATAATAACGCGAAAGATATTGTTTATCCATATTAGGTCTGTCTACAATCTGGTAAGCTATGGATTCATCACTCTCATCAAATGTTGCTCCTACAAAGTGGTCTCGATCCCAGGAGACTTCACCACCAAAGCACCTTATAATGAAAACTAGAGGTTCTCTTGGAACTTCTCTATTTATGTAAAATTTAAGGCCTTTGAACATTGTTTTTAATTTTTTAACTTTTTCAGCTTCTTGCTTTGCTTCCTCTAATTTCTGTGGATCACCATCTTCTGTTTGGAATATGTCGATTTCGGGTAATTCTTCAACTTCATTAGCACCAACAATTTTTGCTAAAGAAATATTTAGAGCAGCAATCCTCTCTGCAACATATGCATGTTCGTCGATAAGATCCTTTTCAGTATCTGGTGAGAATCCTGCTGTTAGCTGAGGTGGATAAACCAAATTCAGTGAATGGAATAACTTGTAGTTTACAAATCCAAGCATCATTGTGTAAAATTCAACAAATGTTGACATGATCTTAAAATCCACTTCATCTTTGTTTTGTGGCTGAAATTTGTCAATATTAATTGATTAGTATTATATGATTAGTAAATTAGGTATAAGCATACACTGAAACTGGAAAGAAATTTGGGACATGAAAGTTTTTTAATGTATATGGAATTGTTCACTTACATCCTACAACTGAACACTGTTAAATGTAATTTTTTAATTATATTCAAAATTTACAAGGTCTTTTATAGACAATATATAGGGTTATAAAGATTATAGATTGATTATGTACCTGGAATGAGAAATGATGTGGAACAATCCATGTTATAGTTTGTCCTTCAAACTCAGCTTGATAATAGTAGCCCTTAATTGATACAAATACTTTGCGTAATGCCTTTGCTGCAATCACAGCATGCATAAATTCTACCGTAAGTCTTCTGCAGAGCATAGACTGATTCCGAGGTACCTTTTTTAGTGAAGGGAAAGTACTAAAGAGAAAGCACAGGGTGAGGCAATCATCAAGATCTCTTAATGCATCTACAAATGTTGGATATCTTTCTTTAACTATGTGATCAATGTTAATGGATGGATAATCTCGTAGATATTTTCTCATCCGTCCAAATTCCCTTGTAGCTCTGGCACGGCGAATTTTTTGTTGATAAACCTATGAGTAAATAATCAATTATTCTTTTATTTTTGTTTAATAATTAATATTTTATAAATTCATAAAATATTTGGGAGTACAAAACTAAAAAAAAAAACAATTAACATAATAAGGCTTTCATAAATACTGCGTTACTTTAAGATGTTAAATACAGAAGAAACTCTTTATGGTTAATACAGAAGTATGAATATTATATTAATTAATTATATTATAATATTAATTATATTATATTATTTTAATGGTGGTAGGATTCCTATGCAGGAATCCGTCTAGGTAGGTACCACCCCAGGGTCAGTTATTCTGCCGTGAAGCAGTAGTGTGCAAACATTACTGTGTTTCGGTTTGAAGGGCACTGTGAGCTAGCGTAATTACTGGGCACATGCGACATAAGAAGTTATGTCTCAGGGTGATGAGTACATTGTGGTGTCACACAGAAATTTTCTGGGTGGTACAGCATTTGTTATGGGCAGACGTTGCACTTACCATCAGGTGAATGTTTTGCTTGTTTCATCACTTTATTCAATAAAAAAAAAATTAAAAATATACATAGGCTATATGTTTATCACTAAGAATATCAGCCATTGTGATGTCATATCATTCAAATGCTATGACATCAAATGCTGATGAAAGCTATCAATTGCATAAGAGATATTATAGTGCCATGCAGTGTTTGTACAAATACAGAAGCCTTCACTCATCCTTACTTTCAGGTGTCAAGCTAGTGAAGTTAGATCAAAGGCAGGCTGACATACAGTATGATGGCTGTGATATGATTGTCCACATTCTTGACATGGCAATAATCACAATACACCTAGACCAGAAAGCCAACAGTTTGTGACCAAAAGTGGGATTCATACCCAGAATCTTTTCTTAAGCTTTAAGCTAATATTAATGTTTTTGAAGTAATGACAACATGTTGTACAATTTTTCATATGCTCTGTTATGGTTTGGTACAATTCACAATTAAATAAATATCTCAAAAAAGACCAAAGATGTTCCGCACACGTACCGCCTTGAGGAAGATCTTATAGAAAGGGTTGAGAGCATTCAATATCTTGGGGTAATTTTTGACAGCAAATTGCATTTCAATTTATATGTTGATAACATTGTTAAGACCGGGTTCAGAATGCTCTGATTTGTTTTAAGGAATATGAAGTGTTTCAAAAATCCTTGGTGTATAATTACGATATACAACGCACTGGTTCGAATTCAGCTTGAGTACTGCAGCTCAGTGTGGAATCCACACTATGATGTTTATGTTAAATGTGTTGACAGAATACAAAAACGTTTCTTGGGGCATCTTTCGTATGAGTGTGGTGTTATAAAGAAAATTATGAATTAAAACACTTGCCTCAAGCACTTTAAACTTCTTTCCCTTCGTTCCGTAGGCAGCTGACTAACCATCTTACTATTATTATCTATATTATCTATACAACATTGTTAATAACATTATTGACTGCCCATATTTACTCTCCCGCAATATCTCTGCAATATTCAGAACCTAGCAAATCTATTCGAACGTCGCGTTTTGTCCCCTTTAGCACGAAAATGTGTTGCACTAATATTGGATTGCATGTACCTCTTAATAGAATGGTTAGGAAATATAACAAGAAATATAAAAGAATGGATGTGGATATATTTTGCACAAAGATTTCGGACTTCAAAACTGAAATGCAAATTTTACTGTACAAGGACTTGTTGGTGATATTGCGAGTGTTTTACATTCAAGACACTATAAGCAATTGCACCCATTTTTTCCCCATTGTATCCACATCTGAAAACTTATGGCATCCTCAGGACTAAGATCTGTTCCTACTTTATATGAAAACAATATTTAGATTGTCTCTTTTCAATATTTTTATACAAAATTACATAAATTAACACACTGTGAATGTAAACTTAAAACATCAATTAAAAACTATATATCACCATATGCAGGGGTGGCTTATAGGCTTATAGTAGTAATTTCTAATCGGCTCCCTCTCCCCCTCCTCTACTCACTTTGAATGTGTCCAACAGTTAATTTTTTACCAAAAAGATTAAGAACCTTTGCCATTTTAAGGACTAATGGCTGTAGCATTATATAATAGCCATAACAATAAGGTTTTGAAAAATTGTATACATACCTTTAAGTCACGCAGTTTCCATATTATTGGTTCATGTAACAAAAATTTGATATCTTTTGTATGATATAGAGTTTTGATGCCTCCAGCACCTTTCTGAGCTCTTTTACGATTGCGTGGCTCTCTGGGATATATGCCTTTTAGAATACAAATACGTCTAAAATCTTTTAGCGAAAGCTGTAGTTTCTTTAACGCGGCTTTCCTTGTCATAAATTGCGCTCCTTCTCCTGATGAATACTGCAAAGGAATTGAAAATCAACTGTTTGATAAAAAACCCCAGAATAACCATTAAATAAATTAATAATTTTATTGTAATACAAATTAATCATTACTGTCGTGTTGTGATAATTATTACAATGACACCGTGACTAAAATATTTCTTAAAAGAACACACGTGTTATTTGGTTATGTGTTTAAGTATACTGTACATACCTTCTTTTTTTTCTTGGAAACCATTTTAAACTTGTAAAGATTTTATTAATAGATAGTTTATACCGGATTAAGATGATTGGTATAATAACTTAATAAAGGAATTATGGTAAATGTGATGTGAGCATATACAATAAGTCTATTGTTTTTAAATGTCACATTGAAAAAGGAACATGACAGTAGATTTTTAATACAGTTCGACATGTTTTATAGGCGAAAGTATATTGCATTATACAGCCAGGAACAGATTGACAAACTTGTTCTGATTAGTGGTAAAAATAAAAATTACTTTCGTTTTATATTTTAGGCTGGTAAATTAATTATGAATCAATTTTTTTATAACCATATTTATTTCATAAAAAGGAAATTTAATTATTAATACATTTCCTTTTTAAAACAATTCGTAGTAAGTATTATCGGCTCAGTTGGCCCAATGGCTAAGATACTGGCTTCTGCGCTATGGATCACGGATTCGATTCCTGCACAGAACAATTATTATTTGATAATTGTTCTGTGCATTCAATTATTTGTACGGGCGACTGATTGTTGTTGCGGGTTTGAGTTTACGCATGTGCAATTTGTGTCTGTAAAACGGACACAAGATAAACCCTCACATTTTAGTAAAATAAATATTATTTACATAATTTCAATCACCGCGATAATGATACTTGTATACTAAAATAACATTATTTAATATTATCATAATCGCATACATCATAGCTTTACAATGAGCTTATTATATTCACTATTAGCGTAGGTTACTTATAGTTTAATTTGAATGCTTATTAACTGTCGAATTACCTTTTACTGTAATTTATTTATTATGTATGTACATTTACATTATACGTAATTTTGTATTTTTGAATTCATATTTTGTACTCTTATAAAAAAATTATGTATGTTTTAATTCTTATACTACGAGTACCTCCGATACTTGATAAGAGTTAGTTATGACTGAAATCGTACATCATGATTAGCTCTCGATAATTTTTCCCTAAAGATTTCTGTAATTACCAGAATTTAAAACACTTTTTAAGGCTCGGAAGGCACGGAAATTACTTTTACTATATATTAATATAGTAAAAGTAATTTCCGTATTGTCATAGATAATACACAATACATATATTGCGTAATATGATCGTGTTCGCGTCAGGAAATTGTCAATTCAAGAATATCCGTATTCATAACTGAAGCAAATAAAACACATTTGCATATTCTTACCGAGGGCAGAATCTTAAAGCAGAAATGAAAAACAAGAATTGTGTGCATTTGTTATTCTGCAAGTGTATTATTGAATTCATGAATCGAAACGAGAAGTGACGTGGAATTTCCTTTTCTTTATAAAGCTCTTTTACTAGTATCTATTTAAAAATATTTACGACATTAAAATAATTCATTTCAATATTTTTATTAAATAATTTAAAATAATAATAAATTACTACATAATACAATAAATAGTTAGTTTTAAGCTTAAATATTTGAAAATGCAAATTTTCTGTATTTATTCGGCATCTTGTGCGCCAGTCGCCACTTTTCCTGAAGTTGCAGATTGGCTCTGAGACCAGGTAGTGGGGTCAACCATGATGTATTGATATGGATATGCATATGCCGCTGGCCAGCTAGGTTGCGATGATTGTGAAACATTTGCACCACTATCTTCTTCATCCTCTTTGAGAGCATTCATAGCGGTTGATAGTGCGGTCATCATTTGTGGGTAGTAGTAGTGAAAAGGGTACGGGGGTATACCCATTGCTGCTGCGACATTATCAGACCGGCAGGGTGACCCTTCATCAGATTTTTGCGTGTTAGGTGCATAAAACGCGTATGGATACGGGTTAAACGAGCTACCCTCATTCGACCCTGGAACTGGAAGGGCATAAGCATACTTTACCGCAGGGCTTGTAATTACAGCTCGTTTTTGAGTGGTCACCGTTTCCTCATGAGGCGAAGAGCTAGTTGTTAAGCTCGACGTATATTTAACAGGAACGGAAGCTGCTTGAGATTGCGTAGATGCAGAAGATGGTAGGAAGTTGATAGGGTGATCTGTCAGCCATTGTGATTTTATGCCGTTGTCTTCTGTTGCAGCAACGTACAAGTCTCCTGTGACACCATCTTCAGATGGTTTAACGAAAAGGCCGTGCACTGGATTAAGTTGTGTCTGCAAACCTAAAGTCGCAGTGTGGCCCTTTGAGAAGTAAAAAGTTAATAAGATCACAGCGATTATGTTCATTATGAGCGATTTCTCGTCAAATTTGACTAGCTTGCCAGTCACTATTGAACACTCCCATACATGTGAGGAGCTTAGTTACCTAAGATGAAACGTATTGAGGTTGTCACTGTTGTTATAAATGAATATTACCAGAAACATTATATTTTATACTGCCAAAAAGTAAGATATCAATGAATCCCTAATCATGTTACAAAGATCAGCATGATTAACAATATTATGACACGTACAGTTAAGCAATTTGCTTGCGTATCTGCACGTTGAATGATAACGCATGTAATAAAGGAGGCAGAATAAAACTTTCGCAATAGGCACTAGCATCAAATTAAAATATGTATATATTTAATAGAATTATAATGAACTGATTATGGAAACTACGATAGAATTATTATATCCATGATTATACCTGGGTGGCCTCTTCCGCCAAGCAACCAGAAATTTCGACTGCGTGATATATTAAAGTACAGTACACATTATCGCGAATTTAAAGGCACCAGCCTTCACCTTTCCATATACGATGTAACTTATTGCAATAACAATGCAGTGCCGGTCTGCCCGACCCAGATAATACAAGATCCACAATTCAGCATGCAGGTACGCTGACATGACTAACTATTGAGACAGAATAATGTAGGTACGAGTATAAGCATTCTTGGTCGTAACAAAATTTTATCATCAGAATAAACATTTAAAATGTACGCTTTTTGCTTAGAAAAAATTAAAGATACAACAAAAGTAACGTAATATTTATTAGTAATAGCAATTTTAGCTAGTAGCGTCGTCCATGCCACCACATGAGAAGCTTAATAAATAGCTAATATTTCATACATAGAAATATTAGCTACTAAGGTTTCATCGATGCTAATAGGACATACAAGGTCTAATTCATACTGGTAGTAGGTAGAATTCCTCCCCAGATTAGACCAACCGATATAGCACACAATTGTTTTTCTAGTCTCGTATCCGATGTAACATAAACGCTTTACCAGGAGGAAGGATTCGATGCAGGTTAGAGACTCGAAGCAACTACAATATATCCAGACCTAAAATCTAATAATTAGTGTTGCACAAATATAAAATTTGGGATTCGAACCCAGGACCTATAATTACATGTACAATAGTTAATAATTAGCTATTGTTGACAATATTAGATGAATGAATAAATGATTAAAATAAATGTTACAATTAATATTGCCAAGCGATGGCACTGACGGTTGGTAGAAGAAGAAGATAGAGTTCAGAAGATAACAAACACTTTTCGCTATTCATGTGGGTGAGAAGTAAGTGTGGATCATACACGGCAAGCATTACGATATGCATAACACATATTTTATAATTGGTTTTTTTTTCTCGACTAGATTTAGTCGCAACCCATTTTATTTTTATTGCTAGCTATACTCAGGTTATGCAACTCAATTTTAAAATGGACTATAAATTTATTACACTGTTGATTTTCTTGGATATGAATGTTATATTTATTTTATGTGCTACATTTCCCATCAAGATCATAACAAACTATAAAACTTCTACATGTCTACGTGAAAATGAAGAGTTTTCTCTCTGTGCTTGGAAATGTCCCGCCACTTGTGTTAATATGCACCTTTTGACCCTCAATGGGTCGCTTTGTTCATTGACGTGGGAGTGTCGAGTGGGCTGTCGATGTTCAGCAGGATATATAAGGGATGAATATAGCAAGAAGTGTATTTTAGTTCATCAATGCCCCGGTGAGTCATATTGGTAAATACAAATACATCTATATTTAAATGAAACTAATTTTACGGATTTTATCGCGTTTAAGTTTACTGTTTGTAACCCGACGTTTCGAGTGCTTTACAAGACCCATGGTCACGGGGGAACTGAGGTGACAGATGTCCTGATGTCATAGTTAACCCGGAGTACCTTCAGATTTTAATTATTATTTTTGTTCCGATCTACGCAGAAAGAGCTAACTGTGCCTTGTCGTAAAGTATTGCAGTGGCATGCTTGGTGTATCTAGTAGTGGGACTAGTATAGGCTGTTTCTTTTCACTTTATGTAACATTAGAGCCGTGATAGCTCAGACGCCAAGTGCTCGCCTTAAATGTCGTAGTACGCGAGTGACCTGGGTTCGATTTCCGGTGCCGGCACCACTAAAATTGTTAATTGCAATTTTAAGTGCTGTTTTACCACGTGCGCGGCGGTGAAGGAAAACATCGTGAGGAAACCTGCATTTCTGAGAAATTAAAAATATTTCGAAGACACGTAAAGTCCGCCAGCTCGCATTGGAGCAGCGTGGCGGATTCTTCCTAGCTCCAAAACCCTCTTGGAAATGAGAGGAGGCTTGTGCTCAGCAGTGGGACATTTATAGGCTGTTACTTTACTTTTTTTTAATCTTTTCTTATGGGCAGGTCAGGTCACGTCATTTACGTCCATTAAAATATGTTTGAGTCGTTACATTTACTGTAACTGGAGCATGAATTATGTATTTATGCCTTATTATGCTTCACATACATACATACATAAGATCACGACTGTTTCCCATAAGGGGTAGTCACAGACAGGGCACTCACTGCAAAAACAGATGACTGCCACAATCCACGTTTCACCTAAACAATATAATACACTTGGTGTGATAGGTGGTGCGCCCATCGCCACCATGCGCTGTTGGGTGCACAGTGCAGTTTAATTCCTTACTCGCCTTTTACGAGATCCATTGGATGAGATGGAGTGGTAGTATTCTTTTAACGAGCTGCCACCACACGGCTATATGCTTCTATGCTTCACATATTTATCATTATACGAGTAATTATGTCATAAATAAGCACAGTATATTTAGTTCATAGAATATGACTGTTACGATGAATTTTTTTATTGGATAAGGTGACGAGACGAGCAGAACGATCACCTGATGTTAAGTGCAACGTCGGCCCATAACAAATGCTGTGTCACCCAGAACATTTCTGTATGGCACTACACTGAGCACGTCACTTAGAGACATCAGTTCTTAAGTAACATATGCCCAGTGATTACACTAGCTCTCTGAGCCCTTTGGATCGAAACACAATAATGGTTGCACACTACTACTTCACGGCAGCATAACTAGCCTGGGGTGGTACTTACCTAGACAGACTCTTGAGTAGGAACCGTACCACCAGTAAAAATTAAATGGATACTGTCTTTATTTATTAAAACAAGGTACTTCTTTTGAAATATTTACGTTCATCCTAAAACTATAATACGTTTAAAACAATTGATATAAATATTATACAAAAGAAAACAGGTTGCAAAGTAATCACCAATGAGTATTATTTCAATTAGGACATCGTCATGAAGAAGCAATTCAATAGTTTTTGCTTATAAGCAATAACCTTGGTATTAGGGAACACTAATGTATGTCACGTTTGTTATAAAATTATGAGCGTAGTTAAACGAATACGTTTAGGTACGAGTATGTGTATAGTCGTAGCTTTCTTACTCAAATTATAACATCGTTCTTACTGAAAATAATTATTTTTTAATTATTTTTATATTATTATTTAAATTTTGTTTTATGTTTGATAATGTTGAGATTATTTAAATTAAGGAAACGATACATTTTTCTTTGACTCTATGCGGGTTCGTATACAGACATACAATTTAAAAAGTTAATTTGCTAATCTATTGCTAATCTAAACTAAATGCGGATCGCATGCAAAATATAATATGGTGTATATTATAGTTTTTTAAGAGCACCGACCTCAAGAGCGTGCACAAGTAACTAACACCGCCACCAGATACCCTCCACCAACCACTACAATACTACCACTAGGCACACGTGTTTCGCCCCAAAACGAGGCATTATCAAGCGTCATAGACTCTACGACAGATAGCTGACTCGGCGGCTGTCTGTCGCTAACTTACTTTCCTTCATTAATCATATTCTAAGTATAAAGTTCACAAATGGGCTTATTTAAATAAAGTCGGCCATTTCCTTGTGTAGATAATTCATATGATTCTGCCCTTCTGGCCGAATACTGTAGAAAGTTATCAACTGCGTAGATGTTGTGTCCGAGACACGAGGACAATCACGGGACAATTTACTGGTGGTAGGATTCCTATGCAATAATCCGTCTAGGTAGGTACCACCTCAGGGCCAGTTATTCTGCCGTGAAGCAGTAGTGTGCAAACATTACTGTTTCGGTCTGAAGGGCACTGAGACTTAAGAACTGATGTCTCAAAGTGACAGGCGCAGTGTGGTGACACTCAGAAGTGTTCTGTGTGATACAGCATTCGTTATGGGCAGACGTTGCACTTACTTTCAGGTGAACGTTTTGCTTGTTTCATCACTTTATACAATAAAAAAAAGACATTCAGATACATAAACCAACAATTTGTGTTTCTGCACAAATGTTAGCTCCGGTAATCGGTCATCGGTTCTCGAATCCCAGATCCGAATCCAGGATCCGCGCCGTAGAAGTCAAGTACTCTGTGAACTAGAACACGCGGTCGTCGAAATCGACATTCCTTCTCAATAGCGGGTTATATGCTCAAATCTCAGTTTATGACTTTTTGACATTGAGTTTGCCAAGAAGCCAAAGCTGTATGGAATCGGAAAAGTCGATATGAAAATTGTAAAAGAGTACGAACTCCTTTTTCACTTTAAATAATTTAGACCGTAAACTGCTTAAAGTTAGATTAAAGGCGATACTTAATTAGGACGAACGCCGTGTGTTAGCGGCTGTGGCTGTGGTAATATCCCCCAAAATGAGAGCTACAAACGTTTGTTGCAATCTATAGGTATAGGTATAGGGAGGTATATGTTCAGCAGTGAAATGATAGGCTGAAGTGGTGATGATGAAATAAGTAAACATAAAATTTGGTTTTAGTTATCTAAATAATATGTGGAGAGAAAATTTATTAAGCATATTTCGCGCACAGAGTGTGAGATTGAGCATACTTATAGTTTGTATAATATACTCGTAATATGTGTTAGATATATATTAAATTTAATAAAAAAGGAAAATGAATTACGGCCAAATTTCGACTACTGGCGACCACTATTCCTCATAGTTCTCTCTCACGTAGCACATGCACAAGTTCGTAAATTACACCAAAGAAGAACCGACAATAAACGATGTTACCGTTATTGTTTTCATTTCTAACATATTCTTTAAAAATAGAAAAATGCCCAAGTGTGAGTCGGACATTGCGAAATGTGTGTTCGATACTTTATAGTCTAAATTTAATATTGAAATTAGATTAACATATGAAATATCTTTAAAACATGTCAGATTTTTAATACTAATGTATCATTACATAAAAACCAATATAATGTGAGGTCGAATTCGTATAATGTTGTAATGCAGCATAAGTGGATCACTAATTTCCAGGATATACGAAACTACAATATTGTCTATAGATTGCATTTCCATTATGAAGTCACCAGGATTATTTTTCTTAAACACTGTTAACTAACTTTAAAAAATGTGCTTATTAATATTATAGGCCTATCGCTTATTTCCATAAGACACTACATACTGTGTTGGTTTTGCAAAATGGAGAGAGCTGTAATTATCTGAAAAAATCTACTCTTTAGCTCATAAGACTCTCTAGCACTAGTTTATACCATTCGGCTCTGAATGTAACAGACGCATAGACATCGTAGGAGAATTTGTATTTCGTTTTTTTAAATTTATTACGGAATATCATAAAAAAATACCATGATTAAATACAAAAAAAATAATAATTATAATTTTAAACAGAAACAGTTTAGTTCTTTTTAGATTTGCCATAAAATTTTTTGGTAGATTGACATATTTCTTGCCTGCAATAAAAACAAAACAGGCCGGATGCGTGTCGTAGTTGGGAAAAATAATGATAAATTCTTATTTCATAGTATTTCTCAAAGACTTTGGATGCATATATATCACTAACTATTGGCTTAAATAAAATAGTTATTTCGAAACTTCTTTATCATTTTTAAGGCCTATCTAAAGATACACTCATGAGCAATGAATTTATTTACATAGACTATATACCATCCCCAATTTTTTTCGTAATTTCACTACACGATTGTAAAGCGGTTCATAAAAAATCAGTTTCATCTTTATTGTGTTAATAGTCTCCAAGTAAAATGGCTGCGACATCCAGACAGGACGAAATTATAAGGGTTCCACGACGGAACCGTAAAAAGAAATCGAGAGAATATAACAAAAGTATGATGCAACAAGCTGTGTCTACTACTACGAGTATGTTCGCGTGTTTCTTTGCTTTGAAGATAGTACGATGATACAAAGACTAACTTGTTCCTAGGGTAACTAATTCCCATAATCTGTGGAAATATGGTAATTACTTAAGTAGGTTTTTAGGTAAAATATCTGTTTGGACAAACAGACAAGGAAGATAAGTCCATTTTATTTTTTTGATTTGAATATTGAGTCACCTAATAGATAGTTACATATTAAGATCATTTTGCTTTTTTAAAATTTACAATAGCGAAAAAATATTTTTTTTTTTTAGTATGACTCAGATATTTTACGAGTATGTCTGATGCCCGTCATGTCTCGTTTCCCGCATGCGCGAAAAGTGGAGTACGGGTATGGTCTCTGCCTAGCCCCTTATGTTGGGAAAAGTTACTTAGTGGTGACTGTATGATGTATGTTAGATATTTTGCATTACTCTGGTCCCGATCGCAAATGATGTTCTCCTGGCCGATTTTAGACCACGGCGACAACTTCTGAATACTGTCGGAAGCTATCAACTGCGCAGGAGATATTATAGTCCCACAAGTGTACGCGTAAACACTGAGGCACTCGTTCCAAACTATTCGTGCCCGATATAACGCTTATGCTATAACATCGGAGGTAGTCTAGGATGTAATGTCAGAAACAAGGGGACAATCAAAACACAGCCAGACCCGGAAACCGACAATTTATGATTTTGCATAAATGTTGGTTTCGGCTCGGATTCGAAACCAGGATCTACGGCGTAGTAGTCAGGCACTTTAAACGATAAGTTTAACTAGGTCGTCGAATCGATTGCAAATAATTAAAATGAAGTAGGTGTTATTTTATTTAGTCCATTACCTTACGATTTTTAAAGATACATGTCAAGAACTTTGCGTTAGCAAAAATTTCTCGGCCAGGTGCTACTTAAACGAATGGCTTCAAATTGCAGAGTAAGTTATATTGCCGAAAATTTACTTATATTAACGAACGTATAAATATAACCACGGTCTGTATTAAGTGTAACACTAGTATAATACCACAATAATGAAGGTAATGCATACGATATGCATATTTTTTGTAATGTGCATGGCGAGAGCAGCACCAATCGACGAAGAACAAAATGAAAACTCGGCTCTACCAACAATCGAAAACCTGGAGGACCCTCGAGACAAACGCTCAAACTACGGAAACCCATACATGAGCCCCTGCGCTGCAGCGTCTTCTCCAGTACCGTCTTTTGCTCCGGCGGCTTCTTATCAACCTTACTTAGCTCCTGCACAACAGTACACGCGTCCATACACATACGGCTACAATTACAATCGTCCACATTACCGTTCAGCTGATGAGACAGAAAATGAATTGCTGAGCTTTTCAGATATGGACCATGTTACTTCAGAGAGCATGCCCGTTGGAATTGCAGGACTCCACATGCCAATTAACTATCCAGGAGATCCTAGAATGGTCGTTTCAAATTCTCAATACGCTCCGGTACAAAATTCGCCGTCTTTTGGAGCTTTTCCTTACACCAATCCAGGAGCTCTGACTGTGCCTTTTCTCTTTAGCTGTTCACCTTCGATAGTGCAAGGCCAGATGGTCCATTCTCAACCGCAGTACTATACTGGATACAGGGATGTCGATTTACAGACGTTGCTCGAATCTCAAGACCACATACAAACACAACCGGAACATTTGAACCAGACTCCCCAGAAACCTAATAACATCGTAACTAAGCCCCAGTGAAAAGTAACTTAGTGTATGTGCGACATTATACTTATTATATTAAGTGTGATTAATCAATTAAGTGAGATGAATATGTAATTGTTAAAATTGAATTTTAAGTTACGTTGAATTTTTTTAATAAAAGAAGATTTTTTTTAACTGAGTTTTGATTCCGCTAGATGTAGGTATAAAAAGTGTATTTTTTTAATCTTGATACTAATACATAATCGTCCGGCAGTGGTGTGTAAACATTACTGTGTTTCGATCTAAAGGACACTGAGAGCTAATCACTGGGCATATGAGACTTAAGAACTAATATCTCAAGGTGACGGCCGCAGTGTGGTGCCACACAGAACTGTTCTGGGTGATACAGCATTTATTATGGGCAGACGTTGCACTTACCATCAGGTGAACGTTTGCTCGTCTCGTCACTTTTACCCAATAAAAAAAACTAATTGCTTTCGACTGATGGTGAAATAACCATCTCTAACAATTAACTTCAAATATTTTTATCCAAATGGGCAGCAGTATTTAAGGTGCGGAGTATCTGGTACTGCGACCGCCAAACCACTTGCCAAGCATGGCGATTATAGCGAATCATCCCAACTTGGGAGAGGCCCATGTCCAATAGTGCACTTTGACAGGCTAATAAAGAAGAGGGCCGCTATTGGATCATGTGCGTGATGTGATTCACACTGATAACATCAATAGATAATTACGTATCTAAGTTACAATACGTGTGATATATGCGTTAATCATCTTCCGCATAATACATATACTTATATTAATATTTTGTCGTGTAAGAGTCAGTAGATAAAAATTTGAATAAAAGTCCTGACAACTATGAAAATTACGGTATTAATAATTTTAGTCGGAGTTAGAATGAAACTATCAGTTCCAGTAACCGTGAGTGGAGCTGATGAGAAGAACCAAAGAACTAAATAGTTGCCTGAATACCAGTTGCAATGTGAAAGAATTCCTCTCGCGAATATACGAGTAGTTGATCCGTATCAAAGTTCTCTATTACAATCAGCATCTTATAACAATAAAGAAAAAATCTTAAATTTTGAACGTAATTTTCGTACATCGACTGTAAACTATAAGTGTTCTGAGGGATTGGGTCTAAGTTTTGAAAAGAGTGAAACTAGTAGCACAAGTAGAACATTTCCAAACACAAACGTTTGATATGTACCTGTGCTTCTGACTCGTGAGTCTAATTTCGACGTAATTTAGGCAAATAAGCATCATACACAATACATTACTGAACCTGTCATATTTTAGCACAATTTAATAAATGTAGCTTTTAAAGTTAGTCCCGCGACCAGGCTCATGACTATCTTTAATGAAAAAAGCTAAAACAGTGACTACAACATTTTTTTTGTATTCCCTATCCATACTAATGTATAAATGCGAAAGTAACTCTCTCTATCCATCTGCCTGTTTGTTACCTTTTCACGGTTCATCCGTTGAAACGATGTTGACGAAATTCGGTACAGAGATAGCTTGCATGCATTGCAGACGGACATAGGCCTTTTTATCCCGGAAAATCAAAGAGTTCCCACGGGATATTTACAAACCTAAATCAGCTAATATTATAAATGTGAGAGTTTGTTTTTTGACATTCAATCACGCTCAAACGGCTAAAGGGATTTTAATGACATTTGGCATAGAAGTACATTTTGTCATGGAAAATGTTCTAGGATTAGTACTTAGTAAAACTATTTTTTTTTAATCATACAAAAATAAATTATTTCAAAATATTTATTTACGACGACCAAAGTGGGCGGGTAACACAGTAGTTATACAGTTAGTATTTTATAAAATAAATATTTGTATGAAAGTAATCATTAAAAATATAAAACATTGTTGTCTTTCCAAATATGGAAACATTTTACAGATACTGAAAGGAATAGTTATAGTTATAAAAAGTATAAATAGTTATAAAAAATATTCCGAAAACATTGTTTTAACCAATCGTTATCGTTATTTAATTGCGTATTTCGACTGGTGGTAGGATTCCTTTGTAGGAATCCGTTTAGATAGGTATCACCCCAGGGCCAGTTATTCTGCCTTGAAGCAGTAGTGTGCAAACATTACTGTTTCGGTCTGAAGGGCACTGAGACTTAAGAACTGATGTCTCAAAGTGACAGGCGCAGTGTGGTGACACTCAGAAGTGTTCTGTGTGATACAGCATTCGTTATGGGCAGACGTTGCACTTACCATAAAGTGAATGTTTTGCTCCTCTTATCACTATATCCAGTTGAAAAAAAAATTACATCGTTTTAGAACCTGCCACACTTTTTAACCGACTTTAAAAAAAGGAGGAGGTTCTGTTCGTCCATATAAACATGAACCGATTATTATGAACCGATTTTAATTATTCTCTGAAAGGAATATCTTTAAGGGTGGTCCCATATAATTTTGACTTAGGTCTGATGATGGGATCCACGAGAGAATCATGAAACACCGTTGAATTCGGTTTTTTGATTAAATATTATTCATTCTGGTGTCGTAAAGTCGACGAAGAGAGATGGTCATGACGGTGACGGGCACAGGAGCATGTAAAGTGCGAGATGTTTGTGAGCAGCTAGTAAGGACAAGATGATGATGATGATGACGTAGTTGGGTTATTATGCAGAACCGGTCATCTGCACAAAGTTTTAGTGATTTGACGTCCCCCTGACCGATTTTAGATCACGGTGACATCTTTCGAATACTGTCGGAAACTATCAACAACGTGGGAGATATAGTGCTACAAGTGTTGACGCAAACACAGAGGCACTTACTCATTTTTCGAACCACACTTGAAATCTAACAATTTATGTTTTTGACACTAATGTCCCGCGGCGGAGAAGTCAGGTACTATGATCACTGGGCCACGCACACGTTGTAGATATATCGCGGTATACTATAGTACCGTGAGTATCAATGAACTTCAGAACAGTAGCGAAGGCATGCTTTGTTTACGGACGCAACCCTGAAACACAGCAGCATTAAGACATTTAATATCCAGGAATATCAATACGTTTTCGAACTTATTCTTACATACTTTTTTATTTTTATTTTTTAAAGCGATGTCTCACACTCGGATTTCGTTTCTCAGACATACATTTCACACGCACAATACAACCAGACCCGGATCCCATGGATTGGTGTTTTTCAACAATTATTGGCTCCGGCTGGGTTTTCAACCCAGGACCTGCAGCGTAGAAGCTAAGTACGCTAACCACTAGGCCACGCGGTCATACTCGTAATGTGTTGGTGTCTTCAAACGTATAATCTGTAGGTTCTAAATTCATGTAATTTCCTTAACAGTTCTGGAGCTGTGAGGATTTTACTACAGCGTACTTAACTTACATCTCCACTGTGTGTTTATTTATTTTTACTCTTTGTATTTATAATATGATTCGCAAACGCAAGTTTGACCTATCGACGTAAGAATTTTCTCTTGGCGATAAAAGTAGGAGTCCATGCGTAGCGAAAAGCTTCTGCCATAGTGTCTGAATCATCTGCTCAAACCCAGCGGAAGCTGGTAGAACAGACGGAGCGCCATACTTTTTGAGGACCCGAGAAAGTACTTGAAAGAACTTTCTCTGCTTTGCTTAAAGGAGCAGGCTAAGTGCCAAATATTAGTAAATAATATTAGTTGCTTGTTTATCGATACCAAATGGTGAAAGAAAGGTTATAGGGAAGGGTCATTATTGGCTCCGAAAGGTTTTTTTTTTATTATATGAAGTGTTATTATATAAATTCCAAAAAGTCTTTATTTCGTTCGGATCAGCCCAAATTGCGTTGTATTTGTACTTATATTATTATTTCACATCATGCTAAATATAAAAAAACATTGGATATCATAGGAGTCAGACTTTGTTCATATTATCTTTTTTTTAAAAATGTAATGGTGGCGTGCCATATTCTTTATGTTGAATGTCTTTTTGATGTTTTAATAAGTTTAGAAGAAAATTTGTATATACGTTGCTATATATACTGAATAAGCATTTTCGCGGGGACAGTAATTTCATCGTTATGTTATTGCGTTATGCATTAAGGAACGTGTGTTCTCTTGCTCAGTGCTTTCCATCATACGTGCCATTGTAATATTTTATGATCTTTCTTTTATAGAAACATACGCGTATGAATTACGTTTGTGTTGTATACCTATGTTAAATGCTTTGCTCAAGAACTAGCGTTTGAGTTCGCCCTTGACACTGTCTTAGGTTTGATCCATGCCACACTTTATGTACCTGGCAGCAAACTATTTCTTTTTAGTTATGGATGTGTTGTAAACAATTGCATCCATATCTTCATCTAATAATATACATTATTTGTAAATGTGAAGTAGAAAACTAGCTGTTATAATGCTGAACTAGGTCGCAGAAGGGCTTTATTGACGTATGACTTTATTGGCTTTCCTGTCACTGTTCTATTGGAATTGCGAGGTTGAACATACACACAGACGCATTACATACATACACACAGTCACGCCTTTTTCCCATTTATATCTGGTAGCCAGAGGCCACCCACGTAGCCCACTTTTCGCCCTCGTGGGGAATGAAACGTGACGGGCGCGAACCACGTCGCCGCATTACGTTTCAAAATAATTACGAGTATTAACACATTTTTGATAGCATCATTATCATTTAATTTCATTAAAGTTTAATGCTAAATACTTTCTACTATCACAGTGTTATGCTAGTTTATACTCTAGTCTCAAAAATTTACTTCTTTTGATTTCTTTAAAAGTTTTCAAAAGTCAAAGGAAAGCATATCTAATCATTAAAGTGGATATTTTATTAGAATATAATTTTTAATATTACACAGTGCCTTTCTCAGACAGTTCATGACTTAAGTTGAGTAGATAGCCTATGTATATCTGAGTTTATGTATATATAATACATTATATTATTATTCTTATTACTACTAATAATTATCTTAATGTTGCTTCCTATTGTGAGCTCATTATTACATGAGAATAATTTATGAAATCTCTGCGACGAGCAGGAGCGGTTTTAATACCCTAAATTTAAAGTAAAAAAATTAACGCGATAAAATCCGTAAGATTATTTTTATTAAATGTATAATATTCGCGTAAATATTAAAAATCATTATAATAAATAACAGTTCCAATTTTAACTGCGAACTAAGTAGTTCAAATTATTTAAAAAATACATATTTATAATTATAACCCGGTATATACTTTGTTGTTTTGTTTCTTAGAAATACACGAATTGGTATTAAGTGCTATGCAATAATTTCGCGATGCGGAAGATTCAAACACAACATGCTCCGTAAGTAAATATAGGCACGTATTGTTTGTATTCTTTGTTAAAACTCACTCTGCTTTGACTCTACATTCTTAAGTATAAATGGCAGGTTCAGTTTAATCTTACCATCAATATCACCATCGAGCACAATGAAGATACTGGTATTATTTTTCTCTTTATTATCGACTACTATAGCAAAACCAGGTGTGTTAGAAGAACATATCGAAGAATTTGAACCGACGCAAGACATTAATTCTGAGATTAATATACGCGAAAAGAAGGCTCCTGTACTCAGCAACATCAAACAGAACCATGACACGGAGTTACCTCAATTGTCTGTAGATAGCAGTTCCTCAAGTGGATTTAATGTTTCTCCTTTAGAAGAAAGAAGCCTTACAGGATTCAAAAAACCGATAATAATTAAAAAAAAAGTTGGGTATAGCGTTTATCGTGACTCTGATGAAGAACAAGCACTAGCTGATCCTAAAGAAAAGTGTAGAAAACAAGTTAAAGTCAAGCTCTGTGAAGATGATCGTGAATCCAGTCATCATCAATCCAGACAAGATGTATCATTTGAAACGAATAATGATCATATGTCCAATGAGGAAATGAAACATAGTATTATAATGGCTAAAGAAGCAGTCGAACATTTACAAAGAGACATGCAAATAATGGAAAGAAGTTCTACGTCAGGGATAGCATCCCAAGACGAACCTTTAGATATGGATACAGATACCGAACTAAAAAAGGATATAGAGGTAGCTAGGCAAGTCTTAGAACATATTCACAAAAATTTTGGTAATTTACAGTCGATGAGTCTACACGCAGCAACAATAAAAAATACAGATTTTAGTAATACTGAGTCAGAAAGAAACCGCATGGCTCAATGGAAGGAAATAGCTGATAATATACAAAAAAATGTTGATGCAGGCAGAAATATTGAAGACAGATTTAAAGCTGAGACCAATAAGGACAATGTTGAAATTAATAAAGTTGAAAATAATCATTTGGAAAATAGATCCAATAACGAAAAATTACAAAACGAGAAAAAATTATCAAAAAGCTTTGAAGATGACTCAGAAATGTCTATTACAAAAGATATTGATTCAAAGACAAAGCTACTCAGTGATAATTTAAGAATGGAAGAAGGCTCATTCACTAATAACACGCCTCAAAATCAAGTTAACCCTGAAGAAAATAACGACCAAAGAGGAAAAAGTTCTGAGCCAACCGATATTAAGCCTGAAAATGAGAAGAAAAATATTCATTTAGAAAATTTAAATATGAGAGCAAAAGCTGTTGATAATTTGAAAACATTGCACAGCGAACACGAAATGATGAAACACGATTCTGGTGATATGAATGACGCTGAAAATAGTAATTTTATGAATAATATGTCGTTGCAACCTGACATGCATTTGTTGCGTGAAAACATAGGTGGTATCAACAGCTTAAGAGCTATACACACGGATATTTCGAGTGACTCAGATATAAATCCGGAATTATTAAAAAATAATCATGAAACTTTACGTACAAAGAACGTCCATGAGCATAGTCTTTCGAAACAAAGATCTGCGATCGAATCAAACGAGAATCGGTTACAAAATCAAGTAAAAATACCTATCGATGATCTACGAAATTCGGCAACAGATATGCGTTGGGTACAAGAAAACAGTGCATTGAATTTCGAAAAAATGAGGAATGAAGAGTCAACCAAACACGACCACATAAAAAATACAGCTTCCGAAGAACATAACGAACACATGCCGTCGACGAGGACAGATTCTCACTCCGATTTTCTCTTGAAAAATGGAGAAACGCACGTTAATAATGAGATGCGACATCATGAAAGCCACTTACCAAGTGGGCGGTTTAACCATGAGCTGAATAAGGAACCAAGATTGAGAACTGGTGCGGAATTCGGAAAAAACCCCACCATGGATTTTCATTCGCATCATGATTTTAAAAATGCCAAAGCACATCATTTCTCATCAGATATGACCCCTGTTCACGGCATGTTTCAGCGTGAGAAAATACCTGATATGGATAATATTGTCCAGGCAAGTGAACATATGGGTATGAGAGAGGCGATGCAGAGATCTGCTGCGGAATATGCTCAACAGTGGTTTAGCAGTCGCGGAATGGCCAGGGGATCGAGTTATATGCAACCACAGTCCAACTTACCTTCAACGTTGAATAGCGGGTCGGGTGCAGTCGGCTTGTTCCCAAATGCGAATACAGGAGGTTGCGCAATTCCATTACTTCTTAGTTGTTCGCCATCTGTTGTGTCTGGTACCTTGGCCAAAAGCCATTCATCCTACAGTGCGCCATCGTATAGATCTACAGAAGATTTCCGATATCATAATAAGCGAGACACAAAAATTTCGGAAGGAAAAGTCATTAAATCAAATCCGATTACAATGCTAAAAACAAAAGTTGAACCAACCAAAAATGATATTCCATGAATTTACGGAATCAAGACGGAGAAACATGAAAGCGAAAAATTGGACCACCTGTAACCTATAAGTAGTATAGTAATTTACAAGATTTGTTAATTATTTATGTAGTATAAAATCAACATTATTGGTATATGTATGTACATATTATGTATATGGCATCACAAAACGCAATAAATGTTTGAAAGTAAAACGATTGTTTACTTACACAGTTCAAAATTGATTTATACGAGTATCATGTTTCTTTATAGCTTTTACAACTATTAGATCTTTATGAATATAATTCATCATGGTATGATTAGGGTCACAGAAAGTACATAGAAAACCGGGTGAGGAACTTAAGTATTCGTTATATTAATCCAAGCGGAAACCACCACTAGAGGTTGTCAACAGGGACGGATTTCCCTATAGGCCGAGTAAGCGCAGACTTAGGGCGGCCAAATTTAGGGGGCAGCAAAACATAGTGAGATTTTTTTTCGAGCATAATTGAGACAAATATAAATGGTAAGCAACAGTATCTAAATAAACTGAGATAATTTTATAATTTACAGACTTAAGTTGTTTTTTTACTTTCATTTAATTCTTATACGTTATTAAATTTTTCGTGCTTTGCAGGGAGTAGGGGCTGTTACCTTCCATAGGAGTACGGCAGCCAGCGTATAAAATCCGACCCTGGTGGTCATCCGGAATAAGTACATAAATATATTTTATTAATGCTATTTAATATGAGTTGACAATGACACTGATACAATCTTGTGGTCTGTAACTTTTTTTAAATATTTTTTTTGTAATACAAAACAATTTGATGGTGTGATCAATATCTATTCTTGACACATGTGATTGTCAGATCACGTTAATATGTTTATTTTAACGATAAATTTGAATCCAAGGCATAACAAAAAGTCTAACGTAAAATTGTTTGTTTTTCGAAAAGAGGAACTTTTGTATAAAATTGGCCAGGTACGTTAAACTTAGCCAAAATGAAGTGTGTCGTTCATTGCAAATTGTTGAGTGCGAGTTTTTTTCGACACTAATGAAAGACAAAAATCTTTTTAAATTTTCATTAATTTTTTTCTTCATCCTTTGGAATTAGAAAAGTTATAATATATTTAATAATAAGCAAAATGGAACTTTCTACATCAGCCTGTAAAAGGTTCGCTACTGAACACAGGCTTTCCCCTGGAAGTTTTCCAAAGGAGGATTTGTCGTAATCGCCACGTTTGGCAGGTGGATTGGTGGTACACATTGCGGACACTAGTGTTACCCGTCACTAAATGCACGCTACTTTCAGCTTAAAGCCTATTCAACTGGCATTAACGTAAATTCTGAATCAAATTATGATACAACGACTTTTCCTTTTTATTAATTTAAATTTCAAAAATTGTGTCTAAATATTTGATTGGATTTTTCCGTTTGCAATTTTTTTTACACTAATTACATAAATTTAAATTAAGTTAATGCTTTACAATGCATTTTGCAAATCTTCTTAGGAAATTTATTGCATGTTCGTATACTACGTTCATGTTCGGTGGCGGACACGTAGCTGTGATGATCTGTTGCCTGACTCGAGGTGGAATGCGCAGTTATTGTGTGCTTCTGCTGGAGGAACTGATATATATTCTTGTGGGACTGTGTAGTAGACAGTGCCCGCTTTTTTTCCATCACTAGACCTCTCCTTCGCCCAAGGCTTCGAGTTAGAAGAGAGTCCTTGGATTAGGCTCTTCTCAGCATTTGAGTTTTTGACAGTTTCGGAAATTCGATTTGCCGACGACGTAGTCTTTATGGCGAAATGGCTGGATGACCTTAGCTTCATGCTATATGAATAGTGTCTCATAACGGGTAGGCCTTAAGACGAACATGAATAAAACGAACATCATGTGTAACGTCCATGTCACACAACCGGTATATTGTTGTTGGAAACAATACGCACGTAGTTTTAGCTAGGACAGATTGTCCGAGTATGTGGGTCCAACTCTCACCAAGGGGTCAATTGAAGAGCCCACCTCGGACGGATAGTTTCGCTACGTGTTGCCAGTGGTGACATAAGGAACCGGGGCGTGGTCCTTCACTGCTGGCCGCAAGAAGTCGCTCAATGAGCTATGAAAAGAGTGAGATATGCTTGGTGTTTCTCTGCGAAACAAAATATGTGACGATGATATCCACCGCAGAACTAGAGTAACCGACGTAGCCTTAAGGGTCAGCGGCAAACGCAGTCTTGGACCCCCCATAAGATAGAGCGACGATCTGCGCGGTTTTGCGGGAAGTCGATGGTTGCAGGTCGCTCACGACCGTGTTTTGTGGATATGTATGCTTGGAGGTCTATGTTTAGCAATGGACTTATATTAAAAGTAATGGGCTGAAATAATGATGATTATGAATGCTTTGTCGGCTATTGAAGAGGTTGTACTGAAGCGAAAAATATAACTTGGAACCTCGCTTAAAAAGTCTTTTAAAGGACTATGCGAAAATATTTTATGTTGTCAAAAACATGTAAATAAGTAGTAGCTTCTACATATCTATACACTATAACGTAAGTATAAAAGTGTTTAGCGACAATATAGAATACAACGACGATACATTTATTTGAATAAACTAATCAAATACTGCATTCATATGTAATGAGAAACTTTTGCTGAATTTCATTTAATAGATATGGTAAAACCTATTGAACACTTACGTTGCAAGGAATCAGTTGACTTAACGTTCATACATTATGGAGCGCAGTGCAAAGGTTATCATATTATCATTAATTTATATTGGGTTTGTTAATTGTTCAATAATTAAAAAAGAAGAGAATAGAAGACCTGATGAGCCTAGTACAACCATTATCGAGTCAATACATGACGTCACCGGAAAAGATTACACTTCGACACCATGTTCTGAAGAGCAAAACTCTGATATTGTAGAGACACCAAGCAGTAAACTCTCAACAAGAATTTTAACAACACTAGATATACCGAGAGACACATACGCTGATGAGAACCAAAATGTAAGGCTTCCTGACAACGAATTTAGAGGTGTACTTTCTAATTCACAGTCCTCGATGGAATCCGAGGTACAATTACCAGAAACAGAAAACTCGGGAGTAATGAATAGACATATGTATCCCAGATTATTTGCAATCAGACCCTTGCCTTTTGTGAACTCTCTTCCTCCAGTCTATCTAACGCGACCTCATGTCATAACTCCCTATCAAGAAAATGGCGAACCACTGAATTATGATCCATACATACTTAATTCACAAGACACTGTATTGTTACCAGTAAACATAAGACCGCAAAGAACGCTATCTTCGGAAGAAGAATTCTGGGCGGAACTTACTCAAGATGCTATAATAAAAAATATTATACCTACGATGGAGGTTCCCATGCCGCGTAATTCGTATGGTCAATATACACAGCTACTGCGCGTTCCATATCCCCTAAGCGTTTCAGAACGGATGAGCAATGAGCCGGAAATCGCACTTTATCCAGAAACCGAGTCACGTGACTGTGCACTTCCATTTTTGGCTAACTGTAAACCAAAAATTAGTTTAGGAACAACGTTATCTGATAGTTATCAAGACATTCCTTACAGCAGGGTAATGTACCGAAGACAAACGCTTCCTCAGAAACAGGAATATGGCAAATAAGTGTGTTACTGTGTTCATACTATACCTTCAATAACATTTTGGAAAATATTGTTATTTAAAATTGACTGTATAGGCTATGTAGTTTTAAGAGTTTGAATTGCCTTAATTATAGATTAAAGTAACAAATTATAGTGTTATCAAAACTTGGAAGGTACTACTGATATACAGGTTCCCTAGTTCAGGAGCTAGGGCTCAATTGAAATTAAGTGTAAGCGATTTTTGTGTCAAATAAATAAATATTATTATTATATTATTATTATTTATTAGCCGATAGGTTAGATAGGTAGCACCTACCTCTCTCCTACCGAGGTGTCGTAAGGGGGCGAGTAAGATATTATATCGACAGCATTTATTCGTGCAGAATAATACTATAATATGCAATGCTGTCACTATACTGCTCTTGGGAACGCAATGAAAGGAGTAAGAATTTTTTGACTGGTACCAAAATGGCGGCGACGAGGTTTCACGTGGGGGCGAAAAGTGGGCTTCGTGGAATATGGAAAAAAGGTGTGCCTGTATGTATGTATTAATTAACGCATTCGTTTACTGCCTACGTGTTGTCCCTACTGGTTTTGTATTTAGGCATAGTTTTTTAAATGAATATTATTAATTTCAAGTCAGATATGGCCACGTGTCCTCCCGGCGAGGTGATGGGGACCAACCTTCAGTGCATCACCCGCCGTCGCCGGACAGTTACCAATGAATCACATTGGCGCAATTATGGTAATTGATTGTATTATGTTCGAATTTATTAATACATGTATAATCAAGAATTATGTACAGTGGATTTACTTAATTTTCTATCCTAATAACTGCACGAGACGAAAATATTAGATATAACTATTAACATCTGAATAAATAAACTGCGGTTGCCGACCCGCCTGCCAAGCGTGTCGACTATGGCAAAATCCCTCCAATATGAGAGCTACAAACTTAAGTGGCTATCTATGGGGGAGGCCTATGTTCAGCAGTGGACTTGTGATAGGCTGAAACGACGATGTGCTTAAAAAACATTAAAACAAAAGAGTCCACCTGAACTGTAAGAAGTCATTCCGGCCATTCTGGCCCTAATGTCAAACTAGGTTTTTGTCCTGTAATGTGGGTGTGCTTACAGAAATAAATTGCATATAAACAAACAGCAACACCTGCAACAACTATCTGTTCGCCACACAAATATTTGTTCCGTGCGAGATTCAAACCCGTGGCCCGTAGCGCAGAAGTCTAGTACAGTATTAAATTCAAATTTAGTCACCCCTGATGACTACGCTAGAAAGCCTTGTTCTCAATAATTACGAGTAGATCTTCGGTTCTCGTTAGTCAGCATACATAACGCAGTTGCGAGATACTTGACGCTGTACAAGTGGCTCAGTGGGTGGTAGTATTACGTACTGGGTGCGAATGCCCATCCGATATTTGTGTAATAAAAAAAATATCCTACCTCTGACACTGTATCTGACCCATACTCTGATCTTATTTCGTATTGATTGCATCGGCTACGGTAAGGGGATTACGAGTGAATGCCTCTGTATCTGCGCTGAGTTTTCTCCGAGGGTTTGGATATGTCGAGGTGAGGGTGTTGTGGTCAAAATAGGCTAGGACTTGTAGGTCATCATTTTGAGAAGGCGTGTCCTTTCCAGTTCTAGTCGCTTTTTCAAGATACTTAAAAAAATAAGTAAGTAATTATAGATAGTTTATTCCTAAAGATATTGAAAACAGATTTATTTGAAAGCGATAAGCGATAACATTTTTTTCCTTACGGAAATTATTTAAATGTGATAAGATAAAAGCAACGCTTGATAAAGAGTTAAAATATATCTTTGTGTCTAGATTTTTATCGGACTATTTCACAGACGATAATGACATTTATAGTTTATTTTAAAAGTTATGTTACCACTGGTTAATAGAAAAAACAAAACAAATAAAACTTAAATAAAATAGATGAATTGTCAGTGAAAAATCGGGACATTTGGCGTCCCAATCTAGCGTAAATCGGGACGTGTTACCAGACGTCTGAAAATCGGGACGTCCCGCGCAAATCGGGGCATCTGACAAAGCTAGTTGTGATTGTCCCAGTGTCTCTAAACTGCATCCTAGTCTATCGGCGATCTTATCATAATAGCGTCACATCGGGCGGGTTCGTTATAGAAAAGGGACTGATTCTGAAACATTGCTGAACTGTTTCTTTTCAAAACTATATAAAAAGAGCCATAAGAAACAACCTTAGCTGTGGAGTATAGAATAGAATAATTTTCATTCAATATAGCTTATTTACAAAATACTTTGGTTTGGTTTGCAAAAAAATCGCGCTGTCCTGGGAAGAACCAGCAAGAAAACCAGCAGATAGGTTTTTTTATTTTTAATCATTTTAAAAATAATAAACAATTACAGCAGTATCATAAAGATGTAGAAATAGCTTGGCAGCGATCACCTTATTTCCAGACGTTATCATCATCCATGTTACTCTATTCCAACTTAATACTTACTAGTTCCGACTCTGAAATTAAATTCAATATCTAATTAAAATAAAAAATGTACATGTCTGCATACGAATAATTACTGTTTATAAAATAAGTGATGCTTATAATGTAAATACCAGGAAGAAATACAATTATACCAGTTACTCGACTCCATACTCAGTAACTTAATTCATGGAGCAATGTATACGCAATAAAAAATCTCAGAAAGTACCGAACAAAGAATTTCTGTTTTTATAAAAAACAAGAGCACAAAGACTATTGTACATCCATACAAATATTATAAACGCGAAATAACTCTGTCAGTCCCTTTGTCTGTTTCTTATCTTACACGATTCAACCGCTGAACCGATCTTCACGAAATTATATAGGATACTTCCGGAAAATCAATCAGTTCCCACGGCATACCAATTATAAGCCTATATTCTCGCGGACGAAGTCGCGGGCATCAGTTAGTATTGCATATAGCGCAAACGCATCGCTTAATTGCGAAATACGTAACGTTTACAATGAATGGCGTGATCGATTTCCAAGAATAACCCAACCCATTGGTATGTGTACGTGATCAAAACAAAATTTATGTAAGGTTGCAAACTATCGATACTAATATTATAAATTTGAAAGTAAGTCTCTCTGTCCCTCCCTCTGTTTGTTACCTTTCCGCGAAACAACCGCTGAACTGATTTTGACGAACTTTAGCACAGAGATAGCTTGCATCCTGGAGACGGACATATAATATTATATATTGTACATTGTTATCGATTTTTATATTTATACATATAAAATAAACATAAAATATATTATACATTTTGATATATTTTTAACCTTTATTCACGCGGACAGAGTTGCCTTATAACAAAGTATCATACTTCATTTCATGGGTTGGCGTACTTCACAAGTCGTCTAGTTTCCAGATTATATTTTTCTTCATAGTCGAGTAAGATTTATTTGTTGATTTTAATACTTGTTTTACAATTTAGTTTTTACCAATAAAAGAAACTAATGTTTTGAAAAAATCATCAATCATATTTGATGACAATTTTTTCGATCAAGATTTCCACACTTTTGACGACGGCCATATTCACGACGACGACTTTCACGATGGCTATTTTCATAATGACGATTTTTACTATGACTTTATCAGTTGATACTTTATTTTTTTGAGAATTACTTCTTTTTTGCTCTTTCGAGATAAATATACGTTGTTTTTTTAAAAAAACTTGCAACTATTGTTTTAGCTCCTCTTACATCAGTTTTAATTTGAATTTAAGTTGGATGCGCTAAAGTGAAAACATTAGATAAAATAAGGAAAGACCATTGTTTTCATTATGCGTAATACGCTGGTATTGGTTGAGAGCCTGGTACTTCCCCTTGGCTTGGTACCGGATATGTGGCACCAATGTCTGGCTGCGACATGGCTCCAACATATCAAAAGTACACTAATGACTAAACTTGGTTAAACGACTTATTAGTAAGATATAATTGCAAACGGGCTTATAGTGCATCTGACGGTATGTGGCCACTCCAACTCACCTGCATGTCCTGCAGGGTTATTGCGTATCCAAAGTGATGATCACTTACAAAAGTGTTGAACGAATATCTGCTAAATAAGTGTCTGCATACTGGTTATGATTAACAAAAAAGACGTCATATGAAAAATAATCGACACTTTGATTAACCATAACCAGTATGAAAACAATTATTTGAGAGAAATTCGTTCAACACTTTTATAAGTGATCTTCACTTTGGATACGTAATAGCCCCGCTGACCTATTGAATCTGCTATCAGATTTCTGCCCGTGGGTGTTGTATAAGTAATCTAAGAGAAATGAAAACTGATTAATGTCATGGCCAAAGATTAATAGCGGGCTATAAAAACAACTTAATTGTTATACGTAAATTGTCAGGTATGAAGTGTCTGCTGCGATTGCTGTTTTGCCTGCCAAGCGTTTTGCTTTTTTTTTTTATGTTAGAGGAGGCAAACGAGCAAGCGGCTCACCTGATGGTAAGTGATCACCGCCGCCCATGAACATCTACAATACCCGAGGAATAGCAGATGCGTTGCCGGCCTTTGAGGAAGGAATAGGCTCTTTTCTTGAAGGTCCCTAAGTCGTATCGGTCCGGAAAAACCGCTGGCGGCAGCAGATTCCATATGGTGCTTGTGCGGGGCAGAAAATTGCGCGAAAAACGCACTGTGCTGGAATGCCAACCATCAAGGTGGTGACGATGGAATTTCGCGCTATGCCGCAATGTGCGATGGTGAAAATCAGCGGCTGGAATTAATCCGAACAATTCTTCGGAACACTCCCCATGGTAGATCTTATAAAAAATGTAAAGGGATGCAACATCTCTTCGCAAAGCCAGTGGATCAAGCCGATCAGATAGAACATGGTCGTCGACGATTCGAGCCGCTCTCCGTTGAATGCGGTCAAATGGAAGTAGCTGACAGTAAATTCTCCTTTGGCAAAATTTGGAGAACCCTATATCCATAACATTATCATCCGGTTATTCATTCGATCATACTGGTCGAGAAACTTATTTTCGTTTAACAGCGTGGATCTTTATATATTTATTAAACAATAACTAAAGGGTTCAGTGTGTTACACATGCTCTTTTAAAATATTTTAAGGAATTGCTTTTAATTTCATTACTCTGAACAGGTATTTGTAGGCCATACAAATATTCGTCACAATCGCAAAGCTCGTATAAACATTGGGGAAGAAGAGTCTGTATTTCCCTTAACTTTTACCCCCTTTTAAATTTATTAACATCGTAATGGAAATGGTAATTTCCGTTTTAATAAGAACCAGTAATTAATGAATACTAGTAAATATTTATTTTCAGTAATAAAATATAAGAAGTTGAATTTCTAATTCATTGTCATTATGATCTGCCTCTGAACAGTCCGCTGTAGGAATCAGGTTTTTTAGGAGTTGGGAGGAACTAACATAATCGCCGCGTTTGGCGAAAAGTGATTGGTACCGATCCCATACAACTTAGACGTTAGTTACAAGTTTGGGAATTTTAAGTCAGAAATATTAGAAACGGTTTTCCCCCATTTAACGTAAGTTTTGAGAATTTCCCTAAGTCGACTTTTACGGCGCCCACAGAACGAGTCGTATGCTCTTATGCCGCCACCTAAATGATTTCTTGATATTGCTAAAATGATGTTATAATGAGTGTTATAAAGTGAATATTAAAAAATCTGTTTACCTTTTTAAATTTCTGTCACATGACAGTATGTAATATTCACATTGTATTGCAATTTTAGTCGTACATTTAATAACTGAAAAGATCCAAAATAAATTTAAATTGCAAAGGATTCCGAGTGCATACCACAAAAAAAAAAAAAATATACGAGGTGGTTTCAGAAACGTTTGGTTGCGAGATGCTATTGTTTTTGCAGATTCAGATTGTCCGACTAGGTAGGTCCAACTTCGACCAAGACGTCAATCGACGGATCCAACAAGCGTTCGGGAAACTGCGTCAAATCTTCTCGTCGAGTATACCTCAATGCCTCGAAACAAAAGTATACAACGAGTGCGTGTTGCCAGTGATGACATACGGAACAGAGACTTGTTCCTTCACTACAAGCTCAGAGGCTATGTTCGGAATTTCATTGCGTGATAAAATCGGTAATGAAGATATCCTCAGTAGAACTAAAGTAACCGACATAGCCCTAAGGATTAGCAAGCTGAAATGGCTCGTATAGCTCGTAGAATCGATAACTGTTGCTGGGATGCGGGTTGCCCGGGACCGTGTTTTATGTCAATCAACGGGAGATGCCTATGTTCAACAGCGTACTAAAATAGGCTGAAATGATGATGATGATGATTGTTTTTGCATCGTGAATCTCTTTGGTTTTATCAGAATGAACTTAAAACTTACTACTTAACGTTAAACTGTTTAACAGCTGTAATTTCACATAGCATATATATTGTGATATAATGGCTTAGAAATAATTTTGGTTTGACACTTAAGATTTGTTTCTCTACAATGTTTTACTAAGACATACGAATTTAATTAACACACGTTTGTCATGTCTATCTTTGAAAATATATTCTTCAAATACAGAATGTATTTGAAGAATATCATAGTCGCAAGATAACACGCTATCCGTTTAATATTTCCATATACATCTTACAACTTTTTTGTATTAAGAAGTTTGTGTTTTGACCTTAATAATATAAAAACGTAACTTCCGTAATTAATATATTACATAACAAGTCAGTTGATTAGTTATCTTTTCTTTTAGGAATATTAGCAAGTAATAAGAAATCCGTATCAAATACACTCGATAATAATTTGTTTTTGTTATTGGAAAGACAGTTTTTGTTTATTTTGATTATAATCATCTATTATAATTTGTTTTCGAGATAATTTATAGACTTATAAGATTACATTAATCGTTATTAGGGTAATGTTTAAGGAAAGTTTAAATTTTGTTAGCGGTCACTAATGAACCTTTTGTGTATATCCAGTACAGGGATTTATCGACCATACACTGTTTGTCTTTTCACAGTCCTCTTTATTTGATATTTGTTTATCTTTCGAATACATTATAAATACATTTTTAAAGAATCCTTTAATAGACAAATTTCATACCTCATAAGTATATTGTAAACTCAAACATGGGCTCTACAAGCAGCATACTGTTCACACGTATGACGCATGTTGCAGCCATCCTCCTCAACTATAATAAAGGGAAGTAGCCGACCCGTCACATGACGCCGTCTCAACTTGACATAAGTTTCAGAGAAATTGATTTAGTAAAATGGACTCTAACGTTGTTTTTTTTACAAATTTTGCAAATCATTTTGCTTATTTGTAAATATCGAATGTTCTTACTAGCGAATTTAGGGGTATTTGGGAATTTTATGTTACTGATATAATTGTCTGTGTAATGGTTGAGTTAATAAACTCTCCTTTACTGTGAGTTCATTAGGAAAAACCGCCACTAACTTTATATCGTAAGATGGTGGCTTAAAACAGTCTGTCACCCCTTAAGTGTCGCGTAATATTCAGCTAGGAGAAATGATAAATTTTTTATTTGATAAAGAGACAAATGAGCAAAATGTTTGATTGTGTGCAATGTATGCCTATAACAAATGCAGCGTCCACCAGAACATTTCTGCGTGACACCACATTGTGCCCGTCAATCTGGGACATCAATTCCTAAGTCCTCATATACCCAGTGATTACACTACATCTCGTTGCCCTTCAAACCGAAACACAGTAATGTTTGCACATTACTGCTTCATGGTAGAATAACTGGTCCTGAGATGGTTCCTACCTAGACGGATTGCTTCCTTATCTTACCACCAGTAAAGAATAACCATTTCCAATATGACATACCTAAATTAATATTTAGACAGGTAATAGGCAGCTGTATCTAAGGTGAGGCGTTTTGCGAACGCTGATCCGCTTATTATGACGACTAATGACAGTTCTCCCAAATTTGGTGAGAACTCTGTCCAACAGCGGACTGTTAAAAGGTGACGATGGTAATAAATAACTTTATAGCTTGTAGATTAAAAGTTTCTGATTATGCAAACAATATGTTTTGTAAGCATGCTTTTACCAACTTTCAAAATAAGCTTTTGCACTTGGTGTTATAAGAGTAGTATTATTGATTGTATATTACCCAGCTAGTGGAAGTTTTAAAGGAAATTCTTGGGTAATTTTTTTACCACGTGGACCAGTGCCGTTATGTGTTATTACGACAATTAAAAAAAAACACGCAGTCTGCTTGGCACCTATCTGCGCAAATAACCGACGCTACTGACTCGGTTGACTAGGGTTGCTACTTATACTTATTCTGCAATGAAAAATATTATTACAGAGTCGGTCTCCGTTTTCCGGATTTGTGAATTATTAAAAAAATTAAATTAATTTTTCACTGCCTTATTAAATGTTGTGTAATTCGATAAATATTGTTGTCCTCCTAGCCGATTTTCGCCAACAGATCATCTTACGAATATCGTCGGAAACTAAACAAAAACGAAGAAGCTATTACAGACACAACATGTGGATTTGTGTGTGAAACGAGTGAGTTCCTTATAACTACTTTCTACTTTCACTCCATTAATTATATTATTTTCAATATATAAGTAAACAATGGCTTATAGGGAGTGTTCAAAATTAGATTTTGTACTTTACGGTTTAGAAGGTTAAAAAAACTACAAGGAAAAATTATTAACATTATTTTACAAATTGGCATCATCTTCTTTGAAAGTGTGTGGATCTCTAAACTCTGAACCATTTATCGTTTTAAGGTTATCGAGTGTCGAGTCGAGGTAGGACTAGTAGATGTAAGAACATACTATGTACTCGTATTTCAGGGAAACAGTGCAAATATACTGTTTCCCAAAGCAGGGGCAACCCTATGACGTAGATGGTTGGATGGAGAGATAACAGTCCACATCATTTATAAGACGACGGTCGCGATCCTCGTTTGGCATACAAACATTAACACTGTGGATAGTAAGTTCGCACGTATTTTAATATTTGTTATACGTGAAATTAACAAAAATTATGACTCGAATTACACTAGCGTTGGTTATAATCGCCTTCTTTGGAGTATTTGGAGATGCAAGACACATACACGCAGTAGAGTTACTTGACAGTCACGCGGAACCCTTGAGCATGGAGTCAAAAGCGGATATCGAAGGAATCTCAATCGTAAGTCTAATTTTTACAGATGTTTATGTTTTTCACTTTCACATTTCTTCTTCAATAGTTAGCGAACTCCGACCACGTTAAGTGCAAGAAAAATATCAAAAAATGTTTCACGGAAGAATCACGTTTGTAGTTACAAGTTTTGTATCAGGTTTGTAGTTAGAAGTAACAGTTAAATTTACGCAAGGATTAGGAGATTTCATTAAATTACATTTAAAAAAAAAGCACAAATATTAATGTCTTTGGTATTTTTCAGGATACGATTCATGAATTCAAGCCTGGTTTCGTCCCCATGAACAACATTATGTTCTTCAAGACGTATCCTCTTTGTGAAAATGGATTCAAGAGAGACGTGTTAGGCGTATGCCGAGAGGTTTGGGACTAACTGACGGTTATTTATAATAATAGGTACGATAAATGTGATATTAATTTAAGATTTAGAATACTTAAATTGTAACTAAAACTACGAACTTGTAACGATGGTAGTAATTGGTTTTTGGTGGTTATCTTTACTGGCTTAGTTATAAAAATCCCTTCTAACAGATTAATAACACTCAAAAACTATAAAGCTCATTAGGCCTATTCAGCGTATTATAAAATTCCGCTATGGGATACCGTTTAATAATTATACTGCAGTTCTGATCAAATTCAACATCTAAACAAATAATAAATTTGTGAACATATGTATTTGACTGCAAACTTCAGTCAGAAATCACCTATACATAATTTGGCCATGTTTTTCTTTAACAGAAGTATGTGGTATGGTCTATCTTTCTATAACTTAAGAAGTAGTAAGTTAATACTCTTATAGATTGTTTTAGCGCTATTAAGCGTTTATGCTTAAGTTTTTCAGTAAGCTATTCATATTTATGACAAGCTTATAAACCTCCTATTACTTTTTATGAATAAAACTGTTTTTGTTTTAAAATTGAGATTTTTTTTTAATTTTTTGGTATGTTTGGTTGTAATGAATAAACTCAAAAATTACTGCACCGATTTTAAAAATAAATAAATAAATAATCCTACCTACTACAATATAAATACCTACCTGACCAGCAGAACCGCTAAAGAGAACACTCGCTACAAAAAATGTTAGTGTAAGGAATTGTTTGTTTTTGTTTAAAGTGGTTGATTTATTTGTCCAAATATAGTACTAATTTATCTTTCTAATATCTACCTGTGCGAAACCGAGGCGGATCGGTAGTTGATTATAAAAGGATAAAATTCTTTTAGAAATTCAAACTCATAAGGATCTCACGGACCGATCACATGGTTAATGGAATATGAGCGTTATGATTTCTATTAGAATTCAATAGTAAATATTATGTTAGGTAATTAAAAATTTAATGTATTTAAAGTATTATTTAGATAGAATTATGTTAACAATTCCAAAAATAAAAACAGATGTATCAACTATATGTTATAAAAGTAAAAATTTCAAATAAAAAAATTGTGATGCCAACTTAGTATGTAAAGTTTATATTTTTTTAATAAAAACGTAAAACATGAAGTGTTTTTTTTCCAATCAGACGCAATGAAAGTCGTACTTTGAAATAACGACAATTTATTCAATGTTTCCTTTTCTAATTTGAATTAAAAAGTAATATTTAAATTAAAATACAATTAATTTAATTTTACAATTTAGCTAACATATCTTGAAGTGCTAGTGAATGCATCAAAAATACTATTAGTTCCTCTAAATTCACAGTTAATTTGCTTATGCATGGAAGTTTCGTAGATCCCACCTCTAGTGTTGTCTAGGTGTCTTTGGTTCCTTATCATAATGTTGAAGGTTTCACATAAGGGAGGCCGGTGGTAGGGTTACGGCACCGTGACCAGAGAGCGGTGAAGGCAATGTCGCCACTCCACGTATCCACGCCCCTCGTTCACAGCAGAATGATTCCACGTTGCTTAAAGCGCGCATGTATATCGTCGTTACGCCTCCTGGGGATCGATTCACACACTTTTACTCATCAACATCATCATTTCAGCCTATCACTAGTCCACTGCTGAATATAGGCCGCCCCCATAGATTGCGACAAAAGATTGTAGCTCTCGTTTTCGATGTATAGGTATTGCCATAGTTGCCACGTTTGGCAGACGAGTTGGCAACCGCAGTTCATTTATTCAGATGTTCCAGGAAGATGCTGCTGCCCTTCCCCAGATTTTCATTTTCCTTCCGTCGATTTTTAAGACAAATATGGGATGAGATATATACTATTTTTTTAAAATTGTAACACCTTAATCCAAGGAATACAATGGGCGCACTTAGTTTATAGAGGCATTCTCCGCCATTCCCTGGGAGACTTGAAAAACGATTGCAGGTGCAATGGTCCCTTGTTGGTTACTGGTGGTACGATTCCTATGCAGGAATCTGTCTGGGTAGGTATCCAGACTGTTATTATGTCGCCAAGCAGTAGTATGCAAATATTACTGAGTTTCGCCTCGAAGGGCACTGATAGCTACAGTCATTAAAGGGCATATGACACTGCCGTGTGGTGGCGGCTCGTTAAAAGAATACTACCACTCCATCTCATCCAATGGATCTCGTAAAAGGCGAGTAAGGAATTAAACTGCACTGTGCACCCAACAGCGCATGGAGGCGATGGGCTCACCACCTATCACACCAAGTGCATTATATTGTTTTGGTGAAACGTGGATTGTGGCAGTCATCTGTTTTTGCAGTGAGTGCCCAGTCTCTGACTACCCCATTAGGGATACAGTCGTGATCTTATGTATGTATGTATGTATGACACTTAACTAAAACTGAAGTCTCACGGTGACGAGCGCAGTGTGGTGGCAACACAAAAATATTCTGGTTGACACGGCATTTGTAATGGGCAGGCGTTGCACTTACCATCAGGTGAACGATTTGCTCGTCCCGTCACTTCCGTAAAAATACAACCAGAAGTTGCCTCATATGTTATAAGATTAGAGGAATGTCCGGGAACCGGGTAACACGGGAACAATTCAAATATTGTCTATTGCTGTGGTTCGAACCCATGACTCAGCAGGCATGTTGACAGCAGTGCAACGCTATTATAAAGATATTACATATACAACAAATATTTAACTTATACAAAATTAAGTTGAATAAATAACGTAACAGACACACCTATAATGATAAGTTGCGTTCCAAGATAAGCGAGGGCATGGCCGTGCCGAGGGATCGACATTTCCGTTTCTAGTTTCCACACCCGCTCTTTCCAGTCCCAACTGTCTATAGCACCCACGCTGCTTGGAGTTTTGTCCTAAAAATTCAACATATAACTTACTAGCTGAAGTCGGGACTTCATTCGGGTGGGAATAGGTTTTTTAATATTCCGTGGCAACTGTTTGATTTTCCGGGATAAAGAGTATCCTATGTCCGTCCCTAGTATGCAAGCTATCTCTGTGCCAAATTTCGTCAAGATCGGTTCAGCGGTTGCGCCGTGAAAAGGTAACAAACAGACAGAGCGAGAGAGAGTTACTTTCGCATTTATAATGTAAGTATGGATTAATAATATTTTTCATGATTATATCGAAGCCGAGCCCCCATTTTCGCCGATCAGAAATTTGTATTATTGTAAAACCCCAAAAAGGGAATTATTAATTATCGCAGTGTCTGTGCGATGGGTTTCTGCGTTCTGGGTCGTGGGTTCGATTCTAGTACGGGATAAATTTTTGTATGGGCGACAGGTAGTAGTTCCTGGTCTAAGTGTTCGATTCTGCATAAATCCCAAGTGTCCATCATTTAAAAAATCAATTTATTTATTATATTTACGGATTTCATCGCGTTTAACTTAATTTTTTAACGTGTAACATTAGCGTCAATCATAGTGTACGAGTAAATTCCATTTTGAAGTGATTTTCTATATTGCGCATTAATGATAACTTTGCGTTTCAAATAGTACGTTAAATATGAACCAAACAAATATGTGTTTACAAATCGACCAATATTTGACCGGAAGAAATAGATAGTCGTATGCAATACGTTAGTAATGTTACACCAGCCGCGACGTTGCGTCACAGACGAGCACAGTCATTTAAATATTTGCATTTATGAGTAATGTTGTACGTGACGTACTTTTTCAGTGATCTTTCCTGCACCGCCGATTATGTACAGTTTATCATTCATTGCGAACAACGTAGCAAAACATCTCGGAAATCGTAGACTGTAGATTTCTGTCCATCTGTAAATAATTTTTGATTGAACCGTATTTATAACTAGCTGTGCTCCGCGTTTTCACCCGCGTAAAATAACTACATGACACATTCACAGTTCGGCCTTTCTTAATAATGTTCGTTTCTCAGCGGGCGGCCCATCATATAGTAAGATAATATTACTAATATAATATAATTATCAAGAACGCAGAGAGAAGAACTCACTTGTATACAGAATTCTGTCAGAGATAACCAAGATCCAAAAACCAATAATTTTGTAGGATGAACACATGAGGCTCCCACCCGATTTTTGACCATGGCAATAACTCCTAAATCCTGACGAAAGCTATCAACTGTGATATATTATAATGGCTTCCCCCTGAGACATTAGTTGTTAAGTCTCATATTATGCCCAGTAATTACACTAGCTCTCAGTGCCCTTCAGACCGAAACACAGTAATGTTTACACCTACTGCTTCATGGCAGTATAACTAGCCGCGGTGCACCTTTCTAGATGGATTCCTGCAAACGAATCCTACCAGTATAGTATTTGGTATATGCACCTACATAAGTTAATTAACCACAATTTACTGCTCCTGTATTTTATGTGTAACCTCGTAATACTTAAATAATATTTAAATGGAATAGTAAACGAACTCATTTGTTTTGGAATTGTAACACTCCACAGTCATGCAGACAGGGTTTTTCTTTTCGCCGGTCATGCCACCGGCTACCCAAATGTATTCCCGATATTTAACGGTCGCAATTGCCATCCGTGCGACGTTCATTGAGCGCACCTCACTCCATGATCCGGACTTAAGATCGAACTTCTCCACGGAGCGTAGCACCCTAAGAGACAACATTAAAAAAAGTATAAAAAAGGAGGCCTGCGCTCAGCAATGGAACCCTAATAGACAGTAACTATTAAGGTTCCATTGCTGAGCACGGCCTGTGTGTTTTCTTACACTTTTGAGAGGGCTGCGCAGCCGGGATGATTCCCCTACGCTGCATAAATGCGGGTTAGCGGGCTTCGCTCGAAATATTTTTATTCCTCAGATATCAAAGTTTCCTCACGATGTTTTTTTCCACCCATGAATCCAGGTCGCCCGCATGCTATGAAATCTAAAGAGTAAGAGAGTGATTGACCCCAGAGCTTTCACGGTTTCATTTAAAAAAAACAAATCAATATTGACTAAGTTACATAAAAGTAGCAGTAGCAACGAGGCATATTTTCGTTCATTGTCTCCAATTGTGGTAACGCATCTACAATGCCCGTTAGTCACCCCTGACAAAAAAATAACATAAAAAAGCAATAGAATTTTTGAAGACATAATACGTTGTCTTGCAAATTATTTTATTTTATTAGAATTAACAAACAGTGAATATAATGTTACTTTATAAAAAAAAAGTTATTCCATTACGGCTTATGTGCGAATACGATTAAAATGGGCAAAAAGTTTTAAACTTACTAGGTTTGAATCGAAACTTGGGCACACTTACCTGCCCTTCTTGTCTTGCCCCCCAATAGCGTACAGAGCCATGCGATGTACGACAAGACCGAAATTTTTTCTTGGTATGGCAAGACCGGATTCGCTGTACCAGGAACGCATCACGGGCTCGTAACTCCAAGCTGTCGATACGACCACAGATTTTCCGCGAACATCATCGTCACGTGGGTCAGCACCGCCTAAAATAACAAAGCGAATTAATAATAACTTTTTAACTATTCACGAGAAAAAAATAGTTTAAGAAATAATACTTTTTGGACTAGATAGGTCTTTTTAATTTCCCCCCAGTGGACCGGGGACCCTCTTAGCTTCAGGGCCCACATGGTCGGCCTGTGGCATCGGGCTGGCCCGGAGTGGTCATTCCGAGTGGGCTTTGCAAGCCCATTTGGTATTGTGACGCGCCACTCTTCTTATGTTCCGCGACTTTGGCGGGCCGCGCTCGATGATGGAGCGATGGAGCGATGACCTACACTTTTTTACGAAGTTGGTGGACGCTAGTGGCTCAGGAGCCTGTTTTGTGGCAGTCTATGGAGGAGGCCTATCTTCCACAGTCGACTGGTGATAGGCTGAAGTTTTTTTTAATTTTTTTCATAAAGTGACTACACGAGCAAAGCGTTCACCTGATGGTAAGTGCAACGTCTGCCCATAACAGATGCTGCGTTACTCGGAATAATTCTGTGAAGCACCAAACTGCGTCCGTCAACATGAGACATAAGTTCTTAAGTCTCACATGGCCAGTGATTACGCTAGCTCTCTGTGCCCTTCAGACCGAAACATAGTGATGTTTGCACACTACTGCTTCAAGGCAGAATAACTGGCTCTGGGATGGATATGTTTATATAATTAATGTCTCATAAACAACTTTAAAATATCGCATTTTTTCTAATAACATACTTTATAATCTCTCTCAAACTAATTTAACTTCATGTGTATTAATGCATTGCATTTACGACTGCAGCGCTAAGGCTCTTTTGTGTGGATAGCCGGCCGACAGCAACAATTTTCCTATAACACAAATTGTTCTTCGTTCGTCGGGTTTCGTGGGTGAGTTATTGCCGCGTGTTTTCAACACTGCATTCCTAGCCTACCTTCGATCTTATCGCATGAGCGTTATATCGGGCATGGGTAGGTTAGGACGAGTGCCTCTGTATTTTCGCGTACATTTGGGGCACTACATTATAACCTGAGCAGTTTAAAAAATCAGTACTGATAGTATTAAAAAATGTCACAGTCAAAAAGGCAAGAAATTAAAAAATTACCAACGAGGTAGACTCTTCCTCTCAAGAAAGCCACGGAGTGATGGTGTCTTGGCTCCGGTAGGTCTCCCACGTAATCCCAAGAGTTCGTGACTGGATCAAATCTTATGTGACATATACAATAGCTTAGAAACTTATACAACAACATTAATAGGAGAGTATCAGCTGTTCTAAATTATTTTTGTACACACCTGTAAATGTCTTTTCCAGTATTTCGCCCGACTCCGTATGGCGTATGAGGATCGATACCACCGAAAACAAGAACAGTTTCACGATCCCAATTGAACAGAGAGCCCTCCTGTGTATAATTTTTATTCGAAGGCCCTAGCATTGATGTGGAAAGTTTATTCCTGTGGAATCATTTTACGTTATTTTATTTGTGTAGAAAATAAACAATTTTGATTTTCTCTCAGTATAAGTATTTAATTAATAAAAGCTTACTAAATAGAGTCTTGTTGTAATAGAAAGTAAAATTAACTTTTCTAAAATTGTAGCCTATCTCCGATCATATCTGATGAGCGTACCGTACTAATAGGTTATAAACTTTGCTATACAGATCTAAGTATATTAACTTTCTTTCCTTTATTATAATGGATTTCCGCAAAGTAACGCCTGGTTCCATTAACTACTCGTATATTGAATGCCTTATTACCAGTGATTAGATCTCCCATTCAATAAGTTACCTTACAAAATATAGCAGCGTTATTGCGTGGTGCTTCCTGAGTCGAGCCGATTTATGTATGTGCTATTGCCAGAAGATTAAAAGTGGCTTATGAAGAATAATGATGATGATGATGATGACAGCCGAAATGTAAATATTAAAAGTGAATTATATGTTGCTTTACATGTTGCCTTACATGTTGATTTTCGCGAGCGTTTCTTTTGACTGATTAAAGAGCGACATTTGTGGACTGCTAATATTGTTTTGAGATTGTGGTTCAGTCGGCCGCGGGGATTGATCTAGTCGGGCATTAGTTGCGGTCGTTTGCAGACGAGACCCTGACGCTGGAGATATTTGTGACTCCCTGCATATTTAGAAAAACATTTATTTTAATCAGATTCTTTATAAAATGTTATTTTAGGCTTGTAACGAATTTCATTTAAAACATATTCCGTAAACACATCTGCGGTGCGAAAGGATCACTGCCGTGCTCTGATTGGATAGCTGGGGTAATAAAATAGATCGTCAGTGAGCTAGTTATGTACCATTGTTGACACAATAATAAATAATAATGGGAGAATCGACTGCATTAGTTGCGTTTTTGAGTGTTAAAGGTAACTTTGAAACTAACATTTCAAAGTCGAAACTGAGTGGTGTTTTCGAGCAACGTCGACAACGTTTCTGTTATTCTTAATTAATATTATTTTTTATTAATAATTGTTTTATATACTCTGCAGTTGTTTTACAGTAAGCAATTTTTGGTAGCGGCTTAAGAGAATCTACCACCCCATCTCATCCCGTTGGTGTCGTAAAAGTTGACAGAGGGAAAATAAAAACCAGGAGATGGGCAGCAGCACCTTCCTGGGACATGTTAATAAATAAACTGCGGTTGCCAACCTGCCTGCCAAGCTGCCAACTCTAGAAAAATACCCCCAAGAAACAGGTACAAACTTTTATAGGAATTTTTGGGGGAGGCCTATCTTCAACAGTGGACTAGTGATAGGCTGAAATTTTAAAATATATATATTTATAAATATAAAGCTGAAAGTAGATCTTAATCTTTTCATAAGAGCTTTAAACAAGCCTAAATTGAATAAATAAAAATTTAATTTCACTTTGAATTTGATGATGATGAAAAATTATATTTTTATTTTGACCATATTTCTTACATAAAAAGGGCGCGTGCAACTCTGTACACGTAACGGTGAAATTTTATATATATGTCATATATATATGTCATATATATTTGTCATATATATTTATATGTCGTATCACTGATATACAAATTTCACCGTTTCGCCCTATTTTAAGTACATTTCGGATTCAATCGCATTCTTCATAAAATATTGTTTCAGGTTAGGGAAGACGTAGTTAGCCTTAGTGTAGTAATTATTCTCGAGCCTTCTTCGTGAGTACCGGCAAATGCCACGAAACTCTACCAGAGAGCGATTTCGAGAAAGAAGAGGTCTTACCCGCTAAGAAGAATATGTATTTATTTTATTATTTATATAACTCTTATTGCTAATCTTTATGCAAAATATAGCAAGTGTCAGGGGAAAAAAAAAGACAATGGGCGCAGTGTTTATTATTTATAGCTCCGTTGCCATTGGAGATACCGAACCACAGAAAGTGGTTTATATACTACAAGTAAGCAAATTAGTTACTGGACCTTGTAATCATTGATAGTAATTCCACTAAGATCTACTAAAAATACCCGCATAATACGTCTACGGCACATAACAGTAACCGTGTCAGTATTATAACAACTTTGGTAAAATGTATACTAGTCATTCGCATTACTAACCTTCGAGATCCAGCTAATGCAGCTGTAGCAGCTGCTAAATAGCAAGCGGCCACACTATTGTGTCTGTTATCAGGTTTACTCAAATATTCAGCCTGGGGCAAGAAAACAATGTAGTCTATTTAATTCTGTTTAGTCAAGACTAGAGAATCACGAAGAGTTATTTTGTTCTTTTCACCGAGCTTAAAATAATTGCACTTGGGACACTACTTGGGAGAGGCATCATATGTCTAGTTGCAGATTGTTAGTGAGACTGTTAAGATGCATTTTCAAATTAATAATATTCTGATATGCTTTTTTATAGAAGAAAGTGAATAAACGACAAAGTTACATTGCATTATCAGCACCAGATGGTAAGGGCAGTGTCTGCTCATAATAATTCCAGTCACCCAGAACATTTCTGTGTCACCATCAGCCCCTCAGAACGAAACCTGTTTGCACACTAGTGCTTCACGGCAAAATAACTGACCTTGCGGTGGTACCTATCTAGACAGATTCCTATCACATGCAAAAGAGTGGCCACAATTCCGCTTTAAGTCTGACTTTGTTAAAACGTGTCAAGACTTAATACCTACGTAAAAAAGAAGCTCCATTGACCAAAACATAAAGTACCTTTTCAGCGTAACTGGTCTCAATAGTTTCACTGCTACTACCACTTTTGGTTGTATTAAAATTATCCGTTGAATCCTTTTCAGGCGGTTCATATATTCGTGAATGTTGCGGCGTCTGCAGTAATATAAATTCACATATAATTCCATACTACGTACTGTTATACCCCGTACATGTAGGAACATATGCCAAAACGCAACTCTGTCTATCGCCAGGTTGCAGAGTCAGCATAACAGAGGATTGAGAATCATTGTTAGCTATCTTAGAGTCAGTCCGCTTCCAACATCCAAGACGCGCAGACGGGGCTGCCTAAGGACTCAATATCCAACTTAAACTCAGTGTATTATTTCTAGTTCTTTATGAAACCTTTTTTTAAAAAGGCTAAATCTAAGACCCGTATAACATTTGGTGGCAGCGGTGGGATTTTGAATAAAATCCTCGGGACGTTTCCGAAGTATCCCAGTGAAAAAAAAAAAATAACTTTAAAGTGAACTTTGAAACCTAAATAAGTGATTCTGCGATTTAAATAATCGTCAATTCGAAAATACAATAATCGAATAAAATAGTCCACGCGTGTAATATCGCCATAATAATTCAAATTCTGTACATCGAACCTGAGAATTCCATACGACGAGCCGACACAACGCCAACGAGTCACCAAGTACTCCGAGTCGCCTTATCGGTTCCGAGAATGCAGCTTATCTTAGTGCTCGCCGTACTGTGAGTCTTTGGTCACTACTTTATGTACTATAATATTATTTCTTAGGACAATTTAAATGCTTAATTAAAGAGGCGATCATTTAAATGCAACAAATTAATTAATTATAATATTCGTCTTAATATTGTAACAACTATTCAACTGTAATTGTTTTTTATTTTTTGTTGTTGTTTTCTTTTAAATAACTTTTATTCAAAATGTCCAAATCAAAAGAGGACAACTCTGTACGGAGGGAAGAAACAATGCCAGCTATCGACTTAAATGTTTTAATTAAATTTATTGGCACCTTTGACGGAACAAGGGAAAAACTAAACCCGTTTTTAAATAATTGTCGCAACGCGGTCTCTCTAGCATCCTCCGCACAGAAAGATATCCTCTTCAAATACATTCTAAGCCGATTAGAAGGTAGAGCTGAGACTGCATGTGCAATCAAAGAATTTGACGATTGGTCCCAACTTGAAGAATTCTTAAAAACCCAATTCGGGGAAAGAAAACATTACAGTCATCTTTTGTCTGATCTTCAAGATTGTAAACAAAATAGTAACGAGTCGGTTAACCAGTTCGCACTTAACGTAGAGACTTGTCTAGCAAAATTATTGACGGAAATCAATCTCTCAATCCCAACTAAAAAGAAAACCGAACTGGCTGGCCGGATCGCTGCTATGGAAGACCTCGCTCTACACACTTTTATAACAGGCCTTAATCCTAAGCTTTCTATGATTGTAAGATGTCGTAATCCCGAAACTTTAAATTCTGCTATCAATTTTGCTGTAGCAGAGGAAAAGATACTCCAGAGTATCAATAGGAAGCAAGCGTCGTACTCATTTAATCAAAACCAATTTAATCAGCCTCGTCACATTCCCAACAGGGATTCTTTTAATAAACCACATGCGCGTCCTTTACCCCAGGTTGCACGTCAACCCAAAATAGAAAGATCATTTAACAATATCGTGTGTCGTTATTGTAAATTCACGGGTCACTCAATCGAAAATTGTCATAGACGAAACTTTAATAACCGACGCTATCCACAACCTAGTTATAATCAACCTTCATCGTCGGGCTATGAACAAAACTCAAGAAGAGTTAATTATATTAATGAACCGTCCAATGAAATCGAATCTCGCGACGAAATTGATAATTCTTGCAAACAACCCGTAAATGATCATTTAAACGAATAAATGTCTCGCCCCGGTGTCGTGCGAGACACCTAAATTCAAAAAAATTCGACGCCTATCCTAATTCTTTTCCTAAAAACAGTACTTTATGTTCGAATAAACCAAGGCAGATTACACAACAGGGTAACCAGCCCCAAAACGGAAATCTTGCCGTAAAACTAATTAAACCGTCATTGCAAACGGTCAAACCTTACAGTTCTACTGTCTCTGAATCCAGGCAGATTACACAACAGGGTAACCAGCCCCAAAACGGAAATCTTGCCGCAAAACTAATTAAACCGTCATTGCAAACGGTCAAACCTTACAGTTCGATTGTCTCTGAATCCAGGCAGATTACACAACAGGGTAACCAGCCCCAAAACGGAAATCTTGCCGCAAAACTAATTAAACCATCATTGCAAACGGTCAAACGTTACAGTTCTACTGTCTCTGAATTCAGGCAGATTACACAACAGGGTAACCAGCCCCAAAACGGAAATCCTGCCATAAAACTAATTAACTCATCGATTCAAACGGTTAAACTAAATAATTCAAGTTCGCAAATTAATAATACGTCAAACGTGAATACTAAATCAAATCTTGAAATCTACGAAATCACTACGGATCCATCTAAAAAACTATTACCACATATCCTCGTGTATACTCCAGTAGCCGATGTCCCTCTGTCTCTGTTAGTTGATTCAGGATCCTCAATAAGCCTAATTAAACAATCGAGCATACTACGATTACCAGATCTTATAAAAGAACCAATTCACTTAAAGGGTATAGACCCCGTCCAGGAGTCTACCCCAACGTTAGGTCATTTTAAACTAAAACTGTTTATTTCCGATACTAATCCTGAAAAGTATATAACTAACAAATTCCATGTCGTAAATAATATCAACTTACCTTATGATGGCATAATCGGCAGCGACTTGCTCACTCACTTCGGTTGTAATATAGACTATACACGTGACAGTTTAAAAATAGGAAAATTCGAAATTAAACTTCATTTTTCTGAACCTACATACATTATTCCTCCTAGAACGGAAAAGGTGATAGAATGTTCAGTCTCTAATCCTAAATTAATGGAAGGACTCATATTAGACCAGAGTCCTTCGGAGAACATATTAATCGCAAATTGCATAGTAAAAGTAAAAGAAAATAGAAGAGTTAACATTTCAGTCGTAAACATCTCCGAATCACCAGTCACCCTGAAATCAAACTTAAATCTAATACTTACCTCTATTGACTGCAATCACGTAGACGATGAATACTCTGTCAATACCCTTCGCGCATCTGAAAATAAAAATAACGTATTCTATCGCACTCAGGAAGTACTTAATCAACTTAGAACATCACACTTAAATCGCGAAGAAGCCACAGCTCTCAACGACTTATGTTCTCATTATTCAGACATCTTCCATCTTCCTGGAGAAAAACTTAGTTATACAAACACTGTAAAACATTCCATTAAAACAACTTCCGACACTCCTATTCACACGAAATCCTACCGTTTCCCTGAAGTTCATAAGGCCGAAGTCAATAAGCAAATTGACCAGATGCTAGAACAGGGCATAATCACACCTTCTATATCTCCATGGTCCTCACCAATATGGGTGGTACCCAAAAAACTCGACGCCTCTGGTCAACGCAAATGGCGTGTCGTCATTGATTATAGGAAGCTTAATGACGTCACAATCGGTGATACGTATCCTATTCCTCAAATAGCAGAGATTCTCGACCAGTTAGGAAATAGTAAGTACTTTTCAACCCTAGATCTAGCCTCGGGTTTCCACCAAATCTTGGTAAATGAAGAAGATGCTTCCAAAACAGCTTTCAGTGTACCACAAGGGCACTACCAGTTCACACGTATGCCGTTCGGGTTAAAAAATGCCCCATCTACCTTCCAGAGGCTGATGAACACAGCTCTTTCCGGGCTCCAGGGCATCCGCTGTTTTGTCTATCTCGATGACGTTGTAATTTATTCACACGACTTAGATTCCCATGTCGAAAAACCTATCTTCTGTCTTCCAAAAACTACGAGACTTCAACCTAAAATTGCAACCCGACAAGTGTGAATTCCTAAGACGTGAAGTTGCGTATCTTGGCCATATAATCACTAAAGAGGGAGTGCGTCCAAATCCGGAAAAAATCAAAGCCGTTACCGAATTTCCAAGGCCTAATTCCCCTAAAGATATAAAATCATTCCTAGGCCTCGTTTCCTATTATCGCCGATTTATTCCCGAGTTTTCCAAGATCTCTAAGCCCTTGACGTCACTCCTAAAGAAGGACGTTACGTTCAACTGGCAAAACGAACAACAATTAGCCTTCGATGAACTCAAACACAAACTTACTTCTGCACCCGTGTTAATTTATCCTGATTTTACACAACCTTTTATCCTAACAAGTGATGCATCAAACCACGCCGTAGGCGCAGTTTTATCACAGGGACCTATAGGTAAAGATAAACCTGTAGCTTTTGCGTCCCGTACTCTTAACAAAAGCGAGTGCAACTATAGCACTACGGAAAAAGAGCTGTTAGCCATACTATTCGGTTGCAAGACGTTTCGTCCATACCTATACGGTCGTAAATTCATAATCGTCACCGATCATCGTCCATTGAAATGGCTCTTTAATCACAAAGACCCTAGCAGCAAATTACAAAGATGGCGCCTAAAACTGGAAGAGTATGAATACGAGATTACTTACCGTAAAGGCTCACTTAACGCAGCTGCTGATGCATTATCCAGATTTCCTGTGAATCCCATCTTACCTGAAAATCCTGTCGACATTCCCGTAAGCATAGATCCTGCTCATCAACCTAGCACGTCATCTTCAGCTCCAACCTCTGAAATAAATTGGGAAAACCTACTAAATCCTGACTATCCTTATGCTGTTTCTAGTCCAATACCTGCGAACCTCGAGATTCCACAAGGAGATCCGAGTCATTTCCTACCAGATCCTGAAAACGAATTGTTAGATCTTAATCTCCCTAACCTTAGCCCACACAGCGAGGATTTGAACCTCGATTTCAACAGTGCTGACATACCATCTCTACCAGAAAGCACTGACACACAAATTCAACAACCAGACACATGTACAAATACTAATAATTACACCAAGTTCTTAAAATCTATCTCTGACAAAAACACTATATTCAACACTTACCTTAAAGAACACAACGAAAACTTACTAAAAACCTCATGCGAAAATATAATCATCCCAACATCATTGGACTTAGACGAATCAAACCCATATGTCCAAGAAATAATAAGCAATATGGACCAACCTAATGAATTAATTCAATGCGAAAGGGAGCTACATTCATTTAAAAAGATTGAATTCAAAAATAAAAATTATTACCTACTATTTATAAAGGTCCATCACTTTGACGAATGTCTATATAAAGATTTATTTAACTGTTTAGAAAAATTAAAAAATGAAATATTACTGCCTACCTATATAAATGAAATCGCTATATCAGACTTTAAAAATCCCTTTGAAAAGCATTCGTTTGTGAAGATTTACAATATCCTTACATACATATTTCATAATACAAATATCTCAGTAAACATTTATCATAACAAAATAATTTATCCTTCTTTAAGTGAAATAAAAAAGATCTTACGAGATAACCATGACCTACCTATTGCCGGTCACTTAGGCTCCGTAAGGATGCTTAAAAGGATTCAGGAAAAATACTATTGGAAAGGAATGCGCAATGATATCGAGTCTTATGTTAAACAATGTGTGTCTTGCCAAGAAAACAAAGCATTAAGGAGAATTAACCGCGCTCCGATGCAAATCACGACAACATCCACCGTACCTTTCCAACGTTTAGCAATCGACATTGTAGGGCCTCTTCCTGAATCCGGTACTGCCAAGTTAAAATACATTCTCACCATGCAGGATGACCTCACCAAGTTCTCTGCAGCATATCCAATACGCAGTACCTCAGCTGAAGAAACCAGCGACTGCCTAGTTCATTTTATTTCCCTATTCGGAATACCTAAATCAATCCTAACCGACCAAGGAACCAATTTTACGGCAGATCTCTTTAAAAGGACTTGTGATTTACTAAAAATCAAACAACTATGGTCAACGCCCTACCATCCACAAACTCAAGGGGCACTTGAACGTAGTCATTCTACTCTTAAGGAATACCTTAAGTCATTCACTAACGAAAACCAAACGAATTGGCCTCGTTATATTTATACTGCAATGATTTCTTATAACTCCGCTGTACACAGTACCACGAATTTCACTCCGTTTGAATTAGTATTCGGTCATAAGCCTCATATCCCTGACTCGATATATAACCAAAGTTCCGATACAACATACCCCGAATACATAAAAATGCTTCAACATAGGTTGAAACATTGTCGAGATAAAGCTATCGAAAATATAAGCAATTCTAAAACAAATTCTAAAACATACTATGACTCAAGTTCACGCCCTATGCAATACAAAGTGGGCGAATCAGTTTATTTGAAAAACCACCTACGTCTTAGAAAAGCCTTATCCCCGTTGTGGAAAGGGCCCTATAAAATAGTCAAAGTGCACGGAAACAACACTTTATCCTTGTTAATAAACAGACGCCATATCAAACATCATTTCGACGAAATTAAACCAGCAACCACGTAACATAATGTGCAACACTTATTTTGCGCACATATATAAACACAAATCATTATACCTTTTGTCTACACCCTTATTAATACACATATGAAATAAATAAAGTAACACTTTTACAAAATTAATTTATACACACTATTATCAAATAATATATACTAAACCATAGGAAACATATATAATTAATATGTTAATATAAAGCAACATATGCATAGTTAAACATATACTTTATTAAAATAATATAACTTAAATAAATATAATATGAATATAGTATTTCTCTATTACAGTGCCGGATCACAAGCACATCCAGATTATGTCCAGCGCATAACGTCGAGCGCCGGCCTTTATTTCGATTACATAGGAACCCTAAAAATACATAATGGTTACCTTAATGTTCTCACCCCTATCGACATATCCTACATAAGTCCACATATTCAAAACATTAATAGTGTGTTAGTAACCATAAAATACCTATGTAAACAAAATAATGCAATAGACTACGTAGAATGCCATAACATGCTAGAACCGCTATCCGTCCGATATCAGGACATTATAAAAGAGTATGAATCCATATCATATTTAACATCAAAAAGAAATAAGCGAGCAGCCTGGTTCGGTGGTATAGGAACTGTATTTAAACACATTTTCGGTACTCTAGATGAGGACGACGCTTTAAAATATGACAGTGCCATCGAATCTGTACAGAACGATGAGAAGAAGATAGCTTCATTAATAAAAGAAAATATTTTAGTAACCACGTCTTCGTTATCTGAATTTAATAAAATTTTACATACAATTAACATTAATGAAGCTAACTTAAACGAAGTTATCGACAAACTCTCGGTGAATATAAAAAATATTTCAGTAATTTCTAACAAACTTCTTTTAAAATCACAATTAAGTTCTATTCTTAACAGCTTAGAAACTTCGTTATTAACTTTGTCATTCCAACTCGAAGACATAACAAACGCTATGATATTCAGTAATCAAAACATCCTGCATCCGTCGTTGATAACACCGCAACAACTTTACCAAGAGCTCGCCGATAACTATAGGCACCTACCTAGTAATATAGAATTACCTATAACTTTAAGCATAGATTTAATACATGTCATACTAAATGTATCTAGATTAACTTGCTATTATATTAATAATAAAATAATTTTTGTCCTACAGATTCCATTAGTAGATACAAAAGAATATAGATTATATCATAACATACCGTTGCCAACGCCACATGACCCTGAAAAACCATCCTCTTATAGCACTATTATACCTACCAATAAGTACATAGCGATGACCAAAGACAACCTAAATTATTGTAATCTAAATGATTTACACACCTGTAAAGAAATTAACTCACAGTACTATATATGTAACATTATTAACGTGTATCCTTCAAGTGCAAACCCAACCTGTGAAAGTGAATTGATAACAAAAGTGATTAAAAAACTACCAGTGCAGTGCGAAACCAAGTTCATCCACGGAAATATAGACATTTGGAAATCAATATCGAACAATAAGTGGCTTTTTGTTCAGTCTCATTCAAGCAAACTCTCCGTAGATTGTTTAAACTCCGAACTTTATGAGACGGATATCTTAGGAACAGGCATACTTACCGTGCCGAAACATTGTACAGCATATTGTAAAAACACTAGACTTCTATCTGAAATTAACGTTTTAAATGTTACCTCCAAAAGTATAAACTATTCTAATTTTAATATTATTAATGACTCCTGTTGTAATTTAGAAAACGCAAATAAATTCATATCAAGTATGTCACCCATCCCACTGCTTAATGTAGATCTAGATAACTTAAGCTCAAAAAATAAAGAAATAAAAACAATGTTAAATAAAGTAGAAAAATTAATTGAATTACCTCATATTATAAAATATGGGACACACTATTCCATTTTTAATATTATTATATTTTGTTTATTTTTATGTTTTATTACTTTTAAAATATATTCTCTATTGAAATCTGGCAGCAGCTTACGCAAATTTCTCAAAAAAAAGAAACCCGTTACCATTTCCGCGGAAAAAGATGATGATTCTCAAACAATTGACGATATTTCCCTACCTAAATTACGGGAAGTAGTTTAAATAATTCATCACTTTAAAATTCTGTATAATTATTATTTGATTTTATTAATGTAATATCTTAATTGAATACGACCTTAATATTTTATAAAAAAAAAAAAAAAATCTTTTATATCTCCTTCACATAAACTTCGAGAATCGACCCCGAAGTTTAGTCTTTTGCGGGGGGCTGTTATACCCCGTACATGTAGGAACATATGCCAAAACGCAACTCTGTCTATCGCCAGGTTGCAGAGTCAGCATAACAGAGGATTGAGAATCATTGTTAGCTATCTTAGAGTCAGTCCGCTTCCAACATCCAAGACGCGCAGACGGGGCTGCCTAAGGACTCAATATCCAACTTAAACTCAGTGTATTATTTCTAGTTCTTTATGAAACCTTTTTTTAAAAAGGCTAAATCTAAGACCCGTATAACAGTACGTATATATTATTTAATAGAAATAATAATATAATAATAATATTTAATATATTTACAATTCTCTAGATATTATCTAGATAATTGTGTTGAATTTAGTTAAAAAATAAATAAAAGAAAAAATTACATTAGTAGTTTGTACAGTGCACGTATGTATTTGGTGGATTTGTTTATAACTTTGATTCAGTTTTTGATTAACTTCATCTTTTATGTGTTCCTAAAATTATACAATTATTACGATTATTTTGATACTATTTTGAACTATATTAATATTCATGAATAAATTACAAAAAATTAAACAAAACATCTCTTATTAATCTACTATTTTTATTAATCTACCACCTCATCTCATCCCGTGCGGGTCGTAAAAGTCGTCTGAATGAAAAATTAAAAAAATCTTAATATATAAACTGCGGTTGCCAACGCGCCTGCCAAGCGTGGCAATTATGGCAAAATCATCCCAAAATGAGAGCAACAAATCTATGGAGTAGAATAAAATCTTTTGTGGCAATCTATGGAGGAGGTCTATGTTCAGTAGTGGACTAGTGATTAACTGAAATGATGATGATGAACAAAACAAAACAATGCAATGTCCACCCAGCAGATGGAGTTGTTGAAGAAAGCATCAACTGTAGAATTCAGATACGTTTAACGACAACTTAAGAAACGCTTTAGTGTTGAATTGCTAAATAAATTCAGTGACCGCTAAAGTAAAGTAAAGTAAAGTTTCAGCCTATAAATGTCCCACTACTGAGCACAGGCCTCCTCTCATTTCTTAGAGGGTTTTGGAGCTAGGAAAAATCCGCCACGCTGCTCCAATGCGGGTTGGCAGACTTCACATATCTTCGAAATATTTTTTATTCCTCAGACATGCAGGTTTCCTCACGATGTTTTCCTTCACCGCCGAGCACGTGGTAAATCAGCACTTAAAATAGCAATTAACAATTTTAGTGGTGCCGGCACCGGGAATCGAACCCAGGTCACTCGCGTACTATGAAATTTAAAGCGAGCGCCTAGCCCCTGAGCTACCACGGCTCTCCTGAGCTACCACGGCTCTAACCGCTAAAGATTAGATAGAAATAGCCTGAGCGTGGCAGAGAGAAATATTATAATTATTCCAATAACTATTATTATTTAATATAGGAGAATTTTACCATTACACTGGCATCCATTAGTTTCTGGGGTTTACGCTCGGTTTCAGGACTTTTCGTAGATGTTTGCGCGGTAAGCTGTTGGGGCGCCGGAGTAGGGCCGTCGGAGCCGAGGGGTGGAGATCGCGTAGGCGACCTAGATTGATTCGTTTCTTGCATGTGCTAAATAAAATTATGACGTAGTTTGTTAGTATCGTCCGTTGATAATCGGGCAATAATTTTAAATATGAAAATATTGCAATTCGATATTGAAAATTAACCACCGGTTCGCTTCGCATCGGATGTCATGTTCAAAATATTTTTTTTTATATACTTTTTAATATACAATATCTCGGGAATCGTATTAGCTCCTCCTATGATGATGATGGCTTATTTTTGACCATGGCGATAAATTTCGATTACTGTCGGATCAACTGCGCAGGAGATATTATAGTGCTACAAGTGTTCGCGCAAACCGAGAGGCACTCACTTGTCCCAAACTTGTACCGCACGATGTAACGCTCACATCGATTGCGATAAGATCGGAAGTAGGGTAGCATTGGGTACAATCACAACACAATTTGTTATTTTGTCCCAAACGTTGGCTTCAGCTGGAATTGGAGCACAGGACCCACGGCAAAGAAGTCTGACCAGTGGGCTACTCGGTCGACACTAAGCTGCTACTAATAAGGTAGGATGTGATCGCTCTATTCGTTCGACACCGTAAAAACAAATCCCCGGGATGACATGGGATGGCAGACTGTGCCATGTAGTCGTCGAAAGAAGTAAAAAAAGTTATGTACAAAAGAAAATTAAATTTAGTCTATTCATACGCTATAATATTTTTATTTCAAAAACCTTTCGCCTGTTTTCGAAAAATTCGCTCATCGTTGGAAACGACTTATTTTTGTCTCCGGTAAGCCCCTTCAACGTCGTAGGCAAAGGAAAGTCCATCTTCGGTCTTCTCATTTCCATTTTATCGTTATCCATTCCTCGCAAAGTGCCTGATTATGAAAAAATTTTAATACGTTTTTTGAAAATTGCAGTTTCTTTGTGTGTAGGCGATGTTTATCTAAATATTTTACGAGTATGAAAAATAATTGCCAAGAATTCAAACATTTTTTTATATGTATGTATGTATAAGATGAGGTCGATGACTTAACAAAAATTGTTATAGTTTACATACTGGGTAAATCGTCGTTTCTTCTTGGCGGTTGCATCATCGACATTTGTTGATACATCTGGTCTTTAGGGACCATGAAATGTTCTAGATATTTCAGGAAATCTTTATACGTCACATGATTCTGCAATATGTAAACAAGTAATTCAATAGTAAGAGGGCGACACCGTGGTGATTAGCTCTTACGGACGTTTTTGGTAAATGGTGACGAGACTTGACAAATTTTCCTTGTTCAGTTCTAATAAACAAAATCTTCTTTGTCTTCTAATAATACGTGCAGAAATTTTGTTTAATGCGTCTGTGTTCACCTACTTTACTGAGTAAACAAGTAAAGTACAAACTTCGAACATTATCTAGTTTGATTATCGTTAATTAAAATAATTTATTTACTTTTTCTTCCCCTATCCAATTCCTTTCTGCTGGTTCGTTGAGGCCAAGAACATCTATCCAATGATAATAATTCTTGGAGTTGTTACCATACCAATACTTTATAATGACATATCTGTAAAATTTTAGATATTTGCTAATATTATTGTGAAATAAAATATCATATAATAATGTTAAAATAAATCAATATAATTGAATGGTAAGTTCAGAGTATCAAGTGTGTCTTAGATTTGAATCTCGTGTAACACGGATCGAACTGGCCAGGACACTGGCGTATACTTATACTTTTTATGCATATAAGGGCTAAGTGATAGGAAATCGCAATGGTCTAAGATATGTTAATAATATTAAATAAATCCGTGCCGTCGTAGTAAAAATACCCACGCAAGCCCGTCGTCCACCATCTGCTGTACTTCAGGTTCGTTGACGATTTCAAGTATCTCAGCGTTATCAGGATTTCTTTTGATGTCAACCAGCTGCCAGGGGGAGATGAGGCCGAAGCGAATGCACCTCATTATGTCGACAACTAACCGACGACGCGTCGGCCAATTGCCGTACAGCCATCGCACTCCGGCCATTAATACTTCTATCTCACTAAAAATTTCACCTTCACTTCAAGATTGTTACTTTTTTCTTCTTGTTATTGTGCTAGAAATAAATAGGCTAAAATACCAATTTTAAAATTTAAATGGGACAATTTTATAGCGTAAAATTCGTCTAGAACACCGGTATAAAAAAGTTTGATGTATACATATATTTTCGGTAATGTCATTGCTGTTAGCCTTCTCGGCTTTTACAGCTTCATCGGATACTGTGCTCGCGGGCCAGGGGCCCGCGTGCCAGGTTTGGTTTGCCCCAAACATAAATAAATAAATAAAAACTCCTACAAAAACCTCGAAATTCGGACTGTGTCGCGTTCGCTGCGTACTTTCGCGGACGCGCGTCGTGGTGCGTGTTATATTAAAGCTATTGACTGTGTGTACAGTGTAGCCTGGATCGTGACTGACGGTATCGTGGTCAGGGAGTGCTGAGACGTCCGTGTCGTCTAGCATGTTTCGCGGACGACGTTTGCGTTCGGTTGCGTTTCTGTTTGGTCGGTAATTTGCTGCTTTAACCACCAGCGGGTTTGAATGAACCGCGGCTTTTTCGAAAAACCGCCGTGATAATTCTCTGAAGTGTTCAGAGATTTCACAAGGGCATTTCACAGTCGCTGTGAAGATCTACATTGCGTTGATACCAACCGACTCCGGTGGCAGTTCGCAAGAATCGATTTTGAACGCTCTGTAACTTCTTCAATTGATTGCCCGTCGTGTGAGCGAAAGCGACGCAAAAAAGTTTGAGAATACTTATATTAGACCTAGATAGTAAAACATTTAATAATTTATAAAATGAATAATTTTCCATACTTATGCACCGCAGCAGTGTTAGAAAAACTGGTCCTGCGGTGATACCTACTTAGACGGATTCCTGCAAGGGATCCTACCACCAGTAATTTTACCTAAATACTAATAAAGACGAACGAGTAAAAGTTACGAAAGCATGGTTTATGGTGTTTAAAAAAGCTTTACCTTGTGACGCTTATGTAATTCGATTTAAGAAATGTCATAACCTCATCTGGTTCTAACTCAAGAAAGTCTCTTGAGGCGACTAATGGTAAAAAAAATCTCATCACGCGAGGAACCTTTAACAGAAATTTATTAATCAGAATAATGTAATGTGGTCGGGTAGACTAGTGGCCGGAGAATCTGACTTCTTCGCCGTGGGTCCTGGTCAAGTACTGTGACAACAAGACCACGCGGTCGCCGCGGTCGTGATTTGGGGGTATTAAATATATAAAGTGTTATTAAAAAAAACATTGCTATAATTGCTCGTCTGCTGGGCAAAGGCGTTATCTAATTTTTAACCGACTTCAAAAAAGGAGGAGGTTGTATGTTCGGCTGTACGTATTTTTTAAGTATGTTCACCGATATTTCCGTCAATTGTAAACCAATTCAAAAATGTTTTTTTTTTTTGTTTGAAAGAGGCGACTGAGGTGGTCCCAATTTTACCAAGTCTAGATAGCCGCCGCTGAACATAGGCCACCCCTATAGATTGCCACAACAGCTCTCAATTTGAGGGGATTTTGCCATAGTTGCCTCGCTTGGCAGGCGGGTTGGCAACCGCAGTTTATTTGTTCAGATGTTCCAGGAAGATGCTGCTGCCCATCTTCTGGTTTTAATTTTCCCTTAGTTGACTTTTATGAAACCCATGGGATGAGATGGGATGTTAGTTTCTCTTAAGCCGCCACCACACGGATATGTCTATTGTATTGTTAAAATAACACCAAACATAACCGAACGTAGACCAACTTTTAAGTGACCGATATAAACCACAAGTTCCCTGGAATGTTGTACATTTTCACGGGTCTGCCCGTCACGTAAACTTGCGAAATAATATTTAAGAAATACTAAACCTACTTTTATATACAACAATTTAATACACGTTGTTCCATTCAATGTACATTACATTATGTTACATTATAAACAATAATTGCTTAATTATATTAAACGGAACAACAAGTATTAAATTGTTGTATAAAAACTTTTATTTTTTGCTTTTTAGGTAACTTATTTATATTATAATATATTTTTGTGTATTTTTTGTAGTCGGTTTAGTTTAAAAAAAAATATTACAGATTTGGGTCGGCTCTAACTGAAAAGTACTAAATAAATTCTGTAATTTATTTATATTTTTTTAAGAAAACAATATTCCACACTGAGATTTCTCCTGTATCGCGGGTGATAAATAAATGTCACATTAACTAACATCACAGACCCATGACAACTATCTGTAGCCCATACAAATATTTGTTACAAAACAACATAACTGGCAACTAAGCCTTGTATTTTAGTCCACAACGCAACTACATCTTGGCTACGTTGAAACTGAATAAAAGCGTTTGTCGACCACAAACTTAAGTGGACTCGTGCCTGTTTATAATCCTTACTGTCATTACAAAGTTCTATACGACTCAATATACGGTAATTAGTGTTCTATGAGATTTTAGACAATCCAGTCACGGGTATTCGGTATTAATGCAATAAAACGAGTACCATCAAATCCATCACTGGCGTCATTCCCTTATATCTAGCTTCTCTGTACAAAGCAAAGGCAGTGTCTTCAGTAAAAAGATTTTCGTGTACGATAAACGACCAACACTGATCTTCCAAATCTGTGCATAAGAAATTAGTAAATATAAATGTGTTAAATGTTTGCTTGACTAGTAATAATAGCTTTTCATTCTGATTTTACCTTTTATGGAAAGATATTGAGCTGCGCAAAATAAGTCTAAAATGTTTTCTCTTTTAAGAACTTTATGGCTCTCTTGACCACTGAAAATCATCCATTCATAGATCGTCTGAAATGCTTCCGGAGTAACATTTGACTAAAATAATGAAAAGAAGAACTAAAATTTATTTCTAATATTTTCAATAATCAATACCGTTGATTAGTGTGATGCGGAATAACATGCCAACAGGTTTCAACTGTGTCTTATCATGGAACAAAGAAAATAGTATAAACTGCAGCACATGCACGTAGATAACATTTTATTAGTGTTTAAGGTGTGTTTGTATTTTATCATACACGTCAATATTGTCCTTTGCAACTGATAAGATATTTTTTATTTTGTTGACAGTTTATTACGCTAACGAGTTTTTATTATTCTAATTTGCAACAAACTTACGATTGGTAATTCTATTTCACGATGGTTATTCAAATCGAAAAAATTTGAATAAATTTGGAGAATAATTTGATGACAATGAAATTCTTCGTCGCCAATGTGCACTATCGTATCAGTGTTGCTAGAAATGAGGAATAAAATTGAATAATAATAATATAAAATTTATGAAAAAAGGTATAAAATTTTCGTAATGATTAATTTTTTTCTAAAGAAAACGTCATCTGTTTCGGCTTCGTTTGCGGGCGAATATTGAGTTCAATAATAAAAGAACTAAAATACACCTTACATGTAGTTAAGAATTCTACGATAAAATTCTTGGAACAGATCTTGTTTCTTCGGCAGTTGTACACGCATCCAATCAATAGGTTCTGCAGTCGCATATCCTAGACTACCCAAGTCCGTGCCCTGCTCTTCCTTTACAACGGGTGTTTTCGATTTTGTATGGAGGTCGTTAATAGTGTTTAGTCTCAAATTGACCGGTTCTTTTGACATATATTTTCCTTGTGATTCTAAATAATTTTCATCTATCTGTAAATATGCTTTATTTTTTTTTGTTTTCAATTCCATATTCAAATGTTAGCTACTTGGTAAAGTATAATAAATACTAACAAAATTGTCTTCTATCCTTTTGTCAGGTTCTCCAGCAGCTTTACCCTCAAATTTTACTTTAACCTTCGCTTGGGTTGGGTCGGCCAGTAATACCCCAACGGTTGAAGATTGAAAAACTACCTATTGTAAATGGATGTAAGAAATTAAAGAGGGCTTTTATATATTAAATTTATGTTCGGTGCGGCGAATTTAAAAACTATGTCAAAAAACTGATGTCAAGTGTGACAGATAATTCTTAATTATAAATGAAAAGTTATTCCTTCTACCTGATTAGAATGCACTTTTAAGTTTCCACTGGGTGTCGGTTTAAATGGAAAGGCGGCATATCTTTGTACACTGATTTCATCCGTGCTGCATAAACTAAAATCATTTATTTTTAATTCGTAATTAATATTTGGTACAATATTCCATTACATGCTTCCTACCTTGAGTTATCAGCACATGAGGACATATTTTGATCTGCGTCATAATCATTAGCAGTGGTTTTCGAAGCAGGTTCTTGTGACATATCTTTTTTCTTCATGAGTCTTCTAATAGAATTACAGAATTAACCATGACATTTTTTTATGTACACATGAAATTGTTTCAAAATAATTATCAGTTTTTAATATTACATTTAAAGTTTACCTACAATAAAAAGAGTATTAAAATACACAGAATTGATTTGCCTGTATTTTTATTAACACTTACGAGTACTTCCCTTTAATGTTCCACGACATATATCGTGGGTCGGTAAAATATTTTCCGTATTTTATTTTGCAGGCGTCCCCAGAACAATGTTGTTGTTCTGTTTGATTTCGACGTGTTAAAAATTTATTAGAGTTCTTGATATAGCCTAAAGCTGAAATCATCAACGAATATACATATTTTTTAATTTTCATGTATAAAACAAGTATGCCGTGTGGCGGCGGCTTAAGAGAATCTACCACAGCATTTCATCCCGTGGGTGTCGTAAAAGTCAACAGTGGGAAAATAAAACCATAGATTGCGTTTGCCAATTGATTTGAACTACAAATTTTTGTGGCAATCAATCAAAAAAGGCCTATGTTTAGCAGTGGATTAGTAAAAGGCTGATATGATGATGATGATAATAATACTGACAATAAAACTAACTAAATAGTTTTTTTGTACACTCAGGCTAACAAAATAGAAAGACAGAACGCTGTCTGTACTACAAACAGAAGCCAATTTTTAAGTATGTCTGAGTCTCAAGGTGTTGTCATCTAAGCAAAAAGTCCCTTAAGCTCGGTTATTTATTTATTATTTATTTAATATTTTATTTATTATTCATTTGTAGTACCTACTAGTTGTGTTGTGATTGTCCCCGTGTTTCTGACACTGCATCCTAGCCTACATCCGATATAATCATATCAGCGTGATATCGGGCGTGGGTAGGTTGAGACGAGGAAGTGCGCCTTTGTATTTGCGCGAACACTTGTGTCACTATAATATGTTCTGCGCAATTGATAGCTCTCGACAATATTCGTTGTCGCCGTGATCAAAATCAACCAGGAGAACAACAACAACAACAATGCCCGCAACCTATATTTTTTTTATAGTTATTAAGTGATCATGATCATGATGTACATTACATTCTTTAGAGGAATAAAGATTCTTAAACCTCAAAAGTGATTTTGTAAATTTCTTGTTCCATTTGCTGTTCTTTTTGCACAATCTCACAACACAAGAAGACATATTTCATATATTATTACATTGCATGTATTAACAAGGCTGAGCATAGTTTTGGCGGCGTTACTACGATTGCAAGCAATGAAATAAAAAGAAATGAAATATATTTATTCTCTGACGTAGATATTCAGATTTCGTTTGTCAAATGTCATATTTTAATAATCTACCAGTTTCTTAATGAAGTTCCTCTGTACGGAGAAGAAAAAGGCGATATAAAATCCGCAGGTGTGAGGATACCTGCGGATATTGTATCGCCTTTTTTTGTATTTTGTATTTTATTAGTAATTTTTCAATGTTCTTTTGGATTAATAAAATATATATACTCGTATATTACATCGTCGTCGTTTCAGCCTATTAAAAGTCCACTGCTGAACATAGGCCTCCCCCATAGATAGCCACAAAAGTTTGTAGCTCTCATATTGGAGGGATTTTGCCATAGTTGCGACGCTTGGCAGGCGGGTTGGCAACCGCAGTTTATTTATTCCTATGGTCTAGGAAGATGCTGCTGCCCATAAACTGGTTTTAATTTCTCTCTGTCGACTTTTACGTCACCCACGGGATGGGATGGAGTGGTAGATTCTCTTAGGCCGCTACCACATGACGAGTTAGTATTAAGAAAAAACCCGGCAGCGATCACCTCATTCCCATCTGTTATTATCATGCATATATTATTTTATATTATAATAACCCTTAGTACATAGTTTCTGTTTAATAAACTTTTTAAATCTATCGATAGGAAGACCTTGTGCACTTACTGGGATTTTGTTGTAAAAACGTATACTTTGCCTCATGAATGAGTTACTATCTCATCATGCATATCACTTTTTTCACGTGTATGTATATAACATTGTCCTTATTGTATTGAGAGACTTATGTTGAGATATTTATTTCTTTAAATTTATCTCTAAGAGACACTCGTGAATTCTAGAACCTAAGTTATTTATAGCTCTTGTGGCCCTCTATGATATAATGATCCGTATTTCTTGTTTGTTGGTCTGAGATTGTACAAAAAAAAACAAGAACTATGATTAAATAAAAAGAAGGCGAGTGAATAAAAACTTAAATACACTAACAGATAATAGAACTCACTTAAATCACTAGTGTTCGTAGCTAGATCAGATAATGAGCTGCTTTTAAGAAGTTTCGGCTTAACAGTTATATGATATCGTTCAAATATATTTCCGAGATTATTTCTACTTCTTCTAGCCCTGTTACCGAAAACATATGATTCTAAAGTCATAAATAATTTTTTATGCAATACAACAAACACTTTACAAACATACAACTTTAACAAATTTTTTATGCAATATTGAAATATGTGTTATATTATTAATAGAAGTGGATTGTTTTTATCTTCAGATTAACAGATAGCGCTTGTCAATTTTTTTTCACTATCTGCAAGGCATTTTTTCAAATTTTCTAAAAAAACGATGCCCATACTAGGATCTAGTGTTTATTTTCACAGACTTAAATTTCACATGCACAACACAACCAAACCCAAAAACTAATACTTTGTGTTTTTGCACAAAGGCTGGAACCCAGGACTTACGGCGTAGAAAGCAGATAGTCTGCCCACTAGGTCACATGGCCATCGTCTATATTTTATTAGTAAGTCCACCCATTGTATCCCTTAGTTATAGGTGGCATCCATTCATGACGCTAAATGAGAATTCGGTTGAAATAAATTGATATTAGTCAAATACGACAGGCCACGCAAAAAGATGTGCGAAAAAAGTTTTTGTCTATGAACATACTGTCCAATTATAATTTATTTTGAAAATACGTTAAATATGTTGCCCTTTACCGTCTGTTACGGAAGGAAATGTACTAGCAGTGAAAAAATGAAATGAAGAGAATAACCGAATTACGTATGAAGAGATTCTACACATATTACGTATTGTGTTCACATGGATTTACATGAACAACAACCTGCTGAAAAGACGGCCCGCGTGGAATGGTGCCGTGACATTCCTAAATTTGAAGCAGGCTTGTCACGGCGTGTTTACAACATTATTACAGGTGATGAATTTATCAATACGATCCAGAAGCGAAGCGCTAGTCGACGGTTTGGCTGTTTTAAAATAAGCCATCGCCTACTGCTTCACCATGATAAAGCGCCCGCGCACTCACAACAAGGGACTTTTTCGATAGCACACCAGTAGCTGTTGGGCTTACAGCCGTGATTTGACACCATGTTATTTTTTACATACACTTAAATAACAAATCAGCTGAAAGAGCTACAGTTTTCATTGCCGGAAGACGCGCTAGCAGCTTTCGAGCATGCCGTAGAAGAGATATCTTAGGCGGACTGGAAAGTGTTTCGAAAATTGGTTCAGACGCATGAAACTTAGTTTCGCAAAACTTTCTGAGCGGCCCACGTAACATAGTTTCCATATCGTGCTTTCCGAACAAGAACAACAACTACTATCTCCTCGTATTACATCAAAAACAGGATGGAGCCAACGCATCAAATATATTTACTTACTTGTGTGTGCTTTGCACAAAACTATTTCTAGAATTTGAATCTCTTTTTGCACTGTGGACCTGTAAAAGTGAATAGTATTATTTACAAATCATTAAACGTTATGACGTTGTATTAGCTGTACACATCGTCGTTGGAGTCACACACAGGTGTGAGTTACGACCCAAGAGCAGAAGCGTGGTTCTCCTGTTCTTCAAGAAGGACGATAATGCCGTCTTGAAGAACTATAGACCGATATCGTTTCTGAGAAGCGTCTATGTGCTGTTTTCGAGAGTCATTACGAATCGTCTCGCAAGCAGATTTGACGACTTCCAGCCTCCCGAACAAGCGGGATTCCGAAAAGGCTTTAGTACCATAGACCACATACATACCTTTCACCAGATTGTACAAAAGACCGAAGAGTACAATCTCCCGCTATGTCTGGCGTATGTGGACTTTGATTCCGTCGAAATTTGGGTGGTGCTTCAGTCACTTCAGTGGTGCCGAATTGACTGTCGGTATATCGAAGTGCAGTGTTTGTACAATAAGGTTACGATCGATATCCGAGTTCAGAACCAGAGTACGAAACCGATCCAATTACAGAAAGGTGTAAGTCAGGGCAATGTCATATCCTCAAAACTCTTCACCGCTGCATTCGAAGATGATTTTAAGCTACTGGACTGGAAAGGATACGGTATCAACATCAGTTGCGAATACATCGAATTGCCGACGATATAGTTATAATGGCAGAATCGCTGGAGGAACTTGGCATTATGCTCAATGACCTCAGTAGTGTTTCCCAACGGGTAGGTATTAAGATGAACATGGACAAGACGAAGATCATGTCCAACGTCCATGTCACACCTATACCGGTTGTAGTTGGGAACACTACGCTCGAAGTGGTAGACGAATATGTATACCTAGGACAGATTGTCCGACTAGGTAGGTCCAACTTCGACCAAGAGGACAATCGACGCATCCAACTCGGCTGGGCAGCATTCAGGAAACTGCGTCATATCTTCTCGTCGAGTATACCTCAATATCTCAAAACCAAAGTCTACAACCAGTGGGTGGTGCGAGTGATACCATACGGAACCGAGACGTGCTCCTTCACTGCATGCCGCATGAGGAAGCTCAGAATCGCTGAGCGAGCTATGGAAAGGGCTATGCTCGGAGTTTCTCTGCGTGATAAAATCTGTAATGATGATATCCACAGCAGAAGCAGAAGGCAACCTCGACGACCTGCACGGTTTTGCGGGAAGTCGATGGATGCAGGTGGCTTGGGACCATGTTTTGTGGCAATCTATGGTGGAGAACTAATTTCAGCAGTGGACTTTAATAGACTGAAATGATGATGATGATAAAGACTGCTTTTTTAAACTTTTCTTTAGAAATGTCAATCTCGAAAATCACAGATATTCACAGACACACTAAATGCTTGACTAACAATAGTCTGGAGTGCCTCAAAGATATTAGTGAATGTTATACTAAAATCAGCGGTTTCTAGGAGGAACTAAAACACATGCAATTTGTATTCATCGAACTGGGTCCACGATGTGTACACGTGAAATTCAGATTTCAACTTGAAAATACTTAAAGTATGAACGCAAACTCCAAGTAAATTACAAGCGAAACAAGCGTTATTCGAACTTTTATTTCAATATCTCCTACGTCGTCATCATATTTTTATATGGGATAGATTCCACAGATGCAAAGCCTACTAAGCGGGCGATGCAGAATAATGGTTTTAACGAAGATGCTGCTGTCCATTCCTTGTATTGTTTATTCCATTAATCGCGTCTTACTACTAATAAAGTATGACCTAGTCTATGCCGCGGCTTCTGGGTTCAAATCCAAACCAAAGTCAACAATCTGAAGCAAACAGACCGAACCAGAACAGATATGAAGCAAATACACAGTTTGTAGGTTTTCGGATCTTGTTGTGTCGTGATTGTTCGTTATTTTTCTAAGCGTTATATCGGACGCGATTAAGTTGGGACGAGTGCCTTTATTTTGCGCGTACACGTACATGCATACAGTTACATATTTTTACCATATAAGACGCAGGCAGAGACCACACCCGTAGCTAACTTTTCGCCCCCGCTGGAAAAGAGACAAGACGGGTGGCGTACAAGTCAAAAAATTCTTACTCCCTATTGCATTCCCACGAGCAGTATAGTGACCGCATTGCATGTTATGGTATTGTTCTGCACTAAGAAAGGCTGTCCGTACAATATGACCGTATAATCCTTAGGTGATTCTTACGACACCTCGGTACGAAAGAGATAGGTGCTATTCTACTCTGCCGGACACGTAACTTTTTTTTTTCTTTTTTTTTAAGGACTGATGGTTACTGTTAGCGCGAAGGCTTCTACAGCTTCGCCGGATTGAAACGTGGCATAGCGCTGAGGGCGCTTAGCCGAAACCTTTATTTATGGATGACTGGCGCAAGGGCCCCCAAGAGAGGACCTCGGCTTGGACCGTCATCCTGTTCGCGTGAGTAACCGACTCGAGGGTGCCCAAGGGGGCCAGCCTCGGCTCGGTCAGTTACTGCAATCGGGAGGGCAATATTACTACTACTATTATTACTATTATCATGATTATTATTAGATAAGTTTACCACCAATTCGGAATGCGTTTCCGCTGGAGAAGAAATGGCGCAAGAAACTCCAGCGACGCTTCTGTTTATGATACTACTGCTAGGGGAGAACCGACCTGAGATGCGGCGGTATCGCGAATAACTTTGTCTGATACGCCCTCGCCGACGTCGGGGGCGGTATGATAGCGATGTTGTGTGTTTGCGTAGTGATGAGTAGAGCGCTTGGGCCCTAGTGGTCGCGTCGTCAGGGTCCTCGAGGACGTGCCTCGGTCTTCTTTTTCCGCGGGTCGAGTTTTGGTGTATCGCGAGGGGGTTGTATGTGGCGGCACTCACAACCAGTGGGTTGGGGTGCGTGGCAGCAGAGTCGAAGTATCGGCAAGAGGCCAACTTTAGATATTGGGCTATGGTAGGAAGCCCTAAATCGATATGAAGGTTAGTATTACGCTCGAACCACGGTGCTCCCGTGGCTTTACGCATGAATCGATTTTGTATTACCTGAAGTCGGCGTCATTGTCTAAGACAAAGCGCGTACACTTGTGGCACTATAACATCTTCTACGAAGATAGCTTCTGACAGTATTCGGAAGTTGTCGCCGTGATCGGAAATCGGCCAGGAGGACATCACTTCATAAGAGCGTGGCCGTACTCCTAGATAGTTTAAGTGCTACAGTCATTAGATATGTTACAATTTCTTGTTAGTATGTGGATACAGGCTGTACTGCGGTTCATCATGTGTATTTTTTTAATAATTATTTGGTTACTATTGTAATAAATAAATCGCAAAGACAACCATACGTTCACCTGATGGTAATTGCAATGTCTGCCCACACTTATTCTACTTACCTTTTCCAAACTTACACTCTTTTGCATTTCAAACTCATCAAACGAATAATATATAAATGATAACCATATTGCACAAATAATTGTCTTCAGGGTTATATAAAATAACCAAAACTTTTTGAAAATCTTTGACAGTTTCTGTTTGTGACGTTTATCAAAATTAATGTCGTTTGAAAGTGTTCTAAAAAAATGGCAGACAAAATTTAAAACTAAACTTGATGTTTAATAAACTCGGTAACAAAATAACGAACCAAGGAACAAAATTACATAATTTATTGATAAACTTTTTTAATGTTATTGTAAAATCTCAGATTCACGGGCGTTTACGGATAGAAAGTTCTAGATAAAATTACTATTTATATATATTCGCTGCATAATATCATTAAAAACCTATATATAATCGCTAAAGAACAATATTTATTTGTTCTGAATTTAAAGCATAAAATTGAAAACCCGTCAAATTGACGGTTTTCGTAAATCTCGTGTTAATTCAAATGAATTGTAATGTCCGTGCGAACAATGCATTTTTTTATTGTATGTGTAGTACGCTGTTAGTCCGGCGTCTTTGACTGCTACGTGGGAAGAAAGTCGGGAGCAGAAGGCCAGCGAGTAAGAAAGGGGCCCGCGAGTAACGGGAGCGAGTAATGCATCGGGCGCAGCTGGTTAAATACTGGTTACCGACAGGCGCCTGTAGCGCTATGTATCTATTGTATCTCTAGTCTAGTAATTGTCGAGGTTAGGTAACGTGTCTAATAAATTTAGTCAAGTTCTGATGATAGGATCTGAGGATCTGAGGATATCTTCAAATTATTAAATTCGCATAAGTATGTTTGGAGTTGCTGCGTGGAAGTCGGTTTTTTGATTTTTAATACCTTATCTAACTACTATAATACTCGTATATTGAAGCTGGAGGGTTTGGATGTTTTTTTTATTCGAAAAAGTGACGAGACGAGCAAAACGTTCCCCTGATGGTAAGTGCAACGTATTCCCATAACGAATGCTGCGTCAACCAGAACATTTCTGTGTGACATCACACCGCACCCAGTGATTACACTAGCTCACAGTTTCCTTCAGAGCGAAACACAGCAATGTTTGCACACTACCGCTTCACGGTAGAATAACTGGCCCTTGGGTGGTACCTACCTAGACCGATTCTTGCATAGGATCATTGATCATTAATCACGCTAATCTTAAAAAAAATACTAATTCGATTTGACAAAGTCACATTAGATACCTCGTTTATTGAGGAAGGTTTTAAGCTGTTAAACTTAATAACTACAAAGAACGGTAGAATTGCTAATGCTCATGTCACGAGATGTTCGTCATATGAGCAATCTTTTTTACATGGGTGAAATATGCTGACCGTATGACTAATATAGCTGATCGGATCCGGCAGAGACAAATAGCCTCTTCCCTGCCGAGGTGTCGTAAGAGGCGACTAAGGTATTGTACAGACAGCCTTTATTCGTGTAACTAGAATAACACTATAATATACAATGCGGTTACGATACTGTTCGTGGGAACGCAATGGAGTAAGAATTTTTAGACACGTACTAAAACGGCGGTACCGTGGTTCGCCACCCGTCACTTTTCGTTTTCCCTTAGGGCGAAAAGTGGGCTACGTAACTGGCTTCTACCTATCCCTTATATGTAGCTGTATGTAAGTATGTGAAACCGTGGGCACAGCTAGTGTTAAAATTAAGTTGTTACTAATTGTCTCTGGTCCAGAGCTCAACCCCACCGAAGTGAATTCCTGATTACGGCCTTGGTCAGGGTATATTTTATTATTTGCTTAAGTAGGTATCAAACAATAAAACTTTGCAGTGTCATAATATAACATTACTATCCTTACTCTGTGCCATAGTTTGAGCAACGTACATTATTTTATTTATTTTTTTATTGGAGAAAGGGACAAGACGAGCAAAACGTGCGCCTGATGTTAAGTGCAACGTGCACCCATAGCAGGGTTGTGTCACCCAGAATATTGCTATGTAGCACCACCCTGCGTCCGTCCCCCTGAGACATCAGTTCTTAAGTCTCATATGCCCAGTGATTACGCTAGCTCTCAGTTCCCTTCAAAAGGAAACACAGTAATGTTTGCACACTACTGCTTCACGGCAGAATATCTGGCTCTGGAGTAGTATCTATATCTATCTAGACGGATTCCTGCATAGTAAACCAGTGAAGTATAAATTATAAGAGTAGAATACACCATATTCTACATTGCTCAAACTAAATTTTATAGCTAATAGGATGTTGATTTTCTATCATTCTGATTTTATTTAATAATTTCTAGTCGAAAATTAAATAATATTTTTAATTTAAACACTAGCTTCAAGTCACGTAATCTAGATTGAGCCACAAAAGTGCTAAATCAGTTCATTAGATGAGTTGTTCCTTCTAGCCACGAACCCAGGACCGGCGGCATAGAAGTCGGGTAGTCTGACAATTAGGTCACGAAGTAGTTTTGGTTAGTTATTTAACTTTAACGGACAGCTAGGAGAAACTATTGGGCGTCTTCAGTTGGTACTCAATGTCTGTATTGTGTTAATCTTGTTGATAATTCTTAATAAATAAACCAAAAAAGCTGTATTAGTTTATATATTAACTTAAAGACTAGTTTAGAGTCACGTGATCGAGATTGACCTACAAAAATGCTACAACTACCTGTTTAGACAAGTAGTTCTTTCTAGCCACGTCTTATTTAAGACTTAAATGTTTTATAGAAGAAGTGTTTGAAAGTGTAGACTGATATCAATATTTTTTATAAATATTTAATGCAATTATTCAATGTTTTCAATGACGTAACTATCATAAGGCAAATTAGGGCAGTTCCCCGGCGATCAGATGATGATGCCCAGAAACTGTTCCTTTTCATCAGCCTGCGAGTAATCGACCACTGGATATAGGACTCTCTCCGAAGGATTTGCCGTAATCACTGTGATTGGAAGGTGGATCAGAATCGAAGCACAATAATGTTTACACATTACTGCTTCACGGCAGAGTAACTAACCCGCAGGAATCCCACCAATTATTTTTTTAGGCATTTCCTTTAGTCGAAATTTACGACACCCACGAAAATAATATAAATAAGCAACACATTAATTATCGATTTTCGGAGACGAAGATGAGTTCGTCTTCTTGATATTTAGGTGTTATCCCGGTCAATTTCGACAGTAAACTGGCCAAGAAGATTCCGTCATCTAGATATTTTTTTTTTAAGAAACGAAGCTCCGCAGTAAGATTTCTCCTGTATCATGGGTGCAGTTTTACAGACATATATTTCACATGCACAAACAACCAGACCCGAAACCAACTATTTGTGTTTTGAGCGAATGTTGGCTCCGGCTGGGATTCGAACCCAGGACCCGCGGCGTAGAAGTTAGGTACGCTAACCACTAGGCCACGCAACAAAACCTTTTACAAGTTTTATCTTCGTATTTATTTTTCCTGCAACTTTAAAATTTTACGATTTACAATCGATGCAACAATTGCAAATGGTAAGAGTCGGTTAACGTCATTTTTTTAGATATCCTTTGGACATATCTTTTTTAGATTTAATTAAATAGTTTCTTAAGTCCGTTCATGCTTTTACTCAAATTTGAGGGTTCAGGAATATATCTTGTTCACAAACCTTGTTAGGAATCCACTTCTGGATAGAGGCCTCTCTCATGAATAGATATCCCAGGTATTTCCTTTAGTCGACACTTACGACATATGGGATGACATGGTGTGGTCAATTCTCTTACGAGGCCACTAAAACTCCTAAATCCTAGCAGTAAAAAATATAATTCATCAATAAAATTTATAATGAACAAGTAAAATGTTATTGTAACTTCCTTTTAAATTAATTTCCATTTTATAAAATGCATCTATCTTCCGACATTGTTTGAAAAAATAAAGCTTGTTATATTTTGCCCCGTGGCCATTGGTCATCTATCTAAGCCATTGAATGTAGTAATATTATTTTTTTATAGTAGAGTATTCACTCGAAAGCAAACGCTACAAGAGCTTAAAAATAATTGTTATCGTACAAATATTTGACTTGCTTGATTCACATAAACTTTTTTCAGCCATATTTATTTTTTCTCTAGAAACTTGGTAATTCTAAGCTTGAAACATTTTGTAAACATGAGTAACAACTTTAACCAAGAACCGGACTTATTCATTTTTTTATTTATCGGCTCCGTAAGTGTAAATGCGTTTGCTACATAATCAATGTAACAATCAGATAGAAATTACATTAGACACGTAGTATCACGTTTTAATATCGCGGTCAGTGTCCGGTACTACTCTGATCTACTCGTACGTCACGCGATAAAGCATGTGTAAACTAAGAATGTGGGTTCGGTAAATAAAATTTCCGTTTCGAACGGATCTATACAGTTTGTATTATACGGATTTCGGAAGAAACTAAGCGATGACATTATTTAAATAGAATTCCTTGTAATGGAATTAAATGAATGTTTCACCGACGGTTCCAAGTGTTTCTTCTGAGAAACATATATTTGAAGTGACAATTGACTGTGGTACTCTGTAATAAAGTGCTATTATTTTTGTTCTTCAAAATTGCCTCTTATGTACTCGTAGTTATGTCTGGTATTCTTTTTCTCACGCTGCAGTCTCAAATCTTTTCCCAATGTTATAGCTGAAGCGTTTAATCGGATAAGGGGAGGTGATGACGAGTGAGTGCATTTTTGTTTCCACGAATTCTTAGGGCAATATTTTTTATATTATATTTTTTAAGAAAATTTACAGCCGATATATTATAAGTTACAATAATTAAAGTAAAGAAAGAAAGTCAGTCAAAAGTTTTTCCTAATATTTTACTTAGTACTTAAACTTACAATAAAACATATCGCAGAACTGGTCAGTGAACATCGTGACAGTGAAAATCGGCCAGGAGGGCATCAAAATATTATAAATTACTATATTACATTATATGATCCTCAGATGATATTTTTTGGTAGTAGCAGTAAGATATTATCTTGAGTAAGAGCTGAAGATGTTCAGGAGAACAGAGAACTGTTGTATATGAGACTCTAAAAGTTAGAAAGAGTGTGGTATCCATATGTTTGGCCAATGGATTGGCGGAACGCGGTAAAAGAGACCACGTACCTTATTGTTACGCTGTTCCTCGTTACTGGAGGTCACGTGATACACATTCCTGGTATATCCCGTAGTCAACATTTACAATGATACGAGAGGAAATGATAAGGTAATGTAAATGTGTAAATGGTTTCGTTATAGCGCCATAATAGCACGACAGATATACAATTTCGTGAAAATGATTAGCTTAACATATATACATATAAACGTCACGTTTTATCCCATATAAGGGTTAGGCAAAGGTCACTCACGATCGACCTCGCGGAAAGCGAGACGTCACGGGTGGCGAACCATGTCGCCGCTGTTTTGGTACGAGTCTTAAAAAATAAAAAAAATGTTACTTGCGTATTGCGTTCCCACGAGCAGTAAAGTGACAGCATTGCATATTATAGTGTTATTCTGCACGAACAAAGGCTGTCCGTACAATACTTTAGTCGCCTTGTAAGACACCTCGGTAGGAAAGAGATAGGTCTTATTCTACTCTGCCGGACACCTATACCCTACACCCGGCGAAACACTCAATGTAATGTAAATTGTATCGTTAAAATTAATTCACTTAAAGGGGTTACTAAAAATTTCCAGAACAAACAACTCGAAGCTAAATTACAATCGATTCAAAATTATCCTAAATATAGCCCTTAGGTTTACAGAATTTACGTTTGTGAGCTTATTATGCAATTTGCAAATAAACATTCTTCGTAAAATACGATTTAAATGACCTTAACAGTAAACCCCTTTATTTGCCAGACTCATAGTGAAATCATTCATTTCTTATCTGTAGCTATCGATGAAAAATTCAGCTGTTGTTTGTTTTGTCTGGACTATTTCCAGTGCGCAAAAAAATCATTTTTTACAGTAATCAGTGTAGTGTAGCTAGATAAAACCATGTCATGTTTTGCATGTTTTCCGCGTTGTTAGATAAAGACTATATTCGTTCACTAATTATATAAAACTTTTCTGTGATTATAAATTGTCGGCTCCATGGCGCAGTGACTGAGCGATTGACTTCTGCGCCACGAATCACGGTTTCGATCCTGCGTTAAACAAAGTTGTGTATAACCTAGGTATAGTGGTTTCCAGGTCAGGGTGTTTCTGCATGTGGAATTCATATCTATAAAACGCACCAAGGGCACAGGAGAAATCCCACTGGAAGGGCTTTATCGTTCTAATATAAAAATAAACAAAACTTCGACATCATTAAGTTATAATTCAGAAAAGTATTGAGCAGGATATACTAAAGTACCACCAGCTACAATACAGTTAGAGGCACTCCCTCTTCACCTTTCTATTCCCACCATAGCTTTTGCGATAAGATGGAACTAAAAGTCAAATGTGTTTATTTATTTCAATTCGTATTGTAAACGATATGATCGCCCATTACCATCTGCACCATCAGGGAAGTCGCTGACACGATACAAACATAAAATAATGTATACCCAAAACGAAAACCAGTAATTTTCATTGTATTACACAAGAACAGTTGTGTTACCTAGACCACTGTCAATGAACCTGTTGTTCATCATGCAGTCATTAAAAAAAAATACACAGTAATATTTTATTAATAGTTAAAACAACCGATGTAGGATTAAAAAAAATATGCAGTTTAGCTAGCGCTATCTTAAAACTTCTAACATAAAGTTACTTTTGAAACTCAATCTTTTCTATAATTAAGAAGAGGTTAATTGCTTTTCTTAAATATAAGGAAGGTTGAGCAGCAGAGGGAAAAAGAAGTAGTAAGTTTTTAAAGCTTAGTTTTTTATCAATTTACTTAGTGCAAATGTCTTTTTTGTCTTTACATCGTTTTAATCTCTGTTCAAGCGAGAAAAAGACGAAACTAAAATGACGACGACGAGAAAGACTTTAATGTATTGTTTCCTTTTTTTCTTGTGCTATGATCTAATGTTTAAAGTAAGGGGTTATTTGTAATTTCCTACGAAATCTTGTTTTTAACAAATAAATAAAAGTAGTATGTATATCGAAAGCTTTATCTAGTCGTAGAACTATTAATTTCATCTACTTTTATCTAGTTAAGAACAAGTAAATATCCAGACAAATAACCACAAATATTCTGGGAAGTATCCCCAAGACAATGCTGCGGTATAAGTTTCATCGACATTATTAGAATCGTTCTCAAGAAACCATTTAATGAAATATAAACAATCGTGAGTATTTTGGTTAATGGTATGGGATACATAAAAAGGAATGTTTGAGGAATATAGATAATATATAGATACGACATTAGAATATAAAATTAATATGAAGGTATATATAATTAATTAGGATGTTTATTAACCATCATATTTCGAGTATCAGAATCGAGGAAGCGTGAGCAATATTAAATTATCTTTAATTTTTAGTGGGAACTTATATTTACTCTATTGATATGAATGTTAGTAAGGTGCGCCATTTTAATGCTTTAACGCTTAGATAGCGTAGGAATGCTATAACTATAACAAATTAGCAGGAAAATATAGCGATCGATAGCTGAAAATTTCCAGGTATCTGTTTTACCAGGAGAACTAAATTAATCTCTGAGTCATAGCAACGCTGTTTGTGCAGCTATGTTTAGGTTGCTAAAGATAAATCCTTGGTAAAGTGTTTGATAAAAGCACGTGGCGGACGTAGAGTCAACATAAGTTTACTGGACGCTGTTCCGCGCAGTTGTGACAAGAGCAAACTTGGATTAACCCTAACCGAATAACTTAATTGTAAGTACAAATTCTGGTACTCGTTCCTTTAAATATTAGGACTTTAGTTAAAATTTATATCATTATCTTTTTAAAATTATGTAATGTAGAATTTCTTATCTGTTTTCTACTAGCACATCTTCAGTACATATGCTTTTCTCTTCACCTCTAAAGGTAAAACTTTATTTGCAAATAAGGTTCTGTTGAAGAGAATATTTTTAATTTAACTTCAGTTTATTTCGACCTAGCTGATGCCCAACCAAAAAATCTATATTGATATTGTTTTTTTTCTAAATCCAATGGGAACTATTTGATTTTCCGGGATTTAAAGTATCCTATGTCCGTCTCCAGGATACAAGCTATCTCGGTACCGAATTTCGTAAAATTCGTTTTAATTAAGCTGAAGTTGATTGAGTTGAAAAAGTTGAGCTGTGAAACGAACGAATAGAGGGCCAGAGAGTTTCTTTTGCGTTTGTAATATTAGTATGGATAAAAATATCGTGATATTTTTTTCTTGGACAACGTGTCTAAGAAGTAGAACTAAAAAATATTGATCGAAATCTATCGAGTAGTTTTTGCGTGATGCGCGCACAAAGACAGACCTCTATCATTTTATTTATATAGAAAACTAGCTGAAGCCCGCGATTACATCCGCGTGGATATAGGCTTTTTAAATATCTCGTGGGAACTATTTGATTTTTCCGGGATAAAAAGTATCCTCTGTCCGTTCCCTGTATGCATGTTATATCGGTGCTGAATTTCATGAAGATTGGTTCAACGGTTGGAAACAAACAGACAGAGAGGCGGAGAGAGTTACTTTCGCATTTATAATATTAGTATGGATGTCAAAAGTAACGGTGTTAAGAGTTGCGGCCTGAGAACAAAAATGTATACTTAATTAACCGCAGCTTATCGTTCACCTGATGGTAAGTGCAACGCTTGCCTATAGCAGTTGCGGTCTCATCCAGAATTTATAATTGGAAAGGTTTGTGTGGCACCTTGCTGCGCACCTTACTCGCAATGTTCTAGGAGTATTTTAACTAATCAAGTGTATTACAATCTTCCATTGCGCTTTCCTCCCGCACCTTGGTGTTTTTTAGTCTTGTTTTTCACCATCTTCACCTGACCTTTCTTTATCGTGACGTTTTATCGGATACAGAATAATGACTTTGCGTGGAAACTGAAATTTATTATGTAACATAATAAATTTCAGTTTCCAGTAAATATATTCGACAGTAGTAAATATATTCGACAATAATTAACGCCGTAGTCCAAATCGACAACAAGAACATCACCATTGTCATTAAAATCGTTTTTATCCAAGTTCATTCATCATGTCTAAATAAACTTTTGATTTTATTAAATCGAGTTCATCAACTACAAATTTTCTGTGCTAAATTAAATATATATTATGTTTTTCTTATGCAAACTAACATATACTTAACAAATTGTTTATTAGACCTCACACAGTTCTCGAAACGTCTAAGTACTTTTTTAACGTATTACGTTATCTTTTTTTCATACCAGTGCAAACTAAAACGACTATTATCGTAATAATCTAATAACGAGAATTTTAGCGGATCTACGTAGCGTACATTCTATGCGGGCCATTGACAGGGACTTTATGACGTCAGTAGTAAATCCCATCCTGTGGGTGTCGTAAAAGTCGACAGAGGGAAATTAAAACTAGGAGATGGGCAGTAGCATCTTCCTGGAACATCTGAATAAATAAACTGCGGTTGCCAACGGCGAGTGGCGAGTTGCCAGCCAAGCGTGGCAATTATGGCAAAATCCCTCCAATAGGAGAGCTACAAACTTTTGTCACAATCCACGGGGGAGGCCTATGTTCAGTAGTGGACTAGTGATAGACTGAAATGATGATGATGATGATGATATGAACAGTCACCATTTAGGCTCGAAAAGTAACCCTTACAGGAGGTAGAGTTTGAGAAAAAGAATTAGAATTTTACTACGCGGACTCGCCGCCGTCAAGTGATATTTTGTATTTGCAATAGTTAAAATGTAACGACGACGACGACGTTACTTATCAAAATATATTGCATGAGGAGATATTTTACAATGGGACAAATTCATCACTCGATAAAACTGGATCACACATTTTATTTTCTGAGGTTTACCAGTAAAAAGTAGAGATTATAAATCTATATAGTGCTGAGTGTATGTATATTATACATTTGGTGTTATATATATAGGTTCTTTTGAATATTCTTTTCGGTTTCATTAAAGCAACTTAAATATCACACAATTTACACAGGTATTTTCTCGTTTTATTTAGTTACGAAATTATTGCGCTACAACTTTAAATCCACTTCGATGTTTCTTTTATCCGCATTCGTCTAATGCAATCGCAATTGGAATTATTACTCAATTATTATCCCAACGCAAAGTTCCCAAATTTTTTTGCCACGAACACCACTTAACGCTTGTTTTGTTTTCCTTAGACACTGCATGCCTAATATTGATTTACCTAAAATTATTAACTTTATCATTATGGTTTGGCACTGAAAAACAGTACTGTGACGGTAGGCAACTTCCAGCAAAGCGTGAGTTATTAACCTCGTTTACTAGGAATACAGCGTACAATTTTCTTACTTTTATTTTAGGTATTAATAGTTTTTGGTCTTTTTGCATGTAATTCCTATCCTTTTTTTAAATTATAAATAAGTTTTGTTTACGTCTATATCTAGTCAATAAATGTTTTTCTCTCTTTCTTTCTTTCGTTGATTTCATTCATATGTCGTGAGCTACGAATTTTTTCTCGCTAAACTCGACACTCTACAATAAATCGTAATCAACCCATGGGGTCTATATAGACCACTTTGTAAAGCTACAACAAATAAAAAGTGAATTTCGGACAAAAAGATTCACAAGGAGGTCAGCCTACTCTTTTGCCGCATGCGCCAGCGGCTTAAACAGCATCCTCCAATTTTTTTTTTTAGATTTAAAGCTTTGACTTTGTTGTGTTTTTAATGTAAAATTAAGTTATTTAATATCACATTTATTTCATTATTAAAAATTAATCAAACCTGTACGTGTTTTTTGTCTAAGCATTTCTTATATTTCAATTCTAATCTCGAAATAGGATAGATAAACAAAATTGGTTTTAAAGTAAACTTATCGTAATTTCTTTAAGTATTGGACGTTTACAAGAGAGAAACTGTTTTCTTAATTATTGGTTGTCTTTCTGCAGGAAAATGGCTGACTCTGATCGCGTTATTTACCCCAATGAAGTAGAAGAAGTGAAGGAAGCTGTAATTAAGTCCAAAACTGTCGAAGATAGTGAGGCAATCTTTGAAGAAGCTGTTGAAAATTCGACTATCCAGTCAAGAAACATGATTTCCGTACCATCAAACTGCCCGCCGGGATTCAAAATGGGGGCCGATGGAGTTTGTCGGGAAGTTTTTAAGTAAAAGAAGTAAGCACATAACTTGTTAAAAGTAATTTAGTAACTTAATATTAAAGTGATATGAATCTACCCCCTTTGGATGTTTTGGTAAACAATTAAGAAATGACATGTTGTTAGTTGTTTAGACAATTTATTGCTTGCCTTTACACAGTAGACAGCCTGTATACTGTGTAAAACAATCTAAAGTATTAAGGTTAAGACTAGATAATAGTATATATTTAACATTTTGTCACAGTATTGATTTCTTATATTTACGCGAACACTACACATTTAAATGAAATTAATTTTATCGCGTTTAATTTAATTATTTATTTATAACCCGACGTTTCGAGTGCTTTACAGCACCCATGGTCACGGGGGGACTGAGGTGACAGGCAGGATTTGTGGTTTATCAAATCTGATGTAATGGTTGGGATGATCCAGAACATGGTCACAGACTGCAGACTTCAGACTTCCTGGAGCGACGATCGTCGTAAAAGAACACCGATTCCTACCACGGGTGATTCGCGAGGCTGTTGAAATTAAAAAAAAACATCCTAATTTTAATAGAGAAGATGGTTGGGTATTGCCACCCGCTTGGGATCCTATAATTAATAAAATTAAATCAAAAACCAAGCATACCACTGCAAGACTTCAAGACACAGTAAGCTCTTTCTGCGTAGATCGGACCAATAATAATCATTAAAAGCTGAAGGTACTCCGGGTTAACTATGACATCGGGACATCTGTCACCTCAGTCCCCCCGTGACCATGGGTGCTGTAAAGCACTCGAAACGGGTTATAAATAAATAATAAAATTAAACACGATAAAATCCGTAAAATTAGTTTCATTTAAATTTTGTCACAGTATTATTACGTTCCGTTTGAGTTGCAATATTTGTTCGGGCACACTGTTTTTGTCTGTAAGTTCAACGATGTGTAAAAATAAATCTATGAACAGCTAAATTTGAGTTTTCATTGTGCAAATTTTTCCAGACTAATCTTTTAAATCACACTTGAACAAAAAAAAAACCCTAATCAAACATCTTACATCTTTATAAGTCAAACCTCATCATTTGAATAAATGAAAGACTATATATTATTTCTTCTCCACTAATTATGTGCTTATTTATGGGCAAGTTTGTATGTGGTGTCAACTTCCGCCTAACAACCACAAACATTTTTAATTTGCTCAAGTTATATTACAGTGTCGGAAAGTATTAGCGGAAACACAGAGACATTTAACCATGTTCACCTTCACGTATCCATTGTAACGCTTATGCGACAACATCGGAGAAAGCGTCAGACGGAGCGATGAATACATGAACCATAATATATTCAGACCTGAGTATTAATAATTTTTCTATCACACAAACCTTTTATCTTGCTGGGAGTCGAACCGATCGGTGACTAAAAAAAGAGTAAATAAGTGGTCATTTTTATATGCATGTAGGAGCTTGGTTATTTTAATTGATTAATAAAGTTGATGAATATAATACTAAAGCTTGCGTTTGCAAATTATACCTGGATGCTGTGTGATACTAAAATATAACTTACGTAAATTACTCCTTCCGGTAGCGTAGTAATTCTAAAGTTATATCGTCAAAATCGCATGCAATAACGTGCCTTACTATAGTAATGGCCTACAGCAGACTGAAAGTAGATGATGACGATTATTATAAGTACATTCAAATTGCAGGGGAATATCAAATTAAAAAAAAACATTCATTACTGCACCACTTAATAACTATTACTGTTCCGTATTATCTATGAAAAGTTAGTAACTTTAACTGTCCCATTTTTAATTATCCCAAAAAACCTTATACATGTAAGCCCATTCGTGTAATATGTGATAAACCTAGTAAAAAGTAAGGTTTCATAATGCTGCTTCCGGCGTCACATACATAGTTTCAAACATGTGGTTCCGTCAGCGGTTTTTCCGGACCGATACGACTTAGGGACCTTCAAGAAAAGAGCCTATTCCTTTCTCAAAGGCCGGCAACGCATCTGCTATTCCTCTCGTATTGTAGGTGTTCATGGGCGGCGATGATCACTTACCATCACGTGTGCCACCTGCTCGTTTGCCGCCTATTCATTAAAAAAATGTTTCAAACAATTTTTTTTTCATAATTGCCTATAACCGTGATTTTTATAAAGTGCACCTTAAACTAAATGGAAATGAAATGAATTGAAAAGCGAAAAACGATCTTTAAGTAAACGTGATCTTTCCGCAAATAAAAAATTCGAGGTTGTCCTCTTTTTGACGTTAATGTAATGAAGTTTTTTTCGTTAAGATTCCAAATCGTTTGTTTGACCTTTAGTTTTTTGTTTCTATGTATTATTTTTTGTTTGATAGATTTTTTTACATATTATACAATTTACAATTTACGTATTAATAATTTACATTATCTTTTTGTGATAATAGTAAAGTTGTTTGACGTATTTTAAAACTCCTGTAAAAAAAGAGAATAACAGAAACACAAAATTTAATTTAGTATATTAAGAATTATTACATAATAGATGGTATTTAGGGTTGGGTTTTACTGTAGCCCACCCGGATTTTATTATGATTTAGCTCGAACTTTTAAGCCTATATTTTCTCGCCGAAAGCGCCTATTTAATTACTTATGATAAAAACTGTGTTGGTTAGTAATCTTGAAAAACACATTAACATGGGTAAAACGAAACGTAGCGCCTTCCGGTTCAATGTATATCACACAAATGTTATACTCTTGTAAAATAAAATTGTAATTTATACTCTTGTAAATCATACAAACTGATGAATCAAAACTTGGGAAGCGAAAATTTAATAAAGGTATGTAAGGCTCTAGTCAGCCCTGAGCGTTACTCGCACACATGACCTTGCACCGTTTGGTACTCCAGCGGCTCGCTTCGCGAGACACCTCCACCCGCTCGCATGACTGCGGCCTCGCGCGCTTGTTCCGCTCAGGACCTCCTTCACGAGCTTCAGGCTACGCATTTTTTATATACACTCTAGGCAGTGCAGTATCTACCATACTGCAAGACTGGGTATAAGAAAGGTACTTTGTATATATTTTTATATATTTTTTAAGCAACATCTATAAATATATGAATTATGTAGGTAGTTGATATATTCAAACGCAGAGCCTCAATTGAGCCAATTGATCGCGCTCGTATAGATTCTATGAATTTTGCATAGATGGCGCTTTGTTAAGATTATATTTAATCTATGCAAAAAATTGATCGAGATAATATCAGCGTCTACTGTAATTTGCAGAAGTTTTTAGTCACAAAAAGTGAGTTTATAATTTTACAAAAAGAAAAAATACTTGAAATTTACATATTTCTGTGGGGAAGAGGGGCTGTTAGCTTGAGAAGGTAATATGGAGCCCCCGTTGATCGATCTACGCCCTACGAAGGTGTCAGAAAGTAAGATTTAGGCCCATAAAAAAGTGAGGTTATGGTTTTACAAAAAAAATCATAACTTAAAAACTATACATTTCCGCGGCGGGGGATTTTAAGGGGGTAATTTTCCACCGCTCTCCTACCTTCTTCTCCCTATGAAGGTGTCCGGCAGCAAATTTTTAACCGGTATTTCATTTATAATCAAAGGAATGTAAGTTTCGGAAGTCTAGGTAATGGTCATAGCAGTCTTGTCGACAATAAAAGTCAAGGGTTTTCTAATAATTAACGATCATTTACTTTAAATTACTCATATAATTACACAATAATCTATTTTTAAATTATTATTACTAAGTTAAAAAATTAAATAGAATATTTAACTCCAACTTAAAATAATATCATTCTACGTAAATTATAAATAACCGAGCGTAGCGTAAGTTTTAACAAATGGAGCATCACTCTCGCAGGAATTCCTGAAAAAGAAAAAAATTAACGACTATTTTCAATATATGAAACATAACAAGTTTTTAATATTAGTATCATGATTTGGTTGAATGACAGCAGTGATAGTGGTTTAAATCACAATATATCAATCAGATAAAATTCTTTAAAAAATAGTTTTCGAGAATATCAGGCCAATAATATAGATATTTTTATAAAGTGTATATATACATTTCATATAAATATTTGTGTCTTCGAAATATTTTTATTCCTCAGACATGCAAGTTTTCTCATTATGATTTCCTTCAAAGCTGAGCTTGTGGTAAAATATTTAGTCACTTAATTTTAAAAGTAAAGTAAAAATATAACTGAGATCTATATTAAATATCAAATACTGTTTCAAAACAATACAAAACATGCCGATCCACACATTTTAAGTCTTTAATAATTTTTGGTGATATTTGATATGACTTTATGACTTGTGTTTTTCAAGGCAATATATTTTGAATGGTCAGTGTTATTTTTCGTTCATTAAAGAATAGGTCGAATTCCTATGCGATAATCCGTCTAGTAGGTACAGCAGTGTCAGTTATTCTGCCATCGCATCATTTATTCACATTAATTATTTAAGAATTACTGTGTTTCGGTCTAATATAATTTCGTTGATCTAATTGCTGTTAGCCTTTTTGGCTTTTACAGCTTCATCGGATACTCTGCTCACGAGCCAGGGGCCCGCGTGCCTGGTTTGGTTTGACCCAAACATAAATACTTAAGTAAACTCCTACAAAAACATCGAAATTCGGACTGTGTCGCGTTCGCTGCGTGCTTGCGCGATTTCGAATATCTCAAATGATTTTAAGTCGTCTAATGACCGTCCGAGGGAGGCTGCGGGCCTCGGATTCGGACTGTCGACTTGTGTGTCGGTAACTCTGGGCGGTGAGAACCGCCCTGGAACACGGGTGTATCGTGTGTTGTTTCGGTCTGAAGGGCACTGATAGCTAGTGTGCTGGGCATATGGGAGAAGTGATGTCTAAAGGTGACGAGCGCAGTGTGGTGCCACACTCAAATTTTCTGGGTGCCACAGCTTTTGTTATTGGCAGATGTTGCACTTACTATTAAGAAAACGATTTTTCTCATCTCGCCACTAATTTCTGAAAAAAATCCTATTACTATACAGACAAATAAGGTATACATCTCCCAAAAGTTAGTAGCAAATGCACTACACGAGATCTCTATGATCGAGTCTCTTATTAATTATGGAATCGATAAGTGCATGCATTATGAAGAGGCACTAAATTATTTATTTTTCTTATTATGAAGGTGATGACGGTGGTATACGGTGGTGATAGTCTAAAAGTCGCTATCCTGTCTATTCGGCTTTATACTTTTCTAAAAAATATTGACACAGTGGAACATGCGTTACACACATAATTTTGGTGCATGTATTGTGTTTTTGTAGTGGAGAAACCTTTACGTGCTGACGCAATTTATTAGCCTATTACGAAGAACAAATTTTTTCACAATCACAATAATTAATATATACATGCGAATATATGATGAGCACGTATTCGATAAACGGTTGAACACGACACATGCTTTTATCGGCTTGTATCTTAGACGTGATATGAATAATCGAATATGATAAACATAGAAATCAAACTTGCTTTTCCATCCACTTGCATATACAACTTATACACTATCCATATTCTAATTCTTTATAATATACTATTGAAGCTATATCATTTCCGTAGTTGTTTTATTCACATAATTATAATTTTACTATTTTGGGCTTATATACTTTGAACTAATTAAACTCCAATGTCATGACTTCAGATTAGACCTAACTTTTCATAATACTTTTCAAACGAAAAAGTGTGTAAATATGCCGCTGCTTAGCACAGGCCTCCTCTCATTTCTGAGAGGGTTTTTGATGCCGGTAAGAGACCACGCTGCTCCATCGCGGGTTGGCGGACTCCACTTCATTGAAATAGACATGAAGAATTCTTTCCTTCAAAGCCGAAAACGCGGTAAATCAACACTTTAGCTGTTACCTGCGAAGGCGAAAAGTGGCCTATGTGTGTGGTATCTGATGGATGGATACCTCTTATACAGGAAAAAGTATGTGTGACTGTATGTATGTGTGTAAATTGCATTTAACAATTTAAGGGATGCTGGCATCGGAGGTCGAAGGTTCTTCGAGGTTATGAAATTTAAAGCGCAGCCCCTTTATTATTTCTATTTTTTACATTCTGCAGATTGTACGATGTACAGTTTGTTCCATGTATTCAATGTAGGTACAATGTGAATTATTATAATCTAACCAAGATCCGCTTCATGTATACGCGCTTCGTGATAAATTATTAAAATCATACCGTTTTTTTATCGGTAATTAAATCATTTTCTATATGACGGTCGCTACCAACTGAACTAGATAGAGCTGATCCAGTACCATGAATTCGTTTTTCAGCATCGTTTATAGAACAAGTATAAAAAAAAACCTTTTATGAGAAGAATAGTTATTTATATAGATATAAAAATGTATATAAATAGCTATGGGAGGCGGGGGATCTAGACGGTTCCTGGGGAAATCCTACAACCAGTGATGATGACTGTTGTCTCAGGGCGCAGTGTGGTGCCACTCAGAAATGTTCTGGGTGACAGAAAATTTGTTATGCAGACGTTGCACTTACGATCAGGCGAACGTTAATTTTCTTTCAATCTTTATATTTAAATTAGTTAAATTTAGCAATTACGTTACGTGTTAACGTAATTTTTAAATTTATCGAATTTAAATATAAAGTGATTATAACGTTATTAATCGTATAATTTCCAAAAATTACTATTTTGAGCCGATCGGAGAATAGTTTGGACAATAACTTGTGCTTACGCGTTAATTTTAATGGTTCATTCGTACAAAATGTTTACAGTTTACATATTTTTTACGATATTACTCGTATTTAAACGTCATTTCATATACAGAAGCGCCGTCAATATCAAGAATTGTTGCACCTATTGAAAGCATTATCGAAAAAGCGTCATCACGAAAATCGTCAACGTGAAAATCATTTTTATGAAAAGCATAATCGGAAAAAATCGTCGTCAGGATAATAAAATCAAGTATTTTGGTTTCATCGCAGCGAACACCCGCTGACTCAACCATATTATGATCCGCATGGTTATTAGTTTCTGCCTACGAATGTCCCACTGCTGAATACAGGTCTCCCCCATTTCTGAGAGGGTTTGGAGCTAGGAAGAATCCGCCACGCTGCTCCAATGCGGGTTGGCGGACTGCACATGTCTTCGAAATATTTTTTATTTCTTAGACATGCAGGTTTCCTCACGATGTTTTCCTTCACCGCCAAGCACGTTACCACGTCATCAGCACTTAAAATTGCAATTAACAATTATAGTGGTGCCGGCACCGGGAATCGAACCCAGGTCGCGGCACCCAGGAGCGATTGCATGGTTATTAGTTGAAGTCTTTTAGGACTTGCTAGAAATAATCTACTGGGAAGTCTCACAATGAAACCAGACAGTTAACGCCCACAGTCACTATAATCCAGCTCCTCAAGTTGGTGTAAGTTACAAGAAAAAAACTACCGAAATTACTGGCATCCATCCACTTTCCGTATTTTAAATAAAACGTATAATTCGTTGATAGTGCCAAGGACTTTCGGAACAACCGCTGATAATTGAGCATAAGGCATAAATTAAGTAATATTGATTTTTTTTATAGGATAAAGTGACGAGAGGAGCAAAAAGTACATCTGATGGTGAGTGCAACACCCGCCTATAACAAATGCAGTTTCACCCAGATCATTTCTGTCGTCAAGTCTCATATGCCCAGTGATTACACTATTACTCAGTGCCCTAACACACACAGTGACCGAAACACAGTAATGTTTGCACACTATTGCTTCACGGCAGAATAAATGACGGATGGTCCCTACCAGTCGTATTCCTGCAGTCGGTTTTTCAGTATAAATACTTGTGATTTAATCGTTATATTTGAATTCAAGTACTCCCAATTATATTTAGTTTCAAGTTGGTTCATTGGAATAAAACAAGACAGCTAAACTGTACCTAGGATAATTTTGTTAATCAGGGATAAAGTAAAAAAAAATCTTCTACCCTTACGTGTATAGTTTGGGAAAGCAAATATGATTTTTATATTTTTTATTGAAGTCGATTTTTATGTAGAATTGTTACAAAAATATTTTGTCAATTAAATGGTTTTTAAATAAATAAGGATAACATGATAATGGGCAAGCCCCACAGCTTGAATAACTGACATCTGTTAAGGACTAGATGGCAACCTGGTACGGGCAATCAGTTTAGGATGATCTGTCACTAGATGGAGTGAGGCAAGTTGATAGAAGCTGACCGATTAAGACTAATTTTGCGACAGTCGTGTGTCAATGAGGCTAATGTTCAGCAGCAGATTTGCGAAATGCTGTTGATTAAGAATAATAGGTATTTTTTTCTTTTAAAAACGGGTATCAAATAAGAACTCAGGCTACCTGCTAGTGATAACTGTAGTCAATAAATAACTATATCCAACCTCGATAGTAGATCAAGACGTAAATGCGTTGTCATCGCTGAGGACTATGAAACCTCATCACACGAAGGATGGCAGCGTTATGCTAGTTCTTTGCGTTCGAAGTTTGTGATAGCAAGGTGCTTCTCACATTGTTCCGAAATTTTTAATCTGCAGCGTTTAACTCGTATAATTTGCTAAATACCCACAATCTTTAGTTCTTTACCAGTGCTTCATCATCATCATATCAGCCTATCACTAGTCCACTGCAGAACAGCCTGCCCCAGAGATTGCAACAAAGTTGTCACTCTCATTTTAGGAGGATTTTGCCATAGTTTCCACGCATGGCAGGCGGGTGAGCAACAACAGTTTATTTATTCGGATGTTCCAGGAAGATGCTGCTGCCCATCTCCTGGTTTTTATTTTCCCTCTGTCGAATTTTACCGCCACTCACGGGATGAGATTGATAAGAGCGTGCTCAAAAGGTGTATTTATAATTGTGTCGCAAACTGCAATTCTAAATTCGAACTGGGAACAAAACGCGTATTAAGAGACAATCACTGGTGCATATTATAGTTTCTCCTCTGGACATACCATTGTGAGTTGTAGTGTTGTTTTTGTATAGGAATTCCCGCTAATTTAGGTTTGTGGTGGTTGGTTTGTGGTTTGTGGTTGTGGTTTGTGGAACAGGAATAGTTGTGACTGGCAAATGGCTTTTTAAATATTTCAAAAATATGATTAATGCCTAGTCAATTGCTGCTACTTACTGCTTTTACTGGTGGTGATTCGTATGCAGGAATCAATCTAGGCCTAGGGCCAGTTATTTTGTCGTGAAGAAGTAGTGTGCAAACATTACTGTTTCTGTTTGAGGGTACTGAGAGCTAGTGTAAGCACTGGGCATATGAGATGAAAGAACTGATGTCTCAGGTTGCCGAGCGTAGTGTGGCGCGCCACACAGAAATGTTCTGGGTGCTGACAATAATGATGATGATGATGATAATGATAATGAAAAGACAAAATACGATCTAGTTCTACCGTAGATGGAGGTAAGACCTATCCAAATTCGCGGTAAGATGTTGGTTGAAAACTCAGGACAGTATGGCAAATTATTAGGGAGGCTTCAGCAGTTGGCTTTTGATAGGCTATAATAAAGACGTATAATAATTTTTAAACATTGGTAGATTTATTTGCGCAAAGTCTCGTCAACTATAGCTTTAAGCTTTTTCATTTTATTTTAAGTTGTCAATGGGGTTTCTCTTTTATTAGATTAAGTTTGTACAATTTATAACGAAAACTTTGTAATTGACTACTTCTGTTTCATCATTTCTTTATTTCGCCTATGCTTTTTAAACTAATATTCTTAATGTTTATTTGTAAGCAAAAGCTACCGCCTGAACGGGACTAAAACAAACAGCAACATAAATTTGAATAGGTGTATATCATTACATTATATTTACCTTTTAAATAAGTAAAGTAACAGAAGTCATTAATTATACTCATGACTGTAATCAGAGGTAGACAAGGGTACTTTCGGATAAAAAGGTAAAAAAATCACATACTAGACCAAACTAATAAAAAATGTACATAGATCCATGACTATAAATAAATACAATGAAAAATAATGATCAGGCAATTGAATTATATAGCAAAACTAATTATAAGTACTAATAGCTAAAATATTAACAAAATAAATGTGTAAATAAACCTTACATACTACATATTGTCATGCGATAAAAAATCACGTGGCAAAAATACTGTTCTCAAACGCGAATTGCAGTGCAAACTAATAAACTCAAAACAACTTATATCAGAGCATTTTCTACGTTACGCGCTTTTATTCCCAAAATTTCGAGTACTTACTCGTCCTCCCATGGACATATGTCATTCCGTTGCTTACGCTCACCGATGCCGCCTTTATTTTCACATTTAACAATATTGGATTCAGAGACCGACGACAGTTCGTCTTTGTGAGCAATTTTTTTCGTCGCTTCAGACTCGGACGCTGCTTTGCATTCTCCTGGGACTCGCTGCTGTGGAGCCGAAGGCACTTTATCTACGTTGTCGTCATCGACCCCAATGTCTTCGCAGACTGCAAGCGGTGCCACTGGAGGTCGACAAACTAGCGTCTCAACCGTCGCGGTCACCACAGCAGGTCTGAATGTGCCACTCGGCGGCTCAGTAACACTACTTCTTTCTGTGTACTCTGTCGCTTCTGACGTTTGCGTATTAACCGAGTCTTTCTCCTGCGGGTTCACCACACCTCCCTCTGGTTCACTGAGTTTATCTACGGAACAAGATATTTCTATCGAATCTACCGCCTCGTGCTTGTCGAGTACACTTTCTGGAAGATCCCTAATATTGCTACTATCTTTACATGAGGCCGGACTGATTTCTTTCGTCGTTGACTGTTCTTGGGACAGTGTTTTTCGCACCGAAACGACGTCGTCTTCTGACGACTTCGTCCAATCGGAGTCTTTCGAATCCGCGCCAGAGGCAGTGGACTCGTCGTATGATTCTAACGACGGCGCGCCGACCGATGACTCGTTAGATACAACTCTAATATCTATATTTAAAACGTCAGTTTTTGCATCACAACTAGGAATAGACTTAGATATTGTTTTTACAATAACGGGCGTACACCGATCTTCGACGGATCTGAAGTTAGTCAGAGCGGGTTCGGTAGGCGTGACGTCGACCGAAGCGAATACCGAAGAAGGTTCTTCTGAAGGCGCGACGGAGCGGCGTTCTTCTGGGGAGCCGGTTTCGGGCGGGGAATCCGCGGATTCTTCGTCCGGCGCTGAGCTCACGCTAATGGTCGGCGTAGGGTGTGGCGGAACGGAGTTAGCGGGCAGTGGGGCAGAGGGTGCGGGGCGTGGCAGCCGTGGCGAGTGCGGAGGAGACCCGAGCGGAGCCAGGTGCCGCGGTTCCACCGCTGACAGACGACGCAGTGGCGGCGGTGCGCCGCGGAGCCCTCCATCTAAAGTGCTCTGTTGTGGGAGGCGTCGTGTGCGCTCGGCTACCGCTACGGCTGAGCTCACGTCCGAAGACGAACTGCCTGAATCCGCTGCAGAGTCTTGACGCCTTCTGCCTCCACTACCGTATACGCCTTCCCGCGATGTACACTCCCAAGGAAGAACGTCGGCTGTATCATCATCAAGAGGATCTCTGTAAAAGCAAAATAATAACGATTGTACAATTAGGTTTGGGTTGTAAATTTCTTTTTTTTGTAGTTTATTAAATAGATATGTCTAGAATATTCTTCCAAAAGCCTTCGAAACCTGACCCCATAAACCTATCAAATTATAGAGTACATTTAGTGCAAACATTTTCAATTAAAATGTGACGTTTTGTCGTCGGTCAGGGTCCGCCATTCTATCAATACGAACTTGTTGATATGAGTGTTGTTTCCAGATAATTTTGTTTATTTATTGTTATTCCAATGTCACTTTTGTTGTTTTAGTTAAGTATCTTGTTGCGTTACGTTTTTGGTTATCTATTTCATTCTTCGTTTTTTTGTTATTTTGTCGGTTTAGTTTAACAAAATTGTTTTCTTTGTTTATACTTTGTCTCAAGCTGAAATGCATAAGATTATAGAGTGGATCTTTTTTTTAAAATTAATTATTAAATATTATTTAATTAAAAAACCGACATCAACAAAGCAGCTCCAAGCTTATGCGAATTTAAGTTTTATGATATTCTCATGGATCCCGTCATCAGAACTTGACCAAATTTGTATGAGACCAACCTCGAGTATGAACAATTCGACTTAAAAAAGTTTTTAACTTCGTTCAACTCATTGAAATCGGTCTTCTATTGACTAAATATAGTTACGCTTATTCCCATGTAAAGGGATAGGCAGAGGCCATACACGTAGCCCACTTTTCGCCCTCGTTGGAATCGAGATATGACGGATGGCGAATCACGTCATCGCCAATTTGGTAATGAGGTAAAAAAACTTATTCCCTATTACGTTTCCACATGCAGTATAGTGACAGCATTGCATATTATGGTGTTGTCCTGCATGAATAAAGGCTGTCCGTACAATAACTTAGTCGCCTCTTACAACACCTCGGAAACGATCGGTAAGTCGTAGGTGCTATTCTACTCTGCCTAACACCTATGATAGAAACAACATCTAGAATATGAAAAAATATGTACATTATCAAAACAGAGATGGTACATTTTACCAAATTTGAAGGTTTCTTGTAATTTGAAGAAATCCTTTGTCGTAGTCACAGGCCGAAAGTGCGCAATTATTTAAATACATGATGTTATCAAAATTTGCATTACGACTATTTTTCAGAATGGTTTATTCATTTCCTTTCATAATAAAATGTAAGAAACACGGAAATGACACTTGAAGTAAAAAATATTTCTATCAAGATTTCGCCGTGTGATAGCGGTTTCAGATAATCTACCACCTACCACCCCATCTCATCTCGTGGGTGTCGTAAAAGTCGACTAGTGATAGGCTGAAACGATGACGATGACGCTGATCAAGACATCAACAGTAATTTGAAAGGCCTGTACCTGAAGGGAATGTCGCACAGGTTGGACTGCGAGTGGCTGTGCGGCGGGTGCGGCGCGTGCGGGGGCGGGGCGTGCGGCTGCGCCGCGCACGCGGCCAGCTCGTGCGCCGAGCCCGACAGCGAGCGGTCGGAGCCGCGCCGCCGAGACAGCCCCGCGCCGCCGCCCGTCGAGCCCGGCTTCTTCTTCACTTGCCCGCCGAAGTTGAAGAACCTATTTTTTTATTGGATAAAATGACGAAACGAGCAATACCTTCACCTGATGGTTAGTGCACAGTCTGCCCATAACAAATGCTGCGTCACCCAGAACATTACTGTGTGACACCAAACTACGTCCGCCACCCTGAGACATCAGTTATTAAGTCTCACTGGGCAAGTGATTACGCTTGCTCTCGGTGCCGTTACAACCGAAACACAGTAATGCTTGCACACTACTGCTTCACGGCAGAATAACTGGCCCTGAGGTGATACCTACTTAGACGGATTCCTGCATAGGAATCCTACCACCAGTAAAACCTGCGGGCAATCAGACGAGCGTCACAGTACCCGACTCCTACGCGGTTTCCAATCCCAGCCGGAACCGACGTTTGTACTAAAATACCAATCGGTTATTTAGTCTAGTTGTGTTTTAAATATGAAATTTACGCACTTATAATACAGGAGAAATCCTCGTGTGCGGCATCGTTTTTTAAAGATAAAGCTTACTGGTCTGTTTAATAATTAACATAGATGGTGTTAGTGTTCTTTTGTACCACAGTCGATTTTAAACAAGATACGTTTTTCGGAAAACGTGTTAATGTAACAATTATACGTTGCGCCAGAGTAAAGAACTAACTTTTATTATAAAATTCTCATCATCTAATAAAATAATAAACACATTCATTTTAATAATCCATATAAATTAACGAGGCAGTCTAGGTATTTAGCTTTTAGTGCTAACAGTCATAGTTCAGCCATGTTTTACGATAATCTCAGAAAAATATTGTCATATTGTAAATATGTCTTATTCAATTCATAAGTTAAAATCTATACTGTACAAACAAATTTGTTATAGTTAATTAGATCAATAACATTAAGATTCCACTGAATCTATGCATGTCGTGGCAGCCTATAAAGAAGGCAACACTAAGGAATGCTTCTCTAGTTTGTGTCATCTTATTGTTTAAAGCGTATGCTTTGTTGTTTGTCCATTTCAATAAATAAAATCTCTTCAAAACTTGGAATAATAATATTACCGTAAGTTATTTCTCTTACTATATTGGATATTAGCACTTGAATGACTTGTAACACCTTTATTCTTCAATAACTTAAATTCTTCAGATATAATCTTTAGGTTTTTCAAATAACAAAAGAATCTAAGATTGATAAAAACATTCTCAGTCCTTACCACACGAAAACGAACAAATTTCAATCAGTTAAAAATATGTTCGTCTCAAATATTTTTTTTAAAAAAAGTACGTAACGGTGCGACATAAAGACCGGTTTGTTAAATCGTACCATAAGGACTCTACATCGTTCTTTGAAGTTCAACATACAAAACAGAATTATTTTTAAACACTTAAAAAATATCTAGTTTTTTTGCTTGATAGACCTCTAAAACAAAGAGTTCATCGTGAATACACTATAGTTTCACTGTTAAAGTTATGTTGTACATTATTTTTATTGGTAACTTTATATGCAAAATGTCTACTCTGATATAACAGAACTAATTAAACCAAACATACAGTTCTCGGTTTCTAATAGATGTTTCGTTAATTGCATTTCAATAATCTCCAGAAACACGGTATGTCTTCCTTTAATAATGTTAGCGTTATTTGAAATTTTATTTTGCTTTGACAGGTGTCTCTTTAAAATGGGATTTTGAACACCTGCCTTATGGCGGCAACTCGAAAAGTGACGGTAGTGTTTTATTTGAACTTTGTAATTTATGTATATATTTTGAGTTTTGATGTTTAATATTGATAGTTTATTATGCAGCAAGTGCTTGCGAAAGTGTACAGTGATAGTAAAATTCAATTTAATACCAGAATAGTACTTTTCGTTATGTCTCCATTAGTCATGCAAATCTTCAGTAAAAGTCAACTATAATTTTACTGTTGATCGACATTTTTAATTATGTATTGTCACCCTCGTGACTGACTTGACATTGGCAGAATTCTATTGAAAGAGGCCAGTATTAAAAGTTGGTTTGGTATTTAAAGCTCGCAATGCGTTTTGCAAGTCTTCGGGTTTCCAAGTATATTTTCTTTTTCCTTCCATTCGTTTATATTTAAAATAAATTTAACAAATACTTGTATTTAGGATCATATATACCTTCGTATTAAATTATTTCAAGTTAAGAAAATAAACTAATGAAATTATGATACATTCGACAAATCGTACCGGTACGATTTGTGAACTCGCAACCGGTACGATTTGTCGAACAACTGCCTCATGTTAAAAAATATTGTCACTTTATAACCTATGAGGTCCCTGTCGGTTCTAATTTGCAGATATAAAGGACTAGTAAAGTACATGTAATGTCCAACAGTGAATATTCGTAATCATCTTACCTTGAATGCACTAGAGCATAAGTTCTCTTGTCAAAATATTACTACAAACACCTGTAGAAATTACATTTCTATTTTATTTACACGATACAAATTAGAGAGATTTGGTAAACTGACAGTGTTTATTGTTGACATCATACAATACGTTGGCGGTAAAATATTAAAGAAAACAATAAATTTAGTAGAAATTTAGTCTTGTCTCTACAAGTGGTACGATTTAACGGCTGGTCCAAGATATCATACCGTCCCCTTCACTTTTTACATTACAATAAAATTACACTTAAAACATTTCCAAAAGTTCCATTACTAATGATCATTTCATTTGCAAATGCGAATACTGAGATAATCAGTCAGACAATTTGATTATACATAGCACATACGAGTTTTTTTATCATTATCATTATACATACATACACGCGTTTCTCCAATATAAGGGGAAGGCAGAAGCCATATCCGTAGCCCACTTTTCGACTCCGCGCGAAACGAGACGTGACGGGTGGCGAACCATGACACCGCGACTTTACGATTAAGAAAAAATTACACCCCATTGCGTTTCCTCGGACATTATAGTGACAGCATTGTATGTTTTGGTAATATTCTGTACAATACCTTAGTCCCTTCTTCGACACCTCGGTAGGAAAGATGCTATTCTATTCTGCCGAACATCTATCGGCTATCCATACTAATATCATAAATGCGAAAGTAAATCTCTCTGTCCTTTTGTCCGTTTGTCACCTTTTCACGGTTCAACTGTTGAACCGATTGTGACGAAATTTGGCACAGAGATAGCTTGCATCCTATGGACGGACATGGGATATTTATATCGAAATATCAATTAGTTCCCATGGGACATAAAACATATATCTACGCTGACGAAGTTGCGGATATTAACTAGTGTTTAATATATCAGAAGAGAGAGAGAAATAAAACTCACTTGGCCTTTTTCTGGTATACATTTCTGCCCTCAGTGAGCAGTCGCTGGAAGTGGTCCGAGCGCACGAAGCGAGGGTAGCAGTCCTTCTTGAGCAGTAAGCTGTAGACGTGGTCGGCGGCGTGGTCGAGGGCGTAGCGTGAGCCACTGCGCAGGCCCTCCGTCACCCGCTCCGCCGTCGCGCCGTCGATGTTGATCTCGCACGGCGCGCCCGCCTTCAGGAACTCCCTTCGCATTCATCGTTCATTTATTTATTGAATCGCCAACATAGCAAGCACTCTTGTCAACTTACAAAATCAATACTAATATTATAAAGCTGATGAGTCTGTTTGGTTAAACGCGCTAATCTCAGGAACTATTGGTTCGAGTTGAAAAATTATTTTAACGTTGGATAGCCTATAGGTTATATAACATCACGCTATGACCCTAAGAGCGATTTCTTCTAAATTAAACGCCGAGTAAAACCGCGAGGCACAGCTGGTATTAAAATAAACTCTTGTAGCCTACCTTATCCACTAACACCATATTTGTCCAAACTAACATACATAAATACATACACACGAAGACACATACCATCTACATTTAATTTATATTCGTCATCACGACACCACCACCAACCACTACACACTCAAGGTACGTGTGGTAATAATTATAGGCGACGAAGACATACGCAGAAATGGTTACGCCTTGATACGTTTCAATAATTGTGTTTAACAATTTATCTGAAATTCCAACAGTTTAAAACATGATGATCATCATCATTCATCATTTCAGCCCATTGCTAGTCCACTGCTAAACATAGGCCTAAAATTTGTAGCTCTCATTTAGGGGGGATTCTATGCAGGAATCCGTCTAGGTTGTTACCACCCCTGGGCCAGTTATTCTGAAGCAGTAATGTGCAAATACACTCGGCGTCAAAAAAATCGCACATCCGAAAAAAATAATTTAAATACTATTTTAATACAACAGGCCAATGGCAATGTTGTGGTTTGAGGGTATCATTCGAAAGGTAATTTCATTAGCTTTCAGGAATTTTAATTGAATTTTACTTTTATAACGAGACGAAAGAGAAATTAAAGAAAAAGACAGGGTATGTACAAATTTGCAAATTAAAAATTTAAAAAAAAACTTAATAACCCCCCCTTGCCTTGATAACGGCTTCCATGCGATCTTTCATGGACCTTACAAGGATCGCAACAGCCTCTTGGGGTATTTGTTCCCACTCTTCAAGTACCGCATCTTGGAGCTCTTGAAGAGTGGCCAGAAGCTGGATCTCGAGCTCGCACGCGCCGTTTTAGGTCATCCCAGAGATGTTCTATTGGGTTAAGGTCTGGACTTCGCGCTGGCCAATGCATAACAGGGATATGGACCTCCTGTAAATAATCCCGTACAATATACATATGCCGCGGTGTGGCAACGAGCATTATCATGCATTGACATGAATCCATCACCGACATAACCAGCATACGGGACCACATGTTCCTCCAGGATTTCAGTAATGTACCGACCAGCATTTAATGACCCTTGCCCACGGCCACCCCGAGTCCGGGAAACGCACACAAGTTCCGTTTTCCCGTCGACGGAAATGCCACCCCAAAACATACACGAGCCACCCCCGTATTCGACGGATTCTTCGAAGCAGGGTTGTGTGAACCTCTCCCCCTGTCTTCTGTAGACCCTTCTACGTCTGTCATTGCAGAAAAGACAGACCCTCGTCTCATCAGAGAAGAGTGCGGTCCGCCACTGTTCTAGAGTCCACTCGCAATGATTGCGAGCAAACTCTAGGCGATCTCTGCGATGCTGTGCAGTAAGTTTTGGACCTTTAGCAGGTCTATGGGCTGTTAAACTCTTTTCGTGTAACCTTCTTCTTATTGTAGAAACACTCACAGATGTTCTCCGAGTTGATCGAAGCTGTTGTTGCAACTCAACAGCATTTGTAAAACGGTTTCGTAAAGATGTCGTAACGATGAAACGGTCATCTCTTTCTGATGTGCACCGTTTTCTGGGACAGGTTCAACTGTCGAGCAACGTCACACTGCCGCATCCCCGACTGCAATAGGGCAATCACTTGAGCGGCTTCTTCAGAGCTGGTGTCCATCTTTACTTGTTCTTACTTGTTCACGTGTGTTCACTGCAAGTCTAAATTACGACTGGCCCATATTTCATCCAGATCGACCCTTTTATACCCTTTTTAGGTGGTGTAACTAGCGTCCTTACTAACGAGCATTTGACAGTGTTTATTTTTGACCCCCTATAATGATAAATGTTTTAATGATTTCATGATTTTTTTATTAATAATGTAAAGCTATTCAAATACCCATTTCAAACATACCAATATTTATATAAATATAATTCGTTTCTAGCCATTACAGCCATTTTTCGCGCAAACTCAGAGAGGTGCGATTTTTGTGACGCTGAGTGTATTACTGTGTTTCGGTCTGAAGGGCACTGAGAGCTAGTGTAACCGCTAGTGTATGAGACTTAAGAAATGAAGTCTCAGGGTGACGGGCGCGGTGCGGTGCCTCACGGTTCTGGGTGACAGAGCATTTATTATAGGAGGAGACGGGGTGGCAGATTTTGTTAATCACTACTCACACTTAATCACAGCGATCTTCCTATTATTATCTAAGCCAATATTTTTAAACTATTTTCAAAATTACCCGTACAAAAGCCAACCAAACGCATCTCTTTTACATAAAGAATAGCTAACCCATGAGCATATTTCGCACAGTATCGTAATCATGGCGCCAACCTTTTTTAAATGTAAACAATTCACTCACAGCTCTCGTGCACGTTAGTAACAAATTGTCAACAGATCGTGCTTTTTACAATTAAATTGTTCTTACTAACTTAAGAACTGATGTCTGACTGGTGACGGGCGATTTGTGGTGTGTGAAAATTTCTGTGTGTGCATTTGTTGACATTTACTTATTTTTGTCATTACAGTGATAAATAATCTTCAACTTTTTTACACAAAAATTTGACCATAAGTACTTTTACACAAAAATTTGAGTAATAATATATATAGATAATAGGTCGATAGATAGATATAAGAGTCACTTATTTTTCGTCAAAAACACTTTTCAGAATATATATTAATATATATAGATTATAGATATTAGTCACAGAATTATTATTAAATTTGTTTAATATCTCATTATTGGTTATAACTGACGACGGTGATGTTGATTGACTCTGACCACGGTGTAGCCATCTAGTAAACAACTTAAAGTTATCATCAAAGCAAGGATATTTACAGCGCCATTAACATATGTGTAAGAAATGAGGAAAAGAAAGAAAAAAAAGCATTTATTTACTAGATAGACGAACACAAAACTAATTTCTAATTTATTTTGGTGCCAACGATGCACCTTGCTCTGGTCACCCTGTTACGGATAAAATACGCCCGGTTAACGCCATTTTTGAAAAAGTGGAACAAGATCAGCACATTAGTAGTTTCGACATAGTTGAAGAACTGGAAATTGACCACAAACAGTTTTGACCCATTTGAATTAAGCTGGGTACACATAAAAGAGATGAAATCTAATGAACCGTGTACTCATTTACGATTCTTTATCGAGACGTAAAGAAACCGAACCGTTTTTGAAAAGATTGATAAGTGCGAAAAAGGTCGTGGACAAAGGTCGGTCAGGCTTCACAGACTGTGTAAAAACCCGGGTTAACTCGCAGTGAGTGTTCATTATGAGCTTTTACCGCCGGGCAGAACCATCGATTCGGATCTCTACTGCCAACAACTGATGAGAATAAAGCAAGAAAGAGAGAGAGAGAGAGAAAGCGGCCGGAATTGATCAATAGAAAGGGTGTGGTCTCACGACAACGCAAAGGCAACTGGACACCTCTTTATCCACTCAGCAAAAAAAAAAAATAATAGAGGTTGGCTGGGAGATGATGATGCATCCGCCATATAGCCCTGACCTTGCACCTTCAGATTTCCACCTGTTTCGGTCTCTTCAGAATTCTGTAGGTAGTGTCAAGTTAACAACAAGAGAGGACTGCCAAAATTACTTGTCGCGTTTTTGTGTTCAGAAGCCCCTACATTTCTAAAGCAACGGGATCATATCATTCACACCTTCAAGATGTTAAAAAGTCATCGAACAAAATGGCGCATATATACTGTAATTAAATGTAAATAAACTTTGAAAAAAATGTCTTGAGTTTTCATATAAAATGCAAATGAAACTTTTAATTCTATTATGAATTGTCGCTCGCTACTTTTCCAACGTCATATTAAAATTTTAATGTTGTGAAGAAATAAAATACCAGAACAAATGTCTTTCTACTAACTCATAGATCTCCTCAAGCTTCTTCGGTATCTGCTTTGTACTGCTGCGCCGAAGATCCATAACAGCCAGCCAAAACCGTATGTTCTCGTGCGAGTACTCTTTACGTAGGAAACTGGTGAACTCCTGCAAGCCGGTGGGGTCCGACACCAACTCTTCTATAGATAGCGCCCAGCGTTGTACGCGTTTCTCACTAGGTACTTCCACTCTGGTAAAAACATATAAATCTATAGAAAAAATAGAGTTACATCAGTCGATTAATATTGGATGTAAATATACACAATAAAAAAAATAGTAATCATTATAATTTTCGCTAACAAAACTGGTCCACTGAACACATACGTGCATAGAGCTACGCCTCTTTCCTATTTGGGTAGGCAGACCACATCTTTCCACTTGCTACGATCATGACACACATCTTCCGCTTCATCTACTTTCATGAGCGTTTTCATACAAGCTCGTCGGTGCGGGTACTTTTGACGTACCTTATCCTTAAACCGTGACGAGACGAGCAAAAAGTTAAACTGATGTTAAGTGCAACATCTGTCCATATCAAATGCTGTGCCACCCATTGAATATTTTCGTGTGGCATCAATCTTCGCCCGTCACTCTGAGACATCAGTTCTAAGTCTCATATGCCCAGTGATTACACTCATAGTGCTCTTCCGACCGAAACAGTAATGTTTGCACACTACTGCTTCACGGCAGAATAACTAGCCCTGGGGTGGTACCTACATTGACGGACGGGTCAGATCCGTCGATTGACCTCTTGATTGTAGTTGGACCTGTCTCGTCGGATAATTTGTCCTAAGTATACATATTCGTCGACAACTTCGAGTGTAGTGTTCCCAACAACAAACGGTATAGGTGTAACATGGACGTTAGACATGATCTTCGTCTTGTCCATTTTCATCAGACGACCTACTCGTTGGGAGATACTATTGAGGTCATTGAGCATAGTGCCAAATTCCTCCAGCGATTCTGCCAGTTTGACTATTTCTTCGGCAAATCGATGGTACAATATATTCATATGTATTCGCCATATATATGAATACCGCGTCCTTTCCAGTCCAGTACCAATATATATGATTTAATATATGTATGATATATTAAAATTAAAACCAGATAAACAAATGTAGCGTTAAATAATATCAAATTTTTCACATTTTCCTTTGAGGCACATGCCTGATGGAGTAAAAATGTTTCCTCATGTCTTTTTCCTTCGCTGCAGTGAGTTGAGTTGTTTATAAATCCGGTGAACTTTAAGTTATATTTTTAATAAACGGGTTCGCAAAGTAGATGTCTCAGCGTTATTATAACAGGTACATTTATACTCACAGAGGGCTATTTATCTGCCAAAAGAGTGTGTCGTCCGAAACCCAAGGATTGGAGGGCTGCGGCGGCGTGAGCCAGGGATCGTAAGGAGCGAAGGTCTCTGAATAAGCCACGAGGGCCTCCAGGGCCATAGAAGTCTTCACTCTTGTGCGATCCAGGCTTGCCTTTAAATGTTCAATCTAAAAGAGAGGAATCTATATTTAGATTTACTTTACAATTTCCGATTTCGATGACGGCGAAAACTTCCGAATAATCTCGAAAGCTACTGCTGCTGCCCAAACATCGCAGGAAATAGTATAGTGCTACAAGTGTACGCGCAAACACAAAGGCACTCTCTCGTCCCAACCTACCCGCGCCCGATGTAAATCTTATGCGATGAAATCGGAGGTAGGCTAGGACGCATGTCAGAAACACTGGGATAATCACAACACAACCAGACCTGAAAACCAGCTGCATCCAATTCTTATTTATTAGTATAAAACTAACAGCCTATAAATGTTTCTGCGGGCACAGGCATGGTTCTTTATTTTGGAAAAGGAATTCAGAGCAGAAAAACTCCGTCGCACTGTTCCAGTGCTAGTTTGCGGACTTCACATGTATTACTTTGAAGAAAGATTATTTTATAATTCTTAGATATGCAGGTACCTCACCAACCTTACTTCTTTCACACGCCGAGCTCGTGGCAAATCAGCACTTAAAAATCCAAGTAACTCCGTAATACGAAATATAAGTCGAGCCCGGGTCTCTAATCTTAGTTGCTACTCAGTTACGTAAATTTATCAAGGGTTTGACTGTCGCTACGATGCAGTGTCAGAGACACGGCGACAATTACAATACAATCATGTTCGCAATCAACAATTTGTGTTTTTTTTACAAACGTCAGCTGCATTTCCGTGCGTTGGATTTAAGCCCAGGTGCGTACCCGCGGCGACGTAGTTAGGCATTCGGGTCATTAATACATGCGGTCGATATCATCGAATATTGTGCTACTATCGCTATCAAGATATACGATTCTGTAAGCGTTAAGCACTGAATGGACACTTTCCTTGTTGGTCTTTGTTAGGTTTTTACTTTGTGTATAAACAGATTATGCACAAATTAAAAATCGTTGGAAAGAAAATCCTGCAACCAGATTTCAACTATTGCTATCCTTTGGTTACCGAAACAGTCATACGTAGGATACGTATTGCGATAAGATGAGAGAAATATTAAAGAGAAGAATTATTAAATGCAATCTCAAAGACAAGAAGCAATCACGATACACCTACATCAGAAAAACTGTTTGATGCACAAATATTTATAACGGCTATTCCTTTCAAGTCTATATTTCAAATAATAAAACAATAGAATAGGTTTATTTTTTAAAATGTCTGCCGTACACTAGAATTTCTCCAGTATGGAAGATTCGTTTTCCAAACCACATGCACCAATATCCAAAACTGCTATTTGTAGGCCATACATATTTGCCCCTGAACCGTGGTAGCTTAGTTGTTAATTGCAATTTTAAGTGCTGATTTACCACGTGCTCGGCGGTGAAGTAAAAAATCGCGTCGAAACCTGCATGTCTGAGAAATAAAAATATATTGAGAAGATGTGAAGTCCGCCAACACGCACTGGAGCAGCGTGGCAGACTCTTCCCGGCGCCAAAACCCTTTCAGAAATGAGAGGAGGTCAGAGCTCAGTAGTGGGACATTTATAGCCTGTTACTTTCCTTTTTTTTTCTTTTATAGCGCAATTCCTGAAGGTGGCATTCCGCCGATATTTCGACTATGCCGTCACGCACCCCATTGCGACATCAACAAGCGACTCGTAGAAAAAGGAGGCCGAGGCACGTCCTCGAGGATTTGAGCGACGTGATCACTAGTGCCCAAACGCTGTATTCAACATTACACACATCACTAACACCATCATAACGGCTCAGCCGTCGGCGAGGGCGTATCAAATTTATTAGTGTTACCGCCGCATCTCAAGCCGTTTTCCCCTAGTAATATAATAAATAGAACCGTCGATGCAGTTTCTTGCGCCATTTCTTCACCAGCGGAAACGCATTCCGAATTGGTGGTAAACTTAAATTTACCGAGTCTTGGTCGACCCCTTGGGACACCCTCGAGTCAGTTACTCTCGTGCACAGGATGACTGTCCAAGCCGAGGTCTCGCGAAGCCCCAGCGGTAGTCATCCATTAATAAAGGTTTCGGCTGAGCGCCCTCAGCGCTCGGCCTACTTTCAATCCGGTAAAGCTGTAAAAGCCCCCGGGCTTTTATTCAAAGACGGAAGGCCTCTGTTAAGTAGACAGTGACCTTCCGTCTTTAAAAAAACCCCCGAAGCCGATCGCTCTGCCACTGCACTGACCGAACCGTATTTTATTTCAAGAATGATGATTAGTATTGATTGATTGATTATTATTATTAAATAAAACTAGATTTTAACCGCGATAAAATCCATAAAATCTAGTTTTATTCAAATGTGTGTAATTAATACTGGTATAAGAAATTTCACTGCATTTGTATTGTAACGGAAAAAAAAACCATTGAATCCTCTTCATTTCATTTTACATTACTTTCCTAAAATGCTGTTACTTTAATTACTATGGAAGAGCGAGACCTATTAGTACAAGCAAAAGCTTGACCTTGTACTATAGACGTAAGAATGAAATGAACAAACATATTTTTTTCACATTTTTTTATTGGTTATAGTGACGAAACGAGCAAAACGCCCACCTGATGGTAAGTGCAATGTCTGCCCATACCAAATGCTGTGTCACCCAGAACATTTCTCACGGGCGCCGTTATCCTTAGACATCAGTTCTTAGGTCTCATATGCCCAGTGATTACGCTAGCTCTGTGCCCTACAAACTGAAACATATTACCGTTTGCACACTATTGCTTCACGGCAGAATTATCTGGCGCTGGTGTGGTAGTTACCTAGATGGATAGCTGCATCTGCATAGGAATACCAGTAATTTTTGTAGTTATAGTTATTATTATAAGAAATCATTATGATAATTATTGATGATAGTATTGCGGAGATACCTCTCTTGTTAGCTGGTGTATTGAGCGTTTCTTGGGGCGCGGGTGTCGCACGCGCACGGGCACGGGACAGGGCTCCAGCGCGCTGGCCACGCCGGGCGGCGGCCGCGCCACGCGCCAGTATGCTCGCTCCTGGCTGTCGCTCACGATCTTGTCGCCTTTCTTCCGCTCCTTCGCTAACCTCACCTGCGTCGACATTTCTAATTAAACATATTTTTGGCGGACGATTTTCCAAAGAAAAGGGTAGACACTCGCCAGATCAGGAGGTCTGATCTGGGGTGGACGTCTCCTCCGACCAATAATCTTTAGATGTTGTATATATAATTCCAATCTTAGAAACTTTCATAGCGCGATTATAGAATGTATGAGATATTTCTTGACTTTCTTATGTGGCGACATAGATTTCGCTACATATTCATCAGCATCATTGCAGCCTACCAAGCACATATCATCTGTAGACGAAATGTCATCGATTTTATTTCAAAATTCCGTCAAATCACCGGGGCGACTGCTGCGCTCCGATTGGTCAATTTCTAACAAATTTCTAGGGAATATACGGATTGGATTAAATGTGGGATAAAATATGAATATTCCTGAGAAATTCAATGAGACGCGTAGACGTAGGGTCAGTTGTTGGAGACGCACTTATTTATTTTCAACCTTCATTGCTTCCTTTACAATAATGGGATACAAAGGGCGGACTTAATACCTTTAGGCATTTTCTCCCGGTCAACTCAGAGAGTGGTGAGATTTTGTTGAGGTGCAGCAATAAAAACAAGCAGTTTTTACTTTTTAGTGACTAATCACTGATCAGTTTCGGAATTAGGTCGCAGTTATTTCGGCAGTTTTCCAGTGCTGAACACGAGCCTCCCCCATATTCCCAATCCCCATATCAGATTGCCACAGATTTTGTAGCTCTCATTTTGGAGACATTTCTTCATTGTTATCACGCCTAACAGAGAAGTTGGTAACCGCAGTTATTTATTAAAATGTTCTAGGAAGATGATGCTGCCCATCTTCTGGTTTTAATTTCCCCCCTGCCGACTTTTACGACACCCTCGGGATGATATAGGGTGGTAGATTCTCTTAGGCCGCCATCACACGCAACACTCAGAACTGTAATTCCTGCACACAACTGTTTGGGCACTTTAAATGTGATGGCCTGATAGCGTACCTAGACGGACTCCTGGATAGAAGGTCTACCACCATAATACCTACGTCTAATATTTTTTAAGTACGGAGAAAGGAAAATCAAATGTTTTCTTTAATAGGTTACAATACCTGTTCCTCCGCTTGCATGGTAATAAAGTCCCATTTCGCAGCGAGGTTCTTCTTAAGATTTGAAAGCGCTTCTTGCTCGTAGTCTTCGAGGCCGTGCCGCTGCTTATTGCGCAGCGTACGCTTCACGAGGTAGATAGCATACTCCACGTTGTCTGGGCCTAGTGTTGGCGCACTCGACCCGCCGCCGGCCACTCGGGGTCCTTGCCATGGCCAGTAATATGGACTCTGGAGGTAAGATGATATATTTAATATTAATATACAGGTTTAAAAATGTTAATAAAACAATAGTTTTTACTTGTATTTATTATATATTTATTTTATATTATATTTATTTTACTGCATATTTATTTATTGGTTTTCTTTTAATTATAAACTATTTCAATACCCATCGTTTTCGATAGTTCACATCTGCGGGCGTCACGTGACGGCCACATTTTTTTGAACTACAATCTATACAAATAAATAAAATTGGAGTGTCTGTTTGTAATAGCCAAAATGACATATTTTTACTTAATGCTTATGAAAGTATTTACGGTACTTATTAGAAAAAAACAGTTTTCAAAATTTTTGTCTGCCTTTCTGTCTGTATGTTTGTTCCGGCTAATCTCCGAAACGACTGGACCGATATTAACGAACTTTCACTGACAGATAGCTGATATTATAGCGAGTATCTTTTTTTAATTTTAGAAAATTAATGAGGGTTTTGCTCAATTAAATTCAAACCCCAAAATCCGATTTAAATAGGGAAGTATATACTCGTATGTACATCATCGGTCGAAGTCGGCTTTTTTACGCGGGTTATACCGCGGGGCACAGCTAGTTGGTAATATAAATGGTACCAGCTTCGTTAATCAAACCCAAGTCACTCGCGTCTTATGAAATTGCCCCTGAGTTATCATGAAGAATATCATATAAGATCTTAAATCATTCAGCGTTTAAAACCTAATTCGGCGTGGTTTGAAATTGTACATGTTCTTTAAATAAATACAAGAACTTCCTCAAAATGAAAGACCTTTAAATCTTTCAATAGTGGAATGTATCAAAGTGATAAATAACGGGGAGAAATAATAAATATGAGTTCTTATATCAACATCATCTCAGACAGTTGCTATATACACTTACTTGAAATCTGTAAAGTGAAGAATCATCCTTTAACACAAGATTTTTTGAATCGTTGACAGGAAAGAAGTATCCGTATTGACAGAGTTGATTGGCTAAGTTTATTGCTTCAACTGTGAAAAGAAAAACGATCGTCAAATTTGGAAGAGAGAATGAGATGTATACTACGAGTATATACACGGGTCGAGACGGCGGCTTTGTATGCATTGACTTTAGAATGCAACTCCAGATGTATTTGATATATTACAATAAATTAGTGGCTATAAATTCATCCCAGAGCAACTATTCACAATCTGTGCATATTTTATTTAAATAGCTCGACTGAAAGTATTGTTTTCTTTAAGTTTTGTCAAGTAATATGAAGTAAGAATAAAAAAGAAAAATAAGTAAATCTTTGAAAAATTATATAATTTTTTTCTTACGTACTGGCGTACAGTGCGTGATTTAACAACTTAAAAAATTAAGGATTATCCAGTTACAATAATCAAATCATCATCATCATCATTTCTGGCCATCACTAGTCCACTGCTAAACGTAGGCCTCCCCCACAGATTGCAACAAAAACTTGTAGCTCTCATTTTGGGGAGATTTTACCATAGTTGCCACGCTTGGCAGGCGGGTTGGCAACCGCAGTTTATTTATTGAGATGTTCCAGGAAGTTGCTGCTGCCCATTTCCTAGTTTTCATTTTACCTCTGTCGACTTTTACGACACTCTTGGGTTAAGATGGGGTGGTAGATTCTCTTCAGCCGCTACCACACGGCATAATCAAATGAATAGTAGAAAAACTGTAATAAATATATGATTAAAAATAAAACACCTAACCAGACACTTATTAGCTATATAAATAAAGAATATAAATAAAATATAGAGAAGGAATTATTAGCTTATGTCAACTGCTAACGTATATTCGTAGAGAAACGCAAATTGAAGTTTGAAAATTACAGAATACTAGGGCTTAAGATAACGAAAAATGGTATGTAGCATAGTGGCATATCACTATATTAAAACCGAACGAAATCCCGGTTTTCTTATGAGTCTCAATTAGCAGAAATAGGCTACTTATGTTATTAAGATATCATGTGAATAAATTTCATCGTTACTTTAACAGGAACTTACTATTATTCGCTTCCTCGAGGTTAAATCGTTCCATTAGCCATTCGACGAGATCGTACCCTGAAAAATTCAATAATCATTTACCATTAGTTCTCCGAAAGTAACGCCTTTATCGGAACCTTACGTACGGAACACCATTATAACCATTTATAAGTACATATAGTGAAATGGCCTTGTAAATAAGGTAACCAAAGGTAAATTGTATTTTTTTATTAGATGAAGTGAGCAAAACGTTTACCAGATGCTAAGTGCAATGTCTGCCCATAACAAATGCTGTGTCACCCAGAACCTTTCTGTGTGGCACCACATTGCACCCGTCACCCTGAGGCGTCAGTTCATAAATCTCAGTCAAAAAATCGTCATCATGCCCAGTGATTACACTGGGCATGATGACGATTTTTTGACTTTACCTGGTGCCCTTCAGACCGAAACACAGTAATGTTCGCACACTACTACTTCACGGCAGAATAACTGACCCTGGGATATTACCACATATAAGACTGATTAAAAAAACTTAATTCGTTGATTTATATGGAATAATACATTGTATTGTAACTTCTGAATGCAAATTAGGTATAAAAGTCAAAAGCGATAGACTGAATTATAAGTATATTGACATTCATATATTAAAAATTAAATCTTTTTAATTCAAAAATATCTAATATCTGAAGACATATAAATGTCATTTGAAATTTTTCATGTTATAATATCTTATTATTAATTGCTTAAAATAAATTATTAAACTGCTGTCGCGTACAAGAAACAAGAATTGGAGTGTTGGTAAATGGCCTCCGCCAATGTGCTGGATATTGATTTTACAATTAGACGCCGCAGACGATCAGCTCCGCTCGGCGACGCCTAGACACGGTATCGAAAAAAGGAGCTTTTTATCAAAAATATTTTAAAAAACTTTTACTGCAAGTAAAAAAAGTAAATAAGCGCTTACTGAATGTCGGCCTTCTGATAACAGGCCTCCACACATTTATTGGGAGAATGACTGAATGAAACTTACCTATTTGTGATATTACTAATCTTTGTAATTATTTTACGAATATTCGTAGCAACTAGCTGAAGCCCGCGACTGCGTCCGCGTTATTTTAAAACTACCATGGATACTCTTTGATTTTCCGGAAAAATCGTATCCTATGTCCCCGTCTTCAGGGTGCAAGCTATCTCTGTCACGAATTTCGTCCAAATCGTTACAACGGTTGAGCCGTGGAAAGGTAACAAACAGACAGAGGGACAGAGAGAGAGTTACTGTCGTATTTATAATATTAGTATGGATTGGTATTTTAATTTTCAAAATATTATTTGCAACTAAGTAAGCTTTAAAAGTGAGTATTTTATAGTGAATTTTTAAGTAATATTAACAAACTAAGATATTATATACCGACATTATAGGTATATAATATCTTATATATATACAGATTATAGATAGACTGACAGTGCAAATAATTTTTGCCATATTTCTAACAAATTGAGTCTTTTTGTCAACAAAAATTTCACGTTACTCCCTGTCCACGTTCTTCGTTCGAGTAATATAACGATTTTTTCAATTACATAATAATTCAACGAAGCAACACCAACAAAATGATACGCTACACAACGACTTATCGTCATGTCGTTGACCTACGTGTAGTCTAGGAATAGAATATTATGTTCGATATCGATCCTATGAGTAAAATATAAGTACTTACCCATAAAAGCAGATGGAATGACACTGAGAAATAGTTTTTGACTTCTCACTGGCACACCGGTTTCTGGATCTTGCATTTCCTTTATTAAACTTTCCATCTGAAACAAAAAAAAATATTTAATACTTTCTCTTTTTGATGACTGGCAGAACCAAATGGTTGGCTTACGCTCTACAATTAGTGGATTCGATTCCTGTCCGAAACAAATTCCAGGTTTCAGTGTTTATGCATGTGTAATTTATGTCTGCAAAACGCAATCCCGATGAAGAAGGAATCTAAGTTGGAACAATTTTGTTTATCAAACAAGAAAATTCTTTCTCTTTGTTCGCGTTGAAAAATTTTAGATATTATATGAAATAAATTCTGTTAGGACTGAGTTTGGGCAAGGGTACTATATATAATTAAAATGACTTTATTTCTCTCATCACAACTTACTCCTTACTACTTACACATTAAATTTAAATAGATAGTCTATAATCTATGCCGTTTTAATATCAACCGGTTCAAAGGTTTCTTACAAATATTGGAAAGCGGCAATCGCTATGATAATGTTTATAGAGAGAAAAAAGCCGTAAGTACTTTTTAAATGAAATAGGTCCTAACAGAATAAAGGTTTAAAACCTTAATTTCAGAATTTGAAAACATATGACTTCAAAATTTCGATCGACAGTAAAATTATAGTTCACTTTTACTGAACATTTGATGGACTGATGAAGACCGAACGACTAGTACAATTTTGGTCTTGAATTGAGTTTTCCAATCACTTTAACACCCAGAAATTACGATATTAAATTAAAACACTACCGCCAGTTTGCACATCGCCAAAAGTCGTCCAGAAGCATCATCATCATCATCATTTCAGCCCACAACTAGTCCACTGCTGAACATAGGCCTCTCCTCTAGATTGCTACAAACATTGGTAGCTCTTAATTTGAGGGGATTTTGCCATAGTTGCTATGCTTGGCAGGCGGGTTTTTTATTCATTCAACATTCAACCGTAGTTTATTTACTCTTCTTCTTCTTCTTCTTTTCAGCCTATCACTAGTCCACTGCTGAACATAGGCCTCTCCCATAGATTGCCACAAAAGTTTGTAGCTCTCATTTTGGGGGGGATTTGCCATAGTTGCCACGCTTGGCAGGCGGGTTGGCAACCGCAGTTTATTTTTTTCAGATGTTCCAGAATGATGCTGCTGCCCATCATTTGGTTTTCATTTTCCCTCTGTCGACTTTTACGACACCCACGGGATGAGATGGGGTGGTAGATTCTCTTAAGCCGCCACCACACGGCGATATTTATTCAGACGTCCAGAAACAGTTTATATTTTTTTACTTCTTTGTTTCGTTTTTATGGCAACTGCCGTAAAGTCTGCCGGTGTCAAAGTACCATCTTAATTATTATATAATCGTTGCCGCGAATGCTAGTGATCGTGTAATTTATGAACGGCTTGAACGATTGAGGTCATATTAACAGAACCGGTACATAGTGCTTGACCGGCAGACGTTGTATTCATACTCGTATATGTTTGTCTTTGAGGAGCAACTAACAAATACTTCAGTCTGTAAGAACATTGATTGTAAAATGGTTTTTCACTTTAATCAAAGATTCGTTTGACTGATCTAAACAAATTGAAAAACACAATCTGGGTCTGGAATTGAATTTTCCAATCACTGTACCTTTTACGACCATTTGTTGCATAAATACCATCAATATTCTGCGTCAAACCTCGTAATATCCAGTTTCACTCTGTTGTGTTGTTATTGTTTCTTATATAACCGACTTCATAAGATTGATTTTTTTTTTTTTTTATAGAATAGGAGGCAAACGAGCAGGTGGCTCACGTGATGGTAAGTGATCACCGCTGCCCATGAACACCTACAATACCAGAGGAATAGCAGATGCGTTGCCGGCCTTTGAGAAAGGAATAGGCTCTTTTCTTGAAGGTCCCTAAGTCGTATCGGTCCGGAAAAACCGCTGACGGCAGAACATTCCATAAAGTGCAAGTGCGTGGCAGAAAATTCCGCGAAAAACGATTCTATATTCAAAACGAATGTCCGATAATAATGTTGGTTACAAATGGCCTACAATTTTGTGTATGTTTGTTTTAATAAACCTTCCAGAAGATATACCAGATTTGAAACATGTATGTATGTTTACCTGCGAATATCTCAGACAATATTTAATTGATTATAATGAAATTTCTTGCGTTCGATTAGATGTTATTTAACTTAGACCACAACTCTCATTGAGGACATTGTCACAACCACAGTATTATAGTATATATAAAACCGCGTTACATAGTGGTTAGAATTCCTGACTACTACGCCCCGCTACATCCTGTATAATTTCGGTGATGTAATTGCTGTTAGCCTTTTTGGCTTTTACAGCTTCATCGGATACAGGCCAGGGGCCTTCGTGCCAGGTTTGGTTGGACCCAAACACAAATAAGCCGTGGTAGCTCAGGGGCCTGGTGCTCGCCTTGAATTTCACAGTAAGCGAGTAACCTGGGTTCGATCCCCGGTGCCAGCACCTCTAATATTGTTCTACAATTTTAAGTGCTGATTTACCACGTGCTTAGCGGTGAAGGAAAACATCGTGAGGAAACCTGCATTTCCGAGGAATAGAAATATTTTCGAGGATATGTGAAGTCCGCCAACCCGCATTGGAGCAGCGTGGCGGATTCTTCCTAGCTCCAAAACCCTCTCAGAAATGAGAGGAGGCCTGTGCTCAGCAGTGGGACATTTATAGGCTGAAACTTTACTTTTTTTTACTTTAAAAATACTTAAATAAACTCCTACAAAAACATCGAAATTCGGACTGTGTCGCGTTCGCTGCGTGCTTGCGCGATTTCGAATATCTTAAATGATTTTAAGTTGTCTAATGACCGTCCGAGGGAGGTTGCGGATTCGGACTGTCGACTTGTGTGTCGGTAACTCTGGGTGTTACGCGGTGTGATTGTCGACTGCTGCGCGCCGCACTCTACGGCGGTCGCGAGTCGTGGTGCGTGTTATATTAAAGCTATTAACTGTGTGTACAGTAGCCTGGATCGTGACTGACCGTATCATGGTCAGGGATTGCTGAGACGTCCGTGTCGTCTAGCACATTTCGCGGGCGACGTTTGCGTACGGTCGCGTTTCTGTCTGGTCGGTAATTTGCTGCTTTAACCACCAGCGGGTTTGGATGAACCCCGGCTTTTTCGAAAAACCGCCGTGATACTTCTCTGAAGTGTTCAGAGATTAAGGGCATTTCACAGTCGCTGTGAAGGTCTACGTTGCGTTGATACCAACCGGCTCCGGTGGCAGTTCGCAAGAATCGATTTTGAACGCTCTGTAACTTCTTTAATTGATTGTCCGTCGCGTGAGCGAAAGCGACGCAAGCATAGGCCATTACGGGTCTTATGCAAGTCTTATAGAGGCGAAGTTTGTGACTTAAGCTCATTTTGCTTGAAGAGCAAGTTAACGGATATAGTCGGCTTGAGATAAAAGCCGCTCTATTTCGAACGTTTTTTATGTGCAGCGAACGAAATCGCTGCGTCTAAAGTGACCCCAAGGTATTTGACGCTCTTTTCCCAGGGAATAGGGCGTCCGAATAGGGTGATCGTGCCTAGTTGATTGTTGCCGATTGTGTGAATTCGTCTAGCGGGCTTTGGCGTGCCCCTCGAGAAGTATATCGCTACGCTTTTCTCGGGGTTTACCTCTATTGCTACATCCTGAATGGGTCTGCGGAAGCCAACATTTGTGAAACAGAAACTGTAGGTTTTTAGGTCTGGTTGTGTTGTGATTGGCCCGTGTCTATGATACTGCATCTTAGCTTACCTCCGATCAGCGCTAAATGGGGCGCCGGGTAGGTTAGAACGAATTATCTTTGTCGCAGTTGATACCTATTCATTACTCGGAAGTTGTGGCCGTTGATGAAAATCGCCCAACAAGATGACGTCATCGTTATAAACATGATGAATCTTCAGGTTTACTTATTCCTAGGCGACAAAGGCCTTGACGAGATAAAATGACGGGCCCATTTCGCCGCGACCATATACCCATACTAGGTTTAGTGCCCGTAATAAATAAAAGACCTTCTTCCGACTGTGCATGCAGAGTCAAAGGAAATTTATTGGATAATAACGACAATTGATAAAAGTACGGTCAGGCGAGCAGAAGCTAAGCTAATTGTTTTTGCGACGTGAATGCTTCAGTGAATTTAGTTTTCTCTTTCTGAATCGCTCGAATGTTATAATTACATAATTATTGATAAGCATACATTTTCCAAACTATTTTAGGACAATTTAAATAAAACTAATTAAAAGTAATTAAAAGGTAAAAAAATTGTTTTATTTAAATGTGTAGTGTTCGCGTAAATATAAGAAACCATTATTGGAGGACAAGTCAAAAATTGATTAGTTTTTCGTATCGAAAAAAAACTAGGAAAGATTGGAAAAGCTGCTATTTTCATAGTTCGAAAAAGCAAACAAAACTTAATAGTACTTAATTAATATTGTATATACTTAATATAAAAATATTTATTATTTTCTTTGGTTTTTCTAAATTACCTTAAAATTAATGTTTTGCGAAGTAGATACAACATTAAAAATAGAAATAACTTAGCCCGGGTACTCGATTTTAAATGATTTCTTGAAATTGTTAGTTTGAATTCAAGTGTTGTTTTGCGACGCGCTCGGTAGTGAAGCAAAACATTACAATCAATTAAAAAAATACCTATTTTAAAAATTATATTTGAATTCTTAAAATTGTTAGTTTATATTTTTTATACGAGCAAAACGTTTACCTGATGGTAACGGACAACGTCTATTCATAATATGCTGTGTCACCCACAATATTCTTTTGCAAACTTCTATATGGCATCAAACTGCGCTCGTCCCCCTGGTCGTTAGTTCTAAGTCTCATACGACATTACAGTGTTACTTAGATAGACTCCTGCATCTGAATCCTACCAGAGTAAAGCCCATCAAAATCCATTCTAAATTACAATATATGGAAATATTTGCATAATGTATAGTTTATTGCTATATAATATGAATAGATTACAAATATAAAACTAAAATACTACAGAATATCGCTGCCCTATTTTTTTCCAGAGAGACTTATCGATCTTTTTACTTCGACGCATACTTGATGGTTTTTGAGAGTAAGGTCGAAGGGTAGACGCGACCCTGTGGCGAAGGCTCGTCAAGTGTCTCTATAGCCAATCGAGAGTGCGTACTCAGCGATGACAAAGCCGCTGCAACCCCATACTCAAGTCTATTAATATTCAGAGAGCTCTTGACGGTACTAAGCTTGTAATTGAAATGTGGAATTCAAATTTAATAACATAAATGCAACTGTCTTTTATATGGCAGGATAACGATAAACAGGTATTTGTTAAATTAGTTGCTAGTAACATACATAAATATGGTCCTGCCTTTTTCCCATGTAAGGGGCAGGCAGAGGCCACTCACGTAGCCCACTTTTCGCCCTCGCGAGAAACGAGACGTGACGGTTGAAGTCGCCGCCATTTTGGTACGAGTAAAAAAAATGTAACTCTCCGTTGCGTTCCCACGAGGAGTATAGTTGTTACTATCATTGCATATTATGGCTGTTAATCTGCACGAATAAAGGCTGTCCGTACAATACCATAGTCGCCTCTTACGAGACCTCGATACGAACTATAAATATCGTATGTTGACACCCCTGAGAACTATCTTGGAAAACCTCATTACCAGCTATATGGTTCTCGTCATTCCTTGTACAAAACACGACAAAGTCATACTCCAGGTACTCTGGAAGGCTATAGTCCTTCATCAGTCGAACCTACCTAGCCTTAGCATATGTAGCAACATCTATGTCGCAGTAACATGAGAAGCTCAAGAAATATTCGCATACGTACATAATCGCGCTATGAAATTTTTCTGAGATGCGAACTATATATACAACATCTAAATATTACTAGTTGGAGGAGACGTCCTCCCCAGATCAGACCACCCGATCTGGCGGGTAGCTACCCTCTTCCTTGTCACCATCATTCGCCAAAATGGTGACCCCGGTATGAACATCCGCAGCCATCTTCTCCGAACCACAGGAACAACGTTATCGGCAGCCATCGCAGTCACAGCACCAGACTACTGTCGGCTCAACGCGTGCTTCCTAGTCTCTCAGCCACTGAGGATCTACGGCGGCCCCTTCTCCTCAGGCTGATTCCTGCGGCATCAACACTTGTCTCCATAAGTCTCGACGCACTGAAGACTTTGACATAGACCGCAACGCCAGACTGCACCTCATCGCCTGATGAGGTCTGCTGTCTCAAGTTCTCCACGCTTAACTACGACTTCCAGTCTCAGCGGGGGAGTGATGTAGCGACATCTATGTACACGTCAAGAAATATTCGCATACGTACATAATCGCGCTATGAAAGTTTTCTGAGATGCGAACTATATATACAACATCTAAATATTACTAGTTGGAGGAGACGTCCTCCCCAGATCAGACCATTCGATCTGGTGGGTAGCTACCCTTTTCCTTATCAATATCATTCGCCAAAATGGTAACCCCGACGTGATCTTCCGCAACGCCAAACATATAATACAGCATAGCTCTACCACATGACACGAAATTATGGTCGTGAATGATGACGTAACATTAAGTTAGCATAATTTATGCATTAAATAAAATTAATTAATGTCCTGACTAATTCCCAGCGGTAATTTAGGGTGCCCATTTACTAAGTTCTCGTCAAAACAAACTCAATGAGAATCACATTAGCAACGCTCAAGTTACGAGTACAAGCGTATTAACAGAGTTACAATTCATAATTTCGTCTGCTTTTAATTATTTAATAATGGGAGTTTGCGACTTCAACATGTGTTCCCTTCCCAATTGTTTCGTTACATTTTAAGTATTGCAAATACAAAATATCACTTGAAGGCGGCGAGTCCGCGTAGTAAAATTCTAATTCTTTTTCTCAAACTCTACCTGTAAGGGTTACTTTTCGAGCCTAAATGGTGACTGTTCATATCATCATCATCATTTCAGCCTATCACTAGTCTACTACTGAACATAGGCCTCCCCCCATGGATTGCCACAAAAGTTTGTAGCTCTCATTTTGAAGGGATTTTGCCATAGTTGCCACGCTTGTCAGGCGGGTTTATTTATTCAGACCTTCCAGGAAGATGCCGCTGTCCATCTCCTGGTTTTCATTATCCCTCTGTCGACTTTTACGACAACCACGGTAAGAGATGGGGTGGTAGATTTCTTAAGTCGCCACATCACACGGTCTGTTCATATATCTCTTTTCTTTTTTTTAACTTTTTTTTGAATATTCCTTCGCCTTTCACTCGTCTCATTTTAGGCCTTCACTATTCACATACTATCACATTCTTATTGGCTGCCTCGGTTTAAATTATGGAGAGTGAAGAGGGCACGATAGACCCTTATCCAGCGTCTAACTCTTCGTCTGACAACCGGGGAATTGGCGCAACACAATTTCCTTCTGCTACATGCGGGCAACTCACAGTGTGTTTCCAACTTCGGTAGCCGATTTGGAGAAAATAAACAAGCAACGATCGAACTATGCCGTTGGACGGCAGGCGAAAGGTGATTGATTATCGTCAATGTTTTGTATGTGAACCGACCAGTCAGACCGATGTTTTGTATGTGAACCGACCAGTTTCCGGAGAGGCATCGTATAATCTTTAGCCCAGGTTAAAAAAGTAGAAGTCCTATTTCAAACCTATCTCAAAGTCCATATCAGACACGGCTTGGAATGCCGTCAGGCTTCAGACCTCGTTTCAGCTCGCGCTGCCGCACCCACAGCTCCCCTATGACTTTAATATGGCACTTCGGTATTCGCAACCTGTTTCTCTTGTCAGTCTTGTCCTCGTGGGAGCCATTACCGATTGCTTTGCCAAGCTTTGGAATAAAGCGGCTAACACGTCTTTCGGGAACTTAGGTCGCAGATTCTTTATGAGCAGAACCGCCTAGTGTTACACAATTTGGTACGTGCGATCAACTTGGGTGTTTTCTGTAAACCTAGTATATAGGAGAAAATCTATTTTCTGCGATTGCCTTCCGTCTGCCGATACTGCCGTCAGGCCGCCACGTAGATGGGGCAATCACATATACAACCAGCAGTTACAGCAAACTAAGCAGCGCAGCTTGGTGCAAGTGTTCATCGAAAATTAAAGAAAAATCCGAAATTAAACTCGTTACGACAAGACGTTTGTCGGTAAAACATCAAGATAGCACGTGTGTAAAATTGTTATTAACAGCGGAGATTCGTCCCGGGCACGTAGCGCGAAGGCCAAGACAGTGACGTCACGAATGCGATCGATCGGCGGCGAGGGGAGGGGCTCCACATAACCAACTGGCCCCGCTTCCTCCGCGCTACTTTAAGTTAAGATTAATCCCGCCTAAGGACTGTTTGTTCCGAGCATCTCCAACTATATTGCATTATGTGCACAATGGTATTGTGCGCACGAGACTTTTTAACACAACCAGACCTGAAAACCAACAATTTGTGTTTTACTTGACAAATGTTTGCTCCGGCAGGGATTAGCGGTGTGGTAGTCAGGAACTCTAATCAATAGGACACGCGGGCTTCAACCATATATGTATGTCCTTCAAACATATATTCTATTCAGCGGACTAAAAATTTTGCTGGTGGTAGGATTCCTATGCAGGAATCCGTCTAGGTAAGTACCACCCCAGGGCCAGTTATTCTGCCGTGAAACAGTAGTGTGCAAGCATTACTGTGTTTCGGTTTGAAGGGCACTGTGAGCTAGCGTAATCACTGGGCATTTGAGACTTAAGAACTGATGTCTCAGGGTGACGTGCGCAGTGTAGTGTCACACAGAAATATTCTGGGTGACACAGCATTTGTTGTGGGCGGACGTTGCACTTACCATCAGGTGAACGTTTTGCTCGTTTCGTCACTTTATACAATAAAAAAAAATCATTTTATTTCTTATTTTTCCTTTGACACTAATTCAGTGCAGAATTTGCGATAATAGCCTCTCATGTTTGTTACATATTGAATAATAAGGTAATTTTGTGACCAGCCAGATACGGAGCAGCCAGACTGAACCAATAACTTCGATAAAATTTCAAAATTAGAGAAACACAGGAGTTGTGGTAGCTTAGAGAGACCGGGTGCCTTCAATTTCCAAGGCAGGCGAGTGTCCAGAGTGCGACCCCCGGTGTCGGCACCAGTAAAAGTGTTTATTGCAATTTTTTATGCTATTTTATCACGAGGTGCCGTGTGGTGGCGGCACGTTAAAAGAATACTACCACTCCATCTCATCCAATGGATCTCGTAAAAGGCGAGTAAGGAATTAAACTGCACTGTGCACCCAACAGCGCATGGTGGCGATGGGCTCACCACCTATCACACCAAGTGCATTATATTGTTTTGGTGAAACGTGGATTGTGGCAGTCATCTGCTTTTGCAGTGAGTGCCCAGTCTCTGACTACCCCTTATGGGATACAGTCGTGACCTTATGTATGTATGTATGTATGTTTTATCACGAGATCGGTGAAGGTTAAACAAACCTACCTGTGAAATAAAAAAAAATATGATTTGTGAGGAGCGCCACGCCGCATTGTAGCGTGGCAGACTCTTACCGGAACCGGGCCTAACCCTTTTAAAAATTAGAGGAAGCCTGTGATCAACAGTGGGACATCCGTCCTTCCATTTTCCATACTAATATAATAAATCAAAAAATAAAGAACCGATCATGACAAAATTTGACACAGCGACAGATTGCATTCAGGGGACGAACATATGATGCTTTATACCCCGGAGAATGAAATAATAGCCACGGGATATTTAAAAAACTTATAAATCATATTTATATAAATATATATATCTTCCTAAATATTACTGAGCTTCTAGTTATATTTACAGCCTAACCCTTTCTCTCTGGTCGTAATATCCTTTGCAACGTAGTTGCCTGGTAGAGATCGCTTGTAAGCGATAAGGCCGCCATTTGTACCTTAATTTGTTAGCAGTTTTGTTATTATGTACGAGTATATTTCCGTTTTAACTATCGATGTACAATAAAGTATATTTCATTCATTTCATTCATTCATTCAAAAAAATAATGTCCATCCCATTTCAATCAACATGTATTATATAATGCAGTACGTAAAATATACAATAATCTGTATTTGGGATCTAATGTGCTGTGTTGGCGTATTGTTCGCTTCTCCATTATACATTGTGGTCGGCAGTCCCGTGAGCCGCAATAACAAAGGGACTACCGGAGCATATGGGATTTCATTACAAATGTTATAAAGGCAGTTATGTTGTAAATCAAACATGGCAAATAATTAAATGGAAAATTAAAAGTGAACTCTTAGTTGTCAGATAAGTAGTTGGTTTATTTGTAATTAATCTCATTTGTAATTTATTCATTTAAATCTTCATTTATTTTATTATCCATACTAATATTATAAATGCGAAAGTAACTCTCTCCCTCCGTCTGTTTGTTACCTTTTCACGGCTCAACCGCTGAACCGATCTTAACGAAATTCGGCACAGGGATAGCTTGCATCCTGGAGACGGACATAGGATACTTTTTATCCCAGAAAATCAAATAGTTCGCACGGGATATTTAAAAACCTATATTCATGCGGACAAAGAGCGGGCATCAGCTAGTTGTAAATAAATCGATAATTATTGTATGTTACTTCATAATCAAGAGACGTTCGCGAGGCTCAACTGTCTGCTACTTGCCTCGGGTGAATGTGATGTGAATCATCCTGTTTTTCTGACACTGCATTCTGAACCTTCCCTTATACAGAATGCGCGAAGATAAGGACGAAGTATGTTATCTGCGTTTTGGTTAATACTTACGGCGCTAGAGAATACCCTGCGCAAATTAAAGCTTCTGCTTGTTACCTGAAAAATATCGCTTTAGCCCAAATCGGTCGGTAGACCTCACCAGCAACCAGACCCGAAAACCAACGATTTATATTTTCGCACAAATATTGGATCCGGCTGGGATTCGAACCCAATACCCACAGCGTAGAAGTCAGGTACTCTGACCACTAAGCTAATCGTCAAATAATATTTTTAGCCTATTCTTCTACTACTAGCTTATAGAAAGTTAAATAATAGAGGTGGTAAACGCCGGCCTAATTTTTTTAAAATGACGCCACAATGTCATTCCTGTTTTTACATACATTAATAGACCCAAAAATTATTTGTGGTTTTTGCACAAGTGTTGTCCCCGGCTGGGATACGAACTATGAACCCGAGGCGACAAGTCAGGAACTCTGACCACTGGGCAACGTGGTAGATAACCGCCATTACATGTGTGGTGTCATCATGACACATTGATTCTTAAAACTCATATACTCTGTTATGACACTGTAGTATCAACTCAACTATTTATACCTGATAACCCTGTAGAAGGGACCAGAAAGGGAAATACAACCCAAACGTTTTAGTTCCTTATGCTTTGAACTCTCATTCAATATTGGTTCCGTTTGTTTAACAAATAAGTGAAAAAGTTAATAAAAATATTTATAACATAAGTTTAAATTAACGTTACGCTTTACTTTATTTCATCAGGCAACGCATTCGCAATAAGCTTGCTCACAATTAATTACCTTGCTTAAAAATATATTTCGTTCGGTAAACAGACGGTACGCGCCCAATGTAATGCTAAGCCAATACGTAAGCCAGTAAGTACGGTGTGCCGTGTGGTGGCGGCCAGAGAATCAACCACCCCATTTAATGTCGCCAGAGGGAAAATTAAAACCAGAAGATGGGCAGCAGCATCTACCTGGAACATCTGAATAAATAAACTGCGGTTGCCAACCCGCCCGCAAAGCATGGCAACTATGGCAAAAATTTAGAAAATCTCTCAAACTTAGAGCTTCAACTTTTGTGGCAATCTATTGGGGAGGCCTATGTTCAGCAGTGGACTAGTGATAGGATGAAGTGTGTGTGTGTTGTACAGCGTAGAAGTCAGATACTCTAATCCCTTAGTTCCCAAAGTGGTCCATGTTGACCCCCAGCGGTCCACGGTAGACCCGACGGGGGTCCACGTTGGCGTGAAAAAAAATGGGTTAGTTAATTATAGTTTTGGGAGTATGGTAGAAATGTAGCTGCACGGGGTGCACCGAAACCAGCTAAATTTTGAAAGTGGTCTGTGAGAAAAAAAGTCTGGGAACTTCTGCGTCTAACCACTAGGTCGCGTACCTGGTAGGTAGTACCTAGGCGTACGTTCTACAACCAGTAGGTCTTCTATTGCTAAAGATTCTTTCTGGAGTATACTGCGATAAAAATTCTACATATTTAAAGGTGTCCTCAAATTGAGAAAAACTCTTTTTATCGTAATTTAAAGCTCAATGGACAAAATAGAACTTTGTGATTTTTAAACATTTTCAGATATTTTTTAATACTATAAAAATATTTTTGTCTATCTATTTAATAACTTTAACTCCATAATTATTCGATATTATAATAACTCGATAATAGGTGAAACAAAACTTTCTAAATCCCACTTTGTACTTCTAAATACCGTGCGCTTTTGCAATAATATACATCGTGTTGATAGTTGTGTGCGATTCATATTTCATATGTATTGCAAATTATTATTATATTGTTGTCATAATGTTATGGCCTATGACGCATTCTTAGATGCCTAATGTCATGATCGGAGACATTTCTCGCTTATATGTTCCACGAACTATCAATGCGGATTAGGCGCTACAAGGTCGTCATGCGACACGTCATCGCTACGGACGTTTTGTATCTGAAGCCCATCTAGTTGTTATGTGCATACACTTTTATAATCATTGCATCATCACTCATTACAAATAATAAAATAGAAGAAGTATTTTTCGATATTATATATTGTACATCCTTCTTCTGGTTTTTATATTGGCTAGCGAAATCAAATCTGACCCCAAAACAAACGCCAAAAATATTGAGTCTATTGAAAATGGGAAAATAAATCTAGAATCAACTAAATTTTCGCGTAATAAAAAAATTGAAGTATTTATAAACATAAATAAAATATCACTAACATTAGATTTACGGGCATTGACGGATGAGACGGGACGGGTATATTACGAATATGTAGGATCTATATCTAATAAAATATAGGTGTTCTAGATAAAACTATATATATATATATATATATATATATTCGCTGCATAATATCAACAAGAACCAATATATATTTTCTAAAGAATAATATTTATTTGTTCAGAATTTTCAAGCATAAAATTGACAACCCGTCAAATTGACGGGTTTCGCAAATCTATTGTTAACAAAATTTAACACTCTCGGCGTGGACAGAAGGGCAAAACACACGGTTTTTAAATACACAGCTTTGCTGTTCTTCATGAGTGATGTACAAACGCCCAGTATTTATGGGTATGTGGACATAGGCACGTTGTGGAGGGTAGTAAATCCGGTATGCAAGTAACAATCAAGCTATACTTAAAGAGAGGGTATGGAGGCACGCTGCCACACGTAAAAGAGTATTTTGCCTGCACTCCTCTCTCTTCAAGATGTGACCAAGAAAAAACTGGACAAACTAAAACTAACGGCAAAAACATGGTATAAGAACCCTCACGACAAGGTGTGACGGTAAGTCACACGTAAATAACATTTAAGTACTTATCAAGCTTCCAGAAGAAATTACATAACAATTATTTAATGTCAATAAAATATTTATTCACTTGTTACTTCGTAATCTATTTTATTCGATAAAATGAGAAATGTTGAAAAATGTTTATCAGCGAAAATGTTTGAAAATAACATGAAAAATCTTAAAAGAATTAAGCATATTAAAGAAGCGTTTTGCAACGCGGAAGCGACTCAAGAGTTTTAGCTTTCTAGGGCAACAGTTTTTATAATACTTCGCTGAGTATAATACTCAGAAATGATAAACGAGATGCTTTATAATTCTTTTTTTATTTTAATTACAATATTTAAAGAAACTTTTTGCTTTGTATAAACGATACACATTAAACAACAAAAACGACAGCTTCTGACTCTTTTAGGAATAAATATACATGTTATTGTGTTTTATACTAATGTATTCGCAGTATTAATGTATATATTGACATATTGTTATACGTTTGTTTGTTCAGTGAAATTATTGTTAAATATTTAATATTTTACTAATGTATTCAGAAGATTGCATAACTCGTCTTGGCTCAAGTTGACCATGACCTAGTTACTCCCAGAAGCTGTTATCTGCACGGGATATTAAACGCCGAAAGCGCTTTTTCAACCACAGAAGCATAATATTTAGTTCGAAGCACCTGATAGTCACAATACGTCTAATTCAATAATTTGCGGGTTGTACAAAAATACGCTTCAATTGAGAATCAAATTAAGTTCCCACGACCTTCTAGGCAGGTGCGCTTACCGCTCAAGACCATTAAATGTGTAATACAGTTAGTGCTAATAGTGCCCAGTTTTTCAAATAAAATACTTTAGAAGTCGATAAATGCGAAGGACATTTAATCGAAAAAATTAGGCACTTTTTTGGCGTAATTCCTTTGATCGATAAAAAAAAATACTGTACAATTTTGTACAGTGATTTATTAGTCTAAAGCCAGGGATTCCCAAAGTGGTCGATATCGACGAAACGAAAACTGATCTTGGGTGTCGACGAGGTCTAAAAATCGAACCCTATTAATTAACACAAGTTCTTATTTGAAACTTTCAAGATACTGTATAAGTCGAGTTATGTGTACCAACTTGTTATAAGAATGACTAATATTGTTGTAGGAAGTAACATTGTTCTACTTTTAAAAAAGTCGATAAGTAAAAAAAAAAACTAGGATTTTTAAAGTAATTTGTCTATAGGTATCAGTTAATTTTGGAAAAGGGGTCTCTTGCCCAAAATCGTTTGGAAATCCGTGGTCTAAACCAAGATATGAAACACTTGTGAAACTTGATTTAGCAAGCTTTAGAGCAGTTGTAATAAAATATTTCCGATCTTCAGGTAGTAGTAGTAGCATTGGAATAAATGTACAGTTCATATGAATTCTCTTCTACTTGCGTTCCTCAAAATTTACTGAATCACCCATGTATTATAACTCTTAGAGTGCGTTGTATTATATAAAAGGTAAACATGAAAATATAGATTGATGAAAAATAATGATAAATAAGCTTACCTTATCGAAAGCGAGGGGTCGGTGGCGTGGCACGTCGGTGAGGTCCATGGCGTCGGCGGGTCGGTGCGGGGGACGCGGGCGCGGGGGCTGCGCGCGCGCCGCTAGCCGACCTCCATGGGCGTCTGCCGCCGGGGCCGCATGCCGCTCGCGCCCGCGCTGCGCCCCCGACACCTGCACACGTACCACCACGTTCACTCTACCGGCAGCGGTTTACAGCCAGTAGGGGGAATAGGTTTCTTTTTTAATTGATACCCGTAAACTATTGCGATGGCAACCTGCGAATATACCATCACGAAAATATTATTGTACAACTATACATAACAAACATATTAAAAAAAAAATTGGATATGTTATTAACTAGAACATCTTTTAATAAACTAAAACGCCATTTCGATATTTACATTTTTGAAATGTTCACTGTTGATAGTTAATTCTTGCTTTAATGTATCCAGAAAGTCCAACATAACATTCTGGAAATTAATATTAAACCAAAAAAACACACAAAAATTAATTGTGGCTCACACGAAACTGTCACACATTCATATATCGCGAATTCCTAGGTTGAATATATTATTTAGCCAGGACCTATATTATTCCGATCAGTGACGGACAACTCCGTCTTTGATGCGAGACATCTGCTACGGCAACCGCAAACCCGCCTGTCAAGCGTGGCAACAAGGTATATCCTACTACCTTAGACGAGAGATATGTCCAGCAGTGGGCTGCCTGTCAAGCTGAAACATATTCCCGTCTATAAGCGCTCGGATAATAATGTGAATTCTTTAAATACATAATGCATTAGCGACTGATTATAATTAACTTTCTCGTGGTGTTCATTGACTGCTTCGATTGCACAAAATAACTAACGTGCGTGATTGATGCGGTTTGAAGCGTTTGTATTATCTGCTTGTAAAGCGTCGACGTAGCAGAACAACACGATCAAATCAGATTTAATTTAAAAAATTAATCAAATTAACTTACAATACAAAATTGTTTTTTTGATATGGTCGCACATTACAGTTTTTTTTTTAATTTTTTTTTAAAACGAAGCCTCACAGTAGGATTTCTCCTGTAACATGGGTGCGATTTACCAACATATATTTCATATGCACAATAACAATCAGACCCGAAAACCAATAATTTGTGTTTTGCACAAATGTTGGCTTCGGCTGGGATTCGAACCCAGGACCCGTGGCGTAAAAGTCAGGCACACTAACCATTAGGCCACGCGGTCGTCATATCATGGTAAACTAGATTTGCACAATAATACTTATTGTGCATCTCTGTACCGTTAGGGCTGCGGGGTGGTAGTGTCGGGGAAGACCCCGCTGACACTCGATGGACATAGAGATAGAGGAGAACCTTTTTGGCTCCACTCAGAGTGAAGCCTTGGCGATGGCACGAGCACCGGGGTGAGCCATCGCGTGTTACCGTAGACCTAGAGGTAGCGCACGCGTTAATGTAGATTGGTAGAGTCCTCCAACTCACCCTCGGCGAGTAGGGGCCTTCTAAATGCCATCGCCAGTGGGTGTAAAGTGCGAAAGCGTTCCCGCCCGTCAAATGCCGACGATAGGAACACCTTTAGGGTTATAACTGGTGGGAGTCCTGCATAATTCTATCGTTATCCCACGGTGCAGCCATACCTTTTTTATCATACAGATAAAAAATGTACGACCTGTGTACGATAATAAAGGTATCTCTGGCCCGGAACACGCACTTACCATTTGGTGGAGTATGTTGTCTTACTCATGTTTATTTACATGAAAAACCCGTGTATGTCGTCCCGTGGGAGTATGACAGTGGTTGAATAAGCATCTCAATAACATAAGAAGTTCTTACCATCTTATCAAATAAATTTATCCTGCGCCTAAAGTGACAAGAGCTTAATGGTTTTGGGTTTTTTTGATATGTAAGTTTAAAGTAACTTTTTACTAAATGGATACGGCTCAAGCGCTCGCTAATGTCATACGAGTACATAGAAAAGTTTTAAGGTCCAACTTCGGTACTATTCAGTTAGCGTATTAAATATGAACGACCGGCGTAAACAGAGTCCTGGGTAAGGTTAGTGCATATTAAAGAAGGCGACAGCGTAACCGGTTTATTGCGGAAATTTGAGGTCTTAACACATTAAATATAACCGCGACTGCTTCTCGTACTTCACCTTCACTTCCAGTGTGGGTACTGGAAGTGAAGTTGTAGTCTTATCTCTATCTGTGTACTCGTAAAATGTATTAAAGTAATAGTTTTCAAACGTTGCGTTGCGGGGCACGAAACTCTTCCATTTTTGATTTGCTCCTAGCACAAGCATTTACTCGTAGTTTGTGTGGTTAGCAGGAATATTAGTAATGTTAATATAGCATTGCTAGGATTCTTTTTAAATCAAAAAAAAAAATAGGGCGGTAAGCGTGCTGCAGTTCCGGTTGGTGTACCTCCATTTATTTTTATTAGTCAGACACGCAAGTTTCCTTCTTCATTGTTCTTAAATTGTAATTAAAATTATTATTATTATTATTCTTCATTGTACTTTAAACTGCTGTTCATAATTTTCACCTCGGAAATAGCTCGCTTATAATGGGATTCAAGGCGAGACCCTTACCATTCACATTCGGCTCTTAACTTGAAAATAAAATTTAGGTAAGAGTGCAATACTCCAAATGAAAGGCGAGAATGATAAACATTACACAAATATGCTTAGCATTTGTTACTATGAAATTGTCGTGCTCTATGTTTCATTTCTTACTAGCTGATGTCCGCAACTTTGTCCGCGTGGTTAAATGTTTTTTTTTTAAATATCCCGTGGGATGAATATTGTTGTGGCGTAAATATTGCTCACATTTGTAGACAATTGGATAGAAACGGACTATACATGTTCAAATAACTTTAATGTCAATAACGTGTTGTACTATAACTTGGCAACAGTTTGTGTTTTTGCAGAAATTTGGCTCTGGCTGGGATTCGAACCCAGGACACGCGGCGTAGAAGTCATGTACTTTGACCACTAGTCCACGCGGTCGTCAACGTCGGAAATGACCTGAGAATGACAAGCATACTGACACCCAATTTTAAATTATCAAGAAATACAAATCAGTACCTCAGAGTATACCAATTTTACTGGACGGGCATATTTCATTGTGAGCGCGCGACGTCAGTTTTGAATGTAAAATAATTAAGTATAGCGATCTTAAGAAGTTATTGCAGAATACTAAACGGTATTTTTCATTAATTGCTATTTTGAAAATATTCTACGAAAGACATGCTTCATGCAGAGCTGGTTCTCGCGATCTCATTGGTATGAAAACCAAATTATCACAATAAATGCGAATTACAACTTATGTATGTATGCCTTTGAGGTACAGAAATGTGATCAGAAACACTCCATATTCATCTTTTTTTAGTAGTAAGTGACGAGACGAGCTAATCACGTCACGCATGCACATAACACCATTCGCTCCTGCGCTCTGGCGCAGAACGGACGTCAACCGACAGCGCTCTATGCTAACCAAGCTGACAGCCCGCACAATTTACGGACCGCAGTCTGTAGTAGCTAGTTGTCATCGTCATTGATAGTGGCCAACACCCGCTCCTGTAGCGGTGTGTTTGGTTCCTTCACTGATCGTCTCCCTCGAAGTAGAAGTGTCGTGTTTCGTGGTGTGCGTACGTGGTAGCGTCGACAGTGCTGTGTTGTGTTGTGTCGCCTTGCTGGGTAAACCGTGAGTAGATATTACACACACATTCTCGCCTCAGAGGCGGCTATTGTATTTTGTGTCCGCTTGTTGCGCTAGGCAACAGCCAGGTACACACCTTCTCGCACCTAAAGCGTAAGGCTGTAGGTGAAAGATTTCTAATACACACCTCCCTGCTTACGTAGGGAGAAATTTTCTTTTGTGTTACACACCGCCACCCGAACCGTCGAAATGGCGACTTTCCGCAATCCCGCGCCGGAATTCCTACAACTCGCGGAGTTTTTGCGTGCCGCGCATCCCGAGATCTGGGCTCAGTTCCGATCGAATTGCCTTGTAACCGACTCGGTACAGCAGAAGAGCCACACGGCCTCGTTCGACACCGAAGGCCCGTCATCGCCGGCTTTAGAGCCCGGCTCACCTGCACCTGCGCACGGTGACTCATCCGCACCTGTGTGCGATTCAATTAGCGGCCTAATTGCCAGCAATAAAAAGGCCGCGCCGACCGAGTCGGCATTGTTCGAGTCCAATGCACCTGCGGGTAATAAACCCGCCGTTAGTGAGTGCAATAAACTACCTAACAAAGCGACGAACGCACCTGCGCTTCCCTTCCGGGAAACGCAATCCATTGTTGGGCCCGCGGCCCTTTCGGACGAGGGATCCGATATGGATTGCGAGGAAGACAGGAGTGCTCACGACGTCGGCTTCACCGTCGTCGTGCGCAAAGCCAAGAAACGCGCCGCGAAAGGGGATTCCGAGCCTAATTCGGATACCGCGTCGCCGTCCGCCTCACGGAACCCGGCTAAGAAGGGCGTGTCTAATACACGCAAAACAATAGAAAAGTCGCTGCCCGCGCATCCCGCGGCGCAAGTCACTAAGTCTCCACCGCCAATAATTCTACAAGATAAGGCGCAGTGGAACGATTTGTCTCTCTGGATGACAAACAAAAAAATTGTGTGCCCGAAGGCGCAGACGGCAGTGCAAGGTATCCGCGTGTACCTAAGCACAGTCAGCGACTTCAGGGCCGTCACTAGCCATTTACGTGGAAGGAACATCAGCTTCCACACTTACTCGCTCGCGAAAGAACGTAGACTCCGCGTAGTCATAAGAGGCTTGCCCAAGGAATTGGAGACAAGCCACATCCTAAGTGACCTTAAGTCACAGAATATACCCGTGTTGGAGGTGCATCGCATGCATCACCCACAAAACAAAAAGTCGTACGACCTAATTCTTGCCATACTGGAATTAACTCCAGAAGGCAAACAAGTTTTTAACGTGAAAACGGTTTGCGGCCTCTCAGGCCTTTCTATAGAGGCACCCCGTAACAGGGGTATCATTGGCCAGTGCCACCGATGCCAACTGTACGGACACTCTGCCCGTAATTGTTTCGCCCGCCCTCGTTGCGTCAAATGCCTCGGGGATCACGGCACTCAGGAATGCGCTCGTACACCCGAAGCGCAAGAACCCCCAAGCTGCATACTCTGCGGCGAGCTGGGACACCCTGCGAATTACCGCGGGTGTGACAGAGCGCCGAAGAGTAAGAAGCGCAGGGGAGGTAAAAAGAATGGCCGTAGGAAGGGCCCCGGGGCCCCACAGCCTCAGACTCCCGCTCCTAAACCGGCAACTAAACCCGCGCCAAAAACAACGCCTGCGCCGGCCGCAGCGAAACCCGGTCCCTCTGACGGGACTACCGGGCCGAGCCAAAGCCAGAGCGCCGCATCGGCGCCTAACGCCTGGACGAAACCTCTGCCCATGACGCAGAAGAGCGCAGCCGCTTCACGGCCCGCTCCTCAAATCACAACGCCCAAAATTCAGGGCTCATCAAACTTCGCCGCAGATTTCTCGCTAATTTGCGGCTTCATGCGCAGCATAAATGTTGCGGAGTTATCAAGCTTAGCGCGCAAAATCCGCGAAGCAAAGTCTCCTCAAGACCGACTCATGGCGACCGTAGAGCACATGAGCGTAATCGACGCGATTTGGACGTTTCAATGCGCCTAAAACATCACGCGCCGCGTCGATCATAAACAAACTTTTAATTGTTACCAATGGCGTCCCATATAGGTAGAATTAAACCTCGCTCTCTGACTGTCTCGTATTTTAACGCAAACGGTCTTAAGACGCAGTTAGTTGAAGTCGCGAATTTCCTTCGTGACCACGACATCGACGTTATGCTAGTGCAAGAGACTTTCTTAAAACCTAGTATGCGCGATCCTAAGATAGCCAATTACAAATGCATCCGTAATGACAGAGCGACCGCGAAAGGTGGCACTCTGATTTACTATAAAAAGTCCTTGCACTGTATTGCGCTCGATACTCCAGACTTAATTAATATAGAAGCTTCTGCGTGTAGGTTAGCAATGACCGGCCACAGGCCGCTTGTACTAGCATCAGTTTACCTCTCGCCATCCAGACAAATATTAGAAGCAGATTTAAAATCTCTACTAGATTTAGGTCGTTCTGTTATACTTGCCGGAGACTTGAACAGCAAGCACGGCAGTTGGAATTCCAACGTTAATAACACGAACGGTAATAAACTGTACGATATAGCGGAGAGACTTAACGTAAACGTTATAGCCCCCGAAACACCAACTAGAGTACCGACGCAATTACATCAGCAGCCGGATATTCTAGACGTAGCTATAATTAAGGACGTGAACTTAGCAATAGACTCTATAGTTACGCTTCACGAACTTGAGTCGGACCACCGTCCGGTCATTTTTAAGCTGGGCCAGCCAAATGGTGAGGTCACTCAGACCAAAACCATTGTGGACTGGCGTACCCTTGCAGTCAAACTCGAGGCTACGAGCTCTCAGCACTTAGACGAAATTCCTAATACTATCGACTCCCCAGAGGTAGCCTGCCGAGCGATAAAATCCTTTTCGAATCATCTCAAAATAGCCGTCGGAGAATCCTCCCGGAGGGTTACGGTGTCGAGCGATCGACGCTGTAACCTACCGGCGGACCTCCGTCGCCTGATTAGAGAAAAGAACCGTGCGACTAAAGCGCACGATAGACATAGAACAGACGAAAATAGACTCAGACTGCGCCTCCTACAAAGGGACGTTAAAGAGCGCTTATCTGAGTAGAATCAAGACAGCTGGGACAATATGCTTGGAGAAATCGAGCCGTCGCACACTGCCTACTGGCAGCTGGCACGATCTCTCAAAGCAGAGCCGGTCTCACCCATGCCGCCACTCATTAGATCTAACGATAACTCGCTCGCCTTCGACGACAGCGAAAAAGCCGAATGCCTCGCAGACAGTTTAGAGAGCCAATGCACTCCGTCTCTCGCGCCTGCGGATCCCGACCACCTGCAGCAGGTAGCCGCGGAACTCGAACGCAGGGCTGCAATACCACCAGTGGGCGAACCACTGCCTCCAGTGACTCTCGACGAAGTCACTAAGATAGTCCAAAATCTTAAAAACCGATCCGCGCCTGGCCTCGACGGCATAAACAACAGGGTGATGAAATGTCTAACTACGCCGTTATTATGTCTGTTAGTCAGTATTTTTAACGCGCTCCTCTCCAGCTGCTCCTTCCCGGACGACTGGAAGGAAGCCGACGTTATAGGCATTCCGAAGCCTAATAAGCCTAGGAACATTCCGTCTAATTATCGCCCAATAAGTCTCCTCAACTCGATGGCTAAGATTTATGAGCGAATTATACTCAGTCGATTAAAAGACTATGTCCTTACAAATAATATTCTTCCTGACGAGCAGTTCGGCTTTCGTCCGGAACACTCGTGTACTCATCAAGTGCACCGCTTAACGGAGCACATCTTAGAGAATTTAAACGACCGCCCTAAGCCTGTAGGCAGGGGCCTTATTTTTCGATGTCGCAAAGGCATTTGACAAAGTCTGGCACGACGGCTTGTATTACAAGTTGTATCACACTAATGTGCCAGACAGACTCGTGAACATCATACGAGCATTCTTGTCTAACCGCCTATTTCGCTTCCGGGTAGAGGGAACGCGCTCCTCAAGCCGCCCTCTCCGAGCGGGGGTCCCTCAGGGCTCCTGCCTCTCCCCACTCCTTTTCTCGCTATACACTAGCGATATTCCTAAAGACCCGAAAGTCAATCTTGCGCTTTTCGCAGATGACACGGCCTTGTACTATTCCGACAAGCACAAGGGCCGCATAACGATTCAACTCCAAGCCGCAGCCGATCGCCTAGGCGAATGGTTCCGGAAATGGAGAATAGAGGTAAACCCCGAGAAAAGTGTAGCGATATACTTCTCGAGGGGCACACCAAAGCCCGCTAGACGATGTCACCCAATCGGCAACAATCAGCTAGGCACGATCACCCTGTTCGGACGCCCTATTCCCTGGGAAAAGAGCGTCAAATACCTCGGGGTCACTTTAGACGCAGCGATGTCGTTCGCTGCACACATTAAAAACATACGCAATAGAGCGGCTTTTATCTCAAGCCGTCTATACCCATTAACTTGCTCCTCAAGCAAAATGTGCTTAAGACACAAACTTCGCCTCTATAAGACTTGCATAAGACCCGTAATGGACTATGCTTGCGTCGCTTTCGCTCACGCGACGGGCAATCAATTAAAGAAGTTACAGAGCGTTCAAAATCGATTCTTGCGAACTGCCACCGGAGCCGGTTGGTATCAACGCAATGTAGATCTTCACAGCGACTGTGAAATGCCTTTAATCTCTGAACACTTCAGAGAATTATCACGGCGGTTTTTCGAAAAAGCCGCGGTTCATTCAAACCCGCTGGTGGTTAAAGCAGCAAATTACCGACCAAACAGAAACGCGACCGAACGCAAACGTCGCCCGCGAAACGTGCTAGACGACACGGACGTCTCAGCTCTTCCTGACCACGATACTGTCAGTCACGATCCAGGCCACACTGTACACACAGTCAATAGCTTTAATATTACACGCACCACGACGCGCGACCGCCGTAGAGTGCGGCGCGCAATAGTCAATAATCACATCGCGTACACAAGATTCACCCGTGTTCCAGGGCGGTTCTCACCGCCCAGAGTTACCGACACACAAGTCGACAGTCCGAATGGACGCGCCCAGCCTCCTTCGGACGGTCAGTAGACGACTTAAAATGTTTAAGATTTTCGAAATCGCGAAAGCACGCAGCGAACGCGACACAGTCCGAACTTCGAGGGTTTTGTAGGAGTTTTTATTTATTTATTTATTTATGTTTGGGTCAAACCAAACCTGGCACACGGGCCCCTGGCCCGCGAGCACAGTATCCGATGAAGCTGTAAAAGCCGAGAAGGCTAACAGCAATTACATCACCGAAAATATATATATATGCACATAACAGTTACGTCAGTTTTATTTTTTGGATAAAGTGACGAAACGAGCAAAACATTCACCTTATAGTAAGTGCAACGTTTGCCTATAACAAATGCTGTGTCACCCAGAACATTCTGTGTGACGCCACACTGCGCCCGTCATCCTGAGACATCAGTTCTTAAGTTTCATATGCCCAGTGATTACGCTAGCTCTCAGTGCCCTTCAAGCCGAAACACAGTAATGTTTTCACACTACTGCTTCATGGCAGAATAACTGGTTCTGGTGTGGTACACAGTTTACACAACAGCCCTTTTTGCCCAGCTAATTTCTCTAGCTACAGTGTTGTTTAAACGAAATACTAAAGCCTGTACGTTGCTGTCTAGTGGAAGAATAACTTGCGATAGTTTTACTACGCATTTGGGCAATTTCAGAGACATACGTAAGTAAAATCATACCGTCCGTGACACCGACACAATTCCGGGCTATCGAGAGAGCTGTGGTCAAAAACATAACTCTCTATATTCTTCTTCTTCTACCTTCTTATTATCGATATCTAAAAAAAATTGCTTATATACTAATAGAATTTCTTGATACCTTGATAAGCCATGCTGATGAATTGACGAATTCATCGACTGATGACATTTGATAACTGTTATGTCTGAAAACGAATGGTAAAAAGTTTAACACACTTAAATGAAGCTATTTCTACTATAAATAGCTTATTCGTACACTGTAAAACTGTATCTATAACAACACCAACCTCTTTCAATTAATTTTAAATTATAAATCTCACGTTATACGTCATAGTAGCATTGATCAAATTCGTTGCCACCTAGATGATAAGGCCATAAGTCTACACTACACTTTAGCTCGGACGCTTTGGATATGTAATAACCCCGGAACAGACCCTTTCGCGCAATTGATGGCGAGTAACGTATGCGACAGTTCTCTGTTGTCTAACGTACAGAACGCGTCGCATCTCGCAATATCGCCTGATAAAACAGATAAGACCGCGTCCGCTTAAATCTCATCTAAAGTCGTAAATTTTAGAGTCATAGGGGAATTTCGGGAGGCTTAAGCACCTTTAGATAATTGAGATAAGTGGACGGCGTCGCACCCGAGAGGCGCCTTGGATAATAACTTGCGCGATGTTTTACCTCCACTACGTACGTACGAATAGCTCGTAATTGCGGACAATTACAGCTGATTATTACATTGTATGATTTGCTATCGACGCTAAAGGACGTAGAAATTATTCTACAATTTAAATGTGTTTTGCACATTAATATTTGTGATTTGATAGCATATAAAAGCTTAATAACCGCGTGGCTTAGTAGACAGAGTACCTGACATCTACGCCGCGGGTCCTGGGTTCCAATCCCAACGTTTAGGAAGAAAGTCAAGTTATTTTTTCCGGTTTTGTTTTGCATGTGAAATTTATGTCTGGAAAACGCACCTACGATAGAGGCGAAATCCGGGGGGCTACAACATCCCTATAAAAAAAATATTATTAATTATTGAAAACGTAATGACCCGTGCGAATATTTCGCACAAAAAAGTAATCATCAACAGATGGCGCCATCTGCCTTCTTTAAGAAATGTAAACACCTCCAACAGACCTGTTGTGCATGTTAGTTGAACAGATTTTCAAATGATGGCGCTTTCTACTAATTTATTCAAAGATTAAAATTTATAAAAAAAATTTAATCAGTTTTTTTTAAAAAATCTAATTTTAAGGCTAAAAAATATTTTATACCGACAAAAAACACCTTAGAGAATTAATTCATGCGGTGTAAAAAAGAATTAACGCCTAATCCCGTGGTGCCGTACAAATCGACGAAGGGATTCAAATGGTAGGGATTCAACAGCCATAACCATCTCTAATATCACTAACGTAAATTGTGGAGACCAGTGGCGAACAGCAAAGCCTAAAGTGCAGGGTGTCTGAATCAAATCGTCAAACTATAATCGCCAATCCGCTCCGCTTTTGATTATGCCAATTGTCCAAAGGGCGCTGTTGGGATTCGGCTCATAAGACGATTCAAACGGATGAGTTTGATGACAGTTGTCTTTATCAATGTATATATGTTTAAGGTACTTAATTTTTCTTATTATTTGATTCCCAACGAGTGAAATTTCGACGCTGTCGACGATAAGTAATTCAATTTTTAACAAAATAGTACACCCTGCTAGTATTATATAGATTTTACTCGTTTAAAAAGTATTTTGAGTGTGCGAAATAATATCCTGGTCCTGGCCACGAAAACTTCCGAAAGTTATGAACTGCGTAACAGATGTTATATTGTCGCTAAGTTTACGTGCAAACAGCGCAAGCACCCTTACTCATCCTTACGCCCGCGCCGATGGAACGCACATGCGATAAGATCGGAGGCAGGCCAGGATGCAGTGTGAGAAACACGATGACATTCACAGAAAAACTCAACACGAAAACCAAAAATTTATGTTTTCGCGCAAATGTTGACTCTGGCTAATATTTAAACCAAGTACCTGCGACGCAGTAGTCAGGTACTTTGACGCGCGAACGCACTAAACAACACGGTCGTCAGCGTTGAATGTGTAGTACACTATTGGCCTAGTGGCCTTTACACCTTGTCGGCAGACTCGTGAACAGGATACCCGCGAGTGAGGAAAGTGGTCTGGTCTCCCAGACAATTAATTTTATATGTGAAGTCGGCCACAAGAACGAGTTGATTTAATCAGTAGATTCTAATTCACATGACATTGTAAATATCTTTGATATTACAGAATAGAATTGTAGCAGTTTTTTTTTATTTAAAAAGTGTAATTAAATTTAATATCAAATTAATAAACAGGATTCCTTTATTATAACTAAGTACGAGTATATATGAATTTCGTCTATTTTATTATTTTAACGTCTATTTTGTATGAACGTCTATTTCTTATGCAGGAATCCGTCGAGGTAGGTACCACCCCAGGGCCAGTTATTCTCCCGTGAAGCAGTAGCGTGCAAATATTACTGTGTTTCAGTTTGAAGGGCACTGAGAGCTAACGTAATCACTGGGCATATGAGACTTAAGAACTGATGTCTCAGGGTGACGGGCAAAATGTAGTGATTGTGTGTGACACACAGAAATTTTCCGTGTGACACAGCATTGTTATGGGCAGACATTGCACTTACCATCAGGTGAACGTTTTGCTCGTTTCGTCACCTAATCCAATAAAAAAGCATCCCTTAGTAGATGTTGGTACACCTACTCATCAGAATATAACATAATATGTTTTTTAAATACTTACATGAAATAATAAATGTTTTTATGGATAAAGTTAATTTTTTATACGTATAACTTCTTATATGGTAAGCATTCGTTTTTAATACTTTATAATTCGCTGTGGACACATCAACAACACAGCGAAGAAGCCTGCAGATAGCCCAGAGTTGAAGTAAAAAGGGCTTCCGTACGTACCTAGGGGAAGCTCCTGCTGTCCGAAAGGAATCGTTATATACATTATTCATTGCAAAACTTTGTAGTAAATTCCACTATGGGAGTCACGGTAGCACGTAATGCGGAAGTAAAATCCAGCGCCCATAGCGTGACTGGATTAATGAGTTTCAGTCCATATACTTTAAACCTTACTATACAGTGGTAGCGAAACTACCACAACAACTTTGCGAAATTGAGTGTTATTTTTACAAACATTTAAAGTAATGTCGCCTAAATATTATATCTCACCTTAGCACGATTAAAGTCAGTGCATTAACTGCTACTAATGTTTTTAAGACTATTTGGGAAAATAAGATTAAGCATCGTCATCATTATTACCGCCTCAATTGGGCTTAAGCTGAACATATGTCTCCTCCAAAGCTTGCCATAAAATCCTCTTCTCGTTTCTCTTAAAGTTTCCTTGAACAGAAAATCGATCCATCTAGTTAGTCATTATCCTATATTTTGGTTTTTCAGTACGAGGTTGCTATTCCTTTCCGCTATCTCTCTCTCTTTCTACTTTTCAACCACTATGGTCATGTTTCTACGTATACGGATACAAAGCGGATTTCATAGCTCGCCGAGCGACTTAGAGCGTCCTTACATATTTCGAAAGTGGATAAAATTGCAAAAATTGCGTATCTGCCATTCCCAACAAAGTTGTTAAGTCCACACACGTGCACAAAAGTTAAATTTTTGCACGTAAATATCATACAATTTCTTGTTCTTACAACATACAATGTTCTGAACAAACATTTGGTCAGAACCTGTTATATTTGGTACGTCCGAGTAGCGTACGATACTGTACGGTGTACGTTACTCGGGCGTACGTGGGCACTCATTAACTACAACATCCAAGCCAATGAGCTGACGCTGTTCAAAAAAGTGAGAGTAATTGTTTATTTATAGAAACAGAGGAATAACTTCAAAAATATTATAAAAGTTTATGGTACTTTTTAAAATAAAAATAAAAATATTACCATAAAGGAAAGAAGCCGTTTGATTTTGTAATAGCTCATTATAATCTAGCAAGGCTATAAAAATTACAACTGCAATAGTTAGATAACATTGGCTATTTATATCTTGTATTATCTTCTCATAGCATTTCAATATAGGATACCTAACCTTTAAATTAGCTTAGGCACTGAGCTTCTTTAATAACAATAAGCGACTGTAACAACTGATATTATCGGAGTATCGAACCCTCGTATATATTTTCGGTGATGTAATTGCTGTTAGCCTTCTCGGCTTTTACTGCTTCATCGATTACTTGGACCCTCGTAACATACGGTCTGTAGCATTCCAGAACAAGCAGGGCGATAAACAATCCATACTAATATTATACTCGTAAATGCGAAAGTAACTCTCCCTGTCCCTCTGTCTGCTTGTTACCTTTTCACGGTTCAACTGCTGAAACGATCTTGACGAAATTTGGCACAAAGATAGCTTGCATCCTAGAGACGGACATGGGATATTTTTTATCTCGGAAAATTAAAAAGTTCCTACTGGCTATTTAAAAAACCTATATCCACGCGGACGAAGTCGTGGGCATCAGCTAGTAGATTATAAAACACTATACCTAGATTACCTGCTAAATATATATGATAAAATATATATGACATAAATAACAAATACTAGAATAATGTTAAACCATATATACCAATAATAAACAAACAAAACATTAAAGTCTTTTTTTTATTGGATAAATTGACGAGACGAGCAAAATGTTCACTTGATGGAAAGTGCAACGTCTGCCCATATCAAATGCTGTCTCGCCTAAAACATTTCGCATAAACACTGTGTGGCGTCACATTGCGCCCGTCACCCGAGATTGAGTTCTTAAATCTCGTATGCCCAGTGCTTAAACTAGTCGAAACCGATAGCCACAGTAATGTTTGCACGCTACTGCTTCCCGGCAGAATAGTAGAGAAGCAGCGTCTTAAATGCAGCTCTTTAAGTACAACGATCACCTATTACGGCATCCTCTAAAATGACAGAGACTTTAAGCTCAACTTGAAGACATTTGTAGGCTGTTACTAAAGAAATAGGCCTCATGCAGTAACTTTGGTATAGAATAGAATAGAATCTTAGAATCTATATATTATATAAATAATAATTAATTGCTGCCCACCCGTATGAAAATCTGCCATCTCATCTCATCCTGTGGGTGTTGTAAGAGTCGACTAAGGTGAATGTCCCATGGCTTCCGATAGGTGGTGGTATAACCATCTCGAAAAAAGCCATGCCTGAATAAAGCCCTCTAACCTCAATCCGCCTGCCATAATATTAACAGGCTGGGGAAGAAGGAATAAGAAGAAGAAACTTAATTACTCTGAGAAATAACGAACAAAATAAAATTTTACAAATAAAACATGACAACTTAAAATAGCGTAAAGAATGTAGATAAAAAAGTTGTTAATAAAAGAATATTAAAAAGAATTATTATTATAGTTTATATACATTAATCTCGGTCGAATACTCGGTTACTCGGTGTAATTTATGCTGAAGACTGCATTATGTGATTGCAAATGGTCCCAATCAGCAAAAAAAACTGTAGTATCTGCTTCAGCGCAGATTTTCTGTACGATATATTGCGATAGTTAGCATTTGCTATGACTCTTTAAGCCATTTAACGTATGCCGAACCCGAAGAATCCTAGTCTGAAGTGTTTTTGTATAGTATTCATATATCCTTTCTTTACACATATTTCCTATTAGCCACCGTTATGATTCTCTAATGTAGTAATTGCATAAATTTGAATTTAAATTCTAAGAAACTTAAATCTTTCGCTTAAATACACGAATATTCTATGCAATAAGAATATAAATGTATCTCTATACTGTGCAACATAGCAATCGTACACTTAATAAATAATTGACACGGCAAATTGATCCCACTTAAGATTATTATGATTTCTAACTGCGAATTATAATGTTAAAGTGGATTGATTTCTTTATTTTTACTTTTATGTATACTCATTTAAAGGGTTACAAAGGGCTGAATTAAAGCCATTCTTTACTTCCCAGTCACTTCATATTATCCTTAAAAAAGAAAAAATGTTTGTACATGAAAAAGTGAAAGTAAATACAACATTCAATAGTCCCATTATTCTATATTTAATCCATAGCCACTCATAACTACTCGTATATATAAAATATTTTTACGTCTCAGTGTACACATCGGAAATATTAATTTTCATGGGGTTTAATTGGTGATAAATTTATACGTTCGTGATAAATTTTAAATAAATACGTTAATTAATTTTATTAAATTCGTAAAAATGAGGTTTGAAATAAAACGTAAATCTCGCTCAGACTAACGTCCAGGATATCATCGGAATAATGTCGAACTAGTTCTGCTCTTTGGCCGTTACTCACACGAGTATGTGGCTCCAACGCCGATGTGTACTTAGAATCTCTCCATCTCACTCAAAATCTCTAGTCCAGCGGAAATGACGCCTCTCATATCTCACTATATACACTCATATCGTCCAATGTAATGTTGTAAGTGAGAGACTTGTGGACGATAAGCCCGCCATCTCCTTATGACATCCCGGTGGTAGAACTAGTCACCGGATTCGAGGATTTCTGTGTCCTCCGACTGTCTTCGGACTTCAGATAGCCCTATAATATGCCAGCGTAGCTTGTTAACCTCTTCTTCTATCTCCATGAACTTCTCGTCGGCCCACAGCGTGCGTGCGTTGTACGAGTAATAGATAGGGGAAAAAGTATTTTTGCATATAGTATGTATAAACTTGTAAAATCTCTGTGGCTGTACTATTTGTATTTGTTTTCGGTGACATTAAAAAGGTTACAATTCAAAACTTTGTGACGTTGTTGGACCTAAGGCAGTTTCAGTAAGAGTAGCACAAAGTCGGTTTAAGCGTTATCAATCCGGGATTTTTGATGTCAAAGATGCACCTCGCTCTGGTCGCCCTGTTACGGATAAAATGGTTGCGATTTCTGAAAAAGTGGAGCAAGATCGGCATATCTGTAGTTACGACATAGCTGAAGAACTGGGAATTGACCACAAAACAGATTTGACCCTTTTGAAAAAAGCTGGATGCATTAAAAAGGTCGATGTTTGGGTGTTCTACGAGCTCACTGAAAGAAACCTAATGAACCGTGTACTCATTTGCGATTCTTTATTGAGACGTAATGAAACCGAACCGTTTTTAAGAGATTGATAACTGGTGATGAAAAGTGGATCACGTAAGACAAGAACGTGCAAAAAAGGTCGTGGTCAAGGGTCGGTTAGTTTTCTCAGACTGTACCAAAACTCGGATTAACTCGGAATAAGGTGATGCTGTGTGTATGGTGGGATTGGAAGGGTTTTGTTCATTATGAGCTTTTACCCCTGAGCAGAACCATATATTCGGATCTCGACTGCCAACAACTGATGTGAATAAAGCAAGAAGTTGAGTGAAGGCCGAAATTGATCAATAGAAAGGGTGCGGTATCACGACAACGCTAGACCACACATATTTAGCCACATAGTGAAAATTAAGAGAGTTTGACTGGGAGGTGTTAATGTATCCGCCATATAGCCCTGACCTTGCACCTTTAGATTTCCACCTGTTTCGGTCTCTCAGAATTCTTTAGGTAGTGTCAGGAGACATAACACCAAGAGAGGACTGCTAAAACTACTTGTCGCGTTTTATTGCTCAGAAGTCTAAAAATGTCGGGATTTATGTCACTACCTTCAAGATGGTAAAAAGTCATCGAAAAAATGGCATATATAAACAGTAATTAAATGTAAATAAACTTTAAAAAAGTCTTCAGTTTTTATACAAAATACGAAGAAACTTTTTCCCTAACCCCATATGTTGCCAGGTGCAGTTGTCGTTGGTGGTAGCAAGATCTCGTCCTCTTGAGATTCTTTGTAACCTCTGCCCCGCTGTTACCATGATCGCTAACGTAGCCAAGACTAGCGAACCCACGGAATGAGATAGGGTGGTAGATTTTCTTACGCCGCCACCACTACACTTATGTACTTTTGCGAAACTTCACGATTTTCGTTTAAATAACATAAACAAAGCCAGTTTTTGAAAATTGAAAATGTAATGTTTATCGTTTTTAAATCAGGCTCAAAACTTCAGTTTTTGCGTCTATTAATTAAAAATAAAAGTAGTGTTTGTTGTTTCGTATTTATATCTTAAAAGCCAAGCAGTCAACGTTTGGATTATTTGAAACATTGACTATGCGAAACTAAATATTTATACTGTTTCTCACACGAATTTGCATTTGGAAGGATATTTCCAATCATGATAATTATGTGGGAATTTTGTTTGATAAATTTAATTAATTATGATGTGAATAATTAAGTTATCATTCAGTTTTTTTTTATTTTGTAGTTTTATTGGAGTTAGTATGTGTAAAATTGGGTCTAAATTCAGATTTATTACTATCTTATTAACAGCTAATAATCTTTAGTTTTTAGAATTTATTATCTAATTCTCGTATATTATAATCTAGGACTTAAATGTCACAACATTTCAGGGAAATTGAGAATTTCAGTTTCGGCGAATTTCCAGTAGGTAACTATTTGCAGTAATCAACGTTACGTTTAATAGTTTGTTACAGTTTTTTGATACTTTAGTGATTTTTAGGTACATACAATGTGTATTGTACTGAAAACACTCATGGATGGTAACTACAAATGAAATAGCCTTGCTATTCCTTAATCACAAATCAATAAATTATGTACTATAAAATTCATAATATATCTCGATCCCATCGTGGTTATCCTAACGCTGTCACATTTAACAGTTCACAGATAAGTATAAACTCGTTAGTTTATTGCTTTAGTAATAAATATTTACCGATTGCAAAATCTTTCCGGCTGCTAGCAAACGGCGCAAGTAGGAAGAGGCTAATTTACTCCGGCTACGTAAGCCATAGGTAAATCGCAAACGTTTATACTATGTTTATTTATAGGAACACTTATTGCATTGGTTCCAGAAATATTTAAAAGTTATTAAAATGGCTAACTATATTCTACTTGCCATTAAAAGGTGAGTTCTTGCAATCATTTTTTTTTTTAATTATCATTTTCGTCTTGCAAAGCAATGAAGGTCTTAAATGTAACAATATTTCGGTTATTTTTAAATTATCATTATGAACTTATCGAAGAATACAGACCACATAAGAGCATGGCAGCCCAAGGGCCGGGTGCTCGCTAAAAAAAATTCTTAGTACGTTTCTAGTGACGGGTAGGGACCTTGGGTTTTTGTGGTGCATTTTTTTTTTATATATAATGTAGAATGAAAAAGCATGAATCATTGTAATCCCAACTTTTAATGGGACAAGCTTATATTTTTAAGTATTAACAGCAAACATCTCTGGTTGAAGGACCATATGAAAAAAAACTGCGTATGTATTATATAAAATAATAATGACTTCAAAATAATCTTTTATTGTAAAAAGTTAAAAATAACGAAAAAATTGTATTTTCCTCTTCATTTTTAGAACTCCAAACAGTTTTATTATAACTTCCACACTTATAAAAATCTTTGTTAAACATTTCTATGTTTTTACATACATACATACATAGAGTCACGCCTCTTTCCCATAGGGGTAGGCAGAGACCACATCTTTCCACTTGCTACGATCCTGACACACATCTTTAGCTTCCTCTACTTTCATTAGTGTTTTCATACAAGCTCGTCGGTTGCGGGTACTTTTGAACAAGTGAAAGAGTTTGTATATTTGGGTTCAAAATTTTCGAGAGACGGAAAGTACGACTGTGATATTGAACGAAGAGCGTTGGCAGGAAATAAATTATATGGGGCCCTGCATAACTTTATGTGCAGCCAGAATGTTTCTAAAAAGGGACGACTGGCTGTACATAGAGGAGTACTGGTCCCCACACTTATGTACGGTAGTGAATGTTGGGTCTGGCAGAAGAAGCATGAAAATAAGATTAATGCTGTTGAAATGAAAAGTTTGAGAAGTATAGCTGGAGTGACTTTGATGGACTATGTTTTTAATAGAGCTAAATACTGCCTTACTAAGAGAAGATTTAATACACGTATTTAAGATAATGTCCTCATAAATAAGTTAGCTACCACAACATTTGTAACCCAAAATTCCAGCATATTACTACATAACATCAACAAATACTGTAATAAATATATTACCGTTTCGTATTATATGAAACTATTTAATTAACAAATATCTTTTGAGCCGGCCGCGCGACCATATCCAATATACGCTAACGTCTAACCTAAAATTTTCTCATTTATCCTAAAACTGTCGCAATAAAAATATTCTCAAAGTGGCTAGAGTGTATGTACGTTATTTCCATAGTTCAGAATTCAAAGGCTTGAAGATTCATTATAATTAATGAAGATTTTTTCGTATAATTGGTAACGTAAAGTAACAGCCTATAAATATCCCACTGCTGAGCATAGCCCCTTTCATTTCTTAAGGTTTTTTAGAGTCGGCAAGAGTCTGCTACGCTTCTCCTATGCGGGTTAGCCTGATAAAAAAAAGCCGCAGTAGTTAAGGGGCAGCGTGCTTGACTTTAGTTATATAAATAATTTTGGAACGCGCGTGACCATGTTTTTTTTTATTTAATGAAGTGACGAAACGAGCAAAACGTTCACCTGATGGTAAGTGCAACGTCTACTCATAACAAATGCTGTGTCATCCAGAACATTTCTGTGTGATACCACACTTCGCTTGTCACCCAGAGACATCAGTTCTGTAGTCTCATTTGCTCAATGATTACGCCAGCTCTCAGTGCCCTTCAAACCGAAACACAGTAATGTTTGCACACTACTGTTTCACGGCAGAATAACTGGCACTGGGTGTTACCTACCTAGACGGATTCCTGCGTAGAAATCCTACCACCAGTTAAATGGTTTTTTCACAGTTTTGATTCCCGGTGGCGACATTTACCACGTATTTTGCAATAAGTTCATGTCATGTCAAGTCCACAACTCACGAGCAGCGAGGTGGATCTTCAAACCCCTCTCAAAAATTATAGGAGGCTTTAGCCCGGCAGTGGGCATATTGAAGGCTGTTCTGTTAACTTTTTATAAAAGGTGTTCATGGCTAGTCTTATTAACCACAGATCAAATTCTTTAAGAATAATACAACATGGCAACGATGTTACCTGTTTACATTTTATATTGAGTTTCATCTCAATATAAAATCCAAGTTTATCACTATTGTGAACAATTATATTGCACTAGGCTTCAAGATAATACCATTGTGTCATGTATGACTTGCAGATGATAGATTCGGCCAATAATAAAAAGTAAAAGGATTTTTTTAAGTAATACATTACTAATATTCCTGTTAATCATTTCAACTAAGCTTAAAAACTTGTGCTAAATGGTTCAAGACAGTAGTAAAAATGGCGGGCAAAATTCTACTACTTTTTAAGCTTTAATTTTAATAGCCAGTAATTAAAAAATAATCATCATCATTATTTCAGCCTATTCCTAGTCCACTGCTGAACATAGGCCTCCCCCATACATTGCTATAAAACACGAAAGTTTGTGGCAGTCATATTGAGGAGATTTTTCCATAGTTACCACGCTTGGCAGGCGGGTTGGCAACCGCTGTTTATATATTCAGATATTCCAGGAAGGTGCTGCTCCCATCTCCTGGTTTTCGTTTTCCGTCTGTCGACTTATACAACACCCATGGGACAAGATGGGATGGTACATTTATTGGTACAAAATTAATTAATATATACGTTTATGTATTGTAAAAGTTGCATTTTTTTAATTTTTTTTTATGGTGCATTACTATTTTTGTATTTGATTTGAATAAATAAAATAAAGATAAATTGCAAATGAGATGTCATTCGAAAAACATGATAAAAATAAAACAGCAATATAAACGTACCCATTATTTATCGACCTAAACAGAACAACAGCCTTGCTTTTCTTTATTTGTACTCGTATTTCAGTAAAAACCTATTTATGATACACAAAAGGCTAACTTTTTGAAGCCCGCATTGTTTCCGTTCCGGTCCTCTTTGGGCGACAACAAAAGAAAAGATCGACTCTAAAATGAAAAACATATTCCAAAGTGCTATAGATAAAAAAAAACAAAAATTAATCATCACGGACTTGGATCCAAGCATATGTAATAGTTTTTTAATAATAAAATAAACCTGCACGTTTGCAAAATTATTAATATTTCGACGATCTCTTAGGTCAATTAACTGGCAGTAAATGGATAAATAGTTTTAAACAAAAATCATATTTTTCTTATAAGCTTTTATTTGTGAGGTCTATGGACCTCTTATATCGAGCAGTGTCGATATAAGTATCGATATAAGTATCGTATATAAGTATCGATAGCTCGAGCAACGTTTGAAGCTATAGATAAAGTACTTGTCAAAACCTCAACCAAAACATGACGGAGTTACGAGTATCTTGTTTAGTTGAGATGTTCCTATGGCGAACTTCTAGCTCCATCATCAGACCATCTTCATGGTACCATATTATTGCATTTTCACCGAAGCTACATAGGTATGCCAAAATTCAGCTCAATCGGTCAAGTTTAACTAGTTAAAATTCAGTTGCATTTGACCCACACATACTAACAGGTGAAGTTAAATAAAAGCTTGTAATAAAAATAAGAGGAGACCCGTGTTTCACAGTTTTTTACTGGTGGTAGGATTCCTATCCAGTAATGCGTGTTTGTAGGCACCACCCCAGAGTCAGTTATCCTACTGTGAAGCTGTAGTCTGCAAACATTACTGTGTTTCGGTCTGAAGGGCACTGAGAGCTAGTGTCATCACTGGGCATATAAGACTTAAAAACATATGTTTCAAGGTGACAGACGCAGTGTGGTGGTACACAGAAATATTCTGCGTAATACAGCATCTGTTATGGGCAGACGTTGCACTTACCATCATATGAACGTTTTGCTCGTCTCGTCACTTTATCAAATAAAAAAACCACAAGAACCTACATACATAGGCTGTTTTAATTTTTATGGGGTACAAATGAGTCTGATGTTTATCAATGTGTCATATAGACCACAACGTCCGTCTTCGATGCAAAATCAAAATATAAATGTTTTTTAAAGCGATGCCAGACCCCACATGGATATCTTCTGTATCGACCGAGAGCACATTTTAAATGCATAGGCTATGCATTCACATGAACAAAACAAGGCCCAAAAATCATTTTGTACTTTTGTACCGGCGTGTGGCGGCGGCTTAAGAGAATCTACCGCCCCATCTCACCCCGTGGGTGTCGTGAAAGTCCACAGAGGGAAAATAAAAACCAGGAGATAGGCAGCAGCATCTTCCTGGAATAACTGAATAAATAAACTGCGGTTGCCAACCCGCCTGCCATGCGTGGCAACTATGACTAAATCCCCCCAAAATTAGAGCTACTAACGTTTGTGGCAATATATGGGGGAGGCCCATGTTCAGCAGTGGACTAGTGGCAGGCTGAAATGATGACGATGTAGTACAAACTTTGGCTAATGTGGCGTCATCCGATTGTCTGTGGTCTTCACGTGTGTTGTCACCAGTGAAAACTGATGGAATTCCTCGTTGCCAATTACTGGCTATTCGGTTCTCAACATTCAGCGTACGAAACGAAGCTATTTTATACTGCTATTGCACGCTGGTACTCCGTGGGAACGTGAGGGTCATTAACGTACTCAGTATACTGAAGCGTTGCTCTCTATCTTTATATATATAATCGTTGCTGCGTCTGTTAGTGATAACTTCTGAACGAAATGACAGATTGAGGTCATATTCACACAATATATTTGATTAGTCGAGAAGATGGTTCGTAGCTATGCTGGGATCTGATAGGTAGCGCTGTACTCTAGTTATTACTATACTTAAAGTCCGAAACAATGCCACTATGTATGTTGGTTTAATGCCAAAAAGAAATCACAAAATCTGGACCTGGTAGGTGCCGCTGCGGTCGACTCCGTTACTCCATGTGACGGATCATTAATCAACATTTATTACATTATAAGCTTTAGAAATCAACGCAATGTGTACAGGAGAACACCCATGAAATAACGTTTATTTTCCGACGTAGTAATTACAGTATAGTATAGAAGAGTAAATTACGTTTAGTTTTTCAAACGTTATTGCTTTTTCTTACGATTTGGCAAAGTTTTATCCAAACTGCGTAGGTATCCACATTATTGTATTTTTTTATTACATCTAAAAAAATAATCACATGATTTATAAATACTTGGAAAAAGCTTGGCAGTGGTCATCTTATTCCCAAAAGTTACTATAATACATGTAATTGCTTTGTAAAACGATTAGATTTTTTTATCCCCGTACAATTGACTTTTATTAAAAATGTATATTTAATTGAAAGTCGAATTTAATAAGCTTTGTAATTTAAAAAAAAAACTAGCATTCGGGCGAAACGATTGCTTTGTCATTCATTATGAGCGTACAGCCGTATAATTACAATGTGGGTGTCTTCAAGAGAAGAGTGAAGAGGCTTTAATAAGCTAGTACGTTTACCATGCTATACAATATCGCCACTTACTGTCAGGGTGAATCTAACTAAATTTCATATTAAAAAAAATAACTGTACCTGTTTGTAATATTATTATTCTGTGTATCCTAGACTGTAATCCATTTACAAGGTTACGGTACTATGAGATATGTAAAGGTAATTGAATTCTTACAGATTTTTCTGTTTCTTTGTTACAATACGATGACAATGTAGTCTTTCCATAATTGACCCATGACATTTCTCCTGTACATTGTCTGTATTTAATTGTTATAATTTTCCGTCGCTATCTCTCGTTTGAAAGTATCATGGCGCTATATAATATTTGTATACAAAGTGTCATTTCGTTTTCTACACATTTTTTATGTTAAGTTTAACCTAAAAAGGAATGTTTGAGAAACATCAATTCAAGTCGAAGCAGAGGGTGTTGGAAAAACTTATTCTCTCTAAACTCGAGAAAAACTAGTTATGTAAAGATTTGTACCGGACGCACTGTTGCCTACACAATATAGATTATTTTGAAATACCTCCTAAAACATTTTAATTTTTATTTAGGTATGATGAAATATAACAATACTGTGCATGTTAAGCTTTATGATACGCATATTATTGACGCATAGCATTTTCTTCAACTGTATATTAAACAAAGAAAAGTGTAATCTCAATAAAAAAGTATTATTTTTGGTAAAACCCAAGTATTTATGGCAAAATGTTCTATTTTACATTTAATCAATTTTATATTTACTTATTTAATTTATTATAAAGATTTTTTATTTAATTTATGGTTTGAATAACGAAAAGTATATAAAGAAGGAAATAAAAGGAATAGAAAAATTAGTATAAGATTGTCAATTTTAAATATATAATAAAAAATAACAAACACCGTAGTAATTAAATTTTATCATAACTGTTAAATGTGTGCTCTCTAAGCTTTAAAATATTATTCTGTTTGCATTCGTACAGGAAACTTTTTACTTACATCTACAGTAATGCAACATAAACGATAAAAAAATTAAATATGATTATATTCTACGAAATAACTGCCAATAACCTTATAGAAAAGAGGAATTTGAAAAAATTATGACGAATAGAATAGACGTAAATAATTTAATAAAAGCATGAAGATTTTATTTTCCAAAAAAGTAATCGGAATGTACGAGCATTTGTTAGGAGTTCGCTTATTAATCGGAGAACAAAGTATTTTAAAAATATTTTTCATTTAAGCTCATCAACTTTATAAGACAGTTAGTTTCTATAAAAGCAAAAAAATGTTGAGCTGTTGCTGCGTAATAAAGCTTAAAGTGAGGATGGTTCTGCGGTTCTCAGGTACACGCAATTATAGAGGCGAGGCTTTCCGAGCTCAGCTTGGGCTTTGTAAGACGACGATTATGTAACAACCAACTAGAAGGTCTACTTTGGCACTTACTTACATAATTAAAACTGTCAAGTATTTAACACCAAGCATATTTATGTACTACATGAGATAAATATTAATTGAAAAAACAACTAACCAACAGAACATGAGAGCAGTCGAGTGCGGAACACACGTTTGGGTCGGTAGGTGGGTGTCGGGCCCGAGGTACCGGCGACTGGGTTCCGTATAACTGGGCGGCTGATAATCAGTTCCGTTACAAACGTATCTCGGACGGCCACCGCCGTTTGCCCAATGTTAGCTACGCGCTAGGCCGCTCAGGCTCGGATACTTTACCTAGCGGCGCGGAGCGAGGCGTGGGCGTGAGCTCGGGTCGGGCGGGTCGCGGGAGTCGGAGTGCGGTCAGCGGGCGCAGTGGCGCGGCGCGGCCATGGCGGCGGCGGCGGGCGGCGGCGACTCGCGCACTGCCGCCCGCCGCCGTGCAGCGCCGCGCCGCGCCCGGGCCCGCGCACGCGCCCGCCCAGCGCCGCGCGCGAATTGATCAGCCGGATTCACGATTGCGATGAAATTTATGATAGGTCGCGGATCTATTATCGACGAGATACCAGTAATCTCGCGCTCGACGGACTAAGCGATTTCGCGATCTTATCGGGATTACGTCCACCGTCTTTTAATTGGCGTACGATATGGACATTCGATTCTCGGCCGATGATTAATTAACTCGATTGTGAAAGCTACGGGCCGTTGTTAGAATTTATTTTATAGCCTATTCTTTCTCACTAGGGTTTTGTTAAGAAATGAATAGCAAGCTATTGTATTTTGATTGCTGTCTAGCTTTTGTTTAAAAATACGGGGAACTAACTAGACTTAGGAACGAAAAGTTTAAATATTTGTTCTTTTCAAATTTAGTAGTGAACGTTTGCAACTTTGCATTATCATTTATTTTAACTGAAGATTAAATAAATAATAAAAATACTATAAATTTGTTTAATTGCTTTTTATATTTCGCTAATTTTAAACTTAATGCGATTGTTTAAAACTGTAAGCGACTTCTATATAGTTATACATCTCAAAAGAGTTAAAATGTCGTACAGTAATTAAGCTTTAACAAGCTTGAAACAAAAAGTTATATTTGCTTGCCTAAAGTATACATCATCATTATCATTTCAGCCCATCATCACTGCTGTACATAGGCCTCCCCCGTAGATTGCTACAAAAGTTTGTAGCTCTTATTTTGGAAAGATTTTGCCATAGTTGCCCCGCTTGACAGGCAGGTTGGCAACCGCAGTTTATTTATTCAGATGTTCCACGAAGATGCTGCTGTCCATCTCATGGTTTAAAGTATACATAAAAAAATATGTTACCTACTCATACATGTTTTAATCACATCATAAAGAACTCCAACACATGCACAAAAAAAAAACAATTATATAATCGCTCTCCCTCCTCTCCTTATTTTTCAGGGAAATTTACTACGAGCAGGTAAAGGAAAATTGAGGATACTTTCGAGAGTCGGATTGAAACAATCCGACACTTTCTCAAAATAAGCGAATTAAATGCAACTATTTACATCATTAAGTTCACATACATTTTTTCAATCCAATAACCGTCACCTTTAATATTAGTAAAAGTAGAATTACAATTTTGCAACTTTAATAGGTATTTCCAAGCCTACAAATTAAAAAATCAACATCAGAGGCCAATCCCATCTTAACATCAACGGGTAGCTTTTTCTCTTCAGGAAATAGAGCAGAGATTCATTATTTCGAAATTATTATTACGATGAACTTATACAGGTGTCAGTTGTGAGTTTTTTATTAAAAAGGAAAAACATAGAGCGTTCACAGTAGCATTTCTATAGTATCGGGGGTGCGTTTACAGACATAATTGCACAAACCAAGGAAACATTTCTAAAGACCATATCTATACTGATCTATACTATCCATATCCATATCAAACAGTCTGTTTACAAATATTTTTTACATGTAGAAAAAGAACCCGCGACCCGTCAGCGCAAAAAAAACATTACTTAGCCACTGCGCCAGTGCTTTTTAAAAGATAATAAAGAGCTGCATTACTCGTGGGCCCTCAGCACCTTTCACTTCTATTGTAACAAATTTATAATGATATTATAAACTTGCTACTAACTCGCAGGCCTCAGAAAGCTTTGGGACACATGAAACTGTACGAGCCATGAATCTATCACAAACATTTAGGTTTACTACCACTTTGAAACTTTACGCTGATATTTTAATATACGAAAAAGTGACGAAACGAGCAAAACTGTCGCCAGATGGCCCATAACAAATGCGGTGTCACCCAGGAATCTTCTGTACGTCACCACACTGCGCTCGACACCCTGAGACATCGGTTCATAAGTCTCATATGCCTAGTAGTAGAATCACACTAGCTCTCAGTGGCCTGCAGACCGAAACATAGTAATGCTTGCACAGAACTGCTTTACGACAGAATAATTGGCCATGGGATGGTAGACGGGTTGCTGAATAGGATTCTTCCCACCAGTTGAAACTAAGCGGAAGCTGTGGTAGGGTGCCTGCGTCTGTTTACGGATTTGAGGGTTGAAGCTGCCACAAGTTGTTATTTTTTTTGCACTGTGTCGAGCTACGGACGAGCATATCGTGAAGAAAATATCTGCATGTCTGAGGAGTCAAGTATGATTAAGAAATTGCCTGGCGCAGATTTGTGTTTATTTCCACGAGGCCCGGGCCTAGGGCGACCAAAATTTTAGATGCACCCACAACTAAACATAACGCTGACTTAAGAAGTCGTTCAAAATTCAACATTAATTGCAAATACCGGTAGTTTAATAAATAAATTCTGTTGAAATTAATTTCAAACAGGGTTAGGGCTACGAATACTCCTTCCAAACACTCATACGAGTGTATCAAAATATATATTATTACCAATTATAAAATTGAAGTATGTCTGTAATAATGATTTCTTATATTCACGCAAACACTACACATTTAAATTAAACTAATTTTACGGATTTTATTATATTATATTATACGCTCGGCGGCCAGGTGTTTACTGTCACAGATCCCTTGTGCTCTTTGAAACAAAGATTTACCCACGGTAGCTAACTGTGAAGGATGGTGGTGAGATTCACCGATTAAATACCGGTAGTTTAATAAATAAATTCAGTTGAAATTAATTTCAAACAGGGTTAGGGCTACGAATACTCTATCCAAACACTCATACGAGTGTATCAAAATATATATCTATACCAATTATAAAATTGAAGTATGTCTGTGATAATGATTTCTTATATTCACGCAAACACTACACATTTAAATGAAACTTATTTTACGGATTTTATTATATTATATTATACGCTCGGCGGCCAGGTATTTACTGTCACAGATCCCTTGTGCTCTCTGAAACAAAGATTTACCCACGGTAGCTAACTGTGAAGGATGGTGGTGAGATTCACTTTTATTTAATACCTATTAGTATGGGTTTTACCACCAGCTTGGGATCCTATAATTAATAAAATTAAATCAAAAACCAAGCATACCACTGCAAAACTTCAAGATACAGTAGCTCTATCTCTATCACACAACAAAATGTCATCGACACCACCTGGGTGACTGGCATTCCACCACCGTGCGCTTTGCCACGCACAACCACTTTGTGGAATAGGCAGCCGCCAAAAGTTTTTCCGAACCGATACGACTTAGGGACCTTTAAGAAAAGAGCCTACTCCTTCCTCAAAGGCCGGCAACGCATTCGGAGTTCCCCTGGTATTGCGGATGTACATGGGCGGCGGTGATCACTTACCATCAGGTGAGCCGCTTGCTCGTTTGCCCCCTCTCCTATAAAAAAAAAAGATCAGACCAAAAATATTAATTAAAAGCTGAATGTACTCCGGGTTAACTATCACATCAGGACATCTGTCACCTCAATCCTCCCGTAACAATGGGTGCTGTAAAGCACTCGAAACTCGGGTTATAAATAGTAAAATTAAACGCGATAAAATCCGTAAAATTAGTTTCATTTAAATATGCCTGTGATATCAAAATAAATGCTAAAATTTAAGTGAAAACTGCTATTTATACGATGCCTGATCATAAATGACCGTTTTTAAAATGTCTGTCTGTCTGAAAATGTCTCAAATGGGCTCCGAAACTGCTAAATGGATTTTAATGAAAGTTTTACAGATTTAAACAGGAATTTTAACTTAAATTTTCGTGTAGGTTCCATTTCGATATTCAGAGTTCAGAAGATATGAATATATATTTTTGTAATAAAATCACTTGGTCGGATCGAGTGAACAGGGCCGGCATCACAATTACGCCGGTAAAACTTAGCAGAGCACAGCTAGTACATAATATGTATATATTATATATGTAATTTTAGCATTACAAGAAGGGCAGCATATTAGAGCGAGCCTAGGGCGCCATCGCAATCACATCCTACGCTGGAGTCCGCCTACACACACCCTCTGTATCCATTATAATTGTACGTTAAGATCTCAGGAAGGATCGTATGCATTATAAGTGACTTACAAAACACACAAAATGGAAAATAAAGAGTTGCAGGAATGTTTCCGTTGAAATTCGAATCTGGCAAGACTGATGAAGAACTGGATAAAATAGGTTTTGCAAAGTATTAAATCGAAACTATGTGTTGACTCGATGATGTAACCGTGTGGTGGCGGCCCCATCTCATCCCGTGGGTATCGTAAAAGTCGACAGAGAGAAAATGAAAACCAGGAGATGGGCAGCAGCATCTTCCTGGAACATCTGAATAAATAAACTGCGGTTGCCAACCTGCCTGCCACGCGTGGAAACTAAGGCAAAATCCCCCCAAAATTAGCTACAAACTTTTGTGACCATCTATGGGGGAGTCTTATGTTCAGCAAAATGGACTTGTGATAGGCTGAAACGACGACGACGATGATGCAGTAGTTAGTATAGGTACGTTGTCGATATTATTACGATTGTTGAAATTAAGATATTGCGTTATTATAATATAATAATAAATATCGTTAGAATATAAAATCGACATCAAAGAAGTTTTCTTTATACTTTTACAAGGCTTAGGGCTAATAATTTATTGTCAGTTTTAGTGACATTTTATTTACACACTTACACCATAGGCAAAAATTTAACGTGGACTTCATAGGTCATTGAAATATTTTTGTTCCTCAGATATGCAGGTTTCCACACGATGTTTTCCTTCACCGCTGAGCACATGGTAAATCAGTAAATAAAGTTGCAGAATAATTTTAGAGGTGCTGGTAACGGGAGTCGTACTCGGGAAATGTATGGCGAGTTCCCGGCTGAAATGCTTAAAACAGTAAAATGAAGTCCGAAATCTAATCATAAATTATTTTTACGGGTAAAGACCCAAATCATTCAAAACTGAAGAAAAAAACACCAAATCAATGCATTTACTCAGTTCTTTGCATGTATCTAAAAAAGAAAAATGTGTCACTTGCTCAAAACTTCTACATTCAAGGTCAGAGGCCAGCCTGCGCAAATTAAAGGGACCAGTGCATTATCATTATTGCTATAAAGTTGTAACTTTCTTTCCTAATCACAGAAAAAAATATTTATGTTAGAATACCTCCAAAATTTTACGAACAATTTATAAACTTAATTCATTAAATATAAGGTTTTTCTAATAGCGACTTTGGGACTCACTCGGTTCGGCTCGATACGAACGAAACGAAACTACTCGTATATTACAATATGAGGATCAGTTCGATGCGCATCACATGGAGCAATATAGTTTTTCGCCATAGCTAGTGTAATCACTGGTCATATGAGACTTAAGAACTGATGTCTCAGGGTGACGGGCGTAGTGTTCTCTCACACAGAATTGTTGTGGGTGACATAGCATTTGTTATGGGTAGACTGTTGCACTTTACATCAGGTTAACGTTTTGCTCGTTTCTTCACTCTATCCAATAAAAAAGTGCTGATTCACCTCATGCTTGCAAACCTGCATATTTGAGAAATAAACATTGATGTATCTATTTGTAGAGACGGGGATGCTTAGATGTTTGGACACGTAGAGAGGATAAATAAAAGAAGATTGACGAAACAGATTAATGAGGCGCGTGTGAATGGGAAAAACGGCAAGGGTTGACCTAGGCGTACGTATCACGATCAGATCGGAGAAAGTAGAAGAAGCGAAATATGTGTGTCAGGATCGCAGCAAATGGAAAGATGTGTCTCTGCCTACTCCAATGGGAAAGTGGCGTGACTGTTTGTATTTGTGAAGTATCTGGTGGTAGGATTCCTATGCAGGAATCCGTCTAGGTAGGTTATTCTGCCGTGAAGCAGTAGTGTGCAAATGTTACTGTGTTTCGGTTTGAAGGGCACTGTGCGCTAGCGTAATCACTGGGTATATGAGACTTAAGAACTGATGTCTCAGGGTGACGGGCGCAGTGTAGTGTCACACAGAAATGTTCTGGGTGACATAACATTTGTTATGGGTAGACGTTACACTTTACATCAGGTGAACGTTTTGCTCGTTACGTCACTCTATCCAATAAAAAAAACCTATATGTTACTTACGCACTGTGTTCATATACTACGAACCGTGGTAGCGCAGGAGCCGGGGCTTTAAATTTCATAGTACGCGAGTGCCCAGACTTCAATTCCCGGTGCCGGAATCTCTAAGATAGTTTTGCAAATTTTGAGTGCTTATTTATCATGTGTTCAGCGATGAAGAAAAACATCGTAAGGAAACCTACTTAATTAATAAACATATTTTGTGGACATGTAAAGTCCCGCATCTTGCACCCGCATTTGAGCAGGGTGGTCGACTCTTCCAGACACCAAAAATTTCTCACAACTGAAAGGTGTGATCAACAGTGACATTTACCGGCAGTTCATTGTCATCATCACTTCAGCCCATCAAAAGTCCACTGCTGAACATTGGCCTCCCCCATAGATTGCAACGCTTGGCAGGCAGGTTGGCAACCGCAATTTATTTAGATGTTCCAGAAAGATGCTGCTGCCCATTTCCAGGTTTTTAATTTCCCTATGTCGACTTTAAGCCCACGGGATGAGATGGGGTGGTAGATTCTCTTAAGCCGCTTTTTCTTTCTTAGTAATGTATTATGACAGTTTCAAAAAATAAATATTTATGACACCTATTGGCATGTAAACTGTAACGGACGGTTAGTGAGCTGTGAATAATTTATTTTCACGACAAGATTTTTATTCGGCCAGTTTAATGCGACGATGTCACGCAACACCGCAGTTTTGTTGCCGGCCCGCACTAGTCACTTATGTGATCGATATCAGGTCGTTTGCTCCACCGCTTTCGCAGTTCGCTCCATGACAGGATTATTTTTAGAATCTTATTTCTTATTTGGTCACGCGAAGCGATTATCCAATAGGGTTGCGCGTGCATTATTAGGTCGTAATCGTTATGGCCCCTAAGTATGGTTAAAGCTTTCATCGGCTGTTCGTCATGCAATCGTTTATGGGCATCTTAGTAAACGTTGCATTAATGATTCGAAATGTACGCGATTTCAGATGTATATATTAATAAAACTAATACTGAATCGGGTTTACAAACATCTTTGATTTAATTTGCCTTGACTTCTTTATAACTTTGTTTAATGTTTTGGAAGATAACAAATTTACAACAAAGTATAAATGTGACGTAGTGTTTCGTTAACATTTAAGATTGAAGATGGGTTGTATAAATAAAAGCACAGTACAGAATAATAATACCATATAATTGTTTAAATGCACACAAAAATGTTTTATAGTACCATAGCATTTATTATATGGCATTGTGCAACTTAACTAGCAATAAACTTTCACCATATACTTATAAAGTAAGAATATCACAAATAAGTACATACAAATCGACAAAACAGCGGTGTAAAATGGATACAACTATAGAATATCATAAAAAATTGTACTGAAACATAGATCTGGGAAACAATGAAGTTTATGCTCTGGATTTATCAGCCTTGATGTATTTATCAAGGTCCGCGTCACTGTTGGGGTCTACTTGGGACAGCTGCCGGAAGCTCTCGTCGTCCACAAAGCATATCTCATGGTCGTCAGGATCGGCGAGGATGATCACTCGAACGGTAGCTTTTCCAGGTGTGTCCAGAGAAATCAATGGAGTCAAGATTTTTCCATTTGCCTCGCGAACTTTCTGGTCTATTATCGGTTGTTCTTCAAACGGACACGAGAAAGCAATTCGCCCGTACGCTTTGGCGTGATTAACGGGTCCGCCTGGAAATTATTAAAAATAACCCATTGTAATAGTTCATTAAAATTTAGGATTCATCAAGGCCTAATTTTTTTTTAAATGAAAGTAAATGCTTTCTAAGTTTTCAATTCGTATTATGATTTAATGGCAGGGATATCTATTGGAATTTTGTATGTGACAAAAAACAGTATGAACATAAAATGAAAAGTCATGAAACGTAATAGATTGGCGCCCCATTATCATATTATTACTTAGCTAATTTATCAGATGTATATACTTCGTAATTATTTTAAAAAAGATTAAGGTTTCACTTTTATTTAACTTTTTAATTATCATCAGCCTCTTTTTGCCTTGCAGATCACCTTACAGACCCTTTTTTTACGGTAGGTGACCAGACAAACAAATTGTTCACCTGATGGTAAGTGCAATGTCTGCCCATAACAAATGCTGTATGACCCCGAACATTTCCGTGTGGCACCACACTGGGCTGTCACCCTGAGTCATCAGTTCTCCCATATGCCCAATGATGACATTAGCTATCAGTGTCCTTTCAGACTGAAACACAGTAATGTTTGCACACTACTATATGACCTTTTAATATTTAATTATCTGATCTTTTAATACTGATTAATATTTATTACCAGAACTGAATTTTCCTAAACTTATTAACTTCAGTGTGGACATTCATCTTATTTTTTTTGTTGAATCCATGCTCATAACAATCCATTAGTATATTTATATGCCTCTCTAATTAATGGGCGTATGAGACTGAAGAGCTGATGTCTCAGGGGGATGGACCCCAGTGTGGTGAGACACAGAAATGTTATGGGCAGATGTTGCATTTACCATCGGGTGAACGTTTTGCACGTCGCCTCACTTTCTCCAATAAAAAACTACTATTAAAATAATAAATCTAAATAAACAAAATACTATTACCATTCCATGATCGCTAGCGTTAATTTAAAAGGTCTCTAACAGCTCGTGACGTCACCCGCTCGTTGACTGGCGATGCAAGTCGCGTTCTCACTTAGTGTTCTGGACAGTTCTGAGCCAGCAAACGTTCGTTAACGCGTTTAACGTTGAAAACATTTGCGCGAGCGAATATGAATGCTCAGTTTATATAGGTTGAACTCGGCGAACGATTGCTTGTTCGATCTTTAATTCAGTGAAAACGGCGAGCGAGCAGTTGCGTTCGCCATGCAATCGACGTGCTCAGATGGTGCCCGATCTTTTTTTGAGCTCTACGCGAACATTAAGTGGAATCAAGGAAAAACTTTACAACCGATTGAAATTTATAGAGCCCATTGAATGTTGTCACTAGTCTATAACTAGTTTATAATAATTAAAATGGTGATTTAGTCGTTTATCCAAGGCAACGAGATTTTTAAGGAAATTAGTCGCTATCTCATAACGTTCCTTAGTCTTTTAACGACTAATGAACGGTATGTGTCCGTCATAGCTACATGGTTTGTAAGAAATCATTATTAATACTCACCAATATCAACCAATTCCGAGTTTTGCTTGATCATCATCAAAACCTAAAAGTGCGGATCTGTCTTTCTTCTCAAATATTTTCAGATCCAGGAGACCATTCCAGTATTCAACAGATCTAGTGAGATTGGAACTCGCTAAAGACACCTTTATCACTGGGTCTGGAAATAAAACAACATAGTGTACTGCATGACTGCAGTGCTTAATTGCAAACTGCAAATAAATTATCATATTTTAAAATGTTTGAGCTTCATGAATCTCCATTGAAATATACTTCTAGATAGTTAAAAAATGAGTACCGTTTCATATTTTTTGAAGTAATTGCACCAGTTTTTTTTTATTGTAGTAAGTAACGAAACGAGCAAAACGTTTACCTAATTAGAAGTGCAACGTCCGCCCACAACAAATGCTGTGTCACCCAGAATATTTCTGTGTGACATTACACTGCGCCCGTCACCCTGAGAGATCAGTTCTTAAGTCTCAAATGCCCAGTGAGGTTTAGGCGGCGAAGACATAGTTTTAAAGTTTAAATACTTGACAGATTGTCTTACTTTACCACAGGAAAATGGCTCCTTAGTAATGGTCTGACTAATAAATGAGCTCATAGTAGTTCAAGCCACAGATAGAGCTATGCTCGGAATGTCACTACTACATAAATTTCGCAACAATAAACTACATAGGCAAATTAAAATAAAATAATAAGCAACATAACAATTTTGACGCCTGTAGAGGTAATGGTCATATAGTGAAAAAGCACACATTTAGTTGAAAACCGATAACCGCCAGCTAGGGAAGAAAGATTCAGGAATGGCAGCCACAAGCTGAAAACCCTAGTGTAGGAGATTGCTTGAGCAGGACACTGAATGCAAGTGGCGCAAAACTGCTCAAGGAGGCAATAACTGAGGAAAATCTATATTCATCAGTTTAGGATTTTACAAATCGAAATGATGATATTTAAACTTCACTTATCAGAAAACAGTTAAACCTGACATGACAAAATATAATTTATCATGTATAGTCATGGGTTCAAATTCCAGCCTGACCCGACATTTGTACAAAAATATAAATTGTTGGTTTTCCAGTCTAGTACTGGTATGCATATGAATTTTTTACATACATACTTAAGATCACGACTGTATCCCATAAGGGGTAGTCAGAGACTGGACACTCACTGCAAAAACAGATGACTGCCACAATCCACGTTTCACCAAAACAATAAAATGCACTTGGTGTGATAGGTGGTGAGCCCATCGCCACCATGCGCTGTTGGGTGGACAGTGCAGTTTAATTCCTTACTCGCCTTTTACGAGATCCAATGAATCTCGTAAAAGGCGAGAGATGAGATGGAGTGGTAGTATTCTTCTAACGAGCCGCCACCACACGACAATTGATTTTATGCACGCACTATATAGGATAAATCATCAGCGTGAGGGGCATCGTTATTTTTTTTTACTAAAAATGGTTAACTTTAATGTAATAAACGTAACAAGAATCCCCTTACAGCCTTGAAAATTGTTCTTGCTATGAGGTCAACTATTTTTAAGTTTATTCTTATCTAATAGACTACTTTGTCTGTTTTATCATACTCAGTATTGACAACTGACAATGGAAAGGTTCCATCTAAGAAATTCAGATTCTTTATTGGACATGACATCATGTGAAAAACAAATGACACAGCCTTATTTGATCAGATAAATGATAATCAAGGATCATATCTGCATCTGTTTTTTTACAGACCATTTATCTATACATATAATAAATCTGTATACTTCACGTGTCTGTACATTTAAAAATTTTGAGATAAAAATGATGAGGGAGGCTAAAAATAAGTAACTAAATACATTTCTATCATTTTTAGAAAAGTCTGTCTATCTGTTCGTTTGTTACCGCATCACGGTTAAAGTACAACATTTAATCAAAAGACTCAAAGAGAAAATCATAGAGGATACCCTCTATGATTTTCCTGTTTCTCTATTCCTTTAATATTTAGTCTTTGTTTTATTACAATCGGTTAATTCTTTAAAAAGATACGAGTATTTGAAGTTTACGAATTTGTTCAATGGTGGCGAGGAGTCAATTAAATAATCTAAGAAATGCTAAAAAAGGATGTAAAATAAAGTTCTATAGTATTAAACTAACACCTTGAGCCTGAAACACGGCAAATGCAGAAATAATATTATATTTTCTTACCAAGAATATAATGTAAGTACTTATATAAAGTACAATATTTAATTACGTATTTTCGCCATCAAGCCACAATGGCTAACAGCAAAAACATCACCGAAATTATATTAAATATTTGTCGTTAAGTCTGTGGGTGCTGAATGCTACACGATATATATATATATCTTAAATCTCTGTTTGTTATTGATCGAATATAGATAAATATTGTATTTAACTCATAGCAATTGGCACAAACTTTGAGAATTAATCGTTATTTTTTTTATTTGTTTTTTTATTTAATAATTGTAGGGTTATTATTAATAATATTATAAACTGTAAATACTTATTTTAAATTGTGTTGTAAATATGTACAAAAATAAAATTGGACTGTCTGTCTGGGATGCGCAATAAAGTTTTTTCTTAAATTCAATTAATACATATGAGATTGGAAAAATAATAATTTGCAGGATACCAAAACACAATCACGCGTTTTTAAAATTTTTGTATGTCTGTTTGTTTGTCCAAGCTTATCTGAGAAACTTTCATTGACAGGTAGGGGACTTTTCAGATAAATCTAAGGTACTTTATCGTTCGGAAATATTCAGGGTTTTTGCGTAAAATCTGAAAAATTGTAGAAATTTGGGGCTATGCGGATGGATGTGTTACGCGAATGTTAATTTGCGTTTTGGTCATCATTATATTCGTTCATGGCATTTAATACATACATACTTACAACTAATGTATAATTAAATAAGGGGTGGGCAGGGGCTACATGTGTAGCCTACTTTTCGCAACCGCGGGGAACGATATTTTTATTAGTGAGACATTTTAGTAACAGACAGTTTTAATATTTCTCTTAATATCTTAATAAGTGGTTTACAGCATTCATAGTTCTTTCTTTTACGTCTTTTCCTTATATCTTATCTATACATATAAATAAAGTTAGTGTGTGTGTGTGTGTGTGTCTGTCTGTGACTTCGGAATAAATATGTTTTGTTTATCCAACTCAAAAAACACGTGTTGTTAAAAATCATGTCTCTGTCTGTTTGTTTGTCCTAGCTAATCACGGAAACAGCTGAATCGATTTTGGCGGCACTTTCATTGACGGGGACTTATCAGAGAAAAATCTTAGCTACTTTTAATTTAGAAATATTTAGGGTTCCTGCGTAAAATCTGAAAAACTATACAAATTAGGTGTTAAGCCCGCGGGTTATATATATTTCCAAAAGTCTATAATGTGAAGTTATAGAAAAAGTAAGTAATCACTTGTCATAGGATTCCTATGCAGGAATCTGTCTAGGTGGGTACCACCCAAGGGCCAGTTATTCTGCCGTGAAACAGTAGTGTGTGCACTGTGAGCTAGTATTATCACCAGGCATACGAGAATTTGATGGTGGTGAACAGGGAAGGGGTGTTAAAGTGTTACAGTGATGTTAAAGACATACCATATACAACTTTGAACACATTAGTTTTGATTATCATTATTTTTTCAAACATATTTTTGTTGTGTGTGTTAGTGCTTATGGAAATATGTCTATCTATGAAACTTACAGAAACCTTGCATGAAAAGAGTAATGACTCAGTTGGCAAATCCATACTGACTCATAAATGTTTGAATTACAAATATTTTTTCCTGCTTTATGCATACTTCATAAAATGTGACTTAATATCTGTAATCTCTTTATGTGAAATTTAAGAGTTGTAACTTAAGATCAATTTAGTTTAATAAAAATTCAATCAAAAACAAAATATCACATCTCTTTTGGCATGATTCCTATGCGAAAATCCGCCTAGGTAGGTACCACCCCAGGGTCAGTTATTCTGCTGTGAAGCAGAAGTGTACAAACATAACTATGTTTGGGTATTAAGGGCACTGAGCGCTAGAGTAATCACTGGGCATATGAGACTTAAGAACTGATGTCTCAAGGTGACGGGTGCAATGTAATGTAACACAGAATTGTTCTGAGTGACATAGCATTTGTTATGGGCTGACATTGCACTTTCCATCAGGTGAATGTTATGCTTGTTTGTCCAATAAAAAAAAACATACTTATGGTACTACTTGAATTCTGAATTGCATGCATTGATTAGATTGATCTAAAAATGCAGTAAGCTTGATTAAAACAATATTATAAAATACTTAGATTCTTACCTCTGTCAACAGGTTGTGGTTTGTCTACAATAAAGAATTTATATCCGCCAGGGCGCTTTAACATACTTCTGTCCATCAGAATCTTCTACAGGCCAGTTTGTAGCTACAGCTCTATTCAGCGCTTCACTAGATTCTATTGTTATTCCAAGGAAATCATTTCCTTGCTCATAGTGCGTAATTCCATAGTTGTATGTGAGCTCAACAACAAAATGATTGTCCTCTGGACCATATCCAACCATTGTTTTGCTCCATCTATTTGCATAAGGTCTGAAAGATTGACAGTTAGTTAATATTCAATAATAGTCAATAACAATTTATTCTCCTTTATCTATTATTAAGAATATTCACATTAATGTATTTACATTATATCATTTTAATTTTTTTTTTAGTTGCTAAGTACTACATTTCCACAAGAAAAGCAACATTTAAAAGACAAGATGTTATAAATAATGCTTAAGTGCAGGTTGTTAATGAGAGTAAAAACAAACAACCAAAGAAAGCATCTATCCTGAACACAACAGGCTTCATTTATTTAAAAATAGATATATAACTCATCAGGATTAACCAAAGAAGTATAAAGAGTTGCAGTGTGATACCCTGCTACCTCCTAAATATAGGATAGTAACTAAGTAATTATAAAAAAGTGCTAACTATATATGATATTAGTTTGGAAAGTAAACTTTTTAATAAACCTGTATCATTATCAAAAGTTGGTTATTTTATACAGTCATAAATAGCTAATTCCACTATATTATGTGTTAACTTGAATCCAAGTATCAAAAATAGACAATGTAATTATTGTAAAATTATATGAGGCACTTTCCATAACTTACCCATTACAAGCAGCTTCACACCCTTCACTGAATTCTTCATGCCGAAGTACCTGAATAATTCCAAATAATACAGCAAAATTTTAATAAACCAACATATGGTTCTTAAATACAAGAAATTACATTTAAACAAATGTCATTACGCTAATTGTTTCAAGCTACCTATCGGTAGTTACAAGTCACAGTTCTAGAAAAATGACCTTGATAATAAGTGCTTACACGTACGAAGCGTAACTATGCAATATCGTATACGTTTTAAACAAATTAACGGTAAACACTCATTGCTTCGATAACAATTTTGCATATTTATGGTAAGTAGCAATAATTAACGTTGAATTTTACCTTCATTCCCAGGACTTCTCTATAAAACTTTGCTGTTAGTGTCCGGTCGGCGACTTTGAAAACAAAATGTAATGCACGTCCTCTAACCATTTCGATCACTGAGTAAAAAACTTTGTTGTTAAATGAAATTTAAAGTAATCTAATAATACTTAGGTTTAATTTTTATTCGTAGAAAACATTACAGACAAATACGGCTAAACGTATAGAATGGACAGCACAAGAAGAACTGTCAAAGTAACCTGTCAAAATCAAACCTTAGGCACTTTGCATGACGCTGATTACGTTCTTAAAACTAAGTCAATTTGTTTTGCATTCTACTACCGAAAGATAAGGTATATTTTATAAGAATATTAATGTTTGTAGTCTAAATGACTAACTTACGTTTAGAAACATGAAACAAATTCTTATTGTATTTATGATAAGATAAAGTGATAAGTGATTAGATAAAACAAATGGAAGACGGCAATAGCGAAATATTTCTATTGCTTAATTGGATACCGTCCACATTATCTTAACAGTGATTAGTATCTACTCTAGAAGATTTGATAGATCGGTGGAAGGCGCTGACGAATATCATGTTATATCGGCGAATGTGTGATGCATCGCCCATCGGTATTTGTCATACGTTGAAATTTAACAAATTGGAAAATGTTGTGCCATAACACTAAAATAAAAACTATGTCTGTTAAGCGCGATTAATATACAAGTATACAGAAATGTTTTGTGGTCATCATTCGGACAGTAATCAAAATATTTCTCTGTTTACCCGTCTCTCGACAGAGCATCGTTATCATTTTCTACTTTATGTATACGTCATTAGTAAGCACTTCATCATCATTTCAGGAAAACAGTGATTGCTAAATAACATATTGTTTACGATCACTACACACCCCTCATGGGCTTCTTAAGTATTATTACAAAGTTAGTCGGTGTTGGACTAGAATTGTCTTAAATAACTCTAATTACACACTGACTTTGGCAAAAAAGAACTTATACTAAAATGTAACTGCTTTAACATTTCCGCAAAGCGAATATTTTTAGGCTGAAAGTCAAATGTTTTACATACATTTTATTTATTATGACACATAATTGTCAATATCATGCAGTGGAGACGATATTAAAAATAGAAGACAGAGCAATTGTGCGGCAAGTGCGAGCCATACTGGCCTCAGCAGGAACCTATGTTGATGAATTGTCGCGTCGCGCTCACGTAAAATCAATATCATTAAGCCAATTATTTATAGAAGTACATTCAAGAATTATTTTATAAAATATAATTAATATTACTATTTACTCTTCAAAAATAAACAAAGAACTGAGTTATCTTCCGAATCCACATGACGAAGAAAGGTATGTCGTGTTTTTCATTTACAGTAATATACTTATTTAAATTTATAGTAATTTAGTGACAAAATTTTCCAACTGTCATTTCAACTCTTCAATTTTTGCTATTTCTTGTATTCACGATGCGTAAAAGAGAGCGTTAAAATCTTTTAAAGCTAGCATCTCCGGAATATAATTTCGGTGATGTAATTGCTGTTAGCCTTTTTGGCTTTTACAGATTCATCGGATACTGTGCTCACGGGCCAGGGGCTCGCGTGTCAGGACTTGTGTCGGTAACTCTGGGCGGTGAGAACCGCCCTTGAACACGGGTGAATAGTGTGAACGCGGTGTGATTATTGACTATTGCGCGCCGCTCTCTACGGCGGTCACGCGTCGTGGTGCGTGTTGTATTAAAGCTTGCATCTCGGAAACTATGGCGCTATGCCCCATAGTGTTGGTACTAAATCTTCTTACTGTCGTGGTGTCTATGTAACTACGTCAGATTTTTGAAAGCTTATTTCTACGGCGCTATGGGGTATGAGGTAAATAGACCTTATTGAATGATTCAGCAAATAATTTACATTTCAAATATATTTTCACTCTTTTCTTTTATTTTTATAAATTATTGTGTATAATGTTAATAATGTTAATGGTGATGTTAATCAGAAATAAATAAATAAAGTCATAGATATTGTTTACTTGTGACAACCCTTACCTCCATTCACTGTCGCGACACTGTCCAGACTCGTGGTAGAATTTTTTGCAGGAATCCGCTCTAGGTAGTTACCACTCTAGGGTCAGTCATTCTGCATTAAAGCAGTAGTGTGCCAACATTACTGTGTATCGGTCTGAAGGGCACTGAGAGCTTGCCTAATCACTGGGCACATGAGACTTAAGAACTGATGTCTCAGGATGACGGGCGCAGTGTGGCGACACACAGAAATGTTCTGGGTGTAAAGTCTACCCATAACAAACGCTATGTACGCATTTGTTATGGGCAGACTTTGCACTTACCATCTGGTGAACGTTTTTTTTTTTTAATTTTTTGTGTAATATGTTGTTGTTATTGTATAAAGTGACGAAACGAGCAACACGTTCACCTGATGGTAAGTGCATCGTCCGCCCACAACAAATGCTGTGTCACCTAGAATATTTCTGTGTGACACCACACTGCGCCTGTCACCTTGAGACATCAGTTCTTAAGTCTCAAATGCCCAGTGATTACGCTAGCTCTCAGTGCCCTTCAAACACGTTTAAATAGATTTAGAAGGGATGTATTTTTAGCACCCCTCACCATTCCCACAGCCACGGTAGCTTAAGGACCGGGCGCCTACCTTAAATTTCATAGTAAGCGAGTGACCTGGATTCAATCCTCGGTGCCGGCTGCACCTGCTCAGCGGCGAAGAAAACATAGTAAGACAACTGCATATTTGAGGAATGAAAATAATTTGGAGCTATGCAAAGGCCAGGACATTTATGGGCCATTACTTTACTTTTTTTTTGCGGCACAGTTTATTTATTAAAAGAAGTTTACACTTAGGTACTCCTTTAACATAGTGTTTATTTTTAGATGAGAACAACGTACCAAAAACTTACCTGATGGCCATTTAAGTACAGATGGTGAACACGACAGCCTTAGTCAATCATGTCTCTTTGGAGGCAAATAATTTACATCTTGGCTGCGCGTTCCAAACAACCTAACAAAGTATCTTGATTTTTAATATCTCATTTTAATATTAACTATATAAATATACATCTATAAATTTATTACGCTCTCAATAAAACTTTATAATCCGTTTTAATACGTTGGTTCAACGATTTTTAAAAATAACAGTCACACGTGGGATCTGAATCTTAAAGCGACGACATGGTTCAAGATGGTGAGCATATCAGCATAAAAGATGTCAATTTTTGTTTAAAGCAGTACCTTTAAGATTCTGCTATCTATTGGTTGTTGAAGCTGTTTAATTTTATCACAATACGTGTGACACGTGCATTGTGTACGCGTGTTTTACTGATAAGTACGTGTGAAAAAGTATTTACTTTGGACATGTTCAATTTCTGTTTCAAGTAACTAAGTAAATACATGACAGGATAGAGAATGAAACCTAAACAAATTGGGAAGGTACTAAGCGTTTTGTTAAACCCTAAAACAGTTTTAATAATCAAAAACCATTATTCAATAATCCACATAAAAACTACATATAATTTCATACAGAAATACGGTTAATATATCTCTCTTAAATCTAAACTACAATCATAATTTCGTGGGTAAGTCATATTTTTTTTATTTTTTTCCTATAGTTGCAATAAATATAATATAATCTAATATAAATCGTCGACGTAGACATTTCAAGATTTCCATTGTTTCTGCTAAAGTCTGTAAATATGAAGATCTTATTTATCTGATTATTTTCTATCAGGTATTCCGTTCATTCAGGATATGATTCAGCAAGTTATTTTATATTTTTTTGATCGAATTTTAATGTTAAAACATTTAAACTAGATTTACCGTGATACGGTATATCGGTATAAATAAGATAATTATATTAAATACCTACGTAAATGTTATGACAATCTATGGGTATTAATAAAGACAAAAGCAATAGTACAGTTGTAAGTAATATTAAGGACTAGGTTAACGTATTTTACGCATTTTATGCAAAACAATGAATTATAAAGTAAAATCTAAAGGTCCATTTATGTGGATTTTAGAATAAGCCTATATGTCAAGTTATCTTTTAAAATAATTAGGAAGTTACATCGAATGATAGTTTTGCAGGTACACGTGTGGCTATATGTTTTACGCTCTTAACTAAATTATAATTTGTATAAATAACTTATAATTCTTGAAGAAGAAAATGAAAAAAGGGCAGGGGTCATTAAACACCTTAACAATGGACTATGATGTAAAGTACAAAGTTACAAACGAAAAATTTAAAAAGCCTGCACAATATCAAAAAAAATGTTTTCAAAAGAATAAAAAATGTAAAATACAAAGCCAACGAAGCTACCCTTGTACATGATAATAGGCTTTAATTGTAGTCTATGATAATTCTTCGTTTTTAGGTCTAACAACATTAGCGATTGATTGAACTAAGAAAACAAGCATAAAAATACACCTATTTAAAGTAGTCTGGGTTAAGAATTTCAATAAACAATACTTATTCAATGTAATATAATATATTAAGAAAATAAGCTAAAGATAACCAGTTTAGCATAATTTCCTTTTGAATAATTTAATCATCGTGTTGTATAGATCTGTTTTATTTAGTTTAAATTTTTTCTTTTATCTACGATAGACGAATAAGGGAACTGAAATAATTAAAATAAAATTCTCAACCCAGAAACAATGTCCAAATTTACACAATGAATATATTCGATTTAACAGAAGTTAGCTAACTAACAAAGTAGTCTTCGCTTAAGCAGTGCGTAGTTCAGTTTGGTTTCTCTTTCTCGGTTCCGTCTTTTTCTTTTTCTTTCTCTTTTTCCTTGTCCTTCTTTTCTTGGAGTTGTTGCAAATGAGCAGGTAAAGCCTTCAGTATCGCGTGTACCTGGTAAATGACATAAGTATTAGAAAATTAATTAAAAAAAAATCACAAACTGTTAAATTAAATTTCTGTTCTTAAAATTCCTAACCACTTTTTTGCCGTAAAAAGTTGATGCCCCCTCAATAGAATTTCAATGCGTTTTATAATTTGCATTTGGACAAAGCCCTAGAACCAGAACCACTTTTTGTAGACCATAAAAATATTTTTCCCGTACGGGAATAGAGACCGCCTAACGTAGAGGTTCCGAAGAGACCCATCGAGCCCTCTTGTTCTTCGTTTAAATATATAGTACTAAAATATGAATTCGTTGGCCATAACTTAAATTACTAGTTAATATGTCAAGTTTCAAAAAACATATGCAGTGTAAAGAAATTCGTCTTTGATGGAACGACGTACCAGTTTGTAGAAAGAAGTGAATTTACGCAGATGCCTTGTAAATATATAGACATTTAGCAGCAGGCTTTCAATGAGTGAAAGAAACTTTTAAAACCGTAGGTAGATATTTTATATTGCTTATTTGTATTTGATTATTAATATTGGTTATATAAAGTTACCTCTTCGGCAACAGCCATAAGCACAAACTCGAACTGCTGCTTGGTGGCAACAGTGCGTGGACGTTGGTCACGGATGTGCTCGAGTGTAGCCGCAATGTCGATTTCCTTGGCGCCTTTCGCCATACGGTTCAGTACCATGTCGATTAAACAGTAAGTGCCAGTACGTCCGGCGCCATCGCTGTTATTAAAATATACACGTTAAAGTCGTATATTTATAATTACAAATAATGCATGCCAAATATTTCTTGGTCGATTCAGATCAATGCGTTATTTTCCGATTACTACCGGAGTCCTGTGTCGGATATTGTGATAATAACAATAAACACGTTACCTAGAGACATATTTCTATATTTTTTATTTCTAGGCTCCTTTAATCTTTCATTCAATAATCAGAGTAACAAAAATAGTATTCCTGGGACAAAGTCAAGAGAGAATAGAATAAATATGTACTACTCGTATATGCAAAAGAAACTACTTTCTGCTTAAGACCATACAGCGCCAACTACTTATATTATTGGTGGTGGTAGGATTCCTGTACAGGAATCCGTCTAGGTAGGTACCAACCCCGGGCAAGTTATTCTGTCGTGAAGCAGAAGTGTGCAAACATTACCGTGTTTCGGTTTGAAGGGCACTGAGAGTTAGCGCAATCCCTGGGCATATGAGACTTAAGAACTTATGTCTCAGGGTGACAGGCGCAGTGTGGTTCTACACAGAAATATTCTGAGTAACGCAGCATCTGTTATGGGCAGACGTTGCACTTACCATCGGGTGAACGTTTTCCTCGTCTCGTTACTTAATCAAATAAAAAAAAATTAAATACATTTATTTCACACAAACTTTTATGATATAATATTGTAAATGTGAAAGTTTGTGTGTTTGCTTTTTGACATTCAATCACGCTGAAACGGCTGAATAGTATTTAATGAAATATGGTAAAGAGGTACATATTGTCACGGTAAATGTAGTAGGATACTTTTATAATATTTTTTTTTCATTAGCAAATCAATCATTTGTATTGCGGCGGGGAACAGACATTTGTCAATAAAGTTGACGTGAAATTAAATCCAAACAGTGTAACCCAACTGTGCCCAAACACTGTACGGCAGAATCACAGATTCTACAACATTTATGCTGAGCCAGAGCCCTTTTCTGCTATGTAATCTATAATTACTATTGTTTGTACAATTTATAAGTTGAATGAATAAAAGTTTATATTATAATTATATAATAAGTTGATTATCAATGCCTCGATTCACTAAACGTCTAATTACTAATCTAACTTTTTTCATCAAGGAGAGATTCGACGTGAAGTGACGTATATGATAGGTAAGCATAAGTATTCCAACACTGATATACAAAAAAACCCAATAGGCGACACAAAAACGTCCTCAAAAACAGAGCGCACACTGCGCTCATGTTGATTACCATCACGTCATCTGTGTCAACAATTTTATAAACGTAGAACGATAGATGATTTACTTTAAAAAACCACTTTATGTCATGGGCATAAGATTAAATTTGTGTTTATTTAATCGGAGTTTCTGATCTTTATCTCTATTTTATGTTTTGATCGATCGAGGACGCTTTTTGAAGTGATTTTTGTATGGAACTGTGTAATCTTGGGTTTTTGTGTATCAATGTCTTCCAATGATAAAACTAATGCCAAATGTCTAAATGCACGTATTTCCTTCGTGATATAGGATTAAGTGAGATGAAAACAAATTCTAATTATTGTTGTGTTTTTTTATCACAAATATACGTTTGTACATACAAATATATAATGATTTTTCTGAGATTTATATTTTTGTTATTAAGAGAAATAGTATTATTGCTATTACGAGAAGCAAAACGATTTCTATTGTTCTGTTACTATAAGTATTGATTATAATATCGGTGGTAGACTAGGATGCAGTGTCAAACTTCTGGGGGAAAATCACAAACACAACCAGATCCGAAAACTAACAATTTGTGTTTTTGACATAGAGATTCGAACAGAGAACCCGCAGAAGTCAGGTACTCTGACCATAAGGCCATTGCCATTGTCATGTATTGTATATTGCAAAAATTATTTTTGGAGTAACAGCTTAGCAGTGATGTCTATATTATCTACTAAAAGCCAACAAGTTATGATTTGTATAAAAATTGTCTTCGTAATTACATTTCAGGTTATATTGTTTTATTTAATAACCTGCTAAGACAGCTGTTACGGTAATTTTTAGTGTAACTATTTATTTTACTTAGATTAAGATATATATATATAAATATATAATAAAGTGTTCTAATTATGTATTTACAATATTAAAATGTACTTACCTGCAATGCACTACGATGGGACAAGATCTTCCTCTGTAGGACTTATTCACTTTCCTGTAAAAGTTAAAATAGATTAAACAACTTACACTGAATTACTTAAATAATAATGACTTGAATAATTTTTTTTATTATATGTTTGCGTTTAACGAATTTAAATATTATGAAAAAAATGTGGTCCCATTAATACAAATTAAATTGTTTATCATAAAAGTAACAGAAATAACGGAAAACTACTGCTTTTAATTATATGTTTATTTTCATATAAAACAAATTAAGGTAACCTAACTCAATCGTTCAGGTACGTGAGTTATACGCATTTTTAAAGCAGTAAAACATTATGTTACAGTTTTTTACCTCCTAAATTCAAGCAGAGCTTTGGTGGATGAGGGTACTCCGTTTTCAGGCCAGGACAGAAAGTGGAACTGAGTAACGGTGCGTGTTTCGCCGGTGCGTTGGTTCTTCAGGTAGAAGCTGCGGACCAGGTAGTCGTCGCACCAGATGTGTTCGCTCACTAGATGAACCTACATACAGAGTCGGATTAACCTTAAGGAAAAGTAGGCAACTGGCTATGGACCCTACGTCGCTTAGGGGCTCCTAAGAAACTGCGACCGGACTTTTAAAATGAATGAAATGAAATAAATGAGTTTATTTTCAAATAAATTTCCCACCATCCACAACTAAACGACCAGAAGAATACAAGTTCAACAAACATTTCTAATCAAAATCAAACAAATCAAATACACCAGACTTTATAACTTGGGTTTACTCGTAAATCAACCAAACCATATTCTGCCTCTTCAGGCACGTCTGCCAGCACGACGGTGGTGGTAGACCGCGTAAAGATAATGTCCGACTCCTTTGAATAGACGGTCCAGGATCAATGGATAATTACGTAAGTGTATATTTGTTTTAGGACGGTAGAAAAGAGGAGAAAGACCGCAAGACTTGAAGATCGTCTAGGGGCCTATACATGGCCCAAAGTATAAATTTCTATTTAAGGTGTCATTTGACTTGCCACGTGCTTTGGCGGCGTCGGTGAAAACGTCACTGGCGGTAGGATTCTTATGCAGGTAGGAACACCCCAGGCCAGTCATTCAGTCGTGAAGCAGTAGTGCGCTAACACCACTGTGTTTCGGTTAAAAGGGCACTGAGAGCTAACGTAATTAGTTACCATATAATATGAGACTTATGAACTAATGTCCCATGGTGACAGGCGCAGTGTGGTGTCACACAGAAATGTTCTGGGTGGCACAGCATTTGTTATGGACAGACGTTGCACTTACCATCAGGTGAAAGTTTTGCTACTTTCTTCATCCAATAAAAAAAGGTAATTCAACACTTAATATTTGAATTAAATGTTCCTAGTGCCGGCACTGGGATTTTAACACCGGTTATTGGTACACTATAAAATTTAAACTTCCATTTTTTACCCTAAGTCCGCTGAAAAAGGTGGAAGAAAATTTGTACTTGTGGCTATAAATCGTTTTTATTGTATTGATTTGTGATTAGCCTTCCGCTATAAAAAGTGTTCCGATATATAACTTTTAAATTTTTTAAATATTTTTATTTAATGTCGGATAGCATTCTCCACTTTACAGGTAAGGAAGCACTTTATGATCCTGTAAATAGGGCATTGGGACCTGAGTGATTTTAAAAGTACGGGGAAAACAATTACCTCATAGATGTGGTAGACTTCGGAGCCTTCTTCGGGCCAGTAGCGGTGGCACAGTTGCTGGCCGTTCTCAGTGAGACGTGTAAGCATGACCATGACGACGCTGCCCTGCTCCCATACCATTTGCCAGAAGTCTGGCGCAGTATGCGCGAGGGGACCAGCTGCTGCTATGTACGCCGGGTTGCGAGGGTCGTGGTCCGTCTGGGTACAAAATATTTTTTATCAGGGCTCGTCAGGCTGATATTATGACTTTGTGCAGGAGTCCGTCTAGGTGGATGGCAATCAGTAGTGTGGACTGCGTTACTGTTTTTCGGTTTGGAGGGCATTGCAGCTTGTGAAATTACTGAGCATATGATACTAAGTAACTGATACTAAGTAACTGCCACACAGGACATTGCAATTCAAAGTTTTGGTTGACACTGCACCTGTCGAGAGTGGTGATCCACGGGATTTGAGAATATAATGTGTAAACTGTGTGTTTCAGTTTGAAGGGCACTGAAAGCTAGTGTAATTACTGGGCATATGCGACTTAGGAATTGATGTCTCAGGGCGACGAGCGCTGTGTAGAGCCACACAGAAATGGTCTAGGTGACACAGCATGGGTAGACGTTGCACTTACCATCAGATGAATCTTTTGCTCGTTTCTCCACCTTCTTTCATAAAAAAAACGTTCCTTACAGTTATATTCTGTGTACTAATTAATATTTTGTCATATTTGTTTGTTGTTAGTCCTCCTAAATACGTTGAGGTCGCGAAATTTGTAAGTTATTCTAGAGACCTCATGGCCAAGCCTAATAGCTTGGCTACTTCCGAAATATAATAAAAATTACTCTCATACAATTCTTATAAAATAAATTAACATTATTTAATACTTTTATTTGTTTAAAGGAAACTTACAATAGTAGAAGCATTAATGTAGTCAGATCCGAGGTGGTTAGACAGTGTATTTAGAGTAACCCTAGAATGGTCATAGGGAAGAACTTCGGCGTATCTGTTCTTGCCGGTGTTCTCGGCCTTCAGTGCTGCTGCGGTTGCACAGGGTTCTGCCTCGTACGCACAAAGAGCGCGCCATTCTTGCTCCAAGCGGTCCTTGTTTCGTAAGTGGTCTTCCATGTAAGCCTAGCGATATGAATGTTATTATATAGTAAAGTAACGGCTTTTTTGTTATTATTTTAAACAGGTAAACGCAATATTTTAAGTACTGGCCGCAGGTGACATTATTCAACTATTTGAAAAAAATTAATAGTGATTAGAAATAGAGAGTATTTCTTTTAGGAGCTTTTTACATAAAATTAACTCGAAATTTTTGCTTATCTAAAAACTCATTGTTAAAATTCAATAATGTTTACGAATTATTATTTTAATATCTTATTGGAAAATATACTTATAACTTAAACAGCTTATAAAATCGTCAAATTTTCTGAAGCAAAATATACATTTTGGATTTCACACACGGAGTAAACACACTCAATTTTTGAACATTGTAACTACTTGTGACACAGCATTTGCTATGGGCAGACGTTGCACTTACAATCAGGTGAACGTTTTGCTCGTTTCATCTCTCTATACAATAAAACAATTAAACATTTTTGAACATTACTTTGAACAACTTAACGTTCACTGACAGTACTTAGACTGGCATTGAACATAATAACTCGTATAAAATCACCGTGACCATGTCATACAGCAGATAGCTATGGTATCAGTGTTCACTGGCCTTCGTTATGCGGTCCCTGCCTTATCTATAACTCACCAAGACCATGTGTCCGGTAGATATGTCCATGTTAGTCAATGCTGGCTCCTCGCTCCTGTTTAACCAATTAATTACACAATTTAACTATGTTCTTTTTATTAATCTGTTATTAGAGAGCCGTGGTGGCATAGACACCCTGTTCGCCTTAAATTTTATAGTATTATTGGCCTAATGTCTGCAAGAACTTCAATTTTATTTATTTCCAACTTCAGCTCAAACACATTATGTATCTTAAACGTAATTCACATTGTTGAAGCTAACTTAGATAGAGTAAACGATGGTGTCTGTGCTAGTATAAACTGTGTGACAGACACCGGCAAAATTTGGAAATAGGCCTTTCCCAAGATGATTTGTCGTAATCGCAACACTCATCGACGCTGCTGCCCGTCACCGATCTTTTCGATCTGGAATTTGCCAATTGTGGGATAAGATTTTTCAAGAATTTTAGTTAGTCGACTCTAATGATACCCACTGATTAGATGGGTAAACTTTATTACGCCGCCACCATACCGCTAAAAATGGATTAAGTAATATACAGAATAATTTCTTTTTTTTTAAATACATAAATTTGCTTTAGACAAAAGACCCAAAAACAGTTAGCTGCTAGACGTGGACCGTATCTAAATTGGGAGGATTTGCCGCAACATCATTAAATACAAAACATTCTATAGAAATTATCGAAAAAAAAATCATAACTTCGGAACCGGTTAAACAAACTCGAAGAAACATTGTTGTACCTAATTTGGTCCCAGTGTTATTACGAGTATCTATAGTCTGTGCAAAATTCATGGCAATAGCTTTAGTAGTTTTCGAGTTAAATCTGGTCGCACAGACTGACGGACGAATAAACTAATTATGTTTCATGTAAACGTCTGTATATAGAGAAAACTTGCCATGACGAGGTGCTAGAACGTGTAGACGGTGAGTTGCCATCAGGTTCTCGCGATAAGGAGGTAATGCGCTGCGGGGGCTCCGTTGAGTGTGGGGGAGCTGCCGCCGGCTGCCCCGACCATTTGCCTGACATCCTCGCACGGCATAGCTCCTGAGCAATGCACAAAGTATTATTAATTTTGGTTAAATGTATTTATTAGTAGTAGTTTAGTGTAATTAACTTAAATTCGTCTTTAGCAAAGGCCGCTGATGACTTTTTATATTTACGAGAATATTATACATGTAATAAAACAAATTTTACGGACTATATTTCGTTTATTTTAGATATTTATATATATTATAGATATAAATAGTTAAAATAAACGTGATAAAATCTATAAAATTAGTTTTACTCGTACATAAATCTTAACAGCATTTTAGACGTGTATACGAATTTAATATTACTGAAAAGATATCTATACCAAATAGCAACTGAATATCCGTGTATAAAAATAATGTGTAAATGCTGTACTGTAAATCAAAAATTTGTGATTTGCATGTACAACCTACCAGTCATACGTACATTACTCGTAAGCCGATACATGTAATAGTGTTCTGATGGTATTATCACATAAACTTTCATATAAAAAGTAATGGCAAACCTGATAATCTCTCGTGGCTTCGGCGTCAATCTCAGCTGCAGAAGAGAGGCCGTGCATTTTTCTTTTGAATTCGATACTACGCTTCCATAGTAACACGAAGCCCGTTCCGCTTACTAACAACATTGATGCAAATCCGACGAACCCAATTAATACCGGCACATTCATGCCAAAGTATCTCCTCTCAATGAATGCAGTGGGAAGTATAACAGGTTGTTTACTCTGTGTGTAATATAGTATAAAGTTAGAAATGTTACATATTTATAAAGTTATTATGAATAAAATAAATAATAATAATGGCCGTGTGGTGGCGGCTCGTTAAAAGAATACTGCCACTCCATCTCATCCAATGGATCTCGTAAAAGGCGAGTAAGGAATTAAACTGCACTGTGCACCCAACAGCGCATGGTGGCGATGGACTCACCACCTATCACACCAAGTGCATTATATTGTTTTGGTGAAACGTGGATTGTGGCAGTCATCTGTTTTTGCAGTGAGTGCCCAGTCTCTGACTACCCCTTATGGAATACAGTCGTGATCTTATGTATGTATGTATTATGAAAATATTCTAAATTGGAGATGCGTTGTTAATTTGGTTATGAAATAAAGAAGTTACCCGATCACCAATCCCGGTAGCAAAAACTTGTGCGCCAGTTTCTCGACGCAGTTCGTCTTTGATATCAACTGAAATCGAAGTTATGTACTCGTTAAAAGTAGAAACTTATTGCAGTAACATTTAAAACACCTGTTCAGTTTACATCAGTTTTGTGGTGCCTTTGCCTTATACGTGCAGATGTATAAACATTACTGTGTTTCGGTTTGAAGGGCACTGTGAGCTAGCATTACGCTAGCTCACAGTGCCCTTCAAACCGAACACTGGGCATATGAGACTTAAGAACTGATCTCTCTGGGTGACGGGCGCAGTGTGGTGTCACATAGAAATGTTCTGGGTGACACAGCATTTGTTATGGGCAGACGTTGCACTTACCATCAGGTGAACGTTTTGATCGTTTCGTAACTATATCAAATAAAAAAAAATATATTACGTGGATTCATCCAAAAAAATAGAATAAAAAATAACACGATTAAAATTATTACATACCCACAAGTCTTGCGACATCTTCTGCTTCATACCCCTTACTGTTTTTCTCAACTTTGAACGTGACTTCCTCAGGATCAACACTATGACAGCAGATTAAAATAAATTATGAAGTTCTTAATTAATGTTAATAAGAAATTAATGGAGTGCGATTTACCGAGGGTTTGTGAAGGTGTTTTTCTCTAATCCAAGCATCTCCTCAAGTTTTGAAATGAAGGCGAGACCCTTTTCCCAGTCTGTCAGGAACCTGTAGTGCAAAATTTTGATGATGACTAAATATCAAAAGTGTTTACTAATTCCATCTAAAAATATCATGTATTTAGTTTAAAATATGCAATTGATGGTCTATGCACTTTGTTTTGTTTATTGTTCTTGCGACAAATCAACATGACAGCAATATACACATATTCTCAAAAATTAAAACGTTAAGCTATAATTACTTGTTTGCGCATACATATCAGGTTCATACTGCTACTCGTCGAGTCTCTTGATTAAATAATTAGTTTTGATTTTACATATTTACACTAAAATAATACATTTCATAAAACCAATTTCACGGATATAAACCGACGTTGTAAAGCGCTCGAAACGTCGGGATACATATAGTTAAACTAAACGCGATAGAATGCATAAAATTAGTTAATGTACATAAATCTTAACAGCAATAACAGCGTTTTAAACTTGAATACGAATCTAATATTATTGGTTAGAAATACAAGGAGTCCGGGATCGTATTAGCGATAATGTGCACTGCAATTCTACATCTCATCCCCACTCTAAAACGACCTCTTATTGCGTTTTACCCCCTTTGAGGCAGTATCTCTTCTTGCTTATGGAGCGATAATAGGCGACTGCGTCATTTCAGGCCGTCGCAGGCCGTTTTTTGCCAGCCTTAAATGCACGTTGATGAACATTTGTCTACTCGATGTAGGCCGATCGGGATATCTTCCGTGGTACTATGCTACGGCAGCATTGGTACTACCATTGCAAAATCCATAGACAAAATGTATGTCAGCAATGTGGTGAGATAAATACTGGTGTAGCATTTTTTTTAACTTAACTCAGTTTCAACTCAAAGCACAAACGAAAATGTATAGCGATCACAACGTGAGGCGAGGGACAATTAATCAACTAAATTTAAATTCAGGTATGTTAAATTAAGTAAAGCCTTAGCCTTAGGTATCACTCACTAACCAAAACCCATTTTACTACCTGCTCGCACGTGGTAAGCTCTAACAACCCAAATTCGAATAACTGAATGATTTATGGGCTCGCGCTTACGTTATCTTTTAAAAATATCTCCAAGAGTAATTAACTTTTTAGGAATCCGTCTAGGTAGGTACCACCCCAGGGCCAGTTATTCTGCCGTGAAGCAGTAGTGTGCAAGCATTACTGTGTTTCGGTTTGAAGGGCACTGTGAGCTAGCGTAATCACTGGGCATTTGAGACTTAAGAACTGAGGTCTCAGGGTGACGTGCGCAGTGTGGTGTCACACAGAAATATTCTGGGTGACACAGCATTTGTTGTGGGCCGACGTTGCACTTACCATCAGGTGAACGTTTTGCTCGTTTCGTCACTTTATACAATAAAAAAAAAACTAACATAGAGCCGTAACTTTGATGTCGTTTTGTTGCTTACCTCAAAATCTGTCGATTTAATACTAAACATTATAGTACGGTATAGGATATGGTATGGATAGATATTAGATGATATCATCGGTTTTTATTTATTTTTAAGAATATATTTTTTAAATATATTCGAAGTAGTTTTAACCTAATTCTTTAAAATTATTTTTAGGCGTGTAATGATAAAAAATATTGTATCAAATCGACTACGTCTATTTGCGGATTTGCGAGGCCATACACTTTCAAGTTATTACTATTTTTTCGTGGACATACACATACAGACGCACTAAAACTTGAAATGGCCATGGCTGGAAGGGAAAAGGGAGTAGAATTCATAAGGGCCTCTTTTTAGAGTGGGGATGAGATGTATAATCAGTGCTTAAATTATCGTGATAAGGGAACGTTGCGGTATGGTAGAAGATGTAGTAACAAAGATAAAAAAGGGATTCTTAGATCGTTTAGACACATAGAGAGCATGGATGAAAAAATATTGACAAAATAGATTTATGAGGAGAGTGTGCGAGGGCAAGCCGGTCATGTGTCGACGTAGGCAAACTTATTACGATCAGAACGCAGTCGTAAGGAAAGACCATTTTGTTGAGCACGTGAACATATTGTTTAAATATGCATCATTTCGGTTTTTATATTGTAAAAATTCCGGAGTAAATTCCGAGTTAAGGTAGATTTTATTTCAATCAATTGGACAACTTCATCACCCGGATTGACGGAGTCGGACCACAATGCCACCTATGCCAAAAAAGTGGTCCAGATTTTATGGTATTAATTTTTTTTGGTATTAAATCAACTATATATGTTGGTCCATATTTATAGATTTTTTTAATAACTTGACTACAGCGATATCTGATTCTAGCATATTTATGAACGGCTGGAAAAGCAAATACATTGTGTGAACATGACCTCAATTGGTCAAGTCGTTCATAAGTGACACGATCACTAACACTTACTAAAAATTTTGCACAACTTGTTAATTCTCTTAGAGAGAATTAAATAAAAGGAAACGTATATACCTATTATTAAAAATGACGTATGCATATGACGGATCAGAGTCATAATCATTATGGTCGTGACTCATTTGCCTCGACGTTTGATCACCGGATGATCCTTGACCTAGAACATAAAATTGTAAGTCATTAGAAATATAAATACTTAAAAATAGATAATAAACGTTACGAGACACTTTTTAAGCCACAGATACAGATTTGAAATATATGCATAATTTTATAATCTAGAGGTTGTCTTGTTTTTATGAAGTTTATGCGAATATTTCACCTCTTCCTTTTTTAGCAAAATTTAATGAGGAATTAAAAAAATTGACGAAATTGTAATCCATTTCGTATAACTTTCTTAAATTTAATGATATTCATATACTTTTACGAACATACAGGATTGTGGACAAAATTATACAGAGCAATAATGATAAGAAAAATACACTATTTTAAATAAATAATTGATCAAAATATATACAAAAAAAATGAAAGGAAAAACATGAAAACAGAAAGCAGTTTTTCCTATTCGTGGAGGATCATAAAACCTCATGCTTTTACATTTACAAGAAACAAAAGGTGCGGATTTGGGAAACATTTAGTGCGAATATTCTAGATAAGACGTGGCGGTGCAAATATCAAATTCAATAGAGTAACGCATCAGTTACTCTTGGACGCAAAGTTAACTCATAATTGTAGGTCACATCGAGATTGTAAAACAGGTACTTCAGGCCATCGTGACACTAACCTGTCACCGATTTATTGTGGTACAATATCTTTAAGGTTTTCGCGTCCAGACGCGGCCCGGGCTTTTTAACATCGTCTCTTTCCCTACGCTTAAAGCCCCATTCTCTATTTAGCAAATCTTGCAACTCTTCAGATAGATAAAATTTGGAACTTTCACCTGAAACATCGTTGGTACTTATAACGTTCTTAGTCCGGCTTTATTTACCGGCCTGATTGTTTTCAATTCGTGTATTTTTTAAACGGAATAAAAATTCATAAGGATAATATTAATTAATTTGCCATTGAAATTACTTAAAAAGGTAAATTTTAAATGAATTAATATTGTCTCTACAAACACTGAAATAAAAGTGAAAGCAACAAAAATTTTTTTTTACAAGGATAGTATCTGCTTATGGTGACTACGATAAAATTTATTGTACGTTTACCTTCTAGATCATCTGGTTTTAGAGGACCTCCTTCTGCGTATATGGCTTCTTGTGGTTTTAAGTCTTTAAGTCGCCGCCAGTAATTTAAAATGTACTCCATATTCTTAGCATTTTTAGGGTCATATCCAGGAGAATTAATTTCTGATGGAATTTATTTCAATTAGATGATATAAAAAGACAAAAAGTGTTAACTAATCGATTATTACCTTTTAAATTGTAATATTTTCCGCCGCCTGCGTCCATAGGAACATCATCTAAATCGTCACTATCAATATAAATTCTTGGCTCTTGAAAATCAACAGGATTTTCATATTCAAATGGGAAATTTTTCTCAGCAAAGCTCTGTTTATATTTCCCTAGAGCATTGGAATGCACTTCTGCATCTAAAGGTGAATAATGACTGGTCAGATATTCCGCCGTGAATGGTAAAGGCTTTGTTTTTAATTTTCTGAAATGAGCACCCAAACGTTCTTCATCTGCATAATTTTCAGAGTTACTGTCTCTATTATTTTCTGGCAATGACTTTTTCTCTTTATCCATTGCATCTGAATACTTGCCGCTTTGTTCTTTCCCATCCTGTTCTGTTTGAAGCCGCTCTCTAAATCCTTCGAAGGGTATAATATCTGGCGATTCTTGAAGACCGCTCATTAACATCAAGTTCCTTATTTTATCGCTAGGGGTTTCTCCTTGCATCTCTGATTGATCTGTTTTCAGAAAAGTGGTATCATTGTACCTAAATTATATTTAAAATAAAATCCTAGGTGGAGTAAAATTTAAATAAATATGTACCTTTTGGTATAATATACGACGTTGGGTCATCATCGGGCAAGAAGGGAGGGTTATACACCTCATTTGCATAATCTGAATCACTTAACGCCGAATTTGGCGTAAACCGCACAAAAGCAGTCTCATCTGGTTCCATCTAAAGTTTATTTAGAAATGAAAGTGCATTAATAATCACATTAAGAAATAAAAAACGAGCGCAAAGTCCACCTTATGGGAAAGGTCACAGTGGCCCATAGACGTTGTCTCCACTGGATTTCCAATTCTCTTTACTCACCATGCGAAACATAGCATGCTTTTCGCTAATTCTCTGTGACAAAATTACTTCCCTTTAAAGTGCCATGTGCTAAATGTTCCCTTGAATCTCCTAAAAATACTTTTTAAGAATTTTGTTAACTCTCATACTAAAAGTTAAGAAGGTTAACTTACGTCAGTGTTTTCATCTTCGTTTTCGGGTGTTGCAGCATTCAATTTCGGGTCGGCAAAATGCTCACATAACTTTGAGTTGACGTGGCCCGGTTCCCTAATTTAAAATTACCTTTCATAATTTATATACCTTATTTTTAATTTCGATATGATAATAGATGAAAAGCATTTAAATTACGAAATTCCGTTCAGGAGTTTGAGGCTTTTTTCTGTATATTTTTGATTTAAATTTATCGAATAGCAAACATTTAGTTCATACTTTAATTATTTTATTTATACTAACCCATATTTTATTTATTTATGAGATGGAGTGGTAGATTCTCTTAAGCCGCCACCACACCACATTTATTTATATTCATCATTATTAAGTAGTATCTATCACACAGCCCTACGCTCCGTCGCGCAGTGCCAATAACGTATTATAAAAAAAGTGTAATTCATAAGCGTTTCTTAGTTTTCTTTCTTTTTAAAAAAAAAACGATGCCCCACAGTAGGTTTTCTCCTGTGTCGTGGGTGCGTTTTATATACTTATATTCCACATGCACAAACACCCAGACCCGGACCATCTGTAAGCCATACAAATATTTGTCCCGTGCGGGAATCGAACCCGCGACCCGCGGCGCTGAAGCCAAGCGACCACAGCGCCAACCAAGCTGAACGTGCGTGTGTAGAACTAATCTCGAATATTACTATACCGTATTCAAAAAGTTTCTGAATTTTTGAATTTTAGAAAGTGTTCTCATGGACATAGGCTATGTTTAATTGAAATAGTTCAAACAACCTGACATTGTCTTTTACATGTTTAAGTTTAACATTTTTCCCTTAGGCTAAACCAAAGTAACTCTCGCCTAAGTAAAGCTTTAAGGTAAGCTTTTGCCTAAGTAAAACAGTGCTAATAGAAATATATAATATATACTTACACATTATGTCTTAAAGCATAGAGCATTGCCTGAAGCACGCATTGTGTATATGCATGTTCCCAGCGATACCCTCGAGTCGCCAGCTGCTGTAACTGCCCTTCAAACCACTGGAGCTGCTGAGAGCTCATGTCATATCTATAACAACAGAACATTAACAATCAACATTCATTACCAAAATGATGATGTACCTACTTCAGTGACTTCTAAATATGTCATAAAGAAATATTTCCAACATTAGAACACAACTTTAGAACTAAATTTAATCACAATTTAAAAATATGTGTTAGTAATGTTACAATGAATGGCTGGAATATATTTTTAGGTTTAAATACGAGACTAAATCTCTTATCTAATAGTTACTTACTGATAGAGAGAGGCATCATCCGGATCGTTTTCGTAGATTGGTATACATTTACCAAAAGCGAAATCTACAAGAAAAAAGGAACGGTTTTCAATATAACATACGGTTTGTATAGCAGTATTTCTTATTCTCATCGAAAACAGTAGTGTATGGTATATATAAAATATTGTTTACGTACCATCATAGCACCACTCCACTCCCTCTATGCATAATGATGCACTGAATAAGCAACCTGCCGAATTATGTCAATATAATTATATATTTAACGACCAAGTATGAGACTAATATTATAGCCTCAAACAGAAAAGTTACATTTAGGCAAAAATACACTCGGCGTCAAAAAAATCGCACATCCGAAAAAAATAATTTAAATACTATTTTAACACAACAGGCCAATGGCAATGTTGTGGTTTGAGGGTATCATTCGAAAGGTAATTTCATTAGCTTTCAGGAATTTTAATTGAATTTTACTTTTATAACGAGACGAAAGGGAAATTAAAGAAAAAGACAGGGTATGTACAAATTTGCAAATATATGTATAATAATTAAAAAAAAAACAAAAAAGGGTATTTGTTCCCACTCTTCAAGTACCGGATCTTGGAGCTCTTGAAGAGTGGCTGGAGCTGGATCTCGAGCTCGCACGCGCCGTTTTAGGTCATCCCAGAGATGTTCTATTGGGTTAAGGTCTGGACTTCGTGCTGGCCAATGCATAACAGGGATATCGTCCTCCTGTAAATAATCCCGTACAATAGCCGCGGTGTGGCAACGAGCATTATCATGCATTAACATGAATCCATCACCGACATAACCAGCATACGGGACCACATGTTCCTTCAGGATTTCAGTAATGTACCGACCAGCATTTAATGACCCTTGCCCACGGCCACCCCGAGTCCGGGAAACGCACACAAGTTCCGTTTTCCCGTCGACGGAAATGTCGCCCCAAAACATACACGAGCCACCCCCGTCTTCGACGGATTCTTCGAAGCAGGGTTGTTTGAACCTCTCCCCCTGTCTTCTGTAGACCCTTCTACGTCTGTCATTGCAGAAGAGACAGACCCTCGTCTCATCAGAGAAGAGTACGATCCGCCACTGTTCTAGAGTCCACTCGCAATGATTGCGAGCAAACTCTAGGCGATCTCTGCGATGCTGTGCAGTAAGTTTTGGACCTTTAGCAGGTGTATGGGCTGTTAAACTCTTTTCGTGTAACCTTCTTCTTATCGTAGAAACACTCACAGATGTTCTCCGAGATGATCGAAGCTGTTGTTGCAACTCAACAGCATTTGTAAAACGGTTTCGTAAAGATGTCGTAACAATGAAACGGTCATCTCTTTCTGATGTGCACCGTTTTCTTCCAGATCCCGGTTTTCTAACATAACCACCAGTCTGCTGAAAACGTTGGAACACCCGTCGAACTGAAAAACGGGACAGGTTCAACTGTCGAGCAACGTCACACTGCCGCATCCCCGACTGCAATAGGGCAATCACTTGAGCGGCTTCTTCAGAGCTGGTGTCCATCTTTACTTGTTCTTACTTGGGTGCAGTGAACACACGTGAACAAGTACTAAATTACGACTGGCCCATATTTCATCCAGATCGACCCTTTTTATACCCTTTTTAGGTGGTGTAACTAGCGTCCTTACTAACGAGCATTTGACAGTGTTTATTTTTGACGCTCTATAATGATAAATGTTTTAATGATTTCATGATTTTTTTTATTAATAATGTAAAGCTGTTCAAATACCCATTTCAAACATACCAATATTTATATAAATATAATTCGTTTCTAGCCATTACAGCCATTTTTCGCGCAAACTCAGAGAGGTGCGATTTTTGTGACGCTGAGTGTATGTCTGTGTGGGTCAATGGTTCATCGTACCTGCCTGGTTAGCTACGGGCGCGATATACAATTATTCTGAGTAATATGAGTATTCGACACAGGATGAAGGATGAAGAATTAATATGCGGACCGAAAGCGAGTCTAGTAGTACGCCTAAGTGTTTGACTGTTTTGACGATCAAATACTCGTAACTCTATGGTAGGAAAATGTGGCTTTTTATGCCGAGAAAAGTACATGGCTTCACTTTTAGTTGGAGTAACCTCGATCCTCCTGATTTCCGGAACCAGTTCGCTAGAGTTCGGGATGGCAGGAGGCGATTACAGATGATGTCTGGATTAACTCCATCCATGGATCTTCTAGTCGAGTTTACCCCAAAGTCTCAAAACCAAAGTCTTCAACCAGTGCGTGTTGCCAGTGATGACATGAGGAACCGAGACGTGGTCCTTCACTGCAGGCCGCATCAGGAAGCTTAAAGTCACTCGGCGAGCTAGGGAAAGTTCTATGCTGTGTATTTCTCCGCGAGATAAAATCCGTAGCGTTGATATCAGCAACAGAACTAGCGTAACCGACATAGTCCTAAGGATTAGCAAGGAGAAGTGGCAATGGGTCGGCTATATAGGTCGTAGAACCGATAACCGTTGGGGAGGAAAGGTTCTAAAGTTAAACTCGTACCGACGACCTGCACGGTTTTGCGGGAAGTCGATGCATGCACGTGGCTGACTTTAAAACCAGGAATAACATACTTTTTATTTCGAAAATGTTTAGGGTCCCACACGATAAAATAAAATCCCTTAAAATTAGGGACACAATTCGATTTTGATGGGAATTTTACTGGCAGGTAAATGAAAGTAGGTCCACGCTAATGAAATAACGCACAGAAAAAAGGATATTGTGAACCAAGAAAGAAAATTTCTTCGAAATGTCTCTATTGAACCAAAGCTAAATTGATTGAAGTAAAAAAAATTAGCAAAATAAAGCCGCGTAAGCTATTTTAGTATTAGTTGTTTTATTTTGTGGGATCCTAAGTAGTAAACAAGCTGGCAACCCATGCTACGCCACTACTGGCTCAGTAAAAGTAAAAATTCTGAAGTTATAGTTTATTATGCCTCGTTTATATACCTGCTCAATATTTATTTATGATGAGCAAGCTGAAGTGGAAATGGGTCGGTCATATAGCTCACAGAACCGATAACAGGTGGAGAGTTAAGGTTCTCGTACCGGCATAATAGCAAACGCAAAAATGATGGGGTTTTGCGGAAAGGCAATGGATGCAGGTGGCTCAGGGCCTTGTATAGTGGCAATTTATGCGAAAGACCTATGTGCAGCATAAGATTTGTAAATAAATTTGTCGGTGAAATGAAGATTTTTTTATTAAACAAACACATTAGTATTTCTTCTGTATCATGGCACAACACAACCAGACCCGAAAACCAACAATGGCTGAGACACGAACACAGGGCTCGCAGCAGGTACTCTGACCAGTAAACCACGCGGTCATCAAATGATGATGATTATTTATATATGTAAGCAAATGATGATGATTATTTATATATGTAAACAAATGATGATGATTATTTGTATATGTAAACTTTGCAATTAATCTATGAACGATGCCCTTACCTATGTTTCCATCGGCTTGCGAGGGCGCCAGCGTGTACAGTATCGCTAGCGCCCACAGGGCCTGCCGCCACGACAAGCGGCTCATCACATCTGGACAGCAATTAAAGCTTCAGTCCTCAAAGTAACAACATATTATGAAGTATCACTTATTATTTTTGTTTTTAAACAATGTTGTTTTTGGTCCCAATTTTTAGCTATATGTGATATGAATTTTAATTATAAGCATTATATCCCATCGTATTTAATAGTTAAAAAATTAAACACGTATAGTACTAAAATTATGTTTATTTCTTTTTTTCGTTTTTATTTAAACGAATACTACACATTTAATAAAACTAGATTCAAAGAGCTTTTGGTTTTATTTTTACCTTATTATAATGAATCTTAATTTTAAGTAAACTGAGGAACTGGATAATAGTAATAAAATATACATGTCGCAAATAACAAGTATAGGTAAGTAAGTAGTAAAGTAGTAAGTGTCGTAAAAGTCGACAGAGGGAAAACTAAAACCAGAAGATGGGCAGCAGCATCTTTCTGGAACATCTGAATAAATTAACTGCAGTTACCAACCAGCTTTCCAAGCGTGGCTCTATCTCACTGTGGCAAAATCCCCCTAAAATGAGAGCTACAAACTTTTGTGGAAATGGGGGAGGCCTATGTTCAGCAGTGGGCTGTGGAAGCTGAATTTATGATGATGATGATGAAGTCACAAATGCTAAGTTATAATTGAAAGGGAAAGAAAATAATCAATGAAATCTATGTCAATAGTAATGCGCGGCTCTTAAAGCGCGGGTAGGGATGGTGAAGCTCTTTCTAAAACAACATTGAATGAAACATGGGTTACCTTAATTACGAAAATAATATAATTTGCAATAAACATCTCAATCAACATTGTGTAAGAACAGTGTATTATGAAAATAATATGCACAATGTTTCGTTAATATTTAGTTAAAATATAGAACATAATAATATCAGAAGAGATTACTTATTCGACGGTATATTTCTTTCACTTATTTATGTTTATGGTGTTGTTGTATGTATTTGTGTATATGAATCTATTTTATACCATCTATTTTAACTTATTAGTTTAATATTTTATTATTTACGTATTAATATTATACTCAATTTTGATTAAGTTAGATATATTTTTCAATAGTTAGTACCTGCTGAACAAAATTTTCACCATCAGCCAGAGATAACTGACAGAGAATGCCATATGGCATTAAATCTGCTTATTGTAACCTTTATAAGGTGTCAAGTAGAAATAAATAAAATGAAATAAATAGAAAAACCGACAACCTAAAGAAAGAACTATTACTACCATTTCTTTTACCATAGATTAGATCGGATCGACAGAAAAAAAAACAGAGCAAATGAAATCATCATTTATAACACGCAATGCTCACCGTGATAAGTAACAAAATAACTATTTTCACTAATCATTTAGAATAATATACACATTATTGTCGCTGTATTATTATGTCGCCATTAATATTGTAGCTTTTGCTATCTAAAACGTTCTATAGATAGTTATATCGATGCCAGTGACGTAGGTGTCTGTGCCCTTTACATCCCACGCAGACCGTGTTCTCAAAATGTATTGAACGCATAGTTCCCAAACAAAATTAATTTATATTATAATCATTTCTCACATCTTTATAACAAATTTACAACACTGATTATCTTTAAGACTTAAAAGTAACAAAAGCAACACAAATATGGGTTATTGATATTTCTGATATAAATAGAAAGCATAAAGAAAAAGAAAAGCCTTGCCGGCCTATATTCTAATCTTATCAGTAATCAAAAGGAATTGTATTTGAATGATACCTATAGACATGGAAGTCAAAACGTTGATAAACAAACACAATGGCATAACACTTCAGTAGCCCTAAGGTATAAGTTAATGCGTAACAGGTTTCACAAAATATTCAGAACAATATCGACTTTTGTATCCTATGCCTAAATTATAACAGAGGCATATCATGAAAGTGTTATTGTGGTACGCACCGTTTAGAGCCGCCTCTCAGTCCGGAACATTTCCGTAGCAAACCAGATCACTTAAGTCTCTCACAGTTAAGCACTGAGACGCAGGTCGAAGCGCGTTGGTCGCGGAAGGATGCGATGCCGCCAGCTGTATGCCGCCGAGGCGGACCTGCGCACTCCGCTCTATCGATCTTGCGCCCGTCCATTCACATGCTGCCACTTCGCCGCCTACATAACGACACGTTTTGAGCCGAAGTTATACTTCAATCATCATTAGATAACGCGATATTAGCCGAGCTCTCTGAGCTTCCACAATTAAAGCACTCCGCCGAATCGTTTCTATAGATTCGGTTGCACTTTACTCGTAATAGCAAACTTCGATCTGACCCAAATATAGTATTCGATATATAAACGTTATTATACAAAGTAATAGGAATAAGGAAAATAAAGATATATCTAATTTATAGACCGGCACGCTCGGTAAAGTCTGGATTATAGTGGCGCCCACACGCTAAGTTATCGTCAGTACAGTACCCTGCATGTTAATGACGTTTGTTGCGATAACGTGGTACGAAGTTGAAATTGTTTAACATAAAATTTGAATGACGTCGTCATATTGAAGTACTAGTATTTTGCGGTTAGCAGTAGCTACTTTTTCTACAGCTTACTCTTTCTGGACACTGAAAAAATTATGATTATGTTGTTTTTTTTTCGACTCTGTAAAACAACATTTAGAAAACCTTCCACTTACTCTATTTTTTTTTATTTCATTAAAATGACGGAACGAGCAAAACGTTCACCTGATGGTAAGTGTAACGTCTGCCCATAACAAATGCTGTGTCACCCAGAAACTACTGTGTGACACCACAATGCGCCCGTCACCCTGAGACATAAGTTCTTAAGTCTCATATGCCTAGTAATTACGCTAGCTCTCAGTGCCCTTCAAACCAAAACACAGTAATGTTTGCACACTACCGCTTCACGGCAGAATAACTAATAACCCTAGGGTGGTACCTACCTAGACGGATTCCTGCATAGGAATTTTTTATGATAATGATTCAGAGCGCGGAGTTACTGCAGACCGTTGCCTTATGAAGCAGTTCAGTCCTGTAACGTCAAACATCTATACACATAATCAAAATGTAAACTGCACGTGCCTTTGCATTTTAAAATCTTTGCGAAATAAATGATTGGAGGGGGGCAAAAAATAAGAAACTAAATATCTATCATTTTTAGAATTGTCTATCTGCTAGTTTGTGAGTAAGAGAATTTATCGTTGAAATTTTTTAATTTGTTTATTTATTTACCTAATTGTAGGGTAAAAAAAAAGTAAAGTGTCAGCCTATAAATGTCCCACTGCTGAGCACTGGCCTCCTCTCATTTCTGAGAGGGTTTAGGAGCTAGGAAGAATGTCTTCGAAATATTTCTATTCCTCGGACATGCAGGCTTCCTCACGATGTTTTCCTTCACTGCTAAGCACGTGGTAAATCAGCACTTAAAATTGTAGAACAATTTTAGAGGTGCTGGCACCGGGGATCGAACCCAGGTTACTCGCTTACTATGAAATTAAAGGCGAGCACCAGGCCCCTGAGCTACCACGGCTTTTTTTTGGTAATTGTAGGGTAATTAATTACTATTACATATTAGTTAGTTTTTCTTACACATTTTTCATTAGTTGTAAATACTTATTTTAAATTGTGTTGTAAATCTGTGCCAATAAATAAAATGAAGTGTCTGTCTGTGATTTCGCAATAAATTTTTTTTCTTAAACTCATACAATACATATACGATTAAGAAAAAAATAATAATTTGCAGGATACCAAAATACAGACACGTGTTTTTAAAATGCTTGTCTCTCTATCAGTTTGTTTGTCAGATTAGCCCAAAATCTCCGAAACGGCTGAATTGAGGGATATTGAGGGGACTTTCATCGGCAGATAGTGGACTTTTCAGAGAGCAATCTTAGCTACGTTTTATTTCAGAAATGTTTAGGTTTCCTGCGTAAAATCAGAAAAACTGTAGAAATAAGGGGATATGCGCGCGTCTTTAATTTGCATTTTGGTCATCATTATTTCGTTCATGGCAGTTTAAACATTTCTCGTAATCCTTATTACTTAATATTATGAATCCAAAATTAACTCTCTCTGTCCCTCTGTCTGTTTGTTACCTTTTCACAGTTCAACTGCTGAACCAATTTAGACGAAATTTGGCACAAAGATAGCTTGCATCCTAAAGACGGACATAGGATACTTTTTATCTGATAAAATTAATTCGTTTCCACGGGATATTTACAAAAACCTGTATCCACGCGCACGAAGTCGCGGGTATCAGCTACGAGTAGAAGTCAAATAGGTTTTGACCGCAATATGTGCGAATATTGAACATTGAATTCCTAAAAAAACATAGAATTGCAAAATGTATTCGTTGAGACATCGTAATGTAAAAGTTTTGGATTAGTTAAACAATATAATCCAAATTAAATACGATTTAATTTAATTCCTAAACATATTAATATCTATCATGCACGTTTCATAACTACGTCATCCGGGAAAATTGTAAAATGTGACCTCATTCCTTACTTTAAAGCGTAGGTGGAATGCTAAATATTACGTAAACCCACGCCCTGCTTGCAGATCGAAGAGGTATGGATGCATAAGATTGATATACGTATACTTTACGTTATTCATTTTATAGTGGCGTAAGTTCTATGCTACTTCTGGATCAAAACTAACCAAAATTGCCCGTGGCGAAGTATGTAGTTTTATTTATAAGGTTCCAGTAAGTGTTCCACATGAGAAGCTCGAGATCTAGATCGCGCCAACATCGCGCTATTAAAGTTTCTGAGATGCGAACTATATATATATAAAATCCAAAGATGGTCGGAGGAGACTTGCTCCCCAGATCAGACTACCCGCCAGGTCGAGTGGTCTGATCTGGGATACCCTTTTCCTTGGCATTAGAATATTATAGATTACATAATAGATAGGAATAGATTACAAATAGCAAAACTGTATGCACGGATAGTACTGCTTCACGGCAGAATAATTGACCCTGCGGTGGTAGATCTTCATAGATAGATTCCTAAATAGGAATCCTACCACTAGTAATTTATAAGATTTCAGTTGACATAAAGTCATATTGGAGATTGGTTGACGAAAACATGAATATTGAACATCCAGCATTTATGAACTGGCTACTAACCTACGTACCTACCTACTACGACCGCGTGGCATAGTGGTCAGAGTAACTGACTTCTATGCCGCGGGTCCTGGGTTCGAATCCCAGCCGGAGCCAACATTTGTGCTAAAACACAAATAGTTGGTTTTCGGGTCTGGTTGTGTTGTGTTTGTCCCCGTGTTTCTGACACTGTATCCTAGCCTACCTCCGATCTTATCGCATCAGCGTTACATCGGGCGCGGGTAGGTTGGGACGAGTGAGTGCCTCTGTGTTTGCGCGTACACTTGTGGCACTATAATATCTCCTGCGCAGTTGATGGCTCTCGACATTCGGATTCGGAAGTTATCGCCGTGGTCGAAATCGGCTAGGAGAAACATCATTAATTTGAAAAGTATGGACATTCTATTGATTGACGAAAGTGAAATATCTATGATTTTTCTTTCGATAATAGTTTTCCCTGTACATTTTCCGTTCATTTTCCACTGCTGGATACAGGATGGAAGGATTTGGATTTGACTTAATCGCCACGCCTGACAGTCTGTAAGGCGATCGTAATATAAGACATTCTGCACCTTAGCGGCTGCTGCGAGTCATATGTCTGGATACTTCAGGTCTGGTATATCTGGAACGGTTTATCTTATTATTCTACTACATCTTCTAATCTACATCAATAATGACCGACATCCGAGGGACGGACCTCCATTCGGACGGTTGAATTGAGATCTGGGCGGTGAAAACCGCCGGAAAACGCTGGTGTATTTTCATTTCTCTCAGTCGTCTTTTTGGACACTCTTACGCCGCCTTCACACAGCACCCATTAAATATTACTTAGACTCGAATCTGTACGAAAGAAGTAAGGTGTAAGTAGGTTACATAACATCACTAAGGAGAAACTTTATAAAAGGATGAGAGACATGAAGAGCCAACAGTAAGTAACTACCTGTCGTTTGTGTTGATGTGTATTACCTAGTGTCAGTGTAATAATGGTGGTGGAAGTAGATAGCATGTGCAGGCTACTGCGGGAGAGTGGACGGTGATCTTTAAAACTAGAAAATTTATAAGGTTTCTTTTTGTTCTTCTTGATATTAAGCAGCGAGACGAGCAACTCGCTCCATAATGGTAAGTACCACGCCTGCCCATAAATGTGTAGCGTCATCTATAACTTTAAATTAATCTAATGGATTTCCGCGAAGTAAAGATTTATTAACAACATTACACACTTACACGTACTTGGTACACGCACACGTGCTACAATAAAAAAGGTCATTGTTTCTTTCTGCGCTACATTCCTCCCCACCTAACAACATCTAAAAAGAACACTGATATAAGTACATTTACTATTGATTTCTGGCCTGCATACTATTTTATTTAATGGGTCAAAGGTTAAAAGAGGCTGAAGTGGGCGATAGCCCCGGATACCGCCTACGAAAGGGCAGAGACTAAATTATAGCAATGGATTCTGATTGTCTTAAATTCATGAAATTTATTATTTCAGTCGTGAAAATTAATACCCAGTGAAACCGGTAAGTGGTCACTGTCGTTTTTTTACGGAAATAAGGTAGAGTTTTTAAGTGACCTAGTGAGTGGTAGCATAGCGGCCGAGCCTCGCTTTAAATTTTTATAGTGCGCTAGTGACCTGAGTTCAACCCCAGGGTGTTTTAATTTTAAGTGATAATTTACCACATGCTCAGCGGTGACGTAACACATCGTGGGGCAACCTGCATGTCTGAGGACTAAAAATATTTCGAAGACATGTGAAGTCCGCCAAGCCGCACTGGAGCAGCGTGGCGGACTTTTCCCGGCTCCAAAACTCTCTCAGAAATGGGATGAGGCTTGTGCTCAGCAGTGAGACAGTTAAAGAATGTAATTACCCTTACCGTGTCACTCAGAATTAGGCAACTGGAAAGTACTGTTTGGCAACATACTACGCTCGCCACCCTGAGACATCGTTTCTTAAATCTCATATGCGCTATATACTATTATCAGTGCCCTTCAAACTAAAGCGTAGCATTTGCACACTTGATACAGAATGCTACACGCATTTGCACACTTGATACAGAATAATTGATGGCAGAATAACCTGTACTGGAACTTACCTAAGCAGTTTCCTGCGTAGCAATCCTCCAACTAGTAAAATACATATCTGCATCCAACCTCGATAGGGAATCAAGGTGTCAATGCGTTTTCGCCTCTGACCTTTGACAGAGTACGCCTCGCGACTCGCTACCAGTATTTGAGTCACCTGATCTCATTACTTAACATAGGAAACACAGTTATGTTAAAATGCTACTTTTAACTGGAAAAACACTGTAACAGTGTATTCCGTCTTCCTGAAACAGTCACTAGATAGTGGCTCGTTAATGATACATTCCTTTGCCACGTGTTTTACTGATATAATTGTGCAAGTTTATTTTATTTGATCTCTCTCGAGCATGTACAAAACCTTTAAATAAAACTAGTATTTATCACGTTTAATTTTACTGTTGACAGCCCGACGCTTCGAGCGCTTTACAGCAACCATGGTCACAGGGGAATTGAGGTGACAAACGTCCTGATTTCATAGTTAATCGCGGATACCTTTAGCTTTTAATTAAATTTTTATGGGATCTACGCAGAAATAGCTATTGTTTCTTGTAGTAGTTAATAGAATCAGGCGTTACTTTGCGGAAATCCATTATAATAAAGGAAAGATAGTTAATTTGATGAGATCCGCATGTAAAATTTGTAATTGTATTACTGTAATATTGTAGTTTTTGAAGATCACCGCCCGCCCTCCCTCAACAGCGTGCACAAGCAAACCAATACCGCCACCGGAAGTCGCCACCAGATATCCTTCACCACTACAACACTAACAGTAGGCAATACACGCCACTGAAGTCGAGAACACGACACGTGTTTCACCTCAAAACGAGGCATTATCAATTGACTCTACGACAGTCAGCCGTCGAGTGCTTGACTCAGAAACTTGATTAAAAAACATCCTAATTCAATTTAAATAAAGAAGATGGTTGGGTTGGTATGCTGATGGCATCGGATCCTATTATGAAAATTAAATCAAAAACCAAGCATACTACTGCAAGACCTCATGAAACAGTAAGCTCATTTTGCGTAGATCAAAAATAATAATTAAAAGCTGTAGGTACCCCGGATTAACTATTACATCAAGACGTCTGTTTAATTTTTTGGGGTAAAAAGTATTCATGTCTGTCTCTAGCATGCAAGCTATCTCTTTGCTTCATTTCGTCATGATCGGTTTAGCGGTTGGACCGTGAAAAGGTAACCAACAGATAGAGGGGCAGAGAGAATTACTTTCGCATTTATAATATTAAGTATGAATATTAAGGATTAAGGGTAATATTTAATCTGCCATGAACGAAAATCCATTTAAATGAATAAAATGCAAATTGAAGCCGCGCCGCATAGTCAGTAATTTTTACAGTTTTTCAGATTTTACGCAGGAACCCTAAGTATTCCTTAAAAGTCCCATTGAAATCGATTAAGTTATTTCGGATATTAGCCCCTACAAACAAATAGACAAAGAGACACACTCTTAATTTTACTTATTTGTATATATAAGGTAAAGACGTAAAAGAAAAGTAAAAGTGAAGTAAAGTTTTCAGCCTATAAGTGTCCCACTGCTGAGCACAGGCCTCCTCTCATTTCTGAGAGGGTTTTTGGAGCTAGGAAGAATCCGCCACGTTGCTCCAATGCGGGTTGGCGGACTGCACATATCTTCGAAATATTTTTTTTTCTCAAACATGCAGGTGACCTCACGATGTTTTCCTTCACCGCCGAGCACGTGGTAAATCAGCATTTAAAATTGCAATTAACAATTTTTAGTGGTGCCGGCACTGGGAATCGAACCCAGGTCACTCGCATACTATGAAATTTAAAGCGAGCGCCTAGGCGCTAGCGCTAGGGGCTACCACGCTACCACGGCCCCTGAGCTACAACGGCTGTAAATAAAGAACTATGAATATTTTAAACCACCTATTAGGATATTAATAAAAATGTTAAAACTGTCATGAACAAAAATAATGATGACCAAAATGCAAATTAAAGCCGGGCGTAACTCGTCCATCCGTATAGTCCTTAATTTCTACAGTTTTTCAGATTATACGAAGGAACCCTGAATGTTTCCGAGTTAAAAAGTAGCTTTAGATTGTTATCTGAAAAGTTTAAAACACATACAGAAAAATTTATAAAACGCGTGTTTGAGTTTTGGTAACCTGCAAATTATATTTTTGTTCTTATTCTCATATGTATTGTTTGAGTTTAAGAAAAAACTTTAAAGAGGAGTCGCAGACAGACACTCAATTTTTTTTACTTGTATAGATTTACAACACGATTTAAAACTGGTATATATAACTAATCAAAAAATGTAAACCTAAGCTAACTAACATATTATATACATAATACATAATTTTACATAATTTTCTTCAATATTTTAACGAAAAATTTCCAAAGTTTGTGACTATTGTTATGATTACAGCATTCATCCAGACCATTCGATCAACAACATACAGAGTTTTAAGATACAATATATCATGTAGTAAGCATCCACAGACTTAGGAAAAATATTTCATAAGCTGATGCCCGCGACATCGTCCGCGTGGATATAGGTTTTTTTTTTTAATATCCCGTGAAAACTATTTTTTTTTCTGGATAAAAAAGTATGCTATGTGCATCTCCAGGATGTAAGGTATATCTGTGCCAAATTTCGTCAAGATCGATTCAGCGGTTAAACCGCAAAAAGTACCGTAAAAAAATAGTCAGAGGGCCAGAGGGAATTACTTTCGTAACTATGGATTAAGATAAATATTTAAACTGCTCTGAACGAAAATATCGATAGAGCCGTTTCGGAGATTAGCCCGAACAAACAAATAGACGGAGAGACAAAAAATTTGAAAATATGTTTATATTGCAAATTACATTAAAAATAAAGTTTGGAAAAGTGCACGTCTCATGACCCTCATTTAAATTTTAATAAAAAAAAAATCGTATTGAGGTTCAAATATTTCGAGTGATTTCCATTTCAGATGAAAACAATACGAAAAAGTTATTTTTCTTAATAACTACAAGTGCTAGACTTTTGATATGAAATAGGAAACCAGTAGATTAAATTCTGGACAAGATATAAAAACCCAGTCTCGACATCAGACAGAGGCATTTGAAGACCGCCGAATCGCTTGACCTTGACATGTGGGGTATAAAGCACTATCTCACGCCGTTTCGCACCATGAGACGTGCAAAAATTTTTATTAACGAAATCACAGAAAAACACGCAAATTTTATTTATTTGTTTTTATAAGTAAAAGACAAAGACGTAAAAAAAAGAACTATTAATATTCTAAACCACTTATTAAGATATTAAGAGAAATAATAAAAATGCAATGAACGAAAATAATGATGACCAAAATGCAAATGACAGCCACGCATAGCACCTAATTTCTACAGTTTTTTAGATTTTACGCAGGAGCCTTGAATATTCCTTAGATTGCTCTCTGAAAAGTCCCAATAATACGAAAAATCCCCTAACTGCCAATGAAAGTTCCGTCAAAAGCCGTTTCGGAGATATGCTCAGGCAACAAACAAACAGACAGACAAAATTTTTAAATACCCGTGTTTGTTTATTGGTACAGATTTACAACACAATTTAAAATAAATACTCGTATTACAACTAATGAAAAATGTCTAAGCCTGAAGTAACTAATCTATAATAATAATAATTAATAACCCTACAATTTATTACATAAATAAACAATTTAAAAAAATTGAACGATAAATTCCCAAAGTTTGTGATCAACAACATACAGAGTTTTAAGATATATTATTTTCGGTGATGTAATTGCTGTTAGCCTTCTCGGCTTTTACAGCTTCATCGGATACTGTGCTCGCGGGCCAGGGGCCCGCGTGCCAGGTTTGGTTTGACCCAAACATAAATAAATAAATAAAAACTCCTACAAAAACCTCGAAGTTCGGACTGTGTCGCGTTCGCTGCGTGCTTTCGCGATTTCGAAAATCTTAAATATTTTAAGTCGTCTATTGACCGTCCGAAGGAGGCTGCGCGCGTCCATTCGGACTGTCGACTTGTGTGTCGGTAACTCTGGGCGGTGAGAACCGCCCTGGAACACGGGTGAATCTTGTGTACGCGGTGTGATTATTGACTATTGCGCGCCGCTCTCTACGGCGGTCGCGCGTCGTGGTGCGTGTTATATTAAAGCTATTGACTGTGTGTACAGTGTGGCCTGGATCGTGACTGACAGTATCGTGGTCAGGAAGAGCTGAGACGTCCGTGTCGTCTAGCACGTTTCGCGGGCGACGTTTGCGTTCGGTCGTGTTTCTGTTTGGTTGGTAATTTTCTGCTTTAACTACCAGCGGGTTTGAATGAACCGCGGCTTTTTCGAAAAACCGCCGTGATAATTCTCTGAAGTGTTCAGAGATTAAGCACAGTCGCTGTGAAGATCTACATTGCGTTGATACCAACCGGCTCCGGTGGCAGTTCGCAAGAATCGATTTTGAACGCTCTGTAACTTCTTTAATTGATTGCCCGTCGCGTGAGCGAAAGCGACGCAAGCATAGTCCATTACGGGTCTTATGCAAGTCTTATAGAGGCGAAGTTTGTGTCTTAAGCACATTTTGCTTGAGGAGCAAGTTAATGGGTATAGACGGCTTGAGATAAAAGCCGCTCTATTCATCGCTCATCGCTGCGTCTAAAGTGACCCCGAGGTATTTGACGCTCTTTTCCCAGGGAATAGGGCGTCCGAACAGGGTGATCGTGCCTAGCTGATTGTTGCCGATTGGGTGACATCGTCTAGCGGGCTTTGGTGAGCCCCTTGAGAAGTATATCGCTACACTTTTCTCGGGGTTTACCTCTATTTCCATTTCCGGAACCATTCGCCTAGGCGATTCGGCTGCGGCTTGGAGTTGAATCGTTATGCGGCCCTTATGCTTGTCGGAATAGTACAGGGCCGTGTCATCTGCGAAAAGCGCAAGATTGACTTTCGGGTCTTTAGGGATATCGCTTGTGTATAGCGAGAACAGGAGTGGGGAGTTTTAAGATATGATATATCGGTTAGCATTCAGCACCCACAGGCATCGACAAATATTTAATATAATTTCGGTAATGTTTTTGCTGTGAGCCGCTGTGGCTTATACAGTTTCATCGGATTCGCATAGCTGTCCTCGCGGGACCCGCCAGGTTTGGTTTAACCGAAACTTATATACATAAATACCTTCCAACTTTACCATCTAAATTCATGTCGCCATCTATTGATAATAATTAACTGTTATATTACTTTGACATCGAAAAATACGTAAAAATTAACGCAACGCGACGTTCAAGAAATAAATAATATTGCAAACAATCAAAAATTCAACTTACTCTTATGGAGTGAAAAATATTTACAGCAAAGTAATAGGTAAATTATTTATTTATTTAACTCTTTATTGCTTCCTTTACAATAAAGGGATACAAAGGGCGGACTTAATGCCTTTAGGCATTTTCTCCCAGTCAACCCAAGGAGTGGTGAGATTTTGAATAGGTGTAGCAATAAAGGAAAACAGAGATAGAAACAAAGAGAAAAAAAAATTAAAACCTAAATAACTCCTAAATATTATAAATATAGTTACATATATAAATATACATTAAATACATAAACATATACGTATATACGGCATAGATACATATTATACATATAAATAAACGTAAAATAAAATAAATATAAATAAATAAATGCACACTTGTAACGATGACCAACTACTAACTATTTACGAGTATGTTGTCATGATTCTCTGCTAAATGATCACGGACCAACTTCTTAAAGGAGTATTTATTGGGCGCTTTCCTGATGTAATCGGGCAAGGAGTTCCAAAGAAGTGCAGCCAGGACAGTGAAGGAGTTCCTAAAGAGCCCGGTGAAATGTGTAGGGATGCAAATCTTATTGTTAGAGGACGAACGAAGAACCCTATCATGTGATGAAGACAGATACTGAAATTTGTCTTTGAGATATGAAGGCGAAAATGGATCATTTAAAATAGAGAAAAGAACAAGCAGTATCCTGGAATTGCGCCTTTGTTGAATGGTAAGCCAATTTAGCTGAGACCTGAATTGAGATACATGATCATACTTTCGCAGACCAAAAATAAATCTTATACAGTTGTTAAGCTTGTTAAGAAGATCTTGGGATAAGTCTGGGTAACACACATCTGCGTAGTCAATAATGGGTAATATAAGCGTTTGGACAAGCAAGAGCTTAGATCTAATGGGGAGAAAACGTTTCAGACGATAAAGAGAACGTAAAATGGCAATGACTTTCCGACTAATGTCGGTAACCTGAACTTTCCAGTTTAAAGTGTTATCAATGATGAGACCAAGATTTTTCACAGACTTACTAAATGGAATAACAGTATCATAATATCGTAAAGAAGGTAGGCCTGTATAGTCAACCTTATCCAACATTCTCGGACTACCTACTAGGATAGCTTGGCATTTCAGTGGATTGACAATCACTCCATAACGAGTTGACCAATCTTTGAGAGCGTCTAGATTATTATTTAAATGATTGATTCCGTTATGAAGATCGTCAATTTCAGATTGCACATATAGCTGTAGATCGTCCGCATACAGATGGTACGAGCAGTCGAAAATGGAGGTGATTAAGTTTATAAAAACAGAGAAAATTATGGGAGAGAGAATTCCGCCTTGCGGCACGCCAGTTTCGACATCAACCCAAGCTGAGTTTTTTTGTGCACCATGAACTGATTGCTGGCGCCCGCGAAGATATGATGCGAACCATTCTAAGACATTAGGCGCGAAATTAAGATGGGATAGGATGGAAAGGAGGATGTCATGATCAACTGTGTTAAAAGCGTTAGAAAAGTCAACTAGCACTACCGCTGTTATCTTTCTTTCTTCCATACCCTGTCTAATGTCATCAGTAACTTTGATTAACGCAGTTGCAGTGCTATGACCGGGGCGAAACCCAGACTGATAAGTACTCAGTATATCAGCAATTCACAAAATTACATAATTTGCACAACGGCATTTTTGGTTATACTGTTTAACTATTGTACTTTGTATAAATTATATTGTTTGTAAGAAAATATATTATTATTTTTTATTTATTCGACTGCGACCGCTTGAAATACGCATAACTTTTTATAGTAAAAACCGATTTAAATTATACGAGTATATATAGTTCGCTAGAAACTGATGTTTAGAACTTTACGCAATTCATTTAAACGTTTTACCTACTGCTTTATAACTTTACGCTTTTGATAGTCATGTCATTTACAAGATGTTATTTTCGCAACATGAATATTATTAGTGCAACGAAGTATTAAATAAAATTTATAAGTGTTCACTATAATCAAAATGAAATATTAAACTAATATTAAAATATGGAAAACTAGCTAATGTGGTTGATTGAATGATTAGAAATAATAATTAAAATTATGGAAAATAAATATTGATCATAATTAACACAAACAAGCAGACAATTCATATTTCTAAATTTTATAGTTTATATTCAAGGAACAAAAAAGTAAAGTAAAGGAGACCACTTTGCTTTTTATGGTTGCCGCTTGTTTAATGATCGACAAGACGTTTTCTTATTTCTAATCACATAAACTTAAGGATTCTTTGTACTTTATAAAAATTACATTAGATTTAATACAAGTAATTTTTAAAAAGATGCCTCACATGTTCATTTTGATTTCAGCCTCTAGTCGATTTTCCACATCTTCCCCAAGTACCGAGTACTGCCTGAAGTTATCAACTACGCAGGAGATATTATAGTGCCACAAGTGTCCGAACAAACATTGAGGCAGTCACTCGTCTCAACCTGCCCCTGCCCGATGTAACGCTCATGCGCTAAGGATACAGTGTCAGAGGTACAAGGATAATAACAACACAATCACATCCAAAAACCCGTAATTTGTGTTTTGTACAAATGTTGGCTAAGGCTGGAATTCGAATTCAGGACCCGCGGCGTGGTAGACAAATAATCTAATCACTAGGCCATGCGGTCGTCTCTGTCGCAGTCTTCTGTACCGTGTACCTGTACAGTGGCGTATCAATTTAGTGGCAGGATGGACAAAATGCCTTGGGCCTCCGTCCGCAAGGTACCCCTGGCCAGTTGTTACGCAACTTAGCTCTATTGATGTTGTTCTTAAAACTCAAATAGCCCAAAAAAATATATTTTTTAATTAAATGTTTGACTAAAAATAACACTGTTATTCAATTTCTCTAATCCATAAAGCTCTTGATATAAAAACTTACTAGAAAATCAAAAAAATCTACACGTTGGTTGAACTTTTTTACATTGAAAAGGGCCCCATCCGATGAATTTGCCACGGGCCTCAACAGTACAATAACGCCACTGCGGGCCGACTAATATAAATATTTGATTCTTAAATTAATCAATTAAAATATTATGAAAATTATCAATTTAAAAACTTATGGCGTTGTTGTCATGATTGTAAAGCACAGGTGACTGCAAATATCAGTGTGGTTTGAAAAGTGAACTAACTAAAAACAAAAAATCAACAGTATACCTTTATACAAAAGTTACCTTGTCTTAATAGAGTAATTAAGAGGATGTACGGTACAGATAATGTATAGCCCGAAGCTGGTAAGTACCAACACTACTAAGTACTACTACGTACTACTAAGTAGCAGCACTACATGCATTAGGGCGCTCCCCTTTTCGACTCATTACCGTTGTGTTTCTACTTTATCAAAAAGATAGCGTAACATGTTAATCCTATTAATAAGCACTTTATTTTTTAGAGGTAAGTGTCATGAAAATGTTGAATATGTATGTAGTGTACCTACTATTTGAAGAGAATAGCCTGCACAAGAAAATTGATACCGCCAGCTATTTAACGAATTTGTTGACAATCACATTTACCACGTCCTCGGCGGTGAAGGAAAACTTTAAGTCTTAAACTTTACTCGCATTAGACCAGCATGTCGGATTCTTCTTAGGTTCCACTTAGTGTGACAGAAGTGGGACCTCTCTAGGCTGTTACTTTACTTTTTATTGACATAATAATTACATATATTATTGACGTGTGGTAGCGGCTTAAGAGAATCTACCACCCCATCTCATCCTGTTCGTGTCGTAAAAGCCGACAGAGGGAAAACGAAAACCAGATGGGTAGCAGCATCTTCCTGGAACATCTGAATAAATAAACTGCAGTTGCCAATCCGCCTACCAAGCTTGGCAACTATGACAAAATCTCCCCAAAATGAGTGCTACAAACTTTTGTGGCATTTTATGGGAGAAGCCTATGTTCAGTAGTGGACTAGTGAAAGGCTGAAATGATAATGATAATGAAACAATATAAAAATACAAAAATGTATTCAACATTTGCACACCTTGTTAATTTCAACGAATTTTGTCAATCATCCTGTAAAATTAAATATGCTACTAATATGCATATATAGAAACCAGCTGAATCTCTCCTGCAAAGTATCTGCGATTTTTTCGGTGCGGTTCGGTTCATAGCAGTGTATGAACGGTCTCGTTAGTTTTATTCTGTGGCTAGCTGTGCCTCGCTGTTTCACCCGCATAAAATAGTCCGACCACATGACTGCGCCGTACGGCATAGAACAACTGACAAACCAAACCTGGCACGCGGGCCCCTGGCCCGCGAGCACAGTATCCGTTGAAACTGTAAAAGCCGAGAAGGCTAACAGGAATTACATCACCGAAAATATATATAGATCCTGACCTGAGCATTCGCAGTTCGGCCCTTCTCGGTTATGTTCGGTTCGCAGAATGTGACTCTTTCTGAACGAGGTAGGTTTTATAACCTAGAACTTTACACAATAAACAGGACTGTCTAATGCAAAAATTATTGTTCCAATCGGCTTAATATTTCCGTTAGTTTAGTGTGTTAAAACATATAAACTCTCCAGCTTTATTATAGTAATAAGAAAATATAGCTGATGTGGAGTATCGACGTTCTAGAAAGTGTGCAGTCTGTCGCCATGTTCTGGTTCTCATCCCAACCATAACATAAGATTTGATAGACCACAAATCCTTGCAAAAGAACTATACCGATTCCTACTAAGGATGATTGACGAGGCTATTGAAATAAAAAAAAATCTAATTTCAAGAGAGGAGATGGTTGGGTACTACCACCGGCTTGGTATCATATTATTATTGAAATTTAATCAAAATTCAAGCATATCAGTGCAAGACTGCAAGACACAATAAGCTCATTCTGAGTAGATCGAACGAAAAATAATATTAGAAGCTGAAGGTAGCCCGGTTTAACTAAGACATCAGGACTTCACCTGTCCTCCCGTGACCATGGGTGCTCGAAAAGTCGGGAAATAATAAGTTAAAATAAAAACTGATTTTACTGGTCGTAGGATTTCTATGCAGGAATCCGTCTAGGTAGCTACCATTCCAGGGCCAGTTATTCTGACGTGAAGCAGTAGTGTCAAAACAATACCTGATTCGGTTTGAAGGGTACTGAGAGCTAGCGTAATCACTGGGCATATGAGACACGGACGCAGTGTGGAGTCACAGACAAATGTTCTGGGTGACACAGCATTTGTTATGGGCAGACGTTCCACTTACCATCAGGTGAAGGTTATGCTCGTTTCATCACTTTATCCAATAAAACAAAATATTTTAGTGAACTATCTGCATACAAGTTTTAGCATTTTAAACCACCTTATAAAAAGTGGGATTAAATCGCATATTAAGTGATATATTACTATGAACAATTGAAGAGGAGGGTAAGGACGGGGTAGAAGATTAAATGTTTTGTTTTACGAATGAAATATAAAAGTAAGCTTTAACTAATTTATTACCAAGTTATTCTACAATTAGGTACAGGTTTCTTTATACGTATATGCTGTACATTTGTACAAGAACAGTTAAATAGGATCTCCGGTTAAAAATATAGTTTGATACATAAATAATCCAACGTTGCTAACTACAAAAGAAAAATCGGTTCAAAGCGAATTACAATGAAACTAGATAAACAATGAAACTAGATAAGAATTACAGTGTAACTAGATACAAAATCGATAATTTTCCAATCTAAGCTAATTTCGTTTGAAGCAAAGCTTCTCCCGTTCGGGATGAAGTCAGAAAAGGAAGTACGAACGGAGATGCAACTATCCTCATTGGATGGACTGCGTGAATGCTCATGTGAGTGAGCTAGACAGAGTACTAGATAACTTGCTTATAATTTGTTGCAATAATAATGTTACTGTAGTATTATTAGTACTGTAGTATTATTAGTATTATGTATATATAAATTTAACTAATGTAAATTCTTTTAATTTTGTATGTTTTTTATTATCTTCATTTTAAAATATAAATAATGAAACGTTTATGTTATCGGATACTTCTGCTCTCAGCCTGGCAAATGTCTTACTCCAATAAACGATATGTTTCTCGATTTTTAGAAATATTACACATAAATCGCACCAAAAAGTTTAACTATGGCAATAATCGTTAAACAATTAAGCATTCCTTAATGTACATGCGGTATTTAAACACAAAAATCCGTTTATGAGTAATTTGCTTTTAAGCGTTACTTTAAATCAACAACAAAGTAATAATTAAAAATTATGTCGTGCTTAATAAGGCAACGCTTAGATCGTCAATGTAAACTAGCTTGGTGTTACATTACAAATGATCCTATGTTTAATAGACAACTTATCTAACAGGTACTTTGGTGAGGCACCGTGTGATAATGAATATAATGAAATTTGTTGAGCTAAAAAAAATTAGACGTATTTTAGATTTTACAAGATAAATCTCAAATTAATAATTTTCCATACAAGGAAAAATCGAAGTAGTTCAATTATAAGCTGAGTATTTTTATACCATTACAATACACTTGAAAACTTATTTAAGCTAGTAATATATATGCAAAATAGTTGCCATATGTATATTAATCTCAATAATGACCTTCCAACACAGAAAACCTTAGGACCAGTGCCCCGTAAGGGAAGTAATAAGTCCTAACTTTATTTTAATTAAACACAACTTCTTTTAAAAGTCCATGTTTTTATAAGATATTTCGAATAAAGGTCATAATGAAGATAAATAATAGTTTAAAAAAAGAGCGGCTGGCGGTTTTAACAGTTTCTTCTTCCAAAATGGGAGGTTTAACAATATTTTTTAATCCTTGTGCGATATTTAATTTACAATAAAGTATTTATAACACCACGTCTATCTTCAAAATTAGCTGTCACGTAATATCATATGTGATAATTAAAAAATTAAAAAAAGGAAATCAGTTATAATAATGTTCAATTGAAAGCCATAATGTAAATGGATACTGTAGCTGATTATCTAATCAGAACATACTAGTTTAACATTATATTATACATACAGAGAGGTTTGATGAAAGATTGACGAAACAGATTTATGAGGCGAGTGTGAATGGGAAAGCTGGTAAGGTCCAATGTAGGCGAACGTATCACGAACAGATCGAAGTCTTTTGAAGGAAAGGCCACGTCAAAAGCGAAAAATATGGGAAAGAGGCGTGACACTATGTATGTATGTGTAACGGGATAAATCGATTTTTACTTATCTACAATATACACAAATAAGGAAGTGATGTTTATTGAATAATTTATAGTTATTTTAAATAAGATTTTTGATATTTTGCATATATAAATAAATGGCAAGATACTGAGAATCGGCTATCGCGTCTTCTTTTGAAACATTATAAGATTGTGAATTGAAAGAAAAATTCAGAGAAACAATTTCTCCCATTGTGTTCTTTGAATTTGGTGTAGTGAGTTAAGTATGAGCGTAAAAGTAGAAACACATTTTAACTATAAATTTGTAAATTAAATTATTATGGAGTTTCATTTTACAACTTTTAGTGTAAAACCCACTGATATAAAAAAACCCAAGTATACAGTTCCATACAAAAATTACTTCAAAAAGCGATTAAATAAACACAAATTTAATCTTATTCCCACGACATAAAGTAGCTTTTTAAATAAAACCAACTATCATTCCACGACGTTTTCAAATTAGTTGCTAATTTGACGCAATAAAAATTGAATTAATTAATGAGCGCATTACGCTCATTTTGGAGCACGTTTTTGAGTCGTTGAAAAACAATATATTCGTCTTTTAAGAAAAAGAAGTTGGTGGTGTGCCGCTAAAGAATTTAACAACATACATTAAAAAGTAGGGTATCAAGTGGTAAAAAGTTAAAGCATAGATCACCTGAAGAATATAAATTATACAATCAAATATTTAAAAGCAAAAACTATTCATGCGTAACTTTCGACTCAAAACATTCTTAGGATTTCTGCAATCATTTAATTTTAATCACAAGTGATTTGTAGAAAGACAAAACAAATTTCCGTTCAATTGACTAGGCTTCAGCGTTATTTATTTTATACCAAAAAAAAAAACAATTTTTCTTCGCAGTTTCTAAAAATAATTTAAAAACAAAACACACACTCAGATCTCCCTTAAAATATACACATATTGTCCTAGGGACTTATTTTGATATCAAATAGTTAAAGTATTCGAGTTGAAAATATCACCACAATAAATATCGCGCTATGATATGGTAATTTAGTAATCTATCACCAACTTAGATGTTTTTCGACATCTAAGAAAAGTGAGATGAGACTATATTAAATTTGCCAAATAAAGTGTCTTTTTTTTTCATTAAAGTTGAAGAAAAATCTAACCTAAATTTCTGACGTCACAGAAAATCACAATATTAAAAACTTCCCTTTACAAACACAATTTCTTTAAGACGGAAAATACTGCTGCACATAAAAGCTCATTTTCAGTTAATAACTGCATAATGAAAGTGAAAGATCGAAGACAAAAAAGAACATTATTACCTAAGCGCTAGGCTATATTTTTCAGTTTTAAAAATATCTGCAATCATACAAAATTTGCACAAACTAATATATTAATATTTAATAATAATTAAGGTAGGAAAAACATAACTAAACTAACAATAATATACATTATGATGTACTCGAAAAATAACTTAAAATATTAATCGAATAACATTTTTTTCGACTATTTAATGTTACAGTAAATATTGTTGGTATCTACATCACGTATTACGGGAAACCAATGTCATCACAGATCGCAGAAACCAGATATCCACCATATTGATAACTTAAGATAAGTTTTTTAATTGCAGTTGTATAATGTGGCTTCCTACCCTCATATATTTTAAAAACGTCAACCTAAATGATTACTTATATTTGCGCGAATACTACACAATGAAGAAAACAGGATTTAGATACGGATTTCATCGCGTTTAATTTGTTTCGTGCTCCTGATATTTCGAACGCTGTTTTGTATATGTCACTGGTTTGTGCCGAATAAAATATTTATTTATCTATGTAGCACTGTTTATTCAATAGGTTCACCTAATAAGTGGAATCATATTCAATAGACTTTTAGGAACATATCATATTATATATACGTCGGCTAAGTGTTAATTTTTTTTTACGTCGAAATAGTACATTCGGACGTTTTGTCAAAAACCAAATGTACTGCAACATTGTTTATAATATTTCACAGGTTATACCCATCCCACAGTATGTCCCGTTATTCCGAATAGTTTTAATAGTTTGAGATGATTTATTTTTTTAGGACCTCGCAAACAAAAACATTCGTCATTGTGGGGGCTCTGGTAAAAACCCGTCCTGCAAAAGACAGAATGTCGGTCATCTTAATGTTGACATTCATGCACTGACGACACAGCCGACATGTCTCCATAGGCGCCACCTATTGATGTATGTATTAAAACTAAAGGCGAATACTGGTTATATATAAAAAAATTACACGCTAGGGATGTTATTGCTGCTATTTGGGCTTGGAAGGGCAAGGCGGCGCGGGTCTGTGCGGTCTAGGAGTGGGCTCTTCATACACTTCGTCATACAAACACGCGTTTGTATAAGTAGGTCTATTCGAATACACATCTTGTCCACTCTCACCAATCTCACTGTAAATATTGCTTTGTGTTTCAGCCACTTCGTCGTAAGCGCCCTCTACACGAGAAGTCGTCGCATTAAAACCATAATTGTCAGCATAAGCATACATATCGAAGTCAACATTTTGATATTTCATAGCGGAATAATTCTTAGAGTTCTCTAAAGAATCGCTAAAATTCCGCAATTTTTCGCCTTCGTCTTCGTATTGGGGCACATAGATATTTTTTTCGTAATGATTCTCTTTTATTATTTCGGTGGGCTTCGATAATTTCGTGTAATAATCTTTCGTTTCTAGAATGAATTGCTGTTGGTTGAGACTAGCATCATAATTATTGTAAGTCGGTAATTCATTGTATCTTCTTTCATTATTCGCGAGATTTGTCGCGTATTTCGTCGAAGTGGACGGCACATCACTATAAGTATTGCTATTTGCGTAAATATTTTCGCTATTGCTATTTTTAGATCTGAGATTCAATGATTCGGAAATTCTGTCGTCCAGCGACATCTGTGCGAAAGATTTCGCAACATCCCTTTTTGGTTCAGTCATTGTCGAATAATTTCGATCAAGTTGTGTGAGCATTTATATTAGTATTATTTAAAAGCGTCCCATAAGGAGTATTATTCTGATTCGAGTAGTTACTTCTATTGATTGTAGATAAATTATTCGATACTTGGGGAGTTTCTATACTGACAGGTTGAGAGAAACTGCTATTCGAATATATTTGAGATACATTGTTGCTAAGGTTTAAGGAGGAGTCATTCAATTGGACATCGTAGTTAGGTCTGCTTTTGGGAACGTCTTGGTAGGAAGTCCAGACCTGTGCCGTTTCGAAGGGGTCAGAATGGACTCCAAGCGCCTGATAATTATGTGTCGATGACGCCACGTTAAGGTTGTCTAATGATTTAGCACCACATAAATTAGGATAATTTTGAGATGCCGAACAATATGATGGGAGACTTTCTATACTCGGTTGTCCCCAATCCAGCTCTTGATCTGAAAATTAAGGAACTTATTTACTCACATAGTTGAGAGAAAGATGACAGAATGAGCAAAGCTATATAACGTATGTAATCCGTTATTTTAGATTAGCGGTTTTTGGTAGTAGACGTATCTTTCTGCTTTGCAATTACAGTCCACTGTTGGACATAGGTCACACCCAATAAGGGAAGATTAGTTGTAATCACAACGTTTAGCAGGCGGATTGGCGATCGCAGTACCAGACGCCTCGCACATCAGTCAGGCATTATTCAAGATGGTTACTTTATTTTATAGAAGAGGGGGTAAACGAGCAAGCGTCTCACACGGTGTAAAGTGATCTCCGCCGCACATGCGCGTCTACTATACCAGAGGACCGCGTTATTCGCCTTTGAGAAAATTGTGGGTACTTTTCTTGAAGATCTATAAGTCGGTTCAAAAAAACCGCTAGCGGGTAGCAGATTCTTTATAGAGGTCGGGCTTGGTAGAAAATTCAGCGATAACCCCCCGAGCAATGCTAACCATCAAGGTGATGATGATAGAATTTTGAAAATTCCGTCACCGGTCGGAATCATCTGTAGACATAGAGGTATAGTCTAGTGTCGATTAATTACTGTGTCTGGTATTTAACATTTTTATGAAAGAAAGTGACGAGACAACCAAGTATGGTTTGCAAACGCTGTGTCACGCTGACGAGCCCCCGTGTTGGCGCTGAAGATTGCACTATAATTTCCTATATTACTCGTATATCGCGCAAATGACAACGTTATGAAATTTAAGACATACGCATGTTGTTATATTCCGACATGGTTTTGTAACATACCTATAAAGTAGTATTAATTGAAACTCTTAACTTACCGCAAGATTTATTTTACTAAACTTAGTATGTCGAACAAAGATAATCAAGTAAATACTTACTAATTTCCGGCACGTCAATTGGTTCGTCTAGTATGGACACGGCGCTATCGTTTAGAGGTTTCTTGATTGGAGAATTCAGTCTAGTGCACGGTGGCAAATCTAAGTCTATCAGCAAGTCTTCTCTCACTGGAAGTAAGAAAACATTGTATGTAAGCATTTTTTAAAGCAATTGTTTTCTCTAAAGAAACAGAATACCGTGTCGTATTGAGAAATGCGTCTCGAAAAGAAACTTATTTGTATTTGTATGTATAACTCGCAGTTATGTTTAGAATCGAATTTTATTGTAATATTAAATAAAGTCATATGTGCGTATAATAATTTTAGTATATTTTTATGGAGAGTGACGAGACGTTCACCTGATGGTAAGTGCAACATCTGCCCGTTACAAAAGCTGTGTCACCCAAAACATGTATGTGTGGTACCACACTGCGCTCGTCACCCTAAGACATTAGTTCTTAAGTCTCATATTCCCAGTGAATACATTGCATTTGTAAAAAGATCGCAAATTTATATTTTAATCAACAATTTTTTTTAAATATTTTAATAACTCATCTAGATCGAAATGCCTATGTTCAATTTTAGGTTTTGAGGTAAAATAGTTTTTTTGTAAGTTTAGGACTAAATGTAATGAAAAATTTCAACCCGCTAATAAGGGCTGGCTTCGGTCCGTCTAATAAAAAAATGTTACCTTGGTTCAAGCTTTTGGAGTGGTTATCCCTGGCTTCTCTGGCGATGCGCTGTGCCTCGAGAGTCGCGGCCCTGTCGTTGATCAGCTTATTGTAGTTGAAGTGCTTGCTGCCCGAGTTGCCGGCGCGCGTCGTTGGCGGCTGCGTCGATTCTATGGTGCGGCGTTTACGTAGAACTACCGCCGAATCGTCAGACATACCGTTTGTTGGAGACGACGATGTTGATGATTGAGCTACAATGTGTTAAGAGTTTGTGGCGAATATAGTTAATAGAATCAGGCGTTATTTTGCGGAAATCCATTATAATGCATTACTGATTTTTAAATGTTAATTTACTCTATTATGCCTGGCTCGACTTTATGATATCGGATATGACAGACTAAGGAAGACTACTCAAACGTTATGCCTAACCTGCTAATGAAACTTTAAAACCGATAATTGTCTTTTATGTTTGCAACAGTTTTTAATTTTATTTTGTTACTAGTTCTTCACGTGCCTATGAATGTACCACGGCTGAGCACAGGCCGGCCTCTCATTTCTGAGAGGGTTTTCAATCAGGGAAGAGTTCAACACGCTGCTCCCATGCGGGTTGACGCACTCCAAATGTTCCCGAAATATTTTTACTCCTCAAACATGCAGGTTTCCTTAAACACTGAACACTGGCAAATCATCACTTAAAATTGCTGAACAATTTTAGAGGTCAGGTCACTCGCATAATATGAAATTTAAGACCACCGCCCGATCCATGGGCTACCCAGTGGCAGCTCATGGATCGGGCGGTAGCGATATCTTAAGAGCCTTATTAACTTAATATAAATTAATTTGTATAGTTAATACACCGTTACTAATTATTAATGACGACCGCGTGGCCTAGTGGTCAGAGTACCTAACTTCTACGCCGCTGGTCCTGGGTTCGAATCCCAGCCGGAGCCAACATTTGTGCTAAAACACAAATTTGTGGTTTTCGGGTCTGGTTGTGTTGTGATTGTCCCCGTGTCTGCATCTGACACTGCATCCTAGCCTACCTCCGATCTTATCGCATCAGCGTTACATCGGGCGCGGGTAGGTTGGGACGAGTGAGTGCCTCCGCGTTTGTGCGTACACTCACGGCACTATAATATCCTGCGCAGTTGATACCTCCCGAAATTATTCAGAAGTTATCGCCGTGGTCGAAATCGGTCAGGAAGACTTAATGCCCAGAAATAGCGCTACAAAACGGCCGAGTCTCTTAGCCCTGTAGATTTCTAACGCTTTTACAATCAGAAACGTAGATACCCTCCATAGATAATATTCTATTATCATCTGTGAAGTTTACACACCTTACAAAGGTACGTACCATAAACAATCATAAAAAATACAAAACTTATAGGCGTGGGACTTATACATTAAAATAATCGGCAGTTACTTCAGTTTAGTTTACTCTACTGGTGGTAGGATTCCTATGCAGGAATCCGTCTAGGTAGGTACCACCGCAGGGCCAGTTATTCCACCATGAAGCAGTTTATACAAACATTACTGTCTTTCGGTCTGAAGGGCACTGAGAGCTAGTGGGATTACTGGGCATATGAGACTTAAGAACTGATGTCTCAGAGGAACAGGCTGCGCTGCGTGACGCAGCATTTGTTATAGGCAGACGTTACAATTACCATCAGGTGGACGTTTTGCTCGTCTCGTCACTTTATCCTATAAAAGCAGAATACCACTTCCATTCGACCAAGATATGTTTAAGCAAGTGACGTTTTCACAAACATATTGCATAATTGAATTAGACATGCCTACATAAACTGTTCGTTTAGTCTTACATTAGCGATATTCAAGGTCGCGTTTATTTACTTACGACAGAACCATGAAACAAACATACATAAAGTGACGCCTTTTTCCCATATAGAGGTAGGCAGAGGCTACACGTGTAGCCAACTTTTCGCCCCCGCGGGAACTGAGACGTGATGGGTAGCGAAACAAGTCACCGCCCTTTTTTACGAGTCAAAAAAAATTTGACTCCCCTTTACGTTCTCACGAGCAGTACAGTGACAGAATTGCATATTATGGTGTTAATCTGCACGGATAAAGGCTGTCCTCTTACGATTACGCCTCGGTAGGAAAAAGGTAGGTTCTATTTCTACCGAACACCTATCAGCTAACTGCGAAACACCATGAAACGTACTTACTTTTATACTCTTATTATACATAGTATAATTTATTTCTAAAATTATGTATTGTGTGTACTAATTATTTGAAATTATTAATTATATCCAGTAAGCGAAATTTGACATGTAATGTGTGATCATATATAGAAATTTGTAATTTATCATTTATGAAAAATTAGTATCGACTTAAAATTGTTTGCATGCTTTAAAAATAGCTTAATAATGTTTTCTTTTATTTACGCGAATATTACACATTTAAATAAAACTACTTTTTTACGGATTTTATCGCGTTTAATTTTGAACTATTTCCTACCAAGAATGATTCGCGAGGCTATTGAAATTAAAAAACATCCTAATTTCAATAGGGAAGATGGTTGGGTATTACCACCGGCTTGGGATCCTATTATTAATAAAATTAAATCAAAAACCAAGCATACCACTGCAAGGCTTCAAGACACAGTAAGCTCTTTCTGCGTAGATCGGACTAAAAATAATAATTAAAAGCTGAAGGTACTCCGGGTTAACTATGACATCGGGACAACTGTCACCTCAGTCCCCCCGTGACCATGGGTGCTGTAAAGCGTCCGAAACGTCGGGTAAAAATAGTTCAAAATTAAACGCGATAAAATCCGTAATAAAGTAGTTTTATTTAAATAGCTAAATAGGTTTAAGCCACATATTATCTGATTACAATAACCAGCTTGTTACATTACCCTATTTATAGCAAATAAAGAATTTGAATTTATAAAATCGATCAATCCGACCGATGTTTTTATGATGACAATAAAAAAAAAAGTAAAGTTTCAGCCTATAAATGTCCCACTGCTGAGCACAGGCCTCCTCACATTTCTGAGAGGGTTTTGGAGCTAGGAAGAACCCGCCACGCTGCTCCAATGCGGGTTGGCGGACTTCACATGTCTTCGAAATATTTTTTATTTCTCAGACATGCAGGTTTCCTCACGATGTTTTCCTTCACCGCCGAGCACGTGGTAAATCAGCACTTAAAATTGAAATTAACAATTTTAGTGGTGCCGGCAACGGGAATCGAACGCAGGTCACTCGCGTACTATGAAATTTAAAGCGCTTAGCCCCTGAGCTACCACGGCTCTTGATGACGATAATTCCCTACTAATTAATCTCTATGGCGATAATTCTCCAGTTCTATCGGAAGTTGTCAATTGCGTAGAAGATATTATAGGGCCACAAGTGTTCGCGCAAACACAGAGGCACCTTCCCACGTCCAATGAAATGCTTATCTGGGAAAGTGCGAAGCATCGGATGCAGTGTCTAAGACACTGGATCAATCACAGTATATCTAGACCCGAAAACTGATAATAAGTGTTTTGTACAAATATTGGCTTCGGCTGATATTCCAATCTAGAACCGCCAGAGCTCAGCAGTCAAGCACGCTGGCCAGTGAGCCGGTCGGTCGTTTGTTATGATGTTATCCTTCTGCCCGATTACCAACCACATCAATAACTTCCGAATAATCTAATTGCAATAACGATGCGATGATAATCGACAGAAGGAAAATGTCGCTCAGCTGATGATAAGTGATCACCGCCGCCCGTGAACATCTACAATAGCAGAGAAATTGCGGTTGCATTGCCGGCCTTTGAGAAAGGTATAGGCTATTTTCTTAAACGTCCCTACGTCATATCGTTCCGAAAGAACCGCTGGCGGCAGCAGAATCCATAAAGAGTACGTGCGCAGAAAATTCCTATTACAACCATGACGTTGTATACGTAACGTAAGAATACACACAACAACCGAGGCTCTCGCTCATCGTCGCCCTCTACACGTCGTATTCAAAGTACGTACTAAAAACCGATAAGATTAAAGGAAGTTAATCAAACATCCGTGTGTTGCACGAAAACTGGGTTTGTCTGATATTCGAACCCAGTACCCATGACTCAGCTGGCAAAAACGCTGATCACTGAGTCACGCGATCGCCACGTCATGTAACTCACCCAGAAAATAGTATCTTTATTTTATTTTGATGTGATTTAATTTTTTCTTGCATCCTGAGTGCGTTTCACAGGCAATTTCAGATGCACTAAACACCACAACCCGAAACTAATGATTTGTGTTCTTTTACAAATGTTGGATTCGGCTAGGATTCGGAACCAGGACAAGGAGCACTAGTTGACGCGATAGTCACGTATATCTATATTGCTATTCGTATTATGTTAAAATTAATATGGCTTTTGACACATCGCCATTCGAGACTAACACAGTATTGCGCTGGTGCGCAACTAATTAATAACCCACAGTAATGAAATATGAGAAGCAATCAATAAAAATTCTCTACAAAAGCATTCATCATTATTTCAGCCCATTGTAGTCCATATCTGATATTGACGAGTATTTTTTTAAATAAATTATAAATCGAACAGTTTTAATCTGTTAAAAGTTAACCTGTTTCTCAATGGAACTGTTAAGATTTTTTTTGTATAACGCTATGTTTTTTAAGTATATAATAGAAGACATAAAAAAATATACCAATTGGTAAACGGGTTGACAAAAATCAAAGTAAAAGTTTGTACATAAAGGATATTGGAAACATTTCAGAGAATCGATTTTTTATACTTTAGTCTACTAAAAAAAAACACTACGACTGCGTGACCTTGTAGTTGGAGTGCATTAATTCGGCGCCGCGGGTCCGTGGGTGTATACTGTGTAACTCTGGTTGGTTTCGTGATCGGTTTCTATTGATCCTATTAACCAATTAATGAGCTTCATACGCCAAAACAAAGCTCATTCGTTGGTTAATGCGATCAAATGAAACGGTTTACAAGACCAACCAGAGCGTGTGACTCTGGTTGGTTTAGTAGCCCCCCTGGCTTCGAATCCCAGCCAGTGAAAACACACATTTGTTGCACACTGCATACAAGCCTGCCTCCGATCTTATCGTAGGAGCATTGCATCGGGCGAGGGTGGATTAGAACAAGTGGGCAACCCCAATTGTGTATACAGACTAGACTGTGTATAAGACTAATCAACTGACTCAAGGTAACGAGTGCAGTGCAATGCCACACAGGAGATTGCAATTCAAAGTTCTTTTTGACTGCAACTGTTATTGGCGGGCGTAGAACTTTCTAGCAAGTGAATAACTGACTCGTTTTATTATTTAGTACAATATAAATATAACGCACGCAATTTTTTAGAAATTCGATTAAAAACAAAATAAATAAATATGAATTAACCGAGGTAGCTCATTTGCCGGGCGCCCGCATTAAAATTTTACAGTACGCGAGTGACTTGGTTTCGATTCCCGGTGCTAGCACCACTAAAATTGTTAATTGAAATATTAAGTGCTGATTTACCACGTGCTCGGCGGAGAAGGAAAACATCTGAGAGATAAAAATATTTAGACAAGTCCTCTCAACCCGCATTGGAGCAGCGTGGCTGACACTTCCCGGCTACCTGTGCTCAGCAGTGGGACATTTATAGGCTGGAATTTACTTTTACTTTTTAAAAAAAATATTGTTCATTATAAAATAACTGTTCAGTATAAAAACAATTATTAATTAATTAATAAATAATAATTAAGAACAAAAAATCAACGTACAGCATAGTGCTGTCTTTTTCTCTCTCTTGCCTCTATTTTCCGAAAAGTTTCATTTTTTAAAATGTCTGACGATTCAAATTGGACCTCGAAATTATACTCTCGTCGCCCAAAGAAGCTTCGCCTCAAAAAGGACGCTGACCACTAAGCCATGCGGTGTCTTATGCTTATGTATATGCTATGCTTAATGATATCACACAAAACTAAATTTACTATAGGCATCGTAACCTAGGTTACTTGAATGTACAACATGTCGTGACCAGTGCAAAGTAATTTCTGTCGGTAACATGAATGGTTACCACTTTTAGTTCACCAAATAAAGCAATTTTGTTGATATAAGTAGCAAAAAAAGTACCATGAAATAAAAACTATTTCGTTTCGTTATGATGTTCCTTCGACGGAGAAGAAACAGGCGAAAGAATAGGTATCCTCTTTTTTGTTTTTTTTTTTAATTTAGTCAAAAATAAATTATAAATAAATTTACAAAGAATAGTCTCATAGAAAACCAAAGCACGCTCCATGACAAAATGTTAGACAAGATTGAACAATAAATGTATAAGTACATTGTAACAAAATAAAGTATTATTAAATTTAGTTCATAATTTTGATTAAAAAGAAATTGCTTATAGCAAACGCAAATTAAAAACATATATGCACAAACATTTAATGCTATTACCAATCTTTGACCAATAATTGTGACTGCTAAACAGATTCGCAGCAATTTTGCAATCTATATTTGTTTAGATAAATAAATAATTTGTTTTTTTAATCAATTTAGAGACCCTTTCTTTCTTCCGTCCTGCTACTTAATGTCAGCCTATGTGATTTTCATGTACTTTATTGTTCTTATAAAGTATAGAGTACAAATGCTCGAAAAAACGTATTACTTATTGCGGTTGGCAACCTTAGTAATATGTAACAACGGCCGTAAGCAGGCCATATAAGCCCGCGTACAACCGACCACAGTACTTGCATAATAATGAGCATACTGTGCGTAAACGATATAACATTGATTGTTATGATTCAGTAAGGGAATATTATGGTGATGCGCGGCTAACATAAAAACAAAATATGAGATATTGTAGTAGTAGATATAGTTTTAGTTTTTATTATAACGGCTTACATAACATACAATCACGCCTCTTCCCATTGGAATTCCTGTAGGTAGGGAACACACTTTTCGACCCCTCGGGAGACGAGTCGTGACGGGTGGCGACGTCGCTGCCATTTTGGTACGAGCCAAAAAAATATCGCCCCTTGCGTTCCCACGAGCAGTATAGTGAGAACATTTGACACCCTGAGACTGCGATCCTTAGCTCAAACCAATCAAAACAGCAGTGTTTGCAGACTACAGCTTGACGGCAGAATATTCTGTGTATCATCAGGACCTGGCATGCGTGCGGGGGTTTTGTCTATTTGTGTTTTTCTGTCTGTGCTATTAATTGTTCTTTTTTTAAATTAAGCCTTTGGTCGAAACTTGGACCTATAACTCAACAAGCACGTTACGGACCACTGAGCAAAGCGGTCGTCAATAATTATAACTACTGAACTCGTTATCAAAACTCAATAGAAAATATTAAATTTGCGAATGCTTTAAAACAGCTCAATATCGCGCAGACTCAATTAAAAACTAAAACGTCCATAAATAGTACTTATAACAGTATCAATAAAAAGCATTACGATCCGTCGGATTCAAACACATGAACGGTTTGTTTACTTTGTATGTTATTGTTATATAGTATACGCTTACGAATCGCGTTAACAACTAAATTCAACGTAGCAGTTAATACACGCTTATATTCTTACTAATATTGGTAGGAATTTCTATGCAGGAATACGTCTAGGTTGTTATCACCCCAGGACCAGTTATTTTGTTAGTTCTGCCGTTAAGCAGTAGAGTGCAAACATTGCTATGTTTCAGTTTAAAGGGCACTGAGAGCTAGCGTAATCACTGGGCATATGAAACTTAAGGACTGATGTCTCAGAGCGACGAGCGTAGTGCAACGTCACATAGAAATCTTCTGGGTGACACAGCATTTGTTGTGGGCAGACGTTGCATTAAGCATCAGGTGAACGTTCAGCTCGTTTCGTCACCTAACAAAAATATATAAATGCGAAAGTAACTCCTTCTGTTCCTGTCTGTTTGCTACCTTTTCACGGCTCAACCGTTGAACAACCGATGTTGACGAAATTTGGCAAAGAGATAGCTTACATCCTGGAGACGGATATAGGATAATTTTTATCCCGGAAAATCAAAAAGTTCCCACGGGATATTTCAAAAACCTAAATCCATGCGGACGAAGTCATCAGCTACTTGCCTATACATATGATATTTAATTTTTTTTAAAAGAACAATTACCGATATCCAGGTAATACTTGAGCTAGTTACCTTGTCCAGCAAATATGGTAAAGTACCTGGTAAGCGAACCCGGCGTCCCGAGCTACTCCTGTCTCCTCCTGCTCCTTCCGAGACTTACAGTTTTCCCAACTTCCCATTTCCTACTCCAAGTCTATTTTCTACCTAATCCTTTTCCCTTCACCTTCGCCAAGCTAGTGGTTGCCGTGCCGATGGCAGCGTGGCTAGGAGAGAGCCAGAATTTAAGAATTGGAGAGCAAGAATTTAAAGTCGTACCAAAATGGGGACGTCGTTCGCCACCCGTCACGTATCGTTTTCCTTGAGTGCGAAAAGTGGGCTACCGGTATCTGCCTACCCCAATGGGAAAGATGGTTGAACGTATCAATGTATGTATTTTATCCTTCACAAGATTATAGTAATGTAAGCGACTAACCTTTTTTCAATGGCGAACTAGTTTGCATTTTTTTTGTTGACTGTAAACTTTTGCTTTTTCCGGTGCTTACTAGTGTACTGAAATAGAAAACATTTAATGTTATGGGTAACCATTAATATTTCTAAAAAGGAATCCCATGTTTATTTGTTATTGGTACTTATCAGTACCCATACCTGGGAAACAGGCCCACTTCGAGTGTCCGCTGATTCTGACCCTTCCACCAATGCAGCTCCGGTCGCTTGTCGATCAAAATGATCGCGTCACCAGCTTCTATAGTCATCTGGCCCTGTTTATGATAGCTAAAATAAAAGTCAAGATGTATTATAACTAATTTCTATACGTAGATGGGTCTCAAGTTGTTTAATTACCATTTACTTCTAGTTTTACATGTAATATTACAAATTCTCACATACATACAGTCCAGCCTTTTTCCCATCTAAGGGGGTATGCAGAGGGAACACACGTAGCACACTTTTCGCGCTCGTGGGAAACGAGACGTGATGGGTGGCGAACCACGTCGCCGCCATTTTGGTACGATTAAAAAAAATCTTACTCATCATTGCGTTCCCACGAGCAGTATAGTGAGAACATTGCATATTATGCAATTATAAAGGCTGTCCGTACAATACCTTAGTCGTCTCTTTCGACACCTTGGTAGGAAAGAGGTAAAAGGAACTATCATATGTATTAGATATCATGAGAGTTAATTATGTTTAAAAAAATATGTGTGTATATATAAAAAAAAACTGACTACGGATTCGTTTGCGTGCGTTGCGTAATTTTTTTGAGATAAAATGTCCTCTCGGCCGGCTTACGACCTCGGCTACAACTTCCGAATACTGTCGGGAGCTATCATAAGGGTACAGGCAAACACAGAGACACTCCCTCGTCCCTACCTACTCGTGCTCGATGTATTATTAACGTGACCATACGTCACGCTTTCAGCGGGACATTCCCGCTTGTAATCGTGTCCCGCGGTCAAACAAAATTTGTAACTACGCTTTGACGAAACAAAAGTTTACATCAACAATGCATGCCAAAAGTTCAATTTATAGTAAATAACTGAACCTGATACATTGAACAAAATTGACTCATCCGAAAAATATAAAAACATCTCACCAGACATACATATTCTCATTTTTTATTTTGTTAAAATATTATTTCTGTGACTTTATACATATTAACACAATATATTACTCGTGTTCATTCATCACTGGAATTTCAGACGAGGTCAATATATGAACGTAACAATTTTTGTGTTATTTTATTCTAATTACCTTAAAGCTGCGATAGCGCTCTCGAACTTATTAGTTTCCATATATCGCTGTATGCCTGCGAAGGTGGGTCTTTCCTTGGGATTCAGGTCCCAGCACTGCATCATCAGCATGTACACGTCGGGTGGGCAGGCCGACGGTGCGGATAAACGTTGACCCTCCCGCATTATAAGGCGGAGTATCTCGGAACCATTTAAGCCTAACAAGTAAATAGTCAGTTAAAACACGATTTAGAGGATTTGATAGTCAGAATGTCTATAGAAGTTCACTGTGTGGTGGCTTAAGAGAATATACCATCCCATCTCATCCCATGGGTGTCGTAAAAGTCGACAGAGGGAAAATGAATACCAAGAGATGGGCAGCAGCGTCTTCTTGAAAAATCTGAATGAATAAACTGCGGTTGCCAACCCGCCTGCCGAGCGTGGCAACTATGGCAAAATCCCCAAAAATGAGAGCTACAAACTTTTGTGGCCATCTATGGGGGAGGCCTATGTTCAGCAGTGGACTTTTGATAGGCTATTAAGGTGGCGTTTGATATAAACAACAACAACAACGTTAACAATAAAATCACGTGTCCGCCTAGGTAGGAATCCGTCTATGTAGGTACTAGTAGGTACCACCCCCGGGCCAGTAATTCTGCCGTGTAGCAGTAGTGTGCAAACATTACTGTGTTTCGGTTTGAAGGGCACTGAGAGCTAGCGTAATCGCTGGGCATACGATACTTAAGAACTTATGTCTCAGGGTGATAGGCGCACAGAAATGTTCTGGATGTCACGGCATTTGTTATGGGCAAAAGTTGTACTTAACAGCAGGTGAACGTTTTGCTCGTTACGTCATTTTATCCAATAAAAAAATACAGTAAAATCGGGAGAAGTCACTAAGTTGGGTTATTTTTCACTGTATAATTGGGTAAAGGACATTAAATATTATGGGATACTTAAAATCAAGTTTACGGTCTACATCTTTACACTCATTTACACATTTTTTTCATCTTCATCATCATCACTACACCCTGTCGCAAGCCCTCTGCTGATCATAGCTTTGCAAATCCACTGGCATCTATCAACTTGCTGGTAATAAGTTGCCACTCTTATTTTGCAACAGTTATCAGTTCTACTGTGTAAACAAATCTTTACAGTTCTACTAACTGTGTGGCCAAACCTTTATCACTAGAATTTCTATCTCTAAGCATTCTTATCATTAGAACTGTGTCGGTTACACAAAGAGACATCCTTGTTTCGGATTATAGAAATATATTCTTAAAAAAATCTATAATATAGCTTTCTTGTCGGCTGTATGCCATCAGTGAAGGGCAACAATCATTTATATTAATGTCATTTAGTTTTATTGAATTAGCCGTGTGGTGGCGGCTCGTTAAAAGAATACTACCAGTCCATCTCATCCAATGTATCTCGTAAAAGGCGAGTAAGGAATTAAACTGCACTGTGCACCCAACAGCGCATGGTGGCGATGGGCTCACCACCTATCACACCAAGTGCATTATATTGTTTTGGTGAAACGTGGATTGTGGCAGTCATCTGTTTTTACAGTGAGTGCCCAGTCTCTGACTACCCCTAATGGGATACAGTCGTGATCTTATGTATGTATGTATGTATGAATTATAAACTATTAATTAATTGTAATTATATATATTGTTTGTAAATGCTAACCAATCCATGGCTCCTCGCCAAATGTATACATCTCCCAAAGTGCAACTGCAAACATCCAGACATCAGAAGCGTGAGAGAACTGACGGGAACGCAACGATTCCGGAGCACACCACGGAAAGGGAACCCGTCGCCTTTCGCTCATCACATAACAATCGTCGGCATCTGGCAACGCTCTCATGAGACCAAAGTCACCGATTTTTACCTGAACGAAATAAAACAATATTACAATTGCGACAATATTAGTAATGACGACCGCATCACGGCCTACACCGCGGGTCCTGGATTCCAATACCAGCCGATATTTTTGCAAAACTCAAATCGCCGGTTTTCAGGTTCGGTTGTATCGGTGCATATGAAATTTATGTCTGTAAACGGGCCGAAAATGGCTCACAACGGGTGGCAGAACATCGATCTTAAAAAATAAAAAAGTAAAGTAACAGCTTATAAATGTCCCACTGCCGAGCACAGGCCTCCTCCTTTTACCGAGAAGTTTAGTCCAATGCGGGTTGGCGGACTCCACATGTCTACGAAATATTTTTTATTTCTCAGACATGCAGGTTTCCTATCGATGTTTTCCTTCACCGCCGAACACGTGGTAAATCAACACTAAAAATTGCAATCAACAATTATAGTGGTGCCAGCACCGGGAATCGCACCTGCGGACTATAAAATTTAAAGCGAGCGCCTAGCCCCTATATAAGTTATGTATAAGCTATCACGGCTTGAAAAATATCAGCCTGAAAATACACATAGCAGTGACGGGCGCGCCTAGGGTGCCACGCGTCTGGCACCGCGATTGCTTAATAATCTTCCCTTCGTGGGAGAGAACTAAGTCCAGAAATGGATTATTAACAAGGCTAATGATTAGATGATTGATGATTCCTTCATCCTTTCAGTGCGTTATGGTGTCCTCCTAGCCGGCGATAGATACAGGTTCAAAAAAGACAAAAAGAAAACTATTTGGCAAGAAACCGCTGACGTACAGAATGCACCCGTCGCCCTGAGACATCAGCTCCTAAGTCTTATATGCCCAGTGATAACACTAGCTCCCAGTGCCCTTCTGCACACTAATGCTTTGCGGCAGACTAACTGGCCCTGGGGTGGTACGACGCGGGTCAAACCAAAACGGACATCACTCAACATTTTTAGGCAGTAACAATGCTGAGTTTCGGTAAAGACTGCACCCTGGAGAATACAAACACAGCCCAGTTGAAGTTTGTTGAATCATTCATTCACAAGAACAACCACTAATTGATTTCTTTATAAAGTTTGTAAAAATTCACAGTGTATTACAGGTTTCAACAACTTTTAATGTAGACATAAATTACATAACAACTCAAAGGAGAAAAAAATAATTAATAGAACGTAAAGGAAAGAAAAAAATGTACTTTGTGTACAACTTAAAAAATAATTTGCTGTTGTCAGCACGCGAGTAGGTACTTGTATAGTATTTAGTCTGTCAATTTTAATAATGTGTGGATTATTTTTTCCTGGAACTTTTTTTTAGATTTGAGAAACGGGTCCGTCTTGGAGAAAGTTTTGTTATAAAAGTTAAGATAACACAGAATAACTAATAACCAAAGGCTGATATCCTCCTAGGATATTTTAATGTACAATTGTATTTCAATGTATAGTAACAATTGGGAAAGGATTATGTCATAAACACGAGACAGTCACCAAATAATAAAATAAAAAATAATTCTGTTTTAAGAAATATCGGCTTTGGTAAAGTCCTAAAACCCTGGACAAGGGATTCAATGGTAATTGATTGTACCATATTATACTGCAAGCATTCCCCATTTCCAACAGATTCCTTTACAATAGTCTAATTACTGCCAGTGTTGGCTAGCAGATGGACTATTTGCACGAAAATATGCTGCTGCCCACACACTAGTATGAGCTACTTCAACCATCTCATCTAAAAAAGTTATTAACTATGGTTCTACTACTTTGTCCAGAAAAATCAACAGCTTTAATGTAATGTCCTGAGTGTTGGCAATATCATTCTCATCCTGTCCATTGGAAAGTGAAAGATGTAATAGCATGAAGTGTGACATAGGAACACTCTTATAAATATAATGCTTGGTGGTTAATTTTCCATGGATTCAAACTCAATGGTCCCACCCATTCATAATTAATTTAGGTGTCTTTCAGAAATCAAAATATATTTATTTAAAATAAAATATGTCAATAAGTTATGATTGCTGTTAATTTAATTATAACAGTTTTTTTTATAGAAGAAAGTGATGAGACACGCAAACATCTACTGCATAACAAATCCTGTCATCCAGAACCTTTGTGTTAAATCTCACTGCATCTGTCACCCTGAGACACCAGTTCATATGTCTCATATGCCCAGTAATTACACTAACTATAAGTACCCTTAAAACTAAATATTATTCACTGCAGAATAACTGACACTGCGGTAGTAACTACCAAAACCAGCATAGGAATCCTACCACCAATTAATGCTTATTTCAGTATATTCATGAAGAGCTTTTATGAGCAACAAGTCTCCACTATTATATCAAACATCCTCCTGTAAAGCATCTGTCACAGTATAATACTACAACAATATTGTGAACTCTTGTGTCATAGGCTCACATAAATAAACCCAATGAGTTCCCACTATACATTACGTAACTACTACTAATATCTATGATATAAAATTATAAATTAAAACACTTACCAAATCTAAACTAGACAATAGAATATTTCTGCAAGCCAAATCTCTGTGTAAAAATCTACACTTTTCTAAATATGCCATTCCAGCTGCAACTTGCCCAGACCACTTGGATATATAATTAAGTGAAACTTTGCAGTTTTGAGCTCTAATATAATCCAATAATGCACCCATATTTGCCAATTCGCACACCATCATAAGTGGATGGAATACCACTCCATGTAGTTTAATTAGGTAAGGATGTTTCAAGCTGTGCATTGCCTCTACTTCTCTTCTAAAGTCATCATATATTCCAGGTTGTGAGAAGGCATCAGCTTTTAGCACTTTTACTGCTACTGGCACCATTTGAGTTGATTGGTCTGACACTTTCCATTCTCCACGTTTCACCACTCCAAATGAACCATTGCCTAATTCATTATACAATCTACAAAAAAAATGTAGAATTATGATTTCTAATATTTACAGTAATACTAAATGTATTACCAAAAAACTGAATTTGCAGTTTTTTTACATTTTATTTTAACTATTTATATCCTGATGGTTAGAGTGCTTTGCACCACCCACATTCATCATCAGGACTAAAGTGTTAAATGCCATTAGGAATTCTAAAGAAATAATTATAAAGATCACTACTTATTAAAATTACTTATCAAAGTTTTGTACTATTTCTATTATCCAGCAGTATGTAGGTGTACTAGGACTAAAAAGATGTTTAAATAGTATTAATGTTAAATATTACAAATACATAAAGGTTACTCAGTCTAGACTCATACAAAAATATTAGGGCCCAAATGTATTAATGAAAATAATAATTATTATTAAATATGCCACTGTGCAGTGAGAGTATAAGAGCATCTACAAACCCGGCTCATCCAGTGGGTGTACATAAAAATTCGACAGAGGGAAAATGAAAAGATTGAGATGGGCAGCAGCATCTTCATGGAACATCTGAATAAATAATCTGTAGTTGCCAACCTGCCTGCCAAATGTGACAACTATGGCAAAATCCCCCAAAATGAGAGCTATAAACTTTTATGGCAATCTATGGCAGAGGCTTATGTTCAGCAGTGGACTAGTAATAGGCTGAACACTGACATTGTAATAGATAACCATACAGCTAAGTAATAAAAGGCAATAATTAAACACTTAGGTATTGACAATTGATTGAAGTAATATAGCAAGAAAAAAAATTAAAACAACAACTTACACAATATCTTTTTCTAAAATAATACATGTAGTGGTTCTTGTTTCGGTCTGTGATTGCTGTTTTATGGCCAAATCTGTTTTCTCACGGGATACAGAACTTGATGAACCAAACAGCTTGTTCCAAAATTTTCGATTCCAAAGTAAAAGTTTCTTCTTTCTAACAGCATCAAACAATCTACGTACTCCAGGCTTGCTGATGCCAATTTTTTCAAGATCATCTGCATGTACATAGTCAAAGTGTGCTAGTCTTGTAATCTAAAATAAAAAACAAAACAATTGAATACTTAAAAAAATATGTTCAGTTTAAAATCCGCTCAGTCCTCATTGTTTACCTGCAACTGATCTCTTATTGGCAAATAAAACTGTTCGAGTTGTACATTTTGTAAAATCTCACAAAGCCACTCAGTTCCCGAATCCATATTTAGTTATGATATCCGCTACGCTATCTTTGCAATATATAAATTAGAAATCTGCTGGAAGGTAACATCTCGAGCAGGAAGAACAAATTATCTTGGGAAATGTGTGGAATTTACATTCAGGTAGCTTATTAAAAATTACTTATTACTAATATATAACATCATTTATGTTCGGTCTCTAATAATAATGAAAAAGAATTCTAGTATTTACAATTATATAGAAAACAACACAACACGAATATATTCCACATTCATATCCATTGAATGTTACTACAAATACCATAGACATAAATATGATCAGTGCTTCCAGATCCCAAAAGTAAAATTACAGCGTTGCCAGCTAAAAATACAGAAGCTTCTAAAAAAAATATTGAGAGCAAAACTAGCTGCTCTAGTCGTTTAATTGTAAATACCAATTTAGTTGTGTTAAATTTGACGCAGTTTTCGGAATTTCGACGAATGGCTTGTTGAGCTAACACATTTCCTTTATTGATATTTGTGATTAGAGAGTTCCTCTGCATAGTTTTTAAGTTATTTATTTCACTAAACTTGCGTTCACACTCAGCATTCGAGAAAGGCAAACATGTACAGTAGAAAATTCAAAATTACAGTAAATCTACTGTAATTACAGTGAATCTAGAGGCACTGGTTATGCTAATACACTAGTATATACTGAGAATAGATTCCATTTTCATTTTATAAGTCTACGGTTTACAGATAGCATTAATTGGTTCCTCATACCTGTGATAGATGTCGCTTTATCTTTCTATTGCTAAGGATACTTTTAGAATTAAATTAAGAGTTACGTTTCATTCAAATCTAAAATTTTCCGTTCTTTGCAAACGTTGAAAATATATAAAATAAGATTAAAAAAAACCGTATTAACAATTAAACAAAACCAAAATTAAAAAGTAATGAAACAAATTTTTATTGTTCTTTTGAATTTCAAAAGTTTTCATAACAATAAAACTTAAGTGCCCTAATGGTTATATTTTACATTTTTTTCGTCTATCTACACGTGCACAATTTTTAGTCAGCTAACACTTACATCGGTTGTTCGGAACTCATAAAACAATGCAGCTAATTTATTAAAATGTTAAAGGCTGACTAAATATATTATGCTGTTTAAAATAAAATACTTAGTATTAAATTAAAATTGGAGAGATCTTTTGTACTACAACATTTTTAAGAAGGATTCAACAGTGTTTTTAAAAATTGTTACTGAATGTGGCGTTATAGTATCAATTATCGATGCAGTAACTTTAATAAATATCCCTCAAGGAGTTCATGCTTTCTTATAATTAGTATTTACAATTCATAATATAGTTTGAAATTAAAAAAAAGTTCCGTGTCCTGGAATTTAAACTCAGAATCCCTGGCGTAGAAGTCATGTACACTGAACATACATACATAAGATCACGACTGTATCCCGTAAGGGATAGTCAGAGACTGGGCACTCACTGCAAAAGTAGATTACTGCCACAATCCACGTTTCACCAAAAAAAATAAAATGCACTTGGTGTGATAGGTGGTGAGCCCATCGCCACCATGCGCTGTTGGGTGCACAGTGCAGTTTTATTCCTTACTCGCCTTTTACGAGATCCATTGGATGAGATGGAGTGGTAGTACTCTTTTAACGAGCCGCCACCACACGGCACGCTGAACACATATCGTTTAATTTCATTATAAATTTAGTTGGTATCTCAGTTGGGTTTCATGCGGTATATCCATTGGAGTATCTCGGTTATTTTACAGGAGCGCCTGGAAACCCTGAATGGTCGATGAAGCCAAACCCGAGTGTACGCACTAAAAGCAATGTCTACTTGAAGGGTACCATAATTTTGGCCATGGATTTTCTGAATGTTATTATTTATTTCAATGTTTTTGTGTGAAATTATTTAATAGCCTTCCCTAGAATTTCGTGTTGATAACCTAACATCCAGGGGTGGGCACTAGACAATTCTGGGCTTTGCACGGCCCACCCCTCATCCCCCTATATACGCCAATGGACATCCCATTCTTTAAGCAATCTTACAAACGCAGTGTTGCTTATATTTAAATTATTTGCGTGAACAAGATATTGCAACAATTATATTATGTTTACATTACCCTGCAAGTGAGAAGATTAGTCTAATGTATGGAAATTAAGTGTCTCCTAAAATTCTTCTCAAAGGAGCGCTCATGCATGCTATTATTAGTCACTAATTCATTTTAAAACGATGACATCATTGATATTCTTTTGAAATCCGTTGATAGGTGATTGATAAATGCGTAACTTATGTTAACGTGCCTGAAAGTAAAAGGTTTGTGCATTAGAATCCACTTTTATATTTTGATGAAGACTCACACAGAAAATCAATTTTATTTACAATTCAAATAACTAATTGCTGCTTCATGTATGTGAAACTTACGAGAATTCCATGAATCTTCAGTGATAACTGTTTTCAATAGCTAGTATTGCATAAAAAATATAATTTATTAATATCGAATGTCTTTTAATGAGTATTGTAAATATTTTTGAATCATATCTTTCCTATCTTCTATTCTTTCATTAAAAATTCAGAAAGTCGTAGGTGCATGAAACCTCAGAGTCAAAATATCAGCCAGAAAAAATCAGTTTTAGAAAGAAATCATTAAGTCCGTAAATAGTACAAAAATAGTTTTATATACGAAAACCATACTACTATTTCACAATACAAATAAACGTTTATTAAACTTTTGGCACTAACTCGAAAAGTGGTGGTAGTGTTTTTATTGATTTTTTTAATTTCTGTGTATATTTTGAAGTTTTGATGTTTATTATGCGTCAAGGGCTCGTGAAAGTGTACAGTGATTGGAAAATTTAATTCAAGACCAAACCGAAATTTTCAAATGTTGCTGCTTGAAGATTGCTACTTAACTAAAAATTTGATGCTGGAAAATAATTTACGACTGTTTCCATAAATAAACAAATCTATCTTAGTAAAAAACCGCGCCATTTTTCTGATTGGTTAAAATAATGATTTTGTGTTATAAATTTGGCAACATGATTAGTGAATTTCATTGAAAGACACGAGACGCGAATTTTTTTTTATTTTACTCCATATTTCAATAACCATCAATTTCGACTTTTCACATATGCCGGGCGTCCCGTGACGGCCACATTTTTATATTTTCATAGCAACAACCAATTTCTGTGTTTCCTCTGACCTCAACATTAGGTCCTTACATATGAAATTGGAGTTTTGTATGAGAGGAAAATTTTGAATGAGAGGAAGTATTTTTTTTTTGTAAAATATATTTAATTAATCAAAGTATGTACCATTGTTATCTATGCACTTTTGCCATATAGGTAGTTCATTGATCCCTTTACTAAAAAAAACCAGGGAGGGGGGCGAGAATCTATAAACTCTCTGAAGGCGGTTTGGACTGACACATCGGAGATTAATTTTTTTCCTTGCAAGGAGTTATCCCAATTCCGGAAAAAATGGTAATCTGTTGGAGCAAGATCCGAGGAGTGCGGTGGAAGTCGCAGACTTCCAATTGCAGCTCCTCTAGTTTAGCGGCCGTCTGTTGTGCAGTGTGTGGTCTAGCGTTGTCCTTAAGCAGCAGTGGCCTAGAGCGATTGACCAGCCTTGGTTATTTAGCAGCAAGTTCTTCCGTCATGGTTTGCAGTTGCTGACAATAGATATCTGCCGTAATCGTTTGACCAGATTTTAGAAAGCTGTAGTGAACGACACCGGCACTAGCCACCAAACTACACTAACTACACTAGCCACTAAACAAGGCTTCATGAGGTTCAAGCTTTGTTACTTTCCCTGTTTGCTTCAATTGGATTAAAACAGTTTTATCACTCACAGTGAAGCTTGCAGTTAACACTGAAGTGATTTGCGATGGATCCGCTTCCACAATAGCCTTTAATTCTTCATGATCCACTTTGGTCTCCGGCCGAAAAACCTAAAACGTACCGTGTTTTCTTTTGCGACATGTTTCTGCAGCACTGGTGCCACGGTAGAACTCGTACTCGTAAATAAAGCGATATTTCAAGTTTTCTATTATGCGAGATGAGCGACGCCAAAGAAAAACTAATGAAAAAAAAAAACAAATGAATTACTGTTTTCGAAACTCAAATATACCATCTAAATGGATTTATAAATTTGAATTTGGAATTCCTAACCAAAGAGGATATATTTCAGATCAAAGTGGCCAGTGCGACAAAACGCCAATTTCTTAAGTAAGGACCTAATATATACAAGTACGTGTATATTAGAAGTGGCTACAACCTTATCAAGCTTTTTCTTAAATGCTTAAATCGTGTATCATAGTATATTACATAAATAATGTTTGCGTGAATGAATAAAGTGTGGAAATCATTTTAAATTTAACTGTCCATTGCTATTTCTAAGCTCTTTTGCCATGTGCTATTAAAATGAAAGTGAAATTTGGTTAATATGAAACAATGAAAGTGAAATTTGGTTAATATGAAACAATGAAAGTGTCAACAATATTTAGTATCTATTGGAATTTAGTCATTTCCGCAACGGACGGATCTTTTAAAGGACCACAACAAAAAGTTATTTTTAACACAAACTTATCACAGGCCATGAAGCTTAGTAAATGACACTGTCATCGTTTTATCTTTTAACGTCAGTCATTTAATTTTCGATGAATTGATATTATCATATCATATTCAATTTCGATTAAAATATTAAATCCAAATGCAGGACACGTCCGATGAAAGCGTTTCCGAAATTAAATATGTAGACTTCGGATCCATAGCCGTTGATACAGAGTCTGAAAAATGTATTTCAGTACAAAACATGTCGGATGTGAGTAATGTTCATACATATAGTTATTATTTTCGTGTTATATAAACAAGTAAGCTATTTGACAACTAATAATTTACTCTTCGGTTAAAAATTAAAATAACTAGAGATTCATACTGAATTAAAGACTACGGTTTCTAGTAAAGCTTTCATCGATACCAAAGAACAAAATCATTACGATAATTACATACCGAATAGGTACAAAAGGCAACCAAAAATAAATTATTTGGCGATATATCAACCTTGAAAGCGTGGCTACTAGCTTGATTGGAGCTATCTACTAAAAATAATGCAAGATTCTTAACAAATTGCTATTGTCCTTGGAATTTAGATTTTTTTTAATAAATACGATGCCTAATATTGAGATTTCTCCAGAATGCGTTTAAATTTGCGTCATAAATTTTGTATGCAAAAACACCCAGAATAAGAGCAACCATTTGTAGCCCATACAAATATATGTCCGTGTATGTATGGCGTAATTAAATGACCGTGCGTGAATAGTACCCGTGACCCACGAACCAAAACACATTCGCGCAGCCATTGCGCCAATCGAAAGAGATGTTTGAATTTTTACGCAACTTGGTAGTCATGATGAAGATAAGATCAGCGGCGTCGACGAGTTCGGTTTTTCATGACAATAATTGGCAGGCTGTCGATGTCTCGATTCTCTGAATGATGTTATTTGGAGAGCTCTTATTACTTTCAATAATAGCCTTGCATATTTTTACATTGATTTAAATATTATTCAAAATAAATTAATAATTTTATGAACACGTCGACAACTTCCGTCTTTTGTAGAGATATTTTAATGTTACAAGTGTATGCGCAACAATACCTATGCATTTACTAGGTCTAACCAACTAACATCCCTACGTTACGGTCATGCTGGCAGGTCGAAGGTTGGCTAGAATGCAGTGTCAGTGACACGGGGACAATCATACCCGAAAAACAACAATTTCTCTTTCAGTTCAAACCGTAGGCTCTGGCTGGGTTTCGAACCAAGGTAGTATTCAGATACTCTGCCAACAAGACCCCGCCACATAACTTCTCATAAGTAAATATTATGTATTCATGTATTGGATAATTCGTCCATATTTCTCTCTTTAATCATAGCAAATTGTCTCTCTAATCATAGCAAATTGTCATCAACATAATTATTATTGAAGCGTGGTGGCAATAGTCGCAGTAGCAAAGGGACCGGGCGCTCACCTTATCTGTTACAGTTTGCGAGCCATGGGTTCGATCACATACACACATACAGTCACGCCTTTTTCCCATATAAGGGGTAGGCAGAGGCCACTAACATAGCCCCTTGTCGCCCTCGCGGGAAACGAGACGTGACGGGTGGGAACCACGTCGCCGCCATTTTGGTACTAGTCAAAAAATCTTACTCCCCATTGCATTCCCACAAGCAGTATAGTGACTGCATTGCACATTATGGTGTTATTCTGCACGTATAAAGGCTGTCCGTACAATACCTTAGTCTCCTCTTACTACACCTCGGTAGGACTACTCCGCCGGACACCAATCGATCTAATCTCTCAGTTTTAAGTGTAGATGAAAACCAGGAAATGGGCAGCAGCGTCTTCCTGGAACATCAAAATAAACAAACTGCGGTTGCCAACCCGCCTGCCAAGCGTGGCAACTATGGCAAATCCCCCCAAAATGAGAGTTGCAACACAACGGCCCCTAGTCTCCGGCGGCCCCGCTAGTCCTGGCTACGGTAGCGGTCATGGTAACGGCGGGGCAGGGGGTGCGAAGAATCTCCGGAGGAGGAGATCTTGCTACCACCACCGACGACTGGACCTGGCAACATTCAACGCACGCACGCTGAGGACCGACGAGAAGATCTTGGAACTGGAAGAGGAGGTGAGCAAGTTACGTTGGGATTTTATAGGATTATCTGAAGTCCGAAGACAGGGGGAGGACACGGGAATCCTTGAATCCGGTAACTTGTTCTACCACCGGGAGGGCGACCATCTGTCCCAAGGAGGTGTCGGGTTTATCGTCCACAAGTCTCTCATTAACAACGTTGTCAAGATCGGGAGTGTGTCGACTAGGGTTGCGTACCTTATACTCAGAATAACCAAACGGTATTCGCTGAAGGTCATACAGGTATACGCACCTACCTCGGCACATCCTGATGATGAGGTGGAGGTAATGTATGAGGACATATCAAGAGCCATACATTCCTCCAAAACTCACTACACGGTGTTGATGGGAGACTTTAACGCGAAGCTGGGCATGAAAAAAGACGACGAGCTGGTAGTGGGGCAATTTGGAATAGGGCAACGGAACCAAAGGGGCCAACAGCTGGCCGACTTTATGGAGAAGGAGGGACTCTTTATGATGAACTCCTTCTTTCAAAAGCGGCCCCACAGAAAGTGGGACTGGATGAGCCCGGACGGTTCCACCAAAAATGAGATCGACTTCATCATGACGACCAAACGACAGCTGTTCAATGATGTCTCTGTGATCGCTAGGGTGAAAACCGGCAGTGATCACCGAATGGTAAGAGGCACATTGAACCTGAACGTAAAGCTGGAGAGGTCGCGTCTGGTGAAGTCCACGCTCCGTCCATCTCGTGCCCTTATCCAAAACCCCGAAAGCTTCCAGCTCGAATTGCAAAATCGTTTTCAGTGCCTGGAAGATTGCGTTACAGTGGATGATATGAACGAGAGGCTCGTGGAAACTGTCCATGCGGTGGGGGCAAAGTTTTGCAAGACCCACCGCACAAAAAAGATCCAGAAACTCTCCGACCACACTCTTAATCTAATGGAGGCTAGGCGAGAAATGAGGCTACAGTCCTCAACTGATGCGTCAGCATATCGGCAACTGAACAGACAGATCTCCAAATGTATGCGGCGAGACCTTCGCAACTTCAATACAGCTCGTATTGAGGAAGCGATAGAGCGAAACCAAGGCTCCAAGGTTTTTGCCAGGGATCTGTCTGCCGGAAAGAGCCAACTGACTAAGTTGAGGACCGAAAGCGGTGGCGTGATTTCCGCTAGAGCAGAGATTTTGAGTGAGATCGAGAGATTTTATGGACAGCTGTACACATCGTCGTTGGAGCCACACACTAGTGTGAGTAACGACCCAAGAGCAAGTCTCGTCCGACACTATTCCGATGAAATCCCGGACGTCAGTCTGAGCGAGATTAGTATGGCTCTCAAACAGCTTAAGAATGGCAAAGCGCCGGGTGAGGATGGAATCACAGCAGAGCTTCTGAAAGCGGGTGGAAAACCGATACTAGTAGTCCTTCAGAAGCTCTTTAATTCCGTCATCCGGGGCGGCGCTACGCCGGAAGCGTGGAGTAGAAGCGTGGTTGTCCTGTTCTTCAAGAAGGGCGATAACGCCCTCTTGAACTATAGACCGATATCGCTTCTAAGCCGCGTCTACGTGCTGTTTTCGAGAGTCATAACGAATCGTCTCGCAAGCAGACTTGATGACTTCCAGCCTCCCGAACAAGCCGGATTCCGAAAAGGCTATAGTACCATAGACCACATACATACCCTTCGCCAGATTGTACAAAAGACCGAAGAGTACAATCTTCCGCTATGTCTGGCGTATGTGGACTATGAGAAAGCCTTCGATTCCGTCGAAATTTGGGCGGTGCTAGAGTCGCTTCAGCGGTGCCGAATTGACTGTCGGTATATCGATGCGTTGCAGTGCTTGTATACCAATGCTACGATGGCTATCCGAGTACAGAACCAGAGTACGAAACCGATCCAATTGCAGAAAAGTGTAAGACAGGGTGATGTAATATCCCCGAAACTCTTCACCGCTGCATTGGAAAATGTTTTCAAGCTACTGGACTGGAAAGGATACGGTATCAACATCAATGGCGAATACATCACTCACCTTCGATTTGCCGACGACATAGTCATAATGGCAGAATCGCTGGAGCACCTTAGCGCTATGCTCAATGACCTCAATAGTGTCTCCCAACGGGTAGGTCTTAAGATGAACATGGACAAGACGAAGATCATGTCTAACGTCCATTTCACACCTATACCGGTTATTGTTGGGAACACTACGATCGAAGTTGTGGACGAATATGTATACCTAGGACAGATTGTCCGACTAGGTAGGTCCAACTTCGACCAAGAGGTCAATCGACGGATCCAACTCGGCTGGGCAGCGTTCGGGAAACTGTGTCACATCTTCTCGTCGAGTATACCGCAATCCCTCAAAACAAAAGTGTACAACCAGTGCGTGTTGCCAGTGATGACATATGGAACCGAGACGTGGTCCTTCACTGCAGGCCGCATGCGGAAGCTCAGAATCGCTCAGCGAGCTATGGAAAGGGCTATGCTCGGAGTTTCTCTGCGAGATAAAATCCGTAACGATGTTATCCGCAGCAGAACTAGACTTAACTGACCTAGCTCTAAGGATTAGCAAGCTGAAGTGGCAATGGGCCGGCCATATAGCTCGGAGAACCGATAACCGTTGGGGAAGAAAGGTTCTCGAGTGGCAACCTCGTACCGGCAAACGCAGTGTAGGGCGACCCCCCACTAGATGGAGCGACGACCTACACGGTTTTGCAGGAAGTCGTTGGATGCAGGTGGCTCAGGACCGTGTTTTGTGGCAATCTATGGGGGAGGCCTATGTTCAACAGTGGACTATGGTAGGCTGAAATGATGATGATGATGATGAAGTGTAGATTTACAAGTTACTCGGAATTGCCACTTATGTTTGATGAATAAACATTTTTGAGGAAATGTGGAGTCCGCCAACCTGCATTGGATCAGCGTGACGTGCTATTCCCGGATCCAACCTATTGAAAAATGGTTGGAGGCCTTTGCTTACCAGTGGTGCATTTTTAGGTAATTTTTTTTTTATATTAAAGCGATTTGTCTTTATTCTTCTTTATTATTGATAGCTTACTCTTACTCTTACTGATAAAGAATAATTATTGAAAAATATCTCAACTAATTAAAGATTGTTATCTTCGGCAGAGATCGCTGACTTATCGCGTATCACTACTATATATGATGAACAGGATTGATCAGGTTTTTAAAGTTACAATAACTTCGACTCCTGTAAATCCGCAAGAGAATGCTGAAGTGACAATTATTTATAGGCCTAACGTCGTAGGACTCTCTTATTCAGAATACTATATAATCGTCGATACAGAAGGAAATAGTTACAGGTTGACTATCACTGGGAAGTGCTTTGGTAATTATTTTATCGTTTAAGTAAAAACAGCAGAACGAATACGTATGCAAACCTAATAAGTATAGTATTTCAGCAACTGCACAATCTGGAAATGAACTTTGAAAACAAGAATCTACCACTAATCGTTATCATCAAACTTTCTTATCAATCGCAGGGCATTCACCTTTCACTACATATTCATTACGCGGGCAGACCATTGATCGCAGTGACAGAATCCTCTTACCATCTAGCTAACTACCGCCAAAATGCTATTTATCTTTATTACGTTTCCTATCACGAAATAACGTCTGCATTAAATATTTACAATATTTAAAAATTGTAAACTTTTTCGTGACATCTAAGACTGAAATATAAGTGTCGATCTATTGATTTGTGACGGTGCGTTGTACTCTTAAGAAATATGGACAAATCGTAGCATAGTGCGAAAGGAAGCAGTGAAGCTATCCAAGCGATCGCGACCCGCGAACATAACGCACGACTGCAACTTCTCGACATGAATCTGTATTAATAAAATTGAAATGCTTTTAGTTCGAAGACAAAGTATTTTTTTTTTAATTTGATTAAATTTTTAAAGATGAAATGAAATTAGAACAATAAAACTGTTTTTTTAATGCGCGTTACATCTGTAATACAATGTGAACTCTTCTTTATGAATTCGTTTATACATAAATTCTTTATTTTTTATATTATTTAGTATTTAAGTTTTCGGCCCCACGAAGTATGTCCTGCGATTTACAGCATGCATGCATCATGTAATAGGAAACCTAAAATGTCCAAATCTGAACAATTACTGTTCAAAAATATTTATAGCTGATAAAATATTTGTATTTAATGTTGAAAACACGTTATGATATAAATAGATACATTCAATGGTTTTTATACTGCAGGCCCGAAAGTATTACTGAGCAAGAAGAAAATTATATTTAAAATCTGTAAAAACGTGTCAGAGCAAAGAAAAGAAACCATAAATATCGTCAACAAAACTGGCGTTGATTCTACTTACCAATGGCTTCTACCGTATGGCGGAAAAGGTTTTTTTCAAGTAAATATTTTATCTAATTATTGTAGCATAATCAAGAGTCGGGCGCCTTCCCGTTCAATTTAATGTGGACGAAAATATATGTATAGTTTTTCAAAATGTATGTATTGGTTTAATTGCAATAACGAATTAAACTTTTTCTTTGTGTCTTTCTAATCTAGTCATATTTTATATTAGATTTCAACCGGCAATTGTGGTGTGATCCGCGCGTTTGAAAACATAACTACAACTGTCACCTTTACTGGTACTGCCCTCGGCATGTATACAGCTGAATTCGTTTTCTTAGTCTTAAACCAGGTAATATTATTTTGTATGAAAAATAACGAATATATTTATATAATAAATTTAATATTTAATCTACAAAAAACGACTGGTAACGATCATCACAGTCATAAAAAGAGACATGAAAAATGTCTTCTTAGCTGTTTTTAAATTGTGGAGTAGAAAAGAAAACGTTGACGTAAATACACACACACTCTAAATATATCGACTAGTATGCGATATGATTAAATGAAAGAACAATTCAGTGTCTGAGACATGATCACAATTCTAATAAACTAATAAGTTTTTGACATTCATCACAGCTTTAAATTTGATGTTGAAATTGACAAATTTGACCAACTTTGTCAAAGAAATGTTCTGCATGGCACAACATTTCTTTGGAGCCGATGTTAATACCTTGTGAACGGTTTGCTCATCACGTCATTTATCAAAAATGCCATTTGAATTCCGCCAACCAGCGCTGAAGCAATGTAATGGGTCATTCCCGAATTCAAAACCCTCACAAAAATGAGAGTAGGTCAGTGCTCAATATTTAAAGGCTTAAAAAAATAGGCGAGATAGCTCCGAGAGATATTCTCTATAAGAAACTAAGAGTCTGCAATAAATAAAGTCTTTATTAAGCCTGTGTAATAGACCTTTGCCATTTTCGGCCACGACGACACCTTTGAACGATAGTTGTTAAACCCTAACAACAAATCAACAACTTTAGAAAAATTCTATGCATATACATATATGTCCTTAGCAAGCAAGAAACATTTTATTGTATTTTTTCTAGGAACCCTTATTTGTTAACGTGATAGCTACAGTTACCTTACCCGGCATCTCCGAGTATCATGTAGATGACCACGTATTCGAGAAGCATTTGAAACGCGAAAGTCGTTATGGTCACTTGATGGAGAACTAGCCTCAACCACTTGAGCTATATACCATCAGCTTCAGTGTTCGATAGATATTTGGATTTTGGAAATGGAAGTGTCTCCGACATTTGCATGAATATATCGCAGACGCTATGTGTCACTAATCATGAACAAGTCGAGGGATATATACAGTGGATTCCAGGTGTGTGGTCTGCTTTTTCAAAAAGTACAAAATTTTAAATTAATTGCGTTTTTACGTGATCTCCAACTTGATTACCCAGTGTGTCGATGACGGCATATATTACCAACTTGGCAGAGGCCTGTGTCATATGTGTATGGTGATGATATTATATCTTTGTATATATCGATCATCTCTATAAATATGTCTCAGAGTGACGAGCGCAGTGTGATGCCACACGGAAATGTTCTGGGTTTGTTACGGGCACACGTTGTACTAACCATCAGGTGAACGTTTTGCTCGTCTCGTCACTTCATCCAATAAAAAGTATATGTACATATGTATATATATAAGCGATTTAACATTGACTGTCTCATCAGCATATCTCCGTAACTATAAGACAATATAAAATGTTCCATACATATTCCTTCACCGATACAGACTACGAATATTTACTCCTAATAGGGTAAACGAGCTGAACAAATTATGCCCAGCGAAGACTGTGAATATATAAAAAATATCCTGACATAACATGAATTTGCTAATTTTGATGTACACTTGAATGCAAACAATTAGACGCATTTAAATAAAAACACCTCATATTGACTTTGTTCAGTATTCATTGCGTGGGATGTACATTTTATACAATAACTAAATTACTTTAACACGTCAATAATGCAACACTTTTGGCTTACCGATACCATTAAAATCTCCCTCCGCTGTTCTACGCCGATGTTGTTATGCCATATTTGTATACTTTTAAATTTCTGGTAATGTTATTTACAGACCCTGACAACATATTTTTAGTAGATCCCATTGCTGCGGTGATCCCATCTAACGAGTCAAGATTATTTACTGTTCGGTTCAGGTGAATATATTATTACAGAGTTATAATAATCTACCACACCATCTCATCCCGTAGGTGTCGCAAAAGTCGACAGAGGGAAAACTAAAACCAGAACATGGGCAGCAGCATCTTCCTGGAACATCTTAATAAAAAAAATGCGGTTGCCAACCCGCCTGCCAAGCGTGGCAACTATGGGAAAATCCCCCAAAGTAAGTGCTACAAACTTTTGTTGCAATTTATGGGGTAGGTAGTATCTGTCTAAGTAGGTACCACCCCAGTGCCAGTTATCTTCCGTGAAGGAGTACTGTGTAGGTAGACATTACTGTTTCGGTCTGATGGGCACTGAGAGCTAGTGTAATCACTGGACATATTAAGAACTGTTGTCTGTTGAACAGGTGACCGACGCTAGTGTGATGCCACTTTCACGTTCTGGGTGACACAGCATTTATTATGAACAGACGTTGCACTTACCATCAGGTGAACGTTTTGCTCGTCTCGTCACTTTATCCAATAAAAAAAGGCTGAATTGATGATGATGATGATGAATATTTATATTATTCTTTTTATACATAGCTATTTTACAATTCTGTAACTGTTCCATCTACAGCAAGTAAGTTCAATTCCATAGTACGAAAAACTAGTTTAATTACACAGCTATTCAGAGCTGTGTAATTTATAAAATAGTTTTTATTTTTAATATTAAACGATTTAAAAAAAAGGGGTTAAAAACCGACATAAATAAACTAAGAAGTCTGAAATCTTCTTTTCTGGCAATAAGTATCATATAAAACTGCAAACAAGAATTATTTTATTAATAGCAGAATTCAGCCTAGGCCTGTTGTTCTTCCATCAATCAGTAGCGCACAGAGTTTTGGTTAAAGGGCATCGTAGATAGTGTAATAACAGGGCTTATGAGACAAAAGGCGGCTTAGACTAAACTTGTATAAGTCCTAACCCTAGGATAATAAAATAACTAATTACTTTAGAGTTGGCGAACTTTTCGTTTTGCCAAATCTTAATCCAGGAATAACGGTCTATTTGAGATACTCGCTATACTTATGAGGGAGTAGCGTTTACAATTTCTTTTGGTTCAATTGATAATAAGATAAGACCTCAGTGCGGTGCCAAAGAACTTTCCAGTGCAATGTTCTAGGTGATACCGAAATTGTTCTGAATCGGCTTGACACTTTGGTGCACTACTAAGGGTGGATTTCACCATTGAAACTAAACGCGATCAGTTCAAGCTGAACGAAGTTTAAGTGTTTAACTGAGTTCAATGTTACTGTTTGCATTTCACCAACATCAACTGAACGCGATTAAATCTAAACGCGGTTCAAATTCTGAACGCCCAATTTTCGACGTTCAGCTCTATACACGCGTTTAGAGAGCTGTCATTGTCAATTGCCAAACTATGTTAAACACAATAAATATTTTTAATACGTTTTGTTTATTGTTTGCATACCTATATGTCTTATGCATAAAAACAGGCTGTTTGATGTCGCAAAATAATAAATGCATCGAGTTTTTGTTTTAGATTGTGACGATATTTCACGTCAACTTCGTTTTCTGAACGCGATCAAAATGGAGCCTGTGAAATCGGTTAGACGAAAACCGAGTTCAAATGATACATTTGAACTAAGTTCAGTAAAACGTGGTTTTATTAAACTTGGTTTCGAAAAAGCGATCGGTGAAATCGGGTCTAAAGTCGTCGCGTTACTACCGACAAAAAATTTGAGAAGCAGTGCTTTGGCAGTCAATACTACCTGATTAGATTTTTTAATGATTGGATTCAGACAAACAAGGCGTCAGACAAGTGTAGCTGTTATTTTAAGTTTTATATATATGTATCTATCAGTCCGGCCGCTAAGAGAATGCACATTTGACAGTTTTATATTAAATGTACGATATAACTTTGAAGCGGCGATTAATTTATTATGTACTACGTACTAGAGTAAACGACTGCGCTTGATTATTTGTAACAAAAGTTGAAGTGTGTGCTCTCAATAATCAGTATGTCGCGTCTGCTGAGAACATAAACCATCGTCCGCCTGCCTCGCACATGCGCCGCGTGTCATCGCGTTGCGCGACATATTTTGTTTGAAAGAGCTTCTCTAGTACGTCGTACACTATAACTGAATGATGGTATCTGTATATTTTTATTAGACCAAAAATCGAAAACGACGCATATGGCTACTTGCTTTACGGGGACTACCAACATAAAATCTACAACGAAAACGATGCCAACGCAAAAGACATAAAGTTTAAGCACACCTGGTTCCGTATACCGTGTATAGGCAACACCTGGTCTCCGTGTACAGATTGGTGTAGTGCGTGGGATTGTCCTACTGAGGTATGTACATATTACATCAAATAAGTTCTTATTATAAATAAAAATTAAAAATGTAGGCACAAATCTTAAAATTATACGCATCGAAAGCACGACTTTAAAACTGTGAACTTGAGAAATTTGATAAATTAACCTTAACAGTACGAGTATTACGGCAAAATAAATACTTAATTAGTCCGGGGTCTTTAATCTATATGTCTTTTAATGTCTACATAAACTATTTGTTACCTGTACTTTTACCTGAACAAACAGACAAGAAATGGTAGTTATCATAATCATTATCATCATTTCAGCCTATCACTAGTCCACTGCTATCACTTCTCCATAGATTGCCACAAAAGTTTGTAGCTCTCATTTTGGTGGTATTTTGCCATAGTTGCGACGCTTCGCAGGCCGGTTGGCAACTGCAGTTTATGTATTAGGATGGTTACGGATGCTGCTGGCCATCTTCTGGTTTTAATTTTCCCTCTGTCGACTTTTACGACACCCACGGGATGAAATGGGGCGGTAGATTCTCTTAAGCCGCCACCACACGGCAAATGTTAGTACTATATCCTTACATGGTTTATTTATTTATTTATAGATTTGTATATTTTAGATAATTCATGAACTTTCTACTAAACCTTCGTTTATTGAACCTAATTACTTTAGGTGACCCTACCTCCAACTGTTCCAGCAAGGACCACTTTCACAAACTTTATGCTTTCAAATAAGCTTGAAATACCAATGTATTTCAAGTTCCAAGCCCCGTTTAAAACGTAAGATGATTGAATTTTGTTTATTTTGTACAAAAACTGGGTCTTTTTCATTAATTAAATAAATCGTTCTAGGAACTTTGTCGTCATGCCAATATGTGGTATAGTTCCAGGACGGGGATGGCAAGTAATGTCGGTGGCCTTAGAGCCAAAGTCATTTGGAGAGTATTACGAAACTTGGGATGTGGTAATAAATAGGTCTCATAAGGTATTAATATTTCATAATTTGTACTTTAGCATTCAACTCATATTCAATTCTAATTATAATATTATGTTTTGTTATATATCTGTGGATCACTGATACACAGAAACGTCTTCAAAAAGAGCGCACAGTGCGCTCATTTCTATTAAAATCACGTCTGCCGTGTTAACAACAATTATTAATTTAAAAAACTACCTTATATCGTGGGTATAAGATTAAATTAATGTTTATTGAGTTTAAATTTGTGATCATTCTCAACTAAAAACAAAACTTTCTTTCTCAATTGAAAAGTCAACGCTTCTCTGAAATCGCAACGTATCATCATCATAATCATCATTTCGGCCTTTATAGTCCACTGTTGAACACAGGCCTCTCCCATAGATTGCCACAAAACACGGTCCTGCGCCACCTGCATCCATCGACTTCCCGCAAAACCGTGTAGGTCCTCGCAACATATCCATACTAATATCATACATGCGAAAGTAACTCTGTCTGTCCCTTTGTCTGTTTGTTACGTTTTCATGGTTCAACCGCTGAACCGATCTTTAAAAAATTTGGCACAGATATAGCTTGCATCTTGGAGACGGACATAGGATATTCTTTATCACGAAAAATCAAACATATCCCACGGGATTTTTAAAAACCTTTATCCACGCGGTCAAAGTCGCGGGCATCAGTTAGTTACTTCTTAAATAATTCGTTTATTCGATACAATATTTCACATTTGCGAGCCATTTTCCGCAGAGGACTCTCTGAGGTTGCGTTGCGATAGTACTTATGATTGATCATTCATTTATCAATGTTTAGTTTCGAATTTGCTTCTGTGGAAACGCAGAAGTGAGTCAAATAGAAGTGATGTCCCATGGCTACAACCCAGCTGCGCATGCTATGTACGAGTTCCCACCAACCGTCACCGGGTGTACTAACTACTGCACTGCCTACCTACACAACTTAACGCGAATGGAAATACAGTTAGTGTACCAAGTGAACCCCTTTTGGTTTATATACATAGCCATAGAGCCGTGGTACCACAGGGGCCGGGTGCTCGCCTTTATTTTCATAGTACGCGAGTAACCTGCGTTCGCTCCTCGGTGCCAGCACCTCTAAAATTGCTCTACAATTTTAAGTGCTGATTTACCACGCACTCCGCGGTGAAGGAAAACTTCTTGAGGAAACCTGCATGTCCGAGGAATAGAAATATTTCGAGGACATGTGAAATCTGCCGGCCCACATTGGAGCAGCGCGGCGAACACTTGTAACTTTACTTTTATAAATAGACATATTGTTTGTGTAATGTAGAACAAGTTGAGTCCGCAACAGTCAACAGTCTCACGGTGTAACGGTGTCGTGGTATATTCTCTACTTTTGTATGGGAATGTTAAGTGTGAAATGTGAAGAGACTTTTATGATTAGTAAAAACAATTAGGTATAACTAATGTATAATTTTAAGTTAGAACACAGCAATGTCTCTGTGTATGCTGTGTCTGCTTATCGAAGTTGAAAGATATTCAGAGAAGCGAAAGATGTGTGTCAGGATCGTACCAAGTGGAAAGATGTGGTCTCTGCCTACTCCAATGGGAAAGAGGCGTGACTGCATATATGTATGTAAAAAAGTTCGTCCACAAAGTTCTTTATGAACTCAAAATAACTATGCTATAAGTTTTTTGTATTAAGTAAGATCTACAATGAAAAGATTTACGCTTTTCTAAAACCATATCTTATGATAAAGGTGATCTTTCTGAGTAAATAATTTGACGGTTGTATGACGACCGCTCGCCCTAGTGGTCAGAGCACCTGTCTTCTATGCCGCGAGATCTGGGTTCGTATCCCAGCCGGAGACAGCATTTATGCAAACTACAAAGTGTGGAATGTAAAACACAATGACAACACATGAGAAATCCCAGTGTGGGACATTTCTTGGATTTCAACAATTCTTCTTACTAGTACTTCTTTTCCAGTTATTCTAATGTATTTCAATTCGAAGGGCACTGAGAGTTAGTGTAATCACTGGTTAGTGACTTAAGAACTGATGTCGCGGAGTGACGGGCGCAGTTTGGTGCCACACAGAAATGCTCTAGGTTGTGCTCAACATCTGTTGAACGTTTTACTACGTCGTACGAACGTCTGACAAACGATCATAAATATTATTAGCTATACACGTTTTTTCAGTATGAGAGTGCTTAACAACGCGGATTGGCTAGGAGCAGACGGCAGTGGCTCTATAGTACTCCCAGCTAGAGAAATAGTACGATATCACTGGTGGTTCTTTCCTAAGGAACCAGACAAGGTCTATGGAACCACTGTATGTTGTTCTTGCGTCTGTCTTATAAACGGCAGGTTGGTAACATTGATTATTGTTACGAGTATATATGCTCGTTTGGTACAGTGGGTTTTGAGTCGCGGAGACAAATGTTTGTGGCGTACAGATATTTTTTCCGACTCTGGATTTTTGTTGTAAAATGTCTGGTATCTAAATGCATCTAGGTGTGTGTCCACAATATAGGTAAAATCCTAGCTTCGTTTAAAAAAAACTTATGAGTATCCTCGACCAACCGCGTAGTTAAGTGGTCTACGTATATACTAATTTACTATTTTTGGTTATGAAGCCAGTGTTTCTGCAATTTCTTTTTTCTGAACCATCTCTTAGCCCATAAAAGCAAGCGTTAGGAATTATGGTCAGCAATAGTTCAGGTGTTCCCAAACTATGTTCCACGGAACACAAGTGTTCCTTTGAATCGTAATAGATGTTCCGCGACAATTTGGAAATTAAATACACGGGTACACATTTAAAGATCGACACTTTAGGTCGAATGACGGGTAAGAGCTAAGTGTTCTGCAAAAAGTTACGGATGATAGTCAAGTGATATGCAAAAATTTTCGGATTCGCGAAGTGAACAGAAAACTTTTTGTAGTTTCTGGACTAATTGGCTAGACTAAACGTTTCGCATTCCGTGTATAAAGCCAATATCTACTACTACATTGTTCATCGCATAGGTTTTCTATTCTATCGGAATCGGAAAGGTAAGTGAGGGCGGATTTCACCGTTGCACCTAAACGCGATCAGTTCAAGAAAAACGAAGTTTAAGAGTTAAACTGAGTTCAATGCTACAGTTTGCATTTCATCAACATCAAATGAACGCAGTCAATGCTAAACGCGGTTCAAATTCTGAACGCCCAATTTTCGACGTTCAGCTCTCTAAACACGTTTAGAGAGCTGTCATTGTCAATTGCACAACAATGTAAGCACAAAAATTATTTTTAATTCGTATTATTTATTGTTTGCATACCTATGTAACCTATGCATAAAAACAGGCTGTTTGTCGCAAAATACGAAATAAATCGTCTTTTTGTTTTAGATTGTGACGATTTTTCATGTAAACTTCGTTTTTCTAAACGCGATCAAAATGGAGTCGGTGAAATCGGTTAGATGATAACCGAGATCAAATTATACATTTGAATTCAGTTAAGTAAAACGTGGTTTTATTAAACTTGGTTTCCAATGCGATCGGTGAAATCGGGTCTAAGAGCCGCAAGTGCTTGTACAAACACTGAAGTCACTTTAATAATCCCTTCCAAAATGACGATTTCTTGTAAAATAACTAAAAATATCGGGTCTCAAAGCGGATTCTACGCTGCATTTGTTCTTTTCTTAATTTTTATTGCTTGACGCGCAGCCCTGTTAGTAAAAGTACGATAAAGTATAGATAAACGATATTCTCAAAGTGACATACAAGACACACTCGTGGTTGGAAGCCTATGTAGGAATGCGTCTAGGTAGGTACAACACGAGGCTAAAATATTACCGTGTTGTGGTCTGAAGGGCACTAAGAGATAGTGTAATCACTGGGCATATGATGAGACTTAGGGACTGATATCGCAGGGTAACGAGTGCAGTATGTGCGTCAAACAGAAATGTTTTGGGTGACACAGCATTGGTGATCGGCAGACGTTGCACCATCTGAACCAACACCAGGTGAATGTTTTGCTTATCTCTTCACCTTCCCCTATAAAAAAAACAATCTAATAAAACTTTTATTATAGATAACTTGTTATATCAATAACTGCAGCTCAGCCGTGAAACGATCGAATCATCTGGATAATAGCTTAAATGAAATGTGTTAAAGTACACAAATATAGTTAATTTTTATTGTATAAAGTGATGAAACGACCAAAACGTTCACCTGGTGGTAAGTCTATGTGTCCATCACCCTGAGACATCAGTTCTTAAGTCTCATATGCCCAGTGATTACTCTAGCTCACAGTGCCCATCAAACCGAAACATAGTAATGTTTGCACACTACTGTTATTAAATGTATAATACTCTCGTTATTATACTTATATATATACTTTATTAATCTATTTTTATGATTTTAGGCCAATTGGTGAACCGACTGAAATATTTATTAACATCACAGGATTTTCAGAATTGCCTGACTTGAGGGTTAGTCATATTACAATGAAAATATGAAACGTGTTTTGAAACATCTGCTAGATTTACTAACTTTTCTAAAACGTTTCGAGGTTTTGCCGAAGACAATGAATCTTCACGACGCGATTGTGGGCGAAAGTGGGACGTTTACTGTCACACTGTATAATTATGGCTCGTGCCTATTCACATCAAAGTTGTTTCATCATATTCATGGCATGGGAGATGACTTTAATAGGGACAAGTTTGATATCGACTGTACAATCGTAAGTAAAAAACTAAGACTGTATTTTTAAATATTTTCAGCCCTAGTCCGTTGTGAAACAAATTAATCTATCTTAAATATATATTAATACGTGAAGAGAAATCTTTGAAATCTTTTTAAGCATGTTGCGCGCACAGAGGAATGTGAGATTTGGCGTAGTTAAAGTTTGTGTGGAGCGAGGGAGAGGGGATTGTACGTGGGTGTCGTAAAAGTCGACAGAGGGAAAATTAAAACCAGAAGATGGGCAGCAGCATTTTCCTGGAACATCTTTTTTAAAAAAACTGCGGTTGCCAACCCGCCTGCCAAGCGTGGCAACTATGGCAAAATCCCCCAAAATGATAGCTACAACTTTTTGTGGCAGCCTATGGGGAGGCCTATGTTCAGCAGTGGACTAGTGTTAGGCTGAAATGATGATGATGATGATGATGATGATGATATATATATATATATATATTTGTTAAGAGAGCTGTCATTGTCAATTGTGCAACTACGTAAACCCAAAAACATTTTTTATTTCGTATTGTTTATTGTTTGCATACTTATGTGACCTATGTATAACACAGGCTGTTTGATCTCGCAAAATACGAAATGCATCAAGTTTTTGTTTAAGATTATGACGAAAATTCATGTATACTTTGTTTATAACTAATCACGATCAAAATAAATCGGTTAGATGAAAACCGAGATCAAATTATGCATTTGAAGTCAGTTAAATAAAACTTGGTTTCCAAAGCGAACGGAATTTCAAAATGAAATCTGTTCTTAATTGAAAAAAATAAAACATTAATTATTCATACATACAACATCAATCACTTTCTCATTTATTAACGTTCACAATGCCAATGTCAGACACAAAATAGTCTATGGACAAACAGTCGTACAGAGCAGAGATTGTCGCCAAAAATTTTAAAATCGCCAAAAAATTTAATGATTTTGTTATGTTTCGATATTGATCGAATCATGTGAAACCAGAACAGTCTTAAACCATCACACCACTGCGAGGTGAAAATGACTATGACACCACATGGCGCGGGTCCACGTCAAGTTGATATCAAATATACGGTTCTGTACCGTTCTGCTTATGGCGAAGTGGAGGAAATTCAACCCGTCGAAAAGTCCATCTGTACAGTTTGGTATGACGGCATTTATCCCACGCTCAAGGTTTGTATAAAAGTATGTATAGTAGGGATAATTAAGTTAGTAGTAGTCCAAAACTCGAGATTATAATTTACATAGCAGTTCATACATTATGTATCACATGTTACATAAACCGACCTGGTATTAGTTTTATTATCTTTATATAACAGATTGCAACCGCAGCATGAAAGTACTACAAAGGTAAGTCCACACTAAGAGTTACCGGCAATCATTTTTGTTTACGAAAAACGAAAATGGCAAGCTTTGTTCTAATTTTAGTTCATATTTAGACGAGTCTTAACATAAATAGAACCTTTCGTCCTTTTTCCTTGCGAGTCGTAAGTAGAGTAACGCCTGGTTCTATAAAATGTATCCTTAATTGTTTAATAATGTTCTCTTTTTTAATTTTCGTTAAATATATAATGTACATAACCCCAATTGTAGGTAAAACGCGCAATTGCCGTCAAATGCCCTATAATTCTGAGCAATCATTGTGTATGGAACATTGTTAATGTAGACGAGTACGTGATATTTTTTACAGTATGCTTTATATATAGTTTTTGCTTATTACAACAGTAATTATATATTATATTATTTCAGATTCAATAAAGCATTAATTAATGTAAGGCCTAATAACCCGATAAACGTAAATCTTTTTGCTCCTGACCTCTGTGTTACATCAGGTCAAGTGGAGTTAATATTTGTATTGGGTACTGTTTATTCAGCGTCCGTACCTTGGAATATGCGCAGAAAGAAGATTTGCGATTGCACGATGGTCGAAGTTCAGACTGGCATATCTACGTATGAGAAGAAACATACATGCGTTCATAGGAATTTCGTCAAATTGTCCCCAAATAGCGGCATTGTAACGGTAAAAATATTCAGGAAATTTTAATTATACTGGAATAATATGTGAAATGAAGGAAGAAATATTTTACGTAGATCTAAATACGTTCAGAAATATTAAATTTGTTGTAATTTTTAAACACTAATCCTGGCCCTGTGTATTTCTACAGTAATTGCCTTGTCTTGGCATATTGATAACGGAATTTCATCGTGAAAATAATATTACTTCTCGTCTGCAGCTGTCAGCATTGTCATTATTTGTCATTAGTTATATTTATATTTTTAGGTTATTTTATAGGATAAAGTGAAGAGACGAACAAAACGTTTACCTGATGGTAAGTGCAGCGTCTGTCAATAACAAAAGCTGTGTCACCCAGAACATTTCTGTGTAGCACCACACTGCACCCGTGACCCTGAGACATCAGTTCTTATGTCTAATATGCCCAGTAAATACACCCCAGCTCTCACTGCCTCAAACCGAAACACAGTAATGTTTTCACGATACTGATTCACGGAAAAATAACTGGCTTGCGATGGTATCTACCTAAACGGATTCCTTGTTAGAAATCGTACCGACAGTAGTTAATTAAATTATTTAAATGAAACTAATTTTTACGGATTTTATCGCGTTTAATGTTTTACTATTTATAACCCGACGTTTCGGGCGCTTTACAGCTCCCATGGTCACGGGGGGACTGAGGTGACAGTTGTCCCGATGTCATAGTTAACCCGGAGTACCTTCAGCCTTTAATTATTATTTTTAGTCCGATCTATGCAGAAAGAGCTTACTGTGTCTTGAAGCCTTGCAGTGGTATGCTTGGTTTTTGATTTAATTTTATTAATAATAGGATCCCAAGCCGGTGGTAATACCCAACCATCTTCCCTATTGAAATTAGGATGTTTTTTAATTTCAATAGCCTCGCGAATCATCCTTGGTAGGAATCGGTGTTCTTTTGCAAGGATTTGTGGTCTATCAAATCTGATGTAATGGTTGGGATGATATTATCGAAGGGCATGAATTTCGCAGTAACACCGCGAAGAATACCGTATGAAGAAATTATCTGTAGTGTCGAAGATTGTCTGTTTAAAAACAATATCAATAAAGAGGATTTGGAGGCCATACGTCAAGACATTTCGTCTATGTTACGTCGAAGTTCGGTGCCGAAACTAAATCTTCCTAAAGACGAATTAAAAGCGTTGAACAACCTACGGAACAGACCTGAACTCACGATCCTCCGCGCAGATAAAGGTAATGCTACGGTAGTCATGGATACGTCAGACTACAATTTTAAAATACAAGAACTTTTGTCGGACGAAAGTACATATAAAAAGGTCAAATCAGACCCAACTACTAATACGCTTAAAACAACTAGCGATCTTATTATGAAACACTCCGAAAAATTGAATCTGGACGTTAGTTCGATAATACCATATTGTGCTAAATCACCGAAGTTGTATGGGTTACCAAAGATACACAAACCAAATGCTCCACTACGTCCAATAGTGAGCCAGATCGATTCACCAACCTACAGATTGGCTCAGCATGTGGCTAAAGTACTCTCACCACTCAGAGGACACTAGAGCACACACAAAGGATTCATACCATTTTGTCAGTGAGATTAAATATAGTTAATAGAATCAGGCGTTACTTTGCGGAAATCCATTATAATGAATAAAAGTAAGTTACTTTGCTAAGATCCGCATGCAAAATATAAAAATGGTGTATATTACCTAGTTTTTTGAAGTGCACCACCCGCCCTCCCTCAGTAGCGTGCACAAGCAAACTAACACCGCCACCAGGAACCGCCACCAGGTACCCTCCACCAACCACTACAATACCACCACTAGATAATATACACCACTGAAGTCGAGAACACGACACGTGTTTCGCCCCAAAACGAGGCATTATCAAGCGTAATAGACTCTACGACAGACGGCCGCCGAGTGAGCGGCGCGGTCAAAGAGCTGCCTATTTATACTACAGGTGACGCAAACGGCCCCCACCTACGACATTGCGATTACAATATCGTGATAGCGACCGCTTGCTCACACAATCCACCACCCGAATTACATAAGCAGCCGTTTGCGACCGAATTGATAGCAAACGACTACTTAGAGTATATTTAAACTTTAAGTACTGGATTTAAAGATATTTAAAAGTGGTGAATTCGAGACGTTTGTTTGTTCATTCAGCAGTGCAATGTTATTATTTTTATTTTTAATTATTTCTAATTGTTCCAGCACACACAGCCGAAGCCCCTTGTCGCAAATATGTAGGACTTTAAATGTGTGGTCGCTAGTCAGGTTATGCCCAGTTTCCAAAAGATGTTTTGCGAAGTGTGATCTGTCGGGATTGCAATTTCTGTACGCGGCCAAATGCTCCTTGTATCGGGTATCGAAATTGCGACCAGTCTGACCCACGTAAACGGCGCTGCATTCACTGCAAACAAGTCTATAAACGCCGGATTTTTGGCGTTCATCAATTTTGTCTTTGACGTTACAAGCCCCACTCAGCGAATTGCTTGTCCTGAACGCAACGTAAATATCGTTACGCCTAAGAGTCCTTGCTATTCTCTCAGATACAGGACCCTGTGTGGTGGATTGTGTGAGCAAGCGGTCGCTATCACGATATTGTAATCGCAATGTCGTAGGTGGGGGCCGTTTGCGTCACCTGTAGTATAAATAGGCAGCTCTTTGACCGCGCCGCTCACTCGGCGGCCGTCTGTCGTAGAATCTATTACGCTTGATAATGCCTCGTTTTGGGGCGAAACACGTGTCGTGTTCTCGACTTCAGTGGTGTATATTATCTAGTGGTGGTATTGTAGTGGTTGGTGGAGGGTACCTGGTGGCGGTTCCTGGTGGCGGTGTTAGTTTGCTTGTGCACGCTACTGAGGGAGGGCGGGTGGTGCACTTCAAAAAACTAGGTAATATACACCATTTTTATATTTTGCATGCGGATCTTAGCAAAGTAACTTACTTTTATTCAGTGAGATTAAAGACCTACACCTGACTGACAATGAAACTATGGTCAGTTTTGATGTCCAGTCTCTATTCACATCCCTACCAGTAGACGACTGCATCTCAATTGTATCTAGGAAGCTAGCTGAAAACAACATGCCAGCGGAATATGCAGAACTACTAAGACATTGCCTTACATCTGGCTATCTATTGTGGAAGGAACAATACTACAAGCAAGTAGATGGTGTGGCGATGGGCTCCCCAGTATCTCCCATTGTCGCCGACATCTTCATGGAAGACTTTGAGGAGAGAGCCCTCCGTACTTCTCCAGTAAATCCAAGATTCTACAAGCGGTATGTAGATGATACTTTCACAATTTTACCATCAGATAAAGTAACTGCATTTCTAGACCACCTTAACTCCCTAAACTCTAAAATTCAATTTACAATGGAGTTAGAGGAAAATAACTCTTTAGCTTTTCTAGATGTTTTAGTAATTCGGAATCCTAATAACACCTTGAGTCACACTGTGTATAGGAAAAAGACCCATATTAACAGATATTTAAACGGTGAATCTCACCACCATCCATCACAGTTAGCTACTGTGGGTAAATCCTTGTTTCAGAGAGCACGAGGAATCTGTGACAGGAAACACCTGGCCGCCGAGCTTCAGCATGTCAAGCAAGTTTTGCACGACAACAAGCTTCGGGTTCCGCGCCTACGTCGCAGTGACCGAGTGAAACCGGCCACAGTCGAGCGTGTACCTGCTATTCTACCTTATGTCAGAGGAGTCACGGACAAGATTGGCTATATCTTGAAGCGGGCTTCCATAAAAACATACTTCAAGCCGCTGAAGAAGATAAGTCAGTTTTTACCATCTGTCAAGTGTAACATCCCTCTACAAGACGCAGGAGTATACAAGCTGGATTGTGAATGTGGTCTCTCTTACATAGGCCAAACAAGAAGATCGATAAAAACCCGCGTAAAAGAACACATAGCTGACATGAAGCATCGTCGTTCTAGGAAGTCTGCAGTCTGTGACCATGTTCTGGATCATCCCAACCATTACATCAGATTTGATAGACCACAAATCCTTGCAAAAGAACACCGATTCCTACCAAGGATGATTCGCGAGGCTATTGAAATTAAAAAACATCCTAATTTCAATAGGGAAGATGGTTGGGTATTACCACCGGCTTGGGATCCTATTATTAATAAAATTAAATCAAAAACCAAGCATACCACTGCAAGGCTTCAAGACACAGTAAGCTCTTTCTGCATAGATCGGACTAAAAATAATAATTAAAGGCTGAAGGTACTCCGGGTTAACTATGCCATCGGGACAACTGTCACCTCAGTCCCCCCGTGACCATGGGAGCTGTAAAGCGCCCGAAACGTCGGGTTATAAATAGTAAAACATTAAACGCGATAAAATCCGTAAAAATTAGTTTCATTTAAATGAGTAGTGTTCGCGTAAATATAAGAAATCATTAATTAAATTATATTTTGAAATTTCAGGAGGACATCCCTAATTTACTTTTGTTATACTTTAACTACGGTTACGAAGGACTGAATACTTTATGCTATGTCATGACAATGCCCAATCAAAGGACTATTAACATATATATCAACGTGTATGCACATCTAAACACCAAAGGTGTACTGGTACCACTAAGACAATCTTATGAAGCTAAAGACTATTTGGCAGTGTTAGATTGTGGAAGAGTACCAATTAATAACTTGGACCCTGTTTTGCGGGTAATTCATCGGACTGTCTTTTTTGATACGACTTAGGGACCTTCAAGAAAAGAGCCTATTCCTTTCTTAAAGGCCGGCAACGCATCTGCTATTCCTCTGGTATTGTAGGTGTTCATGGGCGGCGGTGATCACTTACCATCATGTGAGCCACCTGCTCGTTTGCCTCCTATTCTATAAAAAAAAATCATCATCAGCCCAGTTCAGTGTTGGACGTAGGCCTCTAACAATAAACGCCACTTAGCCTGATCTTCGGCTTTACGTATAAGGTTCCTGCTAACCGCTTTGTGCGGATCATCGCTTCATTTAGCCAGGGGACGTCCCACATTACGTTTGCATAAACACCGAATTTGCCTTCCAACGGTAGTTTCCGGAAATATTATTTTTGGCAATTTAAAATTACTAACCAACTTCAACCGACTGTGGTGCATGTTAGTTGAACATATTGTCAACAGACAGCGCTATGTACAAATTAATTAATTAATTCAACCTTTTTAATAAATTTTTAACCAAAACATAAATTTTAAGACATTTACTTATTTTTGTTCATAAGAGGGAAAAATAACCTTCTAAATTATTAATATTGATACAGTATAAAGGGAGATATTTCAGACCGACAAAAACACCATTGAGAAATGTATAATATATATTTTCACTAAAAAATTACATACTTTTATTTTCGGAACAATAATATGTACATATGTATATATGGCTAGTATTTTTTAGCAGGCAGCATTGAAAATTAAATTTATTATGTCACATCAAATCATATTGTATTCGTCCTTTTTTTTTGTAAAGGAAGTAAGTGACGCCACGAGCAATCAACTTTTTAGGTTAAAGTTCTATATGAATTGGAAAGTTCTGTGTGGTACCGCACTTCGCGTAAGTTCTTTTAAGCTATGTAAATATACTAGCTACTGGTAGTGTCCTTTAAACCGAAACACAGTGGCGCTCTTATACTACAGCTTGACAGCAGCATAACTGACCCTGCAGTGGTAACGGATTCTTCATGCTGGTCGAATTTAAACATGGCGACAACTTGTAATACTTACATTTGATTGATGCGTTTCAAACCCAGAGTTAACCACTAAGACGCCGCGATAACTTTATGAACCATTTAAAAGACTATACAAATGCCCCAACTGCGTCGCAGTAGGTTTTGTAAGAAATTTGTATATTTATCTCAGTATTCAATGCTGGTTATCAATTTTTATTACAACCGCTTGCTTCTACATGCGGTGGTACTCAAATAGATAATATTTTTTCTAACTTACCTTGTGATGTCGATTTTATAACTCTTTCTCCAGTTACCATAGTCCTATGCGGGCCGCTTTTTAGACGTTAAACTATAAACTCAATTTTAATAGTTTGTCTTAGTCCGCACATTGTGACGGGCAAGTACTTGCTGCACTTCATCGGTTATTAAAATGCATCCATAACATGAGGATCTTGGCATATTAACTTTTTCTCTCATTTACTGTAATGGATTTTCGGAGTCACGCCTGATTTCATTAACTGCTTTTAGATTGTTTGGCTGTACAATCCCACGGAGGTTTTCACAACGTGGCGTTTGTTGCGTGGTAATACCACAACGTCGCATGCCGTGATCCGTTGCCTGCAATACTTTGCTGAAGTTCCACCTTTGGACAAACTGGCCATACCCTTTTCATTTATGCCCACAGAGATGATTGACTATGAGGTGAACTTTTACTGATTTTATCTATATAAATAAATAATATTAAAGTGTCTGTTTGTAATAAAAGGAAAAAAGGCGAGTAAGGAATTAAACTGCACTGTGCACCCAACAGCGCATGGTGGCGATGGGCTCACCACCTATCACACCAAGTGCATTTTATTTTGTTTTGGTGAAACGTGGATTGTGGCAGTCATCTGTTTTTGCAGTGAGTGCCCAGTCGTGATCTTATGTATGTATGTATGTATGTTTGTAATAACAAAACAACAGCTTTTAACTCAATGCTTATGAAATTATATACGGTACTAATAAGTTTTTTTTTTTTAATTTTTGTCTGTCTGTTTGTTCCGGCTAATCTCCGAAACGGCTGGACCGATTTTGAAGGGACTTTCACTTATAGATAGCTGATATTATAGCGGGTAACTTAGGCTACTTTAATTTAAAAAAGGATTGCTATAGGATTACTGTAAGTACTTAAAGGAGAATGATTACGAAATAAGTATAGTGATTTTATGTACTTAACACTGTTTAGTTTAGTAGACAATTTAACTTTAAATGTGTCTACTTCTCAACTATAATGTTAACTTGTGGTCACCGGTAATGGTTGCATTATTGATTTATATGTGTTCCTATTTTTTTTTGTAATACACTCGGCGTCAAAAAAATCGCACATCCGAAAAAAATAATTTAAATACTATTTTAACACAACAGGCCAATGGCAATGTTGTGGTTTGAGGGTATCATTCGAAAGGTAATTTCATTACCTTTCAGGAATTTTAATTGAATTTTACTTTTATAACGAGACGAAAGAGAAATTAAAGAAAAAGACAGGGTATGTACAAATTTGCAAATTAATAATTTAAAAAAAAAACTTAATAACCCCCCCTTGCCTTGATAACGGCTTCCATGCGATCTTTCATGGACCTTACAAGGATCGCAACAGCCTCTTGGGGTATTTGTTCCCACTCTTCAAGTACCGCATCTTGGAGCTCTTGAAGAGTGGCTGGAGCTGGATCTCGAGCTCGCACGCGCCGTTTTAGGTCATCCCAGAGATGTTCTATTGGGTTAAGGTCTGACTTCGTGCTGGCCAATGCATAACAGGGATATCGACCTCCTGTAAATAATCCCGTACAATAGCCGCGGTGTGGCAACGAGCATTATCATGCATTAACATGAATCCATCACCGACATAACCAGCATACGGAACTACATGTTCTTCCAGGATTTCAGTAATGTACCGACCAGCATTTAATGACCCTTGCCCACGGCCACCCCGAGTCCGGGAAACGCACAAAAGTTCCGTTTTCCCGTCGACGGAAATGCCGCCCCAAAACATACACGAGCCACCCCCGTATTCGACGGATTTTTCGAAGCAGGGTTGTGTGAACCTCTCCTCCTGTCTTCTGTAGACCCTTCTACGTCTAACATTGCAGAAGAGACAGACCCTCGTCTCATCAGAGAAGAGTACGGTCCGCCACTGTTCTAGAGTCCACTCGCAATGATTGCGAGCAAACTAGGCGATCTCTGCCATGCTGTGCAGTAAGTTTTGGACCTTTAGCAGGTCTATGCGCTGTTAAACTCTTTTCGTGTAACCTTCTTCTTATCGTAGAAACACTCACAGATGTTCTCCGAGTTGATCGAAGCTGTTGTTGCAACTCAACAGCATTTGTAAAACGGTTTCGTAAAGATGAAACGGAATCTCTTTCTGATGTGCACCGTTTTCTTCCAGATCCCGGTTTTCTAACATAACCACCAGTCTGCTGAAAACGTTGGAACACCCGTCGAACTGAAAAACGGGACAGCTTCAACTGTCGAGCAACATCGCACTGCCGCATCCCCGACTGCAATAGGGCCATCACTTGAGCGGCTTCTTCAGAGCTGGTGTCCATCTTTACTTGTTCTTACTTGGGTTACTTGTTCACGTGTTTTCACTGCAAAGTCTAAATTACGACTGGCCCATATTTCATCCAGATCGACCCTTCTATACCCTTTTTAGGTGGTGTAACTAGCGTCCTTACTAACGAGCATTTGACAGTGTTTATTTTTGACGCTCTATAATGATAAATGTTTTAATGATTTCATTTTTTTTATTAATAATGTAAAGCTATTCAAATACCCATTTCAAACATACCAATATTTATATAAATATAATTCGTTTCTAGCCATTACAGCCATTTTTCGCGCAAACTCAGAGAGGTGCGATTTTTGTGACGCTGAGTGTATATATTAAAAAAAAGCTATCTCTTGAATCGCCGTTGCATTTACAGGAAGGCATATTTTTTAAGGTGAAATAAGTGGCAAACCAACAATTCTTCTGATGGCATGGACAGGTATCCTTTACAGACAGGTATAACTTTGAGTTGGAAAGCTTTGTGTTCCGCATTGCGCTATGTTAATTGCAAAGGCTGCCCATAACAATTACTGTGTCACCGAGAACATTTCTGTGTGGCACTAGATACTGCGCCCTTCACCCCGGGTGATTATACTAGCTTCAGTGCTCTTCAAACCGAAACACGGTGGTGCCTACACAGCACTGCTTGACGTCAGAAGAATTAGGTTGCGGTGACACCCACCTGAACGGTTTTCTACATAGGAATTCTACAACCAAGAAATAATGCGCAATATGTAATAGTACATAGGTAGTATGAGCGTAAGGTGTCCGGCAGAGTAGAATAGCACCTACCTCTTTCCTACCGAGGTGTCGTGAAAAGCGTTTATACGGATAGCCTTTTTTTTAGTGCAGAATAATGCCATAATATGCAATGCTGTCATTATACTCCTCTTGGAAACTCAATGGGGAGTAAGATTTTTTTGACTCGTACCAAAATGGCGGCGATATCGTTTCCCGCGAGGATGAAAAGTAGGCTACTGGTGTGGTCTCTACTTACCCCTTATATGGTAAAAAGGCGTAACAGTATGTCTAAGGGTAACACAAAAATAATATTGTTTATTGTAGGCAACATTTCTATGTTCCTTCGGTTACGAAATTGTGCAAGATATTGGTTAAAGGACAGGGCGGTCTGCCGAACTGCATCGAGACGAGGCTAGATATTCCTAGTTATGTAGAAAAGAAATTTCGTTCAGCGTACAGAAATGGTGTCGTAAGTGGAAATAAGTTTACTGTTTATTTTTATTGGATAAAGCGACGAAACGTGCAAAACGTTCAGCCTGATTGTAATTGCAACGTCTGCCCATAACAAATGTTGTGTCACCCATAAGACACCACACTGCGCGTCCTGGACACGTCAGTTCTTAGGTCTCATATGCTCAGTGATTACGCTCTCAGTGCCCTTCAAAACGAAACAGTAATGTTTGCACACTTCTAGTTCACGGCAGAAATAACTGACCCTGGGATGGTATCTACCTAGACGGATTCCTGCATAGAAATCCTACCACCAGTAAAACATAACTATAGTTTTTACATATCTGCTGGCGATCGTCACGAAGTGTGAATTCACGTATTTGCCTTTGGAGTCATTTTAATTCAACTTCAATATTTCAATATCCCAAATATGGTGCTGCAACTCCATCTACTACGGGAGGTGTTAGAATAATATCATGGCCTTCTGTAGTTGTCGGAATAACTTGTTATAGTTCCAGTTTCTTTTAAACGTGAGTGCGTGTTACATACATTCCTTTCACACGTACAACTACAACCAGACCCGAAAACCAACAATTTGTGTTTTTGCACAAATTTTGACTCCGGCTTGGAGTCATATACTCTGACCACTATGCCACGCGGTCGCCAGTTGTTGCCATATTTAACAAGTTGTTACTCTGACTAACCCAATTTTGCAGGTTTACTTATCTAAAGATCACCTTACATTGCCCGCAATGCCAACTCATTCACTTTCAAGAGATATTATAGCTATTTGTAATGATACGGATCACCTAATAAGATTTATATGGATACCGTAACTATCAAAATATGTTATTTATACTATTATTTTTAGTGTTAATAATAATAGTAATCATCGGAGTCGATCTTTCAGAGAGAGAGTTGCAAACATTGTGAATATAGTGATGACTCCATGGTGGGGAGCTTTACAGCCTAAAACTACACAGTGGATAACAATGACAGTCTACACCCTACAGGAACCAACTACTTTCACGTAAGTGGTTATTGTTTTCTGCGTACATACATACAGTCGCGCCCCTTTGCCATATAAGTAGGCAGAGGCCACATCCGCGGCCCACTTTTCGCCTCCACAAGAATCGAGACGTGACGGGTGGCGAACCACGTCGTCGCCCGTTTTTTAGTAAGTTTGGTACGAGTCCAAAAATTCGTACTCTCCAATGCGTTCCCATGAGAATCTAGGAAAATGTAATACCGCAGTAAATACATTTTCTGCGAATTAATTTAATCACTACAAAATCTAATAACTATTGTTTTCTACCTTTGTAAATTTCGTGCTTAGCTTCTAAAATAAATGTTTTGTAAACGAATTTTGCGATAAGACAACTCGTTGACCCAAAGGTAAGAGTCGCCATTTCCAATAACATTTGCGGGTTCACTTACTTAGATCTATGTGTTGGAAAGTTCTGTATCTGCACATATTCTGTGATTCCTAACTCTCATGGCAAAATAACTTCATGAAATCCTAATATTCTAATCCATAATAATATTTTAAATGCGAAATTTGTTATTCAAAACAAGAGTTCCAATGGTATATTTAAACAACCGAGCCTTTTAAGTCGCGAGCTTAGGCTGGTAGGTAATATGTGCCTAGGTAACTTCACCTTTCCACTATAGGCTTCCCCCATAGATTACCATAAAAGTTAGCAACCCCAGTTTATTTATTCAGATGTTCCAGAAAGACGCTGCCATGCCATCTCCTGGTTTTCATTTTCCCTTTGTCGATTTTTCCGAAACCCACGAGATGAGATGAGGCGGTAGTTGGAGAAAGTGACTGATGAAAAGTGCAACCTCTGCTTAAAAAAACAAATGCTGTGTAACCCAGAACATTTATGTATGGCACCACACTGTGACCAACACAGTGTGGTGTCATACATAAATGTTCTGATAGATTAGTTCTTAATTATTATAGGCGCAGTGATTATACAATCTCTCAGTGTCCTTCAGACCTAAACACTGTAATGTTTACACACGCTTCACGGCAGAATAACTGGATTCTTGGATAGGAATCTTACTACCAGTAAAATTGATTGTATAATAATAACACAAACTAATATAGTACCACAGTTTCGTGCGAAATTCTGGACTTAACTGAACGTCGGTGTTACCAACAAAATGAACAGCTGAGAAAAACGAAACTAGCGCAATGCAATCAAGAATTCGTTATAACCGAAAAAGGTTTATTTTATCCTGTATGTATAATTTATCAAGTATTATCTACTTCCTATACCTAATACCTTTATGTTAGAGGACAGAACTGAATGTCTATACATTCATACATATAGTCACGCTGTTATCCCATATAAGGGGTAGGCAGAGGCACTTACTTAGCCGACTTTTCGCCACCGCGGGTAATGAAACCTGAGGTGGCGAACCACAAAGCTAACATTTTGGTACAAGTCAAGAAATTCTACCTTCCCATTGCTTTCTCACGAGCAGGTGGTATTCTGCGCGAATAAAGGCTGTCCGTACAACCTTAGTCGCCTCTTACGACACCTCGGTAGAAAAGAGGTAGGTGCTATTCTTAGGCTATGACATCTTATTGTGCCTATATATGCCATACAACATGGCGAGACACGTGTCATAGTTTTGATTTTAGTAGTTTGTATTACTACATAATACAGGGTTAGTGTTGCAGTGGTCAGTCTTGTCCTGGTGATCTGATGGTGGAGATAGGGTCGCCAGGTATCCCGATTTGCGCTAGGACATCCCGATTTTCAGGCGTCTGGTGACAAGCCCGATTCACCCTTAGTCGGGACGCCAAATGTCCCGATTTTTTTACTAACCTGTAAATTTATCTAGTTCATTTAAGTTTTATTTGTTTTGTTTCTTGACAACTAAACATTTTAAAAATAAATGATGATTCCATCCCTTGGTTGTAATTTTCCCTCTGTCGACTTTTACGACACCCACGGGATGAGATGGGGTGGTGGATTCTCTTAAGCCTCTACCACACGGCCATTCTATTTGAATATTATCACTAGTAGTAGAATTTGTGAATTTTGTTGTCAAAACGGCCACTTTATTGCAGGGTATCAATGACAATCCACCATATGTATTAGATATCGAAAAACCGCAACCATATTATCTGGCAATGTCCGTTTCGATCTCATCCAAAGGTCAACGCGACGGCTACCCTAGAATGCTCCTTAAACAAATGTGGGAACAGGTAATACAAATGTTTATATTATAACACATTTTCTTAACAACCCGTTTGTCATTTATATATACACATATATATATATATTATTAGTGAACGTGACGAAACGAGCAAAACTTTCACCTGATATTAAGTGCAACGTCTGCCCATAACAAATGATGTGTCGCTCAGAACATTTCTGTGTTAAACCGCACCACGCTCCAGAGACATCAGTTTTATATGCCCAGTGATTACGCTAGCTCTCAGTGCCCTACAAACCGAAACACAGTAATGTTTGCACACTACTTCTTTACCGCAGAATGGTGGTGGAACTCCCTGGGGTGGTCGCTTTTCGACAAAAAAATTGCACCAATTCGTCAGTAGTTCATAGGTCAGGCATTCGGTATAAATTTCATAGTAAGCGACTCGATCGAGCCGGCGGGTGTCCGGCAGAGTAGAGTAGCATCTACCTCTTTATTACCGAGGTGCCGTAAGAGGCGACTACGGTATTGTACGGACAGTCTGAATTCGTGCAGAATAACAATCATACTATGCCATGCTGTCACTATACTGCTCGCGGGAACTCAATGAGGAGTAAGAATTTTTTTGACTCGTACCAAAATAGCGGCGACGTCGTTCGCCAACGGTCACGTCTCGTTTCCCACGAAGGCGAAAAGTGGGCTACGTGTGTGGCTTCTGCCTACCACTTACATGGGAAAAAGGTGTGACTTTATGTATGTATGTATGTAGTAAGCGATTTGTCTAAGCAAAGTAAAGAAGAAGCACATCGGAAGGAAACCAGCATTTCTTAAATCTTACAAAGAAAAAAATTCGCTGACAAGTTTGGCACTTCTCACAGAGACAGCGTGGATGACTACTCCCGGTTCTATCCTCTCAAAACATAATAGCTAACAATAAAATTCAATTTTACAGACCCCGCCGTACGACTTACTATCTTGTGAGATAAACCTACATGAAGCAAATAGACAGTTAACTTCAAGCGGCAATAATATGTCGATAAGTGATATCATAAGAATCATAGATGAAATATTATGGTATGGAAATGCTAATTTAATTTAATCTAATGCAAAGGATGGTCATAATCTTCCGATGTTTCTATGTATGTACTAGTATGTATATACTCTCGTTTCGTCACAGCTCCTCAACTAAATTTTAACAAATGAGGTATCATTAAACCCATCTTTATATTCCTGTACCATACGTTCCGAAACTAAATTCAACGTCAACTTAACAACATAAAATGAACATTAACATAAATTATCTATATCTATATATTAATACGCGCAGAGAGAACTTTTTACCCCTTTTTAAGAATATTGCGCGCACGAAGGATCTCAGAAGGAAGATTTGGAATAGTTAAAGTTTGTATGGAGAAGATATGAGAACGCACAAATTTATATATGTGTTACAAATACATTAAACTGTATACAATAAAACATTCATTATTTTCATTCATACTGACAATGTCAAACACATAATAGCACAGAACAATAATACTCTCCAGCGCAGAGGTCCCCAAACTTTTTTCTCTTGTAGATCACTTGCCATGATTTTCGGTAAGCGGGGTCTACGCTGCTCACCTTATATTGAATTTTCGCAAATTCATCAACTTCAAATGTGTAAATTGAAGAATTTAACAAGTCAGTGCAAGTACCGAGTTCTCCTGCGCTGTCTTTGCAAAGCTCTGAGATAAGAATGAACAATGATGATGATTTTCTACTGCGCGTGTATCGGTAATATAATGATACTGGTATCATTATGTGCAGTTTTTACAAGTTCAAGGTGTATTGCGATCACAAAGCGAATAGTCTACAACTAACATAATTTTATGAAATATACAAATTTTTGGAATTACATGTTATTAAATTGAAATATATCAATATGTAATAGTTACACCTCATGCACCCCTAATTGTTTTGGCTAACATGGACTGCTTGCAGGTCGTCATCGACCTCTGGGGGTCGATAAAGACCACTTTGGGTATCTATGCTCTAGCGAGACCATAATGGTCTATCGTTTGTTAATTTGTTTACGTTCTTATGTATTACGTTCATAACCCCTTAATAGTCTATTGTCAAACTATCGCATAGAGAAGAGAGTAGAGCTAGAGATTGTCGCCAAAGATTGAGGCTAAGAAATACTCAAATCTCTGCAAAGTTCAAACTTGAAAAAAATATGAATCACGGTCCAATTTCGACACCAGACCATTTGCATATATTTAAGTCGTCCGATTATTATCAACTGTGGAGGTATCGCTTCCTTCGTACCTCGTAGTTAGGTCGTACTTAGTTATTATGTATTAACTGACAACAGCAACTTGGAAATAACTATTGTTTTGATGAAACGTAGGTAACCTGTAGGTATTATCAAAAACGTTTTTTTAACTTCAAACATTACTCATAAAGATGTTATGGAAGATGAAGATGTAATTTGGTAGAATTGACACATAGATTTTCGATTCAAGTGATGAATCGAAAATCTATTTGTTAAGAATATTATGCCTTTCCACGTTTTCAAACATTTCATCAATTCTTCTTTGCCCCTCATTATAGTTCAGATGTTTGATATCTGACGCTGGTATAAAGTGGTTAACGGTTTTGTCGCATATGATTCACTCCAACTTTTAAATATACACATTTGTCAAAGTTTTTGCATTATACGGAGATGTTAAAGTATAATTCAGTTTAACAAAGTATTGCTAAAGTGTTCACAGAGTAAATTATCGTATAAAAAGTAACTACTTACTTTATTTGCGTGAATTCACTCTGTCCGTATGAAATAAATGAGCGTTTTACTAAAATCGCCAATACAATAGACGATTGTGAAATCCAGAACGCATTGAGGGGGCAAGCACTTAATATTGCATGAATTGGATACGGGATAGTTCTATTAGATAAATTGACTAAAAATATTATTATAAATTTAATAAATTATTAATAATATATTATACAAGGTTTCCGCGGCTGACACACAGCCTCGGAACCCCCTCAAAGGGCACCAGCTCTTTATTAACTGTCATCCCCGATATCGCCCGCATTTATACCGTCTATATTTCTTGATTTTTTGAGTTGTTTTATTGTTCTTTTAATTTTATTTATTGAAAATATTTCAATATTTGTATAACAATGTAACGAATTATTGTTTTTAGGGATGCACTACACAGTAAAATGTTTAGACATCAGATTGAATTTTATGCGAATGAAGAAATACCTACATATGAACATTTAGTTAAAACAATTGAAAGAGATTTCAAGGCAAGATTCAGCAAACGGTAAAGTTTTTGTCAATTTTATATTTACATTCAAATATCAACACAAGTGTGTACGAAAATCATTTGTTTTATTTTATAGAAGTGATGAAAGGAGCAGATCTATTCAGAGCATTCGATTACTGGGTGGTATAGTGGTAACGTCTGCTCATAACGAATACTGTGTCACTCGGAGCCTGACTATGCGGCACTACACTGCGCTCGTCACTCTAAGACATCAGTTCTTAGGTCTCATATGCCCAGTGATTACTCTAGCTCTCAGTGCCCTTCAAACCGAAACAGTAATGTTGTATGCAATACATTACTGTTTCGCGGCAGAATAGCTCGTACTGCGGTGGTACCTACCTAGACTGATCTTATACGACTAATTAACCATAACTAATTTTTCATTTAGAATTACGTCAGGAATATGCGACGCTATTGTCAACAAAGCCATCTTTAGCGTCTACAATTTAAATCCTAAACAAGACATTCTGGAAGCTGAATAATTTAATGATTTACTTTATTATTTAATAATTTCAATAAAATATTAAAAGTCAAACTGTATTTTATGATTTATTAACTTTATTAACTGTCAAACTTAACCTTACGTATCTATTCAAATATATCACAGACTAAGAATTCAGTTTAGAATCTGTTCAAGTTTAAGTTGGAGTCTTTTGGGCTTGGGTGTGCCTATAACAGTGACGGAGACTCTGTCGCCCAGTTTTGGGGTCTGATTTCCCCCTAAATTACTTCTATGTATGAGACCATTGTCACCAACGCCGCAGTCAACGAAACAGCCAAATGGTACCACGTTACGAACTACTCCTGAAATGTTAAGTTATATTCTATTTTATTTTATATTGACAATGAAAAAAGCCAAATGGAAAAAAGTCAATAATAAATTTGAAAAACTGAAGTTTGTCAAACGACATTAAAATTATTGCGTCGAAAAATTAAGATTATTTAATTTCACTATTGATGGGCCTTAAAATCACTAGTCCATTGCTTAGCGTAGGCCTCCCCTATAGATTGCCACAAAAGTTTGTAGCTTTCATTTAGGGGGGATTTTGCCATAGTTGTTGAATAAAGTGACGAGACGAGCAAAATGTTTACCTGATAATAAGTGCAACGTCTGTCCATAAAAAATGCTGTATAACCCACAACACTTCTGAGTGGCACCATACTGCGCCCGACACTTTGAGACATCAGTTCTTGTCTCATATGCCGAGTGATTACACTAGCTCTCAGTGCCCTTCAGACCGAAACACATTAAGTAATGTTTGCACACTTCTGCTTCACGGCAGAATAACTGGCCCTGGGGTTGTACCTACCTTGACGGATTCCTGCATAGGAATCCTACCACCAGGTTGGCAACCACAGTTTATTTATTCAGATTGTCCAGGAAGATGCCGCCGCCTATCTCCTGATTTTTATTTTCTCTTTCGACTTTTACGACACCCACGGGATGGGATGGGGTGGTAGATTCTCTTTAGCCACTACTACATGGGTGATTAGATATTATCGACATATTTTTTATTAGATATAGCTATTAAAATAAATATCTTAAAACACATTATTGAATACGCACAATCACCTTTATAATATTTGATCAATTGCGATTAATTATCAAGTGTGTGAAAAAGAGGTTAGATTTGACCTACCAGTTAAAGATGTGCCTTTCGTTAGCTGCTCGGATGTTTGTACCGAAACCGAATACACCGGTCGACAGAAACTTATAACATTATCTTCGTAGGGTTTTTGTTTGAAGGCGTTCATTATCAGCTCCAAGGTAGACAAATCCGTATCAAGATCTTTGCTGGTTACTACCAAATCAATGTTAGCAGTCTTTCTTTCAACTACCTCCGGGAAATGTGGCTCGATAAGTTCTTTTATATTGACGCCAATTTTCTTGGCCAGCCTAAAAGATACGAGCAAAAAAAGAATCAATTCTGAATAATGTTATGAAGTTCTTGTGTGTGGATGTTTGGTTGGGTGAGGTGCATTCTGCGGAGCGTGTATTTAAATGTGATTCAATATATCTTTATAATCCTTACTCTTATAATATTATAAATAAAAAAAGAAAAAGAAGATTTTATAGCCGACCACATAATTGCTTTACCACTTTTGACAACAACTTCCAGAAATTTAAAATTTCACTAAGGCTCAGACGTATCAAATGAACGCAATTGGTTGACTGTAAACCAATCAAAGCATTGGTTAAAAGTGCGTCTTGTTTTAATCTTTCTTCCAAAGAAATAGATATTATTTTTCTGCTAAATCTCACTAGAAACTATGGAGTTTTAGCACCGATTTCACCGTTCGCTTTGGAAACCAAGTTTAATAAAACCACGTTTTACTTAACTGAGTTCACATGTATAATTTGATCACGGTTTTCTTCTAACCGATATCACCATAGTACATAGCTTTAAACTAAGTTTACATGAAATATCGTCACAATCTAAAACAAAAAGTACACGTATTTCGTGTTTTGCGACATGAAACAGCCTGTTTATAGGTCACATAGGTATGAAAACAATACAAAATAATAAAAGCTCTCTAAAAGCTTTTATAGAGTTAAACGTCAAAAATTGGGCGTTCTGAATTTTAATCGTGTTACGATTTTCTGCGTTATAATAAAAATAAATTCGTTTTCATTTCTGACTTTATGTAACTTGACATTAATAAAAATTTTAAATGTCTCGTAATTTAAATATATCTGAAAGGGCAGAAAGAATTTCATTACACAGATCAGGATATAACATAAGTAAAATTACTAGAGAATTAAATATATCACGTTTCACCGTACGAATATGGAATAACCTACAAAAGCAACAGCTCTGAATTATATTTATACTAGAAAACGTCATGTTGCGAATGCCCAATTTTGTTATTTACAAGACAACGGTCGATTACATACGGCCAGGATTACACGCGACTGGTTCCGAAGACATCAATTCATTCGGCTGATACTGCGGCCTTCAAAATCGCCTGATTTAAGCCCAATGGAAAATGTTTGGGGTCTCATGGTGCAACGATGGAGTCGCCGCAATGAGAGAACAAGAGATGCCCCTGAAAGTCATTGGAGAAAGACTTGGGAGTTTGCTTGGGAGTGGGATATACTGATATTTGTTCGCGAGTTCTTGGATTATTACATATTAAAGGAAATAGCCGAAATACCTATTACTTATTCATTATTCTTTTATCATTCATCAGAAAATGTTTCAAGGTAACATCGTATTTTGCCCTTTCAATGTATATTTGAATTATGTGACATTTTAAATTTTAATAAATACATTTTAATTGAATTATTTTATACTTTCACATTAATATTTTAAGCGAAAATAGACGTTGTAGTATTGTGATGTGCAAACGACATTGAACCTACCCTTAGGTAAAGTAATTAAGTGATCGGCTATACGTTTGTTTGTGCAATTTACAGCGAGCGAGTAAAACAAATAGTAAAATTGTATTATGTTTTTTTTTATAAAATCGACTACATTCAAGTGGCTTGACCTTAAATAATATAGACCTTAAATACAATCTTTAACCACGGCTTTGTAAGCGTGGATTTATTCAAAATTTCTGAATCCTTTTGAGATTATTGTGATGAGTTTTCAGATACACTATGTATAAGTGTAAAATTCTTATCAGCAACTTCAGTAGTTTTCGAATTATAAACAGACAAACTGACTGAGACTTTTTGAACAACTGTTTTGTCTTAGTAAGCCTTCAGACATACATACATACAAACGCAAAAAGTATGAAGAAGATGATAATTAATTTTAAAAACTGAAGTTTGACAAACGAAATTAAATTTCTTGCGTCGAAAATTATGATTATTTAATTTCACTATTGATGGGCCTTCTCTCATTTAAAAATAACTTTAAAATAGAAAATCACGGAACGCCTTTTCTTCTTTATTTACAAATAAAGATAATATTATATTATCGACATATTTCTAATACTTACAATTTTGCGATACTGTAACTTTCTGGATGTATAATGGTTGCGTCCAAAGGCTCAGTTCCAGTTAAAACTTTTAAAAACCCAGCGCATTGCTGATACGTTATTTTTCCAATACCGGAAACTTTCAAAATCTCCGCTCTAGTGGTAAAACCACCGTTGTCCTGACGGTACGCTATTATTTTTTTTGCTCGTCCGTCGTTTAAACCTGAAATCCGTCTAGGGAAAAAAGAAAACCTCTACTCAATAAATAATATTGATACCAGAATTCAATAAACGCGAGCTGAGGTTCCTAAACTATGTTCCGCTGATTCTGAATAGGTGTTTCATGAAAATTTGTAATATAAATACACTGGCACACATTAAAAAATGTTTTACTTCATAGCATTTATTTTATAGCAAAGTGTTCCGTAAAAAAAATCCGGATGAAAGTCTAATGTTCCGCAAAAATGGTCTGAACGGATTTCCATTTGAAATCTGCAATAGCATCTTTGTTCACATTGGTGTCTTTATTATGTTGCTACTTGTTGGAAATAATTTTGCGCCAATTATCACACCCAGGATTTGGTTTTTGGAAAACGGGGTTGCAATCCCAAACGACAAAATCGTTTTTCTAGGAAACTATGATTGATATTGGAATGAATCCCCCGTGTCGTCACCTCTAAATTTATTCTGAAATTTTAAGTGCCGATTTCCTACGTGCTCAGCAGTGATGGAAAACATCGTGAGGAAACTTGCATGTATGAGGAATAAAAATATTTCCAGGGCATACGAAGTCCGCCAACCCACATTGGAGGCCTCTCAAAAATGAGAGGAGCTCGGCAGTGGACATTTACAGGCTATGGTTTTATGTTTTATTATTTAATTAATACTTATATATGTCATACCTCAACATAGCTTGTGACGCCGTATTAACATCAACGCCCACTAAACTGACAACTTTCTCCACAGCTCCGTCTAATCCAGTTTCCAACATTTTCGGAGGGATATCGTGTTGGTAAAGACCAACACCTAGATTTTTAGGATCCACCTGAAATAGATAGTTGTACCAAAAATGAATATTATAAAGAGCGTAAAATATAAAAATGAGTGTTTACGAAAGGAATGCAACAATTTACTTTTATCAACTCCCCTAATGGATCCAACACTCTTCTTGCAATTGATAAAGCTGATATCAGATTGGGATCCATATCTGGATGTTCCTGAAAATTTAATTGTTATTTATATTCTTGTAATTATTTAATTATTATTATTCTTCCTTAGTTCTTCATTAAGGCCTATGTTCAGCATTGTGAAGGGCTGAAATGCACAAGCACTTTATGGAATCTGCTGCCGCCAGCGGTTTTTCCGGACCGATACGACTTCGGGACCTTCAAGAAAAGAGCCTATTCCTTTCTCAAAGGCCGGCAACGCATCTGCTATTCCTCTGGTATTGTAGATGTTCATGGGCGGCGGTGATCACTTACCATCAGGTGAGCCGCTTGCTCGCTCTTACATAAAAAAAAATATATGATTATGATTATTCTTCCTAATTATTAATTATTCTATATAATTATTTTTCTTCATTCACCAGTTAGTGGTTGTAAAGTTGAATCCACGACCCTAGTAAAAGTCAACTATGGAAAATGTCAAGAAATTATCGTGGACGTCTTAAAACCTTAATACCGTTATTTCCATTGCCGTTACAAAACATAAGTAATATACAACGTTATTCATAATTGGTATAATATCCCGGCACCTACCCATGCTACTTTGATAAACACAACGGTGAACCATTAATATCAAAATTAAATACTAAAAATGTCCATACAAAACTTTAAAATTATTTGTTTTGTAAAACTTTACGCGACCCTAACTCAGAAAGTCTTTGCCCCGAACTAGACAAATTCAAAATACGTTTTCCTCTCCATTTAATTTATGTTATAAAAAAATATATGGATATATTTGTTTCCCTCCATGTTTGTGATCGGTATGGTAGGGCTTGATACACTGGAATTGACATTCGCTCTCGCGCTCTGGTGCAGAACGAACGTCTATCCGACCGCGCTCCATGCGCAAACAAGCTGAAAAATCGTATTCGTTATGGACAGTTGTCTGTAAACGCCAGTTGTCACAGTTGTTGATAGTGGCCAACACCCGCTCCCGTAGCGGTGTGTCTGGTTATTCTTCTTCGTGCGTGCCTTCATCGATCGTGTCCCTCGAAGTGGAAGTGTGGTGCTTCGTAGTGTGCGAACGAGAAAAGTTTCGTCAGTGCGTTCCTGTGTCGCGTCGGCTTGCTGGGTAAAACCGTGAGTAGAGTGCTACACACATTCTCGCCTCAGAGGCGGCTTTGTATTTTTGTGTCCGCTTGTTGCACTAGGCAACAGCCAGGTACACACCCTCGCGCACCTAAAGCGTAAGGCTGTAGGTGAGTCAATTTTAGCACACACCTCCCTGCTCACGTAGGGAGTATTTCTGCTTTTTGTACACACCGCCAAATCACCCGTGTGAAATGGCGAGCAATAGCGACATCGTCCTAGCAAGGCTAGACGAATTTCTGCGCCTCGCGCACCCCGAGATTTGGGGCCAGTTTAGGTCGTACCTAATGGAGTCCGACGACATCTGCGGTATCCGTCCGGACGGATGGATAGAGCAAAGGAGTCACGAACCAGCTTTCGACTCCGACGGCCCGTCATCGCAGGCCTTAGAATCCGCCGTACCGACACCTGCGCACGATGACGCATCCGCACCTGTGTGCGAGACAATGCCCGGCGTAATCACCGGCAATAAAAAGACCGTGCCGACCGAGTCGGCATTGTTTGCCATTAATGCACCTGCGGGCAATAAACCCGCCGACAAAGAGTGCATCTCACAAACGATCGCACCTGCGCTTCCCTTCCGGGAATCGCAATCCATTGTTGGGCCCGCGGCCCTTTCGGACGAGGGATCCGACATGGATTGCGAAGAATCCGGAAGTGCTCACGACGACGGCTTCACCGTCGTCGTGCGTAAAGCGAAGAAACGCTCCGCGAAAGGCGATTCCGAGCCTAACTCGGATACCGCATCGCCGTCCGCTTTACGGAACCCGGCCAAGAAGGGCGTGTCTAACACACGCAAGGCCATCACAAAGCCACTGCCCGCGCATCCCGCGGCGCAAATCAATAAAGCTCCTCCGCCAATAATCCTACAGGATAAGGCGCAATGGAACGACTTGTCATTGTGGATGACAAGCAAGAAAATTGTGTGCCCGAAGGCGCAGACGGCAGTGCAAGGTATCCGCGTATACCTCAGCACAGTCAGCGACTTCAGGGCAGTAACTAGCCATTTGCGTGGAAAAAACATCAGTTTCCACACTTACTCGCTCGCGGAAGAACGTAGGCTCCGCGTAGTCATCAGGGGCCTGCCCAAGGAATTGGAGACTTGCCACATACTTAGTGACCTTAAGTCACAGAACATACCTGTGTTGGAGGTGCATCGGATGCATCACCCACACAATAAGAAGTCGTACGACCTGATCCTAGCCATACTGGATCTAACTCCAGAAGGCAAGCAGGTATTTAATATCAAAACGATTTGCGGCCTCTCAGGCCTCTCGATAGAGGCACCCCGTAACAGGGGCATCATTGGCCAGTGCCACAGATGCCAGCTGTACGGACACTCTGCCCGTAACTGCTTCGCCCGCCCTCGATGCGTCAAATGCCTCGGGGATCACGGCACCCAGGATTGCGCTCGCACGCCAGAAGCGCAAGAACCCCCAAGCTGCATACTCTGCGGTGAGCTGGGACACCCTGCGAATTACCGCGGGTGTAACAGAGCGCCGAAGAGTGGGAAGCGCAGGGGAGGCAAGAAGAACGGCCATAGGAAGGGCCCCGGGGCCACACAGCCTCAAACACCCGCTCCCAAACAGACAACTAAGCCCGCGACTAAACCCGCGCCTAAGCCAACGCCCGCGCCCGCTCCGGCCGCAGCTAAACCCGGTCCCGCTGACGGGACTACCGGGCAGAGCAAAAGCCAGAGCGCCGCGCCGACGCCGAACGCATGGACAAAACCGTTGCCCATGACGCAAAAGAGCGCAGCCGCCTCACGGCCCGCGCCTCAAATCGCAACGCCTAAAATACAGGGCTCGTCAAATTTCGCCGCAGATTTCTCACTAATTTGCGGCTTCATGCGCAGCATAAATGTTGCCGAACTTTCGACTTTAGCACGCAAAATCCGCGAAGCAAAGTCTCCTCAAGACCGACTCATGGCTACCGTAGAGCACATGAACGTCATCGACGCGATTTGGACGTTTCAATGCGCCTAAACATCACGCGCCGCGTCGAATATAAAATCTTTAATTGTTACCAATGGCGTCCCATATAGGTAGGATTAAACCACGCTCTCTGACTGTCTCGTATTTTAACGCAAACGGTCTTAAGACGCAGTTAGTTGAAGTCGCGAATTTCCTTCGTGACCACGACATCGACGTTATGCTAGTGCAAGAGACTTTCTTAAAACCTAGTATGCGCGATCCAAAGATAGCCAATTACAAATGCATCCGAAATGACAGAGTGACCGCGAAAGGCGGCACTCTGATCTACTATAAAAAGTCCTTGCACTGTATCGCGCTCGATACACCCGACTTAGTCAACATTGAAACTTCCGCGTGTAGGTTAGCAATGACCGGCCATAGGCCGCTTGTACTAGCATCAGTCTACCTCTCGCCATCCAAACAATTATTAGAATCGGACTTAAAATCCCTACTAGATTTAGGCCGTTCTGTTATTCTCGCCGGAGACTTGAACAGCAAGCACGGCAGTTGGAATTCCAACGTAAATAACACGAACGGTAATATACTGTACAGATTAGCGGAGAGCCATAACGTAAACGTTATAGCTCCCGAAACACCAACCAGAGTTCCGACGCAGTTAAATCAGCAGCCGGACACTCTCGATGTAGCCATTATTAAGGACGTGAACTTAGAAATAGACTCTATAGTTACGCTTCACGAACTTGAGTCGGACCACCATCCGGTCATTTTTAAGCTGGGCCGGCCAAATGGTGAGGTCACACAGACCAAAACCATTGTGGACTGGCGTACCCTCGGGGTCAAACTCGAGGCTACGAGCTCCCAGCACTTGGATGAAATACCAGATATTATCGACTCGCCAGAGGTAGCTTGTCGAGCGATAAAATCGTTCTCAAGTCATCTCGAAACAGTCGTCGGAGAATCCTCCCGGACGGTTACGGTGTCGAGCGATCGACGCTGTAATCTACCGGCGGACCTCCGACGCCTGATTAGAGAAAAGAACCGTGCGGCCAAAGCGCACGATAGATATAGAACAGACGCAAATAGACTCAGACTGCGCCTCCTACAAAGGGATGTTAAAGAGCGCTTATCTGAGTACACTAAAGACAGCTGGGACACTATGCTTGGAGAAATCGAGCCGTCGCACACTGCCTACTGGCAGTTGGCACGATCTCTCAAAGCAGAGCCGGTCTCACCCATGCCGCCACTTATTAGATCGAACGACAACTCGCTCGCCTTCGACGACAGCGAAAAAGCCGAATGCCTTGCAGACAGTTTAGAGAGCCAATGCACTCCGTCTCTCGCGCCTGCGGATCCCGACCACCTGCAGCAGGTGGCCGCGGAACTCGAACGCAGGGCTGCCATACCACCAGTGGGCGAACCACTGACTCCAGTGACTCTCGACGAAGTCACGAAGATTGTTAAAAATCTTAAAAACCGATCCGCGCCCGGCCTCGATGGCATAAACAACAGGGTGATCAAATGTCTAACTACGCCGCTATTGTGTCTGTTAGTAAGTATTTTCAACGCGCTCCTCTCCAGCTGCTCCTTCCCGGACGACTGGAAGGAAGCCGACGTTATAGGCATTCCGAAGCCTAATAAGCCTAGGAACATTCCGTCTAATTATCGCCCAATAAGTCTCCTCAACTCGATGGCTAAGATTTATGAGCGAATTATACTCAGTCGATTAAAAGACTATGTCCTTACAAATAATATTCTTCCTGACGAGCAGTTCGGCTTTCGTCCGGAACACTCGTGTACTCATCAAGTGCACCGCTTAACGGAGCACATCTTAGAGAATTTAAACGACCGCCCTAAGCCTGTAGGCAGGGGCCTTATTTTTCGATGTCGCAAAGGCATTTGACAAAGTCTGGCACGACGGCTTGTATTACAAGTTGTATCACACTAATGTGCCAGACAGACTCGTGAACATCATACGAGCATTCTTGTCTAACCGCCTATTTCGCTTCCGGGTAGAGGGAACGCGCTCCTCAAGCCGCCCTCTCCGAGCGGGGGTCCCTCAGGGCTCCTGCCTTTCCCCACTCCTTTTCTCGCTATACACTAGCGATATTCCTAAAGACCCGAAAGTAAATCTTGCGCTTTTCGCAGACGACACGGCCTTGTACTATTCCGACAAGCACAAGGGCCGCATAACGATTCAACTCCAAGACGCAGCCGATCGCCTAGGCGAATGGTTCCGGAAATGGAGAATAGAGGTAAACCCCGAGAAAAGTGTAGCGATATACTTCTCGTGGGGCACACCAAAGCCCGCTAGACGATGTCACCCAATCGGCAACAATCAGCTAGGCACGATCACTCTGTTCGGACGCCCTATTCCCTGGGAAAAGAGCGTCAAATACCTCGGGGTCACTTTAGACGCAGCGATGTCGTTCGCTGCACACATTAAAAACATACGCAATAGAGCGGCTTTTATCTCAAGCCGTCTATACCCATTAACTTGCTCCTCAAGCAAAATGTGCTTAAGACACAAACTTCGCCTCTATAAGACTTGCATAAGACCCGTAATGGACTATGCTTGCGTCGCTTTCGCTCACGCGACGGGCAATCAATTAAAGAAGTTACAGAGCGTTCAAAATCGATTCTTGCGAACTGCCACCGGAGCCGGTTGGTATCAACGCAATGTAGATCTTCACAGCGACTGTGAAATGCCTTTAATCTCTGAACACTTCAGAGAATTATCACGGCGGTTTTTCGGAAAAGCCGCGGTTCATTCAAACCCGCTGGTGGTTAAAGCAGCAAATTACCGACCAAACAGAAACGCGACCGAACGCAAACGTCGCCCGCGAAACGTGCTAGACGACACGGACGTCTCAGCTCTTCCTGACCACGATACTGTCAGTCACGATCCAGGCCACACTGTACACACAGTCAATAGCTTTAATATAACACGCACCACGACGCGCGACCGCCGTAGAGAGCGGCGCGCAATAGTCAATAATCACATCGCGTACACACGATTCACCCGTGTTCCAGGGCGGTTCTCACCGCCCAGAGTTACCGACACACAAGTCGACAGTCCGAATGGACGCGCGCAGCCTCCTTCGGACGATCAGTAGACGACTTTAAATGTTTAAGATTTTCGAAATCGCGAAAGCACGCAGCGAACGCGACACAGTCCGAACTTCGAGGTTTTTGTAGGAGTTTTTATTTATTTATTTATGTGTGTGTGAAACCAAACCTGGCACGCGGGCCCCTGGCCCGCGAGCACAGTATCCGATGAAGCTGTAAAAGCCGAGAAGGCTAACAGCAATTACATCACCGAAAATATATACACTGGAATTGAGGAAGATGGCGCTATTAACTTATATGATGGAAACAATAGGAGGCAACAAAGTCGATAATCCGGAATGGTTAGCGCGGTGCGCAATCAATGCACCCCAGCAGTACTTGCGCGTACGGCAACGACCGGTGTTCGCACTGCGGCTGGCGCGTTGCGCCGCTACAAAACAAGCGACATCTTATAGAGCGCTCAAATTAGTTAATACTATGCTTGCTCAACAAAAAGACGCCGACATATTTAATTATAAAATTAAGAAAGTTTTTCATAAGTATGCCTATTTGTTTTTATGTGATTGTAATTGAAATCATAAAATAATCTGAGCACGCGTTGGTTTATGTAAACTGTAAGTGTACAGAGATTTGATAATAATAAATAAATAAATAAATAAATGGCAGCTCAATGAAAAAACGCCCAATTAAATTTATGAGTTCATTGCCTCGATCAGCTGTTCATTGCCTCGAACAGGGTAGTCACCTATGAGTTTTAAGCAAATTCTTTAAGGAGACAATCTCCTACAGGTATCACGGTACGAGGCTCATTATAGTTTTTGGGGCATATACACATCGTCCCTAAGCCCTGCTTGCCTAGATGTATAGGACAATAAGAATGACGCTGTATAAACTATAAGAGCCAGCAACATTATAATGTTACTTGAAGAATGATGTAGTCAATATTTAAACAAATACTGGTGAGTTATAGATGCATAGATACAGACAGTCAAGCCTTTTTCCCATATTAATGGTAGGCAGAGACCATACTGGTAGACCACTTTTCGACCACGCGGGAAACGCGACCTGACTGGTCGCCGCCATTGTGGTACGAGTCAACAGTTCTTATTCCCCATTGCGTTAATTTATAATGAGTTATATGCATTAATACCTTTTAAGGTCTTTTAATACCATAGTTTACTTTAGATTATTGTAAGACACAAAGTTTTATCAAAGGATTGTGATCATACCTTCTGCGCTTCTTTGCTCACAGAATAAATAGAAGCACCTTGTTCTGGTACTATAATAACTGGAATGGTGTCAGATATTTGGTGACCTTTTAGCCATGATTCGGTTTCGCGGCACGCAGTGCCATTTCCCAAACCAATCAGATCGACCCTGAAATAAAAAGAATATAAACACTGGAAATAATAGTACAGATACTAATACTCGTCACTTTCTAAAAAAAAAACAGCCAATTCGCACTGGAGCAGCGTGGCCTAAGAGAACAATATAAACTAGGACTTTACACAAACAACATAGCATAATTACTACACAATATAATTTATTTTTTTTACCTCAGCTTCAATATAACGTCTTTAAGTTGTTTAGCTGCATAATCATTCTCATTATGCCGCCGTAAGTCTGGATAAATGGTAAAAGCGTCTAATTTTTCACCATTTGCATTTATAATCCCAATCTACGAAATGAAATAAAAATATAAATTTCGATAAAGGACCATAATACAATTATCATAAGTAAGCAGCTGAGTGAATTTAGCTGCGGATGGTTACTCGCAGGCTGTTTCGAGAATGCGTAGTAAGTTCGTTGAAGTAGCGATTTCAGTGCATATTTAATATTTGTCACTGCGCATGTATCAGCGCGAAATTCTCGACCCGCTCACTTATGATAATTCAATTGTACGTAATGTCTAATTAATGTTGACCACCTTACAACCGGCTTTGAAACCCGGATCCAATCCAGCTATTGTTCTGTTTTTAATAGGTTCAGTCAACAGATACTTTTCCAAGTTAGCTGTAAATGTTTTGACCGCTTCTTTCTGAGCAGCGGCAGTGAGATCCGACCTAACCTGTCTAGATAGCCAAGGTTTAATGAGACGATTATATGCATCATTTAATCCTTTCCTAACCCAGTAACTGTTTTTCCAAAGTGTTAAGCAATACCTGAAATAATAAAACTAATTACTTTCAATCGCATTTGTGAAATATCTACCTTTGACGAAAGCTTATGAAAGGGTTAACTTGTTAATATAGATATATGAAAATTAATTCTTACTCAAGTCATCGGCAATAATAATGTATTTTAGTCAAATATTTATGACAATGATGAATTCGAAACATACTTTGCGGATATCCATTATAGTAATGTGACAGGAAAAAAATCTTATTTGCTAGGATTCGATTGCAAAATTACATGAAGTGATGTGTATTGTCATGGCTATATAGGGCAACACCTAAAATAGCGTGCACCACCCATAATAGTGTGCACCATCCAGCTATTACAACTACTGGGAATCGCCAATTCCTCACACACAGCACCGGCCCTGGGATAGAGTGGCAAACGGCGGGACGACACTTGCGTTGTTAGTTGTAGTTATGCAATCGATTAGTATAATAATCGAATCGGCACATCACTAGTAATAACTATTTATTTAGAGAACTGAAATACAACTGACCAGAGGGCGCTGAAAGTCTAGTTTAAGTCGGGGCTAGGGCCGGCAGATAATAAGTAATAAACACCACCAAAGAGAACATGTCACATACTTACAATGTTACATTATTATCACAGAGCCGAGGTAACTCAAGGGCCGGCCCGGTGTTCGCCTTAAATTTGACAGTACTCCAATAACAAGTACAATTTCGGTGCAAGCACCTCTAAAATTTTTCTGCAATTTTAAGTGCTGATTTACCACATGCTTAGTGGTGAAGGGAAACATCGTAAGAAAACCTGCATGTCTTAGGAATAAAAAAAAATTTCGAGGACATGTGATGTTCGCCAACCCGCGTTGGAGAAGCGTGGCGGACTTATCCCGGCTTCAAAACCCTCTCAGAGATAATAAAAACCCTCCGTTTTTACCAAATATTATCAAGTGACATTATATTCTCTGCAACAGACAACAGCTGACTCAGTGGTAGTCTGTTGCAAATTTACTTTGCTTGACATCATTATTTTTATCAATAAATATTATGAATGCAAAATTGAATTAAAATTGCCGTTGCTTCTGTGTAGCGGTCATACTTTTCGTAACAGATTTATAACATTGAGCAATGCATGCAATGGCAGCAAACTGAAAAATATAATAGGCTTAAAACCACTTGCCTCTCTAGTCTATTATAAAACCAATCTGGAATAACTACTTTCACTGAGAGTACTTTCTCGTCTTCTCCTCTATTTATTGCTAAAGTTTGATATGATTTAACATAATGTACAGGACACTTCCAGTCGAAATATATTTTATATGTTTCCGGATCAGATTTACTATCATATTTCTTATTGTCTTCTTTCTTCTCCTTCGTTGAACTTTTAGTCTGACTGCTTTGGATTGTGAATCTTGTTTGTTCTTTCCTGTAAAGTTGTTTAAAATTATTTCTTGTAATATTTCTGAACATTGTACATTTCCAGATTTTGAAGTATTGTGATAGACAGTAAGAGTGTATCATTGGGTGTTACTACACTATAACATAACCAGATAACAACTGGGTGCCGTGTGGAAGTGACATATGAAAATCAGCCACCACACTGTCTGTTCCTGGACTGGGACAATAAGCCCTCATAGTAACGCTGGTGTTGTTCACAAATAGATATTAAAATACTAATTATACATTTTATGAAACTTACAAACTTCTCATCTCTGTCAGAACTCTGGTATCCTTGTAAATAATATCAGCTACTATATGAGTGATATGAGATTCCACTTTCTCAACTGTAGACAGATCTTCATCATCATTAGTAAGCCTGCCTAAGTCAACACTCTCTCCATTTAAAGCTCCAATCGCAAATGGTTCAATACCTAGTTTACGAGCTCTTTCGGCGAGAGATAATGAATTGGACTTCAGTGGTGCATACTACAACAAATAATTATTAAAATAAATTATTTATTTATTTATATATTCTTTATTGCAAACCTTAAAATTAAAAGATACACATACACAAAAAAGTAAACTGGAAATAAAAAGATACACTAAGAGTGAGCAATGGGCGGTCTTATTGCTGACAGCAATATCTTCCAGACAACCGCTGGATGGACATGATATCAAGGACAACGAAAACGTCGAGAGCGTCGGCATGGAAAACCAATAAATAAAATATATTGCATAAAGAAAAAAAAATATTATACACATATACTACACATATACGAGCATACATAAATAAATAGGTTATATATATATGTATTTATATACGTAAATATATAAATATATATATATTACACACATTAATACATATAATTTATAAATATACAATATTAAAAAATATAAATAAGAATTGTATAAAGGCTAGTGCGAAAAGTAAATTACATTCTAAAGAGACAGATAATGATTTAATAAAAGGAAGGGATGGTGCACGTTTCACTGTCAAAAGGAGCGCGTTCCATAGGCGGACAGCCTGAACAGTAAATGATGTGTCCATAAATTTGCTGCTATGAAGCGGCATCTTCAACTTCAAACTCTCTGCTGACCTTAAGTTCCGCGAATGGGAATCATGAAAGAATTCAAAACGTTTTTTGAGATAAGAAGGGTAGAGAGGATTGAAGAGAACACTACAGAGTAGATGAAGTATGTGAGCATTCCGATGAAGGCGAATTGGTAACCACTTGAGCTTAGTTCGAAAAAGAGAAAGATGGTCATATTTACGTAAGCCAAATATAAACCTAATACAAAAATTCTGGATACGCTCAAGTTTATCAAGCTGGGATTCGGTGAGGTCAAGATAGCTGACATCAGCATAGTCGAAAATCGGGAAAAGAAGAGACTTAGCAAGCACAATCTTGGTGATATATTAATATATAAATTAAAAATTAAATAGACTTTTGTTTAATGATACACATCCCAAATGGTAATTGTACTGGTGGAGGAATCCATCTGATAAATTGGTTAATCAGAAAAGTCACTGCATACTTCAGTGTTGATGTCCTATAAAGTCTGATAGACCACAAATCATTGTAAAGGAACACCAATTGCTGAGAAGGATGACTTGTGAGGCTATTGAATTAAAAAAAAATCTTAATTTCAATATAGAAGATGTATGGGTATTACACTGGCTAGGGGTCCTGCTATTAATAAAATAAAATTAAAAACCAAGCATACCACTGCAAAACTTCGTTTGTTTGGTGTAAATCAGACCAAAACTAATAACTAAAAGCTAAAGTAAGACTGATTTTTTCTTTATTATTTTATAAAACTGACGGAACGAGCGAAACGTTCACCTGATGTTAAGTGAAACATCTGCCCATAACAGATACTCTGTCACCCAGAACATTTCGGTGTCACACCTACTGCTACACTACTGCTTCACTGCAGAATAACTGACCCTGGGGTGATACCTACCTAGACGGATTCCTGCATTAACTATGACAGCAGGAAAGCAGCTGGCAGTCTATTTAATACAGTTTTGTTTGTTATTAAATGGAGTTAGATCAGATCGCAAAGCTCTGAGGATCCAGTTGGAGTTCAAAAATATGAATGACAATATATCTATTAAATGAAGACCTACCTATAACCAAGAAAAGAATTGAACAATTGAAACGCAATGTTAAGTCTAAACTCTTCAAAGTATCTTTTTCCTTGAGTAACCCTGATGGTATCTTTAAGATCTTATTTTATGCAATTTTTAACGAATATGATATAGATAGTTTTTACTAGAAAGGTAAATTTGAAAAAAATTATGTTTTAGTGAGTGGGCAACTAATGGAATTAAAAAGAGTAGAGATAATTTTTATGATCTGTATGCTAAAAGATCACTTAGCAGCTTTTATAAAATTTCATCGGTATGTTAAACAGTAATTAAAAATCTTTCAAGTGTCTGTATAAAAGCTAAAGCTGATTGAAGAAGACACTAAATTAACTTGATTGTAATAAAAAAAAAAAAAAAAAAAAAAAAAAAATAAAAAAACCCCCCCCCCCCCCCCCCCAAAAAAAAAAATCAAAAAACCCCTCCCATCCAAAAAAAAAAAAAAAAAAAAAATAAAAGCTACATGGAATATGACAAATTTGGAAACTTGCAGGCATAACACAAAAATGGAAGACTGCTTTAAACATTAATGGCAGTGTAGTTAAATATAAATAAGAAAATGAGTTTCTTAATGTTTTTCAAATGTACCTACTGAAACTACTACATATTTACAGTCAAGTCCTGTAGTTCCAGAGTAAATCTTTAGAGAATATGTAAACATTAACATTCCTAAATTTCAATTTAATCACATTAGCTCTACAGATATTGTAAAAGCATTTGGGAATAAAAAGAAAACAGGAGATTATTGGAGGCTTTCAGTCTGGGTAATAGATATAGTAATTAGCGATATAGCCCCAATAGGGGATGATTTTTAACCTCTGTGTTGACTTTGGTGTGTTCCCTGATCTAACGAAACACAGTAAAGTTGTATCAGTTTTTAAATCGGGTAGTAGAGAATTCCTACAAATTAGCATCCCATTTCTGTGTTGCCTTGTTTAAGTAAAATATTTGAAAAAATTATGCTAGTCTATTTTCATGACACAATCGGTGTGTTTTGTGATCTCTCTAAGGACTTGACTGTGTAGAGCATAATAATTTAATTTGTGTCATTGTTCCTTAAAATCAAGAGCAAAAAGTAGCGATAAACTGTGTTATAGCATAGGGTTGTTCAGTAAAAATGGGTGTTCCTCAGGGATCGATCCTTGGTCCATGTCTGTTCTTGGTTTACATCGATGATCTTCCTTATTTGGTACAAAAAATGTCTGAGATAGTTCTATTTGCTAAAGATACCTCATTGTTATTAAAGTTAACAGAAATGACTGAATGAATGCTATTGATGAAGTGCTATGTGATATTGTAATTAAATAATGTATTGTATAGATGACATCATGTATTGAAAAAAAAAGAAAGATCCCAGGGTTTCTTGCCTTTGATTTTCCTTCTGACGACTTTTATGATACCCACGGGATGAGATGTGGTGATTAATTGTCTTAAGCCGCCACAACATGGCTTAACATGTCACTGCCTAATTGAGTGTGCTGCTGGGTAAGCTTTCAATATGGAATAATGCAAAGGTAAGACAGATATAATTTGGTATATACAACAGTATCCGTATATTACCAATCTTATTTAATTAATGTCTTACACAAGCTGCTTATAGAAATTCTGTACTCAATCTAATGCCCTTATATCAACAAGCGACCAACCTTATAGTGACAGTGACCACTCAGAGGTCAGGAAAATTCTTAAGCCAGTCTCATACTCTGATTGAACCCGCACCTAGAATGTAGACTACGCCCAGATGTGACTAATAGTTAAACCAACTTGAATGTAAAGATACATATAGCATAGTATTGTAAAGTAAACACTGTGAATTTCTCTACAACTAAATGTTGTTTCATTCAATTTCCACTCATCACCTACTCAATAATAGCCAACATAAACAATAAAGGTAATCAAAATATAACATACCACAAATTCCAGCTCCGATAAGTTACGAGCATTTAAAATACTTTTCTCTATCTCAGGAGTCAGCTTCTTTGATTTTTTCAATGTCTCTATTACAGATTTCACTTTCTTTGTAAAGTGTATGACCTTCTGATAACTTTCATATAACTCTTGAAGACTGTTAATTGAAAACAAATGGTGGTAAAATATATAGAAAAATATAACACCACATTAAGTGAATAATTTTTTGTCCTATATTGTAAATCTTTTTTAGTATGCTTTATACTAATCTATACTGTAATTTAAGATTTACACTGTATAGAAAAAAAATGGTATTAAAGTTTTATTAGTTCATGCATGGGATCTTTAATAGGGATATTGTTTGTTGTTTTCATGCCAAAGAAAAATATAAATTTAATTTAGTTGTTTCTCAGGTGAAAATGCTATTTCATAAAATTATATATTGTTTAATGTAATTAAATGGCTCATGGGTTTTGACAAAACGGAAATAAATAAAAACCGAGCATTGTATTGTGTGTTTCCTGCTTGTAGTCTCAGAATGATACGTTATTGTGGAATACCAGAAAAGAAGAAACATGATATTGATCAATTTATGGAAATAATTACATCCAGCTATCAATTTATAACGAAACGAATGTAATAAGTAAAAAAATATTATTTTATATTTTTATATATGTATAAATGCCAACCCGCATTGGAGCAGTGTGGCGGATTCTTCCTAGCTCCAAAACCCTCTCATAAATGAGAGGAGGCCTGTGCTCAGAAGTGGACATTTATAGGCTGAAACATAACTTAATTTAACTTATATGTATAAATAAATTATATTTTAGCACAGTTATGTTATTTTATATACCGATCGGGTTTCAGAAAATCCACGACGTGTTTTCGATATCTGGCTATAAATGGTAATGTGCAGCCTTCATTTAACAATGCAATGAACTTCTGAGCTAGCTCTTGTGAAACTTTTTCCTCATATGACAAAATCTCAGCTTCATTCCAAAATTTACTAACATCTTTTTGTAACTGAGGATCGACGTCATTATTTTCTAAATATTCGTCGTCAGTGGCTTTTAAGGTTTTTTTATGAACGTTCTTTTTCTTTAGTAAATCCGATTCTTCTTTCTCATGTACAGTTTTTTCACTTTCTTCAGTTTTTTTTATTCTAGTTCTCTAGGAACTTTTACGGATTTCTCTTCATTTTCTTGTAATTTCCTTTTTGTTGGCATACGTTTAGATCGCTCCATTATTTTTTAAAAAAAGTAAAGTAAGTTTAGATTTACAAGAATGTTTTGAAAATGAAAAGTAAACAACAACAATAGACAATATGTCTCAGTGTATTATCTATGGATAACAGAGGTGTTAATAAACCGTACGTAACGACACCGTTAAAAAGGCACTGTGATCTTAATAATCTTCTGTGAAACATCACAGTTCTGTGAAACAAGACTTAACAATCAGTGAGTGTTACTGTATCTTCCATTAACAACTTTACTCGGGGTGTCGACAATGAAACTGAGGTGTGATTATACGTTAATTGTTAAAATGTTAAAGTTGAAAAAATAATAACATGTTTAATTAAATGTTATAAACTTAAGGGATAAGTTTATTAACTCTCATGCTCGTTTTTTTTTATTTTTACTTGTGCGTTAAATTTTAACTTGTTTCAAATATTTTTTTATTAAAAGTTAGACAGTTAAATAATTTTAACAGTTTACGGATTTGATTAAAAATAGATACCTAATTTTATATCTATTAAAATAGAATTTAAAATTAGCGTTTTGAGTATGTACATTAATTAAGTACCTACAACAAATAAAAATACCTACACAAAACAATACATAATTAAAAATTAGTTTAAACTTCTTCTATTTTCATCGTAACAATTACGATCAAATTGAGCCATTTTAAATATATAATTAAGTAATTTTATAATAACTTCATTTCGATCGACAGTAAAACATTAGTTGGACTTTTACTGAAGATTTGCTGGATTGTTGAATGATGAAAACGATGAAGATTTTCTGGACTGATGGACACAAATCGAAAAGAACAATTTTCGTATTGAACTTAATTCTCCAATTACCTGCTGCACAATAAACTATCAATATTTAACCTAAAAACTCAAAATATACACAGAAATTACAAAAGTTACAATTTAAACTTATATACCTCTATTAACATTTTATTTGTGTTTAAAAATAATTAACTCATAGTAGGCACATAATGTTCTACACTAATTCTATTTATTTTGATAACTGACCACGTAACCACACTTAATATTAAAGCAGTTTTTAAATTCATAAATTGCAACTTGAAACTCTTTTCGTAAATTTATTTGAAATGTTAAAACATTTACACGTTAAAAATACACGATTAATTACATAAATTCTAATCTAGTGTAATTAATAAAATAATTTAAAGAAAGTAATAAACTGTGATAAAATCATTGTGATTTTGCTTACATAATGTGAACTTACTTATTTTAAAATGATGTGTTTTAAAATTAATTTGGTTGTTGCTGGAGTTTCCGTTCTCTACAGAGTTGTGCAAACGTTAAGTTGTCGCTCAATATATATATAATTTTTGATCAGTATAGTAGATATGTATCTTTTTCATATAACAGTTATCTATATAATTTTTTTAAGCATATTGCGCGTACGAAGGAGTGTGAGAATTGGCATAATGTTTGTGTGGAGAAGAAGTGAGGAATCTAAAATGTTTATTATAATATGAGTAACAAATACACTAGATTGAATAAAATAAGACATTCAATATTTCCGTTCATACTGACAATGTCCTCCGGACGACTTCCACCCTCCCAAACAAGCCGGATTCCGAAAAGGCTTTAATACCACATACATACTCTTCGTCAGATTGTACAAAGGACCGATGAATACAATCTCTCGCTATGTCTGGCGTATGTGAACTATGAGAAAGCCTTCGATTCTATCCGATTATAGAAGCAGAGTGCGAATCCAATTGTAGAAAGGTGTAAGACAAGGCGATGTCATATCCCCGAAACTCTTCACCGCTGCATTCGAATCTGTCTTCAAGCTACTGGACTGAAAAGGATAAGGAAACATCAATAGCGAATACATCATTCACCTTCGATTTGCCAACGACATAGTCATATTGGCGAAATCGCTCGAGGACCTTAGCGCTATGCTCAATGCCCTTAATAGCGTCTCCCACGGGATAGGTCTTAAGATGAACATGGACAAAACGAAGATCATGTCTAACGTCCATGTCACACCTATACCGGTTGTTATTGTAGGGAACACTACAATCGAAGTTGTCGACGAATATACTACGGACAGATTTTTCGACTAGGTAGGTCCAACTGCAACTAAGAGGCCAATCGACGGATCCAACTCGGCTGGGCAGCGTTCGGGAAACTGCGTCACATCTTCTCGTGGAGTATAATACCTCAATGCCTCAAAACAAAAGTATACAACCAGTGTGTGTTGCCAGTGACGACGTACGGAACAGACACGTGGTCCTTCACTGAAAGCCGCATGAGGAAGCTCAGAGTCGCTCAGCGAGCTATGGAAAACACTGTGTGAGTTTCTCTGGGTGATAAAATCCGTAAAGGTGTTATTCGCAGCAGAACTAGAGTAGCCGACATAGCCATGTCAAACAAGTCATAGTATCTGGTCAAACAGTCGCACAGATGGACGCCATAGAATTTTAAAACGTTGCCAACAAATAATTCCTCAAACCTCAACAACGTTTAATACTTACAATTTTTATGAATTACAGTCGAATTTCGACTACAGAGCAACCACCAGTTTTACTTAAAACGTCATTTTTAGTGAAAAGGAAATTTTAAAATATTATATTATTATTACGCTGTAAGGACTAAAATAATTATTTAAAAAAGCAAAAATAAGTTTTAAAATTGTTATGAGTTTACTTTGAAGCAGATAATAATTTATAATATTTCTTTAAATTTATTTATTTATTATTTATTGCTGATATCCTGTCCTAAGGGCTACCAGTCAACCCTAGTTATGCTAAAAATCAAAGAATTAAAAATCAATAATAAAAGTTGTAGTCATTAATTAGTATTTGTATGTAATATACAATTTATATATAAAATGAATAAATATATTATATATATATATATATATATATATATATATATATATATAACAAAATAATGAAACCAAAAAAGAAATGAGTCGAATAACGTCGTTTAGGTAATGTCCTCGAATTAATTTCTTGACTAAGTTCCTATTAATATCTTTAAATGCATCCTTGAAAAAAATGGGATGGACAAAAAATAACTTCATAATTAAGTGGCTCGATTTGAAAATACTTAAGTCAGTAAATCTAATATGTAAGTTGCAAGATACCCAATTGGGTTAAGAGAAGAGTTATCGACGAAAAGTGCAATTTTAACTTTAAAATATGTAGTTAATTATTATTTTAAGAAAAAAACTCCTATATATGCATGTTTTCTGGACTAATCTAAAGCCTTTGATCTTGTATCCTATGATGTAATGTGGTATAAGCTTAAAGAGACAGGGATTGCGCCTGAAGTTGTTGAAAAAAAGTTGTTAAATGGGCTAATGTTCTATCAGATAAATACACATTGAATTAAAAAGTAAGCTGACCGGTTCAGGCGGTTTGGCTCACCGATCAACTTGATCGGTGGGCTAATCAGCATGCACGTCGTATGCCGTATTGACAACATTAATGTTAACAACTAAGTTATGCCGATGACATGGTGCTGCTTAGCCCATCGATTAGAGGTCTACGTAAGCTCCATATAGTTTGTGAAACTTACGCGAAGCAACACTGTTTAATGTAAACGAAAAGAAAAGTGATTTGATATTGTCTAAAGGAAATCTTAAGCACCCTCTGTCTATTTCACCCCTTTTCTTAAACGGTGTTGTTTTAAAGCGTGTTAAATAATTTAAATATCTTGGTCACATTGTAACAGAAAAATTGAACGATGATGAGGACCTCGAAAGGGAACGGAGGTCGTTATCGGTACGGGGAAATGTATGTTGGCCCATAGATTGAAGCGGTGGTCCATGCATGTGAAACTGACACTATTCAAATCCTATTGTCAATGTTTCTATACCAGTGCACTATGGACCAAATTTACTCAGAAGGTCTATAACGTTCTGCGTGTGCAATACAACAATATATTTAGGAAACTATTGAGGATCCCGCGATTTTGCAGTGTGTTGGGAATGTTTGCGGGTGCTGGTGTGGATTTCTACGCCATCATACGCAAAAGTTGCGCGTCGATTATGCTTAGAATGTGGGGAAATCACAATGGGATTCTAAGTATGACTTCAGACAGAATAGATTCGGCAGTCTTTTGTCGGTACACTAGCTCGCCTATCTTGGGTTTTGAGTAATGAACCAGGCATAAGGAAACATTGTAAATATAATAATTTGTATTGTGATACTAAGATAGTTTTTAAGCAAAATACTAACACATTATGGACTATATTTGTCTGATGAATAAATAAATAATAATAATAAAGGTATCTCGGACCAATAATTATCCTGTAATAATTGGTATCGAGAATGATATAGTTACAGATTGAAATCAAATGATTTAAAGCATGTATTTAAACATAAACTGATTCATTACTCAAAACCCAAGAATTGCAAGCTAGCTAGAATTACTAAAAGTTTCTTCGAATTTTATATAAAAACTCAAGTTTTTTTTAAAAGTTTATTTGCATTTAATTACAGTATATATGTGCCATTATGTTCGACGACTTTTTGCCATCTTGAAGGTAGTGATCCAGTTGCATGTAGAAATTTTAGGATTTCTGAGCTAAAAAACGCGACTAGTCGTTTCGGCAGTCCTCTCTTGATCTTAACCTGACACTACCTAAAGAATTCTGAAGACACCGAAACAGGTGGAAATCATATGGTGCAAGGTCAGGGCCATATGGCGGATGTATTAACACCTCCCAGCCAAACTATCTTAATTTTTGCTGAGTGGCTAAAGATGTGTGTGGTCTAGCGTTGTCGTGATGAAAGACCATACCTAGTCTGTGAAGCCTGACCGACCTTTAACCACGGACTTTTTCGCGTGTTCTTGTCGTACGTGATCCACTTTTCACCGTCTCAATAAAGAATCGCAAATGAGTACATAGTTCATTAGTTTACTTTAAGTGAGCCCGTGTACCCAAATATCGAGCTTTTTTATGTATCCAGCTTTCTGTAGTAAATTTCCAGTTCCTCAGTTATGTCGTAACTACTAATGTGCCGGTCTTGCTCTACTTTTTCAAAAATTGCGTTCATTTTATCCGTAACAGGGCGACCAGAGCAAGGACCAGACCAAATCAAAATTCCCGGATTAAAAACGCTTCTACGACCAATTCTTTTCACCTACAAACATCTGACGCAAAATTAAATAACAATTTTAAATTGAATGACGACTGGACTTGACTGCGTTTAACGTACGTACGCTGAGACCCTCACCTTCGATGGAAGCAGTGAGGGCCATCCCGTCCCGGTTTTTGTAGGATGATATTTTTTAGGGGAGGTTCCAGGTGATCGCAGTACCAGACACATTCGCACCTTTGGCGCTGCTGGACGACACCGGTCTGCGTATTTTTCAATATAGGTACACCGCCATCTGTTGGATGCCAGGAGACTTTTACGATATCTTCGAGATGAGATAGGGAAGCAGATTTTCTATGCAGCCACCGAACGGTAAAATGGAATAGACTGATTGTTTAATTAAATTAACCTTATCTATAAAATTATAACTATGTATAAGAAACTAATAAAAAAGTGTATATCTACATTAATCCATACTAATATTATAAATGCGAAAGTAACTCTCTCTTTCCCTCTATCTGTTACCTTTTCACGGGTCCACCGTTGAACTGATCTTGACGAAATTAGGCACAGTGATAGCTTGGTATCCTGGAGACGGACATGGGATACTTCAAACAGACAGAGGGACAGAGAAAGTTACTTTCGCATTTATAATTTAAGTATTTAGGTTATTTTCTTTGATTAAGTCCTTGTTCGAGAATGCGGTTAAGGTAATTTGGTAATATTAGGTTTCATAACCTCAATAACTAAAAGGAGCAACGGCCTGCGCGGTTTAGCAGGACCTCGATGTATGCAGGTGGTTCAGGGCCGTGAAAATTTTGTGTTTTTTATTGTTATATAATAGCATATCTATCTAATTAAAAGTATAGTTAAATACGGTTCTATTCCTTATGGGTGTCAAGACAACAATGTGCTCGATGAATGGTAATGCTAACCTTTTAAAGTCTTCTTGTCCTTAAAAGCTACGTCTAAACTCGAATAAGTTATTATTTTGGTAGCAACTCGTACAGGACGAGATCGACAATAGAAATGGTAAATTTTCTTACAGCGAAACGTTCTTACGTGGAAAGGCATTTAAATTAAACACGCGCAGTTTTTAATTAAAAGACATATGAAAAATCTTTATACTCTATTTATTTTTAGTAGACACCTCTGCATTTCTTGATCCCAATTTAAAAATATACATTTTGAGGGAATACATTTTTCAACAGCAACATTCATTTTACCTTAAAAAGAGATATTTTATTTTAATTACATAATTGCGTAAACATTTTCAATAATTCTGTGCGGCAGGGCTGCCAGATAGCCACATACATTTCGATATAAAGTGTTCAATATGGTTACAGTAGGGTGGTGACCGCATATAGGCCTGCGTAGTGCGTGACGTGTGGTAGCGGCTTAAGAGAATCTACCGCCCCATCTCATCCCGTGGGTATCGATATAGTCGACAGAGGGAAAATAAAAACCAGGAGATGGGCAGCAGCATCTTCCTGGAATATCTGAATAAATAAACTTCAATTGTCAACCCAATCTATGGGAGGCCTACATTTAGCAGTTCCAGGGCGGTTCTCACCGCCCAGAGTTACCGACACACAAGTCGACAGTGCGAATGGAGGCCCGCAGCCTCCCTCGGACGGTAATTAGAAGACTTAAAATCATTTGAGCTATTCGAAATCGCGCAAGCACGCAGCGAACGCGACACAGTCCGAATTTCGAGGTTTTTGTAGGAGTTTATTTAAGTATTTATATTTGGGTCACACCTAACCTGGCACTCGGGCCCCTGGCCCTTGAGCACAGTATCCGATGAAGCTGTAAAAGCCAAAAAGGTTAACAGCAATTACATCACCGAAATTATATATTTAGCAGTGGACTAGTGATAGGCTGAAATGGTGGTGGCAGTGCGTGAGGTCCTTTCGGCTAGATGACACAAAATGTTCAAGGCTAGAGGATGATGGAGGCTGCTGAAGTATCCCTTATAAAGGTTAAAATAAACTAAACACAGAACACAGAAGTAAAAATGTTTTAATATATTCCAAAGAATCAATACTTGAAGACGATTTAATAAGCCAAAAAAAGGAACAATCTTATATCATTTGTGTTAGGTTTTTCATGTGATGCCTATTACAAATATAAGATCAATAAGTTGGCATTCTTAAATTATATACATACCTAAAAGATCTAAAAATATACTGAATGTATCTTGGTTCCTTATGATACTTGCTATATATACTTGCACATCAGGATTTCTATCAAAAAATATTTGAATAACATTGCAAAGAGGCTGTAAAATGGATGGGTCATAAACAATATCTGCACCGATAATTATGTCTGGCTTTTGACTGTCATCTACATCCTCAATATTATTCCAGTCTAACATCATAACATCTGTAAGAAAACTATAATTATAATTTAAGGCTTTCAACCCTTTTAAAAAACTTTTTTTAATTTAGTCATGATTTATAAACTGAGTCCACCTGGTATACATTAGTACAAACATTTGAAAAAAATAGTATTTTAAGTACAAGGTTATGACCTGTTCTGCAGTAAAGAACACAACATAAATAAAGTAATTCATTCAAAGACATCTGAAGTGCAGCAAATAACTATGTTCCTATATCACTTCACAAGGAATGCAAACCTAACCACTACTACTACATATGAAGTGCATGTGTAATATTTAACACAGGGATTAAATAAAAAAACATCATCATTTCAGACCATAGAGTCCACTGCTGAACATAGGCTTCACCCAAAGAATGCCACAAAACCTGATGCCCCTGCAGGCTTTCCTCAAAACCGCGCATGTCGTTAGCAGAGCTTACTTTCCCAAGGGATTTTTTTTATAGAAGTGGGGGGGGGGGGGGGCAGGCAGTTCATCTGGTGGTAAGTAATAAACGCCATCCGATATGTCAACGACAAGGATTTCAAGTGAGTGCTCCCAAAATGTCGGAATACGATGAAGGTTTCCTTTTGTCGGTAAACGCGTAAACCTGTATTCTTAGGGTTGAATTGGACTACATTTAGTAGCCCCCAATGGTAGTGTTTGTCTTACAAAATCTCGGATTTGTTGCGGCAGTCGTCGTGTTCCTGAGAAATATTGGCACGGCCGCGGCCGGTGTATAAGGCATCGCCAGTGCTGTCGTCTTAACAAGTGAATGCTACTAGCTACTGGCTAGCTTAGTTCTTAGTTCTAGTAGCTTAGTTCTACTGCGAATAATTAGTCGGCGATTGGCCTCATAGTTGCAGTTGGTATATCTACTAGACCAACCACTAAAATTGTTAATTGCAATTTAAGTGCTGATCACGAGGTAAGTGCTCGGCGGTGAAGGAAAACATCGTGAGGAAACCTGCATGTCTGAGAATTAAAAAAATATTTCGAAGACATGTGCAGTCCGCCAACCCGCATTGAAGCAACGTGGCGGATTCCTCCTAAACCCTCTCAGAAATGAGAGGAGGCCTGTGCTCAGCAGTGAGTAATTTATAGGCTGAAACTGTACTGTATACATATTGGTAGACAAATTGAAATTGGTGTTCATAGCTATAACTAATATAATGTAGGTGTGACATGAATGTTAAGACATGGTTGTCCTCTTGTCCATGTTCATGTTAAGACCTACCTGTTGGGTGTAACTGCTGAGGCACTTGATGTTAGTAAAACAAATTCATGATAGAGGAGAAATCCTAGAGTGGAGCATCAGTTTAAAATATATGTATATATATCATACCAATATGTTTTTCTTCACTTATAAAATGTGAACATTTTGAAGAATCCCATTTATTTAAATCTGGAAAATTAATTGAAACATTTTCAACTAATAATTTTAAAACATCTGTATGGCAATCAGTCAGTGTAACTGATTTTGGGGCACATAATTTTGCCAAGGTAATGCTTGTAAACCCTACACCAGAACCCAGTTCCAGTACCCTTTTGTTTTGAAATAGTTCTTTATTACAAAGTATCCAATCAGATAACATGATTGCAGCCTGAAATAGAATAAAGTAATTTTTAAAAATATCTTATGTGGGTCATTAAAAAAGTAGTCTTTCTTTTAGTGACTGTATAAGATAGAGGAACTCATGAATGTGTTAAATTTCTATGGAATGTCAGGATTAAATGCATAGCAAAACTTAATATTTTCTAACTTATAATAATATGGATTTGTTTACAATTCTGAAGATAACCAGACAAACAATATGACACAAAATATGAATAAAAAAGTATATTCAAGAAAAATGTTTGGTTGGTAGGTTTCATAAAGAATCTGATAAGAGTATGTTTGCAATACCATCCCAATTAGTAACACTAAATGTATATCTATACAAATAAATGAAATTGAAGTTTCTGTTTGTATTAACAAAATAACAGCTTTTTACTCAATGCTTATAAAAGTATACGGTACTTATAATAAAAAACCAATTTTTAAAATTTGGTTTGTCTGTCTAATTGTTCCGGCTTATCTCTGAAATGGCTGGATCGATTTTGACGGGACTTTCTTTCACTGATAGATAGCTGATATTATAGTAGGTAACTGAGGCTACTTTAATTTTAGAAAAATAATTTGAATTTAGGCTCAATAAAATTAATACTCCAAAATCCGATTCAAATAAACAATAATATAATATATGTATATCATCGATCGGGATCGACTTTTTTTGTGGGGCATAGCTAGTTCAAAGGACTCTGGCATTTAGATAGACTGCTTTTATTAGAATGTGAGCTTCCAATTGTATGAGTTGTATGAGTGGTGAAAAATAGTGCCTTAGAGAAATACTTATAATAAGCTGCCAATCCTAATAATTAGAATCAAGACTATAGAGACAATGATCTAAGACAACTTTAATTCACCTAATTAAAACATTATTTTTGAAATATAATCAAATAAATTATATATTATGTGATGTGATATTTTATGTAGATGTAAGATTTGCAGCTGGTGGAGCACACCTCAAAATTTTATAGTATGGAAGTAACCTGAGTTCCACCCCCAGTACGTCACCTCTAACATTGTTCTGCAATTTTAAGTGCTGATTAACCACATGCTCAGAGGTAAAGGAAAACATTATGAGGAAACCAATATAACATACATAAAATAAGATCACGACTGTATCCCATAAGGGGTAGTCAGAGACTGGGCACTCACTGCAAAAACAGATGACTGCCACAATCCACGTTTCCAAACAATATAATGCACTTGGTGTGACAGGTGGTGAGCCCATCGCCACCAGGCGCTGTTGGGTGCACAGTGCAGTTTCATTGCTTACTTGCCTTTTACGAGATCCATTGGATGAGATGGAGTGGAAACTCTGCTCAGTCCAAAAAACCGTTTGAGACAATGAGTAGTGTGAGGAAAAGAGAGGAGGCCTGTGCTCAGCAGTGAGACGTTTATAGGTTGTTATATTATTCATCCTGCAATGAAATCTATAAAGTCGAAATTCAGGATGTGTGATGCTTAATGCTATTCTATATTTTTGTTAGGTAAATTGAATGTATCTCACTTCCCAAGTTTTCATGCCAGTAGTTCCATTGACAACCATATTATTTGTTTCTTTAATTGTAATTAAATTATTAATATCTCCATTGATAATGTAATGTCGATAGCAAAAATTATTTTCTTCTAATTTGCTTTTCATAAGAGAACATAAGAATTCAAAAATGTCATCATGAATTTCATGATATGGTTCTAAGCATTGTATGAGTTTTTTGAAAAATAACCTGCAAAATTCTTTCCTCAAGGGATATTTTTTAAAAATAGGACTATGAATTGTTGAATGTAAAAATATTTCCTGACATATCCAAGACAATTCTTTGATTTCTGTTGCCTGAAATGATAAAAAATATTATTAAAAAGTCTAAAGTTTAATAACATATGTTTAATGCTATAATTGCTTAACAACTTACCGTTAAAATAAATTTTAGACTTCCACTCAAGAAGTAATAAGTTAGTTTCTGAATAACACATGTTTCAACATTCTTATTACATTCAGTCATGTTATTTATTTAATTGAGTAATTTTAATCAAAACAAATTAAAATCTAAGACTTATTTATTTTTATTCATCACAATAGATTCTTAGATAAACAAAAAAAAACAACATTTTTTATACCCTTTGTTTACTTAGGTATTTATTTTATATCGATTAACAATAATCGATTAATCGAAATGTAAATCATAATATTATTCTTTTTTTTTATTTCATAAAAGTGACGGAACGAGCAAAACATTCACCTGATTACCATCAGGTGAACGTTTCGCTCGTGCAACGTCGCCCATAACAAATGCTGTGTCACCCAGAAAATTACTGTGTGACACCACACTATGCCCGTCACCCTGAGACATCAGTTCTTAATTCTCATATGCCCAGTGATTACGCTAGCTCACTGTGCCCTTCAAACCGAAACACAGTAATGTTTGCACACTACTGCTTCACGACTGCTTTACAGAATAACTGGCCCTGGGGTGGTACCTACCTAGATGGATGCCTGCATAGGAAACCTACCACCAATTATTCTCGAAATAGATTTATTTTGAATTATTTATATCTAGTTCTCATTGCCTATATAGTTATCAATCTCAAACTTTAAATGAAAGCGGTACAATGGTGCAATTTTTTTTTCTTTATCGCGAGAATAAAATTTCAACTCGGAATTTGAATGAAACGTTTCTGTTATTTACAATTAATATTTAATTCATCATCAGCATCATTTCAGCCTATCACTAGTCCACTGTTGTAACATAGGCCTGCTCCATAGATTGCTACAAAAGTTTGTAGCTCCCATTTTGGAGGGATTTTGACAGAGTTGCCACGCTTGGCAACCGCAGTTTATTTATTCAGATATTCCAGGAAGATGCTGCTGCCCATCTCTTGGTTTTCATTCTTCCTCTGTCGACTTTTACGGCACCCGCGGGATAAGATGGGGTGGTAGATTCTTTTAAGCATTTACCACACGGCCAAATAACTAATTACCAATTATTAATTGTTTTTAAGCAGTTACTTTACAACGAGTATATTTTTATTATTTCATGTTTATTCCTTTTTATTTCAATCAAATTTCACTTCCATCACGTGTACTGATTTGCACGTGCTCTTTTCTTACTCAAAATTACGACGCGTTCAGACATTTTGTCCAGAAATCACTGTTACTTCAAAAAAATCAGCTTTTTTTGACCAAAGTGCCAAAGGACTACTGAGGTTTAATGTGTTTGCGGAAGGTGAGTGGCGTGTAAAAAGAAAAATGTTAGAGTATCTCGGATGCGAGTGTGATGTGAACTGAGATGACAGATCACAGTAACTTGTACGATGAGTTAGCATAGAACGAGTACTACTGCTGACCCTATAGGCTAGCTTGCACCGTGTAAACCAGTCATAAACTTAACATGTGGATGAGAGTTACTAAATAATACAGTTTTCACAGTAACTCAATTCACTTAATATGAGTAGCTGTACTGTAGTAGTTAACATTTCTTTAATAAAGAAATTTTAGCTTGACTTGAAAGACAACTTGACTTGACTTGACTTAAAACCGTGCACTCAGTAGTAATGTAATGTAATATTACCTTCCTGTAAAGGTAATATCACCCGGCAACATCACACATCACTCAAAACATTTCTCGAGTAATCATATTACTCAAGTAATGTTAGTACGTATCTAAGAATTACACTTGCTTAATGTAATGAAATATATGTAACGATATACACGAAATATCATGTGATAGATATTTCATTTAATTACATTGCACCTTTACATTTCTAAAAAGTTGATATTCATTCATATTTATAGAGATGAGCAAATTTAACAAAATTACAAGAACAAATAAATCCAAATCTGTCTTCAACAACCGAAAATTACAAAAAATGCATTAAACGCGTGCAAAACAACGCTAGCTTATTCGCGAAAGAATCACGACGAATATAGTGATGACTAAGGCTGTAGAAGTAACGTAGTGTTTATATGCTCTTTGTGTATAAAAAATTAAAAGAAATAACTTGCATCTTGGGGAGGGACTTAGGATACTTTTTATCCTGGAAAATACAATAGTTCTCATGGGATATTTTAAAAACCTATATCTACATGGACAAAGTCGAGGACATCAGCTTGTTCATTATAATAATAAGAATCAAGTTTTACTTTTTTTAATATATTTATATATATATATATTTCATCGTATTTAGTATGATGAAATGTATTCAAATGCCTCCTATACGCCGATGATCAGGTTATTTAGCATCATCGGAGGAGGAGTTTGCAGGCGATGGTTAATATTATTAAATGATGCTCTACAAAGCAAGGAATGAAAAAATTAATGTAGATAAGACCTAAGGTTATATTGGTTTATTGCAAAGAAAATATACCCATTTAGTTTTAGTTTATTGTGAATAATTAATTTTAATTAAATTAATCAAAACTTTATCTAACTTAACCGTTTATTTAAGGTTTATTAACTATTTCGTAACAGGTAAATCCTACTGTGTTTTCAAAATAAAGTTACTTAATGTCAGAACAAGACGAAAGTAAGTCGTCGCAAAATAAAAGTAATGGAGATACGAAAAATAAGAAAGAAGAAGCTTGGGGATATGATTTATACCCTGAGAGACGAGGAAAATTTTCAACTAAAATAACCAACGTGCTTATTGGTAAAGAAGGAAAAGAGACCATTGAAAAATTTAAATGCGAAAAAAATGTTTATGAATGTATAAAAACCAGTGAGTTTAGAAATTTATCCTTTTAATTGTAAAACAATAATTATATTATATGTAAGTAAATATCGTCATTTCAATTTCAGGCCCCATTGTAAAAGTGATGATGGCAGCTCTAAGGAGTTCTGGTTGGTTAGTTTCGTAATAATAAAAATGTTTTCAAATTATTTCTTTCCTGAATTTCATAGTTATTTCACAAAACTCAAATATAAGTATAATTTCCCACTACTAGTGACAGACCTCTCGATATATTTTTAGAAAACTTCTCAAAGTTATTATTTTATGTATTATCAAACAAAGTTGTTAAGAAAATATTTAACCACTGTTAACCTTTAAAAACTGTTAACCTATTAAAGGTCATATAATCGCATACATTTATTTTGTAACTTTTTGCCCATTCAGTTATTGTAACTCTAGTTTCCATTTCAATATGATGAAATATGATAAATCAAATTACTAAGTTAATCACAGGACTCTATAACTATACAGATTTTATATTTGCTTTTGTTGTTGTGGTGTCAATATTAATATCAATTGACAGTTAGTATTAATATACTAATATTATAAACAAACCAACCTTACATTTGTTTGTTATCTTTTGTCTTCAGTTTGTGATCTTGACAAAATTTGACTAAGAGGGACATAGGATACTTTTTATCCTGGAAAATACAATAATTCCCATGGGATATTTTAAAACCTATATCTACATGGACAATGTTGAGGACATCAGCTAGTTCATTATAATAATAAGAATCAGGTTCTACTTTTTTTATTGGATGAAATTGATGAGACAAGCAAAATGTTGACCTAATGGTAAGTGAAACATCTGCCCATAACAAATGCTGTGTCACCCAGGAACATTTTTGTATGGCACCACACTGTACCTGTTACCCTGAGACATCAATTCTTATGTCTCACAAGCCCAGTGATTACACTAGCTCTCATCAGACCGAAATTGGACTGGGGTGGTTCTTACCTAAATGGATTCCTGCATAGGTGGTAGGATACCACCAATTGCAGATAATATTCTATTAGTTTAAGGCAGGGCATGTCCCTGAAAGTTAAATTTTTATAGTACAAGTGCATAATAATGAATATCATTGATCTGGGTTCTGTGCTGGCTTCATTAAAATTGCAAATTGAGATTTCAGATATTAATTAAGCTAACTAAACAGTGGACTAGGTCTATCTTCAAGACCTTATCAAGAATGTAAGGGTTGTAGATTGGTGCTTCTAGCCAATAGTGGAACAATAATAGGTTGTCATTTAACTTTTTATAGGAGAGAAATAAAGTCAATTAATATAAACCCATATGCACATACATACATCCTACATAAGATCACACTGTATCCATAAGGTGTAGTCAAGACGGCACTCCGCAGGCCAAACCACGTAACCAAACATATAAGACTTGGTGGATAGTGGTGCCCATCGCACCATGCGCTGTTGGGCACAGTGCAGTTTAATTCTTACTGCCTTACGAGATCCATTGGTGAGAAGTGTATATCTTTAACACCGCATATATTTGTATTGATACTGTGAAATACCTGTCACTCTTATTTTTTGATGGGCTTTTGAAGTTTCTGGTCTAAGTCAGTGTTGCCAATGTTTGTATAGAGTGAGTTCGTCATCCTTAAATGCTAACCAAAACTCATTAAACTAACATTTTGTAAAATATGCAGTAAGTGTAAAGTATTTGATTTGACACTCCTATTATTGTGTGATACATTACAGTTTTATCATGATTTTTCAGCCCTATTGACATTCGGAGGCATATATCTTGTGAGGTCTGTGATTATTCAGTTAGTGGAGGATATGATCCAGAGTTAAATCAGGTGAATATTTCGTAAATATTAATTGGAGTAGCAGCTAGTCACCAGACATCCAAATTACTAGTTTCTCTAAGTTCTAAGAACTGAGCATTGTATAACTAATTTTCTTATTGTAGATGTTGTTAAAAAATAGGTCTAAGGAAATAAAAACTATTTATGCTATGTAAGCAATGCCATGTGGTACTACCTTAAGATAATCTACCACCCTATGTCATCCCATGGGTGTCGTAAAAGTCGACAGAGGGAAAATAAAAACAAGGAGATGGGCAGCAGCATCTTCCTGGAACATCTGAATAAATAAACTGTGATTACCAACCTGCCTGCCAAGCATGACAACTATGGCAAAATCCCCCCAAAATGAGACCTACAAACTTTTGTGGCAATCAGTGGGGGAGGCCTATGTTCAGCAGTGGACTAGTGATAGGCTGAAATGATAATTTTGATGATGAAGCAATGCATGTAAATTTAGCTCATGGTAGAATTTGGTTGCTGGTTTTTTTTAATGTAACTACAAATATCATAATTTAATAATGCAGTTGTAGAGGGAGTGCATGGGAATGGTAATACAATATTTTCTAGTTCACTAGTGACATTTATACTTGCAATACCTATGTCAAAAAACAGTGTAATCCATTTTCGTTTCACATAGTAACAAAAACTGGAGACACGATTTCTGGCAACAAAGCATTCAACATAGTATTAAGTCTCATTGACCCCCTTATACTATAGAGCACCATACCAACCATACATGATCACCAACTTGTTTGAATACCATGTCTTACAATTTTTTGTGTCTTTAGTTAAGTTAAACTTAATATACACACTGCAGACTGACACTGGCAGCGTATAGAAATAATAACTTTTATATTAAAACAAATAATAATCAGTCATGAAGTAACAAACTGATAAACATCTTTCAACATAGCACTAAGAAGTTTAATTAAAAATAATCAAAATAAAACAAAACTCTTATCTCTCTATTTTATGGGAAAACAATGTTGTAAATTAAAGATTTATTATTTATAATTATTATAAGAGATTACTAGCATATTGAAATTATATAAATGAAAGACTAAGAAAACGTGTGTTTCCCCCTCATGCTGTAACTAATGTTTACATCCCAGACCGGAATGCTGCGAATTATGTTATCCATTGTATCATGGGACAAGCTCTGCCACTCTTCAAATAACGCGTTTTGCAGTTCTCTCAGGTTGTTGGGGGGCGGTATTCTGAATTTAACACTTTTCTTTAACAAGTCCCAAACATGCTCCATAGGATTCATATCCAGGATCTTGCTGGCCACTGCATCACTGTTATACCCACATGGTTTAGATATGCTTGAACTGAGCGAGCACTGTTATCCCGAGCATTATCCTGCATCAGAATAAAGTCGTCATCATTATAGGAGGCAAATGGCACAACGTGTTCTTTTAAAATATCCCTGATGTACCTATCAGCAGTCTGGTGCCTCCATCGAACATCACTAACTCCGTACGAGCTCCGAAAGTTATCCCTCCCCACACTATAAGTGAGCCGCCACAATATGCCACCGTATTTTCAAAATTAGTCTGAATGTATCGTTCTCGTTTGCGTCTCCATATTCCTTGCCTTCCATCGATCTGGTTTAAGAGCATTCTACACTCATCAGCAAAAAGTACACGCCTTAATTGGTTTATGTACCAAAAACGATGTTCGTGTGCAAAGATTAACCGATGTAAACGATGCTGTCTCTCAGTTTTGAAGCTTTGGCCAGTTACTGGTGGTAGGATTCCTATGCAGGAATCCGTCTAGGTAGGTACCAGCCCAGGGCCAGTTTTTCTGCCGTGAAGCAGTAGTGTGCAAACATTACTGTGTTTCGGTTTGAAGGGCACTGTGAGCTAGCGTAATAACTGGGCATATGAGACTTAGAACTTTTGTTCATGCTGACTATGTAAAACACCTATTAGTCTCTTTCTGTTGAAACAATTGCACAGAGTATTTAAAATGTTGCGAAATGGTTGCCAACAAATAATTATTCAAACTTCAATAAACTTGTAACTTAAAAAAAAAAATAAGAATTACGGTCAAATTTCGACCACTGATGGGCATCTAATTCCATATATTATTTGACATTGAATTTGTGTTAAATAAGATTTTTTGGAGCTTTCAATTTAGGAAAATAATTATGTAAAAATTTCAGTGTCCCATTTTTTTAAAAATAATATTGACATTTTTATTTCTTTGTTTAAGATTGTTGTCTGTCAAAATGTTTCAACGAGGAAGGGAATGGTACAAGGAGTACTAGCACATGAGATGATTCATATGTTCGATTATTGTCGTAACGAGTTAGATTTCAAAAATATGGAACATCTAGCGTGTACAGAAATTCGTGCTGCCAACCTTACTCATTGCTCGTTTGTTAGCGCCTGGTCTCAAGGAGACGCCTCGTGGCTAAAGATCAAACAAGCACATCAGGTTTGTCGATTGTTGATCAGATCTGTTACATTAGGGTGCATAATAAATTGAATTTATGATATTAATACTGCGATTCTACAAGAATTACGAAGTGGATTTACTGCATTTTTGTATGTACGAGTAAAAGGTTCCCTAACAAGTTTATTTGTAAGTAATCTAGTTAAGCAAATTATTTTCGTACATACAAGAATATACATCTTACAAGGGGAGGACATGACTTGGGATTGGGAAATTAATTTCAGGATTGCACTCAGTAGGTTAGTAGTGCACCTAAAGGATGTTCGCCCGTATATGTTTTTTTATTATTTGATAAAAAGGGCGGAACGAGCAAAACGTTCACCTGATGGTGAGTGCAACATCTGCCCATAACAAATGCTGTGCCACCCAGAACATGTCTATGTGACACCACACTGTGTCCGTTACCCTGAGACATCAGTTCTTAAGTCTCATATGCCCAGTGATTACCCTAGCTCCCAGTGCCCTTCAGACCGAAACACAGTAACGTTTGCACGCTACTGCTTCACGGCAGAATAACTGGCCCTGTGGTGGTACCTACCTAGACGGATTCCTGCATAGGAATCGTACTACCTATAAATGTGTATGTAATAATACTTAAAGCGCACTAATCAGCCAATTCCGAGAAAGAATTTAAGTAAATTCTCGCCTCCGGGAAGCGGCATTATATAGTTATGATAATTAAAGTTTCGGTTTATCTCTTTTCAATTATACTCACGTTTCATGAATTTAATTGGGTATTCAATAACGAAAAATTATTTATGATCCAAATTATCTTATTTAATAAACTGTTAATTTGATTTTCTAATTATTTACTCTTCAATCAAAGATCAACCTGGACAGGGTTGAAGCCTGACCGTTTGGTGGGTAGGCGACTACGCTGTATGGACGCTGTTACCCTCACTAACTGAAGCTTCGCTGCCCGGAGGCGAGAATTTCCTTAAATTTATGTCCCAGTTAAAACTTTAAATTGTTGTGTCTCGGAATTTGCTGGCCAGTGTTTTTATGGACGAATAACCTTTAGGCGCACTACTAACTTGCTGAGTCTTATCCCGAACTGAAGTACCAAGTTGTCACGGCTTGTTGAAAAAAAAAATGTGTGCTCGTTTTAATCACAACATATGTGTCAGAATGTGCAAAAAGAAGGCGATAAAGTAAAAAGTGTGTAAGATGTTCATTGTTATGGCAAAGACCAAAAAAATTTTTTGAGGGTACGAATAAAACCTTAGTGTTTTCATAATCAAAGCAACAAATATTATTCCACTGTTATATATAAAGTACTCTAAAGACTTTAGGACCTTCCTTTGTAAGTCGCTTTCAGTTGAAGTTTGTTATAAAGTTCCATTTCACAATATAACATTTTGAGAAATTCTATAATATACTATCAAATGATATGTTCATGTATAAGAAAATCGCAATAATATTTAGTTTTATTTTTCAGGACTGTGTCAAAACAAAAGCTCTGTATTCGGTGCTAGCAGTGCGCCAAATCGGCAAAGCAGAAGCCGTTGACATTATAGAAAAAGTATTTCCAAAATGTTATGCGGATTTAGAACCTATAGGAAGACGAATAAGAAGAAACTCTTATGATATGTTACGCGCATTTAAAGAGGCTGCATATTATGGTTATGAATGAGAGATAATTTATTGAAAGAAGTAGTTCATAAGTAGACAATTAAATAAAACAGTTTGTAAAGATTTAAAATAATGTCTTTTATTTCATTATTTCATCAACTATTTACAAAATTATTGCCTACATTCAAGATTTATAATTTAAAATAATACTGTTGTACAACAGTTTTATGTTACATTTTAATATTAGTCTAAAGCATTTTTTATTAAATTTCCTAATTGAGAGTGATCAATAATGATTAGAAGGCACAATTATGGATTTTCCATGGACGAATCTTTACTAGGTTTTTCATATCATTTGATTTATATTTTATTGTAAATAAATTTAATCGCCAATTACGATGAGCGTCATAATCATAACACAGTTTAATAAGAATTTCATTTAATAAATTTCATTTTGTGCAGTAAAATGATTTGTGCTTATCGTTATTTCCGATTGCAGTTATAAAACTGTACAGTTTAAACAGTTCAAAATATATGACTAGATATAATGCCTTTATTTTCTACGTTACATAACTTATTTTATAATAATTAATTAAGTACTTCAAATATCATGTATTTTAATTTTTAAGTAATTTTACAGAATAAACAACAAATATAAAACAATATTTATGGCATTATGTTTTAAATGAACCGTAAAGATTTGTGGTACAACTATTAACTACATATGTTTGAAAACATTACCAAAAACAATTTTCCTCGCGTAATGAAGAACCGTTGTTGGTCCGGGTCAGCGGCTCGGTGCTTTAAATTTCATAATACACGATCAATAAGGTACTAACAATATGTAAATTTCGCAAGTTGTAAAACAGATTTTGATTATCCGGGTTTTGATTACTCTTCTTCTTCTTTTAGTTTTGGCCTCTTATTAGAATTCTGCCAGTGTCAAGTCAGTAGGTTTTGATTATACAATAAATAATCAAATAAACTCACGAGAGGCAAGTATAGGAATAAAAAGCGCGGGAAGCCACGAATGAGGGTGTTTATGAATTGACGAATGACTAATGAACTATGAATTAAATTTTATGCTTCTCAAATATTTTGAGTGATCAGTTGAATGGCTGAAAGCATATGTTTACTTATAGACAATGGTGTAACTTATTTTTCCTGTACTTATTTCAAGTAAGTTTTTTTTATGTAGGATCCCTTGAATTCCGCGCGAGGAATATTGATGTTGACCTGGACTGCTTTGTTTACGATGTCAGATTGTCAGTGAAGTGAGTATGGGGATGCTTTGGTGATTAATTGTGACGATGGAAAGTGCGGAAAGAATGTAAACATTGCAATAAAAGAAGGAGGATGGAGATTCTCAAAACGTTATTGAAGAATATTTAAAATTTTCAGTGCATTTTCATCTAGTACTAATTTTTGCACAAAAAATAACAAAGCTTATACACAGTGAAAGTAAAATTACAATTTACACAATTAGCCGTAAGAAATAAGCAACATAAGATGTTTTCCCTTATCTCGTTCATGGCTACAGGACTGAGTTCTGTCCTAATGCTGGGATTACACTTCATCCTATAAGCATTTAAGAATTTCCTTAAAAAATATTCTATCTTTAAGTGACAAAGAATATATCGTAATAACAGTGCAGTATCATTTGCGACCTCTTAAGATGTCAATGTATTCATTGATGAGAGCAGACTGAAGATGTTTTAGCGCAGTAGATTTAATTTGCACTACCAAGCTAGCGTCTTAAATACCGTGGACAATCTTTTCACCTTTTTGGCAATGTCCACTTTGCTATTCTATTCAGAAAGTGGTATATACATTTGAAACTCATAATTGTGTGAGCTGTAAAATAAAGAATGGATATAGAAAATGACAGGTGATGTATAAGTTGATATAACTTTGTACAGCTACATTAAATTGACGTATGCTTTAAAAGAAAAATAGACAAAATATTTTGTGTAAATATATCTCTATTCCCAGACTCATATTCTCTAGCTGTATAGTGTAACCCAAATAACTAAAAAAAACAACTTGTTTTTTCTGTTTTTTCTGTTCTGTGGTGTAACCCTACTTTGATTTTTTACATTGTTTAGCTATTTTATGTTTCAGAGCAGCCTCTACTTATTTTACTATTATCATAATTAAATTAATAACTTTTAATAATAGACTCCATTGTGTCTTGTAGAATTAAAAGGTGTTCTTTCATATGTCAAAGATAGCTCTAATGGAAATAATAGTATTTCATATTTTTTTTTTGGTAAATAGTATAGTCAAAATCCTGTTCTTCCGCTTATATTTCACGGTTTCGTTATTAATTCCGATAATATTTCTAATTAAAGAAAATCACAGATAGTTGTTCTATTCTCAGAACATCAATATCTCCTTCAGATCTGACTTCATGGTCTTTCGAAATTGTTTGTTTTGTTTTTAATGCTAGCTAAAACATTCGTATTTAGATAAATTATAATAGAGAATTTAAATTTTCTAGTTTCTGATAAAGAACTATTATTCTCTGTAAATTATTTCATTACAGCGGTGTTTTTAGATATCAGTGCTGCATATATAACGTAATATCTAAACATTTTAAAAGCTGGCAAAGTTAAGTTTACACAGAGACACGGAGACAATCACAACACATTCAGACCAGAAAACTAATAATTGTTTTTGCACAAATCTGGGCTCCGGTTGGAGTTCAAAGACGGGACCTGCGGCGAACCAAGCTGTCGGCGTAACATTCAAGTAAGGTGATATGTAAATCAAGGGATGGGTCGAAGTATCTCCGTGAACTCATATTTTATAATGTTTAATCACTAGGCCACACGGTCGTTATTGTTAACCTACTCTAATAACTCAACAATTCAAGTTTGGAAGTTCAGGGTACTATATTGACAAGATATCGTGTTGGAAAGACTTCTATAAGGATACATGATGTCTTGGTCATGATATCATATCTATCTACAATACCTCGGGTATTGTAGAAAATGACTTACTGCCAACGTCATTTTGCGATTAAAGGATTTAATGCGACGCATAGGTATCGTAGATTATTGGTTTGTCTAAATTTATTTCTACTACCGTTACTTATGGCACAGGCTTAAAAAGTTTTAAATTAAAAAGATTTTATCCAAATTAAATAATTGAAAATCATTTTAGGCACAATGAAGTTATCTTCAATAAGTGCTATGCAGGTTGACAATAGCTTTACAATTTTCTAACCAAACTCTTTTCTTTAAACTTCCACCTCGCAGTCAACACATATGTTGATTTTATTATTGGACGCATAAATTACAACTTCGACTTAGCTAAAATTACAATAAAATCATATCTATTACAGAATTTTCCTTCAATCCATTATAGCTTTTTTTCATTGTCATTATTACCCTAACGACGCTTCTTATTACATTTCCTACTCGCCAAAATACCATGTTACCGTTTATTAGTCCAACATTTATTATAAAGGCTAATGCATCCTTTACTTAATACTCCTTATTAAATCCAAAACTGTATTAAATTAATTTATATAATAGTATTAGATGGTATAAAATTTATATAATACATGCTTTTTTATATTTACTCCATTTATTACTTAAAATAATTCACCTATAAATCTAATAATTCTCCTAAGTCTATGACTTACTCGAAGTAATAAAGAAAAAGTAGATACATATAAATTGATACGTCAAGTATACATTATGTACTTTATTTAACGATACTTAATGAGCATCTTGTGATCATATAACGTTCCTGAGATTCTGATTTAAAATGAATAATGTAATTTAATAAATATATTATTTTTATATTATGAACTAGAATATGTTTAATTGCACCATATTTACACATGAATACTCCGACGGAGTATTTATCCTGGACATCATATATACACATATTTTTATCAAAATCTTTGATCAAGTTTTTAGGTAGTTTATATTTTACGTGAAACAAGAAAATACAGCCTTGCATTACTATTTAGTTAATAACTTGTTTATTACATTATACACACATATTTAATTTTCGAATTTTAACAAATAAATACTATTGCTTTTCTGCTTATACTATTGCGTGCACGATTTTCTCTTTTACATTTTTAATAATTTGCAATTCATAAGAACTATTAAACGTTATATAGCCTTCTAGAAATCGGAAAATATTTTTATCTAGCATCTGTTATAAATAACGGCTCTTTAGTAGTGAACTGAATGTTCACCTTATTCAATAGTTAACCACAAGGCACCGAATTAAAGCGAACTATTTGTAATTTAAGCACTTAGCCCTATGGTCCCCAAACTTTAATAAATATCCATTATAAAATATTACTAAGCCTATAACACTTTTTAATGGAATATATTAAAATATTCCGTAAAATAAGAATATAGAGATATTTTTCTTTTTTTAATATTTTATACGTATTAACCTAAAGTATGAATGTTGTAAAATATTGAAATGATATATTTAACGCTTTGGTGTAATAAGTCATAATTACGTTTAAAACATTCCACGTTTACGTTATTTTTGAATTATTTTATCGGAAAATGATAATGGGTTTGCAGCAGTAGAAATTATCACGTAAATGATTATTATATTATTATGAAATTAGGACTTAATGTAAAGGAAACTATTAGATTTAAAAAAAGCTTGTTTCCTACATTTTTTTATATATCATATTTTAGTAATGCTCCGCAAATGTGTATTCGAATATTTTATTTTGACGAAGGTGACAGAAGGCAAAATAATACATGTTTTTGTTTCAATTTCAAAAAGGTTCTTTTTATGTTTCGGTCCTTATTTTGTTTAAATTTGTGTTTATATAACTATATATTGCTCTCAAATCAGAGCCAAGTTATCTAAATAATAATAATATAGGCGTTAAATCAGATAGCTTAAGTATTCATATTAGCGTCAGTTTTTCTAAAATATTATTTAACATTTGTTATTTTTTCATATTTTATATTTTATGTCGTTTATAACAGATAAAGAAGCTTAACTTCATTTGATGTAAAAAAACATAGTGGATGAATTTTCAAGCATTAACTGATGCCCGAGGCTTCGTCCGCGTGGACCACTCCGTGGAAACTCCTCGATTTTTAGGAATAAAAAGTATCCTATGTTCGCTTCCAGGATGCAAGCTACCTCTGTGCCGAATTTCGTCAAGCGATTGAGCCGTAAAGAGATAATAAACAGACAGGGGGATAGGGAGAGTTACTTTAGAATTTATAATATTAGTATGGATTATGTTTATTAGTGAAACGTAGGCTTGTAGTCGGTCGGTACTTAAGCTAGTGGTAATGACTTTTAAACAGTCACTCTTTTCAAGTGGAATCCAAGTCGTGTCTCGATGCAGTGCCAGGTCCTATCTTGCCAAGCATTTTAACATTTCTTCTTTCTTTCAAAAGTATTTCTTAGTTATGGTGCGGAATTTGAAATAGCCTGGATGGTAATTGAAAAGACTTTTTTGACTTCTGTTTTTGATTTTTAAAATTTGACTTCCGCACTTTATGGTGACAACTGTCAATGAGATTCCAAATTTTTAATTAAAACACAATTTTCATCGTTCGAATTCGTATCAATTTAAGCTCATTTTACACAAATCTAATGTTCAAAGGCACTCTTGATTGAAGGCGCTTAAATTGATATTTTTTTACAAGGAATAAACGTATACATAATCTTAAAACCACACTACAATAATTATTTCTTAATTAATAAATAACTGCACTCACTTTTAAAACTTAAAACTAACAACTGTTTGACGTTTACATGCATTTTGCTAAATAGTACGTCATATTAAAAGGGTCTCACTAAAATTTCAAAATGGACTAGCAACATTTCTAATATGTACAAATAAGTCTTATCACTTCATATATGCAGGCACTATTATCACCTTATGCACGTCTTTCAGTAAAAATTTTACTGTCACCCACCGTAAAGTTTACTTTATTCGTGCATTGCTCGATGCGCCTCGCTAAGATAAGTGGTCCAGTAAATGATGGTAAAAAGGAAGAAACATATAGGGAACACCATAAGGGCGTATTTATCGAGTGCCCCATGCTGTGCCCCACAAAACATAACGCCATGGTCTACCATGGTAGCGATTCGCACCAACAATCCTCTTGATGACCCACTCGGCGGCATTGTGTCCAGTATTGGTGAATCCTAAAATAAATAAAAAATTATTACGGTAATCTAAAATATATAACGATTTATTGAGATTCGATTTTAATATCGTTACTTTTATAATCTGGTCTACATCTAAAATTTTACTTGATAAAGTGCATTGGGCTTAAAGCGATTGTGAAAAAAACGCGTTTTTGCCGTCTATTTTTTTTCACTAATTATAAAGCACAGACAAGCACAGTTGACAACTTTTTATCTATTATTTTTCATTTTGTATACCTGCTTTAATATTGTTAAAATATATTTGTTTGCACATTAATATCAACTATTCCGCGTGTTCGTATACATTGCACAATGTTGAGGCTGTTAAACTGAGTTGGCAGATATTTGAAGAGTACGTTCAATTAGCTCGAAGATAATTTTGTGAACTACATTACAATTAACATATTGTATAAAGCATCAGCCACACAGTGCAATGGCCTTTTAATCAAATTTTACCTTACTAACTGATCTTGTTTCACATCCAATCCTATTGTCTCTCCAACTCCTTTTATCCGAGGAGGGTGACTAAAAATTTTTGGCCTAAGTTTAAAATTATGAAGTTTAATGGGTTCTTGGTGTCAAAGGGCCTTTATCATTCGTGCGATATTTGATAACACTGAATGTAAATAAATATTTACCCTTTGTATTGTTTGATGCGAGAATTGTTGCTTCAGACCGTCGTCCTCAACGCTTAGTTGCGGTGAAAAGACGCCGCCCTGAGGCGTTCCAGTCACCGGTGTGCCCATTCTCTATAAATTGAATTGAATCGATTTATTTAACTTGAAATGTTGTTTGTGGTTTCTTATGAATGCCTTTTTCAAAATATCCTTTTATATTTTACGAACGGATTCAGCATTTAGGTTACCGTAAAGCGTGAGATCTTTACCCGATTTTTAGAGTTGCAGTTGCTATTTCTTTATTATTTTCGAAATTGATAACAAGTTTTATGTTTCGCCTGCATAACATAATAGTTAATTATGTATTATTTGCATAGTCGAAAAAATAAGATACTGGGTCAAAAATTTACCACTTTTGACAAGTTTGCCCACTTTCCATTATCCTTTTATAATTCCGGTATTAACAAATTTATGATAATAAGACATACGCACTGCAATTAATAGCTTGTCAATGATGTCCCCTATCAGTTTAAAAAGCGTAAAATATGCGTTATGCCCCTCAAAATTATGTGTGTTAACCAAAAAAAAGATTTTTCATACAAAAAATATTGTGAATTGGGGTTGTGCCTCTTCTATAAAATATTTTCTAATGAAATAGATTTTCTTAAATTTATATTATATAATAATAATGTTTCACTTAATTTATTTTAATGAAAATGTTAATAAAAATGACAAATTATGTATTATTGCTTTTGAATGACTAATTTTTTTCTGTCATGTATGGTATACTACTGTTATAAATCAAATATATTAAAAAAACTCTAGTTTTATTTTAGTTTTATGAATCTTGTTAACAACACTAATAAAAGAGCTAAAATACTTATGTAGTACTAATCTCACACTCGGAAATAATAAATTAAACAATAAAAACAAAAATTGGGATTAATGAACAAAAATCACGTTTTATTAGCAATATGGGAACCATTTTTGATTTTATTTACAGCCAAAGAAAGAGACAAAGATGCACTACTAAGGACAGGGACTAGGGACAGACACTACTAAGGAATGTTTTATTTTTCTTGCAAATTTTACAGTAAGGATGTCATCTTTAATGCATAAAATGCGTCCTACAAAGTGCTTTATACTTTTTTATTGTGAATCTAGCCACAATTCCTTTATTAAATTATCAAAAACACCCGTGAAATATCAATTGATCTGTACTGAATAAGAAGCAGGGCTAGATAGTATAATCTAGCTCTGGCTCCTTATTTTCCACTCTTATTCTTTTAAACATGTTGCTATGTAATTCATATGTGTCATATTCAGAATTATCTGTTTTAATAACACTAATACTATCAGAATTTTCAGAGCTGGATTCAATATATATTCTTTTCTTCTTGTTTGTAACTTGCTTGCTTGCTTTTGCCATTTCTCTACTATTTATATTCAATTAATCCTTTTTCTACTTTGTATTTTTCTTCCTGTCATATTTTTCCGTTTCTTTTTCCAGTTTTGTTCGTTTGAAGTACTTGGGTTATCATTAATACGTATCTGTCTCTCATAAAACACTGTTTTGTTTTACACACTTGTCTTTTATCATGTGAATTCCGCAAAGTAAAGCCTGATTCCATTAACGATAGTAGACTGAAATGGCCTGCACATTATTGTCTTGGACGTTAATCGTATTGATACAAAATAAATTTACAAACTTGTTTATAGTCCGTCATATCTAATCTAAAAATTATATTAATTAATATTTGCTGGTCTATAACCGTCTACAATACAAAACTGACCACGTTGGATCGATTCGTTGTGGATCTTAGTTCACATATCTTTGAGAGGGTCAGACCCAAGTAGGCCGAGCAAAAAATAGTTTTTTAGTTTTCATCATTATAATTTATTTGGATCGAACACACGATCAAACGTCTTTGAAAGAGCTACAATCTGATGTATTGAAGTAGCTTAAACGTGACAGAATAAAACTTAACGAAAATAGAATCTACTAATCTAATCCATTCCTTTTTTTCTAAAATTCATATCTTGCTAAACTTACTTTACCATACTGCTTATTTCATCATCATCATCATTTCAGTCTATTACTAGTCCACTGCGGAATATAGGCCTCCCCCATAGATTGCCACAAATGTTTGTTGCTCTAATTTTGGAGAGATTTTGCCATAGTTGCCACGCTTGGCACGCGGGTTGGCAACCCCAGTTTATTTATTCAGATGTTCCAGAAAGATGCTGCTGCCCATCTACTGGATTTCATTTTCCCTCTGTCCACTCTTATACCGCCACCACACGGTTTCTTACCAATATTTAACTGAACACCACATTCATTAATAAAAATAAAGAGTTGGATATAAACTAAATTAATCAGAAACATAACCCAAGTGTGTAGAAAATTTTACTAAAAAGAGAAAAACAAGATCTGTAATCTATAGGATTCAATTTGAGCAACGTAGAATGCACCCAGAATAAAAAATACTTAGGGAATACGTATTCTTTAACTGACTGTAACTAAAATACTCGTATGAATGTTTTGGGGTCGGGTTTATTGTTTCTTAATAATTACTTGTTTAGTACCTTTCTAAACGGTGTAAAATTGTTGCGTTTTGTGCGGCTTGGCGGCAAAAGTAACATAGTGTTGGAAAATGTACAACAATAGTAATTTTGCAAAACAAAATCATAATTTTATGATTTTTGTCCGTTACACAAAGGAAGCATTTTTTAACATTTATATTTTAAAGTATATTTTAGATATATAAGACCTCCTTAGAAGTCCTTATAAAATAAGCTTGATAATATTTATAAACATAGAAAACTGTTTAATTATATTTTTAAGCATCTCAAAGGTCGATTAGATCTAATGATAATGCCTTTCTGACTGCCTTTGCCACTGACTAGGCCAACTGCTAACAGAAATATATATCTGACTTATTATTACTTCCAGACTTTTTTTATTTCCTTAAAAAAAGGGTTCTTCGCAGTAAATAATACATACCGCATGGACTTGGATGCGCTTAACGGACATAAATTTCACACGCACAACACAATCGGACTCGAAAACCAACAATTTGTGTTTTTGCACAAATGTTGGCTCCCACTGAGTTCCGCTCCCACCCAGGACCCGCGCAGGACTCTTCTCAGCTAAGCCTAAAAGATGTGGCGGCGTAAGATAATCTACCACCTCATGTCGAACCGTGGGCGTTGTAAAAGTGGCGACACACGGACATTCGCTAAATAGCGGGATAATCATCTCTAATATGCCAGACCTAAAATATCGGCGGCATCTCAACTGCGAAGTATCTAGATTATCAATCCGCCAAGTGTGTTGATTTCGCTGACTCCTCTTACTAGGACGATGACATTATTGACATTATAGTATATTATAGATATGCGTATAAGACGATTGTATTCAAACCTGTGAGTGGTTCACGTGTAAAGGCGGAGGGGCGAGTTGCGCTGCAGAGTGAGCCCGGCGGAGGTCTTGCCGTCGCTTACTCCAGCTCTTGTCATATCGGATGCCGAACAGCACCACGAAGTATTCAAGTAATGCCAGGAACACAAATATCGTGCACGAGATCAGCCACACCTCTATACACTTCAGTTCCAGGGCATCTGGCGAGTTTGTACTACAAGCAGAATAAAAGGTGGTATTCGAAGTATTCATTAAGATTATCAATTTGTAACTAATTGCGTTACAATTGTAGCACCGAAACTCTCTCAAAAATGAGAGAAGGCTTGTGCTCAGCGGTGGGATATTTATAGGCGGTTGCTTCACTTTACGCAAGAATACAATATTCGTATTAATTAATACATAAAATGTTAGTATATCATTCTGCCATTCATCATTCTTATACATATTTTTTTTAATTACTGGAGAAAGAGACGAGTCGAGAAAAACGTTTACCTAGTGGTAAGAATTTCAGTGTCAAGACATTTCTGTGTTGCACCCTCCTCCGCCAATTACTCTGAGACATCAGTTCTAAACCGTGTAGCGGGTAGCAACTGATGTTGCCGGGTAGCGGCTTAAGAGAATCTACCACCCCGTCTCATATCGTGGGTGTCGTAAAAGTCGACAGAGGGAAAATTAACCCAGAACCCGCGGTGCAATAGTCAAGTACCCTGACCATTAAGCTACGGGGTCTAAATATATGAACATATATTAAATGTAAAGATTGAATTCTATATTTTAAAATTGACAAATGAAACAACGATAAATTATATAACTTGCAAAGAAAAACTCATAAAAAATAAAATTCTTATTACTTTGTTTAGTTGGTTAGTAGTCATACGTTATATTATATTTTTTGGGTTGTTGTCGACTCTCAGATGAAATGGTATCATTTACCACAAGTAGGAAACCAAATAAAAATGAAAGGAAAAAAGTAATAAAGAAATAAGTAGTGTGGGCTTTACTGAGTTTATTTCGCATTATCATTACATTTTCATCTTTGGCATATTTTATTCATACCTGACTGTGTCAAACATCGTGACAAGCGAGAGCAGTGTAGTCACAAGGAGTACCATGCGACCCGGAACAATCTCTGGTATCACGCAGAAGCTTCCCCACGATATAATGACGAATAATGACGACGGGAGGTAACTCTCCAACAAATAACTGCGTAGCTCTCTTGAAAGCTTGATTTGCAGCCGAGCCGCTGAATGCTCACCTATAAAATGCAAAATCTAAATAACGCTTCTCACATTTCGTGGCCCAACACATAATAGCGTGACATTACTGTTTCTATCATACTTAATTGCATTCTAAGTATTCATTAACCTAGTGCTTAACAACAGACTACGACGTTTTGCAGTTATTTCTTTTCTCGGTACTTCCATGATTTTTGCTATTCATTATGGTAAATTTAAAAAAACATACATATGTTGATTTCCTATATTTACATATTTAAGTAAATTTACAGATTTTTTTAAAGTATGTAATAGATTTAGTTTTAATAAATACACATATTTTGCAACGTTGATTTTGAAAATTTGTGTTTTCTGTTGTATTGAATAAACTCTCTTCATTTTGGTATTTGTATTTAAATATCTTTAATTCCGCTGTAAATTTATGTGGGATATTTATTTTATTATATAATAATATTAAAGTTTTCTTAAATGTTATTTTATTTGTCAAGGAATTAGTTTTTCGTATAAACCAGCAGTGGGACATTAACAGGATTTTACTTTTGTTTACTTTAAAAAATGAAATGTTTCTATTTTCTCTTTTTAAAAGAAAGGTGTAAAAGCAAATGTCATGGATTTTGTCAAAATATCATAATTTCACAGAAAATTAACAAAACACTTCGACTAGCAAAAATTTTGGGTAAAAAAATGAAAACATATAGAAATTTAAAATCCCTGTGACTAATGTTTTAAAATATTTTAATGGAACAAGCGGGTACTCAACATTTCTAACATGAACATGTAAGTTTTTGTGTTATTCAGGCGTGTGAACAAAATACCAAAACAGTCTACGAGTGCGTAACAGTGACAAGACATTCACTTACACGTGCACAATCACACAAATAAACAGCACAGAAAGGACATTGTGTGCTAGGCACGGATGTAACGTTGGTACTGCAGAGAAGATACCTCCATCATAAATATAAGAAATCATATTATTAGTCTGTCCTTGAGGGCAATACTATTCGAAGCTAAAAACAAATGAAGTTGATAGATATAATTTGGTCACGGTCATCCGCGTCAGGCACCGGCGGCGTCATGCGAGCGTACAGCGACAGAGCGTTAGCATAGGTAAATAGATACATGTTAATCAATTTTCGGGCCGCAAACTTAAGCGCAAAGCAATAAGTATACATTTACCTTCACCAAAATTTCGAATATGATTACTTTTGTCCGTGACGAACGTGACCACGTATTTCGGCAGCCGGAATTGGTTGCGCTGCTTGCCGACCAAACCGCGCCACGGCGCACCCGCGTGCCACTCGAAACGCACGTCGTCTGATGTATATTTGTCTGGATTAATTAAAAGGTTTCTTTTATATGTAATATTTCGTGGTAGGATATTCTTTTCCGGTTTGAGTCTCTGCAGCGTGAATCTGTCATGTTTTCATTCAATGTTACCTTGTTTATTCTTTGATATTGGATGACTGTTGTCAGGACTGCAGATTATCTAATTTTCTTGTTGATTTGATATTCTTCTGATGTTAATATTCTCCGCTGTGAGTTTATCTACTCTAGTCAATAAATAGTATTAAAGTACTATCTATTGACTAGAGTAGGTAAACGCGGTTTAAGACTGAAAACCTAGCAAACCAAGCGTGCTAATGCTTGCTAACTCGCCTTGGCAATGGCCATTCCAATACAAGGGCGTTAAGAATTACTGTATATGATGCGTATGCCTTACACGACCCTGATAACTGGCCTATTACAAGACTCTTTATGTTTTTCTAAACAAAATCTATATTAAAAAGTAAAGAAATTGGGTTTTTCGTTGAAGAAAGTGACATACATACATACAGTCATGCCTATTCCCATATAAGGGATAGGCAGAGGCCACTCACGTAGTCCCTTTTAGCCCTCGCGAGAAACGAGACGTGACGGGTGACGAACCACGTTTGTTCCAAAGTGACGAGACGAGCAAATCTTTCACCTGATAGTAAGTGTTAGGTGTGCCCAAAACGAAGGCAGTGTCATCCAAAACATTTCTGGGTGGCATAACTTTGCACTCGTCGTCCGAGACATCAAGTTCCATGTGTGTAACAGTGATCTTCAGATCGCTTTTGATATTATTACTAACGTATTCCAATTTATCACATGACAGTCATGATGTTTATTACAATAATGTATAAGTTATTTATCTATTTTTAAAGCCCTAAGTATATCGTCGTCGTATATATTATTATAAGATTAATGATCGCCAATTAATTACCGAAACCTCGGACGTATACGCCATGCCATACCCAAGCTTTTTATGCAAATCACTTTCAGATATTAAAATGCTGAAGATATATATTTAGGTCCGTGCGTCTAGTAAGTACTACCGCAGGGCTAGTTATTCTGCCGGGAAGCAGTAGTGTGTAAACATTATTGTGTCTGAGGGTGAGGAGCGCAGTTTGGTGCCACACAGAAATGTTCTGGGTGACACAGCATTTGCTGTAGGCAGACCATTATTAACGCAGTTCATTTATGTTACATAGAAATAAAAATGTCGGTAATCGGTGTTTTTTTATGGTAGAAAGTGACGAGACGAGCAAATCGCTCAGTCGGTAAGTCTCAGTCGGTCGATTACGTTCCCACGATCAAAATAGTGACAGTTTTGCATATTATGATGTTATTCTGCACAAATATAGGCTGTCCGTACGATACCTTAGTCGCCTCTTACGACACCTCGGTAGGAAAGAGGTAGGTGTTATTCTACTCGACCGGACACCTTCAATTAATAAATAAATGGTTTTGAGGTCCACGCAACAGAAGAAACTTTTTTGGAATACGATATTTAAACGTTAATATACTTAAACGGGTCTTGCCGTTTTAGACGATTATTAAAAACAGACTTACCTTACTTTCGGTATTTTATTTTAACCAATATAAAGAATACAACATACATGTATTACAGTCCGGAAAAATGATGCGATTTACTACTTATATAGCGCGCTTCATTACTGGCTCACTCTTCGTAACATCATTGACGATTAGCGTTGCCAGGTGTTCCGATTTGCGCGGGATGTCCTGTTTTTCAGGGGCAGCCCTTACAAGAGTGACACGTACCGATTCACCCTTGATCGGTACGCCAAATACCCCGATTTTTCACTAATCTCTAAATTTATATAGTTTTTTAAAAGTTTTATTTGCTTTGTTTCTTGTACTAATCAATGGTAACATACCATTGCAATAAAAAACTAACCAATAAACATAAATGAACATTCACAAAAACCTGCCTTATTGTAGCCATTGTAGCTGTCGCGATTTGAAAACCAAGTTCCCGATTATTTTAACCTTCCGTCCCAAAATTTAATACACTTGATCTGGCAACAGTTCTGATAATACAAAAATATGCTTTTATACTTACAGCTTCCAAAATCAATGGCACATTTCTGCACATCTAACGGATACAGGACGAAATCCATTTGACATTTGATTGTAATAGTAGCGCTGAAACGAAAGTAATGTATCAAAGGTTTATTTATGTCAGTTTGTAAACATCAAGTTGTAAACAAAGTAATTTGTACATTCTAAGTATTTATAAAAACTTATTAGAACGGTGATAGAAAATTTCAAAGTACGCGAGTGCTCTGAGGTCGATCACCGGTGCCCGCAACTCTGTTATTATTCTGCAATTTTAAGTGCTGATTTACCACATGCTTAGCGATGAAGGAAAACAACGTGAGGAAACTAGCATATCTGAGTAATAAAATAATTTGAGGACATCTGAAGTCCGCGAACCCGCATTGGAGTAACGTGGCGGACTATTAGCTCCAAATCCCTGAGAAGACGCCTGTGCTCAGCAGTAGGACATTTATAGACCAATTTTTTTAAAAAGCGTTTAACCACAAAAGTCAAATAATATTAATTTATACTCAATAAATATAAATTCACTATTTCAAGACAAGATAAAAAAATATACAAATTTCACAAATTATACAAATATCCGTGTGATATTCGTATATTTATAATGAATTTCATTTAAGGCTCTAACATTTCACAATGTACAGTTTCACATAAAAAAATATTCACATTTGTTCTATACATAATTTACTACCATAATTTGGCGGCCGTGCCAATTCTGAAACCAATGTGGAAGTCCACCGTTCTCCATCCATTTATTAATAAAAACTCTGATTGTATAGATTTGTTGATTCCATGTTTGGTCTGTTATACACAGAACTATGATATGTATTTATATATACCTTACCTCGTAGGTTAATCGAATGGTTTCGCTATTATGGGAAAAATAGTCTATTGGAAACAATAAACTAATTTTTAACTTATTTTGTGGTTAATGACCAAATTATCTGCAATATACAAAGATCACGAACCCAATATTGACTGATACAGTGCTGTTAGAGTAGAGCCTAAGTGATGCCATCTCTTGTAATACGGACATAGTTCTCATGGTCTGCAGTTGCCATATGTAAAGATCCGGCGTCCAAATTAACTGGCGAAACTCCCAGGGCAGGTCTATAAAAGGCATGCCCGGTGGAATTTGCAGCTGGCCATCCTCCCATGATACTTGCAGGAACACGTCTAACGTTATTTCCTTAAAAAGTGACAAAACATTTTATTTTTTCGTTTAGTAAAGCAGACAAACAAATTTACTCAGCTATGCAATATTAAGAGTATTTGGTATTTGAAGAGTATCCATTATAGAGATCACAACTACTAAACCCGCTACTAGGTGCCCTCCACCGTTACAACACTGCTACTAGGCAATACATACCATTGCGGCCGAGAACACGACATGTGTTTCCATCGCCGACTTTGGCGACGATCAGTTGATTTGTCGCCGTGCTCACCGTAGATTCAATATCAATTGATGATACCCCGTTGTAAGGTGAAACACGTGTCGTGTTCTCGACTTTGGTGGTGTATATTGCCGAGTGGTAGTGGTGGTATAAGTTTGCTTGTGCACGCTGTTGTTATAGGGCGGGCGGTACTCTTTAATAACTAGGCAATACGTTGGTATTTGATTCGCATCCGCATGCAAGATTTGAATGCAAATTTTATTGCATATGAGCAGTGGACTGTTACGGCGCTGATGCAAATGAGGATTTGAGGATTTACGAAAATAATAGGTAATCATCACATGATGATGTTGATGATTACCTATTATTTTCGCAAATTCTTAAGACGTTATTGAAGGTCTATATTATGGTTTGATGATGGTTTCTATTTTTTTTTTAATTTATTAGGGTTAACAAACAGTAAACACAATATTAACTAACTTTTATTTATAGACTTAACTAAAATTTATTTATATTTAATATACGACAGATATAGGTAAATAAAAAGAACTTTCAGTCATATTATTTGACAAAGTATTTTGTTACGTTTACGTTGTCATTTTGATGAGCTTAAAATTGCGAGTTCGTGACTAAAATCATAATTTAACAAAAAGGGTAATTTTCGCCATGACTGTTTTGTTTTATTCAATGGGAGTATTACGAACTCTTTTATGCTATAAATAAACAGTCTTTATGATCTAAAGTAAAAACAGGTTTATAAAGACAACCGCTATGTGAATTACTGTGTAAAAAATAAAGAAATTAGAATGCTTATTTTCCGTGCGGCTTTTCGAAATGTCTTCTATTTCAGTTGACCACTATAAATATTTGCATATTAATATAAATTAAAAAATACCTCTTTATTTTCATCAACTCCAGACACCCGATTGACGTTTATTCCGATGTACACTGTAGTGTTTTTACCTGAAAAAGTTTAAACATTAAAATTTATCACTAATTTTCTGCGGTTTATTGAATTTTATAGAATCAGTACGAGCTCTTGCATGGGGAGTATTCTAAACAGTTGTTTTATGGTCGGTAAGTTCCGAGATATCTCCGGCATGCGCAGGGTTTTGACTTTATACCTACCTAGACATAAAATAAATCCATCGATATCATCTCCTTAAAAAGAAAGTAAAGGAAGAGATTAACATTTATTTCATATACAAATATACGTACTATTAAATAACATTGTCATCACAACAGCATCACGTTAGTTTTTGAGCTATTTAGAACTATACTTGTATTACAGTATCAGAAATAGATAAGACGACCGCATGGCCTAGTAGTCAGTCAGTACCTAACTTATACGCCAAGGGTTCTAGATTTGAATCCCGATCGTAGTCGAGATTTGTGTAAAAACACAAATGATCTGCTTGTGTTGTGTTTCCTTTCTCATAAAAAAAATAATTAAAATCAGTTCCTAAACAAAGAAGTTATGCCAGAACATACATTACAAATATGTACAGATTAATTAAGAATCTCCTCCTTTTTTGAAGTCGGCTAAAAAGGGCAGTCTGTTTCAAAGAGTTTCAATACAAATTATACGTCCGTAAAAGTTGCAAAAGTTATGAATTAGAGGTGGTCAAAGAAGATAGTATAACTAATGGTCGGTTAAGCGTCGGGAGTGTTTTGCTGAATAACGTCCGGCTTTAAGTGGATAGCTGTTTTTAGAATTAGCTGCATCATTTTCGTAAAACATAAATTATATACCGAATATTAAAAGATATAAATATTACCTGAATGGGATAGTTATTATTTTAATCATCAAATTATAAAAGACGATGGCATCTGCTAATCGAAACAAATAACCGAAAATAAATTCTTTTAATGAAGAAAATGAAAGAAAAAAAAATGATTTTCTTACTTCTACATATGTGTTAAGATAAATTTTCATCGCTATTTGTTATATATGTAAGTATTTGACAATTGTATATTGTACTTTAGTCGGTATTACAAATATTTAAATATTAAAGTCACTTTTGTTAATTTAAGGTAACATTACATGATTGTTATGATGTGGCATTTATTTTGAAATTATTATGACATATATGTCCAATATAGATCTTACCAGGTGGAATGTTTCTGTTGTAGTTTTCAGGAATCTTATACGCTTGCTGGTTCATGTACAGGATCTGGCTGAAAAAAATTTATAATAAATTAAACACTAGAATATTTATTAATAATTATATCTATCTAACAGTCAGAGTCCTATGCAGGAATCCGTTTAGGTAGGTACCACCCCAGGGCCAGTTATTCTCCGTAAAGCAATAGTGTGCAAACATTACTATGTTTCGGTTTGGAGGGTACTGAGAGCTAGCGTAATCACTGGGCATTTGAGACTTAAGAACTGATGTCTCAGGGTGACGGGCGCAGTGTGGCTGTCACACAGAAATTATCTAAGTGACACAGCATTTAATATGGGCAGACGTTGCACTTACCACCAGGTGAACGTTTTGCTCGTTCCGTAACTTTTATCAAATTAAAAATAAAATAAAAAAAGAGCGGATAAGTAAATTTGAATTTGTGTGTGTTTGTGTTTTATTGTAAAATATTTATTTGCCAGCATGTCAACCAGTACAGATAAGCAAGCAAGTACGGTAAGCATTTGGCTAACATACAAAATAGGAACCGAATTTTGTAAATACGTTTTTGCGTTTAGTTTGAGGAATTATATAAATATTTTATCTGCAGCACAAGTAAGTCGTTGCGCTACATAGATAGTAGGATTCCTATGCAGGAATCAATGTAGGTAGGCGACAGGGCCGGTTATTCTGGCGTGGAGCAGTAGTGTGCAAACATTACTGTGTTTCGGTTTGTAGGGGACTGTGAGCTAGCGTAATCACTGGGAATACGAGACTAAAGAACTTATGTCTCAGGGTGATGGGCAGAGTGTGGTGTCACGCAAAAATTTTCTGGGTGACACAGAATTTGTTATGGGCAGACGTTGCACTTACCGTCAGGTGAACGTTTTGCTCGTTTCATCACTTTATCCAACTTGTAGAGGTTGACAATGGATTAGCGGTCGTTATGCTAATTTAAAATTGTTAAAACTAGTTTTATTTGCAGTCCTAGACTTCTATAGATTAGACAAGGATTGACTGGCACAATGATACGTATACTTTATTGAGTAATTGTACAGATTTTTTTTAAGTATTTTATAATGTAAAGTATCTTTTTCACTTGATATAAAGGCTAATATAAAATTTGATTCCTATAGACAGTCTTCGTCTATTGGAATATTAAAGTATTACCTGTTTACTTTTGTTTTCGCAGTTACTATTATCACTTAAAACTGCAATTAGCATTACGGATAGAATCCAGGTCGTTCGCTTAATATTTTACCCGCTTAATTTTTTTATGTAATTATATGCGATATCCCGACGCCTTATCTACCCCTTGAGAGGTGGTAGATACACACAATACGCTATATACTATATACGAAATATCTCACTGTTGTGCACAGGTCTCCTCTAATCTTTGAGAAAGTATTGGAGACGGAAGCAATTATATAATTCTCTATATAATTGGAAATCTAGTGGTATGATTCCTATGCAGGAATTCGTTTGAATGGTACCACCCCGGGGCCAGCTATTCTCCGTAAAGCAATAGTGTGCAAACATTACTGTGCTTCGGTTTGAAGCGCACTGAAAGCTAGCGTTATCAGTAGGCATATGAGACTTAAGAACTAATGTCTCAGGGAGACGGACGCAGTGTGGTCTCACAAAGAAGAGTTGTAGGTGCACACGACATTTGTTATGGGTAGACGTTGGCCTTCGGTTCATCTGGTGAACGTTTTGCTCATTTTGACACTTTATCCGATTTAAAACAAATTAAGTCGCAACTTGTTCGATAACTGCCTAATAATTTAATACTTATTTACTTTTTTCCGCGGATTTGAAATTATTTTCTTCTTACAAGATAAGATCACGCTTGCTAATTGTTTATTTATTAATTTTAGTAAGTCTTCGAAATATTAAGAACGGGATTAATGTCACTTGATTGCGTTGACTGACCGCTAATTTTAAGTTTGCGACACACAACATTATTTTTTAACGCTTATTGTTAAAGACGGCCTAAGAATATGAAAATGTATTCATCTGTCAGTATATAAGTACTGATAGATAAATACATTTTCATATTCTTTATTTGATTTTTTACGTAAAGTCTAAAAACTATGACATGTCATATGAATAATGATTTCTTCTATTTACGCGAATATTACACATTTAATAAGATTACTTTTACGGATTTTATCGCGTTTAATTTTTAAGAATTTGTTTAATTTTTTAAGAACACCGATTCCTACCAAGGATGATTCTCGAGGCTATTGAAATTAAAAAAACATTCTAATTTCAATAGAGAAGATGGTTGGCTATTACCACTGGCTTGGGATCCTATTATTAACAAAATTAAATTGAAAACCAAGCATACCACTGCAAGACTTCCAGATACTGTAAGCTCATTTTGCGTAGATCGGACCAAAATTAATAATTAAAAGCTGAAGGTACCCCGGATTAACTATGACGTCGGAACATCTGTCACCTCTGTCCCTCTGTGACCATGTGTGATGTAAAGTACTCGAAACGTCGGGTTATAAATAGTTTAAAAATTAAACGCGATAAAATCCGTAAAAGTAGTTTTATTAAATGTCATTTTAATGTTCGACACACTACACTAAATAAAGCTGAAGTGTTTAACGATCTTATTTTTATTGTTAGGTTTTTTAATTAAATATAATATGTCCTTAGATAAAATATTTACTCTTATTAAACCTTTATACCTCGTAGGCGGTATTTCAATGTATGTTACCGTTTTTCTTAAGTAAATATAATATTTCTTCTGTACTTGTCTTGAAAGAGATTTAATTCATTAAGGGTTTTCTATGTCGTAGGCGACAAATAGTTATAGGTAATATGTTGATATACAGTCGGTGACATTAGCCTAGAACAATAAAAAACCTTTCAGGAGACTTTTCCTACCCCTCATCATAGCGCGTATTTTGTGTTGAGGAGTATTGCCCGCACAAAAGGTCAGTCGTTTTAGTTGTTTATCTCAACGCTTACATTGTTCAGTGGTAATCATTACAGATATACTTTCATTACAGATTACCGTTGAACCACTACCCAGTTGCAAGTCTCAAGTTCAGAATTCAACTGAAGCTAAAATACGTTAGACGAATTATTATATTTTTATGTTTAGTTTCAGCTCCTATCAAAAAAGGGAAGGAATGGACGAGTTAGTGTCTTTATGTTTGCGAGACATGAGAACATATTCTGGATTTCGTTAGGGTCGCAATCAAACAAAGCGACATCAACAAGCAAATGGTTACGGTTGGGAAAATTAATTCTATGTTTGAACAAAACAAGCAGAAACTCGCAATGATGACACATTTATTGTCATTTCTGCTCTACCACGGTAGAACTGCTGGTAGCTAGAGTCAGTGATACTTATTACATACATTCATACAAGCCTTTTACGCACATAAGGTAGGAAGAGGCCGGTAACTCTGGGCGGTTCTCACCGCCCAGAGTTACCGATACACAAGTCGACAGTCCGAATGGACGCGCGCAGCCTCCTTCGGACGGTGAGTAGACGACTTAAAATGTTTAAAATTTTCGAAATCGCGAAAGCACGCAGCGAACGTGACACAGTCCGAACTTCGAGGTTTTTGTAGGAGTTTTTATTTATTTATTTATGTTTGGGTGAAACCAAACCTGGCACGCGGGCCCCTGGCACGCGGGCCCCTGGCACGCGGGCCCCTGGCCCGCGAGCACAGTATCCGATGAAGCTGTAAAAGCCGAGAAGGCTAACAGCAATTACATCACCGAAAATCAGTCAATGATGTAGAAAAATGAAGGACTCTTTGCCCATTCCCCCCCCCCCCCTCTCTTTATAAAAATATGCTTAGACATTAATTTTTCGTTTTTTGTTTAAGGGCTTCACTGTTAACATAAAGAAAAGAATGAACAACCCGTTGATAAAAAAATAAAAAAGAATGTTGTCGTCTTGTATTTTCCGAAATTTCATCTTCCTATGTTTGAGTAGTAAATGATGCAACAGTTTTATCAATGAACGGTACATTCATATTTGTTTTGGGTTTTATCGGTCAAGTACTTTGAATAATTGAGGCAACAATAACGAAATTCTGTTTAATATGTCGACATGATTTAATTACACATGACTATATTTGCTTGAATCATCTGACATTATTCAGAGATATCTGTAACAATATGCGGGATGTTAACTAAAGAATATTTTCATGTACGTTACAGTACTCTATTAAGATTATCATATTTTATTTGCTAAGAAACCTTGTTGTAATGCTAATGATAGTTTTCGTCGTCATTAGATAAATTCTTAATTTTTTATTGTTTTTATTAGTAATTATGTCGACAAGTGTTAAAAGAATATTGGTTGTAATAATTCAAGTCACGGGGCTTAAATATTATCAAATTGTTTGCCATTACTGCATTTTACTAATAATAACCCAATAAAATTATATATTTCCATTACTTATCAATAATATTTTTTTTCTATGAAATAACGATGCCCGATAGTGGAATTTTTTAATTTTTTGACTCGTACTAAAATGGCGGCGACGTGGTTCGCCACCCGTCACGTCTCGTTTCCCGCCGGGGCGAAAAGTGGGCTACATCTGTGGCCTCTGCTTACCCCTTTTATGGGAAAAACGTGTGACAATATGTATGTGTACGTTGCAATGTTTAAAGGACACTACAATTGTATAGAATTAAAAAAATAACAGATTTTATTTCCTTTATTTTATTCCAAAAACATTCAGCCCTAGAATTATTAAAAACACAACTGTTTTTTTGTTTAAGCTAGTCTTAAAAGGCAATCTATTTCTGCAATAGAGACAACAGGCAATTTAGAGTCAACTCATATATGGGTATTTTATGCGAATCCTAGCTAAACTATAATATGTCCTGCGAAGATGCAATCATGCGGCAATACGAGCAAAGCTCGCTCGTCCACTTCGTCGACCACTGCAGCAGCATACGGACGCACCAAACTATATATTTGTGCAAGAACTGCTGTATTATAATAATTAACTAGTGACCTGTGTTTTCTTAACACTTGCTCGCATTAACATGGACCATGTTAATGCGTTATTTCGAGCGGTGGTCGAAATCTATTGGGAAAATATATTTATCAGTTTTTTAGTAAATTATGTAACTACTAACGCTTTAAATGATTATAAATTTTATACGCATATGTTGTCACTAGCCAATGTTTCATAGTGCTCACTTCAACGGTATCTGTTAATATATAACAGTTACCACAAGGTATTAAATGTACATAATAGAATTACTTTTCTTCGCATTTATGTGGATTAAGACGGCGTCCTTTGCTAAAGGCTTAGGTATTTATTGACGTACAGTCAACACGAGAATTTATATAACGTCGTGCCTCTGTATACAATAAAAGTTGTCAGCTCGGCTGGCGTAGTGGCTAAACGTTTCTCGAACAGGCTGCTGCGGTTACGGTCGCGAGTTGATTCCCGCATGGAACAAAATTTGCATAGCCTGCATATAGTTGCTCCGGGTCTGGGTGCTCTTGGTCACGATACAGGAGAAATCTTAGCGTGGGACTGGTTTTTTAAATTAAAAAAATATATTAGACATTACTGAAACTACTTTGTCCATATTATGCGGTAGTTCACTTTGTAGGTAAATATTGAAAAAACAGCCTATAAATATCCTACTGTTGAGCACAGCTTCTTCTCATTTCTGAAAAAAATTTGAAGCCGAGATGAGACCGCCACTGCCCCCCTAAAAGGCTGCACTTCAAATTGCAGAACAATTTTTGATCAACAATTTTAGATCAACTTGAGTTCGCTCCCCGGTGCCGGGGAACGGCCGAACCGAGATACTACGGCTCTTACGTGAAAAACATTTTTTTTATTTAATTTAAGGCAGAATCTACACCACAAAATAAGACCCTGAGCCACCTGCATCCATCGACTTCCCGCAAATCCATGCAGGTTGCCAGTACGAGGTTGCCACCCGAAAACCTTTCTTCCCCAACGGATATCGGTTCTGTGAGCAATATGGTCGGCCCATTGCCACTTCTGCTTACTGATCCTTAGAGCTATGTCGGCTACTCTAATTCTGCTGCGGATATCATGGTTACGGATTATTCTTGCAGAGAAACACAGAGCCTTAGATGAGCATAGCTATTCCGATATCTCGCTGAGCGATTTTTTTCCTTATGCGGCCTGTAGTAAAGGACCACGTCTCGGTTCCATATATCATCACTGAAACTTTAAATTGGAGACTAAAGGGAGTACTGATGACGCCGAGATGTGAGGCAGATTATCGAATCCTGTAGTTAGATTCCTCGATTGACATCTTGATTAAAGTTCCGTCTTCGTACAATTTGTGGTAGGTATACATATTTGACCACTTCGAGCTAAGTGTTCCCAACAACAAACCATCTAGGTATGACACGATCTTGGTCTTGTCCACGTTCATTCTAAGTTAAATAATTTGAGGTAATTGATAAGATATAAGATAGTGATAAGAACCACAGCAATTCTGCCATAATGACTTCGTCGTCTGAAAATCGAAAGTGAGTAATGTGTTCGCCATTGACTTTAATATCGTATCGTTTCCAATCCAGTACCTTGAAGATGTCTTCCAACGCAGCAATGAAGAGTTCCGGGAATAAAACATCGCCCTGGCTTACAATTCTGCTATTGGATCGGTTTCGTACTCTGGTTCTGTAGTCGGTGAGTCATCGTAGCTTTACTGTACAAACAATGCAGCACTTTGATATTGACACGGTGTTAGTATATATGATGAAATCATCATCGTCATTTCAGCCCATCTCAAGTCCACTGCGGAACATTGGCCTCCCCCATAGATTGCCATAAATTACATAGATTGCGATTGGCAACCACATTTTAATTATGCTGTCCATCTCGTGTAAATGAAATAGAAATACTAATTATTAATATTTTAAATTACCGATATTTTAAAGGTTCTTTGTAGATCATGTTACGGATGTCAAAAGTTGAATCTATTCATATATATCCGACAATTCCATGACAGTTGTTGAGTATACAACGAACGTTAATTCGCTTATCCATTTATTCATTCATATTGCATGCTTACACTTTAAAGGTTACCATAGTCACGTTGTTATTGAAGGGTAAATTGTTATAATATTATGTTTTCTGTCTTGTTGAATTTGAAAAGTACACAATAGGTATATACGACATACAAATGTCTCACTATTTTACCCCAAACATTCATTACCATCATCATCAGCCTATGGCAGACATAGTCTTCTCCCAATAGGTGTAATTAAGCCCGATCTCCGGCGTCACGCATCTAGTTGCTGCCAGCCGCCTTGCGCAGATCGTCGCTCCATCTAGCCAGGAGACACCCCATACTACGTTTGCCTAAACGCAGTCTCCACTATAGAATTCACCTACTCCAACGGTTGTTACTTCTGCGACAGATGTATCCAGTTCATTGCCACTTCAGTCTGCAAACTCGAAAGTTCTCTGGCTGGATTCCCCAACATTCATGACCATATTTTCCTTTACTACCGTTATTATTACTTTAACTTCAAACTGTAATTAACAATCTTGTAAGTGTATTTCCACCACCAGGGATGAAGTAATGACAAGCAAGAATCTTATAATATACCCATATAAGTACCCAAGAAGGTTGCTAGCTAGGATTAGGTTTTAGGCAGATTATTGTTTTTGCGATTTTTATGTATCGAAATTATTTTAGTGACTCTGAAACTACTTATTGCCTTAGTCTTCCATCGAACATGAGAAGCTAAACATTATGAGTGCGTGGATGACCTTGATTTAGCACAGACGAGTTTTGCACTTTGATCTTTTTTAAGATAAAATCATTAAAAAAGAGCTAAAGGTCGCTTTTTAGGTCGTAGTAAAAAATGCCATATGCGAATCGCGAGGCCTGTGTAATAAGTGTACGACGTTTAAATTAAATACTAAATACTAGAATAAATAAGACACGTGATTACAATTAAAACTAACTTATCTTCTACTTATTATAAATAGTGGACCTATAAAATAGCTAGAGAATAACTGTCAAAAGAAAGAAAGAAAATGGAAAGGACCATTTTATTTGATAGTCCAATTCAAAAAACATTAAAATTTAAAACGCCACTGATATAGAAATGATTAATGTGTGTAGCACATAAATAGTGGGGCTTTATTGGGCAAGGAACATACTCTCACGGAACACCAATGAAAGAAGTAGCATAGTACTGCTGAGTGAGAAAACCTGATACCTTAGTACGGGTACCATTTCATTTTAGTTATTGGGGGTTACAACGCTCCTGCGTCTTCATTGTATGTCAGTAAATGATATCAGAGTGGACTGTGTGCTTGTTTGCCAATCTTTTTCACCAGCTTGTTAACAGTTCACTACTGGAGATTTAGATATGCACATAACGTACTATGAAAATCATCATCAGCGCTCGACAGAGTTCCGCTGAAAATCTACTTGATAGTGTCACTATAACGTTCTTCGACGTCACACATCCAGTTTGTTGAATTAATTTACTGAATTATAAAACCATTTACTTGATTCTCTATTCGTATTCTATTTGTAGATTTGTAAAAACTTTTAATAAATTTAGAATTTAGTATTAAATATACTCGAAATATATATAACTAGATAACCCGTGCGAATATTTCGCACAGTATCGTGGCACCCATGGCACGGTCTACCCTCTTTGAAAATTTAAACAACTGTAACCGACAGCTGTCGTGCATGTTAGTTGAACGAATTTTCAACAGATGGCGCTTCCTACAATTACATTTTTTAATTGAATCTTTTATAAATTTTTAACGGAAACATTAATTTTAAGACTACTTATTTTTAGTCATTAAAGGAAAAATAATCTTCAAAATGGCGTATTAAAAATGAATTATGATATAGTATTAAGGGAGATATTTCAAATCGACAAAAACACCTTTGAGAAATAATATATATCGTTCACAGTTCATAACTACATCAGTAATTTCTTAAACTCTTCATATTATGTAGACTATAATTCTGGTACTTATGCTTTTGATTTCGCCAATTTTGATGATTCAAATATGAGATCACAGTTGTGTGACTTATTCATACCACATTTGTTTAACACTAATTACTTTAATGTAAATTTAATTATTTATATAAAAATTATATATTCAAAGTGAGAAAACCTTGTATACTCAAAGATTAGCAGACTAAGTCATGTGAAGGTAATTACGTGGTTGGTGAAAATTGCATGTTGAAAACTTCACACGGCATGTAATGTCACTGCAGCGAAAGCTTGCGTTTACTGTAATTATGGTTATTTTAGTTTTTGTTTTATTTTGTAAAAACTGCGAGAAAAAATTACATACAAACCCGCCTCACATACAAGGGACAGGCAGAGGCCACATACGCAGCCCACCCTTCGCACCTCTCTAATTTCCCATTGCGTTCCAACGAGCAGTAAAGTGACAGCATTTTATATTATTTTGTTATTCTGCACGAACAAACGCTGTCAGTATAATATGTTAGTCGCCTCTTACGACACCTCGGTAGCAAGGTTCTATTCTACTCTGCTGGACACTTATCGGCAAAAAATTAGCTCAGTCAAATGAAACGGAACTAAATATTTGCAGTATGATATAACTAGAAGTACTCTCAATATGTACATACATACAGACCCGCCTTTCTCTCATATAAAGAGTAGGCAGAGACCACACCCGTAGCCTATACCGGTTCAATATGTGTAGGTGACAAATAGTATTCCTCGTTTTGCATTAATCTTTTTAATACTCGTATTAAGCAAGTGTGACAAAGTAGTTCATTCACAGTTCATCAGTCAACCGGTAGACGGTTAGAGTGAACACTGAATACACAACCATTCTTGTTAAAGATGTTGGTGTGAGAACTAACTAATTATTATGGAATGCTGCGATATAATTGGGCCGCTGATTCTTGGCATTCAGCACTTTAGCTTTTGCTGGTCTTTAGAAAACGGTTTACGGTCACCTAATGTTAAGTGATCACCGCCCATGAACATCCGCAATACCGTGTTGTCAGCCTTTGAGAATAGCTCTTCTGTGACAGCAAATTTTTTGATTCGAATTACTTAAGTAGTGTGGCTCTTATACAGGCTGAGGAATTTTATTGTGAGTGGTTAAACAGCTATTTTTTTAAACACAATATAACTAAACCAAAAACTAAACAAAAAAAAAGTCCAAAACAAATGCTGTGTCGCCCAGAATATTTATATGTTGAATCACACTGCACCCTTCACGTTGTGAGTCATTAGCTCTTACTCTCATATTTAAAACTAAAATATGTCATGCAACGTAGCTCTTAGTATTCCATGGAAGAAAAAAACAACGGGTATTCATGATGGTATTTAAAGCATTCAAATATACACTGCGCGGATGGTTGGTCCTGATTGTAATTAACAGACACAGTAGTGTTTGAAATCGGTTGTCACTTATTACAATATATTTACCCTCGTAGCTAAATTGAACCTTCCATATTACGCGTTGAACGAAAACGGTGCGCTCAAATTCGACTTTGAATTTTTTCTCTCACTGCGCTCAAAGAAGTTTTTTTTTATAGAAACGGGTTCCAGGAAATAAAGGAAATAAAATTATTTGCGCACTATCACAGAGTCGGTTTGAACTGTTCGTAAAAAAATAATAGCTTCTTTAAAAGAAAGACGAAGCTATACTTTCTAAGAATATGCCAAAGTCAGCAAGTCAAAGGAATGCGCATGGCAGAGGCTGAGGAGATAATGTGTAAATGAACTTGAAAATGCTACGAAATTACGAGAGCTTTTATATTTTAACAAGGTGCTGTCAGCTACAGTAAAAAAAAACAAAAAAGTAAAGTAAAAAAAATAGTTTCTTTTGGAGATTGTGTTGCTAAAAAGAAAAAGAAAATTATAAGTCATGGTCAACGTCTTCAAAAAGTCTAAATCTTATGTTCACTTTTATTTATCATAAGCTAGAGTTCAGCTAAAGGTCAAATTGCTGAATAGTAATCAATTTTTGTTTTCGTAATAATTTTTAAACGAGCCTTGAGGTCAAAGTACCTGCCGGACCTGTGACAAAGAAGGCCTCAGGTTCCGGGTCCCAGCCGGAGTCAAGATTCGTGCAAACATACAAATTGTTGGTTTTTGAGTCTATTTGTGTTGTACATGTGAAATGCCGCAACTCCACGTCTATGCGCGTATTTTGCGTTCTTTTATGTCTGCAAAACGCACCCACCATACATATGAAATCCTGGTGTGAGGCATTATTTTTTTAAAAAGATAGAAGAAATAAATATACAAAATGTTACAATTTAATTTTTTATGGTTTTAGTTAATGGTATTCTCTAACAGTTGCACATTTATCTGTGTGCAAAACTTTGAATTGCAAAGTCCTGTACGGACGGCGGTGTGGTACTGAACGGCGCTCGTCACCTTGAGATGTCAGTTATTAAGCCTCATAACCCAGTAATTTTATTTCCTTCGGTACTACCCTCCAAACCGTAACTGGCAGTAGGAGTACTATGCAAGAATCCGTTTAGGTAGGTACCACCACAGTGCCAGTTATTCTGCCGTCAATGAATTGTGTGCAAACAGCGTTGTGTTTCGGCTTCAAATACTTAAATTAACTAGTATAATTATAGGGCACATGAGGCGAAGGAACACATGTCTCAGAGTGACGAGCGAAGTGCGGTGCCACACGAGACATTGCAAACTCTACGTGTCCTTATAATTAGGTCAGCACTAGCTTTCTTTACTTAAACATATCAATCATTTCCGCAGGTAAATAAAGGCGCAGTACTGTATCTAATAGTCAGTGATGATATTGCCTAAACATTTTTAAAAGGAATATACAAGAAATATATCAGAATGTTATTTTTAATAGTATTATCATTTGCTTAAAACTGCTAGTGAAACTTTTTTTTTCATTTCATCTGCATTAAAGCAATAAAATTATATAGAGAAATGGCATGAATGGAAACGTCATTATTGGAAGGTAAACAATGTTATTTATTCAAGTAGAAGAGAGAACTGCTATTTTGCTCCATTGTCAACTACGAACACATGAACTATAAGGGAAGTGACGAAGTTTCGTTAATTTATAATAGTTTTATAAAATTTCGTTTCAGAATAAAACTACACATAAAATATATTTTACAATAATTCACAGAAAAATTCTTAATAAAATTCTCCGCTAACGTTGTTTAATAATACTTTAATGTGTTTTGATTTTTGTAATGTTGCTATTTACACTTCTGGAAACATTTGTTAAGGCGGGCGTAAAGCTTTTTTTTGTGTTTCTTAAGATGTGAAGTATGTTTTTTTAAAGTCTCTGAAATGCTTATACTAACAAGCGTTACAGCAGTAAGCGTACTTGCCTAGTAACATCTAACATGTATGAAAAAAAAATTCAAACTTGTTTGGAACACACTAATTACTGTATTTTAGGACTGCATAGCTATTGTATTGTGATGTAGAGATGTAGTTACGATGATAGCGTTTCACACTGTTCGTGATTGTCCATCCAATAACAATTTTCAGAGACTCATAACAATAAAATATTGACTTGACTTGAATCAATTAACTTCTGTATCAAATTACGAAGTAAAAATTATGTAGAGATTTTACGAAAAAAATATAAAAACAAATTGTAGTATTTCATTATGATTTTTTTCAGAGTATGTAACTAAATTAATTAGCGTTAACCCGACTCTTTACGTCTGTAAGAAATGTTCACGTGACTGTCACTAAATTATATCGGTTACTGAAGCGTTTGACAATGTAACAAGAAAGTAATCCAGCGCATCGAAATTGGCCTTGAGCCAGTCGTCGCCAATTCAAGAGATACACGAGAATAAATATTAACATAACTCAAACTTTATTAATATTCATTTCATCATCATCATCAATGTTTTTCCTTCATCAAAGTGATCCCTTACAGTAGGACTTTCCTGTACTGTGGATGTGTTCTACAGACATAAAGTTTATACGCGCATCACAACCGGACATGAGAATCAACAGTTTGTGTTTTTGCACAATTGTTATGTGTTTTGTTCACTATCGCAGCCTATGATTAGTGAACCGACGAATGTACACCTACTCCATAGAACCGATTACTAACATAATAAACTAGAACTATTTTAACGTTTCGAGTGTAATGCGATGCTATAATTTTACATTCTGCGATTTCAATAATATTATCTAGGGAATTCAAGTGCGTCGGGTAGTCTAAACATCGTTAAAATTCTCTTAAAATGATAGTCACCTTGAGTTGTTTATTTAAACGACAATCGACGTAATTTTGTATGAATATACGTTAGAAGTTGATCGTAGTTTTAATTCAAGATTGATTGAGAACGTTGTTTTTAAAGTCCAGAACCCTAAGGTGTTTACCATCCTTAACTTTTTATGAGCAGGGGAACCCTTTTTAGTATTTAGGATATCGACAATGTTTTCGTATCGACCATTCCGCTTTGAACTTCAATTTTGTTTTAAGCTATATTTTTTTATTTAATCATTAACAATAGGTAGGAGTTGATATTGAAGGCTTACACCATAGCGTCCAATGTTTTCCTCATGGTCAGTTCAAATAAACATTTATAGGATCTCTTAAGCGGCCTTCACCGAGATCTTGATGGCCATAAAGGAAACGGGCTATTTCAGTTCTATTTATAATTAATATATCTATGAGAAATAATGATAGTAGGATTTCTATGCCCACCGCAGGGCTAGTTATTCTGACGTGAAGCAGCAGTGTGCAAACATTACTGTGTTTTGATCTGAAGGGCACTGAGAGCTAGTGTAGCTACTGGGCGTATCAGACTTTAGAACTGATGTCTCAGAGTGACGGGCGCAGTATGGTGTCACACCAATGTTATACCCAAATGTTATGGGCAGACGTTGCACATACCAACGTTTTCTTTGATCTTTTCGTTTTTCTATAAAAAAGGTATCTTTTTGGTAGTACTAAAAGAGTATCATTTGTGCTAGTGCTGGTAGTTGGTAAAACATGTTATACTGCTATATCAATTGAATAGTTACATGTTACGTGAGAGATAGATAGATCTCAGGAGTGAAATACAATCCTGGAATCATGCCGAATAAACAGATACACGAAGCTAGAATGACCTGTATCTATGATGCGCAAATAATATGTACGGCAGACGTACTAGATTCTGCAATGAGAGAGGTATTCAGAGCAAGGGTTTATTTTTGTTGTCACAGTTACCGCAACTAGCCAGTCTCGTTATATTTGGGTTATTAGTGACGCAGACAGCCGTGATAAACAGCTTTAAATTCGGCGCATCTGAATAGCTATTGTTGTCATTAGGTCAATGGGATTCATTATCATTTCAGTCTGCAGCGTGTACATTTTTATATGCACGTATATTCTACACTTATTAATATTAAATTACATCGCAAGAAATTACATTTTACTTTTCATTGTTTAGTTCGTTTCCTGCTAACTCTATTAGTACATTTTTTGTATAATATGTCCTCTTGGTCAATTCTTGGCCACTTCGTAGTCGTCAGGTACTCGGAACACTTAGCGACGCGGCCGTCAAAGATTCAGCGGTTAAATTAAATCCGCAATATAATTATTGTGTGTGACTTATTATCCAGCGTATCCGTACAGTCGTGGGTTCTGTAATAAGCTCCATTCTGCTAGAGCAAAAACAAAACAAATAGTGGTGGTGGGTTTATTTATTTCTGAATAAGCATATACCCGTATGTAATACTTGCTGTTTCCCTTTCGCTTTGTTTGGTATAAATTAAAATTTAGAAATGAATGTTTTTTCTTTGATTAAAAAATTGTTACAAAAAGTATCAAGTGTCTTTAACATTTTTCATGACAAAATGTACTTCCATACCAAATTTTTCTAAAATCCTTTAAGCCGATAGAGCGTCATTAAATGATATACAAACAAATTTACAAACTTTCACATTTAAAATAGTTGCTGTGCCCGCGGTTTTACCCGCGTATAAAAAGCCTAAGTAAATTAGCTGAATTCACACAGCTTAACCCTTCCCGATATGGTTCGGTTTCCAGCGTGCGGCTCTCTAAGTTAGTTAAAGTGGCTATTTAATGCAAAAAATATTTTTCAAATTGGATTAGTACTTTCTGAGATTAGCGCATTAAAGCATACAGACTGTCCAGCTTAATTGTAGGATTATTATAGTTAAAAGATAAAGACGCATATTATTATGAAATTTCTGAACCACTTATTAAGATACTAAGAAAAATATTTACATTGCCGTGACTTAAAATATTCATGAACAAAATGCTAAATAAAGTCGCGTAACACGTTCATATGCATGGACCCCTAATTGTTTGTCCCCTAAGTGTTTCAGATTTTTCGCAGGAACATTGAATATTTACGAAATACTGAAAAGTTCTCTATTTGTTAATGAAAGTCCGTCAAAACTGATTCAGCAGTTCCGGAGATAAGCCCGGACAAACAAACAGACAGATTTTAAAAACGCTTGTTTGAGTTTTGGCATATGTTATTAAGAAAAAGTCTTCATTGCGAAATCACACACATACACTCTAATTTTATTTATTTGTATATATAGGATTATTATGCGCATTTTTTTGTATCTTTAGAGAATAACGAAGTGTATATGTTTGTAGATTTACAAATAATCTTGTCTACGATTATAGTTACTGTCTATTGTTGTCTCAATGCAAGGCACAGGTCTTCTCTCGTTTTTCAGAGGGTTCAAAAATTAAAAAAAAATTAACAAACGGTGTTTCTCCCAGAATATTTCTTAGTGGCATCTCACTGCGCCCGTCACCCTGAGACACCAGTTCCTAAATCTCATATGCCCAGTGATTACACTAGCTCTCAGTGCCCTTCAGACCAAAACGTAGTAGTGTTTGCACACTACTGCTTCACGACAGAATAACTGGCCCTGGGGTGTCACCTACCTTGACACACTCCTGCATGGAAATCCTACCGCCAGTAAACAGTTATTAAGTTTAGTATTTTTTTTTACTGGCAGGTTTCCTCACTGTGTGTTCCTTGATCACCGAGTTCGAAGTAAGCCATCACTTAATTAGTGACTAATAAGTTTTTGTATCAGTAACGGGCTTTGTAACCGGGCCATTTGCTATGAAATTTCAGACGAGTGCGTGGCCCCTGAACTGTTGCGACTTTTGAGAAGGTATAGCAACAGTCACATTGCGATAATTGTATTTATACTAATCATTTTTATTTTGTTAATATAATATGTAATTATGATAAACGTCGAACAATATACTCCAGCCTCTTGCGGTGCGGCCAAGTGCGATTCGGATTTCGCATAATGTGTGTTTTTTATAACATTAATTGACGAGACGATAAGTTATTTTTATTTTGTTTATGTTTATGTGTACAATAGAGAGTAATCAATCAAGTCGATTTCGATTTCTGATGGTAGCCTGCTTAAGCCCTGCCCATAACAGTAACAGTTCCACCCAGAACTTCGAATTAAGAAGTCCTGTGTGGCAATGCAGTAAGCTCTCCTTGGGACATCAGTCACTAAGTCTCATCTGCTCAGTCATATATATAGCTGTTAGTTTTCCTACAGTACGCAGTCAAAGAAGTAGGATACGAAGATGAAATATTTGGTTACTTGTGGTCTTGAATCCCAGAAACCAATGTTAAATTAATGTTAATTACAGGTTACATAATGGGAGTTAAAATTATATTTCAATATTTACTTAGTTACTGGAGGTAGGATCCCTATGCAGGAATCCGTCTAGGTAGGCACCACCCCAGAGCCAGTTATTCTTCAGTGTAGTAATAGTGTGTAAACATACAGTGTTTCGGTGTGAAGGGCATTGAGATCTTGTGTAATATCTGGGCATATGAGACTTAAGAACTAATGTCACAGAGTGTCGGGCACAGTGTGGTGCCACACAGAAATCTTCTGGATGACACAGCATCTGTTAGGGGCAGACGTAGCAATTACCATCAGGTGAACGTTTTGCTTGTCTCGTCACTTTATCCTATATAGTAAAATATATTAACGGTAATTAAGACTGCTCATGTGATCATTACGAAAAAGGATTAGTAAGGAGTTTGCCCATCGTAAAGCGTGTAGCTTCGTCGGGGCTGTTTTTTATACAATTGCTTGAAAGATTTGAAATAGTGCGTATGGACTAAGAATGAGTGATCTGACAGCCAAATGCGCTGATGATCAGGTTATATTAGCGTCATCGGAGATAAAGTTGCAGGCGATAGTTAATATTATGCACGATGCTCTAAAAAGCAAAGGGATGAAAGTGAATGTTAATAAGACCAAAGAAATGGTTACTGACAAAGAAGAAAATATTATAAGTATATAAGGGAATGGAGAGTTTTGATTGAAGGAGAAAGAGTGAAACAAGTGAAAGAGTTTGTATATAAGGGTTCAAAGCCTAGGAGAGACGGAATATATGACGATGTCATTGTGCGAAGTGTGCTGGCAGGATACCAAGTGTATGGGGCCCTGAATAAATTTTTGAGCAGCCGAAACATACCTAAAAAGGCACGACTGGCTGTGCATACAGGATTACATGGATACCAGATCCACATTTATGTATGGTAGTGAATGTTGAGTCTGGTAGATGAAGCATGAATGTAATAATTATCATCTTTCGTAATTTCAGCCTTTCGCCAGTCTACTTCTAAACATAGGCCTTCCCCATAGAAAGCCACTAAGTTTGTAGTTTGTTGGGGGAATTTTGCCCTAGTTGCCACGCTTGGCAGGCGAATTGACAACCGTAGTTCATTTATTCAGATGCTCCAGGAAGATGCTGCTGCCCATCTTATGATTTTAATTTTCCCTCTGTCGACTTTTACGACACCCACGGGATGAGATAGGGTGGTAGATTCTCTTACGCTGCCACCACACGGCGAAAGTAAGATGAATGCCGTAGAAATGAGAAGTTCAAGAAGTATAAATGAAGTGACTTTGATGAACAAAGTGATGATGATGTTCTCCTAGCCGATTTCGACCACGGCGACAACTGCCGACTACTGTCGAGAGCCATCAACTGCGCAGGGGATATTATAGTGCCACAAGTGTAAGCGCAAACACAGAGGCACTCACTCGTCCCAACCTACCCGCGCCCGATGTAACGCTGATGCGATAAGATCGGAGGTAGGCTAGGATGCAGTGTCAGAAACACGGGGACAATCACAACACAACCAGACCCGAAAACCAATAATTTATGTTTTAGCACAAATGTTGGCTTCAGCTGGGATTCGAACCCAGGACCCGCGGCTTAGATGTCAGGTACTCTGACCACTAGGCCACGCGGTCGTCATATGGACAAAGTAAGGACGTAAAGAGTGGTTGACTGTGGGAATAATGGTAACATGTTGAAAATATGCTTCATGACGTAGTGGTACTCTATAGTACTTACCCTGTTATTCATTATTTTATTTGACGGATATAAGTTAAGTAACGCCTGATAATATATTATCAATCATTATTGATCCATGATTATCAGACAAATATCTCATTTTTGTAAACAGTTTAATTTGAAATCATTGCATGATTTCAATGATTGCCTTATGAAATGATAGGTTGAATATACCATGTGAGTGACACATACGGAACGGGGAAATGTCTATCTAGCATGCATAAAATGGATACTCACTGTTTATGGAGTAAATGATAAAGTAACAATAACTAGTTCATGTAATTTTAATTTTCTTATTTGTATGTAAAAAAAAGGTAAAGTTTCAGCCTATAAATGTCCCACTGCTGAGCACAGGCCTTCTCTCATTTTTGAGAGGGTTTTGGAGCTAGGAAGAATCCGCCACGCTGCTCCAATGCGGGTTGGGGGACTGCACATGTCTTCGAAAAATTATTTATTCCTCAGACATGCAGGTTTCCTCGCGATGTTTTCCTTCACCGCCGAGCACGTGGTAAATAAGCATTTAAAATTGCAATTAACAATTTTAGTGGTGCCGGCACCGGGAATCGAAGCCAGGTCACTCGCGTACTATAAAGTTTAAAGCGAGCGCCTAGCCCCTGAGAGCTACCATTTGTAACAACAGTTAAATCAAAGGGATTTGTTTTATTGTATAAAGTGACGAAACGAACAACACGTTCACCTGATGGTAAGTGCAACGTTCGCCCACAACAAATGCTGTGTCACCCAGAATATTTCTGTGTCACACACATCACACAGACCACACTGCGCCTGTCACCTTGAGACATCAGTTCTTAAGTCTCAAATGCCCAGTGATTACGCTAGCTCACAGTGCCCTTCAAACTGAAACACAGTATTGCTTGCACACTACTGCTTCACGGCAGAATAACTGGCCCTGGGGTGGTACCTACCTAGATGGATTCCTGCATAGAAATCCTACCACCAGTGATGGTTAATAAATTATCTCGACTTTAATTTTATTTTAATCTAAGTTTAAGTTACATTTCTATTTATGTAATAGCTATCAGTATAATACTATTTCTTTTGATTTGATATACAAAAATCTGTCATTCTTCAACGAATAGTTCCCGATACTGAAAAAAAAACATCAGAAAGTAACATTTACGTTGAAATTAATATTATTATCACGTTTCATTATTGTAATTAAATATTAATTAAATGTGGGATACTTTGTAAATTATTCCGTTTTAAATGTGGTTTATGTTAAATTTAATCATCAATTACACTGCCTGTTAATAGTCAGGTACTTACTCCCCTCGAATTTGCGCGAACACAAATTGTTGCTTTACGGGCCGGGTTTTAGTTTTTGTTCCCCGTGTCACTGACACTACATCGTAGTCTACCTCTGATTTAATAGCATGCAATACACCGGACCTCACATCGGGCGCAGGTACATTAGGACGAGCACTACTGATGCCCTTAGCATCAGTAGCTGCGCGTGAACTTAAAACACTGTAATATCTCCTAAGCAGCTGTGGCAGTATTCGGAAGTTGTCACCTTGGTTAAAGATTGATTAAAGATCGCCAGGGGATGATGTCATCAATAGTATACTGCTGGGTATAAAACTATCTTAAGAATGGTGGATTAATTTCCACCTCTTTTGGCAGGCGGATTTGCGATCGAAGTAACTGTTAACACTTTAGACGCTGCAGGTCGCAACTGCCTGCGTATTTTCAATCTGATATTCTCCAATCATAATCAGCTATATAAAGAATTAACAAATTTTTCCAAAAAAAATAATGTAGATTACATCGAAACGTTTCTGATATGTATTCAATGTCTTTTTTCTTATTTAAGTAAATATTAAGAATAAAATGTATCGGACGGCATTAATTTGGACGTTATTTTATTTTATCCCAGCTACGAATCACTATTGCCAACACCACGTTTGGTCATTTTTTCATAAATGTGCCAGATCGTTGCACCTGGCCAAGCACACTTGATCGGTACTACATAATGGGGAGACGAAAGAGATGTGTTTATGTCAACAACTAGCCTTGCCAAGGAGACGAAGTAGTAGCTCGGAATGGACGATTTCGGTCGTCTCGTTCCGACCGCGCGAACGTTGTTGCCAGATTTTCAAATATTTTTATGGTTATATTTGTAGTTTAATTGCAATTACATTGTTATATCTGTCAGGTAAACAGCCCATCAGCATAATATCTGTATTGGTGTAAAAGACGTCTTATGTTTTACTAGAGAAAATGAAATGACCCTGTTCTTTATTAGATTATTTTTGAGAGACATTTATAAATTGAACAAGTTGGTGTTATATCTTCGTTTATATACTAAAGTCATTACTTAAAAATGTATTAATATTATTTGTTTGCATTTTATTTTAAGATAAATTTCTTCCATCAGCGAGATTTACATCGGGCGAACGGCCATGTCTGGCTTGCCCATCTGAAATTATTTTTGTAGCTCATTCGAGGTCTCGGTGTTAATGACAACGTTTGTTGGACTGTGTAATTATTTGTGCACATTGAAGCTTCGATTGTTTGTTTTACGAACCTTGCACACTCAAGTAACTCCTTGTTGGGTGGGAAGGTGGCACCGCCACCGAGTGCGATGAGCACCAAAAGAAGTCCTAAGAGCGTCCACATGTCGAGCTCCAGGCTAAGGGCGCGCGGCTCGGCGCCGCTTGTAGCCTCTCGCGCACACTCTCACAAAACACAACCGCCGCTTGCACATGATCAGCTAACGAGACACATCACTCCGGATCAGATCACGTTCGGATTAGGTTCGCTAGCTCCGAGGTTCGAGGTCCGAGGAGCAGCGAGCGCGGCGCGATACTGCGCGGCTGGCGACGCTATCGCGGCGACGGCGGGCGCGGTCACGGGCGTAACCTTCGCTTCCGCGCGATCTCACCCTGTGATGCGGCGCGGGAAGAACTAATCCGCGCTACGCAATCCGCTACGGAGGTACGAGTATATCCGCGTGTTGTGATGCGGCTGGGAGTTTTGGATACCATTGTACTGTCAACACAAATGAATGATAATCTTTATTTGCATCCAGTATTATCTTCTAAAGACATAGTTGTTATTTTGAACGTGAGTTAACAGTATTTGTATTAGAACTTAAAGAGCGTGTTACGTTTGCGTGACAGAACCTGCCGTGCCCAATCGTTAGACAACATTTGACTTTTGCAAATTTACTCGTAGTGACTGAACTACAGACAAAGGTGAATTAACAGATAGACTTGTAATAATGCCTTATAATATTTCAAAATGATTAATTCGTATTTTTGTTTTTATGCCTATGCTAAGTATAGTTTTTTAGAAGAAGGTATTATATCATAAACATTTAATGTTTCCAAAACAATCATAAGAATAAACAAAGTAAGTGACTGTTAACATTTTTTTGATTGGTGCAGGCCTTCTCAAATTTTTGTGATGGTAATGGAGTAAAGTATATCGTAGAGTCGGTTACTCTCCACCAGCTTTAAACTCCACAGGTTATAAAAATGTTTTTGTTTATTGTTCGCAGTCTGCACGGTAATTCACTTCACCACCGAGCACGTGGTAAATCCTGTTGATGTGCAATTTAAAATTTAACTGGTACCGTCCAGGACTAACTTGGGTTAAGACGAGCCCCCGAGACGAACAGTCCCTGTGCTACCCAGTTTCAAAAAATCTAATTGAATGATATTGATAAGAATCGCGTAAGCGTAGGTACTTACCAATCACATAGTACATCGTTAATGTACCTGTTTCCAATCAAAGCTGAATATTTCTGAAGTATCGAAGTTGTTCTTTCATATATTTCGATATCCTATCCGATATTGCATCTCAACCTTCTTTGGGTATCTTAATACTCCACATAAGTGATATATAAGATACAGGATAGTATCACCTCGCTCATTCTTGGCGCACGTGCGTGTGTTTGCGTGCTAATTTTCACGGTACTAATATTACGTATCTTGCGAAGATGACAGAATCTAGTAACCACCACCGATAAAATATCCGAATCGACAAAATTTAAGCAATAAAATTGAACATAATCAACATGATCATCATCAAAAAGTGTCAATCGTGTTAGTTGATCATATATAATTTAAATAAAACAATAATGGTAGTCTATAATTATATTAATGGATGTTTTTGATGTAAATGCAGTTAGTCGACTGTGTAACGAGATGTGATGTGACGCAGTGTAGGTAAACTTGCATTTCATTGGATTCACTATGTCCCTGCAATGTTAAACCACATACATGTATGTATGTTAGTGTGATATTTTAGTTTAAATGTTTAGTACATTTAAATAAATGTTTAATACATTTCCAAAAAAAAATATATCGCAGTATGTATATGTAAACAAGACTAGCTAAATGTACTCGTAGTTTCAAATTTAAAAAAATATCGAAATGCCCTCGTAGATTTTGTATACAGGTCCTCAACCTCCGAGGCCAGTTGTCGACCGCAGCACGCACTATTTTCATGTCTTTATCAGCCACTGCTTTAATTACAGATGCTTTAAGAGACTTTAAATTCTGGTGAAGTTTAGCGCAGGTGAGGTTTCCTCCATATGTTGTAATCCAACGGGTTTGAGTCTCGGCTGGAAGAGTGCCACTCGCCGTGCCTAATGAATAGAATAGAATAGAATAGAATAGAATAAATTTTTATTCAATATAGACTATTTACATAGTACTTATTGAAAGTCATTTTTTTTTAAGCTACACTGGTTCGCAAAAATGCCTCTGTCCTGGGAAGAACCAGTAAGAAACCCAGCGGGCTTTTTTTTTAGTCATTTTTAAAATAATGTACAATAACTGTATTACAATAGCTGTATTATAAAGATGTAGAAATGGCTTGGCGGCGATCACCTCATTCCCAGGGGTTATCATCATCTATGTATTCTTTAATATTATAATAACCCTTTTTATGAAGTCTTTGTTTAATATAAAATTTAAACTTTTTGATTGAAAGACTTTTAGCACTTTCTGGGATTTTGTTGTAAAAACGTATACATTGCCCCATAAAAGAGTTACTGACTCTGTGAAGTCGGGTAACTGGCATAATTAATTTGTGCTTGTTCCTGGTATTCACATTATGAACATCACTTTTTTTAGTGAACTGGTTTATGTTCTTGTGTACATACAAAACGTTTTCAAATATATATTGAGAGGCCAAGGTTAAGATATTAATTTCTTTAAATTTATCCCTAAGAGACACTTTAGAGCCAAGATTATAAATAGCTCTTACGGCCCTCTTTTGCAAAACAAAAATCACTTCAACATCAGTTGCATTTCCCCATAGCAAAATACCATAAGACATTATGCTATGAAAATAACTAAAATAAACCAATCTAGCAGTTTCAACGTTAGTCAAATTCCTAATTTTTTTTACAGCATAAGCTGCAGAGCTAAGTCTACTTGCTAGTTTAGATATATGGGGGCTCCATTGAAGTTTTGCGGTTGTTTGATTTGAAGTTGATTCCATTGGTAATAAGCTAGTTTTGGGTCCTAGTTGTCTGATGAGCTGGTGCTGAATCTTGATGAAATACCCAGTGTCTGTTTTCGAATATTGTTTGAGGAAGAGATTCTACAACGTTTGTAAGAACGGTATTTTGAAATACAACAGTGCCAGTTTTCATACCCATTTTCACAGCAAAAATACCTCAGTAATCCCTGAATATGGGACTCCAAGATAACCATAAATGATGAAGAATAATGCCTACGCTGGATTCTCGTGATACGCCTGCTCGCGTCTTCACTGTTGTAGGCATACACTTTATCATTTTTGTGTGACCATTATATGATTCCATTATACGACGTAGATTTTTAAATGTATAAGTAATAATTTTTCTAATTCTTGCACTAAGCTGTTCAATGTGTGGCATAAAATTTAAATTCTGATCAACAATAACATCATAAATGATTTCTGATTCTGATCAAAAATGACCTTTCGTCAAATATGCAGGATATTTGACGAAAGGTCATTTTTCAAGAGGAGTATAATGAATGAGGTCAAATGTCTGAATGTGCACACTTTTGTAATTGGGGAGTTCGTTTTTTATTTGAAAATGGCGCAAAAGTTCCTTATTCAAAATCAGTTCAAAAATTTCTGGCACCGGATTCGCAGTTAAAATTAAATAAGAATGCGACAAAACTTAATACCCGACTAGTTATATCAAAGAAAAAACTGCTGGTGGTAGGATTCCTATGCAGGAATCCGTCTCGGTAGGTACCACCCCAGGGCCAGTTATTCTGCCGTGAAGCAGTAGTGTGCAAACATTACTGTGTTTCGGTTTGAAGGGCACTGTGAGCTAGCGTAATCACTGGGCATATGAGACTTGAGAACTGATGTCTCAGGGTGACGGGCGCAATGTGGTATCACACAGTAATTTTCTGGGTGACACAGCATTTGTTATGGGCAGACGTTACACTTACCATCAGGTGAACGATTTGCTCGTTCCGTCACTTATATGAAATAAAAAAAAATCCGCCAGATAGCGTTCATGATACTCAGAGATGGGGCGGCGTGGCAGATATCCTGACGTAGCCGCCACAATACAAATTTACAATGTTGATAAATGTGTCATATTTTAACAATATTTCCATAACCTACTAAATGTGAATGTTAAGCAAACGATAAAAATAATAATGTGATACTTATCATCGTCAAAGTGTCACCAACATATTTTTTGGTATCTGTACATATTTGAAAAGTAAACTCAATGTTGACTGTAAAGTTTGATTTTTTTATTTAACGAATTACTATATTTGTAATTAAAGGTAAGATAGTTTCAACTATTCGTTCACCTTAACTTAAAATAACATTTTGATAAAGTTTTAAATATGCTTAGCATATAATTAGACCGAAAAGAGCTCTTAATTCACAACGTTTGATAGTCGATTGCAGTACCAGACTCCTCATACTTTGACGCTGCTTCCTACGGGAAAAGTATGAGTTCACTTTGTTATAGGATAAAGTTCACCTGATGGTACGTGCAACGTCTGTCCATAACAAATGCTGTGTCACCGAAAATATTTCTGAGTATCAGTTCTTAAGTGTCTTATACCCAGTCCAGTCCAGCCACCAGCTCTCAGTGCTTTTCAGACTGAAACAAAGTAATGTTTGCACACTGCTGATTTACGGTGTGAGCATAAGAGGAGTGATTAAATCAAATTCTTTTTTTGGATTCTGTGACGCAGTGGAACTCCGAGAACGAACTCATAATACTTGTGCTGTACAAACCTTAGGCAGTACAGCACAAGTGTTATGTAAGTACATACATACCTACCTTCACGCCTCTTCCCTATATAAGGGGAAGGCAGAGGCCACTCACGTAGCCCACTTTTCACACTCGCGGGAAACGAGATGTGACGGGTGAATAAGCACCATTTTGACAGAGTCGTAAAATTCTTGCTCTCCATTACGTTTCCACGAGACGTATAGTGACACCATATCATATTATGCTGTTATTCTGCGCGAAATAAGGCTGTACGTACAATACTTTAGTCGCTTCTTACGACACCTCGGAAAGAAAGATTAGATCTAATCTTTATAATCAGAAGAGCTATTCTACTCTGCCGGACTTCCATCGGCTTCGGTTATGTGAGTAACAATGACAAACGAGCAAACGGTCCATCTGATGGTAAATGGTCTACCTGATCCTGATACATGCATCCCCAATATATAATCAAGGAGTAGTTAGGTTTTTACCTGTTAGAATGAAATAAATGAAATGAAAATTCCTATTTTTTTTTGACTTAAGCGTAAGTAATATGTTTTTCTTACAATCTACCACCGTTTCGTAATGAGGTCCCTCTGACGTAGAAGAAGCTGGCAAAAGAAACTCCCTAGCAATCCTTTTCTTGTCAATTTTTCATCTTAAGCCAACACATTATAAAATAAATTTACAATATATAATTTTGGTGATGTTATTGCTGTTAGCCTTTTTGGCTTTTACAGGTTCATCGGATACTGTGCTCACAGGCCAGGGGCTCGCGTGCCAGGTTTGGTTTGACCCATACATAAATACTTAAATAAACTCCTACAAACAAATCGAAATTCGGACTGTGTCGCGTTAGCTGAGTGCTTGCGCGACTTCGAATATCTCAAATGATTTTAAGTCGTCTAATGACCGTCCGAGGAAGGCTGCGGGCCTCCATTCGGACTGTCGACTTATGTGTCGGTAAATCTGGACGGTGAGAACCGCCCTGGAACACGGGTGTATCGTGTGTACGCGGTGTGATTGTCGACTGCTGCGCGCCGCTCGCTACGGCAGTCGCGCGTCGTGGTACGTGTTATATTAAAGCTATTAATTGTGTGTACAGTGTAGCCTGGATCGGGACTGACCGTGTCGTGGTCAGGGAGGGCTGAGACGTCCGTGTCGTCTAGCACATTTCGCGGGCGACGTTTGCGTTCTGCTTTGACCACCAGCGGGTTTGAATGAACCGCGGCTTTTTCGAAAAACCGCCGTGATAATGCTATGAAGTGTTCAGAGATTTAGGGCATTTCATAGTCGCTGTGAAGGTCTACGTTGCGTTGATACCAACCGGCTCCGGTGGTAGTTCGCAAAATTCGATTTTGAACGCTCTGTAACTTCCTAAATTTACAAAGGATAGTCTCATAGACAAACGAAGAACGCTCAATGATAAAATGTCAGACAAGACTAATTCAATTATCATCGTCATCATTTCAGCCTATCATTAGTCCACTGCTGGCCTCCACTATAGAGTGCTTCAAAAGTTGATAGCTCTCATTTGGGGGATTTTGCTCTAGTTACCACGCTTAGCACACGAGCTGACAACTGCGTTTTGTTTATTCGGATGTTCCAGTAAGATGCAGTCCATCTCTTGGTTTTCTTTTTACCTATGTCGACTTTTACGAGACCCACTCGATGAAATGGGTATAATGGTAGATTCTCTTAAGACGCCACTACACCAATAATACATAATTGTATAGCAAACAGACCAGCCTCCACAAGCAGCACTTGTTCACAAGTATTTTACTGGTGGTAGGATTCCTATACAGGAATCCGTCGAGGTAGGTACCACCCCAGGACCAGTTATTCTGCCGTGAAGCAGTAGTGTGCAAACATTACTGTGTTTCGGTCTGAAGAGCAATGTGAGCTAGTGTAATCACTGGGCATATTAGACTTAAGAACTGATGTCTCAGGGTGATGGGCGCAGTGTAGTGTCACACAGAAATGTTCTGGGTGACACAGCATTTGCTATGGGCAGACGTTGCGCTTACCATCAGGTTAACATTTTGCTCATTTCATCACTAAATTCAATAAAAATAAAAAAATTAAGCATGTGGCAGCCATCGCCCTCTTCGACCACCATAAGCCGCAGCGTCAAGCCGCTACTACATGCTGCTATTCTCGCTACGCAACAATGCTACTACGGCCTGAATGCCGCGTCGTTCTACGACGTTAAAAGGCAATACGTTCGAACTTGCTTGCGGGCGTATTGTTCATCGTCATCATCATCATTTCAGCCTATTACTAGTCCACTGCTGACCATAGGTCTCGACTATAGAGTTTGTAGCTCTCATTTTGGGGGATTTTGCCTTAGTTGCCACGCATGGGAGGCAGGTTGGCAACCGCAGTTTATTTATTCAGATGTTTCAAGAAGGCCCATCTTCCGGTTTTTATTTTCCATCTGTCGCCGTTTACGATACCCACGGGGTGAGATGGGGTGGTAGATTCTCTTAGGCCGCTATCACACGGCATTATATTGTATTGTTCAGTAACACTTTATAATTGTCCCACAGTGGAGCATAGAGACCACCTGCTATTTTTTTGAGAGGGCGTTTTGGGGCCGTTCGCAGCTTCAATGGGGGTTAGCAGACTTCACATATCCTCAAAGTATTTGTTTTTTTCTTAGACATTCAGGTTTCCTCACGATGATTTCCTTTACCTTTATTACTATTGCTACTTACAGTTTTAATGGTGCTGGCACTGATGATCGAACCAAGGTTAGGTGATATGTGTGAGTGCCTCATTGCTAGTATGGATATTTACAGTACTGTAGAAAATTTAAAACGAATCCGGCAACCGACAGACATTGCTGTGATAGAAGCCGGCCAAGCGATGAAAGGACATCTCAAGATAGGACGTCCGACCTAATAAATAAGTATTATGCATATTTAATATCAAATGTTTTTTTAATAATATTATTTCATAATAGTTTTTTTTCTTCACCTTGTTACATATAACAGTCAACTTTAGTGGTTACATTCTCTTTCGTAAAGAAGAACAGTAACAGCCTTTAAATGTCCGACTTCTAAGCATAAGCATCTTATTTCTGAGAGGGTTTTGGAGCCGGAAAGGTTTAGCCACGCTGCTCCAATGCGGGTTAGTAGATTTCACATGTATCCGAAATATTTTGCTTGCAGGATTCCTCACGATGTTTTCATTCACCGCCTGAGCACGTAAATTGCAGAACTATTTTAGAGGTGCTTAGCACTGGGCAACGAACTGACGTCACTCATCATCATCATCATTTAAGCCTATCACTAGCCCACTGCTGAACATATGCCTCATCCATAGATTGCCACAAAAGATTGAAGCTCTCATTACGGGGAGATGCCACGGTTGGAGAGCGGGTTGGCAATCGCAGTTTATTTATTCAGATGTTCCAGGAAGATGCTGCGGCCCGTCATCTAGTTTTAATTTTTCCTCTGTCGACTTTTAACACACCCACGGGATGAGATGGGATCGTAAATTTTCTTAAACCGCCACCAGACGGGGCTCGTCGCTCACAGACTATCAAGTTTAAGAAGAGCGCTCAGCCCTGAGCTACCATGGCTCTTACGTAAATTAGTTGTCACGTTTGATAGGCGGCTTTGGCTTACATTCAAACCGGTATAATTTTATTGTTAACATAAATCATGCTACGATCGATGAAATTATATAACATGCATGTCAGTAAATACGTGGCTCGTAAAATTAAAGAATTGGTCGTTTACGGCTCGCGGTTTTCACGTTGTTTTAAATGATGTATTAAGTAACCATAAAACATAGTGCGATTATCGTTTATAACGGTCTGTAAATATTTTGTCAGCAGCTCAGAATGTTCAGGAGCCACTTGAGGTGTGCTATTAATAAATGTAAAATGTTTTAATGCAAAATGCGTGAGACGCGGTGACGTAGGCAGCGATGACCGTACAACCCAGATGGATTTATGACGATTCACTTCTTGCATAAGGTTGGCAACATAATAAGTTTCGATATGTTATATGTTTTTAAATTTTAGATTCGGAACGTAAAAATATTCGGATATGGTATTTTAGTACAAATACACTGGATGTTAATTGAATTCCGTTTATGAATGAAGAATAAGAAAAAAACCGTGTTTGTAATATTATGTTATAGATTATAAATATGTGCTTTTTTTTTAAAAAAAAAACGATGCCCACGTACGCTAACCACTACCTAACTAACCGCCACGCTGTCGTCAAACTTTATGAAATTACCAAAAATATAACACATCTGGAAAGTTACACGTGTCTCATCATCATTCAATCATTGTGTTCAACGTCTAGATCTTATAGTCAGTTGAGTTATCGAATTACAAAAATCAATGTTTCTCATTGTTATTTAAGCGTTTAGGTATTTAAAGAGCGCAGACTACTGTTCATTCGGGCACGTCACGGGAATTGTTCCACGACGCGGCTTCGTATGCGTAGGCTAATTTTTTCATGTCTGGCCGTCGGCCAGGTGTTTTGGCGGTCTTTGTCAATGTTGGATTTATTAATACATCGCATTGTGGCTCTTCTGACACTACTAATAGTCTGTCCTTTAGTTTTATTCCGTTAATCGCAGTTCTACTGATGTATTCCGTTATACGCCAATCTGTAGAGATGGGATTGGGTTGTTATAAAACAGTTTTATTGAAGTGATTCATGATTGAAATTTGCAATTTCATTACATGGTATTTATTACAGTACACAATAAACAGTATGATTACAGTAATATTGAAGAAAAGAAAGTTAATTTGTTAAGATCGGCATGTAAAATTTAAAATGGCGTGTATTACCTAGTTTTTGAAGGGCACTGCTGGCCCTCCCTTAAGAGCGTGCACAAGCAAACTAATACGCTCCACCAGTACAAAACTACCACTAGGCATTCTTTCCTTCATTACAATGGATTTCCGCAAAGTAACGCCTGATTCTATTAACTATACAGTAATATTTTTTTATTGTGAAAGTTTTGCATAATGATAAAATTAATTTTACGGATTTTATCGCGTAACTAATTTTGTTTCCGTTTCATTGCAATATCTCAAAGTATTGTGAAGTTTCAGAAAACTGTAAACCTACTCAATGAAACGTGCAGGCAATGTTACTTCACAGTTCAATTAAAGGTAAAATGATAAATTTTAGAAAAAGTTTATTTCTGTGATTTTCTGTGATTGTATGCAGTGTTAAGTGGGTAATTAGCGTCACCTGTCCCGAGGGAGCCTACCATAGACATTAGCTAGTCATATTAGTTACTGGACATATGTACTTTACGTTTCTGAATTAAGTCAAGTTGTGATTAGAAATTTTTAACAATCTTGTATTCAGAAGCAGATTTAAGTTGGCGCCCCAGGCCGGTTTCCGAAAAAGCACCCTAGGCCCATTACGATAAAGCGCCTTAGGCCCATTGCAATGAAGCGCCATTGTTCTGTAATGGTATTGCAATTAAATCTTTTAAATATACGAGTACTAAGGACTAAAAAAGCCAGTTAATATTTATTCCTTATTATTATTCTTTATGCGCCCTTTAAATATTGCCGCCTAGGCCTTGCCTGTTCTATTCTTTTCTTATTATATTATTATTATTATAATTCTGTGCAAAAATAAGTAAAGTAGAATAACAGCATGTAAATGTCACACTGCTGAGCACAGGCCTCCTCTCATTTCTGAGGGATTTAGAGTCCACCACACTGCTCCGATGCAATGGGGTGGTGGACTCCATAACGTCCTCAAAATATTTTTATTCCTTAGAAATTCAAGGTTTTTCACAATGTTTTCTATCACTCCTGAGGACGTACTAAATTAGATTTTGGAGGTACCGGTACCGAGAATAGAATGCAAGTTACTGTTTTACTAGTGGTAGGATTTCTTTGCAGGAATCCGTCTACGTAGGTACCACCCAAGGGCCATTATAAAGAAGATAGACTAAAAAAAGTAAAAGTTTCAGCCTATAAATGTCCCACTGCTGAGCACAGGCCTCCTCTCATTTCTGAGAGGGTTTTGGAGCTAGGAAGAATCCGCCACGCTGCTCCAATGCGGGTTGAAGGACTTCACATGTCTTTGAAATATTTTTTATTTCTCAGACATGCAGGTTTCCTCACGATGTTTTCCTTCACCGCCGAGCGCGTGGTTAATCAGCACTTAAAATTGCAATTAACAATTTTAGTGGTGCCGGCACCGGGGATCGAACCCAGGTCACTCGCGTACTTTGAAATTTAAAGCGAGCGCCTAGCCCCTGAGCTACCACGGCTCATGATAAGACTTATTGTCATTAAAATATGCAAATTTTAATAAAAAAATGAGAACAATACGCAACATGTAACTAAATTGTCTTGTATAAGATTTTATGTTTTAAGAACATCAGTTGTTTAAAAAATACTATTTATAAAAAACTTAAATAGCTTCATTAGCTATGACAGTTGTTCAAATATTAAATTTAAAAAAAATTATAAATATTTTATAATAACGCGCTACTTTGCAATTGAAGTATTTATTTATTTTAAACATGTGATAAGACATGTAATATTTTACTTTAGCTGTAAAGAAGCTAACGAGCTCTACTAAATTTACAGTGCATATTTAAATTTAAGATCAAGGACGATTCGTTCGATCTTTCTTCATAAATTACCGTTAAATCGTTGACTGAAAACAACGCCAGCGATGTGACATAAATAGAAAACGGGGTTAAAAAGTTTCAAGAGCATTAACTCGGACGTTATCATTTTTATCTGAGTAAATGTGAAAAGTGAGCACACAGTGATAGCGCCATCTGATGGCATTATTTACACCAGTAAAGTGATAAAAGAAGAAAAAAAGAAAAATACATAGTGTTAGTACTACCGTAGTGTCAGTTATTCTGCCCTCAAGCAGTGGAGTCATTGATATCCAAAAACTCAAGATACACAGTTCCAGACCAAAATCACTTCAAAAAGTGTCCTAATTCTATTCTAATAAATCGAGGAGTGCTCCATTCAGCACTTATAAAAAAAAACGAATTTACACAACCTTTTTCATTGATTTAAATAACTTAATAATTATTACGTCAGTTTCGTACCATTAATATTTATAACGACAACTTCGACAACTCACTATTACGGACTAGGGGTATATCGACCCGGAATTTGTTATTATTATGGGTTCCTTGCTGAATGCCAGCCGGTGGGCAAAAGACCGCGTCCGTAGCTGGGCAGCAATTAGCTAGAAAATAAAGACTGCAGTGGATTTTGTAGTAACTACTGAATTTATAGTATGGTGATCTACACTCTAGTATTGACGTAAATGTTCGATTATTGCAATTTAACAATACACGTGGAAAATAAGGATGTAACGGATCCATCAAAACATAAAAATAAAGACAAAGTTCACAAATTCCGATTAAATAAACACAAATTTTATCTTATGCGCACGACATAAAGTTACTTTTTAAATGAAATCAACTATTGCATCGGTTAACGTTCCCTTTTTATTGACGGAGGAATCGGAGACGCTTTTTTAATTCAATTTTGTATGAAACTGTGTATATAGGGTTTATGTATATCAATGTTCATTATCAAAATGCATGTGAACATGTTTGAACACAATATTTAATTAATAATAAAAAAAACTTAACCTACGAGGCTGCATCGATAAATAATTATATGGTTATGTGCACCATAGGTTAAAAATTGCTATTATTAAGAAACTAACAGATTGCTGGCAGTAGGTACCAGCAAATCCTTTCAGCGAGAAAAGTGCTATAAATTATCTCTACGTAAGAATTTTTGGCATTGTTATTAGATAATTAGTTCTAAATTCTTAAAATGCACACAACAACATACGATTACACACATTCATACTCTAGAGATCAGTTTTGTTATACATTTCCGTTTTTCTTAATAAGCTTTTATGACAAGTTCATTCGATATATAGCGCAATGTGTCAAATTTAATTACGTAATGTCGTCTGGTATCTGAAAAATTTAATTATCTGTATGTATCCGAAGCGAGTAGCCAAAATAAACCGCATGCGACGAATGGTGCCAGATCCCCGGCGTGTGCGCATCGCTTTGCCAGTGTCAGACCAGCCCGCTACTTGTTAGTCAGATGTAATATTTACATCTTGCTTATATTTAACATTAATTATAGGGTTTAGTAGAATTGATCACCGATCGTTACGTGTATATAAAATACACAAATCCAATGTTGATATAAAAAAAAATTTTGATTGATTGTTTACGGTTTTCACGTATACCTTGGAGGTTGAACAGTGTCAAATAGGAGGATAGTAGAGATAGGAAAAGGGTAATAAAACTAGCAAACTGACGCTTGTATTGAAGCTTTTTATAAAACTAAAAATATACAACAGCTTCTATTTTTAATTATTGACAATTGTTAAGTTATTATTTTCCCTTACAAATTCCTGTGCTTTAACATACAAAAACTCGATTTAAGTACTGATTTGTCGTAATTATTATCATAGGTCAACCGTCTGAAAGCTGAATGTAAGAAATTATTTAAAATTACTTTATGGAATCGTCTATAAAACTTTTCAGATTGGAAAAGAATACAATTGCAATTGCTTAAATATTCAACGATAAAAGGCAAATTAGTTGATTCTTTTTTGTAAAAAGCTTGAACAAGTTATTTTTAGAATTGTAAACTTTAGAATCGTTGTGATTTGAAATTCGATGGACGAAAAAGCAACACTAGAAAGAGACAAACATACAAATCTATAAGATTTAATTAGAAAGATAATAAGATAGAATACAGTATACATCGTTCCCTGTTATATTTATATTTTCGAATTTCTCCAAATCTTCGATTTCTTCGTAGAATTTGCTTTTATTACTACATTTTATAACAACTAGATCAAAAACAGTAATTGGCGCTGTATTTCAAACATACTCGTATATTGATCAAATCCAAACCAAATATTTATTTCATGCTTTAGTTACCGTAAACTACTCGTGTCATTTGTTGAAATTGAAAATTCGGAGTCTCTGTATAATATGTAATCCATACTCCATACTAATATATAAATGCGAAAGTAACTCTATTTGTCCCTCTGTCTGTTTGTTACTTTTTCACGGTTCAACCGCTGAACCGATCTTAATGAAATTTAACACAGAGATAGCTTGCATCCAGGAGACGGACATACGATAATTTTTATCCCGGAAAATCAAATAGTCCCCACGGGATATTTAAAAAACCTATAATTACGTGGAAGAAGTCGCAGGCATGAGCTAGTGTAATATAGTAGAATAAAATGAAAAATAATTTTTAACAATTTGTAACAATACTATTTTTTATTGGATAAAGTGATGAAACGAGCAAAACTGATGGTAAGTGGTAAGTGCGTACGTCTGCCCACAGCAAATGTTGTCAACCAGAATATTACTATGTGACACCACACTGCCCTAGTTACTTTGAGACATCAGTTTTCAAGTCATGTAAAATTCATTCCCATTCTATTGAGGAAAACGCCTAAGTGTCCAAAAGTGCCTTGTTATGTAAGTTGTTTGCTGTAAGACAAATTGAAAAGATAAAAATAAAATGGAGACGTCTAATTTGTAATTTATTTATATTGGAATGGACGCAATGAAAAAAAAAACCGAAAAAAATTTCACTCGCCAAGAATGTAATGTCAAAGATTATTCATCTTAAGGTTGCGTCGATAAATACCCAAACAAAAAATCCTAATATTAACAGTCCGTTGGTAAAGGACATTGCTCAGCTTCCATACAAAGTCCAACAGTCATACAACATTGATTATTGGGTTCAAAATAACACCTATGTATCCTTGAAAGGAGATTTAAACGACGGACCCTTCTTAGAATTTTTTTATTACCTGAAATATTTTAGATTTTGAGGTAATTCTAAAAAGCCTTCCTATTCGGTTTTAGGTTTATTTTATTTATTGCAACGTCTGCCCATAACAAATGCTGTGTCACCTAGAACAATTATGTGTGACAACACACTGCGCCCGTCACCTTGAGACATAAGTTCTTAAGTCTCATATGCCCAGTGATTACACTAGCTCTCAGTGCCTTTCAAACCGAAACACAGTAATGTTTGCACACTAGTGTTTCACAGCAGAATAACTGACCTGCCTAGACGGATTCCTGCATAGGAATCCTACTACCAGTTATTGGTTTGATAGTTTTAACAATAAGTAGCCTCCGTATCTATAAGCGTACTCACGTAGATACGAGGGTGGATTGAAAAGTACTCGGCCTAACACAGATCCATTCAATTCTAAAAATCAAATCTACCCACATTATTTAGTTCAGTTCAGACTAGTTCATTGTGTGAAGTTCGAAACGTGTGCGATAATTAGTTGTGATTTTATAAATTTATTAACTAAGTAATCGGTCATAATTTCCGCGAATGGAGCAAATCGAGCAGCGTGCCGTCATTAAGTACCTCCATAAGAAGGGGCTATCATCAAAAGCCATCCATGATGACATGGTCAGTACATTAGGCGATTGTGCTCTGTCATATTCATCCGTCAAAAAATGGATAGCAGAATTTAAGCGTGGTAGAGAGAGTGTGAAAGATGAACCCCGCTCTGGAAGGCCTTCGACGTCAACTACTGACGAAAATATTAAAAAAGTACTTGATTTAATAATGAGAGACCGCAGATTAAAAATTAGAGAGATAGCCGAGATTATAGGCATCTCTTATGAACGAACTCAAAACATCATTGTCAACGAGTTGGGTTTCCACAAGGTGTCTGCGAGGTGGGTTCCGCGACTGCTTTCAGTTGAACAAAAAAGGACGCGATTGACTATTTCACGCGACTGTTTGGAGTTATTTGAAGCCGATGCAGATGATTTTTTGAATCGTTTTGTTACTATGGACGAAACATGGGTTCATTACTGTACACCGGAAACAAAACAAAAATCAAAACAGTGGAGAAGACCTGGTTCACCACCCCCTAAAAAGGCTAAGTCGATTTTGTCGGCAAATAAGGTGATGGCTTCAGTATTCTGGGACTCGAAAGGTGTGATTATGATTGATTATCTTGAAAGGGGTCAGACTATAAACTCTGATTACTACTGCACCTTACTACGTCGTTTACGAGAGGAAATAAAAGAAAAACGTCGAGGAATGCTCAGAAGAAAAGTCCTGTTTCATCAAGATAACGCCCGTGTTCACACGTCAGTACAGTCAATGGCTGGAATTCACAACTGTGGCTTTGAACTGTTACCGCATCCGCCGTATTCACCTGATCTGGCACCATCAGACTTCTTTCTGTTCCCTAACCTAAAAAAGCACTTGGGAGGTCAAAGATTTTCGACAAACGACGAGGTCAAAGCAGCTGTAGACGCATATTTTGACTCTAAGGAAGAATCATTTTTATTAACGGTCTAAATGCTTGGAAGGGGAGGTGGCAAAAGTGTATTGAACTTGATGGTGATTATGTAGAAAAATAAAAATATAACTGATTTAGTATGTGTTTATTTTCTTGGTTAGGCCGAGTACTTTTCAATCCACCCTCGTATTATTGAGATTCAAGTTCTCCAAAAAATTGTTAAATAAATAAAACGATACAGTAGAAATCCCAAAGTAGAGCATCGAATTAAAAAAAATGTTTTTTAATATGAATACATGACGTCTAGCCTTTATATCGGCACATAGGAAATAGGAGGATACTTGTCCGGCAGAATAGAATAGCACGGGTATTGCACGGAGCCTTTATTCGTGCAGAATAACACTCTATTGTGCAAAGCTGTCACTATACTGTTCGCGGAAATGCATTGGAGAGAGAATTTTTTTGACTCATACCTGGCGGCCGACATGGCGGCGACGTGGTTCGCGGCTCGTCACGTCTATATATAATATATATAATTTCGGTGATGTAATTGCTGTGAGCCTTTTTGGCTTTTACAACTTCATCGTATACTGTGCTCACGGGCCAGGAGCCCACGTGGCAGGTTTGGTTTTACCCAAACATAAATAAATAAATAAACTCCTACAAAAACCTCGAAATTTCGGACTGTGTCGCGTTCGCTGTGTGGTTTCGCGATTTCGAATATCGTAACTCTGGGTGGTGAGAACCGCCCTGGAACAAGGGTGAATCCTGTGTACGTGGTGTGATTATTGACTATTGCGCGCCGCTCTCTACGGCGGTCGCGCGTCGTGGTGCGTGTTATATTATAGCTATTGACTGTGTGTACAGTGTGGTTTAGGTTGTGACTGACCGTATCGTGGTCAGAAAGAGATGAGACGTCCGTGTCGTCTAGCACGTTTCGCGGCAGACGTTTGCGTTCGGTCGCGATTCTGTTTGGTTGGTAATTTGCTGCTTTAACCACTAGTGGGTTTGAATGAACCGCGACTTTTTCGAAAAATCACCGTGATAATTCTCTGAAGTGTTCAGAGATTAAGGGCATTTCACAGTCGCTGTGAAGATCTACGTTGCGTTGATACCAACCGGCTCCGGTGGCAGTTCGCAAGAATCCATTCTGAACGCTCTGTAATTTCTTTAATTGATTGCCCGTCGTGTTTCCCGCGGTAGCGATAAGTGTGCTACGTATGTGGTCTCTGCCTACTCTTTTTATGGGATAAAGTGTGACTGTATGTACGGGAGTATAAAAATGCTATAGGCGTTGAAATCTTGATTTAAATGTAATCTTCTGAAAACTCTACAGAACTCGCGGCACGCAAAACATGAATTAATGTCGAAATGCTGTTCTGAACGTAATTTATTTGATTATAGTAAACATGCATGAAATATGGTTAAAATTATAATACTGTATAATTTATAACACTTTTATTAAAAAAACAACAGCATATAGACGTAAGAAACATGTAATAAAAACAAACTCATTATTTATGTCTAGCTTTTAATGTTCTTTATATAAGCTTCTGAAAGTTTTCAACTCAACGTATAAAATATAGAAGTTCAGTTTTTGTTTGACTGTCTGCTACTAATAAATCTATTAAGATCAATTTTAGAGAGGTTATAAATATTGTAACATCTCTTTGAGTGATGGACATTTGTTCGATAACATTACACAAAACACCATCTATGGTATAGTAGTAGAATCTTTGAAATAAAGTCACGCTTTTTTCCTACATAAAGGGAAGGCAGAGAGAACACACCCCACTTTTCAGTAGCCCACTTTTCACCCCCACGGGAAACGAGGCGAACCACGTCGACGCCATTTTGTTATGAGTCAAAAAAAATCTTTCTCAACATTGCGTGCTCATTGTTGTTCGTGTCATTGTGAGCATTGTTACAGCATTGCATAATATGGTGGTGTTCTGCACGAAAATAGGCTACGTGCAATAGCGTAGTCGCCTCTTAGCACTCCTTGGTGTGCTTTGGTATTAGCGCGTACATATACAGCACTATAAAGTATGTTTTACAGTTGACAGCTTCTGGATGTAATGTGGGGTATTTGGTGGAGAAAGTAGTAAAGTAGTAGGTAGTAAAGTAGTCTCGTTCAACTAATGATTAGTGCTATTAGTGACAGCCCATAAATGTCCCACTGCTGAGCAAAGGCCTCCTTTCATGTCTGAGGCGGGTTTTAGCAAGAGGTTGCCACGTAGCTCCAATGCGGGAAGATTTTCGAAATCGCGAAAGCACGCAGCGAACGCGACACAGTCCGAATTTCGAGGTTTTTGTAGGAGTTTATATTTATTTATTTATGTTTGGGTCAAACCAAACCTGGCACGCGGGCACAGTATCCGATGAAGCTGTAAAAGCCGAGAAGGCTAACAGCAATTACATCACCGAAAATATATATCCAATGCGGGTTGGCGGACTTCACATGTCGTCGAAATATTTTTATTTCTCACACATGCAGGTTTCCTCACGATGTTTTCCTTCACTGCTGAGCACGTGGTAAATCAGCACTTAAAGCTGCAAAAACATTTCAGAGGTGCCGGCACCAGAGATCAGTGCTAAATGTTGGCTCCGGCTAATAAACACAATTTTTTGGTTTTCGGGTCTGTTGTGTTCTGAGTAACACAACATCTGTCACTTACTATCCGGTGAACGTTTTGCTCGTCTCGTCACTTTATCAAATAAAAAAAAATTGTCATTGTGTCTCTGACCTCTGTGTTTATCCTTGCCTACCCCCGACCTTATCGCGTGAGCGTTACTTCGGACTCTGGTACCAACGGCCGAGTGTGTGCGAGCACACTTGTGAATCTTAAAATCTCTGCACAGTTGATTACGACAGTATTCGGTAGCTCTGTGGTCGAAAATCGTCCAGGAGGTCATTATTTAGTATTACAGTAAAATATATAAAGGTTCAGCTCCATTAAAAAGTTCGCCCAAGAACAAGCAGTTATAAAATTGATAAAAGCAGATTATAACGACGGACACTTCTCAGAATTTATTTATTACTTAAAATATTTTTGATTTTCAGGTTATTCTAAATCGTCGTGCTGGTCGATTATAGGTATATTATATATATATTCTTGGTTGTTATCCGGTTGTCGGAAAGCAAATTGAAAAAATAAAACAAAACCAAAGATCGCCAAAATTACATTTAAAAACAAAATCAAATTTAAGATTGTCGCTTGCGTGTGATTTCTCTTTATTATCATTTGATATTCAAAATCTCTTTCACTAGCAAGATTAGCTAAGCTAAATTTGTTTCTCGCTCGCACTGTTAACACTGTCATTTTTACTATGGTTTTTACCTGCGCCTTTTTGTATGGCACTTAGCTTTAAGCTTTAAGCAGCATTGGTCCCTGTGTCTAGACTTTCAAATCCAGCGCTGAAGCAATGATTTTATGTGTTCTTCGGGAACGGTAAAATGTCGTAATTAATGAAAGGCCATTTTATTTCTTTTTAATTTGAAGTGTCTGTAGAATTCTAGTATTGGGAATAAAGGGCATAAAATAAGCTAAGAATATGTCAAACGTATATGTCAAACGTATGCTGATTTTTAGGTGAATTTAGGCAATATTAACGATTTTTACTTTTTCCAACATGCTCTCACAAGGAAATCTAATAAGTTAAAATAATAAGTGTAATTGCTAGGAACTGTGCAAACAAATTCCACGTTTGAATCAAAAATTTAAATAAAGTAGCTTTGTTATTCATGGTTTGCATTAATTATTTAATCGTTTATGCAAAACAAGAGTATGAATATGTACGTTTGCGTGCATGGTCATATCCAATGGGGGCATAATAAAAGTTAGTAATAATCTCAATGCGATTTTTTTCAACCTTCACAATTATGCGGCAATTAATAGTATTAATACCAACATTAAGTAATGGATACCCTCATCACTTAAACCATGTTTGTACGAGTAAAGATCTTACTTTATTCAATGCTATATCAATATTTTGTGTAGTATATATGTATATGATCATTTCCTCATTGTTTAGAGAAAATTATGGAAAGTTACCTATTGAAATCGTGGGTTGAGAAATCGTTAAGTTTTATATCACGTAACATTCACCACATTCACTCCCAGGCAAATTATTATGGAACTTACTTTTATACGAAGAAACTGGACCTATGCAGGAATCCATCTAGGTAGGTACCACCCCAGGGCCAGTTATTTTGCCGTGAAGCAGTAGTGTGCAAACGTTACTGTGTGTGGTGTCACACAGAAATTAATCCTCGCGGGAGCGAAAGTCGAGCCGTGACAGGCAACGAACCACGTCGCTGCCATTTTGGTACGAGTCAAAAAAGAATTCTTACTCCACATTGCATTCCCAACAGCAATATAATGACAGCATTGCATATTATGGTGTTATTTTGCAGGAATAAATGCTGTCCGTACAATATCATAGTCGACCTCTTGCGACACCTCGGTGGGAAAGAGGGGGGTGCTAGTTTACTCTGACGAACACCTATCGCCTACTTTTTTACTGTAAGATTTACCTAAATAAGTTCTTGGGTAAGTTAGAGGTATCACGAGTTAGAGTTACTATTTTGAAAATTAGGCCTCCGACATCACTTAACGTCTACGATAAATACAAAAGGACACTCAAAACTGAACGTTAAAATGAAGGTTCATTCGGAGGCACGAAACTGCTCGCAAAATAGTGCTACTAAATACATACGAGTATTTGGTCATCAAGTGACTTTAGATGACGCTAGATGTCGTTAGCCTGCGCGCTGAAGCCAAGTAGCCTTCTATACGGCTGTACTCTGCCTACGCCTAGCCATGAGAGAGTGTAGTAAGCAGACTACATAACCCGATAAGTTCTGATTGACTTTTGTTCCATAAACAAAGCTGAAATCAGCTCAAATTAATACATACAAGTGGTCGATCTGTGGTCGAAATTCGACCGTAATTCATAATTTTGAGTAATTATTTGTTGGCTGTATTTTAAAATTCTATAGGGCCAATCTCTACTCTGAGCGACAGTTTGACCACATACTAGTACGAATATGTGTCTAATATTGGCAGTATGAACGTTAACAAGCGATAGACACATAATGTGATTGACATTGTCAGTATGAGCGTAAATAAATAATGTTTTATTTTTTTCAATTTAATGTATTTGTAACACATATTATATATAAATTTTAGCCTTCTCGCTTCTTCTCTGTACAAACTTTAACTATGCCAAATCTCATACTCCTTCGTGTGCGAAATATGCTTAAAAGGGGTACAAAGTTGTCTCTTAACGTATTATATACTACACGTAATGATTTCTTATATTTACGCGAACACTACACATTTAAATGAAACTAAGTTTACGGATTTTATCGCGTTTAATTTATTACTATTTATAACCCGTCGTTTCGAGTGCTTTACAGCACCCATGGTCACGGGAGGACTGAGGTGACAGATGTCCTGATGTCATAGTTAACCTGGGGTACCTTCAGCTTTTAATTATTATTTTTGGGTCCGATCTACGCAGAAAGAGCTAACTGTGTCTTGAAGTCTTGCAGTGGTATGCTTGGTTTTTGATTTAATTTTATTTATTATTGGATCCCAAGCTGGTGGTAATACCCAACCATCTTCTCTATTGAAATTAGGATGTTTTTTGATTTCAATAGCCTCGCAAATCATCCTTGGTAGGAATCGGTGTTCTTTTGCAAGGATCTGTGGTTTATCAAATCTGATGTAATGGTTGGGATGATCCAGAACATGGTCACAGACTGCAGACTTCCCAGAACGACGATGCTTCACGTCAGCTATGTGTTCTTTTACGCGGGTTTTAATCGATCTTTTTGTTTGGCCTATGTAAGAGAGACCACATTCACAATCTAGCTTGTATACTCCTGCGTCCTGTAGAGGGATGTTACACTTGACAGATGGTAAAAACTGACTTATCTTCTTCGGCGGCTTGAAGAATGTTTTTATGGAAGCCCGCTTCAAGATATAGCCAATCTTGTCCGTGACTCCTCTGACATAAGGTAGAACAGCAGGCACACGCTCGACTGTGGCCGGTTTCACTCGGTCACTGCGACGTAGGCGCGGAACCCGTAGCTTGTTGTCGTGCAAAACTTGCTTGACATGTTGAAGCTCGGCAGCCAGGTGTTTCCTGTCACAGATTCCTCGTGCTCTCTGAAACAAGGATTTACCCACGGTAGCTATCTGTGATGGATGATGGTGAGAATCACCGTTTAAATATCTGTTAGTATGGGTCTTTTTTCTATACACAGTGTGACACAAGGTGTTATTAGGATTTCGAATTACTAAAACATCAAGAAACGCTAAAGAGTTATTTGCCTCTAACTCCATTGTAAATTAAATTTTAGAGTTTAGGGAGTTAAGGTGGTCTAGAAATGCAGTTACTTTATCTGATGGTAAAATTGTGAAAGTATCATCTACATACCGCTTGTAGAATCTTGGATTTACTGGAGAAGTACGGAGGGCTCTCTCCTCAAAGTCTTCCATGAAGATGTCGGCGACAATGGGAGATACTGGGGAGCCCATCGCCACACCATCTACTTGCTTGTAGTACTGTTCCTTCCACAATAGATAGCCAGATGTAAGGCTATGTCTTAGTAGTTCTGCATATTCCGCTGGCATGTTGTTCTCAGCTAGCTTCCTAGATACAATTGAGATGCAGTCATCTACTGGTAGGCATGTGAATAGAGACTGAACATCAAAACTGACCATAGTTTCATTGTCAGTCAGGTGTAGGTCTTTAATCTCACTGACAAAATGGTATGAATCCTTTGTGTGTGCTCTAGTGTGTCCTCTGAGTGGTGAGAGTACTTTAGCCACATGCTGAACCAATCTGTAGGTTGGTGAATCGATCTGGCTCACTATTGGACGTAGTGGAGCATTTGGTTTGTGTATCTTTGCTAACCCATACAACTTCGGTGATTTGGCACAAGATGGCATTATCGAACGAACGTCCAGATTCAATTTTTCGGAGTGTTTCTTAATAAGATCGCTAGTCGTTTTAAGCGTATTAGTAGTTGGGTCTGATTTGACCTTTTTATATCTACTTTCGTCCGACAAAAGTTCTTGTATTTTAAAATTGTAATCTGACGTATCCATGACTACCGTAGCATTACCTTTATCTGCGCGGAGGATCGTGAGTTCAGGTCTGTTCCGTAGGTTGTTCAACGCCTTTAATTCGTCTTTAGGAAGATTTAGTTTCGGCACCGAACTTCGACGTAACATAGACGAAATGTCTTGACGTATGGCCTCCAAATCTTCTTTATTGATATTGTTTTTAAACAGACAATCTTCGGCACTACAGATAATTTCCTCGTACGGTATTCTTCGCGGTCCTCAGTCCTCCCGTGACCATGGGTGCTGTAAAGCACTCGAAACGTCGGATTATAAATAGTAATAAATTAAACGCGATAAAATCCGTAAACTTAGTTTCATTTAAATATACTACACGTGTTAATGTATTGCCGTGTGGTAGCTTGCCGTGTGGTGACGGTTTAAGATAATCTACCACCTTTTTTTTTTTATGTGCAGCAGCATCTTCCTGGAATATCTGAATAAATAAACTGCGGTTGCCAACCCGCCTGCCAAACGTGGCAACTATGGCAAAATCCCCCCTCAAAATAAGAGCTACAAAATTTTGTGGCAATCTATGGGGGAGGCTTATGTTCAGCAGTGGATTAGTGATAGGCTGAAATGATGATGATAAATATATAGATTATATAGTTTCGTATATATATATATAGATATACAAAAATTGAGAGTTTGCTTTATATATGATGGATAGAAAAGCGCGATTTTTTTTCAAATTATGTTATGCTGTTAGTTTGGTGACTTTTACAGTTTCGTCGGAAGACAGATGGTAGTTTTACACGTTATATTTGTATGAACTCGTATATAACTGAACTGAGAACTGATCGGCTTGATCCACTGGCTTTGCGCAGAGATGTTGTATCTCTTTGCATTTTTAATTGGATCTACCATGGGGAGTGTTCGGAGGAATTGTTCGGATTAATTTCAGCCGCTGATTTTCACCATCGCACATTGCGGAACAGCAAAATTCCATCATCACCACCTTGATGTTTGGCATTCCATCACAGTGCATTTTTGCGGAATTTTCTGCCACGCACAAGCACTTTATAGAAACTGCTGCCGCCAGCGGTTTTTCCGAACCGATCCGACTTAGGGACCTTCAAGAAAAGAGCCTATTTAAAAATAGTAATCTGTACATTGTTAGTTTATGATCAAATCAAGGTTACTTTTTAATTACTGATTAAAATATTGTAAATACTTTCTAGAGACAAACATGGAATCTTTTCTGGAAATAGATGTGACAATGTAATAAAATCTAGGGCTTTTGATTAAAACGGTAAGGCATTTTAACATTTAGCTGCACGAGGTGCAGAGGTGCTTCAGCAATACTCTTATATTTTATTATTTCTGCTATCAAGCTCTATATTTCACCATAAGCTTGAACTTGTAGCGACATCTAAGTCGCCACATGGGAAGCTAATAATACGTCTATCATCGCGTAATTAAAGTTCTAAGGTCAGACCACCCGATCTGGCAGGTAACTCCCCTTTTCCTTGGCAACAAATTTATAAGAAAATAGAAATAACCGCGCACGCTAATGCAACAAGTGCGTAAATAATTCCTGCACAAGGAAATACTTCTTTATGCTTCTACATACAAATATTGTACACTGATACTTCTCTTAAACGTTAGGTGGTTAATAAATAGTTAAGTTTAATTTACAATTATTAATTACAACAGTGTTGATATACAAGAGAGACAGCCAGGAGACCTATATATAGGGGACCTAGTTTGAGCTGCATTTTCACTCTAAGTCCACGTAAGTAAGAACCAAATTACCTAGTAAGTTACGTAAGTATGTACGAGAAAAAGATTTTATAAATGATTAATTTTCTAAAAAAAAATTAAATATGTAAACGATTAACTCATAATTTACTTTTTTAGCGGGACAAATGTCGTGCTACATAAAATACAAATACATGTGTGTTGTTGCAAAATTATGAATACAAATATTTTATCATTAATTTTAAAGCTGCCTGTTTCTTAGAAATTAATCTACATTTCTTTAGAACACGCGAATTTTAAAGCAAACGTTATGAAACAGTCAAGGACAAGGATGAAAAATCTAGAAGCATATTTTTTACATATAAAGTTCAAAGGAATTCTTTCAAAAACATTTTTTTTAGTATATTAAATCAAATTATAGACTGAACCCACAAAATATTGATTTGAATATTCTGGTTTCGTCTAACCAGACGCTACAGCATGCTCTGATAACAGGTTTATGATAAATGACATAAATGCAATTATGTAGTCCCTTTTCAATTAAAGTGCAACAGAGAAAACACACAGCTCGGTCCTACATAATTTTTGTATTTCATAAAAATTAAGTACCCTTTATTGATTTTGGGAATTTTGTAGTAAAATTAAAATTTAGCCGATTTCTAGAGATTCGATCGAGCATAACAGCAAGAATACATTTGTCACTATACCCACAAAAAGATATAAAGTGAAGTAAAATGTAATGCCGTGTGGTAGCGGAAATAGAATGTCGTCCCGTGGGTGTCGTAAAAGTCTAGAGAAGGAATTGATAACCAGGAGATGGCTATCGGCATCTTCATGGAACATCAAAATAAACGGTTGCAAACCCGTCTACCAAGCGTGGCAACTATGGCAATTCCCCCCAAAATGAGAGGTACAAACTTTTGTGGCAATCTATGTGGGAGGCCTCTGTTCAGCAGAGGACTAATGATAGGCTGAAATGATGATGACGAGGGCGATGTAATATTCCCGAAACTCTTCACCGCTGCATTGGACAGATTTCTTCAAGCTACTACTACTGGACTGGAAAGGATACGTTTTGCCGGCGACATAGTCACAATGGCAGAATCTCTGGAGGACCTCAGCGCTATGCTCAATGACCTCAATAGTGTCTCCCAACGGGTAGGTCTTAAGATGAACATGGACGAGACGAAGATCATGTCTAACGTCCATGCCACACCTATACCGGTTGTTGTTGAGAACACTATACTCGAAGTTATTGACGAATATGTATATCTAAGACAGATTATCCGACTAGGTAGGTCCAACTTCGACCAAGAGGTCAATCGACGGATCCAACTTGCATGGGCAGCGTTCAGGAAACTGCGCCAAATCTTCTCGTCGAGTATATCTCAATGCCTCAAAACTAAAGTATACAACCGGTGCGTGTTGCTAGTGATGACATACGGAACTGAGACGTGGTCCTTCAGAGCAGGCCGTATGAGGAAGCTCAGAGTCGCGCAGCGAGCCATGGAAAGAGCTGTGCTCAGAGTTTCTCCGCGAGATAAAATCCGTAACTATGTTATCCGCAGCAGAACTAGACTAACTGAGCTAGCTCTAAGGATTAGCAAGCTGAAGTGGCAATGGGCCGGCCATATAGCTGTTAGAACTGATAGCCGTTGGGGAAGAAAGGTTCTCGAGTGGCAACCTCGTAACGCAGTGTAGGGCGATCCCACACTAGATGGAGCGACGACCTGCACAATTTTTCGGGAAGGATGCAGATGGCTCAGGATCGTGTTTCGTGGCAATCTATGGGGGAGGCCTATGTTCAACACTGGACTGTGATAGGCTGAAATGATGATGATGATGATGAAAATAATATAATATATATATATATATATATATATATATATATATATATATATGGATAGAAGAGATAGAGACAAATTATTGTAATTTCAAAAATATTTACAACATGTTGTAATAAATACTTCACAAATTGTATTTTATAATAAAATATAAAAAATGTTGCGAAGTAGTTATGCATCCAGTGAAAGTTTACGTTTTTATTTAATACTGTTTTGCTAAGAAATGATGTTCTCCTAGCCGATTTCGACCACGGCGACAACTTCCGTCTACTGTCGGGAGCCATCAACTGCGTAGGAGATATTATAGTGCCACAAGTGTACGCGCAAACACAGAGGCACTCACTCGTCCCAACCTACCTGCGCCCGATGTAACGCTGATGCGATAAGATCGGAGGTAGGCTAGGATGCAGTGTCAGAAACACGGTGTCCCCGTGTTTCTGACATCACAACACAACCAGACCCGAAAACCAACAATTTATGTTTTAGCACAAATGTTGGCTCCGGCTGGGATTCGAACCCAGGACCCGCGGCTTAGAAGTCAGGTACTCTGACCACTAGGCCACGCGGTTGTCAAAGAAATACGAGCGGAACGAAATCGTTCTCAATACCAGAAAGTGGTCTGTGTGAATGCCGACAATGCGGTATTCACCAGTGTCTAGTGCGATATACACTAGTCTTTCACAATCACAAAATCAATTATACTTCGCAGGCTTCTTGCTCCTTTAGTATACAAGTGGATCTTTTTATGGTCAAACATTGTTTTTGTTACCATAAGATACTCCACTCCAAACATAATTCAAGCAGACTGTCCCTATTTTTATCACTCTGTCATCGCCGAATGTTCCCAGTATACTATCATACCCATGATGCTTCACTTTCAATCACCGATTAAAATCAACATAACAGACAGATGTGCAACACAACCAGACTAGAAAACCAACAAATTGTGTTTTTGCACAAACGTTGGTTCTGATTGGAATTCGAACCCAGAAACCGTTGCGTAAATGTACTCTCACAACTGGGCCACGCGGTCATTGTAAAGCTTTTTTACGAATCAAAAGTAGGCAATAAAAATGGTACAAGGATACCCAAAAACTAACAAACAAATTAAGATTTTATCGCCGGTCATTCATGAAATTGTACACTGTGACCTTAAAGCTTTGTTCGCATTGAGTTCCAAATTCACTAACTGCTGAACAAAAACAAACTCGCGTGATTTAGTCCAGCGAAATTATGGTAAAATTCACAAATGGGTGGGTGGATTGAATACATTTAATATTTACGGAAGATGAAAATTAAATCTACCTATTAAGTTGCAATGACCTATTTGTACAACGCATCTGTTTAAGAAGAGTATCCCCAAAACGTGCGTGTAGGCGTTGGTAAAGAAATGAAAATTTGTAAATTCTTTTTAATGACATTATTAGGAAAAATCATGAACTAGATAGAAATGAAAAAAAGGTAATATTTGTCGGTTTTTTCACTAAGCAGGTCTACATCGAAGACACATGAGGCCGTATTTACTACGGCCTCATGTTTCTTTATTTACTGAAGTGATTATTTTTCCCTAGCACACACTAAGTAATAACAATAAATACGGCAATCATTAATTTCTGCGATTTGTCGTTTTGATGCCTCTTAAAAAAACCTTTTAGGACGCTTGAAATATGAGACATCAATTAAATGCCTTCACAAATATTCCATACTAATATTATAAATGCTATAGTAGCTCTCTCTGTTTGTTACCTTTTCACGGCTCATCTGTTGAACCATTCTTGACCTTGATTTGAACTTCGGATACCTTAAATTCCGGAAAATTAAAGAGTAATCTATGCGTATATGCTATGCTCTCCCATGCTAATCTCCCAATGTATGCGGCGAGACCTAAGCAACTTTAATACAACCCGTATTGAAGAAGCGATTGAGCGAAACCAAGGCTCCAAGGTCTTTGCCAGGGATCTGTCAGCTGGAAAGAGCAAACTGACTAAGTTGACTGACAACTGACTAAGCCGAGAGATTTTATGGAGAGCTGTACACATCGTCGTTGGTGCCACACACTGGTGTGAGTTCCGACCCAAGAACAAAACTCGTACGACACTATTCCGATGATACCCCGGACGTCAGTCTGAGCGACATTAGTATGGCTCTCAAACAGCTCAAGAATGGCAAAGCTCCGGGTAAGGACAGAATTACAGCGGAGCTTCTGCAAGCGAGTGGAAGACCAGTACTTTTAGTCCTTCAGAAGCTGTTTAATTCCGTCATCCACGGCGGCGCTACGCCGGAAGTGTGGAGCAGAAGCGTGGTTGTTCTGTTCTTCAAAAAGGGCGATAATGCCCTCTCGAAGAACTATAGACCGATATCGCTTCTGAGCCGCGTCTATGTGCTGTTTTCGAGAGTCATTACGAATCGTCTCGCAAGCAGACTTGACGACTTCCAGCCTCCCGAACAAGCCGGATTTTGAAAAGGCTTTAGTACCGTAGACCACATACATACGCTTCGCCATCTCCCGCTATGTCAGGCGTGTCTGGACTATGAGAAAGCCTTTGATTCCGTCGAAATTTTGGGCGGTGCTTTAGTCACTTCAGCGGTGCCGAATTGACTGTCGGTATATTGGAGTGCTACAGTGTTTGTACAATAATGCTACGATGGCACCGACTAGGTAGGCCCAACTTCGACCAAGAGGTCGATCGACGGATCCAACTCGGCTGGGCAGCGTTCGGGAAACTGCGTCACATCTTCCCGTCGAGTATACCTCAATGCCTCAAAACCAAAGTTTACATACATACAGTACGTGTTACCTGTGATGACAGACGGAACAGAGACGTGGTCCTTCACTGCGGGCCGCATAAGGAAGCTCAGAATCGCTCAGCGAGCTATGGAAAGGGCTATGCTCGGAGTTTTTCTGCGTGATAAAATTCGCAATGATGATATCCGCAGCAGAATTAGAGTAACCGACACAACCCTAAGGATTAGCAAGCTGAAGTGGCAATGTGCCGGCCATATAGCTCGTAGAACGGATAACCGTTGAGGAAGAAAGGTTCTCGAGTGGCAACCTCGTACCATCAAGCGCAATGTAGGGCGTCTCTCCACTAGATGGAGCGACAACCTGCACGGTTTTGCGGGAAGTCGATGGATGCAGGTTGGCTCAGGACCATGTTTTGTGGCAACCTATGGGAGAGGCCTATGTTCAACAGTGGACTAAAATAGACTGAAATGATGATGATGATGATGGTGACAAGTTGTCACTGTGTCCTGTAGACAGGGCTGTGCAAAATGCATGCTTTGCTTTAATAAAAATACAAATTAAAAATTAGTTTTTTACATGCATTTAAAATACGTAATACAAAAAAAATTCAGTGCTTGTATAAAATATAAAATACAGTATTTTAACAATATTTTATTTAAAATACGAAATATAAATGATGAAATACATTCAGAGCATTCGATTCCAAAAAATTGTCGTTAGTGCCATAGTCTAAGAACGACTTCAACTTGCATGCTTGTAAGTATCATATTACTTACAGAACCCTACGAGTATATCAGAATACTTTCAACTATGCGGGACATATTATAGTGCCGCAAGTGTTCGCGCAAACACAGCGGCACTCACTCACCTTAACTTGCCCGTGACCAATGTAACGCTAGTGCGGTAACATCAGAGGTGGGCTAATACTGCATGTATTAGAGTCACGGGCACAATCACAACACAACCGGACCCGAAAAGCGACAATTTATTTTTTTGTACTAATGTTAATTCGAACCCATGATCCGCGGTGTACAAGTCAGGTTGCCTACGACCTAGTGGTCAAGATATGATCACTACGTCATGCAGTCATCGAGTCTAAAAATTTAAAGTTTTTAAGTGCTTTTTAAATTTTTAATTTGTAAAAAACTTATGTTAAGGAACGTATTATAATGTAATATCTAATGAAATATTTAATATTAATGAAGGACATTTTCTTTAAAAAATGTAAATGTATTATATTGTTTATGGCAAATTTTGATCAAGTAGATTTTGTTCGTAAAACGAAGAATATTTTTTTAGAAGTGTGTCTTTAAACAATGAATGTGCGTTATCATTCCGTGAAGACTAAGATGGGATGTTTTATTGTCAAAAAATGGGCCTTCGTTTATTACAATACGAAACCCAGCAGCGGCATCCTTCTAGTTTACGCTGCTCTTCTATAAGAGTATGTTACTTCCTCGGACGAGTCAAAAAGTTAAGTTGAGGTAATACTTTTATAAATATTTCCGCTGTTTACGACCAATAAATAAAGACAACAAAATATTACCCAATAACATAAGGTATCTAGAAGATAGAAACGCGAAAAAGACAAAATTTTAAATTTTAGTGAATTAGTATATAGAATATGTTTACTATAAAATATATCCCCCAGTCATTGCTGCGTGTCATATTTGGCAAAACTGATCGCCAAGGACGAAGGTAAATGAGACTGACTTCGTGACTGCGGCCAAGGTTTCTTTGACACAACGTAATGTTCCGATCTAATGTCAGGTTCGAATTATAAATAGCGACAGTCGCCAAGAAATTTTTAGAAGTCTTATACGCTAATTTCTATATTAAACCTGTATTTTTGTGTTATATTTACGCTAGTATATTATACGTACGCAAAAGTTGTCTTTACTTTTGGATAGTGTTTAACACATTGTTATAAAATATTAAAGTAAATGGACCATTAGGTGTCTGCATTGTGGAACAAGTTAGTAATTGTCAATTATTAAGTTTGTGTAAAAGTTATAATAATAATGTTAGGTCAGGGCTTATCAAAATTATTAAAAGTTTTCATTTTTTTGGAAATACTATGCATATACTTATTATATATGTTACAAATTGTTAAAATAATGTGAAAGTCAAGAGTGAATCGATAAGAGGCGCATAACTTAGGTTAGAAGGAAGGTTATAGTCGTTCGTCGTCGTTTCAGCCTATCACAAGTCAACTGCTGAACATAGGCCTCCTCCATAGGTAGCCACAAAGTCTTGTAGCTCACATATTGCAGGGATTTTGATTTTGGCAGGCGGGTTGGCAACCGCAGTTTATTTATTCAGATGTTCCAGGAAGATGCTGTTGCCCATCTTCTGGTTTAATTTCCCTCTGTCGACTTTTACGACACCCACGGGATGGGATGAGGTGGTAGATTCTCTTAGGCCGCTACCACACGGCGGTTATACAGCGAGATAAATATGTATGTACATCAATATCAGAACAATTTAAAGATGTGAAGACATTGTATCAGGATATTGTAAGAGCCATTTTATTTAATAATTAGGCAAGAGAAGTAGGTAGTAGCGGTGACGAGGCCTAGAATCTGGCAACCAGTCATTCTAGATTACTTTTTAGTGGTAACCAGGCACCTACTTCTTCATTTTGTATCGAGAATACATTTTCCTTTGGACGCTATAGTGATAATTTACCATCATGTGGATTGTGTTTTCGTTACTACTCTTCTACTTCAGCCTGTTAATAGCTAAAACAGAAATTGTTGTTTTTCGGGTCTGGTTGTGTTAATATGTGCCCCCGTGTCCCTGACTCTGCATTGTAACCTATCACCGATCTTATCGCATTAGCTACGTCGGGTGCGTGAAGGATAGGACGAGTGAGTGGCTTTGTGTTTACGCGTACACCTGTGGCACTAGATTGCAATGATCCGGTTTCCGCAACTCCTCGCCTATGCGCGTATTTTAGCGCTATAATATCTTACGAGCAGTTGAAAACTTCCGATAGTATTAGGAAGTAGTTACCTTGTTGGAAATCGGCCAATAGGATACATCTTGACTGGTGGTAGGATTTCTTTGAAGGAATCCGTCTAGTTACCCGCAGTTATTCTGCCGTGAAGCAGTAGTGTGCAAACATTACTGTGTTTCGGTCTGAAGGACACTGATAGTTAATGTAATTATTGGGCATACGAGACTTAAGAACTGATATCTCAGTGACGTGAGCGACAGGGACGCGCACAATGTGGTGCCACACAGAGATATTCTGGGTGACATGGCATTTGATTTGGGCAGACGTTGCATCAGGTAAAAGTTTTGCTGGACTCGACGCATTCTCCTATAAAAAAAACTCTGCTGATACCTCTCCTAAGAAGGATGGATTTGGAGTGATCACTACGCTTGGCAGATGAAATGGTAATCGTAACATCCCTAAACCGTAGCCGTTGCTGTTCGTCTTCGATCTGTTTTGTACTGCCTTTACTTATTTGCAGATAATTTTATTATCTTTACTTACATAAAAAATTATGAGTGATGGAGATATTTAGAATACAGCAACGTAAGTCAAGATTATTTCTATGTCAACTGTAAGGAAATCTATGTATTCGCACTGATATTAGTTACATTTATGTTTTGTATTAACAAATTTCATTGCATTAATAATAATAATAATAAATTATTTTCTCACCACATTCAATTTACAATTTACAATTTACAATTGAACTAGGCGACTAACCTGTATTTCAGATCATCAGGTCTCCCTTCCAGTTGTTCATACTATAACAGGTATAGATAGCAATCTGTGGTGTGTCTGTGAGAGCGAATTTGCGTGAGTGTTGTGTGTATGTGCGTGTTGTGTGTATTTGCGAGTGTGTGTGTGTGTGTGTGTATGAGAGAGAGTAAGAAAGAGATAGAGAGTGTGCGCGTGTGCGTATGTGCATGTTTTTAATACATCTGTGTGCATGCTTATGAAAGTTACAAAAAGCTTAAAGTTAACGTTTATTTACACGAATTTTGTAAAAAGATCTTCAGTTTGATTATAGTTTATTTTCAGCAACCATTCGTGAATAAATTTTTTAGCTTTAAATTTAGGCAAGGCGTAGATGTTAAGCTCCTTGCCGACTTTATTATACAGGTATCCACCAAGGTAACAAAAAAATCTTCTCGAAAAATGAGAAGAGTGGTTCCGATGGGAGGTACATACGCGGTCTTTGCGTCTTATATGTTGTGTAGTGTTTGGGTCATATTTCAATTGAGCATGTTGTTTTAGCACTGTGTATAAAATGAAAAGTTGCCGAACCGTGAGTACTTGTGAGTACTACCGTGAGAAATTTAAATGGTAAGAAGCTACTTACTTTTAAGATTAGCCATTGAGATCTTTCTAGAGGTACAATGTTGATTTGGTAGTGGAGCTACCAAATCAACATTTTACCTAACCCAACAGGTAATACAATATATTATCAGGGATTGACAGAGAGCAAAATAAACCATTTTAATAATCCCGGAATCCGCCACGCTCCGAAGACTTTTAAAAACATAGGTTAATTTACGTATCCTATTGCTAAGTGCGTCAATATGTACATGGAAATTTAAATTAGCATCCAGTACAACACCAAGATATTTAATAGTATTCTCCTTTTGCAAGAGTGTGCATGATCACGCGAGGTGATATGAAAATTTGCAAGAGTGGGCAATATATAGCATGTTCAGAGCAGTTAGAATATTTATTATTCTGTTTAGAGAAGGTAATATACTTTGTCTTGTCTATATTGAGCGTCAAAATATTGTCGTGGAGCCATTTGGTTACCCTACTTAACTTACTTTAGAATCACCACTAAACAATAGTGCTGTGTCATCAGCAAATGTGACTATTTTTCCATTAGTGAGATTTAGTTTGCAGAGATCACCAAACCAAACCAAAGAGGAACACCAAAGCGGACTGGAAGCTCATCACTAATGTGATTATCTATTTTTACACATTGAGTTCTCCCGGTAAGGTTTTTTTATTGATTCATTTCATTTATCACTTATTGATGTCTAGAAATACTGTTATGCAGTTTTCAATAACATATATTTTATTTTCTTTACATTACTTTATACTACTGTAATTTTCTAGTATATGTTAATGTAATGCTTACGTTTTGTAATATTAATATTTCTTAAAATATTTTGTATACTATTACGCCATCTAGTAAAATATCATGAAAGCATTCAGAGACTTCAAAACAAGGGATGTTCGGTATCTGATCAAACTACTGACGGTAAATTAATGTTCGACATGCTTCAGAGATGACACTAGATTTAATATTGAATTAAGGTAATGCCATTGTAAAGAGAACAGAATAATTGAACAAATGTAGATAATTTTCATAATATTTACTGAAAGTCTTTTATTACTTTAGCACTGGTAAAAGTTAAAGCCTATAAATGTCTCACTGCTGAACTCAGTCCTCCCCATATTTCTTAGAAGGTTTTGGAGCCAGGGAACTGGTAACGAATATCAGTTTGCCAGAAAAATAAAACTTTGCATGAGATGATCTTAATTTTAAATTTATGCAAACGGGGGTGACTCAGCGTTTGCTGACACAAGGTTATTCCAGTTTTAGTCTTGAAAAAGTAAATAAAATCTATAAAATATTTCTACGATTTTACATGTTGTAGAAATAACATGACACTTATGACTTTATTACAATGCCTATTTTCAACAGTGTATTCCTTTTTATCATAATATTTTTAACTTTTTTCATGATTTATAAAAAAAAAATAAGAAAGTTCACTTTTAGGGATTTCAATGAAAAAGTATACATAACATAAGCACCTATATCCCTATACCTCAAGGAAAATGATTATATAAAGTCGATAAGATAACCATTTTAGAGATTCATACTATTTTATTCCGTTTTCCTTTCCTGACTTTTGTCCGTTCTGTCTTGTCACTTTCCTTTTCTTATCTTTTATATTGTCATATATCACGTCAATGTGTCTAGTTTGTTGGATAACCTTACCTTTCTTTATATTGTGAACCCCACCCTTTTTTAAATGTTTGTTCTGATTTCTATGTAAAACATTTCGTATAACTGGTCTGGCTTTAAACATTGTTAAATAAAAAAAAAACTAATATTCTTTTCTTAACACAAATTTAAACACGTTTATGGTTAGAAATGGGAACCGATTAGCAGGTTACATACTCTGACATGCGAGTAAAAAGATTTCAGTAATTACAGACTTCAATGGGTACTTATCATTTCGATTTTTGTGGGTCACATTGCAGTGCAGTGCAGTAGAGAAACATATAAATTTTCTTTTAACATTTCATTTAAAGGGCTTTTTTTCAATAGCCTACACAACAAATTAACTTCTTCTTCAGCGAATAAAAATCCGCCTCAGGACTCAGAAGGGCCCCAATTTTCCCAAGTTTCTCCAAAAGAGGATTTGCCGCAATCACCACGCGTGGCAGGAGGATTGGCGATCGCAGTACCAGCCACTTCGCACCTTAGACGCTGCAGTCCATCACCAGTCTGAATAATTTAGTCTGACATAATCCAGGTTGTTCTTTCCCCATCAATCGGAAAAATTAACTTATTTTTTGTGATTTTAGTTTTCAATTAAATTGTCTTGGTACTTTATATTTTTATTTTTACTGGTGGTAGGATTTCTGTACAGGGTCTAGGTAGATACCACTCCATGCCCATTTATTCTGCCGTGAAGCAGTGGTATGCAAACATTACTGTGTTTCGGTTTGAAGGGTACTGAGAGCTAGCGTAATCACTGGGCTTAGGAGACTTAAGAACTGATGTCTTAGGGTGACGGGCGCAGTGCGGCGCCACACAGAAATGTTCTGGGTGACACAGCATTTGTTATGGGCAGACGTTGCACTTACCATCAGGTGAACGTTTTGCTCGTTTCGTCACATTATCCATTAAAAAAATCTCCGGTGACTTGGTCATGCAAAACGGATGGGAGAGGATCGGAGTGTAAAGAGAGCAAATGTGGGTCGATAGATTGGCCGCCTTCCGATCGGTCGTCCCAAATGTCGCTGGAGCGACCGAGTGGAGGCTGACTTGCGCGTATTTAAAGTCAGACATAACTCGTGTCGGAGGTCAAGATCCACTTCGGGGTCCAAAGTGTAGTAGTAGTATATCCCTGAATAAAAGAGTAACTTACAATAGGTGCTATATTCAAGGAATTTATAACGTATACTAAGAGGTAAAAGAAAAAAAGTGAAACCGAAGTGACGCGCACCAACTTTAATGGTACTAGATGGCGGTATACATTTAAATTAAGCGCAAATATTTACTGTCACCCGGTGACTGATAGACATTTTGTGGCAAAGGCTTTCGAAACTTTGATAGGCACAAACATTTGTAGCTCTCAAGAAATTTGCTGCGATCTACTAAAAAAAACTACTTTATTTAAATTATGGATCCGCGTTGTTGAAATATACGAAGGAAAAAAATAGATAACTAAAAAAGTTTAAACTCAAAATATAATTAAAAACATGCAATTAAATGCGAATGTATGTTACATTAATTTTGTTTTCAATTTGGTAAATTCTTTAAAAACCACGGTCAAGTGCGACTAGGTCTCACGATAATATGATATAACCGTATAGTTATATCATCATAATATGATATAACTGTATAGTTATATCATATTGCTTGTACTGTCACGTTTCTGCTAAATAGACATGATTGACATTCACTTTCATGAGAAAATTAAACATAATGAAAGTTATATAAACATAAAGGACGGCGGTGAACAGTGGTAAATATCGTAGTTAGTAGTTTAGAATACATATATCAATAATACAATATTTTAGTGATTTAACATAACACGCAACTTAGTTTTAAATAGAAGTAATATTTATAAATAGTAATAGTAGGTAGTTTCAAATATTTTTTTATAAATTTAACTCAACAGAAGGACAGTGGTTATCGCTCAACGCAAAGTAACACAGAATAAGCATACCTAGATGTGACATTGATCTTTGTCAAATAGAAATATATTATTAATAGTATTATAATGTATTACAATATGATATAGTATTGAAGTTATTTAGTTTGTATTGATATAATTATGTATGTGTACTTTAAGGTATTTCTTGAAAGTTTGGATATTGTTTAACTGTTTTATGGCTTTTAGTAACTGATTATATCGCGTAAAGAATAGCGAAATGAAAATTTCCACTTTTAATAGGAATTTAGAATTTGAGTGGTGCCGAAGCTGCAGATCCAACCCTGAATGGTCACTAGTCAACTATGGGATTTAAGGCGAACGCCTGAATTTTGCGCTCTCACGGCTCTTATAAATGCCAATAGAAGAATAGTTTTTGGGGTACGGAGTTTGAAATATAAAAAGTAATTCACAAAAAATAAATATGTTTGGTAGGTAATGTAATAAATAAGATAAAATTGATGCTCCATTTAGTGATTCTAGTCTTGCTTTCGATGATTTGAACTGTCATCTCTTGTAGACTATATTTCCGTTTAAGGGCGGTCCAATTTCCTAAGCATCATGACTTACTGATGCTTCGCATCGTTTGAGAATGTCCTGCCCATGCCCTATCGGATTGATGTTAGTAGTGTGAGCTGGCTAATTCAAACGACGAAATAGGACTTCCTGCGTATATGTATCTACATTGGCAGAACTGTGGTAGCGTCGACAACAATAAAAAAAATATCCCAATAGAAGTCAAATTGGGTTGCGGCCGTGGAATTAGGATCTCTGTCATTGACTTGTAAGCATTCAGTGTATAATGGTTGATGCAGACTCCGTACGATCTTACGAATTTTTGGCTGGCCAAAATATGACAAAACCATGACGGATTAGACTTCTTCAAAACAGTCGCGTGCAAAGCATTGTCCAGGTCTTTTTAGCACCTGCCGACGTTGACAGACTCTACGAAGCCCTTTTTTATCTACGCCAATCTTTTTCAGCCCTTTTTTAGCTACGCCAATATCTTTTAGTTACCAGTCTGGTAATTCAGTGCTCGGTATAACTCTTCGTGTCGCCAAAAACTATGTATATTTATAAGAGCAACGAGGAGGATGCGCCGTTTCATTTAATTATAGAAAATCATGTAATTGATTCAACATACCATATAATTTATATTATGTGTTTTTTTTTTAAATATATGTCACATCTGAGTGTAAACATATTACATCATAACCATCTTTTGTCTTAATTAAAGTTTAACTATTAATAACACGTCGTCGTTAAGAACGCTTTACAGCAGAGTGGTCAGCAGCAGGTACAGGTGGTGGTGGTGCTTTACAACAGAACAATAACACTTTCTTGCCCTGATGTCATATTTAATAATAATAATCTACGCAAGTTTAAAACATTAAATTGCAGTTCAAAGATTGTACAGTATTAGGTATTAATAATGTACATTTAATTTTTATTTAATAATTTTGTAATCACGTTATTAGGGATGTGAATTAAATTGATACGCTATGGGTGCGCGGGCTATTATTTAAAGAAATGACTACCAAAAATACAATTATCTTTGGTTCTTGCGAAAACCCTTGTCATAATAATTGCCCAATATATCTCTGGGATTATTTATAGCTGGATACATTGAACGATGAACACCAAAAAGAAATATCTAGACATATTAATCATTTCCTTTAAACATCGAGCCCTGGATTGTTCTTTTAAATACTGTGCTTAAATATAATTTACAGCATAATACTTATATATGTTACCATGGCTATGATAGATAAAATGTTTATCAATATTTGATTACCTTTTCGTTTATTTTATGGAAGAGAACGAGAGGTGCAAAATCGTTAACATAAAGGTAAGTGCAACGCCTGCCCATAACACCTGCGGCACCAAGAATATTTCTCTGTTGCACCACACTGCGTTTGTCAGCCTGTGAAATCAGTTGTTAAGTCTCAATGCCCAGTAATGACATTAGCTCACAGTGCCCTTTAGACCGAAACACAGTAAGGTTTGCACACAACTGTCACTGCGGTTGTACCTACCCCGACGAATTCTTGCCACCTGTCCCAGCACCAGTAATGAAACTTTTTTGTCTCTGTCATGTATATGCTGGAAACATGATTGCATCATTATTTGACTTTGATTGATATCATCAGAATTTTTCATCAATAACTAGTGTCACAAGTTATGGCGTTCGAGGTAATGTAATAAAAACTAAACTACCCTTTTTTAATACAAAATAAAAACAGTTTATTATGAAAACAAAGAAGAGAAAGAAAGGCCTTATGTGTAGTGGCCTGCCTAATTTCTGCTCCTCACAGTGATCCTGCGTGGCACGAGGTATGTCAGCCTCGCGGAGTAGTCATATGAGCAAGCGGCGTCACGGTCGGCTAGCAAATGTTCAATAGTACTGGAAATTTGGTTTTGAGTTTGCACCTTGGATTCGAGCTTGGACTCGGACCTCGGACTCGAATCTTGCAACGCGAACCTTGGACCTTAGAAAATAACGTCCCAGAAATTTATGTCCGTTCTTGTAGCGGGACTAATTTTTTTTTATAGTATAGAGTGACGAAACGAGCAAAACGTTCACCTGATGTAAAGTCAACCCATAACAAATGCCCAGAACATTTCTGTGTGACACTACACTGCGCCTGTCACCCTGAAACATTAGTTCTTAAGTCTCATATGCCCAATGAATACGCTAGTTCACAGTGCCCTTCAAAAACCAACCAAAGTGAAATTTAGAAGTGAGGTGATGAAGACAATCAGATGGAGTTAAATTATAAAAAAGTTACCACTGGCTCCAAACTATGTTCAGTCATTATAATTTTTTAACTGGAAATAATGTAAGGGTTCTGAAAATATCAATATTTAAAAAATACATGCCATAAATTAAACTAATCATCACCTTTATCTAAAAATCGTGGGAAAAAATATTAAGTAAGATAATTATAGAGTAGTAGCAATGTGGTAGTGGCGAAAGAGATCCACTACCGTATCTCGACACATGGGTTATAATTTTCGTGAGTAGTTTATAAATTTTATAAATTGTAGATAAATTTCTTTGCCATTTAAAATACCGGCTGTGAGCATGTCGAATCGTAATCCAGACGGACTAAGATTCGACATGCTCACAGCCTTCCTTAATCCGTCTCTTAACCGCGGCAATTATGACAAATTATCCCCATCTTCGAGAAGCCTACTGGGCAGCATTTGGCAGGTTTGATAAGAAATGGTTCTTGTGCATATATATGTATGAAAAACTATAATAGAGACACACAATTGGTTAGTAGAATAGATAATGTTTAAAATGAGAGTTCTATAAATTGACATAATCTTAATATAAGTTAACTATAACTTCATTATAAAGTAGAAACAATTTAATGAAATCCTTATTAATTCAATTGTTTCTACTTTATTAGACTGAATATTAAGGTCCAAAGTTAGGGATTTGCAGAGTTGCTGAATTTGGAACTATGAGGACGTAAATTTAATTTAATCATTATTTGTGACACGCGACAGAATGGATTGCTTAGTACTAACCTATTAAACTTTGATGTTATTTTATTTGAGGAGTTATTTATAGATGTAAAATTTAAGTGATAATAATTATTTGATCAAAAATCCGACTTCAACGCAGCGTCTCCAAATATGCTTGTGCGAATTTAAAAGTTTCATAATTCTCTTATTGAATGATTATTTAACCGGATCATCATCGTCATCATCATTTTAGCCTAGTCCACTGCTGAACATAGGCCTCCCTCATAGATTGCCACAAAAGTTTGTAGGTCTCATTTTAGGGGATTTTGCCATAGTTGCCACGCTTGGCAGGCGGGTTGGCAACCGCAGTTTATTTATAGAGATGTTCCAGGTAGAACCTGTTGCCCATCTCCTGGTTTTCATTTTTTCTCTGTCGACTTTTACGACACACAGGGGATGAGATGGGGTGGAAGATTGTCTTAAGCCGTGGTGGCTTAAGACAATCTACCACCCCACACACATGGCGATTTAACCGTATAAAGAAGACTAATGTTATTCAATCTGTTTCCGTTTCATCGCCGGTTTAAGTTTCTTGGACCTGGCATTTAAAAATGTACGAGTACTTTAACACTTTTCTTAGATGTGTGGAGAGTGGGGTAGCATTCTGAATTTTACGGCTTCCGCATCGATTTAGATTGTTTTATAAGTATCAATATTCTGCTAAGTCTAGTTGCTAATAAACAGTAATCTTACTTTTAATATTTTTTATGTAATCAATTTTTTTACTACACTGAATTAACCTCTATAATAACCGTTAAATAATAAAACTTCTTAATTTATCTTAATTTGCTTAAACTCATTTTGTTACTTTAATTTATTTTTCTAATTGAGGCAAAAGGAGCGAACGTCGCAACAAATTATGATAACGAGGCTTAATTTCATTAAACTAAGACTTAATTGAGGCTTTGCTTTTGAATAATTTCATTACAAAGGCTATAATAATTGTATTTGTCTTATTTTCAATAGCACTTTGTAACATGGCACAATTTTATTAAAAATCACTGTGGGCAGAAAATGAAGCAGACACGTTGGCAATAATGAAAACAAAGAAGGATGAAGAGCGCAAACGTTGTTTGAAAATAATTGGAATAGTCTAATTTTATCTCCATTAAATTTAGTATGGTTGAATGGCTCATTGCATTTTTTCAAAGACTAGGTAGGTACCACCCCAGGGCTAGTTATTCTGCCTCGAAACAGCAGTGTACAAACATTACTGTGTTTCGGTTCGAAGGGCACTGAGAGATAGCGTAATCACTGGGCGTATGGGACTTAAGAACTGATGTCTCAGGATGACGGGCACAGTGTGGTGTCACACAGAAATGTTCTAGGTGACATAGCATTTGTTATGGGCGGACGTTGCACTTACCATCAGGTGATCGTTTTGCTCGTTCCGTCACTTTTATGAAATAAAAAAAGGCGATACGTAAAACTAAAATAATTATAAACATTATGCTATTACCATATTTTCACATTTTGTCTGTTTGGTTTTAATAAGTCAGTTTGATTAAGACTTTTACTCAGATCTGTCTATACAGAGCCATTACAGATGTAATTTTGACAATTATTATGTAGAAATATTAATCTACGTCCTCCCTACCTCTGTAATTCATAAACATAATAATTAATTTATGAGAATAGAAGTAGTCGTATATTTGCTTATGAATTTGATTACTGAGTTTACCATAATGTTCGCAGGACCTAGGACCAGATCTATAAAAGGTTTCTATCAAAAGTATTTCTGCAGGTAGTAAAAGGGGTTGATGATTATACTAAAAATTGCACTCTGTTTGATATTTACAATGCCGAATCGTCAATACATAAAATAGTCTACCATAATTATAACATAAAATTATACTATTCGAATATTCGTCTTGCTTTTCACTTAGTAGTATTTGGTAGAGCGCTCATGTGAAAGGAAACGGATGTCGTTGAAACACTTTTTCTGTTACGCTATAACACAATGCACTGTTGAATATAAAATAAAATGTTTTTAGGACAAATGCAGGGTGTGTATAGCACTCTGAAATGTTTAGTTACTTTATTGATTGAATATAAGGACAATCTTAAGATGATTTGGGGGTCTATTACTAATATAACATTATTTTATAAACTGTATATTATCGTTCCAGCTTATAATATATTTGGTATGTGTTATATGCTGCAACGAAAAAATTATATCAGTGGTCAAATGGTAATACTCGTACCAACGAGATGCCTTCATAGTCCTGTTTGCACTATTTTGTTTTTTCGTTAACATTACTTTTTATGATTTTGTAGTGGCATCGATTTACATAAAATCCTAAATATCCGAAGTGTCAAAATCCTAAATATACGAGTATATATATTTTTTCAATCATCTGCAGCCTTATTATTCAGATAGTGGATTTCAGGTTTAAGGTTTCTTCGTGTGCTTAAATAAAATTCAAAATAATTTTTATAGAGATTAATTAACAATTTTTTAATTGTCCATCTTACCCGCTTTTACAATCGGTCCTCATGACTATTTTGTAAGTCACCTTTATCAATTACAGTTGTTATGGCAAAGGACCACGTTATTTTACGCTTTGAGATCTTTCTGAATACTACGTCTCCATTTTTTAAGCGGCCTAATCGATTTGCACCACACAGCTGCTACTCAAACGCGGTTAGGTTAGATAATAATGTACACCCCCAAAAGGTTCCCGCCTTTTCGTGGTGCGCGTCTTGTGTTCCGGCGCACCTTGCTTGGAGGGAGAGAGAGCATGAGTTGTCCTCTCAAAGGGAAGGAGGCCGCCGATGGTAGACCGCGGATGTATCCGTAAGCGTTCTCGTCGTCAAGCGGCGAAGGCGGATCACCAGAGTTTTAGTCTCTTTAAATTCAAGGGTCATAATGTACAATTTCTCGCAATCAATCCTTGGTTTGGTTGGTCAGGTCGGGAGGAGGGAGAGTGGAGAAAGATATGAGTGGGAGAATAACAATGATTATTGTTAATCTCGTTTAATCAGATTGAAAAAACCTCATTTGCAAACTAAAAAGTCGTCTTTAAATATCTATTTCACACGAAGTATTCCAGAGTCTTTTTATCTTCTTAATTCCAATAAACAATTAAAATTGTTAGATATAAAGACAAGTATGTATAAATAAACTGTCGTAGTTACTATAGATTATAAAGATTTTATATAGATATGAAACTCGTAGAAAGTTCATTAATCATTCCTACTGTCGCAAATACGCCATGATTGTCTGTCGATCTGTTGAAATGTTTGATTGATGATCATATAGTGCTTATGTGTATTAAGCGTATCATTGGCCTAATAGTTGATGTTTATTCAATTCTTGCATAACACATATTTTGTATATCTGTAGAGCTTTATTACAGTTCAATATATTGCTCAAAAAATTAAATAATATTCATCAAATAATAAACGGATAAAATTAGCCTACGCCTTAGAAAATATTAAATATTAGATAATATAATAATAGAAAATTATTAGATAATGGTTTGCAACTTGTCGTTAAGTCCGATTTGGTTTTTTATAACGCTTGTTTCTGATAGAAACTTCAATCTAATTGTAAATGGAGGACAAGACTTAAATTTTTTAACATATATAGTTTTTTCATAAAAGGAGAAAGTGACGTGATGAACAAAACGTAAACCTGTTGATAAGTGCAACGTCTGCCCATAACAAATGCTGAGTCACCTAGTAATGTAAAAATCAAAACTAATAATATGTTCAGCTCTTTTTTATAAGTGATTTTTCAGTAATTGGGGTATAGAGCTACTGTTCGCATTTAGTTTAAGTTAATGTGCAAAAACTATAGCTATAAAATTAACTGCATGCAATTTGTAAGATTCGTTTAATTTTTATAAATTTGTAAATACGAGTATGTGCATCTTAGTTGAGTAGCTGAACTCACACACGTTTATTGGTTATTTAAGGAACTCCTTAGATTCATAATATTAAATCAACATGCTTAAGTAATCGTTAAGCGTCTCTGAGTTCGGCAGTAAGTAACGGTGTAATTATTGTACTTACTAAGACTAACAGTAGCCTAGTACATAAGTAATTCCGGCAGTTACCAAAAGTCTTCGTCCATAGATTCGAATAATTATTGCCTACCACTACGCAGAACAGTTTATGTAATGGTAAATGTTTTAGGGTTGTTGAATTAGGTGGAAGATCGTACAGCGTAGATAATGATCCGTTTGTGTAATGGTAAATAATCGTAAGAGAGTAAATACGTGCATTATTATAACATTTATGTATGTTATAATAATGCACTTTACCCATTTGGACCACGGCTTAGTAGTACTCTGACCACTAAGCCACTGGAGGGTTCTAGTCCCAGCCGGAGCCAGCATTTGTGCAACAAGACAAATTGTTGGTTTTCGGTTCCAGTTCTGTGTGTTGTGTGATTGTCCTCGTATCTCTATCTCTGGATCCTAGTTTATCACCAATCTTATTGCATGCGCGTTACATCGGGCCCTGGTAGGTAAGCACGAGTGAGTGCCACAGTATTTGCACATAAATTTGTTTCACTATCATATATCTTACACAGCTACTCGTAGTAATGTAATGCTTTCGACAGTATGTGGAAGTTGTCGCCATGGTCGTAATCGGCAAATAGGAGATCATGATCACCAGCATTTTAAAATAAAAATGAATGCACTACACCACTAAAAATGAATAAATGACGAATATTTACAAAATAATTACTTATATAAATTTGTGTGTTATCCATGTTTGTATACAAAGGGTTCAGCACGATTGTTCGAAAATATATACGCAATTTATATAGCCGTGTGACGGGAATAGTTCGGTTAAATTTAGGCCAAATGTAAACTCGGCAACGAATTTAATGAGTCTAAAACAATTTTCCTTGACTTTAGAAGTAAACTTTTGGGTCTAATCATAGGAAACAGTTTAATTAAATTTGTAATGTTTACCTTAGCCTTTTGTTAGATTACCTCACATGCTAATTGTTAAGAACATTGTGTTGTATTTATTTATTTCATATATGTTAACCATAAATACGTTTAACATCAGTTCTGAAAAATAATTTAAATTTTAGTGGTAGTAGCTTTATCTTTAAAAAAAAAACGATGCCGCACACAAAGATTTCTCCTGTATCATAAGTGCGTAAATTTCATATTTGCAACGCAACCAGACTAAATAACCGAGGATTTGTGTTTTTGTACAAACGTCGGTTCCGGCTGGGATTGGAAACCGCGTAGAATTCGGGTACTGTGACGCTCGTCTGATTGCCCGCAGGTTTTACTGGCTGTAGTATGCCTCTGCAGGAATCCGTCTAGGTAAGTACCATCGCAGTGCCAGTTATTCTCTTTTTTTTCGTAACCGCTGAGCAATTAAAACTGTAGAAATTTTAGAGTTTATTTATGGAAGAAAGTGACGAGACGAGCAAATAATTCACATGCTTGTCAGTGCAACGTCTGCCCATAACAAATGCTGTGTTACCAAAAACATTTTTGTGTGGCACCACACTGCGCTTGTCAGCCTGAGACATCACTTCTTAAGTATCATATTCGCAGTAATTACACTAGCTCTGAGTACCCTTCAGACCAAAGCAAAGGAAAGTTTGCACATTACTGCTTCACGCCAGAATAGCTGGCTTGCAGTGGGACCCACCTAGACGGATTTCTCTATAGGAATTCGTACCAGTAACAATTTTCTTTCTATTCTCACTTAAAAATCCATCTTAATAGTTTTCCTGGTCTCTACAGCCTATTCAATAAGAATATTATTATATACTCGTATGTATAATAACATTAAATAAAAGCGAGGAATACGTCAAATCCCGAGAGAGGTCAATGTCTGGCAGTGGATTATTTAGACACTGATGATGAAGCTGCTGTTATATATGTACTGATACATTCGTCTCGTGTTTTATCTTGTTAATAATGAAATGAAAATTCAACGTAAGAAGTATAAATTTCATTTGTCAAAAGTAGTTTTTTATAATCTTCCACCGTCTCGTAATGAACGAAATCGAATCCTCTGGCGGAGATTAAGCAGGCTAAAGCAACTCCGTAGGTATCCTCTTTTTTGTAAATCTATTTTATTCTAATCAAAAATTAATAATAAATAAGTAGTCTCATAGAAAACCAATAGGTGTCCGGCGGAGTAGAATAGTACCTACCTATTTCCTACCGATGCGTCGTAAAAGGCGACTAAGGTATTGCACGGGCAGCCTATTGCATTGCAGCATAGCATATTATGGTGCCAATCGTGCAGATTACCACCATAATATGCAATGCTGTCACTATACTGCTCGTGGGAACTCAACGGAGAGTAAGATATTTTTTTTGATTCGTACCCAAAATGGTGGCGACGTGGTTCGTCACCCGTCACGTGTCGTTTCCCGCGGGGGCTAAAAGTGGGTTACACGTGTAGCCTCTGCCTACCCCTTATATAGGAAAAGGACGTGACTGTATGTATGAATGATAAAAAAGGAGACTGAAATAAAATGAATAAAATAATTCAGTCGAACTTTATTACAGTTACAGTTGTACGATTTCGATACTATTTCTATGGTATCGTAATTAATTGTTCATGGTAATAAATAGTCGTACTTTACTACACGAAAAGATTAAGTACCCCTCGCAGGTGTGATTTAGACCCTCTCCAACCAAATCAATAAAGATTATTACGGTACCATATCGCTCGGTCTACCCTAATTAATGCGTATATTATATCGGCACGTACATCGTATAATATTAAGGTTTCACTGTGAGATTTTCTTTGAAGTAAAACAAAAGTTTTTGATTAATTAACCAAGCAACCTTTTTATCTTCGAGCTTATTGACAGATGTCGAAATTAAACATTTTCGAGATATTTTTTATTTTAATCTAGCTATTCCTCGCGGTTTCACCCGCGCAAAATAAGCCTACCACATGATTGCGCCTTACGGCATAGTACTCGTACCTCCCTTATTTATCTGAGCATGAACAGTTCGGCCCTTCTCAGAAATGTTCGGTTCGCAGCGTGCGGCTCATTTTATGCGCGGAACTCTACTTATTTTTCCAAAAACGGTAACTAAGTCTCCTTATAACATCAGCTATCTGACAGTGAGTCTCGTCAAAATCGGCCAAGCCGTTTCCGAGATTAGCCGGAACAAACAGACAGACATAGAGACAAACAATTTAAAAATTGTTTTACTTATTAGTACCTTATATACTTTAATATGCATTTAGTAAAAAAGCTGTTATTTTAACATAACAGACACTTCAATTTTATTTATTTGTATATATTAAAATAATATTATTAGTCTAATAATGTATTAATTGCACGACGAGCGCTAGATCGTCCCACGGCCTAACCTAGTAAAGTCTGACGCCGATACGGCGTTGGTAAGCTCGGTGATCCAATTGAGATATCATCATGCGATAACTTGACAGTATAGCTGAAGATATCAGTGTGCTGCGATGACTGGCAATTAAAATAATTTATACAAAGTCATTAAACTATTATCTGAGAGAATAAGTTTTAAAGGGACATTTGAGAATATCTTTTCTATTCAGAATTGTGCTCAATTATAAATTAAGGAGGCATGATCGGTGACTTAAAAGTGACTCTTAAATTGCTGGTGAATATATGAAGTGAATGAATATTATCAAGTAAATGGAGCAAGCTAATTAAAGTCTGTTAACTTCAAAATAAACAAACTTAATGTGTATACATTATATGAGAGTAAAAGTAAATTAACATAAAATAACTCGTCCCTTGTGTTTAAACTTATGGCACATTTAAAATACAATTGGCTACAGATGGTTCATTTAATATTCAGCAAGCGAATGACTTAGAATTCAGATTAAATCAGTAAATTCAGTTTTCAGGAGCCCCAAGCTGTATATATTAAGATTATTCGGCGTTCATTAAAGTAAAAGATAAGTTACAACCTTTAAATGTCTCAATGAGCAACCGGGAAAAGTCCGCTACGCTGCTCTAATTCGGGTTGGCGGACTTCACGTGTCTTAGAAATATTTATATTCCTCAGACATGCAGGTTTCCTCACGATGTTTTCTTTCACTCCTTAGCACGTGTTAAATCAGCACTTTAAATAACAATTCTAGAGGTGCCGGCGCCGGGGATCGAACTCAGGTCTCTCGCGAACTATTATATTTATAGGAGAAAGTGACAAGACGAGTAAAACACTATAAGCCTGACATTAGGTGAGGCTTTGCACTTAAGTGCAACGTCTGCCCATAACAAATGATGTATCACCCAGAACATCACTGTATGACACCACATTGCGCCCGTCGCCCTGAGATATCAGTTCTCAAGTCAAGTCATATGCCCATTGATTACACCAGCATATAGAGGCTGATGATGATGTGATGACAATGGCGAAATAACATATTCATATAATAATATTGCTTGCGTAGATAACAGATAACTGTAGATGTTTACTCTGGTTGAGACGCAAAATTGCACGTGGGAGGATGTGATGTGTTCGTTATACTTAGGGAAACGGATGGGGATTCGCATTACCGGATGCTACATCAAAGACTATGCTCTCGTCACGGTTTAGCATTTAGGACTTGTAATTTATGATTTGATTATTGCGTCATCTGTCAGAGCCACCCAGAGTCGAGGTGGGGTGGTGATGGTGTTTTGCATCGCTACCACACTAAGGATGGGTGTTACAAAACGTATATCATAGATATTGAATCTATATATCGCTACAATATCGCTTAATCGTATATCAGCTTGTTCTTAAACTATATATCGGATATCGGGCGAAGCATCGTACCGATTCTCAGATCGTAATATACGAGTAGTTTCGTTTTGTTCGCATCGAACCGAGTGAGCCCCAAACTCTCTAATCGTAACTTTTACAATTGTAAATCATATTTATTTAATAAATTAAGTTTGAAAATTGTTTATAACATTTTGGCGGGATTGTAACATAAATATTTTTTCATTCATTAAGATAGAAAGTTATAACCTTCGACCTTATCATTATAGCAATAAAGATAATGCACCGACACCTTAATTTTTTTTGTGCATGCAAACAATTGAGTAAGCGCATTGCTTTAGTGTTTTTTCCTTCAAAGTTTTGAATGTTTTGGCACTTTAACCTTATAAATAATTTATGATTCGATTTCGGACTTAATTTTAGTGTTTTAAAGTCAGCTTTGAGAGCTCAGGAGCCGGGGGCTCGCCTTAAATTTCCTGAGTTCAATTCCCGTTTCCACCGGCATCTCTAAAATTGTTCTTCAATTTAATGTACCGATCTACCACGTGCTCAGCGGTAAAATATTTCAAGGTCATGTGAAGATCGTCAAACCACGTTGGAGCAGCGCGGCTTTTTACGGGCTCCAAATCGCTCTTAGAAATGATAGAAAGCCTGTGCTCGACAGTGACAAATTTATAGGCAGTGTGGTGGCGACTTAAGAATCTCCATCTCATCCCGTGGGTGTCGTAAAAGTCGACAGAGGGAAAATAAAAACCAAGGAATGGGCAGCAGCATCTTCCTCTCACATCTGAATAAATAAATTGCGGTTGTCAACCCGCCTGTCAAGCGTGGCAATATACCCCCAAATTGACAGCTGCCAAACTTTTGTAGCAATCTTTAAAGTATAAGCCAGGTAAAAGTATGAAGGTAACTTATTTGAAATCGATGTTGTATTGTAAAACGCAATATATAAATTTCAAGAATAGTAATGATATCGAAAACGTACCTATAATAACTACGACATCATCGTAACGTATCTACCGGGAATAACTATGAGCATCGGTCAATATATAGTGAAAGTACATAGTTTCAAAATCTATTAACAAATATCACTATTAGTTTTGATTTGATACTTTGCAAAACCTATATTACCCACCGCTATACCGCACATAGTTAAGCCAGCTACTTACTCTAGAAACTTATTTATAATAAATAAGTCTTTCTTAAGTAAATAAGACTTATTTATAATAAAAAAGTCTTTCTGAAGTAAATAAGACTTATTTAAAATAAACAAGACTTTCGTATCCACATTTACCTTCGAGATACTTTGAAAACAAAATAACAATAGTTTCTTCTTATTTTGAATTCACAAAGGAAATGGGTATCCGCAGGTACTTTTTTTGTACGTAAAAGTTTAAGAAAGTATTCTCAAAGATACTCTATTTATAAACTTGTGTTCACTTTTGTATTCACACAGCTTTTGTATGCTTTTGTTTCTGATTTCGCGAATTAAATAAAAAAAAATGTTATTTTGGACATGCTAACCTGCATTTTAGTTAGGGGCGGGATCATTAATGTCTATAACCTATGTAGTCATAGGTCCCATCCTACTGCCCGTCACTGTTGCGAGTACCATGGATTAGCTCCTATGGGGAAGAATGAATGGAAATAAAGTCCCGTCCGATCCCACCGCATATCGGCCTATAAGCCTCCTCAAGGCTTTAGGCAAGATATACGAACGCCTACTTCTCGCCCGCTTAAGAGACTTCATGCAGTCTCGAGGGATCCCCATCCACGAGCAGTTTGGATTCCGTGCCAAACACTCATGTACCCAGCAGGTGCACCGCATAACGGAGCACATTCAATCCCGCTTCATACGCGGGCTTTATACCGGAGCGCTCTTCTTCGACGTGGCGAAAGCGTTCGACAAGGTCTGGCACAACGGGCTCATATACAAGTTATATGGACTCGGTGTGCCAGATCGCCTCGTACTCATCATACGAGATTTCTTACGCAGTCGAACCTTCCGCTACCGCGTCGAGGGGGTGCGATCCGAATCACATCCCATCGTAGCCGGCGTACCACAAGGCTCAGTCCTAGGTCCCGTGCTCTACACCCTTTTCACGAACGACATACCGCACACCAGCGGCGTCGAACTCGCCCTCTTCGCAGACGATACCTGCCTATATGTGTCTGGACGTAATCCAGACACTATCTCTAAACGCCTCCAATCCGCAGCCCGAACCCTCGGGAACTGGTTTCGGAAATGGAGGATCGAGGTCAACCCAATCAAAAGTGCAGCCATGTACTTCTCGCGGCGCATAACGCAGCATCTCCCCACCATAGAGTTATTCGATCGTCCAATCCCCTGGGAAAAGACAGTCAAATACTTAGGCGTCCTATTAGACTCGAGACTCAGCTTCGGTCCACATATTAACCGAGTAAGGAACCGAGCGACGTTCGTCCTCGGCCGATTACATCCGTTACTAAATAAAAATAGCAAAATGTCCCTACGTAATAAAATTACACTTTACAAAGCCTGTATTCGGCCAATTATGACATACGCAAGCCCCGTATTTGCGCATGCCTCCCCGCGTCAAATTCACCGACTTCAGGTAATACAAAATCGATTCATGCGTAAATCCACGGGAGCACCGTGGTTCGTGCGTAATGCTAACCTTCATATCGATTTAGGGCTTCCTACCATAGCCCAATATCTAAAGTTGGCCTCTCGCCGATACTTCGACTCTGCCGCCACGCACCCCAACCCACTGGTTGTCAGTGCCGCCACATACAACCCCCTCGCGATACACCAAAACTCGACCCGCGGAAAAAGGAGACCGAGGCACGTCCTCGAGGACCCTGACGACGCGACCACTATTGCCCAAGCGCTCTACGGAACACTACACAAACACCCATTATCACCATCATACCGCCCCCGCCGTCGGCGTGGGCGTATCAGACAAAGTTATTCGCGATACCGCCGCATCTCAGGCCGGTTCTCCCCTAGCAGTAGTGTCATAAACAGAAGCGTCGCTGGAGTTTCTTGCGCCATTTCTTCTCCAGCGGAAACGCATTCCGAATTGGTGGTAAACTTATCTAATAATAATCATGGTATTAATAATTATGGTAGTAGTAATATTGCCCTCCCGATTGCAGTAACTGACCGAGCCAAGGCCGGCCCCCTTGGGCACCCTCGAGTCTGTTACTCTCGCGAACAGGATGACGGTCCAAGCCGAGGTCCCCTCTCGGGGGCCCTTGCGCCAGTCATCCATAAATAAAGGTTTCGGCTAAGCGCCCTCAGCACTATGCCACCTTTCAATCCGGCGAAGCTGTAAAAGCCTTCGGGCTACATTCTTCATTGTACCTAATAAAATCCTACATACACGGTGAAACAAGCTCCCATTAATGTATTTCCGTCTAGGTAGGTACCACCCCAGCGCCAGTTATTCTGTCGCGAAGCAGTAGTGTGCAAACATTACTGTGTTTCGGTTTGAAGGGCACTGAGAGCTAGCGTAATCACTGGGCATATAAGACTTAAGAACTCGTGTCTCAGGGTGACGGGCGCACAATGTGTTATCACACAGAAATGTTCTGGGTGACACAGCATTTGCTATGGGCAGACGTTGCACTTACCATCAGGTGAACGTTTTGCTCGTTTCGTCACTTTATCAAAAAAAAAATGATACCGACATGTAATGTAGAAACCATAATTTTTGGATAAGATGTTAATTTTCAATTAGATGATACAAGACTTTACGAAATTGTTTTCGTTCAGAGTTTCAATACATTCCAGGGAACAAATCCAGGGATCTTGTCAAAGTCGTTCTACAGAAAGTCTCGTTTTATAGTGTATAAAGGATTTTGTCAGGGCTCACATTAAAATCGTAATGAAATATTTTAGAATACACATAATTATTGTAAGAGCGTAAAAAATTGGATTGTATGTTTAATAAGGCAATTTGATAAAAGCAATCATGACGTCTTTAATACAAAATCGAATAAATCGATGTTCTTGATTGAATATAATGTCGAAATAACGCTTACTTAATTATGTTAATAAGGTTATATCGTACTACTAATGCAAAAATGTAGTAACTTAAAGAAACTTGAAAACGAGATTTTTAATTGTTTACGAATTAAACCTGAATTATCTATGAGTCATCAAAACGGTGAGACTTTTTTTACTGAAACCTTTAACAGATAGATGGATATTATTCTTTCATCAATTCTATAAAAATAACTACGATACGTTAAAGCCGTGTAGTGGCGGCCTAATAGAATCTACCACCCAACCTCATTCAGTGGGTGTCGTAAAAGTCGACAGAGGGAAAATGAAAACCAGAAGATGGACAGCAGCATCTTCCTGGAACATCAGAATAAATAAACTGCGGTTAATAACCCGCCAGCGAGGCGTGGCAACTATGGCAAAATCTCTCCAAAGTGAGAGCTATAAACTTTTGTGGCTGTCTATGGGGGAGGCAGTTCAGCAGTGGGCTTGCGATAGGCTGAAAGATGACGACAATGACGTTAAATTAATATCTAGGGATGTTACAATTTTAGTTTCGGTAAGACTTATAGCAATTGTACCATATTCTGGAAACAATTTAAAGAAGTTTAAGTTTTACAAAGTTAATGAATGTTCTGGCCTCCACGAGAGAAAACAGAGATTAAAGTGATGGAATTTTTAGTAGTTTAAAAGCTCTTCAATTGTTTAATTATTTTATTATATTTAATATTCTGTTTTTTCTGGTGCAAAGTAAATATTGCCTTATTAATATTTAACGAAATAGGATCTAAACTAAGAATATTTATGGTGTTAATTAATTTTGTAAAGTAATTTATTTAGTTTATATTATATATAAATAAAGGGTTTACGTGTCACGTGGATGTGTGGATGATGTCAATCCAAGTCATCCGTATATCCATGAGACATGACTTCCAACGGGTGGCGGTGTAACCATGCATGCAAAAAGCGTTGACAGGAAGCAGAGTCTAGGGTTGAAGTTCTAGTGATCCGATTGTCAACCCGTCCGCCATGAGGTGCAACGGTGGTGTCTCCAAAGGTATCTTCTTCGGAGAGTCACACACCAATAGTAATTACTTAACCGTCTGATCGTGATCACATTAACACGTTCACGGACACAAGATCATTTTCAATAATTTGTGATATGACACACAAACTTCCCATACAAAGTGGCATCACATCTGGGGACGGATTGTCGCATTACTCCGTTTAAAAAGAATGTGTTGCGGCAGTAACGGTCAGAGGCGGTTACGCCTGTAGACGGACATTTACAGCAAGTGAATTCTAAACCGTGTGTTGCGGCACTAACGGCCACGGACGATTGTTGACAGTAGATGTTGTTCTGTTACCTGACGCCATCTGCAATAAGTTTACAAGATGACAATATGAAAATATAGTAGTAATAATAGCAACAATTTGATATGTGTGATAGACTCGATAAATTGAAAATTTAAAGACATTTCGACAGTTTTTATAAGTACCAATTTTTTTGTCCACATGCACTTATCAGCAACAAGTTTAAACACAAACCACTCACGATACATTAAAATAGCCTGTAAATTTAACTTTAAGTAAATATTTCGTTAAATTATGAATAAAATAATACGTACCGTTCGCCGAAAATTGCCATACCACACCTTTTCGGAGCACGATGCATGCTCTTCCTCCCGCTGTGGCACGCGGCGACTGGTCGGTGGAATGTGTATGTAAATCGTCCGGCCACAGACGTAGTGTCACAACAGGTGTTCTCTCAAGGTGTGCGTGACAGAGGTAACTTGTGTGCACGAGCAGAAGTGTTTGCTGTGGCACTAGCAGTCTGTATTACAGACTAAATGGGCACAGAGTCATATGCTTCTTATAAATGCTATGGGAAATAATCGGCCGCGGACGGAGTTCTACTTTTGGTGTATTTTAAATCGCCGCCTACAGCCGCAGTGCCATATTATGAGGGTCTTAATTTACGTCTCTCGACGTACTGTCCGTGAACGTGTTAAAGTATAACATTTATAAGATAATACGTCTCGAAGTTCTTCGAGTGGTAGGATGCCCGTATATTTTTTATAGTACGCCTTAGGATAATCCTATGCCCACTAATCGACCACCGCAGTGCGATGATGAAGTACAATCCTACTTTTAACAATGATGCTCTATCTATTCGTGTGCTATGTGCTAGGTAGATGTAATGAATAAAATCATCCTGAATGTCACATGACAGAGAAACTAAAAAATAATGTTAAAAATAAATAATATTTCAAGAACATGTAAAGTTTATTATGTCGTATTGGAGAAGTGTGGTGTCACAAATTCTGTAATCATCTTGAAGAAATGAGAGATCTATACCCGACAGTGAGGCAGTTACTTTCTAAGCAAAACCTCTTTGTATTCGTAGTTTAATGTAGTACAGTCGCGTTATTGCAACTAGTTATGTATTTTCATACTTCAATATAATTGGGGAAAAACATTTCTGTGTGACACCACACTGCGCCCATCAATCTGAGACATCGTATTAATTACGGAAAAATGCCCCTTCTTTAGGAGGAGTTTGCTTCGTGTACAGGAGAAACAGCAGTACATTTTTACTGGATTCATGAGGATTATAGTGACGGTAATAATATCATGGAGTCGGTCCGTTAGCTGCTGAGTTCAGAGGTTGGTCGCTAACATAAATTTCAGTACGCGTGTGACTTTCGGTTAGATTATCGGTGTCGTCACCACGAAAATTGTTTTTTTTTTATTTGATAAGTGTCGCGACGAGCAAAACGTTCACGGGATGGTAAGTGCATCGTTTGCCCATAACAGATGCTGTGTTATGTATGATGTTATGTATAATGTTTGCACACTACGGATTCACGGAGGAATAACTGACCCTAGGAATCCTACCTATGTAGGTAGGTAGGTACCACCCCAGGGCCAGTTATTCTGCCGTGAAGCGGTAGTGTGCAAGCATTACTGTGTTTCGGTTTGAAGGGCACTGTGAGCTAGCGTAATCACTGGGCATTTGAGACTTAGGAACTGATGCCTCAGGGTGACGGGCGCAGTGTGGTATATAATATTCTGGGTGACACAGCATTTGTTGTGGGCGGACGTAGTTTCGTCACTTTGCACAATAAAAAAAATGCCCAACTAACACTGGTGCACCGTGATAGACTTCTTTTCGGTTAAAACCCTTTTAAACACTAAGAGATCGCCTATGCTACTAAGCAGTCCATATTTATAGTTCACGTTTTTAACAACGCCTCAGTGAATTTGTGCTTTAATGAAACAAAATCTCTTTTTTGTAATAAAATATTTAATTATATTATATAACCGAGTTTTCATCCTTGTTGTTCAGCAGCGCAGATACTTGTTCAAATACCAAAATTGTTCTACAAATTTAGTTTGAAAAAGTATCTGCGCTGAATTTGTACAACAATGGCTTAACGTCCCCACTTTAGACAAGTCTCTTTTCAGTCGATTATTAACAGGATAATGATGGATTAACAAGACCAGAAAGTTCGATAATTCAAAAGAAATGTGTTTTTGGTCTTTTCTTAAATAGGTGCGAATAAACGTTTCAGACTATTATTGTTTTGTAATCTCATTGTTTCATTATTATTGTTTAAAGCCGTTGTTTCCTTACCTACAACGGTTAATAAAACGATCAGATATAATTACAGCGCTGTAGTGTGTCACCGAGTCAAGTGGATGTATTAGATAATTAATTATTCTCCATAGAACCCTGGATATATTTATCTGCAGACGTATGTCATTAAGACGTATACACAATCATACAGACATGTAATATTACAATTTAACTTAGCTAGTAGCTATAAACCGCAAATTAAAGGAATGCAGGTACATAACTCGTGTCGCCGAGTATACCTCAATGTTTCAAAACTAAAGTCTTCAACTAGTGCGTGTTGGCGGCCATGATGCACTGTAGGTCGCATAAGGAAGCTCGTAGTCGCTCAGCGAGCTATAAAGGATACGGAGCTATACTGTGTCTCAGGATTGTTTTGTGGCAGTTTATAGAGGAGGCCTATGTTGTATGTGTATAATGATGATGTCGTTTCAGCCTATCACTAGTCCACTGCTGAACATCGGCCTCCCCCATAGATTGCCATAAAAGTTTGTAGCTCTTGTTTTGGAGGGATTTGGCCATTGGGATATTGCCACGCTTGGCAGGCGGGTTGGCAACCGCAGTTTATTTATTCAGATGTTCCAGGAAGATGCTGCTGCCCATCTCCTGGTTTTTGTTTTCCCTCTGTCGATTATTTACGACACCCACGGGATGAGATGGGGTGGTTGATTCTCTTAAGCCGCTACCACACGGCCTTAATGATGATGACACATATATATTTATTTATTTATTTATTTAATCTTTATTGACCATAAAAAAGAAAAAGTACAATAGGCGGGCTTAATGCTATATGCATTCTATACTAGGCAACCTTTGGGATAGCAGATAGAGTCAAGGCGGTACAAAAAGATGACAAAGATATATAAACATATTACACTTAAGAAAAAAAATACGAGTAGATATACCTACATATATATTAACACATGCACAAATACATAGCTATGATAATACAATGTGTCAAGAGAGAGACTTTGTATTATCCATATACTTACGGACCCCATGTTTAAAAACACATTTGCTTGTAGGTGTCTTAATGACATCAGGAAGTTCGTTCCAAAGTCTAGCAGCTTGGAGAGTAAAGGAATTGGACAAAAAACCAGAATGGTGAAGGGGAATGGAAATAATAAAGTTATAAGTAGAACGAAGTTGACGATCGTGAAAGTCAGAGAGGAATTGAAATATACCTTTTAAATATTCAGGAGAAGATGGGTCAAAGAGGATAGAGGAAAGAGTGGAGAGAAGTCTTATAGTCCTTCTTTGACGTATAGAATACCAATTTAGTTCAGACCGAAATGAAGAAACGTGATCAAATTTACGAAGACAGAAGATAAAGCGAATGGCATTATTAATAAGGTGATCCAATTTGTTAAGAAGGGCTTCACTTGCATCCGGATAGCACAAATCGGCATAATCGATAACTGGGAAAACGAGAGCTTGAATCAGGACAATTTTTGTTTTAATCGGAAGGAAATTTCTAAGTCTGTTAAGGGAGTTAAGCATGGCCGTGACTTTACGACAGATTTCTGCGACTTGAACTGTCCAGCTTAAGGTAGTATCGATGTGGACGCCGAGGTTCTTTACACTTTTACAATATGGCATCACTTCATTATTAAAAGTTACAGGTGGTATTGAACCTATATCTAATTTGGCAAGCTTGACATTTAGCTGGATTAACAGAGATACCAAAATTATCACACCAGGACTTAATGTCAGCAAGATTTTTAGTAACAGTTGTAACTGCAGAGTTAATATCAGAAACAGAGGAATGAACATAGATCTGCAAGTCATCAGCATAGAAGTAGAAAGAATAAATAATAAAATATATATGTATAAAAGCAAAAAATTAAGATAATGATAGAAATGTAGGCTTGCTTCCGGGGATTGAAATAACGAAAAAAAACAGAGCTTCAAATTTGTAGTGGTAGTTAGAGGAGTACTTAAACAACTAAAACTTTCACTGCAAAATCACGGTTTTCACCAATAGGAGCAAGCTAAACATTAATTTACAAGCAAGCTAAACATAAATTAATATTACATGCTTAGTAAAATTTAACGATTACCACATTTTGAACTACAATTATTTTAACAGATTATTTAGTGCAGGATTTTTTTGCAACAATGTTATCGCATTATACTATTAAATTCAATTTGAATACTTGTAATAACTTGTTTAATTTGAACAACTAATCGCACGCATGTAATAAAAGCAATAGTTTGGACACAATCGTACTGCGATATCCTCTTTTTTTTCGGAACCACTTTCTTTTCGATTCCAGTGGCGTAATTTGACTTTGATTTTTTAAAGCAAGCATTCAAACATTCTGCAAAACAATTCTGCAAGAACAATACGAATTGTGAAAAAAACAATTATGCAATACGTATATTTAACGTAAGACGATTTCGAAGATCAGACGTTTTATCCTGTATCTCTTAAATTACAATTATAAAAAACGTTATCGACTCATTTTTAATCCGTACCTATGAAACTAAGTATTTTTTAGAATTTTATTGCAAGTTAAAGTTTTATTTTTAAATGACAGTGCATCAAAAGCTGTTGAAATAAAAAAATCTCCGCAGAAAACAAGTGTACATGACAGTGACCACGATCACAGGACACAAATTACATTAGGTAAAAATTAATTACAGTAGTACAATTTAATGCTTATTATTTAGTATGATACTTTTAATGTTATATTTATTTGTTAAAGTATATTTGTATAAAGATTTAAGCGTAAAATAAATTACTGCGGCGTGTCATGTGCGTGCAATATACCACAACTTGTTAATTTTGCGGCCACAACTGTTTGCGTTTTTTCGTACGTCGTACAGCTTCTGACTCATTTTTGATTATTCACAGTATTTAGGTATAAAACAATATTACAAAAATGTAAAGCGACAGTCTGTAAACGCCTCTGAGCTGAGCATAGGCTACTGGACTTCAGACTTTCAAACAATATTTTTTATTTCTGAATAACGAGTCGTTCTTATTCACTGCTGAGAATATTTTAAATTAGCATTCAAAATTGCAATTAACAATTTCATTGGTCACTCTCTCTGGACTCATAATTTAATCAAAGGCAAGCGTCGTACGTAGTGTAAAAAACTGAATAATATTACATTTTTTTTAGATTACGTACTCCTACATTAGCCGTGTGGAAGCGGCCTAAGAGAATCTACCACCCCATCTCATCTCGTGGGTGTCGTAAAAGTCGACAGAGGGAAAATCAAAACCAGGAGATGGGCAGCAGCATCTTGCTGAAACATCTGAATAAATAAACTGCTGTTGCCAACCCGTCTGCAAAGCGGGGCAACTATGGCAAAATCCCCCCGAAACGAGAGCTGCAAACTTTTGTGGAAATCTATGGGGGAGGCCTATGTTCAGCAGTGGACTATTGATAGGCTGAAACGACGACGACTCCTACATATAATATGTGTTTAAAATACAATATTATGTCATATTACATACATTATTAATTAATTTTACAATTCTATTAAAGAACATTTAATTACTAATTCAATTGCTTTTGTGTATTTTTTTTTGGATAAGGTGATGAAACGAGCAATACGTTCATCGGATTGTAAGTCCATCGTCTGCCCATAACAATGCTGTATCACCCAGAAAATTTCTATATGGGACCACAATGCGCCCGTCTTCCTGAGATATCAGTTCTTAAGTCTCATATGCGCAGTGAGTACGCTAGCTCTCAGTGCCCTTCAAACCGAAACACAGCAATGTTTGCACACTACTGCTTCACGGCAAAATAACTGGCCCTGGGATGGTACCTACCTAGACGGATTCCTGTATAAAAATCCTACAACCAGTAAATAGGACGGGTACTTCTCGAGATTATTCTGTCGTCTTAGTTTTTCAAACTTTATCTTTGTTGAGAATAAGGTGGAGTATGTAGTAGTGGATTATTTTATGCTACATAGCACTTACGTTGTTCATTATCTAAAAAGTCTGATATCGTTAAATCACTTATTTATTCGATTCACTCCTCAATGTTAGCTAACGAGGTGTTGTTTACTTCACGGATGACACAAGAGTAACTTAGCAAAAGTTTTAATCAAGACGTTTTGAATACGAAGCTTTCCCAACTAGTTAACAGACGAAACGTGATCTTGTAAGATTTTTATTCATGACGTGTTAGTAACTCGTATTCTATACAGATATTAAGTATAATAGGCCATTGGTGTGTATTATCGTCATCAACTATGATATCGTGATCAAATAAGATTCTAACAATTTTATCTATGGTCAGAAAATCATTATACATAATAGTAAACGGTGCTAAAATAAAATTAATTCGATATTATTTTTGCTGTGACTGCAAAAAAAATATTTTTTCACTGTTCGCACTTGAAATAGACCTTCAGATATTACTAGCATTTTATGCTGCCAGGGGCATAGAACAACTTTGGGTCGCGGAAAAGATCTCTGTCTTCTCTAAATATTTTTTCAAGTACTTTCTCGAAAAGGAGCAACTTAACTTCTAAAATGAAATAAACCAATAAAATTACTAATAATTGCATTATAGAAAAGCACAAGATATGTCTATGTCTTATAATTATGTTTCATTCAATCAATAAAACCAACACATTTCTTTACAAGAAGATTAGCCGAATTCAGCAGGCTCATATCTAAAATTGCTAAAACACTATTCATGCCATATATTATGCTATACATAGTATATATATGGCATAAATAGTCATTTTATTTAAGCATTTATTTATTTATTGGCATTTAGCCCATACTTACGAGTATGCTTACACAACCGCGTTGCAATTATGTTAAAACCAACGACTCGTTAGATATTCCAAACATCATATTCCGTCTGTGAATTTATAATACAAAACATCCAAGCGCTTAATAGAGGAGCAAAGTTTCAATTGTTATAAATCACACACCGTACATATGGAATATTATAATTATTACATAAATTACAATAAGAGATTATTACTTTTTCCCGATTTTTGGTAAGATGTGATCTTGATAAGCTGCAATTACTCGAAATAATAAAAAAATCATATGTATCTAAGATATTTTACATAATCCTTTATTGAAATATAGTGACGGGACGAGCAAACACAGTGCCAATCAAACAATGAGAAAAGGAATTGGTAGTTTTGGCGGATGATATTGCCAAGGAAGCAATCCGCCACATCATCCGATCTGGGGAGGACGTCTCCTCCAACTAGTAATCTTTAGATATTCTACTTTATTGGTAATACCAGCGTGACCAGGAGAGTTCCTCCGGAGGTTTTTAAACTTCGGTGCTAATAACCCGTGCTACGGAATCGCGAAAAAGTTGAGAGGTCTTCCGATCGACCTCGCTGTCGACCATTACGATGTTTGCGGTGTCGACCGGCTTACCGGTAGAATGAACACTAAGGTGCATTGAAGTTTGAGGCTGTCGGCTAGACATTCTACCTTTTCTTCGTCTAGAGAAGCTTGCGGTTAGCTGGGGAGTACTAGAAAGGGCATTGAATGGACGGTACCTCCTTTGAGTGATTGGGAAAGATTTCACGAATTTTAGTGAAGCTTTTTATAAAATTTAATGATGAGGAGGCGTGGAATGGTGATTTTCGACCACGGCAACAATTACCGAATACTGTTGTATGTCGGCTTGGCATTAGGTAAGCAAATCGTGGCTCTAGAGGGGGGGGGGGAGCAGCGGATCACCATAGGGAGCGGTGCGCAACCGCCAACATCGCGTATATAAGATACAACCGCATTTCAGAGCGGTTCTCAAAACACTCGTTCTCGCGCTCTGGTGCAGAACGGACCTATTTTTGACCGCGCTCCATGCGCAATCAAGCTCAAAAATCATACTCGTTATGGACAGTTGTCTGTAAACGCCCGTTGTCACAGTTGTGGATAGTGGCCAACACCCGCTCCCGTAGCGGTGTGTCTGGTTATTCTTCTTCGTGCGTGCCTTCATCTATCGTGTCCCTCGAAGTGGAAGTGTTGTGCTTCGTGGTGTTGTGCGAACGTGAAAGTTACGCGAGAGCGTTCCTGTATTGCGTCGGCTTGCTGGTGAAAACCGTGAGTAGAGTGCATACACATATCTCGCCTCAGAGGCGGCTTTGTATTTTTGTGTCCGCTTGTTGCACTAGGCAACAGCCAGGTACACACCCTCGCGCACCTAAGGCGTAAGGCATTAGGTGACGTAAAATTAGCACACACCTCCCTGCTCACGTAGGGAGAATATTTTGCATTTGTGTACACACCGCCTCTCGAACCATCGAAATGGCGACACCCCGTGCCCCCGCGCCGGAGTTTGTACATCTCGCGGAGTTTTTACGCGCCGCGCACCCCGAGATCTGGGCGCAGTTTCACGCCCATTGCGTTATGTCGGAGGAAATCTCTGGAATCCGTCCAGACACCCAAAATCTGCTTAGGAGTCGCGTAGCAACGTTTGACTCCGACAGCCCGTCATCGCCAGCTGTAGAGCCGGCCGCGCCGACACCTGCGCAAGATGACGCATCCGCACCTGTGTGCGAAACAATGCCAGGCGTAATCGCCGGCAATAAAAAGACCGTGCCGACCGTGTCGGCATTGTCAGTAAAGAACGCACCTGCAGGCAATAAAACCGCCGCTAATGGGTGCAATAAAACACCAAGCACACCTGCGCTTCCCTTCCGGGAATCGCAATCCATTGTTGGGCCCGCGGCCCTTTCGGACGAGGGATCCGACATGGATTGCGAGGAATCCGGAAATGCGCACGACGACGGCTTCACCGTCGTCGCGCGCAAAGCAAAGAAACGCGCCGCGAAAACGGATTCCGAGCCTAACTCGGACACCGCATCGCCGTCCGCCTCACGGAACCCGGCCAAAAAGGGCGTGTCCAACAGTCGCAAGACTATAGATAAGTCACTGCCCGCGCATCCCGCGGCGCAAACGAACAAAGCTCCTCCGCCAATTATCCTACAGGATAAAGCGCAATGGAACAATCTGTCACTTTGGATGACAAACAAGAAAATTGTGTGCCCGAAGGCGCAGACGGCAGTGCAAGGTATCCGCGTATACCTCAGCACAGTCAGCGATTTCAGGGCCGTCACCAGCCATTTGCGTGGAAACAACATAAGTTTCCACACGTACTCACTCGCGGAAGAACGAAGACTCCGCGTAGTCATTAGGGGCCTGCCTAAAGAATTAGAGACTAGCCACATTCTCAGTGACCTTAAGTCACAAGACATACCTGTGTTGGAGGTGCATCGTATGCATCACCCACACAATAAGAAGTCGTACGACCTGATCCTTGCCATACTGGAATTAACTCCAGAAGGCAAGCAGGTCTTTAACGTTAAGACGATTTGCGGCCTTTCAGGCCTTTCTATTGAGGCACCCCGCAACAGGGGCATCATTGGCCAGTGCCACAGATGCCAACTGTACGGACACTCTGCCCGAAATTGTTTCGCCCGCCCTCGTTGCGTAAAATGCCTCGGGGATCACGGCACCCAGGATTGCGCTCGCACGCCAGAAGCGCAAGAGCCCCCAAGCTGCATACTCTGCGGTGAGCTGGGACACCCCGCGAATTACCGCGGGTGTAACAGAGCGCCGAGGAGTACAAAGCGCAGGGGAGCCAAGAAGAACGGCCGTAGGAAGGGCCCCGGGGCCACACAGCCCCAAACACCCGCTCCTATACAAACACCTAAGCCCGCGACTAAACCCGCGCCTAAACAAACGCCCGCGCCCGCTCCGGCCGCAGCGAAACCCGGTCCCGCTGACGGGACTACCGGGCAGAGCAAGAGCCAGAGCGCCGCGCCGGCGACGAACGCATGGACAAAACCGTTGCCCATGACGCAAAAGAGCGCAGCCGCCTCACGGCCCGCGCCTCAAATCGCAACGCCCAAAATACAGGGCTCGTCAAATTTCGCCGCAGATTTCTCGCTAATCTGCGGCTTCATGCGCAGCATAAATGTTGCCGAACTTTCGACTTTAGCTCGCAAAATCCGCGAAGCAAAGTCTCCTCAAGACCGACTCATGGCTACCGTAGAGCACATGAACGTCATCGACGCGATTTGGACGTATCAATGCGCCTAAACATCACGCGCCGCGTCGAAAAATAAAATTTTTAATTGTTACCAATGGCGTCCCATATAGGTAGGATTAAACCACGCTCTCTGACTGTCTCGTATTTTAACGCAAACGGTCTTAAGACGCAGTTAGTTGAGGTCGCGAATTTCCTTCGTGACCACGACATCGACGTTATGCTAGTGCAAGAGACTTTCTTAAAACCTAGTATGCGCGATCCAAAGATTGCCAATTACAAATGCATCCGTAATGACAGAGCGACCGCGAAAGGCGGCACTCTGATCTACTATAAAAAGTCCTTGCACTGTATCGCGCTCGATACACCCGACTTAGTTAATATAGAAACTTCCGCGTGTAGGTTAGCAATGACCGGCCATAGGCCGCTTGTACTAGCATCAGTCTACCTCTCGCCATCCAAACAATTATTAGAAGCAGACCTAAAATCCCTACTAGATTTAGGCCGTTCTGTTATTCTCGCCGGAGACTTGAACAGCAAGCACGGCAGTTGGAATTCCAACGCAAATAACACAAACGGTAATATACTGTACAGATTAGCGGAGAGCCATAACGTAAACGTTATAGCTCCCGAAACACCAACCAGAGTTCCGACGCAGTTAAATCAGCGGCCGGACACTCTCGATGTAGCCATTATTAAGGACGTGAACTTAGAAATAGACTCTATAGTTACGCTTCACGAACTTGAGTCGGACCACCGTCCGGTCATTTTTAAGCTGGGCCGGCCAAATGGTGAGGTCACACAGACCAAAACCATTGTGGACTGGCGTACCCTCGGGGTCAAACTCGAGGCTACGAGCTCCCAGCACTTGGATGAAATACCAGATATTATCGACTCGCCAGAGGTAGCCTGTCGAGCGATAAAATCATTCTCAGGTCATCTCAAAACAGTCGTCGGAGAATCCTCCCGGACGGTTACGGTGTCGAGCGATCGACGCTGCAATCTACCGGCGGACCTCCGACGCCTGATTAGAGAAAAGAACCGTGCGGCCAAAGCGCACGACAGATATAGAACAGACGCGAATAGACTCAGACTGCGCCTCCTACAAAGGGATGTTAAAGAGCGCTTATCTGAGTACACTAAAGATAGCTGGGACACTATGCTTGGAGAAATCGAGCCGTCGCACACTGCCTACTGGCAGTTGGCACGGTCTCTCAAAGCAGAGCCGATCTCACCCATGCCGCCACTTATTAGATCGAACGACAACTCGCTCGCCTTCGACGACAGCGAAAAAGCCGAATGCCTTGCAGACAGTCTAGAGAGCCAATGCACTCCGTCTCTCGCGCCTGCGGATCCCGACCACCTGCAGCAGGTGGCCGCGGAACTCGAACGCAGGGCTGCCATACCACCAGTGGGCGAACCACTGACTCCAGTGACTCTCGACGAAGTCACGAAGATTGTTAAAAATCTTAAAAACCGATCCGCGCCCGGCCTCGATGGCATAAACAACAGGGTGATCAAATGTCTAACTACGCCGCTACTGTGTCTGTTAGTCAGTATTTTCAACGCGCTCCTCTCCAGCTGCTCCTTCCCGGACGACTGGAAGGAAGCGGACGTTATAGGTATTCCGAAGCCTCACAAGCCGAAGAACATCCCGTCCAACTATCGCCCAATAAGTCTCCTCAACTCGATGGCCAAGATTTATGAGCAAATAATCCTTAGTCGATTAAAAGACTACGTCCTAAATAATAACATCCTTCCAGACGAGCAGTTCGGCTTTCGCCCCGAACACTCGTGTACCCATCAAGTGCACCGCCTAACGGAGCACATATTAGAAAACTTTCACGACCGCCCTAAGCCAGTAGGCACAGGGGCCTTATTTTTCGATGTCGCAAAGGCATTCGACAAAGTCTGGCACGACGGCTTGTATTACAAGTTGTATCACACAAAAGTGCCGGACAGACTCGTGAACATCATACGAGCCTTCTTGTCCAATCGCCTATTTCGCTTCCGGGTAGAGGGAACGCGCTCCTCAAGCCGCCCTCTCCGTGCGGGTGTCCCTCAGGGCTCCTGCCTCTCTCCACTCCTTTTCTCGCTATACACTAGCGATATACCTAAAGACCCTAAAGTCAATCTTGCGCTTTTCGCAGATGACACGGCCCTGTATTATTCCGATAAGCACAAGGGCCGCATAACGATTCAGCTCCAAGCCGCAGCCGATCGCCTAGGCGAATGGTTCCGGAAATGGAGAATAGAGGTTAACCCCGAGAAAAGTGTAGCAATATACTTCTCGAGGGGCACGCCCAAGCCAGCTAGACGTTACCACACAATCGGCAACAATCAGCTAGGCTCGATCACCCTGTTCGGACGCCCTATTCCCTGGGAAAAGAGCGTCAAATACCTCGGGGTCACGTTAGACGCAGCGATGTCGTTCGCTGCTCACATTAAGAACGTGCGTAACAGGGCGGCTTTTATCGCAAGCCGTCTTTACCCGTTAACTTGCTCTTCAAGCAAAATGTGCTTAAGACACAAACTTCGCCTCTACAAGACATGCATTAGACCCGTAATGTCCTATGCATGCGTCGCGTTCGCACACGCGACGGGCAATCATATAAAGAAATTGCAGGCGGTGCAAAACAGATTCTTGCGAAGTGCCACCGGAGCCGGCTGGTACCAACGCAATGTCGACCTTCACAGCGACTGTGAAATGCCCGTACTCTCTGAACACTTCAGAGAAGTATCACGGCGGTTTTTCGAAAAAGCCGCGGTTCATCCAAACCCGCTGGTGGTTAAAGCAGCGAATTATCGATCCGACAAAAACGCGACCGAACGCAAACGTCGACCGCGAAATGTGCTAGACGACACGGACGTCTCAGCACTCCCTGACCACGATACGGTCAGTCACGATCCGAACAACACTGTACACACAGTTAATAGTTTCAACATCACACGCACAACGTCGCGCGACCGCCGTAGAGAGCGGCGCGCAGCTATCGATACTAACACCGCGTACACCAGATACACCCGTATTCCAGGGCGGTTCTCACCGCCCAGAGTTTCCGACACACAAGTCGACAGTCCGAACGGAGGCCCGCAGTCTCCCTCGGACGGTCATTAGATGACTTTATAAATAAAATTATGGAGATATTCACTGTAGCGCAAGCACGCTAGCGAACGCAACGGTCCGAACTTAGAAGTTTAGTAGGAGTTTATATTTATGTATCTATGTTTTGGGTCAAACCAAACCTGGCACGCGGGCCCCGGGCCCGCGAGCACAGCATCCGATGAAGCTGTAAAAGCCAAAAGGCTAACAGCGATCACATCACCGAAAATATATATAGAGCGGTTCTCATCGACCAGAGCTACCGAAATAAGTCGACAGTCCGAAAGGAGAACCGAACCTCCCTCGGACTGTCAACACATGACTTATATTCAAATAAATATCAAGGAAAATTTCGATCTCTTGACAAACCTAACCACTAACGCAAGAGTAAAGTAAAGAAAATTGTTTCACGTCTGCAGTAAATTAACCGGAATAAATTAATAAATTAAGGTTAAAAAAAACAATTATTTAACATCTGTTTTTAATTAAAATTTAGTTAATGCAAAAACTCTGTACTGCCTGTTGATGGCGAAAGTAAGCCCGCTACCAGCTTAATGTAATTACTTGTGAGGTTTATGCGAAAGTTAAAATTTGGAGTACACTAATATTTTAATATGATATACTAGGTGGATTGAAAAGTACTCGGCCTAACACAGATCCATTCAATTCTAAAAATCAAATCTACCCACATTATTTAGTTCAGTTCAGACTAGTTCATTGTGTGAAGTTCGAAACGTGTGCGATAATTAGTTGTGATTTTATAAATTTATTAACAAAGTAATCGGTCATAATTTCCGCGAATGGAGCAAATCGAGCAGCGTGCCGTCATTAAGTACCTCCATAAGAAGGGGCTATCATCAAAAGCCATCCATGATGACATGGTCAGTACATTAGGCGATTGTGCTCTGTCATATTCATCCGTCAAAAAATGGATAGCAGAATTTAAGCGTGGTAGAGAGAGTGTGAAAGATGAACTCCGCTCTGGAAGGCCTTCGACGTCAACTACTGACGAAAATATTAAAAAAAGTACTTGATTTAATAATGGGAGACCGCAGATTAAAAATTAGAGAGATAGCCGAGATTATAGGCATCTCTTATGAACGAACTCAAAACATCATTGTCAACGAGTTGGGTTTCCACAAGGTGTCTGCGAGGTGGGTTCCGCGACTGCTTTCAGTTGAACAAAAAAGAAAGAAGAGAAAGAAAGAATTTTTTTTTTATTCAATACTACAACACAACATACAGAAAATAAGTAAACAAAAAATACGACGTATTACATTGTCAGACGTACGTTGGGTTGTAGCAACGAAAAGGCTGTCGACTCAGCATAATGCTATGGCAGAGTTGCCACAGCGCTGTTATTCTGTCGATGCCTCAGGTTTAACGAGCAGGCTTCCGGACATATTGTTAATTGACTTAGTTTAATTTAAAAGAAATAAATATGCGCACATGTACACGGATACACACACACACACACACACACACACATACACGTACATGCGCATGCATTATATAAAATAGAATAAAAATGCATGCGCAAATTACAAAAAAAACAAAAAGGTCTGAAATACTTACATATAAACAAAGTTATTAAATATTAAACACAAATGCAGTGTAAACAGATAACAAAAAATAAAAAGAAAAAAAGTTTCTGTATCTCTGTCACTATTCAATTTATCATGCGTAATAACTAGATTTTTAGTCTGTGCAATTATATAGTTGACACGTTTACTTTAATACGTGGCACCGAATTAAAAAATTTACTTTGTGTCATTGTTCTCTAGAAGATAAGACTTATAACGAACAGTAAAATAAGGCTTTGTACGAATTTCTCGAAGCGGTGGCGGTAAATCGTTCCAACACTTTGTTGCCAAGTAACGAAAACTACCTCGAAACGCAGCAGTAACGTGTCCTGGGACAGCTAATAGAAACTTCGCACCACGAGTATTATGAACGTTATATTCACTAGACCATTTAAGCTTCTTATATAAATATTCCGGAGTTTTGCTTTTAATAATTCCAAATAACAGGCTAGCGAACTGCAATTTAAGCCTAGATGTCATGTTTAGTAGTTTGCCCTTATTTAGATACGATGAAACATGAGTTCTAGGAGGAATATTAAAACAGAAACGGGCACATGCGTTTTGGACCCTTTGAAGCAGTTTCATAGACCTTCCCAAAAGACAAGGACCATAAACTGATATGCAGTAATTCAATTTGGACAATATTAAAGACTCACAGAGCGTTACTCTCATATTCAGGCTCAGGTAAGCCCGTATTTTGTATAAGATCTTTAACCTATAGAAACAGGCACGTGCTATATCCAAGACATAGTTCTCAAAATGCAATAGGCCATCCATTTTGAGACCGAGGTTACGAGCCTCATCAACTTGCTCAATGATTTCCTCATGCAGGAAAAGTATAGGTCAAAAAAAAGGACGCGATTGACTATTTCACGCGACTGTTTGGAGTTATTTGAAGCCGATGCAGATGATTTTTTGAATCGTTTTGTTACTATGGACGAAACATGGGTTCATTACTGTACACCGGAAACAAAACAACAATCAAAACAGTGGAGAAGACCTGGTTCACCACCCCCTAAAAAGGCTAAGTCGATTTTGACGGCAAATAAGGTGATGGCTTCAGTATTCTTGGACTCGAAAGGTGTGATTATGATTGATTATCTTGAAAGGGGTCAGACTATAAACTCTGATTACTACTGCACCTTACTACGTCGTTTACGAGAGGAAATAAAAGAAAAAAGTCGAGGAATGCTCAGAAGAAAAGTCCTGTTTCATCAAGATAACGCCCGTGTTCACACGTCAGTACAGTCAATGGCTGGAATTCACAACTGTGGCTTTGAACTGTTACCGCATCCGCCGTATTCATCTGATCTGGCACCATCAGACTTCTTTCTGTTCCCTAACCTAAAAAAGCACTTGGGAGGTCAAAGATTTTCGACAAACGACGAGGTCAAAGCAGTTGTAGACGCATATTTTGACTCTAAGAAAGAATCATTTTTTTTAACGGTCTAAATGCTTGGAAGGGGAGGTGGCAAAAGTGTATTGAACTTGATGGTGATAATGTAGAAAAATAAAAATATAACTGATTTTGTATGTGTTTATTTTCTTGGTTAGGCCGAGTACTTTTCAATCCACCCTCGTATCTATCGGTTATTTATTATTTCCCAAATTCACAAAGGACATTGCCCAGACTCACCTAAGAAGCTCAGCATACGTTTGACATATACCATAATTCTTAGCATATTTTATGTCCTTTATTCCAAATACTAGAATTCAACGGTCATTTCAGATTAATAATTAAAAATAATAAAAATTCAATTAAATAGGCATTTTATTAATAACGACACTTTACCGTTCCCGAATAACATAAAATCATCTCCTGAGCGTTGGAACCATACCCGTCCGATCCCTAAGCATATCGACACATTAGCCTCCTCAAAGTTCTAGGCAAGATATACGAACGTCTGCTTCTCGCCCGCTTAAGAGACTTCATGCAGCCCCAAGGGATTCCCATCCACGAGCAATTTGGATTCCGTGCTAAACACTCGTGCACCCAGCAAGTGCAAAGTATATTCAATCCTGTTTCATACACGGACTTCATAACGGAGCTCAAAATCGAAAACATTTTAGGTAATAAATAAATTATGAGAAGTGTCCGTCATTTAATCTGCTTACACGGATACATAGGTTTATTTTGAACCCAATAATCTAGGTTTTATGACTGTTGATTCTTGGGCGGACTTTGTATGGGTGCTGAGCAATGTCCTTTATAATTTAATAATTTTACCTTGCTGCTGGTTTGGCGCTGGTCAATTATTTTTCGAATAATTTTTATTTGCTTTTCACACTCCTTTTTTAAAGAATACTGGCAGCGCTATTAACATTTTTAATATCAGAAATATAAAGTTAAAAGGTACTGATGGGAGGTAGTTCACGACAGCAGTCGAAAAAAGCCCGTGACGTCACGTTTCGCAGTCCGTACTTTAATCCAAGCCGTGGTAGCTCAGGGGCTAGGCGCTCGCTTTAAATTTCATAGTACGCGAGTGACCTGGGTTCGATTCCCGGTGCCGGCACCACTAAAAATGTTAATTTTAATTTTAAGTGCTGATTTACCACGTGCTCGGCGGTGAAGGAAAACATCGTGAGGAAACCTGCATGTCTGAGGAAAAAAAATATTTCGAAGACATGTGAAGTCCGCCAACCCGCATTGGATTCTTCCTAGCTCCAAAACCCTCTCAGAAATGAGAGGAGGCCTGTGCTCAGTAGCGGGAAATTTATAGGCTGAAACTTAACTTTACTTACTTTTACTTTAATCCATTAAGGTATTAGCACTAAATAATAAATTAATAATAATAACAATTCTGCACTTCTGGGGTTTCCCATTTGGTTACTAAAGATCGGGTTACCGCAGACCCTAGTAAGTACCGCCCTATCACGTGTCTACCTACGATATAAAAGACACTGACATCTATTCTGAGCGTGAGAATCACTCCCTATATAACAAGTAATGAGTAATGTAATGTATAATACATGTGTATATAAAGACTATTTATCCAACCTGAAAACCAATAATATATATAATATAATAATAAGTGTGTTTTAATAATAATGGATTCAATCTAACTTATTCGAAAGCATGATGTGCCCCACGATTATTGAATACAGCGTGTATGCATGTGAATAATACAATACAAAACCATAGTGCTATTTCAGAGACATGGGGCAAATGTTATGGTGACCTTTCTATTATAACTACCATTTTTTGTGACGAATCCTCATGGGGCCCAGTCCAAACTTTTTATTACTTTACGTAGTTACTGATGGTTACGTGTTATCACATACCATTTACGCAATGGTAGGAAACCTTTAATTGCCGTTCTGACCTTTGTATTAAAATAAACTAAGAGTCTATAAATGGTCTGGTAAAGGTCTTCCCTCTTACCAATGAAATAAAGGGTAAAATAATTAGAAAATTAAAAAATTAAATGACTTTTATAATTAAATACTCGTTTTGTTTACTATACAAAGATGTCACTTACATAAACCAATTTACGTTAATCGCTAGGGTTCTCTCTCCCACTCAAAGAGCAAATTAGCTTCGGATGTGAGTTTGTTGTTCAGAGTAGATATGATGCCTGTCGTATGTGAGTGAAATGGTACCGTTGATATCTTCGGTAATTAAATGTTCTCAGTTTACCATATAACTCCAATATTGTATATTATTATTATATTATTTATTTCATTATTAAGTATGTATGTAATTGTATTGTTGAAATTTTATCTATTATTTAAAGTTTTCTTCTGTCTCATAATATTTTGGATTAGCCAACATTAAAGTTGTATTACTTTAGTTTAAAAATCATCGCCGGCCCTCCACAATGGCGAGTTCAAATTGCCGTCCGATACCTGGGTGGTGAAGGTTAATGTACTACAGTCTTTATCGGCAGCGTTATTTGCTGTGCCCCGCGGTTTAACCCGCCGTTTAATAGAAATTTTTGAATTTTTGAAATCCGACTGGGAGTTCTAGAGCTAATCTTTAGAACTACCAGTCAGATTTCAAAAAGCACAGATTAGCGCGTTCAAACAATACAAAAACAAACAAACTCTTCAGCTTTATTATATTATAATATATATAGTATATTTAAATGAAACTAATTTTACGGATTTTATCGCGTTTATTTTTATACTATTTATAACCCGACGTTTCGAGTGCTTTACAGCACCCATGGTCACGGGGGGACTGAGGTGACAGATGTCCTGATGTCATAGTTAACCCGGAGTACCTTCAGCTTTTAATTATTTTTTGTGGTCCGATCTACGCAGAAAGAGCTAACTGTGTCTTGAAGTCTTGCAGTGGTATGCTTGGTTTTTGACTTAATTTTATTAATTATAGGATCCCAAGCTGGTGGTAATACCCAACCATCTTCTCTATTAAAATTAGGATGTTTTTTAATTTCAATAGCCTCGCGAATCATCCTTGGTAGGAATCGGTGTTCTTTTGCGAGGATTTGTGGTTTATCAAATCTGATGTAATGGTTGGGATGATCCAGAACATGGTCACAGACTGCAGACTTCCTGGGGCGGCGATGCTTCACATCAGCTATATGTTCTTTTACGCGGGTTTTTACTGATCTTTTTGTTTGCCCTATGTAAGAGAGACCACATTCACAATCCAGCTTGTATACTCCTGCATCTTGTAGAGGGATGTTACACTTGACAGATGGTAAAAATTGACTTATCTTCTTCGGCGGCTTGAAAAATGTTTTTATGGAAGCCCGCTTCAAGATATAGCCAATCTTGTCCGTGACTCCTCTGACATATGGTAGGACTGCAGGTACACGCTCGACTGTGGCCGGCTTCACTCGGTCACTGCGACGAAGGCGCGGAACCCGAAGCTTGTTGTCTTGCAAAACTTGCTTGACATGCTGAAGCTCGGCGGCCAGGTGTTTACTGTCACAGATCCCTTGTGCTCTCTGAAACAAAGATTTGCCCACGGTAGCTAACTGTGAAGGATGGTGGTGAGATTCACCGTTTAAATACCTGTTGGTATGGGTCTTTTTCCTATACACAGTGTGACTCAAGGTGTTATTAGGATTTCTAATTACTAAAACATCTAGAAAAGCTAAAGAGTTATTTGTCTCTAACTCCATTGTAAATTGTATTTTAGAATTAATGGAGTTAAGGTGGTCTAAAAATGCAGTGACTTTATTAGAAGGTAGAATTGTGAAAGTATCATCTACATACCGCTTGTAGAACCTTGGTTTTACTGGAGAAGTACGGAGGGCTTTCTCCTCAAAGTCTTCCATGAAAATGTCAGCAACAATGGGAGATACCGGGGAGCCCATCGCCACACCATCTACTTGCCGGTAGTATTGTTCCTTCCACAATAGATAGCCAGATGTTAGGCAATGTCTCAGTAATTCTGCATGTTCTAATGGCATGTTGTTCTCTGTTAGCTTCCTAGTCACAATTGAGATGCAGTCTTCAACAGGTAGACATGTAAATAACGACTGAACATCAAAACTGACCATAGTTTCATTGTCAGTAAGATGTAGGTCTTTTATCTCACTGACAAAATGGTAGGAATCCTTTGTATGTGCTCTTGTATGTCCTCTTAGTGGGGAGAGTATTTTAGCCACATGTTGAGCCAATCTGTAAGTTGGTGAATCGATCTGACTCACTATTGGACGTAGCGGAGCATTGAGTTTGTGTATTTTGGGTAACCCATACAACTTTGGTGGTTTGGCACAGGAAGGTATTATCGAATTTACGTCTAGATTTAATTTCTCGGCGTGTTTCTTTATTAGATCGCTAGTTGTTTTGAGCGTGTTTGTAGTTGGGTCTGTTTTGACCTTTTTATAGGTGTTAACGTCCGACAAAAGTTCTTGAATTTTAAAATTATAATCCGACGTATCCATTACCACCGTAGCGTTTCCTTTATCTGCGCGGAGAATCGTGAGTTCGGGTCTGTTTCGTAAGTTATTTAAAGCTTTTAATTCGTCTTTGGGAAGATTCAGTTTTGGCACAGAACTTCGACGTAACATAGACGAGATGTCTTGACGTATGGCCTCCAAATCTTCTTTACCAATATTATTTTTATACAGACAATCCTCAACACTACAAATAATTTCTTCGTACGGGATTCTTCGCGGTGTTATTGCGAAATTCATACCTTTCGATAATACTTTTTTTACCCGAACTCACGATTCTCCGCGCAGATAAAGGAAACGCTACGGTGGTAATGGATACGTCGGATTATAATTTTAAAATTCAAGAACTTTTGTCGGACGTTAACACCTATAAAAAGGTCAAAACAGACCCAACTACAAACACGCTCAAAACAACTAGCGATCTAATAAAGAAACACGCCGAGAAATTAAATCTAGACGTAAATTCGATAATACCTTCCTGTGCCAAACCACCAAAGTTGTATGGGTTACCCAAAATACACAAACTCAATGCTCCGCTACGTCCAATAGTGAGTCAGATCGATTCACCAACTTACAGATTGGCTCAACATGTGGCTAAAATACTCTCCCCACTAAGAGGACATACAAGAGCACATACAAAGGATTCCTACCATTTTGTCAGTGAGATAAAAGACCTACATCTTACTGACAATGAAACTATGGTCAGTTTTGATGTTCAGTCGTTATTTACATGTCTACCTGTTGAAGACTGCATCTCAATTGTGACTAGGAAGCTAACAGAGAACAACATGCCATTAGAACATGCAGAATTACTGAGACATTGCCTAACATCTGGCTATCTATTGTGGAAGGAACAATACTACCGGCAAGTAGATGGTGTGGCGATGGGCTCCCCGGTATCTCCCATTGTTGCTGACATTTTCATGGAAGACTTTGAGGAGAAAGCCCTCCGTACTTCTCCAGTAAAACCAAGGTTCTACAAGCGGTATGTAGATGATACTTTCACAATTCTACCTTCTAATAAAGTCACTGCATTTTTAGACCACCTTAACTCCATTAATTCTAAAATACAATTTACAATGGAGTTAGAGACAAATAACTCTTTAGCTTTTCTAGATGTTTTAGTAATTAGAAATCCTAATAACACCTTGAGTCACACTGTGTATAGGAAAAAGACCCATACCAACAGGTATTTAAACGGTGAATCTCACCACCATCCTTCACAGTTAGCTACCGTGGGCAAATCTTTGTTTCAGAGAGCACAAGGGATCTGTGACAGTAAACACCTGGCCGCCGAGCTTCAGCATGTCAAGCAAGTTTTGCAAGACAACAAGCTTCGGGTTCCGCGCCTTCGTCGCAGTGACCGAGTGAAGCCGGCCACAGTCGAGCGTGTACCTGCAGTCCTACCATATGTCAGAGGAGTCACGGACAAGATTGGCTATATCTTGAAGCGGGCTTCCATAAAAACATTTTTCAAGCCGCCGAAGAAGATAAGTCAATTTTTACCATCTGTCAAGTGTAACATCCCTCTACAAGATGCAGGAGTATACAAGCTGGATTGTGAATGTGGTCTCTCTTACATAGGGCAAACAAAAAGATCAGTAAAAACCCGCGTAAAAGAACATATAGCTGATGTGAAGCATCGCCGCCCCAGGAAGTCTGCAGTCTGTGACCATGTTCTGGATCATCCCAACCATTACATCAGATTTGATAAACCACAAATCCTCGCAAAAGAACACCGATTCCTACCAAGGATGATTCGCGAGGCTATTGAAATTAAAAAACATCCTAATTTTAATAGAGAAGATGGTTGGGTATTACCACCAGCTTGGGATCCTATAATTAATAAAATTAAGTCAAAAACCAAGCATACCACTGCAAGACTTCAAGACACAGTTAGCTCTTTCTGCGTAGATCGGACCACAAAAAATAATTAAAAGCTGAAGGTACTCCGGGTTAACTATGACATCAGGACATCTGTCACCTCAGTCCCCCCGTGACCATGGGTGCTGTAAAGCACTCGAAACGTCGGGTTATAAATAGTATAAAAATAAACGCGATAAAATCCGTAAAATTAGTTTCATTTAAATGTGTAGTGTTCGCGTAAATATAATTGAAATGTACGTAATTGAAACATTTTGACTCGTAAAGAAAAACCTGTTGTTTCCGGTATATTTCACAGCATATTTGTAATGTATGTAACGATCAAAATACTTCTTTTGGCGAGACGAGAAGAGCAAATCGTTCACCTCATAGTAAGTGCAACGTCACAAATGCAGTGTCACACAGAAAATTTCAGTGCACCACACTGCGTTCGTCACCCTGTGGCATCAGTTCTTAAGTGTCATTAGTTCGGTAATTACACTAACTCTCAGTGCCCTTCGGATCGATCAGTTATGCTTGCACACTACTGCTTCTCGGCAGAATAACTGGCCCTGCGGTGGTACCTCCCGAGAAAGAATTAGAGGTGCCTGTACCGGGGATCGAACTCAGTTCACCCGCGTACTGTGAAATTTAAGGCGAGCGCCCGGTCCCAGGCTCGGGTCCTATCTATATGTACATACATATTTATATATGTATGCATGTTAATGATTTATGCGGATGTATATATATATATACTCTTTTATATGATACAATTGTGTGTATGTATTATTAAACATGATATGTTTAAGAAATATTGAAATTTTTTAATTCTACCAGTCATAATGTTCTCCACACCAACACGTTGACTCCGAGAGAATGCCAAGAGGCATTAAGTCTGCCCTTTGTTAATTTTTTTAATTAACGTAACTACAATAAAGTTTAAATGAACAAAAATAAAATGTAAACAGAAACGAACGGTTTGATAAAAAAAATTAATTATCGAAAGTACGATTTTTCAATTCTGGGTTACAAATTCTCGGGTTTTCCGTTCTGATGATTTATCCATTTTCAGTATAGCAGGTGACTAAAAGGCAGTAGACGTTGAGAAAATCCGTGTAATATATCACACACCTACCAGTGCGAGCGTAATTTATTTTGTGGCTGCCTTTTTACTTTATCCGCTCTGAGAAATATTAACGCAGATATTTATAATGAAAATGTAAATTTCCAATTACTGAACACGTATATTGATTCTGCTACAAGGTAAAGCAACGTGAAAATTGTTAAAAACGTATTTGAGAGATATACATGTATATAATTATTAATCATTATCACGGCAGAATTATAACGATCAGGTGCATTACAAATAATATTTAAATATATAATAATATTTTTTATTTTTCACTAAACAGAAAAACAATCAATAATTATAATGGTAGCCGTGTCCACCACAGTTTATTAAAAATCAAGGTATTGTATCAGAATAAAATACTACTCAAAAGCAGGTTTTGAATACATTAATAAGATGTTCAACTAGATTCTGCTTAATAATAAAGAAATAATTTACGATTATTTCAGCATCTCCGCTCACAGTCTCATATGTTACTTTACGTCAATATTTCTTGTCTCTGTCTATAACACACTTGACGCCAGACTTACAAATTACTAATGAATATGTTATGATATTACTGCCAGGTGTAGACTGTATAATATGAACAAATAACCTATTAACCAAAGAGTATATAAGTACTATTAACTTAATAGGAGAAACCTACAGACAACAAACAACTCTTGTCAACAACAGCTGCTAGTTTTCTGTTTTGTGCCAGTACTATAATACTCTCTCTGTCTATAATACCTTTCACCCGCATACAATAACAAAGTTGAATATAAATTTTCATATTAAACTGTTATATATCAAATTTATTTGGGCGGGTACCCGCCCTGGCTTCGCATCGTGCAATTTACTAATGAAGAAAATGAGAAGTGTGCCTAGCAAAAAAAATATAAAGTTTGTTTCATTTCTAGCGGTTTAGGTTTTTTTTTTATTATGCAAGCATTTCGGATACTATGTTAAAGGCTTGGCGCTAATGGTATACGCTTTGCCTATAACAGCATGTTTTATGTTGTGTAGTAACTAGTGTTTTGAGCAGTGAATTCAGTGAGCGGTTTAGGACGTGCATTGTCTGTCAGTCAGTCAGTCAGTCAGTTTGTCAATGTGACACTTTGTTGATGTGAAACATCTATTTGCGATTGCGAAGACCGACTCTTGTGCCGTGACGACAAACGGCATGCCGTCGTGCCCCCTCTTGTTACGCTCTATGATGTGACACGCACTATGATGTAGTATGCACTATATATATTTTAATTTTAACACCTTCTATCTAAGGCGGCAATTTCTGTAAAAAAATATATTTGGGGAGAAAATATAAACAATAATACTTAGGGACCTTCAATAAAAGAGCCTATTCCTTTCTCAAAGGCCGACAACGCACCCGTGATTCCTCTGGTATTACGGATGTTCATGAGCGGCGGTGATCACTTAATATCAGGTGAGCCGTTTTGCCCCCTTTCTATAAAAAAATACATACAAATAATAAAATATAATACACAAATATTACGTATATATCGAAAATAATATTGTAGAAGTCTTTGGAAGAAGTTTTTGTTGAGTCCTCTGGGACGCCCTGATATCATCAGGAAGGGATTGCACGTAAAGCTGAAGTGAAGTTGTATGGCACTATGACGTCTTACGCACTATGATGTCTTACGAACTTTGATGTGTTACACACTATGATGTGTAATGCGCTATGATGCGTTACGCACTACGATGAGTTACGCACAATGATGGGTTACTCAATATGACGTGTTACGACGACTTTCTGCATAAAAAACTATCAATATTAAACATAAAAACTCAAAATATACAGAGAATTTACAAAATGCAATAAAACACCTCCACCACTTTTCGAGTTGGCGCCAAAAATCGGCGCCAAATTACGAATACAACAAAAAAAACTGCCAAATTGGTAAAGCGGTTCTCGAGTGAGGATCTTACATGAGATGAGAGATTATTAATGTAATTTTTATATTTGGAATTTATTAAATCCAGATCAGAAAAATATATTTATTTATACAACAGCAATTACAGCAGCATTGTAAAAATGTAGAAATAGCTTGATAGCGATCACCTTATTCTTTAATATAAAAAGTAGGATGGTATTACAAATTATCCAATTAATTTCAAGGACGTATAGATATCTTTGAAATGTATGTAACCCTTAAGTTTTTTTTTAAATAAGATAAACAGAAAACGTCTTTTAATATAATTTGTTAAAAGTATTGTTGTATATATTATTATTATTGGGCCGTGTGGTGGCGGCTCGTTAACAGAATACTACCACTCCATCTCATCCAATGGATCTCGTAAAAGGCGAATAAGGAATTAAACTGCACTGTGCACTCAACAGCGCATGGTGGCGATGGTGGTGAGCCCATCGCCAAGCCTATCACACCAAGTGCATTATATTGTTTTGGTAAACCGTGGATTGTGGCAGTCATCTGTTTTTGCAGTGAGTGTCCAGTCTCTGACTACCCCTTATGGGATACAGTCGTGATCTTATGTATGTATGTATTGTTGTAATAAGATTTTTGATATAAAGAATCCGCACAAAACTTGATGTATGTGTACCAGCAAGACTATTATTCACTGAGTGCCACTACATAAAAATGCTAGAATGAAATGTTATGTGAAGTGAATGTTATTACTGTCTGGGTAGCTAAAAGCTGAAGCAAGAATAATATCACTAATCCTATTACTGACTAAAACGCGAGCGTAAATTTCACACTTCTTAGAAAGTCTCAGTCCCGATAATCCGGCTTAACTATATTATAACCTTAGGGGTAGATGACTAATTAATTAATTTATTAATTAAAATTTAATTTACACAAACAAAAGCAGAAATGGTATTTTCTATCAATCTATCTTTAGTAGAGAAGGTGTAAGGATTACAAAATTGCAAAGAGTATAAAGTATAAGAAGCTATGATAGAAATGCAAGTCAATTATATTGAGAGTTATAGCATCAAACGTTGTTATATTTATATGATACGCATAGTAAAGGAAAGAAATTGCCGTGAGGTGGCGGCTTAAGAGAATCTACCATCCCATCTCATCCCGTGGGTGTTGTAGAAAAGTTGACAGAGGCAAAATTAAAACCAGAAGATGGGCAGCATCTTACTGGAACATCTGTATAAATAAACTGCGGTTGCCAACCCGCCCGCCAAGCGTAGGAACTATGGCAAAATCCTCCCAAAACGAGAGCTACAAAGTTTTGTTTTTATCTATGGGGGAGGCCTATGTTCAGTAGTTGACTAAAAGACTGAAATGATGATGATGATGAAAGAAGAGAAAGAACGTTAATTTGGAATATTAAAAAAATAATATATTATTATTTATATTACCTAGTTTTAGGGGAGCACCGCCCGCCCTCCCCAAAGAGCTGTACAAGGAAACTAAGGCCGTCACCGGATAGCGCCACCAGATGGCTTTCACTATTATCGCGCAATACACACCTCCGCGGTTGAGAACATCAAACGTGCTTCGGCTTACAACGAGGCATTATCAAGTGATATTGACTATATACTGGCTGTCGTAGGTAATACAATCCTTTTTAAATTTGCAAACGGATGTTATCAAATTAACTTGTTTCTCCCCTTTACTGCAATGGATTTCCGAATGCAACGCCTGGTTTAATTGGGTATGGTAATTTTGCGTTTAGTATAGTGACTGTTTTAGAACTCTCTTAAAAATTAGAAAGGATCTATAAAGTGGCCCAATGTACTTATTATTTTTCTTTGAAGACTTAATCAAATTTAAATATGAGAGGCGAAGCAAAGTCGTATTGTTTAGACATAATTTATCACTAAACTTGTAGTCCCGAATGAGCGACGTAATTTATTTCGTAAAGTTATTTCCTTATCTGTCGTTATAGCTCTCAGAAATGTCGTTTGTTATTGTTTTGTTTACCAATAAATTACTCGTATTTCGCAGTATATTGGAAAAACATGGTCTTAACAAATTATTAATAAATATTTTTAAATAAAATCTTAATAATAAAATTACCAATTTTGTAAATATAAAAAAATAACCTACCTCCGTACCTCTAAATAAGAGGTACGTGCAGTGAATTAATAAGAAGGTTATTAAATTGTTTGTACTATAAACTATTTATAGTAGTATATATGTTACAAATAAGTATGTAACAAACATTGTGAAACAAATAAATAAGTTTTAGTTGAAATTGTGTAAATATCTCATTTTATTAAAAAGAAATATCTATTCTTTTAAACAAAGTATGTTGCCACTTTTACTTGAAATAAACGATCGAACGAAAAACGAACGAAAACTAACAAAGGTAGTTTTTGTTAATACAATACAGTACAGTTTTCCATTCAAGGAGTAAGAGATTCAGTCCGTCACAAGTCCACTGATCAAAGTAAGCCTCCCCTTTAATTGCCACAAAACACGGTCCTCAGCTACCTGTATCCATCGACTTCCTGCAAAACAGTCAAGGTCATCGCTCCATCTAATGGAGGATCGCGTACATTCATCTCCAACGGTTATCGATTCTTGTATCTATTATATCGTACATGTAAAATTTATGTCTTTATAAAACATTCGCGTTTTAGGATAAATGCTAGTGTACATTATCGTTTTAGATCGTTATGTGACTCTGTAGGTTCCTCATGCGGCCGTGTGGTGGCGGCGTACGAGAATACGTAAATACACTTGCTTCGCGTATTCGTCGTATTACTTTCGTCCCTCCTCTCTAAATGCTCAAATTATATTAATATTCTACGCACATTTTACAATTTTTGACAAATCCTCTTACTATTTTCACTTCTTCCAAAATTCATGATTTTTGTTTAAATAACATTTTATTTTAACAAAAAAGTTATAATCACTTAAAAGATGACACGTAGTTTTCAAAGATTATTTTTAGTTTTTAGTTAATAAAACACTTTATTATTTTAAAGATAATACTTTTGGTTAATAGAATCAGGCGTTACTTTGCGGAAATCCATTATAATGAAGAAAAGTAAGTTACTTTGCTAAGATCCGCATGCAAAATATAAAAATGGTGTATATTACCTAGTTTTTTGAAGTGCACCACCCGCCCTCCCTCAGTAGCGTGCACAAGCAAACTAACACCGCCACCAGGAACCGCCACCAGGTACCCTCCACCAACCACTACAATACCACCACTAGATAATATACACCACCGAAGCCGAGAACACGACACGTGTTTCGCCCCAAAACGAGGCATTATCAAGCGTAATAGACTCTACGACAGGCGGTTGTTCTCTCGGCGGCCGCCTGTCGTAGAGTCTATTACGCTGTACGGTGGTGCACTTCAAAAAACTAGGTAATATACACCATTTTTATATTTTGCATGCGGATCTTAGCAAAGTAACTTACTTTTCTTCATGATAATACTTTTATACAGCTTTTAATATTATGGTATTATTAGACTATCTAATGTGTTCTAAGCGTGATCTATAATTTTATTCTAACATGAAAATCCATAATATTCAAGATCATTTTCACGTTCAAAAGCGTGCATACAGTATATTTGTCCCGATGTTCAAACGTACTGTCTGTGTAAATTTCACTTAAATTAAGGCAAGTTTACACTTGCATACATGTGACAAAATTAGTGTAACACCTGCGTGTTAACGAAGGCGATAATCTTCTGAATAAAATGAAATAATTTAAAAAAAATCAATGTTCTTTCGTTTCACAGTAGAGCCTTTAATAAATACCGCAGTGTTATAAGATTTATTAACTACGTAAATGCGTAATAAAATTAGGACAAAGTACGACATCTTCGTTTTTTCTTTTGAATTGGTTAACATCATCACTGAAAACAGACGTTATTTTCCTATATTATTATTTTCCACGGTTTGTTTCCTACTGTAAACTCATGTAAGCCATATAATTGTCGGTAAATTTTATGCTATTAGTTTTCTTGGCTTTTACAACATTATCGGGCTACTGTCAACGGGACAACTGTTAATTTTATTTCCTTTGAATAAGTTACCTATTGATCGTCCGAAGGAGGTTCTAACCTTCGTTAGACTCTTGCATTTGTATCGGTAGCTCTGGGAAGTAAGTGCCTTAAGGATATGGCACGCGGTATGCTGTAGAGAATTTTTTTTTTAATTGTATAAAATGATGAAGTATAAAGTGATGAAAAGTGAAAACGTTCACCTTATGGTAAGTGCAACATCTGCCCATAACAAATGCTGTGTCACCCAAAAAATTTCTGTGTGACACTACACTGTGCCCATCACCCTGAGATATAAGTTCTTAAGTCTCATATGCCCAGTGATTACGCTAGCTCACAGTGCCCTTAAACCGAAACACAGCAATGTTTGCACACTACTGCTTCACGGCAGACGACCAAACAGAAACGCGACCGAACGCAAACGTCGCCCGCGAAACGTGCTAGACGACACGGACTTCTCAGCTCTTCCTGACCACGATACTGTCAGTCACGATCCAGGCCACACTGTACACACAGTCAATAGCTTTAATATAACACGCACCACGACGCGCGACCGCCGTAGAGCGCGGCGCGCAATAGTCAATAATCACACCGCGTACACAAGATTCACCCGTGTTCCAGGGCGGTTCTCATCGTTCAGAGTTACCGACACACAAGTCGACAGTCCGAATGGACGCGCTTAGCCTCCTTCGGACGGTCAATAGACGACTTAAAATATTTAAGATTTTCGAAATCGCGAAAGCACGCGACACAGTCCGAACTTCGAGGTTTTTGTAGGAGTTTTTATTTATTTATTTATGTTTGGGTCAAACCAAACCTGGCATGCGGGCTCCTGGCCCGCGAGCACAGTATCCGATGAAGCTGTAAAAGCCGAGAAGGCTAACAGCAATTACATCACCGAAAATATATATCACGGCAGAATAACTGGCCCTGGGGTACCTGGTACCTACCTAGGCGGATCCCTGCATAGGAATCCTACCACCAGTAATAACACCATCTATATGTTTTTATTAGATTTATGTGTAATCTGTGTTATTTTTATTATTTTCTTAGGGTCCCATGTACAAAATTTTGAAACATAATAAAGTTCCCTTGTCAGGCCCAGCTTTTTTTTATTCTCTACACGGTCATAGCTTAAAAAAAGTGGCAGGTGTCATAACTACGTGGTCTATGAGTTCAGACAAGGCGAAGTAAAGGTATTTTTAATCTTTATAAACCTAATTAATCTTCAATATTTGTTATGCATGCTTTGTTACGAATACGTAGAAGTGTAAAATAATTTAATAATTACAACAATATCTTCATATCCACTAAAATTGCATAGCGCAATTCATTTTTGTAAATTTGTTTGTATATCGGGTTTGAGTTGCTCGCCGTATCTTTTTTATAAATTTATCTGTTTTTATTTCTATAATTTCAGTTTTCAAAGATAAAGACATAGTCATAGAAAATACATTATAAATGATTTGAAAACTACGCGATACACTGTGTGTATAACAATAAAAATTAAAATAAAATATCTTAAAAGATAATCTTTCATTACTTTATAAATTACGAAGAAAAATACGTGGTGGACTTAGTGAATTTGGAATAAATTACTTCACTAAGGGGCAGATGAAGAAGTGAAAGGAATGTAAATAGAAAATAATAGAGCTGGTCTCGTTACCGAAAAATACATCATGTGGTTAAATATAAATTCCGATAAAACATCGGACAACGCTAGTGGTGCTGCTTTTAAACAATATACCCCTAACTTTAACATTAGTAATGGTAAAGTTTGGGCTATATTGGTACATTTTTATTTATTTATTATTTATTGTTTTCACCTTATTTAAAATAAAGGATTTCAAAAAAATAAAGGATGTCAAACATCATTCGTATGACATTTTCATAAAAAACTAACAAATTTATGAGAAAAGTTTTAATAATAATAAACTAACCAACTAATTCAAAATAAACTAATCGTATACATCAATTCTAAAACGTTTATTATATAAAAAACAAGACTGCCAGAAAAAATATCCAGGTCCCGGCTGAGGTAATTGTGCGCTCTGCTAATGCGGAAGAGTGGATTACTTTAGGTAACGATTTTGGTACAAAGAGGTATAGAAACAGCTTGTGTTCGACTATTGCTTAACTTTATTGAATGTATGATATGGCCCAATTATTGTATTTTCTGACTAAACTAATGCCGTGACTCTAAAAACTATTTTCACTCACTTCACTTTCACTATAGTATGAACATGACGTCATAATCATTTCAGTCTATCATTAATCCACTGCTGAACATAGGCAATCTATGGCGTATATCTATACTATATACTCGCCATATATTGCCACAAAAGTTTGTACTTCTCATTTATGTTATAGCAATAAACGAAACTTTATTTTGTGAAATTTCATGTTTATTCAGTATTCCAGGTGACTAAATGATTGTATGTGTTGAGAAAATCCCTGTTACAAATCACGCAATTTATCACTACACCGCGCCGTTGGGTGTGAGTGACGTTATTTATTTCGTGGCATTACTGCTTTTGTATGATATTCCGCTTTGATATATGGGAATGCAGAAATATTTATAAGGTTGTAATTAATTTTCAATTAATAAATATTTAGATTACATTGATAAATTGGTCGGGAAAAAAGTCTTTTCGCATATAGTATATATAAACTTGTAATATAATCTCTTTCGCTGTACTATTTGTATCTGGCTGGTTTTGATGACATTAAAAAGGCTACATTTCAACAAAAAATAAACAAATAAGTATAATGCTGTTTCAATGCTACTTTTCATCTGTTTTTCTTTCTGACAAAATGAGTGAATCTAATGAAGAAATTCCATACATTTGTAACTTTACAAAAAGGAAAAAATGCAACGTTTTCTATCCGGAAATTTTGATGTCAAGGATGCACCTCGCTCTTGTCGCCCTGTTACGGAAATCGAAGGCATTTTTGAAAAAGTGGAGCAAGATCGGCATTTCAGTAGTTACGCCATAGCTGAAGAACTGGGAATTGGCTACAAAGCGGTTTAGACTCATCAAAGGAATACACAATAAAGCTCGATATTTGGGTGCCACACAAGCTCTCAGAAAGAAACCTAATGAACCGTTTACTCATTTGCGATTATTTATTGAGACGTAATGAAACCGAACCGTTATTTGAAGAAATTGATAACTGATGATGAAAAGTGGTTCACGTACGACAAGAATGTGTGAAAAAGGTCGTAATCAAAGCCTCTTCACAGACTGTGCCAAAACCCGGGTTCACTCGCAATAAGCTGATGCTGTGCTTATAGTGAGATTGAAAGGTCGTCGTTCATTATGAGCTTTTACCGCCGGACAGAACCATCGACTCGGATGCACTGATGATCAACAACTGATGAAAATAAAGCAAGAAGTTGAGAGAAAGGGCCGGAATTGATCAATAGAAAGAGTGTGGACATTCATCACGACAACTCTAGACCACTCAGCAAAAATTAAGTTTGGCAGGGAGGTGTTAATGCATCCGCCATATAGCCCAGGCCTCGATTGCACCTACAGATTTCCACCTGATTCGGTCTCTTCATAATTCTTTAGGTAGTGTCAGGTTAACATCAAGGGGACTGCCAAAACTACTTGTCGCGTTTTTTTTTTCTCAGAAGTCTCAAAATTTCTACAGCAACGGGATCACCACACTACCTTCAAGATGGCAAAAAGTATACTGTTATTAAATGTAAATGAACTTTGAAAAAAAATGAGTTGTGTTTTCATATAAAATGCGTTTATTTTAAATAAGCTTATTAATAATAATTATTATATGTAATGTAAACTTTTGTAAAAATAAACAATAATCTGCTATAGTAATTGTTACTAACGTACAGTTCCAATTAATTAGAAATAACCTATTAATTTAATAGCAAAAACAAACAACACCCGTCAACAGCAGTTGCTTGCTTTCTGTGTCATTACTTCGTAACGTGTGATAGAAAAACTATTTTCACTCGCATACAATATGATACAAAAGTTAATGTGCAAATAAATGTGTAAAATTAGAATAGAATAGAATAAATTTTTATTCAATATAGATTATTTGCATAATACCTATTGAAAGTCATGTTTTTACACTACACTGGTTCGCAAAAAATGCCTCTGTCCTGGGAAGAACCAGTAAGAAACCCAGCGGGATTTTTTTTTCAGTCATTTTAAATATACAATTCCATCCTTAATATTATAACCCTTCTTAAAAAGTCTGTTTCACAAATAGTTTGAACTTTTTTATTGAAAGACTTTGTGCACTTTCTGGAATTTTGTGGTAAAAACGTATACATTGCCCCATGAAAGAGTTACTGACTCTGTGAAGTCGGGTATCTGGCATAATTAATTTGTGCTTGTTCCTGCTATTCACATTATGAATCACTTTTTTTATTAAAGTGATTAATATTCTTATATACATTACATAACGTTTTCATAAACATATTGAGAGGCCATGGTTAAGATATTAATTTCTTTAAATTTATCTCTAAGAGACACTCTAGAGCCAAGATTATAAATAGATGTTATGGCCCTCTTTTGCAAAACAAAAATCACCTCTACGTCAGTCGCATTTCCCCATAGGAAAATACCGTAATAAAATTAACTTAAATAAACTAATCTAGCAGTTCCAACATTAGTCAAATTCCAATTTTTTTCACAGCATACGCTGCAGAGCTAAGTCGACTTGCTACTTTAGATATATGAGGGCTCCATTGAAGTTTTGCGTCAAGAGTTATTCCAAGAAAGACAGTAGTATCCACAAGACTCAACTCTTCCCCATTCACAACCACATTTACATCTAATCGTTTAACATTTGGTGTTGTGAATTTAATACATTTTGTTTTATTGCCGTTTAAAAGCAAATTATAAACGTTAAACCAATGTACTAATTATGAAACAGCATTACTCACGAGGTGAGTCATATAATAAAAGTTGACGTTTTATATTAAAAATCAAAGATGTATCATCAGCAAATATCACTATATCATGGTTGTACTAGTATTGACAATGTATTCACTTGGCAATTTGTTATTAATGTTGCAAGTTCTATAAACTATGAATATTTCCGATCGCAAGGTTAAGATGACGTTAGAAGGTTATTTAGGTGTTAATAATTCATATTTTTTATTTTTTTATTTATTAATTATTATTTATTTATTAAGGCACGGCGCTTGTTTCTTATCTGGAACTTGATGTTAGTAATATGATACCCACCTATAAATAAGCTTAGGCTTTGGAATTTAACAAATAATATAGTACAAACATTTTGGAAAACTTGACATAGGCATTGCCTTAATAGGTTACAGCTTAGACAAAAGTGGAAAGATTAAATTATAAATATAAAGGTAGGAGACTTAGTTCTTGGTAAAAACGACAATACGTCTTCTCTTGAATGGTCCATGACTCGCATCACTAAAGCATTTCCTGGCAATGACAATCATGTTAGGGCTTTTGAAGTATTGACACCTGATCACAAGACACATTTAAGTTCAGTTACTAAAGTTTGTATTTTTCCTTTTAACGAAAGTAACTCATAATAAAACGTTACATTAATAGAGTTATTTATAAAGTATACATTATTTTATGTACACCAGAACACCAGAGCCGTGTGTATAAAAATTGTAATGGAAATATTATATTATTTTAATTATTTTATGTTTATTACGTATTAATTCTATTTAAGTTGTTATTATTCTTTTAGTTTTTAATCTACATCTATGCAAAAAACATATAAGTTATAAATTATTCTATCAGTTTTATATCAGCAAAGGTCAAGACAATGTTTGGTACTTATTTTTGAAATTTGGTTTATTTATGATGTTTTAATGCCAATGTCTGAAATGCATTTTTATGTTAATTGTATAGACACTATAATTCATTGATTTTGTATCTTGGGGGCCGCAACATGTTTGCAACATTAATTATGCAGTCAGTACACACATAACTTATGCTGTCAGTACACACACAACTTATGCTGTCAGTTAGTCTCCCTAGCGACAAGACATGTAACGCGGCATGTAATAAAATACATGGAATTATACAAGAAGAGTTTTCCTTTCTGCAATTTAACTCCGCCACCGCAGACGCTATCTACAAGCTCATTCAGCGCGCTACATAAACAATTGTACGTTTGATATACCTTAATACCTTGATAACCGAGCCAGGTTATTTTCAGTAAGAAAAAAAATAAGGGACTGTTTAAATAGCGTAGCAAAGTATTATTTAATGCAAAAATATGTATTATATTTGTTTCCGTGCGTTTTACAGACATAAATTTCTCATGCACAACGCAATCAGACCCGAAATCTAACTAAAGATTAGTGTTTTTACACAAATACTTGCTCCTTCTGGGATTCAAACCGGTCCGGCGTAGTCAACAGGTACCTCGACTACTAGAACACGCGGTTGAATATACTTTCGATAAGACTACCAAGGATATTTTAGGTAAGCCCTATCAGTAAGTAACTTTGCAAAATATGGTATAAAGATAAATGTTTTCATTGTTAGTATCTTATAATTAATACTATTGGATACTAACCCAAAACAGGACAGCCGGTTATATTGGAAATGCGAAAGTTTGTCTGTCCCTCTGCCTGTTTGTTACCTTTTCACAGCTCAAACGTTGAACTGATCTAGACGAAATTCGGCACAGAGACGGATTGCATCCTGGGGACGGACATAAGATATTTTTTATCCCGGAAAATCTATGAGTTTCCTCGGTATATTTAAAGAAGCATAGTGCAAGCGGACATAGTCGCGGGCTTCGGCTAGTTGTCAATAATTGTTGAACATAGGCCTCACCCTTAGATTTCCACAAAACACGGTCCTGAGCCACCTGCATACATCGACTTCCCGCAAAATCGTGCAGGTCGTCACACTGCATTTACCGATACGAAGTTGTCACACGAGAAACTTTCTACCCCAAAGGTTATCGGTTCTACGAGCTATATGGTTGGCCCATTGCCACTTCAGCTTGTTTATCCTTAGGGCTATGTTAGTTAGTTTAGTTGTGCTGTGGATATCATCATTACGGATTTCATCACGCAGAGAAACTCCGAGCATAGCTCTTTCCATATCTCGCTGAGTAATTCTGAGCTTCCTCATGCGGCCCGCCGAGAAGGACCACGTCTATGTCCCGTATGTAATCACTGGCAACACGCACTACTGTAAACTTTGGTTTTGAGACATTGAGGTTTACTCGACGAGAACATGTGACGCAGTTTCCCGAACGCTGCCCAGCCGAGTAGGATCCGCCGATTGACCTCTTGGTCAAAGTTGGACCTACCTAGTCGAAGAATCTGTCCTAGGTATATATATTCTTCAACAACTTCGAGCGTAATGTTCCCAACAACAACCCGTATAGGTATGACATGGACGTTGGACATAATCTTCATCTAGTCCATGTTCATCTTTAGGCCTACCCGTCTGGAGACTCTATTGAGGTCATTGAGCATAGTGCCCAGCGATTCTACCATTATGACTATATCGTCGGCAAATCGAAGGTGAGTGATGTATTCACCATTAATGTTAATAACATATTCTTTTCAGTACAGTAGCTTGAAGACATCTTCTAATGCAGCCGTAAAGAGTTTCGGGGATATGATATCGCCCTGTCTTAGACCTTCCTGCAATGGGATCGATTTCGTACCCTGGTTCTGTACTTGGATAGCCATCGTAGCCTTATTGTATGAACACTGCAACACTTTGATATACCAACAGTCAATTCGGCACCGCTGAACTGACAGAATCACACAATACACCTGTCCGTAAAATCTCTCGATCTCACTCAAATTTCCTATCTCTTGGAAATGACGCTTCCGCTCTCGTTTCTCAACTTAGTCAGTTAGCTCTTTCCGGCAGTTAGATCCCTGACAAAGACCTTGGAGCCTTAGTTTCGCTCTATCGCTATTCACTTTAATACGGGCTGTATTGAAGTTGCGTAAGTCTCGCCGCATACATTGGGAGATCTGTCTGTTCAGTTGCCGATATGTTGAAGCATCAGTTGAGGCCTTCATTTCACGACTAGCCTCCATGAGACTGAGAGTGTGATCAGAGAGCTTCTGGATCTTCTTTTGCGGTGGGTCTTGCTCTCACCGCCTGGACAGTTTCCACGAGCCTCTCGTTCATATCGTCCACTGTAACGCAATAATGTTGACACTAAAAGCGATTATGCAATTCAAAGCTCTCGAGGTTTTGAATAAAGGCTGAAGATGGACGGAGCGTAGACTTTACCAGACGAGTCCTCTCCAGCTTAATGTTTAAGTTCAATGTGCCTCTTTCCATTCGGTGATCGCTGCCGGTTGTCACCCTAGCGATCACAGAGACACCATTGAACAGCTGTCGTTTGGTCGTCATGATGAAGTTGATTTCATTTTTGGTGAAACCGGATGACCGGATCTCATCCAGGTCCACTTTCTGTGCAGCCGCTTTTTGAAGAAAGAGTTCATCATAATAAGTCCCTCCTTGTCCATTAAGTTGGCCAGCTGTTGATCTCTTTGGTTTCGTAGCCCGGTACCAAATTGCCCCACTACCAGCTCGTCGTCTTTCTTTAAGCCTAGCTTCTCGTTAAAATCTCCCATCAACATCGTGTATTGAGTTTTGGAGGAATGCATGGCTCTTGATATTTCCTCATACATTACCTTCACGTCTTTGTCTGGATGTGCCGAGGTAGGTGCGTATACCTGTATGACCTTCAGCGAATACCGTTTGGTTATTCTGAGTATAAGGTACGCAACCCTAGTCGACACACTCCCGATCTTGACAACGTTGCTAATGAGAGACATGCGGACAATAAACCCGACACCTCCTTGGTATAGATGTTCGCCCTCCAGGTGGTAGAGCAAGTTACCGACTTTGAGGATTATCGTGTCCTCGCCCTGTCTTCGGACTTTAGATAACCCTATAATATCCCACCGAAACTTGTTTACCTCTTCTTCCAGCTGCAGGATCCTCTCGTCGGTCCTCTGCGTGCATGTGAGAGAATGTTGCCAGGTCCAGTCTTCGTGGGTGGTAGCAATATCCTCTCCTCCGGAGATTCTTCGCACCCCTCGCCCCGCCGTTACCATGACTGGTACTGTAGCTAGAACTAGCGGGGCCGCCGGAGACTAGGGGCCGCTCTTTTGTAGCTCTCATTGGTGGGGATTCTGCCATAGTTGCCACGCTTGGCAGGCGGTTTGGCAACCGCAGTTTGTTTATTTTGATGGTTCAGGAAGAAGCTGCTGCCCATTTACTGGTTATAAAATTCTCTCTGTCGACTTTTACGACACCCACGTGATGAGATGGGGTGGTAGATTCTTTTATGCCAGTACCACACGGCGAACGTGTTGGTTACATACAGATTTGGATGTGAGTGTTTTGTTTTTGCAGTTTATGTCTGTAAACAGACGAGGAGGATAATACGGATAAAATGTGATTTATAATGTATCGTCGTCCGCCTTGCGTGGTACAATGGGTTTTTAAGAATATTTAAATGTATTATTTTAAAACATGTTTTTCTAGTCATTGCGAAATTGAAGCTTTGATTAATGCTCAACGAAATTAATTTAATAGTTAAAATATTAAGTCGGGTGATATTCTGCAAGTACGATTAATTGTTACGTTTTTTTTTCATACCCATAAATAAAGACGGTGTAGTTAACGAAGCCGTTTTTACGGATCTTGTATGCAGTTCCTCTACGAAAATTTACATTATATGTTTTAGGGAGTAAATGCTTAAACCCAGATAGGTTAATTAAAACTTTGGAGCAAGAATAACATTATTAATCCCATTACTGTACAAAATTTGAGCGTAAATATCATACTTCTTAAAATGTCTCCGTCCCGATAATCCTGCTTAGCGATATTACTTTCTGGGTTGTATCAACATTTTCATCACATTATAGTATGAAGCAATAAAAAGTTATCCTTTTAAATTTTATGAAATACTTGTGTTCATCATAGTCGTTTGCTAGCCTTACCATATAAAAAAGACACATTATTGATAAATTTTGTGACACAAAAAATTTCGGTAAATGTTCTAAAGTTGTAACGTTGACGAATGTTCGTAGAATTTGGGCGCTGCTTTCCGATATTTGTGATTCTTTGTAAAGAGTTACAAATTATAGAGATATATTTATTATTCAACCGATATGGATCATCGCATCATATTTCATTTATTTTGTTTTTATTTTATATTAAGTATATTTCAGCTTATATATATCTTATACTTTGTATCGAAAATATCCCGTTAATAAAGAAGCAATTCAAATCATGTATCATATGCTTCGTAAAACATACTTGTTGCCAAATCCTTAGTTCAGTTCAAAAATGCGCAACAAATGAGCAATATAAATCAAAAATTGCATTACTCGGCAAAATATACGCTTTAATAGGCTATAAGATTCAATTTTACGAATCTCTGAACCGTACTATTGTGTTAGATGGCATACCTATATAACCTCAGGGTTTTATTCACCATTCACCAGCCTTAGTCACGATTATGATCAAATTTGATTAACATTACGAAAATATTAAATATATATTAAGAATAGATTTAAGACACAAGACACAAACTTCGCCTTTACAAGACTTACAAGACCCGTAATGGCCTATGCAAGGGTCGCTTTCGCTCATGGGACAGGCAATCAACTACGGAAGTTACAGAGCGTTCAAAATCGATCCTTGAGAAATGCAGCGGAGCCGGGTGGTATCAACACAACGTAGATCTTCACAGCAACTGTGAAATGTCGCTAATCTCTGAACATTTCAGAGAATTATCACGGCGGTTTTTAGAAAAAGCCGCAGTTCATCTAAACCCACTGGTGATTAAAGCAGCAAACTACCGACCCAACAGAAATGGACCGAACGCAAACGTCGCCCGCTAAAAGTGCTCGATGACACAGATGTCTCAGCACTGTCTGACCACGATACGGTCAGTCACGACCCGGTTAACAATGTTAATAAAGTTAACAGCTATAATATAACACGCACAACGACGAGCGACCGCCGTAGATAGCCGCGCAATAGTCAAAAATCACACCGAGTACACCCGCGTTCCAGGGCGGTTCTCACCGTCCAGAGTCAAAGTCGACAGTCCAAACGGAGTTCCGCACCCTCCTTCGGACGGATTAGATGACTTAAATTTTTTTTAATGTTTGACCTCGTGACACAACGAGCGAGAGTGACCGAATTTTGATGTTAGAGTTATTATTGTATTTATGTATTTGGCTCACGAGCACAGCATCTGATGAAGCTGTAAAGCCAAAAAGGCTAACAGCAATCACATAACCGAAAATATACGATTACAATAGATTTGAATTATGCTACTATACAACCTATGACAGAGCTGTGATGACCCTGGGTCTAGGCTTTGCCTTAAGTGTTTCATAGTACGCATGTGAACTGAGTTCGATTCCAGTACATGCATGACTACAATTGTCAATTATAACTTTCAACCTTCATGGTTCGACAGAACCTGGTTAATAGCCTGGAAAAAACATGTCCAGCAATGTGCTTGAAAGACCGAAAATTCCCATTCATCAAAGATATTATATTAATTGATTTGAGGTTATTGTCTGTCTGGTACAATAAAAACCTATTCAGACTTAATTTATACGTTTCCAGAGATTTAAGTGCCACTTTGATTTAATGCGATAAAACAATACCGTTGTTATTGGAAAACTAATTACCACAAATTACCACGAGTCCATTTATTCACTAAGCTCATGGACAAAATCAGTAGTGTTATATAATATCTTAATAATCAAATCTCTTTTATTTTCTACTAATGAAAGTTTGATATAATTTTTTTTTATTATTTGATTTAAACTTGATTGGTTTTACATACCGGTGGTAGGATTCCTCCAGGAATCCGTCTTGTTGACTACAACCGCAGGGCCAGTTAACATACCGTAAAGCTGTAGTGTGCATTATAGTTTTGGTCTGAAAGGCACTGTTAGCTAGTGTAATCACTGGGTTTATGAGACTTAAGAACTGATGTTTCAGGGGACTGGCGCGAGTGGAGCCACACAAAAATGTTCTGGGTTGCAATTGTTATGAGAAGACGTTGCACTTACTATCAGGTGAACATTTTACTCGTCTCGTCACTTTCTCCTAAAACATGTGTCAGAACACGCGGTAGATTTGAAAGCTTCAGAAAACTAAACTACGAGAGAATGAGACGAAAGCGGATTATCAGGAGAAGGATATTTGTAAGGTTTATTTATTATAATATTGTTATAAAGTTTAAAAATGGTATTTCATTTTATTCTGCATATGACACTGCATATTTTAAGTTTTCAATTTCAACAAATGACACGAGTGGTTTATAGTAACGAAAGTATGAAATTAATGCTTTGGTTTGGATTGCATCTAGTTGTCGAGTTGATGAGAGCAAAATCTATGAAGAAATCAAAGATTTGGACGAATTCGAAAATATAAATATAATAGGAAAAACTGTATACTCTATTCTGATTCTCTCGCAGGCTTAATTCTGTGAATGTACTCTTTGTCTCTTTTTAGTGACGCTTTTTCATTTCATCAAGTTTCAAATCACACACATTCTAAAGAACTTTCCACTTCAAAGAAGTCGTAATCCGGTTATATGTAAACTGGATTACGACTTCTGTAAAACTTGATGGTTCACGACTGTGCTTTGTGGCATAGTATTTGGACACGCATATTTAACAGTGGTCTAACGATGACTTGAAATAATGATGACGGTATTGATAACCATGATGAATATTATAAATAAGTTTTATTTTTGCAATATAAATAAAAAAAAATAAAAAAGATATACAAAACTAAACTAGATAGAAAATGCTGGCCAAATCGCCGCCTCGCAAGCTTGCCGAGTTGCGACGCTGTACCGCGAGGCTAATTCGCTGGCCAAAGTACGTGCCGACTTATTGGTCACCAGAAACGTTAACCAGGCGCGAGCCTCCTTTGTACAAACGTTTCGCGTCTGGTCCCCACGGCCCCAGTGTCTTCACGCCAAACAGCACAAATATTTAGCCCTCATGGATAGCTCTTTATGAATATGCAGCGCTTTGTATACTCTGCCAATATGTTTTTCAGTTCTGTCGAGCACAGTGTATGTATAATAATATGTTGCAGCTACAGCGCAAGTGGTCTGCGTGGGTGGCTACGGCCGCATTAACATATCGTCGAGCTATATTGCGGCATTTCTATTTACTGATAGTTCAAATTCATCTAATCTAAAGTATATCTAATCTAAAATATAATATTATAAAGAGGAAAGATTTGATTTTTTGTATGTTTGGTTGTAATGATTTAACTCAAAAACTACTGAACCGATTTTAAAAATTCTTTCACCTATATACAACTACATTATCACCGAATAACATGAGTTGTATTAAATAAAAAAAAACGAGATTCCTACGAAAATTGCTATGATGTAACTCAAGGTATAAAAATTTACTAACAAAAGTCATTATTTGGCGTGCACTGCAAAAACTGTTAATGATAAAGAAAATAATGTGCTTGATTTTCATAGTACTCATCATTACTCACAAAAAAGTCTGGCAGTCTATATGTCTAACTATTATAGTTAAGTCACAATAACCACTTTCTGTTCAAATTAGTCAATCAAAACACGGGTAGAATCGCAAGATGATGACATTCGTATCATAATATTAATCCTTATCCTACTAAATAGTTTCATAGTCAAGGTTGATTATGAACATGTAAATTCCTCTTTAAATTATTCGAATCGCACCTCTCGTTTAGAAGTTACGACGGGTATAAAAATGCTAAAAGTAAGAAAATTGCTGCGGTGTGAGCGAACAGCCATACGCTCGCCCGCGCTACGCGCGAATAGATTATCACCTATAAATTACTTACCTACTTACTTTTTGTAAGCTAGAAACAATTGAATAGTGGTAGTCATTTACCTCGTGCTCAGCGGTGAAAGAAAACACGGTGAGGTAACGTAACGTAACGTATTTAGCCAATTGGTGTCCGCCAGAGTAGAATAGCACCTTCCCAGGAGTCGTAAGAGGCGACTAAAGTATATTCTAAATACATAATATGTAAGCAATGCTGTCACTACACTGCTCGCCTGGGTTCGATCTCCGATGCCGGCGCCACCAATATTTGTTAATTGCAATTTTAATTGCGTATTTACCACGTGCTCGGTGGTGAAAGAAAACACCGTGAGAAAACCAGCATTTCCCAGAGAAAAAAAATATTTCGAAGACCTGAAGTCCGCCAACCCGCATTAGAGCAGAGTGGCGGACTCTTCCCGGCACAAAAACCCTCTCAAGATGTGAGGAAGTCAGTCCTCAGCAGTGGGACATTTATAGGCTGTTACTTTACTTTTTTACTTTACATGTAAAGTCCGACAACCGGTGGCGGACCCGTTTCGGCTCCAAAAACCTCTTAGAAATGAGTCGGTGGCCTATTGAGGTCTGTGCTCAGCATTGGGACATTATTTAACTTTCATTTATCTTTTGAGCTTTTTATTAAAAGCCTTTCTAACTCACTTAAGATGCGGATAAATATAAAAATGTATCCTTTTAAAAAAGATTTCCTGACGCTGTTTTATAATTGGGTGACTGAGACACTCAAATTTCATAAAGAAAATTCAATTTACTGTTACCTTTTCTAAAATACAATTAATATTAAACTATCATACTTAAAGCAATTTAGTCAAAAAAAAAAGGAAAAAAATGTTGAATTCCTATTTTATTTCTTCTTATTGTATTTCGCGCGATTTTTTGTGTCCCTTTGGAAATAGATTTTAAATGATGTTTCAATTAATGTAATATCCAGATGGGAAGTGTTTATTAACAGTATTCAAAGACGTTCTATAACAAGATCGTGAGAGGTTTTCTTGCAATGTAAAACATTACTCATCATCATCATCATTTCAGCCTATAACTAGTCTGCGGCTGAACATAGATCTCCCATAGATTGCCGCAAAAGTTTGTAGCTCTCATTTCGGGGGGATTTTGGAAACATTATTAAGATGCTGTATTTCATTGTTATGATGCAAGCAGCTCACAAAGCAATATATAACCAAGAGATCGCATAAATAAAATAAAGCAATAACAGGTTAACTGAATAAAATTCAATGACTAGGAATAATCGGCTACTTGAAATATAACCATTGTAATGAAATATAGTAACCATCAATTATTTTTCATCAATTATGAAATTTTTAGTTTCTCCAAAAAAAGGTTAGTTTTGTCTAAGTAAAGTAACAGCCTATTAATGTCCCACTACTGAGCACAGGCCTCCTCACATTTCTGCTGATGGGTCTTGAAGCCGGGAAGAATCCGCCACGCTGCTCTAATGCGGGTTGGCGGACTTCAGGTCTTCGAAATATTTTTTTTCTCTGGGAAATGCTGGTGTTTTCTTTCACCACCGAGCACGTGGTAAATACGCAATTAAAATTGCAATTAACAAATATTGATGGCGCCGGCATCGGAGATCGAACCCAGGCGAGCAGTGTAGTGACAGCATTGCATATTATGTATTTAGAATATACTTTAGTCGCCTCTTACGACACCTGGGAAGGTGCTATTCTACTCTGGCGGACATCAATTGGCTAAATACGTTATAATTGCGTTGTATTATAAATAATCAATACGACTTCAAGCAGCTCCAAACATGCTTATGCGAATTTCATGAAGTTTCATGATATTCTCATCATCAGAACTTGACCAAAATTATATGGGACCATCCTTACGACATAAAACACATACGAACCTGCTATGTAAATATGTATTTCTAGATAACATAATGATGCCCGATTTTCGATCAAGGCGACGACTTCTGAATACTGTCGGAAGCTACCAACTGCGCAGGAGATATTATAGTGCTGTAAATGTACGAAAATACAGAAGCACTATTAGTCCTATCGTACCCACGCCTGATGCTATAACATTTTATGTAAACTGGGGTGCAGTGTCAGAGACACGCTGACAATTACAACACAACCAAACTAGAACCGTGGTAGCTCAGGGGCTAGGCGCTAGCTTTAAATTTCATAGTACGCGAGTGACCTGGGTTCGATTCCCGATGCCGGCACCACTAAAATTGTTAATTGCAATTTTAAGTGCTGATTTACCACGTGCTCGGCGGTGAAGGAAAAAATCGTAAGGAAACCTGCATGTCTGATAAATTAAAAAAAAAAATTCGAAGACGTGCAGTCCGCCAACACGTATTGGAGCAGCGTGGCGGATTCTTCCTAGCTCCAAAAACCCTCTCAGAAATGAGAGGAGGCCTGTGCTCAGCAGTGGGACATTTATAGGCTGAAACTTTAGTTTTACTTTTTTACAAACCAGAAAACCAACAATTCGCCTTTTTCACAAACGCTGACTCCAGCACGGATTAGAACCGAAGACGACCAGTGCAATAAGTCACGCGGTCTATATTCTTGTTATGTAAACCAGATTTAAAATATCGTACTGCTAATACAAAAAATAAAACAGATAATTGATTTTATTTTTTTCGCGTGTAAATGTACATATATTATCTACGCGTGACCCAGAGTTTTTTAAAAAAATTAAACGAAGCAACCAATGAGTATTGTCAAGAGATCTTTTTTCTAATTTAAAAACCTTAAATAGTTAGATGGAAATAATTTACAACGGTTCTGGAAATAAATACTATTTGAGTTACGACGGCTATGTAATAGCAGTGCGATATATAGACTGGTGATGGCGTCGTGGTTCGCCACCCATCACAATTCGTTTCCTGCGTTAGCGAAAAATGGGCTACTGATGTAGTGTCCGCCTAACTCTTATATGAGAAAAAGGCGTGATTGAATGTATGTAGACTAGCGATGAATTGCGACGTCTAATATCCGAGGCGATCACGAATGTGTTTCTCAAGCTTGTCGTGATTAATACGGTAAATCCTGTGATATTAGCGACAGGATTAGAATTTTAATCGGGTAAATAAGCCTTCAGTCGTGATCTTATGTATGTATATAAATAAGCCTTCATCCCAAATGTGTAGACTTAATTATTTTCACTAATATAAATATGATATAAATATGATATTTACTGCCGGGCCAGGGTCAGTTATTCTGCCGTGAAGCAGTAGCGTGTAAAAATTAATGTGTTTCGGTTTGAAGAAACCTGAGAGCTATCGAAATCAATGAGCATATGAGACTGATGTCTCATGGTGATGCGCACAGTGTGTCACACAGAAATGTGGAAGGTGGAAGGGGAGATGGCTGAAGAGGAAGGGTGACACAGCATTTGTTATAGGCAGACGTTGCATTTATCATCAGGTGGAAGTTTTTGCTCGTTTCGTCACTTTATCCAATAAAATAAAACACTGTTCTTTATAATCATTATCTAACGAGCGCAGTGTGGTGTCGCATAGAATTGTTCTGGGTGACACACCATATGTAATGAGCAGACTGCATTCCTTATCAGGTTTCCAATTTGCTTGTTTCGTTACCTTCTATCATATCAACTGGTAGGATTACTAGTCACCCTCCTGCTCGCGAGCCGAGCGTACTACACATATGAAAAATAAATAACGATTAGAGGAGACGTCCTCCCAAAATCAAATCACCCGATCTAAGGGGTGTAAGCCATTTTCCCTTGTTATTTTCGTCGGACAAAAATTATAAAAAAAATGGTAGAGAAAGAAACTTTGTTCGGATTAATATCAAACAAATTATTTTTATAAATTAAATAAACAACAAAAAGATCAATTACTAAAAGAACACAATTGCAAAAGTTGCTTAGCGCAGCCATATCCTGTGATTGAGAGACATATCACCAAGTCAACACGAAGTATTTTTTTTGTGAGATATAAATGAAATCTGTGAATGACGAATAGGTAGGTGTTGAAGATCACAATGGTTTTGTAATTAAAAATATCATTATATGCCGTTGTTATCGGTTTCGACAACAATACTTCTTTCAAAAGTTCGATGGAATCAAATTAGTTTCTAACGAAAAATAGACGTATTTTTGTAAGTCCATTCGTATTGTTATATATGAAGTTGTCAGATTCTTCACCACTACTGGTCACCACATGTCCATTTTTACTTTTTTACACATAATCTGCTAACTCCTGAGCGTTTATTACATATTAACATGAAAAGACAACTTTATTTCAGCTGGCCTAAAACATTTGTAACATATCTTGCTACTTAATATACGAATACAATAATATTCAGGTTTTAATATCAGACTACACATATCCACAGATAAAGTCTCCTTGGGCGCAAACCATAAATGTAAGAACATAAAATCCAGAATAAAATCAACTTTATTGTCTTGATAAGATTCGTATCTTGTATTTATCTTAATTAAAATATCAAAAACTGAGTTTCTTGAACCAAACTGAATAAATATTCTTATGAACGTCTTTTTTTACTTAGAACCTTACTCTCAGTTACTGAATAAAAACAGTTGAGTTATATGATAATACTACTAAACATTTACCAAGACCTATTATCTCACATCGCATTAGATGTACCTTTTGATATGGTAATCTTTCGAAAAGCATGGAACAGTTGGAGACGAAAATGGAATAATTGTACTAAGTTTCGAAATGAAGTGATAGTGAATAAATTAGGTGTTTAGAAAAAAGTTACCTTTTGGATCGCGTTTAGCAAAAGATGCCATATCATCAGTTAATAAAACAAAAAAAAATACGCAAAATAGAAGCATAAGTTAGTATTATCTTATTTTGAAGAGTCAAAAATTATATCGGGTTGTACACACCAAAAATGACTACTCATACCTGTTCAAGCACTGTGAAGTGTTATCAGTGCATAAAAAGGCAAAATATATAATATTAAAAGAATACTTGGAGTATCCTACAACCCAAATCCCTAAACAACACAATCGCAAAACAAGAAAAAATCCTTACTCACTGATTAGAAGTAATAATTACTACGTTATAAGAACTTATAAATTCCTAATAACGTTAACATTAAATTCATTACCAGCTGAATTAAGAAATCAGTTAACAACAAAAATCGTAAAGACGAAACTGAAAACATATTACATGCAATAATTCTAATCTAATCTATAAGCAAATTTAAATAAAAAATAATAATAAACAAATAATTAGTCAAAGTAACAAAAATGCAACCCGTGTGTACGCTCACTAATAAGCTTGATAAAATAATAAGATGCAGTAGGTACATATTATACGCATAGTGAGGGTCTGTTCATAAACGTGTAATTGATTTGTGTTCAATGAGACGAAAAGCTACCCATTTCGTTAAAAAAATATATATGTCAATTCAAATAGTTATAAAGCTAAGTAGAAAATATATGTATAGTAGTAGTATGATTGTAAACAATTCCATCTATAAGAGCAACTGTGCAGTGCTAAAAAAAACTACTGCTATTTAATGGCACGACGAAATTGATCGGCATGTTATAAAACTGTATTTTGTGGATTAAAAAAAACATGATGAAATCCGGAAACTTATTCTCGAAGAAAACCAGAAAAGATCTTAAAGATATTGCGAATAGCTTGTAATAACCGAAATTAATCGATCAGTTTGAAATTTCGATATATTGCCGAGAAGTAATTTTGTAAATTGAGATGGGTACTTTTGTAATTGTTTACTGTTTCTCTTCTTTTGTAATTGTGTACATTTTCTTACAGATTCTCAAATTAGACATTGCAACAATGTTCATTGTTATAATCACATCACGAATGGGCAAATTACTCTTTCAATTTGGGAGTTTATGCGTTTATTATCATATATAACAGACGAACTGGCTTAGTTAATACTTGATTATGCTATTTACCGCTTTATAATCTCACAAACTCCATATATTACAACCTGATTGTCTCTTGATTATAGTATTTATTTTTTCATAATATATACAGTATATATTATATATTTTTCATAATATATAATATATTCTGTATACATAAACTGAGACAAGTTTTTCTCAGAATTATTGATATCATTTATTAACACGCTTTTGATCATTGTTTTTAAATTATTTACATACATACATACAGTCACGCTTATTTCCCATATAAGGGGTTGGAAGAGACCACACTCGAAGCCCACTTTACGCCCTCGCGGGAAGCGACACCTGACGAGTGGCGAACCACATCGCCGCCATTTTGGTACGGACCCAAAAGTTCTTACTCCTGATTGCGTTCCCATGGGCAGTATAGTGACAGCATTGCATATGCCTGCCCGTACAATACCTTAGTTGACTTTTACGACACCTCGGTATAGTTAATAGAATCAGGCGTTACTTTGCGGAAATCCATTATAATGAAGAAAAGTAAGTTACTTTGCTAAGATCCGCATGCAAAATATAAAAAAAATATAAAAATGGTGTATATTACCTAGTTTTTTGAAGTGCACCACCCGCCCTCCCTCAGTAGCGTGCACAAGCAAACTAACACCGCCACCAGGAACCGCTACCAGGTACCCTCCATCAACCACTACAATACTACCACTAGATAATATACACCACTGAAGTCGATAACACGACACGTGTTTCGCCCCAAAACAAGCGTAATAGACTCTACGACAGACGGCCGCCGAGGTACCTCGGTAGGAAAGAAAGAAAGAAAGAGGAGGTAGGTGCCATTCTATTCGACCGGAAATTATTATTTTATATCATATTACAAATGTCCGACGCTCTCTAAATATATATATATATGTATATATACCTTTAAATATATATATAGTTTTTCTGTGCGCGTGTGTCACTGATCTTCTCCTAAACGTCTGGACCGATGTTGTTTGGTGTGGTTCCCTGGATGGTTTAGATTCAGAATAGGACCCGGTAGGTGGCGCTGCGATAGAGTTCTGACAAAATGAGAATAGTCAGTCAGTATATAATTTATCGATAATTCGAAAATCGAAAATTCGTTAGCTGAAGCTGTTAACAGCAGGTAAGCCAACGCCTGGCGGGCCCGCTAGTATACACACACACACACACACACACATATATACATATATATATATATATATATATATATATATATATATATATATATATATATATATAATACATTACGATAGAAAACGACTACAAAAAAATATTGTTTCCTTGAAAATTGCAAAATCAACAAAATTAATTAATACCTAAGAAAATGTTTTATGTAAAATGATTTCAGAATATTGTTCTGCTAAAATACTTGTGAGACTTAATGGCAATAATATTTTTTTTTTTTTTTTTTTTTATAGAATAGGAGGCAAACGAGGAGGTGGCTCACGTGATGGTAAGTAAATTATTAAATAACGCTGTTTTGAAAAGAAATCCAAAATATTGCGAATTAACTTTTATAGTTAAACATTTGTATCTTATTTTCACCGTAGCCAAAATAACATAAAACATCCTCTTTTTGTGTGATCTAAATAGAATTGGTCGAGATAACTCAATATTTGTAACTCTTAGTTTTTATTCCAATTTCATTATCATCAATCACATCAGCCTTTCCGAAGTTCGAAGGATTTGCCGCGTAGTAGGAGGATTGGCAAACCATATTTAAGATGGTTATTCCGTTGCCTTTTTGAGCATTTATCTAAAGGACAAAGAACAGCGGTAAATTTTATTACATAATTTTTTGTAAGGTACTAACCGTTTGAAACATTAATAAATATTAATGCTACTAAAATATTTAGTGACAACTACAGTTAGAGGTGGCACATAGCAATTGTATTTAATATCACTTAATAATAAGTTGGACAACAAATAGATTTTAATAGAAACTAGCCAATAATTAGCTAGTGTTTTTTATATTAACTTTAATACTTAGACTTAGATACGGAATTACAGCGAAAATTGCTTTCAGGTAAGCATATTAGTGATATCTAAACTAAATTTGGTGTCAATAAATATAATATCTACTGACAGAAAATTATCATTATAACTAAAATATATAGGTACATAAATAAAGCTTAGAGTAACGGCGTCGCATTGTGTTGCGGGGCATTGTGCTGCGGAGCACCTGTTAAGAGATTTCACGGACGCCAAAATAAAGGTCATTCATTGGTTAATGGAATCAGCCCAGAGTTACACAGTAGACCTCTACCTAGGTCTACTGTGTAACTCTGGGCTGATTCCACCCCAGGGCCAGTTATTCTGCCGTGAAGTGTATGTGAGTTGTGTACAAATATTATTGTTTTTCGGTTTGAAGGACCCTGTGAGCATATGAAACTTAAGAACTGATGTCTCAGGGTGATTGAGGCATTGAGGTGTCACACAGCAATGTTCTGGGTAACATAGCATTTGCCATGAGCAGACCTCCCTTCATCACTTTATCCAATTAAAAAAAATCTAATATTAAACTATTTCACTGTTATAAACTGTATAGAGTGAGTATTATAAACAACAGAGACATAGGTGACAGAAAGTTTAAATTTAAATGCATGTCATAAGATAATAGACGAACAACAACACGAAAGATATTTTAAATGTATCTGATACATAACACAAAAGTGTATAATGTATAAAAAAAGATATAAAAAAGATAAAAATCGAAAATAAATAAATATATATGTTCGTTTTAACTTTGTTGGCAACAGTGTTTAATGTAATAGTGGACGAAATAATAATAATAAAATTATCAATACTATGCTAGCGTGCACATTCCTGGACAACGGTGTACATCATTGACCAATATTTAAGCTATGGCATTTTTTATCTGTGCAAACCGGGTCAAATCTTGTAGACGTCATCAATTTAATTTCAATAAAAGTAAATTAATGAAAACTGAACTTTATAACGTAATTAATTCTGTTAAACAAATGGAGCAATCAAAAATTCTTTGATTTTTTGATATCTAGAAGGTATAATGAATATCGCATTTTGAAATTAACCTTGGATTGAATTTTACGAAAGAGGGGTGGGAATTGTTCCAACACTTAGTTGCTAGGTAGCGAAAACCATTTGCATATAAATAGCCTTTTTTTAGAAACTCCTAAAACATGACCATATCTTGGAATATTTATTTTTGATCAGTAGGGTATATACTGTAGTACAACAGTACTACGGTATGCGTCCCCTGGTTAGATGTAGCGACAATCGGCGCAAGGCGGCTAGCAGAAACAGGATACGTTAAACCGAAGTTCGGGCTAATCGGTACATATAGAGGGTTCAGTCCGACAGTGAAAAATTTGCGCCAGCTGTTTTCCAGTTTTTAACTTGCGAAAGCATATTATCACCGTCGGATAATATGTACGTATCCATTTTTAATATGATAATATTTTTTAAATTTGGTAATAATGTCAGAATGTATGATGTTCTATGAGCGAGAAGAATGAATAAGTTGTCTTTAATTAATAAAGTTGGCTCTAACCGTTTTAGATAAAGTAAAATAAATAAATAAATGACGTCATAAATTTCCTTATCTTGATTTGAGTCGGCACTAAATAAATTGTGTATCTGTTTAAAACCATATTAGAAACGTAAAAATGTGACGTATTACGTTGATATTATTGCACGTTGATTCATAACACCTATTAGTTTTGCAACCTTTCACTAAAAAAATCTGGCAATCCAATTATGACATTTCATTCAGTAAATAATATTTTTAAAAATTACTAAGAATTAAATATGTATCGTAAAGAGCTTCCTTTATACCGGGATAAATAATAATAATAATCCTCACAATAATTGCTGATAAAAAAAGGTAATAACCATGCCTATAAAAATTAGTAACCCCAGAACTCCAGCAGTTATTGCATTATGCAATTATTGTGGACCATTTTAATTATTACAATTATGAAGCGACGTTATTTTGAAGAAAAGTGCTATGTATAGTAGGTTGTCGCTTTATATTAGAGGGTAAGTCACAAACTGAGCATCTAGCGACTTTCAAATTATATACCAGTTCAATAAACGCCATCGATCGGTACATCTTTCATTTAACAAAATAATTTGTCACGATTTTCATATAATAGTTTTCATGAGCCCTGCAAAGCGACCTTGAGTAGAAAAATATTAAAAGGGCTCATGTGCTATACTATCACTATACTGCTGGTGGAAAAAGGCGTGACTGTATGTATGTATGTTTTGCTATACGTTTTACATTTCACAAAGACGAATTTAACGGTTTAGTATAAATATGGAACCATCCTCCAGACAAACTCACTTTAAAATAATATTATAATAAATATTTATAAGTATATAATAACCTTATATGGATTACCAAAAGGTCTTCACAATATGGTGTTCGTGTTCGTCTGTCATTGACCGCATTTGGAATGATGCGATGGAAATTTAAGTGGAATTAAATAAGAGCGTCAGTAGAAAAGTAAGATAGAACAGGTTCCGTTTGTTGGAACGTTTGGCATGCTTACAAATCTCAAAATAAAATTGTCTTGTGAGGTCAGTAACAAAATTACTAAAGAAAATGCTCAAAACGATGAGATAATACATGATACCACCAGCAGAAAAACCTTCCAAAAAATTAAGAAAGTAAATGTAGCCTACAGTCTAGACAGTATACGTACATCAACATCCACAATAAGACATCTTAGAGAAACTTTTGATGATTTTGTTGTTTAATGCCACCATGTGGTGGCGGTTTAAGAGAATCTACCACCTCACCTCATCCCATGGGTGTCGTAAAAGTCAACAGAGGGAAATTTAAAAACAGAAGATGGTCAGCAGCAACTTTCTGGGACATCTAAATAAATATGCTACGCTTGCCAAACCGCCTGCCAAGCGTGGCAACTATGGCAAAATCCCCCAAAATGACAGCTACAAACGTACGTGTTTTGTAGCAATCTATGGGGGAGGCCTATGTTCAGCAGTGGACTAGTGGTGATGAATGTACACATCGACTGTATATATAAAAAAGCTCATCAAATTTTTGGCTGTTACATGGCTTCTTACTATGTAACAGCAAAATCTTCAGGATGTTTCAAAATTTCAAGAAGCTACTTGTAAATCAATCATTAGTTCGTTCACATCTTGAACCTAGAATATTATTGGAAGGAGAAATCATTGAGCAGTTTGAAGAGGCTCGCAATCTTGGCCTTAAAATAGATGGTTTGCTACAATTTGCGAGATAAGTTTTAGATGTGGTGCGTTCTTGTTTTTATAGGTTAAAGGTACTTTACAAAATACGGGATTACCGAAGTTTGAATTTAAGAGTAACTCTTAGTGAGACTCTCTCATCTTGTCAAGACTAAATTACTGCATTTCGGCCTATGGACCCTGTCCCTTAGCGAAAACAATGAAGCTCCTTCAGCTGGACTGCATGTGTTCGTTTTTGCTATATTAAATAGGGATATCGGAGGGCCGAGACCACATGTTTATTCTTATCTGGAAAAAAGCAAATATGTCTGCTTAACATGTCATCGAGGCTGAAATTTCACTTTGCTACTTTACTATTTGGAGTAATTAAAAACCAAAACCCCGGAATATTTATATCAAAAGCTCACCTGGTCCATTTAAATAAAACTACTTTTTACAAATTTTATCGCGTTTAATTTAGAACTATTTTCGATCGACGCTCTAGGAAGTCTGCAGTCTGTGACCATGTTCTGGATCATCCCAACCATTACATCAGATTTGATAGACCACAAATCCTTGCAAAAGAACACCGATTCCTACCAAGGATGATTCGCGAGGCTATTAAAATTAAAAAACATCCTAACTTCAATAGGGAAGATGGTTGGGTATTACCACCGGCTTGGGATCCTATTATTAATAAAATTAAATCAAAAACCAAGAATACCACTGCAAGGCTTCAAGACACAGTAAGCTCTTTCTGCGTAGATCGGACTAAAAATAATAATTAAAAGCTGAAGGTACTCCGGGTTAACTATGACATCGGGACAACTGTCACCTCAGCCCCCCCGTGACCATGGGTGCTGTAAAGCGCCCGAAACGTCGGGTTAAAAAATAGTTCTAAATTAAACGCGATAAAATCCGTAAAAAGTAGTTTTTTTTAAATGTGTAATATTCGCGTAAATAAAAGAAAACATTATGTTATCTGGTCCAGTGAACATAAGATTCACAGTACGCGCTAAGTTTTTACTTGCTGTCCTAAGATTTAAAAACGTTGAGAGAAAAATAAGATTGCTATATGGACACGCACAATTTACGAAAAATCTGAAAGGAAAGATCCATAACAAATGCATATGGAATGTAAAAAAGTAGTACATGTTAAAAATATATTGATTTTACTCTGTTATGTTTTATTGTATCGAAAAGTTAAGATATATCTATATATCTATATATATATATATATATATATATATATATATATATATATATATATAAAAATATATGCAATTAATATAAAATTTGCTGTTATCTTGACGTTCAACGTTAAACAAAATTTCTGAATACAGAAAATCAGCTTGTTATTTGTCCACTGCTAGACATTGGCCTATCCCAAGAAAAGAGGATTTGCCACAATTACCAGGGTTGGCAGGCAGATAGGCGATAGCAGTGACAGACTTTTTTATTGGATAAAGAGATTGAAACGAGCAAAACGTTCACCTGATGGTAGTGCAACGTCTGCCGATAACAAATGCTGTATCACCCAGAAAATTTCTGTGTGACACCACACTGTGCCCATCGCCCTGAGACATAAGTTCTAAGGTCTCATATGCCCAGTGATTACGCTAGCTCACTGTGCCCTTCAAACCGAAACGCAGCAATGTTTGCACACTACTGCTTCACGGCACAATATCTGGCCCTGGGATGGTATTTACCTAGACGGATTCCTGCTTATAAACTCCTTGGATTGTCTTACTCTTAAGTTTTTGACGGGATTATCTGTACCCTGATATTTTTCGTGGGTTGCCCCAACTCAAGACTTACGAGTGTAACAACATCACTACACGGCAATTTCTTATTTTTGTTTCTGCAAACAGTCATTTTGTTAATTAACAAATTTGTTTTTATATTCAACTCACATATCGTTTTGGATTTCTATAATATTATCTTAGAGCCGTGGTAGCTCAGGGGCTAGGCGCTCGCTTTAAATTTCATAGTACGCGAGTGACCTGGGTTCGATTCCCGGTACCGGCACCATTAAAATTGTTAATTGCAATTTTAAGTGCTGATTTACCACGTGCTCGGCGGTGAAGGAAAACATCGTGAGGAAACCTGCATGTCTTAGGAATAAAAAATATTTCGAAGACATGTGAAGTTCGCCAATCCGCATTGGAGCAGCGTGGCGGATTCTTCCTAGCTCCAAAACCCTCTCAGAAATGAGAGGAGGCCTGTGCTCAGTAGTGGGACATTTATAGGCTGAAACTTTAATATTATCTTTATATCTATGTACTGCAAGTATAAGATTTAGTTTAATTTAAAATATACGGTATCTGCTGACGTGTGTGTACGCTTCATTGATTATTCACACCTTTGATTAAAAGGGTTTGAAAGGTTTGCTTTACCTTCGTATAAAATATGTTGAAAGACAGGTCCCACTTTATACGAATAAAATTATTTACTTGCTGTGGGAGTCCATGTCCATGAAAATGAAAATTTGGAAGTGCATGAGACGTAAATGGGGGTCAAGATTGAATTTTAGAATAAGATTAAAGTTCAGAATGATTAGAGGCCGAACGTCTACAAAAAAGCAAAAAATCTATAATGTCTAGGGAATAAAAATGATGGGAACTAATTGGAGACTATATCACGATTAATATTTCATTGATTTTAGCTACAGTGATTTTTCATCTTGATTCCAAATGAGTTGCAAGTTGCAGGATTTTTCTTTTAATATACTATAAGTCAATTCTTACAATTACTTACAAACATTTTCAGTGAGGGGCTCTTTACGTTCAAACTACGAAGAATTTAGAATCAGCTTAAACGTATGATGTCTTTATATATGTCCATGAATAGGTTTTTCTCTATGTGCATTGCATTTTTAGTTTTCTGTAATAAGTAACAGTTAATTGGATGTGCATTGAATTTTTTCTTTCTTTCTTGTACTCAAATTCCTTGATGTACGTTTCCACACTGACAAAGATCTAGATATAGTATTATATGAAACATATTTTGTTTAAAAGTATTTTGGCATGTAAGGTTATTTAATAAATAACAATTAATGTACTACAATTGGTGACCGGAGCTTTGTACGGAATATTTTGTTATGTTAAAGAGTGTATAAAGAGTAACGTAAAGAAAGAAAGTAATTATGTTTTTTGTTTTGAGCCTATCACGGAGATGATAACTTGATAATTATTTATATTTTCCTTCTAAAATTGATCTCTTAAAGTCTCGTTGAAGTATTTCTAACGGTATATTTTTGTTACCCTTTTTACTATAATTTGAGGCAATCTTTGTACATATGTTATCGTGAACGTTTATGTAGAACTATGCACGACAAACGATATTGTCCGACATAATTTCTACCTATTGAAAATATCTCTCCAACTACTGTTTTTTTGCCGTCTTCATGAAAGATATTCAAAATATGCACAAATCTACTAGGTAAATGTCGTGAAGTGATAGTAATTCTGTATTTAAGCTCATGTAACTTGTCGTATAGCAGGGATCAGATTGATTGTTTGTTAACATTTTGGCGGTACTAATTTATAACACTGGAGATAGTCACATTATCTGAAGCTTGTCGTTGATCTCTAGAATGGGCCGAGACGACACGCTAGAGTTTCCTGTGTATAGGTTCAAAGCGTTTTATACAATAGATTATTCGATAGAGGACAAAAACGTGTGGAAATAACTCATACTCTGCACTTGCAAATCCCAGCCTACCAAATATGAGATATCGTAATTAAATAATGGATTTGTTTTTTTTATTGGATAAAGTGACGAAACGAGCAAAACGTTCACCTGTTGGTAATTGCAACGTCTGTCAACAAATGCTGTGTCACCCAGAACATTTCTGTGTGGTACCACACTGCACCCGTCTTAAGTCTCATATCATAATGCCAGTGACTACACTAGGTCTCAGTGCCTTTCACACCAAAACACAGTAATGTTTGGACACTACTGCTTCACGGCTGATTAACGGGCCTGGGTTGGTACTTGCCTAGATGGATTCCTGCATAGGAATCCTACCCCTTTTGGTGTCGTTATCATAATGAGGATCTATCTTTTCAGTTTTATCCATCTCGAAAGCTGCTGAGTCTACTATGCATGAGATAGGCTAGGCTAGCTAGGCATATCTTTGGTTTTTGTAATAATTTATCATCCCATTTGGGACTTATAATTAGGATTATAAAAGTTCACATAAATAGTAGTGCAAACTATAGAAAATAGTTCCCACTTGGGAGTGCTAAAACGGTCTCCAGTCTCCGGCGGCCCTGCTAGTTATTACTATGCAGCGATCATGGTCATGGTGGGATTAGACGCCCGGAAGTTGTCAAAATCCAGTCGGCAGGCCCGGTCTTTGGCCGGCCAAAAACCGTGCCTGCCGGCTGGATTTCAGCTAGTTACCCAGAATAATAACAAATTATTTTAACCAATAAAAACGGACGTGCATACCGCAGTTGCGCCTTTGGTTTATTATAGTTATATTAACGTTTTGACACTATCGTCTTTAAAACGATGATGATTATCAGAAAAAATTAAATAGGAAAAAATATTAACTATCTTTTGGTACAATGAACTGCTACATTACAAAAGGAAAATAATAAAACCATTAAGGAGCAGGAATTGGATTTTATTGTTCACGACGTGCAATAATGATATTATGCTTTCCGAACACGTTCTGTTAATGGGAGTAAATACAACTTATTGTTATTCTATAAGCAATCATACAATACTAGCGTTATGTCTACCTATAAACGTTAATTATTATTGAATTTTATCTTGCCTGCCTACCTCAAGAATCGTACTGTATATTAGAACGTAAGTTAGAACCGGAGTCAATGTTTACGTAAAATACCAATGTCGATTTTCGACACCTCATCTTACCTTCCTCCGATAACATCGCTTAAGGCTTCAGTCGCAAAAGGGAACGTAAAGATAAATGATTAGTTTTTTACTGCCCTGACATTACCGCCACTATAATAAGTCTTTGTACTAATCGACATGTCGCAGTACTCTAAATCTGCCAGGAACAAATTACTTTTTAAAAAGTATTTTTTTTATGAACCTTACTACTGAGTTATTACTTCCTACACCCACAAAACTTTTATCATAGTAAAATTAAGGATCCTTTTTTGATCGGGCTAAAAAGTAATAAAAAAAAAGTTACCATGTTAATTTAATGTTTATCTCTATCATAAATATCCATATCATTTTTTAGGATGCATCAATTTTTGTTGTACCGCTTTGGCTAATCTTACTTTCATAAGTCATACGAAACTGTATGAAGCTGTTGTTGAGCGACATAAATAAATAAACCTTCTCTCTACTTCGAAGCTGATTGAACACACTTCAACGATTCCGCAATTTTCGATATTTTTTTATTTACAATCTCATATATTTGGTGTGCTCCTACTGACGCAGAATTAGTAAATTAGTAAAGTAATTACATTTTTATATTCATTTACATATAATTACAAAGCCTTGAAAAGTTACTAGCTAGTTATCTATTAGCGGTAAAATTTTCAAAGCTTTGAAACATGCTGAAGTGGTATGTACATACTTACTGGTTTGTAATAGACGGCGGTACATTCGAGCAGGTGTGCACATGAAATATAATGAATGCCTCATTTAATCATGAAAGATTAAAAATAAATACTTTATTTTGTTACACATAATGCATGCGTTTGTTGAATAACATTTTGCTACATATAAATCTACAAAGGGTATATTTACTGCTTTGAGACATAAGGGTGTATTCAACAAGAATAAAGCAGTCTAAGTAAGAGAATTATAGTCCAAATTATGGGCCATTATTCACGCTCCGGTTTTAGGAGGCATAAATTTTATGTCAACTGTAGAGCCTAATTAGGATTTCTCTTTGGACATAAAATGGAACATTTTTCTAAAAGAGAAGTTTTAACATCGCTTTTTTGACAAATGCCAATTTCATTTCTTATTTAAATGTTTGATTTAATAAACGCCTACTCCTTTGTCCAAGGCCACGACAACAACAACGAACCCGCAATTCGTCTTGTATTGCCGATGTATATAGGTAGCGGTGATCACATACCATCAGGTAAGCCGCTTGCTCGTTTGCTCCTTTTATTATAAAAAAAACATTCTTACGTTAAATTTTACTAATATAAATAAATATTGTCCAACAATTAATATAGCATAAAAACATATTAAGGTATGTATGGTATTACACGTAACAGCTACTTAAAATATGTCGCAAAGAACGTTTAGAAAAAGGTTATGATTTTAAAAAGCAAATATTCGATCTGTAACTGTTCATATATATGTATGCATATGATAATATCATGTAAATAACATGTAAGAAACATAATTATATGGCCGGCCCATTGCCACTTCAGCTTGCTAATCCTTAGGGCTATGTCGGTTACATCGTTACGGATTATACCTCGCAGAGAAACTCCGAGCATAGCCCTTTCCATAGTTCGCTGCGCGACTCTGAGCTTCCATATGCGGCCTGCAGTGAAGGACCACGTTTCGGTTCCGTATGTCATCACTGGCAACACGCACTCGTTACTTTTGTTTTTAGGAATTGAGGTATACTCGACGAGAAGATGTGACGCAATTTCCCGAACGCTGCCCAGACGAGTTGGATCCGTCGATTGATATCTTAGTCGAAGTATAAAGGGGATATAACATCACCCTTACACCTTTCTGCAATTGGATCGGTTTCGTACTCTGGTTCTGCTACTCGGATAGCCGTCGTAGCATTGGTATACAAGCACTGCAACACATCGATATACCGACAGTCAATTCCGCGCCGCTGAAGCGACTGTAGCACCGCACAAATTTCGACGGAATCAAAGGCTTTCTCATAGTCCACATACGCCAGACATAGCGGGAGATTGTAATCATCGGTCATTTGTACAATCTGGCGAAGGGTATGTATGTGGTCTATGGTACTAAAGCCTTTTCGGAATCCGGCTTGTTTAGGAGGCTGGAAGTCGTCAAGTCTGCTTGCGAGACAATTCGTAATGACTCACGAAAACAACACATAGACGCGGCTCAGAAGCGATTTAGGTCCTTAGTTCTTCAAGAAGGCATTAACGCCCTTCTTAAACATGACAACCACGCTCTTGCTCCACGGTTCCGGCGTAGGGCCGCCGTGGATGATGGAATTAAATAGCTTCTGAAGGACTAAAAGTATCGGTTTTCCACCCGCTTTCAGATGTTCCGCTGTAATTCCGTCCTCGCCTGGCACTTGCCATTCTTGAGCTGTTTGAGAACCCTACTAATCTAGCTCAGACTGACGTCCGGGATTTAATCGGAATAGTATCGGACGAGATTTGCTCTTGGGTTGTTACTCATACTAGTGTGTGGCTACAACGACAATTTGTACAGCTGTCCATAGAATCTCTCGATCTCACTCAAAATCTCTGGTCCAGCTGAAATGACGCCACCGCTATCGGTCCTCAACTTAGTCAGTTGGCTCTTTCCGGCAGACAGATCCCTGGCAAAGACCTTGGAGCCTTGGTTTCGATCTATTGCTTCCTCAATACGAGCAGTATCGAAGAAGCGTAGATCTCGCCGCATACATTTGGAGATCTGTCTGTCTGTATTGAACAGTTGTCGATATGCTGACGCATCAGTTGAGGACTGCAGCCTCATTTCACGCCTAGCCTCCATGAGACTGAGAGCGTGGCCGGAGAGTTTCTGGATCTTTTTTATGCGGTGGGTCTTGCAAATCTTTGCTTCCACCACATGGACAGTTTTCACGAGCCTCACGTTATATCGTCCACTGTAAAGCAATAATCCAGGCACTGAAAGCGATTTTGCAATTCGATCTGGAAGCTTTCGGGGTTTTGGATAAGGGCACGTGATGGACGGAGCGTGGACTTCACCAGGCGCGTCCTCTCCAGCTTCATGTTCAGGTTCAATGTGCCTCTTACCATTCGGTGATCACTGCCGGTTTTTACCCTAGCGATCACAGAGACATCATTGAACAGCTGTCGTTCGGTCGTCATGATGAAGTCGATCTAATTTTTGGTGGAACCATCCGGGCTCATCCAGTTCCACTTTCTGTGTGGCCGCTTTTGGAAGACGGAGTTCATCATAAAGAGTCCTTCCTTCTCCATAAAGTCGGTCAGCTGTTGGTCCCTTTAGTTCCGTTTCCCTATTCCAAATTGCCCCACTACCTGCTCATCGTCTTTTTTCATGTCCAGCTTTGAGTTAAAATCTCCCATCATAGTGAGTTTTGGAGGAATGTATGGCTCTTAAAATGTCTTCATACATTACCTCCAGCTCATCATCAGGATGTCCGAGGTCAGTGCGTATACCTGTATGACCTTCAGCGAATACCTTTTGGTAATTCTGAGTATAAGGTACGCAACCCTAGTCGACATACACCCGATCTTGACAACGTTGTTAATGAGAAACCTGTGGACAATAAATCCGACACCTCCAAGGTTGGAAGGCCGAATTAATGCTAATTGTTTTAGTTGTAAGTAGTAATAATTTAGTGTAGTTATATAAATTAGCATTACTATGTAATAAGGAAAAAAAGGTATATAAAATAGTATAAAATAAAAAAAACTAGAGAAGATACATAAATAAAATAAAAGAGGAGAAGAAATTAGAAAAAAAAATTAAAAAAAAACTACCGTAGATTGTAGCTGCATTGTAGACAGCGGAGAACGTTGTAAGAATTAAGGAAAATATTATGTTACAAAAGAAGTACTGCTAACAAGGTCACGGACACACTGTGGAACATTAACAAATTATTATTATTATAAAATTAAATATTATTATTATAAAAAAAAAAGAATCCGACACCACATTGGATCAGATGGTCGCCCTCCCGGTGGTAGAACAATTTACTGGATTCAAGGATTACTGGTGGTAGGATTCCTATGCAGGAATCTGTCTAGGTAGGTACCACCCCACATTAAGACGGATTTATGCATAGGAATCCTGCGACCAGTAACGTAGCTATTAATAGTAGATAATAGCGATTTGACGACCAGAAAACTTGACGAAGCTTCCTAAATACTGCCTCAATTGAATCCTCCAGTCATCTTCTTTGTCAAGTTGTTTCTACCTTACGCTTTCTGCTTAAGGTAAAAGTTTGAATTACATACACAATTCTTATTAAAATAATGCATGTAAATGTATTCCATTTGCTTCCGTGTATGGCGACTTAAGAAAATTTACCACCCCATCTCATCCTGTGGGTGTCGTGAAAGTCGACAAAGAGTAAACAAATCCGGGAGGTGGGCAGCAGCATCTTCCTGGAACATTTAAATAAATCAACTGCGGTTGCCAACCCGCCTTCCAAGCGTGGCAACTACGGCAAAATCCCCCTAAAATGAAATTTACAAACTTTGGGGAGGCCTATGTTCAGCTGTGGACTAGTGATATGCTGAAATGATGACGATGATAATCAGATATGTCTCTGTTTTTCAAACTGTTTACAAATGTACTAAAAATGCTATGAAGACGCTATACTGAAATAGATGTGGCATAAAATTAATGGAGAGCACGTCACGAGCACGAGCATCGTAATTTACAGATGGCATAAACCTCATTATAGGAAGTCAGAGTAGAACTCAAGTATAGGACTAAAAAAATCAGTATATGACAGGACTTAAAAGTGAAAGATTTTCGTTTCGTTATTCTCGTACTTATTTTAATTTAAAAAAATATACTACAGAATATAAAATAGAACTGATTTAGAATTTTTATACTATTGCACCGTGACATAATTAATCCTTAATGAATTATTAAAAAGAAATAGAGTAATAGAAATAGAACCGTGGCAACTATGCCAAATCCCCCCAAAATGAGAGGTACAAAACCAAAACGGCCTCTAGTCTCCGGCGGCCCCGCTAGTCCTGGCTACGGCAGTGGTCATGGTAACGACGGGGCAGAGGGTGCGAAGCATCTCCGGAGGAGGTGATCTTGCTACGACCGACGACTGGACCTGGCAAGATTCATAGCACGCACGCAGAGGACCGGTATGGGTGTGACATGGACGTTAGACATGATCTTCGTCTTGTACATATTCATCTTAAGACCTACCCGTTAGGAGACACTATTGAGGTTATTGAGCATAGTGCTGAGGTCCTCCAGCGCTTAAGCCATAATGAGTATGTCGTCCGCAAATCGAAGGTGAGATATTTATTTGCCATTATGTTGATATGATACAGTATACTTTTCAGTGCAGTAGCTTGAAGTAGTTTTGTCTACCATGTAACATGTCTATAGACTTCGACAGTAACCTTGCCTTATTTAACTCGGAAAATCAAAAATTTCTCACGGGATATATAAAAAACCTATATCCACGCGGACGAAGCTTCGAACTGCATACCCTCGTTCAATTTTAAATAAAATTATGACTTACACCTATGCTACTGATTGCGTCCGAACAGGTTTCTTCGTCTCCGTTCGCGTGACGTCAATCGATCATTCTAGACCCGGGCGAGGTATCGCCCACGGTCATATCACCGGGCCTACCATTCTGCGTACCACTCAGCTTACCGAATTTAGCTGCATATTTTAAACTATTCGGTTGCGACATCAGATTCACTTTCCGTTCCCGGTCGAACACCTGCCAGCCGACCGTGGTGCCGCGTGGTTTATTTATCACCAGCGTCGCTGGCAACCCGAGGAGGCTGACATTCCACGTGCAACGCAGAACCATTGGGAAGTACTCGTCTATGTCAGCATAAATTAGTCAGGACACTAAACCCACTACCTATCATCTCCTTTTTTGTAATAAACCCCTTTTTTATTGTGTGTTGACACGGGTAGTTTTTATTTTTTTACCTACACCGTAAAATCACAACCAAACATTTTTTTTCCACGCTAGCATTATTTGAAAGTAAAACATTCTTGTAAAAACTCACAATGTTTTATATTCAGTGCTATAAAACTCGTTCGAAAGTACGTTATTTTATCAAACTGATTATTGACTATAACGTTTCAAAAATATGTATTCAAAAATAATAAAAAAATCCATACTTATATACTTATTCTTACTCACCATTTATATATTACTAGTTTACAGCCGCGACTTCGTACGCGTGGAAAAAGGTAATTTAAATATCCCGTGGGATATTTAAATTACCTTTTCCGGAATAAAAAGTATCCTATGTTCGTTCTCATGTGTCTGACATTCTGGAGACGGACACAGGAAACTTTTAATTCCGGAAATTCAAAGAGTTCGCACAGTATATTTGGAAAACCTAAATGCAAGCAGACGTAGTAGCAGGCTTCAGCTAATTATTTATAAGTTGCAGATTTTCGTACAAAGCATATTTCTATAAAATAAATCTTCTCATTTGATCTCAATCAACTGAATTAACTTATTTGATCTCAATAAAAAATTATGTTTACTCATATCGTTTACGCAGTAGACGTCCTTTTACGCTAAATATGCATAGTCGACCACAAGGCCTAGTGCCCAGAATACCTAACTTTGGCGCCCCGGGGTTCTCCAACAGGAGCCAACATTTGTTCAAAAACACAAATTCTGATTGTACTGTGGTATTCCCCGTGTCTCTAACACTGCATCCTAGCCTGCCTGCGATCTTATCGCATGAACGTTACGGTGCTCAGAAGTCACATTCTGATTGTAATTGTTAGATATAGATTTCAGGCATTCTAGAAGACAAATATATATCATGATATGATAAAACAATATAAATTGAAACAAATGTAAGTCCTCTCTCTCTTTATACATTTTTATTTCTATTCCAGCTATAATTTTGCTTCACAATTAAACAAGAAGATAACATTAAAGGGAATTCAGAATTATCTGGCTTTAGACTTATAAGATTTCTGAGACAGACAAAGAACTCTTTTGATCAAAAATTCGATTCATTCACAAACAGCAAAAACCGTCCAAATTGTTTGACCTAAGAATATGAAGCATGTTCTCATTTAAATTTCCCGCCATATAATATGTAAAGGTTTTTGAACGTTAAGCTTGATTTTTTTATAGTTGGTGACCAACCATTATTATCCCATAAAGAAATAGCGTCCTCAAAACGTAGTCATTTATTAATTATATATAAACTTACATGTTTGGCCGTGGCCGCGTGGTCTTATAGTTAGAGAGTAGATGACTACCACGCCGCGGGTTCTGGGTTTGAGTCTCAGCCAGAGCCAACATTGCGCACAAAAATTGTTGGTTTTCGGGTCTGGTTGTGTTGTTTGTCTTTGTGTATCTTTCAGATATTAAGCTGAAAAGAACTACCTCCGATAATGACGCATCAATGTTACATCAGGTACGAATAGGTTCTCAACCTATTCGTACCTGATGTAACATTGATGAGTGAGTACTCTTGTGTTCATGCGTTCGCTTGTGGCACTATAATATCTCCGGCGCAATTGATAACTTCCAACAGAATTCGGTAGTTATCGCCGTGGTCGAAAAACAGTCAGGAAGACACTTGTGTCTGGTTGTAACGAAAACTATAGTTACCTCCCTTAGTTTTGATAATTTTTAATCTGGTTTAATGTATCTAAAACATTACTTCATTAATTTACTACAAAGATGTTGATATCATAGACCTAAGTAGAAACATTAAGTAAGTAGTAAGTACCATCGAAAAGTAGTTGAGTAGAGTAAGTGATTATAAGTAAACCAAAGAAAGTGGCTGTAGCTCCCTGTACTGACTGATTTTAGTGTTCCAGATTTTGTTATGTTTTAACCAACAACAGTTTTAACTAACATTTCAAGTTCATTCCTGTCACAATCCAGTTATGAAAGAGGTGTTAATAATATTAATATATTATTTTATAGACAATTCTGACAAATGTTTATTGTATCTTTACCACTGCAAAACTTCTAGACCCTTGAGAACTCCAGAGAGGCATGATATTGAAATAAAAATATAGTTTATCGATATCTTAATATTCAGTCTCTACTGAAATGCGCCCCGGGACGGTTTGTATCGTAAATAGATGTGATCCTTATAAAGCGTTGTGATTAATTATAACGTGAATTTTAAGACACATGAAAATATTCCTTTTTTTCAAGCATTCCAAATGTAATTCATCTATAAAAAACACCATTATAAAAAAAAATGTTTAAACCAAAGTGTTTATGTACACTAATGTAAATAATGTGTATACTAATTCATTTTTGCCCAGCTATTTTGAACCTCTTACGATCTCAATATTCGTATTACTCAGCATAGTACTGGATTCTTTAATTAATTTTTCACAGTTCAGGCTATACTTCTCTGGAATGCCCTACCTGATGATGTGAAAAAAACACAGAATAATCATTATTTTAAACGACTGATATATATATATATATATATATTGATTTTAGAACTAATTGTCATTTGGTTTAGTTTCCCACCTGCCAACATTAATTATTTTGGAATGCCACAAGGCATTAAGTCCGCCCGTTGTAACCCCTTAGAGAAAGGTGTCTTACAATATAGTATTAAATAAATAAAAATGTGTCACTGAAGTACGGCGTCCGATTTATTGTACACATTTCCAACGTATTGAGTGCATATAACAGGTGTTTACTAGCTTATTTCCGCTCTGCTACCTTCGCCACCCAATCTTATATCGAAAACGAGTAATATTACGTTACAATTAGCATTTTTACGATATAAAAAAAACCTAAACTGACTTTAAAAATACACAAAAATATCATAAGTTAACTGAAAAGCAAAAAATAAATGTTTTCATACAATAATTGACTTGCTGTTTCGTTCAATGTAATTAAGCAATTCTTGTTATTATGTAATTATTTATTGTTTTACATTTTCGATGTCGCAATTTTGATGTTAAAAAAATATATTATTTCAGAAGTTTAATTGATGGGCAGACCCGTGAAAATGTACTACGTTCCAGGGAATACTACGTTCCGACCATCTACCTAATCATCACATAGAAACCGCCGAACCGACTGGATCTACTAACCATTTGACTTTGCATTTTAATAACGAGAGTATTTACATGGTTTTAATTACCATCATATATTTTGGCAGACAATATTGCCAAGGAAAAGGGTTGCTTCCCGTCAGATCATGTAGTCTGGAGGACGTTTACTCTTACCAGTAGTCTATAGATGTTGTATACTCGTATATCGATCGCACAGCAGAAATTTTAATATCGTACTCTTGGACGTATGATATATTTCATGAACTTCTCCCCGCTGAGGCTGTATGTGCCTATAATTTTTGAGGATATCTCTCGATTTCACTGAGATTCCGTTATCAGACCCTGACTTGGTGGAAATGGGACCACCTCGGGAGTATACCCTTTCAAACAAAAAAGGTTTTTTTTTACATTGGTCCACAATTGTCAAAAATATCGGTGAACATACATAAAAAAATACATACAGACGAACATATAACCCTCATCCCTTGTTGTTAAAACGAAACTTTAATGTTTGTGCCTTTAATGCAAAATTATAAATACACAAATATAAGTTTATAAACACAATGAAAGTTTTTGTGTATTCTTACGATGATGTATATCGTAGATACCTTAAAAGTCGACGTAATTAGGGATTTAGGCGTGCCAATGATCGAAAGTTAACATTTAAGCTACATATAGATGCGATGGGTGAAAAGTCAGACTTAAATGCTTGGATATAGAAGACGTAATACATAAAATGTCCTGTCTTTGTAAAGTAAAGTAATGCTTAATAATGCACTGGTGCGAAGCCAATTGGAATACACAACTCCTTTATTATTTTTATTCGCAGCGAAATGAAAACATTCAACGCTCCTTTAACAAATCCCTATCATTTTTTTAATATACTTTATTGTGAACACCTTAATTAAAAGGGTAACAATATGCGGAATTAATACGAGTACCTATAGGCATTCTCTCCCAGTCCACCCGAATGCGTGGAGAAAAATTGTGAAGTGTACAATTTAAAAAAAAATGTGAAAATTACCTTTAATAACTAGGCGAAGTTAATAGTAATATAAACATAAACACATTTAAAATTAACATAATATTCATAGAACAACAAAACATATGTCCTGTATATACTTAATTATAAAAATAATCATCATCGTACACATATATTCATACATATTTATGCTATTTTTACATTCGATGTATATATTAATAGGTGAAGAGAAAACTTTGTACCCTTTTTAAGCATATTGCGTGCACAAAGGAGCGTGAGATTTGGCATAGTTAAACTTTATATGGGGAAGAACTGGTATTTTACTGGTGGTAGGATTCCTATGCAGGAATCCGTCTAGGTAGGTACCACCCCAGGGCCAGTTATTCTGCCGTGAAGCAGTAGTGTGCAAACATTACTGTGTTTCGGTTTGAAGGGCACTGAGAGCTAGCATATGAGACTTAAGAACTGATGTCTCAGGGTGACGGGCGCATTGTGGTGTCACACTGTTCTGGGTCACAGCTTTTTTATGGGCAGACGTTGCACTTAACATCAGGTTTTGCTCTAAAATAATAAATAAAAAGAAGTTAGAAAAGAAGTCTAAACTAATATTATAAAGAGGAAAGATTTGATTTTTTGTATGTTTGGTTGTTATGATTTAACTCAAAAACGACTAAACAAATTTTAATTTTTTTTTACCTATATACAAATACACCTTCACCGAATAACATGAGTTGTATTTAATTTTTTTAAAAAAAACGAGATTCCTACGAAAATTTGCTATGATGTAACTCAAGGTATCAAAAATTTACTGATAAAAGACATTATTTGGCTTGCGCTGCAAAAACTATTAATGATAAAGAAAATAATGTACTACATTTTCATAGTAGGTACTCATCAATACTCACAAAAAAGTCCGCGAGGCTATGTGTCTAACTACTATAGTTAAGCCACAATAACCGCTTTTTGTTAAAATTAGTTTATCAAAACACGGGTAGAATCGAAAGACGATGACATTCGTATCATGATATTAATCCTTATCCTACAAAATAGTTTCAAAGTCAAGGTTGATTATGTACATGTAAAGTCCTGTATATATTATTCGAATCGGACCTATTGTTTAGAAGTTACGATAGGTTTAAAAATCCTAAAAGTAACAAAATGCTGCGGTGTAAGCGAACAGCCCTTCGCTCGCCCGCGCTACTCGCGATTATTCGAAGATCTATGAATTACTTACCCACTCATATTACTGTGCTCATATTTTGTGAACTAAAAACAATTGAATATGTGTTTGTAATTTTAATTATATATTTTCTTTTATTTAAAACTTTAAAACGCTCTTTACAAAATACAGTGGCCGCAGTGTCTCTCGAAAGCCGCGCCGCCGCCCGGCTTCATGTAACTTGCGCATCCAGGTGCGCGGTTCCCTTTGCGCAGCGGTCGAGAGCGGTCGTTTTAATTTGCTACCACGACATCAAATATTGGCTATATTTCATGGCTTATGTTCCCATAAATAAAACATTATTTTGGTAAAATAACGTAATCTTATGCGACCAGCTGCAGAGCCGCCAATGAGAATAGACGCTACAAAAAATGTTAGTTTAAGGAAGTGTGGTTGTTCTATATGTCCAAATTAAGTACTAATTTATCTTTCTAATATCTATCTACCCGTGCGAAGCCGGGGCGGATCGCTAGTATATAATATGTGTAGAAAATGCATTAAATTGAATAAAATAAAACCTTCATTATTTACGTTCTTACTGACAATGTCAATCACATAATAGTCTGTTGTCAAACAGAATAGTGATTGTCGCCATAGATTTTAAAACGTTGCCAACAATTCACAAACTTAAAAATTACGGTTGAATTTCGACTATAGGGCGACCAGTAGTATAAATAAAACTGCAAAGCAAAAAGATGACGTATAAAAAATAGCTTTCCAAAATGTCTTTAGGAAGTATTCCCACACTAACCTTTTGAAAGTAGATTTATTATTGATATAGTACAGTATTTGATACTTTCCTAATATCTTTGGGCAAGGAGTTCTAGAGTAGTATAGCCTGAATAGTAAAGGAGTCACCGACGATACCGATAGAATGTTGTGGCATACTACTAATATTATGATTAGATGAGGAACGAAGAACCCTTTCATAAGTTAAAAAAAGAGACTGGAATTTATCTTTAAGATGTTGTGGAGTGAATGGATCATTTAAAAAGTGAAGTGAACAAGGAGAATTCCAGAGTTACGTCTTTATTGAATAGTGAGCCATTTAATGCGAGATCGATATTCAAAATATGGTCATACTTCCGAAGGCCGAAAATATGCCTCATACAATTTTTGAGGCTTTCTAGCTTGTAGAAAAGATCCTTGTTCAAGTCTGAGTAACTTACACCCGCATAGTAAATAATTCGTGGTATGAATGTCTGTATAAACATGACCTTAACAGGTAGAAAGTTCTTAAGGCGATAAAATGAACGTAAAGTCTCAGACACTTTCCGGGAGACTACAGTAAAATCTTTCCTAGAGTCCATAGTCGTATCGATGTACAATCCAAGGCTCTTTACCGAATTAGAGAACGGTATTAACTTATCGTTGTAATGAACGTTAGGCAAAGTTGAGAAATCAATTTTAGCTAGCATTTTCGGGCTACCTATCAGCATAGCTTGGTATTTTGTATTCAGTAATGGGTGGAATGAAATTTAATATTTAGTACAAGAAAGCGAATTGTAGGGTTTGCAACAGAAGAAGAAAAATGAAGATTGCGTCGTGAGAAATAGGAAGACCGCAAACCAGAATTAGTGATATACCTACTCCTATAGAATTAAGGAATTTCCATATAATCGGATGGTGAAGAATTATTTGTATTGTTTTTGAAATATCAGTACGTAGCACCTGTTTGCATCTATTCCTGGCCATCTTAAAAGATAACCAGTTCTTCTCTGTACGTGCCATCTAAAACGCACGAATGCATTCATCGCCGGGAATATCCCAAAGATGCTATTACGACTGCCGTTTGTCAATTTTCAAGTTACTTTCTGTCAGAGACAGGAGAAAATCCGAGTTCTATCATTTCTCCACAAGATCTTGCACGGCACGATTTTCTCTCCTCCGACATATTGAAAAATACATCTTTGCTATATATCTACTGAAATACTTAAATATAGCTTGAGAAAGATATTTATTGGGTTGTTGTACAAAACTAACTTGGGCCTTCACAGCCCTTTAGTACGGATGTGACAAACATACAATGAATTCAATGGTTCCCTTAGTGATCTCTTGTTTTTAATAAAATTCTAATATACGAGTATCTAATGAAATAAACTATTAATATTCTGTTTCTTTCAATATTGCAATAATTTTTGATTTTCCTTTTTTTTATTCCTCCAAAGATCTGCCAATATCTAATTAGTTTTTGTGTCGTTCACATTATGAATTCAATAATTTTTTTTGTGTATTCATCGGAAATTAACTTAAAAAATTAATTTCCGATTAATTTTTATGTTAACATGACAGGTTGGCTATTTAGTTTCAATTAAACATTACTCTCTGTATAATTTTCGGTGATGTGATTGCTTTTAGCCTTTTTGTCTTATAAAGCTTCATTGGATGCTGTGCTCGTGGCCCTGGGGCCCGCGTTCCAGATTTGGTTTGACCCAAGCATAAATACATAAATAAACTCCTAACTCTAACATCAAAATTAGGTCACTCAACGTCAGTTAGGCCTCAGACGTCAGTTAGGTCGAATTTCTTAAAAAAATTAAGTTACCTAATGACCGTCCGAGGGAGGGTGCGGACCTCCGTTCAGACTGTCGCCATGAGTGTCGGGAACCCTGGAACGCGGGTGAATCTTGCGTGCGCGGTGTGATTATCGATTATTGCGCGCCGCCTTATACGGCGATTTCTTATGCCATTTTTACGTATGTAAACATAAATTGTAAAATAAATAAATAAAAAAATATTATTTCCGTATAGTAAAGTTCAGTTCTAAAATTAGTTTCAATAATATATTACCTGTATCAATAAAAGTTCAATTTGGTCATCTGGAGGGAAATAACATGAAATTGAGATTGTAGCAACAATATTGTTAAAGAAAGTCCCATGAGCATACAACAATCATCGAATTGAAATGCCGGGTGTTCCCTATAGTTCGATAGAAATAAGATGGATCCAATTTCTAAACTTTTTCTTCATTTTCAGTCAAATGTACCAGTATAGTTTTCTTCGATGAAAATCCTTATCATGCATTAAAAAAAGTTGCCCGAGATTAGAATTTCTCTTTTATCGAGGTTGCGTTTACAGATAGGTTACGTTTACAGATATAAATTGCACATATAAAAACACCTAGACCCAGAATTGTTGGTAGGATTCCTACGTTTTTATTCGATAAAGTGACGAAACGAGCAAAACGTTCACCTGATGGTAAATACAACGCCTGCCTATAACAAATGCTGTATCACGACTGTATCAGAACATTTCTGTGAGGCATCACACTGCGCCCGTCAACCTGAGACAGTTCTTAAGTTTCATATGCCTAGATTAAGCTAGCTCTCAGTGTCCTTCAGACCGAAACACAGTAATATTTGCACATTTATGCTTGACTGCCGAATAACAGGCGGCGGTACAATAACATTAACTGGAGGTAGGATCGTATGCAGGATTCTGTCTAGGTAGGTACCACCCCAGGGCCAGTTATTCTACCTTAGTACTGCTTGTAGACACTGACAGCTAGTGGGATTGCTTGGCATATGACACTTAGGAATCGATGTTTGAGGTTGACTAGCGCAGTGCGGTTCCGTACAGAAATGTTGTTGCACTATTTAATAAAATACAAATATTTGTTCATTGTTATATAAATATTTGTTTAGTAACCTATTAGCATAATGGCAACTCTTTTTGATCAAATCTTTGTGTTCTTGGTCTTATTTGTTCACTAATATATTAAAAAACGTATAGCAAAACCAACGTACTGAAAGACAAGATAAAAATCAGTACGCTATAATATTCGCTAGTTACAAGCAGAATTTAAACGGTTATTATAAAACTTTAAAAATAGCATCGTATGGGGAACTTTTAAATATTTTTGACATATGAATAATGTTTGCGTCAAATTATTTGTCGTGTATCTTTTGTTATCTCACCAGGGCGTGCATTGTTAAAGGATTGTATACAAAAAAATTTCCATCAATTTTACACGGGTTATTTATTCGATTCCTCCCTTTGTTACATCTTTATATGTTTTTTAAACCTCATTTCAATTTTCGTACTATTATATAATCAAAATAAATTCTGATTGCTTAAAACCCAATTTCAAATCTATTATTACAATACTATTATTAATTATAATTTCATAAGCATATTTGTGGTATATTACAAAATTATATTCATAAAAGTCTGCTTTCAGTAAGATGTGAATCTACTGAATTGGAAATAGTAAAAGCTAATACAAATGACTCATTAAATCGTATAAAAGAATCGTTGATTCAGATTTCTTATTTTCCCAAGTAGTGACAATTACAAAATCCCATAAATTTCATTTAAGAAAATTTTAGCAATTTCTTTGATAATATTTTAGTAAGGATGACGTAGAGCGGCCGCAATATATCTTTGCTATCGTAAAAAATTTTTTTACTCTACTCGTCGGACATAGATGGTTTACTGATTTTGATATTACTCAAGTAAAGCGCTTGTAATATAAAAACTGCGACTAAGAATTTGATCTAATGGTAGTATGGTAGAGGTAGATGTGTGAGAATCTACCACATCTCAGTATCAGTGTCATAAAGCTCGACTAACAGATATATCTACATTTTGTATAATATAAATATAAGTGTATCGATTACATAATATGATAACGTCATTCTCGTGTAAAGTAAAATTCATTAAAATATTATTGTATAGATCAATTAATTACGAAAATAGTACTTTAGTTTCTCTTGTTTTTATTTTTTTTAAAAAACGTTGCCCCACAGTAGGATTTATCCTGTGTCGTGGGTACGTTTTACAGACATAAATTCCACATGCACAAACCACTATCTGTAGGTAATACAAATATTTGTCCCGTGCGGGAATCAAACCCGCGACCCGCGGCGCAGAAGCCAAGGCTTAGCCACTGCGCCAACCGAGCCGACAAAGTTTGTTATTTGCGAGCTTATATTTTCTTAAATGGTAATTTATTTAACGAATAATATCAATAAATGCGCTTTTATGTCCAGTAAAAAAAGGAAAGGAATACGGCAAAGTTTAAACAACGAAGTAAAAATAATAGAAGCAATCAATAACATCGCCATTGTTTTCATTCATTCATCTATCTTATGAAGCTGCACGGTAGGACTTTTTTGTTACGTATCACATATAGCGGATTTAATACAAAAAATTTGTCCTGTTTGATCCGTAGTATATATTGATAGATCCTTTATTATTATTCAATTTCAATTTCAACTTATAGTATTTCATTAATTTTACAGTAATTATTTGAAATAGTCTAAGTCACAAAAAACCGTTCTATGTAGGAAAGTACGCACATAGACAAATAGATAGCTTCTCATTTCATGGATACTTCTGTCAGAGCCAGTGTAGCATCAGAGGCAGCTTAATTAGGTGAGTTACTTAAATAAGTCTCTATAAGAAGATTTTTCTCATTTTCTGAAGAGGCAGCCATTTCGCGGGGTATCTGCTAGTTTTGTAAAATACCTGTCTTCCGAGTGTGGCTGCCGTCGCTGGTACCAAAAAAGATCAATCTACGAGTATAGTAATAAAGCATTGATCAGCAAGGAAATTTAACCAGTATTATTGGCACTATGCTAAGAGGAGTAGGATTTTGTAATAATATTAGTTATTAGATTCTAAAAATTGTATTACTAGCTGAAGCCCAGCGACTAAGTCCGCGTGGACGTATGTTTCTTAAAAATACCGTGGGAACTCTGAGAATCCAGGATAAAAAGTATCCCATGTTCGACTCGATCAAAGCTATCTCTGTGCCAATTTTCGTGAAGACCGAATAAATGGTTGAGCCATAAAGGTAACAAACAGACAGAGGGATATATTCGCTTTAATAACATTAGTATGGATAAATAAAAGTACTTTTACTTATTTTAGATTTTTTTTTTGAAGTAATAGCCTATAAATGTCCCACTACTAAGCACGGGCCTGCTTCTATTTCTGAGAAGGTTTTGGAGCTGCGAGGAGCCCGGCACGTTTTTTCAATGGGGGTGGCCGGACTTCACATGTCGACAGAATATTTTTTATTTCTCAGACATAAAGCTTTCCTCACGATATTTTTCTTCACTACTGAACACATGGTTAATCAGCACTTAAAATTGCAATTATCAATTTGGGTGATGCTGGCACTGAGGACCGAATCCAAATCACTTGCGTACTATGAAACTTAAAGCTACTTGTTATTTATTATAAAGTATGTGGAAAATGTCTCAGGTGAAACTTATTGTAAAAATAATGGTTTTGGATTGGCTAATGCATTGCTTTTCTCTTCCTATATTGTTTGATTTCTAAATATTTTTTTTTCCTGTTACTGATACTATTAGCTATGTACTGGTAGGGCTTTTTCAATCAATTTTCGATTACTAAGAAAATACATCGTCTACGCAAAATATATTATGCAATAAGTATATGCAAATATAAAGACGTCAAGTATTCCTCCGTCCGCCGTTCAATATTCGTAGAAAAAACCTAATATATTCCATCGGATGGTAACACTACACCTAGTACCGCGTGGCCTTGTGATCAGAGTACCTGACTTCTACTCCTTAGTTCCTGGGTACGAATTCCAGTCGAAGATATAAACAACTGATATACAAGTCTGGTTCTGTTCTGCATGTGGAATTTATGTATATAAGATGCATTAACGTTACAGGAGAAATACTAGTGCAAGGTATCGTTATTCAAAAAAATAAAAAAGTGTGAAAGAACAAATATTTTCTTTAACTGCAATGTAAACCCAGTTCATGACTAAGTAGATAGATACGCAGACTGCTGAGCTACAATTCACTTCATTATTACTACCATGGGGAGTGTTCCAAAGAATTGTTCGGATTAATTGCAGCCGCTGATTTTCACCATCGCTCATTGCGGCACAGCGCAAAATTCCATCGTCACCACCTTGATGGATGGCATTCCAGCACAGTGCGTTTTTCGCGTAATTTTCTGCCCTGCACAAGCACTTTATGGAATCTGCTGCCGCCAGCAGTTTTTCCGGACCGATACGATTTAGGGACCTTCAAGAAAAGAGCATATTCCTTCCTCAAAGGCCGGCAACGCATCTGCTATTCCTCTGGTATTGTGGATGTTCATGGGCGGCGGTGATCACTTACCATCAGGTGAGCCGCTTGCTCCTTTGCACCCTCAAATTAAGGATATAAGAGTGATTTGCTGATAATGGAAATATTCATTGTGATCGCACCACCACCTAGTTTACTGAATCAGCTAGTTCGTAGGCATAAATAGTAAGATATCACTAAAGTTGATAGAATCAGGCGTGACACTGATATCATCGGAAATCCATTAAAATTAGGTAAGAAGCAAGCCAAGTGGCAATGGACCGGCCATATAGCTCTTAGAATCGATAACCGTTGGGGAAGTAAGGTTCTTGTGTGGCTACCTCGTAGGCAAACGCAGAGTAAGGCGACTCCCCACTAGACAGAATGACGACCTTCACGGTTTTGCGGGAAGTAGATGGATGCAGGTGGCTCAGGACCGTGGTTTGTGGCAATCCATGGGGAAGGCTATGTTCAACAGTGGGTTCTATAGTAGGCCTCAATTATGATGATGATGATGCAGGTAAGAAAGTTAATTTGCTAAGATCCGCATACAAAATGCAAAAATGGTGTATATAACCTAGTTTTTAAAGTTCTTCGCCTGCCCGCACAATCGCCACCAGGTACACTTCACCACTACAACACTACCACTAGCACTGTCAATACACACCACCGTAATCGAGACTACGACACGTGTTTTCACCTCAAAACAAGGCATTAAGTGATAGTCAAGTGATATAGCCTCTGCGACAGACAGCCGCCGAGCTCTGTCTAGATAGTAGATATTTATTGTCTTTTGTGGGTGGGCGGGCGATGTTCTTCAAAAACTAGGTACCGTTACTACTACATTTTACATACGGATCTTAACAAATTAACTTTCTTGCCTTATAGTAAGACATCATTTAATATTTTTGAAGTGAAAACTTCTTTAGCCGCGGTGAGCGATTATTGGCAGGAGAAAAACTGATGGGTCCGCGTCACGGTTGACCTCTACATGCACGTGACGTATTGTGCTTGCGCCAGACTAGCGACCTGTAGTATAGCGGCCTATATACATGTATACGCTTAAGTACACTTATACATTGTATATACTCGACTAAATCATTTGCGTGTTTGACTTTTGGATGGATAAAATCTTGTGATTTCGCGTCACCGACATGCTGCAATAGCAGTAAGTGAAGTTATTTTGTATTTAATAAATCATTTGTTAATGCTACTTTAGTGTATTTCAATGTGTAAACTCATTTTGTCAATTTTTTAAAATATTTGATGAAAGTGTTAAGTTAGGCTGAGAATTAGTTTATCATAAACAAAATAATTATCCCGAAATACTTCCAGATCGAATTTTTCAATTGAAAATTGTATTTTTTTTTAATAAATTTAATTTCTCAAAATTAATTGTTTGATTTATTAATAAACTGTATAAAAATGTATATATTTATTTCTCGGAGTGAGAATTGATGTGAAATCCAGACTAATGTGAATAATTTCAATTTAAAAATTATGAAATACAATTAATTCATACTATAATAAAAATACTATAGTAAAAATAATGGTTTTGGATTGGCTAATGCATTGCTTTTCTCTTCCTATATTGTTTGATTTCTAAATATTTTTTTTTCCTGTTACTGATACTATTAGCTATGTACTGGTAGGGCTTTTTCAATCAATTTTCGATTACTAAGAAAATACATCGTCTACGCAAAATATATTATGCAATAAGTATATGCAAATATAAAGACGTCAAGTATTCCTCCGTCCGCCGTTCAATATTCGTAGAAAAAACCTAATATATTCCATCGGATGGTAACACTACACCTAGTACCGCGTGGCCTTGTGATCAGAGTACCTGACTTCTACTCCTTAGTTCCTGGGTACGAATTCCAGTCGAAGATAACAACTGATATACAAGTCTGGTTCTGTTCTGCATGTGGAATTTATGTATATAAGATGCATTAACGTTACAGGAGAAATACTAGTGCAAGGTATCGTTATTCAAAAAAATAAAAAAGTGTGAAAGAACAAATATTTTCTTTAACTGCAATGTAAACCCAGTTCATGACTAAGTAGATAGATACGCAGACTGCTGAGCTACAATTCACTTCATTATTACTACCATGGGGAGTGTTCCAAAGAATTGTTCGGATTAATTGCAGCCGCTGATTTTCACCATCGCTCATTGCGGCACAGCGCAAAATTCCATCGTCACCACCTTGATGGATGGCATTCCAGCACAGTGCGTTTTTCGCGTAATTTTCTGCCCTGCACAAGCACTTTATGGAATCTGCTGCCGCCAGCAGTTTTTCCGGACCGATACGACTTAGGGACCTTCAAGAAAAGAGCCTATTCCTTCCTCAAAGGCCGGCAACGCATCTGCTATTCCTCTGGTATTGTGGATGTTCATGGGCGGCGGTGATCACTTACCATCAGGTGAGCCGCTTGCTCCTTTGCACCCTCAAATTAAGGATATAAGAGTGATTTGCTGATAATGGAAATATTCATTGTGATCGCACCACCACCTAGTTTACTGAATCAGCTAGTTCGTAGGCATAAATAGTAAGATATCACTAAAGTTGATAGAATCAGGCGTGACACTGATATCATCGGAAATCCATTAAAATTAGGTAAGAAGCAAGCCAAGTGGCAATGGACCGGCCATATAGCTCTTAGAATCGATAACCGTTGGGGAAGTAAGGTTCTTGTGTGGCTACCTCGTAGGCAAACGCAGAGTAAGGCGACTCCCCACTAGACAGAATGACGACCTTCACGGTTTTGCGGGAAGTAGATGGATGCAGGTGGCTCAGGACCGTGGTTTGTGGCAATCCATGGGGAAGGCTATGTTCAACAGTGGGTTCTATAGTAGGCCTCAATTATGATGATGATGATGCAGGTAAGAAAGTTAATTTGCTAAGATCCGCATACAAAATGCAAAAATGGTGTATATAACCTAGTTTTTAAAGTTCTTCGCCTGCCCGCACAATCGCCACCAGGTACACTTCACCACTACAACACTACCACTAGCACTGTCAATACACACCACCGTAATCGAGACTACGACACGTGTTTTCACCTCAAAACAAGGCATTAAGTGATAGTCAAGTGATATAGCCTCTGCGACAGACAGCCGCCGAGCTCTGTCTAGATAGTAGATATTTATTGTCTTTTGTGGGTGGGCGGGCGATGTTCTTCAAAAACTAGGTACCGTTACTACTACATTTTACATACGGATCTTAACAAATTAACTTTCTTGCCTTATAGTAAGACATCATTTAATATTTTTGAAGTGAAAACTTCTTTAGCCGCGGTGAGCGATTATTGGCAGGGGAAAAACTGATGGGTCCGCGTCACGGTTGACCTCTACATGCACGTGACGTATTGTGCTTGCGCCAGACTAGCGACCTGTAGTATAGCGGCCTATATACATGTATACGCTTAAGTACACTTATACATTGTATATACTCGACTAAATCATTTGCGTGTTTGACTTTTGGATGGATAAAATCTTGTGATTTCGCGTCACCGACATGCTGCAATAGCAGTAAGTGAAGTTATTTTGTATTTAATAAATCATTTGTTAATGCTACTTTAGTGTATTTCAATGTGTAAACTCATTTTGTCAATTTTTTAAAATATTTGATGAAAGTGTTAAGTTAGGCTGAGAATTAGTTTATCATAAACAAAATAATTATCCCGAAATACTTCCAGATCGAATTTTTCAATTGAAAATTGTATTTTTTTTTAATAAATTTAATTTCTCAAAATTAATTGTTTGATTTATTAATAAACTGTATAAAAATGTATATATTTATTTCTCGGAGTGAGAATTGATGTGAAATCCAGACTAATGTGAATAATTTCAATTTAAAAATTATGAAATACAATTAATTCATACTATAATTAATTAAAAAAATCAAAAAAGAATAAAGAAAAAAAAGATATTCATATAGAAATATGAATGTAAATAGTTATTCCATTGTTTTGAGTTTTCACTTCTGTCGGCAGTCCTTATGACTGCCTCTGTTTTTTTTATTAAATAAACACACAACAGTTGTGCCCGATGAATGTTATTTAAGGCAGTTTATTATATTTTGAAAAGTTACTGTTATGTGTTTATTTGCGCCTTAATTTATATCTCTTTTGTCATGTTTTGTCATGCCAGCTGTGACACCACAACTTTTCGTGACAGTTTACATTACATTAACGTTATGTATAGGTTTGGCATGTTTTTCCTTTGTTCTCTAGTCAAAACGTGATAAATAATATTAAAATGAACTGATATGTTTCGAAAAAATGGTAAATTTTGCTGTAAGTTCTAATAAATATTTTGTTTTAGTAGCATATATTGTGTCATAATTGTTTTTTTTTACCTAATCCTGTCTTATCTCTGTCTTTTCCATAATGTTAAGATTTTGTTCACCCTAGCCTACCTCCGATCTTATCGCATCAGCGTTACATCGGGCGCGGGTAGGTTGGGACGAGTGAGTGCCTCTGTGTTTACGCGTACACTTGTGGCACTATAATATCTCCTGCGCAGTTGATGGCTCTCGAGAGTATTCGGAAGTCGTCGCCGTGGTCGAAATCGGCTAGGAGAACATCAATCAATGTTAAGACTTTGTTACAAAATCAGTTTGAAATTCGTTAGGAGTATCAACATGTACAGCCAAGGGAATTAAATATAATAAAAATAATAATAAGTATTAAAAAATAAATTTACTTGGTAACATGGACAGAATTACTTACTTACTATTGCGCAACTAAAGAGAAATTTCATTTCCAGTAAATGTTTTTAATAATCTCTTAGCTTAACAAACGACACAAACACGACTTGGTTTTGTTCCAAATAAAAAGTATTTTAAAATTTGAACTTCCAAAAGGTCCAAAAGCGAGGTTCGAAAAGCTAAATTTCTACAGTGAAGAACAGGAAAGCAACTCTCTTAACTTTTTTCTACATCATCATCAGCATTTCAGCCCATCACAAGTCCACTGCTGAACATAGGCCCCAAAGATTGCCACTAAACTAACGTAAAAAAACGTGTTTGTGCCACTTGCTTCCATCGACTTACCGCAAAACCGTGAGGCGTCGCCCCAACTCACTAGCTTTGTGCGTAGTTGTATTGCCGGACCCATTGCGTACTGCCTACACGTACCACGATCTCAATAAACAAACTTCTTCCCCAACTGGATGGCTATGTCGGTAACTCCAGTTCTGTTGCGGTGATCATTGTATCGGGTTCTATCGTCAATTTTATTTATTTATATCCATTGAATTAAAATTCTAAAATTAATAATATTTATTTTTGATTCAATAAATGTAAATTATAATACTCGTACCATAGGCCGCCGTGCGGAGTCACAAGGAAACCTGCCATCACATGTCATCTCGTGGGTCTCGTAAGAGTCGACGTCTCGTATGGGAAATGTCTGGAAAATGTGATGACCTATGACAGAGACATAACCGGCTCGAAAAATTACTTACCTAAAATATGCAGATCGGTAATGTTTAGCAGAGTCTGAGGTATACGGTATCGCACTGCGATCATCAATCCACTAACGTGACAATTACGGCAAATCCTGACTTATTGGGGCCTACAGTGGAATATTATCAAGCTGATGACGACGACCACAGATCAGTTAATGACTAGAATAGAAAGAATTCATTTCTCTACATGTTTCTTTATCCTCCAGCAGTTGATCAATTAAAAAAGATAGCTTGACCCGTGCGGATATTGCGCACAGTATCGTCATCTTGAACACAATGCGCCGTCTACCTTCTTTAAAGAACGATAACAACTCCAACTGAGGGCGGTCATGTAAGTTGATCAGATTGTCAACAGTAAAAATTAATTCAATATAATAAATTCAAAACTTACTTATGTTTAGTCATTAGAGGTAAAAATAAATTTCAAAATGGTGTATCAAACATTAATTTTGTTATGGTACATATTGATATGAGATGTATATTCTGATATGAGAAAAACGAATTACTTTATTCTGTTCCTCAATTTATTTTGTTAGTTATTTCAACTACGTTTTCCTACGCTCGGATTTCCTTCCGTATCGCGGCTGCATTTACAGCCATAGATTGACAGCCATGGGCACAAACTATTGAATAGATTACCTGTAGCTGTATTTAAAGATTTGTTTTGTGAAGTATATGAAACCACGATCGGTATCGCAAAATCTAATTTCTCAGCCACTATATCGATCGGGCCGGCAATATAATAATTAGATTGTGCCTAATACTCTGTTGTTTAGTCTAAATTCGATCGGAGGATGGCTTCAAAACGGACCGTTCTGATTTTTCATACTATCATATTCATATCGCATACGGGAAATTGAACGCGTAGGTGCTGAACTTACGTTTTTATAAAATATTGTAATCACGAAGATTTACTGTAAAATTTCATGAAGTTGAAATTTATCATTCCTACATCATTATTAGACATAGTTAAGCATTAAAATTATTTTGTGCAAATTAACCCACTTCCCTAGCCGTCTGGCAGGTGTTTGCACCATATCCGTACCCTCTTCAAGTCATCACATCATTATTCTATCATCACATCATACCCGCTCGTTATATGACCACTGCTAAATATAAGCATTCATTGTTGACTCACGAAAAAGTATAAAACTATTTCATTAAAGTTATTTTTGGACGGACAGAACTACAACGGACGGAACTACAACGAAGCTTCTGAAAGAAACTAATAATTGTACTCTTTCAGAAGCTATTTAATTCCGTCATTCGTTTCGGCGCTACGCCGGAAGCGTGGATTAGAAGCGTTGTTGTCAAGAAGGGTAATAACGCCCTCTTGAAGAACTATAGACCTATATCGCTTCACCTCATTTGATCCTTGTACAACACCATAAGGATCAAATGAGGTGAAGAATGCTGTTACGAAGACATAACTGGGAATATAAATTACAATTAACCTAAACATCACATTTATAGAATAAAAGGTGACTAAAAATACTATGATTAAAAATTTTAACCAAATTGGTAACATATATAATTTAATTGACTTAATATTCACACTTAAACACAAAAGCAACAAAGAAAGTTAAAGAAATGTACATACAACGAAGTAAAATAATATATTTAAGTTATTAGGTAATCTTGTTGAATCAGTATTTGCAAGCGTTTGGAAATGCCGTTCCGTGTCAATATGAAAATCAAGTTAATTTCAATGTAAAAAGGTGTCCGTAAAAAGAATTGTACATTGTGTTGACGTTGCCTTAATTTTGCTTTATGATTTACGAGTACATAGGACAATCTTGAAAGATATGATTACAAAAAAATAAAAATATCCAATTTTTTTTCTATTGTTTTTTTTTTAGAAGAGGGTATGGATATGGTGCAAACATCTGGCAGACGGCTAGGAAAGTGGGTTAATTTGCACAAAATAATTATAATTCTTATCTTCTTATTTAGACATCATGAAATGTTGCTGTAAATATTTGTGATTACAATATTTTATAGAAACGTAAGTTCAGCACCTACGCGACTTCAACTCCCCGTATGCGATGAATAATCAGAACGGTCCGTTTTAAAGCCATCCTCCGATCAAATTTTGATTAAACGACAGAGTATTAGGCACAATCTAATTATTATATTGCCGGCTCGATTGACGTAGTGGCTGAGAAATTAGATTTTGCGATACCGATCGCTGTTTTATATACTTCACAAAACAAATCTTTAAATAATGCTACTGGTAATCTATTTAATGGTTTGTGCCTATGGCTGTCAATCTATGGCTGTAAATGCACCCGCGTTACAGAAGGAAATGCGAGTGTGTAAAACATATTTGAAATAACCAACAAATAAAATTTAATATTAAACCTCATATCAATATGTACCTAATGACTAAAAATAAGTAAATGTCTAAAAGTTAATGTTTTCCTTAAAAAAAATGATTAACAAGATTTTTTTTTTATTTTAAAAACTAAAAGCGCTATTTGTTGACAATCTGTTTAACTAACATGCACGATAGCCGTCGGTTGGAGTTGATTACGTTCTTTTAAGTCAATACTTTAGCGGAGATTCCCTTCCAAAATAAATATAAGAAAACCCTCAAAGGTTAACCCTATTCAGTAGGCATGTACGACTACTACACATAAGCCAAGCGATCGTCATCAAGATTTTATTACATTCACTACATTGCTTACATTTCTTTTAAAAGTAGCAAAAGAATTCTCTGTTAAAAGGTGCTCTATTTAAAAAAAAAGAATACTTAAATAAATATAAAACCTAACGAGCATTATTGCCTGTTGTCACTGAACGTGAAGCTCCTATAAAACATCGTTGTTTCTTTTTCGTACCATACCTTTTCCGACACAATATCATTTAAATAAATACTTGAGCTGTTAAATTGGGGCGTGAGAAATGGGGCCTGGCGAATAATATCCAATAAACATTGAACTCCAAACATTAATACAGATATTGGAATATATCGCCTAGATAAACGCAGTTTTCAGAACTGCTTTGTGTACTGATTTATAATAATATTTACAGCCTTTCTTATTAATTATAAAATTAAATTATTTACTAAGCAGAAAATAGATTAACCAATACATTTTTAGTCCATTTCACTATTGAAAAAAACGATTTAAAAGGTGTTACCCAAATTTGGAAGGGAATGTTTATGAAATTTTCCTTACATAATAATAAAAACGCTATCTGTTGACAATCTGTTCAACTTACATGCACGACAGCCCTCAGTTGGAGTTGTTATCGTTCTTTAGAGAATGTAGATGGGGCATTATGTTCCAAATCACGATACTGTGCGAAATATCCGCTCGGGTCAAGCTATCTTTTGTAATTGGTCAACTGCTGGAGGCTAAAGAAACATGTATAGAAATGAATTCTTTCTATTCTAGTCATTGACTGATCTATGGTCGTCTTCATCAGCTTGATAATACTCCTCTCCAATAAGTCAGGATTTGCCGTAATCGTCACACTTGTGTCAACTGATGATAAGGGCAACGTCTGCCCATAACAGATGCTGTGTCCCCAGAACATTTCTGTGTGGCACCTCACTGCACCCGTCACCCAGAAGAACATTAGTTCTTAAATCTCATATGCCAGTGATTACACTAGCTCTCAGTGTACTTCAGATCGAAAAACAGTAATGTTTTCACACTACTGCTTCACGGCAAAATTGCTGGGGTGGTACCTACCTAGACAGATTGTTATAGTAAGTTGTCACTAAAAGACAGAGGTCATAAAAAGACTGCTCGATGTTTTTGGAGTTTGAATTTTCTTGATTGTAAGGGGACAAATGTAGTCGCTACTTAATAAGAGATTCACTCCTTTACTTCGCTTTAGGATTTAATTTGAAACAACTTAATTTGTTACAGAACTTAATTCAAGACATTTTGTTTTACTTTTATAAGTGTAAAGTTTGTTTTCAAATGAATATACCTTTATTTGAAAACAAACTTTAGACTTCAAAGTATCATTTTTTACTTATTAATATCTACATATCACCATTTAATTATACACAAAACCGTGCACTTAATTACGCTGATTCATATATTGTAGTTTCATGTAATTATAATTAGATTTATAATTTGAGTGAGAAAAATAAGTAATGTATAGAACGATGTATTCCTAACTTAATAAGCCACTGTTTTATTATACTCGTAGGTAATCTCAGCGACTAAATAATGATTATTTTATAATAATATAATAGTTATAAAAATAAATACCTATGGTTTTACAGTGCTCACTTTTCTGTAAACAAAGTGGAAAACTTGCTTTCAATTTAAGCCTACTTTACGAAAAGAGCGAGCAATTTAAAGAGAAAGGTTTTCCTTGTACTGCATATAATTATTAGATAAGTACATTTCGCTAAAAGATTGAATAAAATCTCCATCATTTTACAATTTATAGATTCTGATAAGTGATTATTTTTCTTTTGTTCTGTTGAGACATGTAGTTCTTCTAGCAACAGTTATAAAATTAACAACTGAACGAAACAATAAGGTTTAAAATTAATTAAGGTTTTAAAAAAGGTTTTGAAAATTTGGATATATGTAGCTGCTAGTAAACATATGTTTAACGGGCACTATACGCCAGTAACACATAATACCTAAAGAAGTTTTTCCACCACCGCTATAATTTCGCTGTGAATTGGTGGTGGTCGTGGTAAAATTCCTATGCAAGAATCCGTCTAGATAGGAACAACTCCAGGCCAATTATTTTGGCATGAAGCAGTAGTCTACAAATATTATTGTGTTTCGATCGGAAGGGCACTGAGAGCTAGCGTAATCACTGAGCATATGAGACTTAATAACTTGTCTCAGGGTGACGGGCGCAGTGTGGTGCTACACAGAAATATTCTGAGTAATACAGCATCTGTTATGGGCAAACGTTGCACTTACCATCAGGTGAACGTTTTGCTCGTCTCGACACCTTATCAAATAAAAAAAGAATACCTTATCTGTTCTTGTTCTGAGTTTTCTTTTTGTAGAAACGAATTCAGTTTATCCCCCCAAATGAGAGCAAAAAACTTACGTGTTTTGTGGCAATCTATGGGGAGACCTATGTTGATGAAAGATGAAATGATGACGATGACAAGCCATGAGTATAAATTTTAAAGTTTTTATTTACAAACGCATAATTACTTAATACAACATATTTTTTGACTATGCGAAAAAGAATCTTTTAGGAGTTCCTTTCCTTGCCATAATAAAAAGGGAGAGTCTTAAAATATGTTTAATAAATACAGCCGAATGTGTGTTCAAGCCTGCAATTACTCACAAAGTGAGCTCATTCCCAAAAGGTACATAATGTAATTTAGGAACATTGTTATCATGAAGAGAGTTAATGAATGGGTTTATTTCATGATTAGGTCAATTTGTTTTCAAATACAAGGCATCACAAGAAACGCAATTATTAACATCAGAAAAAAAAATCTCTTGAAGATTTTTCAAAACATTTTAGATACTCTTTTTTCTCGGTCTATGTCCAGCAGGGGATTTCTGACAGGCTGTCGTTGAAGAAGAAAAAGTAAACCATCGCCTTCTCTATCTTTTTTAATTAAAATACGTTGCAATTAATATTTAACGATGCATGTAATGCGTCCAAATAAACATACAAAATATTTCGAAGACATGTGAAGTCCGCCAACCCGCATTGGAGCAGCGTGGCGGATTCTTCCTAGCTCAAAAACCCTCTCAGAAATGAGAGGAGGCCTGTGCTCAGCAGTGGGACATTTATAGGCTGAAACTTTACTTTTTTTTTAAACATACACACTGTTTACTTTTAACAAATGGTTAACCATCTTTTCTTTTCTTTTAAATTCTTTTGATTATTCTACAACACGGTTGTTTGGTGGCCGAATTAAAGAATATGTCCACTTGGTGTCGTAAAAATCTACTAAGTGAATAATTTCAAGACGAAAGCCATGACGGCGGGGATGCGGTGGTAAATTCTAAGATATTTGGTTATCATAAAATGAGCCAATTTCAGTGCATATTTCTTTCATCTTATTCATCGATAACAGTTTTAACATTGTAGTCACATTGTAGAGACGAATTTTATCTCTATCATTGCTTACAACAAAATGAGAAACGTGTTTTTTACTTCTAATAAGCCCTTTTCTAAACTATTTTTATATAAATTATTTCAAACAAAAGGTACAGAACTGGGTTTTATGTTGTGGAATTGTAGGTTTAAAGTTTAATTTACTAGATATAAACAGCAAAACTTCAGACAGTGAGTTGAGAAGGATAATTTCATTCAAATAAATAAGGTATTGAAAAAAGAACTTTGTTAATTCATTGTGTTTTATGGGGTAATACTTAATAAAACATAATATGAATAATACAACATAATTCACAGAACGAGAACCTAACCTAAAAAGAGAAAATACTCATTTTTACAGTTAAATATACTGTATTTTTAACTGTCAAACATTGTATTTTGACTAGAATTCTGTAAATTTTAATACTACAGTATATACTGTAGTTTTAATGGACACACTGCTCGTAGGTTAATTTTACCGTGTACCACGTGACCACGTAAGACCACTATGTTCGAAGTACAGGATGTAAAGTTCATATGCTTATGAGGACGTCAACATAAAGTTTGTTAATTACACAACACGCTTGAGTCTGAGTTGTAGATGTCAATTAAAAGTAATGAAAGTTTAACTAAAAAAGGGAAAATTATTTTCATTTATTAATGTTTGCGTTTGTATAAACCAGAACAATATTTATTTTTCTATTATTAATTATTCAAAAATTACATTTAATAAACTACTACAATTGCAAATATAGAAAACAAAGTTCAATACTTTATATTTTTCGTACTTCTTCTATGTTCATATGGACTCATCAAACCCCAAACGTAATCTTCTATCATATTTTCATTATACTCTCCCGTCATTCAAAGTACATTGCGTCTTGGTGAAAACGCTTTTCTTACTAAATTATAAAATACTACTAAACTACTTGAACTACTACTAAATTATTTGAACTGGTACTAGTGAGCATGTAATATATGCAATTTATGGGACAGTCTGCAGTCCATGGTTCTAAAGCTTTCAAGCATAGTTTCAATCAATTTATTATAATTGTCAACTATTCAGCTTCCGAGAATATTTACGGGAATAGATTATTAGATGCAATAATTTAAAGAAGTAGTTTTGTGCAATATTAATAATATTAAATAAAAATTATATGATGATTACCGCGAAAGATCTGGTTTGGTTGGACAGGTAGGCCGGATAGGCGATTGACATTGATATTTCATTTAACGGTCGCAAGGAGAAAAATATCGCGATCATTACTCTAAAAAAGGCTGGCTGAAAAGACGCGACGAACAACAATATTTCTCAATCAAAAAAATGTATAAGTTTGATATTTTGATGTTTTTAGACCAAAAGAAATATTAATTGTATTTCTCGTTAAGGTAACAAAATGAAACGTTCATCTTAGCACATTTTTTTCCTTAAATAGAAGCTTCATCAGTGTTTCTTATTAACAGGAAACATTAAAACTGATTAAATAAAAAGCCTCTCGAAATAAGAGCAGGCCTGTGGCACGTCTATAAGTTCTTCTAGTTTACTTTTTTAATGAAAAATGTTTTAAAACCGTGGTAGGTATATTTAATTAATGCTTAAGAGCAATGGCCATTTTGAACTAGAAACAAACAGAAATTGGTATGAATTTGGGTCTGTCACCAAAATGTATTTTTAAAAGCAACTTTGCTTCTCAGAACGAATAATAAAATATCATATTTTTGAACGTAAAGTAAAAGTAAAGTAAAGTTTCAGCCTATATATGTCCCACTGCTGAGCACAGGCCTCCTCTCATTTCTGAGAGGGTTTTGGAGCTAGGAAGAATCCGCCACGCTGCTCCAATGCGGGTTGGCGGACTTCACCTGTCTTCGAAATATTTTTTATTTCTCAGACATGCAGGTTTCCTCACGATGTTTTCCTTCACCGCCGAGCACGTGGTAAATCAGCACTTAAAATTGCAATTAACAATTTTAGTGGTGCCGGCACCGGGAATCGAGCCCAGGTCACTCGCGTACTATGAAATTTAAAGCGAGCGCCTAGCCCCTGAGCTACCACGGCTCTTTTTTGAGCGTTTTTTTGAACGTATTTGTTATTATTTACGTTTTATTTTATTTCTGAATAGAAATGATATCCCAGATAATGTCATCGGTATAAAATTATGACAGTAACAGGAATTGATGTTACTGAATATCGTAATATTACGAATTTAAAACTAAAGATTTAACATCTTAAAGTCGATACTGACGAGTCTGGTCATCACATTCGCCCCTCACGGGACACCGGGAAGCTGTTCGGGGCTTTTTTGCCTCCCTCAGCGATTTCTTCGCCGTACGCAACTACGCACGGGTCGTTGGGTTTGCCACTTGGCTGGAAGTCTTGTGGTCAACTTCACTGGTCCACACGATCAAATCCCCAGGTTTTGATCTCCTCGCCGCTCTCTGCGGACTGGCTAGCCGGATGTAAAACGTCTGGCCTGCCTACCAGCGGCCAGGCGGCGGTTTAGTTATTCTTGTGCCGAAGACTGTTCTTCGACGTTGGTTTTTCTTATGATTAGTCCCCCTCAGGATGACTTCGCGACTCGCGAAGGAGGCGTTTCCCGTCGGGAGGTCGAGCGTGCAGTGGCGCGATGTTCGCCAGATGTGCATGAGTAGACGCATCTGCCCTCTCGAACATGTTGGTCGCGAGCCGCCGCGCAAATGCGTCCAGGTTTTCCATTTTTAAGTCTCTCTGAAACGTTGCATTCCGCACTCTGCGACGGGCGCCGACGATGGTACGCAGACAGAGGAATTCTAACGTTTGTAGTTGCTTCTTTGAGGACGCACTCGTCATGGCGTACCATGCAGCTGCAGCGTAGGTCGTCTTGCTGCGTATATACGTTTTGTATATATTGATCTTTACCCTCGTCGGAAGGCGGGAGATCAATACAGGACGCAAGAGTGCACGAGCCATCCGCGTCTTAGCCACTGTCTCTTTGACGTGGGACGTGGGGACTGCATTGACAGTCTTCGGTCAATGGTAACTCGCAAGTACTTGACCGTGCGAGACCAGTTAATGGTTTCGCCTCCGAAGGTCAATTTGGGTGGCAGCGTCTTCTCATGTCCCAACACGATGGCCTGGGTCTTGCTGACATTCTCCGACAACCTCCAGTCGGCGGTCCAAGTCTTCAGCTGGTCTATGGTTCTCTGTAGCCTCTTGATGGCATATGCGGCGTTCATGGACGTATTAAAATACGCCGCATCATCGGCATACAGCGCGAGCTTTGTTTGCTCGCCGCAGGGGATGTCATCAGTATAAATTGAGTAAACACACAGGGGAGAGGCAACTCCCCTGAGGTACTCCAACAATGGCCATATGTGCTGATGACAATGTTCCTTCGACTGCCACCATTAAACGGCGGTCTTCCAGGAACGATGCCACCACCTTCACTATGGTCCTGTGAATAGGCAGCAGTGAGCCATACCTTGTCAAAGGCACCCATATCAAGGAGTACTGCAATCACGGTTTCCTTCCTGTTAGCAGCTGTGGCCGCGTGATTCAGTGCCCTTTGATAGTTGCAACGTGGTGGAATGTCCGGCCCTGAATCCGAACTGTTCCTCTCTTAGGTTAGCGTTAGGTGTTATATATCTCGTCAGGAGTTTATCAAACACCTTCGAGATACTTGGCAGCAAGGTAATTGGGCGATAACTCCCCGGAAGGAGGATGTTTATCGCAGGTTTCGGCAGCATGACGACCTTGCCAGTTTTCCACCCGACGGGGAAGTGGCCGGTTCTTAGAATGCCATTACATATCCTCGTGCTAGCTGCAATGGCTTTTGGTGGCATATGCCTTAAGGCGTTGTTCGTCACCCCATCGAGTCCTGGGGTCTTCTTTGGTCTGATCGTTCTTACCATGCGCCATGTCTGGGCCGGAAAGAAGAAGATCTTTTTTTCCTCCTAAGTCTCTTCTTCCTCTGCTGGTCTGGAGAAGTAGTTCCGAAGGTGCCTCTCGATAGACGCGACATGCTCTGGGTTCGCAGTAGGAAAGGGCCGAAACTGTTGCTCCAGATGTTCTCGGAAGATCTCAGCTCGGTCGGACTCACTGTGACGAAGTGGACTGTCACTTTCCCTAAGTGGCCTCCTAGGGTTTTTAGCCCCCGAGATCTGGCGACAGAGTCTGTGGATCGTGGTCCAGTTATCCTCGATCTTGTCTATATGGAGGTCCTAGCTCTCGGTTTGGTATTCTTCTATCTCAGTTTTGAGTAGGTCCGTCATGTTGTTGAAGACGGTCTTCTGAGTTGGGCATCTTGTGCTTTGCCAAACTATCCGCAGCCTCTTTCTCTTCTGGATGAGGTCTATGATACGTCGAGGGAGTTGGCGAAACCTGTTTCTTCTTTCAATGAAGGTGGTGGCCTCCTCGTGCGCTATCTGCCTTGTGTCGGAAACATGCGCGCACAACGCGTCCACCTTATCACGGGGTCGATACTGCCGTAAATCGATTGATTACGTAGCCAACCAAAGCCAACCAACCAACCAAGCCAACAAAGTATAAAAAGTTGTGTATGTCAACCACACAACTAGAAGTATAACATAACCTCGCAGGCTCTTTCTTTCTTAAGAAAGTAAATATCAGTTGCGAAAAATTATTTGAATGGAATACGAAAATGTGAGTTGCACTTTTCCATGAGACATCCTTTTGATGTGGTTAAGCAAGTTAACATCCTGTTTTTTGGTTTTATTTATAGGCAGACAAAGTAAAAGTATTATTCCTATCATTTTCATTTTACCAAGCAAAGACTAAACCTGTATTTTTATAGAAACGTTTATTGAGAAAAGTCTGAAAGACTGTTGCTCTCTTAAAGTGTAATTTAGTACACAAAAAACCGAAAATTTGTTTACATTGACGATATATTGCTGTATATGAGTAAAATTGTTTGATGGTCATTATTTGCAAGGAACATTTTTATGTCACGCTTTATGCCAATTTCACAACTATTGATATTATATTTAAAAAGTACCGCACGAAAATTAGGAATGGAAGAATTATTATATATCAAAGAATAATTATGTAGGAGTCTCACGTTCAGTAAGTTAGGTAGGAGTCTCACGTTTGTTTTCATTTTTATTGTAAATAGTTTTTTAAACATACGAGTAGCATAATATATAAAATCGAAAGAGAAGTTTACTAAAAAATTAAAAATACAAACGTCAACAATCAGACTACTCATCTAGGTTTAGGTTCTAGGTTTAGGCTTTTGTAAATGATGATGTCATTCGGGACAATTTACGACTGTGGTGACAATTAATAAATAATCAATAAATGCCACAATACTGAGCACATGCTTTCTCTCACCTTTAATGAGGTGTTTGTTAAGCGTACTCGTCGTTATCGGAGATTTGCGATTCAACTATATTTCGGGTATAGATTAAGTGATCCTCTTGTCACTAAAGCAGCATCTAAATCTGTAAAACGGTCGGAGCAAAACTTATACTGCCTGACATACATTTCACTGACAGTCAAAGCTACTACAGTTGCATGTCAGACAGTCAAAGCTACCACAATAATTTTAATAAATTATTAAGTCAAAATCTAGATCTATGTTTATGTTCAATATAGGATTATTTTATATTATTGAAACAAGAAATTGGATTGTAAATCATAAATCAAACTGAAGCTGAACTTAATACACAATCAAAATTTTGAGAAGCTCCTTGCGAATCTAACTTGATTTGAATATTTACACAAAACATAACATCTGCAAATGCTTGCAAATACTAATTCAATTGAATTATGAATTATACGTGTTGTTTTACTTCGCTAACAATTACAAATGTTTGTTAGACAACGACATAAGAGTACGTTTACTTTCTGCACCGCAGTCTCGAGTTCGATTCCCGCACGTGACACATATTTGTGTGGGCTACAGATAGTTGTTCCGGGTCTGGGTGTTTGTGCTTGTGGAATTTATGTCTGTAAAACTCACCGACGACAAATCCTACTGTGGAGCATCGTTTTGAAAAATAATCACCTATTTCATGGCGTGGGCGTTCTAAGAATCGATTAAGGGAATAAATAAATCAGCGGATAGAGGGCAATATCACTTATAAAACTATCACAATATTTTCACGTAAATGCGCGAGGAAGTTCTTCTTTAAGTATCGCAAGTTGATGATAGTAATTATTATTATTAGCAAATCAATGTCACGTAAAAATCTACTGGTGGAAGAATTTCTACGTTGGGATCCGTTTTTATGGGTTCCACCACAGCTACGAGTAATATTCCATCAAGCAGTAGTGTGCAAAGGCACTGAAAGCTAGTGTATATGAGCCACTGATGGCAACGCTAGAGGTTCCAGTGTTTAGGTTGGCCAAAGCTGGAAAGTCTTTTGTTCTAAATTCCTAAAAGTGTGACGCAAAAAGCTGACATAGAATTCAACAAACTTGTCAAGAAGACATTATTAGAAAAAACATATTACGTATAGGACAAAGATGTATGGAATATAACTCTTAGTCTGCAGTTGCAATTACCCTGGCTACCAAATATGTGATATTGTAATTAAATAACATATTGTACACATGACATTATGTAATATGACATTGAAAAATAAAGACCCCAGAGTTTCTTGTCAGTTCTTCTCTGAGAAGGTCTTATTTTTTTGAACCGATGTAGATTTGAAATTATAAAAGCTTTACACAAGCCTAAACTGAATAAAAAAAATTGGAATTTGACTTTGTCTTTGATGTCTCTGGGTGACGAGCGTAGTGTGGTGCCAGACGATAGTACCCAACTGTATGGAATCCTGCATAGGAATATTACCACCATAAAATGTAATGAACTTAAAAACGAAGCACAGTATATACATACATTTTTTTGTATGCAAAAACCGCGTGGCGTAATGGTCAGAGTACTTGACATGTACGCTGCTGGCCCTAGGCTCGAATCCTAGACAAAGCCAACCATTTGAGCAAAAACACAAATTGTTGGTTTTCGGGCCCGGTTTTGTTGTGCGCGCGAAATTTATGTCTGTATAACGTACTCACGATGTAGGAGAAATCCTAATGAGAAACATCGCCTTTCTTAAAAAATATATGATAAACTTCAATTACTTATTAATATTAAATTGTCTTTTCATAAAAAAGCCAAAAATGATATAACCTTTTTAATACAAATTGCGGTGGTTTTGAAAATATAAGACAAATAATCAGTTTTGGAGTGTGAAATAGAAAATAATTAGACGGGTTGCATTAAAAATACGAGTAGTTCAATTTTCTTAAAAAAATTCTACGAGCTGTCTAAACTTTTTATACTTGACAAAATATTGTAGTCGATACTCTGCATTTTGTGTAAGTGTATTACATTTGTACAATATACACTAATAGATAAACGCGCGGTTAGAGGCAATCAAATCTATCATGGAATAAACAGAAAATATCATTGTCATCCCAATACATACTCGTAGTGTCATGAACAGTAATACATATATTTTTCTTCTTATACGTTGTACACAGGATTTAATTAAATTATTTTGTTCTAATTTTGCGATCTTTATTAAACTTTATTATTATTGTTGTAGGTATGCATAGTGCTTTTTCGTCTGGTTGGGATATACAGGGTTTTCGTTCACTCCTTCTCAGAAAAAGTAGGGTGCGATAGGTAGGTGAAATTAAAGCCTATAAATAGCCAAAGATAGTCAATTAATAATACCGTATATAGTTTTTATTCCACCCACCTATCACACCCTAACTTTTCTGGGAACGAGAGCACAATCACACTGTATATAAATATATAAAATAAGATAAAATCACTAAGATACTATAAGACATATACTAAACAAAATACTATACAATAAAATATATAAACAAAACCCCAACTAGACGGGAGCCCTCGGAAGGGGAGACCAAATTGCCCAATTCTTTCCCTTTCTCCCACAAATTACACTTACACAAAAAAGTAATTATTATATATACTAAAGAAAGGTAAAGGTTCACTAAAGAGCTACACGTCTTTTTCTGTCTGTGTGGTCTAGTGATGTGAGAATAAGCCTACCACGCCTTGAGTTCTGCGTTCAAATACCAGCCGGAGCCAACATTTGCATTAAAACCAATTGTTGGTTTCTGTTGTCTTCCGATCTCATTGCATGATTGCATTAAAGACGTCGGGCGCGGGTAAGTCAGGCCGAATGGGGCGTCTGTGTAAGGGCGTACACGTCTATGTCTCGCCGTTGATAGCTTCTGATTGTATTCGGAAGCTACATCACGATATCTGACTATATAAGATATCACGAAGACATATATCAAAATACTGAATTCCAGAAAAAAAATTGCACCTTACGAATTGCGAGAAAATAGTGTAAATAGGAAGGAGCTTGAAACTTATTTTCGGTGATGTGATCGCTGTTAGCCTTTTGGCTTTTACAGCTTCATCGGATGCTGTGCTCGCGGGCCCGGGGCCCGCGTGCCAGGTTTGGTTTGACCCAAAACATAGATACATAAATATAAACTCCTACTAAACTTCTAAGTTCGGACCGTTGCGTTCGCTAGCGTGCTTGCGCTACAGTGAATATCTCCATAAATTTATTGTATAAAGTCATCTAATGACCGTCCGAGGGAGACTGCGGGCCTCCGTTCGGACTGTCGACTTGTGTGTCGGAAACTCTGGGCGGTGAGAACCGCCCTGGAATACGGGTGTATCTGGTGTACGCGGTGTTAGTATCGATAGCTGCGCGCCGCTCTCTACGGCGGTCGCGCGACGTTGTGCGTGTGATGTTGAAACTATTAACTGTGTGTACAGTGTTGTTCGGATCATGACTGACCGTATCGTGGTCAGGGAGTGCTGAGACGTCCGTGTCGTCTAGCACATTTCGCGGTCGACGTTTGCGTTCGGTCGCGTTTTTATTAGATCGATAATTCGCTGCTTTAACCACCAGCGGGTTTGGATGAACCGCGGCTTTTTCGAAAAACCGCCGTGATACTTCTCTGAAGTGTTCAGAGAGTACGGGCATTTCACAGTCGCTGTGAAGGTCGACATTGCGTTGGTACCAGCCGGCTCCGGTGGCACTTCGCAAGAATCTATTTTGCACCGTCTGCAATTTCTTTATATGAGTGCCCGTCGCGTGTGCGAATGCGACGCATGCATAGGCCATTACGGGTCTAATGCATGTCTTGTAGAGGCGAAGTTTGTGTCTTAAGCACATTTTGCTTGAAGAGCAAGTTAACGGATATAGACGGCTTGCGATAAAAGCCGCCCTGTTACGCACGTTCTTAATGTGAGCAGCGAACGACATCGCTGCGTCTAACGTGACCCCGAGGTATTTGACGCTCTTTTCCCAGGGAATAGGGCGTCCGAACAGGGTGATCGGCTGATTGTTGCCGATTGTGTGGTAACGTCTAGCTGGCTTAGGCGTGCCCCTCGAGAAGTATATTGCTACACTTTTCTCGGGGTTAACCTCTATTCTCCATTTCCGGAACCATTCGCCTAGGCGATCGGCTGCGGCTTGGAGCTGAATCGTTATGCGGCCCTTGTGCTTATCGGAATAATACAGGGCCGTGTCATCTGCGAAAAGCGCAAGATTGACTTTAGGGTCTTTAGGTATATCGCTAGTGTATAGCGAGAATAGGAGTGGAGAGAGGCAGGAGCCCTGAGGGACACCCGCACGGAGAGGGCGGCTTGAGGAGCGCGTTCCCTCTACCCGGAAGCGAAATAGGCGATTGGACAAGAAGGCTCGTATGATGTTCACGAGTCTGTCCGGCACTTTTGTGTGATACAGCTTGTAATACAAGCCGTCGTGCCAGACTTTGTCGAATGCCTTTGCGACATCGAAAAATAAGGCCCCTGTGCCTACTGGCTTAGGGCGGTCGTGAAAGTTTTCTAATATGTGCTCCGTTAGGCGGTGCACTTGATGGGTACACGAGTGTTCGGGGCGAAAGCCGAACTGCTCGTCTGGAAGGATGTTATTATTAAGGACGTAGTCTTTTAATCGACTAAGGATTATTCGCTCATAAATCTTGGCCATCGAGTTGAGGAGACTTATTGGGCGATAATTGGACGGGATGTTCTTCGGCTTGTGAGGCTTCGGAATACCTATAACGTCCGCTTCCTTCCAGTCGTCCGGGAAGGAGCAGCTGGAGAGGAGCGCGTTGAAAATACTGACTAACAGACACAATAGCGGCGTAGTTAGACATTTGATCACCCTGTTGTTTATGCCATCGAGGCCGGGCGCGGATCGGTTTTTAAGATTTTTAACAATCTTCGTGACTTCGTCGAGAGTCACTGGAGTCAGTGGTTCGCCCACTGGTGGTATGGCAGCCCTGCGTTCGAGTTCCGCGGCCACCTGCTGCAGGTGGTCGGGATCCGCAGGCGCGAGAGACGGAGTGCATTGGCTCTCTAGACTGTCTGCAAGGCATTCGGCTTTTTCGCTGTCGTCGAAGGCGAGCGAGTTGTCGTTCGATCTAATAAGTGGCGGCATGGGTGAGACCGGCTCTGCTTTGAGAGATCGTGCCAACTGCCAGTAGGCAGTGTGCGACGGCTCGATTTCTCCAAGCATAGTGTCCCAGCTATCTTTAGTGTACTCAGATAAGCGCTCTTTAACATCCCTTTGTAGGAGGCGCAGTCTGAGTCTATTCGCGTCTGTTCTATATCTGTCGTGCGCTTTGGCCGGAGCTTGAAAGAGCCCTTCAGGCTGCCTAAGTGTGCTTCACTACATAAGCTATTGAAATTTTTTTTATATCTTGCAGGTTTCTTCACGATGTTTTCCTTCGCCGCCGACTAAATGGCAAAAAAAATTTTAGTGGTGCTAGCACCCGGTTCGAATTAAAGTACTCTTGTTTTATGAAATTAAATGTCAGCGCCCGGCTCCTGAGCTACCACGAGGCCAAATATTACAACAAATCATAGTAAAAAAAATATTTATTAGCTTTCTTTGAGTACAATGTTTTTTTTTTGAGTGATGTATATAAGAAATAAATCGGGAATGAAAATTATTTATAATGTAATAATACTTAATATGATATTATTTCGCAAGAATAAAGGCTGTCCCTACTATGTTGCCTCTTACGACACCGCGGTAGAGAAAAAGTAGGTCCTATTCTACTCTGCCGGAAAAAGGTCTTTCAGAGAGACTAGTAACATACAGGATATTTTTTGATAAGACATAAACCCAAATTTTAAGCAATCGCTAGTTTATGGGCAGAATAGCATGATGCCAATAACGATCTGTAGTTATGCAATGAATTTTCGAAATAATGCGTGTTTGATCGGAACCACGTAATATTTAAGAATAGAATAGAATAGATTATTTTTTATTCAACATTGATTATTCATATAATAATTATTGTAATTTTTTTTAACTACACTGGTTCGCGAAAAAATCCGAAGCTCGTTGTCATGCAAAACTTACTTGACATGCTGAAGCTCGGTGGCCAGGTGTTTCCTGTCACAGATTCCTTGTGCTCTCTGAAACAAAGATTTTCTCACGGTAGCTAACTGTGATGGATGGTGGTGAGATTCACCGTTTAAATACCTATTAGTATGGGTCTTTTTCCTATACAAAGTGTGGCTCAAGGTGTTATAAGGATTCCTAATTATTAGATGTTGAAAATGCTGATTATATCACAATCAATCACATTGCAATGAAAATGCTGTTATTTTATCAGATAGTAAAATTAGTTTTATTAAATGCGTAATATTCGCGTGATTATAAGAAATCATTATAAGATTTAAATATTATAGAAATACAGAATTTATGAATTAATTAAAATTAATTTGGAAAAATTTGATAGAGAAATGAAAATAGCTCTTAGTGATTTATGCCAAGGTGTAATTAAGAAAAGACCTCCTAACAAACGCTCAAACAAATGTCAAAACTATAAAGATTATGTGAGCCAAAACACCAAATGTAACTCATGTTTCTGAAGAAGTGGAAATGTACTGTAAAGTTGAATGTACCTTAGCATTGGGATATAATATTAACAATAACATTAAAGGCAAATAAACGTTTTCAAAGATGTAACGATTGCAAAATACATTTAACGTTTGTCTAATATACATAGAGAGATGTTTAATGATTACGTTCTCCCATAGCAATGCAGTAGTACAGAGCAACACATTTATATTTGAACATTTACTACTTAATTATATTTTCAGCGCTATTTTCACAAAACAGTGCTTGAACAAATCGTGCGCGTCAAATGTAGGAAGACTGCATTTTTGTCAATAATTATTGATAAGATTTAAATTTTCTTCATTCTTTGTCTAGAAGATTCTATCTGTATTGCTAATGAAACGAAGACATGTATCAGTCCACTATTAAACAAAGGCCTCCCTTATAGATTGCTACAAAACACAGCCCTGAGCAAGCTGCATCCCTTGAGTTCACGCAAAATTATGCAGGTCGTCACTCCATCTAGTAGAAGGTCGCCTTACACTGCGTTTGCCGGTATGAGGTTGCCACTCCAAAAACTTTCTTCAAAAAGTTTATAGTTTCTACGAGCTATATGGTCGGCCCATTCCAAAGTAGTCGGAATATATTCGATTTTCTCTTCTCTATTTATTTTAGACATCTACAAGAAGAGGCAGGGTGGCAGATTTTGATACGCATGAAATGATGAAAATGCATCAAATTTAATGTTATTATGGCCTTAATCAGAGCCAACATACAAGACATTTAGGTAATGTAATCCTATTATTTTAAAACAGTAAAACATTTGTAATGTAAATCATTAAGTAAACTCAAACATAGCTCAAATCAATATACAATCAAAATTTGAGGGGCTCTGTTGATTCTTACTTACTTTATTTGAATATTTACACAAAATATAATAACATTGGCAAACATAAAATTCAATTGGATAATCCAATTGAATTAGTAGTAGTACTAACCATTTATATGTATTCATAAACTTGATTATATATGAATTCTGCTTGACCACAACATACGAGGACGTTAATTTTGTTCAGCTCTAAAATGCTTAATTCGGTTATTTTCTTTTTTGATGTTTAGTAAACAAGGTATGAAAATGAAATTGCGTAACTTGTTTGTACCATTTCACAAATCAGGTTTGACAAATAAATCGAATGTTATAGTAATAATATCACCCACTCAACAATTGCTCACAAAACATGTACTTTGCTGATATGATTTAGCTTTCAGCATACGTTGTAATTAAGTTAGGTAATAGCAGCTGAAATATTTGAAAATATCTGTTTGTTTTTGAGGGTAACCGTGATCGTTTCCTTTATGTTATTTAAGGCTGAATGTAATCCTCGTCAGATGTCTGGGCTTTACAGATAATCTGTCAATTGGTTGCTTTTGTTTTTGGATTAGTGCATCTTTTTCGTACAGAACCCAGCCGCGTCGCAATGGCTCCCGTCTCCTTAAATTGCTGCCAGATCCTCTGAACTGTAGAGAGATTAACATTTAAAGATACGTAACATTCTTCTATGAGCGCTATAATTTTGGAAGATGTTATCTTTTTAATGTCCGTTTTAGAACACAGTTAAACGATATTCAACTTATAAGTCAAACAAAATCCAATGAAACTGTTCGAAATTGAATTGATGCTAACAAGCAATTGCCACGGTTCGCACCATCAAAATTAATTTTCTCAGTAAAAATTTAAAACTTTTTATAAATAAGTAATTTGAATTGGAAATACTTTTCTAATATGCCAGAATGATTTTATTAAGACAGTAATATTTTCATGAGATCAATTTTTAAATTAATCCTATTTTAGTTATGGAAAAAAATCTAAGTCGCTTGTTTTTTTTTGTTTAAAAGACTTTATTTTGTGCATTGTGCAAAAAATCTTGTTTATGATTTTGCTTCCCGTTTTCCTGTTGTCTGCTGAAAGCATTAAAAATTCTAACGCGTTGGAGTAATAAAATTTTTGCCACCGATCAAATACGCCAAACGTTTGGCCTAGTGGTTAGAGTACCTGACAGACGCCGCAGATCCTGGGCCGAATTCGAATCCCTACCGGAACCAACATTTGTGCAAAAAACTGTTGGTTTTCGGATCTGGTTATGTTGTACATATAAAATTTATGTCTGTGAAACGTACCTACAACACAGTGGAAATCCTAGGGCGGGACATTTTTTTATTTTATTAATGAAGGTGTTTGAGGATTTTGTACCATTATTTGTTTAAGTAATTAAATATTTTTACTAATTGAATTTTTACTGAATAAGTATTATGTGGAAATTCTTTTAATTTAATTTTAAGTAAAAGATAATTCTTTATGTACCTTTTTAGATACATAAGAAATCAATTATTTCATTAAGCAAGAGACAATTATCGCTCAGAGATAAACATAAAGTAAAAGAGAGATTTCTTCTTCATTTAAAGGTTTTAAACAAAAGTCTGGTGAAATGGCACTTAATAGCTTTAAATATTTATATACTATTTATACATTATAAAAAAAAATGTTTATTAGTTATTGCAGAAATTAATTGTTATGTTCAGTAATGTCAACTAAACAGTCCCTTAACTGTTCGCTATTTAGTTAGTCATTTAAAAATAATATGGCTGTGGAACATAAACCATTATATAATTCCAAATTTCTTTATATTTACTTTATAAAATTCTTATCCTCACACGAACCTCTACTTTCTGTAAACAAAATGGAAAACTGCCCCAATATTATACTTACATTCCATGAAGGAATATAAAGAAAAAAGGTTTTCTTTATAAAGCATGGAAGTATATTTCGCTCAATATTAAAAGTATATCCATCATTTAAGACAATTTGTTAATTCGTATAAAAGAGGATATTGTTTTTAATTCAAAGATATATTTTTTTAAATATATGAAACTAAATAATATCAATAAAAATAAATTTACGGAAATAATACCGTGTTTTAATGATCTCGAATCTTGTAAAAGTTTTATTACCTCTGTTACAATACACTGTTAAAATAGGATATTCATCGTTACTAAATTATTAATTGTGAATCTTAAAATGATCCTAAAATGAACGCCAAGTTTTCACATTTAATGAACAGATATCAAGTATTTTTACGGTTTCGTTTAAGAGCACTGCGCTCGTTTATTTCAGCTACAATAACAGTTATAGCATCACGCATTTTTTTATATTAACACGAATTTCATTACATTACTATTAATTTTAAACCGTCATATTATCTCTGTTGTAGCCAAACATTCAACTAAATTAATATAAGTCCAGTATAGAAGAAGTGTCCAAAATCCAAGAAAGTTCAGAAAGTCTTCCTATTACATAGTTCATTTTTGTGAAACAAAGATTTTATTAAAATTTATAAAAACTGTTACAATAATATAAAAGAACACATAGTTGCTAATATCCCCAATCGGTTATCGGTTCTACAAGCTATACGGCCGGCTCATTGCCACTTCAGCTCGCTGATTCTTAGGGCTACGTCGGTTAGTCTAGTTCTGCTGCGGATATCATCGTTACGGATCCTATTTCATAGAGATACACTGAGTATGGCCCTTTCTATAGCTCGCTAAGCGACTTTGAACTTCCACATGCGCCCTGCAGTGAGAAACCACGCCTCGGTTCCGTATGTCATCACTGGCAACACTCTCACTCAAACTCGACGAGCTCGTACAACCGATAACCTTTGGGTAAGAATGATTTCAGTAAGTGTACGGCGACCGCACCCTATAACGACGGCCGGCACGGTTTTGCAAAATTTATATAAATTGCTCAGGGCCGAGTTATGTGGAAATCTATGGGTGGCGATACTTGTGTGCTGTTGTGTACAGTGATGGACTGAAATAACCCAGAGGTTATTAGCTCCAATTTAACGACGTGATCGTTGCTTTTTTTTTGTTAATAAAATAAAACTACCAGCTGCTGTTTCTTGCTGGTTTTTCCTAGTATACGTTATTAGGCCTTTTTTTTCGTACCAGTGCAGTTTAAAAAACTGACTGCGACTAAATATTACTTAAATAAGCATTATTTTGATAGGAGCAAATGACGAGATCAGCAAATCGTACGCCGGTTGGTAAATGCATCGTCTGTCCATGACAAAGTGCTGTGTCAACCAGAAGATTTCCGTGTGACACCACACTGCGACCGTCACCTTCATATGCCTAGTAATTATATTAGCCAACAGCGCCCATCCAAACCGAAACACAGTAATGTTTGCACACTACTGCTTGACGGCAGAATAACTGGCACTGCAGTGATATTGATATTGTAAAAACTGTAAAATATTATATTGAATCACAATTCAATTAAAAGTTGGTAGTTAAAAGAATGTGCTATCTAATTTCCCTAACATAATTTCGTAGAAATTATTTAATATCCCACTATAGTTTTTGTTTTAATATTTTATCAGTAAAAATTATTAAACTTTAATTTGTTAATATTATATATTTAAGATAAAGGATACTTTAGACAAAAAAGAACAAAGGAATTTTATAGACTATGGAAAAAAGGATTGGAGTAAAGAATGTAAGGATACTGCAGTATTTCATAAAAACAATAGTTTCATTCGTAAAAATCAGCAATCAGCATTTGTTGTCGGCGGACGTTGGTAAGTGCAACGTCCGCCCACCATCCGGTGAACAATTTGCTCGTTTCGTTACTTTATACAATAAAAAAAATGGTTAATGGTCGATAATAACTACCCTTGTAGACATTTCCTTGTGATTTTTCCTTCGCTGTTGAGTATGTCGTAAATCAGCACTAAAATATTGGTGCCAGTACCGGAGATCGAATTCAGGCCACTCGCGTACTATAAAGTTCAAGGCGACGGCCGGCCTCTGAGCTACCACGGCCTAACAAGGCTTCGGTGTAATAAGTTATAAGGATCCCCGCCTGTCCCTTTAAATAAATTAAGATTTCCATTATTAATTTCTGTGTTTTTTTTAATTATAAGTTATTCTCAATTTTTGTATGTTTTAATGATCATTTCTCGAACAATAAAATGATTCTACATAGAAATGAATTATCACTGTTTACTTTCAGAAGCTGACTAACCGACAATTTTTGTACGGTCTCTGCTCGAGTTCAATTCAGTTTCCTGCAGACGATATATCTTCCTGTCCCTTTCAAATCTCGTTTTTAACGTTCACGCAGTCTTTTTATTTCCAAAATGGCTTCTCTTAGCTAAGACCAAAATATATATACAAAAATGTTACAAGGTTTTAAATTAAATTGAATGAATAATACTTACTCATCCATTTTAAAGACTTTTTTTGCCAATTGTTATTGAATTCGTTATTTATGAAATCAAAAACGCCCATGTACTTACTTGGTCCAAAAAATAGTAACAAATAAGTTTATAATAACTATATTTTAAAACGTATTTTAAAATACCCCGAAGGTTTTAAACTTTAGTATTTTAGAGCCGTGGACGTTCTGGTTGACCGCGGTTCGAGCCCCGGTGCCAGCACGACTAAAATTGTTAATTGTAATTTTGAGTAATAAGTTATTGTGCTCGGCGATAAAGAAAACCATTGTGAGGAAGCCTGCATATCTGAGAAATAAAAAAAGATATTCGACTTGTGAAGTCCGCCAATCCGCATTGGAGTAGCGTGGCGAAATCTTCCTGGCCCTAAAACCGTCTTAGAAAGGAGACGAGGCCTGTGCTCAGCAGTGGGACATTAATAGGCTTTTTTATTTTTTCTTTCGTCGGTAATCGTTTTACCATGCATTGCGAATGAAACTATTGTTTTAATGAAATACTGCAGTATCTTTACTCTAATCCTTTTTTCCATAGTCTATAAAATTCCTTTGTTCTTTTTTGTCTAAAGTATCCTTCATCTTAAATATATAATATTAACAAATTAAAGTTTTATAATTTTTACTGATAAAATATTTAAACAAAACTATAGTGGTTAATTTAAATAATCTCTACGATATAATGGAAGGGAAATTAGATAGCTCATTGTTTTAACTACCAACCTTTAATTGAATTATGATTCAGTATAATATTTTACAGTTTTTACAATATCAACTGAGTCCCTATGAGTAGGTATCACTGCAGTGCCAGTTATTCTGCCGACAAGCAGCAGTGTGCAAACATTACTGTGTTTCGGGAGAATAACTGGCTCTGGGGTGGTACCTACCTAGACGGATTACTGCATAGGAAACCTACCACATGTAAATTCAATATTGTAGTAGTAGAGATACAATACGATATTTGTATATAAAAATAATAAATAAAACCCAACCAGGCAAGTGCTCTCGGCAGGGGAAACATGGTTAGGAATAAAACGAAGATGTCGAAGAGCACCGCCCCCGGAATTGAGCACGGAGTTCGAAGTCCAAGTCACCTCAGATGTCCCGAGGGAGTGACCGGGATTAATCAGTTTGCAGACACGATCACCGGAATAATTTCGGTGGGCACAGTGGCAAATTTGCTTTAGCTGCCGCCAAGAGCATTACAACGGTACAATAAATAGCTACTTAATATGACCAGTTTTTTTTTATAGGAAAAAGTAACGAGATGAGCAAATCTGAGCAACCTGATGGTAAGTACAACGTCTGCCGATAAGAAATGCTGTGTTACTCAGAACGTTTATGGGCACCACGCTGCGCCTGTCACACTGAGATATCAAGTAGATAGTTGTTAAGTCTCATATGCCCAGCTACACTAGCTCTCAGTGCCCTTAAGCACAGTGAGTTTGGCACACAACTACTTCACGGCAGAATAACTAGTACTGCGGTGGTACCCACTTAGACGGATTCCTGCATAGAGGAGAAAACTTTAACATACATGTACTGACCTAACCTAAATCGGGGATCTAACGTAGGCCATTGGCGTACTAAGAAATTAAAGGTGAGCTCCTGACCCCTAAGCTCCATCACATTAACACTATGTATATCATTACATATTAATTATAATGTTATATAGTAAAAAGTAAGGAAGATATTTAATTCCGTAATAAAAATCATAAAGCCGTGGTATATCTGCTGAGATGCATGCCTTTTAGTTCATCGTACTCGAACAATTCAAATTCAAATCCTGTACATGTGTATGCATGAGAAACCAAAAAATTATTTCGAGTATATGTGAAATTCGCCAATCTTCATTTCGAGTCGCGGAGTACGCCATTCGCAGCTCTACTCCCCCTTCAAAAAGACGACTACGTTAAACAAGGACACGTTTATAGGTATATAGCCTTATTTAAAAAAAAAGAAAATTCCACAACCTCTGTCATCAATGTCTACATATTTTGTGGGTGAATCGGTGATGGAGAATTTTCTGAGATCATTTTACCAAAATAGGCGGGCGAATAACAAAGACCTAGTTTTCCCAGTAAAAACAAACACATACTCTTATATTCCTCAATACTTTTTTTTTAGGATAAGTATAAATTGGAACGTTTTTACAATGAAGATTGATTATTCAAAGCTTTTTTTGAAAGCTTTTTAAATAATAAGTACTGAAGAGAACGAGATCGAAAAGAAAAGAACGCTGTAACAAGAGTATTGTTATATAATTAATGAAGAAACAATTGTATTTACTTGTATACGTACTGCCGTTTTTTCGCAGCTTTTACCTAAACTGTGACTTTTATGCTTTTAACCTTTATCCTAGAGCCCGCCAAGCATTAATCCGTCAAGAGCAAGAGGCAACAAAAAAAAATTTTTCTCAAAAAAATATTGTACCATTCTATAATTACAAATTCTGTTCATATTTTCCCGAAGTTATTTTCTTAATTGTATAAGAAAATGTAGAATTCACATTCTAGAGTATATTATTTGTAAATTCAGAATGGATTATTCAAATAATCTTTTTAATAATCTTTTTAATCATAAAAACATCTTTATTTGTAAGCTTATGTATTTACTGAACTAAAATCACCTTGCAGTGAAAACTTGTCAGCAGTCGCTTCAGATGGAATCGAAAAAAAATATGCTGTTATGTTTCGGCATCGATTACATTAAAATAGTAATTAAAGGTTTTAAAGCCGTTATTAATTATTTAACAAGAAAGTATTTAGTTTGGCAATTTTTTGTCCCTTTTGAACGTTTTCCGAGCTTTACGCGCCGCGGTGCTATGAAGCCTTCGCCATTCGCCCACCGTCCGTCTTATAACGCGCACGTTGGCACTTTGTAATCGAGTTCCAAACACGCGTACTGCACAAACGCCACAGGCTGTTGGACGTGAACACAAAATAGTAGTATGTGTTAAGTGTCTTGTCGGCTATCAGTATGAAGGGCAGACACCAATTTCGACGCAGATTCAGTTTACAACCGTCCTTTTTGAAGGAAGAACACGAAGAAGAAAGGAGGCCCCACAGGTGAATAAATCAAATTTATTTTTGTTAGTATTCTTCTAGAAATAAAAATATAAAATATGTTGTATATATATTTGTCAGTTGACATGTTTTGATAAGACTTTTTATACATAAGTACAAAAAAATATTTCATTTCGATATAAAATAGAATAGGCCAATAATCGGCAGATCCGAATTGTTATCGCAAAGACTTTTCAACCGCACATTATTCTCATTGTTGAAATACTCAGCTTTGAGACGATCTCGTTATTTATGAGACGGGAAGGCAATTTTCTGTAATATAACATTGATTTCTTCGCGTTCCTTTCAACAAACAATTTAAGATACTTATCTAGTTTGATTTATTTTATGAATTTAAATCTAAATGTCAATATTTGTTGCGATGCTTTACTTTGGGTTTGTTTTTATATCTATGTGTGTATATTTTAAATATTGTAAATAGTATTTGACAATTCTATATACCAGCAGTTAGCGTATCTGCTTGTAGAGTTGGGGGTTCAAAATCAAACCGAACCTTACATTTCTCTATACCACAAATAATTGGTCGGGCCAGTGTTTCTTTCCATATTAACATTACTATGGAGACTAAAAGGAAGGTGTGTACAATACTACGTAACTATATATACGTTTCTGCTAATATTTACAGATACTCAATGTATTCAAATTCAAAATCTTTTTTGCATTCATGAGTAAAAAGATGTAATGCTAAGGATTGTCACATCATGAAATCCTGTTATAGGGCACTGCAAATCATATTTTAGTTACTCAAACAATATAACAAAATTTATGTAATAATTAAATTTATAAAAAAAAAACTAAGTCCGCTAACATTAATAATCCTACGTATATAAACAAAACATAAAATTCAACTCTCCATGATTATTATTTATTTTTATTAGAAAAACTGATTCATCTATTTATGACAATATATACATACAGTCACGTCTTTTTCCTATATAAGAAGTAGGCAGAGGCCACTTACGCAGCCCGCTTTTCGCCCTACCGGGAAACGATACGTGACGGGTGGCACGTCGCCGCCATTTTGCTATTAGTCAAAAAGTGAAGGTGCTATTCAACTCCACCGGACACCAATCTGCAATTGATAATAATATATTAAATTATAAAATAGAAAAACTTCGATTACTGTTTTGTATGTTATTAAGTAGACTTGTCATCGAAAAACTTCTTCTGAGTATAGAAGCATTTGTCTAATAAATACTTTTTTAATTGTTTATGACTTAAGCTTTTATTCGTCTAATATATTTTTAATTATTCTAATAGAAAACGGTAAAATAAATGTATTTAAATGCCTTAAGTTAAATATATCCGTGTTTTATTTACACGTATCACGAGTTTTAATATAACAGATGAAAACGTGTTGTTTTTACTTGAAAGGCGTCGTGGTCGAAATCGTCATTTACTCCTTCAATAGTTTAGCTTGATTTGAGTTTTTCCTGATTATACAGATGAATAAAAATATTTAAATAACTTCTAAGTATTTTTCAGTCCGCCAAGAACCTAAATATTTCAGTAACCTATCGTCATAAGAGCACAGCACTACTTTACATAAAGGTTAATCACATCTACAATCTGTGGAATAATTAAAGACATATATTTTGATAATTTATAGCTACGTTAAAAAAATCTTTTTAGTTTTTTTTTATTATACTCACACTAGGATATCTCCCACGGAAAAAACCCACTCACGATACAGGGTGGTTTTTTCAGACGTAAATTTCACATTCGTTCGACAATGTTATATTTTCTGCAAAATAAAAAAGTATGACTTGAAAATTCTCAAACATTGAGATAAGCCTTTTCTAAAATAATCACGTAAATGTCCAGTTTACGATGTACAACACAAACTGACCCGAATCCAACGATTTGTATTTCTACACAAACGATGACACCAGCCAAATATCGGACTCGAATACAGGACACGCAGCGTAAAAATCAGATACTCTGATCACTAGAGCACACGGTTGTCAATTAAAGTAAATTTTAAATTTCCAAAGTCTAAACATTTAAACAATTCGTAATTTTAGATATTTAATAAGAAAAAAATTCTTTTATGAAGAAGAAATAACATAACTGTCAAAACACGGCTTTGTTATAAAATCCATAACAAATATTTATTTTTACGAATTTCGTTCGAAAATGTTATATATTCAGCAAAGAAAAAAACTATGACTTGAAAACGCTCAAACATCGTGATAAGCCTTGTTTAGAATAATCACGTAAACGTCCAGTTTTCGATTTATAATTGTGACTGATTTCACTTGATGAAACAACATCATTATTAATTATAATAATTAAGCATATATCCGTTTTACAAATCACTTAAATACGAGTATTAAACCAATCGGTAAGTATAGCCTGATGATTCCGTGAGTCGGAACATGACGGTAAAATGTATAAGTAATTAATTTGTGCAACGCGTCGGATTATATATATAAACATAAACATAAATACATAACAGAAACACTAGTTAATAACTCACTTTATTTTTAAACCTTTTGTTCCTTTTCTCTAAAGGTATTATGTTTCATATATGTATATAAAAATTTGCTTATTACAAATATAACATATGCAAAAAATATACCGTTGTAAATTACTATACATTCACATCCAACTATTTATAACAGTTTCCAATAGTAGTAGTGAGAGCCGTGGTAGCTCAGGGTAGGGCACTCGCCTTAAATTTCATGGAACGTGAGTAACCTGAGTTCGATCATCGGTTCGTCGACACCTTTAAATTTGTTTCTGCAATTTTAAGTGCTGGTTTTACCGCGTGCTCAGCGGCGAAGGGAAACATCCTGAGGAAACCTGCATCTTTGAGTAATAAAAATATTTTGAGCACGTGTGATATCCGCCATCCCAATTTGAAGCAACACTCCCAGCTCCGAAGCCCTTTTAAAATGAGATGAGGCCTGTGCTCAGCGGTGGCTAGTTTATAGGCTGTTACTTTTACTTTATTACGACGACTCGAGCAGATGGGATGTGCCACGCCTCCACATGAGTTGTACTGTTATCCAGAACTTTATACTGCAATGTTTTACACGGCATTGCACTCCGCTGCCATCCTATGGCATCAGTTGTTATCCATAAATTTATTTGTTATTCTATTTAATAGAAAATTTAATGACAATTTAGAACACCTTCAAGGTTTTTCGAGCAATGTGGCTAATTTTAACCTCCCATATTAGAGCACTGAGTCATCGAAGGCTTTTAAAAGGGCATTAATATCGAATAGATGAGTAATAATATAATTATAGTCGCTAAATAGGGGCGCGACGTCCATGGAATTTCTACTCATAGATAACAATTTATTTATTACACTTAGATAACACAATAATTGTAAAAAAATTAATACATTTTGATTTAAATAAATACATCATCATCATCATCATCATCATATCAGCCTATTACTGGTCCACTTCAGAACATTGGCCTCCCCCATAGATTGTTACAAAAGTTTGTAGCTCTCATTTTGGGGGGATTTTTCCATAGTTACCAGGCTTGGCAGGCGGGTTGGCAACCGCAATTGATTTAATCAGATGTTCCAGGAAGATGCTACTGCCCATCTCTTTGTTTTGAGTTTCCCTCTGTCGACTTTAACGACACCCATGGAATGAGATGGGGTGGTAGATTCTCTTATGCCGCCACCACACGATGAAAAATTAACAAACTAAATACGTCACAATCATCGCCATCATCATCATCTGTAATCGCTTATTAGGCAGTTGGTCAACTCAGCACCAGACAACTCGCACCTTATCGTGCTGCCCGACATCGGTCTGGATAATTTGGTTCCGGCATATTTGATATGGGTATTCCGCTATCTTTCGGAGGCCATGAAATTTGATTTTAGTATTTCCTTTAGCCGACTTTTAAGACACATACGAGGTGAGATGGGGTGAGAGATAAACAATAAGGTTAGTTTTTTTAGGTGAAATTAAAATTTCGTTTCTTTGTTTAACTAAGTTTTTGATTCATTAAAATAAATTGTACTGAAAGGATGTAACATTTCTATGAAAAGGAATCACAAAAGGCTTCTTCAAAGAGATTAGCATTTAATTAATTGGATAAAATTTAATCATCGATGCATGGATTAACCTCTGCTGACATCTTCTCGACAAAGATTTAAGCTTATTAATACTTGATTCTATATTTAACATCGGGAATCATATTATTCTTATTAATCATACTAACCGTTCATAAAAGGCATATCATTCGTGAATATTTTTTAAGGCTAATATTTCCATACTTCCTCTTCAAAGTTTTAAGTCAAAACTTCTTTATTCAATTAGATTTATTTAAAGCTATCGTGAATGTGAAATTCCAACAATATTATAAGAATTTTTCAGAGCAGCCGTCTACATTCAATCGCATGATTAACTCTAAACATGAAATTACCAGAAATTAAAATATATCTATTGTAGAGATTTTTATTTATTTCGTCGAATAACAAGTACGCACGGATATAAGTTCTTAAAATATCGCGTGGAAATTATTTGATTTTCTGGGATAAAAAGTATCCTCTGTCCGTCTCCAGAATGCAACTTATCACTGTGCCAAATTTTTCTGAGATCGGTTCAGCAGTTGAACAGTCAAAAGGTAACAAATAGACAGAGAGACAGAGCGAATTACTTTTGCATTTATAATATTAAGTAGAATTAAAAGAAATGTTTAAGCTGTCGTAACGAAAATAATGATGACCAAATGCAAATAAAAGCCGCGCGCATAGCCCCTAATTTCTACAGGTTTTAGGATTTTCGCAGGAATCCTAGATATTTCTAAAATAAATGGTAGCTTAGATTGCTCTCTAAAAATCCTCTACCTGCCAATGAAAGCCCCGTCAACATAGATTGAGCCGTTCCGGAGATTAGCCCGGACCAACAAACAGTCTGTCCTTCAATTGAATTCGACTGATTTTTCAATTCTTTTATATTGATAGAAATGTATTAGTTACTTATTTTTAGCGTCCCTTAACCATTTATTTAAAAAAAAATTAAAATGTACAGACACGTAACGTTAACAGTTTTATTATATGTGTAGATTTGCGAGTATGCAGGAAATATGTTTTAAATTACCTTTTCTTTCATGGAGCATCTGTTCTTTAAGACTGCATTATCGAAGCCATTATTTAACGTAAATATGCTACATATTGTATTGCGTGCTTTGTCTTTAATAATTAAAAGACCATTTTCATTTTAGGTCTAATAGCACATTTGCTTTTTATAGTAATTTTACCTGCAAAATGTATGTGATTCCTGATGTTGAATACAAAACAAATTTTTAATAGGCCTAAATCTTTGTCGTAAGGATCTCAGCGAAGGTTAATCCACTAATCGATTATTAAATACTCTCTAATTGGAATCTCTTTGAAGAACCCTTTCACTACAACTTACACACAACACAACACAAACAACTACTTTCACTGCTGTGTTCACCAACCTGCCTACTCCATTACAATTGATGATGATGGCGATGATACTGACGTATTTAGTTTCTGAATTTTTTATCATATTGTAATATATACATTAAAATGTATATTTTTTTGCAGTTACAGTGTTATCTAATAGAAACTTGACTTTGTTATCTATGAATAGAAATTCCATGGACGTAGCGCCCCTTTTTTGCTACTATAATATTATCATCCATTTATCCGATATTAATGCCTGTTTAAAAGCCTTCGATGTCTCGATGTCCCTTATATGGGTACTCATTAAATCTACTTTTACGCCACAACAAGATAGAATAACAATTAGATTTATGAGATTTTCGAACTAAATTAATCCTTCCAATTTACTCATTTTCTTAAATTGGTCTGGTAATACTTTATTACTTGGTTGGTAAAGTAAAATAAAATAAAACTTGCCTCTTTAACATTTTTTAGCTTTTTAATTTGGTTCAATTAAATTTAAGTCAGTAGTTGATGAGATATGTGTTTCGAAAGTAGCAAAAAGTATATTCCCCGTGGCAATTTCTGAAAAAATTAAGTTGTTAGAACCAAGAAAAAACTTTAAACGATCATTGGTTTGATTAAGATATGGCGTGTAGTTTTTGAGATATCTTCTGTAAAACGCTATTCCCCACTACGGAACACTTCATTGTGCGTGAACCGACTCGCACTTGGCCGGATTTTTTAAATGTTTATATTTCTTATCTCTACAATACAACGACACAATAATCCAATATAAAAACTCATTAAGCAGCTATCATTCAAATAAGCTACTGAGGATTTGCTGGAAAATAATGTTTAAAAACTATAAAAAATACACATAAAAATTAAAAGGAATTCTCTCTTTAAACTTGTTTATTATCTTCTTTTCACATTACGGTACTAAACGTTAAAAGCTTTATGATTTATTTATTAATAACAGCTTATCATAAAAATACTAAGACACGCCTACAGCGGTGTTTATTACATAACGGACAATCACATCAAGTGCCGTGTGGGGTGGTAGATTCTCTTAAGAATCTACCACCCCATCTCATCCCGTGAGTTCCGTAAAAGTCGACAGAGGTAAAATTAAACCAGATTATGTGCAGCAGCATCTTCCTGGAACATCTAAATAAATAAACTGCGGTTACCAACCCGCCTGACAAGCGTGTCTACTATGGCAAAATTCCCCCCAAAATGAGAGCTACAACCGTTTGTAGCAATCTACGGGAGAGGCCTATGTTCAGCAGTTGACTAGTAATAGGCTGAAATGATGATGATGATGGACAATCACATTGTTTATAAACAGTAAAAAATTATTCTAATAAATTATTACGATTTAATTTTTTTTTTCGAATGCAGGTAAATTTATTTAATTACGTACATACATTCAGTCACTCCTTTTTCCATCTACGGAGTAGGCAGAAGCCACACACGTAGTCCACGTATCGCCGTCGCGGGTAACGATACGTGAAGGGTGAAGTAAAGAAGTTAATTACTAAATCGGCTATTTTTGTGGCATTTATACCGATTAGATTTAAGTAAATCAAAAGTAACATATTCAGGAAAAAAATTTAGCAGTTATATTATATCGGTTTTTATGAATGTTTGCATAAATTGCAAACATTCATAAAAACCGCAACCAGCAAAATACCTATTGTTACCATTAAAATAAATCATAAAAAGTAAAAAAAAAGTAAAGTACCACTTGAGCACAGGTCTTCTCACAATTCAGAGAAGGTTTTGGTGCCGGTAAAAGTTCGTCACGCTGCTTCGATTAACGGAATACATATCTTATATTTTTTTTAAATCTCAGACATGCAGGCTTCGTCGCGATGTTTTCCTTATAACGGTACTGGGGATGTAACAAAATTCACTCGCGTACTACGAAATTTAAAACTAGAGAGCACTGCCATTGTTCAATAAATTTGTATATTTGATCCTGAAACGAACTATTACTTACGTGCAGAATTATCGATAAATGTTATATACCGTATTGTCTGAAAGATCTTGAAAGAATTAAAACAAACCCTGACTATCAATTCGTGTTTATATTTTTTGCATTTGCTTGCAATGCAAAGATGCAGTTAGACATTTACCCCGTTATTGGCGTTTTGTTCATCATGGAGGTTCTCAGAGGTGTCAACACACCTACGTCATGATTTTTTGTTGATTGAAGGAGATTTTGCCCCACAGTGACTTATTACGAATGCGATTTTACTTTTGGTGGGTTTCCTATACACATTGAATGGTATTCCATATGCTACTCTCACGCTGATCGTAAATGGTCACTGTGGTATACAGGAATCCGCCTAGGTGTGTAACACCGCGGTGCCAGATACTTTGCTGTCAAGCAAGTAAGTTGATACACCACTATGTTCCGGATGTCTAAGGGACTATTCTTTGTCAGTTTATCTAACAATTTTTAATATTTTTTATAAATGTATTTACTTATAAAAAATATAAAAGAATTATAAAAAAGAGGACACCTGTGGAGTTTCTTTCGCCTTTCATTTCACCGTGTTAGTTGTGGCACTTACCATTAGGTGAACGACTTGATAGACAAGTGAATAATTTTCAATAAAAATAAATAAAAATGAAGCGGAAATGTTGCGGTGTTTTAAATATTATTTTTACCTTTTCATGTTCTTGATTATTTTAAGATTTAACCATTGACAACAATGATATGAACAATCCTTCTAATTAAAAATAACTTATACTAATTAATTAAAATGTGAATATCAAGTTAATAACATATTGTTTATTACAAATTTATAACAATATTTAGAAATATTCAGAAAAGTTTAAGTGTTTTTTACATACGAAACATACGAACTTCATTATGTTTTTAACAATGAGTCGCAAACCATAATATATTCTCCTATTTATATTTACTTCGGAATACGGCTCTGTAATTAACAGCAAACGCTGCGGTACAAATGAGGTAAAACTTTTCACTGTAATAATTCATTCGTTTATATAAATTAAGATAATGGTAGCACAAAAATTGTGTTGTCTGTTTTACAAGCTACTCACAGTGGCAGTGAGCCCAAAGTCTAAATACGTTATAAAATCTATATGTATATATAACAAAGACGGGTTAGTTACACAATTTATAACTCAAGAACGGTTGGACTAATTTTTATGATGATGGATTTGTTAGATTTGCCTCCGCCCGAATAGCAGAATAACTATGAAAACATCTAAAATCTCACGAAAAAAAAGTTAAGAACATTAATTTTTTTATACATTTTCCGTATACAACGCCATCCTGGGATAGACAACAGAAATAAAACTGATATGATTTTGTATGCATGACAGTTCTGTAACAATAAATACATTTTCTGACATTTGATTTAACTGCACGTTCCTTTCATTGCATACCATTGAGCTAGCTGTGTAGAAAGACGCCGCGATTTATCAGCTTTTTTTTAGTCTTCACTAATTTTCATTCAGGTTTCGACCGTATCGTATTTGTAACTCAAACGATAAGTTGTCATCGAAGATGTTCAATTTGTGAGATTATCAAATCTGTGATTGGTAATTGCTTCATTACTGTAATTTTGAATTGTGTGATCTTTTTTCCAATGTTATTTACAATGCCACGAGCTAGATAATCTTATCTTTCACATCGAAACAGCGATGCAATTAGACTTCGCAATATTGAGAATCAATTCACTGCAGATGAAAATTACTCCACGTTGCAATGCACCTTCAATATATTGGGAATACGGAAAATTCCAAGTTTTGACGACCACATAATCGTTTCCTTTCACTTTCGTTGTGATAATCTACCGTTAATACCGTGCACGGTCGACGGCAAGTGTTCCAAGCGTTATCCACGAAATTTAACGACGGAGACTATCACTGGCAACGATGGTTATCTAATGTACCGTCATCGATATAACGGTAGAGAATCGTTAACCGCTAGCACATCGTTAATATAATTCTAAAATTTAAGAGGAAAAACAAAAACGAAAATGACATTATCCGACCCGGTAGGTGCCGCTGTGATCTGTTGGCGCTGTGTGGCTGTAAAGTTACATACTTAAATTTAATTCAGAAATCAAATTCATCACGTCATTTACCAGAACGGGCAGGACATAGCTGCCGGGCCAGCTAGTAGTTTCATATCCCAGTGACGTATAAATATTAATCATTATTGTAAATTATAATGTCTCTGATACATCTTCGGTATACATTAGAAACAGAGCTAAAGCAACCAAATTATACGTGTTGTGAAATAGAAATATTAAAAAAAACCATTGATTACATTTTTAAGAAGTGTATCTTCTTTTATATACATTATCACGTTATTAACATTTACGTATATACTAGATTATTTTATCATACAAGTAAAAGCTTTTATTAAATATTGTATATACATAATTATATATTTTTATTAAATATTGTATGTACATAAATTTCCTTTAATTAGAAACTTACGAGGTTTGAAAGTATCTTTTGCTAAAAATTTTTTTTTTGATATTGCCGACACGGTGGAAAGTGCAACGTCTGTCCCTAACAAATTATGTGTCATCCAGATAATTTCTATGTGGCACCATATTGCGCTTTCCATTCTGAGACTTCAGTCTTTATGTCTCATATACCCAGTAATTACACAAGTTAACAATACCCTTCAGATAGAAATACAGTAATATTTGCATTTGCGGCGTGACGGCAGGATAACTCGCCAGCATAGGAATCCTACCACAAGTAAAAATAAACTATAAATATAAATTTAAATAATAAAAAGCTATAAAACATACATTATTAAAATATAAATGCTAGTGAGATTATATACAAATAACAAAGCTGTGTACGTATAGAAATTTGTACCTCTAACATAAAATAGCTAGTTTCATTGCGAGCTCATGTTTCAAAGTTAATATAAAATGCATTGATCTAGGATACTTACTGCATGTTAGAATATTGATATTGCCGTGAGCTTTTTAAACTTAATGTAATTATTTTTATAAAAGAATATGCTATTTCTTTTTCGTCATGCGTTGATTAGCCTAAAAATAAATAGTTTTTTTTTTAAATTAAAGAAAATAATAATTTATAAAAAAGTAGTTAAGGTATGAATTGCTTGAATAAATTATAAGCAGACGAAGCCACCAGAAAAAAGGTAGTAGAAAATAAATCACAAATTAGATGCCAATTTCAGTAAAGTTTCAGGTTTCGAGGTTTCTTAACTGATGAGTCTCGTTGTCTTAAGTGTTATTATGGACTCCATTTTCGAGGTTTTTGTTTTTATGTGGTTATTTGAATCGTGATACGATATTATTATTCTTTTTCGAATTTATATTTTATAGAGGTTATAGATTTTTAACTAAAATAATAATAAAAGTTGCCTAGGTAAATGCCATATACTAAGTCTTATAACTTTTATTTAATTTCCATTTAGCGATTCCCGAAGAAACCACCTCAAATATCTGAAATGGCGACGGGCAGCTATGTCTAAAATGTCTTCTATGTGGTATTTTTCCATTCATTCTTCAACTTCAACTTGGAATAGGCATTATAGAATCTATGTCGAACAATGGAATCTTTTAAGATCAACATTTGTATGCGGTGTAAGTAAGTACAAAATGTTTTGATAAGTGTAAAAATCTAGATTGCAAAGTTACAAAAAAATTAAGCTCCTTTTTTACACTTAGTTTATGTCTATCCCACAACAAAGATAGTTATTTAAATAAGGTTGGTGTGTGGTGGTGTGGCCCTAAAGATTTTTTTCTTTTTTTTAAAGCACAGTAGGATTTCTCGTGTGTCGTGGGTGCGTTTTGCATACATAAATTCCACATGCACAAACACCCAGACCCGGAACAACTATATATAGGTCATACAAATATTTATCCCGTGTGGGAATCGAACCCCCGACCCGCGGCGCAGAAGTCAAGGGCTTCACCACTTCGCCAACCGAGCCGACAATTTATTGTAAGCGGTTAGAATCAAAAGGTCCACGGGTTTCGATAATCTATACGATTTTATATAATCTATAAAAATATTTCTCAATGCAGATAGGTAACCGGCAGAGTAGAATAGCACCTACCTCGTCCGTATCTATATGTCGTAAGAGGCGACTAAGGTATTGTACGTACATTAACACTATAATAAGCAATGCTGTCACTATACTGGAACGCAACTGACAATCAGATTTTAGAAGATTGTATGTATGTATTTCTCCACGTCCTGGGTTGACAGGGAGAGAATGTCAAAAGGCATTAAGTCCGCCCGCCTTTTGTGTTCTTTTATTTTTAATAAGGTGAATACAATAAAGAATAAATAAATATTTTTTCAGATTGTGGTGAAATACGCTGCTAACGCTATAGTATCAACTATGGTGTTAGTAACACCTTAGTTATCTATATATAGTGCAATATATACGTGCGGAGACAACTTTGTACCCTTTTTGAGCATACTACGCGTACGGAGGAGTTAGGGATTTAGCATAGCTAAAGTTTATATGGATAAGAAGCGAGGAAGCTAACATTTTATACGTGTTACAAATACATTAAATTGATTAAAATACAACAGTAATTTTTTACTATCATACTGACAATGTCAATCACTTAGTATTCTGTCGTTTGTTTACGTTCATACTGCCAAGGTCAAACACATAATAGTCTGGGGTTAAACATTTTCACAAAGTAGAGATTGTCGCCATAGAATTTTAACATGTTGCCAACAAATAATTACTCGAACCTCTATAACTTACGAACTTAAATTTGTTATGAATTTCGGTCGAATTTCGACCACAGATAGTCATCTAGTTATAATTAAGAAACATATGTAAGAAATGAAAATAGTGTGTTGTTTTGTGAGTAAGAGAAAGTGAGATATATCCGAAATTATACGCAGAAATAAACAAGAAAACATTGTCAGCATATATTAACAGATAATTACTCAGAAAGTTCATCAACTTTCGTTAATAACTATACGAATTTTGCTAACGCTTTTAAAGGGATCATCATTGACAATAGTAATCGAGATAACATACGGAACCACAGACCAACAGTCGTCACTAGAAATAAAATTCAATCTCATTTAGTGTATGTTAAAGTACATTTTTCTAAAGTAAATGACTTATGTATGTTAGAATTTTCAGTTTTTCAAACTTCTTCTTAGTATAATCTCGATTACGGGATAAATCAATCCAATTAAGCGTTCATAGTTCATTTATATATTAAATCGTGTGTGTACTTTTTACCCCTTTTTAAGCATATAGCACGCACGAAGGAGTAAGAGAATGTGCATTGTTAAAGTGTGTATGGAGAAGAAGTGATGAAGCTAACTTTTTATATGTAATATGTGTTACAAATACACTAAGTTGAATAAAATAAAACATTTATTATTTACGTTCATACTGACAATGCCAATCGCATAATAGTCTGTCGTTACGTTACGTTCATACTGCCAATATCAAACAGTCGCATAAAGTGAGAGAGAGAGATATTCGCCGAAGAATTTTAAAATGTTGCTAACAAATAGTTACTGAAAGATTGATCCAACATGCAAAAACAATACAATGCGCGAAATCACTCTTTTGAATTGAAACACAATAATCATTCGTTCGGTCATTCATTGCAATTAAAGATAATTGTCGGAGTTAAAAATAAAAATAAAGAAATTTGTATGCCCCTTAAAGTAAATCGTGATTTAGTTCTACGCCGTTCTAATGATTTAGTTCAAACTAATGTAGCAGTAATATTAAGAAAAAAATAAAATCAGTTTTATTAACCTGAGCTTTAGGTAAATTGTTGCAATAATATTACTGAAAGTAATTAATAATTACATCAACTGTTAACGTAGTCTATTTTTGATTAATATCTTGTGAAACAATTGCACATCGATTTTTTAAAACTATTTAAAACACACGAAGCACTTCAGCGCCTTGTTGGAACTTCATTTCGAAAACAACTAAAGAATTGGAGTTTCAGAGAGCGGCTAGGAAGTAAATCTTGTCTAGGAAACAAGATGGCATAAGGTCAAATCTTTGTAACGTACACAATGGTTTTAAGAAATTCTTATTTCATTTTACATACTTCATATTCATTTATTATAAATGTTTCTGTATAAATAATCATTTTATGACTTCTTTTACTTTCGTCTTATTTTGAGAGAATGATGGATAATATGCCACCGGTAGTACTACTCCATTTCGGATTATTCAGTAGCTAATTACAGCGTCACATAGTAGTTAATCAACTAAAATATAGTCTATGCCATTTATAATAATTTTATAACAGTTGTATGAATTATAATACTAAAATAAATTACAAAATTAAGCACAGTTTAGGCGTATTTTAAAATGTCTGTCCAAATACCATTTTTTAAAATTGACTATAATTTTCGCATTTCTCACTTAATCTTTCGTAGGTTAAACAGATCCGTTAGCATTGCAATTGGCATAAACAGCGTAGGGGATATAGCGCCATAAATGTTCCCGCAATCACTGTGACACATTCATCGCCCGTCTAAAAACTTAAGAAAGCGAAAGAATGCCCACTCTTATCTAATGTAAGTGACACAAGAACAGTCACTATTCGCCTAGATACGGAAACCAATAATAACTGTGTAATTTTTTTTTACCTGTGAAGTCAAGAGGTGCATCCTAGATGGCAGATACGTTAGCCCATATAATCTTTTTTCATTTCCGTATTTATGAATAATTTCTGTAATAACTCTGTAAATTTTAGTATGCATTGAATACCAAAAAATAGAGTTGTATCCCTTTGTAGGGATAAAATTTTATTATTTCGACTAGCGGGTATTAATGCAGCCTTAGAATCACGTTCAATTTTAATATATTCGTGGCCGTACTTGCTCTGCATTAAAATCCCAGAAGGGATCATAAATTTGTTGAGGTTGAAAAATTTAATCTCTCTGAAACAGAAATTCGTTCTCCTATCGCAACGACTCAATATCTGTTATATAGAAAAATTTCTTTCGACTTTTTTTTTTCATTATAAGGTTTATTACATATAGAACGTATATTAGGTATAGTGTTACGGCCGCGTAGCCTCGTAGTGTACCTAACTTCTACACCGCAGGTACTGGGTTCAAATACCAGCCGGAGCCATATTTTTCTGCAAAAAAACACAAATAATACATGGTTGGTTGTATTGTGCATGTGAAATCTGCAAAACGCACTAACAATACATGAGAAATCCTAGTGTGGGACATCGTTTACTAAAAAAAAAAGAAAAAAATTATACAATCCATAATGGGTCCATCTTAGACTTCTTTCATTACAAAAACATTTCAAGTGTGACATACTTCGATAGCCATCTGATTGTCATCTGACGATAGCCCAATAAAACGAAAATGATACCGCCCGCTGATGAATAAAGCGTTTCGCACATAAAATGTTTATAGTAACAAAGTCATTGCCTTTTTCTATGGCTACAAGATCCGTTGAGATCGAAATAAGTAACCCTCTTTTTTCCATATTAAGTGATTATTGTCTACTCTATTAAATACGCTCCATTGTTTTTTTTTCCTTACATACCGACCTTCTGTAAGCATTTTACACCAACACTCTTCTCAATAGCTTCCACTGTCACTGAAGTTGTCATTTCTAATTACACTAAAATATATTTAAAGGAGATCAAAAGTTAATTTGTCATTTCTATCTTAAATTAAAAATAGCGTTTATTACCCAGATTTTGGATTTCCACAAAAGTTTGGAGTATTCCGGCGTTGGATATTGGAGTTTTTTAATGCTTGAATTTATTGGTTATAAGATTTCATAGTTGTTGTTAGCGTTGGCCAACTGTTATTTTAATGATATTTTCATGTATTCCATGTTTTTTTTATTTGATAATGATCGAACTACTATTAGTATAGTTAAGTATTTCTCTTACGACTGCGGTTTATATTCATATTTTCAATATTTCTCTATTATTTTAAAAATCTACCTCTGTTCAGTGATGATGTTTCAAATAATGTCATAAATGTTTTTAAAATCAAGTGACATTAAACAAGCGAAGATGTGTACGTATCGTTTCTGTAAAGCTATACAAATAAGGTAGAAATACAGTACAGTGTGTGCATCATAATTATCATCAGTCCGTTAATAGTCAACTGGTGGATATAGTACTCTAAGAAGAGACAATTTGCTATAATGGATTGAAAAGTACTCGGCCTAACACAGATCCATTCAATTCTAAAAATCAAATCGACCCACATTATTTAGTTCAGTTCAGACTAGTTCATTGTGTGAAGTTCGAAACGTGTGCGATAATTAGTTGTGATTTTATAAATTTATTAACAAAGTAATCGGTCATAATTTCCGCGAATGGAGCAAATCGAGCAGCGTGCCGTCATTAAGTACCTCCATAAGAAGGGGCTATCATCAAAAGCCATCCATGATGACATGGTCAGTACATTATGCGATTGTGCTCTGTCATATTCATCCGTCAAAAAATGGATAGCAGAATTTAAGCGTGGTAGAGAGAGTGTGAAAGATGAACCCCGCTCTGGAAGGCCTTCGACGTCAACTACTGACGAAAATACGAGTATTAAAAAAGTACTTGATTTAATAATGGGAGACCGCAGATTAAAAATTAGAGAGATAGCCGAGATTATAGGCATCTCTTATGAACGAACTCAAAACATCATTGTCAACGAGTTGGGTTTCCACAAGGTGTCTGCGAGGTGGGTTCCGCGACTGCTTTCAGTTGAACAAAAAAGGACGCGATTGACTATTTCACGCGACTGTTTGGAGTTATTTGAAGCCGATGCAGATGATTTTTTGAATCGTTTTGTTACTATGGACGAAACATGGGTTCATTACTGTACACCGGAAACAAAACAACAATCAAAATAGTGGAGAAGACCTGGTTCACCACCCCCTAAAAAGGCTAAGTCGATTTTGTCGGCAAATAAGGTGATGGCTTCAGTATTCTGGGACTCGAAAGGTGTGATTATGATTGATTATCTTGAAAGGGGTCAGACTATAAACTCTGATTACTACTGCACCTTACTACGTCGTTTACGAGAGGAAATAAAAGAAAAACGTCGAGGAATGCTCAGAAGAAAAGTCCTGTTTCATCAAGATAACGCCCGTGTTCACACGTCAGTACAGTCAATGGCTGGAATTCACAACTGTGGCTTTGAACTGTTACCGCATCCGCCGTATTCACCTGATCTGGCACCATCAGACTTCTTTCTGTTTCCTAACCTAAAAGAGCACTTGGGAGGTCAAAGATTTTCGACAAACGACGAGGTCAAAGCAGCTGTAGACGCATATTTTGACTCTAAGGAAGAATCATTTTTTTTTTAACGGTCTAAATGCTTGGAAGGGGAGGTGGCAAAAGTGTATTGAACTTGATGGTGATTATGTAGAAAAATAAAAATATAACTGATTTAGTATGTGTTTATTTTCTTGGTTAGGATGAGTACTTTTCAATCCACTTTTCATCGTATATGCTGCGAACTTGGTTAGGCATTGCTAATAACAGTACCAGACGCCTCGCACGTCACTGCTATCCGCCACCATTCTGTATATTTTCAAACTGGTATTTATCAAGGTATTTTAGCACCTGTTAAAATCTATAAATATTTCCAGATATTTCCCTTAGTCGACTTTTATGACACCTGCGGTATGAGACGGAGTTGTGGGTTTTTTTAATAAGGTCTTTATTTTGGAACCTGATAGAATCCATAAAGTTTTCCAGAATCGAAACCTGCGGAATAAGACTGAGTTGTAGGCTTTTTATATAGCCTATAAATGGTTCACACATATGTATATCGTCTATGGTTAATACTATTTAGAGTCTGTAAAAAATCATTAGCAGTCATTTTTTCGGTTATACATAATTCAGTAGTAGTTTTCGAGATAAAGGTATTTTTTTACCAAACACTTCTATTTCAGTTAACGGAATAAGAAAATTAATTCTAATATTGGAAGATAAAGAAAATTTATTTTCTATGCAAATCTATAGCTAAATTTAAAATGTATGTTATCCAGTTTTTGAACTGCTGCAGTCCCGCCTACAATACCGTGCTAAAGCATTAATGCCAGCAATTAAATTTATCTGCAATAATTTTAACCACACCAGAGTCCTGAGTTCTATTTATTTAATATATTAATTATTACACATTGTACAAATTATTATTTTTTGTAATTAATGAAAACATTTTGTTTTTATGATGATTTAAACAAACTTTAAATTAATATCGCTTCATAATTATTTTCATTACTTCCATAATGCAATAACTACGAGTACAAAAGGAGTTTGGTAAAAGCTGGAGTTTTGCAGTGGTCACAATTAGTTCCTTGTCTTGAAAATGGGACGAAATTTGTAATTATTATTATTTTATTTTCATCAGCTAGTTTTTCAGTGTAACATGTTGTAATATATATAACTATAATATTATTATTAATAATAAAAACTTTACCTTAATAACATTTATAGTGTGAAGACATGCTATTAGTTCTTGAGTACAGCATTATTAAAGGACCTTAATGTGGGTAGTTTGCATCCCACTTAGGCGGCTTTTACACTAAAGCTTTGTGGTAAGTAACTATGCATGCTATTACCGATCGCAATATGGCAATCAGCGCTCTACTTGTTGAATCATTTACGTCACAATAGCATACAATATCAGTCAAAAGCAACTCCTAGTTAATTTGTAATGAAACCCACGAATGTACAAATAGCGTTGGTGATGCACCGTTTATTTGTAAAAAGTATTACTGACGTACCAGCGCTGACATCCTTTTAGTACTATCATTCAATGTTTAATGTGTAACTATCAATGTTTATCCTAGCCTACCTCCGATTTTATCGTATGAGCGTTACATCGGGCCCGGGTAGGTTGGGTCAAGAGAGTGCCCCGGTGTTCGCGCGCGTACACTTGAGGCACTATAATATCTTCCGCGCAGTTGATTCGGTAGTCGTCACCGTGGTCGAATATCGGCCTGGAGGAAATAATCACTTTTACCAACAATAACCTTTTACTTTATAATTTGCGCCTTTTGGGGTTCTTGGTCAAAATGTGTGTGAGGTTTCCTACGGTAGAATATTTATTGCACTTTTCATGTTATTTTATAAAAATATTTCATCATTATCATCATCCCTTGGAAAGCCTCTAATAGTCCATTGCTGGACATAGCCGTCTCCCAAACTAAGAAAATTTTTCGAAATCGCGATGGTTGGCAAGCGGATTGACGATTGCAGTACCAGACTTTTCGCACATTAGAAATTGCTGCTCTTAACCGATTTCGATAATAAAGAAATTTATACACATCAGAGCATTTCTGTGTGGCATCACACTGCGCAAACCATCCTGTGACATCAGTCCTTACGTCCCAAATGTCCAGTAATTACACGAGCTTTCAGCACCTTTCACACCAAAACACAGTAATGTTTGCACACTACTGCTTCGAGGCTGAATAACTGACTGTCACTGCGGTGGTACCTACCGAGACAGATTCCAGCATAGGAATCCTACCACCAGTAAAGGTTATTTGTTGTATACATAATTTTTGACAATTAAGTTTTTCCTCGAATATTACGTTGTTTTTTGTATATACATTGCACACATTGATGTAGCAGATAATTTGAACACTTTTGCTACGTTGCGAGTATTCTGTATTATTGATCGCTGACATGATATGATTTGCGACCGATAAGCAACGGTGACACATCGGACATCTGATAGGTAGAGTTACCGTTATCATTTGAAAAGGGGATAAAGCCCAACTTTAACGAATTTTTGCGTGAATTAATCAATATGGGGGACATACTTTTATGTACATTTTTCTTTAATACTTTCGATTGTGGTATATTTTTAGTACAGGCACAGCTACAAGGAGCAAATATGTACATTATATATAGTTAGTATAAATATTTTTAATAGTTAGATTTATTTTTGTACCTGTTTATCGGTATAATGTATATTCTTCTGAAAAGTTGTGTCATTTGTATCATTTTATTAAACAAAAATTTTATGTTTAGTTACTATACTAAAAGAATATAGAATATAATACAGTCGATAGGTGTCGGACAGAGTAGAATAGCACCTACCACTTTTTTACTGAGAGATCGGAAGAGGCGACTAAGCATAAGACGTGTTGTACGGACACCCTTTATTCGTGCAGAATAATAACATAATATGCAATGCTATAATGCTCGTGGGAACGCAATGAGCAGTATTTTTTTTTGACTTGTACAAAAATACCGGCAACGTTGTACTGGTTTGTTCTCTGCCCATATGTTGTAGTCACACCCTTATATGGGAAAAAGGCGTGATTGTATGTATGCACTAAAATAATTTGCCTACGACGATATCTTGTGGAAACTAACAGCTGTTCTTATATGTATGTAAGCATATACTGACCTTTTCTTATTCGATAGTGGATTTATTCAGATTAGGATATAATAACTAAGATACAGGAGCATACACAACGCATACAAACATTATTCTTATAAACAAAAATTTCAAGGGATTTAATGTAATTTGGATTCTCAGCCTTCAGCAAATACTCACGTATTATTTTATTGTTCTCCTTTTTATAGTTAATTGTCTAATAAAGGCTTTAATGAAGGTTAGTAAGAGAGAGTGAGAGAGAAGCAGGGAAAGTGTGAGAGAGAGTAAGGGAAGCAAGTCTGAAAACGATGCCATAAGAGCTGTGATCTCCACCAGAGCTTTGTATTGGAAAGCTCTTTGTGGTATCGTACTACGACAGTAAAGCGCAAGAACCCCCAAGCTGCATACTCTGCGGCGAGCTGGGACACCCGTCGAATTACCGCGGGTAGGTAGGTAGTAGATAGAATTAAACCACGCTCTCTGACTGTCTCGTATTTTAACGCAAACGGTCTTAAGACGCCGTTAGTTGAAGTCGCGAATTTCCTTCGTGACCACGACATCGACGTTATGCTAGTGCAAGAGACTTTCTTAAAACCTAGTATGCGCGATCCAAAGATTGCCAATTACAAATGCATCCCTAATGACAGAGCGACTCGGCACTCTGATCTACTATAAAAAGTCCTTGCACTGTATCGCGCTCGATACACCCGACTTAGTCAATATTGAAACTTCCGCGTGTAGGTTAGCAATGACCGACCACAGGCCGCTTGTACTAGCATCAGTTTACCTCTCGCCATCCAAACAATTATTAGAAGCAGACTTAAAATCTCTACTAGTTTTAGGCCGTTCTGTTATTCTTACCGGAGACTTGAACAGCAAGCACGGCAGCTGGAATTCCAACGTAAATAACACGAACGGTAATATACTATATAACTTAGCGGAGAGCCATAACGTAAACGTTATAGCTCCCGAAACACCAACCAGAGTTCCGGCGCAATTAAGTCAGCAGCCGGACATTTTAGATGTAGTGACTTGAACAGCAAGCACGGCAGTTGGAATTCCAACGCAAATAACACAAACGGTAATATACTGTACAGATTAGCGGAGAGCCATAACGTAAACGTTATAGCTCCCGAAACACCAACCAGAGTTCCGACGCAGTTAAATCAGCGGCCGGACACTCTCGATGTAGCCATTATTAAGGACGTAAACTTAGAAATAGACTCTATAGTTACGCTTCACGAACTGGAGTCGGACCACCGTCCGGTCATTTTTAAGCTGGGCCGGCCAAATGGTGAGGTCACACAGACCAAAACCATTGTGGACTGGCGTACCCTCGGGGTCAAACTCGAGGCTACGAGCTCCCAGCACTTGGATGAAATACCAGATATTATCGACTCGCCAGAGGTAGCCTGTCGAGCGATAAAATCATTCTCAAGTCTTCTCAAAACAGTCGTCGGAGAATCCTCCCGGACGGTTACGGTGTCGAGCGATCGACGCTGCAATCTACCGGCGGACCTCCGACGCCTGATTAGAGAAAAGAACCGTGCGGCCAAAGCGCACGACAGATATAGAACAGACGCGAATAGACTCAGACTGCGCCTCCTACAAAGGGATGTTAAAGAGCGCTTATCTGAGTACACTAAAGATAGCTGGGACACTATGCTTGGAGAAATCGAGCCGTCGCACACTGCCTACTGGCAGTTGGCACGATCTCTCAAAGCAGAGCCGGTCTCACCCATGCCGCCACTTATTAGATCGAACGACAACTCGCTCGCCTTCGACGATAGCGAAAAAGCCGAATGCCTTGCAGACAGTCTAGAGAGCCAATGCACTCCGTCTCTCGCGCCTGCGGATCCCGACCACCTGCAGCAGGTGGCCGCGGAACTCGAACGCAGGGCTGCCATACCACCAGTGGGCGAACCACTGACTCCAGTGACTCTCGACGAAGTCACGAAGATTGTTAAAAATCTTAAAAACCGATCCGCGCCCGGCCTCGATGGCATAAACAACAGGGTGATCAAATGTCTAACTACGCCGCTATTGTGTCTGTTAGTCAGTATTTTCAACGCGCTCCTCTCCAGCTGCTCCTTCCCGGACGACTGGAAGGAAGCGGACGTTATAGGTATTCCGAAGCCTCACAAAGCCGAAGAACATCCCGTCCAATTATCGCCCAATAAGTCTCCTCAACTCGATGGCCAAGATTTATGAGCGAATAATCCTTAGTCGATTAAAAGACTACGTCCTTAATAATAACATCCTTCCAGACGAGCAGTTCGGCTTTCGCCCCGAACACTCGTGTACCCATCAAGTGCACCGCCTAACGGAGCACATATTAGAAAACTTTCACGACCGCCCTAAGCCAGTAGGCACAGGGGCCTTATTTTTCGATGTCGCAAAGGCATTCGACAAAGTCTGGCACGACGGCTTGTATTACAAGTTGTATCACACAAAAGTGCCGGACAGACTCGTGAACATCATACGAGCCTTCTTGTCCAATCGCCTATTTCGCTTCCGGGTAGAGGGAACGCGCTCCTCAAGCCGCCCTCTCCGTGCGGGTGTCCCTCAGGGCTCCTGCCTCTCTCCACTCCTATTCTCGCTATACACTAGCTATATACCTAAAGACCCTAAAGTCAATCTTGCGCTTTTCGCAGATGACACGGCCCTGTATTATTCCGATAAGCACAAGGGCCGCATAACGATTCAGCTCCAAGCCGCAGCCGATCGCCTAGGCGAATGGTTCCGGAAATGGAGAATAGAGGTTAACCCCGAGAAAAGTGTAGCAATATTCTTCTCGAGGGGCACGCCTAAGCCAGCTAGACGTTACCACACAATCGGCAACAATCAGCTAGGCTCGATCACCCTGTTCGGACGCCCTATTCCCTGGGAAAAGAGCGTCAAATACCTCGGGGTCACGTTAGACGCAGCGATGTCGTTCGCTGCTTACATTAAGAACGTGCGTAACAGGGCGGCTTTTATCGCAAGCCGTCTATATCCGTTAACTTGCTCTTCAAGCAAAATGTGCTTAAGACACAAACTTCGCCTCTACAAGACATGCATTAGACCCGTAATGTCCTATGCATGCGTCGCGTTCGCACACGCGACGGGCAATCATATAAAGAAATTGCAGACGGTGCAAAATAGATTCTTGCGAAGTGCCACCGGAGCCGGCTGGTACCAACGCAATGTCGACCTTCACAGCGACTGTGAAATGCCCGTACTCTCTGAACACTTCAGAGAAGTATCACGGCGGTTTTTCGAAAAAGCCGCGGTTCATCCAAACCCGCTGGTGGTTAAAGCAGCGAATTATCGATCTAATAAAAACGCGACCGAACGCAAACGTCGACCGCGAAATGTGCTAGACGACACGGACGTCTCAGCACTCCCTGACCACGATACGGTCAGCCACGATCCGAACAACACTGTACACACAGTTAATAGTTTTAACATCACACGCACAACGTCGCGCGACCGCCGTAGAGAGCGGCGCGCAGCTATCGTTAATAACACCGCGTACACCAGATACACCCGTGTTCCAGGGCGGTTCTCACCGCCCAGAGTTTCCGACACACAAGTCGACAGTCCGAACGGAGGCCCGCAGTCTCCCTCGGACGGTCATTAGATGACTTCATATAATAAATTTATGGAGATATTCACTGTAGCACAACGCAACGGTCCGAACTTAGATGTTTAGTAGGAGTTAATATTTATGTATATATGTTTTGGGTCAAACCAAACCTGGCACGCGGGCCCCGGGCCCGCGAGCACAGCATCCGATGAAGCTGTAAAAGCCAAAAGGCTAACAGCGATCACATCACCGAAAATATAGATATAGATTAGATGTAGCCATTATTAAGGACGTGAACTTAGCAATAGACTCTATAGTTACGCTTCACGAACTTGAGTCGGACCACGTTCCGGTCCTTTTAAGCTGGGCCGGCCAAATAGTGAGGTCACTCAGACCAAAACCATTGTAGACTGGCGTACCCTCGGGGTCAAACTCGAGGCTACGAGCTCCCAGCACTTGGATGAAATCCCAGATATTATCGACTCGCCAGAGGTAGCCTGTCGAGCGATAAAATCATTCTCAAGTCATCTCAAAACAGTCGTCGGAGAATCCTCCTGGACGGTTGCGGTGTCGAGCGATCGACGCTGTAATCTACCGGCGGACCTCCGACGCCTGATTAGAGAAAAGAACCGTGCGGCCAAAGCGCATGACAGATATAGAACAGACGAGAATAGACTCAGACTGCGCCTCCTACAAAGGGAAGTTAAAGAGCGCTTATCTGAGTACACTAAAGATAGCTGGGACACTATGCTTGGAGAAATCGAGCCGTCGCACACTGCCTACTGGCAGTTGGCACGATCTCTCAAAGCAGAGCCGGTCTCACCCATGCCGCCACTTATTAGATCGAACGACAACTCTCTCGCAGACAGTTTAGAGAGCCAATGCACTCCGTCTCTCGCGCCTGCGGATCCCGACCACCTGCAGCAGGTGGCCGCGGAACTCGAACGCAGGGCTGCCATACCACCAGTAGGCGAACCACTGACTCCAGTGACTCTCGACGAAGTCACGAAGATTGTTAAAAATCTTAAAAACCGACCCGCACCCGGCTCCGATGGCATAAACAACAGGGTGATCAAATGTCTAACTACGCCGCTATTGTGTCTGTTAGTTAGTATTTTCAACGCGCTCCTCTCCAGCTGCTCCTTCCCGGACGACTGGAAGGAAGCGGACGTTATAGGTATTCCGAAGCCTCACAAGCCGAAGAATAGGCCCGCAGTCTCCCTCGGACGGTCATTAGATGACTTAAGACAATTTATAGAGATATTCACAGTAGCGCAAGCACGCTAGCGAACGCAACGGTCCGAATTTAGATGTTCAGTAGGAGTTTATATTTATGTATTTATGTTTGGGTCAAACCAAACCTGGTACGCGGGCCCCGGGCCCGCGAGCACAGCATCCAATGAAGCTGTAAAAGCCGAAAGGCTAACAGCGATTACTTCACCGAAAACAAGTACTAGAGTAACACTGAGACATCATACCTTAAAATGTATACTTTCCAATACGTTTCCTGTACCTAAATACCATTAATCAAACTTCTATTTAAACACTTTTCTGTCGGTTTACTTTTATAATTGCATATCAGTATACATTTACTCATAGCAATTTTTGTTAAGTGTCACGAAACGGTGTTTGAATATTAATACATTACGTGTTTTACCTAATTTGCATTTTTATCATTTTGCGACATGCGTACCAGCTACGTACACAGCAAAATTTATTCGCATCGTTGCCTCCAATCAATACCTTCATTGTTACTCACTTTTCATACATAGACACTTGTATATCTATACAGCAATTTTAAGTAAATTTAAAACGGTTTAAATACGTGTAGTAGTCGCATAACACAATCCATCACCTTCTCATCCCGTGGATGACATTTGTCGCCTCGTCGTTCGGCCTATCACAAGTCCACTGCTGACCATAGGCCTCCCTCATAGATAGCCACAAAAGTTTGTAGCTCTCATATTTTGCAATAGTTGCCACCCTCGGCAAGCTTGTTGGCAACAGCAGTTTATTTGTTTAAATGTGCCAGGAAGACGTTGCTGCCCATCTCCTGGTTTTAATATACCTCTGTCAACTTTTACGACACCCACGGGATGGGATGGGGTGGTAGATTCTCTTAGGCGGCTACCACACGGAAAATAACCAGCGTTAAAGGAAAATAACCAGAATATTCTTATGCTTGAATAATCAATGTTTCCAACCTAAATACGTTACAGAAGACTCAAATGACGATGATGAATAGATGCCACAGATAACAAATGAAACTATTTTCTTATTAAACAAAGTAAAATATTAAGTTAAGTTATAATACATTTTAAGTTTTTTAGTCTTTTGCAATTCATTCCTAAAAAACGATCACGATTAGTACGTTTTTTTTATTAATTGGATAATGTGACTCTACGAGCAAAACATTCACCTGATGGTAAGGGCAACGTCTGCCCAAAACAAATGCTGTGTCACCCAGAACCTTTCTGTTTGGCAACAAACTGCGCTCGTTACCTTGAGACATCAGTTTCTTAAGTCAAGTCTCATATGCCCAGTAATTACACTAGCTCTCAGTGCCTTTCAGAGCGAAACGTAGTAATGTTTGAACACTACTGTTTCATGGCAGAATAACAGACCCTACGATGATACCTACCGAAACGCAACTCTGGATAGGAATGCTATACGAGTAAAGGTGTCACGAGTAGATCACAGAGACCTGATTTGAGTTTTCACCGGGACCCAGAAATATCACTGGTGTTCGTCAAACGAAGCGCAAAAGTGCAAAAACGGTCTCACAGTATAGATGAGGGTCCTTAGCCAGCCCCGCAGTCATTTTAACAAAAAATCTTTTTATTTTAATAATTTAAATATTTTTTTAACAGCAGGGCCGAAAGAACTGAAGATACAGTATCTAGTAGCGGCAACCTTACTAACAATGCAGTGAGGCACAAGATTGTCGTGCTAGGAGCTGCAAAGGTGGGGAAATCGTCGCTTATATCACAGTTTCTCTATAGCACCTTCTCACATAAATATAAGCGAACCATCGAGGAAATGCATCATGGGGACTTTAATGTATCAGGCGTTCGGCTTACGTTGGACATATTGGATACATCAGGTGCCTACGAGTTTCCGGCAATGCGCACCCTGTCGATGCAGTCGGCAGATGCATTCATTCTTGTATACGACATAACAGATGCAAACAGCTTTGCGGAAGTAAGAGCATTGAGAGATCAGATTCACGAAATCAAGGAAAGTACAGCTGTTCCCATTGTGGTTGTTGGCAACAAAGTTGATTTAGCTGAAGCCGGTGATAGAGAGGTAAGCTTCTTTTGTATTAAAAAAATAATATACCACCAATATCACCAAAAGTATATTTCAGTTAACTAAATTCCTTTGTTTGGAAATATAAAAACTAATAATGTTATTTAAAAGAATCATAAAATGACTGTATATTTTTTCGCAAAACAATCCCTGCTTTTCTCTATTAAGTCTTTACAGACAAACCCTTCGTCGAGATAGATTATTTATGAAACTCATAAACATTTCTAGGACCATCGTTTTTCACTGATACATGATAGCTATAAAATATGAAGTGCAATACGAAATATACCAAAGACGTGTTAGAATAACTAACACCTTATTATTTCAAATATGTGTTAGAATAACTAAAACATAGTGTATATTTCATTATAAGTTGAACAATGTCGCAGTGAGCGCCAGGGAGAAGTGGGCGTCACGCGTCATTTTGTCCCCTGGGGCGAGTTCTAACTCAGAGAGAATAACTCTTTTTAGTTTAGAGAATGCTATTCTTGTGTCCGCAGATAACTCGTCATAATAAATAAACAACTTTATTAACCAGTACCAGTAAGTACGCAAATAATGATACTCACTGTGAACGGTTCGCTTACAAGGTTAATTATCCGCCTGGCGTTTGATTGTCGAAAATAATATTGCAACATAAGAAGCATTCACAGCTCTTTCCCAGCGACAACAGTATTTTTTTTTATCTTAATTGATTTGTAGGTCATGTGACGGACGCTGACATTAACTAAACTAACAGATAGAATGCTTGTTAAACAAAAAATGGAAAATTTCTCGATATAAGAGGTATTTTCTCTATTTATTTCTCTATATAGTCACATGCATTTCATTTCCGCTTTATGATTGATTAAAATATTGTACTATACGTGACGTGTCATGACGTGTTGCAACTGGGCGATGATATTAAATGCCGGAAACACATCGTAAATGACCAACATTTTACTCACCACACCCCTCGCAACTATTAAACCATCGTGGACTTATAATACACTATTTTGGTATTTCGAACAATTTTTTTTCTCTAAATTTTAGGGTAAATTATTGTATTCATTTATTTAAAAATTTTAAATAGTTTTAAGAATAATCAAAAAGAAAATAATACACATTAAGTTTGTGATATTTTCGATTTTTTTAACTTTATTATAATAAAAGTTTCTCTTCATTTTTATATTCAGATATATTTATTTTTACTGTTCTCTATAGCACCCTACTATTAACTATTTCTAAATACCAACTCAAGTCAGTTTTATGCGTCAAAGCCCGCATTCAATGCTGGATATAATTAACATACATTAACACCTCTGAACTTTAATTTTAATCGATAATACGCTGCGAAGTTTTCGCCTCGTCGATTAACTTTTGTTCAAATTGAAATTTACTACGACTAGTCTTAGATTTCGCTCCTAGCACAGAGTTCAGCCGCATGCATTGTCCAATTTTTTTATTTCTTTACAAGTGACAAAGTCTACCTGGTAATAAATGACTACTGGGGTCCATAAAAAAATCATCTAAAAATTAAAATGCGCTGTCATTCAGGTGGACTGCCTTTTCCCATTAACTTTCTTTTTTCTTTTTTCTTTCTTTTTAAAAAACGAAGCCCCACAGTAGGATTTCTCCTGTGTCGTGGGTGCGTTTTACAGACATAAATTCCACATGCACAAACACCCAGACCCGGGACAACTATATGTAGGCCATACAAATATTTGTCCCGTGCGGGAATCGAACCCGCGACCCGCGGCGCAGAAGCCAAGGGCTTAGCCACTGCGCCAACCGAGCTCCTAACTAGATCTCCAGTTCTTTTCACTCACCATACGAAATAGCAGCGCTATGCTGCTACTTTGGTTGCTATTCTATGAAAGATCTGAATAAGTGTATCGAGTCGCTTCAGTCATCACTTTAGCCGGATATTTTACTGCGCAATTTAATTTTTTTTGCAGGTGGAGTTCCACACCACGGAATCAGTAGTGACAGTAGATTGGGAAAACGGCTTTGTCGAAGCATCAGCAAAAGATAATCTGAATGTCTCGCAAATTTTCAAAGAACTACTTGTACAGGCTAAGGTAAAGTATAACCTGTCGCCGGCCCTGCGACGAAGACGACGACAATCGTTGCCAACTGGACCCCAGGGCCCACCAGGAACAAGCCAATCATCAACGGCCACTAATCAACCTCATGTCCCATCACCAGCACAGCTCGCACATCTACAACAAATAAGAGAACGCCACGCCAACAGCAAACGTAACTCGTGTGTCATTTCTTAAATCTTTACTCTTAGTTTACTTCTAGTCAATATCATAAGTCTGTAAGCACTAAATTTAATGTAATTTTTCGTCTCTTACGAACTATATAAATTGCGAATGAGATCGGTAACTTGATTTAAATTATAAAATAAGTAACAGATTTTTATTCTTTCAATAGATAGTCTCTTAGGAAAAAGAGATTTCTTCAAGAAATCGTAATCCAATTCACAAAGATGTCATTACGTCCCTATCGTCGTATTAATGTAATTTTTCTACGTAGCGACTGATTATTTAAAATCGAAATGAAATATCAAATGTTAATATCCTTATATTGAAAAATGTTTCCAACTCTTTAAAACTTTCCGAAATATTTCAAATTTATGTTCACGAGTTTAATTTCTTATGAAAAGTTTATCATTATGATGACACTGAAAGGCACCATGAAGACTGCTCATTAATCTTCGGCTTATAATAATTGATGTCTATTAGAGGAAAGAAACACTCCACCACATCTTAACCTACTTTATTTATTGGATTATACTAACGCAAGAAGTTTATTTTAATAAATTAATAATAATTATAAAAATATAACGCCAATGCCACGGGCAAAATAATTAAGATTTAGATAAATGTTTTTCTTCAAAAAAATTGTATGGAAAAGTGATATAACTTAGAGTGACTTGTATTGTGACTGGTTTGTTGTAAGAAAATCTTTTATTATTCTACTATTACGTAAGTAACTAATTGTGTAGTGTTTTTTAACTACTACACTTATGTATTAAGTGGGAAGTCTTTACAATGTTTCCCTTAAAAAGATTAATACTTTTCTTTTGTAATAATGTAGAAGTTATTTTATATTATAAAAAGAAAACAAGAAAATAAATTAACACTTTTATTTTGCACACTTTTGTAGTGAAAGTTGAAATGATATAAATCTAAACAAATTCCTAAAGTGAAGAATGTGAATGCATTAATTTTATATCTGAATATCTTAGAGCTTTAATTTTTCGAATTATTATTTAAGTTCTTAATATATGGCTACTTTCATTTTCCAAGACATATCTTTTTTGAAGGAGACAAATACCAAAGAAAGCGAAGCTTTGTGTAACTTTTGTAATATTTTGTTCCCGCCTCGGGGATGAAGGGAAAAAGCGCTTTGCACATGTTTCTCAGAATGTGAGCTTTCATATTTTTTGAAATGTAGAGATGTCCATTGAAAGTTATGATCGAATACTAAAATTTATATTTGCACAAGGTAGAACATATTAATTGTAAAATATGTCATGTGACCCGAGGTAGCTCAAGTACAGGGGACTCGTCTTAAATTTCAAGGTTTCAAGGCAAATTGTAGGCTAGCAACATGAGTTCTGTGCCAGAATCCCGAAAAATCAACCCCTCGAGTTGATATTTTAACTTATATATTCAAGTTTGTTATCATTACTATGAGTGAATTTTATTGAATCGCACATCGTGAAAAAGAAAATCTTTGAGGTCTATAACTATATTATATTACAGAATTGTTATAAGTACAAACTATGCATTGTCCGTCACCAAATGTTTTTTTTATTTAAATGTAATTTAAATCTGACTTACTTTTATTAATAAACTCCATTATATTTAAATACTATTGTTATTTTAAAGGAGATCCATTTTTGTTATTTACGCTAAATATATATATATTTACATACGTTTGAAGTATTGGAAATTAAAACTTTATTTTCCGATACTTCGTGGTAAAGAAAATATATATATAGTATTATTCGAAAATATACTGCGATCCGCTGAAGCAAGATAAAAAACAGGCCAAACTTTTTATTAAAAGTGGCTAAGTATAACTTGATATTCGGTTTTTAAAGCTATTAAAACAAGCACCTTTTTTACGTCTAAATAAAGTGCAAAAATCCCATCCGTAAAGGTATAAATAGTTATGATTATATTTCCTATTACATTTTAGAGTCAAAACCATTACATTAAAATAAAAAAATATGGATGTGCCTTTTTTAATCTAGTATTCTTAGTTTTATAGTATATAATGTGTTTGTCACGTTATTTGATATGCTTATTATTTTTATGAATTAATTAAATTTGTAATCATGCAATGTTTGAATTCACGTCTCTGTGTGTTAGGTTAAGTCTTCAAGTATATATTGATTAATTTAAAACAATAAGCTTCAACCTTCATTTTATTATTGTTATGTTCAAAACACTTTTTAAAAAAAACTATGAAAATATATTTTAAATCGAATTACGGTATATATTTTTCAAGTTTTGTACTTTAAAGTAATATTAATTGCCGTGCGAGCTATGAAATATTATAATGTCTAATCATAAAAAAGTAGTTTTATTTAAATGTGTAATATTCGCGTAAATAAAAGAAAACATTATAAATAGTTATATCCAAAAATATTATTTTTTTACTGTTACAGCATTTTAAGTTCATATTTTCGCAATAAAGTCTTCCAAAAACTTATTTAATTAGGCATTTCATTTTAGATCATAAAGTCAAGGATAGCTGACTAAAACATTTGGCACACATGGATTTGACAAGTCTATGAAATTTGTTTATAAAGCCTTTATGAGATAGAATCTTCATAATTAAGTAAACAAACATATTTGTACCATTTGTCATTTGTCGTATTATGTATAAATTTAGTAGGTAATTAACTATGTGTGAATTTATACCGAATATATCAAAAACTATGACTCTAATAAATACATTTACTTCTGAAGAAATTCGTTACATTTTATTTTAGAACCTTATAGGATTGTTATTTTTTTAGAAACTTAAAAATGGCGAGTAAATAATTTTGCAATGTAGGTACATTTATTATAACAAGACTTGTTATAATGAATGTACCTATACCATACTTAGTATGGGCTCATTAAAATAAAATATAAATAAATTATTACAAAACCAAGCGACAAAAATACTATGAACGGTTTTTTGTTAGACGAAGTTGCTGTATCCTGCCTTACCGGAAAATGATTACAAGCATTGATGTAACTGATATATTGTTGATATTTCTGGCGATATAATATCTCTTAGAATATTTTCTTCCGTGTAATTTTATTAACATTAACAATTAATGTTTACCGCATAATATTTTTTTTATTGTAAGATGCCGGTGTTTGACGAGGATACCACCTGACAAAACCTGATCAGCGGAAAAAAAGTGTAAGATGGTAATCATGTTCGCCTATAAAACGCCTATACGTTCTTGACACTTGAAGAATCCCATCTTATACGGCACCAGCAAAGTGATCCACTCTCTCGCTGTCCGTAAGAGCAATGATGAAGCAAACACTGTAACGCTTTGTACAGGATGGAGTCACGTCTGACAACGAAAGAGTATAATTCATCCATGCGTCAAGTCAAGTTCTAGTCAAGAAACGAAAGATAATAATTGTTGTGCAAACTTTGCAACATGTAACCTATAGAATATTCAAATAATAGCTAATCAAAAAAGGATGAAGAATTTTCTTTGCAAAGCTATTCCTTAAACTACGATTCCTTTTGCCGTGTGGTGGCGGCCTCAGAAAATCTACCACTCCATCATGTCACGTAGGAGTCGTAAAAGTCGACAGAGGGAAAATGAGAACCAGGAGCTGGGCAGCAGCATCTTCCTGGAACAGCTAAATAAATAAATTGCGGTTGCCAACCCGCCTGCCAATCGTGGCAACTATGGCAAAATCCCCTCCAATCTTTGCTTAATATAGGCATCTACTAAATTGAGCATTGGATATGTGACGGGCTGAAGAGCAAACAACTAACTCACACAAATCCCTTTAGCACATTTTTTTAATGAGTCTATCGCAACTAGCTGAAATTTAATACTACCTGGTACAGTACACCGCCGTTCGACCATATTTGAATCCAATAGACATCTAGGATTTCCGATATTTCATACTGTGAAGAGTCAGATTTCAGAGAGTAAAAAAATTGATTGTTGTTTGATAATTTTATTGACTGTGTGTATACGGAGCGCGAGGCGGCAGAAGGCACTTGTTGCGCAGCGTTCGCGATCGATACCGCTCTCGCTGGGCCACGACCTGCTGCCTCCGACACCTCCCGCCGATCGCTTTACACGCAGACACTTTCTATTCAACGCAGCAATCTCTTTTCCCCCTACCACGAAACCCTAAGAAAACAATTTTATCCGACAATTCCATTCCGTTCCAATATCCGTCGTCTTGAAATTTAAGGCACAGTTACGTTTTACTTTTCAAATCAAAACTCGGCGTAATAAATTGCAGAATATTAACGCCTCGACAAAATTTCGTACCTGCGTGAGAAAGTTTTAGTGGCGTTGCCAAGTTCATCGTCTTCGTAAATGGGGGAGCCCCTGGCAGGTACCCCTCGAATAACTTTTTCATCGACATGATGAAAATCATTTCTTTTAGAATTAATGTTAAAATTATTTTTTCACAATGGTGTCTGTCATTCTGTCGGGAATTTATTTATTTCAATAAGATAATCAAGTGGCATGTTATGAAAAGACAAAACTATTTCCGACTTTTCAGTCATCGTACAGGACTGATTAGTCCGTTCACCCGAAAATATTCCGGTGCCCACTAAATGAAATATATAATGGAGTAATGGAAACAGTCAAAAGCAGGACAACTCAATTTTCGTTCGGCATATAGACTAATAATATAGAAAAGCATTAAAGGTCACTTGTTGCTGATTAGCTCAGGACGACTTCTTTACAAATACGTTTATCTATAAATTTTTAATAGACAGTTGTTTTACGAATTGACAGCAAAATGTAGTTTGTTGTTAAAATTAATGTGACACGGTAAATATAAATATAAATGAACAAATGAATGATATTTAGTGCGTAAAATTGCTTACAAGTTTAAAAATACCTACATAATAATTTTTTATATATTTATATATCAATATGTGTATACGTATGGCGGTGGCTTAAGAGAATCTACAAAGAATCTACCCCATCTCATGCCGTGGGTGTCGTAAAAGTTGACAGAGGAAGAATGAAAACCAGTAGATGAACCGCAGCATCTCCCTGAAATATCTGAATAAATAAACTGCGGTTGCCAACACGCCTGCCAAGCGTGGCAACTATGGCAAAATCCTCCCAAAATGAGAACTACAAACTTTTGTCGGAATCTATAGGGGAGGCCTATGTGCAGCAGCGGCCTAGTGATAGGCTTAAAAGAAGAAGTATATATACATTATCGTTGCATGTGGGAAGCATATGTTCAGCAGTGGACTTTTGATGGAAATAAATATGATGTTGATTATCCCACAAACTTATGTTTGTGTGTGCGCGTATGATATACTCGTATATACCTAGTCGCCTCATAAGTTCTGTGGCAAACACTTCATTAAATAAATTGTACGACTTTTCATGTTCGTATAAAATATATATATGAAAACAAAAGTAGCTAAATCTAGCTTAAAATTTCATTAAATTTATTCGAATTGTCCTTGATTTTTAATACAGGCCCTCAACCTCCGAGGTCGTCGACCGCAGCACGCACAATGTTTATGTTTATATCAGCCACTGCTTTAATTAAGGATGCTTTGCGAGACTCCAATGTGTGGTGAAGTTTACCGCAGGCTTTCTCCTCCAAATGTTGACACATTTTGTGATCTAACGGTTTAATTCTGGACTGGAAGAGGGGCACGCGTCGTGCCTGATGAAGTCGATTTCATGGGTGATAAGCCAGTTTTGCGTGTTTACTGTCCGATAAGCTAGCGTTGAATCTTGTTGAAATACCTAGTGTCTGTTTTTGAAAATTGTTTAAAAAAGAGGCTCCACAACGTTTCTAAGAACGGTAACGGTAAAACACCTCAGTTAAGCCCCAATAAGACTCCAAGCAGAAACCATAAAGGATGAACGATAATGCCCACCCTGTATTATCGGGATACGCCTGCTCGCTTCGTCACTACTGTGGGCACACACTTTATCATTTTATTTTGTCTGGAAATGATTTACTTGGATTTGATGATCGCCCGCATTGCTCTAATAACCGTTGATGTCCTAACCGTACGAGGTTGGCCGCTGCTTTCACAGTCTTCAAAGGTCATCATCATCATTATCCTCCCTGACCACGATACGGTCAGTCACGATCAAGTCTCCAATGTACACACAGTTAATAGCTTTAATATAACACGCACCACGACGCGCGAGCGCCGCGAGAGCGGCGCGCAGCAGTCGACAATCACACCGCGTACACACGATACACCCGTGTTCCAGGGCGGTTCTCACCGCCCAGAGTTACCGACACACAAGTCGACAGACCGAATGGAGGCCCGCTGCCTCCCTCAGACGGTCATTACACGACTTAAAACTATTTTGGAGATATTCAAAGTCGCGCAAGCACGCAGCGAACGCGACAGTCCGAATTTCGAGTTTATTGTAGGAGTTTATTCATGTTTGGGTCAAACCAAACCTGGCACGCGGGCCCCTGGCCCGTAAGCACAGTATCCGATGAAGCTATAAAAGCCAAAAAAGGCTAACAGCAATTACATCACCGAAATTATATAAATCATCATTATCATTTGAGCCTATCACTAGTCCCCTGCTGAACATAGGCCTTCTCCATAGATTGCCACAAATTTTTGGAGTTCTCATTTTGGAGGGATTTTTCCACAGTGGCCACGCTTGGCGGGCGGTTTGGCATGGTAGTTTATTTATTCAGATGTTCCAATGAGAAGCTGCGTCTCCTGGTTTTCATTTTCCCTCTGTCGAATTTTACGACACCCACGGGATGAGACGGGGTGGTGAGCCGCTACCACACGGTCGTTCTTCAACCTCAGCATTATATCTAAATTTTGCGGGAGTTTAAAAATCTCTGATGGCGCGTAACCGCAGCGCAATAACCCGGAATGTCTTCCTTTTGCGTCCACACCATTTTAAAAATAGGAACATTTCTTTTTGATTTTAGGAATTTTGTTATTCATAATCAGTTGAAATATTTCTAGCCAGTATTCTAAATTTAAATTAAATAAAGATGTGACAGAACCTATAATCCCGACTTTTCCGACTAGTTATATACATATGAAAATATATCAATGAACGAAAACGAGAGAGTTAAGAAATTGAAGTGAATATCGGTGTTTGAATAATTTATTATAATAAATTAAAACACGACCTCGGTTATGAAAGCGTTGTGTACTTTGTGCTTTATATAGTATGTTAACGTTTATGTAGACTTAAAAGGGAAAGGAAAAATACCTAAAGCTCGTTTTATGTGCTAAAACGGAGTGTGCGTAGTATGAATACAAGTAATCTTCGTCTGAATAGTTGATAATTAATATTATTAAATGATAATAAAATGTCTTTTGGCTTCTATCATGCCTTCAGGATATTTTTGAGGCTTCCCCATCTTTGTAGGGCTTCTGGAATATTTTAAGAAGCGAGAGAGGACGACTTTTTTTGCAATTCGTAAAAAAACACCAACAAATTCCTAAAGATGATAGGTGGAAGTGTCACACTTTTGAAGTAATCTATGGGGGAGGCCCATGTTCAGAAATGGACTAGTGATATGCTGAAATAATGATGATGATGATGAAATGTAACCATTTTTATACTTTATGTTTGATTTACTTATATTACTTCTATTACTTACTTATATTTTCTCAATTCTAACATTGCGCTACTTCTGCCCCTGTCCAGTCTACAAATTTTCTGAAATTCCTTATCAATTGGCTACATCGACTAGATTCAAGCAGCTTTATATTAGACTTGGCGTTAGATGTGTTAGATTTTTCTAGTATAGCATTTTAAGCGTTCCTTACTTACGCATAGTGTTTTGTTACGTGCACTAGTTACATTAATAAGCCTTGACCTTTGTTGCAAAGGCAAGGAAAGCATGGCAAACTTTCTGTTCTAATGGAAATGTTTCAAAGGAAGATTACCAACAAAAACAGTAGAATATTCAGTTCTCTTCGCAACCTAGATTTTCCACTAGAAAGGAAACCGTTACTTTAAGTTGCCGATTCCTGGCTTTTTTATCAAAGTAATCTTGGTACATTGACAAAAGGTGAAACTATATAGCTGTAGGAATCCGACTAAGCGCACAGTTCTGCCTGTTTGGCAGACCTGTGCGTCCTACGGTTAGAGGCGTCGACAAGTTTGGTTACCACGGCACGGGTTTTGCTGAGAAATAAACGACCATGGTAGATGGTAGGAGATTTGTGGAAATAACTTTGATCCCTTGGAACAGGGGCAAAGCCCCGAGGGGTCACGGTTGCGTTCCGAACAGAGATCCCGTGACCCCTAAAGCGCTGATGGAGACCACCGTGGGGTTTTAGTCGGTAAGAGTCCGACATAACCCAGCTGACCCCCTTGCCAGTCGGGAATCCATGCAGGATTTCCACACGAACAAAAAAAAAGGGGCAAAGCCCCAAAGAAGCAAAAATGTGTGACTCTACATGTAAAGAAAGGCACATTAGCGGCCTCTCATCTTAGAAGTAGTTCTGTCCAGGAGTAAGTCTAGAACGGCATCGAAGGAAGACTGTATTTATTCCAATAACTGTCGAAACGTTGAGTCGTACGGATTCACTTGCGGTGAAGATTCTAAATCTACTTCATCAGTATAATTAGTAAGCTATAAAATTCAGCTAACGTTCTTGGCGCTATGCCGTCGGGAACTTTAACTAGAACTTTAAAGTAAATTTATTTGAGATGTTAATGATTGTATGACTATGTTTTTATTACCTTACCGTGATATATTAATAAAACAATTATATTGGTTATTATTAAATTTTGTTTTACCCAAATTTTCATTAAGTCATGGAAAACACTAAATTCTCCAATTTTATTTATTAACTATAGATGTACGGTAAAAGTCTTTAAACGTGAATATTTTTCGATGCGGAATAGTAATTCATGTACAATACTCTTACATGACGTACCTAGACCTTTACTAGAAACTAGACGATTAATTATACTTAATTTTAATAACTGTTTATATTCCAATGCTAAAAAAGCTTAATGAATATGTATAATTTGCTTTATTATTGCCATTATTTAGAAATATTTGATACATGAAACACAATTTCCATATTGTTGTAGCTTTATCATTTAATTATCTTTTTTATCTGAAAGCTCTTAATGTGCTTATTAATCAGCAAATTTTTGATAAAACTTAATGATGATATGTTCTGACCGTTTTTGGTCACGTTAATATCTCAAAAATTTGAAATTGACATTTGCGTAAATCAAACAACCTTTTTAAGTTAAATCGGAGGAAAAGACAGATGCAGTGTCGGGGACGATCTCAATTAACCCAGGCCTACAAACCGTTAACGTACGGTGCGCTTAACATTGAGTCACATCGTTGACAAACCATAAGTTACACTTAAAAATAACATTTCATATTATGATTATAATTAAAGATAATGAATTATAAACAGAACCTTAACAGGAATAAATTCTTAGTGCATCTTTAAATAAATGTTCAGTTTTGTTAGATACTAGCGACCCGCTCCGGCTTCGCACGGGTGCAATATACTAAATATTAAGAAAATGAGAAGTGAGCTTAGTAAAATATTTTAGCTTAATATTTTTAAGTATATTTTTCTTATAATACTCCTACGTCTCCATCTCCAGAATTTTCAAAGTGAATGTTTTTTTTTTATTGATATTTTGATAGCATCTAAATTTCCGATTTTTTTTTTCACACAAACCTTGTCCTGACAATTACGAACACAACAAAAACAATCACCCAAATCGGTCGAGCCTTTCAAGCGATGATCTTTTAAACATGCGGCTATTGACTTTTATTTATATAGATTATTATGTAACTGAGAATAAGAACAAATTAATAGGTAATATTATATACTTTAATCGTTTACATAGCAAATGTCTTTAAATGAACTAAAAATATTTCATTTACATATATTTAACCTATTTTCAAACGAAGTCTATTAAATGCAAATAAAATACACACATCAGTTCAAAGTGTGAAAATATTTTACAATAAGCTCAAACTCAGTATCCGAACAAACTAACGTTCATTGAATGTTGCATTTCCGAGTACCTACAGCATTGTTATCGCACAATTAAACTAGCGCAATACAACTTCGTGCTAGCACTTAGAGCATTCATCTCTGCGATAAATACAAAGGTTGAAAAGCAGACTAATTTAAAAAAAATATATTTTTTATTAAAATTAACTGCGAAAACTTTTTTAGTTACTATCATCATCATCATTTCAGCCTATCGCTAGTCCACTGCTGAACATAGGCCTCCGCCATAGATTGTGACAGAAGTTTGTAGATTACTAATTTTTAAGGGATTTTGTCATAGTTGCCACGCTTGGCAGGCGGGTTGGCATCTGTAGTTTATTTATTCAGTAGTTCCAGGAAAATGCTGCTGCCCATATTCTGGTTTTCAATTTCCCTCGGTCGACTTTTACGACACCCACGGGAGGAGTGGGGTCACTATCGAACTTCACTAATTCCTCCGTATTACTTACATCACATTTTTTTTTATTGGGCATTATGCTTTTATTATTTTTATCAGCGTACTTTTGAATATTGGACGTACAAATTTAAACGTACCAGTTCCTATAACTAATTTATTTATTTATTTATTCTAAATTGCATTGTCTACGTAGAATCCACCATAACATATAATAGGTGTTGTAACCTTAGGAAAGACTCTTAAAAGGTCTTAAACCAGAATTTTTGATAGCTGCAAATTAAATTAATAGAAAAAAATAACAAAAAAACATACTATAAATTTACTACGCACATAAAAAATGTCAAAAAAATGTGTTTATGAACAATATTCGAAATTAATTATTTTTTAATCTATAGTATTTAACTTTCTAATAATAAAACTAAAACCACAGGAAAAAGAAAGACGTGGTTTTAAAATTAAATGATAATTTTGTAAAAGAATCAGAGGAATCTGAATGTGAATTAGCTGAACAAATATTGGAGCATTTAGAAAAGTCTTGTAAAATAGTAGATCTTTAGGGGCATGCAATCTAGGTAATTGATTTAATAATTATGGATATAGCCCCAACATTATCGATGATTTTTAATTTCCGTGTTACTTCTGGTGTGTTTTCTAACGTAATGTAACATTGAAGATGGTTTATACTTTTAAATCAGGGATAGAATAATATTGGAAAAATCATTTCAATAATAAAAACATATTAACAAAAATTTTATTTTTAAAGACAAATCATTCGACTTTCCTAAAGTAAGGTCAAATACGAATGAATATAAAACTAATTTCACATGATCTATACAGGCCTAGGGAGATTTTCAAGATACTTTCGGTGTGTTTTATGATCTCTCAAATGTGAATACTACGACTTTAATGATACTGCACTGTATAACTTCATATTCGAGTCGAAAAATGGGTGTTCCTCAGGGGTCAATTCTTGGCCTTATAATGCTCTTGTATTAGATTACTGGTTTTCCCTATATAGTTAATAATGTAAGAAATTGTTTTGTTTACCGATGGAACCTCATTATTAAAATGAAAGTTAAAAGAATGCGTTACGCATTTATTTATATAACTCACGCTTTTTTTTGAAACCGATATAGATTTTGTCGTTCATAAGAGCATAGACAAGGGTTGTTCTAATAAATATTGACTTTGACTGTGATAAACGATATTGCAACATAATAATATTTCATGGCTATTTAAATATATCTTTTTAAATAATATATTTCAAAACTTTTTACGTAAAAATAGTTTTTATAATCCAGCAAAGATACTAAATGTAAATAGGTCCCCATTCATCGAACACTTTAGCGTTCAACCTCAATACAAGCCCTTCATTATATTAATAGATAACCTTTAGGGTACACGTACGTTAAAAGGGCAGACTTTTTAAACAAAAAGAATTTGAATGCAGAATATTCATTGATCTGTAAAATTCTTTCAGTGTCTTTATTAATTCTGATGTTTACTTTATGAGAGGTATCCCTCGATGTGCCAAGTTTCTCTAAAAAAATCATGGAGTATAATTTGACTAACAATATTACCGTTGTATGAAATCTTATTACTTTGCAATTAAATGGATTGTTTGCACTATATCGTGGTTTTGCGGCCAGAGTACATTTCTATAGAGTGGTGGGTCCTGGGTTTGTGTATTTTCGGTGATGTGATTGCTGTTAGCCTTTTTGGCTTTAACCGCTTCATCAGATACTGCTGCCAGGTTTGGTTTGACCCAAACATAAATAAATATAAACTCCTAACTTCCAAATTCCTTCACTGTCGCGTTCGCTGTGTGCTTACGCAAGGTAGAATATCATTAAAAAAATTAAGTCATTTAAGGACCGTCCGAGGGAGGCTGCGGTCCTCCATTCGGACTGTCGACTTGTTTGTCGGTAACTGCGCGGCGAGAATCGCTCTGGAACGCGGGTGAATCGTGTGAACGTGGTATGATTTTAGACTGTTGCGTGCCGCTCTCTACGGGGGTCGCGCGTCGTTGTGCGTGTTACGTTAAAGCTGTTTACATGTATGTACAGTGTTAGCCGGATCGTGACTGACCGTATCGTGGTCAGGTAGTGGTGTGACATCCGAGTCGTCTGCATGTTTGCGTCCGGTCGCGTTTTTATTAGATCGGTAGTTTGCTGTTTTAACCACCAGAAAGTAAAGTAGAGTAAAGTTTCAGCCTATAAATGTCCCACTGCTGAGCACAGGTCCTCCTCTCATTTCTGAGAGGGTTTTCGAGCTAGGAAGAATCTGCCACGCTGCTTCTATGCGGGTTGGCGGAATGCATATGTCTTCGAAATATTATTTTTTTCTTTTTATTTCTCAGACTATGCCGGTTTCCTCAGGATGTTTTCCTTCACCGCCGAGCAAGTGGTAAATCAGCACTTTTAGTGGTGCTATCGGGAATCGAACCCAGATCACTCGCAGTACTATGAAATTTAAAGCGAGCGCCTAATTCCTGAGGCTACCACGGCGAAGTGTTCAGAGATAATTGGCATTTCACAGTCGCTGTGAAGGTCTACGTTGCGTTGATACAAGAATCGAATTTGAACTCTCTTTAACTTCCTTAATTGATTGCCCGTCGCATGAGCGAAAGCGACGCTTGCATAGGCCATTACGAGTCTTATGCAAGTCTTGTAGAGGCAAAGTTTCTGTCTTAAGCACATTTTGCTTGAAGAGCAAGTTAATGGATACAGGCGGCTTGCACTAAAGACCGCTTTATTACGTATGTTTTTAATGTGTGCAGCGAACAAGATCGCTGCGTCTAAAGTGACCCCGAGGTGTTTGACGCTCTTTTCCCAGTATATCGCTACACTTTTCTCGATTTTTACCTCTATTCTCCATTTCCGGAACCATTCTCTTGGAGATGAATCGTTATGCGGCCGTTGTGCTTGTCGGACAAGTATAGGGCCGTGTCCTGTAGAAATATCGCCAGTGCAAGAAGAGGAGTGGGGAGAGGCAGGAGCCATGAGGGACACCCGCTTGGAGGGAGCGGCTTGAAGAGTGCGTTCCCACTACCCGAAAGCGAAATAGGCGGTTAAACAAGAAGGCTCGTATAATGTTCACGAGTCTGTCCGGCACTTTAATGTGATACGTTTTGTTAAACAAGCCGTCATGCCAGACTTTGTCAAATGCCTTTGCGACATCGAAAAATATGGCCCCTGTGCATACTTAGGGGGTCGGAGAGATTCTCTAAAATGTGCTTGATACATACACGAGTGTTCGGAGAGAAAGCCGTACTTCTCGTCACAATGTTATTATTAATAACATAGTTTTTCAATCGACTGAGTATTATTCGCCATCGAGTTGAGGAGACTTATTGGGCGATAATTAGACGGGATGTTCCTACGCTTGTTGGGTTTCGGAATGCCTATACCGTCGGCTTCCTTCCAGGCGTCCGGGAAGGAGCCGCTGAAGAGGAGCGCGGGAAATATTCTAACTAATAGACAAAACAGCGCCGTTATAGATTTCGTCACCCTGTTGTTTATGACGTCGAATCTGGGTGCGGATCAGCTTTTAAGATTTTTAACTAACTTAATGACTTCATCGAGAGTCACTGGAGGCAGTGGTTCGCTCACTGGTGGTATAGCAGCCCTGCGTTCGTGTTCAGCGGCCACCTGCTGCAGGTGGTCGGGATCAGCAGACGCGAGAGACAGAGTACAGTTGGCTCTCTAGACTGTCTGCGCGGCATTTGGCTTTTACGCTGTCGTCGAAGGCGACCGAGTTATTGTTCGATCTAATGAGCGGAGGCATGGGTGAGACTGATTGTGCTTTGAAAGATCGTGCGAACAGCCAGTAGGCAGTGTGCGACGGCTCCATTTCTCCAAACAGGGTGTCCCAGCTGTCGTGTTTGGTCCTGAGGTTGAATCATAGCCTTAGCTAATATTTCTGCAATACAAATGGTTGGTTTTCGCATCTGGTTTTATAGTGAGTGTTTCGTATCTACATTGACAGACTGACTAAATTGTTCAGCCCCTTTCGCCGATCTCATCTCATAAGCGTTACATAGGAAACGGGAAGGTTAAGATGAGTGAATGCCTATGATGTGTCCTGCACCGATAACTTCCTCTGATTGTTAACAGGACGTCGAAATCGGTTATAATGACGAAGGTCACTCGCAAATAGTATAATCTTCCTACACGCCCTTAGAATTAAATTATAACATGCAGCTCGATCTAAGTGTTGCGAAGTGAGCTACTCTTCAATTAGCAATAACCCGTAAAATATAAATGGTTCAGTTCGTCCGGGTAAGGAACGCACTATCACTGAATAGTATAATTATTAGGTTAATGCTCCTGCGTTTATAATGCGTAATGAGAACTGGAGACACATATACTAGCGACAGCGCTTTCTATACAGTACAAAAAGTGCACCTATACCTTGCGGATGTTATCCATTGCGGTTTTATTCCATACAAGTCATCTTGATAGTTGGCAGAGTAGTCGAATAGAATAGCAGTAGCACATACATTATTAATACATAAATAAAAAGAATATTAAATAAAAAAGCGCTACATATTTTATACATAAGAACAAATAATATGCTTTGTCTTTCAAAGAGAAGGTCAAGTGCTCTTATTGTTTTAAGTAAACAAAACAAGAACCGTCTTCTTTTCTTTGCGTCAAGTGAAGTGAAAGAAAGCGGAATATCAAGGACTATTAGGCTTTTAAAGTACATACAATAATTTTGTATGTTCATTTTGTGTTAGACACCTTCTTAAAACTAATTACATTGCCAGTAAAGTTCAGCCTACCGTAAAATGGTTTGAATCGATGTTTTCACTGATTTTTTTTTATTTTAAATTGTTATTTTATTTTTTAGGAAATATTATAACGGTCAAAACTGAGACGCATTTACGTGTATTTTCTTTTTTTAAGGATTCGTTCATGAAGCTCAAATGGTATATTTTCCAGTTAATAATCAGAAAAATGGCATCTGTACAGAATATACATATATTGAAAAGAGAAGACGATTGAGTATCCCTGCATACTGCAATCAATCGTCTTGTCTTTTCAATATTTGATGTTATACTTATTCAATAACACCGGTAGCAGGTTGTAATTCAAACTGCATTAGATAAGATAGACACATTATTGCAAAGACACAAAGATACCGAGTAGTCCGTATAACGTAGTAGTTGAAATAACAAAAACAACTCAATACACTAATATACTGGATATTGAATTATGCCTTCAAATGTGTAGGTAAGATATAAGTTTTTAAAATATAAGGTAGCTATATAAGTTTTAAAATACTCTCACTCTAACTCTATTTTAAAACTTATATAGCTACCTACTATATAAGTTTTAAAATAGAGTTAGAGTCTATCTAGTCAAAAACTCATCTTCTAGTTACTATCAAAACGCTGAAACATATTTCCAGTGAACGAGCGGGCACGTTGTGATAGTACTATACTTGATTTTGCCGTGGTCGCGCTCGCGTCCTAACTTTCAACGTGGGGGAGGCGTTTAATCTGAGTTTTACTGAAACCCTTCAGAGAATCACATTAGATTATCTTTGTCGCAGCGACAAATGGTGGTATAGCAAAATTTGAGCACTTATTAGAAACAATATGTATTTCGTATATAATCATTTTTGAAAGATATTGTAAACTCGCCATGTATTGTGCAAATAGACGACCGATAAACCACATTAAGTTCATGGATATTTGATGCATTATCAAACGACAGACTGTAAACTATTATCTGCCAAATACCAAGTTTATTAATTGACGTTAGTACGGTCTCCGTTGCAGGAAACTATCGATAATTCAGCGTTGCGTCACAGTCTTGATATTATCGTTACTTGACTTAACTCAATTCCTCACTTAGAAATAAGAGAAAACGAGAAATCTTCTATATACATATGCTTTTATTCGAACTTATTTATCAATTACTCATAAATTTAGTTTCAATGAAATAATAGTAATGTATTCCGTCGTATTTTTATCTATTTATATTGTATTCATATACAGGATCATTCGTAATGTCCTATACTTCCCGGCAGGCTGGGCTTAGGGACAATGATGCCCCAAAAATATAATGAGCCTCTTAGCGATTACCTGTGATTACCTTAGTGATATCTGTAGGAGAAATGTCGACTTAAAGAATATGCTTAAAACTCATAGGTGACTACCCTGTTATATAGCTGATCGAGGCAATGAACTCATAATTGAACTGCCATCGAAAGAATTCGCAAGTACTGGGATAACATGAAGCTTAAGGAAATCTGTTGCGAAGTAAATCTGTTAATATGATGCCGTAGTACGGTAACATAAATTAAATGGAGAAGAAAATGTATTTTGAATTTGTCTGGTTAGGGGCAACGACTTTCTGAGTTAGGGTCGCGTAAAGTTTTACAAAACAAATAATTTTAAAGTTTTGTATGGACATTTTTAGTATTAAATTTTGTCATTAAAGCTTAACCGTTGTGTTTATCAGATCAAAGTAGCATGGGTAGGTGCCGGGATGACATACCAATTATGAATAACGTATATCCCAATCAAACGAGAAAACTATAATAATTACAGTAACTCGGAAGCAAAATTTGTTTTGTTATCTTTATTCAGTAGTTATTTTAGCCAAAATAAATAATTTCAGTTCTCTTACCCTCCTCAGATGATTAATTAATAAACGTGTTTACAAACGAATGTTTTCATGGTGATTAATTTGATTGTCGTACAGTAAATAGTCCTGGCGTAATTGAATTATACATATCACTTAACATCGCGATGAAAATCGTACATGTGTATAGAATGAGGCGCGAGGGCCGGATGCTCGCATTTAATTTCATAGTACTCGATCAACCTGACTTCGATCCCCGGTGCCAGTACAACTTTATATTTGCATTTTAAGCGGTGAACTACCAAGAGTTTAATAGTGTGGAGAACATCATCAACGTCAACAATTATAACGAAGCCTAGAAGAACTGTAAAAGAAAACTGTAGTTTTCAGTACATAAAATAATTAAATCAACAACGGTAATAAATATCTTAGACAATTAATTAATCGTTTCAGCCTATCGCTAGTCCACTGCTGAACATAGGCCTCCCCCATAGATTGCCACAAAAGTTTGTAGCTTTCATTTTGGGATATTTTGCCATAGTTGCCGCGCTTGGCAGGCGGGTTGGCAATCGCAGTTTCTTTATTCAGATGATCCAGGAAGACGATGCTGTCCCATCTCCTGGGTTTAATTTTCCCTCTGTCGACTTTTCCGACACGTGAAATGGGGTGGTAGATTCTTTTAAACTCTCATGATTTTCTCTCATCCGAAAATTAAATATTTATGACATTTATTACAGTAACAAGAGCAGTAAACGAGCAAATGAACCTGCAAGTATGTGATCGCCTTCCGTCTGTAGAACGTGAGGTGTTATCAATGAATGGCTAGCCACTAAGCTTAGTAACTAATGCTTAGTACTTGTTAATACCTTGCGCGTAAATATACTGAATTAGTACTTAGTAGTGCTGAAACTGCCAGTGCGAGTGAATAGAAGCCGATCCTGTAGTATTACAGGGTACGACTAAAACGGCGCCTATGTTACAACTGTTTATTTAACGTTTACATTTCAACTTTGCAATTGTACATATACTCCTATGAGGGTAGATTCTTTATACTTTTGTTAAGACTATGATATTATTTCCTAAGACTACCTACAACATCTACCTTTTCATGAAAGTTCAATTGACATAAAAACACTTGCACAATTGTTTACTATATTTTGAATTACAGTTATACTTAAGCCTATAGTACATTAATGGATGACCATCTCTTTATTCTGCCTATTGAATAAAAAAATTATAATTAAGTGTTAGCGTGGAAAATATAAATTATGTTTTAAATACTATACTATGTATAATTCCCTTGGAGAAAAAGCATAAATAGACTAATTACATTAAAAAAAGCTTTTCTAATACTAACGAGAGTAAAATTACTTTTTTTAACATTTAAAATTTTATTACTGGTTCCGTACACGCAAATTTGAATAACTGATCTGAATACTTATGAATTAAGCGTAAAATTACTATTATAAAAAAAACTTGACCTTTGATAGTTACAATAGTAATAATAATCAGATTTTATAATATAACCTATCCTAACTCTCCCATTAGGAAGGCTATAATTACGTATAATTAATTATTAAATATTTAATTAGATTAATTTTTTACTACGCGTACAAGCCGACTCACCACAATATAATAAGCACTTGCTGAGTCGTGTGAACAACTACGGCAAGTGTTTAGTGACAAATTGAATTGGCAAGTGTCGTTTTTACTAAGTCTATTTTGTGAATATTCTGACGGAAAGGTGGAAATCTTAAACAACTTTATAATACATTAAAAAAATTATATTGTTGACAAGCACTGTCTTGTCAACAAACATTTTTCTTTGAATGCTTCTCTTTCGTCTATCATACTTGATAAAATAATGTTTGCATACACTATGCATAAACACACTGCTCAAAATAAAGTTCAACGGTGATGTTCCATTTCCGAGCGGAGTTCGTGTCACTAATACCTTCCTCTAATAGCAAAGAGTAAACTGATACTGGTCTCTTGGCACTGGGTACTAACAGGTTAGGCACTGAGAATTAGTTACTAAGCTCGTGTAAACTATGCTGAACGCGCCGAGCGGTGACATGCAGTAGACCGAACGCAAGGCAACAGCTTGAGGCGTTAGGGTCCATTAGTTATATGCTCGCAGGCGTCAGTCAATTATATTAGCCAGAATAAAAAAAAATGATAAAAAGCAATTTCTATCTGAATTCGTTAGTGAATTTTGTCAGTCCCTCTGACATGATATTACACAGTTATTTTTTCGTCACTCACTTTCGCTCAGTTTGTCACGTTTACCACCAAACTGATAGCATACTACTTAGGTGCTGATGCATGAAACTAGTACATTTAGGTTACATCGCGGATATACGCGTAGGTTTAAAGCCCACCTTTAGAGTGTAACGATTAGCGTAGCAGATTTGTGGCTGTCGCTTACAAAAAGATATACACAATGCACTGCTGCACAGGCTACGGCTGCGACAGCAGCCGTATAATATATTTGATTTGCTTGCCCAGAAATTTACTACGGACTTGCCGACATATATGCTGCCCACTGGGTTATTGCTACAACATCCACAGGATACGTGTATATATGTGTATGTACGTGGATGATGATAACACCTAGGAATGAGGTGATCGCTGCAAAACTGTTTCATACATCTTTATAATACTGCTGTAATTGTACATTATTTTTAAAATGACTAGAAAGAAAAAATGCCGGTACTTCCCAGGACAAAGGCATTTTTTGCGAACCAGTGTAGCTTACAAAATGACGTTCAATAAATATTATGTTAAATAACCTATATTGAATAAAACTTATTCTATTCTAATCTGTTCTGCAGGTGAGCGCCGCTCAATCCGCCAGTAGTAATAATGGTAACAAGTATCGTACAAAAATGTTTATAAACCACGGTTTTAAGACCATACTTCGCCCATCACCCTGAGTCATCAGTTCTTAAGTCTCATATGTTGTGCCCAGTGATTGTGACATTAGCTCACATTGTCAACCAAAACACAGTAATGTTTGCACACTACTGCTTCACGGAAGAGTAACTGGTACTGGGGCGAATCCTATCACCTGTATTTTTTAGTTTTTTTTTTTTCGGTGATTCGAATTTCTGTGTTTGATATGTAGATGCTTTAAGATTTCAAAATGTTCGCTTTTTATCCTTTTACTAATACGTACTCCCATTTCAATGAATTCGTCTCTCTTTGTTGATGTTATAATAAAACTTACCTACTCCTTACTTCTCATCTGCATATTCTTTAAATTCATAAAGACGTGCTTCTAATATTTGTTTTAGTAATAATTTAGTACTCTCTTCTCATCTGAAATATTCCGTAACTTTGATTTTTTCCGGCTAATCTCAATTTTAATATTTGGAACGCTTTACTTATAGTAATAATGAATGTTAAATACATCAGATACCTATTTTAAACCTTAAAAATCATCGTGTCACTCAAACGCTTTTAATTACAAACAGAAAAATCTTTTCAAAAGTCAGAAAAATAACACTCTTTTTAAAGTCAACATTCTACACTTAAAAGCGTGGGACAACGTGTATGCTCTAGACTAGAATATTATATTAAAAGGACCGCCAATCAACACTAGCGGACAAATTCCAAACATCCTCAAAATAAATAGGCACGCCGTATTTATTATGAGTAATATGCTTTACAATTGAACGTAAATGGACGCATTCTGTTATACGAGTAACTGTTTTACGTATTTTGTTATAAAAATAAACATTAGCATAATTATTGTATATTCGTATAATGCAATTGAAATGAAGTTTTTTATCTACAATAATGATGGCTGTCGATATAATGTGGGACATATTTAATGTATTGTCCGTTTAGTTTCGTATATCATACTCGTAGTTTACGTTTCAGAAACTTCTTAAAGAATCGGTAAATTAAAGTCAAACTTTTTGCGCTGTTATTACAACACGGTCCTGATCCACCTGCATCCATCTACTTCCAGCAAAACCGTGCAGGTCGTCGCTCCATCTAGTGGTGGGCCGCTCTACACTGCGTTTGCCGGTACGAGGCTGCCAGAACCTTTCTTCCCCAACGGTTATTGGTTCTACAAGCTATATGGCCGGCCCATTGCCCACTTCAGCTTGCCAATTAATGATATATCATAATGAAACAAAAAAAAACTCAACAAAACTTTTAAAAAAATGTAGAAGTTTCTACATTTAATTCAATAGACATGCCATAGTATGATTAAGTTCAAGGGTCGTAATCACATGAAAGAATATATGCCCAAAAAACCAATCAAACGTGGGTACAAATGATGGGCAAGGGCCGATTCCCGTTTTATATTTCAGTTTTATACGGGACACGTTGATAGTGGGACTAAAAAGAAGGAGGAGAACGAGAAGACTCTTAGGAGCTAGAGTAGTAAAGGACGTTGTTTGGAATTCATATATTGTTTATTTGAGGTCCCACTCACACAGAAGTGGTGTTGGTGGTGGGTAGGGGTCTTCTAAATAATTTTACTTCCAGAAAAAGCCTAGCGCCTGTCTTCAGAACCGAAAAAAGAGGTGCCAGTTCAGTACCCAAAGTCATGAAAAGCGGATATTGGCTCGCACATGCCTGAATTGGCCAATTTGTCTCTCGCGCCTGCGGAGTCTCTCGCGCCTGCGGATCCCGACCACCTGCAGCAGGTGGCCGCGGAACTCGAACGCAGGGCTGCCATACCACCAGTGGGCGAACCACTGACTCCAGTGACTCTCGACGAAGTCACGAAGATTGTTAAAAATCTTAAAAACCGATCCGCGCCCGGCCTCGATGGCATAAACAACAGGGTGATCAAATGTCTAACTACGCCGCTATTGTGTCTGTTAGTCAGTATTTTCAACGCGCTCCTCTCCAGCTGCTCCTTCCCGGACGACTGGAAGGAAGCGGACGTTATAGGTATTCCGAAGCCTCACAAGCCGAAGAACATCCCGTCCAATTATCGCCCAATAAGTCTCCTCAACTCGATGGCCAAGATTTATGAGCGAATAATCCTTAGTCGATTAATAGACTACGTCCTTAATAATAACATCCTTCCAGACGAGCAGTTCGGCTTTCGCCCCGAACACTCGTGTACCCATCAAGTGCACCGCCTAACGGAGCACATATTAGAAAACTTTCACGACCGCCCTAAGCCAGTAGGCACAGGGGCCTTATTTTTCGATGTCGCAAAGGCATTCGACAAAGCCTGGCACGACGGCTTGTATTACAAGCTGTATCACACAAAAGTGCCGGACAGACTCGTGAACATCATACGAGCCTTCTTGTCCAATCGCCTATTTCGCTTCCGGGTAGAGGGAACGCGCTCCTCAAGCCGCCCTCTCCGTGCGGGTGTCCCTCAGGGCTCCTGCCTCTCTCCACTCTTATTCTCGCTATACACTAGCGATATACCTAAAGACCCTAAAGTCAATCTTGCGCTTTTCGCAGATGACACGGCCCTGTATTATTCCGATAAGCACAAGGGCTGCATAACGATTCAGCTCCAAACCGCAGCCGATCGCCTAGGCGAATGGTTCCGGAAATGGAGAATAGAGGTTAACCCCGAGAAAAGTGTAGCAATATACTTCTCGAGGGGCACGCCTAAGCCAGCTAGACGTTACCACACAATCGACAACAATCAGCTAGGCTCGATCACCCTGTTCGGACGCCCTATTCCCTGGGAAAAGAGCGTCAAATACCTCGGGGTCACGTTAGACGCAGCGATGTCGTTCGCTGATCACATTAAGAACGTGCGTAACAGGGCGGCTTTTATCGCAAGCCGTCTATATCCGTTAACTTGCTCTTCAAGCAAAATGTGCTTAAGACACAAACTTCGCCTCTACAAGACATGCATTAGACCCGTAATGTCCTATGCATGCGTCGCGTTCGCACACGCGACGGGCAATCATATAAAGAAATTGCAGACGGTGCAAAATAGATTCTTGCGAAGTGCCACCGGAGCCGGCTGGTACCAACGCAATGTCGACCTTCACAGCGACTGTGAAATGCCCGTACTCTCTGAACACTTCAGAGAAGTATCACGGCGGTTTTTCGAAAAAGCCGCGGTTCATCCAAACCCGCTGGTGGTTAAAGCAGCGAATTATCGATCTAATAAAAACGCGACCGAACGCAAACGTCGACCGCGAAATGTGCTAGACGACACGGACGTCTCAGCACTCCCTGACCACGATACGGTCAGCCACGATCCGAACAACACTGTACACACAGTTAATAGTTTTAACATCACACGCGCAACGTCGCGCGACCGCCGTAGAGAGCGGCGCGCAGCTATCGTTAATAACACCGCGTACACCAGATACACCCGTGTTCCAGGGCGGTTCTCACCGCCCAGAGTTTCCGACACACAAGTCGACAGTCCGAACGGAGGCCCGCAGTCTCCCTCGGACGGTCATTAGATGACTTTATACAATAAATTTATGGAGATATTCACTGTAGCGCAAGCACGCTAGCGAACGCAACGGACCGAATTTAGATGTTTAGTAGGAGTCTTTCTATTTATGTATTTATGTTTGGGTCAAACCAAACCTGGCACGCACAGCATCCGATGAAGCTGTAAAAGCCAAAAGGCTAACAGCGATCACTTCACCGAAAAAAAAAAAATTGGCCAATTTCCAAATAAACCCGAATGTGAAAAGAAGCAGCGTAGCAAATGTGCACTTGTATACTCGTATCTTTAAAATTTGCAAGGTAAATTTGTATGTTGCTCCTTGTTTTGAGATGTTCCATAAATAAAATAAGACGTATATATACTTTCATTATGGTGCTTTATATTATCATTATCATTATTATCATACATCTACTACTGAATGTGACATGTAATGTGTATTTCCCAGATACCACTCAACGCGATGGACAAGAAAGGACAAGAGGAAATATTTTCCCACGTGTTTTCCTGAAAAACTGAAAACACGTCAAGGTATACTGATATACATATTATCCTACATACATAAGTATTCATAATGAAATTCTTACTCCGAAATATCTTCAATCACCTATAGTTTCCCCATACCCTATTAATGGATAAAGTCGCTGGCACTAAAGTTTATAACCGTTTTATTAAAATATATTAAATCTTTAGAAACCCAATGTTCTGCAGTGGACTTGCGAAGAACATCGTGATAAGGACGAAGTAATGCCGTTGATTTTAACTAAACTTTTTCTACTGCAGGTATTCCTATACAGGCGTCCATCTACGTAGCTACCACCGCAGGGCTAATTATTCTGCCGTGAAGCAGTAGTGTGCAAACATTACTGTTTCGATCTGAAGGGCACTGTGAGCTTGTGTAATTACTGGGATTTGAGACTTAATAATGAATGTCTCAGGGGGACGAGCGCAGTGCGGTGCCACACAGATATGTTTCTGGTGACACGGTGTTTGTTATGGGCAGATGTTGCACTTACCATCAGGTGAACGTTTTGCTCGTCTAGTCACTTTCTTCTTTAAAAAAAAACTATACCATGATGATAAATCAGCCTTGTTATACTATGCCATAAGTTTGACAATCATAATATACTTCTATAATGCAATTTCGCAGAAACATGAAAGCGATGGTCCGACGCTTAAAAAGACAAGCTCGGTAATAACGTTCTCAGCAACACCACAAGAACATGTAGCAACATGACAAGTGGTTTTCTCCAAACACAATCTCAGAGACGTTCGTTTTATTACTAGAATTTTATAATAAAATTGCGTCCCTTAAGTGAGTTTTGATCTTATACGATAAATAAAGAGTGCATGTACTTATGTACATGAAAAAGGTAATATGAAAATATTCATAGGAATATTTTCTTTATATATTTTAATTTTTAATTATAGTTTAATTACGATTGTTTAATGTGGTAAGAAACGCGAATTAAATAATTACCCCGCATTTATTCTATGTGTTTATTGTGTACATTCCCTTTTTTAGGTTCCCTTAATTAGCAGACTAATTTATTATTTATGAAATATTTTGTTGTTTCGTGTGGTTTTACCAAATTGCGATTCGGTTAGTCTGTCATAGTCTCGTCACTTTACCCCATAAAATAACAAGCTGAGTCGCCATTTTGTAAACGTTAGAATTCACATAAATCCCGAATTGTTAGTGATATTAGAATGATCAAAGAAAAACCCAAATTTTTTCGTGTACAATTTCTTTATCAGTTATCTCAGTAATTTCGTGTGAATACTACTACATTCGTGTAAATATTGGATTTGTTTATGGATGGAATATACAAGAAAATGCAAAAATTCAAACGACACATTCATGTGTAGTTATGATTGTTTTTAAATTGAGAATCAAAGGATAAAATGTTATTCAATATTTGGGCGATAACCAAGGCACAGGTTTACCAATAAAAACTGAATGTCCTTGTATCTGAATCCTTCCTTCGACCATATCTCATATACATACATCGGTGAGGTGTGTCTGTGAGTGAGGTGAGAATGAGTGATAAATAGTGAGAATTGCGCTTAAATTTACAGCACTATTTCGTACATTCATATTTTGTAAATATCAAGTATCATCATATTATGCAGATATACAAAAAAAAATTGGAAACATAAAAATTATCTAACATATAAACCAAAGTGTACTAAATGACACTTTCTGCAATTGATTTAAAACTGATAGCAATTTACGTGGATTCTGCGTTGATAGACGCAATGCAATTAGGCCACCGACTCGTCTGTAATTACTTTTAGATGCGACAGGTTAATGTTACGATTTTGTTCCTAAATGGTAAATGAAGCATAAATAATTCTATAAGAAATGGATAATTTGTAAAATGAGTACTTATATAAAATGATGAAAAATTCAAAAAAAAGTAGTGCCAACAAACGTAAAAACAAAGTCTAAGCGGAAAATAATTCATACAGAGCTTACCAAATCAACGACTCTAGCACAATGTCTAAAATAGTAGCTTTATTTCCGTAAAATCCAATGACGTATAGATCGGTCCTAGCATACTTGATATTTACTACTAAAAATATAACTTTTTCAATTAAGTTAGTGATGATACGGGCATGTCGTTCACCTAATGGGAAGTGTCACGTCGTAAAAGTTGCAGTGTCATCCAGAAGCACCAACTGTGTCTCCATATGTCATCGGTTATTAAGTCTCATCTAACCATATACTCAGTGCCAATCTTATGTTACTACTACAATAATTTAAACTTATTTCTATAACAATGCTGGAGAGTTTGTATGTTTCAACGTGTTAATCTCAGGAAAAACACATTCGACTTAAGAAATAATTTTTGCATTAGGTAACCCATTTTTTTCAGGAAGGTTCTAGATAGCAAAGCAGATCTGAGCTAACCAACCTTACGAAAATAATTTCACATGTACAGGGCAATGTTAATCGAAATAACCTCTTTCGGAGCTAACGAACTGGTATTTCTTTGTCCGAAGTTCATGCCCCAACCTTTTAAATCCAATATTGTATCTTAGATGAATACGCTACCTCCTTTAAAGGGGCCCTTGGATCACTTCGAGCCCCCCCTTGTTAGTTCGATACTATTATATTAAGCGGTGCGGCGGTAGCATCTTCTCTTGTCAGCAGCGACGTTGTTCTTCATACTCTCGGACCATCTGCTTGCGAATCGCGAAGCCACAGGGCTACGTACACAAACAAAAAAAAATGAATACGTGTATAACTATATCTAATTTCCAGAAACTAGGAAAGGAATTTCATCTGTCTGTGGTAACATTTATTTGTATGATTACACAGAATATGAGCGTATAAAAACAATTCCTTTGGCTTCCTCCGCGTTGTTAAAAAAGTATAAATTTATTATTCTCTCGGGAAAAAACCGCACAAAAAGCTTATAAAAGAGACAATAATTATGTTCGTATAACTTTGGTTATTACAGCCGTTTTTAGAAATATTTTTGTAAAATCTTGAAATCAACGCGACCATTCGTTTCTAAATCATCATCACAGTTGAAAATAGGCCTCCCCCATACTTTGCCACAATTTGCCAATTTGGGGAGTTTTTCCATAGTTGACACGCTTGGCAGGCGAGTAACAGACAGTTAAGTTACTCAGATGTTCCAGGCAGATACTACTGCTTAACTCTTGCTTTTCATTTTCCCTCTGTCGACTTTTATCTCCTGTACTGGACTACCGCAATCTGCTGATGATGGTGATGAAACTGTTATGACCAGATGTAGCACTACCTAACAACACCAGGTGAACGGAATGCTCATCTCGTCACTTACTTCCATAGCAAATTAAAAGCAAATGATTAATTTAAATTGAGCTCTCATATATGAAAGACTGTTATTAATTAAACCTCATGAAGCCACCCCTTAAAATGGAGCAATGGCTTATTAATTGCATTAACATTATAAAACGTAAAATATGTTATTACTGGTAGGATCCCTTATGATGGATGCAGGAATTCGTCTAGGTAGGTAACACCCTAAGGCCAGGTATTCTGCCGTGAAACAGTTTTGTGCAAACATTACTGTTTCGGTCTGAAGGGCACTAAGAACTAGTGAAATCACTGTACACGTGAGACTTAAAAACTGGTGACGGGCGCAGTGTGATGCCACACAGAAATGTTCTGGGTGTGGCAGCATTTGTTATGGGCAGACGTTGCACTTACCATCAGGTGAACATTTTGCTCTTCTTGTCACTTTCTCCTATAAAAACTGTCACTAACTCAATTGACAATTAATTTAAAGTAAGTAAAGGTTTCATTATTATTTTATTTAATTTAAACGTGTATCTCCCTTAAATCAAGTAAAAAAGTAAAGTTTCAGCCTATAAATGTCCCACTGCTGAGCACAGGCCTCCTCTCATTTCTGATGAGGTTTTGGAGCTAGGAAGAATATGCCACGCTGCTCCAATGCAGGTTGGCGGACTGCACATGTCTTCGAAATATTTTTTACAGACATGCAGGTTTCCTCACGATTTTTTCCTTTACCGGCGAGCATGGTAAATCAGTACTTTAAATTTCAATTAACAATTTTAGTGGTGCCGGCACCGGGAATCGAACCCAGATCACTCGCTTACTATGAAATTTAAAACGAGCGCCTAGCCCCCGAGCTACCACGGCTCCAAAACTTAAATCAAGTAGTACATCCATAATACTTTACGACACTCAATAACGAACACCTATTAAAAGGCAGCTACAATTAAGTACCGCAGGCAATTAATTAAAATGACGCATACATTTTATGAATCTGTATAATATTTAACTGCTCTAACTAAGAGATCAAAAATGCTTAATCATATATGAAGATAAATAATAATAAACATAAAATCACGTCTTTACCGAAAAGGATCTATCCAAAGATGCCTTGCGTAATTAGCACAGTATTTCCACTATCAAATCTAGTGTCTCGAACTGCATTTGATTACACCAGATTTCATTTATTTATTTATGCTACATACACTATAGGCAGACTTCATGCTTGTTGGTATTCTTTCAGCGCAATGCGTAGTGAAACATTGTGGTGTTTTAACTTTAAAGGCAACTACTTTTTTAAATCTAAAAACCAATAAAAATATGAAATACAATTATATAAAATAGTCAAAATAAATTATTAAATAAATACATGGTAACTTATAATACAAATAATTTATGATGAATATACAATGTTACATTAATATGCACATGCGTATAAAATCACATACGTATACGATACGTATACTAGCAACAATTAATGGAAAAATAAAAATAACTGTTTTTACTGTCACTGATGTGCCTTTTCTTTACACTTACGATGTGCCCTTTTTTTTCCAAAAACTACGTTAAAGCTTATAAATTGGAAATTTAACTCTTGTCACTTATACCTTTCTTCCTTTGTCCTTTACCTAAAGTCTTACACCTTTTAAGATGGGACGCTATCATGTAAAGTTTTATATAAATTTATATGTCTTTACACCAACCTCTTTTTCCTTGTTGTTGTTCTCTGCTCTGAGATTGTCTGGAAGAAAACGCTTTCAGTGATAAGACCGTCTTTAGTACTTTTACTTAAATACAGTAGTAGTAGTTGTCTTTATTTCTGTATTGGTGTACCATAAAGAGTACATAGATTGATCGATTAATTGGTTAAAATAATTGTAAGTAGTGCATTAATCAACATTGGATGTTATCTAGTATTGTTATTAGTGACAGGTTAGAAGTACGCCTATTAACGAAGATAAATCAAAATATATTTATGCTTACTGCGGTAAGAATAAAAAAATAATAACGGTCATATTTTTAAATTTATGATTTGTTAAACTAACTCTTCGTCTAATAAAAATATTTTATCTTCGACCAATGTTATCGATGCAATACAGTAAGGTGTTTTGTTATCTGAATTATACTAACTCACAATTACTATGACAATATACGTCCAATAAATTGACTATCGCATGGCCTAGTTGTTAGAATATTTGACTACTACGCCGCAGGTTTCGATCGCAGGGATTCGAACCCTGCCCCAGCCGACATTTGTGCAAAAACATAAATTGTTGGTTTTCGGGTCTGCTGATTTCCCCTGATTGTCCCTGTCTCCTCATCTCTAACAATGCACCCTAGCCTACCCCCGATCATATGGCATGAGCGTATCATCGGGCGTGGGTATGTTAGAATGAGTAAGGGCCCCTGTGTTTGCGCGTAAACTTGGTGGCACTATAACATCACCTTTATCACCTTCGACAGTATTCGGTAGTTGTCTGTGGTCGAAATTATATATATACAACTTTCCCTTTTTCATTATCTGTATAGACCAGCATAACTATGTATATCAAATACGTTAATCGTTATTAACAGTACTTGAATAACTTCAATTACCAGAGCATGTATTATAATCACAACAAGGTAACTGTTTAATGGCAGACTAAAATATATATAAAATAGAGCCGTGACTTCACATAAAATAATTGAATACAGCAACAGTTGTCAGATTTTATCCACGTGTTTTGTATATATGTTACCGGCAATGTATGAAAAGTCGGCATTCGAATGAATGCCTAGCCATTGTATATAATGCCTGAAACTAGCCTGCAATGTATGAATGGATTCATATTTCACGCATTTTCTGGGCATTCTATAGAATGTCAAAAAAGAATAGTTTCTTCCTCAAAGTATGAATCACAACTCCGATTTCGTTTCAAATGTCACGTCGCAAGGCGCGTGACTTTCAACGCGCGCCTCTGGCTTAGAATTGGTCAGTTGCACTTTGCAGTTAATCCGGGAGTGCAAAATACGCAATTTAGAGTTAACCATACCTAACTATACCATTTATATAATAGCCTTATCATGTCCTTTTTTCATAATTTCCTAAATAGCATTTGCCATTCTATAGAATGCCTAGGTATTAAATGCAATTCAAATGCTAGGCATTGTATAGAATACCGGTTACTCATGCATTGCCGGTAACATATATATTTATTCGGTTTAAGAAAAGGCCACGTCAGAAGTACCAGCTACCGACGAGCTTGCATTAAAACGCTCATGAAAGTAGAAGGAGCGAAAGATGTGTGTCAGGATCGCAGCAAGTGGAAAGATGTGGTCTCTGCCTACCCCAATAAGAAAGACCTTTAAACTATGCGTTCTCGACTAGTGTTAGTAATTGCGAAACTTCTGTAAACTAGCCTTCTATTATATTCAAACTTTGTTAATATTCAACGAGCTTAACAGAAAAAATCTATTTGATGCAGCCTTTTAAGTTACAGACCGACTAAAGGTAAAAGTTGGCTTAAATATAAGTTGTCATTGTCGTCGATTCAACCTAACACTAGTCCACTGCTGAACACAGGCCTCCCCCATAGTTTGGCACAAAAGTTAATAGCTCTCATTTTGGGGGGATTTTACCATAGTTGCTACGCTTGGCAGGCGGGATGTCAACCGCAGTTTATTAGATTTATATTCAGATGTTCCAGGAAGATGCTGCTGCCCATCTTCTGGTTTTCATTTTCCCTCTGTCGAATTTTACGACACCCACGGGATGAGACGGGGTGGTAGATTCTCTTAAGCCGCTACCACACGGTGAACGGTTTATGAATATAGATTATCCGGATTCCTATGCAGGAATCCGTCTAGGTAGGTACCACCACAGGGCCAGTTATTCTGCCATGAAGCAGTAGTGTGCAAATATTGCTGTGTTTCGGTCTGAAGGGCACTGAGAGCTAGCGTAATCACTGGGCAAATGAGACTTAAGAACTGATGTCTCAAGGTGAAGGGCGCAATGTGGTGCTACACAGAAATATTCTGAGTAGCAAAGCATCTGTTATGGGCAGACGTTGCACTTACCATCAGGTGAACGATTTGCTCGTCTCGACACTTTATGAAATTAGTATACGATTCATAGAACTGTAGCATCATAAATTTGATTCTCAGCGCCGACACCACTAAATGTGTTAGTTGAAATTTTCATTATGTACTGTTTTATCGCGAGTTCGGTTAAGAAATAATGTTATTTAGAAAACATAAAGTCTGTTTACTCATACCGGATTTATGTCACGTATCTTCCCCGACTTCTTTTAGAAAAAAAATTAAACAGTCCTAACACTTATTTATCAAACAAAGATATCTTCTCGTGCCACCAGTGTACACGCAAACACAGAGACACTTACTCATCCCAATCCACCTGCGCCCTATGTAACGTTCATGCGAAAAGATACACGAAGATAACACGACCAGGCCCGAAAACCAACAATTTATGTTTTTGCACAAATGTTGACTCCGGCTGGGATTGAAACCCAGGACTTGTAGCGTAAAAGCACTCTAGCCAATAGGCCACGTTATTATATAACAGACGTGAATGTGAAATTGATGTCCATTTTTAATTAAGGCAAAAATTAAAAGCCGAAAATTAATCCACTTTTATAAATGATAACACACAGAATGACTCGTTTACTTTACCGTAATCACATTATATTAACAAATAAAAGTATTTTTATTAAAAAGATAACATTTTTCCTATAATAACAATAAGTGGAAAAAACATCAAAATCAACTCTTTTTTTTTTGTTTACGTAATGGGATTTATCTGCTTATAAATAAGAAATAATATGTGTATTTTCATGAATATGAAATGACGACAGTAACGAAATCATTTCATTGTCTAAAAAGGTTCATGTTTTATTAAAACTTTCTCCTAGGTAAGAGTACGCGTTACTTGAAAGAAGGTTAACAAAACCAATTTTAGAGTAACCTTTTTTTTTCTTTTTTATTTATTTAAGAGTGACAAAGTACAACATTCTTCACCTGATGGTAAGTGGTAGCCGTGGCCAATGACATCTTGATTTTTTCATCATAATCAGTCTCCATAGAGTCCATTACAAAACACAGGCGTCTACCAAGTTATAAAACTTCTAGAAAAATCAACGTAATTTTGCTACTTTATGCTAATACTATGTGAACATGTTGTCGTTTCCTTTATTATTCGAACGTCCAGGTTCCTAACAAGAGCCAACACCAGTTTCGAGCCGGGTCACTCGTTTACTATGGAATTGAAGGCGTGCGAAGTCAAATACTGCTTTACCATATGAAAAAGAAAACATCTCTTTTTGTATGCATGTTTATGTAGCGACATCTATGTCGCCACATGAGAAGCTCAAGAAATATTCCCATACGTCCATAATCGCGCTATGAAAGTTTTCTGAGATGCGAACTATATATACAATAATATTTCTAGTTGGAGGAGACGTCCTCTCCAGATCAGACCAGTCGATCTGGCGGGTAGCTTTTCTCCTTTTCCTTTTCTTTAACCCTTTTCCTTGGCAATATCATCCGCCAAATTTATTTAATTAAATAATGAAACTATTATAAAAAAGATGACTGTTAGGCATACATACGAGTACATCACATATGTAGTTACCATATAAGGGTTTAGGCAGAGAATACACATGTCTTCCACTTTTCGTTCCCGCGGGAAACGAGAAGTGACGGGTAGCTAACCACGTTGCCGCCATTTTGGAACGAGTCAAAAGAAATCTGAATCGGCGTTGCGTTCCCACGAGCAGGTATAGTGACAGCATTGCATAGTATGGTGTTTATCTACACGAATAAAGGCTGTCCGTACAGTACCTTAGTCGCCTCTTATGACACCTCAGTAGAAAAGTGGTAGTTAATATTCTACTCTGCCAGACACCTGCTGCTGGTCCTTAATAATAAAAATAATATTTAATCAAACTTGCTAAATGTATCAGTTTTTAAAAAAGACTTTTAACATACAATTGTGCTACGCTATTTTTTTTAATTCTAAACTTTGAAGTAACAGGGAACCAGTAAAATTCTTTTAAAGTCAAGTATTTAAACAGTGTATAACGCAGATTTAAGCATACTTCAGTTGTTAAGGGGTACGTAACCTTTTCTGTTATCTACGTGATATCTTAAAAGATAAGTTAAAAAGTATGCAAATGACTTTTCTTAGCAAAACTCTTTTATTTTTAAATTATTAGACAAGAATATTCCCGATCAAACCCTTGATGACCGTTAGCAATATTTTGCGAACCAATAGTATTCTAACCGTGAACCATAACTTAGTAAGAAAAACAATAGCCAACCCCTGTCTGAAATTATCGCTCTTTTAACCACAACTCCAAATTTATTTTATTAAGTATTGATTTATTATTCGTATATTGTAGCATGATATCCATAGAGTATATAATTAGTACGCTTTGCATTACATACACCAAAAACTATAACAGAATTAATGTTCACGACATACATTGCACATAATCTGATCCGACATTATGAAACGTATTATCTTGTATAGTTAATTTCAGAAGGCTGAGTTGCTGTTAAATATATATGAATTATTATATATACATATTAAAACAAAAAAGTGGCGATGGGCTCACCACCTATCACACCAAGTGCATTATATTGTTTTGGTGAAACGTGGATTGTGGCAGTCATCTGTTTTTGCAGTGAGTGTCCAGTCTCTTGACTACCCCTTATGGGATACAGTCATGATCTTATGTATGTATGTATGTAAAACAACAAAATTCAACATTATTTATGTATATACTCGTAAATACATCCTTAGTTATTTGTTTTAAACGATATCGGTGTGAAGGGGATTGGCACTGAAAAACAGTGCTGTGTCAAAATTGACTTCCGGCGCCGCGATATGCTGAGTTGTCGACCTAGTTTTCCTGGGAAAATGGAGCACACTTTTCGTACTTTTAATTCAGATATTGTGATTATTTGTTGCTTTTTTTACGTATTTATCATCCTTTATTGAATGAAATATGAATCTTTGGGGGCGACGACAGAAATTTCAAAAATAATAAAATTTCAAGGTGGAATTTAATAATAATTTATCTATTAATAGTCATCGTTTCTCTTAAGCCGCTACGACACGGTACTTTTGTAATTTTGTTAACGTAACATTTATTTTGGTTCCAATCTCCTATATGAACGTTATAATGGATTTTGAGATCATGTCTACGAATTTAACAAACAATGATGTTTAAATAAAACTACTTTTTTACGGATTTTATCGCGTTTAATTTTTGAACTATTTTTTTTTACCCGACGTTTCGGACGCTTTACAGCACCCATGGGTACCATGGGTGCTGTAAAGCGTCGGGTAAAAATAGTTCAAAAATTAAACGCGATAAAATCCTTAAAAAAGTAGTTTTATTTAAATGTGTAATATTCGCGTAAATAAAAGAAAACATTAAACAATAATGTATTGAAGACAAAACAAATGTGACAATGACTTATGAATAATTGATATATAGTTTTTAAAGCGTAGTAATGGTAGAAGAAAATAATAATACATTTATTTTTTATTCTCTATTCTGCAATTTATTTTTTACTTGTTACTAATAAAAATAACAACAGCTATTATTTTCACCAGTTATTAAAAATATTATCTAATCTAAGGAAAAAAATTTTTTTCAATCTGTCCCTATTTTCTTACATAATGCTACGAGTATTTGGCATGTTCTTTGCGTTAAGGTCCGTACTGTAAATATATTGCCTGTAGAATTTAACTAAGCAACTAACGGTTTAGAAAGAAAAGAAAAAAGCCTTTTTAGTTCAACCAACAACCGCATATACTTACTTCAAACGTATGTTATGTCTTTTTAGCCAATTCGACTATGACGTTCTGGTTAACATACAGTAAATGTCACCTGTTCAAGATATATTATAATATCGCTACTTATTTACTACTATTATGTACTAGTGTATTCGATAACTCTTATGCAATTAAATTGTAGTAATTGCACTAAATAGAAAGACAGACAGATAAACGAATAATTTTGATATGTATAAACCACAAAAAAAATGACTCCTGAACCACAAGGCCGTTGAATTTTGCAATCTAGATACAGACGGGTTAGTTCTACAGCCCAGTTTTGAACTTGACTTTGTTGATTATTAAATAACATGAACTTACTATAAAAATATTTAAAATGGAGTCAATATCTACATTAACCAGTACCATGTATATTTAAAATATTCAATATTTCACGTATAAATTATTTTGCTATTGAAATAGAAGCTTTTATAGAGGAACTCACAAAACGTTCATGTACACAAAATGTACACACCGTTTTCTACGAAATATTTATGAATCAGTCAGCTCTTTCAATTTTTCATCCCTACCACTCCTGTCTCGTGTTATTATTAGTTCATAATTTAAGTACATTGCCAAATGTTGGCTACATAAAAGTATATCATCCCAAATGCCGTTACTGTGTTAAGTCGTTGCATTACGCGTGCCTGCAGAGTTAACGAGGACCAGAATGAATGCATGCCGCCATCTGTTTCGTGTTATAAAGTAAAGTAAAGTAACAGCCTATAAATCTCCCACTTTTGAGCACAGGCCTCCTTTCATTTGCAAAAGGGTTTTGGAGCTGCGAAGAATCCGCGACGCTGCTCCAATGCGAGTTGGCGGACTTCACACTTCTACGATTTTTTTTTATTTCTCAGACATGCTAGTTTCCTCACGATGTTTTCATTCACCGTCGAGCACGTGGTAAATCAGCACTTAAAATTGCAATTAACAATTTTAGTGGTGCCGGCACCGCGGAATCCAACCCAGGTCACTCGCGTACTATAAAATTTAAAGCGAGCGCCTAGCCCCTGAGCTATAACGGCTCCGTTTCAAGTTGTAAGAAAATTAAATTTGATTTGAAAGCATAATAAATTCTCACCATAACGTCGTACGCTACCCATATTATAGTTTTACTTCATTTTTTCAGCGTCAAATGGTGAATATTTTAGGTTATTTTGTATATTGTAAATTTTAAATATTTTATGAACATAAAAGTTACAGCCTATAAATGTTCCAATGATGTGCACCGGCCTCCTTTCATTTGTGGAATAACTTCGGTGTCGGATTTTATGGACATAGTAATAAATATTTGTAATATTCATTAATGGTGGTTTTTCTAAATTCCTATAATATAAGCCTACTAGGATATTTAGTTAGGTAGTTTAATAAATATTTATTCTCTATTGTCACGGTTTTCCACAACTATTACACACATTTTTAAACCCGTTAAAAATATTATCACTCGTATAATCATTTCTTATATTTACGAGAATATTACACATTTAATAAAATAACTTTTACGGATTTTATCGCGTTTAATTTTTAAACTATATAAAACCCGACGTTTCGAGTACTTTATAGCACCCATGGTCACGGGAGGACTGAGGTGACAGATGTTCCGATATCTTAGTTAATCCGGGGTACCTTCAGCTTTTAATTATTATTTTTGGTCCGATCTACGCAAAATGAGCATACAGTATCTTGAAGTCTTGCAGTGGTATGCTTGGTTTTCAATTTAATTTTGTTAATTATAGGATCCAAAGCTGGTGGTAATACCCAACCATCTTCTTTATTGAAATTAGGATGTTTTTTTTAATTTCAATAGTCTCGCGAATCATCCTTGGTAGGAATCGGTGTTCTTTTGCAAGGATTTGTGGTCTATCAAATCTGAGGTAATGTGATAGACCATCCTAATTTCAATAGAGAAGATGGTTGGGTATTACCACCGGCTTTGGATCCTATAATTAACAAAATTAAATTGAAAACCAAGCTAGTCCCTTCCTAGATATAAAAAAGTAAAGTTTCAGCCTATAAATGTCCCACTGCTGAGCACAGGCCTCCTCTCATTTCTGACAGGGTTTTGGAGCTAAGAAGAATCCCCCACGCTGCTCCAATGCGGGTTGGCGGACTACACATGTCTTCGAAATATTTTTTATTTCTCAGACATGCAGGTTTCCTCACGATGTTTTCCTTCACCGCCGAGCACGTGGTAAATCAGCACTCAAAATTGCAATTAACAATTTTAGTGGTGCCGGCACCGGGAATCGAACCCAGGTCACTCGCGTACTATGAAATTTAAAGCGAGCGCCTAGGCCCTGAGCTACTAGATATAAAAACAAATAAATAGAATATCCACAGTCTGTTGGTTCAGACATACCTACATACCTTAAAACTTATAGATAATAAGATTACCCTTGAACTAATTGCCTTCGGTTCTTCATAATCACAGCAGGTCTTGAATTTACATATATTTGAATTTACATGCTAACAAAATCACGGATACTGCTTGTACATAATAAATTTCCTACTGTTATATCTCATTCTGTGATAATCCCGTTTTTAACCTTTCTGAATTAATTCACTGCCCAAATAAGCCACGGGCGAGGCAGTTGCCTAATTGCGTTCTATTTATCAACGTTGTTTTTAACTTAAATACCAAATTTTAAAAACCTTAGTACGAATCAAATTTAAACGTAAACGTGTGCTTAAATAATTTAATTAACCTGTCAATGACATGCCAACATAATTGTCTCAGTAGTTATAGTTTAACAGAATAGACTGAAAAATAATTTTGTGTTATTGAATAGAGAATACAAAATCAAGTGGTTTTAAATTGAACTTAAAAACCGACATCGGGATATGAAAACTTACTTCCGGTGGTATTATATATATTTTCGGTGATGTAATTGCTGTTAGCCTTCTCGGCTTTTACAGCTTCATCGGATACTGTGCTCGCGGGCCAGAGGCCCGCGTGCCAGGTTTGGTTTGACCCAAACATAAATAAATAAATAAAAACTCCGACTAAAACCTCGAAGTTCGGACTGTGTCGCGTTCGCTGCGTGCTTTCGCGATTTCGAAAATCTTAAATATTTTAAGTCGTCTAATGACCGTCCGAAGGAGGCTTCGCGCGTCCATTCGGACTGTCGACTTGTGTGTCGGTAACTCTGGGCGGTGAGAACCGCCCTGGAACACGGGTGAATCCTGTGTACGCGGTGTGATTATTGACTATTGCGCGCCGCTCTCTACGGCGGTCGCGCGTCGTGGTGCGTGTTATATTAAAGCTATTGACTGTGTGTACAGTGTGGCCTGGATCGTGACTGACAGTATCGTGGTCAGGACCGGTGGTATTGAGGGCAAGCGGTAGCTTCTATACTTTTAAAATTAAAAAAAAACACGCACTGAAGCAGCACGGTTGACTTTTCATAGCTCGAAAAGTCTCTCAAAAATAAAAATTATTATTCTGCCGTGAAGAAGTAGTGTGCAAACATTACTGTGTTTCGGTTTGAAGGGCACTGAGAGCTAGCGTAATGACGTAAGCGCAATCATGGGCATATGAGACTTAAGAACTGATGTCTCAGGGTGACGGGCGCTTTGTGGTGTCACAATGTTCTGGGTGACACAGCATTTCTTATAGGCAGACGTTGCACTTACTATCAGGTGAGCGTTTTGCTCGTTTCGTCACTTATATCAAATAAAAAATAAAATTAAAAAAAAGACAAGGGCCCAGTAGGATTACGCAGTGGGACTACGTAAACGTAACCAACACCCAAGAATAAAATAGTCAAAGGCATGTAAAATCTGCTTACCCGCAGTGGCAGTGTGGCGACAAACTCTGCACCCTATCATAGCATAGGGGACCTTTGCCCTGCTGTCGGCCACTTGCCTACAAGTGTACGACAAAGTGTAGGGCAAAGTAAATAACATTAATATATTCTTTTTTTTTATAAAAAATGATGATATCGATTTCAGTAGATACACAAAGCTCGTGTATCTACTGAAATCGACTAAGATAATTAAGAAAAACGACTTCAACATTTTTTTTATCATTCATTGACCGCATAAATCTCAAGTTTCGTGTTTACAAATAAAACAAAAAGATTTGAGAGTAGAGTTAAGAGTATATATTAAAATAATCACTCTCATTATCACCTAACATATAAAAATAGTTTAAAGAATAAAGATATTTTTAGATAAAAAATGTTATGATTATGTACTTTACAATATTTTAATAATAATTAAAAAATGTGTATGGAAGTACATAGAATTATAAATGTAGTATGTGTGTAGCATGCACACTAATTTAGGCTTGACCTAAAGTGTAATTAATGATTTTTTTCTGTGCCCAAAGAAGATTCCCTTCAAAATTAATTTATGGTACTTTTGTATTTTGGAAGTCGCTTTTGTTTTTTTAAGCTAATTATTTTACAATTTATAGTGATGTTGTAAACCTGTTACAATGTACAATGTTCCAGGGAATTTGTAGTTAATATTGATAAATTAACCACAAATTATTGTGGGTGGTAGGATTTCTATGCAGGAATCCGTCTAGGTAGGTACCGCTTCAGGCCAGTTATTCCGTCGTGAAGCAGTAGTGTGCAAACAATACTGTGATTTGCTTCGAAGAGCACTGTGAGCTAGTGTAACCACTGGGTTATGGTAAACATATGAGACTTAAAAACTGATGTCTCAGGGTGACGGACACAATGTAGTGTCAAACAGAAATCTTCTGGGTGACATAGCATTTGTTATGTGCAGGGGTTGCACTTACCATCAGGTTAGGGTTGGTTACTCTATTCAATTTTTTTTATATACTGGCTAATGTCCTATTTTTATTTATAGAGATGTACGATCTAATTTTAACAATGCAATAAACATTTCCGAATTAGTACTCGTACAATTAACCGGCGAACTACCTTATCGCCACACAGAATAACAATTTAATATCAATACAAGTTTTTACATGGTTCGAATCATCATCGTAGGTATCATCAAGGTGATGCCAGATTCCCGAGGCAGGCAATCAACTTCAATTGCGACTGTTTCCTGTGTGAGTCCTCACTTAAAATGTACTTATAGGATTGACATAACACTCTCAACACCTCAATCTACACATTCCTGCTGTTTATCGTTAAGCAGTTCAGTGGTGTACCCTTTTAGTCCAAATCTAGTGAAGTCCACTTCGTCCTTGACCATAGTCAGGCTCCCACCTTGTTCTGTGATTGTTATAAACCTAACAATACCCATCACTTTACATTTCTTTTGAGGAGTTCCCTGGTGTATCTTGGAAGTAAAGATCCAATACCAATGAAATTAAAATGTGATCACTTTGGAGCTATACTCTTAATCATTTGAATCGGTTCATAAACAAAATCGCAGTATTATCTCCTGAATCTTAATAGTTAAGGAGTGCTATTGCTTTCATCATCAACTCAGCATCATGAGATGATGACTCTCAGACACAAACACCTGAATAAGTTATGAAAACTTAACAAACACACTGTGCCCCTATAATTTTTAGGTTTTCTCTTGATTTCCCTAAGATTCCAGCATCAGATCCTGGAACTAGAAGATAGGCAGCAGCACCTTCTTGGAAGATCCGAATAAATAAACTGCGGTTGCCAACCCGCCTGCCAAGCGTAGTAACTATGGCAAAATCCCCCCCAAAATTGATAGCTACAAATTTTTGTCGCAATCTATTTTGTGTTCAGCAGTGGACTAGTGATAGGCTGAAATGATTATGATGATATAACATGAATAAAAAATACATACAGACGAAATCAGAACGTCCCCCTTTTAAAAAAAATATATGTAAGAATTATAACAAACCGGAAAATATTTTTACCAAATAATTAGAAGATTTCATAGATTATGTTTCTTACGTAGCAAAACAATTTATTATTAAGAACAATGGATTTGCTTTCTTGTTACATTACACTTGTGAGTGCGTTACGTCTTATCTAATATATTTTTTGTTAGAACATTTCCCCCGCAGACATAATCTTAACAAGAAACTGTATTACATCGTTAAGGAAATCCATTTCCAATTAACTCCGTATGTCTAACGGTTTCTGTACATACAGAAGAAATATTTATTCGCTCTATCACTAAAATACGAATTGATTCTTCAAAAAGTAATTATAAATATATGAAATTGATTATAATTTGCGAATTACCTCAGTGTCATATATTTTGCCTACATTATGAGGTTATACTTTATTTTCAGCTTCTGTCGTAGACTCATTTGTTACTGAAATGCAGCGTTTTCATGAGTTCGTAGAACAAAGACTTAGATAACCATACATCATAAAATGTAAGAAATTAAAAAAAATATATTGTATTTTATTTTATTAAAAATTAGCAAGGAGATTAAGATACTAAACAGGTATTAAGATTTCTTTAGTAACATTTATTTAATCCGTAACAACATTTCTATATTTACATTTACTCAGTAATTTTTTTTAATTATTATTTGGAGTAACGATAATTTAATGTATAAATAATTTCTTTTTTTTAAAAATATCTAACATTAAACTTATACTTAATTTTGTCGGAATCCCGACGTTTCACTTTATTTTCCGTTTCCGTAGTAGACTAATTTGTTGCTTCCGAGCTTACGTAGAAATCTTTTGTTGAGTCGTGAGGTTTTGCAGAATTGCCCGTTTTGGGTTAAGCTATTTTGTTATACGTAAAACGGTGATGTAATAGTTTGGAAATGTTTTAATTTTCAGTTCAAAAAAAATTTCAAGAAGGTTACATTAACATGCTAAGAAGCTATTTATTTATTATATTTTTTTATGGGATTATGTAATGAAACTACGTTCGTCACTTTGAGATTTTAAATTATTTGTCTTATAAATCCAGTTATTATAATTCTTAGTAAGGTAAGTAATTAAAGCACATTAACATGTGTAATCTGCAGTTTAGCGGCAGAATAACTATAATGATTTCTTCTTTAAAATTATAAACTATACAACAAATTTTATAGTATGGTTTTTCGTATTTTTTTTAAATTAATTTTAGAAAACAAACAATTGTACAAGATGAAGTATTACAAATTTGTTATATACAAAATATAAATATTTACAACTAGCACCGTTTTCCACATCAATTGTGGTCCCTTTGCTATGACATTACATTGTGTAAGCAATTATCAATTTTATTAGACTAGTGAATATTAAATGTGTAACGGTACGGACTGCGAAACATGATGTCGCAGGATCGAGCCCTCCTTGCCCTCCTTGTCGTGAACCATCTCCTAGCACATGCTTTAACGCTTAGTTGGAGTGGTTAATAGGAATATTGGTAATGTTAATATAGCATTGCCAGTATTCTTTAAAAAAAATATACTTATGCATATAAAATGTATCTAAGAATTAATCGAATTAATAGATAAACAGTTGGAATTAAATATAATATTTGTAAAACGAAGGTACCCTCTCTCTGTACCGTCGATATTCCGGTAACGTTATACTGTCATGGCTTCGGATTTGACTTTTAAAGAGAGCTATAAAACGTTTGTAACGAAGGCATTCGCTTATTTGGCACGTAGTGATCAGGATACATTATTATTAGCTGTAAGAAAAGTCTGAAATGTAAAAAGTGATTTCAAGCTGTGATTGTGATTTTTTATTGTATAAAGTGACGAAACGAGCAAAACGTTCACCTGGTGGTAAATGCAACGTCCGCCAACAACAAATGCTGCGTCACCCAGAATATTTTTGTGTGACACCACACTGCGCCCGTCACCCTGAGACATCAGTTCTTTAGTCTCAAATGCCCAGTGATTACGCTAGCTCACAGTGCCCTTGCACCAAACAACAGCAATGCTTGCACACTACTGCTTCACGGCAGAATAACTGGCCCTGGGGTGGTACCTACCTAGAGCGATTCCTACATAGCATATACATTATAAAGAAAAAGTGAAATAAAGGTGATTTAGTCAGCAAAGTAGTATTACTTCTAACAATTGAACTATTTTAATTTAAGAGGATCTTCAATTATATGACATTACAATACAGAAAAATGCATAATTAAAAAAATGGTAAATAAAAATGTTCTGAATAACAAAATACTAACTAATGACAAAGTGGTAAAAAACAACAAGTAAATAAAATGCAGTTAAGTATTTAGTGAATCTCGACCCCCAACCAAAAACTCTAAAGCAGTTTTCTTAAATTTTCTGCAGCATAACCCAAATATATCTATTTCGTAGAAGATTTTATTATATGTATCCAAGATACGATGCAGAGGCGCACGATCATCCGCCTATGTTTAACCTACGTTTTACTTGGCTTGGGAAAGAAAAGTGGTTGCCGATGGAACTCACGTATTCGCTGTGAACGACTTGGTATACGGACGTAAATTTGATTTATTAGTTCTTTACAATCAAAATGGTAATGACAAACATTATAAAGAAGCGTTTGATCCAAAAGTTGTCTTCTAGACTGACTAGAGCGAATGTCGAATTTCTCTAGTAATTCATCGTAAGAAGCTTTCGATCTAAAACATTTGTACATTGTTGATTTTAAGAATTTACGTTGCACACATTCTAGCTGATATTTGTTAAATACAGTATTTAACAAATATTTGGGTTCCTTATGACGGAAGCATATTCATTTTGTGACCTTACCAAGGCCTTGTATAAGGTTAAGAAGGTAGAGGGTTTCTTGAAACATGAACAGGCTCTCATCACGAATCCATATAATTGAAAAGACTTTTTGATAATATGTGTAATATGTTGATCAAAATGAAGTTTTGAGTCAAAATACAATCCCAAGTCTTTAATAAGAGTAACATTGTCTAACGTAATTTGATTAAGACGATGGTTAAAATAATTTTATTAAGTTTTTTAGTAAAGGTGATTTTCTTACATTTCGCAATACTTAGGTGAAATTTGTTATAGCGACAATAGTCAGTAAATTTGTCTAAGTCTAACTGAATTTTTTTACAGTCATCTACACATTGGACAGAATGGTAAATTTTGAGGTCATCAGCGCATAAAAGAAGTTAGCATAACGAAAACATCCACCGACGTTTCTTTGATAAATATAAGCAGAGCCTTATATATATTTTTGGTGATGTAATTGCTGTTAGCCTTCTCGGCTTTTACAGCTTCATCGGATACTACAAAGCCTTGCTGAGTTTGTTTAAGCAAACCACCGGTTTTCATGTCTGAATACGTTGTTGTTTCTTTATCTCTGATACATCATCCGTGCCTTCGCTCAAAAATCGAAAAAATTATCGTTAAATAACAACCTATAAATCTCCCACCGCAGAGCACGGGCTTCCTCAAAGGTCAAAGGAGGTGATAAGTGTCCGCCTCGCTGCTCCAGTGCGGGTTGGCGGACTTTACAAGTCGTTGAAATATTTGTTATTTCTCAGAAATACAAACATTGAAAGACAGTTTTATTCATCTGAGTAAGTTGTACATCAGCATCCATAAATGACAGCGTCCGGTTGTTAACCGTGAAAATGTGGTCGAATCGCAGAGGAAGACATCATTAAATACAGATTCATAAAACATCTGTTAGCGAAATATTTAATTATTCTTACTTGAAATCTAAGACAGAGTGTTACTCGAATTGATAAAAAAATGATAGCAATCCGTGTTTATCTGAATTCTAGCGCTAATAACCGGTATGCAATTAGACGACCGACTCGTCTCGTCTGTAATTGCTTCCGGCGGTTGGATTCAATAAATGTAAACTAAATAAAGTTACAGACTTGTCGCAGAAAGGTAAGTGAAACTAATTTAACGCGCAGCCGTAACGAAAAGCTGAGTGTAAAATAAATAGGACACAGTTAACGATAATAATTACTTTGTATTTCCACTAAATTTTAATACGAAAATATTTTCCCTGAAATTAATTTCCTTAACGCAACAGTGCTATAATAATCTTGATAAAACTACAAATGCCTAAACTTATCGTTAAAATTACCTAAACTTCACAGACAAAATGTTATCTTTAAGGTGTAGAAAAGACATACGTGTCATTTTCATACATGCTACTTATAAATTACATGTTTCAGGTAAAAAACACGTCGGCAAGCTCAAGTGGCAATGGATCACCCATAATAGCTCGTAGTACCGATAACCGTTAGGGAAGAAAGGTTCTCGAGAGGTATCCCCGCATCGGCAAACGCAGTAGTGTAGTACTTACTACCTTGTACTACCTTCCACTAGATGGAGCGATGACCTCCACGATTTGGCAGGTAGTCTGTATTTATTTGGGTGCGTCAGATTTACTATCTGTATATATAAAGGTAATAAACGATTAAAAAAATCTTTGATTGAATAAAAGGCTACAATGAAAATCATAAATAAAAAAATATAATTTGCAATATTAGATTAAAGATGTAAAAAGTAAACTATCAGCCTATAAATGCCCCACTGCTGAGGCCTCCTCTCATTTCCGAGAGGGTTTTGGAGCTGGGAAGAATCCGCCACGCTGCTCGAATGCGGGTTGGTCGACTTCACATGTCTTCGAAATATTTTTTATTTCTCAGACATGCAGGTTTCCTCACGATGTTTTCCTTCACCGCCAAGCACGTCGTAGCACCTTACATATAACCATGAATTTAATTTGTTTTCTCCATTCCGAGCATTCTTATCTATTTCTTCGTCTTAGGCTATGCTTTCAAACTAATTTATTGTTAGTATTTTGATACTAATAATTTAAGAACATATTAATTCTGATTGCATAAATATTTATATTATTATCTATGTATATTCGTATTTATAATTATTTTATTTTTTTATCCTTTAAATCTTTGTATAATATAAACAAAGCACACAGTCGTTTCATCCGCACAAAGTAATATCCGGAACTGCGGTTTTGCGTGTCATTTTTTTTTATAGAAGAGGGGGCAAACGAGCAAGGCTATACCGGAGGAGTAGCGGATGTTAAACCATGATACGGTCAGTCACGACCACACACAGTCAATAGCTTTAACATAACACGCACTATGACACGCGACCGTCGTAGTGAGCGGCGCGCAATAGTCAATAATCACACCGCGTACACACGATTCACCCGTGTTCCAGGGCGGTTCTCACCGCCCAGAGTTACCGACACACAAGCCGACAGTTCGAATGGTGGCCTGCAGCCTCCCTCGGACGGTTATTAGACGACTTAAAATCAATTAAGATATTCGAAATCGGGCAAGCACGCAGTGAGGTCCGAATTTCAAGGTTTTTGTAGGAGTTTATTTATGTATTTATGTATTTATGTTTGGGTCAAACCAAAACTGGCACGCGGGTCCGTGAGCACAGTATCCGACGAAGCTGTTAAAGCCAAAAAGGCTAACAGCAATTACATCACCGAAAATGTGTGTGCAGATGTTCATGGGTAATCGGCAAAAGGTAGGAATTTTGTTCCGCAAAATTGCATGTGATGTGCATGTGCGTGCGTGTGTATATAATAGTGTGTGTGTGTGAGTGCGTGAGCATTTGGATGTGCGGTGCATGTATGAAAATGTGTGTATATGTCGCTAAAATAGTATAGACAGTTTAAAATTACCGCAATACAGCATATCATTTTATTTGCGAAATTTCTCTTCCACGCGTTTAATAAGTAACATACTACTCGTATATGAATCTAATACGAACGTTAGTCTTAAACTAGGAAATACAAAACATCGTAACGCTATTGTAGACTTTGTATTAATATATAAGATACTATATTTTCATATATTTAGCAACATACATTATCTTAAAGATTGCGTGTTACGCAGAGACTGTTTGGCGTGACCTATATTCTAGCTTATATTGTTAAAGACATCATCATTACTACTCTTGCCGTTTAATCTATTAGGCAACAAAGCATTGTTGATGGTAACTTTTTTGTACATTTGTTAATTTAATTTTTTGTAAGTAGACCTACGAGTATATGTGACTATCTTCTTCACTCATAACATATTAATATATATAATTGAATATTAATGAGAAACTGTACTCCATTTTCCCTGAAATGGATGAAATGCTTTAAGCAACGCATCTGCTATTCCTCCGTTAATGTAGATGTTCATGGGCCGCGTTTATCACTTACCATCAGGTGAGTGGATTGCTCGTTTGCCACAAAAAAAAGGCATCATATCGAAACATGGCAAGGCGATGTGGTTTTGTCAGATTCATTGTTCTGCTTATTTTTGAGCTATACAGAATCTATCGTTTTTAAATCTTGATTTTTATCATAATCATTATAGCCCATCAGTGGATTTTCGACTGCTGAACATAGACCTCCCCCACTAAAAACGGTCCTGCGCCACCTGCATCCATGGAGTTCCCAACAAACGTTCCTTTTCGGTTTCAATCAAATCTACGATAATTTTATGCTTATGATACAAGTACAGCTCAGGGGCTGGGCGCTCGCTTTCAATTTATGCGAGTGACCTGGGTTCCATTCCCTGTGCCGGCACCACTGAAATTGTTAATTGCAATTTTAAGTGCTTGGCGGTGAAGGAAAACATCGTGAGGAAACCTGCATGTCTGAGAAATAAAAAAAATGTGCAATCCGCCAACCCGCATTGGAGCAGCGTGGCGGATTCTTCCTAGCTCCAAAACCCTCTCAGAAATGAGAGGAGGCCTGTGCGCAGCAGTGGGACATTTATAGGCTGAAAATTTACTTTACTTTTGCAGTTTCAATTTGAAGCTGTACTTGAGTATCTGTTTCATTTCAGCATTAAACATATTTTCTCAGACTTTCATTCCACAGCAATCTTATTTTGAGAGTGCCCGTCATTTTGTTATGCCATAATAGTACTTCATTTAGATTCCTACGAAAAACAAACGAGAACATATTCAAACTTATTACAATGAAAATCAACAACCTACACTTAACTACTCGTATATTTAAGTCATTAGACTTCTTTGTTCAGGTCCGTTTGCGCTGATTTCAATTGAGTTTTATTCGACATATTTGTTTCGTATAAGTATATCGCAAATTAGGTTACAGATACAGTGTTTCTATTTTATTTTTAAATTTTCAAAGTTACTGGGAAATTTAAATGAAAAGATATTACTAATTACGCCAAAATGTGTTTGTTTTAATCAGCAATGCTATACAATAGTATATAATACCTTCATTTACCATAAAATAATACCTTCATTCATTAACATATATTTTATATAATGCCTTCTATACTCGAATCGGAATAATATCAGTCCTTGAATAATGCAAGAAATATGATAGAAGAACGATAGAATTAATTAAAATCAAACGGTTAATATTTGATTTTTGTATAAATGCAAATTAAAAGCTTATGTGTAATTATTCAACTAGGCTTTTTTTGTTTACAATAAAACTAAAAAGGTGTGTAAACAAACATAGTTCGAGAATTTGGTGGTAGGATTCCTATGCAGGAATCCGTCTAGGTAGGTACCACCCCAGGGCCAGTTATTCTGCCGTGAAGCAGAAGTGTGCAAACATTACTGTGTTTCGGTTTGAAGGGCACTATGAGCTAGCGTAACCACTGGGCATATGAGACTTAAGAACTTATGTTTCAGGATGATGGGCACAGTATGGTGTCACACAGAATTTTTCTGGGTGAAGAAAAGAAGGAGTTCTCTCATTTTACAGGTCACCACAATTTATATAGTAAAACTCCGGAAAAATATTAGCCACATTAGGTTCAATTTTATTGTATTTATGTTTTATAATTAGCACTAAGTTAAATGTAGTCTAGTGCATTTTAATATTAAAAAAGGTTAATTCTAATGATAAATTAAAAAAAATTAGCGAAACTTTTACACAGATAAAAATCAACATGATTTCTGAAGAGCAATGGGATTTCGAATTGTTTACTGAAGCGTGCAGGGTACCTTTTCTTGGTTACAAACGGTCGCAGAAAAGTCTATAGTTAACCTGGAGAGCAGTTCAATTTTGCAATGGGGAGTGTGTTTCTTTAAGCGTGCTGTGTTTAGTTTAGTATGATAAAGGTCATAGTGAGTTTATAGCAACTTCATCCTTATGTATGTACAATGCTCGACCATATGTAGGTACAAGTCCACCTATATTTAGGTGAGGTCGGTATATGCACCATAGATTTACCCGTACGTAGCAAAAACCTAGATCCAATTCAACATGTGTTGATCACTTTGAAAATAGCTGTGTATACAGAAAAAGTATACGGTCGCTACCACAACGGCGTAGCTAATTATACGAGTAGCAATCACCGATAAATGACATGACAATGTTCCAAAAGATTATATGAAAATCCTCATCAGATTAATGCAGAAACGACCGATACAGATCCGATTAGATCAGATTTATTTTAATTTGTAATTAAGAGATCTTCTTAATGATATACTTTTTTAATACTTTATTAACCTACACTCAATAAATTACTGCTTTCTTAAAGCTTATGAACAAATGAACCAGTTCACATTTTATAAAATTATAAATAAACAGTAAAATCAAAGTATTATAAAATGCATGCAGCATATGTTGATGCACTTTATATTTCGGTCAGTGTATATAACGCTATAGTAAAATTTTGATTTTAACATTTTTTGTATACTAAACTGCAACACCAAAGACAATAAAATACATTTACTACTGCTGTTTTACTTTTTAATAACATACATATCTATAAATTTATCAGCTAATAATTTTTTATAGTCCATTCGTAAATATTACCGCCGTAGCTACGCAATAATATAATAAAATTATATATTACAAATATTAAGTATAAAATAAATACATCTACTTTCAAACTAAATTATTTCGAGGATTTCAGGGATTCATAAAGCCTTCTACATATATTCAAACTCAACAAATCGTATCTTATGTAAACAAAAAAGAAAGAAATGCCTACACATTGAATAACTCGAGTGAACACAACCTTTCGTGATGTAGTGCTTATATACTTATTGAACAAAGAACTTGGCTTGTCTTTACAGATAGACAAAATTTTATCTACCAAGAATACAATAAAACACTTTTAAAAAATGTTTTAAATCATATTTACGATGTCGTTTTTGGACTACATAGCGGATTTCTTATATGCCCTTAGGACAGTTCGGTCACAACCACCTTAATTTTAGTAGCTTAAGCGGTATCAATAAGATAATAATATCTACGCCTTAAGCACAGTGCATCCACAATTTAGGGGAGTGTCAATAGCTTACACGATGGTTGAAGATAAGCAACGTTTTCTCAGATTAATTCCTATAGAGAAACTCCCGCCTTAACGATTATTAAATATAAGGAATGGAAGAATAAAAAGAATAAAAAGTAATTTTCCGTATAAAATAATTTATTTCTAAAACACATTCCAATTTCAGTTACACTTTTGCGGATACTCTTTGTAAGTTTGTGGTATTTTTGATACCCATATACATACTTATTAAACACTAGGAACACCAACAACGTAAATCTCAACATAAGCGCAATCATTTCACAACAAACTTTCACCTAATTGCTTCATCTCCACCCTCACAAAGTTAAATTGAATATTATATCCCTGTTGGACCTTCTGCTGACTTCTCAACCGGACAGCTATCAAGTCTCCGTCGATGCCCCTCAGGGTTCTTCGGACCACTGTCTGATCCGGAGTACGGTGCCTCTCACGTGCCTATTGCTGTCGCGATCAGCAAGGTGCCGCCGTGTTTGGAACTATAAGTCGGCAGATTAGGATGGGATGCGGTCTTTTTTTGCATCCTACCCATGGAAGCAGTTGTGCTTTTCGCTGGATGATCCTAACGCCGTTGCGGAGTCTGATGCCGATGAGATGCTTCAGGGAATGGAACTTTTTGTTCCATCCTCTGTAGTGCCCACCGGAGGCAGATCCCAACCTTGGTATGCTCGCACCTGCAAAATGGCTTCACGCCAAAAGCAGGAGAGTCACCTGGCCTGGGCTGCAAAGCATCGGCGTCCCAGGATGTAAAAACCAGCGATCTTAAAAAGAAGTACAACTCTGCCTCCAGGTTCTTCAAAAGCGTTATTGCCAAGTCAAAATCAGAGCACATTGCCAGAATTGGCGAGAAACTAGTTCGTCTTCGTTCAGAAACTCGTGCATTCTGGTCTCTCACCAAGGTTGTCCTCGGAAACTTCTGTAAGCCATCGCTTCCATCTCTGCACAGGGAGGACGACTCGCTGGCCCATGCCGCAAAAGAGTAGGCCGATCTTTTAGGCTCTCTCGTTGCGTCCAACTCGACTCTTGATGACAGGGAAAACTTGCCGCCGACCATCCCGCGGTGTGAGTGCTGTATGCCAGACATCCGGTTCTGGCAGAGCTCAGTGCGCAAAGCACTATTCTCCCTGGACATCAACAAGTGAAGCGGGCCTGATAGAATCTTTCCAATTGTGCTGAGGATGTGTACTCCTGAGTTGGCACCAGTTTCAACGCGTCTTTTCCGGTATTCCTACTCTCTAGGCGTCATCCCGAAATCATGGAAGACTGTCTCAGTGCACCCGATCCCTAAAAAAGGCGACCGCTCAGATCCGACAAACTACAGTCCAATTGCCATTACCTCCTTGCTCACCAAAACAATGGAGTCCATTGTTAACTGTCAGCTCTTGAGGTACCTAGAGGACCGCCAGCTAATTAGTGATCGCTAGTACGGTTTCAGACGGCGTCGCTCAGCTGGAGACCTTCTGGTATACCTCACTCATCGATGGGCGGAGGCAGTTGAAAGCAAGAGAGAGGCCCTGGCCGTTAGTTTGGATATAGCGAAGGCCTTCGATCCGGTCCGGCATGACGCGCTTTTTTTTATTTATTTTTTTATTTTTATTGGATAAAGTGACGAGACGAGCAAACCGTTCACCTGATGGTAAGTGCAACGTCTGCCCATAGCAGGTGCTGTGTTACTCCGAATATTTCTGTGTAGCACCACACTGCGCCCGTCACCTTGAGACATTAGTTCTGAAGTCTCATATGCCCAGTGATTACGCTAGCTCTCAGTGCCCATGTGTAATGTTTGCACACTACTGCTTCACGGCAGAATAACTGGCCCTGGGGTGGTACCTACCGAGACGGATTCCTGCATAGGAATCCTACCACCAGTAATCTATCGGAGCTGCCTTCCTACGGGCTTCCCGAGAAATTATGCAATTGGGTCACCAGTTTTCTCACAGACCGGATCATCAAGGTCGTAATCGACGGTGCATGCAAGCCAAGCCTGTGAATGCTGGTGTTCCACAAGACTGCGAGTTTTGTTAAAAAACGAAACTGTCAGATTTAGCGCAATCGAAATCCTCATATTATTCGTACAGAAACATTTTTGTGTAACTCTTATGAACTTGAAATAAGGTGTTATAAAACTTAAACTGTAAATGTTGTAGAACAGTGTGATACAGAACTGTCGCATCATATTGAACAGGATAACGTCACAAGCCACACATCAGCGAAACCATCGATAACTTATATTTTTAGTACGTCTTGCAGGTGGTATGAATTTCTGAAATACTGAGAGTGAAAATTATTAAAAAAGAAAACGTCAATCCAACGCGTTATTGGCAAAATCAACTGTCTTGAACAAAGTTTGATCAAGAGTCGAGAGTACTCGCCGCGGCCAAGTGACCGAGCGATTAAACTCAATATTTAATGCACTTGCATTTAATGCTTAATAAAACTAAGATGAAAATACACCACCATATATTGAATAGATATTCTATCATACTAAACAGACATTCCTGCTTCAGGACGCTTAAATGCATTATGTTTGGCCACGGTGGCTTTCGTACAATTTGCTACCTTACTCCAATCAGCCACAGGCCTCAATCGCAATTTAGAGGGATGACGTTATCGAAACGATTGTTTTTTATCAACATCAACTTTTATATTAAAAAAAATCGTTATCTATATATTAGATGAAATGAAAAGTTATATCTTTTTGCAAATACGTATTTACGATTGTTTAGTAATTTGACGTCACAAATATATTTTTTAAAAATGTAATTTACGCCTAAAAGTGGTGCAAAACTGAACGTCAGTTACTTTTGTATTTTAGGTCTAACCAACGACTATACGCCACCTAATGGTAAGTGATCACCGCCGCCAATGTGGAATTACGGCGGTGTTGCCAACCTTTGAGAAAATAGTAGGCTCTTTTCTTGAAGGTACCTAAAGTCGCATCGGTGCGGAAAACGGCTGGCGGCAGCAAATTCACAAAGTGGTCATACGTAGCAAAAATTCCTAGAAATGAGCACTATTCAACGGGATGTTAATTCAAACCACTGTCGGGTCAAGCCGTTTTTGTATATTAATGTAGTAAACGGTGATTAATTAGTAGTAACGTGTAACTGGGTCATTTTAGGGTTGAATTTCTCTGCATTAAGTTTGTCCGAATTTAAGACTTGGTCAAGTGTGGTGATTAGGAGAAGACATACGTTTATTCAAACTCTGTTTTATATGATCCTTAGAAACGTTTAGCACTTATATATCTCCACTGAGTTTTTAAACCAGACTTCATTAGAGAACAGGAGGTCTAACGTGTAATTCTGATAAGTTTCGGGATCAGTTGGATTTCCACGTTTGATTCTCATTTGTTGGTTAATCGGGATCAAATAAATCCGGTCCGGAGTTACACAATTGACCTCCAGGTCGTCAAAATTGCAATAGCTATATGTAGCTCCATTTCTACTTGACTTTATAGTTTACGCAGATTAATGTCAAATATTTCGTAATCCATCCCTCAGATGTATTTGTCGAAATATTGATATAAAACACTTTGAAACATCATCTACGACGAAGAGATAAAAAATACTTAAAAAAAAAACAAAGAACCTTAAAACTGTTGATAATAATAACGAAAAAAAAATATGGGTAGTCCATCTGTTTCGTATAGCATATAGTTTAACTTTTAAAAGGAAAACATTTTATTATTAACAAACGTTACTGTATTACTAAATAAAAAAGCACTTGTTTAAAAACTAAACTAGATAAAAAATACTGGTCAAATCCGTCCCCGCCCGAATCCGTGGCCGCCATCTGTGTGGGCTGTGGGCAGCCAGCTTGCCGAGTTGATACGCTGTATCGCGAGGCTGATTCGCTGGCCAAAGTAGGAAAACAGACAAGTCAATAAGCCGCAATAGTCCGTTCCTTTTAAAAATAACTACTCAGCCCGTTAACGTTGTCCTGCCCATTCCAGTATGTGGCGCGATGAGTTTGATTTCTGAATTACATTCAAATATGAATCTTTACAGCTACACAGATCAGGATTTTCAATTATATTTTTTTTTTGGTTTTCTACTTATATTTTGTTCGATGTGCTAGCGGTTAACGATTCTCTACAGTTATATCGACGACGATACATTGGATAACCATGGCTGCCAGTGATAGTCTCCGCCGTCAAATTTCGTGGACAACGCTTTGAACAGTTGCCGCCAATCATGCACGGTGATAACAGTAGAACTATCATAACGAAAGTGAAAGAAAACGATTTTGTGGTTGACAACACTTAGATTCTCCGTATTCGCCACTTCTTTTCCAAAACATTCAAGTTATAAAATATATAGCCCATAAGCCAATAATAACACTCCGCCGTTGCTGCAGCAGAGCCGGTCTTGCGAGCAGTTCCCGAAACATGCGACGGCGCTAACGTTTCAACACAAGTCGCATCCCAGACCAAAGTGCGCCCGTTTTTCCAGTGAGCGTCATTCCGTCAGGCCTTTTGCCATCGTCACGAAATATACCACTGGGATCTAAAACAGCAGGTACACCAGCACTTATTAAGGCCCGACGAATGACGTCATTAATTGCAGCATCGCGAAGAACACGACCAGCGCTGCGCTGGCACGCTAGGCCGTGATGACCCAGATGGTCAACCTCTTTACCACAACGGCAGCGATGTGGCTCGTTGATTTTTAATCCAAGTGTCAAGCTGACTGCAAAAGAAAATGAAGTTTTGTCTAGGAGAGTCCCTATATTTACTGAAGGCAATGCATTTAACCAGTAGCCCGACTCCTCCTCCACACTCGCCAGGAGACGAGCCCGCTCAGTAGAGCTTCCGCAATTTTCAAGAATAATTTACTGTACTAGTATGCAAAGCGGCTCGTTCCGAATGCCTACTGGTCACCGAGTGTGATTGGCAGGGTGGCCTGGATCCAGGAGTTATCATTTAAAGAGCTATTTAGAATTTCTCTAACAGTTTTCCTAATCAGATCATCAAGACGATTTAAAAGAGGGACATGCATTCAAAAGGTAGAACAACGCAGCACATACGTGAAATGTGGTAGAAAAAGACTTAAAAGATTTTAATAGAGTATAAGTCATGTGTGGGTTAATTTATTTTAGACGTCTGGATGACTTCTCAAATCTTAGAATCTGATCATTAACAAAATTTTGAAAGGAGTCCTCCAAGACAGGGGCACCTAGAAGGCGAAGCGACTCCCTGTTTACATTTTTTTTATTAGGGGCCTTTTTTCAAGAACAGGTAATTATATTGTTTTTGATAAAATTTTTGGAAAGTTAAGTCTAAGGCCGATAGACTCGAATCTAGAAATAAGGCTGTCTAAATCATTAAGGACTGTGGTTGCTTCGTCTTCAAGCGTCCCGTCCTCCAGATACCAAACGTTAAATTTAGAATGTAAATTTGTGACATATGGGTGGATTGCCAAACTGAAAATGGCAGGACCAAGCATCGTCCGTCACGTCTCGTTTCCCGCGATGGCGAAAAGTAGGTTACTTGTGTGGTCTATGACTGACGTGATTGTACGTATGTATGAAATATTTACGAACAAATGATGTCTAACAGAATTTATTAGAGTACTCCTAAAAAAAACCTTGGAATACTTTACTTCTTTAAGATTAGTAATATAAAAAATACGTTAAAAATACTAAAAAAAAATGAATTTTGTTTAATAGTGTACATAAAAAAGTAACAGCCCACTGCCAAGCAGATCTTTTTTCATTTGGGCGGGATCAAGTCCGGCAAGCTTCTCCAGTCCGTGCTAGCGAACACTAAATAATTAATATTATAAATAGGAAAGTAACTCTCTCTGTCCCTCTGTCAGTTTGTTACCTTTTCACGGTTCAACCGCTGAACCGATCTTGATGAAATTTATCACAGAGATAGCTTGCATCCTGGAGACGGATATAGGATATTTTTTATCCCGGAAAATCAAATAGACTCCGCGAAATATTTAAAAAACCTATATCCACGTGGACGAAGTCGCGGGCATCAGCTAGTATGTAATATGCTTTTGACAAAAAATATATTTAGGTTCGATGTCAACCGGAGACTCATCTTTCGATCTGAATTAGAAACCTTCGTCAACACTCGATATCCGCCAAATTCCAAAACATTAAACCATTCTAAAGTTCAACATTAGTATCTGAAACAGGCCCACGTTCGCATTTTACCTTAAACAAAAACTGGTGACTGCGTGGCAGACGGTCAAAATACACGCCTCTATAAGTGGTTTTCTGTGACACTTGACGATGAATTTTTCCCCAAAATCTTTATTTTTTCAATATGACCTTCTTTTACGTCACGATAAGATAAGTCACTTTTTACCATCTGTCAAGTGTAATCTACAAGATGAAGGAGTATACTAGCTAGATTTTGAATGTGGTCTCTCTTACATAGGGCAAACAAAAAATCTATAAAAACGCGAAAAAGAACATATAGCTGACGTGAAGCATCGACTCTCTAGGAAGTCCGCAGCTTGTAACCATGTTTTATATCATTTAAACCATTATATCTAATTTGATAGACCACAACTCCTTGAAAATGAACACCGATTCCTATCAAGGATTTTTCGCTAGGCTATTGAAATTAAAAATACTCTAATTTAAATAAAGAAGGTGGTCTTATAATTAATAAAATTAAATAAAAAACAAAGCATACCACTGCAAGACTTCAAGACACTGTAAGCTCATTTTGCGTAGATTGGATCAAGAATATAAATGAAAAGCTGAAGGTACCCCGGATTAACTATGACATCAGGACGTCTGATACCTCAGTCTTCTCGTGACCATAAGTGAAGTAAATGCGATGGAAACGTCGGGTAATAAATAGTTAAAATTAAACGCGATGTCATATATGTGATCGATATGATGACGATATAAGAAATCATTTCCTGAAAGTACGTATACAGTGAAACTAACATGCAATGTATATATATACAAACAGAAGAGAACTTTACCGAGCGAAAGCTTGGTGAGTTGAAAGACTAGTTTAGTAATTGCGTTAACTTCAGTGCAAGCTCTCACAGATATAACGTCAGATAACTAGAAGCTAGTTTTATTCTCAAAGGAAATAACCTTGTATATTTTGTGACGCTAGAAAGTTTTAGTGTTATTTGGTAAATAACAATAATGAAGTTATTATTTGTCGTAGTGAAATTTAATTATTATTTACGTTAAGAGTAAGTACAACGCCACGGAAAACGCAGACGTCCCCGCCTATATGCGTGACTAATATTCTAGCTCCTCGCGTCAAATCATGTACCGTGGCGCGTGCTCGGACGCTTTAACCGAAGGATTACTAGGTTAGTATAAGCTCGATAATCAGATAAAACATCAAGTATAAAAACATACTGAACTGTAGTATGTGAACTGGGACTGGCAAATTTAAGGAAATAATTTATTACTGTTGTGTTGTTTGCGTTGCAATGTTTGGGGGGTAAATTAGAATATTAAAATAATTTAATAGTTGTCAATATATGTGCGTTCAAAGTTACATTTCTAGTAATGTACGGAACCCTCTCCACCCGAGTTAAACTCGCACTTGTCCGCTTTTATTATAAACGCTAAGGATACGAAATGCTTTTTCTCCTGTGTCGTGGGTGCGTTTTACAGTTAAGTCGAGACTTCTTCGGTTCAATGCGCCGGCGATCGCCAAAACAACAGGTAGTCGGGCTTACCAATAAGAATCGCTCGAGCAGCCGATACGTCGCCGCTCATCGAAAAAACATATGAATAATATAATATGTGCGATGTCTGCGTGTACATTGTACTGGTAGTAGGATTTCTATGCAGGAATCCGTCTAGCTAGGTACCACCCCAGGGCCAGTTATTCTACCGTGAAGCAGTAGTGTGCAAACATTACTGTGTTTTGGTTTGAAGGGCACTGAGAGCTAGCGAAATCACTGGGCATATGAGACTAAGGAACTGATGTCTCAAGGTGACGGGCGCAGTGTGGTGTCACACAGAAATGTTCTTGGTGACACAGCATTTTTTTATGGCCAGACGTTGGACTTACCATCAGGTAAACGTTTTGCTCGTTTCGTCACTTTATCAAATATATATAATATGCATTCACACGTATATAGAAATAAATTTATTTATATACGAGTAATTTTATATATTGTTCCCCATTTCGATAATAATTTTCAGGTTTCAAACGGGAATTATATTTATCGTATATTAAAATATATAATCGTTTAAAAACTATATTCCCAACTACACTTTGGCAGATATTTAAATGATGTGAATAGAAGTAACATAAAGTTACAAACATTTTACTTATACATTTTAGTGCATATTGAAGTCGCTCATGTTTCAGCATTTTCTACACTCTGCGCGCTTTGAGCCTCGCTACCAGTGCTGCCAATTGGATAAATTGATACAGCGGGTAATTTTAGAGGTTCCAGCACCAGGAATTGAACTCAGGTCACTCGATTACTATAAAATAGTAAGCGAGCGCCTAGCCCCTGCTGTACCACGGCTCTTGGACTATGTAAATTCGTTCAAAAATTTGGGTATTGTGTCGCCTATTACTATGTTTAAGGTTTATATATTATCAAAGAATGTTGTTTAAGAAATGGATGGCAGAAAAGAACATACTTTCAAAATAGTCCTCTGTGCCTTTCAATTTTAAAAAGGTTAGTTTTTGATGTTCTACCCCCGGATGTTATACAGTATGACATTTAAATTTTTGAATATGATATTTTAGCACTCTTTTAGACAGAAAATCAATGTGAGTATGAAAGTTTAATTTGCCGACTATTAAGGTACCCAGGTATTTAATAGTCAGTTTTCTGTAGCATAGGACACACAGTCACAAGTATCAAAATTATCACAGGGGTGAGATATAATATTATTAAGAGAGCCACCACTTTTCGAGTGTCTCAAGGAGAAAGTGATATATTTTGTTTTCTCGACATTAAGTGTCAATATATTGTCTCTGAGCCATCTAGTCACAACATTCATACCTCTCTGCCCATTAGAGAAAACTTCATTCCAAGAGTCACCACTAAAAAGATGAACTGTGTCATCAGCACATATTATGACTGAGAATTGCAATTGGCACAGGTCATTTATGTATAAGAAACAGGTTCGGACCCAGAATACTTCCTTGCGAAATCCCAAAATCAGTGCTGACCTCATCACTTGTGAAATTTTCAATTTTCACACATTGAGAACGGTTCGTTAAATGATCATTAAAAAGTTAAAACTGGATGTCTCTAATGCTAAAAAGTTCAAGTTCGTTTATTAAAATCTTAATGGAAACTGTATCATAAGCTTTAGCTAGGTCCAAACTGTTTTACTTGTCATTCATTTAAGGTAATCTGTTGAGACTTATCTGGCAGCCCTGCGATTTTATTTTAACGATTCGCCATGACGCTAGTTTTTACGACAAAAAAGTAATACATCCAAACACCATCGAATCGGAGCCCGCAGGTGACTGAGGGAAAAAGCAAGACAGAGCGCGAGCCCAATCAATTTTGTATTGCTTAAAACGAGACAGATGATTGTCTTGGCGCTTACGACAAAACAAGAAAGTCGTAAATTCTGCGCTTTAAGTATTTATTTTCTTTTATTTGAATTTTAAAGCTACAATTATTGTGTTTTAACAGATCCCTAAACATCATCAGGGAAAACAATGTAAAATTAATCTATACATCAATAACTTGTTCCCAAGATACAGGGAAATTGCCAAAATAATAGACGTACTTTTGGATTTTTTTTCTATCGACCGAATCAAAAAAATGCGTTTATCGTTTAACAGAACCCCGAATAAAATTATGAAGATGAAAAGACTAGAACATTAAGCACCTATCTCTAAAGTTTAACGTCACTGAATCACTTTTAAAATTGCTGATTTTAGAGATAGCTGTCTCTTAAATATTAATTTCCTTCTGCTTCTCCCTTTACTTTTCTACAAAGAAGAAAACTTGGGAAGAAAGAACGTGCAAAATGGACAGTGGAATAAAAAAAATCAAGCAAATTGTTTTTTTTTTAAGTATGCCTTAAAATATTTACAATTGACTAAGTGTGAAAAATACTGAAACTAAATAACAACATTCAAAGTCGTTGACACCAAGAACGAGCAGATATATACCGAAAATGTAAAATGTGAACAGCAGACCGATAATAACAAACATCGTTGCAAAAGGGAAACTTGACGCCAAAGAATCTTGACAAATTATGAACAGGGATTTCCACTACTGCGTAAATAAACAACATTTCTTAGTTACCTATACTTTTGGAATATTGTTAAAATAGTCTAAGTCTAACTCTTATCCAGCAGGATAAACATTAATTTAAACAGAAGTTGGATTTTTAGCCTGTAATGGTATAGTTGCGTGAAATAAATAATAATGTACACTCTGTTGTTCCCTAAATGATCAAGCGTGATGCTCAAGCACTAAGACTCTTTATTGGCTAGTCAAATATAAACCTTCTGTAGGTTATTTATGTATGATAAAAATGTTGTTAACTATTTATTTGTTTATGTTATCGTATACATTAATATAATACATACTATTAACACACTATACTACAAAATGTAATTCAGACCATGTCTTTATTGTTTTTTTTTTATTTGATAAAGTGACGAATCGAGCAAAACGTTTACCTGATGGTAAGTCCATCGTCTGGCCATAGAAAATGCTGTGTCACCAAGAACATTTCTGAGTGACACCACAATGCGCCCGTCACCGTGAGACATCAGTTCATTAGTCTCATATGCCCAGTGATTACGCTAGCTCTCAGTGACCTTCAAACCGAAACACAGTAACGTTTGCACACTACTGCTTCACGGTAGAATGACTGGTCCTGGGGTGGTACATACCTAGACGGATTCCTGCATAAAATTCCTACCACCAGTGCATGTACAATGCACACATCGCACACTTTGTATAATTATATGTTTTCTCGATGAGCGGCGACGTATCGGCTGCTCGAGCGATTCTTATTGGTAAGCCCGACTACCTGTTGTTTTGGCGATCGCCGGCGCATTGACCCGATGAAGTCTTGACTTAACAATGGCGCGAATTACTCACCCGTGTGTAAATTAATAAGTGCATTACAGTTAATAAACTTTTATCTTCGCTTCTTCTTCTTAAACTTATATGCTTGTTCTCTGTAAATTTTAATAAACTGTGTCCGTAAAACGCACCCACGACACAGGAGAAGTCCAAGCATTTCGTATCCTTAGCGTTAATAAAAAAAAGCGGACAATTGCGAGTTTAACTCGGGTGGAGAGGGTTCCGTACATTACTATAAATGTAACTTTGAACGCACATATGTAGAGAACATTATTAAATTATTTTAAAACCATCTTCTTTTAGGTTTTCCTCTAATCTATCAGTAATTGACTATTTTCTGTATTTTTTTTTTTCAAAATTTTAGGCGCACTATTTTGGGGGGTAGGTGGGTAGGTTAATGTTTACAAAAATATTATTTTTAAATTGTTAAAAAAAATATTTCAGACACTCACGACAAGGCCTTGATACGACATACAATACGGTTTGGAAAAGTTTTTTTTAATATTCATCCCCCAAACATGACCCCCATATTAAAATTCATTTATTGACGTTACACGCCCGTATTTGGATCACAGGTACATTTCAACTTAATCGGATTCAGAGCAAATTGGCTGTGACAGACAGACAGACAGACGCACGAGTGATCCTATAAGGATTCTTTTTTTTTTGAGATTGCTGTGACCATCCTATTAGCCCAAAGGCTTTCACAGCTTTGTCGGATTAAAAGGTGGACGAGCGCTGAGGGCGCTTAGCTGAACCCTTTATTTATGGGTAACCGGCACGAGGGCAACCGAGAACGGACCTGGGCTTGGACCGTTACCCGGTGCGCGAGAGTAGCTGACTCAAGGGTGCCCGAGAGGACCGGACTTCGGCTCTGTCATACATCATCATCATCGGGAGGATATTTACGATATTATTATTTAAATCTACCACCAATTCGGAATGCGTTTTCCGCTGGAGAAGAAATTGCGCAAGAAACTAAAGCGACGCTTCTTCTCAAAGTATTAATTGTTTTTATTCCTGCTTTCTTTACGATCCGCCATAATGAAAGGCATTGTCTCAATTAATTTCTGTGTATATTTTATTTCTTCAAAATTCAAAACACTATTTCAAATAATATACCAGTATCACCATAAATTATTTCTGTTCATATTTTATTTTTATTATAACAACATCGGAGTGCAGCAGGGGTTGGCACTGAAAAACATGCTGTGTCGGAATTGACTTCCGGCACAGCGTTATGCTTTATCAACCTCGTTTGCTAGGAATACATCGTACAATTTTCTTACTTTTATTTTATGTGTTAATAGTGTTTTTTCTCTCTTTTTATGTATACTTCTAATTCTTATCCTTTATTTTTTTATCATCAATAAGTTTTGTGTACGTCTATTTCTAGAAAATAAACGTTTTTTCTTTCTTCGTTTACACATTTCGCATATTTCGAATAATTTAATTCGATCGAATAACTTAATACCAAGAATGTTTACTTTCTTCGTAATAATTTATTAACATCAAAAGTCGTATGTTCTTAACAAACTTAAAGACCGTTTTGTAAGTAACGTACCTTACCCACCACCATAGAAAATATTTTAAGTAGACTAAGGATAACAATTAAAGCAATAAGTTACTGTTATATGGTATCTGCTTAACCCAATGCAAAAGACGCGCAGACGCGACTATATATATACTGTATAATATTATTGGCAATAATGCCTAATGCATAATAACAAATAACTGGTAGGATTCCTATGCAGGAATCCGTCTAGGTACATACCAACCCAGGGCCAGTTATTCTGCCGTGAAGCAGTAGCGTGCAAACATTACTGTGTTTCGGTCTGAAGGGCACTGTGAGCTAGTGTAATCACTGAGCATATGAGATTTAAGAACTGATGTCTCAGGGCGATGAGCGCAGTGTAGAGTCACTCAGAAATTTTCTGGGTGATCCAGCATTTGCTATGGACAGACGTTACATTTCATCACGTGAACGTTTTGCTCGTTTCATCACTTGATCACTTGATAGCCTAGGCCTATATTCAACAACTATAATCAACAAGTAATAGGCTGAAATAACGATGATGAATGATTATATAATAAATATGACTGCTAATTTTTTTAACATTTAAAGCTTAAAATAATTATATTATTAAAACGGCGCAAAGCAAATTTAAGTAATTCATAAAACTAAATTGTAAAGACTTAATAACACTTTATAACCGAATCAGCATTCATCATCAGCCCTTGACAGGGCTCTCTCAAGTTGGGAGGATTTGCAGTAAATCGCCACGTGAGTCGGGCGGGTTGGCGATAGCACACCTTAGAAGCTGTTGTCAGTCACAGGTAGAATAAATTAGGTCTGGCATATTTGCCGGAGATCGTCTGATTTAAATTGACCTTCATGACACCTACAGGGTGGCGAAGCAGATTTTCTTACACGCCTATTACCACATTAAAAGGGTTATTATGTTTTTTTACTACAGCACATTAAAAAAATGAGTAATTTTTTGTTACACAATTTATTTATTGTTGTTATAAATAATTTACCTCTATAAAAAAACACCGCTAAACTGAAAAAAATGATAATATTGCAACAAAATTTAACTAAAGAAAAGTAAACAATGTAAGCAAGTCAATGTTAACAATTTGAAATCACATCGGGGCTCCGACCGCGAAAACAACACAACTGTCCGAGTCACAGCTACAATATTTTATTGTTTTGGAAAACAACTATAAACAGAAACGGTTCCGAAGCATGAAGTTTTAAGACTTCGGTCTACTCTTAATTTAAAATTGACTTTTCTCCTTTATTATGATATTCTAGATGTACAAATATTTATTCATACCGTTTCCAATCAATATGAACAGATTTATTTATTCATTTATTAAATAAAGTGACGAAACGAGCAAAACGTTCACCTGATGATAAGTGCAACGAGTACCCATAACAAATGCTGTGTCATCAGAACATTTCTGTGTGACACCACACTGCGCTCGTCACCCCAGTCAGACATCAGTTCTTAAGTCTCATATGCCCAGTGATTACGCTAGCTCTCAGTGCCCTTCGAGCCGAAACACAGTAATGTTTGCACACTACTACTCCACGGCAGAATAACTGACACTGGCCTGTTACCTACCTAGACGAATTCCTGCATAGACATACATACAGACATACACACAGTCCCGCCTTTTTCCCATAGGGGTAGGCGGAGACCATATCTTTCCATTTGCTACGATAATGACACACATCTTTCGCTTATTCTATTTTCAAAAGCGTTTTGATACAGGCTCGTCGGATGCGCGTACTTTTGACGTTGTCTTTCCTAAAAAAATCTTCAATCTGATCGTGATCCGTTCGCTTACGTCGACCCTTACCGGCTTGCCTATTGTGTATATGGCCTCATAAAACGGTTACGTCAATCTTCTTCCAACCATCCTCTCTTCATTACCAAACCGCCTATGCGTGCCTTTCTCTTTTTTTTTCTTCTACCACACCGCAACGATACCTTATCACGCTGATACACCAAAAACTAAAGTAAAAGTGCTCCATAAATGGATGCACTGGTTTTTCCCTATTTGAGAGTGCATATTTCATCCCTCCATATTTTGGAGCATACTCTGTAACGCTATTCCAACAATTCAATGCATTAAGCGAACTTGAATAATTTCCATTTATTATAAAATATCTACTCGTATACATTTTAAAATAGTTTATGAAGATAAACCACTACATTTTTAGATGTTTGATATTCGTAAGTGCTATTAATTCGTATTAAGCTCTTCATTGGTTCAATTCTAATATTTTTTCTAATAAATTTAGTTTTATAATTTCAGTAACCGATAGTTGTGCGGCAGAGTAGAATAGCACCTACCTCTTTCCTATTGAGGTGTCGTAAGAGGCGACTAAGGTATTGTACGGGCAGCAGAGCAGTATGTTTGTAATCTGCATTCATAGTATGTAATGCTGTCACTAAACTGCTCGTGAAAACAGAACGAAGAGCCACAATTTTTTTTGACTCATATCAAAATGGCGGTTACACGGATTCCATCATGTCTTGTTTCCCGCCACGGCGAAAAGTGGGCTACATGTGTAGCCGCTGCCTTATATGGGAAAAAAGCGTGAGTCTTTGTATGTATATATTTCAGTAATTAACTTGATTCTGAATGAAATTGAAACATAATTTATTATCCCATTCAATTTATATGCCAAAAGTAAATTATAAAATAAGACGAATTACTTGTAAAAAGTATGTATGTGTAAGTACGTTTAAAAAATATATTGAAAAGTTTTTTCAAGACGACAACTACCTTAACTTGTGAAACGATTGACCACATTTTAACTCGGTGTAAAAGATGAGGTTCAAAATTGTAAGCAAAAGAAAACCAATTCTTATTCGTATTCATTTATTCGCATCAATTTTGTATTACACAGTAAGTGTTACATAACGAAAAACATACATGGCAAATATATGTGTGTAGCACATATATGTATGTAAAGAACCCATTATTTGGAGAATTGAACTGAATGTAATCAGTTCAATTCTCCAAATAATGGGTTCTTTAGACATCATTTTGTTGTACCTCTAAACTATTTAGCACATTTAGCACAGCCCAGCGGAAGACGTAACGTAAGTGAACAACTATGAACCTGACTACTTTCTAAAAACTTTGACCAACCACAAACAAGTACTACAAAATAAAGAACAAGCGTATTAAAATCGTGCCGTACTGCTGAACCCTATCAGGGCTTATGTTATCTATCTAAAATGGTAATATCATAAAAACTTTCTCTGTGATGACACATGAGCATATGACATACATGCATACAGCCACGCCTTTTTCCCGTGTAAGGGGTAGGCAGAGACCACTCATGTTAGCCCACTTTTCGCCCTCCCGGGAAACGAGACGTGACGGGTGGCGAACCACATCGCCGCCATTTTGGAAAGATTCGAAAAAAATCTTACTCCCCATTGTCTTCCCACGAACAGTGTATATGACAGCATTGTATATTATGGTGTTATTATGCACGAATAAAGGCTGCCCGTACAATGCCTTAGTCGCCTCTTACGACACCTCGGCAGGAAAGAGGTAGGTGCTATTCTACTCTGCCGGACACCTATTAGCTTAAGTACATTTGATTAATAAAAATAATATTTTATATTGAAAGGTCTGTTAAGTTATAGGTAGGTAAGGTAGAAGTTAATATTTATACATGCAGGCAATTTATGTTTATAAATTATTTATGTATATTTTCATTAAAAGGAAAGTTAAAAATAACATTAAATGCGATATTAGTGACACATTAAAGAATAAAGAGATGGTAGCCCACTGGCCGAGCGCTCGCAGTCACTCACGTACAAAGAAATTAACGCGAGCACCGCGTTTAATTTACATATTTATAAATAAAATAAATAGTTATTTTATTTGAGAAATGTGTATGTATATGTAAATTAAAGTCAAGTCAAGAAAAGTAAATTAGAATCATTGCTACAATATTAATAATAATATATTGAGGTTTATTCGCGAGGGTCGCAAATGTCGTAACGTGCTCTCCGAATAAAGGAGTTACTCAAGAATAAATGTGAACAGACAGACATAATTATTCATCGCCTAATTCCTTACTTAGCTGTTTTAACCGACTTTAAAAAATGAGGCTGTTCTATGGTCGTCTGTATTTCTTTACTGTACGTTCACCGATATTTTGAACAATTGTGGGCGAACTTTAAAAAAATAGTTTGAAAGGGGTTACCGTAAGGATGGTCCTATATAATTTTGGACAAGTTCTGATGATGAGATCCATGAGAAAATCATGAAACTCTAAAATTCGCTTAAGCATGTTGAGAGCTGTTACGTTGAAGTCGGTTTTCAATTAACAATTGGTTCAACCGTCGTCGCCTCGATACAACCTTAAGAATGCCACAATAGAATATATGTGCACTCAATAGTTGTTTGACAGAATCATTTTAGCGGCGGCAAATAATACCGTGGTAACTTTTGATTGTCCGGGATAAAAAGTATCTCATGTCTCTATCTAGTCTGCAAGCTATTCCTGTACCAAATTTCATCAAGTTCAGCGTTTGAACCGTGAAAATGTAACAAACAAACAGAGGGGCAGAGAGAGAGTTACATGTTTGTCTAGAAAGGTCGATGTATCGAAAATACATAAAGATAAACGTTTTATAATTATTATTTAAAAGTCTGTAATTTCAGATTTTAAAAAAATCTTTAGTAAATCCTGTTGCCTTCAAATGTCTAAACAGATTACCAAAGTGTTACCTAGAAGAACGACCTTTTGTAAGCTCGCTCTAGAAATGTGTCTCAAAAAGATAAAAGAAAAAGTGTTTCCCGGGGCGGTTGCAGCTTGCAAACTTTTTTTAAGATTATGGATTTTGTCATTTATTCAGTGACCTTAATGATAAATTTTAGAAGCTTTTTTTGGACTTTTAATATTAAGACGTATGATAAACAAATTGATTTAAATAATATTTCGAGTAGATGCTTTCATTATAATTATAGTTCAACTACTAACTAACTATAGTAAACAAGATTCACACCCACGGGCAGCTTGAGTCCAAAATCCGTAGTCGCTGTTTGTGCTCCGATGATACATAGTAATGTAGGCGCACCACTTAGTATTGTTTTATATTCTTTATTAATTAATTTCATTTTAATCGACTATGGACTTATCGATAATATAGTGATATTTACTATATATTTGAGTTATTATTTAAAAATAGTCGGTGTGAATGGCACAGACGACATTATTGTATTATCACTGTGGGATTTTATGTTCTCCTGGTATACAGGTCACGGCGATATTTTTGATTGACATACAGAATTTGACATTTGAGTGTCGTAAATATCAGCGCAAGCACAGGGACTTTAATTTAGAATTTAGAGCAGTGTGCTTGTGTAATTAGGTCACCAAGATTACAAAACATTCTCCATTATACGTACTTTTAAGTTTTTATTACATGTTGCATGAGTAGCGATCGTTAAGTATTAATATCAGGCTGGCTATAAAAATGCTCGTCTAATGAAATCGCTCTAAGTAAATTGAAAGAGCCTAGGGCTCAACAGTAGCAGCAATCGAAATTAAGACGAATTTAGTTTTCTTTAATAAAATTGTAATACCCAGAGCAATGTTTAGTGATATTCTTTAATTTTTTTTTATTGTATAAAGTGACGAAACGAGCAAAACGTTCACCTGATGGTAAGTTCACTTTGGGGGATGATGCTGCTCGCGTCCGTGAGAAAAACTTGAATCTTGACTCTCACACGTATCTCCTGGGTAGTGCTAAACGAGCAGCACCACTTTCCGGTGGTAGGCTTCGGTCGCAGGCTTTAAGTTACCACCCACCTAAGCAAAGCCATGCCGCCAAATGACGTCGGTCGTGTTCCGGCAAGATGCTAGGTGAAGCCTTATGGAAGTTGGGTCTGAACAGTTGCGTTGCGTATGTGTGAATGTGAACCGGGTACGACGCGTCAACTTTTGCTGTGTCGGGTGCTTGGTTGAGGAGGGTAGCGGGATCCGAAGCACGGTGCTCCGCTGGCCGACCGCAGGTAGTAGGGGGCCCAATTAGTGAACTAGCTACTCATGAAAGGCTGCCCCGCCAACTAGCGAAAAATCCCAGGGTGGCTCCATCGTGCCGGTTAGCGACCGGGTGAGAGGACCCGATGGCGATCTCTGGGGGGATTCGGGCGTCCCCGCAGTCTCCAAATCAAGCTCCCATAGGCACACAAATTTTTTCGTGTCGTTGGGTCATCAACGCAACGCCTCGTTCAACTGCCATCTTCCTTCCCTATTCATTCCTTATCACTTATGAAAAGCACCAAAAAGAAAAGTAAGGTTAAACAGCGGTTGCACGTCCTCTCCTTGAAAGTGCACCTCTCTAACATCCGAGGATTGCACTCAAATCTCAACGCAGTCCATCACCATCTTGAGACTGAGAAGCCGCACCTACTTTTTCTGACGGAGACACAAATTGGATGTCCTTTGGATGTGGCGTACCTTGACTACCCTGGGTTCTCGCTGGAGCACAACTTTTACCTTCGTGCCGGAGTCTGTGTGTACGTCAGAAATGACATCTGCTGCCAGCGTCTCCGTCTCCTTGAAGACCCCACTTTTTCAACCATTTGGGTGTTGGTAGACACAGGTGACGATAAGATCGTTTATGCATGTGTTTACCGATCGCACAGCGGTGACCAGGAGACAACTCGGTTATTCGAATATCTAAGTGAGGCTGCTGATATGGCCCAGCATCGGTACCCCTCTGCACAACTAGTCTTTCTGGGAGACTTTAATGCCTCTCACCAGGATTGGCTGTTCCCATACTAGAAGACTGACCATGCTGGGAGGGAAATGAGGAATTTCGCCTTATCGCTAAACCTCTCCCAGCTGGTAAAGCAAGCAACTAGGGTGCCAGATGTTGAAGGTCATACAGCCAATTGTCTAGACCTCCTGCTGACCACTGATCCTGACAGATATGAGGTAGAGGTGGCTTCTCCACTAGGAACCTCTGATCACTGTCTGGTGAAATCTGTATCGTCTTACACGCCAACAGATCTCGACCCACATGGTATTAGGCGAGTGTGGCGATACAAGTCAGCAGATTGGGATGAGATGCGACACTTCTTTGCATCTTATCCTTGGCGGCAGGTCTGCTTCTCTTCCGGAGATCCATCGAGATGCGCGGATGCTATAACTGACGTGGTATGTTTAGCTATAGAATATTTTATTCCTTTTGCTGATGTACCCGTTCGTGGCAAAGCTCGCCCATGGTTCAGCGCCGAATGTTCCCAAGCCGAAAAGCTTAAACATTTGGCGTACCTCTCATGGGTTGACGCTCGAAACCGTAAAACTCCGGATGTCAGATCCATGAAGAGAGCCTTTAATATAGCCGCCAAGTCTTACAAAAAGGTGTTACGGAAGGCTCGTTTCGAACGCATTAGGCATATTGGCGCGAAGCTCTCTGCTCAACCATCTGGCAGTAGAGCTTTTTGGTCTCTTGCCAAGGCGGTCGAAACGCGTTTTTGTAAACCTTCACTGCCTCCGCTGGTTAAGCCCGACGGGACATTGGCTCATGCGGCAAAAGAAAAGGCAGAACTGTTCGCGAATTTCTTTGCCAGCAACTCACGTCTGGACACAAGCAACACAGTTTCAACTTCCCTACCTCCCTGTGGTACTTCAATGTCAGAGGTCCACATTACTAACAAAAAGGTCCTCAAAACGTTGCGACATCTGGACGTGAACAAAGCCAGTGGACCTGATGGTATACCAGCCATAGTGCTTAAGACCTGTGCACCAGAGTTGTCTCCTGTTCTGACACGCTTGTATCGCCTCTCCTTGAAGACTGGAATAGTGCCCAAATCCTGGAAGCTTGCTAACGTGCAGCCCGTGCCCAAAAAAGGTAGCCGTGTTGACCCTGTCAATTATCGACCTATTTCGATTACCTCCATACTCTGTAAGATTATGGAGCGTATATTGAACTCGCACCTCTTGGCATACCTAGAACATAACGATCTCCTTAGCGATCGACAGTACGGGTTTTGCCGAAATCGGTCGACTGGGGACCTTCTAGTGTATGCCACACATCTATGGGGTGAGGCCCTCGAGAACAGTGGTGAAGCACTCGCGGTTTCGCTCGATGTCTCGAAGGCTTTTGACAGGGTCTGGCATGCTAGCCTTATTAGTAAGCTTCCTTCATATGGTATGTCCCCTGGACTGATAGCCTGGATAGAAGACTTTTTGCGGGAACGGTCTTTGCGAGTCGTTATTGACGGTTGCTCGTCGGAGGCTATGGCGATTAATGCCGGAGTTCCTCAAGGGTCTGTTCTGTCCGCAACTCTCTTTTTGCTGCACATAAACGACCTGCTCGAGCCCGGTATCTTTGGGTATGCAGATGACAGCACAGTTGTGGAGAGATATCTGGCGCGTGTTCAGGCCAGACAGGATCAAGTACAGTCTGCTCGGAAGGCCATGGTAGAGCGTATGAATCTTACATTGCAGGCAGTCTCCAACTGGGGCAATACCAATCTTGTGAGATTCAATGCCACCAAAACGCAAGCGTGTCTGTTCTCCGCCAAAAGGAGCCCGTTCACCTTGGCTCCTACATTTCAGAATGTAACTCTGGAATACACCGACCGCCTTCAGTTATTAGGAGTCGAGATCACGTCGAACCTTAACTTTGGGCGGTTCATTGAGTCTAAGGCTAAAGCAGCTGCAAGGAAATTGGGAGTTCTTGCAAAAGTGCGGCGTTACTTTACTCCGGGACAGCTTCTGACCCTATATAAAGCTCAGGTCCGGTCGGCTGTAGAGTACTGCTGCCACATATGGGCTGGAGCTCCTAAATATCAACTGGCAGCCTTGGACTCGGTGGAGAGACGGGCCAAGCGGCTAATCGGTGATCCAGACTTGGTTACTACCAATTTGTCCAGTCTCGAACACAGACGTCGGGTGGCCAGTCTCTCGGTGTTCTACAGGTTACATTTTGGAGAGTGTGTGAAGGAATTACATGAGTTAATTCCCCCTTCCCCTTTCCATCATCGGACAACAAGACGCACGGCGGGTTTCCATCCTTTTGTTGTGGACATACCCTGCATTCGGACGAAGCGTTTTGCTTCGTCGTTCATAATGCGTACAGCAAAGTACTGGAATAATTTGCCTGCATCAGTCTTTCCGTCCGATTATAATGTGGGTGTCTTCAAGAGAAGAGTGAATAGGCTTTTTCTAAGCTAGTGTGCCTACCAACAAAAACTACATCGCCACTTACCATCAGGTGGGATTGTAGTTAAACGCTAGCTTATATTGTTTAAAAAAATAAAAAATAAAAAAAAGTGCAACGTCCGCCCACAACAAATGCTGTGTCACCCAGAATATTTCTGTGTGACACCACACTGCGCCCGTCACCCTGAGACATCAGTTCTTAAGTCTCAAATGACCAGTGATTACGCTAGCTCACAGTGCCCTTCAAACCGAAACACAGTAATGCTTGCACACTACACTACGGCAGAATAACTGGCCCTGGGGTGGTACCTACCTAGACGGATTCCTGCATAGGAATCCTACCACCAGTAATAAAAAAAAAAGATAGTAATAGTATAAGTGGATGAACGAATAACCAAACAAACATGATGCGTTTAATAAAGGAAAGAAAGTTTATATGAGTTTATTTGCTAATATCCGCATGCAAAATTTAAAACGGTGTGTATTACCTAGTTTTTGTTAACTACATAATCACACTATGTTAAATTTTTTCAGCGGATTTTAGCAAATTAACTAAACTAACGCCTGATGCTATTAACCATGCCATGCTATTAATTTATAATGCCAATTGAAATATTAAGTAAACGCATCATATATGATGCATTTACCTAAAATTTTAATTGGTTCATTTTACATTTTATTATAATAAGCACGTTTTCAACATGTACGCTTTTCAAGAATTTTCCAAAAACTAATTACTTAAGTATTTTTTCAATGAAAATATGTGACGAGACGGTCAAGGCGTTCACCTGATGGAAAGTGTAACAGTAACGTCTGTTCCTAAGTCTTATATACCCTGTAACTATACAATTTTGATTGAAACAAAAGTGACAAGAGCGAGCTGTAGGTGCAACGTCTGCCCATAAAAAATACTGTGTCACCTAATACGTATCTGTGTTGCACTAAACTGTGAGTGTTTATGGCACAGATATTAACAGGAACAGCTGTGGTTTGCTGTTCAGCTGTTCTTTACTACTAATAAATCGTTAGTCTCAAGTTTCACAAAGAGATGATTTAATCAATAATTTCAGCAACGATTTTAATCGCTGTACATAAATTACACTGATTAATATTTTAAAACCAGTTACTAAAACTAGTAACGATTTTTTTCTATCTTTTTCTACCTGAGCTCAAGAAAAGTGACTTTATTAAAGTACTCACATAAACTGTATGCGCTTAACTCGGGGAGAAAATTAATACTTGAGAGCTTTTCTGCTGCGCATAAAGAAAATAATAAAAGACAAAATAAAAGTAAATCGTTTTAAAGGAATGTTCTCTTTTAATTTTTATATGACAGAAGCGTCTAATGCTGTACGAAAATATGATAACGTTTCTTATCCTATGGGTGTCGTTAGAACTGACTAAGAACAATCTCGCGCCCGCCTAGGAGGCCTACGTCAATTTAATATTAATAGGGAGATGACGATTATGAAAGCGTTTGTTTTAAAATGAATCATTACATCAGTATTATATAGCATAATACATTATTAAGAATTACTAAGTTCCCCTATATCTTCTTCGTTCCGCTATACATCGACATGAAGTACAGGAGGATTCCATCGTTATGTTAATTGCGTACCCAGAACTCGTATGAAGCGTGCTCACTGCCTACGAGTAGGACCTCATCACTGCTGTGTTGGTGCTACGAGTATAAAAATAATACGTACATCATAATTTAATACATTTTACCCGCGTCATTTTTACTAAACCGATATGAAATCGAGCTTTCTTAAATTTAAAGTAAGACATGTCTATTCACTTATGATAGACCATTTTTAGTCTAATTGCCCATTTGTTATGGGTAGGCGTTGCGCTTACAATCAGGTGAACGATTTGCTCGTCTCGTCACATACTTCAATAAAAAAAAGAACTGGTCAGTCATAAACTTGCAAACGTATAGTATATCTCTAATGACGCCTTTTAAACATAAAAATTAATTGTCTAACGAATAGTAATAAGTTTCTTTTACAAATACTTATCTCAGAAATGTCTATGGGATATCAATTTTTATAGTAATGACCGTTCATTCTAACGTAACATGATTTAGTTTATTCGAAGCTCATATAAACCAATAGTCACGTACAACATTACTAAGAAAAACAAAGAATCAGGTTTCGCCTTCGCTTGATTATCTTTTCCGTATTCATTGACATGATCAATCCTTGCGTCACAGAACATCGTTAATGTAGCTGTCGCTCACAATCATGAATTAATAGTAAAACTATAGACATGAAGTTTCCAATGACTATTAACAGTAACCTCGGGATATACTTAGTCTCTGTTTCGTCGTAATATGAAGGCAATGAAGTTTGTTTGTATTTTGCTTTAAAGTGCACTGACAGCTAATGGAATTACTGGGGATATGAGACTTAAGAACAGATGCCTCAGGTGACGAGCGCAGCGTAGAACGTTTTGCGGACTCATAACTTTCTCCTACAAAAAAAACATAAAAAGTGGTAATCTAAATAAAAAAAACCATAACTATGTCATTTATTAGACTCCTTACTAAATTTCTAACTAAGGTACAGCCGCTGAAAAAATGCATTCATGAGATCTATTATCTATATGAATAGATCTTGATCTAGATCTAGAAATACGTGTAATTTTATAGTGTAATTTTACAGATAACGTAACAATTGCCTTGTATTTTGGCCTTGTAGCAGCGAAATATGGATTTGATCAGAATATTGTTTTCTTATTTATTTAACATTGAATCTAGCCTAAATTTATATCATTTATTGATTTGACTGTAAGTTGACATGATTTTTAATGATATTATTCGTTAATAGAGCACGTAAACGATAATAATATTTATATCCAATATATTTCGCCACTTTAAAGTTACGTTGTCCATTCGATCACGACCGCATTCTCTCAGCGGCTGGACTGTAATACTTAATATTAGACACATTGACTTGTTCCCACTTATTTTCTTGGATCTTGTAAACATGTAGGTTAATTGATCCCAACGTAAACATTTATGAAGATGGCTTAAACATAAGCGGTCCGTAAATAGTTTGGTTTTGATTTTCCTTGCCAAATGTGCAATTAACGATTAAAACGATTTTTTTTTGAGTTTTTCTCTTCTTAATAGTCCGCTTCGTAAATAGGGATTTTAAAATAAAGCTAGCAACACTTATTACGTTTTCGGAACGCTATTCGTAACGCTGCTTTTGAAACTAGAGGTAAATTTTGAGGTAAACTGCAAATACATCCAAACTTTATCAACGGACACGTTCCTGTGACACATATAGTGACTATATTAAATTTTAAACTGTATTTACATACAATTAACCATCACTATCCGTACAATTTTATATATATATACACAATGTATAAATATATTACAATAAATTTATGTACACAATGGTAAAGAACATCAAATAAATCGAACGCATATAAAAATATTTTATAACGACGTAATATAGATATTTTTTAAACTGTTTAACACTAACATATTTACTTAAGATATCTATACTAAACAGACAGAAGACTACATAGTCTTTGGATGATCTAAAGAGTTCAAGGACTCAAAAATCTTATCTGAAGATAGTTTCTATATTAAAATCTGATGTAGAAGGAGGATTAGTCTTCGGTATTAAAAACATTAACTTCTTACCTCGCTTGGCTTGGCTGGTACTTCGTGCTTAGTGATCACTAATTGAGTCTTACTGGAAAGACATGGTGCGCAATCGAAAGGTGTAGCACTCAGAGTCTACACAATACGATCTAACATAGTCGCCTAGAATTCCTGTACCAATTTCATTCCGCTATTTTCACAAAAATTAAACCTTGTGATCTTATTATTGGAGATACATAGTGGTGAGAGATCAAGACTGAGACAACATTATATTCAGGTGTATCTTTCGTGTTTTTAGAGCCTTCTAGAGAATTGTAAGCATAAAATTCGTTTTTTTTTTAATTAAATTTCTCTTTCGTCATTAATTTTTGTTCGTCGGTAAAGAATTAAGAGTAAGATTACTGTGTTTTAATACAATAGTGTTAATCCATTGTAAAGACATGCTATGTGCACCAATGATAAACTATATACTGCAACAATGATATACTATATGTAACATTTACTTACTAGTGGTAGGATTTCTAAGCATTTAGGTAAATTTCTTATTTAATTTTTCCTGTATAGTGAGTTTATTTTACACATATAATTTTCACATGCTCAACGCAACCAGACTCGAAACTCCACGATTTATGTTTTTACACTAAACGTTGGTTACCCTACAGATTAGGTTTAGGTTACTGCGAGACGTGACGGGTGGCGGACCATGTCACCGTCATTTTAGTAAGAGTAAAAAAATCTTACTAGCCATTGCGTTCCCACGAGCAATATAGTGACAGCATAGCACAATATATTGTTATTCTGCACGAATTAAGGCTGTCCGTACAATACCTTAGTCGCCTTTTGCGACACCTCGGTAGGAAGTTGGTAGGTGCTATTCTATTCTGCTGGTCACCTATCGTCAAAAAGTAAAGTAACAGCCTTTATGTAACTGAATGCTGAGCACAGGCCTCCTCTAATTTCTGAGAGAGTTTTGGAGCCGGGAAGAGTCCGCCACGCTGCTCCAATGCGGTTGTGCGGACTTCACATGTCTTCGAAATATTTATTATTCCTCAGACATGAGTACGTGGTAAATTGGCACTTAAAATTGCGATTAACTATTATAGTGGTACCGGCACCGGGAATCGAACCCAGGTCACTCGCATACTAAGAAATTTATAGCGAGCGCCTAGCCCCTGAGCTACCATAGGTCGGCATCTTTTTTTTTATTGTATAAAGTGATGAAACGAGCAAAACGTTCACCTGATGGTAAATGCGACGTCTGCCCATAACAAATGCTGTGTCACCCAGAAAAATTCTGTGTGAGACCACACTGTCTTCATCATCCTGAGACATAAGTGCTAAGTCTCATATGCCCAGTGATTACGCTAGCTCACAGTGCCTTTCAAACCGAAACACAGTAATGTTTGCACACTACTGCTTCACGGGAAAATGACTGGCCCTTATGATTGCGGCTCCATAATGTTTTAGGAAGTCGTAAATTCCAACAACTATTCTGAGATAGCTTTAACACTGCCGTTAAACAAGAGATAACGCGTATGAATTTTTAATCTATCTAGATTATTAACATAATATTCTCTGAATGTATTTTTTTAGCTTCACTCGTAGGTATCATAATCAGTAGCATATATAGAGAGGGGCCGTGCCCACTCCAGAATATTCTGGTGTTCACCCCAGCATGTTGGGTGACCAACCCAAAATTACAGGGTAGGCACAAAAACAGTTTATGTATATAATAACACGTCTCAAAAATTATTAAATCCACAAATATTATAACGACATGGAAATGAATTATTGCGTGCATTCGGCTTCGGCTTCATCGCTTTGCATTGACCAGGCCCTCCCAAGAAGATAACCTTAGATACGCCAACCATAATTGTACATAGATACAAGATATACTCGTACTTTAGCTTCATCAAAACATAGAAACCATAAATTTGTATGTTTATTCTACACTTAGATCTAATTTAGGTAAGAAAATGCCTGGGATTTTATATTAAGGTATTGCATTTTGCAAAAACACACGAAACTTAATGAGAAGATTAAATTGCTTGCACATATGAATTGTTTCAAATACTCCAGGTTAATTTCGCAGCTCTAGCTTTGATGTTTGCAATTATACTCGCTACTAAAAACATTGTATACAAATTGAAAGGAATTCAAACGTTTACCGTTTTTTTGTAATATTGCAAGTTTTCGTACAGAGTAGCGTGCCCGGCAAGATCAACATTTTTTTTGAAGTTTTCTTAGGTTTTCATAACCAATTACAATTAACACCTAAAGTAAATAAATATATCAATAATTATGCAAAACATGTTTTACGATACATCATAATTATAAATGCGGATTAACATTCTTTAAATGATGCATTGTGCAACGTAAAAATTACTAGTAATGTTAATTTAAATTTTATTACACGAACAACTCACATACGCTTCGGTGCACAATTTTTACAACAAGTTACTTGGATGGTGTACTAATTTGCACTTTGGCTTTTCTTGTGTCAAAAGTCTCCAAGTAAAATGGTGGTAACATACAATGGTTACAACATTGATAGGTTTTTGAGGGTTTACGAGTGTATATCTGTGAAATAAGATATTATGTCTAAATTATTTAATAGTTGTAACCAGAATTCCTATTTTTCTTCCCGTTCATTAAAACTTACAAGCAACTAACAATACAATAAGTTTTGTTCACCGATCTATAAAATTGCCTTTTATGAGATTAAGCAATTTAAGAAATGAGGTGATGATGTGTTGGTAAAATTATTTGGTATAAATGTTATGCAGTGGACTTTTATGAAGCTCTGTTTGATAAATTTTATAATGTCTTTAAAAAAATCGTGCCGCTTTCTTGAATTTATGTATATTGTGAAACCTGTAGATATAATGCATATTAATAGTTTTAGAAGCATTATAACAAATAAGATAAAATAGGTTTACATTTTCAAATCACATCAACTTTATTAAAATTTTTATAATCTGTCCCAAATTCTTACTTATAACAAGTTAACACTATATTAACCAATGGTATATGACCTTTTGAAAGTAGCATTTCGTCTCCTTCTACAAAATTTTCGCTTATACCTTCTTCTTGTTGAAAATCCTTTAAGTTTTTCATTATTTGCTAAATTTTCTACTATGTGAGTCCATTTTTGATCAAGATCCTCAGGCGGTTTATCATTGATTAGAATAATAGGCTTTATAAAGGCACCTCTCTTACGTTCTTCAGTCTTTGTTTTGTTTTCCTCTTTTAAATAAGTTGAAGATGTTCTTGACCAGTCGCGTTGTACCGAGCCTTCTGGAGAATTTAGTGTGCAGCCGTCTTTGCTGGATATAACTGATACTTCCAAATTATTGTTTGATAATTGCGAAACTCGTCCATCGTTTTCAGCTAACTCATTAGCAGCTGCCAAAGCGGCCTCAGCGTCTCGAAGATGAAGCAACTGGAAAAAACATAAAAGAGAGATAATGAACAAATCAAAATTGGTATAACAATTAATTGACTTGATTGAATTCGCACGTTTTCAAAAAATCTTTAAATTTGTGTCTTTACTAACTTCCCACTGACTTTTTTTTAGTTTTTATTTAATGCCGACAATTTAATTTATAGCAGTTCAATAAAATAATTTATTTTTGTTTACGATTTAATATCTTGAAAGTGACATATTTACAAACCCCTTTCAGAGTTCAGAAGTCAGAGTGCCTGACTTTTACGCCGCCAACATTTGTGCAAAAAAAATTGTTAGTTTTCGGGACTGGTTGTGTTATGATTGTCACCGTGTTTTTGACACTGCATTGTAGTCTACGTCCGATCTTGTCGCATAAACATTACATGAGGCTCTGATAGAATAGGCCGAGTGGCGAGAGGGCGAATGAAAGTCTCTATTTGCGAATACACTTGCGGCACTATATTATCTCTTACGCAGTTGATAGCTTCCGAAAGTATTCGGAAGTTGTCGCGGTGGTCGAATATCGGCTAGTAAGACATCATATCCATCATATGTATACTGTATTTCCTTCTTAATAAATTGATATATTTCATTCAAATAAGAGGTATGTAAGTAATGCTTATAATATCACTCGCGTAATATTACTCTACAAGGTACACCTTTGAGCACTACGACATACCTTGTCGAGTAATTACGTAAGGACGTCGAACAATACACTATAGTACCGAAGCGAGTTTTACTCCATATTTCCTATAATAGAAATTTAGATACATAATATACTCTAAAGATTTTGTTGGAATTGCATATTATTTCAACAAAATCTTTAGAGTATATTCGTTTATCGTTATATCGTTAGATACGTTTCCGAGAAATCAATTATATAGAAGAGTAGCTCTTTTAATAGTACCGCCATCGTTCAGTACCGCTACCTACTGTCATGGTAGCAATTTTATGCAGTGATGTCTGTTTGTTGATTCATCATCATCATTCAGCCTATCATAGTCCACAGTTGAACATAAACCACCCCCATAGATTCCCATAAAACACGCTCCTGAGCCACCTGCATCTATCAACTTTCCGCAAAACCGTGCAGGTCGTCGCTCCATCTAGTACGGGGTCGCCCTACACCGCGTTTGCCAAGCGACACGAGGTTGCCATTCGAGAACCTTTCTTCCCCAACTGTTTTTATCTTTTCTACGAGCCATATGGCCAGCCCATTGCCAATTCAGCCCCTTGTGTTAATTACTAAATTTTAATATGTAGTATGTAACAAAAAATGTTATGTGATAATAAATATTTTAATTTTGAGTTTAAATATTTACATATTTAATATAACATACAAATTAAATAAAATAATATTAAATCCATAATAATATTTTAAATGCGAAAGTAACTCTCTCTTTCCCTCTGTCTTTTGTTACGTTTTCACAGTTCAACCGCTGAACCGATAGTGACAAAATTCGGCACAGATATAGCTTCCATCCTATACATATAACGATACTTTTAATCCCGGAAAATCAATTAGTTCCCACAGGATATTTAAAAAACCTTCATCCACGCGGCGAAGTCACGGACATCAGCTAGTAAGCTTCATAGAACTGATTTGCTCTTTTAAAGTTTAAGATATACGAGTACTACAAGCATACGAGGCAGGAAAACTCTTCGTATTCGATTGAAACAAAATAAATTGTAATAACTTTTGATTGCTTAATCGTAATTACACATTACCTACCAGAAGAAGTTTATCCGAAAGTACTACACAACTTTTTAATGTTCCGTTTTGTGCCACTCTTATTCAAATGGTGTATACAAATTGCAACCTTGTGTTAGACAAGGCCGAAATCAGACAAACAGTGAAATAACGAGGATACCCAATCTACGAGTGATTTTCTCCAATTTAATTTCTCTTTAACGATTGCTGCGGATCTAATAGCAGGAAACAGACAGTCAAACGTAGATAAAGATAAAACTCAACGCAAAACACAATTGGGGTTTTAAATATAAAACCGCAAAGGCATCGTAAATTACATTGCCAGAATACGTTAAGCCTGTAACGGTTGTCCATGAAATAATTTTATTATTTATGTTTCGTATATAGAAGACTAATTATTAAAAGCTCAAGGTTGTAAGGTTATTTCGACATTTTATACAATAAGTTCCCAGTCATCATTTGGCCTGAATGATGACGATAGTGATGAATAATGAAAATAAATTGAATAAAAAAATATCGTGACATAAATTATTAACAAAATATTACTCACTGTAAAATAACTGTTCAATATAATTTCAAAATTATTGAGTTTGTTGATTTGAATAGTCTTATACAAATAATAAATGTGACCTTTTTGTAAATATTATTGTAAAGTTCATAAAATGAAATAAAAAACTTTTTTTCCACATCAAAGCTGAACAATAAACAGAAAATATATAAAGGTGCGGTTTCATTGTTTCAGAGAAAACATTGGTAATGGGACTTATTTATAACTTATTTCCCAATAAGGTTTTATTAATGGCAGGATTTCCATCCAATAATCCGTTTAGGTACCACCCCAGGGCCAGTTATTCTGCCGTGAATCAGTAAAGTGCTAACATAATTTGTCGGCTCGGTTGGCGCAGTGGCTAAGCTCTTGGCTTCTGCGCCGCTGGTCGCGGGTTCGATTCCCGCACGGGATAATATTTGTATGGCCTACAGATAGTTGTTCCGGGACTGGGTGGTTTGTGCATGTGGAATTTATGTCTGTAAAACGTACCCACGACACAGGAGAAATCCTACTGTGGGGCATTGTTTAAAAAAAAAAAAAAAAACTGTGTTTTAGTTTGAAGGGCACTGAGGGCTAGTGTACATATGAGACTTAAGAATGGATGTCTCTGGGTGACGGGTGTAGTGCGGTGTTTAACAGAAGTGTACTGTGTTTAACAGAAATGTGACACAGCATTTATTATGGCTAGACGTTGGTACCATCAGGTAAATGTTTGGTTCGTTTCGTTACTTTATCCAATAATAAAAAAATATTATGATACCCACAACAGAAATGCGAACAAATAACCATGGCTAAAGATTTTTATTAGTAACACATGGCTCTTTATTTCGGAATTCCACGCAACTCGTAGTTCGCAATTTAACAAATTCAAAGACAACTTTTATGGATTCTGCTTCTATGATACATTATAGAAACCAATTCAAAAAAACGTTGCGAAAGATTATCACAAAAAAGCAATCAAATTCGTTTTGTATTAAAAAAAATATATACTATTATATATATTTTGACACATGTTGCAGTTTATAAAATGTTTCAATAACACTAACATAATGTTTTATTTCGTCTATTATTTATTGTTATTAGATAAAGAAGATAAATATGCTTACATTTTATTATTACTAGCGGAATTTAAAACCAAATTATCCTTTAAATAGGAAAGAGATACACTTTATTTCTTTTCTTCACAATGCTGTTTTTACACAAATTGTTATATGTATTCTGAAAATTGTATAAGAAATTATCGTTACGAAATCAATACTTCGAACCATTATAAATTAAATACATGATAAATTATAATGTGTAACATCAGCAGGAGTGTATATCCCACCTTTGATTTTCAAGGATTCTTTTCAATTTCACTTCGAATTGTTTTACGGAAAATTTTAATAATGATGTCTAATGACGAAAATTGCTAAAGAACGAAATAACGAAAACTTTGAATGAAAAATAGAGAAACGGAACACTGACACTGCAGCTGCACTCCGAAAACATCGTAATCTATTTATACGTAAAGAGAACACTTTGTACCCTTTTTTGCATTAAGCATATTGCGCGCACGAAGTGAGATTTGGCATAGTTAAAGTTTATATGGAGAAAAAACGAGGAAGCTAAAATTTATGTATAATATATGTTACGAATACATTCAATTGAATACTCATTATTTATTTACGTTCATACTGACAATATCAATCACACGTCTGTCGTTTGTTTACGTTCATAATGCCAATTTCAAAACCTAATAGTCTTTGGTCAGTCAGTCGCACAGAGTAGATTGTCGCCAAAGTATTTTAAAATGTTGCCAACAAATAATTAATAAAACGTCAATAACAATCAAACTTGAAAATTTTATGAATATCGACTAATAGGCGACCACAAGTAGTTATTAATCCTTAAAAAACCATATAAAAACATCTGTATTTCTCAAACGTGGACATATAAATGAATGAATCCATACAAGAAAAGCACATTTATCTCAAAGTTAAATGCGTAAAGACCATTCACGCACATTAAGGCGATATATAAAAAAACCGGTCTTATGCACACTAAGGTCATTAGGCACACTAAGGTCCCTATTCCTCAAGTAATCTATTTAGTTATATGGTCTACCTGTTGTTACTACTAAGACTAAAACTGTTAAGACTAAAATGCTAAGTGTTTCTAAAAATGTTAACACAAATTTATGTCACAATCTATACGATGACGATCAGTAGTTACCCTAACGATCAGTAATTAGGGTAACTACGCACTGTATGCAGTCTCATTTCTAATTCGAGTCGAAACCGATATTTATACAGTACAGATTTATTTATCTCTGACACTACACCTAAGACGTCCTTCAATATTATAGCATAAGCAATTCTTCAGAAACAGAAGGATGAAGACTAGGAGGTGTTTTTGTGTTGGTGCCAACACTTATATCACTTTTTTAATAATACAGGATCTATGTTGGTCAGGATCTCAATTTCTAGTCATTGTCGAAAACGTTCAAGAGAATTTGAATATCACGACCAATATAGTCTAATCTTACAAACCATATATACATACATACGCGTGCAAGTTCATCAACACTAAGGGGTCTTAAGATGCGTGTATTATAATATGTACTCGTATATATCCTAACGTGGTAGATTATTTGGTTTGGTATGTTTTCATTGCTGTTAAAGAACACACGGTCGTACAGCAGCCGGCAATGTTTATTGAAGAACATTACCAAGTAATCCACAGGGTACTTTGATGTTTCTGCACGAATAAATTACAGTTTGATCGGTCGTTTTATTTCGACGTGGTTTCAGAACAAATCGATTTTACTGACTTCAACTGATTATATAGATATTATAGATACGAGTAGTATTTACTTGAAGCACAGTTTCTTCAACCTTGCTTAGCGATTCTAAAAACGAAATTATTAAATCTATATATTAGTACGTGAACAAAAAACTTTGTACCCCTTTTTAAGCATATTGCAAAGTCTGTGATTTGATATAGTTAAAGTTTGTATGGAGAATGAAGCCATGAATCTATTTTTATTATAATTTGTGTTACAAATTCATTACAAAGGAATAAAATATAACATGCATGCAGCGTCTTCCTGGTATATCTGAACAAATAAACTGCGGTTGCCAACCCTCCTGCCAAACGTGGCAACTATGGCAAAATCCTGACAAAATAATATATATATAATAATAATAGTGATAGGCTGAAATGATGATGATGATGATACTGCCAATGTCACACACGGTAGATTGCCGCCATAGAATTTTAAAATGTTGCATGCATAAAATTACTGAAACCTCAATAAGGTTTAAAATTAAACATTTTATAAACGACGGTCCAATTTTGATCCCCGACATCCTACCTAGTATGTATTTATTATTTGACGACCGCGTAGTCAGAGTACCTGACTTCTACGCGGATAGAATCGCGCGGGTCCTTTACTCGAATCCCAGCTATTTGTGCAATAACTCAAATTGTTGGATTTCGAGTGTGGTTGTGTTGTGCATATTGAATTTATGTCAGTAAAAGACACACTAGGAGAAAATCTTAGTGTAGTACATGGTTATACTCCAAAAGATTCCGAAAATTTAGCAATTTGAAATTACGTACAATTTTTGTTAACTAGCTCAACGTATAAATAGCTCTGCGGTGGTGGCTTGAGATCATAGGAGTCAAGTATAAGTTCGGAATAGCCATCAAAATAAACGCTATACCTAGAATAAACATACCGGTGAAGGACAGCAGTGTCTAAAGTGCTGCGATCGTCAATCTGATTATGGAAAATAGACCCTTCTTGGGAGAGGCACTTGTACAATGAACAATGATCATGATAATTATTATGAAAAAAAAAGAAATCATAAGCTTTATATTAAGTACAATGAAACAAACACTCAGAAAGCTAGAGAAGACTATTATCTACTCGTAAAAAAGTGAAGCAACAGACTATGAAAGTCCGACTACTTAGCACAGGTCTCCTCTCATTTCTGAGAGGGTTTTGAAGCCGGGAAGAGTCTGCAACGCTGCTATAATGCGGGTTGACGGACTTCACAAGTCGGCGAAATATTTTTATTTTTCAGACACGCAGGCTTCCTCACGATGTTCTCCTTCACCGCTGCGCATGTGGTAAATCAGCAGTTAAAATTGCAGAACAATTTTAAAGGTTACCGGGGTTCGAAATTACTATATAAAATGCAAGTCACTTTCGTGGTTTATTTATTTTCTTACAAAGCTGTTGGATAGTATAAAATAAATATGAAGTAAACTAAAGTTATGATTTATTATAGTAGAATTTGTAATGTGCAGTGTATTAAGCTCAGAACTCTGTTTTCAGAAACTAAGAAACTTTCAAACAATCATACAAATCTCATTAATGTAGATCGAAAGAAACACTGTTGCTTTACTAATTATTGTCGCCCTTTTCTTCATTCATACTAATGTTACCTACATTACAGTCGGCACTTTAATCTATCTATTAATTATAATTATGTATTTTTTTGCACTAATTAACTGACTTCGGCTACTGCGCTCAAGCGTTACGCTGCAAATGAATACATACATACATATAGTCGCGCCTTTTTCTCATATAAGGGGTAGGCAGAGACCACTAACTTAGCCCACTTTTCGCCCTCGCGGGAAACGAGACGAACCACATCGCCGCCATTTTAGTACGAGTCAAAAAATTCTTACTCTCCATTGCGTTCACACGAGCAGCGTAGTGACAGCATTGCATATTATGGTGTTATTCTGTACGAATAAAGGCTGACCGTACAATACCTTAGTCGCCTCTTACGACGCCTCGGTAGGAAAGAAGTAGGTGCTCTTCTTCTCTACCGGGCATTCTGGATGCAGCGCGTAAATGGCTCCATCAGGAAAGGACGCTTTTACAAAAACAAATAAAGCAACATGACGTAGTCGTGTTTCTTATGATGACAGAAATGACACTGAGCCATTGTTTCGTTCGTTCTTCATCAAATTTACATCCAAGCACCTTTAAATCACAATGACCTGGTACCATCAAGCAGTCACTGTGCTCGTTTATCACCCTTACTTGCTTTAAAAGTCGTGAAAAACAACCAGATACAACTGAGATAAGACTTTTTCAGAGAATTTACAATTCGCTTAATTTTGATTTCCGACATGCCGATAACTTCGATGCACACTAGGATTTCTACTGTAACGTGAGTACATTTTACAGATATGAATTTCACATCCGCAACACAACCAGACCCGAAAACCAACAACTTGTGCATGAATATAGACTAGTCGATGTGACGACTACCGAATACTCTCGGGAGTTATCATCTCCACAGTAGATGTTATAGTGCCACAAGTGTACGCGCAAACACAGGGCATATAATAAGATCCGCGGTAAACTAGGACGCAGTGTCAGAGACTCAGGGACAATGACAACAATTTGTGTTTTTGTACAAGTTTTGTCTCCGGCTGGAATTCAAATAGTTTATTTGTATTTTAAGGTACGAGTACAAAGGTTAATTTTTGAGAAAATTATTTAGTGTTGCTTTCTTTGCTTAGCTTTACGATCTAATTGGATAATAACACATTTTATTATTTTCCTTTTTTTTTACTCACTCTTATAACACGAACATCGACAGAGTAATGCATTAGCAATGTTTGATTTTAATTTTAAGAGCTTCATAACGAAGTATATATTACTCAAAAATGAGAATAGGAACTGAACACGAACTATACAGACTCAAAATTATTAAATAACGTCAAAGCTGCAAAAGATGCAATTTATATTGCAATTTATAATGCATATTTATATTGTAATTTAATATGCATAATCAATAATTTGTATCGTTATTTTTAATTTAACAAAACCAAATATAATCGTATTCAAATCTAAAAATGTATAGTCCACACGAAAAATTGTAAAACGAAACACTGCGAATTAAAGTTTAATCCTTGTTCGCATCTAGAATCCAACGTATACATTACGAAAAACTAACATTCTAGCTATTGTAAACTAGGGAAGCGAACGCGTTTTACATTTATTGGTAACAAATCACCATGGAATCGATTATCCACGAGACCGTTTGGTCAGAAGCCAAAATATTATGCGTGACTTACGATCGGGAAAAGGTTTCAAAGGATACTAAATTCAATTATGGTCTTTGGCAAGCCTTTTGACGAAAATGAAAACTGAGTGCAACTAAAACCATTGCAATGTTATAAAATAATTATACATAATTTTCCCGCGAAATTGTTTGTGTGATTAAAATGTATTTAGATTTTTTACATATTATATTGAAACAAGTATAAACTAGTTCCATGTTTATCTTGAAACTACATGTTTACTATCTACTATCTATCTATGGATGTAAATCTGATGTAAATTACTTTAATAACATCTGAGTTAAATCCGATGGGACCGACAGACAGACAAAATATTTGTAAGTAATATATTTATGTAGTTCCATTGAATTGAAAACGCTTAGTTATTTTAACAACTGTTATCAAACTTTTTACAGAGAAGATAATGTATGATAGATGTTGTATATGGTTGATTGACAAACGAACAACCAACTCACCTGCTATCAAATGGTAAATGTATTCACATATCTATCCTAATCAAGATTTTTATGGAAGAAAGTGACGAGTCGACAAATCGTTCACGAGATGGTTAATGCAACGTCTGCCCATAACAAATGCTGTGCCACCCAGAAAATTTCTGTGTGACACCACACTGTGCCCATCACCCTGAGACATAAGTTCTTAAGTCTCATGTGCCCAGTGATTACGCTAGCTCTCAGTGGCCTTCAGACCGAAACACAGTAATGTTTGCACACTACTGTTTCACGGTAGATCAACTGGCCCTGGGGTGGTACCTACCTAGACGGATTCCTGCATTGGAATCCACCCACATAGACTACGACTTGTTCCAAGTAACTATGTATTCGATTATCTCACTCACATACAAAATGTAGTGGCGCCGCACTATTTGACGCTAGCATAACGTGTTACCGGTCAAACTGACCTACTTGTTAGCCATAATCTAATTTCATTTTGACTCTACCACTTATAATATACCATATTAAATCGGAATTTGGTTATTTCCTGTGTTTTATTGCAAGCATAGACGTGAAATTTCGGTTATATACGTTTAAAATCATTGCAGTCATGTCGTCTATAACGACTTTAATATCGTTTTGGTTTGGAGAGTTTTTTAGGATCTACCTAATTAAAAAGTAAATAAGTAAAAACGAATTTCATTCTTTAAATTTTACTCATCTATATGTAATATAATTATCATGTCAACATCCAAAGCCCGGACAACCGCAGCGCCGTTTAATTAAACGCGGAAGAATGATATTTTATTTTCTTTTATTGCGAATGAAAAATATCTCCAGCACACAAGTTTTATGAGCTCATCTGTGTGGCACTGGTGAAACAAAAGAAATTTTGTGTAAAAAATGCTTGTACATTAAAAAAAAAGTTCTAGCGACGCTCAAACCTTTTTACGTTAGACCAAAATTAATAATTCGATGTAGGAATCCGTCTAGGTAGGTACCACCCCAGTGCCAGTTATTCCGCCGTGAAGTAGCGGTGTGCAAACATTACTGTGTTTCGGTTCGAAGGGCACTGAGAGCTAGCGTAATCACTGGGCATAAGAGACTTAAGAACTGATGTCTCTGGATGACGAGCGCAGTTTAGTGTCACACAGAAATGTTCTGATGACACAGCTTGCTTGTTTTCGGTGAAGTAATCGCTGTTAGCATTTTGGCTTTTACAGCTGCTGTGCTCGCGGGCCTGGGGCCCGCGTGCCAGGTTTGTTTTGACCCAAACATAAATACATAAATATAAACTCCTACTAAACATCTAAATTCAGACCGTTGCGTTCGCTGCATGCTTGCGCTACTGTGAATATCTCCATAAAATTATTATCTTAAGTCATCTAATGACCGTCCGAGGGAGGCTGCGGGCCTCCGTTCGGACTGTCGACTTGTGTGTCGGTAACTCTGGGCGATGAGAACCGCCCTGGAACACGGGTGTATCTGGTGTACGCGGTGTTATTTACGATAGCTGCGCGCCGCTCTCTACGGCGGTCGCGCGACGTTGTGCGTGTGATGTTGAAGCTATTGACTGTGTGTACAGTGTTGCTCGGATCGTGGCTGACCGTATCGTGGTCCGGGAGTGCTGAGACGCCCGTATCGTCTAGCACGTTTCGCGGGCGACGTTTGCGTTCGGTCGCGTTTCTGTCGGATCGATAATTCGCTGCTTTAACCACCAGCGGGTTTGGATGAACCGCGGCTTTTTCGAAAAACTGCCGTGATACTTCTCTGAAGTGTTCAGAGAGGAAGGTTTGTGTGCTGTGAAGGTTCTGATGACACAGCATTTGTTATGGGTAGACGTTGCACTTACCGTCAGGTGAACGTTTTGCTCGTTTTGTCACTTTATTAAATACTTAAATAAAAAAACCATGTCTATAGGAAGTAATAATAGCAGTATCAAAATTATTTTATTATTAAATTAAGAAGCAAATAACTAGAAAAATAATTTACCTTAAAAAAGTAGGTAAATTATTTTCTAAATTGTAACTTATTACAAGAATTTTTTATTTGTGAATTTACTTAAACCCATATATACTTACAATGTACGCAACATCCTAAACAATATTTAAATAAAATTAATCCAGCAGTTGTTTAATTACTGTAGTGCTTTAATGTGTGTAGATAAATAACTACCAAGAAATGTTCGATTTAACTCCAACTAAAACTTTCGAACGTATGTTAATTTGATAAAACAACGTTACAAACCATACGCCTTAAATTTAATTCACACACACCAGCAAGTTGCAAGCCTGGCTGAACAGCCGATGCTGCATTATTTTTAATCCCAGACAGTGCCGGAACATGTTCATAGTAATTATTTATATTACGTCCGAGCCGCAACGATGCTCTTGACTTTGTACGGTACCCAAAGTTTAATATAACAGAACCAATAGCCACCTTCGTAAACACGCTGTCAAAGCAACGTCAATCGATTCCGACGCACAGTTTCACGTGGATGTTTACATTAGACTAAATGAACAGACCGCTTGTGAGTCAACCACTACTGTTTATAGATGAATTACTAGCCAAATTGTATAGAATCCACAGTAGCCTGAACTGGGCGATCGCTTAAAATTTCATAAAACTCCAGAGCCTAACTCCCCGGGTGCCTGCATCACTAAAATTGTTAATTACGATTTTATCTGCTGCTTTCCACGTGCTTAGCAGTGAAGGTAAACATCGTAAGGCATCCATGTCTAAGAGATAAATATTTGCACAATGCGAAGACCGCCAATCCGCACTGCAGTAACGTGACGGACTCTTTCCGGCTCCAAAATCCAATAAAAAATGAGAGAGGCCTGTGCCCCGTAGGTACTAAGATTTTGTATTGTCACTTTACTGTAAAAACTTTGATAATGCCGCCATTTCTTGAATTTGGCACTTGGGGTTAAATACAAACTGATTAAAATGATTATCCAGTCACTGACTGATATTAATTATCTGTCACTTAATAGTTATAATTCTCGTAATAGTTTCTAAAATATAGGTTACATTAATTTACGATTGTATCTTAATGACCACCATAATTAATTTACAAAAAAGGCATCCCACAAAACGTTATTTCCTTACTACTAATTACACTACTTATTACGATGTTTGTATTATTGTTCGTACATCTTCGATAAACGAACAATAATACAAACATTACAAAACAACAAAAAGAAAATAATTTCTACTGCTAAAATAATTTAAAATTACTTGTATTGAGCTAATTCTAATACGATATCTGATTTCTTTTATAAATATCAAAAACATTAGTAACCTTCAACTTTGTTAAACGTTTTTTTTTAAATTTAACTAATTTCATATTTTAATTAAACAAAAACATATGACGTATATGACTATTATGTGATTAACAGAGAATATATAGTTTTTAAAAAAGAGCGGCATGCATTTCGTTACAAAGGTATTTTATATTCTGAATGAATCGAGTCATCAGCACCGTCTGCATTCACAGACTTGTTTGTTCCTTTGCTTATTTTAACAGAGAAGCTTAATTTAGATCTTGATCTAAACTGAATGAAGAAATTCGTACCACATTTATATTGACTATGCTAATTTTTAATTGACGTAAGACGTACGCCGCGGCATGATTCTGATCGAATAAAGGCTGTCCGTACAATAGCTATCCTTAGTCGTCTCTTACGACAGCTCGGTAGGAAAGAAGAAGGTACTATTGTACTCTGCAGCACACCTAATTATATGCAGGGGTACCTAACCTACTTATTACAAGGCACTTAAAACTAATATTACAAGGCACTGGTGTTAGCAGCCCTATCAGTGGCGTAACTATACCGTTGAGGCCAATACAACGGATGGCCTCCCCCAATGTAAAGAAACTGAACCAACGGTGTAGTTTCTTTTTTATTAATCACTACGTAAATTACGTATGTATAAACGCTATTATAATCATTGTGCACATTTTTCGTTGATTTTCTAATAACTTTTAATTTAAAGAGCGAGCTATTGGATTGAAATAAGAAATTTTATTTTTAATCAAATCTTGACATATTTTTGTTGTATTTGTGTAAGTACTTCGGAAGTTAACTTGAATTAATTAAATTAAACAAAATTTTGTTGTAGTAAATGCTATATTCCACCTGTGTTCGCGGTCCCTTAAAGGCCGGGGAGCCTCTGGCGTTTACCCGTCCTATTATTACGCCACTGATCTTACGTAGAAATACGGATCCGTCTAGGTAAGTACCACCCCAGGGTCAGTTATTCTGCTGTAAAGCTGAAGTGTGCAAACATTACTGTGTTTTGATCTCAAGGGCACTGGGAGCTACCGGTGTAATCAATGGGGCATATGAGACTTAAGAACACGTCTCAGGGTGATGGGTGCAGTATGGTGCCATACAGAATTAATCTGGGTGAAGCAGCATCATTTATGGTCAGACGTTGCTCTTATCATTAGGCAAACGCTTTGCTTGTTTGATCTCTTTATCCAATAATAATAATAATTACCGTAGTCATAGTTATTCTGCCGTATAGCAATGGTCTGCAAACGCAAATGAGATTTGGTGTGAAGAGCATTGAAGCTAATATAATTACAGGGCATATGTGACTAAAGGAGGGTTATCTCATTGTGACGAACGCTGGGCGGTGTTACACATAACTATTCATAACACGTGGCATACGCACTCAAGTAAACAAGATGCTCATATCGTCACTAACTATTAATAAAAAAAGTTAACAAGTATTGATTAACGTGAATATCTGCAGCAGAACTAAAGTAGCCGACATAGCCCTAAGGATAAGCAATCTGAAGTGGCAATGGGCCGGTCATTTAGCTCGTAGAACCGGTAACCGTTGGGGAAGAAAGGTTCTCGAGTGCCAACCTCATACCGGCAAGTGCAGTGGGCGAGTCCCACTAAATGGAGCGACGTCATGCACGGTTTTGCAGGAAGTCGATGGATGCAGGTGCAATCTATGTGGGAAGCCTATGTTAAAAGTGGACTAAGGCAGGCTGAAAAGATGATGATTACAAGATCGCAGACCATCTAAAAAATTCTAAGATATGGCGATGACACAAAGAAAAGGTTAGTAGACCGAAGGTTACCCATAATCAAATAAAAATCAGTTCATTAGTTTTAGTAGTTATATCTTTTCTAATTAACAAACCTTCAGCGAAGGTATTCCAGTTTACGTAACAATGTATATAAAGTGTGTTTTTAATTAAAAATGCGTTAACCATATACCTTATGTTTATCTCTTGATGCAGTATATAGAACCCAGCCCACGTAGACAAACATGATGAGAGCTGGCACGACCAGGCTTGCGACCACGGGAATGCGACGTACCCACGCATGGTAGATAGCTAACATTAGCAAAGAAATGCCTACTAAAATAGCTATATACCGACCCGTTCGCCGCCGTTCTTCCTGGAACAGAATAAATAAACTTTTAATTACCTTTTTCTTTAATTTTCTCTCAAAACGCGTTAACTATATTTATAATTGGAACATTGCTACTACTATGGTACACTATGTATTAAACTCAAAGCTTCTGCAAAATTTTTATGTGGCCAAAACTTATTGCGTTTAAAAAACTTGAAACCTATTTGTAATTTGGTTTTGGATGTTTGGTATATATACATTTGTATGTTTTTATGTGCACAATGCATTTATATGTGCGGATTCGTATCTGTGGTCGTGGTATAAGTAAGGTATCTTCAGTACCGAAGACAGTTTTAACATAAAATTATATTATCGACGTTTACGTGCTGCTATCCAGACATCTTTGACGAATGAAATATTTTTCAGGAGCAATGAACACGCATGACTGAATTACAAGACTGATTAAAAGAAACAGCAATCACAGCATTCAGAGGATTTGCCCTCTATATAATTGCGTTAATCTTCTTACTTCTCTAATATGTCTAGTCATAATAAAAAGCATTTTAAACCTCGACTTTTTAGATCAAAACGCAGCTGAAACTGATCTTTGAGGAGCAGTTAAATTTGAAGATCTTAGAATCTTGTGTGTACAACACACACAAGATTCTAAGCGGCGTCAGTGGGTTTTAATATTATCATAGCAGCAAGATGAAAACAAGTGTATGACTCCTAATGATTTCTTATATTTACGCGAATATTACACAATTAATAAAACTACTATTACGGATTTTATCGCGTTTAATTTTTATACTATTTATAACCCGACGTTTCGAGTACTTTACAGCACCTACGGTCACGTTTAAAAATTAAACGCGATGAAATCCGTAAAAGTAGTTTTATTAAGTATGTGACTCCTTGTTTGGGCATATGTTTACCGCACTAATATCAGTCGTATCAAGCGCACTATAGCCAGAGGACATGACAGTTTCTAGCCGTAACTGATCGAAAAGGCATCAGTTGAATCATTAAATTTCAAATTACATTTAAAATGCAATAACGCAAAACGACAAAAGAAAATTTTGCACTCCCATCTGAGTGTCCGATCTAAGCATGATACAATCACTCACACTAATACAGCCATAACGGAATTTTTATTACGAACAATTAAGATGAAAAATATTTTGAATTCTTCAATTCCAAAAATTGCTAATTAAAATTATGAACGGCTACCATATAACATTGACTTTTTAACAATCTTCCGATGCTTTAATTATTAACCTCTTGAAAATTTGCTAGCAAAAACAATATTTTACTTTATTTACGGTATCAATAGGTATAGTAGCAATAACACATTTCTTAACTCATTACTTTCAAATGAATTAAATTAAAAGTTATAAGAAAACATTTTTTTACTTACATGTTGCGTTAAATATAATGCTTCTGGTCTGAACATACGTACATAAGTGAACATTTTATTAGTATAGTTTTCACCGCCAAAAATAAGCAACCAAAAAAAACCACATTCGATTAAAAACCACGGAACAAATGTCAATAAAATCAGCATGTGTTGCTCTGCTACCGTGTGTGCCTGTACTACGAAAAAAGATATCTAACTAAAAGAACTCTGCATACAAACGATAATTAGAGTGAGTAGGCGTAAACTTTCAACATGTGGTTGATGTATTTTTTTTTTTCAAGTTTCCACCATTCGATTGCGAGCAGGCATAATATATTGGTATAACATGGAATACACAATAAAGGTGAGACCTCACCGAGGCGAGGTGAAAATATTTTTTGTTATTGCTTTTTTGTAATATGAATTATACATTAAGATTACATAAAGTCAGTTAATCAGTTGCTAACTGAGCACCAGAATAATTAAATATTATTTAAAAGTCTATCAAAAAACAAACAAAGTAATAATAAATTACAGCAATAAGCAAGGTTAATATGAGTTTTAGGTTAAATTTTATAAGGTAATATAAATTGTTAAGTTATGTAATCAATTTTTATTCGATTTGTTTGAGGTTACCATAAAAATATTTTTATATGTCAATCTTAACCTTAACAACAACTTGAGTTAAATGTTTAAACACTTTTCCCATAATCTTAACAAGTTATGGGAAAAGTGTTTAAACATTTAACTCAATTGCTAAAAAAAACATCATCTGCCTGTTTAATCAACAAGTTCTTAATTATAAAATCCAAATTACCGTAGTGATGCATGCAATTACCTTTATAGAAGATACTGGTGCCGTTTGCAGCAAGCTAACAGAACCTCTTACTTCGTTATTCAATTTCAGATTCATATTTCTGAAAAAATTGCTACTTTTGATCTAAGACCTGCTGAAGAATCTTTGAAACAATTTACGATAACAACTTCTCCCAAAGCTTACGTAGACATTATTTCAAAGATATAACAAAAGTTACTTATATCTATATTATTCATTAAAAGAACACGATTTATTAAAAATTGTCAAATTACTAGTGTTTTTAAAATTTTGTAAACGCACCTGTCACACATAAGTAACCTACGACGAGTCAGAGTAATATCACTAACCCATAAACAACAAAGCTAAAAGCACGAGACCAAAGTTTGTGCGTGTGCGCGTGTTGCCCGAGACGGGCGGGAATACACTGCAGGCAGAATTAACGCGACTGCATAATGATCTTACGCCTTATTTACTTCGGCCGTAAAAAAGACGTAAAACCCTGTAAGCAGTAGGTATCACTCAGACTCGCCCGTAGCTCGCGAAACGGCTGTCCCGACCCCGAAACAATGATGCAATTAATCACCCTGAACGTAAATATCGGCGTCTGAAGTTTACCAGATCGGATTTTTATTGGATGAATAATGTTAACCAAACCGGTGGGTCTATAAACATTTTTCGCTAAATTCTTTAATTTACGATAATTCAAAACAGTACGAAACAGGCGAGCAGATCGCGCCGGCCAAGTAAAGTGCTTCAACTTCCGGGCAATACATGTTAGTACGTACAACGATGAGCTTATTTCGCATTTCGAAAATACTATATAATTTCCTATCCTATCCCAAACGATGGCTCTTGATTATAGTGTCAATATTTGCATGTTTGTAATATCGTAAAATGCTGTTTTAATTTTTCAGTCGATCTATTTGTCAAATATACTCGTATGAGTACTGACATATTTAACCTTACATTGGACAGAAAAAGATACTCCTTAATCAGTTATTACGTCAATTGTGGAATTTTAAATACGGTATGTAATTAATACATTTCTTTGTACATTTCATTTCATAGTGTAAAGATGATTAAGGTATACATTAAGGATTAAGGATATAGATTAAGGGTTACGTAATCATTCTAACAGTGTACTAGCCTACAAAAATTCATCATCTTTTAAAACCAACTTAGTGCACCCTCTTTCCCAGTAATCTCTACTACTATGTAACTTCTTACAACACATAATGTAAAGAGAGCAGAAGCATATAAATTAGTATAGTTTAAAGATAATAGCGATACACCAGAATCGTTATTATCAACACAAAAAACATTACTAACTCATTACTTCCAGTGTTATTAGTACCTTAATAAAACTGAAAGTAACATTTGGCATGCAGTACACTATAATTCGAGTACATAATAATATGCCGATAGGTATCTGGCAGAGTAGAATAGCACCTACCTTTTTTCTACCGAGGTGTCGTAAGAGGCGACTAAGGTATAGCACGGAGAGCCCTTTTTCGTGCAGAATAACATCATTATATGCAATGCTGTCACTATATTGCTCATGGCTCAACGCAATGAAATATTATTAACATATGAATAACAATTTATTGACGTGTACCAAAATGGCGGCGACGAGGTTCGGCATCAGTCACGTCTCGTTTCCCGCGAGGGCGAAAAGTGGGCTACGTGACTGGCCTCTACATACCCTTTAGCCTTTAGAGTAGATATCTTAAATGCGAGACAGTATGTATGTATAATACATGAAGCAAGAATCAGTCTAGGGAGATACCACCCCACGGCCAGTTATTCTGCCGTACAACAGTAGTGTGCAAACATTACTGTGTTTCTTTCGGAAGGTCACTGAGAGCTAGTGTAATGACTGCGCTTAGGAGACTTAAGAACTGACGTCTCGGGGTGACGGGCGCAGTGTGGTACCACACAGAATTATTCAGGATGACACAGCATCTGTTATGGGCTGACGTTGCACTTGCCATCGGGTGAACGTTTTGCTAGTTCGGCACTTTATCCAATAAAAAAGTAGTTTTATGTAACAAAATATACGATTACATCATATCAATAACTTTTACTTGTATCATTTACGTTTAACATTCAAGATTTAAGGCGTTAATGTTGTCATTTTAATTCATTTTGTAATGAAATTCCTTAGACATCATTAAAGTGAACGACTGGAAACAGAAACAAGTCATTAAACAACGTGGATCTTCGCAAACTTTTCCATTATCAAGAAATGAATGTATTTGCAAGAAATGTCAAGAAATTTAATTTTATTTATATATGCAATTTAGATAAGTTTGCCGTTATCAAACAACGAAACATACATAAGTGAAAGCCTTAATACCGTATGAAAAAATTTGTCCATTTCATAACAGAAATTTTTGGCTATTATTTTTGAAGCTATCTGCCGAATAACGAATTCGTTTATAAAAATAATTTAAAAAAATACTCATCTGTGCGTACTGATTAGTATAGATTAAAAATTCTATTGCAAAAACTAATAAGCCTATGCTTAATTATAACTCTTTTGTTGATGTTTTTAGCAACAATACAATTACAACATCTTAATATTTATCCTCTGTTTATTTCTGTATATTACAATAAAAAAAAAACATATTTTTTGACCTAACTTCTACGCCGCGGATCCTGGTTTCGAATCCCACCAGGAGAAAACAATTGTGCAAAAAGCATAAATCGTTGGTTTTCGAATCCGGTTGGGTTATGCATGTGAAAGCCCTTAAAGCCTTACGGCAGAAAAGCCCTGGGGTGGTACCTTCCTAGGCGGATTCTTGTTGGATAGTCAAGTAGGAGACTGGTTACGTGCTGATGACGATGATGATGATGATGATAATGTTTCATAGACTGTGCGTAAATATTATTTATTCCCGTTAAGCTACGCCTACTCTCTCAATAAATAACATTTAAATTGCCCTTGATCTACATTTTCGTGTAATAATTTTACAAATATTGATGCAAATTGCATCCATTCTTTGTATAAGAACTTCATGGTGAGACTCGCCAAGAATGGAAGCACAGTTTTCTACTTAAAGTTAGCTTTGTTTAAACTTTAGGGACTTGTACATAGCAAGGTAAGGACTGCTAAATTAAATTTTCAAATTAGAAAAGGTCTTGAATTTCTTAAGTTACTTCATAAAAATGTATAAGAGGATTGGCAGCTGTTGCATTCTGTTGGATTCCGACAATGGAGTGAAAAACAATAGAAATTTTACTTTTTAAGTTTATAATAAATTAAATTATTCGCATTCCATTTCATTAAGAACCTTCTTTCTTATTTTGTCTATATTAAAAATTAATTTGTTAAGTTCAAATATAGGATACATTATGTAACTTCTTATGCAAATTAATAAGAGTAGTTTAATAGTTTATATATATTTGTAATGTTTAAAAATAAAGGCACAAAAATTAGACTAGGCTACGCACATTATGCCATTGAACCCAGACGTGGCAGGATGCCCGCGTGGCGGTGCCAACAACGTGACACCATAACTCTTGTCTACTGCGCTGCCAACTATTAGTTACTTTTATCAAGGGAGTTTAATTGGTCCTACAAAGTTGTGATAGTGTTTCTTGGTTAAATCAAACACATATTGTAACTCAAGGAGTTAAATAATTGGTTGTCGTCATCATCATTTATTGTATTTTGTAACAAATACCAATAATTATCTTATATAAAACCTATATTCATGCTTCAATCAAGATATTAGTCGAAACTATCAAAAATAGACGAAATAAAAAATTTACTAAAATGTCCCACTGCTAAGCACAGGCCTCCTACCATTTCTGACAGGGTTTTGGAGTCCGCAACGCTGCTCCAATACCGGTGGGTGAACTTAACACATGTCCTCGAAATATTTTTATTCCGCAAACACCGTTGAACACATGGTAAATCAGCTCTTAAATTGCAGAATAATTTTAGAGATACCAGCACTGGGGATCGAGGTCTGGTCACTACGACCCAAAAATAAATAAAAATAAAAAAACATGTTATTCGAATAAAACCTTTGAGTTTGAATGTCTTATGTATACAATTCCCTGAAATTACAATCGAGATCAAATTTTTTGTTTGTAGTTCTCCTCGGCGGGACTAGCACATCACGTCCAACCGCCGCCAGCGCTAAAAGGCAAAAACCCGAATTTAGTTTCCAGGTCAGTATTTGAGTAATTTTGATTTAGGTTTTGTTCTGTAAATAGGGATAGTTTTTTTCCGTTTGTTATATTTATTTGAAATGGTTGTGGAAATTTTGATGAATGATGGGTAGTGTCCCACAGACTGTAAGAGATGTATTCCTATTGTTAGAGGTGGAGCCTCCTTACGCAGAACTAATTCCTCCCCGCATACAAAGGGTAAAAAAGAGCATGAGGAGAGAACGCCCCATCCGATCCCACCGCATATCGGCCTATAAGCCTCCTCAAGGCCTTAGGCAAGATATACGAACGCCTACTTCTCGCCCGCTTAAGAGACTTCATGCAGTCTCGAGGGATCCCCATCCACGAGCAGTTTGGATTCCGTGCCAAACACTCATGTACCCAGCAGGTGCACCGCATAACGGAGCACATTCAATCCCGCTTCATACGCGGGCTTCATACCGGAGCGCTCTTCTTCGACGTGGCGAAAGCGTTCGACAAGGTCTGGCATAACGGGCTCATATACAAGTTATATGGACTCGGTGTGCCGGATCGCCTCGTACTCATCATACGAGATTTCTTACGCAGTCGAACCTTCCGCTACCGCGTCGAGGGGGTGCGATCCGAATCACATCCCATCCTAGCCGGCGTACCACAAGGCTCAGTCCTAGGTCCCGTGCTCTACACCCTTTTCACGAACGACATACCGCACACCAGCAGCGTCGAACTCGCACTCTTCGCAGATGATACCTGCCTATATGTGTCTGGACGTAATCCAGACACTATCTCTAAACGCCTCCAATCCGCAGCCCGAACCCTCGGGAACTGGTTTCGGAAATGGAGGATCGAGGTCAACCCAATCAAAAGTGCAGCCATGTACTTCTCGCGGCGCATAACGCAGCATCTCCCCACCATAGAGTTATTCGATCGTCCAATCCCCTGGGAAAAGACAGTTTCGGTCCACATATTAACCGAGTAAGGAACCGAGCGGCGTTCGTCCTCGGTCGATTACATCCGTTACTTAATAAAAATAGCAAAATGTCCCTACGTAATAAAATTACACTTTACAAAGCCTGTATTCGGCCAATTATGACATACGCAAGCCCCGTATTTGCGCATGCCTCCCCGCGTCAAATTCACCGACTTCAGGTAATACAAAATCGATTCATGCGTAAAGCCACGGGAGCACCGTGGTTCGTGCGTAATGCTAACCTTCATATCGATTTAGGGCTTCCTACCATAGCCCAATATCTAAAGTTGGCCTCTCGCCGATACTTCGACTCTGCCGCCACGCACCCCAACCCACTGGTTGTCAGTGCCACCACTTACAACCCCCTCGCGATACACCAAAACTCGACCCGCGGAAAAAGGAGACCGAGGCACGTCCTCGAGGACCCTGACGACGCGACCACTATTGCCCAAGCGCTCTACTCAACACTACACAAACACCCATTATCACCATCATACCGCCCCCGTCGTCGGCGTGGGCGTATCAGACAAAGTTATTCGCGATACCGCCGCATCTCAGGCCGGTTTTCCCCTAGCAGTAGTGTCATAAACAGAAGCGTCGCTGGAGTTTCTTGCGCCATTTCTTCTCCAGCGGAAACGCATTCCGAATTGGTGGTAAACTTATCTAATAATAATCATGGTATTAATAATTATAGTAGTAGTAATATTGCCCTCCCGATTGCAGTAACTGACCGAGCCGAGACCGGCCCCCTTGGGCACCCTCGAGTCTGTTACTCTCGCGAACAGGATGACGGTCCAAGCCGAGGTCCCCTCTCGGGGGCTCTTGCGCCAGTCATCCATAAATAAAGGTTTCGGCTAAGCGCCCTCAGCGCTATGCCACCTTTCAATCCGGCGAAGCTGTAAAAGCCTTCGGGCTAACAGTGACCATCAGTCCTAAAAAAAAAAAAAGGAGAGAACGCTACAAAAAAATTTGAGAATAGTTCGACGGTTCCTGAGATATCACTAATATTTCATAATGCTAATAAACTGTTTAAGTAATTTAAGATTAACTAAGATTTTTGCTTTGTAACAAAGAGTGACAAACGAGCTTCCAAATGGTAAGTGATCACTGTTTTTTTAGAAAAAAGGGACGAGACGAGCAAATCATTTACTTAGTAGTAAGTGCATCGTTTGATATCAGTTCTTAAGTCTCATATGCACAGTTATTACACTAGCTATCAATGCCCTTCAGATATATATATAAGATATAGAATTATAGTAATGTTTACACACTACAACAGAACTGTATGATCACTGGTGGTAGGATTCCTATGCAGGAATCCGTCTAGGTAGGTACCACCCCAGGGCCAGTTATTCTGCCGTGAAACAGTAGTGTGCAAGCATTACTGTGTTTCGGTTTGAAGGGCACTGTGAGCTAGCGTAATCACTGGGCATTTGAGACTTAAGAACTGATGTCTCAGGGTGACGGGCGCAGTATGGTGTCACACAGAAATGTTCTGGGTGACACAGACATTTGTTATGGGCAGACGTTGCACTTACCATCAGGTGAAAGTTTTGCTCGTTCCGTCACTTTTATCAAATAAAAAAAAATGACTGCAGAATAACTGGCACTGCGGTACCTTCCTAGACGGATTTAGGAATTCCAACTCCAGTGTGGCACTTAAACACATTCATCTAAATGTAGAACTGATATGCAGCTTTATTATCATTCTCTAAGGATTATAATGGAATGCGCCATTGCCAGTTAAAGAGTTTCCGGTTTATGTCAATCACCATGCGAAACTCAACTGGGACATGTCCCGGTCGACCTAATAATTTTATTTTGAAAAAAGGGAAATCGCATTATAGTACACGCCTATATACATACATATACAGTCACGCCTCTTTCTCATTGAGGTAGGCAGAGACCACATCTTTCCACTTGCTATGATTCTGCCACATATCCTTCACTTCTTCTACTTTTATTAGCGTTTTTATACAAGTTCCTCTATTGCGGGTACTTTTGACCTTACCTCAAACGTCTCCGATGAAAGTGTTACATCGAGCGTGGGTAGGTTAGGTCGAGTAAGTACCTCGGTCTCTGCGCGTACACTTTCTGGCACTATAATGTCTCCTGCGCAGTTGATAGCTTCCGACAGTATTCGGAAGTAGTCGCCGCGGTCAAAATTCAACCGAGTGGACATCTATTCAACGTTAAAGTAAAAGTTCTAATATTTTACATAACTTGAAGTAACGCATTTCGGTGAGACACATCAAATAATGATTGGCAACGAAATATCATACATTTCCAACAGTTATTACATTAATGGGTCATAAAAAGTCACACGTGGCGCTCCGTCGAGCTTATTTACAAAATTAAAGATGTACCTGACCTAATTACACTGAATTATGTTATTGTTGTAACAGACATTGTAACGTTTCTGATTTCTCTGAATCACTAAAAGCTTAGGTTTTACTAGTGCATGAAGTCGAGTTTATTAGCTTGAACATTATATCCAGCAGAATATCATTATATTGAACAATATATATATGCGAAAAAATAATAAATAATCAACTTGTTTTATAAGTCACTCCATCTCGTCCGTATTTTGTTTATTTTTCTCTAATCAAATGCAGTCTTTTTTTAAACGATTCTTCATTCTAGGATTTGACCTGTATCTGTGGATAAGTTTACGTACGTTTAACGTTACATAGATTTCACATCCACAACCAGACCAACAATTTGTGTTTTAGCACAAATGTTGTCCCCGGCTTGGATTCGAACCCAGAATCCGCGGCATAGAAGTAAATACTCTTACACGCGGCCACGCAGTGCTCTAATCTAATAATCCTTTAAATTCTTTGAAACTTATTGTTTCATGGAAGAAATCTTATATAATAAGTATTTTCAAGAGTTGTGAACGAGGCGAGCACTTTACGACAGGTGTCGCATAATAATCGCATATAAATGATGATTTCTTATATTTACGCGAACACTACACATTTAAAGGAAACTAAGTTTACGGATTTTATCGCGTTTAATTTTTTACTATTTATAACCCGACGTTTCGAGTGCTTTACAGCACCCATGGTCACGGGAGGACTGAGGTGACAAATGTCCTGATGTCATAGTTAACCTGGGGTACCTTCAGCTTTTAATTATTATTTTTGGGTCCGATCTACGCAGAAAGAGCTAACTGTGTCTTGAAGTCTTGCAGTGGTATGCTGGGTTTTTGATTTAATTTTATTTATTATTGGATCCCAAGCTGGTGGTAATACCCAACCATCTTCTCTATTGAAATTAGGATATTTTTTGATTTCAATAGCCTCGCGAATCATCCTTGGTAGGAATCGGTGTTCTTTTGCAAGGATCTGTGGTTTATCAAATCTGATGTAATGGTTGGGATGATCCAGAACATGGTCACAGACTGCAGACGACCTAGAACGACGATGCTTCACGTCAGCTATGTGTTCTTTTACGCGGGTTTTAATCGATCTTTTTGTTTGGCCTAAGTAAGAGAGATCACATTCACAATCTAGCTTGTATACTCCTCAGTCCTCCCGTGACCATGGGTGCTGTAAAGCACTCGAAACGTCGGGTTATAAATAGTAAAAAATTAAACGCGATAAAATCCGTAAACTTAGTTTCATTTAAATGCATATAAATGATATTTATTTATTTATCCTTTATTGCTGACACCTTAAGTCAAGGGCTATAATGGGCGGACTTATTGCCTAGTGGCATTCTCTACCAGTCAACCCTTGTTATGGTGAAAAGAAGAAAAAAGGTGCTAACCAAAGAATAAAAAAAAAGAAATGAGAGAAAAATAATTTATGATTTTTATATGTAATATACAATGATTTTATAAGATATATAATAAATAAATTATACATATATAATAAGTTGTAAATAAAAAATTTTGTTACAATGTTTTCTTGTGAGGCCTATATCCAGCAGTGGGCTTCAAATGTTGCTAGGGCTATGGTACGTGTCGGACCAATTCCTACAATCCCAAACATGACGAAGCTAGCTTGCTTAGTTGAGGAGTTCCGATGACCTTCTTCTCCGAGACTTCTAACTGGTTTGTACTACCGCAGGGCTAGTTATTCTATCGTGAAGTAGTATTGTGAAACATTCACACACGTTTGTTCACATTAGTTTCGGTCTGAAGGGTACTGAGTGGACGATTTTCTCGATAATTTAGGACTTATTTATGTGTATTTGCAATGAAAAACCATCTTAATTTCACATGATAATAAAATACACTCTTTAATTATTAAACATTTTTATAACAACAATACGTACAAGTGGCCAGCACCTTAACGGCCAGTATTTATTACAAATGATAATAGTGAATATTATGTACTGAAAGCAAGGGTTATTACTGAGCATATGAAACTTAAGAACTGATGTCTCAGGGGGAAGGGCTCCAGGGCCGTCTTAGGCCCTGCAGGGGCCCCTGGGCTCATCGTTTGGGGCCCCTTTATTTAACAAAAAAACGAGAATGAAACCAACACAATATACTTTTGTTTAGGGACTGTTTCTTATGCGTTGCACTAAGAAACCAATGTTTTTTTAATTTTTTTTTAAAAAAACGATGCCCCACGGTAGGATTTCTCCTGTGTCGTGGGTGCGTTTTACAGACATAAATTCCATATGCACAAACACCCAGACCCGGAACAACTATTTATAGGCCAGGCCATACAAATATTCGGGAATCGAACCCGCGACCCGCGTCGCAGAAGCCAAGGGCTTAGCCACTGCGCCAACCGTGCCGACAATTAATTGGATACAAAATACATTAGGAAAATCACTGGGTTTCGGTATTGCGCGGCCCCCATCTGACTAGGAGCTTTGGGTCCGTGCCCCGCATGCCTTATGGTAAAGATAGAACTTACGATCGCAGTATGATGCTGAATTAATTTTCTGGGTGGCACATCGTTTATTATGGGCAAACGTTGCACTTATCATCAGATGAAGGTCATGCTCGTTTTGTCACTTTCTCCTATTAAAAAAATAGCGCGGTTGATTGTTTATATATATTGAAAACAAATTATGTTGCTTCATACTCTATTATTTACTAATTACTAAAAATCATCGAGGAAAATTGAGTAACAGCAAGGTCGTTCTCAGATTTTATACCCCTACATCTTGTAGGCCGTTTGTCTACGAACAATAAAAACGGATATTATGTCTTTGGTCAAACGATTTAAACCGATATGTCGTAGCACGTTTGTCCACCTGGTCAAAATTGGACGGCTAGCCTCGCTGTTGTAATTGCCGTGCGTGCGAAAGCATTACGAGTGCAAGTTTAGATCATCGACAGCTGACTGCGATATTTTTGCTCTACCAAAGGTATAGAAGGTGCGTTATTCTGCATGCAGATTAATCTGAATGATGGTGATGAACCTTGTCAGAGAGGTACATATCGTCTGAAAATTTGATGCTTTACGATAAATTGTGCAACCATGGAGATTCTTTTACAACTTTAATATATTTGCAACTTCATATTGTCATCTGCACCGATTATTTAACAAATGCAATTAAAAAGCGAGATATAAAGATGACGACATTAACGAAATTATACGAACGTTTTATTTCACTCCGCATTTATTTATGATGAGTGATATTGACTTATATGCTACAAGACAATAGTGTCTTAAGTCGTGCAGTTACTGAGTTTACGGGGGCCGTTATTTCCTGGTTTTGGTGGCATGTAAGAATATATGTAAAACCATGTGCTATCGCTGTATTTATGAATTACGTTTAGTTACCTAAGAAATATGTTTGCGGCATATCCCGCTCCGGAACATGGGACCCGGAACAATCACTATAGATAATTCTATCAGCGCTGTAGAAGGCATGGATTCAAAATGTAAACAAATCCAGGTACATTAATTTTAAGTACTAATAAAATAATATTATCTTAATCCGACACGGTGAAACGGCCCTATCTCAGCCTGTGGGTGTCGTAAAAGTCGACAGAGGGAAAATTAAAAACCAGAAGACGGCAGCAGTATCTTCTTGGAACATCATAAATAAACTGTGGTTGCCAACCCGCCTGCCAAGCGTGGCAACTATGGCAAAATCCCCTCTAAAATGAGAGCTATAAACATTTGTGGCACTCTATAGGGGAGGCTTATGTTCAGCTATGGACTAGTAATAGGATGAAATGATGACGATGATATAAATAATATTCAAGTATCGACTCTGGCGTGTGCGTAACACGCAGAATGCTTCGTAGTATTTTAGGAAATATATGGCATATAATTAGTGATCATTTACTAAATATTTCAATAAACTTTAGTAAGTATATTGTTGAAGACATGCATTGTTGTGAGAATTCTTAAAGAAAATCTATCTTGTTAGGCGTAGAAGTGACCACAAATTGATATCTCTTACGAGTAAACCATCTCTGTTGTCGTGATTCTTGTAAGACTTTCGACGAAGAGTGTCCGGCCGGCAATGGTTTTAAAATATTATCAAAATACTGTTTTTAGATAGCTTTCATCATATATTTACCATGCTGGTATTAATATACAATTCGTCGTTTGTGTTGCTCGTGCAATTAAAAGCACATTAGCTCTACTCCATCATTAAATTTTCTTAGTATAATTAAAGTCAATGACCCGAAATAGAAAGAGCCCGTAAACAAAAACAGACTCTGGAAACATTCCATTGTTTTAGCAATTGTGTCTCAAGAAATTACCGTCGATAAACGAGATTAAATGAGTTTGTTTGCTTCAGTGATATAAGTTGATGAGTTAAAGTCACAGCTTCAATGAAAAACAAAAATTATGTTGATAATTAAACCATTTTTAATTGTTTATTAAACATACAGAATTAAAAACGTATTGAAACTCTGTATTGATGATACATAAGATCACGACTGTATCCCATAAGGGGTAGTCAGAGACTGGGCACTCACTGCAAAAACAGATGACTGCCACAATCCACGTTTCACCAAAACAATATAATGCACGTGGTGTGATAGGTGGTGAGCCCATCAACATAGTGCGCTCTTGGGTGCACCGTACAGTTTAATTCCTTACTCGCTATTTACGAGATCCTTTGGATGAGATGGAGTGGTAGTATTATTTTATCAAGCCGCCACCACACATATTGATGATACTGTAATAAATTCATCATCATCCTAATTATTATGTTACTATTGACAGTCCATAGCTGGATCCGGCGTTTAACGACAAGTGACATAGGGCTAGGTCATTATTCGATTCCCGCACTACTAAAGGTTTTACGGATCATAAAAAAGATTTCATTCGATAAGAAATGATTTAGTTATTAAAAATATACAAATATTTAATGCCTCCAACCCAGCAAACGAAAAAAATATTGGGGCGTGTTTTTAACAATTGTCATTCGAAATATAGACAACAAACTCTCGTCTGATAAACGCGTAACTACTACCAATTAAATTAGCGTAAATTGCAAAAAACGCATGAGAATATATAGAAACGCAAGCGACATTAGACCAGCCGTGATTGGCTGAATTGTAGTGGCAATTAGTCAGTGCTTGGTTTACACAGGACCTATCGGCAGTTGTGCCAGGTCGAGTAACCTCCCCGTGTGCTTGACTGTTGCTGGTCCCCTTTGATACGTCCGAGGAGAGCAGCGTGATGAGCCGATGCACTCTGGGCAACGGTCAGTAACTTTGCTATAGCGTTCTTACTGATAGTTGGCAAATAACCCAACGAGAGGAGCTCCTCCACGTGTCCCTCCCATAAGCGAAGGGCGTAGCAGAGGAGCAGTGGTCCAGCTTTACGGTTGTGGATGGGGAAGTTGGAATGGATCCCGACTCTTCTTTCCCGCTGGCCAGCATTCCTTAATCCTTATTGGTCCGAGGGGCACAGAGATGGAGAAGACCTATTAGAGCCATCTTGTAATAAAAAACAGGATTAAAATAAAACATATATTTTAAAAAAAGTATAATAATATAAAAAAAAGTAAATTCCTTAATTTTTTTTTTGCTTTACTATCAAAAAAATATTTTGCTGAGTAGAAACTGTTCTTTGTAAGCCATAGAAAGAGGTCTCCCTTAAATTTTCTAAGGAGCATTTTAAACAAAGTCGGCTACCGGTTTCGGAGCCATTTTATAAGAAAAACATCCCAAGATTTAAAAACTAGATATAGATATTATCAGCCGATATTTTAATTACTTGATTATGAATTCTGTCATGGAATTTGGATTGAAAGATGGAAAGCTCCTATAACCGATTGAAAACACCAGAAATCATCGCTTGGAAAAATCTTTAAATTGCGAGAATTTTCATGTTTAACACTCAATGTACCACAAAGTTCCATTTCTGTAAATGTAAGCTGAAGTTTTTTTATTACAAGCTTCTTAATGATAGCCCTAATAATGGCCATGCAAATTTCTTTGGAAGTCATTCAAATGTGAAAATACGTCTCTCAAGTAATCCCAACAGTATTAAAGATTCTTTACCTTTATACAAACGTGTCAGTTAACTTCGGCAACAAAATAATTTACAATAATGTTAGCAAATGTATAGCATGGCCTCTTGGGAAAACAAAAAAGAAATCTGAGTTGTGATTTGGACAAGTGTAAACCTATTGTTCTCACGTTCTGTGCTGTAAAACTTTGATAAACTCCGTTTAAAATATAGGTACAGTAAGTAGAATATATATTATATATTTTTTTATATTACCTTTATCAAAAGGTAACCTCAGAAAACACGCAAATTGTCCCCAGCAATTGTTGCCAGCTAAATGGTTGTTTTTGGATATAGCAGTAAATAGATCTTACATTTAGGCTTTACATGTTAACGAGTAATAGTCGACCGATTCATAAAATGTATTTGGAGTCGTATAAAAGAAATTACTAAGTTGAAGTTAGCATAATATTTGGAGATTTTAACGAAGACTATCTCAGGTACGACAATACTGCAGCATTCAAATTAATACGTGACGCTAGTTATTATCAATCTTTATTACAACCGCTTGTCTCTATATATATGCGGTCGTACTTAAATAGATGATATTTATTTAACTTCCCTTGTGAAGTTTGATTTTATAACTCCTTCAGTTACCATCGTCCTATGTAGGCCCGTATTTAGAAGTATTAGTCAATAAACCGCAAACTCAATTTTAATTATATGTTCAAAGTATCAAACAAAAAGCTTCCTTCTAAGACCGCAAATTGTGACGGGCAACTACGGAACCGACATGCACTTGACCGGTACTTTTATATATAACTTCTTTGAGCTGTCTAACTAAAGTAGGTCTTCAGCATGACGTCCTCTAGCGATGTTCGTATAATTGCTTTTGTTGTTCTCATATTATCTTCTTTAAGAAATGGTCATAATACAATAAAATTTGTAAGCTTTGTTATTGGTTTAATAAAGTTAAAGATTAATACCAGTGTTCAAACAATTTAAAATAGGTAAAACGCATGTCATAAACATTTGACATCTTGTTAAGATGCCAAGTGTTACTACTTACGTTTTAGTACTTTTTTTGTAGATTACTGTGTGTGTGTGTTATTTTTTTGTTTGATCTTGGCACCCACTACATCTTTTCTGCTCGACCCGAAGGTAGACTGGTAGATAATGCCTTGTAGCATTAAGTCTGCCTTTTTGTACATCTATGTCTATGTGTGTGCAAATAAAGTTTAAATAAATAAATATGTCAAGAATTTATTACACTAGCTGATTCGTCCGCGTGGATATAGTTTTTTTTTTATTTCTCGTGGGAACTATTTTATTTTGCGGAATAAAAGTATCCTATGTGCATGTCCAGAATGCAAGCTATCCCTGTGCCAAATACGTCAAGATCGGTTCAGCGGTTGATCCGTTAAAAGGTAACAAACAGACAGGGACAGAGAGAGTTACTATGGCATTTATAATATTAGTATGGATAATGGTTTCTTATATTTACGCGAATACTACACATTAAAATTTTTTTTTACGGATTTTATCGCGTTTAATTTAAACTATTTATAACCCGACGTTCCGGGCGCTTTACAGGACCCATGGTCACGGGTAGGCTGAGGTTAAAGATGTCCTGATATCATAGTTAACCCGGGGTACCTTCAGCTTTTAATTATTATTTTTGGTCCGATCTACGCAGAAAGAGCTTACTGTGTCTTGAAGCCTTGCAGTGGTATGCTTGGTTTTTGATTTAATTTTATTATTAATAGGATCCCAAGCCAGTGGTAGTAACCAACCATCTTCCCTATTAAAATTAGGATGTTTTTTAATTTCAATAGCCCCTCGAATCATCTTTGTTATCTTTGAATCGGTGTTCTTTTGCAAGGATTTGTGGTCTATCAAATCTGATGTAATGGTTGCGGTTATCCATAGCATGGTTGACAGCTTTTTTTATTAATTTTTATTTTATAAAATTGACGGAACGAGCAAAACGTTCACCTGATGGTAAGTGTAACGTCTGCCCATAACAACTGCGGTGTCACACAGTAATTTATTAGGTGACACAGCACTGCGCCAGTCACCCTGAGACATCAGTTCTTAAGTCTCATATACCCAGTGATTACGCTAGCTCTCAGTGCCCTTCAAACCGAAACACAGTAATGTTTGCACACTACTGCTTCACGGCAGAATGACTGGCCCTGGGGTGGTACCTACCTAGACGGATTCCTGCATGGGAATCCTACCACCAGTAAGCTGATAAAAACTGACTTATCTTTTAAATGAAACTAAGTTTACGGATTTTATCGCGTTTAATTTTATTACTATTTATAACCCGACGTTTCGAGTGCTTTACAGCACCCATGGTCACGGGAGGACTGAGGTGACAGATGTCCTGATGACATAGTTAACCTGGGGTACCTTCAGCTTTTAATTATTATTTTTGGGTCCGATCTACGCAGAAAGAGCTTACTGTGTCTTGAAGCCTTGCAGTGTTATGCTTGGTTTTTGATTTAATTTTATTTATTATTGGATCCCAAGCTGGTGGTAATACCCAACCATCTTCTCTATTGAAATTAGGATGTTTTTTGATTTCAATAGCCTCGCGAATCATCCTTGGTAGGAATCGGTGTTCTTTTGCAAGGATCTGTGGTTTATCAAATCTGATGTAATGGTTGGGATGATCCAGAACATGGTCACAGACTGCAGACTTCCTAGAACGACGATGCTTCACGTCAGCTATGTGTTCTTTTACGCGGGTTTTAATCGATCTTTTTGTTTGGCCTATGTAAGAGAGACCACATTCACAATCTAGCTTGTATACTCCTGCGTCCTGTAGAGGGATGTTACACTTGACAGATGGTAAAAACTGACTTATCTTCTTCGGCGGCTTGAAGAATGTTTTTATGGAAGCCCGCTTCAAGATATAGCCAATCTTGTCCGTGACTCCTCTGACATAAGGTAGAACAGCAGGCACACGCTCGACTGTGGCCGGTTTCACTCGGTCACTGCGACGTAGGCGCGGAACCCGAAGCTTGTTGTCGTGCAAAACTTGCTTGACATGTTGAAGCTCGGCGGCCAGGTGTTTCCTGTCACAGATTCCTCGTGCTCTCTGAAACAAGGATTTACCCACGGTAGCTAACTGTGATGGATGATGGTGAGATTCACCGTTTAAATATCTGTTAGTATGGGTCTTTTTTCTATACACAGTGTGACACAAGGTGTTATTAGGATTTCTTGTTTCAGAGAGCACGAGGAATCTGTGACAGGAAACACCTGGCCGCCGAGCTTCAACATGTCAAGCAAGTTTTGCACGACAACAAGCTTCGGGTTCCGCGCCTACGTCGCAGTGACCGAGTGAAACCGGTTACCTATGGTTACCCCAGGTTAACTATGACATCAGGACATCTGTCACCTCAGTCCTCCCGTGACCATGGGTGCTGTAAAGCACTCGAAACGTCGGGTTATAAATAGTAATAAAATTAAACGCGATAAAATCCGTAAACTTAGTTTCATTTAAATGTGTAGTGTTCGCGTAAATATAAGAAATCATTAACTGACTTATCTTCTTCGGCGGCTTGAAAAATATTTTTATAGAAGCTCGCTTCAAGATATAGTCAGTGACTCCTGTAACATATGGTAGAACAGCAGGTACAGGCTCGGCTGTGGCCGGCTTCACTCGGTCACTGCGACGAAGGTGCGGAACCCGAAGCTTGATGTCTTGCAAAACTTGCTTGACATGCTGAAGGTCGGCGGCCAGGTGTTTACTGTCACAGATCCCTTGTGCTCTCTGAAACAAAGATTTACCCACAGTAGCTAACTGTGAAGGATGGTGGTGAGATTTACCGTTTAAATACCTATTAGTATGGGTCTTTTTTCTGTACCAGGTGTGACTCAAGGTGTTATTAGGATTCCGAATTACTAAAACATCTAGTAAAAGCTAAAGAATTATTTGCCTCTTACTCCATTGTCTCCAAAGTCTTCTATGAAAATGTCGGCGACAATGGGAGAAACTGGAGAGCCCATCGTTACACCATCTACTTGCTTGTCCATAATAGATAGTCAGATGTAACGCAATGTCTAAGTAGTTCTGCATATTCTGCTGGCATGTTGTTCTCCGCTAGCTAGATTGACAATTGAAATGCAGTCTTCTACAGGTAGGAATGTGAATAGCGACTGGACATCACAACTGACCATAGTTTCATTGTCAGTAAGATGTAGGTCTTTAATCTCACTGACAAAATGGTATGAATCCTTTGTATGCTGTCCTCTGAGCGGTGAGAGTATTTTCGCTACATGTTCAGCGAATCTGTAAGTTCGTGAATCGAGCTCGCTCACTACTGGACGTAGTGGAGCATTTGGTTTGTGTATTTAGGGTAACCCATACAACTTCGGTGGTTTGGCACATGATGGTATTACAGAATTTACGTCCAGTTTCAATTTTTTGGACTTGTTGAATTTTTAATATTTTTTAACGTCTTGGCAGCGACAATGAAGAGGTGATGTCCTATTACTACCGGCTAAAACTCCAAGGTGTTACCCTCGTCGCCATTTGTCTTGTCTACGGATACAGTTTCACACTACTGCCCGTACGGTGCTAGACCTTCATGAGTTTCTCATCATTTACGGGATACCCCTTCTATGTATAAGAGCGCGCGAGAACATCGCGTGCGCCACTTCAGGACCTTGGTAAATGGCGGAAGATCACCGCCCTGTCTGCGCCAAGAACCCATTTTGAGGTATGATTTAGATTTGAAACATCTCGTCAACTTTTACAATTATTATATTACAATAGTACGAGTAGAAAAGCATTTGTTTTTGCAAATCCATTAAGCCTTTCATTATGTTAAAAGATAATAATTTAAACTTTTCGCTATGTGTACATAGATGTACCGGTAAAATGTTCAGCTGCCAAACTGTGCTCAGAGTTTGCTTTTACACAAAAGGCAATTAAAAGTTAAGCGCATTCATATTTCGTCCTACACCTCCCGCATTGGATGTTATAAAGTGGAAATTTTTACCTAACCTATTACAATAAAGAGTATGATTTTCCTCTTCTCTTAACTCAAAATACATTATTTATTATAATTCTTCTTGAAACTATGTTCAAAGTTATGTAATGGCTGCGTGCTCCGATACTTATACTTACCTAAAGTTCCTGGGTTCGAATGTCAACCGAAAACATTTCTGAAACACAAAAATGATTGATTTTTGCTTCCGAGTTCTCCTCCTCTTCCTTTCCTTACATTATTAGTCCATTCTATCTCTTCTATAAATCTTATAACACGTCAGGCGTTAATCCTATAGCGTTACGTCGGGTCAGGAAGATTATGAAGAGCCTCTGAGCTTGCGCTAATACTAACGATTTGGTAACATGTCCATCCAGAAGTGATTAAGTCATCAACAATAACGATGTCAAAAGATGTTGCTATGGTTGAAATTAGCATAAGGAATATCATCGTCATAATCTATATAATTTTTTACTTTACTTTTGTTTAGAAAAAATCAATAGTGTTGGTAAGAATCAGAAACTGTACCACCTGGTACATATTACTGATATGTATGTCCGCCGTCTCTACCATGTTTTCAAAACAGTGGTCTCTAAGCTATTGCTTTAAATAGAGTATTAAATTATTTGAAGGCACAGTATCTGAATAAATTATCTAGAATAGGGCGAGAATTTTAAATGCCGCCTGCTTATAAATGTTCGCTACTCCGTTTATAATTCTCTTGTGAAAATATCTCAAGACATACTCGTATCTTGTATACGTCCTATACTGAGCTTTTCTGTCCAACTTTCTGATGTGCAAACTATGCGAGTATATCCAATATATATATACGCCCTCCCTAGATAAGACCACCCGATCCGGAAGGTGTAGCTACCATTACCTTTTCCCTGGGCAATGTATTAATTTAATATTATCTGCCAAAAGTCAAAATTAATTCACTGGTGGTAGGATTCCTATGCAGGAATCTGTCTAGCTAGGTACCACCTCAGGGCATTACTGTGTTTCAGTGTGAAGGGCGCTGAGAGCTTGCGTAATCACTGGGCATATGAGACTGAAGAATTGATGGCTGGAGGGAGCGCAGTCAGCGTGTCACACAGAAATGTTCTGGGTAACACAGCATTTGTTATGGGCAGACGTTGCACTTACCGTCAGGTGAAAGTTTTACTCGTATCGTCACTCTATCCAATAAAAAATCTTAAATCGGTCTTAAATCAGTTTGGTTAACAATTTGAAGAAAAAACTTTCATGAATTAACTAACTGATTAACTACTGTACTGTACTGTGCAGTAACTACTGTTAGTTACTGTTACTGTTAAAATATTTTTGACACTCACTCTTAATTAAAAAGCACTGGTTCATTTGGCTTATGCACATAATAACGTATGTTAATAAGTAATATTGTGATGAAGAAAAACATTCTGTGGTAGCCGCGTAATATAATCCACCATCCTTTACCATCTTGTGGGTGACGTGAAAGTCGACTAACGGGAATGCCGAAATTACCTCATCTCATCATAATTATCTCATATAAACCAGTTCAAAAATTTCAAAACCTATAATGACCAGCAGTGTCTAACGTTTACAAGGCAAACGTGACAGTAACAGCAAATCTTTCCAACTCAGGAGTGTTGTTAACTTTACTCACCCAAATAAAGTTGTTTTTTTTAAACATATAGTGACAAAGTTGCGAGGATAAATACTGCACAAACAAAAGTAATGCTTGGTATTACTGAAAACCAAGTCATCGAATCATACTAGGTTCTAAACATATCAAACAAAATCAAAACTAAAGGGAACGAAGAAGTCTCGAACTACATAAAAGGTTAATTTAGGGTATATTCTGAGACGGGTGATACATCGCGACGTGTTTATCTGTGGCTCGTCCCCTTTGACATGTCCAAGGGGAACAGCAGTATGTTGGGCCGTTGCACCCTGGGCAACGGTCAGTAATTTTGCTATAGCAATTTTTAATAACCCAATGAGAAGGGTTCCTGGCTGTGGAGACGAAACTGATCCCCCACCTGGCTCGAGGTGGCGTGCGCCTATTCTTCACTACAGCAACGAGAGGGACCTATTGGAGTTACGTGCTAAGAGTGTCTACCCCTCTCTATCACTACAGCCCAGAGAGCACAGAGTTACAAAAAATGTTTTGGTTTCTCCTCAAAATGAGGAGATGGCAGCAGGATTGGTCAAATGGTATTTCATCGAATGCTACTCCTCAAATTTAGACGTTCCATTGTTAGATGTAAAAGGGATAAAGACCTCTAGCTCTAGCCGCTAAATGAGGACGGGCCTGTTAAGAGGCGACGCCGCTACTGGCTGCCATGGTAGAGTAATTTAAAATCCCCCAAAACATCTTCAAGTTTATAGTTATGTTTTCAATCAAACAAATAATTCAATTCAAACAATTAAAACAATTTTCTTCATAACCCTCAAATCAAATCATTTTAGTGTAAAGATAATCAAGGTATGAATTTTGTTGTGCAAAGAAATATATTAAAAATTTTGACTAGATTTCAAAGCAAGTTTTAAAAAGTATTTTATGATTTCCGATCTGCGGCATTTTTACGACAAGTTTAAAAACTACAAAGTAACTTCCATATGCAAGACTGAAATATTTTATAGGTGGAGGAATAAAGAACTTTGCAACTCTGTCACTTGCACTTTACTATTTTGAGTATTTTTCTGAAATAATATTGCTTTTATAAGTTACAAAGAAGACTGGTGGTAGGATTCATGTGCAGGAATCCCTCTAGGTAGGTACTACCCCAGCCCAGTTATTCTGCCGTGAAGCAGTAGTGTGCAAGCATTATTGTGTTTCAGTTTAAAGGGCACTTAGAGCTAGGATAATCACTGGGCATATGAGACTTAAGAACTGATGTCCCATAGTGACGAGCGCGGTGTGGTGTCGCACAGTAATGTTCTGAGAGACACAGTTGAGGTAGGTAGGGGTGAACGTTTAGCTCGTTTCCTAAATATAAACTTATTTTTAATCTTACCCTAACTGAAATAAAAAAAAACTCCTTTAATCTCTTATGTATGGTTTCTCTGAGGGACTCCTTTCCAGTGGAATACCAAAAACTTACAAAGGGACACTCAGTTGCATCTTAGTCAATAACTTGTCCCTTTCTGCCTTCATGGACGACAAGGGTCCTTTCAGGGTCGGTTTTATATACTAAATCGGAGTGGACTTCGAGCGGGTAATAACGTGTGTTTCACCCTCGTGCTCTAACTAATGTTTCCATCCTTCTAGGCATGCTGCGAATTATGTTCTCTATAGTATCTTGGGACAAGCGCTTCCACTCTTCAAGTAATCCGTCCGTTTTGCAGTTCTCTCAGGTTGTTGGGGGGTGGTATTCTGGATTTAAAACTTTTCTTTAACAAGTCCCAAACATGCTCTATAGTGTTCATATCCGGGGAACTTGCTGGCCACTGCACTGTGAGCCCGAGCATTATCCTTCATCAGAATAAAGCTGTCATCATTATAGGGGGCGAATGGCACAATGAGTTCTTCTAAAATATCCCTGATGTAGTCATATTCCCTCCATCGACCATCACTAACTCCGTACGAGCTCCGAAAGTTATCCCTCCCCACACCATAACTAAGCCGCCCCCATATGCCACTGTATTTTAAGAATGTATGGTTAATGTATCGTTCTCCTTAGCGTATCCATATTCTCTACCTTCAATCCATCTGGTGCTTAAGAACAATCTACACTCATCAGTAAAAAGTACCCGCCGCCATTGGTTTTAATTAAACGATGTTCGCGTGCAAAGTTTAACCGATGTTGCTGCAGTATGGCCGCAATAGATCTGTCGATATGACAATTTCTTCGCATTTCATCTGCCCTAATAATCTCTGGTGGTGTTAAATCGGGCATTTTTATTTCAACTAAGGGGCCTTATATTAACTCGACAAAAAAAAATTACTAATAAAATAGAGAATTTATCGAATTTAAAAATTAAATTAAATTTCTCCTCAGACCGAGCTCGAACCTCTAACAAATCAGTATTACTGGGAAACAGAAAAAATAACTGTTGCCTGATGTTCCATTTTTAAGTTAAAGTTCTAAATAAAAAGGGAACATAACTGACCAGTCTTTTATGAAATATTATAAATATTTATGTTTTATTTTTATGTTCCGCTAATTGTACCGGTATGTGTATATCTGTCAAATCATTTGAATTTTCGGTATGTTGCAGAAATGCGACGACGCGAATTTGAGGGTTGCCTTTGTGTTTTATGTTCTGTTTATGTTTAATAAAATGTTTAATTTATAAACCGTAAACTTTTCTTTAGAATACAAAACAGCCGCAAAAGAGATGGGCCCATTTTGGGAGTACATTATATCAAGAAAAAGAGAGAAATAGTGAGATTATATATAATTTAGTAATTTATTGTTTTAGTAAGTAAGTAAGTAAGTCGCACGTCATCATCATCATCTTTAAGGCTTTCACTAGTCCACTGCTGAATATAGGCCTTCCCCATAGATTGCCACAAAAGTTTGTTACTCTCATTTTGGGGGGATCTTGCCATAGTTGCCACGCTGGGCAGGCGGGTTGGCAACCGCAGTTTATTTATTTGAGTTTTATTATGACAGTTTTGAATGGACTTGACAGAAAAGGACGTACTTCCGTTGTTAGATAGAAAATATTAATTTCCAATTAAAATAAACATAAAATCGCAGATTTTAGCAATGAAAAATGGTTTATGTTTTTATTTTTAGTTTTTTTATGCATGGTACAAACACTAATACCATACTACTACTGTCTACCATCTACCATCTCCTTTAAAGTTTAAAATACTAACTAATTTTATTTTCAATACTAATACCCAAAACCCTACAAATCAAGCCACAAATAATTTTATATGTTATTATTATATCAAACAGTGTTGTACTTTATATACAAAATGACGGACGCTCAAAAGACAGCTGAATTAGAACAGATGCAAAAGATGCAGATTAAGGTCAAGGGAGAACTTTCAAAGGGCTCTTTGTCTAGATGTGAACTGATGTATACTGATGAGCATTTAGCTACATCTCTAGGGGTTTTTTATACCGTTCGGAAGCCGTGTGGAAAATATTTCTTAACACAGGTCGATAAGATTCCACCAGTTCTATTACAGATCATAACATTTGTTATGATCTGTAATATAACATATCTATACAAATAAATAAAATTGAAGTGTCGTCTGTTTGTAATAAAAAAAACAGCTTTTTACTCAATGCTTATGAAAGAACAATTTTTAATATTTTTTTCTGTCTGTCTATCTGTCTGTTTGTTCCGGCTAATCGGTTAATAAACGCTCCGAAACGGCGAAAATGATTTCGACGGGATTTTCACTGACTGATAGCTGACATTAAAGCGGGTAACTTAGGCTATTTTAATTTAAAAAAAAAACAAAATTCAATTCAAGTACGGAAGTAAATAAGTATATTTTCGATCGGGTCGGCTTTTTCACGCGTCTGAAACCGCAGAAGACAGCTAGTATTGAATGTAGAAAGTACCAGTTCCGACGATTCAGTATTTTCTTACTATAGATATTAATTAATTTGACGACCTAGTTAAGTCTAGTGGTCACAGTAGGCCTGAATTCGAATCCACGCCGAAGGCAGGATTTTTTTGGGTCTAGTTGTGTTGTGCATGTGTTTATGACTAAAATGCACTTACGATAGATTAGAAATTCTAGTCGTTATTTTTTAGAAAACTATTTCTTTGTAAACAGTGCACCAAATTTTCTAAAACTTACGTTCTAAATGATTTTGTAAAACATATTTTCTTAAAAATAATTTTCTAATGTTACGCTACAAATCGCTTCATAACTATTCTAGCATAAAATCGTAACAATATTTATGGCCATACTAGCTACAATGTATGATAAAATAAAGATGTTAAACCGTGAGGGACATATTTTGCCGTACTGGTCGACGCTATATTTACGACCACACACGCTTTACATTTTTGAAACATATTAAATAAAATATATCGGTGCTAAATTTGTACTTTAAAAATTCATTCAAAAACCAACAATTTGTGTCGACTGGGATTCGAACCCAGGACTCGCGGCATAGAAATCTTACCACAATACCACGCGGTTATAGACGTATTCACAAATTCTGTTTTATTTGATAATGAGATTATAATTTTTAATTGATATTTTACGTAGAATAAGGCACATTAAGATTAAAATTTCATTAAGAGTTGGTACTAGCTCATGTATTTATAGGTTGATTTACACAACGTCATTGACATTTTTCTCAAAGAGATTCAGTCAATAACATTTTTAAAAATTCAATCACCTCTTCAAATATTGCTTATTTACGTCAATGCCTTCTTCATACGTTCCTTTAGGTACTTCCAGTAAATTATTTAAAAACTTTTATATATTATTAGATTTTTAATTTTCGTTAAAAGTGGTATCTCAGAATTAGGTAAAACAGTGAACCTTTTTGACTATTATTAGATATCAGCAATTATACCTGAATCAATATTTACAATTAAAGAGAGTGGATCGATCAAAACGCCTTCTGTCGCGATACGCAGGTGAAAGGCACAGAAATATCCTCTTTACCGATGAAAAAATTTTCACGATTGAAGAACACTACTATAAGCAAAATGATAAAGTTATATATGGATATTATAATATATAGATAAAGCTCACAGTTTTAAAGAAGCTGCTCAAGTGGTAAGGTACAACGTGGTCATCATCCTGCGTCAGTAATGGTTTGGTGGGGCGTGTCTTATCAAGGAGTCACAAAACAACATTTTTGTGAAAAAGGAGTGATAACTTCAGCCAAAGTGTATCAAGATACAGTCTTGGATCATGTTGTGAAACCTCTTAGCAATACACTTTTTAAAAATATACCGTGGACTTTCCAGCAGGACTCTGCACCTGGTCACAAGGCACGAATTTCCAGAGGGTATTAGTACGGAGGATGCCATTCTAGACCTTACTAAAAATATAACCCAATATATTGATGATAAAAAGAAAACATTATGCATATTTTTAGATTTAAAAAAAGCGTTTGATACCGTCTCTATCGATATTCTTCTTCGTAAATTAGAAAAGGTAGGGTGTTAGAGGTACCTTTTTAACCCTACTAACGCACTATCTTAACGACCGCACACAACAAGTAAAACTGGACAAAAAAACTCTAAGTAGCGATATCTTTACTACAAAATACGGTGTACCACAGGGAAGTGTTCTTGGACCTACCTTATTCCTTATTTTTATGAATGACTTGACTGAATTACAACTGACTGAAGGACAAATCTTTTCATATGCAGATGATACGGCATTGCTTTTTACAGGTAAGAACTGGCCAGAAGTTTTTAAAATTGCTGAAAAAGGTTTACAGGAAGTCGTTAAATGGCTGAACCTAAATATACTTACTTTGAATACCACAAAAACTTGTTATATGACTTTTTCTATTTACGACTCGTTGCAGCCGGATAATAACCTTGCTTTGACCACTCATAGTTGTATAATCAATAACACCGATAAATGCAACTGTCCTAATTTAGAAAGGGTTACCTCCACTAAATATCTGGGCATTATTCTTGACCAAAATCTTACGTGGTACCCCCATCTTGAGGTGGTTGCAAATAGGGCCAGAAAACTTATCTGGCTATTTAGATACCTACGAAATATATCTGATAAAAAACTACTCACATATATTTACATAACTCTGGTTCAGTCTATTCTATCATATTGTTTAACAATTTGGGGTGGTACTTTCAAAACTAAATTTATTAGTGTAGAACGAGCACAAAGAACCATACTTAAGATAATGTTACGTAAGAAAAAAATATATAATACAACCAAATTGTATAGTGACACAAACGTACTGACGATTAGACAACTGTATATTATAAAAAGTATTCTTAAAATTCATAGCACTATCTCAGTAGACCCTAACATCCTCAATAAAAGATATCCGTATAGGTATAGTCATAAATAAAAATATAGTAAGAACTGCATTTGCGGCAAAGCAATTTTCTACACAATCAATTAAATTGTACAACAGAATAAATAGAACTCTTAAAATCTACACTATGAATTATCGTGAATGTAAAAAAGTCGTGTCAACGTGGTTAAAAAGTTTAACCTACGAAGAAACCGAAAACATATTTAGATGAATGATGACACACACAACACACAATACACACACAACACACACACACCCACAACACGACACTCACACACAACACACAAGCGCGCGCGAATACACGCACTCACACTATCACAAACATCTACACAGTTTAAATATAAAAACTAATCATTAGCATGACTATGTATGTCACCTATACTTATCGTTTTAAGACAAGTGTATAATGGTAAATCGGAAGAGCGGGCCTTCCTTAACACAGGTTTTTTTAAACTTAAAAGGGGAGTCCCAACCCTTGTAATTTATGTACTTGTTATGTAATAAAGAATTTTGAATTTTGAATTTTTGAACTACCCAAGCCTGGCTTGAAACCAACGTTCCAGACCTTATAAGAGCTGAAGATTGACCCAGATCTAGCCCAGACCTCAACCCTTTATACTTCAAATTATGGTCAGTTTTAGAGGACATGGCCTGCTCTTAACGACACGGCGACATTGAGTCTCTTAAAAAATCTTTGGAGCAAGCAGTGACGAAATTTCCCTTGGAAACAGTGCGTAAATCCCCAGAGTCGTGGCCAAACCGATTAAAGGCCTGTATAAAAGCCAAAGGTGGCCATTTCGAATAGAATTTTTTTTTTTGCTGAGACTAATAAATATGTAGGTATTAATTTTAATAGTATTACATTACTTCATTAAAAAACTGCATTTTCATTTGTAGCAGTACTTATGGCCGGACTAGGTAGTTTTTTTACTGTGCCTTAATATCAAGCTACGCTGTCTTAACGTTAAGCTTCATTCACATCTCCAGGAGCAAGTCTGCTGCATCAGTGACGTAGTATCCCTTAGTAAAGCCACACTGATCATCAAAGTTATCTAGTTCTTTTATCACCAAGGTCTTTATATCTGATTTTCAAAGGATCGGCTAGATTGCTGTCCGGCAGTGTAGAATATTATCCACCTCTTATCTATCGAGGTGTCGGTAAGAGGCGACTAAGGTATTGTACGGACAGCCTTTATTCATGCAGATTAACACCATAATATACAATACTGTCACTACACAATGCTGGTGGGACCGCAACGGAGTCAGAGTTTTATTTTTAGACAAGTACCAAAACAGCGGCGACGTGGTTCGCCACCCGTCACATCTCGTTTCCCGCGGGGGCGAAAAGTGGGATACATGTGTAGCCTCTGTCTACCTCTTGTATGGGAAAAAGGCGTGATTATATGTTTGTATGTATTTAAAAGGATTAATGTTTTTCTGAATTTTATTGGGTCCCGAATATCCTTTTATCAATAAATTAGTTAAATTACTATGTATTATAATAATCTAAATTAAATAAAATTATAGTTTAATTATATACTTTTTAAATAATCTTTCAGTTGTGTTAAATGTAAAATTATCAATTCGAAAAATTTAGGATGTGAACTAACCTTAGCAAAACTACAGCTTACACCGGGAATTACTGGACTTGACAACATACAGGGCATGCTATCTGATGCTGATATAGGAGATCCTGGAGCTGGTAGAAGAGTTAAAGGAGCTACGACGTGATATCACCATACCATAGAATTACCTATACACAGGAAGCCTAAGACTTTGACGACCGCGAGGTCTAGTTGTGACGAGACTTCTACGCCCCGGGTGGTTCGAATGGTGGAAATCCCAGTCAGAGTCAACATTTGTACAAAAACATAAATCGTTGGTTTTCGGGTCTGGTTATATTGTATATGTAAAATTTACATCTGTAAAATTAACTCCCCATACAGTATTTTATAAGAAAAACACACAGAGACACATAACCCACGCTAATCCTTGATTCTGGAGATGGAGAAAGAGGCGAATTTATCCGCAGTATAATTAGAGCAACCAACACAGTCGTGAAGGTCAGTAAATAAGTGACATTGGGCTGGCGAAATAATTCATCATCACCAATTTACTCTATCACTAGTCCACTGCTGAACATAAGCCTCCCAGATTGTCACAAAAGTTTGTAGGTCTCACCTAGACGGGATTTTGCCATAGTTTCCACGCTTGACAGACGGGTTGGCAACCGCAATTTTTTTATTTCAGATGTTACAGGAAGATGCTGCTGACCATCTTCTGGATTTAATTTTTCATAATCCATAACCAGATAACATCCGGGGATGAAAGTTTCTCAAGTGGCAACTTCGAACTGCATCAAAACAAGATGCCGCTGCCGAGCTCCTTCATCCCTCTAAAATAAAAATGGAGGACTGTGCCCAATAATGGGAAGTTACGGTGGCTATTACTACTTTACTCAGTCACTCTCACTATTATACAATTACCAATGTCTACTAAACAATACATTTATGACTGGACAATTCAACGATTTAAACCTATTCCTTTTCAAGATATTGATTTTCAGTAAAGCCGAAGAAACGCTGAACCGTTAAATTATATCCGTCAAGAAGGGTCTTAAAAGGCGATAGTAACTTCAGTTCAAAATAAACTGGAAACGATGCGTGAAAATGTGCTTAGACGGAAAATGTTGCCCGTACCTTTCCGTAATTGCTTGATCGGACTGTAATACTAACAGTACTTGAACCTATTTGCCCGTAGTGAAAGATAATCCAAAAGTTGGTATTATGCTGTTTTTGAAGGAATCACATTTTACATTTTGATAAGTAATGCAACAGAAATATTAATAAACATAAAATATGTATAAAATGCTACGAAATGTTTGATCGATCGGTATACGATCATACAATCATAAAAAAAACATTCAGAACAATATCTTACATAGGACAAACAAAAAGATCTATAAAAACCCGCGTAAAAGAACACGTTACTGACGTGAAGCATCGACGCTCTACAAAGTCGGCAGTACCATTAAATCAGATTTGATGGACCACAAATCCTTGCAAAAGAACACCGATTCCTACCAAGGATGATTCGCGAGGCTATTGAAATTAAACAACATCCTATTTTCCATAGAGAATATGGTTGGGTACTACGACCGGCATGGGATCCTATAATTATTAAAATTAAATCGAAAACCATGCATACCACTGCAATACTTCAAGACACCGTAAGCTCATTTTGCTGACAATCTTACAAAATTATTTTCAGGTCTGAGTACATCATGAGACTATGCACCACTCATCTACATGCGTTAGCAACTTCGAGCCTGCCATTCGACTTTTGTCGTGAACATCTCCTTGCACAAGATTTAAAGCTTAGTTGGAGGGGCTAACAGGAATATTATTTATTTAAACTTTTATACACTAGCGGTACATATGGCAGACTACGGTGTTGAGTAAGAATTAAAAAGCGAGGTCGAGTTGGTACCTCCAGTTGCAAAAACCCTACGCGAACATTTATGCGCAACTTTACGCAAGGTATAGCTTGCAGATTCCATGTTAATGGAATCGAGGGTCGGCTAAGCCGAGAAAGGAGCACTTTCCCACAGAACTTTTCCACTTTTCCACAGCCTAACTCTGCTGCATTTCGAATGGTGGAGAACGGAAACCGATAACCCAATTATTGACATCGAGGAATTCTGTCATTGTAATCAGGGATCACGTCGCTTCCACATCTCGATTCTTTGTCGATAACGGCCATACGTGCTTATTACTATGTCTACTATTTATGTCTACTAATTAAAAATACTTGTAATAACTGGAAAATAATGCCGACACCTAGATCGTCCCGGAAAAAAATCATCATTATCATAGTTATCTAGTTTTCACGCAGTTGTCTGTATTAGGCTTTTGATCCGATTCAACTATAAGCCTTCAGGTCGTGCTTATAGCCATACTTATTTGTTAAATCATCTGTATTAAATACGTTGTCTGATTTCAAGCACTCAATCTGTAAGCCGTCAAATTGTAGCCATCAGCCGGTCTGAGCGATGAGAACCGTTTGTACATAACCGCTTGATACATAGACGCATGTTAATCTACATATATACTATTAGAATAGTACTAGATACAGAATTATGTTACCCTTCCATATTTTTGGGTTAAGTATTAAATAATCATCATCACGATCATTACCTTCATATCAGCCTATCACTAGTCCACTGCTGAACATAGGCCTCCCCCATAGATTGCACCAAAATTTTTAAGCTCTAATTTTGGAGGGATTTTGCCATATTTGTCATTTTCCCTCTGTCGACTTTTACGACATCCACGGGAAGAGATGGGGTGGTAGATTCTAACAATGCACCATCACACGGCGGTGGCAACAAAATATATGTTGGATAATCTAAAATTTGTTTTACGCGTCAGTTGAACCTGCTTAAAGATTTTAAATGGATTTTATGATTTAGCGAAAACTACGACGTTTTCCCGTAAGGCATTATAAAAAGTAACTTCCTACAAGACACTTTATAGCTGCTGGAATCAGTCGTTAAACTACGGGGAAGCTAGCTCATAGAATATTCCTTATCACACCTTGCCTTCGTAAATATCCAATTGGTCTTGCTTCTGCCTGTCGTTTCTTATATGATGTTTAAATAACAAAGATAAATCATTTTTTAAGAGCAATATTATGATTGATATGATTACCCTTCAATTTTGCATGTAACAATGTGTTCCTTTCCTATACCCAGTCAACGAATAGTATGGACAGACTAAAATCAGCTATAACCTTGTTTACTTTTTCTTAAATAAAACAACTACAATTCAATAATACAATTGGTATAGAGTTATTATTAAAATTATTAATTATCAATTAATATTAAATAATTCATTAACAAATAAAAAATAATTAACTCATCATAATAATGTTTTATTTTATTTACGCGAATACTACACATTTAAATAAAACTAATTTTTACGGATTTTATCGTGTTTAATTTTAACTATTTATAACCCAACGTTTCGTCCTCCCGTGACCATGGGTGCTGTAAAGCGCTCGAAACGTTGGGTTATAGTTAAAATCGAACGCGATAAAATCCGTAAAAATTGTTTTATTTAAACTCATCATCATCATCATTATTTCAGCCTATCATAGACCACGGATGAACATAGGCCTCTCCATAGATTGCCACAAAACACATCAGCGAGGTGAAACCGCGGGCTACAGCTAGTTGCACAATAAATTTCTTGAGTTAAAACATCAAGTATCTATTTAGCTTCCTTCCCCTTCCACCCCTCCCCGCCCCTGGCGACTCAGATTGCAGGACTTGAAGGTCGAATTTGATGTCTCCCTAGATCGTACTTACGAACAGAGCGAACTTTTGTAAAAAAAAAGGAAGAAAAAGAAACAAAAGCAGCCGCTAAAGAAACAAGTTCAATTTGCGGCTACCTAGTTGTATTCATCATCATCAGCCTGCGACAGTGAACTACTGGATATAGGCCTCTCCCAATAGGCGCCATTTAGCCCGATCTTCAGCCTTGCGCAGATCGTCGCACCATCTAGCCGGAGGACGCCCCACACTACGTTTGCCAAAACGCGGTCTCCCCTCCAAGAGTCGCCTACTCCAACTTTATCGACAACTTTATCCAACTTGTGTCCAGCTCATTGCCACTTCAGTCTGCAAACTTGAAAGGCTATGTCGGTCACTTTAGTTCGGATTTCTTCATTTCGAATCTTAATCTCCGGAGAAACCCCGAGCATATTTCTTTCCGTTGCTCTCGGAGTTACCTGAGCTTGTAGAACAGCCGTTTCGTCACTGTCCACGTTTCGGCACCATAGGCGAGTGCAGGCAGAACACGGTGTTCGAAGACTTTCGTCCTCAGGCTTCGCGGTATGTGTGACGAGAAAACCTGACTAAGCTTCCCAAACACTGTCCAGTCCACTTGAATCCTCCTATCGGTCTCTCTCTCGAAGTTGTTTCTACCTGATTGCACTATCTGCCCGAGGTAGACGACATTTTGAACGACTTCAAGAATTTCGCCATCGACTATTGTTGGAGCTGGTATGACGAGGTCTTTGAACATGACTTTCGTTTTGTTCAGATTCATACACAGACAACACGTCGTGAGGAGTCATTTATGCTGTTTAGAATTTCATGCAGTTTCTGCAGCGATTCTGCCCCGATTTTACGTGAGAAGACTTATTTACCAGAGGTTTGTCTCTCAAATTTAAAAGTAGTAGGTATATTTCAAATAAACAACAGGAATTTGTGCCAAAGCACTGTATTTTATTTCATCGAATATGTAAAATAATAAGACTTATTTTAACAACTGGTTATAATTGACACGTCACAGGATCATTACCACAAATTATAAAATAAGTATGTCAAACACAGAACATCCCCAATAGTGTCAAATTTTGTTCAAAACACATTTCGCTAGTGGATCAGTGGGACGGGACAACTGCCGGCTCTGATTGGATAGCTTCGGTAATTACATAAATCGTCACTGATGACGTCACCGAGCTAGTGATATGCCATTGTTGACCCAAGAATAAACAATAATGCAGTATCAAATATATCAGTAGCGTTTTTGTGTGTTAATGAAGGTATTTTCGGCTTTACTAGTTTTATTAAATAAAAATACTCAATACTAGCTATTTTATGTAAAATAATTGCTTTAAAAAAACAAACAAAAATATTAATTAGATTGAAAAATACGCTTCTATCACAGTTAGCATTAAAAAACGTTACACAACACTATCATTTCTCCAGCATCGTTGATTTTACAAGAGGAATGGCTCGAACACGAACACTCAAACCCGAAACTATAGACCATAGAACGTGAATCTTCTAACACTTAGTAGTCAATATTCACACGAAATTAATTAAAATAATGATTTCAAATTATCTACTCTGAAAATAATATAATATTTATTATTATTACTTATTCGATAAAGTCCGACAATCATTGCGGCGTATGTTTCAACGAGTTAAAAAAGAAACAAACAAATTTATATTCGTATTCGTTGAAGAAAGAAAAGGACAGACTAACTAGCGACGCCACTGCTCTCGTCATCATCGTTTCAGCCTATCACTAGTCCACTGCTGAAGATCCCCCATAGATTGCCACAAAACTTTATAGCTCTCTTTTTTGGGGGCTCTCACGCAATGCATAGATACGTCATAATCCCTGCATTCCAAGCGCAGAAACAATGTATTTATCTTTGTCACACTTTTTGTAAGCAGAGTAAGAGTGTATCTTTCTTGGGATTGCGTAGTTATGGCGACCGACGTTTAAAAAGACGACAATCGTCTTTTCTTAGCTTCACTCGTGGAACGCTGGTATCGTATCTACTTTTTATAATATCATTGCCCTCACGTCCAATGTTCAGTTTGACATGAACTCTACGTATTGTTTTCAATCAATAAGTTTTAATACAAATATATACATACCGTTAAAAAAAATATATTATCTTTGCTGTAATTTGACTTTTAAGATTTTATAACAACATAATTGATAACCAGGACAAGTTTGAAACAATTTAGAATTATTAAATAATTTTACGTGAGATGTTCCTAAGTCAAAGGACTGATCACATCAGTGATAATTCATTGAGTTGATGCGAAAACGGGGAGCCCCGTATACGGTTTCTACTGGAGGTGTTCTGTGATGCCACAGCATATTAATTCAGTGCGCACATATCATTTATATTACAATCATTTATAGAATCTTGAAAATAATTCCATAAAGTACTGATGGGGCAAAGTTCTCTATCACACATCGGCAACTTAATGACTCGTTCTTGATGAAGAGTTAGTACGTGATCTCCATCCTTACACCTGGCAACAAAAATATACAATATTAATAATATGCTTTAATCAACATTGAAAATATCTATTTTTCCGTTCATTTATTTGTTTCTCTGTGAATGTTAACAGTATCTAATACTTTTGAATTTTCTCAAAAGAAAAAAGAAAAAAAAGTCTAAAATCTTTGAACACAATATATTACGCCTTTAGTTTAAGCTGGTATCTTAGAGACGACATACACTCCAACAAACATAGAATTCTCTAAAAGGTCTGATGGTAAGTGCAACGTCCGTCCATAGCATTCCTGTGTCACCCGGAATATTACTGAATGGCACCACACTGCGCCCGTCCCGCTGAGACGTCAGTTCTTAAGTCTCATATGCCCAGTGATTACACTAGCTCTCAGTGCCTTTCAGACCGAAACACAGTAATGAACACTACTGCTGCACGGCAGAATAATCTAGACGGATTCCGGATACAATGATGATGATAACCTCCTGACTAATTTTCGACCACGGGGATAGCTACGAAGCTACTGAAGGATTCTCTTGCTGCGCAGGAGATATTTTATCGTATTAAGTGTACAAAAACAGAGGCACTCCTTCGTCCTTGCCTACCCGCGCCCGATGTGATGCTCGCGCGATAAGATCGCAAATAGACTTAGGTTGCAGTATCAGTGACACAGATTGCAACATAACCAAACCCAACATTTTTTGTTTTTTTATGTAAGTGCAACATCTGACCATAACAAATGCTGTGTCACCCAGAACATTTCTGTGTGACACCAAACTGCGTCCGTCACCCTGAGACATCAGTTCTTAAGTCTCATATGGCCAGTGATTACACTAGCTCTCAGTTCCTTCAAACCGAATCACACTGGCCCTGGGGTGGTACCTACATAGACGGATTCCTGCATAGGAATCCTACCACCAGAGTATTTTTTTTTTTGTTTTTGCACAAAAGTTGCCTCCGGCTGCGATGCGATCTCAGGGTCCGCGGCATAGTAATTAGGTAATCTGACCGTTAGGCCACGTGATCGACCAGTTTATAATAGACATGTACAATTACAAACTTAACTTACTTAAACAGCACAAAAGCTAGGTTCGATGCGAAGCAATCAATATTAGAGGCCCGCCATGTTCTATCCTTGTTAATTAGCGTCTCCTGTCAGAGGGCGCTCCGACTTATAAAGTTGTAAATGAGTTAACAACTTTAAGAGGGTGCCGGAATGAGCAAAAAGGAATGTCGCGTCCGGACCGCCGCCTCTGCGGAAAAGAAATATATTTATTGTAGACAGTAAAAACATAAATCACAAAAATAATCATTCCTTTCTTTTTATTAATTAATTTAAGAACACATACAGACAGTTTTTTTTTCTTTGATCACGTGACGAGCAAAACGTTTAACCTGATGGTAAGTGCAACGTCTGCCCATAACAAATGCTGTGCCACCCAGAACATTTCTGTATGGCCCCACATCACTTCCGTCAGTCTGAGACATCAAATCTTGAGTCTCATATGCCCAGCGTCAAAGTCCAACCCAGGGCGGCATTAGAGAATCTATCACCCCATCTGATGAGATGGGGTGGTAGATTCTCTATACACTCTACTGACGACACCCACGGGATGCCGTGTGTCGTAAAAGTCGACAAAGGGTAAATGAAAACCAGGAGATGAGAAGCGGCATCTTCCTGGAACATCAAATAAACTGTGGTTACTCGTATCAACCCGCCTACCAAGCGTGGCACCTATGGCAAAGTCCCCCCAAAATGAGAGCTACAAACTTTTGAGGCAATCTATGGGGGAGACCTATGTTCAACAATGAGGCTGTTAAGATAATGATGATGATATGCCCAGTGATTACACTTTTTTAATAATCGGCGGTTGTTGATGAATCAATATTTGATAAGATTTATGAAACAGAAACGCAGAAAAATGAATTTATTTCTTTAAGTAAATATTAGTATAAGATTTTTTTTGGTTTTCCTTTTGTAAGCTTCTATGACAAATTCTTTTGAATAATACATGTACTGTAATATTTGCTATATTTTTTTTTTTCTATAAGTGAGAAAAGCAATCCCGAATTTGTATAAGCAAAAAACTTGGTTTCGTGTAAAACCTCCATAAGCGAAAAAGAGATTGCGGTCCCTTGAACTGTCGTTTATCCAGGTTCGACTGAATTCGTTTACGTGTGTATATCAAAAAAGGAACTGTTAAGCCTTTAAACTTAAATTCATCTAGAGTTATTTTGTTTTTTGGTAACTTTGTATACAAATGGATCGTTTTTCATAATTTGATAAGTGTAATTAAAATTTGCTAATAATTATTTTGGGCTCTGTCATACATTTAATGCTTGTTATGGACACAACTCTGGATTACTAGACCTCAAAATTTATGATAATGTAAATTGTGCATCATTGTTAGTAGTACTGGTAGTAAGATTTCTATGCAGGAATCCGTCTAGGTAGGTACCACCCCTGGGCCAGTTATTCTGCCGACAAGCAGTAGGCTGCAAACATTACTGTGTTTCGGCCTGAAGGGCACTGAGAGCTAGCGTAATAACTGGGCATATGAGACTTAAGAACTGATGTGTCAGGGTGACAAGCGTACTGTGGCGTCACACAGAAATGTTCTGGGTAACACAGAATTGGTTATGGGCAGACGACTTATCATCAGGAGAACGTATTGCTTGTTTGTCACTTTACAAAAAAAGAGGGAAGGACCTGGCAATTACTCTCACTTTAAGAGAAGAGGATTTAATTCGACAAGGCGGAATATATGCTTACAACACGTTTAAAATTTTACTTGACTTGGACCTATGTCGAAGACACACATCTGGCAGTTCTACTAAAGAGTACTTCAAATGCATCTTATGAAGTTTCTAAAGACAGCTGTTAGTGGTGGAAGGGAATGCAGGAATCCACCTCGGTAAGTCCACCACAGTGCCAGTTATTCTGCCGTCAGCAGTGGTGTACAAAAGTCAGTGTTGTAGTGTGTAGGGTTTTGAAGGTTTTATTACAGAGCATACGAGACTTAAAAACCGATGTCTCTCGTGGCTCAATGGTGACGAGCGCAGTGTGTTGTTAATGCAGAACTTTCCAATGCAAGAATCTGGATGACACCCTGACACCGCGACTGTTATGGGCAGCCGCATCATGCCGTCGTATATATAAATTATGCAGTTAGTGGCTTCATCTACCACGACGATCTATCTACGAAAATGGAAAGACGAGATCGAATACTACTATACTACTACTTCATCTCATCCCATGGGTGTCGTTAAAGTCGATAGGGAGAAAATGAAAACCAGAAGATGGGCAGCGGCCTCTTCCTGGTACATCTGAATAAATAAACCCGCCTGGAAAGCGTCCACCAATAATTCCACTTAAAATTAGAGCTACAAACTTTTGTCGCAATCTTTGAGAAAGGCCTATGTTCAGCAGTGGACTAGTAATAGGTTGTAATGATGATGATGATGATGATGATGATGATAAAATTGTTTTATTACATTTTGTAAACAAAACTTACCTAAATCTTTCAAACAAATTCTTCATTAACATGCAAGCTTGACGATAAGTTAAGTTATGTCCGTAGCCATCCAACCAATAATGTTTTAAATCTATGTAGTACTCCATTACCTAAAAATAATCCACAACAAACAAACTCCTTAATTAACTTTTTTATACAAATGCACATAACACAAGTCTACATGGATATAACCATCATAAATATGTTTACAGAAAATATTTCATAAAATCACCTCTGCACTATTACGATCAAATGCATAACACCACGGCGACAAATAGTGCTTGCGCCATGAAGTTTCATATCCACAAATTTTGTAAATCAGGACTATGGTATCTGTAAAAGAAATAATAAAACATAGAAAATTTAAACTGACTAGCATAGCATTCCTATATTTTACTTGATTGATAGTAGTAAAAGCCATTTGAGCAATTAATGCTGAACATTTACTTTGACAATAGTTAAGTTACATATTAAAAAGAAATAAATAAAGAAACATAATTTAATACCAATGATAATGTTTATTCCGAATCTAAAGGATAGTTTTGCCATCAAATTATTACGAAAGGTGTTATCACACTAGTAACAACATTAGATGAATATGTGATATGGTTACAAACACTGTTCAGATACTTTTCTAATAGAGATGTAAATAAACTATGTTGCGTGCAGCAAATAGCAAAGCAAGCAAGTAACTACCCATAGGCTCTTACAAACCTAAGCTCAATGTTCTATTAAGCCCAAGCCTTTTAGATACAGATTCAAGGGTATTATTCATTAAATCAGTTTTGCCAAACACTTTTTGCTCCATATATGTATTAGGATTTTTCTTAACTTGCTTTTGCCACTTGTCACAATGTTTATAAAACTGAAAAATTAAAATAAAACTAAAATAAGTAAAAACAATCAAACTTTAAAAAATAAACAATGTACAAAAAATAATCAACATAACTAAATACTGAAGCTGAAGCAGTCCCTTAGAAAGACTGCTCAAATTGACATTGAAAATGATCATGTCTAGAATGTTATATATCTTTGCAAAAAAACATTTTATTAGTTTATAAAACCTAATGTTATTTTGTGTTAATGTGAATCAATTTACTTGTAAATAATATAAACAAAATTCAATTGGGGACAGAAAAGTACATATCCAATCAAAAACATTAAAATGTAAATAATATATCCCAAGCCTCGCATCACAACTTATATACTGTAAAAATTTGTGAGACACACTTAAACGATTTACAAACTTACTTTTGCGGCTGATAAAATTATTTGTCATAGATTTTGTAGGAAAAATTAAGATTACCAACCGCAACGGCAACGGTGCTGAAATTTCAAGATTATTTAATTTTTTAATTAATTTCCTTCCTTTGTGAACTAAATAATGTGGACTAACTATATCCCAATTTTAAGATTTCTAGCTCCGCTAGAAGTACCTTTGAATTTTGATGATCGGTGAGTCAGTGACTAAACAGGAGAATTTAAGAAATTTTAAGAATTTAATTTTTTTTTATTTATGCTATATATTAGTACGCACGATGAAAACATAGTTGGCAACTTGTTACCAGTTTTAGTGGTTATTTGTCTTGTCAAAGAAGACCTCTTTCTTCTTCTCTTTTTTAAGTGGACAAAATAGTATATTTTAACAAATCAACTTTACTTGTATAATGATGTGAGGACTACAATGCATATAAAAATGAAAAGTATACTTTATTAGTTACTAATACCAACAAAATATGTATGTAACAATATAGTATAAAAATGCAAATTTATAACATACCCTTAAAACCATATCCACTTTAGTTGCTGGAGCAAATATCACATTTTGTGAATCCTTTTCATCAAATAATCCAATGGTAAAAAATCTAGCACTTTGTTGAGCCCTTTGTGTAGCAGTATAACGAAACTAAAACAATTATTTTATAACATGTTAAATTGTATAATACAACTATTTATGCAAGGCAAGTTACCAAATTATTACATCATCAACATTCTCAGATTGTATAAATGTCCACTGCTAAGCTCAGGCCTCCTTTTATGATTAGACAGCTTAAGAGCTGCAAATTGTCTGCCTGCTACAATTCTAGTTTACGGACTTGACTTATCCTCAAAATACTTTCATTCCTAAGACATGCAGGTTTACTACAAATGGTTACCTTCATCACAGAGCACACAGTAAATTAAGTGCCCGCACCAGAGATTGACACAGGTCAATCACATACTCCGGAATTTAAAGCAAATGCCAGATTTTTTTCTTACCTCAAAAGTTTGATTATTATACTTCTGTTGTACAGCATTTGGAAACCTTTTCTGTGTTCGTTCAGCTAGTAATATCATTTCATGCTGTCCTTCATATGTTAAAAACTTTTCTTTTTCAATATCTAAATCACTAGACCATTCTTTGAAGGCTCCCAACTGTTCAGAATTTAAATGGCCTTTAAAAATATTACAAATAATATCAGTACAATATTCAAAATATTAAATTATATATAAAATTAATTTGATATAATTTTAATATTTCTTTAATTTCTTCCTATAACCTTAAATATAATCCTATAAACCATAACCTTCCAAAAAGTAAAAATTAAATACAATTTGAATTCATATTGTAATAGTTTATGTTATTATTATTAACCCTTTCTACTCCATTGATAACAATATGTCTACATAGTAAATTCCTTATAATGTATGTAGATATGTAGTAAATAATTTAAATACTTATTAGAGCAGGTACAAACACTATTTATCAGTTTTCAGCCTTACCCCATTTGTATTAAATTTAGTTAGTTTTGCAGTCAAAAGCTTATTTAGTAAGTTGTTATGATAAATTTAATACACAATAACAAAACTGTAAAAAATATAAGTTTTTCTTGCTTTAATTAAATACATTTTTATGCCCAACTGCAATTTTTGTTTTGCATCAAAAGTAAAAACATGGTAAATCAGCACTTAAAACTGCAGAACAATTTTAGGGCCACCTGAGATTGAACTCAGGTATCATGCTTACTATAAAATTTGATTTGAGGCCCATGAGCTAAAATATTCATAAATGGTATTGGTTTTATCTAAATTATGAAATTGATACACATATAATCATCTAATGATGTTAATACCTTTTGTAAATTATTTTTAATATCTCTACATCTATCACTTTTATCTAAAAATTAGTCCACCAACCCACATTAGAGCAGCATGGCACTCTCCATGACTCTAAAACCTGGTCAAAAATGAGAGCAGGCCTTCGCCCAGCAGTGGGACATTTATAGGCTGTTACTTTACTTTTACACAAGAGTTACAGGTATATATACAAAAAAACGCAGTAAAAAGAGTTAATTTAAATTCCCCAAACTTTCAGAAAATTGTACATAAAAGTCAATAAATTAATGTTCATATGATTTTTTTTTGCTTATTTAAATTATTTGGCGCATTGAGCAATTATTTATATTATTAAGGTTCATTGAAATTAAAGATCGAAAATATAGTTGCATTGAAACATAATATGTAAACCGCCTACCTTTCCCAAATCTGTGATGTGTTAAAATTTCATATTTCAAATTTTTCAGTATACTGTTCATACCCACAATATCCTTTGTACTTGGTAATCTTGTTCCATGCCGCACTATCATCCAGATTTTTGAATCTTTACAATCTAAAAAAACATAAAAAAAATTAGATAGAAGTAAAAGGATTAACTTCTGGAGTACACGTAAATAAACAGATTACTTACGAGGAAATTTTATGTTAAAAACTTCTTTGTTATACTTAAATCTGTAAGGAGTTCTAGTTCCTAAATGGTTACGAATATCATATTTTTTCAAACTAGTTGTTAAATTGGAAGTGGGAGATAAAATTAATAAAATTCCCAAAATATAACATAATAAAATCATATCTAGTCGATCTCTCATTTTGATTAATTTTGATCATTTATTTTCTATCGACATGCTGTTTTTGTTTATCTTTGACTTTTAATGTTGTTGTTGTGGCTTGTGACTAGAGATGGGACAACTCGACCTAATTACTCGAGACGGGACAACTCGACTTAATTATACGAGTTAACTCAAGCTTTCTAGTTGAATCCTCATTTATCGAGTTGGGCCCGGCGGTATATGAACGAAACAAGCGAAAGAGCTATTCGTTCGTCCTTACTCGTAGCACCTTTCTCTCCGCCTTAGTGCATCGACGAATGGCACCGACGATGACAATAAGTTTTCCGATTACCGAAACTAGATTCACTAGTCACTAATAGCGGACTTGCAAATTTGAGGGTAGTGTTAGCGATTGTCAGCTGTTATTTTTTCCCTTGTCGCTGTGTATTATGCAAATTATCCAAAAATTAAATATCATGTTTGGAAAGTATTTGAATTGCCAGTATGTGGACGTGTTACGTGGAAACGGTGTTCAGACTAGAAGATGTTACTAATATTTATATAATTTGTTACTAATCATTTACTCAGCTTCGTCCTGCCAACTCGAATTGCGCTGCACGAGTTAAATTTGATCTACGTGAATTTCAACTCAGGTTAGCTCAAATTTACAGGTTTTTACGAGTTCGCACATACTCTAGTCGTGACTGCAGACAGTGCTTCCAGATCCTAGAGACCAGGTTTCCAGGAAAATCCAATTATTGACAAATTATATTAATACTGTTGATCGAACATGAAATCCGAATACATTATGAAAAAAGTAATACTGTTAAGGCCACAGAGTGCCGATGTGACAGTCCTCGTCAGAAATGGTTGGATTATTTAAGTATTTAGAGCCGTAGACGGGCTATTAAATGAATAATAATTATTTAAAGTGAGAAGGCGATATGTCAGATGTTTATGTGTAGCAAGACAAAGACTACTGTTTTATGTGGTGGTGGTACGGTGGCAAACAAGTTAACCGTGCTTTAAGAATTTTTCATAAATATTCTATAGAACTACTACACAATAACGTACCTACACAGTATATAAATATACAGTTATGGTAAATTGCTGTTTAACAGACTGTACAAGCCGCAGTGAAAGAAATCAACCAAACATAACCTTCTATCTGTAAGTAGATATTTTTTTATTATGGCCCTTTATTTAATATTTAATTTTATATTAATTAGATTAATGTGCATATTATAGTAAATATTATAGCTCATTTTGCTTAAATTAAAGCATATGTATTTATATACTACCTATACCTAATCACTACAACTCAGCAATCACTTCTATATGCAATCTGCAACTAAACACGAAAATAAACGTTACACGAATTGTCACGACCAGCTGGCACACACTAGATCTCATCACAGAATGACTTCTTATAAAGGCTGCGCCGAACTACTTTGCAATATGGTGGGGCGGTTGTTCCCGCTGTAGATGAGAAGTAGCGCACATTTACAATTAAAATATCTAACAATTGTATGTACTAAACTATACAGTGTTACATAAAATCACTAAACATATTTGTTATTTTGTACTCATTCTCCTTTAAGTACTGACAGTAATATTTTTTTAAATTTATCTATCTTATGGGTAAAAATACCAATATTATTAAAAAATTTATTGATTTGGGTTGGCACGCCTGCTACGGCATACTCATATGATAACATACATACATTCAACATAATATTGATTTTGAATGTAATTTTGTTTCCTTAACTACGTTGACCTTAAAAGGAGTGCTATGTTTTTAACCATATGTCAGGTCATATTGATTACAAAAGTGTATGTCTGGTGATGGTTGCTTTTTTACCCATAGATATGGGTAAAACATCTCCCTTGGCAACTCCTTATGCTACGGTATAAAGTAATGCTATGTCTCTTAGCTGTACGCTCATGGCGCTTCTATTGCTATACTCCTTCTACGTTTAGAGCATTTTATTATTATTTATTTATGGAAACAGTCATTGACTATTTTTCAGTGTCAAGTAACATCCAAGTATACAATCTTCAAGCAGCAAAACTTTAAAATTTTAATTGACAGTAAAATGATAGTTGCCTTTTACTAAAGATTTGCTGGACTGATGCGGACAAAACGAAAAGCGCAATTTTGGTATTGAATTTAATTTTCCAATCATTGTACAATTTCAGGAGCACTTTCTGCATAATTAATTTCAATAGCCTCGCGGATCATCTTTAGAATCTTGAAGTCTGATGTAATGGTTGAGATGATTCAAAACATGGTCACAAACTGCAGACTGCCCAGAGCGTCGATGCTTGACATCAGTTATGTGTTCTACGATACGATCAAATAAAGCTTTTTGCTATGAATACTTTTTTATTTATTAATTATACCCGCTCTAATAACATAAAATAACAGTTGTAATTAGATTCTCCTTTAATCGACTATTTCTTTTCTCTGTGAATCAGTTGTCAAAAAGGTGTCAATATCAATCTGTCATTGTCACAGAAAGAGTTTAATAAAGCATGACAGTAGTCTTTCAATTCAGGTTATTTTTTTTGTTTTAAAATTCCTTAATGTATATATTTTATTCATTAATATTTTAAATTTCATCAAAATCAATTACTGTTTCGGCTTACTTAAGACATATACAGATTTTGTGGGTTAGTTTTTATTTTTTCTAACCTAAATAGAAATGGCTTCGGCGTACGGAATTCATATAGGCAATAGCTCTGCCTGTTTAGCTGCATTTGCAAATGGCACACCTACAGTTATAGCTAACGACGCCGGTGACAGAGTCACGCCAGCTATTGTTGCACTGAATGGTTCAGAGTGGGAAATTGGTTTGCCAGCAAAATCAGGGCAGCCTTCATCAAAAGCGATTATAAAGCACAATAAACGTCTTATGAATTGTGATTTTACAGAAGATGATCTTTTATATGTGGAAACCTCTTCTTCTTGTCGAATACAAAATGACGAAAAATTGGTATATGAATTTGAGACCAGTGAGACTACTCTTTATTCCAATCCTGATAAAATTGCAACAAAAATGTATGCAAAACTTTTTACTATTGCTAGCCATTCAGTTGGTAATGATGGTGATTTAAAAGTAGTCTTAGCAGCACCTTTACATTGGACAAATGTAAGTAGAGAAAGACTTATAAAATGTGCTGAATTAGCAGGGTTTGATGTCCTGCAAGTTATCAGTGAACCAGCTGCAGCATTGCTTGCATATAATATTGAAGATACAACTGAAGATTTAAATGTATTAGTGTACAGGTTAGGAGGATCTACCTGTGATGCTTCAGTAGTAAAAGTGTCAGGAGGATTTATGACTGTTGAGAAAAACATATTTCGTTCAGATTTAGGTGGGCAATGCTTGACTAAAGATCTTGCTGGGTATATTGCACAGGAATTTAGACAAAAGTGGAAGTTAGATCCACATGAAAGTCGCAGGGCCATGGCTAAATTATTGCACCATGCTGATAACTGTAAGCATGTCTTATCTACTCTGAATTCAGCACATGTATTTATCGAATCACTTTTAGATGGAGTAGATTGGAGTCAGAATGTGACAAGAGCTAGATTTGAAAACATAATTTCTTCAAAAATATCAGCATACATTGAACCAGCACAAAAAGTTATTGAAAATTTTGAAGGCAAAATTACGAAAATCGTTCTATGTGGTGGAAGTATGAAAATACCAAAGTTGCAGTCTGCAATTGCTAATTTATTACCAGAAGCTGAGGTATTGTCGGGATTAAGTCCTGATGAAGTAATAGCAGTTGGATGTGTTCGTGAAGCAGGCTTGTTACTTGACATGCCTGAATCTAATTTAACAGATATCAATATGGAAGTAGAATTTTTAGGAAAAGATATTTATATGAAATACTTAGACCAAACAATAAAATTGTTTAAAGAGGGAACTCCACCATTCACTCAAAATATTTGTACTGTGGATACTACTCAAGATGTGAAGGATATAAATTTTACTTTACATGAGAATCCAGATAGTGAAGAATTTGCAGCAGAGTCATTCAATGTTGAGAATTTAAGCAAACCGTTCACTCTAAAGGCTACATTACAGGCATCAAAAATTTCAATACAACTAGAGTGATGATTATGTTCCACACCAAATTTAGAATATGTATTATTGCAATTTTTTTTTAAATATAATATTGCTAACACAGTAAATAATCTGTAGTATCATTTCTGATTTACACAACTTTCAACTTTTAACTAAAATTTAAACATTTAAATATTTGTTTTGCAAATACTGTAATGTTAAAAATCATAATATAAAATGACTGTTCTTATTTTTATGGCATCATTACAAATATAATTTTAAGTTGAGACATATTTACACAATGTTTTTATTATCAATTTTTCGCAAATTTTATTACACTGTTATCCAGCTAACGTGTGTAGATCAGAATTCATTGTTATTGTTCTGTAGGATAAGAAGATACGACAAATAAATCAAAGTAATAAATTTATAAAACAAATTATACCATTATTTCAAAATAGAAGCTTATAAGGTTGGACTCGGGAAATTGGCTTTGGAATGGGACTTTTCAAATAAATCGATTTTTAAAATAAAAAGACCCAGTAGCCAGTAAAATCCAAGAAAAACACCTAAAGTTTTATTGTTACTTTATATACTTGAATACTTTTTTCCGAAAGTGTTGCATTATAAGATAACATGATGACCGGGGTACTCAGGTTTGACCCAATATTGTTTGGGTTTCTAGAAATAATAATTGTTCCTGTATAATATATATTAAAATAGAATTACAGTAATTGTTTAATTAGTACTCATTTATTATACTATTAAAAAATATATATTTAAAATAAATTTAAATAAATAGAAGTGTCTTTCATCAACTGAGCAAGATGTAAAAATATTTTCTGTTTTAAAATAACTACCATTCTGGTTCATGTTAGTAAAAATAAAAATATTAGATGTTGGAACGCGCTAATCTCAGGAAGTACGTATCCTATTTAAAACATTATTTTTGCATTAGATAGCTAATTTATTTAGGAAGTTCACTGAGGAAGAAACATTTACGCTACAGCCTTAAGGCGGGGCACGCTTAGAACCGAACATTACCGAGAAGCAAAGTGATGATCGTTGGATAAACATGTTTTCATTTTCGTGGCCGTTAAAATTGAAAATACAATTACTGGCTTTGATCTATACCTACTTGACGATACGCCTGAACTTGTACTCAGCTTTAAATTTGCATTCGGTGCAAATGTCAACCTTCGAATAAGGTAACCAATAAACGAATCGATCACAAAAGCCTCTTTAATGACTGATAATTTTTTAAATCCGTCCTTGCTTTCAAAGCGACAAAAGTGACAATAATAATCTTTGGTGACAACAATAATTACTATACGCCTTCAGGCACCACATGCTGTTGCTGTGAAAGATATTAGCTTTAATTTTTTTTCATTGGACTTTAAAAGGCTACTGCATAAAATAAACAGAAATTGTTTTAGACGTTCAATTTATAGTTACTTATATATTCGTTGAGTGTTCTACAGGGGCAGTATTTATTATAGATTTCCCAAAACAAATATTATTTTAGAAGGATTTTTATAATTTTGATTTAAACACCATTTAGAAAAAAGGCGGTTGAGTCTTTCATTGATATTTGTTATTACTGTCAAAGACTTTAGGTTTAAGTATTACTGTATATATTTCGCCGGAGCGACGCTGCTGCCGGTTTGAATTGGGTTGGTAAATGTTTACTTTACTTATATACTCTTTGGTTTACTTTGCCATTAATCGAAGGCCATCACATTTTCTTGGCATTTCCCTTAATCGACTTTTACAACTGTGAAATGACAGATTCTCTAACGCTGCTACGATACAGCAACAAATTTTTAGTAAAAAGGAGAAACTATTTTTTTAAACTGGAAACTACAAGTATAATCGATCGTAAAATGTACGGCTGACAGTTTAAGACTGTTCCCAATTGCTCTAAACTTAAAAAAACTTTTGTTAAAAAATGGAGCGACCTTTTTTTTAAAAGTTCAAGTTAATGAAAAAAGTTCGTAAGCGATATCAAAAGTTTAATATAAAAAAATGGATACAACAAAATTTAATACAAATTTTCCCAACGAGCGGGTTCAAAGTATTTTACAAACTTTTTCAAAATTCAAAATTGTAATGTCATCTGTGTAACAATATGTAATTTTTAATATTTTCACCTGTCACCAAAAAATGCGTTAATTGAAACAGGAATACATGAATGAAAAAGAAGAATGTAAAAGGTTCAGAGAAATTAATATGAAACTAGAAATGGATCTAAGAGAAGCCCGAGAACTAGAAAAATCCCACCGCTGTCATTTGCAGAATTCTCGTGAGATGATTGGGAATCTTCAAGAGACAGTTTCTCAGTTAGTTTATCTCAAAAGAGACATAAAAAAGTTAAGGGAAGAGATTGCTATCAAGGAGAATACCATTATTACTTTGGAAAAGGTAGGTAGTTCACTAACCAGAACGAATCTTAAATTTAATTTTACTGCCGCCATATTATAATTTTTGTGATGATATCCTTCTAACTCTTGACCGAATTCGATCATGGAGACATCTTCTGGTCTATCTGATTGGTGTGTCTGTTCCATAAAATGTCGATTATGCAGGATATCATAGTGCTGTAGAGGCCATCTCGTCTCACCATCGCGTATCAGATGAAGTATATCTGCCCGATCTGAGGAAGGTTCAGACGCAGTATCGTAGTATCAGTCGCAATACAACCAGAACCAATAGTTCTTGTGTTTTTATTTGTTTGTGACACTATCTGACACTTATCTTGTCCGCGTATAAGCGTTACCGGGTGATGGAAGGAGATGGCGATTAAGTGCATCTGAGGTTTCGCTTAAAGTTAAGGCACCATAAAACAAAGACATAGACATAGACTTTATTCGACGTACACAATACATAAACCACACAGAGAATGCAAATAAAAAAATACAGTACATTAAAAAAGAAGAAAGAAACAAGATCTGTAAAACACTGTAAACAAAAGTGACGCTGTATTGTGAAGTCGAAATGGACTCCACTTAGCAAAGAATGCTGCGGAGAGACCGCAGCGCTGGTTTTCAGTGGAGCCACTACGTAAGTAAAGAGACAACGCACGTACGTGCCTGTGTGCAACAAATACAATTAAGTGAACAGAATGATAAATATATATACATGATAATGACAATATAGGACAAATATGAGTGGTAATAAATAAGACATCAAATATAGTAAGAACCTAAAAAAACGATAAATATCAATAAAACATATGTGATGAAATTATAATTAATGTTTTGCCCGACACATTCAATGGATGGATTGAAAATATGGAAAATATATATTATACATATAATACATAATTATAATAAGAGCTCATGTAGGTAGGTAAGTTGCGTTTAGCAAAAGGTATTGCGTTATGTTTTTGATATTTTGGTATCGTTTGATATCTTAGTAGAAATTCTTTATATTTGAGTTTGAAAGTATGAGTGTTCTTTAAAATCCGCAATGGTGGTGGAATATTGTTCCAGCACCGCGTATATATACATTTTCGGTGATGTAATTGCTGTTAGCCTACCCGACCTTTACAGCTTCATCGGACCAGCACCGCGTGGCAACATACCTAAAACTCCCACGGAACGAGACAGAACTGTGCAAGTGAACTCGAAGATTGTAATTTTTTGAAGTTTTCATGCGATCAGCAGCCAGCCATTATAGTTTTTCATATCCTGCGCAAGTAACACTTGGGTGTTAATCTTAATTGTTCTCCGTGATCGGAATCAGCAATTAAGATATCGTTAACATCTTATTGTCATGGTCTTCTTCTCCTGTTTTACGTGACGTGATCACAGTGGATCAATAAGCAACATAAAAACAAATTTTATAAATAATTCATAATTTTCAAGGCCTAATTTGCAGCAAGGAACGAAAATGTTTAAGCTTGTTTGACGGTTGACAGATTCCGATTTTTTCTTATATTGTTGGGCAAAGTTTATTCGATCTATGAAGTACATGTGGTGTGTATTATGTAGTTTGTGTGTGTCGGTGACATGTCTGAACCTTCCGGACATACGTTACATCTCGGAATAGGGAAGACCACGACGAGTGAGTTCCTCGGTGATTACTTACGACAAACAACCAGAAGATATCGCTGTGGATTAAATCGACCAGTACATCATGACGCGCTGTGCGATGATGAATAGTATTCACTACTCCTTCTCTTGTATTCATCTTGGATTTCCCCTACCAAGTTCGAAATAACCATGTCAAATATGCCAGACCTAAAATAGCAAGACCAAATGTGGGCAGCAACGTCTTAGTTGCGCGGCATCTGGTACTGCTTTTACTGTTACAAATTCCAATTTTTTTTACAACTGTATCAATAAAATGACCGTGACCATTTGTTTTTACCCCCAGATTGGCTAAAATTATTATTCTAAAAATAAAACACTTATTTAATGATCTAAAATAAGAGCTAATCCAATGGTTGGCTTTTTATGTGGCTCTCCATATTAAGTTTAGTTTTTAATTATGAATGAATGAACTGTTTGCAAGACTTGTTGATATTGTGTTATTGTTTTATCAAATATGCGGCTTATGAGACTGCCAACCCATCTCATCCCGTGGGTGTTTTAAAAGTCGACAGAGGGAATATTAAAACGAAAAGATGGTCAGCAGCATTTTCCTGGAACATCTGAATAAATGAACTGCGGTTGCCAATCTGCCTGCCAAGCGTGGCAACTATGGCAAAATCCCCCAAAATGAGAGCTACTAACTTGTGGCAATCTATGGGGCTATGTTCAGCAGTGGACTAGTGACAGGCTGAAATGATGATGATGATGGTCATTTTTACGTATTTGGGGACAGCTCGACACATAGCCTTAAAGCGGGACTTACGGTCACGTTGTTATACTGAAGAATTGTGTTAAAATGTAAAAGACATCAAGTTTTGTTTGTGTTCTGCTAGGACAAAGAAACTATTTTAAAGAAGCAAAATGAGACTCTTTCGGAAATACGTAGCTCTTATGAACAGCAGTTAGAGGATATTAAAGCTGACAATGAAAGGAAAAGTTTGTATTTTTATGTCTGTCATGTACTCATTGGACACTTTACTTTTTTTATTGGATAAAGTGACGAGACGAGCAAAACGTTCATCTGATTACCATCAGAAAACAGAACAACGTCTGCCCATAACAAATGCTGTGGCACCAAATTGCGCCCGTCACCCTGAGAAATTAGTTCCTTAATCTCACATGCCCAGTTCTCACTAGCTCTCAGTGCCCTTCAGACCGAAACACAGTAATGTTTGCCCACTACTGCTTCACGGCAGAATAACTGGCTCTGGGGTGGTATCTGCCCAGACGGATGAGACGGATTTCTGCATACAAATCCAGTCCTGTGCGTTTACTAACAATAATAATATCTTTCGAAGGACTTTACGCTCTGTTGAGATTTTCATAGAATACATATGTATATCTGTTTTTTCTAAATCTCTTTTCTTGTAGATATGATACCAAAAAGAGCAGCGTTCGTTCTTCTATTTTACTTAAGACTCAATCACGTAGTGAATCGGTACTTTAAATATTTCATTTAACTATTTTCGTGATTATGGCAGCGGGGATCGACATTATGTTGCCCGCAATTTATGAAATTTAAGTCTAGATATCCTTAAGTCTACCTATGCTATTTTAATGTATCATAGTCTCCATTGCAATCACAAAGCGATGACTTCGAATTAAGGATGCATGCGTATTATTATATTATTTTAGAAATGAACATAAAATACAAGGATTCAACCATCTAAGTCTTTGTTCGGTGGCTACCTTAATGATTTGCTAGGGGATGGTGGCTGCGGGTTCATATTGAAATAAAAGCCCGGTCGATCACTGATAACTATGTAGTGATCCGATCATTGCAGAGAGTAAAGTGGAAGAGCGTACAAAAATGTTGCTCGTTTTTTAAAACTTATTCTGTTTAACATTAATGTTGCAATTCACATAACAGTCTTCTCGAACCCTCTGTACGAGTAAGTATATGCGATAAGATCTCATAGAATTTGACGCTTCCGATGAGATGTGTTATGGACATTAGACAATAACAAAACGACCGGACTTGAAAACTATTAATTAGCATGTGATAGACATTTGAATCGTGCTAAATTTTAGGTTCAGGCGAGAATTAACACACGAACCATGACGAAGCAGCTATGAATGCTGACCACTGAGCTACGGTTTTTTTTTAATATTTATAATACAATAAATGCTTTTCTACAGTTGTAAGGGGCCAGCGATATAGCTCGTAGAACTGATAACCATTGCGGAAGAAGGGTTCTAGAATGGCAGCCTTGTACTTGCAAGCGCATTGTAGGGCAACCCACTACTAGTTAGATGTAGCGACGATCTGCACAGTTTTGCGGGTAGTCAATGGATGCAGGCAAAGGCTCGGGACCGTGTTTTGTGGCAATCTATGTGGGAGGCCTATGTTTCAGCTGTGGATTGCTTGTTTTATACTTTTTCATGCAGTGATGATGAAAATATTATAGTGCCACAATTCCACAAGTGTACGCGCAAACACAGGGGCAAACACTCGTCCCAACTTACCTGTGCCTGATGTAACGTTCAAACGATAAGATCGGAGGAAGGCTAGGCTGCAGTGTCAGAAACACGGGGTCAATCACAACGCAACCAGACTCGAAAACCAACTATTTGTGTTTTAGCACAAATGTTGGCTCCGGCTGGGATTCTTTACCGGGATCGACGGCGTAGAAGTTAGGTACTCTGACCACGCGGTCATTAATACTACTGTGTTCACAGCAAAACTGTGTTTCGCATATGAGACTTGAGAACTGATGTCTCCGCCGGATGGGCCTGTGGTGCCAAACAAAAATGGCTGACACAGAATTTGTTGTCGACAGACGTTGCACATAACATCAGGTGAACGTGTTGCCTGTCTTGTCACTGTCTTCTTTAAAAAAATATATTAATGTCAATCTGTGTGTTCTCTCGCAAAATATTTCCCAGACTTCCAAAATAATGTAATCAAATACAGCCAGTGATTAAATTAATATGAGTTCATCATCATCATCATCATTTCAGCCTATCACTAGTCCACTGCTGAACATAGGCCTCCCCCATTGATTGCGAAAGAAATTGTAGCTCTCATTTTGGGGGGATTTTGCCATAGTTGATTTAGCCACACTTGGCAGGCGGGTTGGCAACCGCAGTTTATTTATTCAGATTGTTCAGGAAAAAGTTGCTGCCCATCTCCTGATTTTGTTTTCCCTCTGTCGACTTTTACGACACCCACGGCATGGGATGGGGTGGTAGATTCTCTTAAACCGCTAACACACGGCGTCATATAAGCGTAATATAACTTGTATAAGATTAAATGTTTATAATATGTAAGTTGTAATAAGATTAAGATTCAATGTTTGCACACTACTGCTTAATGGCAAAATTACTGGTCCTGCGGTGGCACCTATCTAGACGGATTCCAGCATGGGAATCCTACCACCGTAATCGTTTAATTACTATAGCGCTAAACCGATTATCCAAATAATTGTAACTGGGTTAGAAAAACGTAATGGGGTATCCATTACGTTTTTTACGTCTAAACGGTATAATAAATATTTCATCTAAAATGTTTTAAAAGTAAGACAAGTTCAACACGACTCCGACACGCAAATAGCGCAGTTCACATGTGTGATTGACGAATTGAGAAGCAAACTAAACGAAGATGAGGCGGATCACAGAGACAAGGTATCATTAACCATTGTTTAATTATATATTATTTCCCCATTTTATGTTTCCAGCACTCACAACTCATAGTAAGCCGTGTGATGGCGGCTCGTTAAAAGAATACTACCGCTCCATCTCATCCAATGGATCTCGTAAAAGGCGAGTAAGGAATTAAACTGCACTGTGCACCCAACAGCGCATGGTGGGGATGGGCTCACCACCTATCACACCAAGTGCATTATATTGTTTTGGTGAAACGTGGATTGTGGCAGTCATCTGTTTTGGCAGTGAGTGCCCAGTCTCTGTGTACCCCTTATGGTATACAGTCGTGATCTTATGTATAACTCATAGTTCCACTGTCACTTATATAATTTTATTCAACGTTCAAGTACGATAATTTCGAACTTCTTCAGCACTCGACTCTCCGTCTGCGGATCGGAATCTGCTCTAACGGTGGGGAACTAACTCTGCACAAGTTGTGACTCTCTCATTATCACATCATTTTGCAAATACGGACGGCTTATTTCGGCGACGCTGGTTATTCGGCGGTTTTCTTGATTCCAAATCTTATTTACCAGAGAAACATTGAGCATGTCTGTTTTCGTTACTCTTTGAGCGACAGGCATTGTCATACATTGACAAAACTTCAGTGCCATAGTGATGTCAAGGCATAACGGACCGGTCAACTTTCGTCTTCAGTCTTTGCAGTAGATGTGAGGAGATAACTTCTTTATGTAAGTATGAAAAATAGCAATTTGTGTGTTGCACAAGCTGGTTGTGCGCTAAGGTCCGCGGGTTTGATATCGTGCCACGAACAGAACAAATATTTGTGTGACCTACAAATGTTGGTAATCACATGTGGGTGACTGTGACTAAAAGGCACTCATGATACTCGTACATAATCTAAACAATCATAGAAGAAATTATAATGTGGTGCAACTTTTGTTTAAACAAAAAGATTCAGTTGCCAGGTGCGCTGGGTACACTGGGTTGTGCGGTCGCATAAATAAATAATTTCAAAACGCCACTTATTTTTACTACCACGTTCCGTTTTCGTTCTCTTATATCGTTTTAATCCAATCTCCTCGTTAGCATTTCCGTGTCCGTGTTATTGCGCCTAATGTCAATTGACTTTACTTTCACTTTTATGCACACGTAGATGAATATGGTGGTATTAGAGTATGAAGAAAAGATTCAACGAAGCGCAGCGCAAGTTATGCAGCTTCAGGACCAGCTCGCGAGACAAAATTCGAGGACTGATGCGAATATTGACGCGTACCGCCGAGTGAGTGACTAAATACGTTACTACACAGTTTAAAGTCATCGAGATATCTCTCTGCTTTCCTATTTTATACTAGTTTTATAGCGTAGTATATAGAAAATATTACTTTAATATTTTATCACTCATAAATGTAGATTGAATGTTGTAGCTAAAGTACGAGGGGTGATCCAAAAGTAATGATAATCAATAATAAACACAATGAATAAAATAAATAAATAAATTTATTTCTCAACATAGTCTCCTAGCAAGTCTATACATTTAGTCCATCTCTTTTCTAATCCTAAAATTCCCTTAGAAAAAAAATCTTTATCTTGACTCTCAAAAAAGTCCTCAACCGCGGCCATCACGTCGCTATCATCGTCAAATTTCTTGCCTCGGAGGTGTTCCTTGAGTCGTGGAAAGAGATAGAAGTCGCTGGGGGCTAGATCTGGTGAATAGGGGGGGTGTTCCACCAGCTCAAAGCCCGCTTCCTGAATGGCAGCCATGGCAATTGCAGCTTTGTGAACCGGTGCGTTGTCTTGATGGAACAGCACTCCAGCCCGCAGTTTGCCTCGCCTTTTCTCCTTAATAGCCTCCCGCAATCTTCTTATTTGTTCTGCATAGTAGGAGCCTGTAATAGTGGCCCCCTTTTCCAAGTAGTCCACCATGATTATTCCTTCAGCGTCCCAAAAAACAGACGCCATAACCTTCCCTGCTGAGCTTGACACTTTGAATTTCTTCGGCGTCGGTTCATCGGATCGTTTCCATGTCATCGATTGTTGTTTTGTTTCAGGATCAAAATGGTGGATCCAGGTCTCGTCCATGGTCACAAAACGTGACAAAAAATTATCCTTGTCTGCCTGGAACTTTTCGAGATTTGCTCTTGACATGTCGACTCGTTTCTTCTTTTGCTCGTCGTTTAACATTTTCGGTACCCAACGCGCGGAGACCTTTCTCATATGCAATTCGTTCGCAAGGATTCTTTGAATGCTGCCATATGAGATCCCTGTGACCTCAGCTACATGCCTGATAGTCACTCTTCGATCTTCCAATACAACTTCTTCAACTTTTTTCACATTTTCTTCAGTGAGGGACGTCGATGGGCGTCCTTCGCGGTGTTCGTCTTCCGTCGATGTTCTTCCCAACTTAAACTCCTTAGCCCAGCGTGCAACTGTGGAATATGGAGGAGAAGAGTCCCCTAATGTTTCCACCAAGTCGCTGTGTATGTCTTTGGTAGACATTTTTTTCAAGCAGAGGTATTTAATGACAGCTCTGATTTCGTGTTTTTCCATTTTGATGTTCACTCCTTGACAGTCCGTATTCAAATGAATGTAGCTCCCGGGAATCGTGGCCTATTTATATGATTTTTTTTCCCTGAACTAGTGGTTAACTGAGTAAGTGACTGAAATTTTTTTGTATTTTTGTGTGCACTAGAAATAACTGATTATCATTACTTTTGGATCACCCCTCGTATGAGTTATCTACAAAATAATTACATGATATGGCGGGCATTCTGTCGTTCAATACAAAATGCAATTTTGCTAAGCTGTTGTTTTTCAAGGTTATCTGTCTTTTAATGCCTTTGATTAATATTATCTTCAGGTCTGCAGGTTGCCCCCCGATGTTTTCTTCATATCAAAGTCCAAAGAAAATCTATGCTTAAAATGACTCAATTTTTCGTACTATAAGACGCGCCTTTTTACAAAGAAAAATGGACACAAATTTTGGGTGTTCTTTATGGTAAAGGTACTTACTCCTTATAGTCCGGAAAATATGGTACGCCACTGAAGGTAATATCTCAACACAAGCGGGGAATCACCCATTTCTCTACATTCATCTACACTCTTTGTCATATGTACACTCGTTTTGATTAAAACATTTAATCCGAAAGTAACATTAAATGTATTTTTCTTAAAAATTATCTTAAAAGTGTGTCTTATAGTCGGGTGCGTCTTAGTCCGAAAAATACAGAATTATTTGTAACATAATTTACTTGGAAGAAACGGGATGCGGTCTAGATGCACTCGATTGTTCATGTTCTTGAAAAGTGAAAGCGTTCGCTGTTATCATGTCACAGGGTTATATATTACTAGCTGTTACGCGCTCTCTTCGTTGAGCATGAGTCCAGTCCAGTAAATGATCGTAAAATCTGTTATTAATGGATGTCTATATCGGGAAAGGAATATGTATGCCAAATTTATAGTTAGTAGGTCTTGTTGTTTTGGATATATCGTGATGGGTCATTGGTAAATCGCTTTTACTTATAAAACTGGCTGATCTTTCCCGGCTTCGCGCGGAAGTCATTGTTATGTAGACGCCCAGGTTTCGTGATCGGTTTCATTGGATCCCATTAAGCAATGAATGAGCTTCATACGCCAAAATAAAGCTCATTCATTAGCACGTTAAACTATTTAAGATTAAATTTTCTTAAAATCCGTTCTTAGTGGGTGTCTATGTCGGGAAAAGAATATGTATGCCAAATTTCGTGTCAATAACTCTTGTAGTTTCAGAGATCGTGATAACTCAGTGATAAATCGTTATTATATAATACAGATAAAAGTATGCATACTCACCAATTTAACTTCATTTTGAAATAAAACTTCGCTTGAAAAATATTAACAATAGTTCATTATTGTTGTATACGTAAAATAAGGATCGTAATGGGCTGGGAACTGGAAATCGTGTGAAATAATTTTCAAGTGTTAATTTCTAAAAGTACGACGTTTTTGATCTCTTAGTTATCATTAGGTTCTGTACTATAGTAGCAACGTTTATAATCAATGACTGGGATTTTTTTTTTTTAAATTAATAAGCCACTACTCTACGCTAATTAATAAGCGCTTAACTGCGATTCCGCCTGATGCTAAGTGGCTATGCAGTCGTGTAACATCATAGTGATGTAAGTGATGTAACAATAAAATTAAAGTAAAAACCAATAAATATCCCACTGCTGGGTCCTAGAGCAGCGTAGAGGTCCACCTGCTCTTGTGTCTGTCAGTTGACCCTTGTGCTCGAAATATTTGAATTTTTCTGAGACTTGCTGGTTTTCTCACGATGTTTTCCTTCAACGCCGCTGAACACGCGATAAATCAGTATTTATAATTGTACATTTATCTACAATTTTAGTGGCGCAAGCTCCGGGGACCGAATCTAACGCCTTCCCTCTTTAATTTGGCAGTTAACAATAGATGAGGTGTATGTCTGTATATTCTAGCTCTGTATAATCACGACGATAGAAAGAAAGTAAATATTTATATGGCAAATACACAACAATAAGAAACATAACAAAGATATCGTAAACAAAATTATAGTGCGATGTCAAAAAGAGCCATGCCTCATCATCAACATCACCATCATCATCATTTCAGGCCATCACTAGTCGCCCGCTGAACACAGATCTCTCCGATATATTGCCACAAAAGTTTGTAGCTCTCCTTTTGAGTGAATTTCGCCATAGTTGGCACGCTTTTCAGGCGGGTTGGCAACCGTAGTTTATTTATTCAGATGTTCCAGGAAGATACTGCCCATCTCCTGGTTTTCTTCCTCTGTCGACTTTTACGACACCTACAGGATCTGATGGGTTGGTAGATTGTCTTAAGTCGCCACCACACGACCATGCCTCAGTGATAATATATAGGTGTACAGCACAGGTTTTCAGTCGTGACCTTTATTAACCCCTCGAACAGCCGGATATGATGAACCGGACATGATAGCTCGGACCTCAAGTTTAGAATTTATAAGTGTTATTTCAATTTTCAGAAACTGGAGGATTTGGAAGAGAAACTTAAGCAGTCTCAATTTAAGGAATACCTTGCCCAAAGCTCCTATCCATCGCAATACGAAAGCGGAGGGGAACGACCATATACCGTAAACAGAGATCAATACAGAGATACCTGTTCAGTGGATTTAAATCCTACACACGACTCAAAACTATTGCCAAAATGCATGATAAGCCAGAATAAGGTGCCAAAAGCAGCAAATGCTCTTCAAGTCACGTATAGCGGCAGCAAAACTCCTTGCATCGTAAGGAATAATGAAAAGAAAGGGCAATTTAATATTACAAAGAAACGTAAACTTTACACCGAAAAAGATTTCCAAGATTTTTAATTCTTAATTGCGTGTTTGTTTTTTCTAATATAGTTTAAAAAAATTGTAAGACTTTAAATAAAATGCATGTTCTTAGTATCTTACTTTGCCATGTTTTTACTTTAACTTAAGCGTCTTTGTAATAGGTAAACGTATTTTAAAGTTAAAGAAAAATTAAGATCCTTAGTTAAAAAAAGTCTTAGAAGGCAAACGGAAGTTGGACAGGAAGCTGTACAGCAATTTTTTTTTTTATATTTGACTTCATTTTCCAAAGTAAGAACCTACAACCAAACAACTAATAATGGCCTGAACCAGGTCCATTTGTACAACTCTGGTAGGTTTCGGGATCGGTTTTATTTTGGCATTTGAACCTCAGTCTTTGGTTAATCGGGATAAAATGAAACCGATCCCGAAACCTATCGGAGTAACACAATAGACCTCCTGTTCGTTAAGTACAACCCGAGGAACATGAACCGGAATTCGATTGGATTCGAATATTTTTATCAGCCGATGGAACTTTGGTTGGCTGGATAGCGAGGTGAGGCTTAGTTGCGACGAGGTTCAATATGGTATAAGATTTTCAAAGAAGATGCTATTCAAATAGAACTCAAATAGAAGATGTAACTGCATCTTTTGCCGTTGATAAGACAAATTAAAGGTAGAAGGAGATGTAAGGTTATAGAATAACAACACCCTAGTAATTCGTCTTACGTGGCAGGACTGGCAATGGTTGCTTTTTTTGCAAAGTTTACAAATTATGATACATTCTAGCTTGGCTTACTAGCTTGCACAAGATGTACAAATTGCAAAGCATTACTTATGTACAGAAAAATTACTCAAGTCGCTCAAGGGCACTGTCTAGGCTGAATTAATAGTCTGACGGTGTTTTATTACTGGGCGAACTGTTACAACTTAGTAGAAGATATATTATCAACCTTATTTTGGTTAGCGAACTTGTGAATATTTGCTATAATCGCCACGCTTTACAGACGAATTGGCGATGACTCTGACGCTGAGGCCTGCTGCCGTCCTTAATAATTAAGGTCTGACATTGTTGAAATCACTCGGTAGCGAATTGGTTTTTCTAATATTTACCCTTGTTGACTTTAGCAACACGTACGGCATGAGATGCGGCGGCATTCTCATTAACAATAACTACACGGCAAGTAAAAGAAAATATGGTGGTGTTGTCACAAGCTTTTATTTAAATTTAACGTAGGTCTTTCCGGTTCATGCCTTGTAAGTAAATTTTGACGAATTTCTGATGTCCGATTGAGCTAAAATTTGGCATATCTATAAAGTATAAGAGTATAATAATATGGTACCATGGAGGTTATCTGATGTAAAGACTAAGCTCCGACAACTTTGGGCTTCCTAGCAACATTTGAAGTCCACTGCCAGCAGTGTTACAAGTGTTTCTTGTAAAAAATGTAACATAAGTATGGTTTTTGTTTAAAACTTAATTTGTTAGTGTCTACAGGATCGTTGAAGATACGAGATGTAGTACGAGTAGAATTGTAAAATACCGATGTGTATTATGAAATCGACTTTAGAGTTTTATACGTGATCAAGCTTCCAATTTGCTCTTTCTTTTATATAAAAGGACATTTTAATGGAGATTTAAGAGAGCCATAATATCATTTTTCTACTTACATCATAAATAAATAGAATATTTTTTTTTTATTACAGACCTTTGCACATCATAATCATCATCATCATTTCAGCCTATCACTAGCCGCTGCTGAACATGGCCTATGTTGTCCCCCATAGATTGCTACAAAAGTTTGTAGCTCTGATTTTTGGGGGAATATTGCCATAGTTGTCACGCTTGACAGGCAGGTTGGCAACCGCAGTTTATTTATTCTGATGTGACTGGAAGATGCTGCTGGCCCATCTTCTGGTTGTCATTTTCCCTCTGTCGACTTTTACGACACCCACAGAATGAGATGGGGTGTTAGATTCTCTTAAGATTGCACATATAGTTTGAATACAATACTTACTTAAAACTATGAAAGTACAAATTTATTTATTTATTTATTTTAAAGTACACTACATCACATATATTAATAACATTACAATAGAAGTCGTCGTCGTCGTCGTCGTCGTCGTCGTCGTTTCAGCCTATCAATAGTCCACTGCTGAACATAGGCCTCCCCCATAGATTGCCACAAAAGTTTGTAGCTCTCGTTTTGGGGGGATTCTGCCATAGTTGCCACGCTTGGCAGACGGGTTGGCAACCGCAGTTTATATAATCAGATGTTCCAGCAAGATGCTGCTGCCCATCCTTTGGTTTTCATTTTCCCTCTGTCGACTTTTACGACACCCACGGGATGAGATGGGGTGGTAGATTCTCTTAAGCCGCTACCACACAGCACACAATAGAAGTAAGACAAAACAATTAAACTAAGAAGAATTATTAAATTAAAGAAATTAAAATACTTGTTGTTACATACTGCGGCACTGGGCGTATGTGTATCCAGTGCCTCAGTATGTGGCAGACGGGCTTTTTACTTACAACCCACAAGATGGCGTTGGTGCTCCCTCACACCCTGCGCGCCACCAGCATGCGTGCGACTCTTGCACATGACTGAAAAAAGGTCATCTGCGTGCGCGCTCGTAAACATATCCCTAACGTAACCCTAAAGGCGTTATTGTATTGCACTCGGAGCGCATTATAGGTCTTCTGTGTGTATCTGACCCACAGGCCGCACGTGTTTGACGTTTGGAAAAATGCTTTAAGTTACTTTAATGTCTGGTGGACCATGTGACCCTGCGAGTCAAAATATCGGACCGCAAGACCTCTCATTTTCCTCTCCATCCATGATTTTTTAATTGTAAAAGTAATAGATACGTTGACGCTAGTAGACCTAGTAGGCCTGGCTGTAGCCTGGCTGCTGGAATGATGCTTATCCCGAAGGTAAAACGTGTAAGATGTATGTGTTATTCCAAGTATTTTAGATATATCCATAGTTGCTTTAATATTTTTATCCTTAAATTATTTTGTCCTCAAGAATTTGCACCGAAATATAAACACTAATTAAAGAATAAAAAGTGTAATCGCACTTCTGTTCGTAGGCGTTTCTAATTAAGTTGCTGCAATACCTCACGTAACGACGTTGTTAGAAAAAGAAGATGTTATGATAATTATAACGTAATTATTTCAAGTTACATGCTGACCTTATGTTCTTCTGAAGCGTAAATTTCGTTCGACTAAACCATGTATCTGCTTTCTAGCAATTAGCATAAAAATAAAAAATAAATATTTAGGTCTTCGTAAAATCATAAGTGTTATATGTATATGCTATAAATCACATACGTTGCGTAAACTGTTATAGTTTAAAAATAAAGAAGATCGATATTAACGAGAAGGTGTACGATCAGAGTGCGAAGTGTGGTATTTGGCTAACAAGGAAATATTATCCAAAACATTCTTAGACAACCATTCCATTAAATATGATAAATTGGTGGTCATCTCTCTTTAAAACGGTATCAAACTGACTGCCGGTAAACAATGATATTACAACATAAAAATACGTCATACTCGGAGAATACAACTAAAGAAAGCTTTCCGAACGCAGCGATAACATCAATTAAACTTTATAACTTTACAACTAAATCAATTGAGGTTGTATTACAGCGATATTTATTTTTCGCGGAAGTAATTTTTTTGAGAATATTTCGAAACATTACAACATTATTAAAATTATTCTAATTTAATTTGTGCCGTGTGGTGGCGGCTCCTTAAAAGAATACTACCACTCCATCTCATCCAATGGATCTCGTAAAAGGCGAGTAAGGAATTAAACTGCACTGTGCACCCAGCACCGCATGGTGGCGATGGGCTCACCACCTATCACACCAAGTGCATTATATTGTTTTGGTGAAACGTGGATTGTGGCAGTCATGTTTTTGCAGTGAGTGCCCAGTCTCTGACTACCCGTTAAGGGATACAGTCGTGATCTTATGTATGTATGTAATTTGTTTGCAGGATTGTTCCGCTAAAGAACTTCTTTGTGGTAACCGAGGTGGATGTTTAGATAGTTCCTGGCATCATTCGCCCAAGCTCTACAATAACAAAATTATAGTATAATCAGTGCATTGCTTTCCTAAATGATACCGTCGCCTGTCCTCAAAAAAACTTAAAACTTCTCACTTACATTATTGCAAATTTTGAGACGGTACATTTTGCAGGTTATTGACAGATATGGATCAGTTAAGTGCAAGCAAAATGTACCGTAATAAATTCATTTTTATGCTCAGAGCAAGGAGTTGCTCATCCGTGTTCGTTCAGATACAGATCGGCAAAGATTACCAGTAGTCTGTGGTTCGATTTTTGGATCTGTCTTTTGCGCTTATTGGTGACTAGTTGATATGACAGATCGGAGGATTGTTGTCGCATATTCTAATAATGAAAATCCATTCTTAAATCCATCCTTAACAAAATAGCGAGTTGCGAGGGGTGACAAGGCTTTGGGGAAGTGAAAGTTTTTATGGCTGTTTTAAAATATGAAACGAGCAAAATACATTTTTTTCGAATTGTTTTTTCATCGAAAAAATCAAACTTTAGTGACTAATACGTTGAGCACTGCAACTGACGTTTTCATTCGGGACGATAGTATCCGTCGACCTTTGCAGCCACCATGTACCAGTCCTTAATAAATAGTTGCAAGACGCGACAAAATCATTTCTATTAACATGGGAACGTCAAAAAAAGTATCGACCGCGTGAAACCTGCATAAATAGAAGAAGATCCGAGAGAGACAGATAAAATTCCAGTTCCTGTTACCCCTCGAGTTCAACCAAGCATTGCAGATCCCACAATTGCTCACCCTACCCCTTGACACCACTGACTGTTCATGCGATCCTAGATATACAATATTACCAGGACGGAGAATACGGTATACGTACGATAAGTTACTGTACGATGTTTAATTATATTTTTCCATTTATCTTGCGTTTTATTTTTTTTAGAAGCATAAGAAATATTTTTAGCTAATTTTTTGTATTCTCCATAGGGGTGTTATGGCTGTATAATGCGGCATGCGTGGGCCGGTTATCTATGTTAGAGATGCACCCACCGTAAACACAAACATTCCTTCATAATTTTCACACATTTCGTTTAGAATTAACTGATTTTAGTGTATTTAAGATAATTAACGTGATAAATTTCTAATATAATAAATATCAATTTAGTTTAGTAGTAGTTTTAGTCCTGATTAAAAAAATACCCTACCTAAATTTTTCGTCGTAGTTATTACTGTTGATTGTTATTATTTTTGTTAAATTTGCGCTGTTGATTACTTTTTTATTAATAAATAAACATAAAGAAATAAAAGTTTTATTCGTAATAAAATATCTGCCATTGTCTAATGGTAAATCAAATCGAAAATGTAGCTTTTTTATTTTAAAGGTTATTGCTATAACGCTTTATTTTCTTAAAGTGTTTTGGTGTTCATTTCCAATTTTCTGTGTGTATATTTGTTTCGCAATAACTTTTCTTCACGAGTGTACATGCGTGAAGGTTCGGAATGCCTATGTCACAGTAAATATATAACTATAGCTGTAAAGAAACTAGGCCCATTTGTTGTGACAAATGCCTACTCTCCATTGGAGCACCATGGTTGTCGCACTTTATTTTTGTAAAAATGAGAAGTTATTTTTAATTATTAGTTAAAACATTTATTACTTGGTTTCTATAATGATTAAATAATCGAATAAATTAACTACTTTACAAATAAAATTGGGTAAAAACCATCATTTTAAGAGGTTTTTATTGTTTGTCGTTATAATTTGACTTATTTTTAATTGCACATAAAAAACTTACCAATCATCAATTTAGAATTATCAATTAAATGTTTTGGAGCTGGGAAGAATCCGCCACGCTGCTCCAATGCGGGTTGGCGGACTGCACATATCTTCGAAATATTTTTTATTTCTCAAACAATCAGGTTTCCTCACGATGTTTTTCTTCACCGCCGAGCACGTGGTAAATCAGCACATAAAATGTCAATTAACAATTTTAGTGCTGCCGGCACCGGGAATCGAACCCAGGTCACTCGCGTACTATGAAATTTAAAGCGAGCGCCTAGCCCCTGAGCTACCACGGCTGTGTTACTGCAAAAGCCCGGATAGTAGTAAATTTTAACATTTACCAACATGACTTTGTATTTACCCAGGTCGGATTTATGTTGTTTTTTTTATATAGTATCAGTATGTAATATTAGCGTTGTGTTGAAGTGTAAATAAAAGAACTGAACAATGATAAAGTTGTGTTATTTAATTATGGACCATTCCAATAAAATATATTGCGTACATCTTGTGTTTAGTAAAAAAAATTAAGTTTCGCACCAACAATTGACATTGGCAAAGCTTCCGCAATGTCCTCCTTTGAACCCACGTCGTTTGCACTCATTATTGCAGTTTGAAGTGTAGTCAACAGCACCCCATACGCAGCTGCCAATAAGCCTGTCCGCTTGGGCAACATTTTGTGGAGATGAAACGATTATCAAAAATGTCACGCAGACCAACAGTAAAATTGAGCGGCAATTTTTCACCATTTTTGCGATTATGAAGAGCAGATATCCGTTGTTGAATGTCAACACTTCTGATGCTTCAGTGGAGAGACACAAGCCTCAACTGTATGCATATCGTCGTTCCCCTAATTTATATTTTTTCAAACACTCGCAAAACAAGGAAAACCTTTTTGAACGAACGAATTAGTTTTCCTCTTAACAGGTTTTCCCATGCATTCCATGCACATGTGGGAAATAATTAACCCGCATCAGTGTTGCAACAAACAAAAAAATCGATGGAAATGTTTATTCTTAAAATCTCTATAAGCTCATTTTTACTAGCAATTTTTTTTATATACTCGTATTTGCTAGTATTGGCATACTTTGTATTTTTCATCTAAATATTAATTGATATTAAAAATAATTGGCGAGATATCATTCATAGCTAAATTCGATATTGTTCTACTGTGTAACGCCATTGTTATATTGTTTTTAATATTATACTCGATAACGCACGTAAGTTATAACAATGAAAAAAACATTAGTTATCAAATGATGAACATCAATAATAAACAGAGTTGAAGTTTTTGATATTAAACCTATAACGTAGATTTCCAGATGAAAACACCTCTGAAATCAAGATCACCTCCCTAACATCTAGCTACTTTCAAGCTAACAAGTCAAAAAAACTTAATTTAACTTACGCAAATAATAGAGCTTGTACGAATAACATCTAGAGTAATTGGGTCTTAAACAGAACCCGAAAAAAACTGCGCCCTGTTAAAAAAAGGGTTGTTTTTATATTAATTTCATTTCACAAATTATTTAAACATTCCTATAAAATAAGACACAAGTACGTTATTTAGCTCATATATAATAACATAAAAAAATTCCATATGTCTTCCTCCGTGGAATGTTTCCAGTCCCTGTTCAAAGGGTTTAAGTTAATTTCAGACAAAAAATACTAAAAAGGAATATAATTTTCATGAGGTTTATCCATAAAGTTCTTAATTTATTTATGTAATATTAGTGAAGAAAAATATTTAAACTGCCATATACGAAAATAATGCAAAATAAAGCAGCGTGCCTTTAAATTCTACAGTTTTTCAGATTTTACGCGGGAACCCTGAATATTTCCAAAAAAAAGATTGCTCTCTGAAAAGTCCCCTACCTGCCAATGAAAGACCCGTCAAAATCGATTCTGCCGTTTCGGAGATTAGCTCGAACAAACAAACAGACAGTAATACAAAATTTTAAAAACGCGTGTTTGAGTTTTGATATCCTCCAAATTATTATTTCTTCTTAATCTCATATGTATTCTATGAGTTTTTTTTAGGACTGATGGTCACTTTTAGCCCGAAGGCTTTCCCAGCTTCGTCGGATTGAAAGGTGGCTATGCACTGAGGGCGTTTAGCCGAATCCTTTATTTGTGACCGGCGCAAGGGTCCCCGAGGGGACCTCGGCTTGGACCGTCATCCTATGAGCGATCCTCGAAGGGGGCCGGCTACGGCTCGGTCAGTTGCTTCAAACGGGAAGGCAGTTATATTATTAATATTATGAGTGTTTTTGTAGTTTTCTCGTCTGGTTGGGATGTATGAATATATAGGTAAATAGAAAAAATAAATAAGATATATACTAAAAATAAAAAGTAATAAAAGTAAAGTTTCAGCCTATAAATGTCCCACTGCTGAGTACAGACCTCCTCTCATTTCTGAAAGGGTTTTTAGGAGCTAGAAAGAATCCGCCACGCTGCTCCAATGCGGGTTGGCGAGCACGTCGTAAATCAGCACTTAAAATTGCAATAAACAATTTTAGTGGTGCCGGCACCGGGAATCGAACCCAGGTTACTCGCATACATATAAATTAAAGTAATAAATAAATAAAATAATAAATCTCAACCAGACGGGAGCCCTCGCCAGGGGAGACCAAACGGCCGAGGGTTAGGGAGAAAGGTAAAGAAACCGGCGAACTATGCGAGCGGTATCGAGGAGCACCGCCTTCTGTATTTGTGCACGAAGCGGCCCGTTGCGGAGTCACAATCGTCTCAGATGTCCCAAGAGACTGACTGGGATTAACCCGTTCGCAGATACGACAACGGGAATAATTTCGGACAGGATTCCACCCCACATGTCGGTCATCCCGTAAGACAGGTCCAGATATTTTGTCTTCTTGTTTGTCTCGGCTTTCACGAGTTTCTTGTCATAAGAAATGGTAATGTCGACCAAAAATATCCTCGATTGTGCCTGGTCCATCAACACGATATCAGGCTTATTCGCAAGAATAGTCCCGTCCGTGATGATGGCCTGGTTCCAATAGAGCCTGGCATGGTCATTGTTGAGCACAGCCTCCGGCAAGTATTTATAATGAGGTGATTTTCGATCCAAGAAACCGTTCTTCAGAGCGAACTTCTAATGAGGAATCCGGGCTTTTAGGTTATGTCTGTGCAGATACTCCGATTTAGAAAGCGCCGAACAACCAGAGACGACATGCCAAGTAACTCGCCGGGACGGCGGCAAGCTCGACAGACGTCGACGGCGCCGTCCTTTAGGATGTATCTCCGATAGTTGTTGGTCTTAATAACCTGATCCTGTATATCACAGACGAAACCCTCGGTTTCCCCAAACAGGACGTCGAAACATAGCCAGTTTAGGGAGGCGACAAAGTTCTTCCACACGGCCTCCCGGTGTAAAACGCTCTGTACTGCCAGGTCGTCGACTTCGACGCAGAAAGATTCATTGGATCTCATTTCATTTCAGCCTATCACTAGTCCACTGCTGAACACAGGGCTCTCCCCACAGATTGCCACAAAAGTTTGTAGACCTCATTAGGGGGATTTTCCCATAGCTGCCACGATTGGCAGGCGGGTTGGCAACCGCAGTTTATTTATTCAAATGTTTCAGGAAGATGCCGCTGCCCATCTTCTGGTTTTTATTTTCCCTCTGTCGACTTTTTTTTATTGTATAAAGTGACGAAACGAGCAAAACGTTCACCTGATGGTAAGTGCATAGTCCGCCCACAACAAATGCTATGTCACCCAGAATATTTCTGTGTGACACCACACTACGCACGTCACCATGAGACTTCAGTTCTTAAGTCTCAAATGCCCAGTGATTACGCTAGCTCACAGTGCCCTTCAAACCGAAACACAGTAATGCTTGCAATCTACTGCTTCACGGCGGAATAACTGGCCCTGGGGTGGTACCTACCTAGACGGATTCCTGCATAGGAGTCCTACCACCAGTGTGCAAAGGAATCCTACCTCTTATTTTTTTGCCTCTTGTTTACAATTGCAATTATTTAATAATATATCAGATCGTCGCCTTTTTCGTATTATGAGATAATACGCTTATACTCGTAGATGACAAAATTACATAACAGAATTGAATTAATATGATTTGGCATCACAGAACACCTCCAGTAGAAACCGTATATTAGGGCCCCCCGTTTTCGCATCAGCTCAATGAATTATCACTGATGTGAAAAAAATCGTATTCATCGTCCTTTACTAGTTACCAGTCTATGTTAAACTGGACATTGGATGTTAGAGAAATGATATTATAAAAAAGAGGTTACCAACGTTCAACAAGTGAAGCTAAGAAAAGGCAACGATCGTCGCCTTTTTAAACATCGGTCGCCATCACTAAGTAATCACAAACAAATGTAAAACATTATTTTAAATATTTCTTTCAAGGTTAGTGATGAATGGCTTGGAACATGCTTATGTTAGCTGGACTGCCAGAATTTTTCAGGAAGTAAAGGTTTCTGAGTCTTCTGTATTTTTCTAAGGGAATAAGGAAAATGCAAATAATAATAATCAGTTTAAATATAAAAAGTTAAAAGGAAAAGAGCCCCGGCCTTAAAAGAATTGGCGAATACGCAACAATGTTGTCGACCACAAAATCGTCACTTTCGTTGTGATAGTTCTACCGCTATCACCGTGCTTAGACGACGACAAGTGTTCCAAAAAAGAAAATTACTAAATCCGACCCGGTAGGTGGCGCTGTGATCGTGTGGCTGTAAGGTTTCTTTCTTACATGTTATTCAGAAATCAAACTTATCGCATCACGTACCTGAACGAGTAGGTCAAAGTCTGCCGGGCCAGCTAGTATAAAAATAGTAATAACTATTTTGACATGCTGTGAAGAAATCAGTTTTTTTATATAAATTTATCTGACCAACTTAAATCTGGATATATCGTGTACAATAGCCACTAAAAGACTGGTAAGATAGCCGGAATACAGTACTTTAATTGTCTTATTGTTTGGAGTTGCGGTATTACGAGTATATAAATCGATACCAAGAGTATTTGTCACCCTGCTGTATGTCTATGTAGTCAGATGGTGCGTTTGGACAAGGCACTACAGTTATTAAACGTTATTATGTTACTCTAAAAAGATGAGATCAAATGACTTGCATTGTCTATTTAAAGACAAGGCCAATGCTAGGTCACGGTACACACGGGTTAGCGGTGTTGCGGTCCAAAATGACAAGACTAGGCTAATATGCCATAATAACCTAGTCTATTATAATGGATAGCCAATATTATATTCGTTTAGAAAGACCGAGCCAGTTTTCATTTGCTACGTACATAAAAACGCCGTGTGGTAGCGACTTAAGAGAATCTACTACCCCACCTAATCCCGTGGGTGTCGTAAAAGTCGACAGAGGGAAAATAAAAACCAGATGATGGGCAGCGGCACCTTCCTGGAACATCTGAATAAATAAACTGCGGTTGCCAACCCGCCTGCCAAGAGTGGCAACTATGGCAAAATCCCCCAAAATAAGAGCTACCAACTGTGGCAATCATTGGGGGGGGGGCTATGTTCAGCAGTGGACTAGATAGGCTGAAATGGGTATATAAAGCCCTTATCCCAGAGTCATTTGTGCGAATTCTAATGCTAAAAAAGGGAAGGTGTAATTAATGAGTGCAACTTTTGCACATCTGGTCTTAGTTTTAAAGGTGTGGAAAATTTAATTGCTTTAAAAAATCCAAATGTCATGAGTAACGAAAGGATTCAAAAAATATGTAAATTCTAAATTCTATTATAAGCTTATATGAATATATCAGTATTTGTTTTTCAAATAAATATAAGTGATGGGGCAAAAAGCAATACTTTGATATGGATGTAAAGCTTGATTTTAACAATTTTCTACAAAATAGAAAGTGTAGAGTAAATACTTTCAAATAAACTTGAACGCACTCGTTTTAACTCTCCAACTAATGAATGTAAACGAAAGTTAACCACACCATAAGACAGAACGATAATATCTTTAGTAATGTGTCTTTTAACCGCTACGTCTATGGCATAGCGGCAACTAGTTCATATGATAGTGAAATCAAAGTAATTTTAAAGTGTTGCTACATTTTTGTTAGCCGTGGTAGGTGAGGGGCTAAGCGCTCGCCTTAATATGCCTATTACCCGAGTGTCCTTTGTTCGATCCTCGGTGCAGCTACTTCTAAAATAGTTGTGTGATTTTAAGTGCTGATTTACTAAGTGATCAGCGGATAAGGAAAACGTAAGGAAACCTGTATGTCATAGGAATTAAAATATTTTGACGAAGTGATGTTCGCCGTGTGGTGGTGGTCTAAGAGAATCTACCACCCCATCTCATTTCGTGCGTGTCGTAGAAATCGACAGAGGGAAAATGAAAACCAAATGGGCAGCAGCATTTTCTTGGAACATCTGAATAAATAAACTGCGGTTGCCAAGCAAGGGATCTAAAAACTTTGTGGCTATCTATGGGGGAGGTCTATGTTAAGCAGTGGAGTTTTGATAAGCTGTAACGATGACGATGACGACGTCCGCAAACCCGCAGGTGTCGTAAAGGTAAAAACTAAGCAATTTTTTCTTCTCCTAGGGCTGATACGCAGTTATAACCACTGTTAGAAAAAAATGTATACAATTTAAAGTAAAAAGTTTTTCGCATAAACAAGGCACATGCCGCAACGTAGCCAACTTTTCGCCCTCGCGCGTGACGAGACGTGACGGGTGGCGAATCACGTCGAAAATATTTCATAATATCATTGCGTTCCCATGAGCAGTATAGTGACTGTATTGCATATTATGGTGTTATTCTGCAGGATGCTGTCCGTACAGTAACAATACCTCGGTAGTAAAGAGGTGGGTGCTATTCTACCCTGTCGGACACCCGTCGTCTTAGTGAAAAATGATGAGTGAAGAATACTGGATATTTTAACAATTACTTTCATCTTGATAGATGAAAGGTAGATGTCTAGGGCTATGTGACATATTAACGGAAAAATTGCTTACGCTTGCTGTTGACATTTTTTTAATGGATAAAGTGACGCGACGAGCAATATGTGCACCTGATGGTAAGTGAAACGTCAGCACATAACAAACGCTGTGTCACATAGAACATTTCTGTGTAGCGCCACATTGCGCCCGTCACCTCGAGACATCAGTTCTTAAATCTCGTATGCCCATTGATAGCTCACTGTGCTCTTCAGACCGAAACACAGTAATGTTTGCACGCTACTGCTTCACGGCAGAATAACTGGCCCTGGGGTGGTACGTACCTAGACGGATTCCTGCATAGAAATCCTACCGCCAATAAAAACTATCTACTGATAACGAAATAACTATCAAACATGCCAGACCTAAATTATCCCGTGACGGGAATCAAAGTCTAAGGTGCGAGGTGTCTACTGACAGGGGGGATTTGGGAGTGACCAACAGTGGACTGTATAAAGGATAGTAATGACACATTTGTATACATTAATTTTAATGGTAACACACAAAATATGTAGTGTCCGACACAATCTTCGTCTTAAAAAAACCACCGGCTTGTATATCCTAATTTTTTATTAAATTAATTAATCGAATCGTGTTCTGTCGTATTGTAGCGACGTAAGAGAATTCATCTCAGTATATGACTTATTTTCATGATGATGGTGGAGTGTCATTGGTGTAACTAAGATAATTAAAAAGTAAAATACGTGGGCAACACTGTGACCTTTGGGAAAGCCAAAAAAACGTGATACTCTTGCTTAGGGACTGTTCTTTTGAGTTATTAATAATGCGTTAAACTAAGAAAGTAATGCATTTTTTCTTAAGAATTATTTCTTAATTAAAATCTTAATTCGATTAAAAATACTGAGGTTTTGGCATATCGTGCCCACATCACGCCGGGGCCCTGGGCTCATGCCCATAAAGTAAAGATGGAACTGGAGACGGCAGCATCCTTTTCTGCAATTCCTTAGCTAATCCACTCTGTCAAGCGTGCTAATTCTGGCAATTACAGTTGAATTATCATAATTAAGCGGTCGTGAAGGTGGCGTGGACATGTGCATGCGGATACAGGGGTGAGAAAAGTAGCGTGAGCGCTACTCAGATGGACTTACTACCTATTCCTAAATGAACCTTCGCCTACCAACCCGCAGTTAAATTCACTTAACCGCTTAACTTATGATCATTGTACTATAGGTACTCATAATTTTAATCAGTAAGAAGGCCTGTTTTTAGCGGTGAACTTTTATCAGTTCATCATTATCAGAGTGGATGAAAAATAGGTAATATAATTCAAGCTAAGAAATGAATAACAACTTTATCAAACTCAACCATTCTTTATTATCTTTGGCCATCACTGATAAACAAGTGAATACATAACTATTTATAAAAATAACCGTTACACTAAGTACTCAGTACGTTTTAACATGTTACAATGTGCTTACTATTTATTACAAAAGAAATATAATAATCATTTCAATTACATATTTCATGTAGTTATTAAATGAGTATTTTATAGGTTTCATATCATATAAAACATATCTATATTTAATTTGTGCACATTTAAACAATGGTATATAAAATACTTTAATGAGACACATACATCATTTACAAGGTAAGAAATTAAAGGGCTTCGTGGATTTATAATATTTAAAAAAGTACTTACGACTAAGCGAATAGACAATCTAATAATTGTTCTATTTGTTATGAAACTACGAAATGGTAATTTAATAATTATACTTTATTTTATATCAAACCTAAGGCTAATATTGCAATGTTTGCTTTCATAATTTTTAACAACTATTAAAATTAAAATGTAATTTTGATATGATTGGGAATGAATTAACAATTAAAATAATATTATTAAAGGCAAATGTCTTACTTCGTGTACTTTTTGTAAATGACACTGATCTTCTGATTAGCAAAGAACATACACTTACTTAAGCTTAGGTAAATTATGAGCATGCATTAGAACACTTTTATGCTAGAAAGCGACCTGCCGCAAGACAGACGGTTCCTCCTTTATTTGCGTTGACCAATGCGTTACATAAGATAGGCAATCAGCACGTAATACTAATATTTTACATTGGCACGCATAATGTGTCTTCGCATTACCTCGACAGCGTTGGCACAGAATTTTCCCGCCAAGTGACATTAATGAAAGTGGTGATTTAGTCTGAGTTTGCCATGCAGTCATCTTTGTTTGCAAACATCTCTTATGAAGTGCTTTAAAGTTCAGTTACGCTTGTTTCTGCGAATGCACTGACGTTACATGCATATTTTATTATTTCCTCCGTATGCTATTCTAATAATTTTTTTTACTAGGATGATTTGAGAGCACAATTTCTTTACAATCACTAAAAATAGGACTTATTGCTATATTTGTAGCTTTCCTCGGCGTTGATTATATGAATATTCTAATTTTTTTTTTGTTTTTTTTCTATAACTTGTAAAGCAGAGATCGTTTAATAATTTTCTTGAACGTTTCCTTTTAGCCTAGCTTTAGCCTTAAATATGCATACTTCGCCGGAGTTTCAGTAACTTTATTGGTTACGAATAAGTCTATCGAGTGAATTCCAACTACAGGAATAGTCGATCTGCAAGTGGCCGTACCTAGAAAGGTGGAAGTTGTCTGGAGCCGTTTTAGGAAACGGCCGGGCCCAATCTTCATACTCCGGTGACATGCTTTCGTAGGCACATTGCTCGTACGCCTCTGTCATTCTGTAATGTAAAAAATATAGCGTAACACTAATTGGTTTATTACATTATTAAATTTGAAGTTGAGTAATTTACTTAAAAGCCAAAAGAGCTTTATGTATAAAGTTTTTTGCGTATGTAGAATTTTATCATGTTCTGTTATTTATATACAGAAGCTATTACAATAGTTAATCAAGGCAAACGATAACGTTGATCTTTGATTAACGGAAACAATAATTTTGATGATCTAGGCTGCCTATAATTGGACATATCATAGACTAATTATCATTTTAGTAATCATAAATGATAATTAGTATTACTTAAAACAGGTCAAGTGAGCGCAACAACCGAGTATAGAACATACGAGTATGTACATATGTACATTCATTAACAACATTACATTTATATGGTTAAACAAATCATGACACCATTTCATATTTTTTTCTTAAAAATTGATGTCACATAGTAGGATTTCTCCTGTATCCTGGGTGCGTTTTACAGATCCGAAAACCAAAATCTTGTGTTTTTGCCTAAATATTGGCTCCGACCGGGATTCAAACCCAGGACCTATAGCTCAGAAGGTACTCTAACCGCACGCGGTCGTCTTTATTATATTATCACATATAATATTTTAAATCATAGTCTAAATTTGTTGCTACTTTTGAAATTCTCATTAATCCACTTATACAGACATATCTGTTTATTAGTTCTTCGTAATCCATTATAACCAGGGTTGCATCATATTTATGCGTATATTCATAATGTTATTTCTGTTATATTTGAATAGATTTACGATTATTGTTGAATCAAGTGTTATGGCACTACTAGTTACATAACCTGAATAATTAAAGACGCACAAAAAGTAAGTCGACGACCGGTCGGAACTAATTTTGAGTTGACACACATTAGGAAAACTGTAAAGACACGCAGTACCGGTGTATTCTTTATACAGAAATCTGTAAAGAAAATAAACAATTCGATGTATACTATTGGAGAATATAATTAAAATAGTATGTTTGATAAATTTACTGTCAGAAGCTATGGCGGCAGCTATGTACGCTTAAACATAACACATACACACGTTCTGACCTACCCGCGCCCGATGACACATAAGTTCGGAGGTAGTCTACGATGCAGTATCTGAGAAATAATCACAACAGAACCAGACCCGAAAACCACCTGTTTTTTTGCACAAATGTTAGTGGCTCTGGATGGGATTCGAAACCAGGACTTGCGGCGTACTAGTCAAGTACTTTAACCACTAAGCTTTGTTGTAATACTAATGGTTATAAACCGGAAGATGTCGCCGTGGTTGTAATCGACTAGGAAGACATCACTGTTTTAGATGCAATATATTATGCACATTACAAAAAGAGATTCTTATTAATGCTAGAGTTCTATCGCAGATACTGATTGCTGGTGGTAGGATTCCTATGCCGGAATTCCTCTAGGTAGATGACACCTACGGGCCAGTTATTCTACTGTGAAGCAGTACTATGCAAAGATAATTGTTTCGGTCTGAAGGACACTGAGAGCTAGTGTAATCACCGGGCATATGAGACTTAAGAATTGATGTCTAGAAGGACGGGCGCAGTGTGGTTCCACATAGAAATGTTCTGGATAACACAGCATTTTTCATTTTTAAAACCGTACATGCTCCGTATTAGGATGTTTCGTGTATCGGGGTTGCGTCTTACAGGACTAAAATGCACATGCGCAAACAGACAGAACTCGATCAACTATATATTTGTTTATTTGTTTAGTCACTGTACCAACCGATGCGACAAAAATTGATGAGATATTTTTATCTTACGCTACGAGGTGGTGGTGGCTTAAGAGAATCTACCACCCCATCTCATCCTGTGGGTGTCGTAAAAGTCGACAGAGGGAAAATAAAAATCAGGAGGTGGAATGCAGCATCTTCCTAGAACATCTGAATAAATAAACTGCGGTTGCCATCCCGCCTGCCAAGCGTGGCAACTATGGCAAAGTCCCTCAAAAATGAGAGGTACTAACTTTTGTAGCGATCTATGGGGTTGGCCTATGTTCAGCAGTGCAGCAGCAGAAATGATGATTATGACAACGAGGTACAACTTCCTTAATCCGAAACGCATGTTAAAGACTACTGGCAACACTACATAGCATAATCTACATCCGCCGTACTTATTATTGATTAAAAAGAGTATAATATTAATTTAAGTAATTGAGAAATGAAAGTAAATAGAGGAAATAAATCATGATAATGTACTGAATGTCATCAATTATAAATAAGTAATTTGATGGTATGAGACGTTATAATGACTATTGTGATTACGTTGTATAAAAGTAGCGTGTCTTGATGTGTACCAGAACGTTACTCTGCACAAATATTATGTTTGAAAGTATTCATCCGATTAAGCATCTTATTGAACCCTGATCGCTTACAAAGTGTTCCTGATCGCTTAGAAACGTTTGAAACGCACCTCGATCTCTCATCCGTATCAGCGATGCATAATCGACTTGATATTAGATAACCATCAGGCGGTTCTCTTTATGGCCTACGATTTCGCACTAATTCGCGAACGTTATGACGATTATAATACAACAGTCTTACTTTCTAAATGAATTAAACAAATGTATGTTCACGTAATATGATTTGAAATTTGGAGGCGTAGAAGTATTCGTATGTATGTATTCGTAGTTTCAACCATTTATTTATGCTACGATTCGTCTATGACAGTCGGGCAGATACCGAAGTGAGATAAGCGTTCAGTTTTCAAATATGGTAAAACCTTCAAATTTATAGTAGGTATTTTTTTACGGTGTGCTTGACAGCATGTTAGCTATGCGACTGGCTTGCCGTAAGTGTAAAGGAATGTTCAATCATTTATGTCTGTAACCGCACGATACGTTTGTGTAGATTAGAATCGATATAGTGTTAATTTCTATAATCTATTGTAGAGCAATTGAGCAGTGAGTGCGGGACGATGTAGCGATCCATACTGGCCTCAGCAGTATGGGACCGATATAGAAGGGTTGTCACGTTACGCTCCCGTAGTCATGTTGACTCACTCATTAAGTCGTTTATTTATCGAAGTATAATCAGTATTCTTTTATAAAATAAAATGAATATTATTATTTTTAACTTAATATGATACACACCACGTGTGCTGACCTCCTGATACAAATTATGTGTCGACTTCCAATATAAATTAATAATTAAGTTATTATCCTCTTCCACATGATTTTTATTTATAATAATTTAATTTCAGTCCATCTATGTATTCGGTTATCACGTGATTGTTGATATATTTAAAATTCTTATTTTCGTTGTGTCTATGTGTTGTACCACGTGACTAAATGTTTTAAAGCTTGTTTCTCTAAGACTATGGGACGTAGCCACATTATGTTGGTACTCAATCTTCTTATTTTCTTGGTTTCTATGTAACCACATCATCAGACTTTGGAAAGCTTGTATTTCCGAATCGATGGGGCTCCTCTAAATACCATTTACATAATTGAATTATTCAGCGAAAAATAAATTTTTAATTTATTTTCACTTTTAACTTTTATTATTATAAATTATTGTTGTAATAATAACGTCAGTTGCGATGTCAATCAGAAATACATATGTAAATCTATAGACATTGTTTACTTGTGACAACTCTGAGGCAAGGGTGCCCTGTCGCGACATTGACTAGACGTTGTCGGTGTTTATTAAGAGATCAAATTCGTCTGCATACTGTTATATATCCTTCTACTGTGCTATTACTAAAAATATATAAATATAGCTGATGCCCGCGACTATCGCGTGGGTTGAGGTCTTTAAAAATTCCGATAGAACTCTTGGATTTTCCAGGAAAAAAAAAGTACCCTATGTCCGTCTCCAGGATGCAAGATATATCTGTGCCAAATATCGTCAAGAGCGGTTCAGCGGTTGAGCCATGGAAAGGTAACAGACAGACACACACACTTTTGCATTTATAATATTACGTAAGAGAATCTACCACCCCATCGATTCTCTTACAATAACCACAATCACCATGGGATGAGTCTCATTGTAAAAGTTATCAGAAAGAAAATTTAAAATCAGGTGTTGGGCAGCCGCGTTTTCTTCCCAGTTAGCGCAGCCTTAGTTCAGTAGTGGACTTCTGATAGGCGGCAATGATATGGGTTTACCTTATATAGAGTATATATACATATATACTCTTATTATAAGACGACAGTGTGACCTAGTGGTCAGAGTTCAAAGTCTTCGGGTCCTGGGTTCGAATCGCAGCCGGAGTCGACTTTTGTGCAAAAACATAAATCGATTCACTGAAAATCCTAGTGTTAATAAAAAAACGACAAACAATAATATTTAAGAACTTTACATTTTAAACTGTTTCATACTCATACTCAACTACTGTTTTGTAAAGAGTAGGGATAAATACGTTTGTAATGTCATATATTAATATAATGAAGTTATTGTATAATGATGATGTGATGTTCTCCTAGCCGATTTCGACCACGGCGACAACTTCGGAATCCGAATGTCGAGAGCCATCAACTGCGCAGGAGATATTATAGTGCCACAAGTGTACGCGCAAACACAGAGGCACTCACTCGTCCCAACCTACCCTCGCCCGATGTAACGCTGATGCGATAAAATCGGAGGTAGGCTAGGATGCAGTGTCAGAAACACGGGGACAAACACAAAACAACCAGACCCGAAAACCAACAATTTGTGTTTTAGCACAAATGTTGGCTCCGGCTGGGATTCGAACCCAGGACCCGCGGCGTACTTCAGTCAGGTACTCTGACCACTAGGCCACGCGGTCGTCAATACTATTATCGAATGTAAAGGTCAATGCTAGGAACAAGTTTCTCTACGTAAACAAGAAACGAGCTAGATTCCCACAGACGCAACTTTCATTAATTCGTAACAAGCAAAAACTGGCACAGGTTCACACGATGGGTAGCTAAGGTATCATATACAAAGCTAGTGTTAACAGCCGGCTAACAGAATTAGTAACTTCAAAATTAATAATCATGTTATAGTTTTAAAACTGGAAAAATGAGCTGATCCCGGTGAGAATACAAGGTTAATTATTCTACTATCATCGATCCATAACGTGTGCAAATTTTCAAATCATTGGGATGTCTGGACTTGGGTGAAAATTGAATTGAAAGATTATACAGAAAGAGTAAAATATCTGCATACTAACGCTACAATTATGATAGGCGTCCTTACATTTTCGGGATGTTAATAATCAATGAAAAAAATAAATGTAAATGTCGACTCGGTTGGCGCAGTGGTTAAGCCCTTGACTTCTGCGCCGCGGGTCGCGGGTTCGATTCCCGCACGGGACGAATATTTGTATGGCCTACAGATAGTTGTTCTGGGTCTGGTTGTTTGTCTATGTAGAATTTATGTATGTAAATCGCACCCACGACACATGAAAATCCTACTATGGGGCATCGATTTTTAAAACAAACAAAAAAATTAACGTTATTTGTAGTCGCCGCTATATTAGTTAAAGATATTTTCCATACACCATAATTCTTAAATCAACATTACAGAGGAACTTATGAAGACGAATATGGATGGGAATTAAAAAGTTATTACAGAGATAATGTTGTTTATCGACAAAAGCATAAGTAAAAAAAGGTACCAAGTAACATATATTAATATTACGTTGTCAACACTAGGTGTGATTTTAAAAAATAATGTAAAGTTGGGAGTTCTTAGTTTACATTAGAGGATAGTGAAATATGGAATAAGTGCCATATTTTATTTTTATGGACGCTAATGTAACAGCTAAGTGAAACCTTATATCATTCGTATCAGTCATCCGTGGTATTTTATAGAAAGTGCGTATAGTGCCGGCCTTCCCAGTCACGGCCCAATCAAAATCAATCAAAGCACACAGATTTTTGAAACATACATATACAAATATTGAACTTTTTCTGGGATTCAAGCCCGCCATCCCACGATTACTCCACCCACGGTACCCCCACGGTACTCAGGACGCTCGCCACTACGCGGTCGGCAAGGTCATTAGATCGGCAGATTTACATAATAATTGAGCAGTTGCAAGAAGAGCAATTTACATAATGATGACGGGTTTTTTTGCGAACACACCGAAAACTTCTTAATATCTTCAGTTGCTATCAACTGCGCAGAAGATATTATAGTGCCACAAGTATACGTGCAAACGTAAAGGCACTTACTGGTCGCAGCCTATTCGCCCCCGACGACCATGGGTCACAACCATATGAAACAAACAACCAGACCCACGAAACCAACAAATTTGTGTTTTTGTACAAATGTTGGAAATCGAACCCAGGAACAGCAGCGCAGTAGTCAGGTACTCTGACCACTAGGCCACGCGGTGGTCGGTTTAAATAATAGTCACAATATTGACGATAGCCACGTGCTCTGAGCATTACTATGAAAACGTACGAAAACGTAGCGGCTTAAGAGAATCTACCACCACGTCTCATCCCATGGGTTTTGTAGATGTCGACCAGGAGATGGGCAGCAGCATCTTCCTGGAACATCTTAATAAATAAACTCCGGTTGCCAACCCGCCTGCCAAGCGTGGCAACTATGGCAAATCCCCCTCAAATGAGAGCTACAAACAGTAGACTAGAGATAGGCTGAAACGACGTTAGACATAACACGATGTTAGAAATCGTGGCCATATGTGATTCCCGTTCCTGATGTCTAACATTAACCGTCTCATTACCGTGAAAATGTTCGCGTGTTTTGTTGCAGTTGCTGGCAACATCTCAAGCGTCTCAGGCGGTCCGATCAACGGCCGTAGCGTCGTCTATTATATTAAATATATGTAAATAGTTATCTAGGCATTTCACTTTGACTGCCAGGAAGTTATGAAATAATAAAATAGACATACAGTCACGCCTTCGTCTCATATGCCCAGTGAATACACTAGCCCACAGTGCCCTTCGAACCGAAGCACAGTAATGTTTGCACACTACTGCTTCACGGCAGAATAACTGGCCGGGTGGTACCTACCTGGACGGAGTGCCGCATAGGAATCCTACCACCAGTTCAAGTGATGACACCAACAAATTGTTCATTTATCATTTCAATCTATCACTAGTTTACTGCTAACAAGCAAACTTTACTGCTAAAACTTACTGCTAAAACAAAGGTATTCCCCATAGATTGCCGCAAAAGTATGTAGCTCTCATTTTGCTATAGTTGCCACGCTTGGTAGGCGGGTTGGCAACCGCAGTATAATTATTAAGATGTTCCAGGAAGATGCTGCTGCCCATCAATAGGTTTTTATTTTCTCTCCGTCGACTTTTACGACACCCATAAGATAAGATGGGGCCCATAACAAATGCTGTAATTATTTGTAACAGGGCATCGGTAGCAGCTCCCAAACACTGACCACAATCAGGTTTTGAACTCAACTTATATAAGCTATATATAAGCTGCCTATACTTTATCATAATATTAAGTAACGAGACAAACATGGTAAGTGCAACGTCTGCCCATAACAAATGCTGTGTGCCCAGAACATTCCGTGTTGCACTAGATTGCGCTCGTCACCATGAAAAATCAGTTCTCATATGCCCAGTAATTACACTAGCTATCAGTGCCTTTCAAACCGAAACACTGCAATGCTTGCACACTGTTTCAAGGCAGAGCAACTGGCACGTTGTAGTTATATCCTTTCGAACAGACAGGCGGAAAGACACAAATCTGTTTTGTTCTGTCTTTATTAACCTTGTTGACATTGCTTATGTTGCATGCTTAGGATATAACAAAAAGGCCTACGGCTGGATGAGACTATCTATCGAAAGTGTTTTAAATTAATGTAATTTATAAAATTGGCACAGCGAAAGAAAATCTTTACTTTTGAGGTATTTCAAAGTTTTTAATCACAAAAAAAAGGGCAATAATAATATAGTTAATTTAAAAACAAAAGCACTTGCAATACAATTTTCAGTTGTAAAATATATACCATTACTATGTTTGTAGAGATAAAATAATAATTGCACGCATAACGTATCTTAACATAAATGTGGTAAAAGGTAACGTTGTCGTTTGTGAAATTTAATTATAAATTATAAAGTATTAAAATTATTAAATACACAAATTAATCATATCGCTAGACTCATCTTTACGCCAATTACTTGTAATAATAGCACTGAACGCTTAGTAGAGTTAATAGATCGAAAAAGAAAATATAGGAGTAGGCTGCAGTGCAATTATAAAAAGCTGCACATATAAAATATTGGTTGAGTAATTTTTGTCCATTCGTTTATACGTGTACGTACGTTTGTATAATTTTAGTTTAAGCTACTTTATATTAATAAATTCTATAGACTTTTTCCGTCTGGTGGCGGCTTAAGAGATTCTACCACCCCATCTCGTGGGTGTCGTAAAAGTCTACAGAGGGACTGTTAAAATTAGAAGATGGGCAGCTGTATCTTCCTGGGACATCTGAATAAATAAACTGCCAATCCACATGCCAAGCGTGGCAACAATGGCAAAATATCTCAAAAATGAGAGCTAATAACTTTGGTGAGACTCAATGACGGAGGCCGGTGTTCAGGCAGTGGACTAATGATAGGCTGAAATGATTATGATGATGATAGACTTTAAATATGTCCATATTGGTACAAGTCAATTAATACCAATCCTAATATCTTTATAATTACCAGTGCGTGAAAATTGAAGAAATCTTTGTTATGAAATCGTATTACTTCAAGTGGAGCACAAGTTTATGAATTAATTTCAAGCCTACACACTTAATATTCATTATGGGTCACGCAATCTTTTGATGACGCATCGGTTTCTTTAAGCAGTGCATTCGTAATGTGTACGGAGACTAGTTACCTGGATTGTCTTCTATTTTTGCCGTAGCCGAGGCCATTAGCCATTGCATAGTCCTGCTGATGGGTCACGGACATGCGTGGTTTATGTACGGGCATGTAAGGTTGTGGTAAATAGGCATACGGTGTTTCGTATACCATTGGATGCGGGGCGTAAATGGGCTCTTCGATGTACAGCGAACGCCTCCTGTCAGCTAAAAATACAACAGTTTCAATTTATGTTTTGATCTATAATAATTGGCAGCAAAGGAATCTTGAATCTTTGATTTACACGTATTTTTTTTTAAATCCGATCTCTGAAGTTTCCCTAGTTCATGATTATCTTTTAATTAATAAAAAAATCGAACTTAAAATAATAATAATGAATTAGTTGGCATTGAGGCTTTGGGTAAGGTTTACAATTCAAACATTGAGATATTTCGATCAAACAACGTCATAATACTTAAATAACTAAATACTATCTAAAAAGATTAAGATAATACACTCATCCCTACATTTCACCTCGCCAGAGGTTGTGTGACATGGAATGCCGACACACATTAAGTATGATATACCTTGGTTAAATAAATAATTAACAATACAAAGTGCAATATTAATAAAAATAAAAGTGCATAAAATAATAATAAAAGTGCAATAATATCCAGTGCAAATTTAAAGTCAGTTCGACTGGCAGATTTTTTTTAATTTGTTTTGTTATATTGATAATGTTACTTACGAATAGGCCTGCTGTTATAAACTGGCATGTCGGAGTATTCTGGAGCAACTATCCTCGATGATTTTCTGCTATAGACAGGTTGCTCCGGTACTACTTCAGGAGGTAAAATTCTTTTGATTGGCGCTGGGAAATCTTCGCCGGAATCATAGTTCTTAGTGGGTACGTAATAGAAACTGGCGCTAACAGGTTCGCCAGCAAATGAATTCAAATGATCTCCTTGACTCGATTCAGGTGTTTCCCCGTGTGTCATTCCAAAGGAATCATTATCCCAAGGATCGAGATATACTCGATGATGAGACGGTAGCATCTGATCATCATCACCTTCACTGTCGAAGTCTACTGCGGCCCAGTACGGGCTTCCAGCGTGTCCCGGCATCACTACCAACTAACTGAATATTCGTGTAGTTGGACACAGCATTTACGGCAACGACGGCCGTTCAATTTGGACACATTACCATTAGCACGAGTCTGCACGTCTGTCCTACCCGCACATGGTCTTGTTAGTAATTTATGGTCACTTGAAAACACTCAAATTAATTCTTATCACGTAACGCGAGAACGTTCTATGGAGGAACGATGAAATTGGCGGGAGAGGTATCTACGTTGTGTATACGCGGGCGCACACGGCGGCGCCTGTCTTCAAATAAGCGAACGCGTGCGAAACAACAGTAGCGCGCCGTCGATGCACGCTGCTGAAGATACAATGCATGTTTAGAGGAATGCTTGTAAACTTACGAGCTCTCACGCAATCTTAAAAAAGCAGTATTGCTGTCTTAATGCCTGTATCGTGCGGATGCTAATACATTTATTTTTCAATCGGTATTTGATTCGCTTAGATTTGAAGTTTTATAACATACTAGCTGATCCCCCGACTTCGTTCGCGTAAATATAGATTTTTAGGTATCCCGATAATCAAATTGTTCCCTAATAAAAGTAGTATCCTATGTCCGTCTCCAGGATGCAAGCTATCTCTGTGCAAAATTTCGTCGAGATTGGTTCAGCGGTTGGGCCGTGAAAAGGTAATAAACAGAGAGGGAGAGAGAGAGTTACTTTCGCATTTATAAGAATGGATTTTTTGTTTGGAATTTGATGTTATCTTTTATAGTATTTTTTTTAAAGTACATAAAGAATTTGTATTTGTCATTTAAGTAAAAAGTTAATTTTAAATCATAGCTCGCAAATTATTGCGTGCCGTGAAAGCAGACGCGCACCGCCACGAATATTTCAGTGGTGTGGCTGTCACATCGGCATTCTGAAGGCGTTAGAACATTGCATGCTGAGGGTTTCATCTACTATTTTGTATTTTAGGGCATGCAATATTCTTGGTCTAAATTAATATATAATGGGGCTTAAAACTGCTTAGTTGTAAAGTTTTCACTATGATGATACAGCGCTTATTGTCTATGGAAAATTCCCGCCGAGCGGAACTACACAAAACAGTTGCGTGGCTAAATGAAAATTCAGCTTTCACTACGACTCACTACTTTCAAAACGAGATATATCCTTTTTGCCAATACAAAAGAACACTGCCTTTAGACGGCAGCTATCAAATTCGTGTCCACTCTAGCGGTTAATAATTTCACAACTCAAGCAACTGCAGTTGCTTAGAAAAAGTCAAAATTATAAAATATCTAGGCGTTCTCCTTGATGAAAAACTTACGTGGTGTTCACTATTATTATACTATACTATATTGCGTTACTAACGGAGAGGACCAGAAAATTAGACAACGTGGCTGACCGCGACTTGATAAAAACAATATATTTTGCACTTGCACACTGCACAGTCCATTCTCACATATTGCAAAACTTCATGGGGATGAGCGCGTAAATCTCTCTTATTAAACTAAATATAGCACGAAAGTTATAAATTTTAAGCATTCGGTATCCTACAGCTGATATTTGTTCTGAGCTTATTGTGTTAACAGTTAGACAGCTATATGTTAAAGAAATCATAATATCACAACTGAACAATCTTACATACAATTGTAATTGATACTAATATTATACTCTTAAATGCGAAAGTAACTGTCTCTGTCCCTCTGTCTGTTTGTTACCTTTTCAAGTTTGAATCGCTGAACCGATCTTGATCGAAATATAGATAGCTAGCGAAGCATAGATGGCACAACGGAACAGAACGGCAAAGAGATAGCTTACATCCTTCAGACGGACCTTTTAAAAACCTATAGCCATGCGGACGAAATCGCGGGCACCAGCTAGTTTATTATAACGTCGACAAACAGATAACATTTGCCCTTCAATTCATTTCAATACTTTCTTCATCAGAAAATGTCAGTGTTATCTGAGTCCGCTGTTATACAATAAAATATATAAAATCTGGATATTTATTTATTTAACATATATAACTGTAAAAACAGAATTGACATCCTGGCTTCAAAAGACAACTTACGGAAATAAAAAAATACCTGTTTGGAAACTTAAGTTAAATTATTAATCTTAACAATTTATTCGGTCATGAAATAAAAATAAAATTTAACACAAAAAAAAACTGCACCATTATATGTACAGCTTAAAGTAACTAATTATTAAATAATAAAAAAAATCTTTAACAACGTGTTATTAAATAATAAATCGTTCCATAAATAATGTCATAACAAATTTAGAGATTAGATTTTTTTTTGCCCCACACTAGGATTTTCTCCTGTATCGCGGGTGTGTTTTACAGACATAAATTTCACATGCACGACACAACCGAACCCGTAAACCGACAATTTGTGTTTTTGAACAAATGTAGGCTCCAGCTGGGACTTGCGGCGCGGGTACTGAGTGTACCCGCGCCGCTGAAGTCATATACGGCAACCACTACGCCACACGGATTGCACAAGTTCATAGTTTTTGTAGCTTTAAGTAAGATAACCGAAGGTATTTTCGAAAAACTTAATTGTTTGTGTAAAATTAAATGTCGAGTGGTCATCGACATTAAAGAATCTTCTAAGATACAATTCAGGCCAGGCCTAGTTTAGACGCTAGGGCGCCTTTTTTTAGAAATAATATTATTTCTATATTAATATTGTACCTAGAACAAGACCTTACTGTAAAATGATTTTCAATATTCATTTTTACTATTGATATTCACTCATAAATTCACGTGTCAAACTATACATAGCAAACACTAAATAGTATCTATAATCGTGGGCTAAGAGTCCTGGGTTGGCCCAGACAAAACTTTTGTGCATTAACACATATTTTTGAATTTCGGGTTAAGTTATCATATGATTGTCCTCGTGTTTCTAACATTGCCGTACTTCCGTTCTTATCGTCTGTGCGTTACATCGGGTGGTGGTAGGTTAGCAAGAGAGAGTGCCTCTGTGTTTGCACGTATCCTCGCGGCACTATCTACTACTCAGTTTATTGCTTAACATTGTGTTCGAAAGCTGTCTCAGTGATCGAAAATCTTCAGACATGCAGGTTTCCTCACGATGGTCTCTAAGCCCGTGGCAAATCAGAACGGAAAATTGCAGAACAATTTTAAAGGTGCCGGCACTGGGGATGGCACTCAGTTACTGGCGTTCTATGAAATTAAAGGCGAGCGCCCGGCCCCTTAGCTTCCATGGTTCTTCTTGTCATGACTAAGTATTCTTCATAATATGACATATTAAACCTAAAAAAAAGTCAACATGCCCAGCTATTGATCAAACTGGAGAATTTCTCCAGTTAACCACCTGAAGCATGCTTAAAAGTATGTAGTAGCTCTGTTGAAAGTCCAGGTCGGAATTGGCATATGGCACTGTTCATCGTGCAGTTGTAATTATATCTTTTTTACTGTGCATCAGTCAGGCCATCAAGCAGTTTTACGATTATAGTTGCTTGTGACATGGAATGGTAATTATTCTTTCCGACTCATCACACCTCCCATATTTTAATCACTCATCCTAGTTTTATTTGTAAATTGCTCATAATAACCCATTTAAGTAGTTCAGTGTAAGAATATCTGCCACCACATCGACATCTTCCGTTTACCAACCAGAACTTATCTGCGACGATATTATATTATAGCCGTAATTTGTAGTAAGTATTAGCTCAAACCCAAAATTTCGTTATTCACTTTAAATACTTGTTCAAAGCTCTTATGAACGTCTAAATCTACACATCAAAGAATAATAAGACCAATCCAGGTAAAACCTGATTAATTTTGATTTAATATCTTACTTGTACTTTCATACTCTACAATTTCGCCGCGCGTAAATTAAAATTTGCAGATAGCTTTTTTAACAATTGATTAAGCTGTTGGTTTGATTGAAAGACCAGCATTCAACGAAACAAACACACTTTAAGTTTTATAATATTAAATAAGATTACAATGTCAATCATTATAATATCATACGTTTAGGGCTTACGAAGAGTAAGAGTTATTTCCGCGGATCTTTGTCCTCTATATTATGATCTATTTTAAAAGTAGGTGCGATTTATGTAATAACGTCTTCTTGATAAGTTTTTTTTTAATTAATGTCATATTTTGCGATACACTACTACAGGTGGTAGGATTTTTGGGTTATTTAAAATAGGATATATATAACCAGGGCCAGTAATTTTGCCGTGAAGCAGTAGTGTGCTAACATTACTGTATTTCGGTTTGAAGGGCACTGTGGGCTAGTGTAATCACTGGGTATATGAGACTTGAAAACTGAAGTCTCAGCGTGACAGGCGCGGTGTGGTGTCACACGAAAGTGTTCTGGGTGAATCAGCATTTGTAATGTGTTTCGCCAATCTAAACATCTATGAAACTAGCGTATCGCATCGACCGATTCCACAAATTGACACAATTCGTTAATATTTTTTTGTATGTATATATATATATATATATATATATATATACATACGTACGCAATATTATACGTACACTTTTACGTTTAACGTTACGGTAGAAGACGCACTTCTCATCACCTGTAACTAATTGTCTATGCAGCTTGTTCTGCAGCGAGAGAGTATTTTCATCCAAGAGCCTACGCGTAACTGTCGGTGCTCTTCCGATATTGTATACGGGGCCCATTGAGGTAAACAAATAGATAAACCTCAAACTAATCTAAACTAAAGTTTTCTATTGTGAAGAGCTATGACCGATGCTTTCATAAAATTATATTAAAATCAATGTAATAATTTAAATTCATAGATTAAAAGTTAAATGATATCTAACAAAAATACATAATATTTAAAAAGGAAATGTTTCATACGGTAGGCAGCACCAGGCTTGTCACTGCAAGTAATATAGCAATATCTGTCAAATCGACATCAATCACATAAGTTACATTCTCATACTCTATCTCATATTTATTTTATTTCGCCATTTCTTGGCCTGCACGGTTTGTGCGTCAGCCATATATCCAAGTATACAATCTTCGAATCTTCGTTAAAATTTCGATCAACAGTAAAATGTTAATTGACTTTTACTGAAGATTTGCTGGACTGATAACGACAAAACGAAAAGAACAATACTGGTCTTGAATTGAATTTTCCAATGACTGTACACTTTCAGGAGCACTTCCTGCATAATAAACTATCAATATTAAACATCAAAACTCCAAATATACACAGAAATTACAAAATTAAATAAAAACACTACCGCCACTTTTCGAGTTGCCGCCAAAAGTCTATATTTAGATATTATTATTATTATTTATTTATTAATGGAAACAGTCATAAACTATTTTCCAGTGTCAAGTAACATATCCAAATATACAATCTTCAAGCAGCAAGATACAAAATTTTGATCGACAGTAAATTGATAGTTGACTTTACTGAAGATTTGGTGGACTGATGGAGACAAAACGAAAAGCACAATTTTGGTCTTGAATTGAATTTTCCAATCACTGTACACTTTCAGGAGCATTTGCTGCATAATTAACTATCATTATTAAACATCAAAACTCCAAATATACACAGAAATCACAAAATTAAATAAAAACACTACTGCCATTTTTCGAGTTGCCGCCAAAAGTCTATTTAGATATTTGTATAGTATATATAGTTAAATATTGTATAGATACGTAATGGAACAGACAATATATAATATATCTGGTATATACTATATACTACTGAATATATTAACGAATAACTTTAATATATTTTACTTCAAATTCTGCTAATTTATTCCTATATATTCTGCTAAATGATTCCTGTTTCATTAATGTAAATCTGTTGTCCTAAGCTCTGAATATTTTAACTTACTATTTTTAACTCTTATAATTTTAATAATTAAGCTTTATTATATTGTAACGTAACCTAACCTTAACCCGTAAGCTCAAATATTGCTTCAATACTCACATAATTAATAAGTAAATGCATAATAGCAAGCATAATATATATAGCATAGAGTTTTTTTGCCACAGGTAATAACTCAGTTGTCTCCATTCGCGCCAGAAATGCGTTTCATGTCAAAACTGTCCTATTATTGATGGATATATTTTCAATTATTTGTAAGAGTTTTGTGTAATTCGGCGACAGTATTATATTTAGTACGTATTATTGTTTTTCATATCATATGTATCAGTACTTATATTTTTTAAAAGCATATCCAGCCACATAGTATTCTATAGATATGTTTAGTCGACGCAAACGCTACTCATCAGCCCTTATCCGCAATTTGTGATAAAATTTTGTTAAAGAATAAACATTTTGTACAACAACTTCATGAAATTTTTGTAATAATAAGCGTGGGCTAATATTTAGATGTGAAATTTCTAGAAATGCCAGAAGATCAATCTGTTGGTCCGGATTTAGAAAGAGTTCTCGAGCACTTAGACGATTTTGCCCTGAATGCTCAAAATTACCAAACTATACAAGATGCTTTAGAAAAAACTCAAGGAAACATAAAGGTGCCAGTTGTGGAGAAGTTACTTACAATATGTGTACGCGATCTAAAAGAAGATATGAAAAATACAGTGAACACTTTAAATGTTGTTGTTGCGGTTTTGAAAAAAATTAAGGTTTGTTATTTTTATATAGTATATATTTCAACTTGCATGTAAAATAAACCAAAAAAATCTTGATATATTTTTGTTTTTATTGAGTCATTATGTTATGTTTTCATTATATGGAGTTGTTAATTATTCTACAATATGTTATCTTAACCATAATTTGTTATGACAACAGAAAATAGCATATTTAATATTTCATTGTGATATCTTAAATATTGATTTCTTATATTTATGCAAACACTACACATTTAAATGAAACTAATTTTATGGATTTCATCACATTTTATTTTACTATTTATAATCCGATGTTTCGAGTGCTTTACAGCACCCCTGGTCACGGGAGGAAGAGGTGACAGATTTCCTGATGTCATAGTTAACCTGGAGTACCTTTAGCTTTTAATTATTATTTTTGGTCCGATCTACACAGAAAGAGCTAACTGTATCTTGAATTCTTGCAGTGGTATGCTTGGCTTTTGATTTAATTTTATATGAGAGTATTTATATTAGAGAGCACAAGTGATAGTAAACATCTGGCCGCCGTGCTCAGTCTTCCTGTGACTGTAGATGCTGTAAAGCACCAAAAACGTCAGGTTATAAATGGTAAAATTAAATGCGGGTGATCCATAAAATTTGTTTCATTTAAATCTTAAATATTACAAAACAAAATAATAACAAAAGAAAAAAAATTTTTGTTATTAATGTTATATTTTCACTATTATTTTCTGAGTACACAAACAGCCTTATTTACTTAGAATTTTGCAATTTGTTATTAATTTTTTTAGGCAGGAGAATTCCATCAATTGCCAGACCTTGTACCATCAGCTGTCGCTGTTCTCCACATAATTAAAACAACAGCACTTCTTAACAAAGTGGAGGGACTCAAGATGCTGTGTTTTGAAATCCTACTCTCTTACCCCGATGACATACTTATTTCTTTAGCAATTAGCCATTACAATGAAATAATGGAGATGCTGAATTTATACTGTCATCAGCGAATTCCACTTGAAATGAGATTACAGGTAACATATCATAATAATAATATGTGAAAATCAAAAATATTTTTTTCAAAAATCAAAAAGAGGAATGAATGATGACCGTATGGCCTAGTGGTCAGTGTATCTGACTTCTATACTGCAGGTTCTGGGATTGAATCTCATACAGAGCTAACAATTGTGCAAAAACACAAATAGTTGGTTTTCAGATCTGCTTGTGTTGTGCTCGTGAAATTTATATACACACCTGAAACAGGGGAAATCCTACTGTGAGTCATTATTTTTTTTAAAAACTAAAGTAAAACTAAAAAAAATCAACATATCATTCAAATGTGAACAAAATGAAATTGTGTGTATGTTGCTGTTAAGGCAGGTAAGCAATACCGTGAACATACACACAATTTTCTATAACTAATTAAAGAAAAGCATTTTGATCACATTCATGGCTGTATAAGATCCCTTTGTCTTTCCAGCATAAGAAAATATTATTAAAAAAATTATGTATATTATGTAGCACAGTTTCCATTTCACATTAATGATGCTTCACAAACATAATTAGCTGAATTTCAACCTAGCAATACAAGTAATAATTATTCTGCATATTATTTCAAATAACACAATTTATAGAAAATTATAAAAATGTATCTGTTTCTGTTATCAATCATCTAAAACATAAAGTGTAAAATTTTAGCCAACCACTTTGCTATGTGAAAATTACTGCATATCCTTGTGTTCACAGTACTTTACTACTATTCCATATTTTTCCTTAAAAACATAGTGTGTATTTGTTTTTTCATTATTTCAGCCCATGAACATAATCTACAAACTATTAAAAATATTACCTCCTGATAAAAAAACATTATTTGTCAGAGAGGGTTTGGGGATTTGGTTCTCTAAAATAATACCAACAGTGATGACCTTTGCAACTTCTGCAAATTCAAAAAACACAATGCCTATAGAGACACTTGAGATGTTGACAGAGGAAATAGTTTCTTTTGACTATGCTGACAATCAGAATTGGCAAGCAGTCCTGGAATGCATTTACACACCACAGAAGTGAGTCTTTTATATTTTCAAATATGATATTTGTTTTTATAAACATAGAAGTTTGGTTGTTGAACAAAAATATAATCATCATGTATTGACAACATTTCCTCATTGCAACTACTTCAAACTGAAGTGGCAATGGGCCAGCCATATAGCTTGTAAATCATAACCATCGGGGAAGAAAGGTTCTTGAGTGGCAACCTCATACTGACAAATGCAATCTGGGTGAGGCTGATGTTTAACAGTGGACTATTATATGCTGAAATTATGATGATGAACTACTTCATATTACTACTGGACGATGAGACAAATATTTCTTCTTTATGTATTAGTAAACTGTACAACTGCATGGCCTAGTGTTGGCGAATTAATATTTAAGAATTAATATATAATATAAATTATTTGTGTATAATATCAAAAATTTTAATTTTTACATTTTGTTTGTTGGTTTGTTTGATGCACTGGTTAAGCAATTGTCTTTTGTGTTGAAGATCTTCCGTTTGAACAAATAGAGATTCCCATATTGGAATATTTGTATGCCCTACAGATAGTTTTTCTGTGGTTTTTTGTTTGTACAAGTGCAGTTTATGTCTGTAAACACACTCATGGTACAGGAAAAATTATTTATAAATATCAGCAGGGCCATGTTTGTATAACAATAATAAGTTTTGTAAATAATCTCCAACTTTCAATGTACATCTAACACCATTTGTAAAGCATGTTTCTTATACCCACTGTAGTGTTTTACTTATCAACCTGACCCAAATCCACTTCAAGATTATATTTTATATTCACTATGCACTTTACATTTGATATGTTGTTTTTTGATTAAGTTTCAATAATTGAATATTGCAGTCACATTTATAAACATAAGTTTTTTTTTTTTTGAAAATAGGCTGTCAAGTTTTTTGACACATGGTTCATCAACAATCATAATTTTGTACAGATTTTTAATAAATTACTACAGTTGATATAATATTTCATACATAATAATATCAAAATATACCCACAACTTTGTGCATATTACATTATAATAATTCATGATTCAATTCAATAATAATTCATGCAAATTTATATTATAACAAATTACAATGAAAAAAATACTATGTTTTTTCATTACACCCACACGCACGCACAATAAAAAAAATAACTTTTCCTTTCTGCTGTTGCTTCCTTTGGTGACCTCTGTTAAATCTAAGTATTTGTAATAATTGTATTGTATGATATTAATAAATTCATGAATAAATTGCATTTGTGTTATTATATTATATTTAGGTATACTGACTAACTTGTAGTAAGTACCTATATGACTGATATCAATGTTTAAGGTACCCAGCAATTATGAAGAATCTTTTGGAGAATGGCTGTGACATATGGTACAGATTATGGATTGTTTTTATAAAATTACTTAAGAATCAAATCACCAAGACAAACAATTCTGTTGGGAGTCCTATAAATTCTATGCTGCCAGTTGTAGAAATGGCTTTTAAAATGAATGTGAAGAATAGATGTCGAGCATTTCTATGCTGGAATGTTTTGATTGACAACTTTGCTACAGAGACTAATGAGGTCTATATAAACAAAAGACTTAAATTGCTTATAATACCATTGACGTCCAACAATGCGAAAGTTGAAGAGACAGCACTTGCAAAGCTTAATACATGGTGGCATTTAATAAGGCAATTTGAAACAAAAGTTGAAAAGTTCTCCGAAACGGTTCTTCTTCCATTCTTACACTTTTGCTTTGGTAAACCTGAAAAAACTGTGTTTTCACCTGGATTGCTCACCATTAATACAAAGAGGCAGGTTCTGCAAGCATTCGCTAATATTGCTGGTCATGTCAATTGTGACTGTACTGTGAACATGGCCAAACTTAACAGTAAAATACTCAGTGGTAAATTATTAGTTATTCATTGGAAATATTGGACAAATTCACTAACAATGACTATAAGAATATGTGTAAATGATAACAGTGATGCATCAACCCAGCATTTCAAATGTATTTGGAAATCATTTGTCTCAACCATTGCAGAAGTACCTGACAGTGCAGTGAGGCACAAGCTATTTATTGAACTTTTGACTATATTAGAGGTGTTACTCCAGGTATGTGTCACTATTGTGCATCTGTTTTTTTTTATTTCAACTTATGTAAATAATATATTTTTTGTCTTTCAGAGTCCACGTTGTGATAAGCTTTCAGATTTAATATTTAATGTTGTGACTTATTCATTACTTGACCATAATGAAAAAGTCCAACCACTTTTCAAGGCAGGCAATGAAGAAAATAGTCCGATTCATAAGATTGTTGCTTTAATTCTTAATCCTTCACTTGACTATGTTTTCACAAGGTAATTTGCTTTTTATACATAACTAGCTGTGCCCTGCGGTTTACATAACATCATGCTATAAGGGTAGCGTGATGTTATATAGCCTATAGCCTTCCTCGATAAATGGACTATCCAACACTAAATAAATTTTTCACATCAAACCAGTCGTTCCTGAGATTAGTGCCTTTAACCAAACAAACTCTTTAGCTTTATAATATTTGTATAGATTTATGCCCCCATGTCCTACCATTAGTAATATAGTTTCAGTTCTATTTTTAAGGGACTTTTCTTTGGCCATTGCCATGGGAATGCAGCATAGCTGCCAATTGGTAATTGTTATCACTACATAAGCATATTAGAACTAAAGTACACAGACTGATGGGCAGCAGCAAAGATTATGTTACTGCAATCACTTATCCGCCTGCAATATGTTGTGATTCAAGCAAATCCTCCCTTTCGATAGGTCTATGTCCAGCAGTGGACTATTAAAAGAAAGATAAAAAAGTTGTAAATTATTACGCAATTGATAATGTATTTTTATCTATTCTTTATCATTAAGAATATGTTTAACCGATTAAAAACAATATCAGAATGCATTATCTTTTTGATTCTAAACATTTTAATGGCATGTCGCAATGTGCCATTCGTCAGCTTCGCGTCTTGTTGGTAGCACTCCCCTCTCAATATTTATAATGAATAGCATTGTAAACTGGAAGATATATTTTAATAGATTTAATTATTATGTAAATTATTTTACAATAATAAAAAAATATGCTTAACAACTATCTAAACAAATTAAATAAAACAAATATTGTTTTATTTTATTCTTCACTTCACGCAAATAAAAATATTTCAATATATATTAATTTAGATTTTTAACATCTGCCAGGCATAACATGATGACTCACCATTTTTTGAAATAAATTGTCTAAACCATTGTTTGCTATATGTAATTTCAGGTATGATGCAAAGGAAATTGTTACCAAAATGAAGCCATTAACAAACTTTATTGCTGATGAATATTTGAATCAAATAATAGAAGGCTACATAAAGAACCCACTTGTTAAAAATAATAGCCTAATGTTATGGACTGCTTTGTCAGAATCCATGTGTGAATTGAAATGTGACACTAATGTTGAAATATTGCGTAATATGTTATTGTTGCCTTTGAAATCAATGAGTTTGTTTACATCGGTAAGGGTTTATTCATAACTTTCTGTTGCCTTATACACACTTATATTGCTTTTTCTCATATCTTGTAACCACAAACTGAACTGTAACTTCAAATATTGGCCCAATCATATTTTAATATTTACACCTTCAAAATATTGCTTTTATTTTGTAATTATATCATTGCTAACATTTTTATTCAGATGTAGTAGATATAAATTAAGTACTTGTGTTTTTGCAAGTTGTAATTGATTCATCATCATCATCTTTTCAGCCTACCATAGTCCACTGTTGAACATAGGCCTCCCCCATAGATTACCACAAAACACGGTCCTGAGCCACCTGCATCCATCGACTTCCTGCAAAACCGTGTAGGACGTCGCTCCATCTAGTGGGGGGTCCCCAACAGTTATCGGTTCTCCTGAGCTATATGGCCGGCCCATTGCCACTTCAGCTTGCTAATCCTTAGGGTTATGTCGGTTACTCTAGTTCTGCTGCGGATAACATTTGTTACGGATTTTATCTCGCAGAGAAACTCCGAGCATAGCCATATTGTATTGATTGATACAACATAATTTTTAGGTTGAATAAAAAATGGAGGTGAAAATGAAATATATCACCTGATTTATACATCCGTTTGTCTGTCATTTGTATCTAACTTCTTTATATATGAAGTGTCAAGTTAAGTTGCAAAAGTAGATAGAACCTATTACTGTCAGAGGTCTATATTACCAAAATAATTACGGTTTCCCTCCCAGGTCTTTTGTTTTAATAATAATAATTCATACATACTTTTCAAGACATAATTTTGGTTTTATCTTTGAGATCATGCTGGAACGAATCATTCCATTAATGTTTGCTATTTTAAAAATATAGTCTCAAAAATTAATCTGTGTTACAACAAATTATATAAAACACAGTTAATAATGTTGAAGATGGTGTTTTATGATGTGCCTTTGATATAAGCTATATATCTAGAGGTTACTCAAATGTCAGGATTGTGAAGCATTCTTAATGATATCAGTAGAATAGTTATTCCTGCCATGGAGTTTTTTTAAAAAACTAGGTCCAATACTAGAATTTTCCTTTTATCGTGGCTGCGTTTTACAGACATAAATTCCACATGCGCAACACAACCAGACCTCAGGGCCAACAAGTTGTGCGTTCGCACAAATTTTGACTCCAGCTGGGATTCAAGCACAGGACCTGCAGTGCAGGAGTCAAGTACTCTGACCATTAGGACATGTGGTAGTCATGTGGTTATGATGATTCTACCTATGTATGTAACAAATGAATGAGCTAATATTTGATGGTTTTTATTATATATCCCTACTATACAGTATATACATTTTTCGAATGTTTACTTTTCAAGTACAAGTCAATACTTCTACTTTATTTCACAAATTTGTAAAGTTAAAATGTTCCATTACAAGATAACATATATTGTGTGTAGGTGGAAATTTCTGTTTCGGCGTGGATCTTGTTGTACAACTACGCAAGACGTAAACTAAATGACACTTCCGTTGATGAAGATATTTGTGAAATGATATCGGATCGAACTGTTACGAGCATGGCAAATAAACATTTTATATTCAGAGCTTCATTGGCCCTTTTAAATAATAGAATGACTAGTGAAAATGGTTAGTATACAAAATTTATTATGTTAGTCTTGAAATTAATTCGTTTTACTATTTCAAGTTGTTCAGATTGCTTAGATATTGCTTTGTGCAACTTCAGAAAATGGGTAAAATGCTACTACTACTATGATTGCATCTTTTCAGTAATACTTTTCAATAGTAGGTAACTTTGAGATATTTTATTAATTGTTTAATTTATAGAAATGATCAAGCTTGGCATTAGTGTTGTCCATAGCTTGATAGTCCTTGATAGTGTTGTCTGTGGGATCTTTCTGCTTTTTAATTGAAAAAAAGGGACAAGAGGCAAATCATTCACCTGATGGGACCACACTCTGCTAATTACCCTGTGACATCAGTTCTTAAGTTCCATATGCCCAGTAATTACAATAGCTTCTAGTGCCCTTCAGACCGAAACAGTAATGTTTGCACACTACTGCTTTATGGCAGAGTACCTAACTAACTCCTGCATAGGAATCCTGTCAAGAGAAAATATATAATTAATTTCAAATATTATTAATATCTTTTGAATTGAAGTGATTGGATCATCACTCAATAAGTACAAATTTCACATGAAAAAGGTATTTTTTTAAGAAAATATTTCATGCCAGTTTTTCTCAAGACAAGATTCTTCCTATACAATCGAAACCTTAACTTTATAGTAAAAAGTTAATTATCTAAACTGAAATATTATGTATTTTTAGAAAATCTTATTTTGAACATTGCTGTAACACTGCAGTATGTTACTAATGGAATGGATTACCTGTACGTAGAACATGATTTCCCGTTTTACGTGAACACTCTTGTTTTAATGCTCAATAAAGTAAATAAAGTAACTAATGTGGAACTGGCAAAAACTACAATACTGATCATCAACAATCTTTTAAAAATGATGTTTAGACATTACAAGCAACACAGTGAAAATGTAAGTATATAAATATTTTATAAAATCCTTTTTGCAGGGATGCTTAAGTTGTTTATTATTCTTTTTTTAAGTAATAATAGTTTTAAAAATTATAACGTTCGACGTAATGAAAGATTTTAAAGATAATAATTATACTAAGTAATGATAATATGAATATCAGAATTCTTTCTGAAAATTAACTGTGAACTTTTTCTTCAGGACAATCAGGTGTCAAACTTTTTATAAAACTACTTGAGCCCATGGACTTATTGTTTAAGAATGAATTTTATGTTAACCTGAAATCAATAATAGTGGAAGAGCTAAGAAAATGCATACCTCACTTAAAACATAGTGGTGTGGAGAAAAGCATTCTTACAATCATTGAACAATATTATGAATCAGAAAATAAATAAAAGTGAATCAACAGTTTCAAGTTCCATTGTGTACATCAGGTGATCAAATTTTAGACAAAGCAAAAATCGAAGCCCCCAATCCGATCTCAGATGATAATAATAAATTTACTGCGCCAGTGGTTAAAGCCATTACCAAAAAGGTAAAGAAGAGGGACTCGACCATAATAGATACAGTTGTCGAGAATGGGGAAGAATATGTTGTTGTTAAATCAAATTGGAAATTTAATCCAAAAAAATTAACAGACAATCAAAAGGAAAAAATGCAAAGAAAAAGAGAAGATATTCCTGCTTTGTATCAAGACTTGTCTCAGTCTCAAGATGAATTTAAAAGAGTTTTTAGAACAAATTCTGTGGATTCTACGACTAGTAGTAAATCTAACACTTTCGAAAAAGACAATGCCTCCTTAATATTAAAAAATATGCCATGTTCCAGTGTCGTGCCCAGAATTATGGAGAACATTTTAACAGAGAGTGCAAAGAAAGACAGTTCAGACAATACTAACCGCGAAACTATTGAAAATATTACCAATGTTGAACAAAAACAAACAGATATTAATAGTCCCAAATCACCTCGTATTGCCCTTAAAGATCGGGTATTTAGAAATGTTAGGAATTTAATTGAAAAATCCGGTTTGCAAAAAGATGGCGATGAGCTAAATTCCACTGTCAGTGACAATCCTGCTAAAAACACCTCCAACGAAACATAATGTTATTACTAATTTTGTTAATTCCGCACCTCCTGAAATAAATTCTGAAAGGCCCTCCCGAGTAAAAAGAAAGCCAAAGAAATTTGATGATCTCAACCTGTTGTCTCGCAAGAAGCGACGAAATTCAGCTAATCAAAATGATTCACAGATTTTAAGTAATATCTGTAGTGAACTACAAAAACCAGAATTAGAAGAGAATGGTGGAAATTTTGTTCACGAAAATGTTTCAAGTGCTGATGGTAAAATAATTAATAAAGCCTTAAATGATGACTTACAAAGTGAAGACTTTAGTGTCAAGGGTGTAAATTCTGATAGTAATATTACTGATGTGCAAAGCAAAAATTCTGAAATATCTTTAATTAACGAAAATAGTATTATAGAAAAAGATATAACTGAAGAGAAACAGAATACCGGTGTTGTGGAAGATGATAAGTATGCTCATGTCTTACAAAGTGATTCATCTCGTGTTGTAGAAACTTTGAGTGAAACAGATTCTTGCAATTTAAGTGACGACAAAAACTTACCAACTCCAAATAAATCAAACAAAGATGAAAATACTCCAAAAACATCTACAAAAAAAGGTGGTAAAAGGATATCACGTATTGAAAAAGAACTAGCAATTGATATGGTTGAAGGACATCCATTTTTGAAAATGCATTCAGAAAAGCGATTAACTAGAAAAAATCTTATGGATACTTCACCTACTGTAATTAAGAGAAAAACTTTGGTAGAAAAATTAAACAAGTCTAAAACCGATAAAGGTATAACAAAGTCGGAAAAAAAAACAAAGGAGAAAGACAAGTTAAATAGGACAAGCAATGAGAAACAAAATGATTCGTTAGAAGATTTTTCTTCATCTCAGTCTCAAGATATTATCGAGAGTTCGCAAGATTCTACAATATCAACAGTATCCATAAAAGCTACAAAAAAATTGAAGAAAATACCTGTTGTATCTTTGGAAAGTATTAAAGATATTCCCAAAGACTTAAATGTACAGCAAGAAAAACATATATTGTCACGTGGCACTTCTGATGATAGCGAAGATGCGAAAAATAAATCTGCAGCTATTCAGAATGATGACATTGAATTACCGCCCAACAAGACTGTAGTTGAAGAGAAAGTGGATCCAGATTTAACTGAGAATATGGACACCGAACCTGCACTGAATGATTCAAGTTCAGGTGAAGTTATTGAAATAAAAGACGATGATCCACCGATTGTTATTAACACTGACGACACTTATGTCGAATCAGGTACACAGGATACAGCTAACGCTGACACACAGTCGTTGGACCCTGCTCTTTTACTTGATGATACATACTCAAGTAAATTACAAGTTCCACTTATCGATAATAACGATATAACAGTAACAGAAAATAATTGTAGTGAGGCAAATGAAACTCCGAATGCAACTACTCAAAGTTTGGAGGACACAAAGACAGCCACTGTTTCATTAAATACTTCTCATATTAAAGAAGTTGACGCTGATTGTTCTCCATTCAAAGACGAAGTACAAAGGAAAAAAGATTTTATGAATAACACTTTAGAGATATCACCAATAAAAACATTAAGTCCAGTACAAGAAGAGAAAAAATCACCAACACCCGAAACTAGCAGTGATTTCGTAGTTATAACATTATCATCTCCCGTGCAAAGTAATGGAGAACCGTTTAATAAGTCTGATTCACCTGAAATATTCTCAAATGATAAAATATCACCAGACAAAAGAGACCAATCACCTCCAAGAGACGAATTTATTATGAATAATTCAAGTCCGAGCTCTTCCCTGTCCCTAAAGAAAAATCGACCGCAAGTGAGACCCAGTGGCAGGGCAGCACAGATGTTGGGTCTATGTGTTCCTGATAGATTACAATCAATAATTAACTCTGAGAAGCCTACTGAGCCAGAGGAAAATAAAAGGTCGATGGCTATGAATACGTCCGCCAGGCGTAATTTACGAATATTGTATAATTCAACTGGTGAAAATAATGAGGTGTGTGACGAAAATGAAGACAGTGATTATTTTCTTAAATTGAAGAGGTCTCTTCCCACAGTAGACAGTAGTCCTTCCGGACCTATATTGAAACGTAAACTTACTGACATCATTGACGAGGCCACCATTTCTCCTGCATCTAAAGTAAGATTTTCATCTCCTTTAAATATTACTTGGCGAGCTTTTATTTTTACTAACGTCTCTTAATTTTATGTGTTCCAGAGAAAAAGAGTTAGTTTCCACGACCCACCAGTATCTACAACTATTTGCGTTAAAAAGTACATCGAACCAAGTGGTATCCGATCACCTCAGAATTCTGCATTTAAGCGACAGGAAAGGCAGATGCGGGCCCAGGCTAGCATGAAATCACCAAAGAGGCTAGATAGTGTATTTAAGTTAGAAAATGTTTTGACAAGAACCGTGGAAAGTTTTGTGGAAATTGACAAAAGCATAACAAGTCCTGATGATATTGAAATGAGTTCCCTTGAACAGACGCCTGTAGCAGAAGTGGTAACAACGAGTGATTTAAATGACACAGACCCTATTTGTTCAGCGCTTGCTAGTTGTGAGGATCCGATCGATAACATTGCTACAGAACTGTCGTCACCTGCTATGAAATTATTACTTATAAGAGAATTCGAAGGAAAGGTGGAGACTGTTGGTGACTTAGCTAAAATGTCGGAATTAGAAGTAAATAGATTATGCATTAAGGCCCCTAAAGTTCAGGTCGCTAAAAAAGTATTATTCGATTATGCTTCTAAACTGGAAATACTCAACATAGAAGAGTTAACGAAAACAAGTGAAGTCCAAGATAAAGAACAAATGGTTGATTCAGAATCTGAAAGACCAGATATTCATACCATTATACATGATGGTCCATCAAAGAATATGGAAGTACAAACAGATTCATCTATATTAACATTAGCATCTACACAGACAGAATCTGTTTCAACATGTGACAGTGTCGCACAAACTAGGGAATCGGGAGAGAAATCCACATCATGTTTAATCTCATCATCTTTATTAGAGGTAAGTAACGATATTTGCTGTATTTATATATATAAAACATAATCCAGCCCAGTAGAGAATCTTACTGGTGGTAGGATTCCTTTGCAGGATCCATATAGTCTAGCAATGTGCAAACATTACTGTGTTTCGGTCTGAAAGGCACTGAGAGCTAGTGTAAACACTGGGCATATGAGACATAAAAACTGATGTCTCAGGGGGACGGGCGTTGTATGGTGCCATACAGAAATGTTAATCTTAAACCTCATTTGTTATGGGCAGACGGTGGACATACCATCAGGTGAAAGTTTTATTCGTTTCTTCAATTAATTCAATAAAAATAAAACTTTCGAGACTACTAAATTTAGATTTAGAACATAAGGTACCATACTTTTTTTTTCATTGTTTTTTTTTATATTTTTTTTTTGTTGTTTCTTGGTTGTAATTCATATTTTTGCCATTTCAGAGACCAGACTTTGTCAGTCAGCTATGTAAACAACTTGACGTGACCTCGAAGCAAGAGATTGCAAATAGTGTGTCACTTGATTCCGTTACTGAGACACTGTTGAAGAAAATCACCAGTTCCAATTCTTTCGACACATTGAGCACTTTATTGGAGCATCACCGCACACTGTGCTCTTCCGAAGATGCAAAAAAGAGTACTCAGTTATCTATTATACAAAGTTATTTGTGCGACAGGTTCGATACCAAGGATTTAATTTTATTCTGTAGTGATATATTACGAAAAGTGTACGAGAAGCCCGCGTAGACCAGCATACCCGTTTAGCTTTACAGTATTGTAGAGTTGGTTTTATTTATTGTGCGATTTTATCCGCTGTACGATTATGTAGTGACTAGATTTAAAGTTGTTAACTTGATTTTAACATTATTTTTAGTTAATTTTCTTCATGTGACAATGGTTATCGTTAGAGTTCGTAAACATTTAAGACACTCAATAATCTATTAAGCGATAGGGTTTTAAATTTATGTAGTAAATAAAAGTAAGAAAGTATAAAAACTAATTTTATTTCATACAAAACAACATCAAGTATTTACATTATTCAGTCATGAGCGGTGGCCATGGTGGTCACAAAATGTTATCAATTTTTTTCTTCATTCCTTTAACAATCAATTGTAAATCGCAACAAATGCACTGAAAAATTTGTTGACATGAATGAGCCTCGGATACATTACGTTAATAAAAGTTTAATCTTAAATATAAACGCCCATAGTATGTGTAGAGGTACCTTATATAACTGATAGTATGTAGGCACATGGCAGCAGAAATGTATCACAATTAATATTTACAAAGTTTGAAAAGATACAGATAACGTTAAAGCTTTACATATTCATGGAGATATTAAATACACATATGTACACGTTTCTATAAGGCTACGACACCCTCCCCAGTATTAATAATAATTATCACACTATTCACTATGAATAAACTTAATTAGCGTTTTGCCTTCAACACTGCCAAATTTAATGTATGATAGTTTAAGCAAGCGAAAATCGATTGATTGTAACGTACATTAGGAACTCGGTAGTGTTCAAATAAATAATTTTTAAAATCGCTTATGTTTCTCTACCTTCGACAGTGTTATATTATAAATAACCTTTATTACACATAGATGCATCTTTTTACACGTTGCGAAACTGGCAACGGGATCTTGAGTCGGCAGTACCTAATGATTGGAATTTCCTGAATTAGAAATTTCATCGTTTTATTCCCTTAACATTTTATTTATTGGATAGAAAAAAACAATTTAATTTCTCATTATTAATTTGAGCTTACTTAACCTTTTTTTATATTCCGTTTCATTTTAAATTTAATAACATGTCCCAAACAAAAACTAAATTAACTGTTTATACTGTGCCGTAGTGTATGCAAAAACATTATGACTGAATTAGCGAATTTTTAGATGCTACTTTTTACAGACGTTCTCTACGTCTGTTTAGCCATTACTTCGTATATAAATCCCGTTTAGACATAACATAAAGTAACATGATTTACATTAATAAGTTTACAACAACTATCTCACAATTAAGCGCAAAATATTATTTTCAATTTCCACACAGGAAAAGTGAAGCTTTGGTCCAAACATTGAGCACTTGAAATTAACTTTATCTATGTATGCAATATAGAGGTTGTTCGGTTATTGTCAAGGAAAACGCATTTCCGCTACGTAGTCTAAATGTTCGAGGTTGTGGTGGGAGTTTGAACGTCGTGGAGCTCGAGGCCTGTGGATATTGTGATGTGAATGAGCTCGCATGACCCTGTAGGGACCATCGCGACGGGGTCCTGCATCGCTTGTTTTACGTGGCGCCACCCACTCATCATCTCTATGTACTTGGCTTTTACGGTAATTGTCGGCCAATCTACGATTATCCTCATGACGTTGTCTTTGCCACGTCCTATCCGTATCGTGTCCATATAAGTCTAGCTCCCCAGAGGGTTGGAATTGGCTAGTGCTCTGGCAATAGCTCGATTTCTTCCATCCGTCCTCGTACTTTTTCCTCGTGTTCCCATCGTTAACGATCTGTCTTCGCTGGGACTGATTGGAGCTGCTTTCGCTTGTATCTTCACCCGAAGTACCGATTCCTAAGTCTTTATCGTCGCCGTAAATCTTGTAGACGCCATTGGGATTAATATTTTTGCCGTTGAAAATCTGATCGTTTAGAACCAGTTGTGGGTGCGGTAAGCAATATGGATGTGGGAAACACTTCTCTACTTTCGACATCTTCATATCATCTGTCTTCCTAGTACATGATCCCGGTCCGAATAAAGAAAGTAAAACTGGCAGAAGGAATAAGCCATGCATCGCACCAAAGAATATTACCATAAATACCATTTTGAAGAAGACTGAAAATATGTAGCTGTCTGCTAGCAACAACGCTATAACACCAAGAATTGTACTGAAAGAACCCTGAACTATAGGAAGTCCTAAGGCATACAAACACTCGCTAACTCTTTCATCGGGAGTTTTTGCTTTCGACGCCATATAAGCATAGCAAATATGAGCTGTGAAGTCCACAGAAAATCCGATGCACATAATCAAATTGATCATTGATATGGAGTCAAGATTGATGTCCCAGAGAGCCATGTATCCGACAACACCAATCTCTATGGATATAATGCTGAAGGCTACCCACAACGAGCATAATATGTTAGGGATAAAAATAAATGACGTAATCATCATCATAAGAGCTCCGTAACAGAGGTTTTGTATTGAAGTTGGTTTCACAAGTTCAAACTGAAAAAAAGAAAAAAATATTTTAGAATTTTATAACTTGTTTGACCAATTCTCATTAAAGATGAAAACACATTACCTGATCGAAGAAGACAAAATATGGATGAAATACTGAAGCATTTAGAGGGGACTCGGCCACAACAGCTCTTAGAACTTTGACCATTTCTTTTTCGTGATTAGTACCGCTAATGTTGATAGCTTGTATTAAAAATCTCGAGGCGACAATCTGATCCCCAGCTTCGTTGAATTTCACGTCCAAAGAAAACGGATTTGCGGGGAAGAGCCATAACTGGAAACAAAGTTTAGCCATACGTATATTTGAGGAGACTATTTTTTAATTTCATCGAATATATGGTATGAAGTTGTTTTATATTGCTAACCTCTTTCAGATTTTTTATAAATTCCGGTTCGGTGTCAATGGTGACATTCAAATAGTCGTTGTTTCTGGACACGTAATTGACGAAAGTACGTAACCACGATTCGGTATACAAGGAGTTCGATATGTATGATGTATTTTCCAATTTCTGCGTTAGTAATTCAACTTCATCTTGCACTTTGGGGTCAGAATAATTGTAACTTCCGCTGATCAGTACCTGTAAATGTTTTTTATTGAAATGTTTATTCACACGTACTCAATTCAATTTGCAAATTACAAAAATTATAATATCTACGTTAGGTCCAACATATGTTCAAAACCAGGCAGTGTGCGATGGAGAGGTTTGTGCTCGAAATTTATTTGTGATACGAATCCTAAACCAGGTAATCTGCAGTTGAACAAAAGTAAGAATTGGCAATGAGCCGTCCAGAATGCTGGCAGAGCCGATAAGAGTTCGGGCAACAGTGAAGGACGTGGGTAATCATTCTAGTTAATAGATAATGGTCAGTTAGAAGTGTCTATGATGACGCAAGTCTATAGATATTGCTTTGTGGAAGTCTTAAGTGAAAAGGCTCATGTTTATCGGTAGACTTGCAGCGAGCTGTAATGATGATGACCAATAATATTATATATATATATATGTGTTCTTACCTGTATCCTATAGGGGAATTCCCTGTAATAGAGATCTTCGCGGTCGAAGAACTCTACAGAATACGAATCCACCTTCGACAGTTTTCGTCTCTCCAAACCTTCTTTGAGATTCGTAACGCCGTAACCGGCCCCGGCGAGATAAATTAAAAACACTACGATGACCAGAGCTTTTACAAAGCTGTTATTCAGTATATTTGCCATTGTGGTTCGGAAGAAGGCCATAATGCAATGTTCTTTATTGTCCACGGGGTTGTCAGGATCGGCGAGATCTATACCACCACTACAGAATATCCGGTATAGCCATGGTTTTTCTTCTGTGAAAAAAAATTCGTTATTCATTCTATAAAAACAAGTTTCGCGTAATTTATGCTTGAAGATTCATAATTTACTGGTTGTGTGTCCGATGGGATTTTATAACAGATATAAGAAATAAACAAGAAACAAATCATGGGTTTGTATCTGTTAATTTAAATTTCCTGCCTGTGGATAGACCCTGGATTTTAATCCCAGCCGAGGCTAATATTTGTGTAACACTAAACCAATATTTTGTTCGTGTCTGGTTTTGTTGATGCCCTGGGCCTCTGACACTGCATCTGTCCGTTACTCTGATGTTAACGAATAGAATAGAATAGAAATATTTTATTCAATGTTGTTTACTTATATAATACTTATTCAACGTATTTTTTTAAACTAAACCGGTTCGCAAAATGCAAAATGCCTCTGTCCTGGGAAGAACCAGGAATAAACCCAGCGGAAAATTATTTTCGTACAAGCATTATACTTTGTTAGTATTCACGTACAGGATCACGGACAGACGCTAAAATCACCTTTACAAAATTATCGCCTCTTTAACTTACTTATTAACAATATTGATGAATGAATGCAATAATAACACCTGTAGTAGTAGCTCACGGCAGGGGCAAACGCGTTCACTTTTCTCTCGTTGACGCGAGTGCATCATGTACAGCTAAAACCGCGCTTTGCAGTGAAAGTAATCACCGGGACGAAACCGGCATGTCCAAGAATAGTATTCAATGTAACAACAGTTCGGCCGCTGAGAGAATGCACACGTATTTGACAGTTCGTTATCGAATGTACGATGTAACTTTGAAGCGGCGAACACATTACGATGAAAATATTTTAACCGTACATTGACACTAACAAAAACAAGAATCATACAATCATGTCAATTTACAATAAATGTACACGTTTGACTCTAAAACTACGCCAATCTGTTGAACTTCAAATGTGCATTCTCTTAGCGGCCGGACTATAATCTATTGAAGCGGAATGAAGAAGCGTAGTTTATTATTCTTCACAATTAGTAATAAATAAAAGGATAGGAGGAGTCTTTCGACTGGACCACTATTCTTGTAAACATTTGTTGTTGCGATTTGTTACTGCATATTTTTAGTTATTATTCTCTCATTACTTTTGCGAATGCTTGTGGCAATAAATTAACTAATTAACATCGTGCTTCTTCAATTCTCTTTATGTGTATCCAGAACGTATCTAAAAAAGCACGACCGGCTGTACATAGATGTGTACTGGACCCCAAACTTATGTATGGTAGTGAATTTCGGGTCTGGCAGAAGAAGCATGAAAGTAAGATTAATGCTGTGGTAATGAAAAGTTTGAGAAGCATAGCTGGAGTGAATTTGCCTGATAAGGGTGCGGTGTGGTAGAAGATGTAGTGACAAAGATAGAGATAGTGATGCTTAGATGGCTCAGACACGTAGAGAGAATGGATGCAAGAAGATTGACGAAGCAGATCTTTAAGGCGACCGTGAATGGGCTAGTCGATAAGGGTTGACGTAGGCGAAAGTATTACGATCAGATCGAAATCTTTTTAAGGAAAGGTCACGTCAAAAGTACCCGCACCGAAGAACCAGTATGAAAACGCTCATGAAAGTAGAGGAAGCGAAAGATGTGTGTCAGGATCGTAGCAAGTGGAAAATGTTGTCTCCGCCTACCGCAATGGGAAAGAGTTGTGACTCTATGTGTGTATGTACTCAATCCAGCGAAGGAAGTTCTATTCCAGAGTTTATTCAAAATCAATTGTCAGTTGGACATAGGTCACTGCCATTTGAGTCTATTCAAATTTTGTATTCCGTACTTAAATGGATTTAATACGTAAACTTTTTTGGCAGTTGTTGCGATTTCGAATTATTTAATATATTTAAGTTACTCTTACAGCTTAACTTACCTTATGAAACCCATAACGTAAGTATGCGTAAGTAAATACTTTTAAAAAACATTCATGTAACATTTAAGATCCCCCCTCAGTAGGATTTCTCCGGTATCATAAGTTCGGTTTACAGACATACATTTCACATGCGCAACACAACCAGACCCGAAAAGAAACTATTTCTGTTTTAGCAAAAATGTTAACTCTGGCTGGGATTCCAACCAAGGACCAGCGGCGTCGAAGACAGGTACCACTAGGCCACGCGGTTGTCGATGTTTGTAACGTATATGTTACTCGTACTTATATGTACTTAAATGATGTCTCATACCTTTTCGGGCTCTTGATTCGGGTAATACTTTCAACCATGTGATGGTGTGTCTATTTTGCTTTTCTCGATATCCTGATACAGCAACACAGCCAGCGAAAAACGTGAGATGCCATACGAAGGTAAAGCATACGGCTAGACCTACATAAAAAAGTAAATCACACGTTATTTATGCTTAGAAACTATTATTGATATAAATGAGTGTTATTAAGCTTTACCTGAATACATGCAGAATATTTGTACCGATGGAAATGGAGAAAAGATACCGATGAAAAAGGAAAGCATATCCGTGACTGATGTTATAGTGATAGAAACTGCCGCTTCAGATAGCATCGTTGCCATTCTCTCTGGCACGGGAAGTTTCGGCGAAGTACGCCGCCATGCCGCCAACATTACGAACGTGTCGTCAATACCGATGCCTTTAAAATATAATTGTGCGATAAGTATTTAATTCCTTTTGAATAATAATAAAAGTAATAAAGTAACGGTTATTTACCGATCATGAGGAATGGCGCAGCTAAATTTATTCCAATAAAAGAAATTCCTAAATATATTGCGCACCCGAAAGCCGCAACTGTAGCCATAACGGCCGATATATTTCCAAGTAGACCTAACCAAGGTTTCGAACGGACCCAGTCGCCCATCATGCAAGTAATAATAGAGAATATCCCCATTAAAATGAAGGTTGAACTGAAGAAAGGAACGACAGTTCGGGTGTTCTTTTCCAGCTCGTGGTCAAGAGTCCGTGAAGCGAAGCGTGCGATTGAAATATGCTTGAAACGTCCCGTATCTTCTGCTATGCCCACTTCGTCGAGAAATGCGTCTTCCCAAGCTGCGCCCCTGTAATTTTATTAAAATACCACACGTAAATTATTACTTTTACTCGTATATACATAGAAGTTCTATTTCAGAATCATAATGGGGGTATTTGATGGAATCGTTATGTATCTCAGGATTACCACCGATCACAATATCAGGCCTTACACATCTAAGCTGCGTTTAACTGCTTCCCATTACCATTCTTAGTAATTTAGATCTAGAATATTTGAGATGCTTTTCCGACACATGGTGGAGGTCGACAGACTTTCTAACGTAATGAGATCGTCCTCATTCATTGCCTCGGTTGGCCATACATATTTTCATCGTAACTTTATTTTTTTATAGATTTATGTTTTGTTAGTGTCTGGCCCATGAAGATATCTCAAAATAATAAAATACTTCTTACGAAATCTCAACCAACAATACAAAATTTGTTCATCAATCTCTTTTGAATCGGTATTGGTTTTCTTGACAGATATTACACAGATTAGTATTCGGAACGATTTCCTGAACCGTGTCAAGATCGATGTCTATTATTTAAGTTATGAGATTACTTATTCAGCTAATTGCGCGAGGCTGTAGAAATTGAAAACAAGTTATAAAAAGCGAAGTGAACCAAATTTAACGCAATTAGGATTTACAATGGACCGATACTAGCGTTGTTTCGTTTCAAAGTATAATTGTACCTATTTACTGTAATGGCTTTCTTTGTATTACATTATTATACCTATTTCTCCATATTATTATATCTTTAATGACTGAACATCAGCGTAACGAGTAGTATTGTTAGTTATAATTACCTCGTATACGAAGTTTTTGTTAATGATATTCAAATTTTTGTCAAATTTTGTTATGTATGGTTTTTACACAAAAAAATAACAGTAATTATTAATAATCACGTATATACATGTTATATTACTGTAGGTAGGATTTTTATGCAGGAATCCGCCTAGGTAGGTGCCACCCCAGGCCAGTTATTCTGCAGGGCAGCAGTTGGGTGCAAACATTACTATGTTTGGGTCTGAAGGGCGCTAAGAGCTAGACTAATTACTGGCCTACTAAGACTTAAGAACTGATGTATCAGGGGCGCAGTATGGAGCTAACACAGAAATGTACCTCTTTTGTTTGATAACACAGGCAGACTTAGCATAAGGTGAACGTTTTGCTCGTCTCGCACTTGCTTTGCAGTTGCTACTATGAAAACAATTTTAGGCACCCTATCTCGAGACATAGAGGTTCGAATCATAGTTCTTGGCAGTTTGGTTGGAAACCTTATTGTTGACGGTGTTTGAGAGCTGCTGCCCTTACGGGACAAATCAGGATGATAGATTGTTGCATGACACCGTATAAATTGTTAAAGAAATAAAAGTATTTTAACCTGTCCTGCTGCAATTTAGTATCTGTCCTGACGAACCACACGAGTTGCACGGCAGGTACTGACACTATGGTGTCATCCACCACCTTGGAACCACCGAAGTAAACAGGAAAAGCATGGGCCTCCCACGTTACAGGGTTGAACATTATAGGAAATGTCAGATTCAGTTCGCCGCGCTCAACCTGCCGAAAAAAGAGCACATTTTATCAAAGAAAATAAAATATTAAATATATTTTCATAACTTGATGATTTTAACCATGATATTATCTCACAGTTATGCAACCGTGGTAGTTCAGGGGCTAGGCGCGCGCTTTAAGTTTCATAGTACGCGAGAGTCCTGGGTTTGATCTCCGGTGCCATCACCACTAAAATTGTTAATTGCAATTTAAAGTGCTGATTTACCACTTGCTCGACGGTGAAGCAAAACATCGTGAGATGTATGACTTGCATGTCTTAGAAATAAAAAAAATTCAACGACATGTGAAATCTGCCATCCCGCATTGGAGTTGCGTGGCAGACTCTTCTCGGCTGCAAAACCCTCTAAGAAATGAAAGGACGCCTGTGCTCATCAGTGGGACATTTACAGGTTGTAACTTTTATAAAACCAGAAGTTGTTACTTCCATTGATATCTAACTAAGCATACTAATTACTACCTTTTATTATCGCTTTGATTTCACACGTTTTAGAAGCTGGGTTTCTACATACTCTGCATATTTAATTAATGATTACTTATATGGTAGCCGTGCTATTTCATTACAATGGGAATGTTAGGAAACAAATTTACGCGGATGAATAAGTCATAAAATCGAATGCGATGAGCTCAGTCACCGATCGTCGATTATTATCTGCGGTTTTGGTGTCTGTTACCTATGAGTAATAGTCCATTGTTATGGTTTTGTGGGTGTCTACACGCTTATGTTCTTTGAATAAAAATACAGAACCCTTTTGCCTTTGAACAAATATAGGAAAATAACAAAAGATTAACAAAAGATTTACTGGTGGTAGGAGTCCTATGCAGGATTTCGTCTAGGTAGGTACCACCCCAGGGCCAGTTATTCTGCCGTGAAGCAGTAGTGTGAAAACATTACTGTGTTTCGGTTTGAAGGGCTCTGTGAGCTAGTGTAATCACTGGGAATATGAGACTTAAGAACTTATGTCTCAGGGTGACGAGCGCAGTTTGGTGCTACACAGAAATGTTCTGAGTAATCATCTGTTATGGGCAGACGTTGCACTTGCCATCAGGTGAACGTTTTGCTCGTCTTGTCACTTTATCAAATAAAAAAATAAAAAAAAGATTTGCTGCCTAGAAAATTATTTACGAACTGCTTTCTTATTTTGGATTAATAATAAATAATACCAACGTGTAATGTTATCGTCATGTACGTTGACAATGGAAACTTTTTCTGAATTTAATTGATGGGTATATTAGTGCACAGGATTCGAAGACATCGGAGAAACTTAGTTTTCTTTTGTATATTATATATAAGAGATTATGGAAATTGTATGCAGACATACCTCGCCAATAATCTTATCTAGATTGAGAATATCGTTGACAAAGCACTGTCCTTCCCATCTTGCGCATTCATCCCTGTACGTGAAAGTCTCTCCACTGGGCAATGTCACTGTTATGTTTTGCACCAAATCATCCAACTGTCGGAGCTCCTGCCAGACCTCTGTACGCAGCATATTGGTAATGTTGTCCTTCGCCACGATGATTACTCGACCGAATCTGCCTAATAGATAATATAATACATTAAGTTTTAATATTTATTTAAATAGCTAACCCGTGCGAATATTTCGCACTGTATCGTGATCATGAACCGATGGCGCCGTCTACTTTCTTCAAATAATGTAAACAACTCCAACCGACAGCTATCGTGCATGTTAGTTAAACAGATTGTTAACAGATGGCGTGTTCCACAAATAAATTAATCAATTCAATCTTTTAAAACATTTTTTTAACTAAAACATTAATTTTAAGACGTTTATATAGTTTTCGTCATTAAAGGGATAAATAATGTTCATAATGGCGTATCAAATATTTTATGTATAGAAGTAATATATATAATGGTGTCACAACATTTGGATTCCCTAACATAGTGACGTTCTTTAATGGAGACAGTATTTTATTAAAAAAAAAATTATATGGACTTAAGCCTAGGCTTACTGAGTATTTACTAAAAGAATTATATTATTTTACTATACGCGAACAATCACTACCTGCACTTGGCTTGCATGCGTGTTCAGTTACTATTCAATTTACCATATATTTCAACTTACAAAGCTTAATAACAAAAATAATATACATAAAATTGATTTGTTCGTAATAACTTTAAATAGTTAATGTACCTGCTCGAGTGATTCTTCCAACATTAAAACGTTGAGAGTAATTGACTTTAAAGTAGTCCTCAACGATTCTTCTCTCCAGTTTTCCCTGACCGCTGACTGGTGAGAACAGATACTCAGGATCCATCTCATAATGCACTCGTTGGTACCCGGTTACCATGAGCAGTGTGAGCAGGACCGGGATTATGATGAAGTAGCCTGGCTGCTTGCCGACCACTAAGCCCAGTTTGTAGAAGGATCGATTTAGAATGTCGTCGACGATTGTTACTTTGCAACCCATCTGAAACAACAAAAAATTCACGATAAGGTTATCACAATTTACGTCAAATGCAAACAAAGCACTTTTCGAGATTAATTACTGTAATTTCTCATTTAAAAATACAATAAAATTGAGCCTTTTTTAATCATTGGTCATCCCAGTTTTATATGTATACTTTATCGCAAAGTATAATACATTACATACACACAGTGTTTGTTCACCAAAGTGGACAACAAAAGGGTAGTAAACGCATAAAACATAATAATTGGAATACGAAATATACGAAACTATTATAAAATTATCACTTTGTTATACGAAAAACGAAATGTTTCGAATTACAATGTGATTATTGGCAGCCCCGACAAAAACTTACGCATCTTTTATCGTTAAACGAGAATCCTAAAAAACGCTTACTTGGATCAATATTTATTTATCTTAGTTCCTGCCCAAATAAATGGTGAACAAAAAAGCCGATGTTTAACTACGCATTCCAAACTTGAAATAAAATGTAACGGTCCTTAACATAGTTTTACTATATTGTACTCGTAATAAATATGTAACCATAATTTAACATTTAACTAGGTTTGTGTTTAGAATTACTATATTGAATTATGATAATTTACGGGTCATAAGATTTCTGGGGGCATTTGTTCAGCAGTAGACTAGTGACAGGCTGAAATGGTGATAATGACGATTTCTAGACAGGAATCCACCTAAGTAGATACAAATGGAGTGACAGTTATTCTTATGTCAAGATGTGAGGTGCATATACCACTGCGTTTCGGTTTGAAGAGCCTGAAGTCGCTGTAATGAAAAGGAATGTGTAACTTAAGAACCGATAACTCATGGTGACGAGCGGCTACGCAAAGTTATTGTACAGTTGCGGTATCAACAAGAAACTGCCCATTAGAGAAGTCGTGGGACTTACCATCGGGTGAAGCGCTAGCTCATCTCGACACTTGTTTGGAACTTTGATGTAACAACTGTTGAGCTGTTACTTGACTATTATACTACTTACTGGTGGTAGGATTCCTGTGCAAGAATCCACTTAGGTAGGTACTACTGCAGGGCTAGTTATTCTGCCGTGAAGCAGTAGTGTGCAAATATTACTGTGTTTTCGTGTGAAGGGCACAGTAGTGTAATCACTGGACATATGATACTATACTAACACTAAACCTACCAGAGCGAGCAAATGACCGCTTTTGATACTTTAATCAAAATTGTTAAAAGTAGTATTTTGTAATAATCCATACGATATTTTGTTTAAATTGACATCAGTTTGTATCTTCAACTTTTATATATTGTCTTTTGATGTTTAATTGCCATACTATCTTCTTGCCAAAGAACTGATGTTTCAGAGTAAAGTGCAGTGTGATGCCACACATATGTTTAGGTGACACAGAATTTTTATGGGCAGACTTGTTATGAACCGCTATACGAGTACAATGGTGTAGTGAAATTACGATCGCACCCACGCATTTGTCGTTTTTTTTTTTGAAACCCAAGAATATAGCAAAGATTTGAAGTGGCCATTGTTTATCAAAGCCAGAGTTAAATTTATTTATCAAATTTAGGCTCGGTTTAAGTTCTCATGAAGTTCTCATGAATCTACAAGCCAATAACGTTATAATTCACTCGAACCCATGAAAGTGTTAATTTGTTGACAGTTAAAGCAATCCGCAGTTTTCTTATATAGTTATTCGGTTCCACCTTACGGCAGTTTTTTTCTTTTAGTTACTTTTTACTAGTGGTAGGATTCCCATGGAATCCGTTTAGTCAGGGCCAGGTAGTCTGCCGTGAAGCAGAAGTGTGTAAACATTTCCTACTGTGTTTAGGTCTGAAGGGCACTGAGAGCCAATGTAATTACTGGGCATAGCGCAGAGAGGTACGACACCTATTCTGGGTGACACAGCATTTCTTATAGGCAGCGTTTAACTTTCCGTCAGGGGAACATGTTGTTGTTCTCGTCAATTTTGACGTTTGTCATAAACAAAAAAAGGTTTCTAAATTATGTGTAGATAAGGTTTACATTAATAGTTAAATATACTATAATATATTTTTCTACCAAATATATAGTGGTCAGTCGGTCGCATCAAAGCCTTCAAGCGATTCTATCATACTATGTAGATTATTAGTGCAGACCTCCTTGACCGGTTGTTCGCAACAACCTTTCACTTATATTAACGTTGTAGTAGGTATATATCGTATGAAATTTGACTTAATAATGTTTACGGGTTTTAACCATTTCGTTAAGCGTGAGTACTTTAGTAACAGTAGTTATACATTTGAGATATATATTTATATAAGTTCGTTGGTTACTTTTTACAAACACAAACAATGTTTGAAAAAAATTATTAAAAAAAATAGATTTCCCAAACATTCGAAAACTGCATATGCTGAAATTAATCGTACATTATATTGTTCGTTTAATAAAGGGTTTAATTTAGTCTTTGTTTCATTTTAACATCTTGAAAGGTTTATTCGTGAATTATAAAATGATGAATGTAAGATTTAGAAGAAATCTATAACATTTTAAAGGGGAGTTTATCGTAGATTGTAGAGTATGCAAACTGTGTTACAATTACAGGGCATATGTGGTTTAAGTGCTGATGTTCCAGAGCGACGAGAGCAGAGCGGTGCCACACATACACACGATATGTTCGTTTCTTCACATTCTTCAATTAAAAAAAAATACGTCTCCGTTGCTGGTTTTGACCATAACATTTTTCCGGTTAACAACCACAAGATTAACGACGCTGTCGTTAGCCTACCTAATGATATTAATATATATAAATTATTTCTCATCATATATACTAATTCCTGTGATATATTCAGCTTAACATGTATATTGTCTTTATCATACGTACATTATCGTTGATTAATTTTTAGTTAATTTACCGTGAACTAGCATTGAAACACACTAACCTGGGCTTATACAACCTTTGGCTGTATTCCAAACCTACAATGCCATTAAAAGTCTGATGTTGAAGATAAACAGAGTTTTTTATATATGTCTTTATTTCATATATTTTTTTAGTCTGTTTTTATATTTAGTGGTCTTCCCTGCTTGCTCGAACATCAAAACCATCAATGTAATTAATATTAAAATTTACACAGTATATATAGAAATATACGTTAATAGAAAATATAGATAGTAACACTAATTTATTCTAGTTAGTTTCACTGTGCCGTGTGGTGGGGGTAATGAGCTACACAGTGAAACTAAATAGAATAACACACCACCCCATCTCACCTCACGGGTGTCGTAAAAGTCGACATAAGGAAAAATAAAACCAAAAGATGGGCAGCAGCATCTTCCTGGAACATCTGAATATATCAACTGCGGTCGCCAACCTGCCTGCCTTGCGTGGCAACTTTGGCAAAATCCCTAGAGCTACAAACTTTTGTGGCAATCTATGGGGGAGGCCTATGTTCACCAGTGGACTAGTGATACGATTTAATGATGATGATGACCGATGACGATAGTTTCACTGTAATATCTCAAGAGTTTTAAATTAGCAAGAATTGTGAAGCTCGAGCGTAATACAAACCGTAAATATCAACAGCGATATCAGTATGTTCAAGAATGCGTATATGCAAGGAGGAAGATTGCTAAAGACTTCTTAGATTATAATTTGTTTCAATAATGATTTCTAACACTATAATGGGAAGCGTCACCCACTTCTTAAATGAAAGCAATTGAACAAGGATAGGTGGGCGATTGCGTCCGGTAGATGATCAGTGTCTTCAGCAATGCTGCCGTTAACTTAAACACTGTGCTCATTTAAAATAATCGTAGCAGTATATGTTCTTTTATAAAAGTTAAGAAATCCAACTTCCGTATTCGAAAACTAACCATATATATTTCTGGTGATTGTGATATATAAATTAAAAGTTCGGTTCATGGGTTTGGAAAAAATTCTCATTAATTTTTTTATTTATTTTTTGAGCTTACTGTTTACTGAATTAATGAAATATATTGTTATTTTTTTCTTAGATACACTTTCCTTATAGATACACCTCAATAAATTTCTCCTGCATCGTGGTTGCTATTTACAGAAATAAATTGCACATAAACAAACACTCGGACCCGGAACAACTATCTGTAGACTATACAAATAACTGTCCCGTGCTGGAATCGAACCCACGTCCCATAGCGCAAAAACCCATCGATTAGCTACTGCGCCAAATGAGCAGACAGTAGGTAATATAGATTTAATAAAAAAGTATTAAAAAATATCAAAAATATTAAACGTATTTTTTTAATCTTATATTATAGATAGAATATTATATATGTTATATAATAATAAATGGTACTTGATCAATAAACTTTGAAAGCAGGCTTTTTGAGCAAATTAAAACAGTTTTATGTTTAAGAATTTGATATCGCTCTCAATTTAGGTGCAACAAATGTGTGCTGATATTTAGTGTAACTTCGACTGTGACAGAATTAGGCGATTTTCTAATCACCTAAACTCTTTATGTATGTATTTAAGATTCCGTAGTAAAAACCGATTCATTATAATTTCGTCATGTCCGTATGCCACAGGCATTATACTTGAAAAATATGGCCACGGTAAAGACGAAATTTTGAAGGTAGGTGTTTTGTTACAAATCGCTATATAATGGAAAAGGAGTTCATACTGCCAATGTCAAACACAAAAGTCTGTGATCAAAGTGACTGTCGCAATAGCGTTTTAAAAATTTGCCAACAAAAAACCTCAATAACGTACAAATTTAATTTTTATAATAATTTACGGACGAATTTCGACCACTGATGGGAATCTAGTTTATATTACTATTGAAGATTTCTATTGAATACTATCGAAAAATATATCCCCTATTTTCGCCATCAATTTCAAAATAAACATTCTAAATGAATTTTAAATATATTCCGATTTCATTCACGTTATTTCAATAGTCACGTCAGGAAAATAATGCGTTAATCCTTCCTGATGACTTTAAGAGAGGTTGCAATTCCGTGTAGGTGCACGGATTAATTAAAATTAGCTATAACTGCTTCGTTTTTTAGGACAAATGATGTGTAGCATGGAAGGACAACGCCTTACTTTTTTGTTGAGGCGATCGTGCTGGCCTTGCACTGTGTGAGCTGTCCTGTTTAATTAGACGTATCAAGAAGTCAGAAAAAAAATTTTCCTCAATTACTTAATATAAATCATTACGAACCATCGTCAAAGTTCCTTCAGGGCAATTTACTCACAGTACTGGAATGCAACTGACCGGGAGTATGGAGTAAGTCGTAACAGAACACTTTCTTTAGTTCATTTTTTCCTGTCGCATCAGTCAACGCAACATCATCGCCTTTTTTCGAGGAGGCTTCAGAGAACTTCGTCGACATTTAGTTTAGTTTCATAGTTATGTTCCAAAAAGTTGTGTAGTTATAGATATACCCTAAAATTCCACCCTAAAGCTGTAACGCGCTCGTTGGCCACACGATGTAATTACTTGGAAAGCCCGCATGCTAAATTAATACCTAATTTTTGTAGAGGAACACCCGGTAACCCGCAAGTGTGCAACTTTTTAGTTAGGCGGAACACGTGTCTTGATCTCAACGTTGGTGTTCTGTTTATCACTAATATTATACTGCCTAGAATTTGTGCCTGTGTAGTCGACCGGATCGTAGCAAATTACCTTTGTATCTCTCCTTCACTGTAATGAATTTCCGCAAGAAACGCGTGATACTAACTATTATAAGAAATAAAGTTTGTTATCATAGTTCATTTTCCCGTCAAAAATTTCATAAAAATGTTGCCGCACCAAAACTCACTGGAACCCCGAATAAGTATTGGTAAACCTAACAAATATTTGTTTCGGCCATAAACCACGCGACCTGTAGTGCAAAAGCCAATCGCTCGGCTACTCTGCTCGTAGCACCATTTATTTACATTAGAAATGCCTTAGCGATCGGTTGGTCCGTACACGTTTTTTTTAACTATTTTGAAACATTTGCGAGGAAATCATCCAAGGAATAAACGTAAGATAAAAACTACAATCAGTATTAAATGAAATTAAATAAAACTGGAAAATACACATAGGAATCGGAATAAATTTGTTTAAATTTTTTTAACTATCACTTACTAGTATCTACTATAACTATCACTTCGTCAAATAAAAATGTCAAATAATATTCAAATAAAAACCACGTGGCCACAATAACAGAGTTCACTTTTGCCACAGATATGGAAATCAGAAAAGGTAATTCTATTCAAAACTGCTTTGAGAAACTGAATTATTATCGGCATATTGAATTCCTATACTCACACAGACAATAATTTGCATTCGAAGCGTAGTTCAATATGTCACTCGCTATAGAGAGAATTCGGTCATCAATGAAATTCAGCTTTACGATTGTCAGCGCGACAATATGGTGAGTGATGACCTTTTTGGCATGCCCCGCGATGTACTCACAACCACAATGGCCACACGTACAGTATAGTTGTAAGATTAGTAGTAAGGATAAACTTTTTTTTATTGGTAGTTACTGTTATGTTGCTTTTTGTTTTGTACTTTTATTGTAATTCATGTTTTAGACGTCAGCGGTTTTTTTTTGCCAATTATTAAACTTTCTTTCTTTTTTCTCCTTTTTTCATATGCTGATAATAACTCATTTCCCGGATGAGATATTTATGTGCCACAGCAAGCATTGGCTGCGATGTATATATAATAAGTGTAATTAAAGAATAACGAATGGAATGTGTATTAGGGGCTTAAGAGAATCTACCACCTCATCTCATCCCGTGGATATCGTAAAAGTCGACAGAGGCAAAATTAAGAGCAGAAGATGGGCAGCAGCATCTTCCTGGAAAATCTGAATAAATAAACTGATGTTGGCAACCCGACTGCCAAATGTGGCAACTATGGCAAAATCCACCCCGAAATAACAGGTACAAACCCTTGCGGCAATCTATGGAGGAGGATTATGTTCATGTTGGACTAGTGACAGGTTGAAATGATAATGCTATTGATAAACTAACTGATAAATAATTTCAAACCTTAAAAATCAAAAAGGCACTATTTTATGTCTAAATGCATAGATAAGCTTATCAATAACATGGCGCCTACATTCCTTGAACAGTACATTTTCTTAAATATTTGTTGTGCGAACATTTACCCAAGTTTATGTTTTTAATTGCAAATCAAATAAGAGATGACACGTAAAGAATGCACTATTCGAAAGAAGTCTAGGCTACTTGACTTCGTTAGAGGCCTGTGAAAGTAAACACGATAGGTCGTCGACTCCTTGCGTCGCGTGCCAGCCCGGATTCAAACTTATTAGCGGCATCAATGGTCTGTACCGGTACATTGATTTCTACATCGGTTCGTCTTCACTTTACACATTATTTTTTTTGGTTTCTGAACGACAGGATTCGACAATGGTCTAGTTTTTTCCTCCACATTTATTCATACTTATTCACCGTATTATATAAATTTCTGTTCAACTTCGAAAATTTGACGCGTATTTGGTTTTCATAGTGAGAGATGATTTATTGAAGGTATTTTTTCGTTGAAACGTTTTAAAAAGTTTTAAATTTTAAATATCGTACACTAGAAATAACAATTTGAAAGTATAAAGTTAATGATTAATATCTCTGGTACAGTAAGCAAAAAAGTAATAACATTTTCTTAAAGAATTAATCACGTTTGCGAACTCTATTCACAGAGTTTTTTAAGTATGTTTTATTCTAAGAATGGTTGACGGCCGTGCAACTAGTACTATTGAACTCATTTAAAGTAATTTTAATATTTTTAAAGATAATTTAGAAAGATATAAAGTTGATAACAAAATTCTTTATCATCAAAATTTTTATAATTAAAATATTGAATTTACTTCAATGCATAACTAATCAAATACAGACTAAAGTGTTTAAACTGGTATTCGAACTTCGTAATTCATTTCTTCTTATTCAGTCTGGATTTGTTTTGACTAATACTTTAGCCCTAGCAACATTTGTAGTCAACTGCTGCATATAGGCCTCACAAATAAAAGCTTGTAACAAAAATATGACTTATGTTTTAAACTTATTCCAGTAGATTTAGTTATTCCGCCACATATCGCAAGCCATGTTATTTCTTAGGCAGTTCGCTCTGTCGACTCTTCCGAACCCACGGGATGAGATGGGCGGCACATTTCTTTCGCTGTCACCACACGGCAAATCCTTCCAATTTTGTAGAGGCTGATGCCCAGCAGTGGACTGTTTAGAGTAAAGTAAAGTAGCCTATACGTATCCCACTGCTGAGCACAAGCCTCCTCTCATTTTTGAGAGAGCTTTGGAGTTGGGAGTCCGCCACGCTACTCCAATGCAGGTTGGCGGACTTCACATGTAGTCGAAATATTTATATTCCTCAGAAATGCCGGTTTCCTCACCATGTTTCCTTCACCGGTAAGCACGTAATAAGCACTTAAAATTGCAGAACAATTATAGAGGTGCCGGGACCAGGGATCGAAGCCAATCACTCGCGTACTATGAAATGAAATAATGAAATAGTGATAGTAAAAATACCGTCGTGTATATTTTGCAAAGTTAAACAGCTAAGAATAATAGAGATAAAAAATATGACTCATTGTTAAAATTAACCTTGAAAAATTGACCTTGGCACGGGTAGCTCGCCTCTCGTAAACTTGAACTGGCGTAAAGAAAATTTTGCAATAGGGCTAATTCTCTACGGTGGCTTGCCAAATCATGCAATGTCAGAAACGAGATTATCCCGCGACGTTAAACAACGGAGGATGTTATTGAGTGTTGATTTAGCAAGAGATATAAAAACAATCAAAAACATATAAAAAAACCCCTGAAAAAAAACATATTATAGTTGACGTGAAGCATCGACGCCCTGGGAAGTCTGCAGTTTGTGACCATGTTTTACATCATCCCAACTATTATATCAGATTTAATAGACCGCAAATCCTTGTAAACTACTACTACTGGCTTGGGATACTTTAATTAATAAAATTAAATGATAAATAAAGCATACCACTGCAAGACTTCAAGACAGTGTGAGCTCGTTTTGCGTAGATCGGACCAAAAATAATAATTAGAAGCTGAAGGCACCCCCGATTAACTATGATATCGAAATGTCTGAGACCTCATTCTCCCCGTGACCATCAAATTCACCGACGATTCATGCGCAAAGCCACGTGAACACCGTTGTTCATACTCTAACGATATATTATCTATAATGACGTACTTTACGCTTTAGAAAGATTTAAGAAAATATTCAAAAAATAATGGTCCAAAAATTTGGGAAAATATATATGAGGACCAATTACCACCACTACTGGGAGTGAAATTTCATAATTTTCAATTTAATTCTTCTTGGCATAATATTACGAATATCAGTGCCTAAAATTTATTTTAAAACCTATAAAATATATCCAAGAGACTATCTATTGAAGTACTATACAAGTTAATTTAAAATATTACAATATGAAATTAACTTTATTTGTGTGGAAAATACTATATAAAAGTAATTCATAATAAGAAAGTGTTCGTGCATTTAAAATTTATAAGCCATCTCTAAAACCAGAAAGTATTCATTTAATGCCAATTAAAAAACCTATCTTAAAATTAGAGAGTGTTCGCGTATAGCTAACACCATTCTATAAGTCCGGGGGTTAAGTACCGTGCGGAGGGGCATACCAGACAGCTATATACCTATAGGTATGAGGGTCGAGCATGACTCCCTATAGTATCAAGTTGCTTAGTGCTAATGTTCCATAGAAAGATCCTAAGTAATTAAAGTATATGATAAAAATTATTAAGATAGAGTAGATTAGACTTTCAAAACATCACATCAGAGAGGGTGTGGCTATTAGCATTTCAGTGCTGGAGCTTACTTTTTCGCCCCATGTCTTACGACGTCAGTTCTATGGTACATGGTCTAACACCGGCGTCTTGGTGGCTTGCTATTATGACACGTTGGTAATTTTTTTAGTTAAACAACTTTTGCCAAAGTCGATATTTATCATAATGGTGTGTTGTGAGGAGGTATCATCTAACTATGTGATAGTCACGATAATACTTACTACTATTGAGGTATTGTGCTCACATTTCCTTAGCTTTGTCCAAGTCGGGTCTCTCTATAACGAGACTGCAGAAAGTCTGCCTTCCAATGTGTTGAATACCAACAATATTAAATAAAACTCTCAGTAAATTCCCACAATTGAATGATAACTGGAAACTTGGTGGTAGGGTGAGACAAACTCGATTGAAATACATAATACTCAACGTCATTTACACAAACCAATTTTGATGACTATAATAAAATGCTGCCTATCTGATTGCTGATTGATAATTATAAATGATAAAGAATGGCAAAATACATCATTATAATGGTTGGTGTAGCCAAGGCGTCTACTTCATGCGGATGGTAGCTGGAGGAGACTCTCAGGCTGCGGCCGAAAGCCGTGCAACGTGGGACCCCATACCCTTGAAGTGAGCAGTGGACTCACGACGTGCACTGCGGCAAATTGCCGTGATGACCTTTGTATTAGATGTTGGTCTGGCGATGTGGTGGCGAGTACGGAAGGTTTATTTGTTTATTGGGCCAGGTGCTCATATTTATACGACGTGTGCCAAATCCGTACGATGTACGTTCACTAAGACTGGACTTAGCTGTATACTTGTATGATGTAAACACGCATTGACTTGCGAGACTTCGGTCGAAGTTTGTGCTTACGCACTAGAAAAGAGGCAAAACCCTCTTTTAGCTGGGTCACCAGTTTTCAGTTCGGAAGTTTTATGGCAACATTGGCTTTAACTGCATTGGCACCTACTAAACCTGTTAAATAAAGCTAAATCAAAATCGGTCAAGAGAACATCGTCATTGTATAATTTACATATAAGTAATTATATAAAGTTAAAAGTAAAGTTTCAGCCTATAAATGTCCCACTACTGAGCACAGGCCTCCTCTCATTTCTGAGAGGGTTTTGGAGCTAGGAAGAATCCGCCACGCTGCTCCAATGCGGGTTGGCGGACTTCACATGTCCTCGATGTTTTCCTTCACCCCTAAGCACGTGGTAAATCAGCACTTAAAATTGTAGAACAATATTAGAGGTGCTGGCACCGGGGATCGAACCCAGGTTACTCGCTTACTATGAAATTAAAGGCGAGCACCAGGCCCCTGAGCTACCACGGCTCTAAGTATAATATAACTAATAATTAATGCAAATTGTGAAATAATTATTACTGTGAATCATAAAACTATTTTTCTAACGCGCTCATTTCATTAATATGTTAAATGGCACTTAAGTAAACATATATATTAAATAAATATAATAATAATTGATTGTTGTCACGTTTAGTAATTATTAAGTTTTGATCATTGACACCAAGTTTTCTAAACCTGTTTACTACTGTTGACAGCGAATTAAAAACGAAACTTGTCAAAGGTCTAAGCACAAAATAAAAGTTCAGTTCTGTGATCGAAATGCTCGCAATAATTATCATCATCGCATATTATATACTACTGACAATACTACTTATTATAGACTAGCTGTGCCCTGCAGTTTCACCCGCGTGATTATATTACAAATATTTATATTCATATATTCTGAACCCGGCAAGACATCGAAATACGAGTAACGTACACGAAAATTAAAGTTAAAATTCCTGTTTAAATCTCCTAAAATTTTCATTAAATTCTGTTGTACCGTTTCGGAGCCTATTCAAGACAAACTTTCAGAGAGACAGACAAAAATTCTTAAATTTAATATTCAAAAAAAATTTATGATGAGGCATTTTATAAAAAGCAGTTTTCATTTAAATTTATGCATTTATTTTCAAATTACAGACTGACACTTCAATTATATTATTGGTATAGATTATGAGTAGAATGTCTAAGAGTATAATAATCATTTAATTAAAGTAGAATAATGATACTAAATGTCTATAATACTATACTAATGCAATATAATACTGTACTAAATGTCAAAAATTATAAATAAGTAATTTGATAGTATAAGTTGTTGTAATGACTACTGCGATTGCGTTGCATTAAAGTCCACAGTCAAAGTATTTATCCGAGTAGAATGTGTTAGCGGCATAAGATAATCTACCACCCGTATCGTAAAAATCGACATTAGGAAAATTAAAATCATGACATTGGCAGCATAATCCTCCTGGAACATCTAAATAAATAACGCGGTAAATAAAGCGATTGCCAAACCGCCTGCCCAACGTGGCAACTATGGCAAAATTCCTACAAAATTAGACCTACAAACTTCTGTGGCAATCTGTGGGGGAGGCATGTGTTGAGCAGTGGACTCGTGATAGGCTGAAATGATGATGATGATGAAATGATCCGAGTTTTACTTGGCCATCGATCCCACATCTGTAATATCCGTAATACATAAAAATAGGGCCACATTTGGTATAATTTCCAGTAAAACAATCCATGCTTTATAGAATTAAAAAGCAATCCTAGTTCGATCAATTACATGCATTACAAAATGAAAGTCTTCGACCATTACTGGGATGCGTGCTTGCGAACTCTTCTCTAAGTCTGCAATGTTATACCGCTGATAAGAATACTGTATCTAATAATTATAAACAAAGCATATTTTGGTTGCAACGGTAATAAGATGCTCATTATATTTGTTTTTAGTATTAAACTAATTAACATCACTAGTGAGTATGGAACTATTTTGATTTCCATAATAGTACTATAAATTCGAAAGTAACTATCTCGGTCCCTTTGTCTATTTGTTACCTTTTATCGGCTAAACCGCTGAACCGATCTTAACGAAATTTGGCACAGACATAACTTCCATCCTGGAGACGGACATAGGATACTTTTTATACCGAAAAGTAAAATAGTTTCTAAGGGATATTTAAAAAAAACCTATTTCCACGCGGACGTAGTCACGTGCATCAGCTAATGTTTTGCATAAATGTTGGTTCAGGCTGAGATTCGAATACAGGACTCGCACCATAGTAGTCAAGTCCGGTAACTAGGCCACGCGGTCACTATTTTTCTTTTATTAAACCACGTACCTATCCGGTTGTCGGGTTTGGGCGTACAGTGGCTGTTTTTTATAGGAGAATGTTACGAGACGAGCAAAACGTTCACCTGATGGCAAGTGCAACGTCTGCTCATAACAAATGCTGTGTCACCCGGAGCATTTTTGTGTGGCACGGCATTGCGCCCGACACCCCGAGACTTCAGCTCTTAAGTTAATTGCTCAGTAATTACACTAGGTCTCAGTACCCTTCAGACCAAAACACAGGACCAGTGAGGAAAAGGTAGATTTGCGTTTATGCAGACAATTCAAGTCTTACGAGACAAGTTCAAACAGCAACCGGTAGATGTCGCTGTTGTTAAAAATGAACGAAAAAGGCTAAGGTTTTAAGTTAATTTAAATTCATGTATAACTACATATCATTGTTTTTATGAGGAGATATTTATCATTTGCTTACAATTACCTAATTATCTCAACCTTAATAAGTAACTTCCTTTCATGTCCATATTGCACCACACAAAACATCTCTATTCAAACATTAATACAAATATAGTTTAAAATAGTAAAGTTTCAAGTACTAAAAATATGTTGATGTTGACGCGTACTACATATTTAGCCTTAATAAACTCTTGGAGATTACTTTATTTAACCCTTAATTATATAGACGATAAGTATTAAGGCCAAGCAAACTAAAACCGTTATCTCTTTGATAATTATTTATTTTATGTATTAAGATAGCACCTGCTAATTAGCTTTTCCTGCATATGCAATGAAAAAGCTTCTACATTCACGATTGTAAAGCAAATAAATATCATGATAATACGTGTAGGAACTAGGAAATGATAACGTTAAAGTTAAAATATGTACTCGTAAGTATGCATACGGTGTTTAAGGCTGTTATTTGTCGGCCCGGTTACTAAGGACTAATTGAATAATGTCGTATACTCAATTTGTGGTTTTAATGACCGACAAACAAAGTTGTGCAACACACGCATTGTAAAATCACACTCATAGCTTTTACAATGTCGATAAATTAAAATAAGTCAAGCTTGTGAAAAAAAAGTGCTTAAAAGACGGTTAAATTCACGGATTATATTGTGAAGCCGACGCCATTTCAATTATTTATTAAAACAAAAGATAATTCCTTACTGTGCGTGTCTCTCGAAACAGACAGCATGTGAAATATAGCGTCCCGGATTATCATTATTTGTTAATTGCAATTTTATGTGCTGATTTACGACGTGCTGGGTGGAGGAAAACATCTTGAGGAAAACCTGCATGTCGGAACAATAAAAATATTTCAAGGACATGTGAAGTCCGTCAATCCACTTTGGAGCAGCGTGGCGGACTCTTCCCGACTACAAACCCTCGACAAAAATGAGAGGAAGCCTGTCCTTAGCTGAAAAGTTTTTTAGGCTGATACTTTTGTACTCTTTCTGTTATTATTATCATCAGCTCGAGGCAAGCTGCTGTTGGGAATAAAGGCCTTTCTTTAAAAGATGCGCCACGGATCGCACACAAAATTCCGCACTTACAATTCTTTTTTATTGGATTTAGTAACAAGACGAGCAAAACGTTCACCTGGTGGTAAGTGAAACGTCCGCCCATAACAAATGCTATGTCACCCATAACATTTCTGTATGGCCCACATGCCCAGCGATTACACTAGCTCTCAGTGCTCTTCAGACTAAAACATAGTAATGTTTGCACAGTACTGCTTCACGGCAGCATAACTGGCCTGGTACCTGGGGTGGTATATATCACTACTAATTGGCCTTAAAAAAATCTATTTTGTTCTACCTAAAATATTTCGACGTCATGTGAAGTCTGACAACAGTGACCATGGGTTGCTACCTATTGGATTGGGGCTGCGTGACAGACCCAGTAATGTGCTCAGCAAATAAGACTTTGAAATGATGTTATTTTTTTACATTATAATTCCCCATCCATATGAATTAATTTGTCCGATGAAGCTTAAAAAAATTCACTTTTACAATATCATTCATTGCTACGAGTAGTTTAGTAGCTTGTTTATGTAACACAACCAGTGTATTGTTGTGAACTACAGTGTACTACAGATATTGTGTTTTCATTACAGATCTTGAAGAGTTTTTCCTCGTTTACCTTTCGTTCTTTTTCCAGCCTATCGTTCTTTATATAAATCTGCATTATTTATTGAAAAATCATTTAAAATAAAACAAGATAATTAAAAGACCACACAGGCATTCTTATCTTTACTCATTAATATAATTTAATTAGCCTAGTAAACAAGGAAACGTTATTATGCTTAAAGTTTTATTGATTTTAATCCGGAAAGGCGCATAAGTATCGTTGTTGAAAATTTGTAATTAAATATTGGTTATTTTAAAGATATGACTATGCAATAAACTCAACTGTTTTCCAAGTCAATCTATTGATATTTTATAAATACTACCAGAACCTGTCACATACAACAATACGCCTAGTATAGCTGAAATTTGTAAACCAATGTTTTTTTAATTTATTTATTTATTTAAGCTTTTATGCACATGTGGTACATATGGCGGACTTAATGCCTAAAGGCATTCTCTACCAGTCAACCATAAGGCAAAGCAGAGAAAAACATAATATGATAGGCGGTGCAGCGAACAATAACTGAGTAAAAAATAATTTATTATCTTTAAATATAAATACATAAACTATAAAATATATACATAATTATACCAATACATAAGAGAGAGATATATACAACAATAGATAAGAGAGAGAAATAGAATTCATACTTGCAGCGAATTTTTAAAATATTCCCGTACTTTAATTTTGAACGCAAACTTGTTAGGAGCTTTTTTAATATCAAGAGGTATATCGTTCCAGAGTCTTATAGCCGTTAAGGCGAAAGAGTGAGATGAGTAACCAGATCGGTGTAATGGCGTAAGCAATTTGAGATTGACCGAGGACCGGAGAGAACAGTCATGAGAATCTCCCAGATATTGAAACCTACATTTCAAATACTCAGAAGCACATGGATCGTTTAGTATAGTGAAAAGGGTGCAGAGTATCTATTTCCTTAAAGAGTATTTATTTCCTTAAAGTGACGGTACGAGCAAAATGTTCACCTGATGGTAAGTGTAACGTCTGCCTATAATAATAATAATAATAAATTGATTTATTTGTTTCACAAATCTTTTACATACTATTCTTATAAGTCTAAATAGTTGGATACAATAATTTATCACTAAATGAGCTGCTGGCACTTAAAAAAGGGAATCCCTGTGCTATAAGTGCCAGCATCCTTCCAATGACACGGATAATGATGAGAATTGAGACGTTATAAGTAATAAATATGTACAGTTTGTTACAAACTATGTTATAATAAATGTTACATTTTATATAATTAAACTCTTAATGATACATAATCCGACATAAGTTCGACAAGCATGAAGCGCGAACTAGTAAACCTATCGCATATGAATAAGTTTATTTTTAGTGGTATTGTGTGTGTGTGAGTGAGTTAGTGTGAGAGAGAGTTTGTGTGTGTGTGTGTGTGTGTGTGTGTGAATGTGTGTATGTGTGGTACATTATGATGATTATTTTATTGGGAGAAGGACATTTTCAGTTTCATCATAGGTAAGTTTTTGAAGCCATTCAGTAAGTATCTTTTTACATGTGTATTTATTTGTTCTATCAATAGCCAATATTTTGTTAACCTTATTATAAATAAAGGGTCCGAGGAAGTAGAAGAATCTGTGACTAAAACGTGTCTTGCAATTTTTAGCAATCGGTAGGCCACATCTACGCCTAGCCCGCTGCCGTGAAGATAAAGAAAATTTACTGGATTTGGACAAAGATAAATGTTGCCGCAAAATTATCTGAAGAACGAAAAGCTGGCGCACAGATAGGACTTCGCAGTACTCATAAAGGTCTTGTGTAGGATATCGAAAAGGCTTAAACGTACATACTTTTAATACTGCTCTCTGTGCACGCTCAAGACTGATCAAAAAGGTTTTACAGGCACCACCCCAACAAGAAATACAATAATTCAACAACGATTGACACAAGGCATAATAAACCGTCTTCAGTATCATAGGTTCTGCAACATGTCTCAAATGTTTAAAGACAAAGATAAGTTTGCGGACTCTCCCTGTCAATAGTTTAATATGCGGCACAAAACTTAATTGCTCATCCAGGACCACACCTAAATATTTAGTAGTAACAGAATGATTTAATTTAGGACAGTCGCACATAAGATGTCCATTAGGTATGTGGTTATGGGCAGTGATAAAGAACCTGTTTTTGTCTAATGCTATTGGTTTTTTTATACTAAAAAGCAAATATTTGGTTTTGTCAACGTTAAGAGAAAGGGTATTATCTGACAGCCATTTTGTTACTTTATTTATGCCCATTTGGGCTACTTTAAAAACTTGATCCCATGTGTCTCCTGTGAATAACAAGGCCGTATCGTCTGCGAATGCCAGTAGTTTGCCATCTTCCAGGTCTAATTTACACATATCGTTGATATATATTAAAAACAGTGTAGGCCCAAGTATGCTTCCTTGGGGGACTCCGTGGTCTACAGAGAGGTAATTACTTGCATGTTCACCAATTTTAACACACTGTTTTCGGTTTGATAAATAGCTCCGAAACAATTTTAGCTGGTTATCTCTGATTCCAACCCTTTCCAATTTCGAATTTAGCTTGGGGATAGAGACCGTATCAAAGGCTTTTGCCAAATCAAGGAAGATAGCAACACACTTTTTTCCTTTATCTAACGTTACAACAATATTTTCAATAAGATCATGAACAGCATCATTAGTTGACATCTTATTACGGAAGCCATACTGTTTGTTTGAAATAATGTTGTTACTATCAAGGTATTTTTTAAGGCGATAGTTCATGATTCTCTCCAAGACTTTAGACAAGGCAGTCAGCACAGATATGGGTCTATAGTTATTAACACTATTTACATCCCCAGACTTATACACTGGGTGTATTAATGCACTTTTCAGTATATCCGGAAACTCTCCAGTGCGTATACACAAGTTTATTATATAAGTTAAGGGCGGTACCAAAACCATTTTGTATTTCTTTAAGATGTTAGAAGATATGCCATCAATACCAACTGCACAGTCTGAGCGCAACGACATTATAGTTCGCTCAACTTCCGATTCATCAGTTTCAAGAAATACAAATGAGTTGCATGTTGCAGCAGTATTAATTTCCATTTGTACGTTTTGCTCATTTCCTGGGAATTGTGTGACTTGTTCAGCTATATTTTTTCCTATACTAACAAAAAACTTATTGACTTCATTGACAGATTCATTGTAAGAATCTTTAATTTTGAGCAGAGCATCAGCTGCTGTACTAGTATTCGTGGTATGGGTAATGTCTCTAATAATGTTCCACATTTTTTTTGGATTAGCTTTAGCTTTATTTAATTCATTGCGCTCATACTGTCTTTTAAGAGACTTCAGTAAGTTGTTACAGAAATTCCGGTACCTTTTAAAAGTGGTCTTAATTAATTCATTACTAGGTGAGGACTTCATTTTTTTATACATCCTGTCTCTATTCCGCATGCATCTTAGGATACCCGGTGTAATCCATGGCTTGAGGATTCGCAATCGATGGGGCACAGTGCAAAACTTGGAACTTGTTTTCAGTGCTCTAGTTAAGGAGTTAACAAAGTAATTAAGAGCTACATTTGCAATAGTACATTCATAGATATAAGAAAAGTCAGTACTGTTTAGGTTGTTTTCTAACGTTTTATAATCTATTTTTGTCCTTGTGATATGTCGATTAGCTATTTTAGCTTTGTTCAATGCCAAAAGTACAGCATTATGGTCAGTGACTGTAGAATCTAGAACTATTGTTGTAGCTTTAAGCTTACTTTTCAAGAGGATATGATCTAGCGAAGTTTTACCATGAGTTATCTGTGTGTGCGCTGGTAGAAGACCATGGCTAGCGGTAAGATTTAAATAATCTGTTACTCTAGAATCAAGGTTTCCGTCTGCAATATCAATATTGATGTCTCCAATAATGATAATGTTACTAAAAGCAGAATTGATAGTCAAAACTTGATCTAAAGAGTTTAAAAAGTTGGTGACATCTTTGAACGATGGAGGTCTGTATATTGCTAGAATGCATGTGTCATTACCTATTTTTATCTGAATACAATTTGCATTTATAATGCCTGGTTCAGTTACAGTTATATTAGTAATACCGTTACTAATATAAGCTACTACTCCATCATTTTTGTTTATTATGTTGGTAGTTGAATAAGAATTATACCCATTTATAGAAGGTATGTTTGGGTTACAGGATAACCAACATTCTGTTAATATAATAATATCCTGTGTTAAAGACATTCTGGTCATCAAAGCGAGTAGGCCGGACATGTTTGCTGAAATACTTCGAATGTTTTGGCTAAGAATTTTAAAGCTTTCTGGGGTAATTAGTTTTTTACAATCATCAGGGAAGCATCTAAGAGAATCTGAAACCCTTAAATTGTCTATTATATTTAGGTGACTTTCTAGTTTATCCAATTTCGTAGAATATGTAAAATTTGTACCTTAGTGTGTTCCGTTGTTTGCTAAAAAGGCAGATAATATTTGATCTGAGCATTGAATTTATGTAATTTGTATTTTTCTCCATTTGAGTAGCAAGCAGATTGTGTATTTTTGAGGCTTTTCTGTTATGTAGTGTGTGTGTTTGTATGTGTACAAAATGGACTTTAAAAATATATATAACATGCGAAAATTTGTTTGAATTTTGTAGGTTTACTATTTGCAATAAATGTGGAAGAAAGTAAGCAGAGAAGGTCCTTACTTCACTAGAATATTTGCTAAATATTTCGATTTGATAGTAGTAATTGTATAAAAGACACTGAACTATTAAACTGCTGCATAATACAATATCTAGTCATTTATTGTTAATCAATTTAGTAAAATTTGTTTCATCATCGATGCGAACTAGAGGCTTACCATCAGCTTTTCGTATGTACACTAATCCTCTAGAAGTCCAGCAGTACTTGAACCCATGTTCTCTAGCAAATTGACGAGCTAAATAAAAAAGCTTCTGGGCCTTGTATGTTAGAGCTTCTGACACAAATATTGGCTTAATGGGTCCTGTAATTTTCAAATATCCCGTGTTTAACTTATCTCCGCTGGGCTTCATCTTGTTGAAGGTCCTGACTGCTTGTATTACTTTTTCTTTTTTCAGAATGCTGTTTAACTCAACTATGATTGGTTTAGTATTTTCCTTATTCGAGTTTACTCTAAATATATCCTTAATATCGTGATCTTGTAAATCCACATCCACAGATTTAGCCAAGGTTTTCACTGCCTGTGCGATATCTTCCTTTGTTTCAATTTTCTTTTCACCTCGCATGATGTTAGGCATGTTACGTATTTCCAGACCCGCGGACTTGGTTTTTCGCTCCAATATTTCTATTTTTCCTCCAACATAAGAATTAACTTTTTATCCTTTGCTCTACTTTCTTCAAGGTTTTCAATCGATTTGAAAATAGTATCATATTTATCTGACATGAATTGTAAACTATTTTTAAGCTCTGAGTTTTGCTGCTTTAATTCATTGAAATGCTGCTCAACTGTAGTTGACAGTGTAGTAATTAATCCTGACATTTCAGTTTTAATCTGTCTAAAATCATCGTCTAACTCACGTTTCCGTTTCGGTCGCAAACTGACATTGCCGCTTCCACTCCGTTCTGAAGGAGTGTCTGAATCATAGGTCTGAGGCGCGAGTAGCGGCAGTTTCGGTGTTAGCAGTACTGGGCGTCGAGGCGGGTGGGGAGCGGCGAAGCGGCATGATTTCGTATCAGGCAACCAAAAACAAGTGCAGCTACCAGGCAAATATAAATTCGTAGAGATAAAAATTTTGCTCAATTACCGAGGGATCAATAAAATGGTCACCGATCGACGATCTAGTACAGTTTTGTCGACCGCCAGCACAACTTGACCCTTCTATCGTATATCAGTTATACTTGAAAAAGGACTGACGGATTTCATCTATCCTTTAATTACTTTGCGTCTATGTGCGGAGGTCTTCTATCGCTGGGCTCTTCTATGCGCATATTCGTGTGCGTGACACATTCGTTATTAAATAACTCACCACACGACAAACTTGAAAAGTAGCACTTGCTTCTGCACTCCTATTATTGGGACGGAATTTATACAGTTTTGCGAAGATTTTAAACGAAATAATTATAATCTTAACCCAAAAACACGCCTGCATTTCACAGAGTCCAGAGGGGAAGGGGGGGGTTGCCTATAACAAATGCTGTGTCACCCAGAAAATTACTGTGTGACACCATACTGCGCCCGTCACCCTGAGACATCAGTTCTTAAGTCTCATATGCCCAGTGATTACGCTAGCTCACAGTGACATTCAAACCGAAACACAGTAATGTTTGCACACTACTGCTTCACGGCGGAATAACTGGTCCTGGGTGGTACCTACCTAGACGGATTCCTGCATTTTTACAATGTCGTAAGCCTCTTAGTCGAGTAAGTGCTGTTTCAGCAGGGAAAGGTTCAAATAGTGTCAATAATTTTGAGATTTAATTTTTTTTTTATTTTTCTTTGTTTAATTAATGATTTCTAATGTTTTGTTTTATATATGTTTTTGTAGCTTATTTTTATATAAGTTGTTCAGTGTTCAGTTCCGTTCCGCATTGTTTGCACTATAATTGGGATGACACTAAACATGTTTTTATTTTTGTTGATTGTGATGGTGTTCACTTTGATAGTGCAATAAACATAAATAAATAAAAAAATATATATCAAGACCAGATTAATGAAATAGCGCCAACTAAATACAGGTAAATAGATGTGTAACAAGTAAATAGATCAGCTTGTGTAATGATTTCTTATATTTAAACGAATATTACATATCGATTTCATCGTGTTTACTTTTACAATTTATTTCATGACGTTGGAGCGCTTTTCACCTCCTGTGACCATCACAGGAGGACTGAGGTGTCAGACATTCTGATGTCACAGTTAATCCAGGCTTAAGCATTTAATTATTAGTTTTGGTTTGATCTACGGAAATGAACTTAAAGCTTGTCTTGTCTTCGAGAAGAAGTCGCTAAGTGGCGTGATGAGGAGGTCCAGTGAAGCATTCCACTTTACTACTTGGAGGTGACAGTGCATCTATATTCTTCATCGACTATGTCATCATCATCATCATTTCAGCCTATCACTAGTCCACTGTTGAATATAGGCCTCCCCCATACTTTGCCACAAAAAATTGTAGCTCTCATTGTGTAGGGATTTTGCCATAGTTGCCACGCTTGGCAGGCACCTGCTAACCTTAGCAACCGCAGTTTACTTTTTCAGATGTTCCAGGAAGATGCTGCTGCCATCTTCTGGTTTTGTTTTTCTCTCTGTCGACTTTTACGACACCTACGCGATGAGATGGTGTGGTAGATTCTCTTAAGCCGCCACTACACGGACTATGTATATTATGTAACATGTATTGGAGTATTATTAAGAGTGCAACATAAAAAGTAAATTTTCGCAACGGCTAAATACAACAATAATCTAACAAAATCTAATCAAGAGGCTGCTGCCGCTTTAGAAATATTTACTGACATTACTGTTGCGACACACGGACTTTTCAGTTCCGACACTTCAGTTTCTGATTTTGCTAAGGCGCTTATCAAAAAAGTTTCTGCTTATAATGACCATCTAATGACGAGGTCACTGTCAAAACTTACCATCACATGTGTGTTTCATCCTGGTGTGCCCTCTTAAAAAAACCTGGCCAAATGCCTGTCGGACCACATACCGTGAAGGGTTCCGTAGTGAGGAACCCTTCACGGCGTGTACCACACTTAATACCAAGTAACCGAAATTATCCCTTATCTCAAAACTACACACGACATCTTTTTCAAACCAATTTGCGTTGAAAGTGTTTTTTAGGTTCTATCGTTTTAAATTTCATGAATTTTGGCCTGAGGTACCAAATGTCCTGAACTCATAGTTATTGCGGACTACATTCAGTTTTAATAATAAGTTTTGGTCCGGTCTACGCAAAACGAGCTTACTGTGTGTTGCGTAGATACTCGTATGTTATAATTTAAAAGCTGTCCCCACTTAAGTCACGACTGCTGCAAAGCGCTTGAAACGTAGGGTTATAAATAGTCAAAAAGAAAAGAGGGTAAAATCCGTAAATTTAGTTTAATTAACGTATTAATATTCGACTTAATATAAGAAATCAATAGTAATGTAATAAATGTCAATTGTTACTTTCTTTTGAACGGTCATATGGCTTTCAAGATGTTTCAAACACGCGCTGACCATTATGTGTCAGACATAAATTACATTCCTTTGTTTTTTATCCCTCAATTTCGAGAAATAATCTGTGTCGAGTGTCCTGCCTGTAGGTCGCTATAACATTTGAGTATTACCTGACATATATTTTTTGTTAACTTTATTATTCCAACGTTTCTCGAACATGCATAAATGCGTTGAGTGGTCTACGTTTCTTTTATGTATGTTAAAGAGCTTTTTAAGGTGTTTAAAAAACTACATTTATTTATCTAAGTAACTATGATGACTGCGTGACTCACAAATTAGTGTAGATGCCTAGTGAACCTAAAAGTTGGTTCTAATAGTTACAACAGTTACAGGAAAAAATAAACTTTCTTCATCTGTCAATTATTGGTTTTTAGGTTTGTTTGTACAGTGTCAAAATGTCTGTAACCCTTCATCTGCTCTTTCCTCTGGTCTTATGGTACTATTGCTTTTCCGAGTCAGAAACCAAAGTTTAAGAAATGTTGACAACACTTACTGACAAGACAACATTTATTTCATAAATGCTATGAAGCTCAAATAGTATTATCTAAATCTAAATGACAATATAATACCGGAATTGAACCAACCGAATGACAACGGGTTGTGCCGAGAGTTTTTTTATTGGAGAGCTAAAACGTCAACCTGATGATAAGTGCAACGTCTGCCCATAACAAACTGCTGTGTTCTGAGTGCCACAACATTCCAGAGATATCAGTTCTTAAGTCGCATATGCCCTGTTTGAGTCTTAGCGAACCAACTACGGGCTGACTTGATTAGGTAAGGTATAAATTTTTGTGTTGTTCGATAATCTGTGCAAATTTTAAGTAAAAAGTTAATCAGTTTTCGAGCTATAGACTTATAGAGTCAGATTCAGATACAGAGAATTTTTAGCTCAGGTATGTTTTATTCCGGCAAAGGAAGGGAGGAATATTTAGTACCTCAAGTTTCGACAATCATAGACAGACACCTCTTGTTTTATTTTATAGTTTGTTTTATAGAGAGGTATGGACGTTGTCGCCCTTAATTTCGGGTATGTTGCCGGCTTTTGAAAAAGCAGTAGGCTCTTTTCTTGAACGTCCTTGAGTTGTATCGGTCCAGAAAAACTGCTGGCGACATCAGATTCCACTAGTAGTCGTGTGGCTGAAAATTCCTCGAAAGACGCTCAGTGGTGGATTACCAACCATCAAGGTAACGTAGATAGAATTTAGTGTTGTGCCGTTGAAATGTGCAATTATTTGTACTAAAACACCGTAATTACCAAGTAATTACTATTTATTTTCCGGCGCTGGCTGGAAAATACGGCGGAAAACTATCGAGCCCATGAAATTTGTGACCATGCATGTTAAGAGATTATGAAGATACCAATGTAAGGAATAGGACGAGGTCGTGATGAAGGCCATAACGCGGCCAGGTTAAGGCAAATGGTGTATCGAGGTTAGAACGAGGCTAAATGGGCGCTCAGTGCTTTCCTTAAGTGATACGTTTCCGGATTAGTAGGTAAGAATTAGGTATGACTTATTTTGATAAATTACAGTTTATTATCGACTTACAATACTCCGTTAACACCGCGGACTGATTACCAATTCATTATTATGATGTAAACTAGTTAAGTATTGTTAGTCGTCGTCGTCTGTCCGGCAGAGTAGAATAGCACCTACCTCTCTCCTACCGAGGTGTTGTAAGAGTCAACTAAGGTATTGTACACAACCTTTATTCGTGCTGAATAGTACCTTAATATGTAATGCTGTAACTATACTACTCGTGGGAACGCAATGGAGAGTAAGAATTTTTTTGACTCTTTCCAAAATGTCGGCGACGTGGTTTACCACTCCTCACGTCTCGTTTCCCACGTGGGCGAAAAGTCGGCTATGTGTGTGGCCTGCGCCTACCCCTTTATATGGGAAAAACGCATGACTATATGTATGTATGTATGAAGTCGTATCAAAAAGTTTAATGCATGATTTCATTGAATAATTCAGTTTGTAAGTTGTGTAGCAAAATGAGGAAAATTATATTCAATGCACCGGATAATTTTACGAAACAATGCGAATAAATTACCTTTAAAGTTTCATACACAAGTCATAAAATTAACTTTTCAATACGGTGTGGTTCCTAACGATCGGATTTTAGGAAATGAAAACATTTTAGTTCCGTAGCTACGACTAAGAAGTAATAAGCGTGTTGCGTTAAGCACCGGTAAGTAGGTATTTATAGAGACTGTAAATTACTTTAGCTGTATTAGGTATTCAAGACTAATTTTTATATTTCACTCGAATATTAGCAAATTAACTTTGTTTCTCTCCGATTTCCGGGAAATAAAAACTGATTATATTAATTACTTTTAACATAATTTTTAACATATTCGACGAATGTCATCTATGATTGTATGGCCTTTCATGGTAAAGTTCATACAACCTTTGCCTACTTCTGAGAATTCCTACTGTCGCCCAGTCATTAAAAGTCTTGCGACTGCAACAAGTAAACAGTTCACTACTGGACATATGTTATTCTATGGTTGAAAGGATTTGCCTTAATCTCCACGCTGTCGAAGTTGCTATGGCAAGCGGATGCGCTATAGAAGTCTTTTTAATACGCTTTTATTATGTTTGACCTGTGTGTATGAATTTAATGGATTCTTTCAATACAATTTTCACCCAATTTCAGAAAACTTAATAAATGAAATACACATACACAATAATTTCATTACTGTGACTACAACATAGAGATAAAATACAGAGAGAGTACAGAAGCCAAATATTTTTCTTTTAGCTACTTTTTTACTGTTATCCTAGTTTTTACTACAAGAAGTTAAAAATCTCATTATGTATATACATTTGACATCAAAATTGTAATTAAAATAATATGATTTTTTTAATTTTGTAATTAATTGACATTTAAACGAATTTGAAATTTATAATTTTTTTATTTCTGTCGATAATCGTACGCCCGACTGTCCATAAAGCAAAGCATGTGGCTATAGCGAGCGGTTGTTGTGACACTCGAACTAGTTTGAAACCGTTTGAGATTTCGTGTCCGTGAGCGGTGTGTGCAGTGCTGTAGCGTAAATTATATGAAACTTGCCTTACGTACTCTCTCTATTTTTGTGTCAGGATCTACAGCTCATAGCTGTTAAGTTTCAGAAGTAAAGTCCGGGAATAGTTTACTCTACAATTTTTTTTCTTTCCTGTTTCGTGTATGTATTTGTATCTGTGTATATTTTTATATTTAATGTATTTATATTAATAATAAGTGTTTTTTTTATTATATTGGTATTGTTCGCTGTACCGCCTATCGTCATATCATGCCTTTGGGTATTAAGTCCGCCATATGTACCACAAGTGCATAAACGTTTAAATCATAATTTCTGCCTATCACTAGTCCACTGCTGAACATAAGCCAATTTACATCTATAACCGCTTATTAAAAAGACATATTTCCATTTTTAAGTAATCTTAATTAATGATGTTGTTAATTTAAGAAGAGCTTTTTACAGGTCAATAGTGATTCCTCTAGCATGTGTAAGAAACTTAATAAAAACTGTAAACGGAATGACCTAGTCCTCGTTTAATACAAAAATTATGGGTTCAAACGTGTTTTACGCTTCACTTAAAAACATGTTTGATTTGATAGATGAATCTTAATAGGTTAGGTTAGGTTAGGTTAGGTTAGGTTAGGTTAGGTTAGTCAAACGTGTTTTAAGCTTCACTTAAAAACATGTTTGATTTGATAGATGAATCTTAATAGGTTAGATAATATCGGTAGATATCAACACTGGTTAAGGTGTTTAAAATTGGTCATAATATATTACCGTGGTCCCTGTTTGTTTAGCTCGGGCAATAACAAATATACCTGAGCTCTTAGCATCAAATGAAATAAGATTTTTTCTAAAAGATTTTATTTCATTTGATGCTAGACATTTTATGATAAAAGGTAACTTAGTAAATGTTACATAATTTAGGCAATAATCGATCACCCTGTTCGGACGCCCTATTCCCTGGGAAAAGAGCGTTAAATACCTAGGGGTCACTTTAGACGCAGCGTTGACGTTCGCTGAACACATAAAGAATGTGCGTAACAGGGCGGCTTTTATCTCAAGCCGTCTATATCCGTTAACTTGCTCCTCAAGCAAAATGTGCCTTAGACACAAACTTCGCCTCTACAAGACATGCATTAGACCCGTAATGACCTATGCATGCGTCGCTTCCGCTCACGCGACGGGCAAACGTTTAAAGAAACTACAGAGCGTAAAATATTGATTCTTGCGAGGCGCCACCGGAGCGGGCTGGTACCAACGCAACGTAGACCTTCACAGCGACTGTGAAATGCCCTTAATCTCTGAACACTTCAGAGAAGTATCGCGGCGGTTTTTCGAAAAAGCCGCGGTTCATGCAAACCCGCTGGTGGTTATAGCAGCGAATTACCGATCTAATAAAAACGCGACCGAACGCAAACGTCGCCCGCGAAACGTGCTAGACGACACGGACGTCTCAGCACTCCCTGACCACGATACGGTCAGCCATGATCCAAGCAACACTGTACACACAGTCAATAGCTTTACATAACACGCACAACGTCGCGCCGCCGCCGTAGAGACCGGCACGCAGCTGTCGAAAATCACACAGCGTGCACCAGACACACCCGTGTTCCAGGGCAGTTCTCACCGCCCAGAGTTTCCGACACACAAGTCGACATTCCGAACGGAGGCCCGCACCCTCCCTCGGACGGTCATTAGATGACTTAAAATAATTTTTTGGAGATATTCACAGTAGCGCAAGCACGCAGCGAACGCGACAGTCCGAATATCGATGTTTTTGTAGGAGTAATATTTATGTGTTTATGTTTGGGTCAAACCAAACCTGGCACGCGGGCCCCGGGCCCGCGAGCACAGCATCCGATGAAGCTGTAAAAGCCAAAAGGCTAACAGCACTTACATCACCGAAATTATATATATTACATAATTTTGCAATGTAATTCGAAATCAACTGTATTTAAAAGACGAGAGTAAATATTAGTATGTGCAGACGGTGAATCTTTGTCATGTACTCGTACATCAATTCATTGCTTGTATAGATTTCTACTAAAAATACTTATAGTTCTAATCCGATCTGGGATTTTTTCATTAGATTTACTAATGACAAATTATAAAATATAAATATTAATTAAAAGTTGATTTGTGTTACTATGTAAAAATTAGGACCTAATTCTGCAGGTCGAAATGTATCTGGGTGGATTGAAAAGTACTCGGCCTAACCAAGAAAATAAACACATACTAAATCAGTTATATTTTTATTTTTCTACATAATCACCATCAAGTTCAATACACTTTTGCCACCTCCCCTTCCAAGCATTTAGACCGTTAAAAAAAAATGATTCTTCCTTAGAGTCAAAATATGCGTCTACAGCTGCTTTGACCTCGTCGTTTGTCGAAAATCTTTGACCTCCCAAGTGCTTTTTTCGGTTAGGGAATAGAAAGAAGTCTGATGGTGCCAGATCAGGTGAATACGGCGGATGCGGTAACAGTTCAAAGCCACAGTTGTGAATTCCAGCCATTGACTGTACTGACGTGTGAACACGGGCGTTATCTTGATGAAACAGGACTTTTCTTCTGAGCATTCCTCGACGTTTTTCTTTTATTTCCCCTCGTAAACGACGTAGTAAGGTGCAGTAGTAATCAGAGTTTATAGTCTGACCCCTTTCAAGATAATCAATCATAATCACACCTTTCGAGTCCCAGAATACTGAAGCCATCACCTTATTTGCCGACAAAATCGACTTAGCCTTTTTAGGGGGTGGTGAACCAGGTCTTCTCCACTGTTTTGATTGTTGTTTTGTTTCCGGTGTACAGTAATGAACCCATGTTTCGTCCATAGTAACAAAACGATTCAAAAAATCATCTGCATCGGCTTCAAATAACTCCAAACAGTCGCGTGAAATAGTCAATCGCGTCCTCTTTTGTTCAACTGAAAGCAGTCGCGGAACCCACCTCGCAGACACCTTGTGGAAACCCAACTCGTTGACAATGATGTTTTGAGTTCGTTCATAAGAGATGCCTATAATCTCGGCTATCTCTCTGATTTTTAATCTGCGGTCTCCCATTATTAAATCAAGTACTTTTTTAATATTTTCGTCAGTAGTTGACGTCGAAGGCCTTCCAGAGCGGGGTTCATCTTTCACACTCTCTCTACCACGCTTAAATTCTGCTATCCATTTTTTGACGGATGAATATGACAGAGCACAATCGCCTAATGTATTGACCATGTCATCATGGATGGCTTTTGATGATAGCCCCTTCTTATGGAGGTACTTAATGACGGCACGCTGCTCGATTTGCTCCATTCGCGGAAATTATGACCGATTACTTTGTTAATAAATTTATAAAATCACAACTAATTATCGCACACGTTTCGAACTTCACACAATGAACTAGTCTGAACTGAACTAAATAATGTGGGTAGATTTGATTTTTAGAATTGAATGGATCTGTGTTAGGCCGAGTACTTTTCAATCCACCCTCGTATATATACATCGCCGCATAACGGTTGCAATAATAATTTTAATAGAGCCAAGTCAAGCCTGACCAAGTCATCTTCGCAAAGAAATACGTAGTAGCTCTGATCGATAGTAGTTAGGCTACAGATTTATAGCCGCGTGGCGTAGCGATCATTGTGCCTGACTATCACGCCGCGAGTCCTCGGTTCAAATCCTGGCTGGAGCTAACAATTGTACAAAAACACTTCTTGTTTATTTTCAGGGCTGGTTGTGATTCTGGTTGTGTTGTGATTGTCACCATATCTCTGAAACTGCATCCTAGCCTACCTCCGATCTTATCGCACGAGCGTTACATCGGGTGCGGGTAGGTTAAGGAGAGTTGATATCGTTGGAGTCATCACAAAGTTCTTATCGTTACATTCACCAACTTGTGGTCTTTAAATACATAAACTTTGTTACCGCGGTTACTTACGATGTTACCTAGTGCTTATGTTCTTTTGTTTTTGGTACTACTTTTCTTGCCTTATGATGGATATATTTATGGAAACGAACCGATATAATCAAAAGTTATTTATTATATGTAACGACAACATTGTTACTGCTGTAGGGAAACCAGTTTTTTTTAAAGAGTTCAATATGTACGATAAGATGCTACGACTACTATATATTCATACTGCAACGGAAGTGGGTAAAGGAAATTAAGCCGGTAATTATTTCAACATATTGAAAGTAAAACCCTTCATTGAAATGGTAATAAACTTAAATTACTTTCGCCAGCAGCTGTAAAGCATTATATTTATCTACTACAGATAATTGTATTTATCTTTACTATTAGCCATCTTTGCGTAGCTGTAACAAATGATGAACCGTTCTACAATTAATAACCGTTTGGGAAAATAGGAAATGTAGGATCACTCCCATTAGGAGGATTATTTTTATCGGCAGTTGATAGATGCAGGAGGTTTGGGACCTGTTTTGTGGTTATTTAGAAAATAAGCATATGTTCAGAAGTGGACTTGTGTTATGCTGTAGTGATGATGATGCATAAAAATGGTAATATCCAGCTGAGCAAATTGATTTATATCATCACTGGCGTCAACTTTCTCCGTTCCACTTATTCGTTGAAAAAGTTAATTTTCAGCGGAACACAGCGCACACAATTCCATAACAAAATCATCATAACAACAATCAATCACAAACAACGTGTAGCGTTTCTATCTGTAATGACTTACCCTCATTCTCTTTTAAGTTTTAATAACGATTTTATTAAGATCGCCTCTCTCACCAAGACTTTCGGATTCTAGTCCTACTTATCAAAAAACTTTTTTTGTTTATTCTGACTTATATTGTGCTCGAACTACTTAACAAAATACAGTCAAATTTAAGTAATTACTCAGAAACTGGAACAAGTTCGCTAAATGTAGATTAATTCCCACCTACGTACGTCGCTTGCGTAGTGTTTACAATATATAAGTTTTTGTTTCTTATTTTATCGTTGATGTTTCTATATTTTTTATCTTTTGCTTTCATAATGGAAAGGGAACCAGATTAAAATGTTAAAACTGCTTAACTCGTGGTTGACTGGTAGAGAATGCCCAATGGCATCAAATCCGCCAATTGTACATTTACTGTGCAATAAAGTTTTTAAAAAAAATAATAAAAGCTTTTGTTGTGAAAACGGCTTTCTTAAAATAATTATATTAATGTTTTTTCTTAATGAAGTCTTTTCCGTCAATTTTGGGTGGTCAAGGTACCGAACGAATGAATTTCGCGGCGAACAATAACGCAATATACCACGGCACCCGAAACAAATTGAGTCTGCATTGGTTATTCTAAAATTTGTACTTGAATATATGAGCCATAGGAACGTATTATATACATTTAACATAAGGTATACAACCTATGTTTAAGCAATAATTTCTCAAGAATCACGATGTCTTTTATAATAAATTTAAAGTTTCTTTGTCTTTTGTGGCATTCAGTATTATTTATGTCAAATTACCCTTTGCAATTAGCACCGGATTTAGCAATAAAAACTATTGAGGTTTATTTGTATCTTTATGGTGATGTAATTTACAAAACGCAGAAGCATTTATAATCAACGTAACTTATGACAACCATTTAACACCATGTAGTTAATAAAATTCCCCATTCGGGGACATGAATGAAGATTGCAAAGAAAGTGATATAAGCATGGAAGAGATCGTGGAAGCGTTGAATAGTATGAAATTAGGCAAGGCTGCAGGATATGACAGAATTACAGTAGAGATGCTGAAAGCTGGACAGGGCGTGGTAGCTAGTCAGCTGTACCGCCTTTTTAACCTTTGCTGGAGGAACGGCGTCGTACCAGGAGACTGGTGCAAGGCCGTCATTGTACCACTTTACAAAGGAAAAGGGTCGCAGCAAGACTGCAAAAACTACCGAGGCATTAGCTTGCTCATTGTTGGCAAACTGTATGCAAAGGTGTTGATTAAGAGAGTGATGAATGATACTGAAGAGAAGATATGGGATGTACAAGCGGGATTCAGGAGAGGAATGGGATGCATGAATCAGGTCTTTTCCTTACGAAGCATAGCCGAAAAATTCTTGGCTCAAAGTCAAAAGGTCTATTGCGCATTTGTAGACTTGGAAAAGGCTTATGACAGAGTGGTGAGGAATGAACTGTGGTCGACATTGTCTATATAAGGGGTGAACGGCAGCTTGATACAAGCACTGAAATCACTGTACAAGGATTCCAGTGCTTGTGTCAGGGTAAACGGGGCGTACACAGACTGGTTTAACATCGAAAAAGGTGTTAGACAGGGATGTGTGGGTTCACCGTGGCTGTTTAACCTATTTATAGACAATTGCTTGAAAGATCTTAAAGAGAGTGCATTTGGATTAAGAATGAATGATCTGACCGTCAAATGCCTCCTATACGCCGATGATCAGGTTATATTAGCATCATCGGAGGAGGAGTTGCAGGCGATGGTTAATATTATGAATGATGCTCTACAAAGCAAAGGAATGAAAATTAATGTAGATAAGACGAAAGTAATGGTTTTTGAAAGAGAAGAAAGTATGTCGGATTGCAAAGTTCTGATTGAAGGAGAAAGAGTGGAACAAGTGAAAGAGTTTGTATATTTGGGTTCAAAATTTTCGAGAGACGGAAAGTACGACTGTGATATTGAACGAAGAGCGTTGGCAGGAAATAAATTATATGGGGCCCTGCATAACTTTATGTGCAGCCAGAATGTTTCTAAAAAGGGACGACTGGCTGTACATAGAGGAGTACTGGTCCCCACACTTATGTACGGTAGTGAATGTTGGGTCTGGCAGAAGAAGCATGAAAATAAGATTAATGCTGTTGAAATGAAAAGTTTGAGAAGTATAGCTGGAGTGACTTTGATGGACAAACTAAGAAACAACGTGATAAGAGAACGTTGCGGTGTGGTAGAAGATGTAGTGACAAAGATAGAGAAAGGGATGCTTAGATGGTTTGGACACGTAGAGAGGATGGATGAAAGAAGATTGACGAAACAGATTTATGAGGCGAGTGTGAATGGGCAAGCCGGTAAGGGTCGACGTAGGCGAACGTATTACGATCAGATCGAAATCGATTTGAGGAAAGGCCACGTCAAAAGTACCCGCAACCGACGAGCTTGTATGAAAACACTAATGAAAGTAGAGGAAGCTAAAGATGTGTGTCAGGGTCGTAGCAAGTGGAAAGATGTGGTCTCTGCCTACCCCTATGGGAAAGAGGCGTGACTCTATGTATGTATGTAAGTATGTATGTTAATAAAATAAATTAACATACTAAACCTAGGTTCTATACGAATCGTAAAAGTTTGAAGATCCTGATGACAAGTGGTCGTAGAATTAATTTTTAAATTTAATAATCTAATTCGTAATTAAAAACTTTAACTATTTTGCTACGTTTGAAAAGCTTTTTACATGCATACAGTCACACCTTTTTCACATATAAGGGATAGGCAAAACGCCAAAGCTGTAGCTCTTGTCCGAGACTTTGTCTAAGTGGAATTACATAATGTTTGCTCTGCTGGATATATGAAAGGTTAAAATTATTGTAACTTTACAGTTTTTGAGGAATTACAGTAAGGAAGCGGTTTAGGTAACAAAGTGCTTAACATTTTCGGGCTACTTATAGTAAGATAATTAAAAAAATTAGCTTACTATAAGTAGCCCGAAAATGTTAATATAAATTAATATAAAAACATATGTTAATTCAGGTTTGTTGGCGAATCAGTATTTTTAGGTTAGCATGGTAAAATCATAAGAATTTTTTCTCAATATACAATATTATTTACCGTTTTAGAAGATAATACCAGAATAACCAGGTTGCGAGGTGAACCTCGTGTCGTGGCAGCCTAAGAGAATCTACCACCCCATCTCATCCCGTGAGTGCCGTAAGTCGGCAGAAAACCAGATGATGGGCAGCAGCATCTTCCTGGAACATCCGAATAAATAAACTACGGTTGCCAATCCGCCTGCCAAGCGTGACAACTATGGCAAACTCCCTTCAAAATGAGAGCTACAAACTTTTGTGGTTATCTATGGGGAAAGCCTGTGCATTGTACATGGTCATAGGCTGAAATTATGATGATGATCAGGTAAAAAAAACACGCGAGCTCGCTCCATAAAACGGACCGTGGTAAAAATAGTCCTGTCCTGTCGCAAGTTAACTGTCAATATTATTGCCTATTGGTAGCATGGGGTCGCAGTAACGAGCCCGCCATATGATAATGTCGTGAACCATCTCCCTGCACAAACATTTAAGCTTAGTTATAGTGGTTAAGGGACTGCTAGTTATAAAGTTAACAATATTGCAAGTATTCTCTAAGAAAACTTGTAAAAACTTTCGGAGCTGTATTAACTAACAACGCTTTTTAGTGCTTCCCTAAGATTTATAATCCAGCAGTATTGAGCTGATTCTAGATTTCAGTCACTCAGTTTCATCTTTTATATAAACATATACGTAGGAAGTTACTCGTATATTCAGAACACACTGTACATATTGGCTTGTTTAAAATTTGAATATTTTTTTTAGGAGAAAGTGACGAGTAGTACTTATGGTAAATGCAACGTCTGTCCATAATAAATTATGTGTCCCCCAGAACATTTCTGTGTGCCATCACACTGCGCCCGTTACTCTGAAAAATCAGCTCTTAAGTCTCATATAGCCAGTAATTACACTAGCTCTCGGTAACCTTCAGACCGAAACACAGTAATATTTATACACTACTGCTTTATCGTGGTACCTACCTACCACCGGCAATCACGAATCATTGATATTATTAATTAATGAGATTGATGAGAAAGTGTATTAGAATGTGTAATATTTATTTTTTAGTTCTTTTTCATTTCATATTTTTTTTATTGTATGAAGTGATGAAACGAGCAAAACGTTCACCTGATGGTAAGTGCAACGTCCGCCCACAACAAATGCTGTGTCACCAAGAATATTTCGGTGTGACACCACACTGCGCCTGTCACCCTGAGACATCAGTTCTTAAGTCTCAAATGCCCAGTGATTACGCTAGCTCACAGTGCCCTTCAAACCGAAACACAGTAATGCTTGCGCACTACTGCTTCACGGCGGAATAACTGGCCCTGGGGTGGTACCTACCTAGACGGATTCCTGCATAGGAGTCCTACCACCAGTGTGCAAAGGAATCCTACCTCTTATTTTTTTTGCCTCTTGTTTACAATTGCAATTATTTAATCGTCGCCTTTTTCGCATTATGAGATAATACGCTTATAGATGTCAAAATTACATAACAGAATTAATTTGGTTGTAAGAAAGCGGATTGAGCTGGTCTGACCCCAAAAAAGCCGTGACGCTTTAGCGCTCTGATCAAAACATCATAAACGATTTTGTGAAAATTCGATATTTGTTTAAGATGGAATAAACATTGATAATGCTAATATAACGCTATTTTTTAAATATCTCAATCGCTTTTCCCTTCACATAGGTGTCGAATATGGTCATAATGTGGAATTTTAGACTAATACGAACAATCAGGTTTTTTCTCACTTACTCGACGTATTTAACAGTGATTTTTGAATGACATCTGCAACGTGAATTAGGTACAATAACTAAAAAAAAATTGAACATTGTCTTGAAAACTACTAATCTTTTTAAGGTTCCATTTATGCGATTCAAAGCTATTGCTCTCAGGTGAAATTATTTTCCATCCGATTAGAAAACAAATAGACCGGAGAAATATGCTTCCCACGTATTAGCAGAGATCAGTGCCGAAGAAACGAGTATCCAACTTTCTTTTTGTTACCTAGTGTCTTATAACTTACATAAAAAAAATGAAGACTAAAAACTTTTACTTTCCCCGTGACTTTGAAATTATAAATATTAATAAAAGTTACATTATTGCACTTAAATGAATATGTAGTTTATATTAATCTGTGACCTAAGTCCATCCTGTATTCCGTGAACAATTAAGATGAGGTTTTGTGGACCGACGACTGCGTGGCCTACCGAACAGAGTGCCTGATTTCTACGCCGAGGGTCCTACGTTCGAATACCAGCCGAAGCAAACATGTGAAAAGAAAAAGTGTCTGTTGTCAGTTGTATTTTGATTATTCCCGTGTCTCTGACATTGCATGCTTAGATATTATTTCTTTATTTATTATGATATGATATGATATGATGAGCCGTGGTAGCTCAGGGGCTAGGCGCTCGCTTTAAATTTCATAGTACGCGAGTGACCTGGGTTCGATTCCCGGTGCCGGCACCACTAAAATTGTTAATTGCAATTTTAAGTGCTGATTTACCACGTGCTCGGCGGTGAAGGAAAACATCGTGAGGAAACCTGCATGTCTGAGGAATAAAAAATATTTTCGAAGACATGTGAAGTCCGCCAACCCGCATTGGAGCAGCGTGGCGGATACTTCCTAGCTCCAAAACCCTCTCAGAAATGAGAGGAGGCCTGTGCTCAGTAGTGGGACATTTATAGGCTGAAAACTAATGATATGATTTAAAAATATGTACAAAAAGGCGGGCTCAATACGGGTAGCCTGGCAAAAAACGCCCTATAGCGTTTTTTGCCCGGCTACCTTCGCATTATCGCATCGGGCGCTTGTAGATTAGGATAGGATATAGCCGATTCCGCGGCCTCTGTGCCTTGTATGGGGCGCCCGTATGGGCAAAATGCTAGCCTTCCGACGCTGTAGGACAATCTACAGTGTCCAGAGGAGGATGGCCATACGGATTGTACGTGGATACCGCACTATATCCTTCGAGGCGGCGACCGTCTTGGCTCGACCTCCACCTCTGGACATACTGGCGGACATGGATGCGAAGGTGTACCACAGGATCCGCACCCTTCGCTAGAGCGGTGGTAGCGAGCCAGATGATGTGCTCGAGTCCATCAAACGGCAGGAACGTCAGAATGCATTGGCAACGTGGCGTGCTCAGCTCCACGGGGAGCGATATGCACGTAAACGCGTCGTCGGTGCCGTCCTGCCGGTCTTCGAGGCCTGGATGCAACAACGAGGAGGAAGACTCACCTACAGACTCACACAGTTCATTACCGGGCTCGGCTGCTTCGGTGACGCAAATAGCGTAAGATCGGACGCGAGGCGACGGTGAACTGCTTCCACTGCGGTGGGAGGGACCAGTACTCCGCATCACACACCTTTTCGGTGTGCCCAGCTTGGGAATCGAAGCGGAGTATCCTGGTGAGCCGAATCGGACGGAACCATTCCCTGCCAGCAGTAGGGCTATGCTGAGCGGGGTGCGTGGAGGTCCGTAGCCAATTTATGTGAGACCGTGATGGTCTAGACGGAGGCTGCCGAGAGAGATCGGGACAGAACAGAACACGTCGCAGAGGCAACGGTGGATCTAGCCATGGCCCTCCCATCAGCAACGGTGTTCCCCTATCACGAACGGAGTCTTCGGGATCGCGGGAAATGGTTTACCACCCGGCACGTCTCGTTTCCCGCAAGGGCAAAAAGTGTGCTACGTGAGTGGCCTCTGCGTAGGTAAGTAGTAGTCCTTATATGGGAAAAAGGCGTGACTCTATGTATGTAGGTTAGGATGAGTGAGTGCCTCTGTTAGTGTATACGCTTGTGGCATTATAATATCTCCAGCGCAGTTGATAACTTCCGATAGTATTCGGCAGTTATCGCCGTGATCGTGGACGCCTGTAACTCAATGCTTCACTGTCGGTTACTGGTTCGCCAGTCCTTAATACGAAACTTGGCATATCTAAGTTGATATTTACTGTAAGAGGCAGAACTACGTGGTTAAAATGAATCTTGAAATGTAGTATTCTTATTATATTAATATTTATTGAACTAGATAAATCCTACATTTATTCGATAAGCTGAAATTAAAGTCTTGATTGTTTATAAATTGTCCCGAAATAGAATAAATGGGACAGCTTATAATGGAAATTGCAGATTTATGTACCTCACTTTAATAATTAATAATTAAAGGAGGAATAATTTACGAATTCCGGTAGGACTCCTAATTGGGCCCTGTTGTTTAAAAGACACATGTTTGTCCTCGATCTCAACAATTCGAGAATGTGCAGATTCTGCTCTAAAGCTGATAAAACCTTAGCAAATGCTCACGCAATGTGGACCTCTAATGCGTAAACGTGGCATTAATCTGGGCAATTACATTTTAAGCACAGAAGTAAAAACTCTCACGATTACTGCAGGGTTAAGCGGTGAGCTTTGACTATAGTGGCGATTACAGATAAGATCTTAATAACAAAAAATATCTTTAATATGTACGAATATACGAATTCAACAACCGTTAATAATATCTATTTTTTACCGTTTATTTCACCGTTTCAGTGTCCGCTTATCTTATTATATTTGACTCGGTTGTCGCGTAATTATATCCTCTTTCAATGAACTCAACACCTTTTTTATTGAGATGTATATTTGTACATCAGACCTAATTTTTTTGGTATGGTGTGCAAATATAAGTGAGTTAAGAGTATTTGCGAATACTTACTCATGATTACTTAAAAATGTGTCGAAATATTGACGCTTTATTTTGTAATTATAGTCATTATTAATTCTTAAGAACAAGAATGAAACCTCTAATTATGTTACCAGTAATGCATTATATGTTAATAAAAAAGCACACATTTATTGTTGGTACAAATCTAATAGCGTCACGGATAAAGTGCATATAGTGTGGAGCATAGTTTAAAAAAAATACAACGAACTTCCTCTTATAGAGTAGACCGAATATGATCAGCAGAGTCTAAATTAATCTAGGCTTTTTATTTTGCAAAAATTTTCATTTTTAAGAAATCCACTGGAAGAGTCTGAAATTTGGATGGTGTTTTTCTATTAAAATATATTTTTTTTAATTTGGCATCGCACGGTTTTACTAAAATATTTCTTTATTAGTAAAATACGCCCGTGCGAACCTGAGTCGGGTCACTAGAATTATATAAAGACGTAGAGTTTACAGATTATGTAGTTACATTGTACTACTTGTACAATATAAGACACTACCGCCGCGAGTCTTGTTCCTCGAACCATCAGTCAGCCATGAACTGTTTACCAGACCATTAAAGAATACATTGTGTATGGAACTTGGCAGCAAAATTGCGGAGGAAATTCAGTATGGAGAGGTTAGAGGCGGGTTAATGACCATTAGTGTCGCAAACAGTTCTGCTACGACGCCGATTCTGCAATAGTAGTGACGTAACCGCAACACTGCCACCACTTCAACGTTAATCGCTCTCCGCTTACGTATACGGAGACTGGGTGCGAGATGGTATTCAGAGAAATGAAATTAGTATAAACGAATACTTGAAGCTGAACGAAGGTCAAGTGAAGTCAAGGAACACGTAAGCGAAAACAAGAAATAAGAAAGAAAATTCATTTTATTACATCACACATTTGTTTAAAACGAATGAAGAGAAAAAAAGGAAAGATTAATAATTCGAAAATATTTTACGAAAAACACTTTCAAATTAACATCTCGTATTCCACGTCAGACAATTCGGCTATGAAGTTTCATTTTGTACTTTGGTATTAAACAAATAAATGTACTTTCTGTCTCTACGAATATTTTAATGTTTGCATAAAAGGTGTTCTCCGGGTCGTACAATCACGGCAACCACATCCGAATACTGTCGGAAGATATCATCTGCGAAGGAGATATTGTGCCACAAGTGTAGGCGCAAACAATGAGGCTCTCATGTGACGCGCCACATGTAATGATAGATGGTAGGCTAGGATGCATTGCCAAAGACACGAAGTCAACATAATTATATTCAAATATCAGTATATTTAAAATATTGGCTTGGAATTCGAACCAAGGACCCGTTGCGCAGCAGGTACATATTCTACTACCGCTACGCGGTCGTCAAACAGTTATATACTGGTAATGATTCTGGTCGCAATGGAAATATAATCGTAAGTGAAAATCTTTTGGTATATGAACAAAACTACACATGATGGGTTGAAACTTGTGTGACGTGTAGCGTGAAGACGTCTGCGATCTCCAAATTGCCTCATCATCATCATTTCAGCCTACCACTGCTGAACATAGGCCACCCCCATAGTCACTAGTTTGTACGAGTAGCTCTCATTTTGGGGGGATTAAGCCATAGTTGCCACGCTTCGCAGGCGGGTTTGCAACCATTGTTGATTTATTTAGATGTTCCAGAAAGATGCTGTAAACCGTAAATCTTGATATCTTGCTAAAATTCAGTATCCAGTAGTGTATTGCTCAGGGACTTGTAATGATTAAACGAATTGACTAATCTGTGCTTTTTTATAGAAGAGACAAAACGTTTTTCTTAAGTGGAATCTGTTTATTTCATTCTTTGTCATCTTTTTGTATCGCTATTGAGTTTTTCTGTTATCCCAAATGTTGGCTAGCATAGAATGCACATAGCACTAAGTCGGCCTATTGTACCTGTACTTTACCTTATATAGTCAATAAAGATTAAATAAATCAATGGTAAGTGCAACATTTGTCCCTAACAAATGCTGTGTCACCCAGAACATTTCCGTGTGGCACCACCTTGTGCCCGACCCCCTGTGACATCAGGTTTTAAGTTTCATATGCATAGAAAAAACAATAACTCTTAGTGCCTTTTAGACGGAAACAGCAATGTTTGCACACTAGTGCTTCACGTCAGAATAAATGGCCCTGCGCTGGTGCTCACCTAGACGGATTCCTGTATAGGAATCCAAAGATCACTGACGGTGCAACAGATCTGTGACGTACCAATACATAACATTTTACTAACATGCTTTGACTACATTTGCGATCATCGCCAACGAAAACCTCGTTATATCACTTGCGGTTAATATATCGTTACCGACAATTGCAGCAACGATTGCTGCTTATATAAGGGGTACAGTCACATACTGTATGTACTGTCTGTAATACGTCTAATGTTTTTTAGAAGTATAACTACAGTTATTACTATTTATGTAGTTGTTATAATGACTTTAAAATAAAAAGCCTTACTTATTTTTGTGCTCGTTTTGCGTCAGGTTTGACTACCACTAGCTCTCTAAGTATATAGTAAATGTTTAAGAACGAAGAGAAAATCGGGTGTATTTTTTGACATTGACATATTAATGAAATTTGTAATATTTAAATAGGCGTCAGTTGTAAGTATAATTTTGCTTCCAGTTTTTTCTTATAATTAATCAATACTTTCGATACATTTAAATTAATTTAATTCGCTTTATTCATTCTTAGAATCTACTGCGAAATTCATATAGCAAATAACAGACTTGTTCAATAGTGTCTTGTTTACATGAACTTTTGTAGAGCAACTGCACCAAGTTTAAAATGTTTTACACCCGTTAAATGTTACCTACATTTTAACCAACAGTGCGTAATCACTAATTGTAGCGACAGGTTAAGTAACCTTGAAAATGGAGTCGAAGTTGTTTTTAAAAGCACTCGAATGTTCATACCTGTAAGCTGTTATGATTGGATGATTAAACCTAGTACATACTTTAACTTAAATATAATACTAAAAAAACATTACTAGATTAATGTATAATGTTTTATATTTTACGATTAAAAATATAACTGCGTTGACTGAGAGATAACGCCAAGAGTCATTACGTTCCCTTTGTAATCATTTTCGATAAGGTGAATACATGCACTGGTGGTATGATTCTTGTGCAGAAATCCGTTCAGGTAGGTACCCCATGGCCAGTTATTCTGCCGTGGAACCGTAGTGTGCAAACATTACTGTTTCGGTTTGAAATGCACTGCGACCTTATGCAATTACTGGGCATATGAGATTTAAGAACTGATGTCTCAGGGTGACGAGCGCTGTGTAGTGTCACACAGAAATATTCTGGGTGACACAGCCTTTGTCATATGCAGACGTTGCACTTACCATCAGGTGAACGTTTTGCTCGCTTCGTCACTTTATCTAATAAAGAATGAAAAAGAATGTTACTACTTTAATAAGGTTGGAGAGTTTGTAAGTTTGAACGCGCTAATCTTAGAATATACTAATCCGATTTAAAAATCTAATTGCTTTAGTTAGCCCGGTTATTGAGGTAGGCTATAGGGTATATATAAGATTTCTTGCTAAGGCCTTAAGGTCCCGCGCTCCGCAGTCATGTGGTCGGCTTACGTTACACGAGTGAAACTGCGAGGCGCAGCTATTTTATACATAATATTAATTTAAACCCTTGTCGTGTGGTGGCGGCTTAAGAGAATCTACTACCCCATCTCATCCCGTAGGTGTCGTAAAAGTCGACAGAGGGAAAATTAAAATCAGGAGATGGGCAGCAGCATCTTTCTGGAACATCTAAATAAATAAACTGCGGTAACCAACCCGCCTGCTAAGCCCCCAACTATGGCAAAATCTCCCTTAAAACAAAGCATACAAACTTTTCCGGCAATCTAAAGGGAAGGCCTATGTTCACCAATGGACTAGTGATGGCAACTATGGCCTCCGGCTGAGATTCGAATCTAGGATCCGCAGTAGTCAGGTACTCTGACCACTAGGGCACGGTTTTCGTTGAATGCGTTCAAATGACAGGAACTGGCACAGTTGTGCCCCGGCCCGAATATGAGAACAGTACTCGATATAAGGCCGACCTTGCGCCTTGTAAACTTGCAAGAGGTACTGAGCTACTGAGCACGCCAAGCTTTTTAGAGGGTAATTTGGCTTTCCCTTCTAGATGACCGCGAAACTGAACGTCATTGGATATGTCAACGTCAAGAATTCCGAGATTGCGTGAGATTTTGCAGGCATTTCACTGAGTCAGCTCTTACGATAGCCACAGGAAGATACGGAGCGGCAGATTTTCTTACGCCACCACCTCACGGCGAATATAAACTGAAAATTGAAAACAAATCTTCCGCTTTTACTATTTACGGTTTTAATGCATTCATTACTATAAATAAAAATGTAGCTTAATAATGACAAGCGACACGAAAATTTTTGTTTGAAAATTACGTATATGGAAAGTGGTATTATCAGAGAGTAACAATCAACACAACATGCTATCTAAAAAATTTAAATTACATTTGGCATTGAATGGTACACTGCAGCGCACACCAATCGCGTCACCAATCTATACTAAAGCGACCGTGAAATTGGATTGTTTCACTCAGAAAATAGCGAACATTACGTCAATTCAATAACTTGTTGATACATTAATTTCCAAAATTAATAACTTAAAACAAGTAACAAACATAAAAAATAATACCAGAACCTATTTAAGTAAAATAATATTCCTTACCAATGACTAAATGCATGAATAAATTTTTAAATAAAATTATATTGTCACAAGGACCTTTTGATAACATTTAAGTAAACTAGGACCTTGATGGTAAGCACGTTAGATGCCTATTCAGTCATGACTTGAAGGTGTCTGCATCACATTCACCTGGAAAAGAATTTCTATTGAATGTGCGATGGAATTCTTCTGTACGTTTTGTCATTTGATGGCAAAAATCAAGTTAGTGCATGTTCATATTTTAGGGGTTTCATAAAATGAGCTATCTCAAGTAATTGTTATTGTATAGACACATCCGGTGCTCCCTGATAACACTCTCAATAAAGCAGTGTAACTAGTAAATTAAGTTTTACTAAGCTTTTAGCAAACAATTGTGTTTTTTATATTGTAGACCTCCATTTTTATGTACTCATATACCATGTGTTAAGCCACATGTTACTAGAGGTTAAAAAATTATTTTTAGAACGATCACAATATGGGGAAAACAGTTATTTGTTAAAAGTACGGAATAAAAGTGAGAGTATAACTGAACTGAATGGCTCATAATTAAAGGTACTGCCAAAACTAGTCACGCACCGTTTAACTCATTTTTATTCAATACAGGATATGGTTGTAGTTGGCTTTTGTCTGTGGCCACTTTGTATAATTATTGTTTCCGTATGGTCCTGTTTTGCGAAAGGTAAAAATAGTGTCTTCGTTTAAATTCACTTTTAATACAAAAAATCTTATCATTGTCGAACAAAAAAATACATGGTGACAAAAGGTGCAAACTACTTTTTATATTTTTAATATTGCCAACATTCCAGCCATTTATATTGCTAGAGATAATTAAAAAAATATTTTGTCACTCAAAGGTTACCAAACAGTAATGATTAAGATTGTTATAATCTTAATTGGACACATATTTTTAAAATATAAATGTAATAAGAACTTTTTGCGCCAACACGATAGGTTGTGATGTTTAATATCAATAGTGTATTATGCAGCTAGCGTACATTGATTAAAAAAATTAATCCAAGACCAAAATCGTATTTTTCGTTTTGTTTTACTCTGGCCAACAAATATTCAGTAAACGTGAATATCATTTTACCGAAGATGTTTTTACAGACTCTGAAGATTGTTCTGAAGCTTATGTCCTTGCTTTACAAGACATTTTAACAAATACAAAATGTTTCTACATGTTTCGCAATTGTAATTTAAATTCTATGGAATAATGTTTCTGTATCTACAAATGAGTTCCGCATTCCATGCCAATTTATTAACTTTAATGGTTGATTAAAGACAAGTATATCATCAAAACTTTAACCTCAAATGACTTTTAGCCTTTTCCTCAATTTGATGTTAGTGACCAAAAGTTGTTATCCTTCAAAGTTCAAAAAGCACAGTGTTGGTAGTAAAAATAAAGCGCCCGCTCAGGTTGTAACAACTTCCTTCTACTAGTTTTTACTTCCGTATCGAGTGTCAGAAATCAGGGGCTTTTTGGCGAAACTGTCCCTTAAATTTTACCGTAACGGCTAGATTCCTTGATCCTAATAACAAATGTATTTTATATGCATATTTAAATTGCTAATAAGTCTTATTTAAGTGCATCGCGATAGTAACATTCGTGAACTCATTCTGCAGTAATTTATTTTGTAAATTAATTCTGTGAATGAATGATGTGTAAAGATTACTCCTTCTTATATTTGTTTCATGATGATGAATAATGTAGTCCTGGCTGATTTCGATGAGATCTCTTTATTATTATATCTATATCTGTATCTCTTATAAAAATATCTATTATATATATATATCTCTATATTCTGATCTCAGCTGGAGTAGAAGTTATTATATGTGCTGAATTATCAATAGCCACTGTTGGGCATAGGCCTCTTAAACGAAATCATCACTACGCTTGGCAAGCGAATTGACGATCGCATTATCTTACGCCTCACATATCAGACATCAGACGTTGCTGTCATAAGCAGTCTGTGTATTTTAGGTCTGGCGTTTTTTGTGATGGTTCTTCCGCCATTTGTCATCGATTGTTTCATTCAGAAAACAGCGAACATTAATTTCATATATTTATTTCATGATGATGAATAATATCGTCCTGGCTAATTTAGATCACAGCAACATGTTATTCTTTAACATTGCTGGCATCACCGGTCTGTTTATTTTCGGTCTGGCATTTTTTGAGATGGTTCTTCCGCCACTTGTAGTGTGACACATTTTCCAGCCATTATTAACGACGCCCGTGTGTTTAGACGCGGTTGCATTTGCAGACTCTTGATGTCACAACCACACGGCATTACAGTGTAAACATAATAGGGCACTCTGTCACCATTCCTAGAACTGAGCTATATCGCCTGCCGTACTGCGTCTTACCTTTTACAATACCATCCACAGCAAAAAGCTAATAATTTGAGTGTGGTGCAAATATGGGGTTGGTACCCTGGTCTCTGAGCCACGCAGTTGTCAAATTATTTTCTTTATGGGTCTATCCGTTAAACATATTACATATCCCGGTGATTGCTTAATAATAAACTTCATGTAAAAATAATTGTCAATATTTGCTAATATTTTTTCATTGAATGCGGAGTGGTATACTTCTAAGACATTCACCTGATCATTTTTTGCCTCGGTATATTAATATTCACTTAACCGTGTTAACTATTAAGTCTGTTACACACCCGCATTAAAAAGTTGCCATTGCAGTCACTCTCTACAGTCAACCTTGAATGGTTCATTCGGTGTTTTCGAAATAATTTGTTTCATCTAACCTATGCGCGTCTTAATACTAAACGATATAACGTCACTGCAATTAAAAGTACGTGACACGGGTATTGATGGGTTGTGTTATTATATAGTGACAACAGCATGAGCTATTCCAATGTATTTAGCCGGCAGTACAGTGACCAACGAAAGTGTAGACACTACTTTATCATTGTCTAATCGTTTTTGATGCAATTTGTTCCATTTGTTCTGTTCTTTATTTTGTTCTATGAAGTCTACCATAGTTTGTTTCTGATTGTAAAAATCTACCTCAAGGACGTTTAAATTTCATTATGCTTGTTGTATACATAGACAACGTTTAGTTAAGATGCGATATCTAGCTCCAGTTATGTACTTATTGTAAATATTTTTCTGCAGTGGAACAAATTTATCTATTTTTTTCGTCGTCGTTTACTGAAATCGTAGAAAAAGGGATTTAATCATCAGAGATAGTTTAAAATGCTTAGTTTCCTTTTGTATTATTTCGTTTAACTATTAATTGATTTTTTTTTGAAAAATTAGGCCGTAGGTAGAATAATGAATACATTTTGTAACATTTTTCTCCATTTTTCTTCTTCTTCTCTTTTGGCCCTGGTTTCCAAATCGAGCCATTTTGCCAATGTTGAGTAATAATAATTTAATTGTAATAAGGACTTCGTTTCGATCGACAGTGAAATAATAGTTGAGTTTTTCTGAAGATTTGTTGGACTGATGAATGATGATGAAGATGAAGATTTGCTGGACTGACGAAGACAAAACGAAATAGTACAATTTTGGTCTTGAATTGAATTTTCCAATTACTATGCACTTTCACGAGCACTTGCTGCATACTAAACTATCAATATTAAACATCAAAACTCAAAATATACACAGAACTTACAAAATTCAATAAAATCACTACTGCCACCTTTCGAGTTGGCGCCAAAAGTCCTTCTCTATTTTTATTTGTATCTTTAAAATATAACCAATAAGGTTTCTTCTTTGCACTTTAAATAAAAGATTGCTGTCTATTGAGCATCGGATTTAATATTCTGTATATCCCGATAAATCATTATATTTGTGCTTGTTTTTTTTTTTGCATTGAAAAACCATTAGGTGTAACATAAAGGAGGTGATACACTTCAATTTAACTTGTAGCATGTTTACAAATGGCTAACAATTTTTTTTCTCTTGCCCGTCGTGGATTGCTATTACAGTAACTAGTTCTCGCTGTTTTGGCTAATGCTAGTTACAACATCGTATTACGTATACACCAAGTAAATATAATATAAACTTTCCTTGGATTCGTTAGTTTAAATCTAAATCAAAGATTATTCTCCTAAAAAAATAATTCTTTAAAAAGCTTACGTACTGATTACTCTTTATTTCATGTACTTAATTTACTGAGAGAATAAGTAACAAAAAAAATAAACTATTGTAAATAATAAATAGCAAAAGAAAACAAAATAAAAAACATTACATAAAGTTGCCCCAGCAAAATTAGTTAATGTAAGTTACAATATCGTGTTAAGTAGAGTGAAGATTTGAAAAACTTTTATTTTTAGTCCAAATAAAAAAAATAGTAATAAAATACTTCAGATAAAACTACTCTGATTCAAAATTATAGGCTAATCTCAATCCTATGTACTTTCGCTAAGATATTTGAAAGAATCGTTTGTCCTTTGATAAAAAGTCAAATAAAACAATATGTCACTAAAAAAACAAAATGGCTTAAGATCAACTAGCACAAACCTTGCAACTTTTACTGAAACCCTTATTAAGGTAATAGATAAAAACAAACAAATCGATGGTATATACGGATTTCAGTAATGCATTCAGACAGGGTTCCGCATGATATTCTCGTTTTCAAATTACAGGCATATGGTTTTACTGGACTTCTTCTAAAATTATTAAATTCATGCTTAATCTCTCAACGACTGAGCGCTTTTACGAAAAGATTTGGACAACTTGGTTATTTGTTGTAAAAAAACAATATGTCGTTAAATAAAAATAAATGTTATTATGTCAAATTTTCAATCAAATTACTTTCTACTAATTATAATTACCACATAAATGAGCATAACTTGGAAGAAGTGGAGACAATTAGGAATAGGTGTTATATATGACAAAAAATCAACATTTTTTCCTCACATTGAAAATGTTACAAAGCGGGCATCTATAATTAGTGGTTTTGTAATAAGAAACGCCAGATTCAGAAAAAAAATAAAACCAAAAAGCTCATTTATAACAGTTTGGTAAGAAGCATCGTGGACTTAGTTGTCAGGAGGCCTCATTATGCAACGCACATATTAAGATTAGAACGTATTCAAAAAAGGTTTCTATGACATTAAGCTGCCAGTATTGGAAAGGGAAGCAGAAAGTTTGGATATGAGGATAAACTGTTGTACTTTGATATGATATCATTAGAAAAACGAAATGGCTTTTAGGTCTACAATTCCTGAATAAAATATTCAATGGTAGAATTGATAGCCCTTAATTAATGAACAGCTTTAAATTAAGAATTCCAATCAATTATCTACGTAAGCTCATAACACCACTTTGTCCTCCTTTACGGCGAGCTGTCTTTGGGGCGAACTCCTCTATTCCAAGATAGTGTAATACCCTTAACCATTATAGCATGGTTGTCGATATATATTCTGACTCATTATGTAAGTTCCGAGAAACGTTATTTAAATCCTGGAAATCTTACGTCTTATCTACTGAAGAAGTAAGTAGGACTTAAGAGTTACATTCTTCTTAATAAATTTTAAGATATGTTACTGTTATTAGAGTCTGTTTTTTAAGGTAGGACTTCCGTGTTTTATATACACTTGGTTCTTTTTCCTTTTATTTTATTTAATTAATGAACGCTATTGTTCTTAGCCCATGGAGGTTTGGATTCAGATAGAGGGCTAGTTCAATACTGACCATCTGGTTATAAAGATATTACCAATTTCTTAAATACATTACATACATACATCTGTCATTAATATTGCGCACTACAAATATTATTATCACCATTGACATAAATATTAATATTCATCCGCAATGTTATAAATCTAAACAAAATAGTTATTTAAATCTATTAGCGTCACATGTTCTTTTACCTGCGCATACACTACCCAATCGTCAAAATGCATGCCTTATTATTTTTATCACTTGAAGCCCACTCTGCCCTGACTGATCATGATACGGTTTTGCTGTTCCTTGCAGCATAAATTACAAACAATTACATATTGACTTTAAACGAATTGACTTCAGTATATTACACTGGCCTTTTAAGACAAATTATTGAACAATATACTAAAATTGTAAAAGTACCTAATCGGAAAAAAATTATGAAGCCGTGGATAACACCAGGCCTTTTACGTTGCATCCGACATAGAGGAAACTTGCATAAATAGTTAAAAATAACCCTAAAAACTAGATCCTATCAATAACATATACGAGGTATGGGAATTACTGCAATAAATTACCAAGAAAAGTCAAAATAGAATATGAAAAAAATAATTAGTGAAGCTGCCGGCTTTACTATTTTTTTTAATATAATAACAATAAGCAACTATGGACAGCAATAAAAAATATAACTAATAGGTTTAACAGAAAGACAATACGTCACATTTAATAACATTATCAGTTACACTGACACTATCTATAAACTTAGTCAATAACTTTTTTGCTGAAATTGGTAACACCGTCGCGGAAAAATTAATCAGTTCTTTATCCAAATGATTTCTTATATTTACGCGAACACTACACATTTAAATGAAACTAATTTTACGAATTTTATCGCGTTTAATTTTTTGCTTTACAGCACCCATGGTCACGGGAGGACTCCATGGGTGCTGTAAAGCACTCGAAACGTCGGGTTACAAATAGTAAAAAATTAATCGCGATAAAATCCGTAAAATTAGTTCCATTCAAACCCATAAACGCTGAGCCAACTTAAGACAATAAATCTTTGGTAATTCTACCGATAGACGAGAAAGAGGTTGCGAATAATAATAATGTTCCTACAAAATGACAGTGCTTTCATAGCATAGCATTTTGTTGGATGGAATAGAGTATCTGGTAAGAGACTTAAAAAAACAAAGACATATATTATGTGTATTAAGTATATGTGTATATAAATGGCAATTAAACATTTTAGTGGTGCCGGCACAGGGAATCGAACCCAGGTCACTCGCTTTTATCGGAGGAGGAGTTGGAGGCGATGGTTAATATTATAATAATATTAATAGGATGGATGAAAGAATATTGGCGAAACAGATTTATGAGACGAGTGTGAAGGGGCAAACCGGTAAGGGTCGACGTAGGCGAACGTATTACGATCAGATCGAAATCGTTTTAAGGAAAGGCAACGTCAAAAGTACCCGCAACCGACGAGCTTGTAAGAAAACACTAATGAAAGTAGAGGAAGTTAAAGATGTGTGTCAGGATCGCAGCAAGTCGAAAGATGTGGTCTCTACCTACCCCTATGGGAAAAAAAATATATTTTCGGTGATGTAATTGCTGTTAGCCTTCTCGGCTTTTAGCCTTCTCGGCACTATGAAATTTAAAGCGAGCGCCTAGCCCCTGCGCTGTCACGGCTCAAGCGATATTTAGAATGCAACTCAAGATATGACATTCATTCATAGTGAAATTGTTTTTGAGGTATTCTGGAGATTTGTAATCAAAAAGTTAGCGGTAAATTGAAATGAAATGAAATGAAAATTATTTATTGAAGAATAAATAATTTTCATTTCATTGACGTAAGAAATATAAATTTCGTTTGTCAAACGTCATTTTTTACAGTCTATCACCGTTCCGTTATGAGGTTTCTCTGTCGGAGAAGAAATAGGCGTCGGAGAAGAAACAGGCGAAACCTACGGCAAACTCCGTAGGTATCCACTATTTTGTTATTTTTTTATCTCTGTGAAAAGTACCTTATAAATAAATTTACAAAGAACGGTCTCATAGAAAACCAAAGCACGCTCCATGACAAAATGTTATACAAGGTTCAATAACAAATGAATAAATGCATTGGAAACTCGAGCAGACCAGCCTGCACCAACAGCGTGTGGCAGCCATCGCTCTCTTCGACCATATTCAAGGGAAGTGGACGACCCGCCACACGACCCGCCACACGACGCAGCCGCAAGCGGAAGCTTTTAAACGAGCATGACATACTCAAGTCTACTGTTTGTAACTAAAAGAATTAATTCTACAGAGCACACCTATAATAGTAATAAGAGAATACCAGCAGTCCAGCGTAGGCGAATGAGAAGCTACTTGAAACTACTTCAACCAAATATGAAACGGATGGGTAGGTTCTGGAGACGTTCAAGTTCTGGGTAACAAAATAGCTTGTATGTTGCCAGCGCAATTTTAGTAGAAGTCGGTCTTTCACTTAGGGACTCGGGACTTTTAATTCGGGTTCTCCTTTATTCCGAAAAACTTTCACCCAGATAAGATTTTTAATTTTTTACAGGGATATATTAAAGTATTTACAGATTCGAATCAATCGCAATAAGGCAGGTGAGCTAGTTAAATTATAAAAAATATCGAGAGCGCTTAATCATATAATTGTCGCGAAGCGACATAGGAGTATCACCCATTTCTATTAGTCGGAAATAGCAGAAACGACTAAGATAATAAGAAAGAAAGAAAAGTGAAACATATATCTGTAGCACAGACACTATTCACAAACTGATTTTCTGTATAGAAAAAAAAGGAAAACGGAAGATTAAAGCATCGTTTATCGTGCTATATGTTAGTTACATAAACAACAGTAATAACATTCTACACAGGTCCGAAAAATAAGACTCCCACAGAGAAGAACTTTTGGTCTTTTCATTCCTTTGTCTTTTCATTCAACATATACTCGTAGTTCGTATGTTGAATGAAAAGACAAGTAGTTTATCACTTTTACAAACATAAAAAAATATTATGATGAATTGTAAATTCTAAGCTATCACATTGTGGAAATCCATAATAACGTATCTTGGAACGCAAATGTTTTAAATTATTATTGTATTCATAACGATCGCAATCATAACGATGTGTAACAAGGAAGCTAGGGAACTATCTTAACATAATAACAAACACCGCAACACCGCTAATGTTTTACATAACTTTTCCAGGCCAATGGAAGTTTCTTTCGAAAGAAAATAGACGTACGTATGAAACTAGATCAAATTATTAATTGAACTAATGTATACATTCACAATCTTTTTGAAATATATTTTGTCTTACAGCCAGCCACTTGTTACATAACATTAAAAAGAGTAACTCAACATAATAATATTGAATTATTTTACAACTACGAGTATTAATTCCTGGTTGCCAATTGACCCTACGGAGTAAAATATAATTTATAAATTCATTACTAGTCAATGTCTGGTTTACTTTCTTTTCCTTTCTGAGATATTCCACAGAATGCAATCTATAGAATAGTAGCAAAGTAGTTGATTTGTCACTGAGTTTTTTTTAATAACCTCTATAAATAAATCTAAATGTCCATGCGAACGAAGTCGCAGGTGCATGTAGTATTTCATATATGGTCCGTTTGAGAACAGACAACCGGTTTTAGAATATTACCACGGATAAAATGGTGTGATATGGATTCCCTGACACGGGAATTACTCATTACACATTTTATTTATTACGCTTAACTCATTGCATCCTCGTAACTTGGAAAAGTGTTACACAGACCTCCCATTAATGGGTATTATACATTCGAGTCGACGATAATGTTGAGACATGGTTTAAAAATGTGTGTAATAAGCATATAATAACAATGTTAAGTATCACACTTACAGTGTCCTGTGTTTGACACTGGCTTTCTATGCGAGTAAGGTCATATTTTTATTAAATGTTTACAATATTTTCTTAAAGGTACATATCCTTTTTTGTAAACGTATTCTTAAGAGCTGCAGGATGTCTGAGCATTGCGTAGCATATTGCACCAACTACATATATTTTAATAATACTGCTTTTTTTAAACTTAACTATATAACTTTTTTTTTAAAAAGCCGTGACGAATACTTTTGTTATACTCGAATGCGAGTACACCGACCTCCTACCGTATGACTAACATTTATGACATGTAAATTTAGAACAAGGAATTTTCTACTTGCTCCACCGTGGATGAAACGGCTTTTAGTGATACGATAAAAGTGTGAAATTTGAAATCCACCAATACCTATAGTTTGGTGTGGCGTGGTGGTGCAGTATCTTGATAATAAGATGTTGAGAAAATATTGGATCTACTTCTAAGCTAAAAATACTTAGTAAAATTGTCTACAGGAAAGATAAATAAAATTTTTAAGAAGCATGACCCTTCATTCTATTTAGGCACCTACACTTTTGTAGCTCCAACAAAAGGCGATGCGGCTGTCACCTGACGTTCGAATAACAGGCTATCCATATCTACGGTGAACTATTGTATAGCACAAAGAATCAATTTACGACCAGCGACTATAGTTATAGTGTTATTTCCAAACCTATGCGTAAATCTACCTGCTCCGTTCCTGAGCCGTCATTGTTTACAGTTCTCCGCTTGCGTGTGACATTTATTTTTCTGTCACTTTTGTAAATACGATTCTCTGGGACTACCATGACTCGACCGTGTGCAGTACTTAGCGCAGGGGATTTATTTTCACGTTTTTATTCATTTTACCTGTATATGTGCAACTATGTATGAATGTAATGCATTTAAATTTTCACCAACTTCGGAATAATTTGAAGTTTTGCGCAAACGTGCGATGGCACTTATATGGACCGATGGCAATACAATAATTTTATGACTATCACTTGGAGATCTGTTGTGTAACTCTGGTAGGTTTCGGGATCAGTTTTAGGTTCAAACGCCAAAATAATACCGATCACGAAACTTACCAGTGTTACACAATAGACCTCCTGGTCTTTTCACCAGGGCCATCAGATCATTGCTGTTCTAGAGAGTATTTTTTTATTTTAGGCTAAGATTATTATACAAAAATAGCATAAATCAATTAGTGCATACAAATGAACTTTTGTTAAATTTTAATTGACGCTGACAAAAGAAGGTCATTAGCAACAATTAAGTCATAAACTAAATTGCGCTTTTACTATAACGACTTAAATTGCACTTTTCCATGAAAGCGATTTATTGTGTTTAATTTAGGCCGAGATGTTTACCTTGTGCTTTATAGTTCTTGATTTTTAAATGTCATTAGCTGAGATATATGTATAGTTTATATAATTTCTCACAGTTCTCAAGACGCGCGCCTACTTTCTTTGTGACGATCTAATAAACATCAAGATGAAATGATGTCTAAGCAGTAACCGAGCGTGGGCTATAATCACCGTAGCAGTACAAAGCGTAATTTTATTTATATTTTTTATATTTTGTATATTTTGTATCTTATTTATGCTTTATTAACTATTAACTAAATTATGAAATAGTAAACTGGCAACTATAGATTATTAACATTATACATTCTAGTGATGTAACTATTGGTAAATTAATAAATATAACGTAAAAACAGAAGCGTGACATTCAATTTAATTTTTGTGATTTGTTTTCACTACGTCCGCTAAAATTTTTGCGCGTTGAAACGGAAGAAAGTATATATGAATATACAAAATTATGTTTTCATTAACATTAACAATTTTTTCGTTATGTTAATTATTAATAAATAAGCAAATTATTTTAAGTAATACATTTTTTGAAAGCTCTGCCAAAATACAATTCGATGTAAATAGGTTAATTATTCATTTATATAACAAGTAACAGCAAGCAAAAAAAAACACTCGGTGTGAAAGTATATTTATGACGAAAACGTTGCATATTGTAATTAGCGTTCGTATTCAATAAATGTAAATGCAGATTACAATAAACGTTATTTAAATATAGTGAAATCAATGAAAATATTGAAAATTACCTTGAGGTGTTAAAGGGCTGCACTTGTGCTCGACCAAATAAATCCTTCACTTAATACTAGTTTCACACTGGTTTATTGCACTGTGGTTCACAAAAAAAAAGTTTTCACCTCTGCACTGAAATGGAAGACATATTTCAAAATCGCAAAGAGTTTGTATTCGGATCGATGTGATTGCGCGGGCGCTGGTACGGCTTGCAGCAGTCGCGGTAGAATGCGCAGTGCTCTACACTGGGGCCAGTATTCGCCCCACTCCGTTCGCAACGACTGCTGTTGAAACAGTCTCAGATAAGGACCACCTCCACTTGTCGTATCCCGTCATGAGGGCCTAATCCTTTATTCGACGGGATGTGAGTCCATAAACTTCGTCATGGCTTTTTAAGTGCCATTGTTGGATTTTAGAAGATTCAGTAATTTGAGACGGGTGACGGTTAGAAGCGCATGAGCGTTTGTCAGTGGCGGCACCTAAATTTGAATTTTATTATGATACACAATCTTTTAGTACAGCCTTAAAAATATCGATAGAAAACTTAGATAATTATAAATATTATAAAGAACATACAGGAACTAGTAAAAATATGTTTGCCTCCACAGCTGTCAGAGAGCCAGTTTTATAGAAATCCGATACTCTTTGTTAAAATATTCGTTTTAGAACATCGCCGTGGGTGGTTTTATGTTGTTTAAAATGATCATCGTAAATATACTTCGGTGAAAGGTGAAAGTCGACTGGAAAAAATACGTAATTAAATATAATAATACGATATCGATTTAAAACGAATGAAACTCTTATCCGTATCTTTTAGTAATTTGTTACTTGCATAAATTATTTCGTAGAAAAAAAATGTCAAAAGAATAAAAAAAGCCAAAAGGATCAAAAAAAATCTTTTCCTAAATATCCTTCATGGAAATCAATATAAAATATAAGCGATTTCAAATTAAAATTTCCATTTATGGGTGTATGTTTTTTTCTTTACAGTCTTACGACACTTTAAGGTTTCTGCATTTTTCTGGAACAAGTTTTGTTAAAGTTGAACTCATTAATCTTTTATTACAATCATCTATTTTGCAACGATCGATGCAAATATAAACGAAGAAGGTTAGTCAATTAAAATTAAAACATTTTAAGTCATAGTTTTGATACTCAATTTTAAGAATAAATCATTATATGAATGTATAATGATTTATTATCTCTCTTTTTTATTGGAAAAAGTGACGCCCTTCAAACAGAAACACAGCAATGTTACATTACTGCTTCACGGTAGAATGCCCCGCGATTTTGATTATAAAAGTATTCATTACTTTTCTTGGAAAACGTTTCGGTACTATTTACTAAATTGCTTATATACAGTTTCTACTACAGAGGTATCGAAAACTTGACATAAAGGGTCTTACTACTACAACATAAAGATCAGCAACTTACTCTAACAGTTAAACAATTTACATAAGAACAAATAAGGACCCATTTAGAAAGTTTTTAAAATCTAATGATTGTAACAGTTTGTTGGAAAGAACGTCATTATAATTATCACCATCACAAAGTGTCAGCTGTGTAAAGTGTTACTTTTTAAAAATATTTTCTCTTGCGATTTGTTGAAATCTACTACACTTAAGTTTCATTAAAAACTTATAAAAAGTTTCAATAAAAACTTATAAAAAGTCTCTTGAAGCTTAAAACTTTTAAATATTATTAGACTTATGAATAAGAGCAATAAATTAATACCGAACCTATAAATAACAAGGTTTTATTGTTGCATATACTCAGTCAAAAAAAAACAACAAAAGTGAAGTATAATTTGCAGGTACATGCTAAGTCAACCGCATCGGTTTGCAGTGAGCAATAACTCCGAAGTAAAACTTCCTCTCCGCCGTCAAAGACGTTGTTACCAATAAACTCCTAATTCGTTATTGCCATTCCTAATAAAACTTGACCTTACTACTTGCTGAAATTGCTTGGAGACAAGCATCGCAATACTTGCCACTGGTTGGGAGTTATGAAGAATGTAGACATCATAATGACTGAATTACATCCAACATTTGGCATTCAGGGTCGCCACTCCCACATCAAATACACGACAATTCTGTACGTATTCTTAGTTTCAAGACTAAATCACTTTAAAGAATGTACCTTATACAAATGTAGAAAACTTAATACGGCCGAGGCGAGCGAGGAAAACTCATTATTTACCAATAAGGTAATGTTAGTAAGTGAGTTTGAATTTTCCTGTCCAGGCCAGAGCAATAAAGGCTCAAGACTACAAAACAGTTACGCAATGAAGCTAGCGTTAATTATAATAGCTAACATGACAATTTAACGATCAGTGAAGAAGTTAATACGCAATACTCAATAGTTTATTACTATCCATAATATTACATATTAGATGTTACAGATAAGAGTTTAAAGCTTAAAGCTTAAAGCTATGACTTTTACGACACCCATGGAACGAGATAGTTGAGGTAGTCTCTTGAAACACCACCACACGAGAAACGGTTACCACGCCACACGTTACTGTGGCAAAATCCCCCCAAAATAAGAGCTACAAACTTTTGTGGCAATCCATAGGGGAGGCCAATCCTATGCTCAGAAGTTGACTAGTAATAGGCTGAAATGATGATGATGATGATGATGAAGCAGCAAAAAGAGTCTGAAAATATTTACAGGGGTGAGGGATGATAAAATACCTCCGTACTGAGGTGTTAGATGTCCTGATGTCATAGTTAATCCGGACTAATTTCAAATTTTAATTATAAATTTTGGTTTGATCTACTTCTACAACATATATACATACATAGACGTCACGCCTCTTTCCCATTGGGGTACGCAGAGGCCACATCTTTCCGCTTGTTACGATTCTGACACACATTATTCCCTTCTTCTACATTCATTACGTGTTTTCATACAAGCTCGTCGGTTGCGGGTACTTTTGACGTGGCCTTTTCTTAAAACGGCACAAACATTTCCCTTATCCCTTTCCAGTACTTACATTTTATTTAATACTAGCTAGGACTGGTATGTGACGTGATGAGTTTGATCACCGAATTACATTTAAATACGAAACTTTACAGCCACACGGTCACAGCTTCACCTATCGGGTCGGATTTTGTATTTTTCTTTTTTCGATTTGCTAGCAGTTACCGATTCTCTACAGTTATACTCGTATCAACTAGGATAAATTGGATAACCATCGTTGCTAGTGATAGTCTCCGCCGTCAAATTTCGTGGATAACGCTTGGAACACTTGCCGTCGACCATGCATGGTGATAACGGTGGTCAACACTTTTTGCTGGTTTTTACAGGTTTTTACTGGTGGTAGGATTCCTATGCAGGGATCCGTCTAGGTAGGTACCACCCCAGGGCCAGTTATTCTGCCGTGAAGCAGTAGTGAGCAAACATTACTGTGTTTCGGTTTGAAGGGCACTGTGAGCTACTGTAATTACTGGGCATATGAGATTTAAGAACTTATGTTTTAGGGTGATGGGCACATTGTGGCGTCACACAGAAATTTTCTAGGTGATACAGCATTTTTTATGGGCAGACGTTGCACTTACGGTGAACGTTTTGCTCGTTTCATCACTTTATCCAATAAAAAAAAAACAACACTTGGATTGTTCAGTAATCGCCACTTCTTTCCAAAATATTCAAAGCGTATTGAAACGTGGAGTTTAGTAATTTTCATCTACAGTGGATTGATTCTTCATATTGCGAAGTCAAGAGAATGATATATAAAATGATATATATAAGATATAATATATAATTATATCTTCTGACTCGCGGCATTGTAAATAACACTGGGAAATTGGTCACCCAATTCAAAATTACATAATGAATTTATAGAATTGCTATTTAAACATAGAAAAAAATCACGAATAAAAATTTTATTTAGTGATTTTTTTCGATGTTTTAATTGTTATACTGTTATTTAGGACGGAGACAAATCCATTATCACAAGAATCGGTCCAGCCGTTCTTGAGTAATAAATGGTGTAACTGACCCGACTTTGTTTTATATAATTATATAGAAGATAAACTGATACGATCTGTAGTAAAACCCGCAAACACAGCTTTTTCCATTAATAGTTTTGTTGCATGTTTTACCATCATAACTATTCTGGTAGTTGGGGCGGCCGTAAACTTACGTTTGTCATTTTGGTAGAGATAAGCAAAGCATACACCTTACGCCTTAAATGAATTATCATGCTTTCGGTGAATTATGGTGACAGATAAACAATAAGATAAGCACAAGACAGTACTTTGCAGACACAGGTAAACATTTAAGTTGCGATTCATAGGTATGCCAGTTTGTCTATATTCATTAAATTATTATTATTATTAGTCACAAGCTGTAGTTCGGCTTTATTTGCATAGAAGTTTGAAGAGACTTTTTAACTTTCTGGAATCTTAGGACGAAATTAGGACGTGATGGACAGTTCCCGATCCACAAAACACTCTAAGGCGTTTCAAAAAAGAGGCCTTTACCCACCAATGGGCCGTTAATACATACATACAGTCACGCCTTACAGATAATTTCATCATCATTCAGCAGTCATGTAAGGGGTAGGCAGACGCCACTCACGTATCGTACTTTTCGCCCTGGCGGAAAACGAGTCGTGTCGGGTGGCGAACCCTGTTGCCGCCATTTTGTTACAAGCCAAAAAATATAACTTCCCATTACGTTCCCACGAACAGCATAGTTACAGCATTGCATATTATTCTGCACGAGTACAGGCTGTCAGTACATTACTTAAGTCGCCTCTTACGACATCTCGGTAGGAAAGAGGTAGGTAATCCGTACTGATAGTTGAACTAGACCTACCATCATAGCCCTATGGATACTTGGGGGTGCTGGGTTCAAATTCCAACCCTCACCCCTGCACGGCAAGAACAACCCGTTACAAAAATAAACAATAGTGTTGGTGTTCAGCGTGTTTCTTGTTTCTACATGGTGGAGAAATAAAATGAATTAATAGTAGTTACAACTTTATTTAATTTGTCTGCACTGTGAACAATATAATGAAAATATCGCCAACACACAAGGTTTATGAATAAATAACAATAATCATATTTTAGCGCAGTCGCGAGCGGGCGATTTAAGTTCTAATGTTAATCTTTACAATGTATAAGAAAGGTTAATCCCTAAGTTATGTTATGCTACCATATTCTGTTTTAACAATTTACTTTTAAATGTTTCTTTTTGATAAAAATATTTTATTGTTTCACAACATTGCAGTGAAAACATAAATGGTTTACTCTGACCTTACTCCGAAGAACTTTATACGATGAGCGACCCGGAGAAATCCACGACATATCTCAATAATACTTCAAATTTATGTTGCCGTAGACCATGATTCCCAAACTTACTTCAAAATCTAGGCTCCAGCATTTTACGTCACACTTAATATATATCATATTAATTCATAACTATAATCGATCCGATAACTATTATCGATCCATAACTATATCGACCCATAATTATTTTCGTCCAGCGAATAGAGCAATAATCATTGGTTTCTAATTAGCTGGGAGTTCCAGCTAATTGGAAACCAATGTTTATTGCTCTATACTCAGTCCCATTCCCTGTGGATTCCAAAATCACCGCAGCTGAAATACATCAACACAAACGATGAGGATTATTATATGGCAAAACCCTATATACAAATTATATATTCCAAAAAACTGAAACACTTGCGAAATCACCAATAAGTATTGAGTGGAAGAACATCCGCTTCCACCGCAATCTACGATAAATATAACTGGCCCGATGATTATATCACTGTCTCTTCTTGACCCAAAGATTTCCTTGGAGCACTCGGTAAGACCGAGCTCCCACAAAAACTTGCATTTTTGCAACCTTTTGACTGCTTCCAAATTCCTAAATGACCATTGATACAGAGTTGCCAGCATAAAAAAAAATAATTAAACGATACGACTGGGGCGGTTACGCACTACGTAACAAAGTGGCAATGGGTCGGCAGTATAGCTTGTAGAACTGATAACCGTCGGTTCTCGAGTGGCAACGTCGTACCAGTAACCGTAGACGACATGGACGGTTTTGCGGGAAATCAATGGATGCAGATGTCCCAGGGCCATGTTTAGTAGCAATCTATGGGGTAGGCCTACCCCGTAGATTTAAATTTGAAGTGGACTTGTAATGGACTTAAATCGATCGATTTGGCCAGGATTTTTTACCTAGTTTAGTTTTTAAATAAGTGCTTTTTTATTAATTATTATATTATATTATATTATCGTTAATTCATGTGTATATAATATTAAATTAACTCCTATATCTAATCTAACACTAATCTAACAAGAATTTAAGTAACTTTAAGCACTAAAAACAATTTTTAATGACTAGAATGCAGTGACTGTGACCAAAAAAAACATCCATTGTAGCTTTTTATACGAGTAATACTTTCTGCATATATTTCTATGTAGTTGTTTTCAGCTAAAGAGATCTAGTGAGAAAAATATACGTTAAATGTAGCACACTTGTATATTAAAGAAAGAATATATAAAGTTAACAAATTCGTTTTCGTTTGTAATGTTAATTTATTTCACAGAGTATCTCGGACATGATCTCGGGGGCCTTTGATTTTTATCAAGAGAGGAAAAAAATTGCTACGCGGGAATCCGTTACGTTGTCCTAAATGTATGTCATATGTAATACATTTGTTTTGAAATAATGGCTACGTCAAGTTGTTTTCTTTAAATTAAATATTTTCATATAATTGCTTATTATTCACATTACCTTACTAATCAGCCAGCAAAATATGTAGACATTCCGGTGACAAAATAATTGTACCTAGTCTAAGCTAATTTGGTCTCCTGTTTTCTTGAAAAAATAAACCTACATACATACATACACATAGTCACGCCTTTTTCCCATGTAAGGGGCAAAGGCTACACTTGTAGCCCACTTTTCGCCTCCGTGGGAAACAAGACGTGACTGGTGGTGAACCATGTCGGCGCCATTTTGGTACGATTAAAAAAACTCTTACTCCTCATTACGTTCCCACGAGCAGTGTAATGATAGCATTGTTAATGTAATGTACATGTAAATTATATCATTTTCACCCGTAGTCTTAAAAACAAAACGTCTTTTCTGTTCACACACTAGTGGTTTATATATATTTAGCATAGTCATCTATATTCTAATCACTGTTGACGTGACATTAAAGCTTTCGAAATTCTCAAAATGGAATTATTATTATACGTTTAACAACAGTTTTGTGAAACACAACGGTGATTTGTGGAATCGTTCGCTGCTGCAGTTCAGAAGTTAGGTCAATGTAATTCATTTGTGTAATTCTACCGCAATTTAATGGAAAACGTCTTGCGGTTTTAAGATGCGTTTTATATTGCTGTTTTTAAAAATAAAACAGTTGCAATCACAACAAGTGTTGCGATCATTTGTTTCACCCACAGTTAATAATTTTAACATTCGTATATAATGCTTGATAACTCACATAAATGTTCACTATGATGATGTCCTCTTGGCCGATTTTCGACCATGACATCTAAATCCTAATACCGACGAAAGCTAGCAACAGAGTAACTGTCCCACTACTTGGAGAGGGTTTTTAATGCACCCTCTCCAAGTAGTAGTCACGTGGTAAATCATCATAATCATCATCATATCATCCTATCACTAGTCCACTGCTGAACATACGCCTCGCCCATAGATTGCCACAACAGTTTGTAGCTCTCATTTTGCTATGGTTGCCACGCTTGGCAAGCGGGTTGGCGGGGTTTACGACACCCACGGGATGAGATGGGGTGGTGGTTTCTCTTAAGCCGCTACCAAACAATAAATCAGCACTTAAAATTGGAAAACAATTACAGAGGTGCCGGCATCGGCGCTCGAACTCAGGTTACTCCCGTGCTGTGAAATTTAAGGCGAGCGCCCGTCCCAAGAGTTACCACGTTGTAACGATTGGGAATACCGGTATCTTCCCGAGTATATATTCCACTTGTGGTGGCGGCGTAAGAGAATTTACCACCACTTACGGTGTGTAAGTGGTGGTAAATTTTCTTGGGTATCGTAAAAGTTTTTTTGTCGACTTATGGCAGAAGTATCTCGTGGCCTCTGTCGCATAGCGACTGATAATAGCGAATTAAGCATTTAAAATTTTGGCTATCGCAGAATCGTTTAACAACATTTTATAAAAATAAGTTGGTGTTCTAGATCTGACACATTTCGATATTAATTCTTTCGAAATCATGGTAGATTTTCTATGCAGGAATCCGTCTAGTGCCAGTCGTGAAGCAGAAGTGTGCAAACATTACAGCGCTTCGATTTGAAGGACACTGAGAACTAGTGTAATTATTGGGCACATGTAAATTGAGAACTGATATCTCAGGATGTCGAGGGGTGTTAGATGCCACGCAGAAATATTCTAGATGAGACAGCATTTGTTATGGGCAGATGTTGCATGTTGTCAGTAGAACGATTTGCTCGTCTTGTCACTTATTGATATAAAAAATAATATAAAGTTGTAACTGAAAGAACGTAATAAAAATAAATGTTTCGAAGGCAACCTACTTTTTGACATTATATATTTTTTTTATGGAAGAAAGGGCAAACGTGCAAGCGGCTCACCTGATGGTAAGTGAAATTATTATTAATTTAGTCGTTACACATTTTACGATTATCAATGTGTCTACATTGATAATCGTACGGACGTGGAACGTAAATTTAAAAAATAACGAATTGCTCCAAATTTTCCCTGTATTAGTAAGTAGCATAACAGTATTTAAGCTGGCGCAATGCGCAGTATGCAACGTGAAAGTATCGCAGGAAAACCTGGTGCACAAACACTACAAACACGACGGGTAAAATCCGACCGCCTTTCTCGCGGTACATCGATTGCAACAAAAGGTTTTTATCCTCGTAAATATTTACTTTCGACAATGAATCATTGTAAAATACAATAAATAACTCTTCTTCTTGAAGCATTGTGAAATGAACATTATACCAAATATTAATATAACTTCCAAATATTTTTTGTCATATATGTATCTGCGTTGTTCGTGGATGTTGTTAAAGTCATTGCTTCCAAAAATACGAAAGAGAAAGTTTGAATATTTCTTTTTTTATTTTAAGCCCGTTTACATGAATATTATTAAGATATAATTAATACATTCTCACATTATTTACCCGTTTGTTTTACTGACATTATCACTACTACTTATAAATGAATTGCTTTTTGTGCTGTTACTGTTCGCCTCCAAAATTACTGAATGGATTTGAAAAGGGTTTTTGGATTGCTTGGTTTTTCAGTGGCAATAAGTAGTAATATCGTTAAACTACCGTAGTCAGGACTAGTTAAATAATAAAGAGATAATTAAAAAGATATTCAAGTGGTACTCGTGCCGGCAAGCTAGCGTAATCACTGGGCATATGAGACTTAAGGACTAATGTCTCAAGGTGACGGGCGCAGTGTGGTGCTACACAGAAATATTCTGAGTATAACACAGCATCTTTTATGGGCAGACGTTGCACTAATCATCAGGTGAACGTTTTGCTCGTCTCGTTACTTATTCCAAAAAAAACGACTACCTGCACGGTTTTGCGGGACGTCTATGGATGCAGATTGCTCAGGAACGTGTTTCAGGCAATCTAAGGGGGAGGCCTATGTTCAGCAGTGGAGTAGTGATAGGCTGAAATGACGATGATGATCGTAAAACCACCTAATTAAGCTCTCGCAAAACCTCGGGAATAGGTACATTGTATATCATAAAACTACACAATAATCCATCCACTGCCGGTCATAGGCCTTTGCCAATTTGTGAGAATGTGCCGTAATCAACGCACTTGCCAGGCAGATTGGCGATCATAGTATAAAACCCACTTCTTTTTGTATGTTCCGCTAATTGTTCATTTAATTGGGACGTTCGCCTCGCACCCTACATGATGCCTTCCGTCAGCGTTCTTTCAGACTTTGTATACATTATTATTCTACCATCTATCGGAGAATGACGAGGCGTATCACCACAAAATAGAAATATTATTAAAACATAAGCATGTTCTGCATGCACTTTAGATGAACGAAAGTGCTGGTAATAACAGTCTCTTGAGCTTTCTAGTGCATAGAAATGTTTGACTTGAATGTGAAGCACATTTGCATTGATCATAATAGCCATGATAAAGAAAAGTGAATTTATTTGACTAATAAAAATGGAACACACTACGCGATAAGTGGCTAAGAAACGCACGTAGAAGTCGCATGGTCCGATGCGCGCGTGTCGTTGCTGCATTGCAACACGTTACATTTCTGTACGTCGAACTCTTGAAGTATACTCGTTGGCTCAAACATATGTGCGATATTAGATTTTCTTACTCTATCATTAGTCTTACTTACGTTCAGTTATTTTATCCGTTTATGTGTCAAAATGCATGCAACTATCTACCTTTACTAATCCCATAGGCTTGTGTTAAAGTAAGTACATATAAGTGAATTCTAAGATAGATAAAATATAAGACTGCTTTTCTCTTGATTCTGTCAACTTAATTTAATAGTATTGGTCTTCAATGACAAGATGACTTGATTAGTTACGAAACAACGGATTTCTAATTTGACCTATAACGCAAGGACAGAAGAGAACAAAGCTATTTAAATGGTATCGAATTTGAAATACAAATACGGCGTAATTTTGCTTATAAGTAAATGAAAGCTAATGTATTATACACTGGTGAACAAATAAATAACTGCTCTTTTTAAAGTATTGCATGTAAGTGCTGCGAAAAGATACTTAGTGGCTGTGTGGAATTGGTCGCCGAGTGTACGCCGTCCCCAATTCGCGTTCGAGCGTAAATAGCGTTGCGTCACATCTAACGTCATTTTTCTTTAAATCTGATTTAGGTGCGAGAACTTCGTAAATTATTTAAACGTTTTCGTTACATTCTACATATTTAGTATTATTTTTAAAGTTACCTATGTAGCTAACATACTATATAAGTTACTGGTTTTATTTTATTACGTTTATTATTTCATTAACCCATTCTAGTATAAATAATTTATATTAAAATTTTCACACAGGTAATAGACATTTTTTTTAAATTGAGTGTTTTCAAAAAAAAACTGCTGATTTGTAATATTTTTAATACAAGCACATTTAATACAACAATAATATTTATTTGTATCGCCGTGTGGTGGCGGCCTATGACAATCTGCCACCTCATCTCATGCCGTGGGTGTCGTAAAAGTCGTCAGAGGGGAAAATGAAACCCAGAACATGGGCAGCAGCATCTTCCTGGAACATTTCAATAAATAAACTGCAGTTGCCAACCCGCCTGCAAAGCGTGGCAACTTTGACAAAATCCCCTAAAATGAGAGTTTCAAACTTTTGTAGCAATTTATGAGAGATGCCTATGGTCAGCAGTGGACTAGTGATAGGCTGAAATGATGATGATGATGATTTATTTATACCTTGCACGTGAAAAAAATACCTTAGTACTTTATTTATGATGTTCCTCTAGAATTCTATACTTATGATTCGGATTTATGTACATTAGAATACAAGACAGCGTAATTTTATTCATTAACACTTAAGGTTAGACACCTGTTTGGGTCATATTAATGGATCTTAGGTATGTTATAACTGCGTCGTATGTATGATACAGCCGTAATTATGACCGCGTAGCCTAGTGGTTAGAGTTCTAGTTCGAATTCTAGCCGAAGCCAATATTTGTGCAAAAACACAAATTGTTGGATTTCGGGTCTGGTTGTGTTGTGATTGATCTTGTGTCGCTGACACTGCATTCTAGCCTACCTCCGATCTTACCGCATGAGTTTTTCATCACTGATAGGTTGTGGCTAGTGAGTGCCCCTGTGTTTGTGCGTGGACTTGTGCCTCTATAATATCTCCTGCACAGTTAAGAACTTCCGACAGCATTCGGTAGTTTTCGCCGTAGTTTAAAATAGGCCATGAGATCACAATACTTTCTACGATCGTGTAACTTGTTTATTGTTTTATATTGTATTTTAATATTATTTGAGTGCCAGCAATGTAGTCTAAAAGATTGATGACGTCATCTTCGCAAAAGCGTCTGAAACATATGCATCGGACGTATTTTAGTTATTCCATATTTTTCATCTAAAGAAGTATTCTTAAGACAGTATAACATTCGATATTGTAAAGATTTGGTTTAGCCAACGGTAAAATGATTTTAAATAATGGTTAATAAAGAATTTCGAATTTTATAAAGCACTGCTCGTTTTTAGTTTTTTTCATCGGTCTTAATAAACCATTTTATTCTCTATTTATAAATTTGGATATTTAAGGAATTCATTAAGAAATTATTCTACACAACGAACTCGTCTCGTAAATTTTTCACACCCATTTTGGAATTAAAACTATACATACAAAACATGTTTTATTCTGTTAACACGCACGTTATTAATTAATATCGAGATTCGACCTTGTCGAGTTTTTTTTTACCCGCCGTTCCAATATCCAAAGCACCTATTAAATACCTCTTACTAACTACTGAGCATAAAAAACAAAAAAGCATTGCACATGGTCAATTTGCTTTGAATATAGCTGAGGAGGGAAACACTAGTCTGAGGATCGGGGTGTCTAGTACTGCGATCGCCATTCCGTCTTACTTGGGGACTATAGCTAAACCGTCCGATTAGGGATATTCTTATATCCCGCAGAAACCTGCTTAGAGCACGCGTCAAAGTAATACTATTAATATAATATTTTGTTGACATTTTTCTTAGCACCTATAGTATGACAGCTTACGCGGTGACTGCGGCGCCAAATGTTTGACTCATAACAGATATCGATGTAACGAAACAAGTAGGTTAGTAGAAAGATATGTTAATTACTAATCATTAATATATCTGCCGGTGATTTACATAATAGCCGCTGTCAGTTTCAAAACTATTACAAAACTGTCTGTACTAAATCTACTTAACCAATTTATCGTTATAAACTAAAAAGTTTATAAGAACCTGACAGTCTCTCAATAAACGAGGAGACTTCACAAAATTGGAAAAAACAAAACTCAAAATGCCAACGTATTATTTAACATTTCGACCTGTCATAGTCAGATTGTGTGCTCAATTCCACCCGATAAACAGCAGTGATGAGGTCTTAGTAAATGTGCACATTAACCTAGAAGTTTGATGAATTAAACTAATGGGGTGTTTGGTGGGTTACCTTACAGTTTCAAGAAATAGGCGTAATCGCTCAGGAGGCAATCTGGTGCAGGCACCTCTAAAATTGTTCGTAGCAATTATAAGTGCAGATGTACCACGTGCTTGGCGGTGAAGTTAAACACCTAGGAAACATTTTTTTTTATTTATTATTTGCAAAGCAGTTTAGTTTGCAGTGACCATGTCACTCTCATAACAGAAAAAACAAATTCTACAAACAACAGCCAAATTACACTCCAAATCACGCCCTTCCCACGGCAAATCATGAGCATATAAAAATCATAGCGTTCGCTAGGATGCTATCACACAAACCCTCCTCACTTCCCCTTTGACTAATTGTTGTCGCATATTCGTATTCCGGATACTGCTGGTAGGATTCCTATGCAGGAATCCGTCTAGGTAGGTACCACCCCAGGGCCAGTTATTCTGCTGTAAAGCAGTAGTGTGCAAACATTACTGTGTTTCGGTTTGAAGGCCACTGAGAGCTAGCGTGATCACTGGGTATATGAGACTTAAGAACTAATGTCTCAGGGTGACGGGTTTATTGTGGTGTTACACTATTTTGGGTGACACAGCATTTGTTATGGGCAGACGTTGCACTTACCATCAGGTGATCGTTTTGCTCGTTCCGTCACTTTTATCCAATAAAAAAACACATGATAGACATCCTCGACAACAGCACAAACTTTGCAGTTTGTCTATTCAGATATACCTATTAAATACGTAAATTTCTTCGATGGAATGTGACCCGAACGCAATCTCAACAAGGCACCCGTTGTCAGTAGTGCCTTGTAGTACACTGAATCGTTTTGCACCAAATGCCTTTTGTTAGCGACCGTTCGTCATATAATCTTGCCACCCGAGGAAATATGTATGTTTTTGCATTAAAACATATTTTGATAAAAAAGTCAGCCATTTTTTTTGAATTAATGTCGTCTTGGAACCTTACACTGCCTTACAGACTTCAATAACCAAACTTTAAATACCTACTCTGTATTTTTACTTTTAATCATTTCCCTTACACATTCAAAAACTGTAAAACCATGTCATCAGGTCAATCGTTTTTACCGTAACTTGGGTTTTTTGTTAACCTTTGAGATCTTCCCAATATCTATGTTGTTTTTTTAATTTATTGCTTTTTGGGTACGTTACAGTATCATCCATTTAGTTAATTAAAAAAAACTCTGTTGTTTATTTATCTATATTCTTTATTGCAAACTTCTGATTAATGGGCGGTCTTATTGCTGACACCAATATCTTCCAGACAACTGCTGGGTGGACATGATATCAGGAACAGTCGAGAGCGTCGGCGTGGAAAACAAATACATAAAATAGATTGCATAAAGAACAAAATACGCATACACACTACTACACTACACAGATACGTTCATCAACTGCTGAACATAGGCCTCCCCCATAGATTGCCACAAAAGTTGTAGCTCTCATTTTGGGGGGATTTTGCCATAGTTGCCACGCTTGGCAGGCGGGTTGGCAACCGCAGTTTATTTATTCGATGCAGGTGCAGAGTCCTGCTGGAAAGTCCACAGTATATTTTTAAAAAGTGTATTGCTGAGAGGTTTCACAACATGATCCAAGACTGTATCTTGATATACTTTGGCTGACGTTTTCACTCCTTTTTCACAAAAATGTAGTTTTGTGACTCCTTGATAAGACACGGCCCACCAAACCATCACTAACGCAGGATGATGACCACGTTGTACCTTTCCGACCACTTGAGCAGCTTCTTTAGAATTGTGAGCATACACTTTATCATTGTGCTTATTGTAGTGTTCTTCAATCGTGAAAATTTTATCATCGGTAAAGAGGATATTTCTGTGCCTTTCACCTGCGTATCGCGACAGAAGGCGTTTTGATCGATCCACTCTCTTTAATTGTAAATAATGATTTAGGGCATGTCCTGTATATCGACGATAAGCACCGAGCTTCAGGTCTTGTTTTATAATACGCAACAGAGTCCTAGCGGGAATATTTATTTCTCGCGATAAGATTTTTTGCTTCCGGGGGGTTTCAACGTATTCTGGCTTCAACAGCATTAACAGCCTTTGTAGTTCTGGCAGCATGCGGCCGCCCCGATCTTTTCTGGTCTTCGACAGAGGAAGTGTTGTTGTATCTGTTGATAGTACGATATACGAACATACGGCTGATACCACGCTTTTGAAGTGTCTGGAATATGACCGACGGCTACCATACCCACTTTGTGCAAGGCGATCACTGCAATTCTATTTTCTTTAACACCCCATTCCATATTGTAATTTGATAATGAACACGAAAATATATGTGAAATGGCGCAAAATCGAAAGAAGTTTTTAAAATAACATACGTGTTCCAAATTCAAAATAATTTAAAAGTTAAAAAAAATAAAAGTTTTTAAGTAACAGTATTTACGGCCAGACTAGTTATATATATAAATACATATGATTAATATATGTTTATGCAATATTAAATAATATAAATAATAATTGAATACAGGCTAGTGCGAAAACTACATTACATTTTAAAGAGAATGATAATGATTGGAAATCATGAAGGAATTTAAAAAGTTTTTTGAGGTACGAAGGGTAGAGAGGATTGAAGAGAACACCATAGAGTAGATGAAGTATATGCGCATTTCGATGAAGGCAAATTGGTAACCACTTGAGCTTAGTTCGAAAAAGAGAAACATGGTCATATTAACGTACATACATACATACGACTGTATCCCATAAGGGGTAGTCAGAGACTGGACACTCACTGCAAAAACACAGATGACTGCCACAATCCACGTTTCACCAAGACAATATAATGCACTTGGTGTGATAGGTGGTGAGCCCATCGCCACCATGCGCTGTTGGGTGCACAGTGCAGTTTAATTCCTTACTCGCCTTTTACGAGATCCATTGATTGATGAGATCCATTGATTGATGAGATGAAGCCAAATATAAACCTTATACAAAAATTCTGGATACGCTTAAGTTTATCAAGCAGGATTCGGTGAGGTCAAGATAGCTGACATCTGCATAGTCGAAAATCGGGAAAAGAAGAGACTTAGCAAGCAAAATCTTGGTGGCTATGGGAAGGAAGTTACATAATCTTCGTAAAGAGGCCACAGAAGCATACATTTTTCGACTAATTTATTGAATGTGACGTATCCAAGAAAGATTTTTGTGTATATGTATTCCCAAGTTCTTGACGGTGTCACTGATAGGGACAAGTCCCCTTAAACACTATTTGCGGAAGACAATCAAGGCGTGATATCATTCAAGAGCTACTGACGATAATGGCCTCCGTTTTAATAGGATTAACCTGAACGCCGTAGGCTTTACTCCATCAAAGTACCTGCTCCAGGTCTACGTTAATACTTTTAATAGCACGTGGGAGAGCGTGAAGAGCGGCTTTTGTATATATTTGCAAATCATCTGCATAAAAGTCGACGTTAATTCAATGGCTATTGCGTTAATAAAGACTGTAAGAAGTAAAGAAGATAACGCCCCCCTGAGGAACACCAGCATATACGTTACACCAGGATGAGGAAGTTTCATCAGTACGTATAAGTTGCTGGCGACCAGACAGTTAACTCTAAAACTACCAGTGGCTGTTGGAGATACGTTTAGAGAGCGTATTACACCAAGTAGGATGTCATGATCAATAGTATTAAAATTGAAATCTTAAGGTAAGAATAGAAAGTTCACCCGTGTTCCATTTCGTGTTAATTTATATTAATAAAAATATTATCTAATAATTCCATGTAGTAGAGCCCCGTAGTCCCAGAATACTAGAGTAAATCCGTAGTTTCATATGGTGAATGAAGAGAACTGGAGACACAATTACTTGCGAAAAGATATATCCTGTCACTGTCCCTGTTTACTGATCCTAGGGCTATAGTGTTATTTTTTTTAAAACAATTCCCCACAGCAGGATTTCTTCTGTAACGTAGGTGCATACAGACAGACATACAGACATATATTTAAACATGCACAACACAATTAATTTGTGTTTTGGCACAAATGTCGGCTCCGGCTGGAATTCGAACCATGAACCCGCGGCGTAGAAGTTACGAGTAGGTACTCTAAACATGCGGCCACGCGGTATCCATCAGATGGATTGGCTTACTCGTCACTGTAACCGAATTTAAAAAAAGTTTAGAGTTTAATTCATTGTGTATCCAAGATACAATGCACGATATTGTGAGCGTAAACCAATTTTTCAGTGTCAATTAATTTATTTGTTTTGGGATCCCAGATAAATTCGAAATGTCTTTCTTACTGCAAACAACATTTCGATCGTATAGATTAATCGTTACTAATGGTCGAAATTCGACGATAATTCATTATCTTTTTTTTTATTTATTTGAATAAATTTTAGCTTTCTGCATTCCTTCTCAATATAAACTTTTACTATGGCAAATCTCACACTCTTCCGTGAGCGCAATATGCTTAAAAAACAGGTACAAAGTTTTATCTTCATGTGTAATATATAGATATGATTTCGTGGGCAAAATTAATACTGTGCAGTTGTCATTGAATCGTTATTTGCAGAATGATATTTCATCACTATCATTCATCATTTCAGTCTATCTTTATCCATTGTTGAACATAGGCCTCCGCCATAGATTGCCTCAACACACGGTCCTCACATCGACTTCCCCCCAAAATCGTGCAGGTCGTCGATCCATCCAGTGGGGCGGCGCCCTACACTGCGTTTGCCGGTACGAGGTTGCCACTCTGAACCTTTCTTCCCCAACGGTTATCGGTTCTACAGGCAGGCCCATTGCCACTTCAGCTTGCTAATCTTTAGAGCTATGTCGGTTACTTTAGTTCTGAAAGATACTTAATATCATGTATTTGGCCTTAATAGGTTTTATTACTTTTAAGACTTTAAAGCGTTACAAATAAAAAAAGATGACCTCAACTCAGATCTCATATAGACAGTAAAAACTTTTTTAGTCAAACAGGATTTTTATTGGCCTAAACTACTATATCTATATACTGTGTCTGTATACTTGGATTGATGTCTTCCGAAGATATCTCTTGAACTTTTGTTATTTATGTACAGCTGTTTACAAAGCTTTAAACTCAAATAGGGGGACCTAGGTAGATATGTTAGATGAACTTAATCTATTATAATACGATTTTTCTTAAATTACTTAACATTTTATAAAATTATTTGAAGTAAAATATGTTGAGTATGTTTTTTATTTGATTGATAAGAAATTCAAAGAATCCATTATACGGGTTTTTTGTTGTCAATAAATGGAAAGGCTGGGTGATGGATAGTAAATTTTGACTTTGGATAGTAGATAAAGATGTTTTAATAAATGTATTAAAAAGTTGTAAGTTTCTTTAGGATATAATTTCCCATTAATCATTAATATAACATTAATAAAGCTGTACTTTTCTTATATGCGTGCCGTGGGGTACTTGACGTAGTTGCCTTGTCCGGAAAATACGTTAGAGAGGGTAAGCAACCTCGGCCTCCCAAGCTACTGCTGACTCCTCCTGCTCCTTCCTAGATAGTAATATCCTATACCTTATAGTTCCTTTCCCGAATTTCGCATTCCCTACCCCAAGACCGTTTCCTACTTAGTCCTTTTTCATTACTCTCCGCCAAGCCAGTGGTTGCCGAGCCCATGGCTGCGTGGCCAGAGGCGAGCCTAGTCTTTAGTGTGTCGATCAGAGCGTTACTGTGTAACTCTGGTTGTTCTCGTTATCGGTTTCATTTGATCCCATTAACCAATGAATGAGCTTTATTTTGGCGTATGAAGCTTATTTATTGATTAATGCCGGCCGTTAGATGTCCGGGAGAGTAGAACATTACCTACCTAATTCCTACCGAGGTGTCGTAAGAGGCGACTATGGTATTGTACAGACAGCCTTTATTCGTACAGAATAATACCATAATATGCAATGCTGTCGTTATACTGCTTGTAGGAATGAAATTGGGAGTCAGAATTTTTTTGACTAGTATCAAATTTGGCGGACATCCACTACGGACGTTTTATTGACTCCAAAGCAATACTTACAGCGAACGAACTAAAAAACTTTAAACCAAAGTGCGGTAACAGCTATCACGTTAACAATTCTTTTTGAACTTTGCTAACCGTGTATGTACTCGGACATGTGCCCCGGAAGTGCATAGAGGATTTGCTGTAGCTATAAAATATATGTTTGATGCTTTGGACCTAGTGTTAAAACGTAAAGAAGCTTTTTTGGAAAAAATCATAAGATTTTTGTGTGGGTACTGGGAACATTTTAAGGTGTTTTGAAGTAGCGATTATTTATGTGAACGAACGGTAAAGGAGAAAGTTGAGGAAATGAGGGTCGAGAGAAACCGACGATTGGGTTATTTTACCTTTCAAATAACGCTTGAAAAAATAAAATTGAAGGAGTATATACTGATTTTCTTTTAGCACTGTGAAGAAAAATATAATAAAAAGGTGGAATTACCTAGTTTTGTAGAGCACCTCAAAGTTTAAAAGTGAATATACATTTTAGAGACAAAAATTTCCCATTCACATTATAACCAAACCCGAAAACCAACAATTTGTGCTTTTGCACAAACGTTGGTTCCGGCAGGGGTTCGAACCTAAGACCCGCCACGCAAAAGTCAGATACTCCGACCACTGGGTCATGCGGTCGTCATTTTAGGCACATTGTCCAAATTCTGCCGTGAAGTAGTAGGGTGCAAACATTACTGTGTTTTGGTTTGAAGGGCACTGCGAGCTAGCGTAATCACTGGGCATATGAGACTTAAGTACTTATGTCTCAGGGTGATGGGTACAGTGTGGTGTCACACTGAGGTTTCCTGGGTGGCACAGCGTTTGTTATGGGCAGACGTTGCACTTACCATCAGGTGAACGTTTTGCTCGTTTCATCACTTTATCAAATAAAAACAAAATCTCCTCTACCCATGTTTGCAGTAATAAGAAAATGTTTTGTATATGAAATTGTTACACCAATTTTTTTATTACTTACAATAAAGTCGCTGTTTGCTCTTTAACACACAACCAGATAACATTTTGTTAGATATTTTGTTAGTCTCCTCGTATTGACAGTTATACACTCGTAAAGATTAATTGTTAACAGGTTAGCGAGAAGAAGCTCTTGAGATATTGTTAAGCAAAGTTGAATGCTTATGTACAAACATAACTCAATCATGCGATACTGTTTCTTTAAACTATATTTTTAGTTTGCAGAAAAATATAACGGCGGCAAATCAACAAACTGTCAACTGTCAGCGTAGCTTCTTATTAAAATTTACAGTGGCTGTATACTGTAAAGTAAACTAAATAAAAATCCGATATAAGAAATATAAGTTTCGACTAAGAAGAGAGTAAAGTAATTAAAATTCTATTTCTACTGTTTTTAACTATTCGTATTTTAAGCATGTTTGTATCAGGTGTTTGCCAGAGTATATTTTTCCATCTTTAAACAGACCATTGCAGTGCATAGACCTCTGCCAAGTTATGAGGGCCTGTCGTAATTGCAACTCTCGGCAAGCAGGATAGCGATCGCAGTACCAACCCACATTAAACTCTGCTCATCACTCGCCTGGATAGTTTAATCTGATTTCTATGCAGTTGTCCGCCTAGGTAGGTTATATTACTAAGCGGTAGTGTGCAAGTATCACTGTGTTCCGGTTTAAATGCCACTTTTGGCTAGTGAAATTAGGGCACATGGAATTTTAAAAACGGATGTCTCAGGGTAAAGAAAACTCGTATTTGTAATAATAAATCAAACTATCATATAGTTTTACAAAATGTCGTCAAACATAATACAGATGGTTACTGCTCCATATAAAGGGCCACAGCGGATCTAGAGGCAACGATGCGGCGGACATGTTTGCTCGAGTTGGTTGTTAGTAAAGTGCTGTGGAATCAGGACCACATAGTCCCACTTCCCTCAGGTATGTTAGCACCCTGGTACGTAATCGCACTAGAAACCAACATGCATATTTCTGGACATATGAATATATCGGGACAAGTACATCGATTCGCCGTGGTCTCCCGAGGTCCGCTCGCTACCCAATTTAACGGGCAACTTCAAGGATCTGCTGGGATTGCTACAGGAGCTTGGTTCGCCCAAATAACCCAAATTCATCAAAACGTGCAGAGGCGTGAAGTTGCGGAAACCAACTCGCGCCAATCTACAATCTTGGATAATATGTTTAGAAAAAGGTTAAATTACTCATTATAAATGAGTGACACAATAAATATGGGATATCGTATTCAGTTGACAAATAGCGGAAATTGCATGTAGCACGCTGTCACTTATATGACCTTACTTAAGTTTGAAAGCTATTTAGGTAGTTCCTAGGTGTGACTGCACTTTTACAATAAAAAATAAAATTAATATACCTTTTTTTTTTTACTACTTTACGATTAATTATTGTTGGATACGTCATAAGCATTCTGTTTTGATGTATTTATGTTTATTTTTTACTAGCTGTGCCCCGAGGTTTCACCCGCTATTTAAATCGGATTTTAGGGTTTTATTTTTTTGGGCAGAATCCTAATTATTTTTTCATAAAATAAAGTAGCCTAAATCACCCGCTGTCTGTGCTATCTGTGAAGCTATCTGTGAAGTCCCTTCAAAATCGGTCCAGCCGTTTCGGAGATTAGCCGGAATAAACAGACAGACAGACAGCCAAAAATTTTAAAAATTGTTATATACTTTCACAAGCATTGAGTAAAAATCTATTATTTTGTTATTACAAACATACACTTCAATTGTATTTACTTGTATATATTTTTTCAAACCATGTGAATAAATAAATACGATTATGCCACGTTATTTACAATGAAAAAATATTTAAATCGAAAAACATTTTTAAAAGTGTAAAATTTTTTGGAATATCTTTTGTTTGATTATTATGACGGCTCTACGTAGTCGGGCCGTTGACTATACTTACTCTTTACATTCTTACAAAGTAATCTAACTTCAAGCTATTTTGAAAATATCGATAATTTAATTTAATTTATGTGTATCCCTAGGCGGATTATAGGCTGATTATAGGCTAATTCTGGCAAAGGAAAATAATGAAACCAGTTTTGATACAGTAGTAGGTAATATGCAAAAGTAAAAGACAACATTTAATAACAGGTAACCGATGAAAATCAAATTTGATTTATAAAATTAGGAAGAAGCCGAGGACGATGGAGATAAGGATGGAAGGATGGCCGCAGTGGTTACTAACGTACCACAGACACCTTTTACTCGTACCATCAGATGGTGCGTGTTGTCGTTTGTCATCAACACTAATAAAAAAACCGTGTATTGAATGTGTGTACGTAAAATAGAAGTATCTTTTTCTCAGTCTGTAAGAACAGATTTAACTCGAAAACTACTAAAGTTATTGGATTTGAATTTTCACAAGTTATACATAGTAACTCTGAGACTAATTTAGACTGTGTTTCAAAGCGTTTGTTTCACCGGTTCCGGAGTCATAAACAAATTTTCAATATTATACCCCACAACTCCATCTTTGGCATAAGTAGCAGAACCGTTGACTGAAGATTTTGAATTAGGAAGCCATCTATGATGTATATTGGAAAAGACTATGGTTAATTGATTATCAGACTTAGATCGTCTTGGTAAAGTTGCTTTTGAATAATATTCAGACAGCACCAATAATGCTGTGTTTGCCAGTATATGAATTTACTTCACTTAGGTCTTAGTAATTTGTCTCAACAAAAATCCTTAAGTTCACGCAAACGAAGTTGCTGGTACATCGAGTCAAGTCAAAAGACAGTCGACAGACAGGACATAGTGGCCTCCGACAGATGCCGGAATATCTATCACAAATATGCAGAATGTAAAATACCCAAACCGGAGACGGAAAGCAACTTCTAAAGCGCGACGTGTCCGGCAATGCGATCGTTTACTGTCAAGCGTGAATCTTACGACAATTCCTCCCAACTGAGGATTGCTATCCAGGGCTATAGGTAGGTACCACCGCAGTGCCAGTTATTCTGCCGTGAAGCAGTACTGTGCAAACACTGATAGCTAGTGTAATTCCTGGGCATATGAGACTTAGAACTAATGTCTCTAGGTGACGGGCGCAGTTTGGTACCACACAGAAATGTTTTAGGCGACGCAGCATTTATTATGGGTTTAATTACCATCAGGCGCACGATTTTGTCGACGTTTACTTTCTTCCATAAAAAAACACACTTACTTGTTTTAACATTACCATCCTAAATCCGATTAAACGACTACTCGGTTTGATCGGAAGAAGGTCAAAAAGAAGTCATAATCAGATTCAATAATTCCAAAGTATAGTAATAATAATATAAATACGGAAAATTTATATTTAATACGTTTAGTATCTTGTTAACTAAACGTATGTACAATTAACGCATAGTAAATTTTACATAAAAAAATACATATTTTACATACATACATACATACAGTACACGCATTTTTCCCTTATAAAAGGTAGGCAGAGGCCACGTAGCGCACTTTTCGCCCACGCGGAAACGTTGTCGCCGTTTTGGTACGAGTCAAAAATCCTCTCGCGCCTGCGGATCCCGACCACCTGCAGCAGGTGGCCGCGGAACTCGAACGCAGGGCTGCCATACCACCAGTGGGCGAACCATTGACTCCAGTGACTCTCGATGAAGTCACGAAGATTGTTAAAAATCTTAAAAACCGATCCGCGCCCGGCCTCGATGGCATAAACAACAGGGTGATCAAATGTCTAACTACGCCGCTATTGTGTCTGTTAGTCAGTATCTTCAACGCGCTCCTCTCCAGCTGCTCCTTCCCGGACGACTGGAAGGAAGCGGACGTTATAGGTATTCCGAAGCGAACACGTCAGGGCTCCTGCCTCTCCCTACTCCTTTTCTCGTTATACACTAGCGATATACCTAAAGACCCTAAAGTCAATCTTGCGCTTTTAGCAGATGACACGGCCCTGTATTATTCCGATAAGCACAAGGGCCGCATAACGATTCAGCTCCAAGCCGCAGCCGATCGCCTAGGCGAATGGTTCCGGAAATGGAGAATAGAGGTTAACCCCGAGAAAAGTGTAGCAATATACTTCTCGAGGGGCACGCCTAAGCCAGCTAGACGTTACCACACAATCGGCAACAATCAGCTAGGCTCGATCACCCTGTTCGGACGCCCTATTCCCTGGGAAAAGAGCGTCAAATACCTCGGGGTCACGTTAGACGCAGCGATGTCGTTTGCTGATCACATTAAGAACGTGCGTAACAGGGCGGCTTTTATCGCAAGCCGCCTATATCCGTTAACTTGCTCCTCAAGCAAAATGTGCCTTAGGCACAAACTTCGCCTCTACAAGACATGCATTAGACCCGTAATGGCCTATGCATGCGTCGCGTTCGCACACGCGACGGGCAATCATATAAAGAAATTGCAGACGGTGCAAAATAGATTCTTGCGAAGTGCCACCGGAGCCGGCTGGTACCAACGCAATGTCGACCTTCACAGCGACTGTGAAATGCCCGTACTCTCTGAACACTTCAGAGAAGTATCAAGGCGGTTTTTCGAAAAAGCCGCGGTTCATCCAAACCCGCTGGTGATTAAAGCAGCGAATTATCGATCCGAAAAAAACGCGACCGAACGTAAACGTCGCCCGCGAAATGTGCTAGACGACACGGACGTCTCAGCACTCCCTGACCACGATACGGTCAGCCACGATCCGAACAACACTGTACACACAGTTAATAGTTTTAACATCACACGCACAACGTCGCGCGACCGCCGTAGAGAGCGGCGCGCAGCTATCGTTAATAACACCGCGTACACCAGATACACCCGTGTTCCAGGGCGGTTCTCACCGCCCAGAGTTACCGACACACAAGTCGACAGTCCGAACGGAAGCCCGCAGTCTCCCTCGGACGGTCATTAGATGACTTCATATAATAAATTTATGGAGATATTCACTGTAGCGCAAGCACGCTAGCGAACGCAACGGTCCGAACTGAGATGTTTAGTAGGAGTTTATATTTATGTATTTATGTTTTGGGTCAAACCAAACTTGGCACGCGGGCCCCGGGCCCGCGAGCACAGCATCCGATGAAGCTGTAAAAGCCAAAAGGCTAACAGCGATTACTTCACCGAAAACAAGTAGTCAAAAATTCTTACTCCCCGTTCGATCCCACGAGCAGTATGGTGGCAGCACTGCATATTATGGTGTTATTCTGCACGAATAAAGGCTGTCCGTATAATATCTTAGTCGCCGCTTACAAGAGGTAACTATCGGCATATATATATTTATATTAAGACGGCGATACCTATTAACAAAGCTGACCCTTGTCCTCTCGGAATGTCAAATGGCCTGATAATGGAGCTCTAAATTTAGACAATTTGTATATGTGCTTTTATTACTACTGGGCCGGAGTTCGTTCACTACGTCGTAAGTGCCCGGTTTGATTAGAGAGAGCGGACATGCCCAATTTGCATGGGACCCCTCTAGGCGCGTCGCGTACTGTCTCACGAGCACGTGTAAACATGTTTACTAGTAACTCATAAGGGCTTTGACTACACTATATACGAATGATCACTTTAAATAATGTTTTCCGCGCGAAAAACATTGGCATTATAGTGAGCAAAATTATATCACCACATCTAAAATGCTATGTGGAAGTAAGTAAGCAAGCAGGCGAGTCAGTCTAAAGTACTTGCTTCGTGAAACGTACGCTTTGAATTAGTAAAAAATTATATATTAATCAGAAAAAAAATATATATTAATCAGTAAAAAATAATAAATTAACTATTGTTAAACATTTTTTTTTCAAAAACAATTCAACATTTCTCAAAATATTCTCTGAAAATCATTGTTAAAAATATTTTGCAGTCGTTTTAAATATTTACTATGTAGAAGTAAGTAAGCAAGCAGGCGAGTCAGTCTTAAGTACTTGCTTCGTGAAACGTACACTTTGCATCGGTAAAAAAAATGTTGCGTGTGCATAGGCCCTTGTGCCACTCGAAAATTGCGGTTTCAAGGTGTATTACACGTTATGCTTGTCCGGAAGGTGTTGTAATTTTGTGCATGCCAGCGAGAAGTTCGGATCAAGGGTGTTTTGTATATGTAACGCCACTAATTTTAATTATTTCAAAATTCTAAATATTCATAGTATTTGATGGTGACATCGGATTTTTGGTATAAAATTAAGCAGTTGAAATTGAATGAAAATGAAAATTGTATATTCTTCAATGTAAAAAATATAAATTTCGTTTCTCAAACTTCATTATTCAATCTTCCACTGGTTCGTAATGAAGTTCCTGACGGTGAAGAAACAGGCGAAATAAACTCTGTAGGTATCCTCTGTTTTGTAAATCTTTGTTTTTTATCGTAGTCAAAAAAACATTATAAATAAATTTACTAACTCATAGAAAACTAAAACATGCTTCACGACATTTTTTTTGGGTATACACTAAAATTTACTATACAATACACTTATACAATGAGTATTGCAAACTCGAGCAGACCAACCTTCACCAACAGCACCTGTTCAAAAGTACAACGCACGTGGCAGCTATAGCCCTACTTAACCATATTCAAGGGAAGTGGATGACTAGCGCACTATTACAATTGCTATTATATAACATTGTAACCTTCTTAGGATTGGACGTAGTTCAAAGTTCTTTACCATAAAAATATTTATAATTATTAATATTTATTAAAGACTTCTTAACAGAACATGCAGGAATCCGTCTAGGTAGGTACCCCCAGAGCCAGTTATGCTTCTGTGAAGCAGTAGTGTTTTTTTTTTATTTGATAAAGTGACGAAACTAGCAAAACGTTCACCTGAGGGTAAGTGCAACGTCTGCCCATAGCAAATGCTGTGTCATCCAGAACATTTCTGTGCGACGCCACACTGCGGCCGTCACCCTGAGACACGAGTTCTTAAGTCTCATATGCCCAGTTATTACGCTAGCTCTCAGTGCCCTTCAAACCGAAACACAGTAATGTTTGCACACTACTGCTTCACGGCAGAATAACTGGCCCTGGGGTGGTACCTACCTAGACGGATTCCTGCATAGGAATCCTACCACCAGTAAACATTACTGTGTTTAGGCCTGAAGAGCACTGTAATCACTGGGCATGTGAGACTTAACATCTAATGTTTCAAGGTGACGAGCACACTGTGGTGTCACACAGAAATTTTCAGGGTCACACATTTGTTATGGGCAGACATTGCACTTACCATCAGGTGAATGTATTGTTCGTTTCGTCACTATACCAAAAATATATATATATTAATTTTGATTTATTTCAATGTATCACGGATGTATCAATGTATTACGGATTCTGACACAAGCCCTAATAAAAATAAATATATTTTTAAATTTCGGAATTCATGTAACATATTATTATTCAATAAAAGTGCAGCAAACATAATTATAATATTATCAAAAACCAGGAGATGGACAGCAGCATCTTCCTAACATGTAAAAAAATTAACTGCGTTGCAAACTCGTCTGCCAAGCGTGGCAATTATGGCAAAATCTCCCCAAAATTAGAGCTACAAACTGTAGCAATCTAGGGGTAGGCCTATGTTCAGCAGTGGACTAAAAGGCTGAAATGATGATGATGATGATTCTTCATTGTAATTCACATGATTAAAAAAAGGATTACAAAGAGCGTACTTAATGACTTTTGGGATCCACTTATTAGTTTATTTAGTCAGATGTTCCAGGAAGATGCTGCTGCCCGTCTTCTGGTTTTAATTTTCCCTCTGTCGACTTTTACAACACTCACGGGACGAGATGGGGTGGTAGATTCTCTTAAGCCGCCACCACGCGGCAATAAAGAATAAATAAATAGATTTATTAATCAAAATTGAATAAAATTCTTCTCCGATTTTTCTACTTGATGACGTCTGGTTAATGACGTGTAGTTAGTGACACGCCGTTGATGGATAATGTCTATTTATTACTTTACTTTTTAAGGAGAATCGTAGTCTGTGATTTTTTTTGTATTCCAATTGTGTGTTGTATTCGACATAAAAACTTATACACAATGCTTCCATCACTGAATGAAATCAGCAATACCATTGGCAGTTTTGCACACATTTAAAAAACGATAATAGCAATCACTCAATGCGTAGTCACAAAGTAACTGTAATGTTTTGCAAAAGCATTATGTACTACAGCAATGTTAACTGTAGTTTATTGAATATATTTAGTGGCAGTTACATCAATAATGGTATCCGTACCGTTCAACGGCCGCAAGACAAATGAGGACAATTTTTATAAGTCATTAACACGTGCGCTCAAATATTCATCATTTTTAAATATCTCTTCCACATATGCGATGTTGACAACACGTTTTGGCGTACCAACCGGCTGTATGGTGGAACTTGGGTTCGGATTCCAAAGGTAATGGCACACAATGTGTGCTACTAACAAATGATTGGTCTTTTTGTATCGTTTATGGTGAAGTGTGCTGTTAATCTTCTTGGCTTTGACAGATTTATCGGACAACTTAGCTTGTTTCGGATTGACCCAAAACAAATACATAAATAAGTTTTAAGAATTTTATTTATGCGATCATGTCGCTATTTCGCTGATAATTCATCTTATTATTTTTCGAATATATGTCATCTAATAACCAACCGAGGAATCTTCGGGCCTCCGTTGGGACTATCGACTTGCGTCGGTAGAACCGCCCGGCTAGAACCGCCCGGCTAGAACCGGCCGACTAGCACCGCCCGGCTAGAACCCCCCGGCTAGCACCGCCCGGCTAGAACCGCCCTGGGTGTACGTTTCCTGGTTGTATCACATAATAGTCTGTCCTTTGCTAACATTCATATAGCCAATGTCATTGTCGCCATAGAATTTTAAAATGTTGCCAACAAATAATTACTCAAACCTCAATAACTCTTAAACTTTAATGTATATAACCACTAATGGGCATCTAATTTTAATTAATTTATCTCATTTAGTCTCAAAATAGTTTTATACAATATGTATCTCATATTTGTGAAATATTAAATTTTTAACTCTTTGTATTGGACTGACGGTCGAATCAGCAGTTTTTTCAAAACTATTAAAGCTATTGACGTGGAAGGAGTCAGTCGATCATGAAAGGACTATTGTACTGTATATCAAAAAAGAAGATAAATAGTGGCAAAAATGATAATTTTAGTATATAATTGTAATTAAGTCACACGACTTACTAAAAAAATGCAATATTATGACAGATGTGGTTGTGAATGAATTAGTTAGAAAACGTGAAAAATATTATACATACATATAGGCACGACTTTTTCCCACATAAAGGGTACAGAGGCCACTCACTTGTAAATAAAAATATTATAGCTTTTAAATGTTTCTGTTGTTAGATAGAAAATATTAACGTCCAATTAAAATGAACATAAAACCGGGGAATAGAACTACCAAAAATGGTTTATATTTTCAATTTTAATCATTTTATGCATCGTACAAACACTCCTCCTATGCTTCGTACATTTTTGAACCGTCTGATTTGTGCAGATTATAAAAGGAATCCCTGGGACTCAACGTCACCGTAAAAACCTAAAATGTCATGAATTTCCATGAATTCAAAAGTCAATTTAAAATGAGTCGCAGTTACTGCCTGACTCATATAAAGGACGAAGTCATCACGTAAAGATCATAATTATGTTACATAAATGCATCGACATTCACCAACTCAGCACATTAAAACAACATAACTCTCTTTTCCATAGAACTTTATCAACATAATGTGTTAATCCATTGAGATAGGAGCGTTTAGGTCATGCGTCCCAAGCACTCACTATATACCTTAATCTTTATCTATGAGTACAACTCAGAGGGTTGACATCCGGTCATTGTTCAACTATGCGTCCTTGTTAGTTACTTCAAATAGGACATTACTGTTTTACGAGTTAACAAATACTGAGACGATGCTAATGATAATAATAGCTGTAAATAATGTGTACGGCGCACATTATGTACATTGTAATAACCAGTAGTTATTTAATGACGTAGGTAATGCGTTGGAAAGCTCTTATGTTAGTAAAATAATATAATGACTCCGATTATCGAATAATGGCCGTTTATCATCTCACTTCTAGAGACATTATTGTCCTTCGCGAGGCCCCATTAAAATTTTGTTTTAATTTCTTTATTCTTGTGTCCCTTGAAATGATTGAATGATCAAATTGATTGAGTATCATTAATAAACCGTGTTTCGTTGCATCGTATAATGATAAATGTACAAAAAATTTACAGTTTAAGTGTTAAATTTTTTCATGATATGATTTATTCATAACAAAAGATCAGGTGGGATCGTACTAAAGCGCAAGGTTTTTTTTTAAAAAAGGTCTCAATTGTTAATACGTTGACAGATAAATAATTTACTTCCTCTCAGTTTCAAATCATTGTGTTCCAGATGCTTTGGAAGCTTCTTTACCACTGTGTAATAATTTAAGGTTCATCCACATTGAGAGCTGCGGGGCCAGTTCTTTAGAGACTGACCGAAACTGAAGTTGGCATTTCAATTAAGTCTAGGTCTGAGTTTGCTGGAGTATTCTACTCAACTTCATACAATCTTATAATGGACTCATCTAAACCGCCACTGTTGTTCTGGAGCTCTCCACTCCAATTTCCAGTTGGTTCTTAATGGCAATTAGGCATTGTGGCTTTTCAACTTGATTATTTCCTTGTGAATTATATGAATTATTTATTATATTATCGAAGGTATGCCAATGCAGAATCCTTTATTTTACCAAAAAGAAAGCTGTTCCACCGTTTAAGTGCACATCAACGTCATAGTTTCCGAACCAAATATTAATAAACGATGTGTAATGACTGGCCGTCTTGACACTGAACTCTGACAACAAGTTATATTTTAAAGCTTTTCAACTTCCAAAGCAGGAGTATGTACCACATTTCATCATCTATAGAATCTACAGCAGCTAGCTAGAAGAACTGATTTTATGTCTTAAAACATTGTATATAGATTGGGAATGAATTTATTTTGGTTAGGGGCAAAGGATCTCTAAAAAGTAAGATATAGGTACGAGTAAAAACTAAAAATCATTGGCAAATTTATCTTATATAAATATATGAAGAACTTATCATACAGGTGATCGGTGTGATACCAAATTAATGAATATCTGAGGCCTCGGACTTTTCACCACACACACCTACAGCCGTTAATTCTGTCCACCTAATGAACATTCTAATAAAAAATATTCACCAAAGACATAGTTCCAGTGATAACTTCAGCTTAAAATTGTTTAATATACTCGTATGATTTACGACGGTTACCGTTCAATGTGTTTGTCTTGCTACTTGTGAGTCACAGTTCACGGAAGCCACAGATATTGTTGGTCAGACGGCTTTCTTTTAAATCGACAAAGTTTTCATACGTATTCTTTTTATAAAACTTACAAAGTGCTTCTACGCCTGGATAATTCTTACATAGGTGAGCCTTACTGGACTGTGCCTATGTGTTGTCTATAGGGAATATAGACTACACAAAGTGCGATTGCATCCATCGATTTCTATTTAGGTGATAAATACTAAAAATATTGTTAAGAGTTAAAAGACAGAGAAAGATAGAGAGAGACAGTACATAGTAATTTGTGATGACCGCAGCAAAGCAGTGGTGAGCGTGCCTGCCTACTGAATTGTGGGTAGTCTTATTACTTGAACCCAGGAGACTGAATCGAAGACAATTTTTACGCAACATTCAAATTTTCGCGTCATCACTCAAATTTACATTCAATATGTCTGACTCCACGTTTCAGATATTGTTTCCAACCCCTTTTTTGTACCCTTCCTCGATTGTACTGTTAAATTTTTAACGGAAACGAAAAGATAAAAACACATGATTGCCTCTGAGATCGCGCAGACGCTTACGACACAATACATACTCGTATAGTGCGCAAAAGACAACTTCCGGTTAACTAACCGAACGAGGCCGTCGAGGTGGAAATCGGTCATGAGGACGTAGACGTTGTACAAGTACGACGGGGTCCTCCAATCGCGAAATTCGATTCGCATTTAAGTTTTATTGCAATTTTTAATAAGCATATTTATTACTACTATCAATTGTCGTAGCAGCAGATTAGCTGAATGTGTTTATTGACTGTTACATTTGTTTTATTGTTGTCATATTTATATACAAGTTTATGATATATCACGAAAAAAAAAAGATATATGTTAAAAAAATGCTCAGCAGTGGTTTTCAGCCAGTCGCCTTGCAATTTTAGCATTAATTTCGTCGTACGCACGCAATACCTTAATTTATAACTTGCCTTAACATCCTTCTATTGCTATTAACATCTTCCTGGAACATCTCTACAAATAAACTGCGGTTGCCAACCCGTTTAGGGCACCGACAGAATAACAGCGCTGCAGTTACGCCACAGCAGCATTATGCTGAGTCGGATGCCTTATTGTTGCTGTAGACTTATATTGTCTAATTGTTTATGACCTTTATTGACGAATGTCTGAATTACAGCAGCAAATATACTATTTTTCTTTCTTTCTTTTTTACACATTCGGCTTAGAAAGACAGTTCAAAAATAACCACTTTTCAAAATGGTCCACGAATTGAATTATGTATGTTACTTTGCATTGCAGCTCCGATAATGCAAACATTTGTCTTTTTTATTACCACGCAACCTCCGTGTAGACTTTTACGTAGAGATATAGAGAGTACAAAAGTTCATACTCATTTTTTTTTAAGTACATGTGTAATTATCAGCTTTTTAAATCGACTACACCTTCCTCGAAGACACGTGTGACCACGAATGGACATAACTGGTAAGTATAGTTTGATTTACGAGTTATTGTAATAATAATTAATAAATTATAAGAACTCAGGTTGTTCCGAAGGCAAACCACCCAGTGTAACAAACAAGCAGTATTTAAATTACTTTTAGGGACATCACGTTTTAAACAGACTATAAATTAGTATAAATACTTTGTCCTCGTTTAGACAAACGAAGAACTGTTTTCGTCAGTGCGGTAGTGTCATGCCCTTGTGACTTTGCCCAACGATTGCTCAACAATCACATGGTGACTCTTTACAGCTAATCGCTTTAGCTGCAAGTTACTGTCACATAAGGGCCGGTAAAATTACGTAACCAGAAAAAATATTTAAGGATGACAACAGATAGAATGCGATGCAGAGTGACGTGACAACCGAGTGACATTAAATATTACGAGTATAACGTAGAAATGAACGCGGTAATAATATTATAAAACTGAGTCTGTGAACATTACATAATTTGCATATATCACTCTACATCTCCGAGTTAATAGTATTAATAGTATAACAGTGGGGACCGCATTTAAGCAAAAAAATGTTAATGAGATATGCGAACATCAGCTGGAAGCGGCACGCAATAACTGTACGCGTGATGCAAGTTTTTTTTATCATTATTAGCCAATACTTCACAGCACAGTGTGGTAGCGACCTAAGAGAATCTACCACCCCATCACATCCTGTAGGCGAAGTAGAAGTCGACAGATAGAAAAATAAAAACAGAAGATGGGCAACGGCATCGTCCTGGAACATATGAATAAATAAACTGCAGTTGCCAACCCGCCTGCCAAGCGTGGAAGCTATGGCAAAACTGAAATGAGAGCTACAAATTTTTGTAGCAATAAATAGGGGAGGCCAATATTCAGCAGTGGACTAGTGATTGGTTTAAATGATTTTGATGATGATGATGAATGCCCCTCAATAGGATCTCTCCTGTAATAAGACTGTATAGAGAAAAGGTCATAACGCGGGTGCGCCACAGACATAAATTTCACATGCACAACACAACCGGACCTTAAAACCAACAATTTTTGTTTTTGTAAATATGTAGGCTCCGACTGAGATTTTGACCCAAGACCGGCGGCGTAGGAGTCAAGTACCTCAGACCACTCGGCCACGCGGTCAAAAAGAATCAAAGTTTGGACTAAGTGGAACTTTTTTCTTTGAATCCTATGTCCAACAGTGCAATACCAAAGGCTGATGAGAGTAAGGTACTATTCATATAGAATAGCATACTGGTTATGCTGCTTTAGCTTCGTAGCAAGGAAATGTGGTAGGGTTTTTATGTAGGAATCTGTCCAGGTGTTAGTCACTGCAGTGTCAGTTATTCTACAGTACGCAAACATTACCGTATTTCGGTATGTATGGCACTAAAAGTAATGTAATTATAGGGTAATGTAGTCTCAGGACGTCGAGAGCAGAGTGGTGCCACACTTTCTAATGGAAAAATCGAGTCTTCAGATCTCAGCTGTGTGGCATCCTAAATAGACTGTCGATTGAAATCCTTCATTTATACAGAACATGCCTCCCCCATGATAGGGTGAATTTGCCGTTATCTATCTCCTCTCTCTCTTATTTACTAGGACAACAAAATAATCGCCATGAGTGCACTCAATCTATTGCTGATTGTTACGTAAATGTACAATCACATTTCTAGTCTAAACCAATTAATCAGTTACAAAACAATGAGAGGCGTTTGTTCCACTCAAATATCAATAGATACCACCAACGAACGTTGTTATTATAGAGCAAAGGTCATAGATAACCGTATCATAATAACAAGTGCCCTACAATTTATAGCAAATGTATTCGTATATAGTTCATCGTATGAACCAAGCTCGTGTATGTCAAAATAGACACGGTATTAAGCAATGTTTTTTACATTCTGCCACCCCATCTTATCTCGTGGGTGTCGTAAAAGTCAACAGAGGGAAAATAAAAACCACTGGATGGGCAGCAGCATCTTACTGGAACATCTGAATAAATAAACTGCGGTTGCCAACGCGCCTGCGTAGCGTGGCAACTACGGCAAAAACATCCCAAAATGAGAGCTACAAACTATTGCGGTAATCTATGGGGGTGGCCTATGTGCAGCAGTGGACTAGTAATCGGCTGAAATGATAATGATTAGATTAACACATTGGTTGCCCATAGATTGCCATGATTTGTAGTAGTGTATTTGTCTCATTTTGGGGGGATTTTGCCATAGTTACCAGGCTTGGCGCGCGGATTGACAACCGCAATTTAATAATTCAGATGTTCAAGGAAGATGCTCTTGCTCATCTCCTGGTGTTTATTTTCCCTCTGTCGACTTTAACGACACCCGAGATGGGATGGTAGATTCTCTTAAGCCGCCACCATACGGCATTACTTATAAAACTATAAAACCTTACCGTAGAGCCAAGCCTCTAAACAATGCGAATTCTATTCCAATCTATTCAGTAGATTTGGAGTAGAACAGTGACAGCGCGAAAAGCAACTTTATTTTTATTTGCAGTGATGATGAAAATTGAATATGCATGTTTTAATTTGGGCTACAATGGTGTTTTGTTCCTATCAGAAGTAATGACCATTATATACTCGTTTGTTCGACTATGTTACAGATAATTGAGCCCACTCAAACATACACCCATTGTACTGTTCTGACAATACATAATACTCAAAAATATTCCGATGGTGACTTAGCCGTCAGCGCATCTGTCAACTAACGTCGTGGGTCCTGTATTCGAATTCGAAGCCAATATGTTTCAAATAAAATGAATCGTTTTCACGTTTTGTCGATATTATCATCATCATCATAATCATCACTTCGGCCTATCACTAGTCCGCTGCTGAACATAGGCCTCCCCTATAGATTGCCACAAAAGTTTGTTACTCTCATTGGGGGAAATTCGCCATAGTTGCCACGCTTGGCAGGAGGGTTGGCAACCGCAGTTTATTTATTCAGATGTTCCAGGATGATGCTGCTGCCCATCATTTTTATTTACCTCTGTCGACTTTTACGACACCCACGGGATGAGATTAGGTGGTAGATTCTCTTAAGCCCCTACCACACGGCACCACGATACCACGATATTATCACTGTAACCATTTTTAAGGCACTGAATTCCTTAAGAGAATTCCTTTCCTGAATAGACTGTCCACTGCCTCTATTTAAAAAAATATTTGACAGGTTGACTGTTACAAAAAAATATATATATTTATGATTTCTGTAATATATATAAATTATAATGTAGTTAATTCTTTTAGTGTAAGCTCACTGACATAATTGTGACTATTGACTTTTGCATGCTGATTCAGTAGAATGTGTTGTGCCTAAATTTTATTATTTATTTAAGATCGTAATTCTCTACCATGTTCTCGCAAATAAATACTAATCTTCTTTTCTATTCTTTCTGTTGATTGGTAATCCCAGATTATACATATTCTTTTGATGTCAACTCTGATCTGTTAGGTTTATGTATTATGGTTGAATTACTTTAAATTTGGAATGTCAATGTTATTTGTTCAGATTGAATTGTCATTTTTTATTAGTTCCGTAAAAATCACTTAAAGAAGTAACATGTCAAATTATCTGACATAACTTTTGTATTTTAAATAAATTTTACAATAATTAGCTTTCATCAAGAATAAATTCAAAAATGTTTAAGTTAAAATAAATAGTTTTCTAATCAGTCCCTAAGAGTCTTTTTGGTTTGAAAGTGATCCCATTAGCCATTCCATTCAAGACTTTCTCCTCTAATCGCTTTGATTATGTGATGACTATGCCCTCCTGGTGATTTTCGCGACCACGACCATCACTGCCGTGCCGCAAGTGTACGCGCAAGCACAGGCTCAGCCGACCCAACCTAGCCGCGTCCGCTGTAATGCTTATTCGATAAGATAACATGATAATAGTCGATCGTTTATGTCGTGACAACCCGAATGACAATGTTTAGTCGATTGCCTAGCCTAGTGGTCAGAGTTCATGAGTACACCGCGGCTCCTGGGTAAGTTTCACATCCGAAACTAACACTTGTACATAAACACAAATTGTTTGTTTTTAGGACTGGTTGGTTTGTGAATGTGAAATTTATGTATGTAAAATTCATCCACGATACAGGAGAAATCCTACTGTGGGGCATTGGATTTAAGAAACATAAATAGGGATTTGAAAGGAAATGGCTTTAAGTGCCCTAGACAAAAGCAACTGAAGTCTAAAATAATACATCAAACAACACTACATTGATATATATGTGTCGTTTTATAATGTCCAATTAAATACTGTCTATCAACTGCGCAGGAGATATTGTAGTGCCTCAAGTTTTTCAGAGGCACTCGTTCTAACCGACCCAAGCTCGATCTCCGATCTTATCATGCGATAAGATCGGAGGTAGGCTACGATGCAGTGTCAGAGACACGAGTAAAATCACAACATAACCAGACCTGAAAACCGATAACTTTTGTTTTTTCACAAATGTTAGCTCCGGCTGGAATTCGAACCCAAGACCTGCGGCGTAAAAGTCAGGTACTCTAAGGACTAAGTCACACGGTTTTGTTAAAAGCTCACCACAAAGTCAATTTTAACAACTTCAATTTCTGGAAAATGTTTTAAAGTAAATATTTTTGTTGAGTACAAAGTAATGTACGTGTGTTACTAGTGACCATACGACAGTTTATTCACGGGATGCGACATGCGAGCCCCCTGACGCAACATCCCGACGCGACGTGAGCGACAATGTTAATGAGCACGCGTTACTTTGCTTTAAGATTTATGTTTTTACACTTTTTGACAACTCGTTAACACATGAATAATGCGGTGTACATTGTTAACATTTTTATGTTAGCCAATTGCTAATTATAACGTATCGTTTATGCAAATCGCAACGATAAATTTTTTGTTACGTGAATACCTATACTCGTGAGTACGTTGTACATATTTGTCATTAAATGAAGATTTAAAATAAAGTTTTCGGGTCATTACACTCATCACGAATTTACTGCTGAACACGGGCCGCGCCCATAGATTTGTGAGGATATCGCCATAGATCTGGACGCTGTATAGTTTTAAACTCATTCTTTCGAATGTACTAGAAATATTCAATCGTGATTAAAAAAATCAGTATTTCCATCATAATCAAAATTATGCTGGCATAGTAAATTTGAACCGGATATTAGAGCGTTTAAATTTAATTCGAAGACAATTTTTTTTAATGGTGGCAGTATTCCTATGCAGGAGTCCCTCTAGGTACCACCGTTGTTTCGGTCTGAAGGGCACTGAGAGCTAGTATAATTACTGGGCAAATTATGAGACTAGAACTGATGTCTCATAGTGACGGGTGCATTTTGATGACATACATAAATGTCCTTTTTATACAGAACTTGTAATGGGCAAACGTCTTTACAATCAGGTGAACGTTTGCTTGTCATGTTACTTTGTCCTATAAATTAAGTCACAATTTTTTTTAAAAAAATTGTTATGTTTAAAAGATTCAGCCAATACCTGTAACATTTAATAGAATTGTTGTAATACAACCTTTAAACACTCGAAACTTTTGTATATCTGTAAACCTGCCGATCATTTTAAGCTAATAATTCCAAAGATGAATTACAAATATATAGATGAGGATATTTTTTTGTATTCTGAATGAGAATAAATCGTTAATTCAACGCGCGTGTCCGATTGGTATGCTATCAGTATACGGGCGAAGTGAAATACTGCAAAGGTCACAAAATATTATCTAACAGCATTGTAAATACGATGGCAGCGCACCCACCACCTGCCGCGTTGCGCACGAGTAGGGTCACTGTGTTTTACTGAACTAATCAGGACAGCTAAACAAAAAATGACAGGCTAATAGAAAAAAGACTAGACGGAAGATTAAATACATTTATAATTGACGACCGCTTGGCCTATACTTACACTACTTACCATTATTGCATATGGCAGTTGTATTTACTTATTCTACAGCAGCAATGTTGATGTTTTTCCTAATATAATTGTAGTTTAATTCGAGTATTTACTTCGATGAGCGTGGTTTAGACCTAAAACAATAAAATGTCTTTGATTAAAATGAGAACATAAAAAATAGTAACAAATGTTGGAAAGCAGTTTTATCGGGTGTCGGTATAACCACCTCGGAAAAACAGATTGGCGTTGGACAGCAGCGTGCATGACGTTTGGCCCAGCGAATGCCAATCTTAGTGGTCAGCTACCTGACTTTTACGCCGCGGATCCTGGGTTCGAATCCCAACCGTAACCAACATTTGTGGAAAAACATAATCGTAGTTTTCCGGGTTTGGTTGTATTGTACATGTGACATTTGTATCTGCAAAATACATCTAAGATAGTGAAAAAACATTATTACAATTTAAAATAGGTAATTGTTTTTTAAAAGTATTTGTATTTTAATATGTTATACATATTTGATAAATAAATGTATTTAACCTCTTTTCTGGTGATATTAAATGAAAGGTAAATATTTAATAATAAAAAAAGAATAACTTGCCTTAGCTTAGGATTCGATATATGGCCCCACGACTTAGCAGGCACGATTTGGACATTGATCACTGAGCTACGTAGCCTTCACTCATTTGATTACCGTTCAAGAACGTGAACCTATTCACGTTCTTCATTAACGTAGGTTATTAATGACAAAAACGAGTTGTTCTAGATTTTGCTAATTGTCATCATCATCATCATTTCAACCTATCGCTAGTCCACTGCTGAACACAGGCCTCCTTCACAGATTGCCACAAAAGTGTGTAGCTCAAATTTTAGGGGACTTTACCACAGTTGTCACGCTTGGTTTACATCCGCAGTTCAGTACGCATTAGTTGGGTTGGCAACCGCAGTTCATTCATTGAGATGTTCCAGGATGCTGCTGCTTTTACGACACCCACGGGATGAGTTGGGGTGGGGTAGATTCTCTTAAGACAATGTAATTACAATAAAACTTATTACAATAAAATGCAGTATTAAAAATATTTTTATTATACGATAGTCATTTTAATACCAGAAATCTTCCACAAGGATAGAATCAGTAGCATCTTACTTTGGCTCTATGTATCCTTGTAAGGATATCCGTAAAAATCGAACAATAGAGTGAAACATCTTGATATTTCATAAACTATGGTTACCCTACATTAAACGCCTCGCGAGACGGAACCCACTGACACACTTCGGTTTCCGTCAACTCACGCGGCACACTGACCGGCCTAGCCCTTCATGTTATATAATACCGTGCAATGATTTGGAGTTCTGGGGCTTCAATACAAATGCAACAGCTGTAACATTTTATGTATGCGTTAAGAAAATTCGGAGCTGACCACTGTAGCGACATCTATGTCGCCACTTGAGAAGCTCAAGGTATTCTTAATACGTCCCGCATCGCGATAATGATTCACATGCAATAAAGAAGCTACTTTGATTTAGAAACTTTGTCTTGTTGCTTTCAACTTCTCATATAGGGATCTATTTAGTGGGCAAAATAAAATTTTCCTGTCAAATTTAATATAGGCAAAAATGAAGCTAAAATACTACGCAAATCGCTTCTTCGCTACGGGTTGCGGATTCCATTACCGCTCGGGACAAGTATTTGCACGGCCTACAGATAATTGTACCAATTGTGTGTTGTCTGCAAAACGCACCCACGAACAACGAGAAAGTGTAGTGGGGAAATCATTTAAAAAAATATTGCGCAAAATCCGTTGTGAATTTTTTTTCTTATATTTTTAAACTGTTGTATTGGGATTTCTGCGGTATTCAAAAATAAACTTAAGTACTATAAGCCGCACATATATAAAAAAAATCTTTTGTTTGGGAATCGAACTCCTGCCCGTAGCACTGTTGTATACGGGCTATTATGAATCTTTATGTTCGATTTTAGTATATTCACCATCATGTTTACGTAAACGAGACATAATTGGTTTCAAGTACAAAAAAATTACCTGATGGTAATACTCGTCACTGACAGGTCTCATCGTAATCGTGATCAACGTAACTGGGTAACTGGTTTATTGTTTCCTAATGACACAGTTTGAATGCATTATAAGGAAAGCAGTTGGGTATTTCTGCGTATAATACGAACGTAGATATCATAGGAACTGTTATGCACGAAAATAAAATAAAATTTATTGTTCAAATTCTGTGAAATATTGAGAAATGATCTGCCGTATATAAGCAACATTCGCTGGTTCGCTCACCATAATGCGTCAGAATCTACATAACTTCAACATTATGACGTAATTTGAACGAGAGCAAGCTATCCGTAACATCTTTGTATAAAAAGTAAAGCCTTTAAATGTCCCACTGATGAGCACAGGCCTCCTCTCATTTTTGAAATGGCTTTGGAGCTGAAAAGAGCCTACCACACTGCTCCAATGCGGATAGGCGGACTTTACAAGTTGTCGAAATATTTTCATACATCTTAGTATACTTTATTGGAATATTCACAGTGGAAGGAAGGCTTTTCTTTTCCGGATTGAGAACAATATTATATTATATTATTAAATTCCTGAAACACACACACACACACAAACACATTATTCATATTACATATATATGTTATATCAAAGAAGAGATAATTCCGTAGTAATAAAACACATTCTAAAAATATAAAGTTTTGATGTTAATGCGCCGATCTCCAAATAATCGTATCACTGAGGCAGCTTTACTCGTCCTTTACTTTCCCGCGTACAATTTGACGCTCATGCGATAAGACCGGAGGTAGGCGAAGGAGGTAGATACTATGTTTAATCAACAGTCGAAGGACTGCAAATACAAGAGGTGAAAGTGACTCCAACGAATCGGAACTTCCTTCATATCGACACTTGAAGCTGTATGTGGTAGCTTTACTTGTGCTACGATTATTATACAGGAATCTGTCTGGATAGATAGAACACCGCAAGGCCAGTTATTACGCCGTGAAGCAGTAGTGTGCAAACATTACTGTGTTTTGGTCTAAAAGGCACTGAGTGCAAGTGTAATTATATAAGACTTAAGAACTGATGTCTCAGGGAGACAGAGTGTAGGTGCCACACAGATAAGTTCTGGGTAACACAGAATTGGTTATGGGCGGACGTTGCACTTCCCATTAGGTGAACGTTTTGGTCGTCTCGTCGCTTTCCGCTATAAAATAAAAATAAATAAAGATGTCTTACTGGTGGTAGGATTCCTGTGCAGGAATCCGTCTAGGTAGGTACCACACCTACCTAGACGGGCGGCGGACGGGACGACCAAGGGCCAGTTACTGTGCCGTGAAGCAGTAGTGTGCAAACATTACTGTGTTTCGGTTTGAAGGGCACTGAGAGCTAGTGTAATCACTGGGCATATGAGACTTAAGAACTGATGTCTCGGGGTGACAGCCCCAGTGTGGTGTCACACAGAAATGTTCTGGGTGACACAGCATTCGTTGTGGGAAGGCGTTGCGCTTACCATCGGGTTAACGTTTTGCTCGTTTCGTCAAGTTAACAAATTAAAAAAAAATGTAGAGCACGGCTGAAATGACCAGTACATTTGTTCAATTACTGCAAGATGAGGATATGTTGGTACCTAAGTACGTAACAAAAGGCAACCGAGCCTCGTGTACTGAGTGGGCATTGGGAGCAAACCTCACGTGTACTAATGCCGTAATACAATAAACGAAACAAACATAATGAGTACGGACGTTTCGTCTAACATTAAGTTTGATATTCATATTTATTGATCCTACGGTCATAATCTCGTAATCGATATTATTTCCTAGAATGAATGATGAAATGAATGATTTGAAAGCACGCTCACTTTGTTACGTGTCGCGATGTTTTAAATATTCATTTTGCATGATTATTTTATTCTTTCATTGTTTTGATTGTGTTTTAATATTTTAATAATAGTTCTTCTTGGCGCATGGACATGATTTGCTTTATTTCACAAAATTATGAAATATACCAATCTGTTGACTGCCATAGCTTAGGTAGCCTGAAAAAATAACTCGTACCAAAATCACGGTGACGTGGTTCGCCACCCGTCACGTCTCGTTTCCCGGGAGGGCGAAAAGGGCTACGGGTGTGGCGGTTCTGTCTATCTCTTATTTCTGAAAAAGGCGTGGCCGTATGTATGTATGAAAAAATAAATACCTACATGCATTGGCAAATTTATTTTAAGAAAATGTATGAATTTAACAAAAGAGTAGTGTGGGAGATTTTTTTTATTTCATACCTCACCTGATGGTAAGTGTAACGTCTGCCCATAACAAATGCTGTGTTACCCAGAAAATTACTGTGTGACATCACACTGCGCCCGGTCACCCTTAGACACAAGTTCTTAAGGCTCATATGTCCAGTGATTACGCTAGCTCACAGTGCCCTTCAAACCGAAACACAGTAATGTTTGCACACTACTGCTTCACGGTAGAATAACTGGCCCTGGGGTGGTACCTACCCAGACGGATTCCTGCATAGGAATCCTACCACCAGTAATGTTGATAACATGTTAATGTGTTTTCTTAAACAACGGCAGTGTATATTTGTTTTATGTTAGTAATGTGGTCTTAAGGATTTTAATTACAATAAAATTACAAAATGGAGATGCCTAGTCAAGAGGAGTTTATAAAAATGGATTGATGTTCTCCTAGCCGATTTAGACCACGGCGACAACTGCTGACTACTGTCGAGAGCCATCAACTGCGCAGGAGATATTATAGTGCCACAAGTGTACGCGCAAACACAGAGGCACTCACTCGTCCTAACCTACCCGCGCCCGATGTAACGCTGATGCGATAAGATCGGAGGTATGCTAGGATGCAGTGTCAGAAACACAGGGACAATCACAACACAACCATACCCGAAAACAAACAATTTATGTTTTAGCACAAATGTTGGCTCCGGCTGGGATACGAACCCAGGACCCGCGGCTTAGAAGTCAGGTACTCTGACCACTAGGCCACGCGGTCGTGTTAACTAATAGCTAAACAAAAACGAAATTGATTTCTTGTATTTACGCGAATATTATAACTAATGTTACGGATTTTATCGCCTTTAATTTTTAAATTTTTATGGCACTACGGTTGGAGCGCTTTACAGCATGCCACGTAGGTTGCCAGGAAGGGTTAATACAAATTCGTCTAGATGTCCACCGCAGTGTCTGCTATTCTGCCGTCAAGTAATAGTGTGCAAGCATTAGCGCGTTTCGGTCTGAAGGGCACTGAAAGCTAGTGTACTTAGTGGGCATGATGTGATGAACGATTAGCACGTGTCGTCATTTTCTTCCACAACAAAAAACAGGAAACTTCAACAGAGCATAGATAATAAACTCAGTGACTAATTTAGATTACATTATAGTTGAATTGTAATATTTTAAATACATTTGGAGTTACACGAATTCGAAAGTTCACGCTTACGACACGCATAGGTCGCGGGCACAGCATTTAGTGTTTAAGTCTGACGTTTTATTTAAAAAAAGTAGTCGATTTAGACCCGGAAATGTTTCAGTCAAGTTGCATTCTCAGCAATCACAGATTGTCGGTCAATTATTACGCATTATAACTAGTAAATAATAAACATTGGCAATCAAATATTCCTAATTGATTCATAATTTGTAAAACATATATTAAATATTTTGTAACAACGTCAGCTCATTAATGGTCCGCTGCTGAATAAGAGGAGAATTTTCACGTAGGAAGGATTTTCGGCAATCAACAGACTTAGCAGGTGGGCTAATAATCGCAGAACCAGTTTCCTCCCACCTTATACCAAAATATACATATAATCCGTCAAAGGTTCGTGTATTTTCGACCTAACATTTGAAAAATGTGATATTATCATTTTCTAGGCAATTTCCTTAATCGGCTTTTACAACTACCACGGTGAGAGATGAGATGGATTTCCTTACACTGTCACCATACGGCAAAATAATTGTATTATGATATACTCGTAATTTTAATGGGACTTCTGTTACGGGTAAAGTTTCCTATACCGCCAATTAATTTGCAATTTCGTGCACCTATGTATTTTGACTATCTGATCACAAATAGGGTAGTGAAAATACCGGAAAATTATATTGCCAAGGTCAAATAAATACCGATTATTTAAAAGTTTTTCCGTTTTATTTTATTAAGAGAAAATTTCATCTCAGAGAAAAATGTTTTGTACAAAAGTAGTAGTAGCCTATAAAACTACACCCTATATTATAGTAACATTTACTATTATAATATCGCAACTTTTACATCCGCCTACGACAATAACAATTTACGAAGTTGTTCCGCGAAAAAAGTACAGGTCACGTTCTATTTTTAAATCTTTGTGATTAATAAAACAGCAAGCATTCGAATAGTTTTAAATTGATAGTAGAACCTTTTTATGCAATACAGTTTTTGTGTCACAGAAGCAATTTTTTATTACGTTTAAACATTCAAGCAGTCTGTCTATAAAGACTAATTATCTTTCAGACGTACCTACCGTGGTTTTTCGTATCGATTCACAATTTTAAAGGTCATCAAATTATCATCACGTTGCAACAGCGATTCTTAGCCCACTGCTGAACGTCAGTCTTTTCTGAAAAGTGCTATGCCTATGCAGGAATCCGTCTATGTAGGTACAACCCCAGGGCCAGTTATTCTGCCGTGAAGCAGAATTGTGCAGACATTTCTATGTTTCAGTCTGAAGGACACTGAGAGCTAGTGTAATCACTGAACATATGAGACTTAGAAACTTATGTTTCTGGATGATAATACCTATCAGATTTGTATATATAAGGTTGTGGAAAAAGTTTCTTCGCATTTTATGAAAACTCATGACATTTTTTTTTTCAAAGTTTATTTACATTTAATTACAGTATATATGTGCCATTTTCTTCGATGACTTTTTGCCATCTTAAAGGTAGTGACATGATCCCGTTGCAATAAAAATTTTGGGACTTCTGAGCAAAAAAACGCGACGTAGTTTTGGCAGTCCTCTTTTAATGTTAACCTGACACTACCAATAATATTCTAAAGAGACCGAAGCAGATGGAAATCTGAAGGTGCAAGAACAGGGCTATATGGCCAGATGCATTAACACCTCCCAGCCAAACTCTAATTTTTGCTGAATTGCTAAAGATGTGTGTGGGGCTAGACCCCACACACATCTTTAGCGTTCCTAACATTCAGCGTTGTCGTAATGAAAGACCACACCCTTCGTATTGATCAATTCCGGCAGCTTTTTCTCAACTTCTTGCTTTATTTTCATCAGTTGTTGCTCATCAGTAGAGATCCAAATAGATGGTTCTGCCCGGCGGTAATTAACAACGCCCTTCCAATCCCACCAAGTTAACCCGGTTTTTGGCACAGTCTGAGAAGCCTGACCGACCTTTGACCGCGACCTTTTTCGCACGTTCTTGTCGTTCGTGATCCACTTTTTATCACCAGTTATCAATCTCTTCAAAAACGTGTCAATAAAGAATCGCAAATGAGAACATGGTTCATAAGGTTTCTATTAATGAGCTCGTGTGGCACCCAAATATTTTGTGTTACCAGCTTTTTTTCAAATGGGTCAAAACTGTTTTGTGGTCAATTCCCAGTTCTTGGGCTATATTGTAACTACTGATATGCCGATCTGGCTCCACTTTTTCAAAAATTGCGTCCATTTTATCCGTAACAGGGAGTCCAGAGCGAGATACATCTTTGACACCCAAATTCCCGGATTGAAAACGCTCACACCAACTTTGGGCTACTCTTACTGACACTGCATTAGGTCCATACACGTCACAAATTCTTTTCGCGGCTTGCGATGCATATTTACCTTTTTTGTAATAAAAAATTTCATTTCTTCATTAGATTCGTTCATTTTGACAGATAGAAAAACAAATGAAAATAGCTGGAAACAAGCTTTTACTAATTTGATTCTTTTTTTTAATGTAACCTTTTTAATGTCATTAAAACCAGCGCGTTGGAAACAGTACAGCCAAAGAGATTTTATTACAAGTCTATGTATACTGTATGCGAAATGACTTTTGCCCTGACCTATTATGCAAGAGGAGCTTTTTTATGGATTGACAGTATGGAATCTCAGTATGAAAAGGAACAAGAGCAGTCTACATAATCTACCTACTAGGGTTGATCTATTGCTGAAGATATAGTTGTGGCTTTTAAGAGCCTGGCTTAATGTAGTTATACCAATATGTAGTAAAATAAAATATTCAAATCATTTACCATACATAATACATTTAAATTAGATACTTAAAAATTACTTATTAGTAATTCTATGACATTGTACTAATTTGATATACGTAGAAGGGTTGATGGTAAATCACAGCTATGCGACCAGTCGCTGATAGCTTGTAGATTTTTTTGATGTTAGATGTTATTGAGCTTCTTTAAAATTACTATTGATATAGATGTTTTTTTGTATAGAAGACGAGAACAGCAAAATGTTCACGTGATGATAAGTCTTAATGTCTTTTCATAATGTCGCCCAGAACGTTGCTGTGGCAACACACTACGCCTGTCCCCTGAGATATCAGTTCTTCAATGTCAGCGGCTAAAGAAAATCTGCCACCCCGTCTCATCCCGGGGGTGTCGTAAGTGTCGAAAGAAATGCCTGAAAAAATATCATGACTGATGGGGCAATAAACATCTCGAAACCAAGGTGACGACAATCTTGGCGGTAGGATCCCTATGCAGGAATCCGTTTAAGTAAGTGCAAATATTTCTGTGTCTCGGTTTGAAGTCCAATTAGAGCTAGCGTAATCACTGGGCAAATGAGACAAGAGCTCATGTCTCAGGGTGACGGGCGCAGTGTGGAGTTACACAGAAATGTTCTGAGTGACACAGCATTTATTGTGGACAGACGCACTTACCATCAGGTGAACGTTTTCCTCGTTTCGTCACTTTATCCAATAAAAAATACGCTGCGGGTTCTTGGTTCGAATCCCAGCCGTAGCCAACAATTGTTCTAAGGCATAAAATAGTTGGTTTTCAGGTCAGGTTGTGTTGTGATGGTCGCTATGTTTCTGACACTGCATCCTAGTACATCCGATGTTATCGCATCAGCTTTACATCGTGCGCGGGTAGGGTGGTTCGAGTGAGTGCCTGTGTGTTTGCGCGTACATTTGTGGCACTATTATACCTCCGGCGCAGTTGATAGCTCCCGACAATATTCGAAAGTTGTCGCCGTGGTCGAAATCGACCAATAAGACATCATTAAAAGATTGATGAAGAAAGAAGAGGAAATAATTGTTCACGTCCGATTGTAGGTGAAGTTGAAGTTGGTGTTTGTCTACACATATGTTACTCGGAAAGCTTTTACACTGTAACGAGAATAGTCGAATGCAAGTCACAAAAAGAGCAGGTTGCCAAAACAAACGTATGGTTTACATTACTTTGATTAATTACATCAAATATTCGTTTCTTGCTGATGTGTAATGTAAAATATCAGGATGATGTATAAAAATCACATCCAACTAACAAAAATTTGTCTTAACCTTTTTTTTTTATTGTACAAAGTGACGAAACGAGCAAAACGTTCACCTGATCGTAAGTGCAACGTCCGCCCACAACAAATGATGTGTCTCCCAGAATATTTCTGTGTGATACCACACTGCGCCCGTCACCCTGAGACATCAGTTCTTAAGTCTCATATGCCCAGTGATTACGCTAGCTCACAGTGACCTTCAAACCGAAACACAGTAATGTTTGCACACTTCTACTTCACGGCAGAATAACTGGCCCTGGGGTGGTACCTACCTAGACGGATTCCTGCACAGGAATCCTACCACCGGTTAAATGATGGAAAAGCATTTTATAATCCTGTTCGCTCTTACAATTATTTTAGTATGTTCTTGTCAAGTGTGGTGGCGGCTAAAGACAATCTATCGCCCCATCTCATACCGTGACGTGGGTGTCACAAAAGTTGACAATAACGTGATCCTATAAGGGTTTCTTTTTTCCTTTTGTGGAACGGAACCCTAAAATGGATGCTTCTTTTTCATCAAATCAGAACATTTCATGCTGCAAAATTAAAGGGACTACAGTCAGTACAGTGCCGTATATAAACGCTAGCTTCTCAGTATTTAGGATAAAATATGTAAAACATTCTCGCAGTTAAGCTGTTCTTCAGCACGATAGCGTAACTCAGATTATCTTTAAATTTAGGCAACAAAAAATAAGCAAACTTGAAACCCATATAAATTTTTACGATTTTCTTATTCAAACCCGTGTTTTAGCATTACACCGGGTCGCAAAAATGCCTCCTGGGAGAATCAAAAAAACATACAGCGAGCATGTTTTCAAGAATTATTAGTAAATATACAATAATGTATTTTACGAAATTGCCTGGAAGCGGTCATCCCTTCTGTGTTTTCATTGTTTTTTAAGACTTTAACGTGGAACTTATGAGTCCTGCACGTTTTTAAATCTTCATATTTTATTTATTGTTCTGTTGGTAGGTTTTCTATGGATGAATCCGTCTCAGTAGGTAGCATTGTAATGCCAGTTATTTAACCGTCAAGAAGTAGTGTGCAAACTTTACCGTGTTTCGGCCTGATACTGATACTGCACTAGTAGCTAGTGTAATTAATAGGCATGTCGGACTTGAGAACTGATGAACAAAACATAGAAATTTCCTGGGTGAAACATAATTTGTTGTCTGTGTGTCTCTTCCATCAAAATAAAAAATAAACTGAAATGTAAATTCGTCGGATAGTTACACCATATTTTTGCTAACCCGCCTTCATTATTTTATTTATTTATTTACACTTTATTGTACAAACTGTACAAACGGCGGACTTAATGCCATATGGCATTTTCTACCAGTCAACCAGAAAGTTAGTGGGAAAAGCGTGTACGGCGGTGGGCAGGGGCGAAAAACATACACAAGTGAAAAAAAGATACATATATTTACGTATACTTAGATATATGAAAACACACACTCATCTACACACACACACACACACACACACACACACACATATATATATATCTATATAACTATATATAAAGAACAGTATACTAAACAAAAATATACAAAGTAATATACGGATATGATATATGTAATAAAAAATCAAGTTAAGTGTCCGATGAGCTCAAATAGCTCAATTTCAGCTTATTTTTAAAAGACCACTTGTTCGGAGATTTCCTTATGTTTAAAGGAAACGCATTCCAGAGTCGGGCTGCTGTTACAGCAAAGGAGTTAGAGAGAAAGCCAGTGCGGTGAGGGAGAATTTGGAGTATGAGATTGTCATGAGACCGAAGATTGCGTTTACGGGAGGAACCCAGGTATTGAAATTTAGATTTTAAATACTCTGGGGCAAATGGATCATTAAGGATTGTGAATAGAGTGCAGAGAATTCCAAATTCTCTCCGTTGCGGAATGCTCAACCATTTCAGTTGAGAACGATAATGAGATATATGGTCATACTTACGAAGACCGAAAACGAAACGGATACAATTGTTGAGTATTCGATCCAATTTGTTGAGAATTTCAAGATTTGCATCTAAGTTGCACACATCAGCATAATCAAAAATAGGAAATATAAGGGACTGAATAAGCAGTTTTTTCGTACAAGATGGTAAAAAGTTTTTAAATCTATACAATTGCCTCAGAGTACAGTAGGCTTTACGACTAATTTCCTCTACCTGAACGCGCCAGGTAAGGGAACAATCTAATGTTAGTCCCAAGTCCTTAACATGAGCGCTATACGAAATCATCTGGTTGTCATAAATCAGAGGATTTAACGTAGTATAATTAAGTTTACCTAATTGGCGTTTGCTACCTAAGACTAAGGCTTGGCATTTGTTAGGGTTGACCGTGATACCGTATCTATTTGACCAATCACGAATTTTGATTAGGTCCAAGTTAATTAAGGCTACGGCATCATTTATATCGGCAACATCGGCTTGAGCATACAGTTGCAAATCATCAGCATACAGATGGTAAGAGGAAGAAAGGTTGGTCGTGATCATATTTATAAAAATAGAAAAAAGTAATGGAGAAAGAATTCCGCCTTGTGGAACACCAGCGGTCAAGTCGCACCAATCGGAAAGCATACCGTCAACGAGCACCGCCTGCTGGCGACCATGAAGATATGAAGATAAACAATTCCGCGCTGAGGAAGAAAACCCTATGTGAGACAAGATGGCAAGAAGAATATCATGATCAACAGTATTAAATGCGTTAGAAAAATCAATTAAAACTAACACCGTTAACCTTCCAAGCTCCATGCCATCACGCACATCTTCGGTGATTTTTAAAAGAGCCGTTGTAGTGCTATGTCCCCGCCGAAACCCAGATTGATATTGATTTAAGAGGTTGTTTTCAGATAAGTAGGTTGGCATCTGTTTATGCGCTATAGCTTCTAAAATTTTAAATAAAAATGGTAAGATGGAAATAGGCCGAAAATGATTCAGAGTACTGGGCATAGATGTTTTTGGAAGAGGTAGAACGTAAGCCTTCTGCCAACATAACCTAAATAACATTATTTTGACATGTAATAAGTAAAAAGTCATATATTTTGGTGGAAGATCACAAGTATGTACTCACAAAATGTTTTAGTACTACTAATAAAAAGAAATAGAACAGAGGAAATGTTTTAAAAAAACATATTTTTGAAGGTATACTTATGTAAAGAGGTACACCTTTCCTATTTGACTTGACTCCATTATCCGTTCTCGTAAGATAGACGCATTGTAATAACGTTATGTCACAATGAATTGTCTTGAACCGCCGCATTGTGTACGAAGCGTGTACGTTTTGGTATGTTAATGTTGAAAATAAGATGCAACAAGACCGGTGTTACCGGTGTTTCATATGATGTAAAACTTTAATAAAATAGAAATAGTCATGTTATTCTTTTGGGCATTAAACTACTTTAAACTAAGATTTCTCATTTAAATCGAATTCTATACCTACTGGGCTCCGCGGATTCACCTGCGTAATACCAGCCGACCATACGATTGCACAGTACGGCATGCTGCCTCGCTTACCTGAACAATCTGTGCATTTACAGTTCGGCCCTTCTCAACAATGTTTGGTTTGGTGACTCCTTAAGACCATATCATTAAATAGTAAGTGCAAGATATCGAAATGGAACATACACGAAAATAAAGTTAAAATTCATGTTTTAAACCCTAAAATTGTCGTTGAAATCCGTTGAGTCGTTTCGGAGCCTGTTCGACACAAACATTTAGACCGACAGAGAGACAGACAACAATTCTAAAAACGATAATTTACGATTAGGCATCGTATAAACAGCAGTTTTCGCTTATTATGGCATTTATTTTGAAATCATAGACAGAAACTTTTATTTTATTATTGGTACACATATAACTATTCGAAGTATGACGGCGGTGTAAGAAAATTTTTCACCACATTGCGTAAAAGATGACTAAGGAAAATTGCAAGATAGTCTTGTGGCCTCTGATAGATAGCGGAAAAGCCTCATCACGACGAAAAGACCGCTGACGGACTATAGCGTCTAAGGTGTGAAATGGTGTGGCCTCTGGTACTGCGATCGCCAATCCGCCTGCCGCTTACAGCGAATCCTATCTCGGAAGAGGCCTATGTCCAGCAGTGCAATGGCAGGCAAGTAATAATAATGATCATGAACTATTGAAATGTGCTATGTGCAAAATGTCAGACCAAAGTCTCAATGTCGCGATCACAACATGAAAGTATCGACATTGGGTCGAATTACGCGTACTAAATTATTTTTGATTGGCTTAATCTTTATTAAATAATTGCTTTTCTTGTAATGAAACAAAGTTTTTCTTTTTTAATCTTGTCACGGTTTTGTTTTAAGTGCGTATATGTCAAATAGGTCATGGTCAGTGAATTAGATTGATTCTTTCAATGAAACTAACAGAACGTTATGGACATCATTCTGAGGGGCGAAGCTGTTCGCGCCGATAAGTTTTTACTTTCGATTCTCATAAAGGACATGTTAGGAAATCGACCTTCTGCTAAGCGGGGAGGAATGTTAACGGTGGCAATGGTGGTGGTTTTATGCTGCTTAGTGAAGTCATTTATGGAAATGAGAATTCTCTTTTAACATTCCCATTTTCTCTTTGAATAAAGAGTTAAGACAGTCGTGTTGCATTTTTGAAGCGATGTTTTTTTTGGATAAAGGGTCAAAAAGAGCAAAAAGTTCACCTGACGTAAGTGTAAGTCTGCCCATAACAAATGTTACGTCACCGAGAATATTTCTGTGGGACACCGTTGAGACATCAGTTCTTAAGTCTCATATTCCCAGTGATTACGTTTGCTCTCAGTGCCCTTCAAACCGAAACACGGTAATGTTTGCACACCACTGCTTCACTGCAGACTAACTGCCCCTGGAGGCTCCTTTCACCAGTAGACCACGTGGTCCTTTCATTATCTGAGTATGCCCACAGGTACCGTGGGCTTTGGCATAACAGCGCAATTACTTATTCTTCGCGACTTCCATCAAAATTATTTTTTCCATATTGACTAAACTTGGAGAGAAACGTTGGGAAAAGAACAAATCATCAGATTAGATTTATATGTGTCACTTTAGTATCTTATTCTTTCTGGCAGGTTTCCAGTTCTAGTAAAAGTTCTTTGTGTTTAATTCTTTGCCGGTCAGCATATTCAGCTAATAATAAAAACTAAAGCCGTGGTACGGGAGCTCTAAAAATAGTTCTGCATATTTAAGTGTTGATTTACCACGTGCTCAGCGGGGAAAGAAAACATCGTGAGGAAACCTGTATCTTTAAGGAATAAAAAAAATTCGAGACGAAAAACATTTAGAGAACATGTGAAGTCCACCAACCCGCATTAGAGCAGCGTAGCAAACTCTTTCCGGCTCCAAACCCCACTTAGGAATGCGAGAGGGCCTGTGCTCAGCGGTGGGACATTAAAAGGATGTTACTTTTTTTTACTATACAGCATATTCCATTACAGATCAGATATCTGATGTCAAAATCATTCTTTATCAGTGCGATTGTCTTTAACCATAACTAGAAAACTATTAAAATTATTTACTTAAAATAACGGATTAGAAGAATTTTTGTTCTTTTTTCGATTTCTCATTAAGGAAGGATTTTGGTGTGTAAAGAATACTTGTCGACGCTACCTACGTCATACTAATTTCGTATTTGGCGAACTATCGTCAACCATATTCTCTTATGTTTTACAGAACCAGTGTGGCCTTATGTGACAAGTGACGTAACCACTCCAGCGGGTCGGGACGTTTGCGAAACGCTCGCCAACCGCCGGCGACTGCCGCGTCGCATTCCGTTACGTAAGACTTTCTTTCTCAGCTATACGCCCGATTAGCCTTTACAATGGAAATTATTTACTACAAGCATTGCCCGCATCCCTGATCGGGTAGACTTTATAATTCGGGTAATTCTACTATGGAAATGTCCAAACAAATTAACACATAGGCAGTTGAACTGATGTTAAGTGGTCTCCTCTCTGTGACTGAACAAACATCTACATCTTAATAATATTATGTGGGTGCGTGTCCTTCCCCGGTCGCGCCGATCCATTTCTACGCTACAGCGAGTATGTAGTAGCGGCTTTATCGTGTGTATTTTTTTCATCGATACGAATAATCTTTGACGACCGCGTGGCTTACTGGTTGAATCCCAGCTGGAGCCAACAGTGCAAAAACACAACTTGTGGGTCTGGTGCAAGAACAAAACATTCGTTTGAAATTTATTTTGAATTATTATAAAATCCTCGTAAAAGAACACCGATTCCTAACAAAGATGATTCGCGAGACTATTGAAATTAAAAACATCCTTATTTTAATAGAGTAGATGGTTGGGTATGACCACCAGCTTGGGATCCTATAATTAATAAAATTAAATTAAAAACCAAGCATACCACTGCAAGACTTCAACATATAGTTAGCTCTTTCTACGTACTCGTAGATCGGACCAAAAAATAATAATTAAAAGCTGAAGGTACTCCGGGTTAACTTTGACATCAGGACATCTGTCACCTCAGTCCTCTCGTGACTCGTGACCATGGGTGCTGTAAAGCACTCGAAACGTCGGGTTATAAATAGTAAAATTAAACGCGATAAAATCCGTAAAATTAGTTTCATTTAAAAATTTATTCTATAGAATCTTGCTATATTTTAAAATACACTGGTATAGTTATGGATTTCGATCAAACACTATTAACATTTAGAGCACATATTCTTTGAGGCGTGCAATATACTTTAATTATATGACGTAGTCATGTGCAGATTATTCGAGAAACATAATTACTTATTGGTACTCCAAAGTCCTACATACTTCACCTACCTAGTCATTTTAATTTATTTTCTCAATAATGTCAAATCGACGAGTTTCGTATTCAGCGTATTTTCCAACGCAAGTGTGTGGGTTTAACATGCCCTCATTTTAACTGGCGCCTTTCGTGTGCACATGATAAAACTTTTTCCTTGAAGTCGTTAACAAACTTCCTCTAAGCGGTATTGGTTAAAATACGCACAATTGAACATAATCTCACTGAATGAGTTTTAATCTTTTGATTACTTCTTTACGTTTTAAAGAGAATTAAGTCATGTGCTACATTTATGGAAATCGTTCAGTGCCTTTGTATTAGTTATGAATATATCTATAGAATATACTTTATATTCAATACTAGTTGCCCCCCGCAATTTCGGCCGCGTAACATAAGGTAACAACAACATTGCGCCATACGGCATAGCACTTCTCTGATCTGTACATTCACAGTTCAGACATTCTGATTGCCACAATACACGTTTCACCAAAATAATATAAGGCACTGGTGTGATAGGTGGTGAGCCCATCGCCACCATGCGCTTTTGGGTGCACAGTGCAGTTTAATTCCTTACTCGCCTTTTACGAGATCCATTGGATGAGATGGAGTGGTAGTATTCTTTTAACGAGCCGCCACCAAACGGCGACTAGCAGACTTATAATTGTGAAGATTATTAGTTTATATAACTTAAAACCTTATATAAAAAAAAGTTCTAATAGTTAGTAAAAGTTCTAAAAGTTCTAATTATTATACCTAATAATGAAATTATAATAAAAGTATTAATAAATAAAATAAAATTATTTTTAATATAAATTTTAAATCATTTTATTTTTAAATAATTGAATATAATAGAAGAATAAATAATTCGTATGCAATAAAATAATATAATTAATCTTATTATAATAAAAATAAATGTAATAATATAAAAATTATATTTTATTAAAAAATTAATAATAATTAGATAAGTTAATCAGATAAGTATATCTTTATTAGCGCGTTCAAACACACAAACTCTCCAGTTATTACATTCGTAGCAGTAAGATTCATTATAATCGTTTTTTTAAATCTTGTTATCCACCACATGTTCTGCAGTGGTTTCCGTCAGGGAGACCACGCAGGTTATCGGGGTCTTCCCCTTGGGCAGAAATCTTGCAATGCTTCGAAGGAAAAAATACTAAGTTGTGAGAATGACTATAAAGAAACCAAGCAAAATTGAAAAAAAAAAACAACTTATACTTATAGATACAAGTCACAATATAATATATACGACAGAGACAAGTCTTATTTGTTTTCTTTATACTCTGTTTTCCTCCGACCTTTAAGTAAGCTTATGTTTTGTCTTCATAATTTAAAACAATTCATCTTACGACAGAGTACTTAAACATAGCTTTGTTATTTAAATTACTTTTTTATGTACCTACCTATTCGTTGTACGTCAAATTTTTGTATAAGTATAATATGTATTTATTTGCCTTTGAAACACATGCTGTATTATGTTTTAATTAGTTTGTTAAAGTTAGTTGTCACAATAATTATTGCACAATATTATAACTTCAATTTTGAACGTGGGTCACCTACGAACATCATCATTAATTGCGTTAGGCAGGCGGGCTGGCACTGTGTGAACAATATGGCTTTAGTTCGAGATACTGTTGCGGCCCATCGCCTGTAAGTAAACTTAGTCCGACTGTCGCCTTTGACACCCACGGGAACTAGATGAGATGATGGAATCTCATACGTCGCCACCTCTCGTCCCGCCCTTCAATTTTATTAAAGACTAGTTGCAACTTCGTCCTCGGTGATATTTGATATGATAGGTATTTTTTAATTATCTCGTAACTATTAAATTTCATTAAAATTTCATTTTCCTAATGATCGTATAGTTATTGAGTGTCATAATTATAGACTAGTTGCAACTTCGTCCGCTTTGATATAGGTTTTTTTAATATCCCGTAACTATTAAATTTCATTAAAATTTAATATACCTAATGATCTTTATGATTATTGAGTATTGAGGTAATTAATATATAAGGTATTTTTTTGCATTACACGGATAATTTGTACCCAAGTTTTGTTATCAAAAATTAGGTAATTGATAATACAATAAAACAACTGCCTAAATCTGATAATACCAAATTATATATAATAATATACCTGTTTCAGTTTAAAGCAACGCCACGCCTCAAGAAGGGTTGCCAGTTTTAAAGATACAACTTAACCTAAAAGAGGTGTAAATAAAAAAAATATTTAAAATAAAGCATTTTTAATTCTTCGGCATAATTTACTAATTAAATATTACGTTTTGCTCTGTTTAGTTTTTAGAAAATTAGGTAGCTACATTCCATATCCATACGGATGTGAATGCATTATAACTTTGATACTCGAAATAAAATATGCAGATATCTACTTTCCTAAAAATTATTGATTTGATAAATTATAAAGTATGTCGACGCAAAATGAAGTAAGTAGGAATAATACTTTATTATACAGCGTGGTTGATTTCCTACAAGGCTAAACATATATATGTATAGAGCTAAGGTAAGGTTTTAATTCGACAAATAGCGACCACAGCTATTAAAATACATAATATTTTTTTTTGTATTATGGTTGGTAGGTTCGTAGGTTCGTTTCTCAATGCCAGTAACTTCAACAATTAGAAATGGGGAAAATCGTTGTAAAATACCTTCACATTTTATTCAACTTTAACCTTTACTTTTTGATCCATTTGAACTTACACTTTACTTTTTTGCTATAGATTTATCCGTGGTTATATGATTTTTGTTTAATATTTGGTTTTTGAATTTCGTATCGTGTTAAAAACAATTTCGTCAGTTACAATTTTTAAACAGTCTTTCACCGTAATGGTAATTAAAATTAATAACGCCCTCTAGCGAAAACTATCAGTAACATTTCGAAATGAAAGTACCGCACATTTGCTGCAACTTTGGTGGTATTGCAGAGAATGAAGTTACTCTGTACTTTGTGTAGATGGCGGTTGTATCAATAATTCGAATTATTTAACAGTCATCTTGTTTTACTTAAACATATAATATAATTTTTAATAATTTGACGACCGCGTGGCCAGAGTACCTGACTTCTACGCCGCGGGTCTTGGGTTCGAATCCCAGCCGGAGCCAACGTTTGTGATAAAACACAAATTGTTTTCGGGTCTGGTTGTGTTGTGTTAATCCCCGTCTTTCTGTTCTTGTGGCACTATAATATCTCCTGCGCAGTTGATAGCTCTCGACAGTATTCGTAAGTTGTCGCCGTGGCCGAAATCGGCAATCAATCTTTAACATCTTTTTCATCAATTTTTAATTCTTGGGATAATAATTCAAAAAATAATAGTATTAAATAAAAAAAACGTAGAAAGCCTAAATAAAGAATAAAATTCTCTACCTAACTGTGTATTGATGGTATTGATTTAAAGAGCTATAAAATCAATTTACCTATCCACATATTTTTAAACTCTTAGCTCAGTATCCTGGTAGATAAGTTGTGGTGTCCAGAAGAAAAAAAAATATAATGTCCTTGCTGATTTCGACCAAGGCGACATCTTTCGATTACTGCTAGAAAATTCTTAATTAAAGCCGCATGTGAACTATATCCATGTTGAAGACTTAGTAACTTTTGAAGATCAGAGTTTGAGATATTGGCCGGCTTTTCATTTAATAAGGAACGCTGAGAAAGAGTGAGTGCATTTTTGTTCACTGCCACTACTATAATATAAACCCTGAGATACCTTGTAGTGTGATTTTGTCATTACAATTACTATAGTGTCCATTTTGAATACTTTAATAAATAAGTGAAAATTGTTATTTGTAAATAAATAGCTGCCTTGTTTAAAGATAAAGACGATGCCATTTATAACAGACGCTTACTATGTTGGTTATATATTTAACGATTTATCGTTTCGCCCTCTGTACGTGGGTGGTTCGTCAAGGGTGCAACTCGGAGGCATATTTTGGTGGTGTGGGGCCTACGTCGATTGTCCTGTTCAAAGTCATAGCGTTCGTTGGCCGCGAAGGGGTCGTTTACTTAGTCCTTGTGAATTACACTAATATTACAGGCGCTATATTTGAAATTCGAATTAAGTTAAAAATATGTTATAGTGCACGCAAAAACAATAAGGTTATTGAACTCAAGTTACAAATAGATTTAATATGTTGTCCGCCAACCCGCATTGGAGCAGCGTGGCGGATTCTTCCTAGCTCCAAATATCCTCTCAGAAATGAGAGGAGGCCTGTGCAGCAGTGGGACATTTATAGGCTGAAACTTTACTTTACTTTTTTATGAAGTTGAGAGTCGTTTTATTATAGTAAAAAAATAAAGTACCTGATATGTAAAATTATCGTATTATGTTTTGCCATTTCCAATTTTTTGTTTATTTCTTTTGCTACACAGATTTCTTTTAAAGAGTTATTTTTAGTTAGACAGAGTTAGACAGTAACTCACTCTGTCCTCTCTGTCTGTTTATTAGGTACCTCTTTTCGGCTCAACCGTTGAACCGATCTTGACGAAACTCGGCACAGCGACTTTTTTTCCGGGAAATCAACGAGTTCCCGCGGTATTTTTAAAAAACCTGCGTGGATTACGCAGACGTAGTCGCGTGCTTCTGCTTGTATTATATAACACAGCAAATATTTAGTAAGCTTTAAGTGTTATTTTAAATTAAAAAAAATATTCAATTAAAAACACCTATTTATACATGGTTGCAAAGCTCTGGTTCCCCGTTCCACAACGGTGGCACAATAACCCTTTTAAAAAAAAAGCTAGAACGAAAATACAAAGTTTGCTGACAGGTAGCGAAAGACTAAGGTACTACCGTCTTATTGCCCATTGCGAGAGGCCTTTTGCCCAACAGTGGACTATTAACGAACTGATACCGATGTAATGTACTAAGTAATATTGATTTATCACGAAGATATTCTTTTATAGACTAAGCAACTTATTTATATATGTTGAAGTTATTGGCTGTAAGTTCACCTTATACAAAAATCACACGATTTCTTCAATGAATTAAAAAAAAAAACGGTTATCTGATACGCATATATGATACGTAGCTAGCTATGAAATTATCTTAATTTAATCCTGTAACACTGGATATGCGCTATCGGTTCAGCGACACCATCGTTTAAAGCACATAAACAAGCCCTAGCACGAAAAAATGGTCATTTCAGGAGTTCCATAATCGACTATTGATACCATCAAGAAGAGGAACAATGGCATTGTCAACATACGATGCCGCCACCCTGCGATGAAAGTATTTTTAGTATAGTTTTTTAGGAGAGCAGGTCTCACACATTTTGGAGTGCATATAAATAAGTATTTTCTGCTTGGATTAAAATTTATTTTCTCTCTTGTTGGAAAAAGAGAAGTCGTAAGTTAAGCTTTATTTTAGTTCTGCCTCCCTTAAAATACAACACAATAATTACACGACGCATTGTTCTATGATTGGTATTTCAATATCGACCTGGCCGTCGGCCCTTTTCCCCGCACCTCCCTGACTTAGCTAGGGCTGCCACACAGTTTTCAGTGTTTTAGGATAGACATGTAGAACAGACCTTTTGTCTATTTTATTATGTCTCACACATCTTCTAACTAAATTAAGCGGAAGAGCGAGCGCTTTTGTTATTGCAAGGGAAAGCTTGTCACGTTTTTAAAGAGGGATGTCGATACTTGGGTCTTCCCTAAGCACTCTAAGTGTCCCCTACTTCAAAATGCAGTGATTAGGTTGTTTGGGAACTAACAAGTCACGTCCACAGCGAACTATGTACTTAAGTTTTTTGAGCACATTACGCGACGCACAAAAATCAAATTTTGGAAATGCGCCTTGTACACGTTACTTAATATGTGCTGATTAATAAGAATATTGTGAGATACGTTCCGGCTCTGGGGGCGAGCAGGAAAGCGATAAAGCGGAAATTAATATATTGATGAAACGTGTTCCTGCCTGATGTCGACGACGGCGATAACTCCGGATTACTATCGGAATTTTTCAACTGCGCATGATATACCACATTACCGCAATTCACGCAAAGGCACTCACTCGTCCTCACCTTCTCGGGTTTGATGTAATGCCAGGTCTAGTTATTGCCGTGAAGCAGTAGAGAGAAAACATCACAGTGATCCGGTTTGAAGGGCACTGAGAGCTAGTGTCATCACTGGGCATATGAGACTTAAAGAACTGATGACTAAATCCCCATTAACTAATGAATGTGGTACAAAAAAACTTTAACATCGTTATGTTGGACGTATGAGATATTTCTTGCACTTCTCAATTGGCGACATAGATGTAGCGTCTGAAACTCAAAAACTGAAATATATTGAAAGCCAAACTGATAATTCTTGTATTGCACAAGTTGTGGCATCGATTCGAATCCGAACTGAGGACCAATGGATTCAGCCGTCAGTTACGTTGACCACTAAGCGACATTGTCGGCAAATATACATATAATGTTCATTGTAATATATTTGTGGTTAAGGTTGTTAATAACAAATGTCGGGCAGTGACAAAGTTGGATCATCGATTTGAATAACAGTAACTGTCCCGATATTTAGGATGGAGACTCTATTCTGTCCATAGGCCCCACCCGTCGCATCTCCGTCTGAGTTTCAGGCTTCAGACGACCCTTCCCAAGGTCGCAGACATTTACGCACACACACGCACTCTACGCACAGCCGATTATATCAATGTCTGAACTGCGTTTGTGTGGGTGTCGGCCATTAAACTTGAGGTAGGTAGGTACATTCCTGAATGATACGTACGGGTCGGAATTACGTGGATGTTTTTTTTTTAAAGAAACCAGTACATTTATGCATAAATAATATTTTAAATAAATTGTTAGTTACGATTAGTCTTATAGCTTTGATCAAAATTTTATTTAAAACAATTTATAAAATATGGAATAAAATTAAACTCATTGTATTTGTATTTTATAGTGAATAAGAAAATAAACAGTACAATTGTTAAATAAAACATTAAAAAGAATTTCAAATTACCCCTGGTGGGACTCGAACCCACAGTCCCCGGCTTAGGAGGCCGATGCCTTATCCATTAGGCCACAGGGGCGGTTGGTAAGGATGATGAAATATACGTTTCATTAAAAAGTCTTTAATGTTTTCCAATTCCCATTTATGCAAGATAATCTTAATTATATTTACGCAGTGAATAATTGGATATTTTTATATGTAAACTTATAGGTGCGCGTAGCCCACCGCTGAATATACGTTACCTGTGGAATTGTAAGCTCAAGGCTTGTATCCCGGATAAAACCAATATATGGACTATACACAAAAGGTATAGTGATCAGTTAATCAGCATTTAATGATACCTTTTGGTTGGCACAATTTTTTTTTAAATTGCAAAAAAAGCTTGTGAAAGACGCGAAGACCTTGTATGGGGGCAACGCTTTTTATGAAAAAAAGTTCGTGCATTTTATGTAATCATCCCTTTTTTAAGCTATTTAAAATAAAACTTTTTATTATCATAATTTGACGTCATTAGATAACGGTAGATGCAAGCGTGCGCTATTCGAGGGCGCTCGTCCCGTAAGAGTGCTCAAGGCAACCAGCGATGCTTCCCACTAATACCACAATGGGCACCCGATTCAGGTCAATCAATGACTTCGGCAAATATGCAAGAAGCCACTTAGCGCTTTGTGGATCGAGGTGAAAACAAACAAAAAGTTGCGAAAAAATGCCAACGGAGCGCTGCAAAGATTCTCGATAGTTCTAGAGTATTTATTTATTAGTGATTTAGTTATTTTCTTAACAAGAACATGACGGCTCAGTCGGCACAGTGGTTTTTTGCATACGTATCCTACCACCAGTAAAAAAAAATCTACATAATAAAGGACGAGTGTATGTATATTTATGCATAAACGTTTCTCTGAGCGTCTCGATCAATATTGACATTGTAAAACGAAAAGTGGATGTGAATGTTTATTGCACATAGTATAATATATGCTCGTCGTATGACAATAATGCCTTGTGGTAGCGACAGCGAATCTGTCTTTCCTTTTCATGTTGTGGGTGTCGTAAAAGTCGACCAAGAAAAATTTCAGAAATTCCAAATTCGTCCGATAGATGGCGTTTTCAGTTTCAATTATGCCAGGTATCCGTCTAGGTAAGTACCACCCCAGGGCCAGTTATTCTGCCGTGAAGCAGTAGTGTGTAAACATTGCTGTGTTTCGGTCTGAAGGGCACTGTGAGCTAGTGTATCACTAGGCATAAGTGTTATCAACTCATGTCTCAGGGTGACGGGCGCAGTGTGGTGTCACACATAAATGTTCTGGGTGACACAGCATTTGTTATGAGCAAACGTTGCAATTACCATCAGGTGAACGTTTTGCCCGTTTCGTCATTTAATCCAATAAAAAAAGACAGTCTGGATAATTTTGGTATCCGGACGGACTGGTACTATGATCACTAATCCGATTGCCAAGCGTGGCGATTACGGAATATCTTCCATGAGCAAACATGGAAGGTGTCTCTGTATATTTTTAACTGGTGATAGGATTTCTATTAGGAAGCCGTAGCGCTGGGGATGTTATTGTGTTTTCGTCTGAAGGTCACTGAGAGCTAGTGTATTTAAAAAAAACATGCTCTACATTAGGATTTCTCCTATATCGTGGGTGCATTTTACAGACATACATTTCACATGCACAACACAACCAGACCCGAAAACCAATTAATTGTTTTTTGCACAAATATTGGCTCCGGCTGGGATTCAAATCCAGGGCCCGTGGCACAGTCAGGTACGCTAACCACAAGGCCACGCGGTAGTCAGCATGAGTATGAGGTGACAGCGCAGTGTGGTGTTGTTCTGGGTGAGACTGTATTTGTTATTGGCAGACGTTACACTTACCATCAGTCGTTTTGCTAGTCTCGTCACTTTCTCTCACAAAAAAGGCTGAAGAAGACGTAATTTTTTAATGTATCTAAACTTGTTATAAACTTAAGTTACATCGGATTTCAACTGTCTACTATACAGATTATTTTAGTACGACCACGAATAGCCACGCATCTCCAGTACCACGTATGTATTTAAGGCCAAGACAAATTTCGCATTATAATGAGGTGTGTTGAAAATAGAGACAATGCAGTTGCATTGCAAAATGTACACAGGTTATTTGTTCGCGATTAACTCATTAAAGGGTCAAACAGGGACATAAAAAGGACATAATTATGGAAATGCAGTATTTTCTTTAATTTATTTCTTTTTTTTCTCACAACTGTACGTTTAACTTTTCTCCTGTTACTGATTAGGGTATAAGAACGACCATTTCTTCCATTAAGTCTCAGGCAGTAGGTTTTGATGACGTGAGTAGAACTATGATTACTCTTATTCTCCGTTTCGGAATCTCACATAATTAATTGTTCACTACTTACTAGGGTTTTTCCTTCACTTTGGCGAAAAGCATTTGTTCTCCCACTTCCCAAAATAAATAATCCTAGCTCTTTCTGTCACTTCTTGTCCGATATCTACCCCCCCCCCCCCCTTATCTAAAGTTCTCAAGGCTACTGTCCTCAAACAAATCTCTATTTACATTCTCAAATATAACCTCTAACTATCAGTCAGGGTTTAGGCCTGGGCACAGTACTACACAGCTCTTTTGAAAGTGCCCTTTAGATCGAAACACAGTAAGGTTTTCACACTACGGCTTTACAACAGAATATCTGGCTCTAAAGGGGTACCTTCCTAGACGGATTTGTGCATATGAATCCTACCACTAGTCCACCAGCCCTTTCATTAGCAGAGGCTATGTCGAACAAAGTACTGCTTAAAGGTTGCTAAATTTACGTTCTATCTAAATTGAATACCGTAAATTTACGCTAACTTAACTTTTTCATGTCTACTGATTTGCGTCATACATACATAGAATCACTCCTTTTTTCCATTGGGGTAGGCAGAGACTACACCTGACCTTTAATAAAAATCAGGTACTATAAATATCAATAAAGCAATGAAAAACATAGATTACTCAAGGATAGATGCTTTTAGAAATGTTATGTTATGTGTAGAGAGGAGAGGATGGAAGAAAGAAGATTGACGGAACAGATTTATGAGGCGAGTGTGAATGGGCAAGCCGGTAAGGGTCGACGTAATATTCGACAAAATTATAATGAAATAATATGGTACCATGGAGCAGGTATGATGATGGAGCTGGAAGTTGGTAATTGGAACTCCTCAACTTAGCAAGATAGCCTCGTCGTCGTAGGGTTGTATAGGATTTGTTTTGACAAATACCATAGCCCTAGCATTTGAAGCCCACTGCTGGACATAAGTCACACAAATGAAAGCTTGTGACAAAAGCTTGATTTTTTTAAATTCTTGTTATAAATGAGGACGTACTCGTTAATGCCGTGTGGTGGCGGCTTAAGAGAATCCATCTCATCCCGAGATAAACCAGAAAATGGGCAGCAGCTTATTCCTGAAACATTTGAAACCGCCTGCCAAACGTGGCATCTTTGGCAAAATCCCCCAAACTGAGAGCTACAAACTTTTGTGGCAATCCATGGTGGAGGCCTGTGTTTAGCAGTGGGCTAGTGATAGGCTGAAATGATGATGGTAATGATGACGAAATGACGAGACGAGCAAATCGTTCTTCTGATGATAAGTGCTACGCCGGTCCATAGCAGTTGCAATGACACCCATACTTATCAAGGCACTGCACTACTTTCTTACTCTTTGAACTAGTAATTGCATTACCTACTGTGTCCTTCCAAGTGAAACTCGGTAGTAAATTCACCAGCTTCCTACAATAGTATTTATATACTATTTCTAATAAACCTATCCCAAAATCGTGTTATTATCGTTTAAGTTTGATTTTATATGCTATTTGAAGAACATGCGTTTGTGAGCGGCTTATCAATAACTATTTTACACCACATTTAGATACAATTCAACTTTACTTTCGTAACGTGTACAACTGATTGAACTAGGATAAAATACTTTACGGAACGTGATTAAAATGTAACAAATGTAAAAAAGCAAAACGCGCTCTGTATTCGCACGTCGTACTGTTTGATATGTTTCGTCGTTAAAATTGGTCGTAAATAAACGAAATTCTTTGTTAATCTGTTCGGTGTGTATGTCGGCAATTGAAATGCGGGCCCAACCTTTTAGCATAATCGAGTATGCAGCGGTGAGGTACCGGCTTGGGAGCGGCGTGAGGGGCGGGTGCGCGCTCGGTCGGAGACATGATGGACACTTTGGTAACAATTATCATAAAAAAATAAGCGTAAAGAAATCATATTACATTGTCATAACCTCATTATTGGAGGGAAAAATAATATATTACAATTTGCGTGATTTAATTAGCAAAGCAAGAAGAATCGGTAATATAGAGTTACGAAAATAAACAGTTTTTGGAGATAATATTATATTAGTAAAAACTCTTTTTTTTTTTCTATTGACCTAGTATTTTTTAGCTCTTAGAAAATGAAATGAAAAATATACAACGCGTCCCTGACCGAAATACATAGAGATAACATAGATTATTCAGTAATAAAACATTTCTCAGGAAATATGGTAATATTGGCATTTTAATGAGATGTATGTATAAACAACATTTGTTATGGATACGTTTAACTTAGTATCTATATAAAGTTCCCACAGGTTATCGTTGAATAACTATTAAACAGCTCTCGATTTCTTCTCTCGTTTTCTTTGTAAGCGATCGGTGCAGTGTTTTTAAGATGTTCAAGTCACGTGGTGCAAGCGCATCCGTACTGCCTCGCTCGCTCTTGCACGTAAAACGTAGTGGTTATATTGTCTTTGCTTGCACGCTCTGTCATTGACACCCATAGTTGTGTGTCGCGCCGTTTTCAAAACACATAGGCATGACCACATTTCGTGTCGCGCTTGGTTTAGAGCAGGAAAACAATGATAATCCCGGTCGTCTCGCCGATCATTGGGGATTTGCTACGCAGCTAGCATTAGAAATCAACGATTGATATTCTGAATATGTACATTTATTGCCGTGCATGTATTGCCGACTGAAGAACTCGTTTAAATTATATAAAAGGACACGAATTCTCAGACGTCGAATGCGCGGGACCAATATATTGAGAAATTTTCTGCATTATAGACTACTATATAACTAATAATTGTGACGTTGCTCGTCAGTTGAACCTGTCCCGTTTTTCAGTTCGACGGGTGTTCCAACGTTTTCAGCAGACTGGTTAAGTTAGAAAACCGGGATCTGGAAGAAAACGGTGCACATCAGAAAGAGATGACCGTTTCATCGTTACGACATATTTACGAAACCGTTTTACAAATGCTGTTGAGTTGCAACAACAGCTTCGATCAACTCGGAGAACATCTGTGAGTGTTTCTACGATAAGAAGAAGGTTACACGAAAAGAGTTTAACAGCCCATAGACCTACTAAAGGTCCAAAACTTACTGCACAGCATCGCAGAGATCGCCTAGAGTTTGCTCGCAATCATTGCGAGTGGACTCTAGAACAGTGGCGGACCGTACTCTTCTCTGATGAGACGAGGGTCTGTCTCTTCTGCAATGACAGACGTAGAAGGGTCTGCAGAAGACAGGGGGAGAGGTTCACACAACCCTGCTTCGAAGAATCCGTCGAATACGGGGGTGGCTCGTGTATGTTTTGGGGCGGCATTTCCGTCGACAGGAAAACGGAACTTGTGTGCGTATCCCGGACTCGGGGTAGCCGTGGGCAAGGGTCATTAAATGCTGGTCGGTACATTGCTGAAATCCTGGAGGAACATGTGGTCCCGTATGCTGGTTATGTCGGTGATGGATTCATGTTAATGCATGATAATGCCACACCGCGGCTATTGTACGGGATTATTTACAGGAGGTCGATATCCCTGTTATGCATTGGCCAGCACGAAGTCCAGACCTTAACCCAATAGAACATCTCTGGGATGACCTAAAACGGCGCGTGCGAGCTCGAGATCCAGCTCCAGCCACTCTTCAAGAGCTCCAAGATGCGGTACTTGAAGAGTGGGAACAAATACCCCAAGAGGCTGTTGCGATCCTTGTAAGGTCCATGAATGATCGCATGGAAGCCGTTATCAAGGCAAGGGGGGGTAAACACTAGGTTTTAAGAACTTTTTTTGCATTTATTAAGTTTTTTTTTTAAATTATGAATTTGCAAATATGTACATATCCTGTCTTTTTCTTTAATTTCTCTTTCGTCTCGTTATAAAAGTAAAATCAATTTAAATTCCTGAAAGCTAATGAAATTACCTTTCGAATGATACCCTCCAACCACAACATTGCCATTGGCCTGTTGTGTTAAAATAGTATTTAAATTATTTTTTTCGGATGTGCGATTTTTTTGACGCCGAGTGTATTAACAACTACAACTTTTTTTTTAATGTGTCTATTATATAATTTATACGGTTCCAAATTTATCAATTTTACTGGTGGTAGGAATCCTATTCAGGAATCCGTCTAGGTAGGTGCCACCTCAGGACCAGTTATTCTGCCGTGAAGCAGTAGTGTGAATACATTACTGTGTTTCGGTTTGAAGGGCACTGTGAGCTAGCGTAATCACTGGGCATTTGAGACTTAAGAACGGATGTCTCTGGGTGACGGGCGCAGTTTGGTGTCACACAGAAATTTTCTGGGTGACACAGCATTTGTCGTCGGCGGACGTTGCACTTACCATCAGGTGTACGTTTAGCTCGTTTCGTCACTTTATACAATAAAAAAAAATCGATACTACCTACGACACAGAAGAAAAATTATTAGTATGGAGTATTACAAAGTTAACATTGTTAATAATAATACGAGTATATGCATGCTTGCATTGGGTTTTGAGACTGATCTTAGCAGGTAGTACTCCAAATTCGTTAATGTACATATTTTGATATTCGTAATGATGTTCAGTTACTTTATCTGATGGTAAATTGTGAATGTATCGTCTTCATACCGCTCGAAAAACTTTGGATTTACACGAGAAGTACAGAGGGCCTTCTCCTCAAAGTCTTCCATGAATATGTCGGCGACAATGGGAGATACTGGAGAGCCCACACCATCTACATGCTTATAGTATTGTTCCTTCCACAATTTATAGGCAGATAGCATATTCTGCTGGAACGTTGTTCTCTGCTAGCTTCCTAGTAGCACTTGAGATGCAGTCTTCAACAGGTAGCTATATGAAAAGCAACTGGACATCAAAACTGACCATAGTTTCATTATTAGCAAGGTCTTTCATTGCACTGACAAAATGATAAGAATACTTTGTGTGTGCTCTTGTGTGTCCTCTGACTCCTCTAAGCAGTGACAGTATTGTCGCTACATATTGGGCCAATCTGTAAGTTGGTGAATCGATCTGGCTTACTATTGGACGTAGTGGAGCTTTAGGTTTGTGTATCTTAGGTAACACATACAACTTCGGTGGTATGGTTTCGTGTTCGGTGTTTCGATTTTTACATTGTAAAAGTTCGCAGTGAAATCGGATTTAAAATAGATTTTATTTCAATCCAATGGGTATCCGACAGAGTAGAATAGCACCTAACTCTTTTCTAGCGAGGTGTTGTATGAGGTGACTAACGTATTGTACGGACAGCCTTTATTCGTGCAAAATAACACCATAATATACTATGCTGAATATTATGCACTATACTGCTTCTGTGAACGGAATGGGGAGTAAACATTTTTTGGATCGTACCAAAATGGCGGCGATGTGGTTCGCCACCCGTCACATCTCGTTTCCCGCGAGGGTGAAATGTGGGCACACTTACGTTGCCTGTCTGCCTACCCCTTATATGGGAAAAAGGCGTAACAGAATATATATTTAATTCAATCAGAATTCACTCCGTCCGTCCTACCGGGTCCAGATTTTGTGATTTTCTTTTTTAGCATTCAATAGACATATATTGTCGATATAATACAGTTTTGGTCCATCAATATAGAATTCGCTACAGACTTATCAAATCCTAGCTATGTGCCATCGTCTCAACAAAACAAATATATTGTGTGAATATGACCTAAATCGGTCAAAAACTAAAAGACTATCAAACATTTTGGTACAACTTAAAATTTCATCAGTATCACCTTGATGGTCGGCATTCCACCATGGTTTTTCCGGAAAGACTTTCTCTTCTTATTGTTGCTTCTCCATTCTCAAAGGAAGGCAACTCACCCGGAATTCCTCTGGCATAGTGGATGTTTATTGGCAGCGGTGATCACTACCAGCAGGTGAGCCGCTTGCTCGTTTGCACCTTCTCCTATAAAAAACATGTACACATACATAACCCAAATCTTACTTTTATCAATGTTATAAAGATAGAGTCCGTTTGTTAAACGTTATCAGAAGAATTCAGAATCGATTCTAAAAAAAATCACTGTGAGGAATATATGCTATGGAAAATATAAACCTGTTTCCTTCTCAAAACGCACGTTATAAAACGAGAATGAGTTGCATTACCTTGTCTGTGTTCGATTGAGGCATACACCCGACACTCGTGTGTGTCTATAGCAGTCGTTTCCAAACACATAAATATCAACCAACGCTCATTAGCAGGGAAACTTTAAACATACTCTTGCATACATGCCACCGCCAGTCAAGTAAGAACCTCTGTGCATGCTCGACTTTCCCGCTCACATGCCATGCACAAACCATGCCTAATGGAATAACCGAAAGCTCTCAAAATGTTGTTTTTAGATGTATTCTTATGGTCGTTTCCCTTGGAAACTCTCCATCTCTTGCCGGTATAAGTATTTATTTATCATTGCTCAGCGCGTATCATTATACTATGTTTTTGTCCGTGTGAGGGTTTTGACGCGTATTTAAGAGAAATGGTCCATTAAATCATTTTAATGGTTGCTCGCTCCGTTCATACCGCTAATGTGTTGAATATTCGGATAAAACCCCGCTGAAATATCTATTTGTGAACGTAAATTGAACTTTGGTCTTACATTGCAGTTGCGAGAAATATGATTTTTATTATAGTATTTATTTTTTTACGTCTGTTTTATATCTAAATTTTTTTGCGTCTGTTTAAAAATACACAAATATTAGAAATCAAAAATTTCATAAATTATGTTTACACAGCGATACGCAAGACATTAATTTTGTCTTTTAATATCAGCCCAAAAAAAGATTAATTAACCTATATACTATAGATAATAACTATATACTGAAAGCTATATACAAACATATTCCCTCTCAGAAATTGATAAAATAATTTTATGTTTTATTTTTATTTATTTATTAATGGAAACAGTAATAAACTATTTTCCAGTGTCCAGTAACATATCCAAGTACACAATCTTCAAGCTGCAAGACTTCCAAATTTTGATCAACAGTAAATTGATAGTTTACTTTTGCTGAAGATTTGCTGGACAGATGGAGACAAAACGAAAACCACAATTGTGGTCTTGAATTGAATTTTCCAATCACTGTACACTTTCAGGAGCACTTGCTGCATTATTAACTATCAAAATAACACATCAAAACTCCAAATATACACAAAATTACAAAATTAAATAAAAACACTACTGCCATTTTGCGGGTTGGCGCCAAAAGTCCGTTTTAAGTTATATTTTTTTTAAACTTGTAATAGCAATAGTTTTTACTTTTTGCCAGTTCCAAAGTTTGGATGTTATATTTTATATTAATATAATAAATATTTTTTGGTATGTATGGCAACAGTCGTTAGCTTTCAGGCAGTCAAAGTATCATATCAGGTGTAAATATAATATGTAATTTTTAGGAATAAATGGAACACACTTACAAGAATAACAAAATTTATTTAAAATCTATGACTGACACTTTTAGATATGGGCCATAACTCTTGAAATGTATTTCAAAATACAGATGTTCTCCTAGCCGATTTCTACCACGGCGACACGTTTTAGTAATTCAGCTAGAAGTTACCGGCACAGATTCTATTAAAGATCTCGTCAATTTCTCCTGTACACTCCTGTATACTCCATACAATGAGAGGCACTCTTGCCCATCTTCGTTTTTATTCGACGAGATCCCGTTTGTCTCTGACATTAGAATATCTATACCTGCAAACTCAATAAATTGGGTGTAGCACAAATATTGGCTGTGATTAGGATCCAAGATTAGGACCAGCAGCAGTTAGACAAGCGATTCGCTGCTTAATGCTGTTTATATTTTAAGCGTAAATCGTCAAGTAAAGAAAAACAATTCGCACGTTCTTCGGCTTCACGCATCAGTTGCTGCCCTCGGTTGCAGATGCATCGAACACTACGTTAGTTATATATCTATCCATAAACGTAGTTATTTTGATTAGTGGTAGCCCTGTGGCCGAAATTCGACCGTAATTCATAAACATTTTAAGTTGGAAGGTTATTGAGGTTTCAGTGTAATTATTTGTTGGCAACATTATACTCAAGTGGCTGAATTTTATTGAATTTTGTCATTCTCTTCGTTCTTGGTATGAGGTATATTCTGGGTATGAGGTCCTAGATATACTGACTGAAAAGATATACGGTCCTAGATATGAGACTGTATTAAGTCAAAATCTTTAAATAGTATACGAATTAGGTTAAGTAGTCGTTTTGGTGATAACATCAGTCGGTGTGTAATAGTGCGCCCTACTGACTCTGCCACTGTTGAACATCACAATTTAAGCACCATATTGACATAGAGAAAACATAGTACTTTGACAGTAGTTCATCATCAATATAAAAGGTTTTTATTCAAAAGCTGTTATTCTTTTAGAGAGTGAATTGTAGAATTATTTTTAGAAAAATACAGTGTTGACATATTTTGTGTAACGGAATACTGATTAAAGGATTTTGAAATGTTGTTACGCTTTAATGTCTGTCATATTGCTAATGCTTAAAGCAGAAAGTACACAAATCGCGAGGGTCAGTTACAATTAGTAAAAATGTTACGCAAACTGAGGAAAGTAAATACATAACTGGACTTTCTGTAGAGTGTGACATACAGTATGAATATAATATTGACTGGTGGTAGGATTCCTATGCAGGAAACCATCTAGGTAGGTTCCACCCCAAGGCCAGTTATTCTGCCGTGAAGCAGTAGTGTTTACTTACTACTGTGTTTCGATTTTATTCGTAAAAGCAGGAATAAGCTTTTCGAATTATATGAGAAAAAGACATACTTACATTCGACACAATTTAAAGAATAAGCAAAAAAATATTCCAAAACATTTAGGAAGGTATGCAAAAGTTATACACAAGGAAACTGGCAAAATACATTTGGCATCGTCGTTTAATTCATGTATTGATAAATGTGTATTCCCTGACCTTTTGAAATGCATTAAAGTAATAGCGCTTTTTAAATCTAGTGACTCTTAAAGACCCAAGCAATAATAGGCCCGTGACCATATTACCAGTTTTAAGTAAAGTTAATGCAAAGATAATGCAGTAGAAGTTAATGCTTAACCAAATGCTGTCTTTCTTTAACACCAATAAGTTATTACTGGATCATCAATTTTGTTTTACCAAGGGGCGCTCCAAAACTGATGCAGGAATACATTTACAGTGCTTGGGAAGAGTTTCTGAATGCCATTGGCATATGCTGGGATTTGTCTAAAGCATTTGATTGCGTAGATCACAAAACTTTTATTTGTAAACTAAAATATTATGGAAAAGTAGAGCAAGCTCTTCTTCTGTTGGATTCTTATATTAATAATAGGATACCAATGGTTCAGATTAATGGTTCTAACTACTAAGTTAGAACCATTAATCTGAAGTTAAAATGGGTGAACCACAAGGATCTATCTTGGGCCCGCTTTTGTTTATAGTCTATATAAATGATCTACCATTCCTAGTCCCCGGAATCTTACAAATATAGTATTGTTTGCAGATGATACATCACTAATATTTAAGGTCAGATAAAAACCTGTCCTGAATAATATTTAAGATCGGTTCCATGGAAACAATTTAGCACTAAACACAAAAAAAACTTAATGCGTTAAGTTTGTATTACTAAATGTAAAAAAGGTACAAAATGATAAATTAGAATTGGTTGATAGAACTGTATTTGCGGGGATCATATACATATATACCTTATATCCATACCATATCATATTCATATACATATATACCTTAGCAAATAAATTCAATTTGGCTGCATATGCTGTAAGAAAGATCCGACATATTACGGATATAGCCACTGCAAGATTAGTTTACTTTAGTACAGCTCGATGTCTTATGGTATTTTATTATAGAGACAAGCGGATGACGTAATACAATCTTTAATTTGCAGAAAAGAGCAGTTCGCGCATTCTGTTATATTCGCTCACGTGACTCGCTAAGGAAACTGTTTAAAGAAATTAACATTTTTGCTTTTATATGCCAGTCGAGTTTGTATGGCAAACTCAACCAGACCATAAAAATTATTAAATCTTGTCTAAAATTTTAACATGGGGCGTGCTTTGGTTTTCTGTGTAGTCTATTCTTTGTAAATTTATTTATAAAATTATTTTTACTAAGATAAAAAAAAAATACAAAAATAGGATATCTCATTCTGAACAAGGAGTGTAGCAAAATTACGTTAAAAAAAGAATTTTCACTAAATTAAATTTCATTCAATGTTTTATTTTATTAAATTTAAAGTATTTGTAACACACAAATTCTTCTTCTCAATACTAACTTTAACTATGCTAAATCTCTCACTCCTTGAGGCGCTCAATGTGCTTAAAAAGGGGTACAAAGTTTTCTCTTCACGTGTTAATAAATAGAAGATATGTTGCTGTGTTTACCAATAACTCACTTAATTTTCATGTGGCCCTAACCTTTAATTTCGAAAACTTAAAACATTAAAATATTAAAAAAATATATAAGTTTATCAACATTTGAAACTGGAGTCTCCCGAGAGAGCAGCAAGTTAATCAAGTTTACGGACCATTAGGTGTGGATAAAGTATACGTCAAAAAATAAATAAATGAAGGCTAAAATATTACGGTTCGGACTAACCAACGATTGACCGCCAGACGCACAAATTATCTGGAATTCGATGAGTGAACGAGGCTTATGCCTTTTGTGCGTTAAATTTACATATAAATGCTATAAACATAAATGGAAACATTATATAAATTAAAGAGTTATAAGTCCTAAACCGGTCGGGCACTAAATGAATGGAACACCATATTCGGATGTGATTCTAGACGTGCTGTGAAGATTTCGACTCAAAATACGTTGAGTTTCAAGGACAGTATTCCTTTTCAAATTGTTCAACAAGTGTACGTCGTTAATAGGTTAGTTAAAATATTTGAAGTCATTCTCGACTATGTACATCAATCTTAGTATGATCAGATATGAGCTCTCTGAAGTAAAATTATAACGTTTTTATTATAATCTTTTGCTGGCGTCGTTCTTACCAAACCGATACACAATGTTCTTTGATAATATTGAAGCACCTTTTAGAATATTATAAATTTTATAAAACACTGGTACAGATAAATAAAATAGACGTATAAATCTGTTAATTCTTATGAATATAACTCGAAAACTAATGAAATAATTATAGATTAAATATATTTTGTTTTTTGTTAAATTGGCGTCACCTGAGTTCAAGATTAACCAAATAGGTTTAATTGCATTTTAAAATCGTTGTAATAATTTTAAAACTGTGAATAATTCACATAAAACTGATGTACGTTGAAATAAACAAGTATTGGTAATCTTAAGAAGGGTTTCTGCGACTAACAATTAATCAATTTCTTGTTTCATCGGGTGATCCTTTAGCAGAGGCGATGGGTGTTGATTGAGGACTGCGGGTAGTTTTGGCTCTACCCACGTCAATTTGATGGATACACTGCAAAGCGCCATTGATTTTTATTCGCAATAATTTTATTATATCTTTTTAGTTGTTCTGTCGATACTTTTGTATTTTCATAAACTTTTGTACTATACACAATAGAACCGTTGCAGCTCAAGAGCTGGGCGCTGGCCTTACACTTATAGGATTCGAGTTATCTAGGATTGATCCTCGTATAGTAGGAGGATACTCACAGTTTTAAGGGTTGATTTAAGCAAACTACATGAGGAAACCTGGATAATAAAAAAATTAACGACATTTGAACAACACGGTGAAATATAGTCTAAGTTGGTCCCAGAGTTATTATCTAAAACCTGACTAAAATTCATGTCTGTGGGTGTGTCTGGGCGAACAAAATCCTGAGTGTAATAAGTTAGACACTCAAAATATCTAAGTTAGTTTACGTCTGTGACATCTAGTAACTTGACTTGACAAAACTACAAACAACACTGCGACGCCATTTTGCTTATTATCATTCGTGCTACCGTAACCAATGCCAACCATCAAACTGACATAAAATTGAAGAGCGAAAAGATTGAAGAGTTTGAAAAGCGCTGTGCCCAGTCACTAAGACCTTAATTTTTTATGGTGAATGTATAAACACAAAAAATAAGGACTTAGCAACTTAGAATTTTGTTCGCCGAGCTACGCTCAATAGCTTTAGTCGTTCTGGAGAAAAATCTGTTGGAAGAGACAGATAGACAAAGATCTTCTACGATACTTAAGAACAAACTGTAAATTATCATAGATTGACTTTTGGAATTAGGACTAAGATTTACACTTTTAGTGACTTAATTAGTGACTTTTTTTGATTTACTGAAGGTCTAAAATGAGTTAAAATTCTCGAATTCGAACCTAAACGGCGTACGATTGACCCTGACGTTACATTGAACGCGTGAAAAGCGAATAAGTAATGAAAGGCTGAACATACTCGTAAGAAAGGATTGCTGTGAGTACTAGTAGCTAGAAGGTCTAGCTAAATGTAAGGGTGAGGGAGGTAAGACTAGAGGAAGGGAGTAGGCCTAAAAGTAACATCTCAAGGTCATGCTGCGATGTCGACGTCACGATATTTGTATAATTTTAAATATACAACCTCGTACCGGCAAATGCAGTGTTGGGCGACCCCCACTAAATGGAGCGACGACTTGCATGGCTTTGCGGGAAGTCGATGAATGCATTCGGCTCGGTACCGTGTTTTGATGGCAATCTATGGGGAAGGCCTATGAGGTTTATCAGTGGACTAAGATGGTCTGAAATGATGATGATGTTGATACATCCATTCTGATATAATAAATGCGAAAGCAACTCTCTCCTCTGTCTTTTTATTCCGAAAAATCGAAGAGTTTCAAAGGTATGTTTAAAAAACTTTGATCCACGCAGACGTAGTCGGGAGCTTCAGATAGTGATAAATAAATACGAAACGGTTTAGCTAGTAGATATAATTTTCTTTTTTATTTAAAGCATAGGTAAATATGGATAATCCCTCGATAGCGATACATAGTATTTTAAGATATACCACAATATTATGAAATTTGATTCGTTGGTCGTTCGGTCTTCGTTCTACCAGAGGTATAACATTATGTCACTTCAAAAATGCCACCTATAACAACGGTAACTAGTGTTGTCAAGTCATGGACGTCGAACATAAATTTTAATGTTCTGATAAGTTCATAATAAGATACTTAAGTCTGAATGTTTAATTCAGGATATTCAGAAATTGATCCTGTGCTTTCGAAGGATGGCAGAGGCAAAACGTAAGTGTTCACCATCAACTGCTATTCTACTATTTTGGCCAGTAATTTTGGCATCGTTGAAAATAATCGAGAATAGCCCAAATCTTGATGGATTCAAACGTTTTCCTGTAGTCAACTATTGGGGCAGGTTTTCTTATTGCTCATACCACATACCCGAAATATGTGAATATTCGTGCATACCATAAAATCGGGAGATGAAAGTATTTAGGCTTTGCGTTAAAGGTATCGATAAAGCAGTGCGTCATGCTTGTACTCACATACTGTATCGAAACGTTGATACTGTCATTTACACTTCACAAGCCACCTAACGTCACACTGAGAGCAATTAAAAGGGTTATGCTCGGGGCTTACCTGCACGAATTTGCTGATTATATTAGGACATACACAAGCAAATTTACTTTCAAACAGAGGCTCCGTTCTGAAATTTATTGTAAATATTCTCATTTATGTATTTTACGTGTGGTGGCGAAGCCGTGTGGTGGCGGCTCGTTAAAAGAATACTACCACTCCATCTCATCCATTGGATGTCGTAAAAGGCGAGTTAGGAATTAAACTGCACTGTGCACCCAACAGCGCATGGTGGCGATGGGCTCACCACCTATCACACCAAGTGCATTATATTGTTTTGGTGAAACGTGGATTGTGGCAGTCATCTGCTTTTGCAATGAGTGCCCAGTCTCTGACTACCCCATATGGGATACAGTCGTGATCTTATGTATGTATGTATGTATGTAAGAGATTATGTAAACATAATGTATAAATATGTAAGTGTATGTAAGTGTCTGTACGAGTATGTATGTGTGTATATATTAAATGTTTTTATTCAAGTAAATTTTATACTTTTTATGTTAAATTAGTTCGAAGAAATAAACAGATTTCATTATTAAATTCGTTATTCTAAGTTAATTTCAATATAAGAAGATCATTTGCACACAAACAACAACGAATTAAAAACCCCATTTTTTGCTTTCTAGAAAAAAAAAATTAAAATACACGATCATTAACATTTTCGGACTGCTAGCCTGGTCTCTAATGCAAATTTTACCGCGATACCAGTGATAGCATCCCATGCGCAGGCGCAGGCGGCGGTCTCCTGTTCATTAGCCGCGAAAACCATCGCCCGAGTATTGCGCATTCCACACGTTCTCGCTGGATTACAATTTAACATTGGGATTGCAAATATTGTGCTATACTGCTATATTAAATTAAAGAAAATTCTTTTAGTAAAATAATTGTTAGACCTATTTCTGACTCACATTTCTGTCGTAATTATTTGTATGCCCCCGTGATTTTTTGACGTGGAATGACAACACCGACAACAGCCTTCAACTTGGTCAGGTGTTTTATCGTCCGAGAGATCCGAAGCGATTAAGATCTTGGTCCTGTTCTTTCACCACTCCAATATGGATTGTATTGCATTTCCCTAGGTCCCATCGCAATCGTTTCGTGATCCGTAGTTCAATCGACGTCATGCTGACGTCAGGTTTCTTTTTGAAGACTGCAGTCTCCTTTTCCACCTGACTTCCGTGAGATGCAAAGTTTAGCTTTGGAGTTCTATATGTGCGGCAAGTAACAAACATTTGCTCCAAACGCATGGACAGTTTTTACGAACCTGTCATTATCTCCAAATTATTGTTATTGTTGTGGCATTGGAAGCGATTTCAAATTTAAGCTGAAAATCTCCGTAGCTTCGGGTAAGGACAGGAGTGTGACAGAGCGTAGATTTCATTAGATGGGACCTCTTCAACTTAATATTCAGGTTCAATGGCATTTATATATCGAACGCGTACACAACAAGTGACAAGTACATTAGGTTAAAATATCACTACCATTTGCAAATTAAATATATTTTTATAATCATCTAAATAATTAAGTTGGAATTACCTAAATTTTGTGCGTTGTTTTCATTGCCATTAAATATTATCGTATAATTATTTATGGTCAATTAAACACCGATCAGTAAAACTGACGAATTAAAAGTGTAGCTCATTTGGCAATACTCTCGTTTTGGGGGGATTTTTCCATAGTTGCTAAACTTGGTAGGCGGGTTGGCAACCGCAGTTTATTTATTCAGATGTTACAGGAAGATGCTTCTGCCCATCTCCGGGTTTTTATTTTCCCTTCTGTTGACTTTTACGACACCCACGGGATGAAGTGGGGTGGGAGATTCCCAAGTTGCACATCATTACATCAGCGGTATAAAAACTGGATTAAAGATACAATCGATACTTAAGTTCTTTAGCCTTGCTGTACAAGAGCTGAGTAGCCAGCTATACAGCCCTTGAAATGCTAAAAGAAGCCCCGAATTAAACAGCCCTGGGCACTGTAATATCTCGTTAATGGCTGTACAGGTTTTTGAAAAAGTTGGTTTAGAGCTGCATTAGGGCCTAACCAGCTTATTATTCAGTGTATATAATTTCAGTGTAATAATGCTTTTACGCAGTGTATCGTGTCTGGAAACAAGTAACCACATAGGTTTTGTGCAATGAAATGTTAATATTTCTTAAAATTTATAGCCGTGTGGTGGCGGCTCGTTAAAAGAATACTACCACTCCATCTCATCCAATTGATCTCGTAAAAGGCGAGTAAGGAATTAAACTGCACTGTGCACCCAACAGCGCATGGTGGCGATGGGCTCACCACCTATCACACCAAGTGCATTATATTGTTTTGGTGAAACGTGGATTGTGGCAGTCATCTGTTTTTGCAGTGAGTGCCCAGTCTCTGACTAGCCCTTGTGGGATACAGTCGTGATCTTATGTATGTATGTATGTATGTAAAATTTATAAATGGCGTGTTTGTCGACTGCTACTGGAAATGAAATAATTACTAGCGTAAATTATTACCTGGTCTTATTATTAATTATTGTTGTGTTTGTAAGTGCGGTGGTTATTTTACTGTGTGTATATAATTAGAGCTAAATTTAAAAAGATAAAGTTCATGCGCTTTTGAAATAACAGCGTTTAATAGAAAAATGAGAACAAAATAATATACGCGTAATATTGTGCGAAAACATTTTATAACGTATTACATCTTAAAGTAAGTTATTTTTCATTTCTTTAGTTGAATTTCTAGACTCTTAGGCTTAAGAGAATCTTCCACTCCATCTCATCCCGTGGGTGTCGTAAAAGTCGACAGAGGGAAAACCAGGAGATGGGCAGCAGCATCTACCTGGAACATATGAATAAATAATCTGCGGCTGAAAACCCGCTTGCCAGCGTGGCAACTATGGCAAAATCCCCCCAAAATGAGAGCTAAAAATTTTTGTAGCAATCTATGGGAGAGGCCTATGTTCAGCAGTGGACTAGTGATAAGCTGAAATGATGATGATGAAAAGCTTTGGTCTTAAATAAAGCATACATTGTTAAATGTTGATTGTTGTTCAATTTGCAAATGGAGGCAATTTGTGAGGCAGTTATAATTAATCCTTTTTAACGATTTTGTTTGTACGTCGGCATTTACGGCGTCTTTTAACTAGCTTATAGACCTCTTGAGGCTGTACTGAGTTAGCTGTTTACAGTACATTAGTATATTTAGTACATTTAGAGACAATTAGGCAGCTATTTAGAGGTCCTTAATTAAAAAATTTTGGATATAAAAAAATGTATTATAAATACTAAATGTATTTATAATACATATAGTATTTGTGGAATTAATTCAATTTAATAAAGACTATCTTAGGCTGAGGGCACAGGGTTCAGTAGTTTTTAAGACGTGCTCAGACTGTCACATAAATTTTGTTTAATGGTTATCAAAATCATTCTAATACAAATACTCAAATATTTCTTTTAGTATACAAGTAACACATCATTACAATACAAATGTTTTTCTATATATCAATTCAAGACAGACAACGTAACAACTTTTATTTATTTTTTGTTTACATGTTTTAGCAATTCAGAAAATCATAAGGCGGCGGAGATAATGTTTTTCAACAGTAAACACTATTAAAGTGCACCTGAATTTTAAAGAGTCAACCATAGACTAAAACACAAGGCTATTAAGTTTCCATGAATCTGTAGTGCTTCAGTCGCAATGCATTTGCTTTTTTTAGCCAATTTGTACCTTTCGTAACACTATATTGTTTATTTGATAAGAGGTTTTGAGTTGTTGACCTTATGTTAAACTTAAATTGTATATCCTTCTGAGTGAGTCATTCGATGATAAACTCTGTTAAGCGTCAACGGTATCAAGTCTTAGTTCAAGTCAATAGAGAGGCGCGCTCTTAGACATCGGTACTTTTAACACCCTATCCTCGGCGTGTATCTGGGAGCACACATGATTCATTGAGTGTCCCCCAAACTTATCTGCACTGGCGAGGACTAACTCTCTAAGGAGGCTCCATGAATTGTCTTTGTATTGGTAGCATAAGTTATCAGAAGAATCGCCATCACACTCTAGGTATTTGGACAGAGTTCGGACAAAACTCCAGCTTCAAGTGTGTCATGCCCCCAAAACAGAAGGACATATCAAGGTATCACGCACGTGAGCCTTTACCGGAATGGAGCGACTGGTCTATTCTAGGTTAAGTAACAGGGCAATCGAGGCTATACGCCAGGGTGGCTGAATAGATAAACAGTTCGGTTCACTGACTTTCTGGCTGGCGTTTATGTTTATTTTAATCAGGAGGTATCTGTGACATAAACCCTGTATAAAGCAGACTACCGAGTGCCGCTTTTGTAACAATGACGGGACATGGCACAACATACATTGAATGAGCGTCTAGCTTTGGCTGTGTTGAGCCGAAATCTAGTTGCTACTGTGGGGAGTGATAGCCCGCTTTCAGCGGATATTGTAGCACTGGAGTTGCCTTTTGCTTAGTAATTAGAAGATAATTATAGTAGAGAACTGAAAGCGGAGTCGATGGTCAGATCTATCGCCCGCCCAGAGATCTATGAAGCTCTCTTCCACCTTACTGAACAAAGGGGTTTTCTATCCCTTGAAATGTAAGGCCTCGAAGTGACGAAGGTGGTTTTCTCGCGCGCCTCTACTTGAAGAAGGGAAGGAACAGATAGTGTTAATTCGTATATGTTGCCTTAAGAAAGCTAATATTAGTATAAATCAAACAGCGGTAACTCCAAAAATTCATGTATACATTTTCGGTGATGTAATTGCTGTTAGCCTTCTCGGCTTTTACAGCTTCATCGGATACTGTGCTCGCGAGCCGGGGGCCAGCGTGCCAGGTTTGGTTTGACCCAAACATAAATAAATAAATAAACTCCTACAAAAACCTCGAAATTCGGACTGTAATAAATTCATCCAAAAATTCATAATTTATAGGAAGGAAACTAGACTGTAAGCCTACGTTACAGTCAAACCATACAGCGTTATTAAATCGGTAAGCGACATCTAGCGGCAAATTGCCTAACTGCAGTTATGTAAATGCGATCAAACAGATAGGACATTGGAAAAGAAAACATAAGCAAAACTTTTTTATAAATGTCTTTTGTAGAAGCTTCTTTATGTGACGACATAAAGAAGCTTCTACAAAAGATTATTTTTTAATGTCTCTACATATGTATATATTGGTTTATAAAAAAACTAAAAGAATGTCATCACAATTTTTAGAAAAAATTAACTTTGTCCTCTTAATTTGTCTAATACTCAAGTTGTCTAGTAATGAATATAGACAAAAATGTTATGCCAAAGAATAACAAGATATTAAAATATAGTACGAAAGAAAATTTGCAAATCTTACTTAATTTTTAAAAAAACAATTTAAATATAGAAACTAAAATAAACTTTATTTTCGTCAACATTTAATATTATACTTGTATACTTTAATTGCAAAAAAGGCTTAAGTTTAACCACCAATTGATTAATTATTCCAAGAAACGCTTACTAATTGTATCTTAATAAAACGATTAGGGCGCTTGGCGCACGAGACAAACAAAAAGAAATTTAAACATCTCGAAAGACGTGATCGATCGAACGAGATAGCGATGATTTTAACTCTTAATAACTCTCATGGCATATTACATATATTTTCTTTAAATAAGCTAATGTTTAACCAGTGTAGTCGAGGATGTTAGTAGCATTACGAAATATTTAAAAGAAGTAGGAAAATGGAAATTGGATAAAAACTATTCAGCTACAACTCTACAGACATTTGCTTTACTATATATCACAGCGCTGTACAGACAAGATATACTTCGCAGTATGACTTTTTTTTTTTATTAGGTCATGTGATGATACGAGCCAAACGTTCACCTGATGGTACGTGCCACGTCTGCCCATAGCAAATGCATTTCTGTGTGACACTTCACTGCGCCCATCACCCTGAGACATCAGTTCTTAAGTATGGGACAGCTCACATATGAGACAGCTCACAGTGCCCTTCAGACCGAAACACAGCAATGTTTGCACACTACTGCTTCACAGCAGAATAACTGGCCCTGGGGTGGTACCTACCTAGACGGATTCGTGCATAGGAATCCTACCACCAGTACAATCCTACCACCAGTTTGCTTAGTAGGTGGCGATTAGTCAAGGCCGGGCCTAGTATCAAAACAGTGCTGTAATAGCATTTAATATAATATTATCATCACCATGGCGACCGCGTGGCCTAGCGGTAAGGGTACCTCACTTCTAATAATATCGCATCTGCGTTACATCGGGCACGGGTAGGTTGGGAAGAATAAGTATCTCTGTGGAGGCGCGTACACTTTTGGCATTATAATATATTTTGCGCAGTTGATAGCTCAAGACAATATTCGAAAGTTGTCGCCGTGGTCGAAATCCGCCAGTAGGATTTTTTTTGCATAAAGTGATGAAACGAGCAAAACGTTCACCTGATGGTAAGTGCAACGTCTGACCATAAAAAATGCTGTGCCACCCAGAAATTTTCTGTGTGACACTACACTGTGCCCATCACCCTGAGACATAGGTTCTTAAGTCTCATATGCCCAGTGATTACGCTAGCTCACAGTGCCCTTCAAACCGAAACTCAGTAATGTTTGCACACTACTGCTTCACGGTAGAATAACTGGCCCTGGGGTGGTACCTACCTAGACGGACTACCTAGTGGTACCTACATAGGCACTGCACCATCATTGCCAACCCGCATTGGAGTAGCGTGGCGGACTATTCCTCGCTCTGAAACCCTCTCAGAAATGAGAGGAGACCTGTGCTCAGCAGTGGGACATTTATAGAATAGAAAGTGTAGTATGTTCTTACAAAATTAAAAATAATGTACAGAAATCATAATTTCATGCTTGTACCATTCCAGAAAACATCTCAATAATTGCCTTCGGTATTGTTGTTTCTTAATTACGTGCAAATATACTGCAGACGAGAGTAGATAAATATCCGCGGGCTTATTCACTTGTAAATTATTCACATTTCCACAAGTGACTCCGGGATGAAGCGTGGTTCAAGGTAACATTATGTAAGCCTTTGTATGTTATGCAGTATTTATATCATTAAATCTGTTGAGGTTAATGTTGAGGTTAAAGAATCTTTTGACAAAATCTTAAGACAAAGTAATAGTTATTTAAAAAATAGCAATAACCATTCTGCTTAACAAATGGTTATTCAAAATATTGAAAATATTTGATCAATAATATTATAAACGTATAAAGAAAAGGTCAGGGACATACATACATAGATGCTGACGATGATTTCTTGTGATCAAAAAATGTAATTTATACAGGACTAGCGAACCGCCCCGGCTTCGCACGGGTAGATAGATATTAGAAAGATAAATTAGTACTTTATTTGGACACATACAACAACAGCAATTCCTTCACTAACATTTTTTGTAGCGACTATGTTCATCGGCGGCTCTGCAGCTGGTCAGGTAAGATTAAGTTACCAAAATAATGTTTTATTTAAAGAAAGTTAAGTGGCTAAGAGTTTCCTTGTAAACAATATTTGATGTCATGTTAGCAAAATAAAACGACCGCTCTCGACCGCTGCGCAAAGGGAGCCGCGCACTTCTATGATGCCAGAGTCGCATGAAACCGGGCGGCGCGGCGTTCTAGACCGCGACTATTAGTAAATTTTTTATCCGTCTATGTAGGTACCACCCCATGGCCAGTTATTCTGCCGTGAAGCAGTAGTGTGCAAGCATAACTGTGTTTCGGTTTAAAGGGCACTGGGAGCTAGCGTAATCACTGAGCATTTGAGACTTGAGAACTGATGTCTCAGGGTGACGGGCGCAGTGTGGTGTCACACAGAAATAATCTGGGTGACACAGCATTTGTTGTGGGCGTACGACGCACTTACCATCAGGTGAACATTTTGCTCGTTTCGTCACTTTATACAATAACAAAAAATAACTCATGATAAACGCTGATAATGTAGCTGTAGGTATATAGGTAAAAGAATTTTTAGAATCGGTTCAGTAGTTTTTGAGTTTCTTCATTACAACCAAACATATAAAAAATCAAATCTTTTCGCTTTATAATATTATTATAGTTTAGATTTAGATAGATATAGCATAGAGCCGAGTCTATATTAACATCTCAAAACCGGACTTGAGTATACTATAGGAAGCAAGGGATTTCACTTCAGTTGAAAACTCATGAGATCGTAACATCTTAGACTAACTTCTGTGATCTACGCTTATGTGACCTGAACATTGATCAAGGAAACCAACCAACGGCCGCAACCTTCCTGTATATTGTCTGCCCAAAGTCATAGGCCTACTTGAATAAGCTTAAGAGTAATTTCAAGGATACGACGGACAAAAACAAAAACTGTCTCGTAGTCATCGTATATTATCAACACATACAAATAAAATGGTGGTCACTTCCCCGGCTGTCTGTACAAACAAATATGTGTATATAAACTATAGTACAGTAATCCTAGGGAAAACTTAGTGTCTTCCATTATAACTATGCAAACGGTTTTGGTGTCTAAAGTTTACGCAAACAACGTAAACGTTGTCTTCCATTCGGAAGTTTTTCCCACAATAACTCGCCACAGAACATAATACTGTAGAAGCATGTAAAATGCATGTTGGTGAGGTTTGAACGTGACACTGTCCAGATTCAGTGTACCAATGTCTGTAGATACACTTGGCACTATATCGAAATTATAAATTTTTATAATAATTTTGCTTAGAGAGTAGTGACTCTCAATTGGACCATTTAAGTGGAGCTTGAACTTTATTTGAGGATAACGTGTCAGAAATCACCTTTGCTTTCTACTTAACTAGGTGGTTAATCCTAAATTCGAACCCCAGCAGAAGCTAAAAGTTAAAAAAGTTACAGCCAATAAATGTCCCACTGCCGAGTACAGGCCTCCTCTCATTTCCGAGAGGGTTTTAGAGCTAGGAAGAATTCGCGACACTGCTCCAATGAGGGTTGGTGGACTTTTTTTTTTTTTTTTTTTATTGTATGAAGTGATGAAACGAGCAAAACGTTCACCTGATGGTAAGTGCAACGTCTGCCCATAACAAATGCTGTGTCAACCAGAAAAATTCTGTGTGACACTACACTGTGCCCATCACCCTGAGACATAAGTTCTTAAGTCTCATATGCCCAGTGATTACGCTAGCTCACAGTGTCCTTCAAACCGAAACACAGTAATGTTTGCACACTACTGCTTCACGGCAGAATAACTGGCCCTGGGGTGGTACCTACCTAGACGGATTCCTGCATAGAAATCCTACCACCAGTAAAAACAGTAAACTGCACATGTCTTTGATTTATTTTTTATTTCACAGACATGCATGTTTCCTCACGATATTTTCCTTCACCGCCGAGCACTTACCACGTGCACCAGCACTTAAAATTGCAATTAACAATTTTAGTGGTGCCGGCACCGGGAATCGAACTGAAGTCACCCGCGTACTATGAAATTTAAAGCGAACGCCTAATCTCTGAGCTACCACGGCTTTGCAACTTTGCTATTTCTTCAAATCACAAGTTATGTTGATGTTTGGTTTTTAACATATAATGCTGCATCTCATAGCGCTATTGAACCTACCATTTGTGTCTAACATCAATGCCGGAAGTAGGACCACGGAATCCTTTCTTGTGAATGCTTAATGCATTACAGTATACCCTGCTTTTTATTTTTAACTGTGGATAGAATAAGACCCTACATTTATTAACCTTTTGTTATGAACCCTCTTCATGATATTCTATAACGAATAACGATTGTTTTTTTTAAAAAAAGAGTCGAGACGAGAAAAAACGTTCACCTGATGGTAAGTGCAACGTCCGCCCACAACAAATGCTGTGTCACCCAGAATATTTCTGTGTAACACCACACTGCGCCCGTCACCCTGAGACATCAGTTCTTAAGTCTCAAATGTCCAGTGATTACTCTAGCTCACAGTGCCCTTCAAACCGAAACACAGTAATGTTTGCACACTACTGCTTCACGGCAGAATAACTGGCCCTGGGGTGGTACATACCTAGACGGATTCCTGCATAGGAATCCTACCACCAGTTTTTAGATTAACAACTCGGTTGGCTCAGTGGATAAGCGCTACGGGCCGAAAGTTCGGTTTTTGTACGCAGCGAATAGTAACATTACCTACAGATAGTTGTTTCGGGTTTGGATGATTGTGTTTGTGCACTTGCGATACTGACGAAAAAACGAACCAAAAAAGTGTCGACTAACTTTTTTTCAAAATAGAAAGAAAAAGAAGATAAAGATTGAATCATCATGGCCACAGACTAACACTGCCTTTGATCACAGTTTAATTGAATAAGTTTTTTTATTTGATGCGGTGATGAGATGAGCAAAACGTTCACCAGATGGTAAGTGCAACGTTCAGCCATTACAAATGCTGTATCACATTTTTGTGTGGCACAACCCTGCGCCTGTCATCCTGCAACATCAGTTCTTAAGTCTCATATGCCCACTGATTACAATAGCGCTCAGTGCCCTTCAGACCTAAATACAGTAATGTTTGCGCGCTACTGCTTAACGGCAGAATAATGGACCCTTTGGTGATACCTACCTAGACGGATCATCATTTCAGCCAATCACAAGTCACCGCTAAACTTAGGGCCTCCCCCCAAAAAAAATTAAGAGCTCTCATTTTAGGTGATTTTGCCATATTTGCCACGCTTGGCAGGCAGGTTGACAACCGCTGTTTATTTAATCAGATGTTCCAGGAAGATGTTGCTACCCATCTTTTGCTTTTAATTTATCTTCTGTCGACTTTTACGACACCTACGGGATGAGATGGGGTGGTAGATTCTCTTAAGCCGCTACCACACGGCACCACCAGAGTACTAAAATTTATTTAGTTTTCATGGGCCGATGTTTCGTCTATATCATACCGATGAATCTTTGCAATTATTTTTTCGAATACGACAACTAGATCTTGTCATTTCATAATATTAGTCCTGTCTCTGACCTTTCTCCACACATAAGCGTGCTTCTGCGTTAATGCTAATCCATACTTTTATTATAAATGCGAAAGTAGCTCTCTCTGTCCCTCTGTCTGTTTGTTACCTTTTCATGGTTCAACCGATAAACCGATCTTGACGAAATTTGGCATAGGGATAGCATGCATCCTGGGGACTGACGTAGGCTTTTTCTCGGAAAACCAAATAGTTCACACGGGTTATTTAAAAACCTATATCCACGCGGACGAAGTTGCGGGCATTAGCTAGTAGTTTCATAAATCATTTTAAATAATATATGTTATATGTTATTAATCGTGTATTGAAATGCCATTCTAGTCAACATTGGTAAGGAAAACTTAATTTTCTTTTATGTGAAATGAAATTCACTTATAGTAAATAAACACAACGGCTTACACAAATGCTTCGTGATATGTCAATCGATCTTAACGATCTAAACAATTGTCGATGTTCAGAATAGTTCGTAATAAAATTTTGAATCACTCATTATAGTAGTATATTTGTTCTTGTTCTTCAATTTTTACAGTCTAAAAGCCGTTGATCTCGATTACCTACGGCATATCATGGTACTTCCAAATGCTCTGGCAGTCGTTCGGTTTCCTGTCCCGAGCGAAAACGTCTAATTTCAATCACTATTACTGACAAAGTAATAAGTTTGTTTTGTTAATTTATTACAAACAAATGAAATAGGAAATTAACAAAGAGATTTTCGTCGAAGCCTTCCAAAATTCCAGCAACAAATTAATTAATTCATTATTATGATTCCGGTCACGTTCTCCGTGGAATATTAGGTGGTACGTATATGAATATTCAAATTGCAAGTCATTGACGTTCAAAGGTCGCGTGATCCTTGGAGGTGTTCCTTTAAAGCCCTTTATAAGTCTATAATATTTAGTTAATTATGTAATATTTAAACGCTTCGTTGACTTTATCCAATTTAGTTCTAATTACTTTACACGACAAAGCCACGCGTCAGCTATTCTACCGTGAAGCAGTAGTGCCGAACATTACTGTTTCAGTTTGAAAGGTACTGAGAGCTAGCGTAATTCACAGTGATTACGCTAGCTCTCAGTCTCAGGTAGTCAGTCAGAATACATGAACTGATGTCTCAGGGTGACTGCCGCAGTGTGGTGTCACACAGAGATGTTGCACTCACAATCAGGTAAACGTTTTGCGCGTTCCGTCACTTTTATCAAATAAAAAAAAGCGTCGTCTGTAGCATTTAAATGGGAATGTCCCGGCTAAGTAAGTACCACGCTCTTAACAACCAACGAAAAATGGCAGCATAAATATATTTAGTATGGTAAGTGAAGAGAGCCATGAACCAATTTACTGGCAAAGAGTCATTCCATTACAGACTTTAAAGACGGTAGCTTTATCTTGATACTTGGTCGAGGATGTTACATGTTTGTGGTAGGATTCCTACGTCGTACCAACAACGTCAAATATTCTGCTGTTAAGTAGTAGTGTGCAAACATTAGTGTTTAAGTCTGAAAGGCACCGAACTAGTGTAATAACTGGGCTTAAGTCTTAACTTAAGAACTGATGTCTCAGGGTGTGGTGTCACACAGAAAAGTGTGAGGGTGACAAAATATTTGTTATGGATAGACGTTGTATTTACCATAAGGTGAACGTTTCGCTCGTTTCGTCTCTTTATCCAATAAAAATCAAGGTATCTATGGGCCACGTTGAGCATTATCAAGTGACTGTTACTCGTTTATCACCCTTATTGGAATAGAAATATTTTTGGAAGGGTTTAAAAACACAAATACATTCGCATTGAATAACTTTTACTATTTTATCGTTTAAGATGTTTCGAGCGCTTTGCAGCACCCATGATCACGGGAATTGACGTGGTAAACATCCTGACGTCATATGTAGTTAATCCGGGCTACCGACAGTTTCTAAAAGTTAATTTTCGCATGAATATAAGAAACGATTATATATATCAGTCATGATAATGATGAAATCCTCCTGACCAATTTGCAACCTAGGGAAAATTTTTGGTATCGTAAATTTTCGTTGATACATTAAAAACTTGACTCTTTTAGTGGATGCCGCCTTATTGATAAAGCGGGAAAAATTCTCAGTCACTGTGAGTCTTACAACATATTTAAAAGCCGAATTTTATGAATTGCCAGAATATTAGCCGCAGTTGAGATTCAAACGCGGAATTTACTTTATTCACAGGCAGGTCCGATCACGACCAGGTTAACAACCAGAAGACGACATCGTACAGTATTTTCAAACGAATGTAGTGCCGTAAGGCTAGTTACCTTACGGTACTAAATACTGCCAAACTCACAACCGACACCCTAACTTGTTTTGACCTTCCCGAATGATCCATTTACCTCTAATATTACTGCCTTTAATATACTCAATATTATGATCAATTGATATGATCAAGAAAACTGTGTCGGGGACACCGGACAATCACAATATAATTAGACCCGGAAAACCAATCTATTGCACAAATATTGACTGCTGCTGGTAACCGGACCCGAAAAACCAGGGATTTTCTCGAATACGTACATGTAAATAAAAGGAACATCGAATTAAATTACATTAAATGAATTTCTTAAATGGCCCAACAATTATGTATCTATACAAATAGCTTTTTAGTTGAATTAAGTACATACGAGTATATTTCGTCACATTTTCAGCCCGTTATAGTCACTAATGAGCGTAGTCTCTCCAATGAGTCCTCAAATGAATCTCATGTGGGATGTTTAGGGGGTAACATATGTAGTTGTCACCCTTTGTAGGCGGGATGTAATGGAGTGATGTATTCTTACCCGTCGCCGCCATATGCGAATATTAACTACATAAAATTTCATGTACATACAAAAAATCATTGATTTGTTCTGGATGTTCATGGTGGTAGGATTCCTATGCAGGAATCCGTCTAGGTAGGTACCACCCCAGGGCCAGTTATTCTGCGGTGAAGCAGTGGTGTGCAAACATTACTGTGTTTCGGTTTGAAGGGCATTGATAGCTAGCGTAATTACTGGGCACATGAGACTTAAGAACTGATGTCTCAGGGTGACGGCCCACAGTGGTGTCACACAGAAATTTTCTGCTGCTTACCATCAGGTGAACATTTTGCACGTTTCGTCACCTTATCCAATAAAAAAAAAAGTTAACCTAACAGGAACAATCAGATCTCTTAATAGCAGCAATTCTAAAGCAAGAAACTATGATGGAACAAAGCAAAATATATCGTTTGAATTAACACTGAGTATGAGTGTAAATATATGTATAATATGTAAGCAATCTAATGGTCTTTATTAATGAAGTATAACGGATCAGCGAATATGTATTTATTTGATAAACAGGTATTAACTAAAATCCGATAGGGCGAGTTCAAGGTTGGTCGCGCTGAAAGCTCAGTATCGTATTCTCTCATACCAAGCCGTCGCGCCCCTGCGCTTTTATCAATACCCATGGACTGCAGCAGCCGCCTGTCGGCCGCCGCCAGTACCGCTTCGGAGACGAGTGCGCACGCTCCATACTCCCTGACGTTGCCGCATTTGTGTTGCCTATAATTATTTCACCCTCAAATCAATCCCGTCAAAATATTGCATTTTTAGTTTTCACGGTCTAAAACATCCGGCTCTACTGTTACCAACCGTTTCTTGTTCACTGAACTTAACTTAACAAACTGATTACGTCAATACGAATACAAACTTAATCGTTCGGACTGTCAATGTTTACGTTTCACCCAGAAACGATTTTCATCTGAAAAGTGCAATTCCAACGTTACCGTTTCGGAGCTTTCAGTCGGTAAGTGTTTAAATGTTAGTGTGAATGTTGTTAGTGCAAGCGAACGGGGTGTATAAATATGATATAGGCAGTGGTATGTCGACGCATGTGAGTGTTACTTTCGCTGGGCTGCGCGCTCAGGAATGAGGTTACTCTCTAAAATAAACTGCGATTTTTACCGCGCCGTTTCAGCTTCACGAGACTCGGCTGTACAAACAGCCATTTAAATTTGCGCACGCAAACCTATTTTGATGTTTGTAAATAATGTTATTAATGTTATATCGATTTCCTAGGAGCACGAAACTGTTGTATCTGAATAGGTCCATAAATTTAAATGAAACTAATTTTACGGATTTTATCGCGTTTTATTTTATTATTCATAACCCCGGTGGGGTTATGAATAATAAATCCGTAAAATTAGTTTCATTTAAATTTATGGACGCGAATAATTGTTCGCGTAAATATAAGAAATCATTAGGTCCATAAATATTAGAATCCGTTCATCACATTCTTAGTATCTGTAATGCACGTTGTGATATTGTTTTCAAAAAATCAGATTTCGTTCATGCTCAAAACTAATTCAGATAGAAATTTTACTATGTCAATTTACAAAGATTGACTTTTATTAGCAAATATAATAGTGTAGCTTTTAATATGAATTCGGTGCACTGCGTACTGCGTCAATGTTTACCATCTTTTGTGCCCCAATAAAAGTGGCGTCGCTTTAGCATATACGTAATTCTTTTGTATACACCATGCATTCAACATCGTGAGAATGTGTGCCAAGTTCAGGGTCAACACTGCAACGATTGTGCTCCATCAATGTGTGCAGAATTCATTATTACCTATGTACAGAATCTGGGACTCCTCTATAGAACCGGTCTTAATGTTAAATGAACCACAAACAACTACCGATATAACAAGCGTTTTGCTATTCAATGATTTCGTTATGAAGAGATTTGAATCTAGTTTGTAACAAAGGGGGCCTAGTTATTTTTATTTAGTTCTTGGAGAGTTCGTGAAAGAAATTGGACTCATCTAGCCTGGGAATTGTAAGTTAAAAATTACTGTTAAAAACTTCGACATATTACGGGCGAGCTTCTTTAACGTAGTTAACATTTTTTTTAATATTGTTAATTGAGATAACATTAAAAAAACAATATATTTCAATATATTAAACAAAGAGGTCGCTTAAAAAGGAAATTGCAGATTAAGGAAATAAACGCTGGCTTTATTAGTAAGCTGGTACAGCCTATTAATGTGTAAATATGTGAAAGCGCCCAATTTTTTTAAATATATTTTTCAGCGAGAGCCAAACTTTATTATTTATTGCCGCTATTTACAATTTTAAGAGCCGATTTTTTATGATCGTCGGCGAAAGGAAAACATCGTCATTGAACCTACATATCTTTGAAATAAAAAAAATTAGACGATATGATAAGTCCGCGAATACACATTTGAGCAGCGCAGCGAACACTTTCCGTCTTTAAAACACTATTTCTCAAAAGGAGAGAAGGTCAGTCAGGAAGAAACAGTCTATAAATGTTCCACAAATGTGCTTTTTTTAAACGTGCAAATGTTAATAATTAGATGACACTTAAGCCTCTTCAAATTAATAATGAGCCGTGATAGGTCAGGGGCCGGGCGATCGTCTGAAATTTACACGAGTGATCAGTTTGATCCCTAGTGCCGGCACTTCTATATATGTTCTGCAGTTTTAAGCGCTGATTTACCGAGTGCTCAGCGATGAAGGAAAACATCGTGAGGAAACCTGCATGTGTGAGAAATAAAAAAGTTATTTCAAGGACATGTAAAGTCCGCCAACCCGCATTGGAGGAGGGTGGTGGACTCTTTCCAGCTCCAAACCCGTCTCAAAAATGAGAGGAGGCCTGTTCTCAGCAGTGGAACATTTATAGGCTATACTTTACTTTGTTCAATTAATACAAATGCAATAACCTCTTCTTCTCGTGGTTTATTTATGAAGAGACTAAAGGAATGAAGACATTGTAAGTGCAGTGTAGGCGACTTACTGGATCAATCATTGCAGTGGATCGCAATTTTATGCTGAATATTGGTGTCACAAATAGATTACCACAAATCGTGGCTCCGTGCCACTTCTATTACTTAAAAAATAAATATTTACTACCAATATTTTAAAGATTTAGTACACTTTTGTAATCAATTTGTTTGGTTATGTAATAGTCTGGCAGAAGAAGCCTGAAAGTAAGATTAACGCTGTGGAAATGAAAGTTTGAGAATTATAGCTGGAGTGAAAGCTATATTATGGTGTATATATCGTATGGTGTCGTGGATGTGGGTGTGGTGTGTGCTTTATTAATAAACATAGATAATACACTATCAATGAATATGCACGTAATGACAGTTCGTAGTTCAAATATAATGTAGTAAACGCGAAATACAGTAAATTACACGTCACTGGCGTCATGCGGTGGTGACAGGAGTATTTAACTGTCACATTAATATTTTAAGCGAATATAGACCTTGTAGTTTTGTGATGTGCAAACGTAATACAACCTAAGGGTGGTAAAGCAATTTCATTGATGGCTATACCTACACATACATAGCTACCTTCCGAATCAGCTCATTAGTTTGATTTAACACTGCAAACTCTTTGGACTTCATTTAGCGTCAAGTAATCAAGTAATGCTGACACTGCATATGACCCTTTCTCCGATATTATACTCGTATCATAAGCGTATCAGATATGGGAAAGTAAAAACTAGGCAATGCCGTTGTACGTAAATGGATAATGTCGCCTTAAACGCTTTCAATCGAACTTCCTGAGTTACAGTCTCATCATTAACCAGTGACTGCAGGATGTGATATGAAATGAAGTGAAATTAAATTATATTCTATACAATTGAGATTCTAGAAATAACCGGGCATTGTCGCCTATGTTAAAATTGGCACCGAGGTTACCAACATCATATATCTTCCAAAATTGCGAGTTCCTGAATGAAATGACACTGACCTATCATAGCGGACGACTTGTATTGATATGCTTGTATAAAGTTTAAAGTTTGATACCTATAAATAAATAGAAATCTATGGTTGCAAAGGAATATAGTGTTAGCAATAATCTAGTAAATTCGCTCATTAGAACGTAGTAGTAACGATTCGTTACGGTTAGAAATTATACATTTTTTTGTTAAAATTATTCACCATAATTTTTACAGTCCGTTATTAGTTCTCTGTTGGACCTTCCCCAAAAATTTAAAAAAGTACAATATCCTAGCCAGCTGCATACCGATTTCCACACACTTTGTGATGTCGTCCCTTCATCTAGTAGGGGGTCATCCGACACGGCAATTACTGGAACGTCGTTGCCTCTTTTAAAAAACTCCTTAAATCTCTTTAATAAATAATAAACCGATATACGAGTATGTACTACGAAATCATAACCATAAGATATCTGCACTGTTCGAAAGGAAAAAATTGGCGTTCAATGAAAAACTAATTTAATTCACACCTCTATTGGACTACGCAGCGATGGAGTAGGTACAAGTTGCGTACCAACAAGCAGTTAGCAGTTAATTTTGTGTTAATGTATATTTATTTCTTTAATTTTTATTTGCACACACAAAAAAAATATGTACAAAAAGGCGGACTTATTCTACAAGGCATTCTCTGCCGGTCTACCTTCAGTTCAAACATATACTCGTAGGAAGTATATTGCTACCGAGATATACAAATCCATAAACAATATGATATTGTAGAGGGACTGAGTGTTTAGGGTGCACTTCGTACTTCCAATAGGAGAGCGACGAGAAAGTTCTTTCTACGTAATAGGATTTCTTTATCCGCCTGGCGACCATCCACTTTAAAGTGAGAAATCCTTACACCCTATTTTTCATGGCTCATGTGAACACTATTGTTAAAACGTAACCAGTTTTGTTTCTGTCCTAAGTAATATCGTGATAATATTTTTAATCGTTCGTCGTCGTTTCAGCCTATCACTAGTCCACTACTGAACATAGGCCTCCCTCATAGATTGCCACAAAAGTTAGTAGCTCTCATTTAGTGGGGACATAGTTGACACGCTGAGTATGTGCATTCGCAACCGCAGTATTTATTCAGATGTTCCAGGAAGATGGAGCTTATTATCCCACTGACGACTTTTACGATACCCACGGGATGAGAGAGAGTGGCAGATTCTCTTAAGCCGGCACCTCATGGCACATATATATTTTTTGATAAGGGACAAAATTAAATTAGTTATATTAATTAGATACAATGAATTCATCATCATCATCACTTCAGTTCAAATCCCCTGCTGAACATACGTCTCCCTTATAGATTGACACATTTCGCATTCATTGATTTAACGCAAAACTGTGCAGGTCGTCGTTCCATGTAGTGAGTGGTTGTCATAAACTGCGTTAGCCGGTACGAGGTTGCCCCTTGAGAACCTTTCTCCCGCAAAGGTTGTCGGCTTTACGAGCTATACGGCCGGCCTGTTGCCACTTCAGCTTGCCGATCCTTAGAGCTACGACAGTTACACCAATTCTATTGCGGATAACGTAACAGAAAAACACCAAGCATAGCCCTTTCCATAGTACTCTGACTGACTCTGAGCTTCCTACAGTCTAAGACCACGTCTTGATTCGTTATATCATTATGGCTAAACCAGGCAACACGCACTGGTTGAAGAGCTTAATTTTAAGACTTTGAATTAAACTTAACGAGAACATGTGCCGCAGTTTCCTGAACTCTGAGTTCTCTGAGTTGGATCTGTCGATTAATCTTGGTCGAAGTTTGACCTACCTCGTCAATTTGTCCTAGTCTCGGATTCGTCGACAGTTTCGGGCGTAGGCTTCCAAACAACAACTATCCTAATACTAATGCAAATATATCTATGTAATGAAAATACTAATCACTAATACGATGGTAAGTGCTTAGTAACCTAAATTACATACATAGCCGCAATACCATAATATGCAATGCTGTCACTACTTCTAGTGGTGATGCGTAATCGTACCAAAATGGCCGCGACGTGGTTCGCAACCCGTCACGTCTCGTTTTTTTTTATAGAACAGGGGGCAAACGGGTATGCGACTCACCTGTTGTTAAGTGTCACCGCCGCCCATGAACATCCGCAACACCAGGAGAGTTGCCGGCCCTTGAGAAAGGATTAGGCTCTTTTCTTGAAGGTCCTTAAGTCATATGGGTCCGGAAAAACCGATGGCGGCAGCAAGTTTCACAAAGTGGTCGTGCGTAGAAGAAAATTCCTCGAAAAGCGCACAGTAGTGGAATGTCATTCTCGAGGGGGCAAAAAGGCGTGACTAAATTTATGAATGTATAATAGTGTCAAAAACTTTAGTAGATAAATTTGTTTACGCCTAGACATTCAAAAATGGTATATTAACCTTCAAGCAGGGGGAATTTTGTAACATCCCCTGATAGTTAGAAGCCTCCTCTCATTTTTGATAAATTTTGTGAAGACGGAAGAGACCGCGCTACTCCAATGCAGGTCCGCAAAAAAAATATTTTCCATACATGCACGTTTGCCCACTTATTTATTATAATAAAAACATGAAGTGCTGAATAATATAAAATTGTGATATTAACAGCTAGTAGAAAAAATTAAAGAAACAAAAAAATATCTTCACGAATCGAAACTTACGTTTATCAGTAATATTGCATTTGATAGCGTCTCACGAAAACGCTAAAGCTATTTATGTCAGCTGTAAATAGTTTACGTAATTCGATTTCCTTTTTGAACGTGTTCATAATTTAAAGTTTCAAAAAACTTTGTATCTTTCGTGGTAAAAAAAGGTGAGATACTTGTGATAAACACGATTTATGGTTTTTCATTGAGCAGTTAATTTATTTATGTATTTATAAATAAATAAATTATGCAACGTTAATTGCCTCACGAAAAGCAGGTACGGTTTGCGAGATCTAGGTCGGGTGCGCCATTTCACTGTCGGCGAAACCTATCTCTATAAGCGTTTAAGATTAGTAGATAAATAGAATTTTAATAATTACAATTTAGAAAACTTAAAAAAAACTACATATAGCATAAACAATACTATAGGAGGAGTATATATAGGCGGAATTGAAGGATGATAGGAGGTTCTACTAAGTATTTATTTTGCTTTATCTTAATATGTAAAAAAAAAATTAAGTTTCAGCCTATAAATGTCCCACTACTGAGCACAGGCCACCTCTCATTTCTGAGAGGGTTTTTGGAGCTAGGAAGAATCCGCCACGCTGCTCCAAAGCGGGTTGGCGGACTTCACATGTCTTCGAAATATTTTTTATTCCTCAGACATGCAGGTTTCCTCACGATGTTTTCCTTCACCGCCGAGCACGTGGTAAATCAGCACTTAAAATCGCAATTAACAATTTTAGTGTTGCTGGCACCGGGAAGTAGTATTTTTTTACTATCTGAAATTAAATATACTCGTACCAGTAGTAATCAGTAATAGTAGTAAAGGAATTTCGCTCTCAGAGGATGTTCGCTGTTTTAAAGGATTTGATTACGGCCGCAAAGTTTTTGTGACCCGTTTCCTGCTACGTAAATTATACTATTTTAATAAATGTTGTTAAAATATATATGTAATATATATGTAATATATTACTCGGCCGCAAATATATTATACGGCCTTAAAGTCACATAAGCAGATTATTCGATATAATATGTTAATTAGATGATATTATTACGAGACGCTGGCTCCCGTATAAATAACTCAAAATAAAACGAAAAAAATGGGATATTTCTTTAATTTCTTTGTTTTTTTTTTTATTGGATAGAGTGACGAAACGAGCAAAACGTTCACCTGATGTAAAGTGCAACGTCTACCTATAACAAATGTTATGTCACCCAGAACAGTTCTGTGTGACATTACTACTTTCAGCTAATATTGGTACCTTGCCGTATTTGAAGTATTTATTTGGCTAATTTAGCTTGTATTTCTTTTTTTGTACCTATACAAGACACAGTGTAGCGGTCGTTTGATTTATTTGCTGAAAGTTAAATATTTCGTTACCTACAAATCTCAACAGCAATTAACCTTCGTTAGTGATTGCGATGATTCTCAAATTTAATATGAGATGCCAAAAATCATTTAAAGTTGATTGGTTCTCTTAGCCTATAGCTTTAATCTGCTTCGGATTTAAATAATTTCAATTATACGAGTATTATATGCAATTATAGTTTTGCCTTTTGTTTGAGGATATTCATCGTACATCAAATAAGTTCCTAATTTCGCTGTTATGGCAACCAGGAAAATTACCAAGTTTCAAAGTATCTACGGCTTCATACCTTTGTTCATCATCAAAGGGCACTAAACAATCAAGAGGTGCCATGCTTCACACTTTAACTGTTGAAACAAATTCAACGAAAATTCAAACAACCCACAATAGAGTGTGCTACTTTTCGTTGTTAAACATTACTATGGCTTGAGCCATGGAAAATGGGATAAAAGAAATACAACTATATGGAAAATATTAAAGCAAATTTCAATCTTCAGATTAACACGAAATATTTTACTAACGAACTTAACGAATTAGTATTCATGATACCGACTTGGATTTGAACGGATTCTAGCTTGCACGGGAGATGTTTTGATAACTAACACTATCAAGACGAAACTAAGTTAGCTGAGTAGATCTTTTTCTAATCTATATAATAATACGTGAAGAGAAAATTTTGTACTCCCTTTTAAGCATATTGCGCGCACTAAGGAGTGTGAGATTGGGCATAGTTAAAGTTTGTATGGAGAAGAAGCGAGAAAGCTAATTTTTTTCATATAATATGTATTACGAGTACATTACATTTTCATTATTTACGTTCATACTAACAATGTCAAACATTCAAATGAAACTAATTTTACGGATTTTATCCCCCCGTGACCATGGGTGCTGTAAAGCACTCGAAACGTCGGGTTATAAATAATAAAATTAAACGCGATAAAATCCGTAAAATTAGTTTCATTTGAATGTGTAGTGTTCGCGTAAATATAAGAAATCATTAAATGTCAAACATATAATAACACTGATCAAACAGTCGCAGACAGAGTAAAGATTGTCGCCATAGAATTTTAAAATATTGCCAACAAACCTCAATAATGTTCAACCACAGGCCGTACTCATTAATTTTAAATGATTTTGTTTGTCTTATAATTAATCTAAACACATGCTCCGCTTTTGAATCGCCGCAGCCCTTGTTTGTCAATTTCGAAGGCAAGTTATTATAAATAGAGGCGACGAATACAAATTGTATTCGATCACAATGCGAAGCCCTGCACAAGGCTCGGAATTATCGATAACTTTGATTGAATTTCCTATTGACTTCAAACGAAAGCACACAACTGATCGTTTCAAGGCTTATTATTGAGAATTGCTTATTTTTTTGTCGTAGTTACAAAGCAATTACAATTTGGAGAAATTCTATTTCGTTTGACGATGTAAGTTGCTAAAACTTTGCTTGGTTTTCCATTTCATTCCCGGGAGTTATATTTGAATTTATATTGTTTCTGTTCCTTACATAGTATTTTATTGTCATTACTATTCATAAAGAGCTATAGTGTTGTGGTAGCAAGAGCCGGTCGCTCGCAATAAATTTGATAGTACGCGACTGAACTTGGGTATGGTATTGCGATTGGTAAGTCTCTTCGAAGGGTGGCAATTTTGGCAAATTCTTCCAACTTGGCCTATGTCACAAACTTTACTCTGAAACAGGATTTATACGCAAAAGAACCTATGTAACCAACGCAATTCTTTATATATGACTAGAATATATCTAACATATCATCATAGAGTTTTTTTTTGATGAGTTGAACTTCTTAAAGGTATGAATTTGCTTTGAGTGATCGAGGTATTAATATGCATTATTTATCATAAAAATAGGCTTTATTTACAATATAAATCCAGACAGAAAGCGATTAATTTCAGTGACAAAGATCCTCCAATAAAGCGGGCGCTATCAATCTCTCGTGAATAACTTAATTGGTTTTCGTGGCTAGGTTTATAGTCGACGGTCAGGGTTACAGTACCAATGAAGTACTGGCCTCACTTTGATGTACGGTGTTGCTAAGGAAGTATATACTGGAAAATAGTTGTCATCCTTATTTTAATAAAACTGATTTTTGGGATCTTCTGCGTAACTTTTTGAGCGCATACAAACTGCAAGCTCACTTTGAGTAGATCGAACTAAATATAATAATTAAAAACCTGACGTACCCCGATTAACTATGAGATTAGGATGTCTGACATTTCAGTCCTTCCGTGACATTGGGTGCTGTAAAGAATTCGAATTGTTAAAAAATAGTAAAAAATTTAACGCCATAAAATCCGGAAAATTAGTTTCATTAAATGAAAAATTTTCGCGTAAATATAAAAAATCATTAGGTCGTACTTTAGTTGAATAAACACATTAAAAGTATCGAAAATCGTGTTTCATTTTCAATTATAAGTAAAGTATTTATTTTTGAAACAGTGTTTCAACCACAACAGAGTCTACAACATGTTTGAAAATCATTACTTAGCAACAGTTCACGTTACACACATTTTGTCAGTCAAATATGTTTTGTAAAAAAATTGTAGCTTTGTAATGTAAAACGTCAATGTTATTGCGCGGTATTATTTATTCGATCTATCTGTCAGAACACACAGAGCTAGGGTCGCCAGATCGCAAACTTCAGGCATTAGGACACATAATTTAAATTATAGAAGACTCATTAAACGCTATTTTTTTATTTCACTGGATCGCAAAAAAACGTCTCTATCCAATGTGTTTGTGAAGAACCAGGATTTTTTTGTTTTTTATTTTTGAATAATTTTCAAAAGTGACTCAATGAAGTCGAGTAACTGGCATTATTAGTTTGTGCTTGTTTCTGTACTACTGTACACATTGGATATATAAAACTAAAGTTTTGTCTGGCTATTTACGTTATACGTTGCAAAATTTTATAATGTGTTTTCGTAATTTTTCAGAATTGAAGTAAGTAGCAAAATCATAATATTTCATATATCTGTGCATAAGCATACTGGAAGACTATAACTATCTAACGTAAAGAAATTGTTAAGAAATGCTTGCCTAGTAAGTCTGGTAACCCTACTTTAAGAAGGAGTCGTCGACCCCGTTCGTTAATTTATTCCTTTCAAATTCAACACCACTGCGAGACAATATGTATTGAAACAAAAAGTTTTAAGAAAAAAAAAATCTTTTGAGAGCTGTCCTCTAACACGCAGCCAAGGTTAGATTTTGTGTGTTATTGATACTACCTAAAACAATGTGAGCTCGCATCAACCGACCATGCAACCGCCGAGACGTGATTTTGCTTTGTAATTGTAGATTTGACTTATATTTGTCCTGCCCAGTAAAAAAAAAATAATTAGTTACGCGACCTGACCTTGCGTTCTTCTTTGATGTACAAATATTGTTATCGTGGGTTGGTCTTTTTAGGTTTTGGGAAAATGAATTGTTGGCTTTTTGTAGACATTAGCGATTAATTGTTCCTGATTGTGGGTAGTGGCTATACTTTATATATCCCACTTTTACTAGGTCTAGGACAAACATACAGATTACCGTAGCTTAGGAATTCTAGGTCTGCCATATAATACCGCAAAATATAAAATTTCACATTAATATTCGACAAAACGGAACTACGTCGAAAATAGCGAAGTACTTTTTAAATCTAGAAAGTTACCTATGGTAAGTTTTGATATTTATATCAAAAAAAGGCAAGACAAAATAAACGATCGGCTATCAAATTTCTCGCGCGTCTATTAAATAGCATATTCAGTTATTCTGTCTTCATGTGTGTTACTTTGACGGACTTAAAAATTAATAATCGTAATTAAAACATTTGAGATTTTTAGTGATAGATTTTTAGCATATGTATTGTACTAGATTCTCTTGTTTCTTGTTTATTATATTTCCCTATTTTTATTAAGTTTTTGAGCAAGATTTGTAATTTAACTATCAGTTTTTTATTTAGTTTTTTGACGACCGCGTAGTCTAGTGGACAGAGTACTTAACTACGGCGCCGCGGGTCCTGGGTTCGAATTCCAGGAAAAGCCCCACTGCTGAGTACAGGCCTCTTCTCATTTCTGAGAAAAAATTGTAGCCGGGTAGTCTGCCGCGCTGCTCCAATGCGGGTTTAGCGGACTACACATGTCCTCGAAATATTTTTCGTTACTATGAAATTAAAGGCGAGCGCCCAGCCCCTGAGCTACCACGGTTAACGGATACCACGGTCCGAATCCCAGAAGAGGCCAACATTTGTATGGAAACACTACGTGTTGGTTTCCGAGTCTGGTTATGTTGTGATTGTTCGTATTGTACGTGTGTCTAACACTGCATCCTAGGCTAAATCCGATCTCATTGCATGAGCGTAATATCGGCCGTGGGTACGAGTAGGTTAGAACGAGTGAGTGCCTCTGAGTTTCCGCGTACAGTTGTGGCACTATAATATCTCCGGCGCAGTTCTTCCTCCTGTCATAGCTTCCGACAGTATTTGGAAGTTGACAATTAAACACACAAACAAAAAAAAACAAAAAGGACATTACTCTTATCAACATTATTTTAGCAAAGATAACTAATATAAATGAATATCTTAGAAATTAGTGCGAAAGTAGCTTTTTATTGAGTGTTTCTGTGTTTCGGGTCCAGGATTCGAATCCCAGCCGAAATCACCTTAACCGACCTGTAAACCAAAAAAAAACAGGTCTGGATGTTTTATCCGTTTCTTTGTTTGCCCCGTCTTTGACGCTTACCGATCCTCGCACAGATCTTATCGCAAAATATTACATACGAACAAAAAATACATTATGCACGCGAAGCAAAGATGACGCTTCTAAAGTGATGAAATCAGCAAACGAGCGAAAGCTGTAATTAAAGACTGTTATTGTAAAGAGTCTTAAAATAATATTATAACTATTCAAATCCTAATAAAATGTCTTCCAACATCCAGAATTCAATGTTTAAAATTAAAAAGAAAAAGTGAATTAACTGCATATAAGTTTCACACTGCTCTGCACAGCCTTCGCCCATTTTTACTAGAGTTTTCCAGCCGGCGACAGTTTGCTTTTTTGTAGGAGAAAGTGACGAGACGAGCAGAAAGTGCAACGTTTGCCAGTTACGCTACTGTTTCACGGCAGAATAACTGGCCCTGCGATTTACCCCGACGGGTTCCTGCGTAGGAATCCTACAACCAGTATAATTATTTAATTGCAGTTTTTATACAGATTTTCACAGAGCACTTGAAATGAATGCTACCGGTGGTAGGATTCCTATGCAGGAATCCGTCTAGGTAGGTACCACCCCAGGGCCAGTTATTCTGTCGTGAAGCAGTAGTGTGTAAACATTACTGTGTTTCGGTTTGAAGGGCACTGAGAGCTAGCGTAATCACTGGGCATATGAGACTTAAGAACTCGTGTCTCAGGGTGACGGGCGCAGTGTGACATCACACAGAAATGTTCTGGGTGACAGCATTTGCTATGGGCTGAAGTTGCACTTACCATCAGGTGAACGTTTTGCTCGTTTCGTCACTTTATCAAATAAAAAAAAACGCAAGATAAATTGAGCGCTCGTCCTCTGAGCCACCACGGCTCTGCAAAATAAAAAAAAGTGTTTTAAGCCCTCCAAAAAATTCTTGAATGATAAATTTTTGTGAAAAGCAATCGGAATTCTCTCGAACGTCAACATCTTAATTCGAAACGACATCGGGTCGCGAAATTCGCCGATTGTTTCGCGTATCCGAGATCCGCTCGGCAAAAAACGTTCGACCTATTTAAAAATGGATTTATTGGCCGTATAAAAAGCGTGGAGTAATTTATAGACGCCGGTACCCCTTGTTTTCGTTACGGCGCCGGCACAGAAAGGATTTTAATGAGGTCACGAGGTCTTTAAGCGGTCGTTGCTAATACATTTATTAATGTGAATTACAAACAATTCAAACAGAAGAGTATATGCCTTAGTACATCAAGTCTCATACACGCTGAATAAAGAGTTGTTAGGAACTTGCGCTGTGACATCTTTGGGCTATGATGGAATGTTTCGTTGCCAATTATTGAGACTTCGGTACTCGCCACTTAGCATAAGAAATACAGCAACAACGTTGCTGTATAATCACAATATTTTGTGTGAAAAAGGTTATCTATTAAAGGTTCTCTATTCAACACCGTATCTGCATCTTCACACTGCTAGTAAATTTGTGATTTATTAATTGTATTATATAATATATAGTATTATATAATTCCTTAATAAATTCTAATTATGAATAAATGATAACTAAGTATAATAAAACGGTATAGTTTTAAATAGATGCTTAGTCTTAACCACTGCTTAGTTTTAACAAAGCTATGGGTTATGTTGAAAAAATATCTTAACAGATTAAAAGGAGTAAAATAAAATTAGTGAGAAACGTGAAGGTGGCTGCACGCAGGCGACCAATTGAAATACGTAAAATGTTTGCTAAATAGTTTACTGTCAAGATGAGGATACTGGAGATTACAGCCAGGTATAATGAAACAAAATATTTTACAAATAACTTCCCAACATCTACGTTTATTAAAAACTATAAGAACAGTAAACTTTTTCGAAACTTTTACCTTAATGTCGTTTAACATACATACAGTCGCGCCTTTTCCCATAAAAGTTGTAGGCAAAGGCCACTGACGTAGGTCACTTTTCACCCTCCCGGAAAACGAGACGTGACGGGTGGCGAACCACGTCGATGCCATTGTGGTACGACTCAAAATATTCTTACTCTCCATTGCGTTCCCACGAGCAGTATAGTGACAGCATTACATGTAACTGTGTTATTCTGCACGAATATAGACTGTCCTTACAATACCTTAGTCGCCTCTTACAACACCCCGGTAGGAAAGAGGTAGGTCCTGTTCTACTCTGCTGGAGACCTATCGGTTAAAAATGGCATTTTTCACACATTTTAAAACTAGAATAATATAGATATTCATTGAACTTATTAAATGTAAATAGCAATACTATAAAAACTATTATTTTTTTTAGAACATTAGTTTCTTAATTGCTCAGTATAGATCGAGACCCAGAAAATTGCAGATTTGACATAGTGATGATCTAATAACTAGTATCAATGTGGTAGCGTACATCAGTCATCGGCCTCAGCTTCCGGCTGCGTTCAATAGTTCAATGCCTCGTCAGATTTGCGACTTGATGATCGACCTTCAGAACATTCGGCGCATAGACGCAACCAGACATTCAATTTCCTGACATTCGGCACTACACACAAAAACATCATACATTACTGCTGTTTTGTAAAATATTTTAGCATTTTTGCATATTACAGCAGCGTTGAACGTATATTTACTTTTAAAATCGCATTTGCACCTCGCAATCAATGTAAGTATAATACATTGCGTGATTTTGGCTGTACCAGATTTCGATTCTCCGCTTCGGTTCTTTTCTAAGACACACTACGACATAGATTTATGAACTGTAATTTTATGAACTTGTTTTATAATTTAGTAAAAAACGCATGAAATATTGCAAAGCTCATGTGCTAAATAAAATATTTGGGGATGGCAATAACCGATATCATATAACTATCTTTTCATGGGTGATTACGTAAGGAACGTAAGGAATAATCGTGCCCTACATTTTTTTATTTTATAAATTTATGTATAATAAAATATATCATACATATTTACAGTATTTAACACATCTGACATAAGTCACAGTGTATTTATCCCTACAATGTAATGCAATGAAAAGTAAGTAAGTTCTCAAACTGGCGTTCTAAGCTAATCTTATAATTATCGTATATATAATTTTACGATTCGCTTATTTTATCCATCACTTTGGATGTACTCGTACCATGGATTCTGGAAGCTAAACTATTCGTTATTGTAACGGTACGTGTCAGCCTATCACTAATTCACTGCTGTACATAGGCCTCCCCCACAGATTGCCACAAAAGTTAGTAGCTCTCATTTTGCGGGATTTTGCCACGCTTGGCAGGCGAGTTGGCAACCTCAGTTCCAGTAAGATGCTGCCGCCCATCTCCTGGTTTTTATTTTCCCTCTGTCGACTTTTACGACACCCACGTAATTGAATATATATATATATATATATACATATAGATATTTCGTTACTGTGGTAACGTGTCATCACAGTGAACATATGTATGCAATGTACTCGTATTTGATTTATATAATTTCAGAAGTCAGCTAGATCAAAAGCTTAATGTTCTTGCCTTCTAAATCACGGAGTATTTTAGGAGTAAGCGCTTACTATTCACTTCAGGACCGCATTCTTGGTTTGTGGATTGTCCGACCTATCGCTGTGCCATGTCAACCTTAAATAAACTGTCAATTGATATAACCTCTCTGTCAATAATATTTCAAATAAAGAAGTGAAGTGCGGTGATGTGGCGCCATAAGAGGTCTATCACCACCACATTACCTTATGTCGGCACGAGGGTGTTTAATAGACGAAGAGAAAGGATCGTAAGTAAATTTATAAAAATGTATCGAAGGATGATTAGCAGCTTTCTATTTAACAAATAACTCTATTCTGTGGTCTATCAAGACCGGTGTGCCAAGATCGGCAACTATGACAATATACTCTCCATACGCAAATTAGGCCTATGCTCATCCGGTGGTTGGACCGAATTCAAATCTTGGTTATGGTAAAGGCACCGCCGAAACAACCGCGTGGCTACTGTTCAGAGAATCTGACTTCTACGCTACGGGAGTTAGGCTCAAATCCCAGGCATCGTTGTCGTTGAAAATCCACCGGAATGACGTCATGGTATAGGCATGGAAGTCTTGAAACATACTGTGACTCGTTTGATTCTACAGATGCTCTAGTTTCTTATAAATAGTTTCATTATCTTCACTAAAATTACTAAATCTATTTCAAAGTCAATGTAATAAAAAAAAGCATGAATGAATAAACTCGCGAATTATGCGGTATATTCTGGACGGTTGTCAAGTAAGCGATTGGCAAGAATGTCCTAACGAGTCGCTCCCCAACGTTTCGGCATCCGTCGCTAAACGCGAGTCCAAATTTTCAATTTGCGTAGCCATCATCTTATTTACTCAGACGTGAATAAATTATTTTTTTATTGCACTGCTGCAGCAGCCGCTGTCGATCATTGGTTTGACATTCAAACAGTCTAGCTAACTCATTGCAACGGCTGAAAAGGAATGATAAACGATTCTTGACTTTACTGTAGTTAGTTTAGAATTGAATTTCTTTTGTATGTTGCTCAAAGAGATTGCGTTTAGTACGGGCGCATTCGGTTTATTATGTCGTATATTTCTTACTCAAGGGCAAGGGTACAAATAGTTCGTTTTTATTTGTTCGTCGATTCTTCAGAACTGGTGCAGACGATATATGAGTACACTGACGGTCAAACTTATTGTTTTTCATCTATACTATTTTCCTACAATTACTTTTCAAAATCCCGTAGAAAATATCCATAAACGTTTTTACTAAGTACAAAATTATTCAAATTAGAAAAATTCAAAACTTGTTAAATCGTTTTCTTTTTGACAAACTATCTCGCTTGAACTTTAGCATTGTTTTAAATTCTTATTTTTTAGAACCTATAGTATCTAGGATAGATATATATATAGGATATATAGGATAGATAGATAGGATAGATACTATAGGTCCCAAAAAACTTACTACATTCTTAAAATTGTCTTTTTTTTAGGTTAAATTCTATTGTACTATCATTCAATCGTCAGATATTTCGTTTGGTAGTTAGGCAATTACATAAATACTAAAAAAGATTAAAATTCAAAGTTCGAGCATAATTTTTATTTATTTATACGTATAGGGACTTGGATTATTATCATTATCAGCCTATAAATGATATTCTCCTGGCGGATTTCGACCACTGCGACGACTTTCGAATATTGTCGAGAGCTGTCAAATGCGCAGGAGATATTATAGTTTCCCAAGTGTACGTGCAAACACAGAGGCACTCACTCGCCCCGACCTACCCGCGCCCGATGTAACGCTGATGCTAAAGGATCGGAGGTAGGCTAGGATGGAGTGTCAGAAACACATAGACAATCACAAAACAACCAGACCCGAAAACTAACAATATGTGTTATACTGGTGGTAGGATTCCTATGCAGGAATCCGTCTAGGTAGGTACCACCCCAGGGTAAGTTATTCTGCCGTGAAGCAGTAGTGTGTAAACATTACTGTGTTTTGGTTTGAAGGGCACTGTGAGCTAGCGTAATCACTGTGCCCTTCACCCTGAGACTTAAGAACTTATGTCTCAGGGTGAAGGGCACAGTGCGGTGTCACACAGAAATTTTCTGGGTGATAAAGCATTTTTTATGGGCAGACGTTGCACTTACCGTCAGGAGAACGTTTTGCTCGTTTCATCACTTTATCCAATAAAAAAGAAATCACAACTGTTGGCTCAGGTCTGACTTTCATTTAAATGAGAAAATTAAAAAAAATAATAATACTCGTAAATCAACTAAAGCAGTTTTATCGGGTCTCGGTATAACCACCTTGAAAATTAGACTGACCTGAGCCAACATTTGTGATTTCTTTTTTATTGGATAAAGTGATGAAATGAGCAAAACGTTCTCCTGACGGTAAGTGCAACGTCTGCCCATAAAAAATGCTTTATCACCCAGAAAATTTCTGTGTGACACCGCACTGTGCCCTTCACCCTGAGACATAAGTTCTTAAGTCTCAGGGTGAAGGCTTTAGCTGATTTACGAGTATTATTATTTTTTTTAATTTTCTCATTTAAATGAAAGTCATTATATTGTTTCAGGTCTAAACCACGCCCATCAAAGTAATCGCTCGAATTAAACTACAATTAAATTAGGAGAAACATCAATTGCTGCTGTAGAATAAGTAAATACAACTGCCATATGCAATAAGTAGTGTAAGTATAGCTTGAGACGCGGTTGAGTGCAGTGTGAAAAGTGGAGAATTTACCGGCTGCAAAGAGGAACGCCGGGTTGACCCCGGTAACTGATAGGTAAGTGAAAAGTTCGCAAGAGTGGTAAAGTTTGACCCCGTTGCTCAACGATTAGAGCACCTGGCTTTTAAACCGTAATTGCTGTATTCTGGTGCCAGCTGAAATCAGCTGTGAAACGCACTGATTGCTGAATAAGGTTGTTCTGTGACTGGCTCTGTGTTTCTGCTACATCAGCCTTTAAAAAGTCCACTGGTCGAACAGAAAAGAATAATTTTATTCAATACAGATTATTTATCTTTTTATGTATCTTTTATGTATCTTTTTTGTGTTTCTTTTTTATGTGTCTTTTTTACTGTACACTGGTTCGCAAAACAATTTCTCTGCCCTTGGAAGAACTCAAAGCATTATAATATACTACAGTAGTGTCTTAAATATAAAGATGTATAAATAGCTTAGCAGCGATTGCTTTATTCCCAGGGGCTATCATCATCCTAGTATCTACTCGTATTTATATTATAATACTCTTTACTAGTCTTTGCTTGATAAAAAAACTTTTGGTTCCCAAAGGCTTCTCCCAATTCGAAGATTTCGTAATCGCCGTGCTTGACGGGCGGATGGTGGGCCCTGGTATAATTAAGACGATGATTCTGCTATCTATCGGGGCCTAGGAGTTTTTCTGACTTACTCGCTTTATACGACACCCACATGACGAAACGGAAAGGCAGATTCTCTAACCATCAGCACACGATCCTACCCTTACTTCGATGTTATTACGTAGGATACAGATATAGAAAGGTCAGAGCAAATGAGTTGTATGTACTTTAATGGTGACGTCATCCTAGCCCATTTCCAAATAATAATAAGAAGTCATAATCTGCACATCATATATCATCACAAGAGTGAGTACAAACATAGAGGCACTCACCATTCCGTTCTTCATTTCATTTCATTTCATTTCAGTTCATTCTTCATCTTCGCCATTCCGTTCTCAATGTATCGTATGCGGTAATTTTGGTGGAAGGGTCATATGCAATATCTTAAGCACCGAGATAGTCACAAAACGACTAAACCTGAAAACTTATAATTTGTGGGTTGTATAACTATTGGCATCTGCCGGGATTCAAATACAGCACCTGCCACTAAGCAGTCAGGAACACTAAGCACTGTCCCACGCAGTCGCTTTGCTTTAACACAATTTATGTGTATAATAACTCTTACAGTGGAACATCGTCTAATTATTCATGAATCGGCGCGAACAAAGAATACATCTGTAATAGAGAATATCGGCTGAAAAGCTTACTTATTTCTTGAAATTAGGATGTTTTTGTTTTAATTTCATTGGCCTAGCGAATCATCCCAGGTAGGAATCGGTGTTATTTTGCAAAATTTGTGGTCTATCAAATCCGATGTAATGGTTGGGATGGTCCAGAACAGTCTGCAGTCTGAGACCATTTTCCGTAAAAAAAAATATAGTTTCAATAGAGAAGATAGTTGGGAAAAACCACCAGCTTGGGATTAAATCAAAACCAAGAATACAATTGCTGGACTTCGAGACACAGTAAGCTAATTCTGCGTGGATCGGAACAAAATAAAACCTCGGGTTAAACTAACAAACATGCTTATGCGAATTTAAGAGTTTCATGATTTTCTCATGAATCCCGTCATCAGAACTTAACCAAATTAGTATGGGACTAATCTTGAGAATAACCGATTCAACTAAAATAAGAATCATCGAAATCGGTTCACAATTGGCGAAGATATCGTGAAAAATACACACAAAAAAAATAGTCGAATTGAAAACCTCCTTTTTTGATGTCGTTTAAAAAAGGATGAAATCCGTACACCTTAACTTTATTAAACATCCTTAGTTCTCCAATATTTTAAAGTTATGTTTCCTTATACTGAAGTGTTTTGTGTGTACTAAATGTTATAATTTAAGATATTGTGTTTATTGAAATAAGTACCAATACCGCGCGAATTATTTCCAAGATGCATCTACTCGTATGCGTAAATAGACATCGTTCTTGGGCTTGGGGTTATGCGACGCCATAGAATATGCGTCGTAAGTCGGGCGGATGTTGAAAGCTCTTGTTTCTTTTTTTAACAAAAGTTGTTATTTGGATACCCAGTTTCTATACGTTTTATTTCATACAGGACCATCATATTTTCTTTACGCCATTTTCACGCAACTGATATATAAATTGACGACCGCGTGGCCTTGGGATCAGAGTACCTGACTTCGCCGCGGGTCCTGGGCTCGATCCCCAGCCGGACACAACATTTGTTCAAATACACAAATTGGTTGCTTTCGGGTCGGGTTGTGTTGTGCATGTGAAATTGATATCAGTGAAAACGCACCCACGATAAAGGAGAAATCCTACTGTGATGCTTCGTTTTTTATTAAAGAAAAAAGAAAGAAAGATCGGCTAGTATAATATCTTTTCTTATTCTAATTTAAACGCTGCCCAACACTTGGAATTCCTATGTATCGTGGGTGCGTTAAATTGTACGTACTTGGAACAACTATCTGTAAGTCCTACAAATATTTGTTCCATGCGGGAATCGAATCCGCAACCCATAGCGTAGAACCCGTAACTGTGGTGGTATCTACCTAGACGGATTCCTGCATAGTAATACTACCACCTTGATTAAGAACATAAGTCGACCAATTTGTAAGTATACATTCTTTGAATTATCATGATTACAAACGTTGGCATATTTTATCTTTAATTATTTATTTGCTTAAAGGAGACAGCTGAAAATTTATTTTCGCTCTCGTGAATGTCGACATGCAGGTGCATCGTTCTTACTTAACATTTTAAGTGTAGTTACATTACATTTTTATTAATGTATTGTACTAGTTATTAAAATGTTATTGTTATCTTATTTTTATTTTGCCGTTTATTTTTTACCAGCTGTGCCCCGCGGTTTCACCCGCGTAAAATAAGCCGGCATGGTACATCGTTTATGTGAACATTAACAGTTCAGCCCTTCTCTATGTTTGGTTTGCAAAGTGTGGTTCATTTTTTGCGCCGAACCCTAATCTTTTTTCTAAAATAAAAGTATCCTAAGTTACTCCTTATAACATCAGCTATCTGCTGTTGAAAGTCCTGTCAAAATCGGTCTAGCCGTTTCGGAGATTAGCCGGAACAAACAGACAGACAGACAGACAAAAAATTTTAAAATTGTATTTTCTTATAAATACCGTATATACTTTCATATGCATTCAGTAAAAAGTTGTTACTTAGACATTACAAACAGACACCTCAATTTTATTTATTTGTATAGATAGAATAAAAAAAGCAGATTGATTTCAGTGTTCAGTTCAATCATTTTTATTGTTATCACGTTTTTATTAACTCGCTTTCGTGTATGCATGTTCAAGTAAAATTTAGTAATTGAATTTAAACTAACTTACCGAGGAGATACTAGAAATTTTAAACGCAGCTAAGAACTAGATAACAATTCATGTTGAACTCACTTCTTGTCTATCTGTATGTTGGTTACAAATTTTCCAATCGACAATAAACTAACTTATACTTTTAGTTCGTTTTAAAAACGCGATATATAATAGTTTTTTATACGATACTTGTTATAATCATTATTCATACTTGATACTATATTATACTACTTTATATTCCGTCCGTACTTTTTTATTTTGTTTTTAATACAAAATTCATAATGTAAGTCTGGGTATGGGATGTGTTACCAAACTAATCAACTAACTCCAGTAAGAACTTCGAGGAGTACAACTATCGTAAAACATTAGCGGTCAAGTGATCCCGCGTCCACGGAGCGCTTGAGGTCGCCACCTTCGGATTTAGGTGTGATTAATTAGCTATTCGCTCACGTACTGGCTATCTTCGTTCATTATCTAGTCGGTTCAGGCACGATTTTCTAGATTTACTAGGCTGGAAAAAGGACTATTGAATTTAAGAGCCTGAATTGCGTTTGCAAGCTTAAATTTCGAACAAAAGAAGATTTAAGTTTCGTATAAATAGTTTTCAAACGAATATTCTTTGTAGTTGGTCGATTTAAATGGAAAAGGACTACTGCAGGCAGTCAGTTACACTGTTGGTAGGATTTCTGCGCAGAAAAATGTAGGTAGGTACTACCACCGGGCCAGTTATTCTACGATGAAGCAGTAGAGTCCAAACACATCTGTTTAGGTCTGAAGGGCATTGAGAGCTAGTGTAATCACTGGGCATATGAGACTTAAGAACTGATGTCTGCCTGGTCAGCGTGCTACACAGAATTTTTCTGGGTGAAACAGCATTTGTTATGGACAGACGTTGCATTTACCATCAGGTGAACGTTTTGCTCGTCTCGTCATTTTATGCAATAAAAAAAAAAGTCGTGTTGTGGTCATAGATAAGCAAGATAAAAACCCGATTTTTATGGACGAAAGCAACGAGACGAGGTAATCGTTCATCTGATGATAAGTGCAACGCTGCCCATAACAATGCTGTGTCACCCAAAAATATTTCTGATTGCGCACCGCACTGCGCTCTTCATCCTGAGACATCAGCTCTTTAGTCTAATATGCCCAGTAAATACACTGACTAACAGTGCCCTTCGGACCGTAACAGTAATGTTTGCATACTACTGCTCGACGGCAGGATAGCTGGCGCTGCGATGGTACCTATATGTAGACAGACTGCTGCTGTAATGACTGCGCTTCGTGTTGTTTTATTGTAAAAACAGGTCTGCGCTCTGCAGGGAACGTAAACAGGCTCGGGAATTTTGCATAGGACGAGTCAGCTATGAACGGCATACGTAGTGAAAATTCTTTGCTAATGATTGATAATCCTTTTAATATTAAAACGTAGGCTAAACCGGTTCACACTAGAATTATAAATTATTTTTAGTATGTATGTATATATATGTCCGTATGTAAAAATCGATTTTAAACCGTGACAGAAGAACAAATGTCATATACTAATGGGTTCAAGTGTATGCAGTACTTAGCGTGTGAACGCTATCGTTGTTACTCTACTAATGTAGATAGGAAGTGACATCATCAATCATCAATTTAATTGTGAATTCATATCTTAGGAACTTTGTTACCGAATTACATATTTTGTTACCTTGTTGTTTGTTAATTTATTATAATTTCTAACTATATTGAGTTTAATAATTGACTTTAAATTTAAAAAAAAGTATTTTTAATTTATGGTGTGCACAAGATATTCCGCTACATAATCATAATTATATTGAAATTATGTTCAAAGATATCCAAGCAAACCGTGTCAATTTGTGCAGTGGCTGAGCAATTTGCTTCTTCACGCGGTCGCGGATTCGATATAGACAGAACAAATGTTATTGATAGTCGATGTTGATAGTCATTGTCAACCTATTGATAGTCGTTCCAGGGTTGGTGTTTTTGTGTGTGCAATTTAATACTATAAACGCGTCCACAATACAGCGATGCAACGTTTAATCTATCTATCTATATAAATAAAAATCAATTGCCGTAAAAAAAAAGAAAAGAAACAACATATAAATGTCCCACAGCTGAGCACAGGCCTCCTCTCATTTCTGAGACGGTTTTGGAGCTGGGAATAGTCCGCCACGCTGCTCCAATACGGGTTGGCGGACTTCGCATATCCTCGAAATATTTCTATTCCTCAGAAAAGCAGGTTTGTTCACGATGTTTTCCTTCACCGCCGAGCACGTGGTAAATCAGCACTTAAAATTGCAATTAACAATTTTAGTGATGCCGGCACCGGTTATCAAACCCAGGTCACTCGCGTACTATGCATTTTAAAGCGAGCGCCTAGCCCCTGAGCTACCACGCAATTGCCGTATGTATTAAAAAATCATCACTTGACAAAGATTCGACCGATTCAGCGGATTTTTTTTTGTTATGTAAGGACAAGGGTGATATGAAAGATTTTTTAGGAAAAATCTACCGGGAAAGCCGGAAATAATATTATTGCTCATAATAATATTATAAGCAATAAATAAAGAAACTTGGATGTATAAAAATCTTAATAAAGAAGTGACGTTCAATTTGACAGCTCTGCTGTGAATATTTTCATTACTTAATATTTTTCGCTAAGCGAACTTCTCATTTCCTTCATTAGTAAATTGCATCCGTGCGAAGCCGGAGCGAGTCGCTAGTTTATAATAAAAAAGTTTCCATTTATGTTTACTATGAACTACTTCTGTGCCTATCTTATCTTCCTTCCTTTATTTTAGATTTAAATACTAAAGCTTGTTTCCGTGGCTGTTATTAATTAGGCTGTGGTCCTAGTCGTGGTAAAAATTACAATGAGTATAAGATTTCTTATTTTTTTTCACGTTTGTTGTTGAATATCGTTAATCGTAAGTTCTTGTTTTCTTTTCATTGAACGTTAAGCAGATCTTCTATTGGTAATTTAAAAAAATCCTTTCAACAGTAATAGCACATATATTTCTGCACGGATGTACCATAGTTACTCCGAGTCTGTGTGTTTGTACGTGTAATTCATTTCTGTAAAACGCTACACGATACAGAAGAAATCCTAGTATGGGGCAACAATTATTTTTTAATCAAAAAATATTTAAATAAGTACTTTAAATCTTCAAGAAATTTGACTAAATAAAAAAAAACTTATATTCCATTTAATATGTTAAATACATAAATCATAATAAATCAAGATAACCCGTGTTTATAGGTAGTAACTAATGAGCTAGTAACCAATTTTAGTTTTTTTTTAATGCATAACTTGCGATGCCTGAAATCGTAATCCCGCGTCAGCTAACGCTGAGTCACTTCCATTTGCCTAAACTTAATGTTAAGATCTTAGAGTGTAAAGATGTTATTTATTTAAAAAATTATGAACACACAAACAATGGTTACAAAGAAAACAGTATGAAGAAATTTTGTACAAAGGCACAGTTTATTTCATTTAGAAATTTCTTCCAGGCCTGACACTGGTACAGTTTAAAAGAGATGAAAACTTAGTGTGCATTTAGCAAAATTACCAGACATGACACGAAGATTTAAACATACACATACATAAATACATAAATAATCAAAAACAGGTAGTTATTTTATTATTCATTTATGGACTTCAATTTTTTCCAACAACTAATTGTTGACGAGAAGAACATACCATAGTTTATCTACTGGTATATAAGAATGTGTAATAGCTATTATCAATTACAAACGCAAAATACGCGCATATATGTGGAGTTGCGGAAACCGGCCCGATGCAATCTTGTGTCAAGTATTTGAACGATTCTTTACTAAACTGCAACTGAGGTTTTTATCGCCATGTTTAACTTGTACGACCCAGCGTGCTTGAGTCGCTCCGATACTTGTTTCATCGTAACTTTCTTTGTGTGACACTTGGCCGTATGATCATATTGTTTGTGCTTGCAGCCGCTTGTAAATCAAGTTATTGAGGCCAATCGTAAAAGTCAGTCACTGCACTGCTCTTCGCCGTAAATGTATTCAAATCAGCGTGATTATTATGCGATGTTGCATAAGCGATGTGATTCACATGCGTCGCAAAGAAAACGTTGGGCATTATCACATTCTGGGAAAGATCTTAGTATCACGTAAGTTATGCTCGTATTTCTGAGTAAAAAAAAAAGTAAAGTTTCAGCCTATAAATGTCCCACTACTGAGCACAGGCCTCCTCTCATTTCTGAGAGGGTTTTGGAGCTAGGAAGAATCCACCACGCTGCTCCAATGCGGGTTGGCGGACTTCACATGTCTTCGAAATATTTTTTATTCCTCAGACATGCAGGTTCTGAGTAAGCCACCAGTCAATTACTGTAATTTTGGTGGCGGCTTAAGAAGATCTACCTCTATCTATTTGATTCCGTATCTCTTTCGCCTTCGACTGATGGCGCAATAACCATCTCAAATATGCCAGACGATGGCAGTGATGTGCAGGCCTCTAAAGTGCGAGGCGAGACGTCTGATGCTGCTCTATGATATATAATTTTTCCAAACTTAGGAGAGTCCAGTATCCAGCAACGGACTTTTTAGAGGTTGATGATAAAGAAGAAAAACCTTACGACGTTATTTACTTTCAAATAGACAAACAGAAATATAAGACAAAGTGTTAAAATTATTGGGCATGCGAGACCTAAGATCTGATGTTTCAGGGTGACGGGCGCAGCGTGGTGCGACACAGAAATGTTCCGGGTGGCACAGCATTTGTTATGGGTAGACGTTGCACTGGTACCACCCCAGGGCCAGTTATTCTGTCGTGAAGCAGTAGTGTGCAAACATTACTGTGTTACGGTTTGAAGGGCACTGATAGCTAGAGTAATCACTGGGCATATGAGACTTAAGAACTCGTGTCTCTGGGTGACGGGCGCAGTGTGGCATCACACAGAAATGTTCTGGGTAACACAGCATTTACTATGGGCTGACGTTGCACTTACCATCCGGTGAACGTTTTGCTCGTCTCGTCACTTTCTCACATAAAAAAACAATGTGTTGGTAGCTTTAGGTCCGAGCACGTTATCACCATAGAATATATATTATTGATATTTCTATTTAAGTAAAGTTCAATATGCAATGCTTATAAATTTATTGGCCATCGTCATCATTAACAAACGCAATTCGAAACACGAATCAGTGCATTTTCACGTCATTGTTTCACAAGAACCTTGCCAGTAATGACAAAATAATAATCAAGCTATCGCAACCTTCCAGCTCACAGATTATCAAAACTTTCACATTAGACTCGTTAACGCCCAGTAGTTTCTCCGAACCACTAATCCGAAATCCGAAATCCATTTTCTTGGTTGATTTGAATATCGGTCAATTCTCGGTATCGGATCGCGTGTCCGAAATCCGTGGAACCGAATATTATTGCGTAACGTTGAAGCGAACGTTCGCGTGCTACGCTCAGCCTTGCCAACGTTATCATGCGTTTCCCGGGCCGATGTCTGGGTGACCTTTGTATTCGCGGCTCGAGAACTAGGTCGTCGGCTTCTGACCTTTTTGTTTGTGTTACGGTGGGTTGAAAATGATGATCTATTACGAATGCAAGCGGGGACACACGAATTCTATTTCGGATGCCACCGGACGATATGCGAGATTTATAACTAGGTGTTATTTACATTTCTATGATTGATCAGAAGAACAAAGTGTGACTAACGTAATTTGAAAAATATTTGAACTATAATTTAAGCCTATTAATTTGTGAATAGTAATAATAAAAGAGAAATAAAGGTATTTTAAAATAGTACTTAAAGTAAAATTACAGTTTATGAATGTTCCTCTACGCAAAGTTTAATACTTTTACGAGGGTTTTGGAGACGGGAAGATTCCGCCATACTGCTCCGGGGTGCAGTTGTGCACCCCGGCGCAGATGTGTCAACTAACCCGACTTCACATGTCCGTGAAATTTGTCGCGTTAATTTGTCAGACAGGCAGGTTTCCTCGAAATGATTTCCTTCACCGCCGAGCAGGTGGAAAATTAGCACAATTAATTACAATATTCATTGAAGTTGGCATCAGGATCGAACGAGCACCCGACCCCTGAGCTGCCATGAATTAATTATTTAAAGCGATTAAAAAATGTGCAATGCACGCAATACAAAACACAACAGTTATAGTGATCGTTTTCATTGTCAACAAAGTTCACTTACACGCAGTCACAGTGTGTTCGCTGTAAATAGAACAATGATTAATTAAGTCGGTAGTCTTAAAGGGCGCACTAAAGTTGACCCTGTAACCGACGTCATCGCTCGATTGGCTGACCAGAGCTAGTCTTACCAGTCTCAATGACGCGACGCCCAAGAATGAATTTCAATACAGTACTTTTAAATCCCACGCTCTTTTAATTCTAATAAAAAAATAAAATATCTCATCTTACTTTGGAAATGTTAAAAGGGCAGACGAATTTAAAGACTATTTTGGAAGACTATTTTCGTGGCTCAGTCACACCTACTGAGACTGCTTTTTGTCTAAAATTTTAGTGTTGACATTAATGAACTGATCACGTCCTTATCTCGACTACGGACTCGTGTCCCCAAGATTGTGTTCTATAGCACTATAACTGGGGATAAACTCGTGTTGTAGCTGGTCGGGTCACAGTCACAGTGGGCAAATCGCCAAATGTCGTGTTTCATCAAGATTGTGGAGCCATTTCATTGAAAATGAGACTCGATACTTTCTAGTTCTGTTGCCAAACTAGCTTTACTTGTTTTAGTGAATAGGCGTTGATTATATTATTATATAATAGGCCCTCTAGCTGGCTTATTACTTTCGAAATTATTCATAAAATAGAAATTTATCTATTTTTTAATCTATTATTTCTATTTTTTAGGTGCGTGGGAGTGAAGTGTGATAGATATGAAAGTGTGCTGGGAAGGTTTGGCGGTGAAAGAATGAATGAAAATGGATAAAGTCTGCCTGAAGTACGTTTGCAGTCGAATCTCGTTGTAACAATCACTACGTTTGACCATAAAAAGATCCATTTGTATACTGCAGAAGGAAGAAGCCTGAGAAGTATGATTGATTTTGTGATTATGTATGAAAGATTGAGACAGATAACTCCGGCATACCGCGGTGTCGGCATTCGCATAGACCACTTTCTGGTATTGAGCCGAATAGGTGTCTTAAAGCGATGGCGGCATCGTGTGCATGAACCTATTAGTGTTCTAGAGCGCATAAATGTTGAGGGTCTGCAAGAGAAAAGTGTGAGAGATGAATTTGTCAAGAAATTGTCGAGAAGTTTGACACGTTGGATGAGGCATGTGAGGTTGAAGAATTATGGAAGCTGTTAAAGGAAGGAATCGTAGAAGTTCCTATTGAAGTGTATGGAGCAATTCAGAGAAGAAGACGGTGTAAATTAAAGACTGTGTGTGCAGACGTGCAAAAGAGTGATGAATGAAACTGAAGATAAGATAAGGGATGTACAATTCAGGAGAGAAATGTGTTACATGCATTTTCTGAAGCATAGCCGAAAAAATCTTGGCTCAAAGTCAAAAGGTCTATTGCGCATTCGTAGACTTGGAAAAGGCTTATGACAGAGTGGTGAGGAATGAATTGTGGTTGACATTGTCTATATATAGGGTGAACGGCAACTTGATACAAGCACTGAAATCACTCTTTAAGGATTCCAGTGCTTGAGTCGGGGTAAACGGGGCTTACACAGACTGGTTTAACATCGAAAAAGATGTTAGACAGAGATGTGTGGCTTCGCCGTGGCTGTTTAACCTATTTATAGACAATTGCTTGAAAGATTTGAAAGAAAGTGCATTTTATTAAGAATGAATGATCTGACCGTCAAATGCCTTCTATACGCCGATGATCAGGTTATATTAGCATCATCGGAGGTGGAGTTGCAGGCGATGGTTAATATTATGCATGATGGAACATCTACAAAAACATCATCAAAACATCATGCAACATCTACAAAACAAAGGAATGAAAATTAATGTAGATAAGACGAAAGTAATGGTTTTTGAAAGAGAAGAAAGTATGACGGATTGTAGAGTTCTGATTGAAGGAGAAAGGAGAAGGGTCCAAAATTTACGAGAGACGGAAAGTACGAAAGAGATATTAAGCGAAGAGTTTTGGCAGGAAACCAAGTATTTAGGGCCCTGCATAACTTTATTTGTAGCCACAAAGTATCTAAACAGGCACGACTGGCTGTACATATGGGAGTACCGGTCCCCACACCTATGAACGGTAGTGAATGTTAGGTCTGGCAGAAGAAGCATGTAGTGACAAAGATAGAGAAATGGATCTTTAGATGGTTTGTAGACGTAGAGAGGATAAATGAAAGAAGATTGACATAGTACAGTACCTATAACTGACAGAGAACAGTACCTATTCGGAAGGTATCGCCGTGTTCGAAAATCGGCCGGGAAGACATCATTGTAACGTGGGAAATCGAAGTGAATTTAATGCATTTTCCTAAAATTTATTTCATAGTATACGATATTTGTTAGAACGATTTACGCAGTGATCGAATCTTTAATTGACGAATGCCACACACAGGCACACAGCAGGGTACGCGAGGGTAGCTATGACCCAGTTGAAGTGACCGGGTCTGCTATTGACATTAAATAATAAAATATATCAATATGTCGCACCGTTACCGTTTACCTCATTGATTCCTAAATTTTACAAGCAGATGCTCGCGTCATTTTTAGATGTATGTGAAGTATAATAACATTACTTGATCTATGTTATAAATGTTTACATCGTTAGGAACCTATACTGTTCCAGATGCATGGAGCGCACAATTTTATCAAATGTCGAGATCCTTACTTTCAATAATCATCTAAATTAAATGATAAAATATGCATTTTCTCTTTCGCTTCTTTGGCCAGACTCACTCTTGAGTCTGTGTTTACTGTCAACAACAGTAACGAACCGTGATCATACTATTTACAGTCATGAGAACATAACTATTGTTTACAGCTTTCACTAAAATGTGTTTTTATATTATAATAAAGATTGCTTAATTTATTGAAGATATCTAAAAAAAAACATGGCTATGCGAAGTCCGCTAACAGAGAAGCAGTTAGGCGGACCCTCGACTTCTCGATAACCCTTTTAACAAATGTCAATATGCTTGAAATATTTGAATCATCCATATGTTATAACTGTAGTGATTTTTTATCCAATTCTACAGTTGCAAATGCCAAAATGCCAAAAAAAATCTCTTGGATTCCGACAGATGGCGGAATAACAATCTTAAATATAAAAGTAAACTGAAATAACAACCTATAAATGTCCCACTACGGAACAAAGGCCTCTCATTTCTGAGAGGGTTTTGGAGCCGAGAAGAGCCGGCCACGCTACTCCAATGCGGGTTGGCGGACTTCACATGTTGTCACAGGTGTCCACAGGACATAGCTGAGCACATGGTTAATCAGCACTTAAAATTGCAGAGCAATTTTATAGGTGCCAGCAGCAGGAATCTAACTCTGGTCACCCGCGTTCAATGAAATTTAAAGCGATCGCCCGGCCTCTGAGCTACTGTGGCTCTCTGATCTCTTGCCTAATCTTAAATATGGAAGAAGGCTGCCGGGTGCTCTGATCGCCAATTCGCCGCCCGATTGTGGCGAAATCTCTCAACTGGGGAGAGGATAGTGGTATAAATAACGCTACAAATATTCTATTATGTGAACGAATACTTGTCTTCTTAGTAATTTAAACGAAACCAAGAATATACTTTTTGTCAAGTAAATTGGCAACCGCTATTAAACAGAAGCCAAAACTTAATTAAGCTCCGTCATTATCATTTTAGTACGACAGCCAAAGATAAAAGGGGAATGTAATTTGGTACATTGCTTGATGTAGGTATGTCTTCTGTATTGCCAAGTGTTACTAGTTACAATAATTCTACCCCGAGTGTGTTTTTACAAATTTTAATAACATAAATGAAAATTTATTTTCTCTCTTATTAACGTCGTTATCTGCCTATTCCTATTGTACTAACGTAGGGTTTTCCCAATGCGGAGAAGCTTTGCCGTAGGATAGCTGATCGCAGTACCAAACGTCTCGCGCCTTGGACATAGCTGCTGGTCACCGGTAAGCTCCATGCGACTTTGTAGGTAACAAACTGCTTGTTATACTCAATATTTGATTATTAACTGCTCATGACTCTATTATTGAGCTGATTGTCTTAGTTTTTGTTACACCAGTAGCTTTAAAAGAACGCTCATACTGACAATGTCAATCACATAATAGCCTGTAGTCACATAATAGCTAGCAGTCGCACAGAGTAGAGATAGTCGCCATAGAATTTTCAAATGTTGCCATTGAATAATTACTCAAACCTCAAGAATGTTCAACCTTAAAAGATCATTAGTTGCGGTCGAATTTCCATAGGGTGTACAGTTACACACATAAATATATAAAAGTCAAATAACAACACATAAATGTATGTGATCAACAGTGGGACCACTGTTGATCACAGGCCTTCTCTGATCGAAATATTCGATATTTCTTAGACACGCTGATCTCCTCCTCACGGTTTCCTTAACCACTGAGAACGTGGCAATTTTTTTTATATAGACAATAATAATATCTATATCTAAATACTAATAATAAAGCTGAATAGTTTGTTTATTTTTTTGTTTGTACGCACTAATCTCTGGAAGTACCAATCGGATTAGAAAAATTATTTTTTAACGTCACGCATCTCCCTTAGGAGCGATTTTTTTTAAATTAAACGGCGGATGAAACCGCGGGGATAGCTAGTAAATTATATAAAGCGAGCAACCGACCTCGAGTTATATCACGGTTCAAATAAACATACAAATTATTCATCTACATTAACAATATCGTAATAGGCTCGAGCAATTTGTAAAATTGTCTATTAGCCTCTAAATTGGCACTTCAAAGTATAAGACCAAATATCGAATTACAGTCATATAGCGGAAAATGGGGATGACGTGTTTATGTTCACACGTGTGTAAATATTAACTGAACAAACTTCTTCATTACTCGCGGGATCGTTTGTATCACAATTTTCCGCCTAGTAGTCACAAGTACGTACAAGTAATAATTTAGATTGTGTAACCCTGAAACTTTTAATATACTTCCAGTGGGCTTCAAGATAAATCAAATTGCTATCACTGTTTATACGAAAACGAATAAATAAAAAAAAGGTCGTTTAACCATATACGTTCGCTAACGTGCTTAACAATAAATCAAATTTTGTTAGTAAATTAAAAATTTTAGGGTCGTCAAAAACTATCAATATTTTATTAACTTCTGATTTTTTACAACTGAATCTCAACACAACACGTGCAACAATCTTACTGGTGGTGGTATTCCTATGCAGAAATCCGTCTAGATAGGTATCACCCCAGGACTAATTATTCTGCCGTGAAGCAGTAGTGTGCAAACATTACTGTATTTCGGCTTGAAGGGCATTGAGAGCTACCGTAATCACTGAGCATATGAGACTTAAGAACTGATGACGGGCGCAGTGTGGTATCACACAGAAATGTTCTGGGTGACACAGGTGATGTTATGGGGAGACGTTGAACTAACCATCAGGAGAACGTTTGCTCGTTTCGTCACTTTATCCATTAAAAAAATACATAACATTCTCTTCAATAAAGTCAAATTACATCTCACACTGTAAATTCAATAAATAGACTTGACTAGAGAAGTAACTTTATAAGTGATGATTTCAGCTACTAACAATCAAGAGTGGCACGAATTATCCTTGGCCAGATTTTTTTCGATCGACTTGATCCACTGGCCTTGCGTAGAGACGTTGCATCTCTTTGCATTTTTTTCGCACTTACTACGGGGAGTATTCAAAGGAATTATTCGGATTAATTCCAGGCGACAAGTTTCACCGTCGTTCATTGCAGCATAACTCAAAATTCCTTCCACATCATCTAGGAACATGCGCATACGTACAGTATGCCAACAGTATTTCACCACTACACAGTAATTTTTTCAGAACCACTACCGGACCTACAAGAAAATATCATATTCGTGTCTTAGTTCGTGTTCTGGATGTTCATGGAAAGCGGTGCCGGTGATCTCTTACTATTAGGTTGGACGCTTGCTCGTTTGCTTCTTCTTATATAAAAAAATGTGTAGTACCTTACATATGCTGTTTAGTGTGAATTAATAGTAGCGAAGATGTATCAGGAATAAGATATAATAAGGTATATTTGACCTAACACTAACAGCCTAGACTAGAGCAGACCTAACTCTAATAGAAGCCTATGCAAAAGAACATGATGAAATTAATGATTAATATGCCTCTTCCTTGACCGCATGACCATACGGTTATAACAAAAAATCTAAAAAAAATTGATTTGATGAAATGCACACAGCTTATAGATAGTGCCTTGAATCTAAGATCTAACACAGTTCTTCTCTCATTCTGTTCTCGTAAAATTCTGGAATTTACTGAAATTTTAACGTCTACATGAACAAAGTCACGGGTAATTCGTAAATCGTGAAAAATTCAAACGATGAAATACTTGAGGACATCGCACTAACAATCCAAAGTGACCGAACGAGCGCAAATAAAATTGCTGAGTATTCCCTTCAAAAAATGTTATCGCCAACATCTGTCAATGTATCTTGAATTCCAGATTGAGTACGGCTTGGACAGAAATGCGAGATGTCAATACCGATTCTCGTTACCTACTAAAGTAACATATACTTGAATCGAATAAATAATTTGCAAGTTGCGGGTTAAGGTAATTATTTGTTCTTCCGTTCAATCAATACGATCGAATTCTATTTTCTGAAGAAATTTCTGAACTGCTATATATGAAATAATAGCTAAAGCCCGCAACTACGTCCGCGTGGATTTTTGTTTTTTTTTGACTCCCTGATTTTCTGGAATAAAAAAATATTACACATGTCCGTCGCCAGGATGCAAGATGTCTCTATGCCGAATTTTCTCAAGATTGCTCCAATGTTGTTTAATGGTTGAGCCGGGAAAAGGTATGCCAAACAGACAGAGTGAGATAGAGAGTTAGATTGTAAATAAAAAAATGAAGTTATTAAATGGCTTTTCAATATGGCAAGTTCAGAAAGTAAGATTCGTTTTTGTGAATACTTTAACAACGACGGTTAGGATTGCATTGACGAATCCTTCACGACATAACCGATTACGGTGACATCTTTCAGTTACTATCAAATGAAGTTGACTGTGCACGCAACATGGGGCCAGTCACAATGCACCCAAATCTTACACAAATATTTTATTTGTTGATGGAGAATCGAAATAATTTAGTAACATGGTAGAATCATTAGCCAATCTGCGATAGAGATATTCACTGATTGAACTGTGTTCCGGACACATATATTATATATGCGTCGCCAAATAAAGAAGAAAACCATAACCAATATTTGTACTGGATCCGTAGATTCAGTACAGTACTCGTTAGGAGTTCGAGTAACTGCCAGAAGTAATATATTAAGTTTTTTTTTTTATTGAAAAAAGTGACTGTACGAGCAAAACGTTCACCTGATGGTAAGTGAAGCGTATGCCCATAGGAAATTTGTCACCCGAAACATTCCTTTGTGGCACCACACTGCGCCCATCATCCTTAGACATCAGTTCATATGTTCAGTGTATCTTGAACTACTCTACGTGCTAGCTTGACTAGCTCTAAGTGCCCTTCAAACCGAAACACAGTAATGTTTGCACTCTACTGCTTCACGGCAGAATAACTGGCCCCGGGACCACCCCGGTTGTAATTTTAATTATTTTTACATTACTCTGTTAACAAATATGTATTTCATATATATTCATTTATTAGCATCGTTATTATTTTTCTTTATAAAATGAATATATTTCCGATTTCAAAGAACAGCTTGAACTTATGGTATTTACGGTTGATCGCGCAAATAGTTTCTGATTGCCGCTCTGGTGAACACAGTCAGATTGGGATATCCGTTAGTATGCAATAAGAACTACCAATTGGTGGAATACGATCATTCCGCCAATTGACCTATCTTAATATGCCTTTTATTAACTGTTTTCCTACCGTTAGCCATTATCTAATTTAATCGTTTATTACAATGTAACAATTCATTTTTGACGACCGCGTGGTCTAGCGCTTAGAGTACCTGACTACCATGCCGCGGGTCCTGGGTTCAAATCCAAGCCGCAGCCAACATTTGTGCTAAAACACAAATTGTTGATTTTCGTGTCCGTAGAGACAAATAATACGTTGTTGTAAGGTGAACCACGTATCTCGACTTCATTGGTAGTGTTGTAGTGGTGGACGGCATGTGGTAGCGGAATTAATTGGCTTGCGTACGCTATTACCGAGAGCAGACGGTGCTTTTCAAAACTAGGTAATAGACTTCATTTTTAATTTTGCAACTTTGTTTCTGTCCTTTACTAACGCATTTATATCATAGCATTTATTTACTGTTCTTAAATTTCTGTTTCACAGTGTTTTTATTTATACAGATGTATTTATTATAATATTACTTATATATGAATTGAGCTACCACAGCTCAGGGGCCGGACGCTCGTCTTAAATTTAATAGTACGCGAGTGACCCGAGTTCGATCACTGGTGCCAGCACCTCCAAAATCGTTATAGTGCTGATTTGCCACGTGTTCAGCGGTGAAGGAAAACATCGTGAAGTCCGACAACCAGCATAGGAGCAGCGTGACCGACTTTTCCCGGCTCCAAAGCCATCTCAGAAATGAAAAGAGGGATGTGCTTAGCAGGAGGACATGGAAACAAGCTGTAACTTTACTTTTTATATATAAATCATTAGACTTTATTACATACATTCATTGGCACAGCGTTGAGGTAGAGCATGTCGTAATATATTTCGCTGCAAAAATAACAAGTCGCGCCCATTGCAAGCGCGGTTGCTAGTCGTAGCCGAAGTCCTTGGCAAAAGGCACATGACTCATAGTTCTATTTCTTATTTTCTAAGAATAAATTGAAAACTGCATCTAAATGACGCAGAGCTACATTAGTGAACCGATGCTCCTGGCGACGGGGGCGATGACCCCGTGATCTTGTACACATGAGTAATTACAGCTGTATAAGTTATAGCCAGTTATTGAAAGTAGTTTTAATCTTTTTTTTATTTTATAAAATAAAACACAGTTGAAATAAGTATTTTTTTATATTTACACGGTCACCGTGACGGTAAGAGAAACTTTAACGTAATGCACATAAATACCACAGCATTTTCATATTTCTCTCGCTCCTTAGTCGAAAGATCTTTAACATTATTTTTATTTTATTTTATACGGAAACAAACAATTTTACATTACACTTACAAAAACAGACATGATTTAACATAAATCAATAAAGTTTCGTTTACTTAAGTTAATGTTAATTTTTTTAATGAATAAAAGGGTAGCGAGGTCAGGTTGCGTTTGTGTGTATGGCTGCGTGTGAGTGGTTAAGTGAGTGATTATCATCTGTTATTATTTTTTTTAAATCTTCCTAAGTCAAATTTCACAATTTTCCCTATAAAATTTTGTTTTGGCGTGGCGATTTGGTTTTCGATTTTGGCAGCGTCCCTTTAGCCGATGAAAACATAAGCGAAACTATCAAATGGGTTTGAATGTAATCCTCATGACGAAGTTAAAACAAGTACAGCCACAGCCGCCGAACCAGGAAATCAATTAATTGTATGCGGTTCGAATATTGTCTTAGAACTTATCTCCTTATCTACGCGATCGATAATTTGAACCATACTGTAATTAAAAGATATACGATTATAATACGACTCGTATTAGAAGGTATTTAACAGGCATGTTCATGTTTAAAATCTAAGAGGAAACCATATCAGTACTTACAGGGCATTTGCATTTCACCGTCGCACTTTCATAATTACAAGAGGAAAACTTTCGCTAGAAACAAACCAACTTCTATTAAACAGCTCGGGAGCGCTGCTGAGATTTGTACTTTCATCTCGAATCAGGCGAGTGTTGAACTTTCCACCGATTTGCGGCTCCAATGTACAAGTGAATGGGAACAAACGTTCCCTTGTACGTTGCAATTATAATTTCTCAATTCTATAAATTAATTTCTATTTCATTAGGAATTTTATATCTGTTTCACAGCCTGTTTACAAGAAAAACGTATCCAAGATATAAATCATTAAGTATTGCCTATTATGGAAGGCATAGCAAGCTTCTCTTGATGTTTCTTTATCTTTTTCTTTTATGATGTTACGAAAAGCTCTTCAAATTGATAGGCTTTCAATAAGCTCTAGTGGTCACCGTTATAGAAATAACGCGATATCTTATGAAGTCTTTTTTCTAAAATTATTTTATTAGGAAATGAATTCCGCCTATTAGTACCATCTTGAATTGAGAACATAATCATTATTTCTACTTACGCTATTTAAATTTTCTCGTAATGACTACGGGTATTAAAAAAATAGGCTCATGAGTAAAAAAAGTTGACAAAGTAACACAGAGCGCCTTCAGATAATAAATGACGGAATAACCATGTCAAATATGATAGGACTTAGCAGTATCTAAGGCGTTAGCCGTCAACTATTATGATTGCCAGTCCGCCTGCCAAGAGTGGCAATCATAGCCAGGGGATATTGTTTATAGAAAAGAGTTGCGGGACGATCAAAACGTACACCTGATGTTAAATCATAACACATGATGTGTCACGCAAACCATTTCATTGTGGCACTACAGTCCTGAGATAGATCAATTCTTAAATCTCATATAGACAGTAATTACACTAGCTGTCAGTGCTCTTCATACCGAAACACAGCAATGTTTGCACACCACTGCTTCACAGCAGAATAATAGGCCCTGCGGTGGTATCTACCTAGAAGGATTCCTGCCAGTAATGTAATCCGAAAACTCTTCAGAGCCATGAACTCAGAGCCATATGATCGAAAGTTTTATTTAATCAGCAACGACAAAACATTAAAGTTATAGTGAATATCTTTTGAATGTTCGTCGCATACGGAACAACGAGACAAGTTTTGTCTCGAAACTAAATTGAGTTGGCGAGTGTGATCGTCTCCGAAGTTGTTCTCGCGGCGTGTTTAATACGAAGTTGTTCTCGTTCACGACCAGTTCGTCTCAAGGTAAATACTAAATATCTACGTGTAATACTGGGCGTGTAGACTTTTGGCGAGATTCCATGAAAGCGAAACCTAAACAGCAGACTTAACTTGTTATGTTTGTTGTTAGCTACTTCGTATTAATGCAAATACGCTTCTTGTGAGTTGCAGAGAACTTATATTTGTCTGCTACGCTGCTGATCCTGACTTCGAATCCCAGCCGGAGCCAGTTTGTGCAAAAGAAATTATTGATTTTCGTGTCTGGAAGCATTTATTTATTAATTCTTTATTGTTTACACTATAAGCTAGGGGCTACAATGGGCGGACTTAATGCCTTGTGGCGTTCTCTACCAGTCAACCTTGGTTGATGGTGAAAAAATATGGCAGGTGTTATCTATCAAAAAGTAAGATGCCTAACTTATGATATTTATATATAATAAATAATATAAAATATGTAAATAGATAAATACTAAACTAATTACATATACATATAAATAAAATAAATAACATACACGATTAGATCAAAGTGAAAGAAACGAATCTGTCAAATGTGATCCTTCTTTAGATAACATTCTCGAACTAATCTTTTAAATATGCTCTTATTAGGAGCTTTCTTGACATCATCGGGAAGGGCGGTCCAGAAGAACGAAAGAATACAGAAGCATGCTGCGGGATTGTGATCTTATATTTGTTTAAGGAACGAGGTACTCGGTCATGAGTGGAATAAAAAGGGGCGAAGTTATTATTTAAATATAAAGGAGATTTTGGATTAGTGAAGATAGAATACCAAAGAAAAAAAAATCTGTAGCAACGCCTTTGTCGAATAGGAAGCCATTGAAACTTAGAACGCTAACAGGAAACGTGGTCATATTTACGTGATCAGAAAATAAATCGAATGCAGTAGTTGACATTGTGATTGTCTCCGTGTTTCCGACTCTGCATCACGGCCTACCTCCGATCTTACCGCTTGAGTGCTATACCGGTCGCGTATAGATAAGGACGAGTAAGTGTTGACATGCGTGTGGTGGCGGCCTAAGAGAATCTACCACCCCATCTCATCCTGTGGGTGTCGTAGAAGCCGACGGAGGGAAAATAGAAAACCAGGAGATGGGCAGCAACATCTTCCTGAAGAGCTGAATAAATAGACTGCGGTTGCCAACCCGCCTGCCAAGCGTGGCAACTATGGCAAAAAGCCCCCAAAATGAGAGCCACAAACTTTTGTGGCCATCTATTGGTGAGGCCTATGTTCAGCAGTGAACTTGTGATAGGCTGAAACGATGCGAAGTGTTGATTGCTTCCGACAGAGTCGTTTTCGGCGTAGTCGAAAAACGACTGGGTGAACATTATTGTAAAACATTTATTTGCCATGTTGTGCCAAAACGGGTTTTATATTAACTACCATTATTTAACTACTCATCTCGCTTAGTTACATTTTATAACATGTTAAGATCAAATAAATATCAATAATAATTAGCTTGTAAATTTATTTTATAAATATTGATGACGACATAAAAGTAAAACGTAAAATGTGATAAATTAATTACACTGCCACAACATCACTAAATTCTTAATTTACGAAATACGAAAATTGAGTACAGGCCAATTAGTTTCGTTTTAATGTGTGTGATTCCCATAAACTTCTGATGTCAGGCAGTGGTCGCGTTCGCTTTATAATTTCATTGGAAAACGCAAATGTGGAAGCTGCCGTATCGCATTACGCATCGAATGATCAAGTCTTAACAGATTGAAATTAATTATAAATTTATTATGTTTAATATATAAAAAATCTTAAAATTATATTAATAAAAGTGATAAAGTATTAAAAATTTCGTGTCACTTTCCGACTTTATATTCTTACTTTTTATTTGATCGAAGCATTTACTTTGAATTACAAAACTTTTAACAAGATACCCACCCGCCTTATGTACGGCGGCCGTATAGTCTCAGACAGTGAGATAATTTAGCCCAGACGATGCCCAGGCATTAATTTAAACAAAAACGATACTTCACTCTATTTCTCCTGAATCATTTGTGCGTTTACAGACATTTTCTATTTATTTATTACATGTTATAACACCATTACAGTTTTAAACGAAATCGATGCTATAAACAACATTGCTAAGAATACCTTATTAACATAAATGTATAAAAAAAAAAATTAGAATAGGGTATTAAAGTTGTAAGTAAGATTAAAACGGTTTACTACACATTTGAATGCTGCTACTATGAATTTCGACAAACGAAACACCCAGACCAGAGACAACAATATATAGGCCATACAAATATTCGTCCCGTGCGGGAAGCCAATTGCATACCAACTTCACCAGCCTGACGTCATTATAGGGAAAAGGACTGGATAATGGAATTTTAAAATTAGTATATCTGGACTATTCTCAAGTTAAAAAGATTTGGCATGGTTGACACTTTTGAAAATGACAAAATGATTTGACACTCGTTTTCTAAGGGTCTATGAAATTTTCCTGGCATTTTCATTGCACACGGCACAAATTAACCTCAACCTCAAGAAAAATGTCTTTGCCTGCCAACACAAACTAATTTTGCGAGGTTGTACGTGTAAAAGGGTATTATAAGGAAAGCTGTATTAAGTCTCTCAGTTTCTGCACAGTACAAGTTGCAGTGGATTATTTTAATGAACACGCCTTTGTTCTTCTCTCGGCAAAGGGTTGTTTGAATAAGAAAGTAGAACTTTGACAGCGCCATTGCTGGTATTTTCTTTCGTAATTGAATTGGATGGATGAACGTTGATCTCAAATATTATCCTCTGATATTAGATTAGAATAAGTAAGGTTCTTTTAAAGTAATTTTATTTGGATTTTCTACTGAATTCAGTTAACATTTGCAGCATACGTATGACGTGGTAGCAGCATAAGATAATATTTTCTCGTAATGTGGATGTCGTGGGTAGGTTATTCCAGAGGGAAAAAAACAAACGCAAAGATTGACAGGTAATAACAATGATACTTTACTTCTTGTGACACTGGGTCTACGTCCCATGTCACAGGAAATATTTTCGGAAGCTATATAGCTAACTGCGCAGCAGATATTATAGTGCCACGAATGTACGTGCTAACACAGAGGTCACTCGTCCTAAGCTTAGGCTAGGTTGCAGTATTAGAGACACAGGGGCAAGCAAGCAAGCAATCAGATCCGAAAATCAAGTATTTGTTTTTTTAACTTTCCTCACAAATATTAGCTTCGGTTTGGGCCTAGGGCTCGGGGCTCCGACCACTAAGGTCGCGCGGTAGTGAAATATATTCACACTTTGAAAAAAAGAAAAAGTTATTTTTTTAAAAAATAATACATTCATTCGCAAACATGATACACCTATAAATTAAAGACTACAATAAATTCTCCTTTTTTTTGCCGGTGAGGCTTGCGAATATGATTTATGATAACAGTGTCATTGATCTGAATTTCGAATCACATTATAAAAAAAGCAAAAATAATAATACTACAAGTTTAAATGAAACTAAGTTTACGGATTTTATCGCGTTTAATTTTTTATTATTTATAACCCGACGTTTCGAGTGCTTTACAGCACCCATGGTCACGGGAGGACTGAGGTGACAGATGTCCTGATGTCATAGTTAACCTGGGGTACCTTCAGCTTTTAATTATTATTTTTGGTCCGATCTACGCAGAAAGAGCTAACTGTGTCTTGAAGTCTTGCAGTGGTATGCTTGGTTTTTGATTTAATTTTAATTTTATTTATTATTGGATCCCAAGCTGGTGGTAATACCCAACCATCTTCTCTATTGAAATTAGGATGTTTTTTGATTTCAATAGCCTCGCGAATCATCCTTGGTAGGAATCGGTGTTCTTTTGCAAGGATCTGTGGTTTATCAAATCTGATGTAATGGTTGGAATGATCCAGAACGACGATGCTTCACGTCAAAGAACACATAGCTGACGTGAAGCGTGAGAACGCGAATAAAACGCGATAAAATCCGTAAACTTAGTTTCATTTAAATGTGTAGTGTTCGCGTAAATATAAGAAATCAATACTACAAGTGCCAAAATTGTCTTATTCAAAATAAGCACAGTTTGTAATTTAAATACAAAATTAATCAATTATACTTCACAAACTCAATTATATCATAAAAATATTTGCTAGAAGCCCGTTATTAACATTCAAACTTGCTAATTTTTGCATTTTTCCCCTATATCAGAAGGCAGTTAGTTGAATATTTTTTATGACCACGCCATGTAACTCTTGTGATTGAATAATGTTTTTGGTGTGATATATATTTTCGGTGATGTAATTGCTGTTAGCCTTCTCGGCTTTTACAGCTTCTTCGGATACTGTGCTCGCGGGCCAGGGGCCCGCGTGCCAGGTTTGGTTTGACCCAAACATAAATAAATAAATAAAAACTCCTACAAAAACCTCGAAGTTCGGACTGTGTCGCGTTCGCTGCGTGCTTTCGCGATTTCGAAAATCTTAAACATTTTAAGTCGTCTACTGATCGTCCGAAGGAGGCTGCGCGCGTCCATTCGGACTGTCGACTTGTGTGTCGGTAACTCTGGGCGGTGAGAACCGCCCTGGAACACGGGTGAATCGTGTGTACGCGATGTGATTATTGACCATTGCGCACCGCTCTCTACGGCGGTCGCGCGTCGTGGTGCGTGTTATATTAAAGCTATTGACTGTGTGTACAGTGTGGCCTGGATCGTGACTGACAGTATCGTGGTCAGGAAGAGCTGAGACGTCCGTGTCGTCTAGCACGTTTCGCGGGCGACGTTTGCGTTCGGTCGCGTTTCTGTTTGGTCGATTTTGGTGTGAAGAAACTGCGCGCTGCCCGCAAAGATATCGGACGCTTTTTATACAAGATTGCTTCAAAAATGTGCATGGCTGGCAAAGTAATAAAGCTGCCAAGAGCCCTAAATAAGTTATAGAATTATATAATCTGTGCAAATTATTTGTTAATAGTTTTTTTTTAGTTATAACCGAAATAGACAGACAAACAGATTTCTCTTTGACATTTTTTTATGATCATAAATGAAAGATTTTAAAACAAAAAGTCTATATTTCTTGTGCTAATACTTCACTATTATCATCTTATCAGCCTTTAAGCCTTTCCACTGCTGAACTTAAGCCCAAAATAGAGAGAGTACAGAAGGCAAGCTTCATATAATGTGCTACAGTAATGCACACATAGACATCGCTCACAGACTCGTAATCTCAACCGGGGTCAAAATATTCCGAGCGTGAGTGCCGTCCGCTGCGGACACAGCGGACTTCGCGAGGTTTTTACTTTCATACGGGCTTACGATACACAACTACTTAATCAGTAGATTTTTTAACTTCACTTAAACAGTGATATCTCAGAAATTGTCTCAGAAAGGTAAGCTAAAGTGATTTTTAATGTTATGTTACTAGTACCCAGTATTATGTTGCTTCTATGTAGTATTATTTTTCTGCATCACACAAGCGTCGACACTACGGTCGAGTGTAGGTAGAAAAAGTGAAGTACATACATGAACTTGGCTTCTGTTGTCTCTGTGTTTTGTGATACAAGTCTCAACCAAATAGTGAGGATTTGCCGTAATCATCGCGTTTGACTAGCGGATGAGCGATCAGATCGTGCCAGTCACCGGTGCGTATATATTGTTACTGGTATTTGTGATTGCAACACCTATCGCGCTCTTTTTCTTTCGACTCTTGCGACAATAATGGAATGAGAAGGCCCAGCAGATTTTCCAATACTAATACCACACGGCAAATGAATTACATTTCCATGAACAAACTTACATTTTTTTTCAATTTTAAATGTAATTTTGTATAAGTTTTTTCAATTATATACATATATATTATTTAAATATATATATGTGTATATTTGTATTTAATTTTATTTTATTTTTATTTTTTGTTATAATGTGCCTTTAAAATTTTATTCCATTGATGTTAATTACATTTCTTATATTAACCTCCATTCTAGATTTAGTTTCGCTGTAACTTTATGATATTTGAGTTATATTTTAGATAAATTTAAGATCTTGGTTATTACAATAGCAACTAGCAATCAAGAGTTTGAGTTGCATTATGTAATTTTTTACCCTAGTGCTTTTTAAATACAAAACTGTCTAAAGCACCAACGAAAATGTTATTGCAAATAATGTATGTTCATATCAGCCCCGTCCGATCCCACCGCATATCGGCCTATAAGCCTTCTCAAGGCCTTAGGCAAGATATACGAACGCCTACTTCTCGCCCGCTTAAGAGACTTCATGCAGTCTCGAGGGATCCCCATTCACGAGCAGTTTGGATTCCGTGCCAAACACTCATGTACCCAGCAGGTGCACCGCATAACGGAGCACATTCAATCCCGCTTCATACGCGGGCTTCATACCGGAGCGCTCTTCTTCGACGTGGCGAAAGCGTTCGACAAGGTCTGGCACAACGGGCTCATATACAAGTTATATGGACTCGGTGTGCCAGATCGCCTCGTACTCATCATACGAGATTTCTTACGCAGTCGAACCTTCCGCTACCGCGTCGAGGGGGTGCGATCCGAATCACATCCCATCCTAGCCGGCGTACCACAAGGCTCAGTCCTAGGTCCCGTGCTCTACACCCTTTTCACGAACGACATACCGCACACCAGCGGCGTCGAACTCGCCCTCTTCGCAGATGATACCTGCCTATATGTGTCTGGACGTAATCCAGACACTATCTCTAAACGCCTCCAATCCGCAGCCCAAACCCTCGGGAACTGGTTTCGGAAATGGAGGATCGAGGTCAACCCAATCAAAAGTGCAGCCATGTACTTCTCGCGCCGCATAACGCAGCGTCTCCCCTCCATAGAGTTATTCGATCGTCCAATCCCCTGGGAAAAGACAGTGAAATACTTAGGCGTCCTATTAGACTCGAGACTCAGCTTCGGTCCACATATTAACCGAGTAAGGAACCGAGCGGCGTTCGTCCTCGGTCGATTACATCCGTTACTAAATAAAAATAGCAAAATGTCCCTACGTAATAAAATTACACTTTACAAAGCCTGTATTCGGCCAATTATGACATACGCAAGCCCCGTATTTGCGCATGCCTCCCCGCGTCAAATTCACCGACTTCAGGTAATACAAAATCGATTCATGCGTAAAGCCACGGGAGCACCGTGGTTCGTGCGTAATGCTAACCTTCATATCGATTTAGGGCTTCCTACCATAGCCCAATATCTAAAGTTGGCCTCTCGCCGATACTTCGACTCTGCCGCCACGCACCCCAACCCACTGGTTGTCAGTGCCGCCACTTACAACCCCCTCGCGATACACCAAAACTCGACCCGCGGAAAAAGGAGACCGAGGCACGTCCTCGAGGACCCTGACGACGCGACCACTATTGCCCAAGCGCTGTACTCAACACTACACAAACACCCATTATCACCATCATACCGCCCCCGCCGTCGGCGTGGGCGTATCAGACAAAGTTATTCGCGATACCGCCGCATCTCAGGCCGGTTCTTCCCTAGCAGTAGTGTCATAAACAGAAGCGTCGCTGGAGTTTCTTGCGCCATTTCTTCTCCAGCGGAAACGCATTCCGAATTGGTGGTAAACTTATCTAATAATAATCATGGTATTAATAATTATAGTAGTAGTAATATTGCCCTCCCGATTGCAGTAACTGACCGAGCCGAGACCGGCCCCCGTGGGCACCCTCGAGTCTGTTACTCTCGCGAACAGGATGACGGTCCAAGCCGAGGTCCCCTCTCGGGGGCCCTTGCGCCAGTCATCCATAAATAAAGGTTTCGGCTAAGCGCCCTCAGCGCTTTGCCACCTTTCAATCCGGCGAAGCTGTAAAAGCCTTCGGGCTAACAGTGACCATCAGTCCTAAAAAAAAAAAAAAAAAAAAAAACGAATTTCAAACGTGTAAAACTATTTCGAACAAATCAAGGAAGGTATTACTGCTTATTATATACATATATGCTTAAAAGCTCAATATTGAAATCTATCGTTCGATTACGCGCATCTTTAACCTTACGTGAGTACCGGCAATTCGGTATTGTAATGTCCCTAGGGATTTTGTATATTTTGTGACCTTGTCCTCTTCTAAACGAGGACGGATCTGATCTAATGAAATGAGCTAAGCGAATTTAGCCTGATTTCCCTGGCGAATACGCTAAATGATGTGAGATGAAGGGTTGCCTCGAGGGTGTGCAGAAAGATTGACGACACACGACAATGAATCGGAGAGTTCATGGCTATCAATACTCGTAATTCGAAACAACCATAATGATATTTGAGTACTTAACAAAATCTCTCCATTTATATTCATAGAAGTAACAATGTTATTCAATTAAGAAAACGTGAATAAATATTTTTTGACGTAAGAAGTTATAGGAAACGAATGAATGAAAAGAAATGACTGACAAAGACACGGCGGAAGTGTTCAATGTTTTCGGTACCTTGGCAATTCAATTGAAACATCTCCAATTGTTGTTATCGGGATAGGTACCACCTTTGTACGTCTGTGACAAAAAAAATCAATCTCTGATTACTAATGAATCTTGATCTTTACAATATGACTTCCGTTGCCTCACGCGATATTCCTATTACGGGTGTAACTAACGTAATGTTCGTATAATGTACGGAGTGAGCGATTATATTTCTGGTTTCATCGTTATCATTTTAAGTGCGTATTGTGTTGGAGTATTGTGACAATCTCACAATACACCATGAACGCTAAAGAGCTCGTAATTTTTTTTGTTAAAGCCAATCGCGAAACTTGGGATCTGGCGAGATCTATATTTTTAATAAACTGTTCGTCGGACAAGTCTGTTTATCTTCACTGTAAGTAAAATAAATTGTAGTAAAATTATGATATATCAGCTAATTTTAAAATATTTTTTATTTTTCGTATGCGTTTTCTTTCACGAAATACGATATGGCTAAAATATCTTATTACGAGTATGTTATGTATCTTATTATGTTGTCGCTTTCGTATTTTTTTTAACTTACGTTGCGGCTTAAGAGAATCTACCACCCCATGTCATCCCGTGGGTGCCGTAAAAGTCGACAGAGAGAAAATAAAAACCAGGAGATGGGCAGCAGCATCTTCCTGGAACTTCTGAATAAATAAACTGCGGTTGCCAACCCGCCTGCCAAGCGTGGCAACTATGGCAAAATCCCCCAAAAATGAGAGCTACTTCGCCAATTACATTTTTGTGGCAATCTATGGGGGAGGCCTGTTCAGCAGTGGACTAGTAATAGGTTGAAATGATTATGATGATATAAGCTTTGTAACACTTAATATAATAAACTGTGTACAATATTGACCTTTCTTTTTACTTTGTAAGACACTCGCTTAAAACTAGAAACGATCGTCCAACGTAACTTTAAATTGCACGTCGTTTAAGCGCGTCGTGGTATCCTCGAGACTCGCAGGGTCATGGCCGCGCGCTTGTTTTATAGAAACAGTACCCCCAGGCAATCGTGCTCAGTACTCGTTTGTACCTACGCTGTAGCTCGGAGGGCGGAGGGAATTTGGATAAGAAGTCCGTACATCGCCTCTGGGTATTCATCCGAGTCGTGCTGATAAAAACCACGTTCCGAATAAACTATATTTTATGCTCCACATTCTGAAAGCAAGTGCAGTTTATTTTTATGGTTATCGCTTCGGAAACAATTTTCTTAACATAACAAGGGAGAGAGATTAATTAATCCATTCGTTTTTATGTTCTTAGCGGTTAAATTAATTTTAGGGAGTTTTTTTTCCCACAAATATCACACTAAAATAAATTCATACTAAAATATAAAAGTTGTTGTAAATATTGCTAATTAACATTCCCATATATTATTATTTCGATTTACCGTAATTTTCTGTAAATGTGAACAAAATACAAAATTAGTATCCCAAACTCAACACATAAGAAATAAATAATTGCAGAAAAAACAATCAATCAAACAAAAAACAATACAACAAACAAAAAACGGTCAAACAAACAAAAAACAAATAAACAAAAATCTTGCAGTTTGAGTTACACTAGTTGCTAAAGAACTCTATTCATTCGTCTCCTGACTTTAGTAAAGAAGTTAATTTCTTGTTGCGATGAAAGTTTATTAAAACATTGCATTCGCAGTATGAAGGCATTTCGTCTATAATTAGATGTGACAAATGGTAATAACTGCGTTGCATTATTGATTTTAAAACTATAAAATATGAATGTTTACTCTATTTTCTTTTTTGGAGTCAACTTTACGTTTAATCGATTAAAAAAATAATAGATTTCGCATGTATCCTGGATGCGTTTTACAGACATAAATTGCAGATGCATATCAAAAACCCCCACCCGGATGACAATGCAAATATTTATCCCTTTTGGGAATCGAACCGCAAGCCGATGTGCACCAATCGCTTAGCCACGGCGACAACCGAACCGACAACATTTAAATACATGATTTATTCTTTTCATAAAAATGGATAATTATTTAACAATGCAAGTAAGGAATACATTAATATAGGTTAAAAATGTATGTGTAGTATGTTAGTATTATCTGTATGTTATTGCACTTCTGTAAAACGCTCACGATTATGCAGAGGAAATGCGTTACTGGAAAGCTGGCATGGTAAACACAGATATTTATGGTGGTGTCATCCGAGTCTTGCGATCTTTGAATTATGTATTCTTTGTTCAACGCATGTGCTTATATAAAGTTAATGCCTAGATTACAGTTTACGTGCTAAAGTCTCACTGTATTAACATGAGCAGAACCACGCTGCCCCATCGCCAAGTAGCATATGATGGGCGACGATAAATGGTGACTCAAGTAATGACAGAAAGGCATTTACTAGTGGTAGAAATCCGTCTAGGTAGGTATCACCGCAGGGCCAGTTATTCTGCTGTGAAGTAGTAGTGTGCAAACATTACTGTGTTTCGGTCCGAAGGGCACTTACAGCTAGAGTAATTACTGGGCATATGACACTTAAGAACTGCTGTCTTAGGGTGACGGGCGCAATGTTGTGCCAAACAGAAATGTTCTGGGTGACACAGCATTATTATGGGCAAACTTTGCACTTACCATCAGGTGAACGTTTTGCTCGTCTCGTCACATTCAAAAGTGACAAAAAATCTCATGGTCCACAACCCTCCGATATCCTTATCTCGACATCGATATCCTTATTATTCACGAGGAAGCAAGAAGTGTCTATGAGCTACAATGACTACTTGCGATCGCACGTGATATTGGAATCTGTGCGCGTTTGACTGCTGCTTCCTCTACAGCCTGTAAAATTATACTGCGAGGTCAACTCGAAATCGGAAGAGTTATCAGTAAGTGCCAGGCACTTTGCGCGTTACCTGTTACTGCCCGTCACCAGTCTGTATAATTTCGGTATAAATAGTTCGGTATAATTGATGATGATGAATCCAACGGCGGATCCAGGGGGGTGGTCATGGGGGTGGTGGTTCCAGAACGTAGGTGGACCACTAATTGAACATAATTATTTTATTTATATATTTTGTCACCATACAGATTTTATGTAACTACATACCTTCAATATTTAATTAATTTAATATAATATAATAACTTTGTATGATCGCAAACGTTTGGGAACGAACGCATCGAAAATTTGAATTTTACCGCGCCACACTTCGGCTACGTAACGTCTTGCTAGACCTAACCTCAATCGGAATCCGAACGACTAAACTTCAACATATCATAACATAGTTCTAAGTTAAAAAACTTAAATTTCTTTCTACCTACAATGTGTTTATAAGTGTACCTTTATAAGTATTCTTAAAAATAGTTGCTGCAAATTCATTAATTACAAGAAATGGTAAGTAATACTTTTTACTTTATTTGTATATTACAGATTTTTATGAACTATAAAATATTAGAGAACCTGAAATTGTTTTGCTTGTTTAACACTATACTTACCTAAAGTAAGTAGGTATTACCTATTTGATGTAAGTACCTACCTAATAAAATGCATGTAGGGGCCTAATCTTAAGTAAGGTGTTTATGGAAAATGCAGTGGACTGTAAAACTACCTATATTATTATGTTTTTATGTACTTATAAGTCATATGTTTACAAAAGTTTGTTGTCTGATGTGGGGTGTGAAATTTGCATGGTTTTGCTTTGTTTGTGAGGTAATGCGCCTGCGCCACCAGCTTGTACGAGTAGCGAATGTGGGTATTTTTATGTATATATGTTTAATATGTATTTGCATCAGACTATTGTCTGTTGTGGGGTGTGAAATTTGCATGGTGAAATTTGGATGGTTTTGCTTGCAGGGTGATTCTAAGGGAAAAGGAGATGGTAGTGGTAGATTGAAACGTTCATTAAAAAAAATAGATTCATTTTTCCCAAAGAAACCAAGGTTTCAGATTGCTCACTCGAAAAATTCACCTACAACAACTATAGATGAAAATAATTGTATTGCCGATGCTTTTGCTTCCACAGCTACATTGCCTACATTAACCATAGATGAAGAAAAAACAGGTTACAGTTAGTAACAGGAGAGCTCCTGTTACTAACGATATTCAGCCTACAATATGTATATTGACTTCTGATTCTGATCAAATAAAGAATTCACTTTCTCAACCAAAGTTTGCTTCAGATATTGCTTGTTATATAGGGGAAAATATAGATGATTCAACTAAAGCTATGTTGCTTAAAAAGCATTGGCAACCTCCCCCTAATTATACTTTCCCGCATTGTGATGTTAATAAAAAAGGAAAACTAACAAAAAAATATGATCTGAGCATATTTTTTTGTTTGTTTGAGTCTCACCTTGACAAGTTTCACTGGCTTGTTTTGTCGCATAAAGGCATGGGTCTTTACTGCAAGTACTGTGCTTTGTTTGTCGTAGCTCCTGGAGGTGGTAGCCAGACAAAAACACAACACCTTTATGTCGACTCGTAAAAGAACCATTAAAAGCTTTCGATAATTTGCTAGGTGAAAATGGTGTTCTGCTAACACACCAGCGAAACAAATACCACGAATTAGCTGTCGAAGCAGGGAAGAACTTTTTATTGAGTTTTCATAAACCGGAAATTAACACAATGAACCAAGTAAATAGTCAAAGGCTGAAACAAATAAATGAAAATAGAGAACGTTTGCGACCAATCGTAAGAACTATAATATGTGTGACCATCAAAATATATCGTTACGTGGCCATCGCGACGATGGTAAATTGCTGAACTATGACAGCGTAGTAGCCGATGAAGGGAATTTTAGAGCCCTTTTAAAATTCCGTATTGATTCTGGCGATATTGCATTGCAGCAACATTTAGAATCTTCAAAATCCAACGCCACGTACATCAGCAAGACTGTACAAAATGAGTTGATAGATGTTTGCGCAGAAATCATCCAGGAATACATTTTACAGAATGTGCGGGTATTTTTCAATTTTGTTCGATGAAACAACAAATATATCACATATCGCACAGCTGAGCCTATCATTCCGATATTTGCATGATGTAATACCATCATTAAGGAACATTTTGTGATACCTACGATTCTCTTAGACGCGAAGACAACCATTCAGGTGACATAGAGCCTCGATTGACAGGTGTAGCATTGGCGAAAATCGTTGAAAATCTGTGTACCAAATTTAAGTTAGGTTTATCTTGGTGTGTGGGTATTGGCTGCTCGGTTATGGCATCAGATACAAAAGGTGCAGTGCAAGAATTGATGAATAGCCATTCATGCTAAACGTTGCCCGTGCAACAACCATGTGCTCATTGGCAAGATCATCCAAAGTAGTTTCCTGTCGCAATATATCTGGCACAATGAGAAAAGTTGTGGCATTTGCCAATGCATCCGCTAAGAGACATGAAATTTTTAAAATAGAACTCGGAGCTGCCATGCAAGGTATTTGTGAGACACGTTGGGTAGAGAGGCATGATGGACATCTTCAATTTCAAGGAGACAACTTAGTCAAAATTTGTAGCGCTCTGGAGAAGATTTCTACTTGGCAAGACAATAAAACTGCCAATGATGCGCACTGCTTGCTGCAAACATTGCGCAGTTCTAACTTTATTATATCCTCCATCTGTTTAAGTAATGTATTAGGTGGGTACTTCCCTAAATTATTTTATTTCTTATTGTTTGGCAAATTAACTTATACTAGTATACTAAATCTACTTTAAAAGTATGTTATTGTTTTGTTAATATTTTAGGCTACGAGTACAGACCGTTTATATTAAGTTATAAATTCTTAGTTTATGCACTACAGTCAGTCACTTACTTTTTATTTTTCAGATACTACTATATCTTTAAGCAGAATACTGCAATCGAACTCAATTGATTTAAAAAAAAAAGCTACAGACGCTATTAATGATACTTTAAGTGTTTTACAAAATAAAAGAGAAAATGTGGACGTAATCTAGCGACAGCTTTTTGAAGAGGATAAAGAAGTAGCTGATCAGCTAGATTTAGAAATTAAATACCCCAGAATAGTATCAAAACAAATACATAGGGGCAATAACCAACCTGCTCAATCTGCTGAAGAGTATTTCCGCAGAGCTATATACATCCCTCTTGTAGATTCAATAATAAGTGATCTCCAGGACCGCCTGTCTCCTGATGTACTAAATTTGTTTCAGCTAAGCGTTTTCATGCCAAAAAGCGAATATAGTAATAAAGACATTGAAACTGTGAAACAACTAGCTACCGACTATACATTATTACTAGATAACACTCCAGTTTCGGTCATTGTAAATGAATATCGGCTGTGGATGGTGAAGTGGCAGGCGTGGCAGCGGAGCCAGGACATACCGCAGTCGGTTTCTGATCTTTTAAATTGTGACATCGATATGTATCTTAATATAAGAAAATTTTTATGTATTATGGCTACACTACCTGTCAATGTAGCGACAGCAGAAAGGTCTTTCTCTACGTTGCGCAGAATTAAATCGAGGCTAAGATCTTCAGTGGTTGAAGATCGACTAACCGGAATGGCACTTCTCCACTTTATAAAAACGTACCCATTGACGTAAATGACGTAATAACTCGTTTCGGGAGAAGACGTAAAAGAAAAATTAATTTTGTTATTTAAATATATGTATTTTGTCTGTTTCTATTTTGTTTGTTGGAAACACTTGTCGTACCACCTCTTCACTTTGGCGGAGGTTTGCGTCATACCTCTAGCTGTTATGACAAATCATTCACCACGGTTATGGAAGATGGCAATATGTACGTATATATGTACAAGTTATTATGTGTTAAGTTTTTCAAGTGTACAATAAAGAATAAATATTTTTAAGTACAGTATCTATTGTTATCAAAATTAAATTATAAGTTCTTGACTTGACCACGACTATGTGACCCCCTCCTGGTGCCAAAGCTGGATCCGCCCTTGGCTGAATCTGCAGTATTATACCGTCATATGCTGTCACTATACTGCTCGTGGGAACGCAATGGGGAGTAAATATTTATATACTCATACCAAAATGGCGGCGACGTGGTTTGCCACTCGTCACGTGTCGTTTCTCGCGGAGGCGAAAAGTGGGCTACGGGTGTGGTTCCTGCCTACCCCTTATATGGGAAAAGGCGATAGTGTAAGTATGTATAATTGATGACTATCTTCCCTTTTCTGATGCCTTTGTCACCATACATACAAAAAAACAGCTGTTAAAATATTCCATTGATGCGTCAACGATGAGCATGAATCTGTAAGTTAGATGATCGGCATGTACGGTTTTCGCTCGTCATTTGACCGTATCTAACTAGGTAAGTTGCAAGGTTCACAGCGAGCAAAATGCTTATTTACGCGTCGCCTTTGCCTTTCAGTGAATGACAGACGAAAATCGTTTAACATCAAAGAGACGTTAATGTATCGCGTTTCGAAATAAAACACGCACCATCACCGGCACTGCCCGCTGCAGATTACATCGGCGTACATCCGGCGAGCGCTCGCGCCCACAAACCACAGAATAAATAGAACAGTAGGTCAACGCCAAACGAAAGGTATAATGTCACACCGCAGAATAGTGTACGAGTACCTATTATAATTTCAGAGGAATTTTAGAGTCAAAACATTCAGTATTGAATACGTCTTTAATTTAAAAATACTGAGAAATTTATTGGATGAAAGCTTAAACAGAATGATTGAGGAATAACAATAATGACGTAAATCTTAATTTTCAAGAATTTGAAAATATTTATTTATATTCAAAAAAAATAAGTATACCAATAAAATCAGAACAAAATCAAAGTAATGTAACATGTAATTATCAAAGACTACGCATAAATGTGTAAATTGATGCGAAGTAGTACAAATAACGTGACGAGTTCGTCTCTAATCTCTAATGACTGCAAAATGAGCAAGAGAAAAAGGTGCGACTTTAGGAACGAAATTTTTAGACTAAGTCAGAACGCGGTTCGTTAGTAGAATAAAAAGTTGCGATACAAGTAAAGAATGTGAGTGCTCGAATTTCGCTCTCTTTTTTAAATCTTACATAACAGTTTCATTTCTATTTGTCTATCTCAAAATACTAAAATATACGTACACGCATACGGGGTCCTTCTAACTTGTGTGTTGCTTATACTTGATTATTATTAAAAAGCAAAGGCATTTTAGTTTTTAAATAAATAGTCAAAAACATTCAAGGCATACATCACATAGAATATACGTCTGCATCAGCTGCGACATTCTGGTACTGTTAATCTTTATTACGCGGGTTCATCATGATTACGCTGGTATTCTGTAAAAGTGTATTACTACCCCATTCTAGTCGACCCATTTCTGTGCTAAACACTATGCAACTATTAAGTTTCTTCCCTCTCTTGCATGTTTGGTGAAACTAAAAAAAATGGGAAAAATTTAGATTCATGATTCAACTAATCAGATCAAATGAGGTTTTTCCCAAAAGAATAAGCTTTTATTAAGAAGTCTTTGATTGACAATCTTCAATAGATGCAATAATGCAAAGTACGCGCAATAGTTACAACTAAAAATATAATGAGTAACACACACTGAGGCAAAAAGCATGTGATGTGTTCGTAATTACTCTCGTGAATTTTTATAGCCATGCGTTATATTACAGGCAACATCTGCAATATTTTAATATAAAATGCTTGTTAATCATTAAAACATTCAAATAATTTATAGTCGTAACGGCGAAATAAATTCATTAGTCCTCTGATTCAGAAGTAAATTCTGTTTTGAATCTAAAACTTTTGAATATCTTGTTCTGTCATTTTAGCTTCATTTCTTCCTGTAGCTATTTCATATTCTTTTTTGATATGCTCTAAGAGTCATTTTGTACAAAAAATTAATGGTTGAAATAAACTTACAATGGTATCGTAATTAGTTGTTAGTATATACGCCTCTAGTACCTTACCATGCAGTAAATTGCGATCGGTGAGAGGTTTGCCGGTGTCGTTACATTTTTCAACAACTACTCGTCAAATTGGGACGACTCACCAAACATCTTTGTTTTAGTTTGCGCACTTGTATTTTAAAGGCAGAATAAGAATATATTTGATAATGTTTTCTTTTATTTACGCGAATATTAAACATTTAAATAAAACTACTTTTTTACGGATTTTATCGCGTTTAATTTTGAACTATTTTTACCCGACGTTTCGGACGCTTTACAGCACCCATGGTCACGGGGGTGAAAAGCTGAAGGTACTCCGGGTTAACTATGACATCGGGACAACTGTCACCTCAGTCCCCCCGTGACCATGGGTGCTGTAAAGCGTCCGAAACGTCGGGTAAAAATAGTTCAAAATTAAACGCGATAAAATCCGTAAAAAAGTAGTTTTATTTAAATATATTTGATGTCATGTTAATTATTGGTCTCTCATTATGGATAGTAATCCAAGGTTTTGCAGCCAGGAATATTACGAACGGTTGCTTCAGTGCGGTTTTGCGGACTTCATATATCATGACAATATTTCTTATTACTCAGACTGAGACAGATTCTTATCTCACACATGCGATGTTTTCGCTAATCGCATAGCACGTGGTTAATGGGCATTTAAAATTTCAATGAAGGTTATACTCTGAAAAGGTTTAATTTTGGTGTGTGGTGGGTAGGTAGTTTTTATTTTTTAGGGACAAAAATAATATAGGCATAAAGAATACACTTACCAATTTTGACAAATGGGGTATTATTAGATTAAATTTAACTCCGTGTCAACAAATCGGGAATATCGAGCGCCATAACTTGGTTTAAAATCTCGTATTGCATTGAGTACATAAAGGTGTGTAATAAGTATTGTGTTCTATTCTTTTGGACTCACGTTGTATCCCAAGTAACAAAATTTGCTTATATAATTTACAACGTTTTTGGTCGCAACTTTAGGTTGGTGTTAGTTCGCCGCATAAAAGTCGTGATAACGTTTACACGACGCGAAATAGGCGCAAATTATTAAACTTTAATTCGCAATTCGTCGTGTTAAAGTTTCATTATAAACTAAGTTTAGTTATATATCTGAGATGTTTGTATACAAATCACTTCATTCCGACTTATGTGGTCATCTCAGCCATGTTTTTATTAAGTAAAATATTTGTTCTGAAATTAAATTTCTATTGTGAACTTAATTTATTGACATACATTATGTCATTTTTATGCCCCCTTCGAATTTAATAAAAAAAAACAATAGTTGAGATATTATTTAAATTATGACATCTTTAATATTAAGATTTTGTCTTGGTGTCAAATGTAAATGACATATTTACATTTGGCATATTGGTTTTGTAAATGTAAATGACATAATTACATTTGGCATTTGGTAAATTTCCGTCGACCATTTTCTAGGATAACTGAGAATTAAGACATCTATACAAATAAATAAAATTGAAGTGTCTGTCGGTTATTTCGCAATAAAGACTTTTTTTCTAATCTCATATGGTAATTTGCTTACCATTTGGATACCAAAACTCGAACACGCGTTTTTAAAATATTTGTCTGTCTGTCTGTAGGTCTATTTGTTTGTCAGGGCTACTCTCCAAAACGGCTGAATCGAATTTGACGAGACTTTCATTGGAGAAGAATTTTCAGAGAACAATGTAAGCTAATTTTATTACAGAAATATTAAGGGTTTCTATGTAAAACTGATGACTTCTTACGGCTTTAATTCACATTTTGGTCATTATTTAGGTTCATGGCTGTTTAAATATTTATCTTAATCTTACTACTATAACAAAGCTGGAGAGTTTATATGTTTGAACGCGTTAATATCAGGAAATACTAATTCAATTTAAAAATTATTTTGCATTAGATAGCCCATATATTGAGGAAAGGGTCGCTTTAAAACTGCTACGGCATTCAGACGCTGTACGCTGAAAACGTGCGGTAGCGGCGGTAGCGGCGGTAGAGAATCTACTATCACATCTCAACCCGCTGGTGTCGAAAAGGTCGACATAGGGAAAATGAAAGCCAGGAGATGGGCAGCAGCACCTTCCTGGAACATCTGAATAATTAAACTGCGGTTGCCAACCCGCCTGCCAAGCGGCAACAGTGGAAAAATCCGCCCAAAATGCTACAAATTTTTGTGGGATAGGGCCTATGTTCAGCAGTGGACTAGTGATGGGCTGAAATAATGATTATGTTGATCACTCTGAAACCGAACATTACTGAGAAGGGCTGAACTGTGAATGCTCAGGTCAGATAGGGACCATGCTGTACGTGCAGTCCTACCTATAGTCGGCTTATTTTTCGAGGGGCGGTTTCACCGCGGGGTACAGCTAGTTAACAAATATTTTGCTTATTTTTTTATGTAATATAATATACTTAATAATAAGCTTACTTTATATGTTATTTTAAGGTAAAGTTGGATTCAAGTAGAAAGTGAAATCAAAGATTTCTGAATTCGTTTTGATTGATAATCTTGAAATTTGTAATGAAAATGATGAAAAACATAGTGGATACAAAATACAAGCAAATTAAATGTTTTTACGTTGTGAAAAATAAACATATGAGAATCTTAGCGGATCGAAATTACTTTATTTATACTCTAAAAAACCGTTTAAAAAATATAAATTGACAAATGTTATGTCTACTACCTATTAGTTTGTTAACGATTACATTATTGTAGCGCTGGATTGAAAAAAGTTCTTGTCGAATCGTTTATACTACGTTATTATTTTATAGGGGTTAAAACTAAAACCTTTATAAAACTGTCGCATAGAAATCGTGAGATGCTATAAAATTGTCAAGTAAATGGCGCAATAATTAATGTTAGACAATTACATTTAAAAATTGCCATGTAGTTGTCTCATCAGTAACCACTACATGATAATCGTATAGGTACGTTTATGCGACAGAAAGTTAAATAAAATTGTTGTGTAGTGGCTGAGACCTTCATAAGATTGTGTTATAATTTCGTCATGAAAACGTTTACCGGACATAATTTTAAAATAACTCCTCGGAAACCAAAAACCATTACTAAGCTCTTATAAAACCGAAAGTTAAGTGACTTGTATTACACATAAATACCATTAAAATATTGTTACGAAATTGAATTGCAATTTGTTTGAAGTAACTGGCAGATTATTATAGCGTTGCCCAAGTTTTTAAAATAGTTTAAATTTTATTACGTCTTTTGTTACTTACATACATACATACATAAGATCACGACCGTATCCCATAAGGGGTAGTCAGAGACTGGGCACTCACTGCAAAAACAGATAACTGCCACAATCCACGTTTTACCAAAACAATATAATGCACTTGGTGTGATAGGTGGTGAGCCCATCGCCACCATGCGCTGTTGGGTGCACAGTGCAGATTACGAGATCCATTGGATGAGATGACGAGCCCACACGGCTATTGTTACTTATATGGACGAAAAGAAAGTAGTGACATTTTTTATGTTAGAAGGTGACAAGGCAAGCAAATCGTCCACCTGATGGTAAGGTCAACGTTTGCCCATAACAAATACTTTATCACCCAGAACTTTTCTAAGTGACACCACACTGCGCTCGTCAAACTGAGACACCAGTTTATTCGTAACTTATGCCATGTAATTTAACCGAAACATATTTGCATATTACCGCTTGATGGCAGAATAATTGGCACTTCGGCAGAATAACCTACCTAGACAACTTCCTGCACAGTAATCCAACCACCAGTAAGTGATCATTTAATTATAATTCAAACTATAGCTGCAATCCTCATTCCAGATTCTATTCTGCAGAGAAACTATGCATATTTTTTCTGATGATGTTCTACTGGTATATTTCGTTACAACCTTTGGTTGTTACCAGATGTCAACTGCGCAGGAAAAACCTCACGGTGGTAAAAGTTCTTAGGTCACTTAGGTCATGTAACGCCTTAATGAAAAGATGCAATCAGATCGATATTCCGATCTTTCTACAAAGCTTGCTGAGAAAGATAGAACTCCCTCGATTGGTGAATAGTGAAAAGTAATTATATGAATAATATTAAAATACATACAACAAACAATTCACAACACACAAAACAATTTCACATTTATAAAAAAATAGGTCTCAGTGAGTTTAAAAAAATTAAGATTGTATTAATTTCTATCACTTAATAGTTTTTACAAATAGTGATAACTAATAAATATTATTAATTCCCAGTTATATATCTTAAGATGATATTTTTAATATGTACTTAAATCAGAGGTAGTGATCAGGTAATGTGGTTTGGATTTTAAGCTGTTTCTCATGATGAAAATGGACGTCAATAAAAATCTAGGAGTAAATAGGGCCCTTTAATTTGTTTCTTCTAATTATAGTTGCGAACTCTTTTCATAGTGTATTTCGCATATTAATGAAGTTAGTTTTCAAACTTGATGTTGTGATTTTTGTAGAAATATACCTGCCTTCATTAGCGTTTCGTTTATCTTTAATAAATTGCAGCTTTATTATCGATATAAATTCTCACGACTTCTTAATGAGGTTTTATTTAAGTTTAAGAGTTTTTTGACCACTCTTTTGTTATTAGATATTTCAGAGTCGGAAAGATTAAGCACTTTCAAATTTATCATGCCCTAAAAGGCTATACACATTAGTGATTGTCATGCTGTTAAGAGCCTGTGTAATTATAACTTTATTTATCAAAGCACTTATTGGAACTGCTTATTCAGTAACCTATTATTAATTATTTTCTTATATTATAAATTGTAAATGAACCACACAATTAGTTCTCTTTTGAGTCTACAAAAACAATGATAATTTCTTTATATACGTATATATCTTTTTACTATGACTATATGTATCTGCTACTTTTGTTGAATCGTTATCGTTCTAGCACTTTGCGACAACTTCTTTCTTTTGTTCTCCTCTCGGCATGTTATTTTAAGGTAAATGTTGGGTAACTGCACGTTTATTATTATTATTATTAGCTTAGACTAATTTTACAATCATTTTATGGACATTTTGTATAAATATATAATAAAACTGTAGTATAGCGGGCACTACCGGCTTAGTATTATAATCATGCTGTGCTGAAAATCAGTTTTTTTTGGCTTTTACTGCGTCGTAGGTAGCGACTCGCGAGCCGAAGGCCCGCGAGTGAGAAGAACAACGTCGCTGCTGACGAGAGGCGTTGCTACCGCCCGCTGCTGCGCTGGACTTCGACCCCTGAAAATGAATAAAATAGTATCCGACTAACAAGGTAGTAATCCAAGGGCCCCTCTGAAGGAGGTACGAAACCTCGACTTGAATTACTATCGAAAAACTGAAAATCAGTGTTGCGGACATCCGTAACTTATACTGAGCGCAGACCTATTCTTTGCGTCACACTGTAGTACAGTTTGAGGATGCAACTTTAGTATGTTGAGACACTTTTTTTAATCTTTTCTTTATTTTATTTATTATTTGTTTTTTTTTATTTTTTAATCTAAAATGATTTCATTTGACAATCCTACAATTCGTTAAAAGAAATATTCTAAAATAATTTTGTTTTTTAACTTAGACGTTCGTAACAAGTCTTCCTCCTAATTTGTTTCTTTTTTTATTATCCAGCCCTTTCTCTATTAAACTTTATCCTTTAGAATTACTCACTCGTAAGGTCCGTTTGCGAGTCTGCCCTTGAACTATAAAATGTACACGTGTAGAATTCTTCCATGTGCAGGAACGTCTGCCGCCACGAATGGCGTCATTTAATGAGTACTAAACTAGTAGTCTATTTTTTATAAGCCCTTGCAGACCCATTCACTAAATAACGAATGACTTGTATTAAAGATGTTTCATTTTTTTATCGAAATTTGTATTAAAGGCGAAAATACGGTGTTCTTGTATAATACAGAAACAAATTATAATTAGAGATTAAAGACTATACAAAAAAAACTTTTCATAAAGTGATTTTAACGTATTGTGTGATTCTCATGATATGTCTTATAATTTTTCAAGAACAAAAAATTGTGGGCCTTATTTTAATTGAGAATATTTGTTGTCGACTATACTTCAGATTTCCACTAATTTTATGTATGTAATATTGTGTTACTGACAAAATTAAACTTATGTTCTATAAAATAAGCTTATTTACTTTTATAGGAACTAACCAGTAAATAATTTCTTTCGTCGTAATTAATAAATAAGTAGATAGATAGAGGGGCACGAGAATGGTACGCGAAAAATAAAATAACTGAGATCCCTTCGAAAATTGCTACGATGTAAGTCAAGGCTCTGAAGTATCAATTTTTTTTTTAATAAAAGTCATTATTTGGCGCTCGCTGCAGAAACTGTTGATGATAAATAAAATAATGTACTACATTTTCAAAGTACTTATCATTACTCATAAAAAAGTCCGCGAGGCTCTATGTCTAACTACGAGTATTATAGTAAAGTCATAATAACCGCTTTTTGTTTAAATTAGTCAATCAAAACACGGGTAGAATCGAAAGATGATAACATTCGTATCATAATATTAAACCTTATCCTACTAAATAGTTTCATAGTCAAGGTTGATTATGTACATGAAAATCCTTGTTTAAATTATTCGAATCGGACCTATCTTTTAGAAGTTATCGTAAGGGTATAAAAATGCTAAAAGTAAGAAAAATGCTGCGGTGTGAGCGAACATCCACACGCTCGCCCACGCTACGGGCGCTTACACTAAGTTCAATTAATTACCTACCTACTCACTTTATTTTTTATAAACTAGAAACAATTGAATAGTGGTTTGTAATTTTTATTATATTTTTTTTTATTTCAAACTTTGAAACGCTATATAATAAATACAGCGGCCGCGGTCTCGAACGCCGCGCGACTTAGCCATCTTGGAGTTGCGCGGCTCCCTCTGCGCAGCGGTCGAGAGCGGTCGTTTTATTTTTCTAACACGACATCAAATATTGTTTACAAGGAAGCTCTGAGCCACTAAACTTTCATGGCATGGCACTAAACTTAATCTTACCTGACCAGCTGCAGAGCCGCCGATGAAAATAGTCGCTACAAAAAATGTTAGTGAAGGGATTGTTGTTGTTCTATTTGTCCAAATAAAGTACTAATTTATCTTTCTAATAACTATGTACCCGTGCGAAGCCGGGGCGAATCGCTAGTTATTATATAAAACTCACTATCTTCCTGGGTTTTTATTCTATTTGTAACCATTGAAGGACGTTAAAGGACGGCAAAAATATTATTTTAAGCACTCAGTTGAGTTACCAGTCAGACAAATCGACGCTGTATTGACAAATGATCTTGCAGAAATAAACATTATATAGAGGTCACAGCAAGGTTTACTTACTCTCACCGCATTGAAACGACCATTTTGAAAACGATTTTATTACATCAGATGTATGAACATTACTGTGTTTTGGTCTGAAGGGCACTGAGAGCTAGTGTAATTACTGGGCATATGAGACCTTAAGAACTGATGTCTCAAGACCACGGGCGCAGTGTTGTGTCACACAGTTCTGGGTGTTCTGGGTGACACAGTATATATTATGGGCAGATGTTCCACTTACCATCAGGTGAACGTTTTGCTCGTCTCCTTACTGTTATAAAATAAAAGCATTTTATGTAGGAAATTAGCATATTTTACTCATTTTAGGTACATTTATTTATGATAGCAAGACTAGCCAGACCACTTTGCAAAAAAGTAGTTCATGCGAAACAATGCCTAGTATCTTCAACGATTGATAATAATAAGCACATTCATTAACAATATAATTTCGTTACTAATTGACGTACCCATCAAGTGACGTTTAAAATTGTTGTCACTCCGCCCGCGGCTTTGTGACGCTCCCCTATGATTAGTGTTACTATAAAATTATCCAGCCCGTTATTACAGCTGCGATCGGACAGTTATTAATCATATAATAATTACGAATCAATTTTTCTTTTGTTTTCTGTTCTGAATATTCTGACAATACACAACCAGTGTTTAACAAAAAATCTAATTTTTAATGTATTGTGTAATTAATGATAAGAAAAGTCTTGCACTTTTTAATTTTAAAAACTTGAAGTGCAGTTATCATTGTGAATAATACTAAGGTTTTGCTTTACATATTTAACAACTTTTTCCTTACAACGGGTGTGCAGAGGATATTCCCGTAGCCCACTTTTCGCCCGCGCGGGAAACGAAACATGACGGGTAGCGAACCACGTCGCCGCCATTTTAGTACGAGTAAAGAAATCTTACTCTCTACTGCGTTTCCAAGAGCAGTATAGTGACAGAATTGCATATTATGAGGTTATTCTGCAGGAATAAAGGCTGTCTGTACCTTAGTCGCCTCTAGCAACGCCTCGCTAGGAAAGTGAATTTATTAGCGAAACATTCCTGTGCTTCGGTCTGAAGAATACTGAGATCTAGTGTAATTAATGGGCATATCATCATTATCAATTCGGCCTATCACTAGTCCACTGCTGAATATACCCCTTCCCCCTCCCCCCACATTACTAGTATAACCGTTTTTATAAAAACACTTCTTTACTTTCATTCATTGTCATATTATTCTGAATGCAATGCTGTCCGATTGTAATTGTTTACACAACAATAAAATAAAAAGGAAAAAAACAAACAACTTTAACAGGTAGTTGATTCACCCGTCGGCAGTTATCTCTCCATATCTTTTTTTTATAATATTATTTTAAAAAAATATAGAGAGATAACTGTAGCAAAACGTTCATCTGATGGTAAGTCGTCTGGTCCATAACAAATACCGTGTAACCCAGAACATTTCTGTGTTGCACCAGCCAGACACTGCGCTCGTCCCCCTAAGACGTCAGTTCTTTTGTCGCATATGCCCAGTAATTACACTAGCTCTCAGTGACCTTCAGACCGAAACACACGTGTGTTTGCGCACTTCTGCTTCACGGCAGAATAACTGGCCCTGCGGTGGTACATACCTAGACGGATTCCTGCATAGGAACTGCATACTACCAGCCCACCTTGATTATTGCATTTTTTAAAACTGTACATTGTTTGTTTCAGGTATAGTGTTATTCTGACGATCGCGACAACAGCTTCCGACGGATTCACCTTGATAAACGGTCAGTAAAACCTATAGTCACTTTTTATATGCATTATATTAAATTCACAGCTTTAAGGCAAAGAACAAAGGATTTGCCTCAAGCTTTTTATATTATTGATTTGCTTTTATATATTAAAATCTTATTTATATAACTAAGTTTCTACTGTTTTCAGTTTTGCTGTCATTTGATGTCAATGAAATATAAAAAATAACAAAAATTTAGAAAAGCACTACTGTGCACTACCTAACTTTATATAATTATAGAGTATTGTCCACTACTCTGCTCTAATAAGGACGGACATTTTTTATATAGAAGAGGGGACAAAGCAATCAAGAGCAAGCGGCTCACCTGATGGTAAGTGATCACTGCCGCCCGTGAACATCCGCTATACCAGAGGAATAACGGGTAACCTTTTAGTGAGGAATAGTCTCTATTCTTTAAGGTCCCTAAGTCATATCGGTCCGGAAAAACCGCAAACATGCCCTTGAAATGATTTTACCTCAGACATGCAGATAACTTCGTCATGTTTTGCTTTATTACTCTGAACGTGGTAGGTGGTAGAACACGTAAAATTACAATTGACTATTTTGGAAGTTTCGTCGCACGGTTTCGAGGTTGGGTTGTTCGCATGTGGTCTATAAAATCATGAATATCTCCAATTAAGGGCCGCGAAAAAAATTTACTATTTTAACCGTACTCCCTCTTTAATATTTTATTTACGCTACTTTTATTATAATTTTTCAAATTAAAAGAAAAATTTTCTAAGAATGGTTTTAAAGTCATATCGTACAAAATAAATTATTTAATTTATTTTGTAGTTTTACTTCAAAACTAGGAGTACGCTTTAATAAACTAGTTTGAATCAAAGGAGTGAGCGCACTGCAGACGAAACATTTACAGAACCGAATGGACATTTAGTCAGCTCGTGCGGTTTTGCGGTCGTATAATTTGTTTGGATTAAAAATCAATGTTAGGTATACTTGTTAGGTAATGAAACGAATATTGGATATATGTGGACAAATCTCTGAAATAAAAGTTTTCTACATCCTTTTTTTTTCATTCTTTCATTTTGTCCTGTATAGTGGACTGCTAAACCTATACGAGTATAGATTACTCCTATACAAGATTTACACAAGGTTTGCAATGTTTACAAAAATTTTGTCCAAACCTTGCAACAAATATTTGGTAATTTGGTTGCCTCATGGGACAATATAATGGAGAGGCATTTATTTTTTTATATATTTAACGGATTTGTTTTATAAAACGGTATAAGCTAAAAAATACATCAGTGTAATACTAATAAATGAGACAAATTAAAGTAATAGCGGTACACGCCTAAATAATATTTAAAAATAAAATTCACATACATACATACATAAGATCACGACTGTATCTTAAGTATAGGGGTAGTCAGAGACTGGGCACTCACTGCAAAAACAGATGACTGCCACAATCCACATTTCACCAAAACAATATAATGTACTTACGAATATGAATGAATTAAACTTAATTAAAATAACATCTGTTTATGTTTACTATAACTGTACCTATTTTTAAAGTCGTGCAGCTGGTTTCGACGTGTAGGCATAAATATTTAAATTATATCGATGCTCTGGGGGTCTTTGCACAGACCATGAATTTCCTTCGACATCTATTATTAAATATATTCAGTGCCCGACCACAGTCGACCAAAGCGAAATACTAAACTGCTTTAAAAATTTAAGACCAGTTAAGGAACCAGTCGTACAGTGAAACAAGTCACTTTGCTCACAGGGCGTGTTTGTTGCAGGTTTGTAAAAAGATGAACAATAATTTCTGCAATAATCATTAACAAATATTCGTTCATGCTTTACCACCTTTCATACAAGAAGTATAGGTACCTCTTAAGAAATAACCTATTTTTTATTTAAGTTCACCATTAAATCTTTCGTTAAGTAATTTTTTAAATGTACTGTTTAAGATAATACCGCAGGTTAACTTCTCCACGTATTGTTAAATGTATTGCCTATTTTCAGGCTTCTTAAAACTATTAGGTAAAGAAGGATTAACATACGAGCGTCCATTTTAATGGTTTCAGTAACCGTACTACTCGTACATGCACTGTGCATTGCGCTTTCCACAGCTAATAATAATTTAAGTAAGTTTGTCTATTACTTATATGAAGCAGTAACAAAATTTAGGAAAAAAAATAAAATATTCAAATCATACAGTTCATATTGATACCAATTCATTACAATACTATGTGTATCAGTGTATAGCGTATCAGATGGTAATTAGTAATTAGTTAATTAACAACTTTTTTAATTTGGTGCAATTAATAAAACCCGCCATACCTTTTTTTTATTGGATAAAGTGACGAGACGAGCAAACCGTTAACCTGATGGTAAGTGCAACGTCTAACAAATGCTGTGTCACATACAACATTTCCGTATGGCACCATAGTGCGCCGGTCACCTCGAGATATCTGTTCTTAAGTCTCGTATGCCATGTGATTACCCTAGCTTACAGTGCACTTCGGTAAACACAGTAATGTTTGCACACTACTGCTTCACGGCAGAATAACCTACCTACCTATCTCTTAAAGGTAGTGAGTACAACTGCATCTAAGTCTGACTTAGTAGCTATAGAGATTATGCTGATGTGGTTTATGGTCCTAGGTTATTGAAAAAAACAGCTAATGCAATACAACGTTGTGTTCAGAATGCCTGTACATGTTCCTAAATGATCTCCCCCTGTTTACCCTGTAAAAGTTTCAGCCTATAAATGTCTCATTTCTGAGAAGGTTTTGGAGCTAGGAAGAATCCGCCATGCGGCTCTAATGCGGGTTGGCGGACTGCATATGTCTTCGAAATATTTTTTTTTCTCAGACATGCAACCTACATAATCACGATGTTTTCCTTCACCTCCGACCACGTGGTAAATTGGCACATAAAATTGCAATTAACAATTCTAGTGGTGCCGGCACCGAGAATCGAACCCAGGTCACTCGCGTACTATGAAATTTAAAGCGAGCGCCTAGCCCCTGAGCTACCACGGCTCTTTACTCTGTACTAAACAAAAACAATATTTCAAATAGGAAGTCCAGGCGAGTGTTGCATTTGGCTTGTTTCACAAAAATAATAGTTACGAGTCAACATAGACATTGTTTTTTTCTACAAAGTTGTGATACGTTTTTTGTGATTTTTCATATTCTTTCATATCTAATTCCACGGCTGACTTTGAATCCTGCCCCGTAAAATGTAAATAGCTAATTTTAAGGCGTCAATAAATATTTTTAGGATTGAGCTGAAAACCAGCGCTGTATGATGTTTTCCATATTCCTAGTGGTAGGATTCCTATGCAGGAATCCGTCTAGGTAGGTACAACCCCGGGCCAGTTATTTTGACGTGAAGCAGTAGTGTGCAAACATTACTGTGCTTCGGTCTGAAGGGCACTGAGAGCTAGCGTAATCACTGGGCATACGAGACTTAAAAACTGATGTCTCACCACTTATCAGACCAAGTGCATTATATTGTTTTGGTGAAACGTGGATTGTGGCAGTCATCTGTTTTTGCAGTGAGTGCCCAGTCTCTGACTACCCCTTATGGGATACAGTCGTGATCTTATGTATGTATGTATGTATGTCTCGGGGTGTCGAGCGCAGTGTGGTGTCACACAGAAATGTTCTGGATGACGCAGTATTTATTATGGGCAAACGTTGCACTTACACATCAGGTGAACGTTTTGCTCGTCTCGTCTCTTTTTCCAATAAAAAAAATCTATAGCTTATGCTGAGACCTTTGTACAATTAAGTTTATTGTAATATTGTTCAAAGTTGTTATTTTTTCCATTGCAATTAATATATTCTCTTTAAAAAATAAAAACATGTCGTCAATGGACCAGCAATCGCCAATACTAAAAAACCAAATAAATTTGACGACAATTTTAAGTTTTTAATTTACGAGCACTTTCCTCATTTTGACGAAACTGCTAAAACCGACAGTAACTCATATAAAAGACAAATATATAACCAGATGGGCAAAGGTCACTTGTACACAGTCTGACAAGCGTTAAACCTACGACTAAACTCTTCGAGGGTTTTTTTTTCAACTTGTAATTTTGGCAGTTATACCAATTAAATGCTTAAACACGGAAGATTTATCTTGTATATAAACAAAACATCGGTACCCATTTTATTTAGGACCTTAACTTATTAAGATATTTTATGAAAATATGTAATACACTGTAAGTAAAATATTTAAAAAATTAACTACTTTTATATCATTCACATTAATGTCCAGAAGTAGTTTAGTTCCACAAAAGCCCTACATTAGGATTTCATATGTGTCGTGGATCATTTTAATATACATAAATTCCACATGTACAAACACCCAGACCCGAAACAACTATATGTAAGCCATACAAATATTGTCGCATGCGGGACTCGAACCCGCAACCCGTGGCGCAAAAAGTAAGAGCTTAACCACTAGGACAACGCATGGCAAGCGCATTTGCGACCGCAGTAAAAGACGACTCTCTCCTTCGTCACCGTTCTGAGTATGTTAGGTCCGGCACATTTGAGAAGGTTATTCCATCAGCCGTTAGATGATGTTCATCGTCATCATTAAAGTCCATCACAAGTCTTAGATTGTCACAACTTAGGGTTTTGAGGCACCTGCATCCATCAACTTCCTGCAAATCCTAAAAATATCATAAAAAAGTTTTAAGTGCGTTAAGGTACTAATTATATTATTATTAGTAAAATTTACCTCGATTTGGCAACATTACAAGCACATCTTATGCTGGTAGGAAAATAATCTCTTGAAGTCATAACAAAAAAAGAACAAAAAAAAGATAATTACAATAACATTCACTGAATCACTACCTTAGTCTTAACACTCTTGTATTTCACGTCATAATTATATTTACAAGAATAATATTTTAAATCTTTTCATTAAATTAGTCGTTTATTTTGGAATATTATTTCACTGATGATGTTCAGAAAAGTAATATTTCAGGTCCACTCAGGTTTCTTAAACTGATTGGTTCTTTTAACCTTGAAAATATGTTGGTTTTTACGAGTAGGTGTATGTCCATTTTAGGAAATAGTTTTTTAGCAAGCCTGGTTCTTCAAATAAGGAAGCTCGTTGTCTATTACAAACTGCTGACATGCTTCGTTAAAATCATATATTTTTTGCAAATAGAGATGTTGATGAGATGTTTACTAAATAAACTATGGTTTTTATACACAGGTATAAAGTGTAAGCTCGGAAATTCGTTATAGTATTAATTTAATATGCATGGCTCAAATTTTAGCAAATATGTGTAAGTAAATAAATATAACAAATGACTCAGCGGCTCAACTCGGCGGTTGACAGTCGTAGAGTCAATATCACTTGATAATGCCTCGTTTTGAGGTAAAACACGTGTCGTGTTCTCGACTTCAGTGGTGTGTATTGCCTAGTGGTAGTGTTGTAGTGGTGGAGGGTATCTGGTGGCTCCCAGTGGCGGTATTGGTATTCTTGTGCACGCTGTTGTGGGAGGGCGGGCGGTGCTCTTCAAAACTAGGTAATACACACCATTTTACATTTTGCATGCGGATCTTAGCAAATTAACTTTCTTTCCTTTAAATTAGCGGATCACAAAAAAAATATTTTTCTTAATATTTCATAAAAGACTGGCCAGTTATGTTACCTTTGTATTTAGAACTTTGATTTAAAAATGAAACATAAGGTGACAGTAATTTTTGTCATCGATTTGTTTCTGTTTCCCGGTAATACTGATTTGTTAGTGGTTCGGCCTCGGTATGAGGATCTGTTCGTAAGTATTCTCTGGTGCCCGTAAGGGCGCCGAGTGTCTGTTCGGGGCGTGTGCCCCCTTCGGAAGTAGCAGTCGCCTCGTGTAAATGCACGAGGGCCTTGGATGTGCCAATCTTGGCTTTGGTCTCTTGTCGGGGCCTTGCTGACCCCCACTATCAGTACCCTGGTGGTGCTGAATCTTCACACCGCCCTCCACGCGGACCGGCTGGTCAGGGGGAAACCCCCTCGGGGGATATCCGGCATGCCTACCAGCGAGCGGGCGGTGACTGGTACAGTGTTGATACGCCGGAGGTTACCTGCGGCGTGGATATCTTGTGCTTAGTCCTCGGGACGACTGCGCAGCTCGCGAGGGAGGCGCTTACCCTCGGGAGGTCGAGCGTGCAGCGGGGCGATGTTAGCCAGGTGTCCTAGACTGGAGGCATCTGCACGCTCGAACATATTTGTCTGTTGTGTGCTGTAAGTCTCTTAGGATCGTCGAGTTCTGCACTCCACGAGGGGCGCCGACGATGGTACGCAAGCATAAGTTCTCTTGTTTTTGCAAGTTGAGTTTTTGGATAGCGCTCGTCATGGCGTACCATGCCGGCGCGGCATATGTTAGTTTGCTCCTGACGTAAGTTTTGTAAATAGATAACTTAACCCTCGTCGGGAGGCGGGAGACCAACACTGGACGCAAAAGTGCTCTAGTCGCCCGAGTCTTTGCTATGACATCCTGGGTGTGTGGCTTCATGGTTAACCTCCGGTCAATAGTGACACCAAGGTACTTGATAGTGCTGGACCAGTTGATGCTCTCGTCTCCGAGCCTCAGTTTGGGCGGCAGTTTCAAGGTCGGTCGCAGTACGATGGCCTGCGTCTTGTCGACATTCACCGACAACCTCCAGTCGGCGATCCAGGACTTCGCAAGGTTGAGGATCCTCTGAAGGTATCTAGCCGCGAATGCGCCGCTCTTAGATGTAGAAAAGTACGCCGCATCGTCAGCATAGAGTGCGAGCTTCGTATTGTCGCCACATGGAATGTCGTCGGTGAATATCGAATAACACACTGTGGAGAGGGAACTCCCCTGCGGTACTCCGGCCTCAACCGATGGTACTGTGGACAAAGTTCCGTCGACTGTGGCAGTCACGAAACGGCGGTCAACCAGGAACGACGCCACCACCTTCACAATGGCATGATTGATAGGCAGCAGTGACAACTTGTACAGGAGTCCGTCGTGCCAGACTCTGTCGAAACCTCTCTCCATATCCTAGAGCACTGCAACCACGGACTCTTTCTTGTTGGCCGCTACGTTCGCGTGGATTGAGGTACTCTTGAGAGCTGCAGTGTGGTCGAGTGTCCGGCCCTGAACCCGAACTGCTCTTCCTTAAGGTTGGCATTAGGTGTTATATGCCGCAACAGGAGTTTTTCAAACACCTTCGAGATGTTGGACAGCAAGGTGATAGGACGGTAGCTCCCCGGGAGGAGGCTGTTCCCAGGCTTTGGCAGGCTTTGGCAACATTGATCACTCTGCCTTTCCTCCACTCATCGGGGAAGTGGCCAGTTCTGATGATGCCGTTGAATAGTCTTGTGAGACCCACTACGGATTTCTGAGGGAAATGCTTAAGTGACTCGTTAGTGACCACGTCGAGTCCCGGGGCCTTCTTGGGTTTGGTTTGACGGATCATGCGCCAGGCCTGGGCCGAGGAGAAGAAAACCTTCCTATCCCTTTCCTGGTCTTCGGGTGGTGTCTCACCAGGGTCCAGCGCTCCGGTGAAGTAATCCCGAAGGTGCCCTCTCGACCGTTGCGACATGTTCAGTGTTCTTAATGGGGAAGGGCCGGGTTTGCTGCTCCATAAAGTCAGCAAATATTTCTGTGCCTGAGCGGTCTCCGAGGTCTCTTTGCCTCCGAGAGCTGGCGGCAGAGTCTATGGATTGAGGTCCAATCACCCTCTACCTCTTGCAGGTGTTGGTTTCCAGCTCTCGGTTCTGAACTCTAATATTTGACTCTTCAGTTTGGCCGCCAAAGTGTTAAGGGTGGCCTTAAGGGTCGGGCATCGAGAGTTCTGTCACTCCCTACGCAGCAGCCTCTTTCTCTGGATCAAGTCCAGGATGCTGCGTGGGATCTGGCGAAGATTGCTCCTCCGCTCCGTGAAGGAGGTGGACTCCTTTAGCGCATTCGGCGGTAATATGGGCCGCACAGCGCCTCCACCTCTTCAGGTGTAGAGACAGGGCTGGAGCGCGTGTGCGCCTCCATATTGTCCGTAAATCGTTCCCAATTGACCCGTCGACGTGGTGCTGGTGAAGGTGCTCCGGGTGAAGCATCCTTCAATACGACCAGGATCGGCAGGTGGTCGGACTCCATGTCCTCGTACAGGACTTCCTGTATGATCGGACTGGTGACTAGATGAGAGACGACGATGTCCAGTACATCGGGGGTATAGTTCGCCATGGCCGGGTAATGGGTTGGTACCTCCGGTCCGGCTACTGTATACTCCCCTCGCCTCGGCATCGCCGAATAAGATCCTCCCATTCGTCGTTGTCTGGACGCTGTTCCAACCCGTGTGCTTGCAGGTGAGATCTCCTGCAATGATGGTCGGATGGATCTCGTCGAAATTCTCCCTAAGTTCCTTGGGGTCAAGTTTGCCTACAGGTGGTCGGTAGGCAGCGAAAATTCTCAACCTTTGATCCCCAAGGAAGACCTCTATCCCGAGGGTGTAGATGGTCCGGAAGCACACGGGGGTGATGGGGAGATGGATGATGGATCTTCTCACCTAGACCAGCCAGTCCCCTGTACGATCTGCCTAGGGGAGTCACTTCGTCCTTCCTGTAGGTGGTGTATCCTGGTACGTATAGTCTCGTAGTGGGACGCAGGTGCGACTCCGAGATGAGCACCACGTCGACGTCCTGTTCCTGCATGAGGACCCGAATGTAAAGAAAGCTTTCTATCGAGTCCATTGGCGTTCCAGTGCAGGAATCCTAAGATGCCTATCCATTGGGATGGCTGATCCTCAGCTAAGCATCCTAGGATGATCTGTAAGGGGTCACCACCGGACCCGAGAGCCCGAACCATCCCTTCCAGAAGTTCAATGACTTCTGATCTGGTAATTCGGTCATCTCCGGCCGGTTTCTCCCCAACAGGAATAGGCATTGTGTCTCGGTCTTTGAGCTTTGCCGTCTTAGTCGGCTTGGTCTTTGCCTGGACCGGGGGTACGACTGCTGCTGCTGCTGCAACGCCAATGGCCTGGTCCTTCTCGGCTTCCTGCTCTATTTTCTTGGTCTTCTTCCTCTTCCTCTTCTTCGGGGGTTGCCCCCCAGCTAGAGATTGGGGTTGAGGTCCAGCTGATAGATCCGAGGGATCACATCAGCTATCCTCTTAAGCTGGGCGAAAAATATACACCCTGGACGTCCTTGTCTTGCCAGAATCTGCCGGACGTACTCAGGCTCAAATCCCTGCTCCTTAAGGGAGTCAGAGATATCGTCCGGCGTGGTGTTTTGTGGCAATCCTCTTATGGCTACTTTTATGCTGCGTTCAGCAGGCAGCGAGTAGGAGAACCAGCTGATTCTCTCCTCGCCTGCAGGTACCGGTACTCTTCTTCTGTTTCCGGAATAAACCTCACCCCTTTTCCAAAGGGGCGAACGCTGGGTCTTCGTCCCTAATTCCTGGACCATTACACGGAAGTGTTTGGCCCAGTCTGGGAACTGCTCGACCATCCAGGGGGGGAGGGGGGTATTTAACCTTCTTTGGTTTATCCACGCGGTTTCCTTCGCCACTCGAACCGGCAGTTGGCCTCGGTGGCCACACTGTCGCACCCAGAAGGTCCGCTCACTGCCAGTCCTTCGCGCGGCTTCTTGCGAGCTTCCTGCTCGTCTTCAGGGCTTCGCAGGCGTTTGGCTGTTTCCACTTCTGCTTTGCCCGGGGCTGCTTCAGAGTGGATTGTTTTCCAGTCCTCGAAGGCCTTTGTTACACCTCGGAAGCCCTCCTCGTTCGGTTTGCCTGTCGTCTTGTAGTAGTTTATAAAACTAACTAGCTCTGGCGGTATCTCGGGGCTGGGCTGCGAGCTGGACGTCTCCTCTTGGGTATCTTCGGTGCCAATACTGCTGTCCCCGGATGGGGATGAGGTGACAGCCGATGAGATGCCTGCAGATGTTGTAGGCGTCGTCGTCGCCGGAGAGGCTTCGGGCGGAGGCTCCGAAGGCTTGGTTGGTGTTGAACCCTCCATAGCGGTTTAGTGTGCTGTAACCGTGACCAAAAATAGCGCCCGCGCGAGAACCTCTAGCACCTCGCCCCCTGTGAGGGGGTGAGGGGAGTGGCGCCGCGGGACGCGAAGAGTCGCTTGAGGTGGCAGTGGCTACCGCCTTACCCTTTGGGATAAGGGCGGCGCTTGAACAGGTGTCTGAAAGCAGACACCTACAAACGCCAAAAAGACGTCGAAAACGTTGGTCCGTGCGAATAGATGGCTATTAACTTCCGGAGATGTTAACAGCACGAAGTACAGCGGGCGAATCCTCGGTCTGAGGAGAAATTTAAAAGTTTTATAAATTCGATAAATTCTCAATTTTATTAAAAATGCCCGATAAATTACCACCAGAGATTATCAGAGCAAATGAAATGCGAAGAATTGGTCATACCTACAGATCTATTCCCGCCAGACTGCAGCAATCAATTTTAACGACTCATCATGGTATACGATGATACCGGTTGACTGATTCTCTTGCCTTGCAGGAGGGGGCAAGGCAGAAAAAAGTGCACTTCGAGGAGGGATGACCGTTTTCTACAACTTCGAGCTCGTAGGAACACGCGGGTACCGGATGTGCGAGCCCGAATTGAGCTTGAAGTCGTGCGAGGATTGCGAGTGAGCGAGCGGACAGTTCGCAGAAGATTTGAAGAAGTGGGCATAAATTCGTATGTACCGACCAAAGCACCAAAACTTGAGAGACATCGTCGTTTACATCGGTGAACTTTGTACGCGAACATCGTTTTTGAGACATAAACCAATATACCTTTTTACATAACCAGGTACCTTTCACTGATGACTGTAGAGTGCTCTGAAACCAGATCGATGGAAGGCAGAGAATATGGAGATGCAAAGGAGAATAATACATTCAGACTAATTTTGAAAATACGGTGGCATATGGGGGCGGCTCAGTATGTGGGGAGGGATAACTTTCTGAGCTCGTACAGAGTTCGATGGAGGAAATATGACTGCTGATAGGTACATCAGGGATTAGAAAAACAAGTTATGCAATTTGTCCCCTACAATGATGACCGCTTTATTCTGATGCATAATGCTCGGGCTCACAGTGCTCGCTCAGTAGTCTAAACATCGCATATCTAAGCCATGTATAATAGTGATGCAGTGGCAAACCCCCAAAGATCCCCGGATATGAATCCTATAGAGCATATTTGGAACTTTAAAGAAAAGTGTTGAATCCAGAATACCACCCCTCAACAACCTGAAAGAACTGCAAAACGCATTACTTGAAGAGTGGCAGAGCTTGTCCCAAGATACTATAGATAACACGAGGGGGAAACACACGTTATTAGTTTTTGATTTATTTAATTTTAAAATCTTAGTAATCATTAATTTGCATCATTGTTTCTGTTCCCATGAAGAGGAGAAAAAAGTCGTTTCGTTTAATTTTGATTTTATTTTAATAAAATTTCTAAATAAGAACTTCTTAAAGTCGACGTTAAAAATGTTTATCAGTTTGTTACTTCATGTCTGATTATTATTTGTTTTAATATACACGTTATTATTTCTATACTCTGCATTTTTTTAACTTTCTGCTACTCTAGCCGGTGTGTATATTATAACAAAAACACAGTTTGTGATTTTGATTCTTCATTTTTGATTGAATATGTTTATTCTTTTAGCAGTTATGTCAATTTTCTTCAAGTAATCGATTACAGCTCCAATGCAAGTGTCCTGATAGTCCCGTCGCTTTTAAACGGTTTTGTTGCCATACTTAATCGGTTAATACTCACTTGTCTTTAGCTCAGTCTCTATAGCCAGCGGTCCAGGTCGCCAAAGTCCAATAAAAAAATTAATATTTTTAGTATCTATAATAAAAAAGAGCGAAAAGTTAAATTAGATTTTTTTTAATTGAAGAAATATGAATTAACAACATCAATAAACAATTATTAATGAATCGATAAATATTAATAAAGAAAACGCTGCACTCATTCGACCTTGAAATTTTACACTCATCGCGCTCAAAGAATTTTCTCTTCAAAAAATTAAGCACGTAATTTTATTTAAAAAAAATATTTTCTATTATTTGAATAATAACGTATACTTATGTTTAAATAAGATAGTATTAAAATAAGACAAAATAAACAACAATTTTCGCTCTACGTAACGGTAACGTTTGAGGTATCAGGTTTTTTTTTAATTTGTGGAACTTTAGTAAAAAAAATATTACTTAATATTATAAAAGCTAAAATAAACCTTTTGCATTGTTTCTGCTGCAACAGATTAAAAAGCTTGAATACACTGAAATAGATTACATACTGGCGGTCATATAAAATGACGTACGCTATTTGAGTGTTGGTCTCGTTAATGAAATAATGAATCAGTGACATTCTTTTATTGCCTGACAGTTGTTAGTCGTGACACAGAGTAGTGCAACATCCTTGTATTTTGTGTCCGATTAAGCTATTTTATTAAAAAAAAATATTTTCTATTATTTGAATAATAACGTATACTTATGTTTAAATAAGATAGTATTCAAATAAGAGAAAATAAACAACAATTTTCGCTCTACGTAACGGTAACGTTTGAGGTATCAGGTTTTTTTTTTAATTTGTGGAACTTTAGTAAAAAAAATATTACTTAATATTATAAAAGCTAAAATAAACCTTTTGCATTGTTTCTGCTGCAACAGATTAAAAAGCTTGAATACACTGAAATAGATTACATACTGGCGGTCATATAAAATGACGTACGCTATTTGAGTGTTGGTCTCGTTAATGAAATAATGAATCAGTGACATTCTTTTATTGCCTGACAGTTGTTAGTCGTGACACAGAGTAGTGCAACATCCTTGTATTTTGTGTCCGATTAAGCTATTTTATTTAAAAAAAATATTTTCTATTATTTGAATAATAACGTATACTTATGTTTAAATAAGATAGTATTCAAATAAGAGAAAATAAGCAACAATTTTCGCTCTACGTAACGGTAACGTTTGAGGTATCAGGTTTTTTTTTTAATTTGTGGAACTTTAGTAAAAAAAATATTACTTAATATTATAAAAGCTAAAATAAACCTTTTGCATTGTTTCTGCTGCAACAGATTAAAAAGCTTGAATACACTGAAATAGATTACATACTGGCGGTCATATAAAATGACGTACGCTATTTGAGTGTTGGTCTCGTTAATGAAATAATGAATCAGTGACATTCTTTTATTGCCTGACAGTTGTTAGTCGTGACACAGAGTAGTGCAACATCCTTGTATTTTGTGTCCGATTAAGCTATTTTATTAAAAAAAAAATATTTTCTATTATTTGAATAATAACGTATACTTATGTTTAAATAAGATAGTATTCAAATAAGAGAAAATAAGCAACAATTTTCGCTCTACGTAACGGTAACGTTTGAGGTATCAGGTTTTTTTTTTAATTTGTGGAACTTTAGTAAAAAAAATATTACTTAATATTATAAAAGCTAAAATAAACCTTTTGCATTGTTTCTGCTGCAACAGATTAAAAAGCTTGAATACACTGAAATAGATTACATACTGGCGGTCATATAAAATGACGTACGCTATTTGAGTGTTGGTCTCGTTAATTAAATAATGAATCAGTGACATTCTTTTATTGCCTGACAGTTGTTAGTCGTGACACAGAGTAGTGCAACATCCTTGTATTTTGTATCCGATTAAGCTATTTTATCAACGGTTACTAAAGTAAACGATAACGTAAATTTTCTCTTTAAGAAAATTGCCGCCTTTGGAACAATACTTAAAGGTGCTTTAGTTCATTATAAGTATAGAATAAAATAATGAAATGGGAAACATCTACCTTTTTTGAAATATTTTATGCTAAATAATAGCAGCCGTCTAGTGGCAGCCTAAGAGAAGCTACAATTCTCGTTCCGTGGGTGTCGTAAAAGTCGTATAAGGTACATGTCAGAATAACCATTTCAAATTTACGAGACCTGAAATACTGAAACCGGTGACGGGCAGAAGCGTCTAAGCTGCAAGGCGTCTAATGCAGCGATCGACAATACCCGTGACAAGCTTGTCGGGGAGGGCGAATCCCAACTTGAGAGAGACCTATGTTCGGCAGTTGCTGCTAATCTTACTACTATAATATAGCTGAAGTGTTTGTATGTTTGAACGCGCTAACCTCAGGAAATATTACACAGATTTGAACAATTATATTTGCATTTTCATAGCCCGTATTTTGTGAAAATTTGTAAGCTATAAAACTTAATGCTATAGCCTTAAAGAGCTTTACTAAAACAGCCCGAAGAAATGGTGTGCGACGCAATTATGTGGCTAGTCAAACAATCATTTTCTAAACAGAATGTATATTGTGTATTCTGTATTTGTGCATGTGTGAATATATAATATGTAGGTATAAGTACTCGTATAAGTGTGTGTGTTTTATGTATGTAGATATGTACATGAGGATAATGTTTTTTTCTTAAGTGTAATCTGTTTATACATCTTTGTCATCTTTTTGCACCGACATAGACTTTTTCTGCTATCGCAAAGGTTGGCTAGTATAGAATGCACATAGCATTAAGCCCGCCTATTGTACCTTTACTTTTATGGTCAATAAATATTAAATAAATAATACACACACAAACATCTTAATCCAAACTAATTCAGCGATTCTCTTTACTGCGAACATTCTTGAATTGATTGTTTTTTGTTATCGGTAACGCAAAGAATAAGAGAAAACGTAAGTGCGATAAGTTAGAATAGTATAGCTGTATTCTCATATACTGTGCAGCAAGCCGCGCTGTTAGCGAGGACGTCGCAAGGGCGGCGAATGTCAGCAGGTCGATTCACTCGCACTTCACTTGCTTAATTGCTAACTAATCATACCAGAATAAGTCTTCGGAGTTTTAGACAACACGTTATGTTATTTTTTGTACATGATGCTCGTCGTTTTCACAATATTAAAACTGGACAGTTTTTTTATTTGATATTTATTCTTTTGTTTTTAATAAAGGCTCGGTTGGCGCAGTGGTTGTGCGATTCGCTTCTGCGCTACGGGTCGCGGTTTCGAGTCCCCCACGGAACTGTATTTGGTTTTGTGTGCACTTTCGATTTTTGCCTTAAAATACACCAACAATACACTTGAATAGATTGTTGTAAAGAAAATAAACAATGTAGATCTAGTATGTACAATCTATATAATTTTACAAGGCCGTAATACAACTATTAAAATAAGAGCGAATTTTTTTTTCATACTACTGTTCTTAACCAAGCTACCAAAACAAGTTATTACAACAAAATTTCTTTAAGAATTAACAAAACAAATTTTCTTTGATGTAATAAGATTAACCAAAAACGTTTTAGTGTATACACATAAAAATGATTTATTAAGCTGTAAGAAGAAAACAAGTTAAAGGAAAACAGGGCTACAAACAAAAACATAATTAGGATTGTAATTACTTAATTTTAATCTGATTAAGCTATAAAAACTAAAGGAGAAGTGAAACTTTATATCAAATGGCAAAAAGTTCTGCGAATAGATCCGTCTTAATTATTATCTTATTCATGCCTTTTAACTATCGTAAATTGCCGGCATAAAATTAAAACTTATTAGTACATAAAAGTAATCAAACCTGGTACATAAAACAGTTCACTTTATATTGGTATTTTAAAACGCTCAATTTTTATCTATCTTAACCTACTACTAAGATAATGCGTTGAAGTGTCAAAATATATATTTAAAAAAAACTGCATTCGATTTATAAAAACTTGAACAAGGAAAAACAATTTAAAGAACCGACACAACCATTAAAATTCCGGACGGACTAAATTCTGCACGCGCGTTTGTGAATCTGCGCGTTTGACGGTGACATTTTTCACGCGTGCGTTTGTGCGAGTGAGGCGTGCGGGGAGCCGGCGCGAAAGCGTCAAGGTCACCGGTGACGTCACCCTGCGAACAATGACCCCCGAAAACGAGGCGGCCAGGCTCGCACCGATTGTGTCGACTCTCAGTGACACTTGCCGACTTTTGTTGACAATGAACGATCGAGTTTTCAATGGTTGTGGGGTGGAATTGATTTACAGGCTCTACGAAAATAATTATAGCGAAAAATTGGTATCAATACGGGGCTTTGTATACTGTTGTTTTTTTATTTGATTAAGATTTATTTAAAAAAAATTGTGTATCATTATAAGACCGGGGAATTGTGTGAGTTGACTCGATGGTGGATATCTCGCACAGAGGATATCTGGCCGTGTGGTAGCGGCCTAAGAGAATCTACCACCCCATCTCATCCCGTGGGTGTCGTAAAAGTCGACAGAGGGAAAATGAAAACCAGGAGATGGGCAGCAGCATCTTGCTGGAACATCTGAATAAATAAACTGCGGTTGCCAACCCGTCTGCCAAGCGTGGCAACTATGGCAAAATCCCCCCAAAACGAGAGCTACAAACTTTTGTGGCAATCTATGAGGGAGGCCTATGTTCAGCAGTGGACTATTGATAGGCTGAAACGACGACGACGTGTATCATTATAATTAACACGTATATCGTGTTTATTTGTCGGAGATTTAATGAAAGCAGTGGCTGTAAAAATGTTGTCAATAATGTGGTATACGGTAAAACCTGAAAGTAAGCGGAGGCTTAATGGCTCTTTGGTATCCGTTAACTTTTTTAACTCGCCGGCGTTTTTACTTTACACTATCAATAATTACTAGTTCTCCGATAATGGATATTAGAACTTAATGTTAACGATATATAGTAGACTTTAAGTAACTAAGCGATCATTAAAATTATGTAAGAAGTTTTTAGTGTTTAGATGGAAACAAATTAGTGACAACATTTATCGCGTTTATGTTTTACTAGATGATCTGCCCCGGCTTCGGACAGAAGTTATTGTTATGTTAAAGACTGTGTAGAGAAAAAGATCAGCCCGTTTACAAATTTAGGAGTAAATGTACGTAAACAGTTCTTAGTGGGTGTGTGTCGAAAAGGAATATGTACGTCAAATTACAAGTCAATAACTTTTGTAGTTTCGGAGATATCGTGATATGTCAGTGGTATGTCGCTTTTATATACATAAAAAATTAGAGAAAAAACACAAGTTGATTGTGAATTATAAAAAATAAAGGTTTGTTTAATTATACCGTTACCGTACCGGCAAACGCAGTGTACGTCGGCCTCCCACTAGATAGAGCGACGGTTTTGCGAAAAGTCGATGGAGGTAGGTGGCTCAGGACCGTGTTTTGGGGCAATCTATGGGGACGGCCTATGTTCAACAGTGGACTATGATAGGCTGAAATTATGATGATGATGATATAAACAATTATAAATGAATCGTTATCGATTGATAAAGAATAAAAAAAAATTGCACGAAAACACTGCACTCAAATACGACCTTGAATCGAGTTTCACTGTCATCGCGCCCAAATAATTTTCACTTCAATCATACTTCGACGACATGTTAAGTCCGCCAACCCGTATTGAGGCCGTGCGACTCCAAAATCCTCTCAAAATTAGAGGAGTTTAACAAACAGCCTACGAGTACAAATGTCCCACTGCTAAGCGCAGTTCTCCTCTTATTTCTGAGAGGGTTTCGGAACCTGGAATAATCCGCCATGCTGCTCCAATGCGGGTTGGCGGACTTCATATGTCCTCATTATTGTTATTATTTCAGCCTACCACTAGTCCACTGCGGAACATACCCCCCCCCCCCCCCATAGATTGCCACACATTTTGGGGGATTTTGCCTTAGTTGCCACGCAGGTTACAGGCAGCTTAGTTGACAGGCGGGTTGGCTACCGCAGTTTATTTGTTTCGATGTTTCAGAAAGATGCTGCTGCTCATCTCCTGGATTACATTTTTTCCTCTGTCGACTTTTACGACACCCACGGGATGAGATGTGGTGGTAGATTCTCTTACGCCGCTACCACACCGTCATTACTGTATTGGCTGGAAATCCTGAAAGATACTATAACGGAAGTTTCGGATGCAGTTTCAGTGTCACTGTATAATGGACACGATATATTTATAAGGTTTCGGCTTAAATAGCAACCCAGGAGGTAGACAGTTGTATTTGCTGATCACTATAACCGTCAAAGCGACGGCGTAAATAACGTCAGGCAAAAATTTAGTTACGGTACTGATGGTGGTAGGTGGTATGCCATTTATTGACGGCCCAGTATAATCTGCCACTCCATCTCAGCCCATAAGTGCCGTATAAGACTAATGAAAGATCTCAGTAAAATTTCTTAGGGCTTCCAACAGATGGCGAATATCTATATCAAATATGTTACACCCAAATGTCCCTGATGACGGGCAGCACCATCTAAAATGCAAGGTTTATCGCGATCGCCAAAAGTTAATAAGTCAAACGGATAAAGACAAAATAAATGTATATGGCGTTAGAGAAAATAAAATTTAGATGTTTATTACTTAGCTTTAACTCCTAGAACGGTACACAAATCATATCGTTATAAATCGTAAGGCTTAATCAAAATAAAATTAAGCTCAAAATAAACTTGAAAAACTAATATTGTCAGTTAGCGCCGACATAAGTAAAATTAACAGCCCATTACTGTCACAGTCCATCAGACCATGAGCGGCCACATTGATTCTGTGCAGTCAAATAAGAGGCAAAGTAAACGAAAATTTTCCGCTCTAGTAACTACAATAAAAGATAAAAATTTAATATGGTTTAAAAATAAGTTTTATCTATTTTAAAATATAGTGAGAAAACCTGCATTGTAAAATCTGCTGTGAAATAAAAAATATTTCGAAGACGTGTGAATTCGCCAACCTTGAAGAATTCGCCACGCTGCTCTGCATTGCATCCGGCTCCAAAACTCTCTAAGAAATGAGAGGAGGCCTGTGCTCAGCAATGAGACGTTTATAGGCTGTTACTTTACTTTATAAATTTTATTTCCATGTAAAGTTAATAAACGAGCACACGGTACCTGATGGTTAGTGAACATGGCCACGACCCAATGTACAACCAAAGGGTTACGGCATTGTTGTCCTGAGGACTGTTGTTCTCTGCCTATATTTAAAGAGTGCATACAAATTAAAATTGGTTTTTCGGCTGTTGTAGGTTTCAGATGTTATTTCTAGTCGTTGATATAGTTCCATACAAATATCTCTTCAAAAAGCGTCCTCAAAGATCACAAATTCTGATTAAATCAACACAAATTTAATCTTATGCCCACGACATAAAGCAGTGTTTTAAATGTAATTCATTATGGCTCCACGACGTTTTGACAGTCCTTGCGTTGACACTTTTGACGCGGCTATCCGAAATAAGCGCATTGTGCGCTCTTTTTTTTTGATATATATATTTTCGGTGATGTAATTGCTGTTAGCCTTCTCGGCTTTTACAGCTTCATCGGATACTGTGCTCGCGGGCCAGGGGCCCGCGTGCCAGGTTTGGTTTGACCCAAACATAAATAAATAAATAAAAACTCCTACAAAAACCTCGAAGTTCGGACTGTGTCGCGTTCGCTGCGTGCTTTCGCGATTTCGAAAATCTTAAATATTTTAAGTCGTCTAATGACCGCCCGAAGGAGGCTGCGCGCGTCCATTCGGACTGTCGACTTGTGAGCTTTTTTTTTGAGGACTTTTTGAGTACCTGGCTGTGTTTTTTGTACATCAATGTTTCTAGTGTAGAATTATTAAGTATGCAGTCACTAAAACATAAACAAATAGGTATTTATAGTACGATTACAAAACAAAAAGGGCGCAGTATCGCAATGTGTTTAGAGTACAATCTAACTTAATATCCGCTTCTGGGCGTAATGCAGTGTAATATAAAATTATATTATTATAAATAAAATATAATTATCTAGAAAGAGTTACATATTTTCTTTTTGATCACTGGTCTCCGCTAAACAGTGTAACTATTTACTTTCGGACTGGAGACTACATTGATTTTATTTACTGTGTAGTGATTTAGCGCGTCTCCTAGAACAATTTCTCGCTATTACGAAAACGATAACAATTAATTATGGCCGACAATAAATTAAAAGCGAAGGCGTGTTATTCGATACTTAGCTCTCTGTTCGCCATTTACGTGGTCTGAGCTGAAAATAGGTAATAAATATAGAATGGGACATAAAAAGATGTATGTGGAAAACGATCTCTTTCCTTTTGCTCTTTTCTGACACGTTGGAAGTAAATTGTTATGTATGTCACGTAAGAAGCTTTAATACGAAATAGCTGTCTTTGTATAATTTTTATACTTGAGATTGCTGCTTTAGGGTCTTAAAATAACATTAATGTCGAAACTATAGCTTAGCCAATATTACGAAATATACATTAGCTTTAGATTAACATATTCGTTACCTTAACAGACTTTTAAAAAATATCCTCAACGTGCAGGTGTGTCTAATTGTTCAATCGTTGATTAATGTTAAACATTTATAACCGAGCTACTTGTACGAGCAATCTACAATTCACTACTTACAAATATAAGACTTTGATTCATATAATCACTTATAACGATGTGAACAATAGAAAAAGGTAACAGATGTCACACTAAAACTATATCAAAATTCTTTATTTTAATGAATTAGATAGAGCCTTAACTACGATCCCACCTGATGGTGAGTGGTGATGTAGTTTCGGATGGTAAGCGCACTAGCTTAGTAAAAGCCTATTCACTCTTCTCTTCAAGACACCCACATCGTTAATCGGATGGAAACACAAATGCAGGTGTAAAATAAAATAAAAATAATAAATGCAATATTTCGAATCATTTGCTATACGCATTGTAAACAACGAAACGCGCTTCGTCCGAATGCTAGTACCATGCTAGTATATCCACAGCAAAAGGATGGAAACCCGCCGTGCGTTTAATTGTCCGATGGAAAAGGGGAAGGGGGATTTAGGTCGTATAAATCCTGCGCACAGTCTTCATAAAGTAACCAGTAAAATACCGAGGGACTGACCACTCTACGCCTGTGTTCGAGGCTAGGGTGCTTGCTAGCGACCAAATCAGGGTCACCGATTAGCCTCCTAGCTCGTCACTCCACTCTATTAATTCTACATGTTGTGTAAAAAATAATTAACAATATATTTGAAATAAAATGTAGAAGTATGCGTAATCAGCGCTATAGAAATGGAAAGATTTTTTTATCTATCAACACTTGTACGCTTACAAGTTATTGTTAGCACATTGTTAAAATGCAAAGTTTAAGTGCTCTCTAAATATATTCAACAGGATGCAGAATAGCACATGCTTCACCGCTCGCAAGGATTTTATTACTCGAAGGTACATTGACTGACGGGGAAACGCCGAGTTTGATTTGAACATATTATATGGCGCGGTAAAATGCCATTGTATGTAGTCTAATAAAAAGTAAATATATTTTTACCTACTGGACGAAAAAATAAAAGTTGTCCTATATCAGTTTGTTAGTCATATATATGTTATGGTATACCCGAAAAATATAACATTATCTAACTGTCGCACTCAGAGACATTTAACGGCTTCTGAAGCAACTGCTTAGTATTGATTGAATATATCAAATTAATATTAAAGAGTTGCTTTAGTAGTCGTTCGTATAACAAACAAATGTGTAGTCACAATACTTAATGGTTTCGATTTATTTTATATTTGTTGTATTATTCAAATTTGTATGTGTGTAATATGATTCTATCGGCCCCTTAAATAAAAGATATTACGATTTTGTTCTGTAATACTTTCAAATAGACGAAAGAAATTAAAACTGTTAATACAATCGCCTAGACCAGCATTTATATGGTTTTAAAAGCTTTTGAACCTTAAACCTTAACACATCGGTATTTATAGTCTAAATATCTTCAAAACGTCAAGCATAGCATTGCACGCGACTGTACAGTATATAATAGGTATACAATAGACGATAAAGACCGATGAAGATCAAGATGTCTGGTTATCATGATTAAGCGCACTCGTTCGGAAGAGGAGATACGTAGTTTTCATAAAGGTTGTGCATGCATGAAAAGATATATTGCGTCATTAGACTTCTTCACACGTAATTATATTCAATCAAACTCGTTATTTTCCACGAAATGTTATATTTTTATATTACGTTATTACATTGTATATTATCGATGAACCATAACTATGTAGAGTTGTCCAAACGCCGAAAAATTATATTTAGATTGTTTATTAATCTTAATTTAAGCTAAAGATTATTCGCCATAGAGCCTGTACAAAATCATTGTACGTGCTATTTATAAATATTATTTTTTAGGGAAAATTCTATCAACCATTTTCTATCCATTATATTTTACCACCCTATTGTTATGGCATATTTATATTATACCCATGAAAGGGTAAGTTATTAACAAGCCTGAATGAACTGTCACCAGAGGGTTATAATAGCCCAAACCATGTGTTTAAGAGAATATGCTATGGGAGGTAACTATTCAATCTGACAGTTGCTGTCGCGAATATTGATGCGCCATAAATCATCTACCTGCCTATCCTCATTGCTCATTTATGACGTATGTTTTACGAGTTCCTTTTATTTCGTCGCTGCTATCGACATGTTACCGCCGCGAATTCGGACGCTTTATGACATCAAAGTCACTGTTCAAGATTTTACAACATTTTCATTTGATTTCTTTTTATCCAGCCTTCAGATTGGCAATACTTTTCGCTTTTTCTTTGTTTATATCAATAATTATGTAGCAAACAAAATGTAAAACTAAAAGTTCTTCAATAACTCACTATAAGCAACAATATAAAGCCTATATAAGCGTCTGACTACGGAGCTGTAGGCTTTTTTTTAAGAGAGTTGTGGAGCCGAGAAATGGTCACCGTGCTCCTTTACGAGTTGGCGGTTGGTGACTACGCGTATCTTCTACACCTTTTTATTTCACAAAAATGCGCCGGTAAGCACGTCATGATCCAGTACTTAAAATTGCTATTAAGAATTTTAGTGGGATACACAACCGGCAATGTAACTCAGTTTGCATTCGCAGTTTGAAATTTAAAGCAAGCGCCCGGTTCTAGACCAGGCCGATCTAAATCTCCACAACACAGCTCTACGTTAAAGTATATCAAATGAAATAATTATTTCACATAGTCTCATAATTTATAGTGGACTCCACATTTGTCATGAATGAGAAGATAACGGTTGTGTTGACTTTTTATTTTTTGTTTTTAAGGCAATAGTAGCACTATGCTCAGCGTTTATCGGTCACGTTATTTTTACTTTACATTAATTGTATGCAAATAGCGCTACTGCGTTACAATTTGAGAATGTATTTTAGAAACAGGCAGATAGACCTTTTTGTGAAAGTGTGTTTAAAAGCTCATTTGTACACACTACCCTATGTCATATATTAATTATCTTGCAATACATTTCATCAAATAAACAACAAAATGTTTTATGTTTGTGAAGTAATTATTTTCCCAAACACAAAGGCCCAATCTACCCCCACTTTCTGAACCCTATGAAACGATCCAGTGTTAACTCTAGGAGAATTTATGGAAAACTTGAAAACCAATAATTTGGCTAGACGTTGATTCGAGAGCCCTACACTTCGGTAGACCGAGATCGCTCAGCAATGCGGCCTTTTGAATTCTATTAATAATCTACAGCTTAATAATATGTATATTTTCAAATATTATTAAGCTACACATTAAAAACACAAATAGTCTTAAAATTGTTACATTCTTGGGTTGCTGAAATAATATATAACTAATGATTCCGCACATAAAAAGCTATAAACAAAAACTGACGAACGGAGTTCAGTAACAAAGATTGTATAATTAATCATAAGCAGGTTCATTTGTAGTGGCAAGTCACAAGCAATTTTTCGAATAGTGTTTTTGTTAAATGGAAACGGAAGATGTTCAAAATATAGATAACACTGCATTATTATTTTATTTCCCATATTTTGTTTAATTCTCTATTAGCCGATATCTTCTTGCATTATTCATAAGGTCATTGCTTAATCGTGTAAATTGTAACGAATGACTATTGGGCCACTACTTTATTCAGCCTACATACTAAGCCAATATTTAGGCAACACATAAGTATCAACATTTTTTGTTGTTTGTTATTTTTATTGTTGTTTATTATAGTTTATTGTTGTGTTACTAATCGCACTTTTTTATTGAAAGAAAATATAAAATAAATAAAATATTTTAACATAGATATACCTATACATTCATATTTAAATAATATAAATACATTTATATTACTCACTATTAAATTTAATGAATTAAATTAATATATATACATACATTTATACTTATATATACAAAATTCTCATAAATATATAAGTATTATCATACGAGTAGAACAGCAAAAAAAAATTACTATGTCGATAAAACGTAGATTTATATGAAATAGCTTTATTTCATTCTTGTATCAAATTATTAAAGTATTCTCAGTCTTTTTTGAAAAGGGGACTTTATTGGGAGCGTTTTAAATATCTGTTTTGTATATATCTCTTTTGTTATACTGTCGCTTAATCTTCTTTTATTACATTCTCTTAAAATTTGTTCTAATAATGCTATCCGATGTCGTGTTCCAACACCTGCACAGATACTGCTTTTACGATACACAAAGTGACGAAGTCTCGCAGAAAAACTTATGGGGAAAAACAATTGGCAAGTGATTTTCCGTTCGTGTTGAGCAGACATAATGCCATCACGAGTCACGTGCACGATTGCAATGATACCTTGAGATATGCGAAACACGTATTCAATAGCACAGAGTAGGTGTTGAATGTGTGTACATGGGCGGAAGTACTACAAAGAGATTGTTTTTCATTCAAGCGACATGCGATTCGAACTGTGGCAAACATAGACAATTTTTTTTTAAATCGGGGAACTATCAAACGAGCAAACAGTCAACCCGATAACAGGTCGCACTGGTCTCAATGGGCCTCATCTATTCCTCGATGAAAAATGTACTGTGTTACACAAATGTATACAAATACACAAACGTACGTTTTACAGGCATAAATTCCACATTCCAAAAAACACCGAAACTTCAAAAAAACTATCTGTGGACTATTCAAATATTTATCCCGTGTGGGAATCGAATCAGCAACCCATAGTGCAGAAGCCAATCGCTTAGCCACTGCACTAACCGAGCCGACAAATTCTGCCTCCATACTCAAGAATTACATAAATTACAGGGACTCTCTTTTTATAATGATTTCTTATATTTACGCGAACACTACACATTTAAATGAAACTAATTTTACGGATTTTATCGCGTTTAATTTTATACTATTTATAACCCGACGTTTCGAGTGCTTTACAGCACCCATGGTCACGGGGGGACTGAGGTGACAGATGTCCTGATGTCATAGTTAACCCGGAGTACCTTCAGCTTTTAATTATTTTTTGTGGTCCGATCTACGCAGAAAGAGCTAACTGTGTCTTGAAGTCTTGCAGTGGTATGCTTGGTTTTTGACTTAATTTTATTAATTATAGGATCCCAAGCTGGTGGTAATACCCAACCATCTTCTCTATTAAAATTAGGATGTTTTTTAATTTCAATAGCCTCGCGAATCATCCTTGGTAGGAATCGGTGTTCTTTTGCGAGGATTTGTGGTTTATCAAATCTGATGTAATGGTTGGGATGATCCAGAACATGGTCACAGACTGCAGACTTCCTGGGGCGGCGATGCTTCACATCAGCTATATGTTCTTTTACGCGGGTTTTTACTGATATTTTTGTTTGCCCTATGTAAGAGAGACCACATTCACAATCCAGCTTGTATACTCCTGCATCTTGAAGGGAAGATGGTAAAAATTGACTTATCTTCTTCGGCGGCTTGAAAAATGTTTTTATGGAAGCCCGTTTCAAGATATAGCCAATCTTGTCCGTGATTCCTCTGACATATGGTAGGAGAGCACAAGGGATCTGTGACAGTAAACACCTGGCCGCCGAGCTTCAGCATGTCAAGCAAGTTTTGCAAGACAACAAGCTTCGGGTTCCGCGCCTTCGTCGCAGTGACCGAGTGAAGCCGGCCACAGTCGAGCGTGTACCTGCAGTCCTACCATATGTCAGAGGAGTCACGGACAAGATTGGCTATATCTTGAAGCGGGCTTCCATAAAAACATTTTTCAAGCCGCCGAAGAAGATAAGTCAATTTTTACCATCTGTCAAGTGTAACATCCCTCTACAAGATGCAGGAGTATACAAGCTGGATTGTGAATGTGGTCTCTCTTACATAGGGCAAACAAAAAGATCAGTAAAAACCCGCGTAAAAGAACATATAGCTGATGTGAAGCATCGCCGCCCCAGGAAGTCTGCAGTCTGTGACCATGTTCTGGATCATCCCAACCATTACATCAGATTTGATAAACCACAAATCCTCGCAAAAGAACACCGATTCCTACCAAGGATGATTCGCGAGGCTATTGAAATTAAAAAACATCCTAATTTTAATAGAGAAGATGGTTGGGTATTACCACCAGCTTGGGATCCTATAATTAATAAAATTAAGTCAAAAACCAAGCATACCACTGCAAGACTTCAAGACACAGTTAGCTCTTTCTGCGTAGATCGGACCACAAAAAATAATTAAAAGCTGAAGGTACTCCGGGTTAACTATGACATCAGGACATCTGTCACCTCAGTCCCCCCGTGACCATGGGTGCTGTAAAGCACTCGAAACGTCGGGTTATAAATAGTATAAAATTAAACGCGATAAAATCCGTAAAATTAGTTTCATTTAAACTCTCTTTTTATGTTTAAAGAAACCTATATCTATGCCGTCTTACTTGAGAGTTACCAAACTAAAGTAACTCTTCCTGTTCCTCTGTCTGTTTGTTACATTTCACGACTGAACCATTGAACCGATCTTGAAAAAATCCGGCACAGAGACAACTTGCATCCTAGGGACAGATATGGACAGGATGCTTTTCATTCCGGTAAATCAAAGAGTTGTCGCGGTATTTTTAAAAAACCGAAATCCACGTGGACGTAGTCGCGCACTTCACCTAGTATATAATATAACCTTGTCTTAAACGATAATTGTAAATGATACAGACATTTTAATGATTAGCTTAAGTTACTACATTGGTATTACCTCCATCGTCATCATTATCACTAGCACGTGCAATTTTTTATTTGTAGATAAACCATTACACATTTGAATTTAGAACACACTTTGTTAATATTAGGTCCTTACAAAAGAAATTGGCGTTTTGTCGTACTGGTTACTTTGATCTGAAATATATCCTCTTTAGTTAAGAATTCCAAATTCAAATTTATAAATCCATTTAGCTGGTATATTGGAGTTTCCAAAACAGCCATTCATTTGTTTTTTTCTTCATTACTTTTTTCTTTGGCTTTGCTCATCACGCACAATGGAAAACTTGAAATATCGCTTTATTTACGAGTATAAGTTCTACCGTGGCACCAGTGCTGCAGAAACAGCTCGAAGGATTAACGATGTGTATGGCACTGGTGTCGCAAAAGAAAACACGGCACGTTTTTGGTTCCAACGTTTTCGTTCTGGAAATTTCCACCTTCAGAACAAGCCCCGTGGACGGCCGGAGACCAAAGTTGATAATGAAGAATTAAAGGCTATTGTGGAAGCGAATCCTTCGCAAACCACTTCAGAGATAGCTGCAGGCTTCGCTGTGAGTGTTAAAACTGTTTTTATCCATTTGAAGCAAACAGGGAAAGTAATAAAGCTTTAACGGTGGGTACCTCATGAATTGAGTGAAACAAACCAGCAAACACGCGTCGACTGCTGCGTTACATTGCTCAACCGGAACAATAATGAAGGGATTTTAAATCGGGTCATTACCTGTGATGAAAAGTGGATCCTGTACGACAATCGGAAGCCCTTGTCGCAATAGCTGAACCCTGGAGAATCAGCCAAATCGTGCCCCAAGCGAAAATTTACTCAGGAAAAGTTACTTGTTAGTGTTTGGTGGACTAGTGCCGTGTCGCTCACTGTAGCTTTCTAAAATCTGGTCAATCGATTACGGAAGATATCTATTGTCAGCAACTGCAAACCATGATTGAAGAACTAGCTGCTAAACAACCGAGGCTGGTCAATCGTTCTGGGCCACTGCTGCTTCAGGACAACGCTAGACCACACACTGCACAACAGACGGCCGCTAAACTAGAGCAGCTGCAATTGGAATGTCTGCAACATCCACCGTACTCCCAGGACCTTGCTCCAACAGATTACTATTTTTTCCGGAATTTGGATAACTTCTAACAAGGAAAAACATTCATCTCCAATGTGGCAGTCCAAACCGCCTTCAGAGAGTTTATTGATTTTCGCCCGATGGGTTTTTTACTAAAGCGATCAATGAACTACGTATGAGATGTCAAAAGTGCATAGATAACAAAGGTACATACTTTGATTAACTAAATAAAAATAAAAACTACTTTGTATTCCTCCGATACAAAACGCATTAGAAATTCGATTAAAATTAAAATAAAAAAACATGAATTAAGAAAAATATTATCCATTGTATGCTCAGTTCATGCTCGGTATTTAAACAATTATTTAATAATCGATGTATAATTATTAAGAAAAAAATATTATTCAATTTAAAACACCTATATACTCCAAATACGATCATGAATAAAAAATGGCAAAACGGCCTTTTAAAAATTAGTAAGGGTCTTACATCATTTAGTCCTTATATTTTCATGTCACGTTATTTAGTTAGGCACATAAAATTCAAATTTAAAAATATAAGTGAATGCACGTACTTGATGACCGATAACGAGGCCGTACAAACACATATGAGCTAATGCTTCAATGTCGAGTCTCGTCATCAATTACAGCGGTGGTGCGGCGCGGCTTCGTACATAATTCACGTTGCCGAAGCGAGGCTAATGATGGTGGGCTTTATGGGGTGTCGGGGTCGACGGCCGGCCTTGCTTGCTTTAATTCTATTCGAAATGTTTCACTTAATTGACTTCAAAATTATAGCGTACTGTCACGCGTTTGTGACGCCGTTTCTGATTTGTATTTCTCAAGAGTCAAAAGTTTCGTTACGTAAAGCGCTTTATTGCTTTATGGATAGACTTTTTAGCGGTCACTCCTACGTGCACTCTTTACAGAAGCGACAAGCTGATGTCATTTCAAGCAAGCAGTTGCTATTTACTCAGCTTGGGTGCAACCGTGACCATTAGGTCCACAGGCGCAAATTGGCGTGGCAGACGGCGCGTCGGATGTTGCAATTGTCGCAGTCGCCCGTGTCGTCCCTACTCGCCGCACCCAAACATGACATGTCTGAAACATTTAAAATGGGTACGTCGGTATTGTCTACATGTGAAAAGACGAACCAAGCGTACGTTATCCCCATAATTTCATTATTTAGCTTTCAAATGATTATTATGATAATGATTTCTGCAATAAGTTCAATTGTTGTTGTTAGTTACATTCACATAACGTTCACGTTTAATAGCTTTAAAATAGGTATACATATAAAGTGTACTTACTTCTGCAGAGAAGATGTAATATATTTCGTGTAATGATCCAAAAAATCTTTAATAATTACTTATAGATGGCCAAATAAGATACTTGTAACGACTGCGTGGCATACCGGTCAGAGTACCTGTTTACTGAGATGGGGGTCACCCAGCCGTGCCACTTGTGCGAAACTATAACGGATCATTCTGTGTTGTGATTGCACCTGTGTACGAAATCGGCACGTTGGGATCGGCCACGGATAGGTTGGGACGAGCGAGTGCCCCGGTGTTTGCGCGTACATTAGTGGCATGTCCAGGCACAGTTGATATTATCCGACAATATTCTGAAATTATTACCATGGTCGATAATCGGCTAGGATGACATCATTATCATCAACAGATAATACTTTCAAATGTACTGAAAGGAATTTGCATAAGTGATAAATTAAGATATTGGTAACTAACAAGCGATAATATTCGTAGCATCGATTTTAATACTTTAATCAAATCACCCGCTTAATTTTCCTTAAAATAGTGCAGCGATCCCGGGATAAGTTTTCCTTTTTTTATCTTTCGGGTTAGCAAAATCAAAAACATTTGATGATAGATATATTACGCGTAATGGTCATTCGGTAAATAAATTCTATCAAGAGCCGTGATAGTTCTGGGGCTGGGCGCTCGCGTATAAAGTTCATAGTATGTGAGTGACCCGAGTTCGATCCCCGGTGCACACCCGGTAGCATCTAAAAATTGTTCTGCATGTTTTCAGCGGTGATGAAACCCATCGTGATCAAACCATGTCTGTGGAATAAACATATTTGGAGGACACGTGAAGTCCGCCAACCCGCATTGGAGCAGCGTGGCGAACTCTTCTCAGCTCCAAAACCATCTTAGAAAAGAGAGGAAGCCTGTTCTCAGCAGTGGCACATGTATAGGCTGTTACTTTTCTTTTAACAAACAGTTGACAAAAAACATATTCTCTATATCATCATCATCATTTCGGCCTATCACCAGTCCACTACTGAACATCCCTTATAGATTGCCACAAAAGTTTGAAGCTCTCATTTTGGGGGAATCTTGCCATAGTTGCCACTCCTGGCGGGCGGTTTGGCAACCGCAGTCCATTTATTTAGATGTGCCAGGAAGATGCCCATCATCTGGTTTTAAATTTCCCTCTATTGCCTTTTACAACACCCACGACATGAGCTGGGGTGGTAGAATCTCTTAAGCCGCTACCACACGGCAAAATCATCTATCATGAACATATGTATAATAAACCAGCTTCGTCAATCTTAACTCTTATGAGCAAACGAGATAAGTACTACTTATTCGTAAAAACTTAGCTGTGGATCATTACTAACCAATAAATATATTTTAAACATGTTTTTTGTTAATGGTATTTGCATAATTTAAAATATTTTTATTTACCTTTTTATAAAATAACCTTATTAATGTTTGCACTTACCCCGCTATAGATATAAGTAAAATCCCTAAAACTAAATATAATGTAAAACAATCTAACACAAAATGTAATGAATGTTAAGAAACATAAAACAATAACCCGTTTCTGGTATAACCGCAAAATGTCATTATCTTTAAAAGAATGTGAGCACGAATTGGATTACACATTGTCATCAATGGTTATATGAAAGAAACCATAAAATTTATAGTAACCTGCGTTAAAGGTTACTTGTATACTTTTTATTTTTTATACGACAAAGAGACAAGACGTGCAAAACGTTCACCTGATAGAAAGTGCCCATAACCAATGCTGTGTCAACCAAAACATTTCTGTGCTAACACACTGCGCCTGCCACCCTGAGACATCAGTTCTTAACTCGAATATGCCCGGTGATTACACTATCTCTCAGTGCTCTTCTGACCGAAACATAGTAATGTTTGAACGCTACTGCTTTACGGCAGAGTAGCTGGCCTGGGACAACTGCAGAATAACTGACCTACCTAGACGGATGAAATCTATGAAATCTAATAATATATAACCTATGAAATATAATGTTACGTATGTATGTAATCTAATGAATATAATCTATGAAATCCTACCACCAGAAAGTAATTACGAACTCTTTACTTCTGAGAGACCTTAAAATATCCACTAGGGCTCACTATTTGTAAAACAGTGTTATGTACAGTATAAAATACAGTAACGACACCCTCACGTGGTGCGTGGTGAACGAGGCTCTGAACCTTGATTGATAACGGAAAATTCGTACAAATATTTCAATGACTATTTCTTATTTTTACGCGAATATTATACATGTATTCAAACAAATTTTATTAATATTGCAAAAACAAGCGTACCAAGCAAGACTTAAAGACACTGTAAACTGATTTTGCGTAGATCAGTACCGTGGGTGATCTAAAGCACTCGAAGCGTCGGGTTATAAACGGTTAGAAATTAAACTAATTATAAAATTATAATTAAAAAATTAATTTATTTAAAAATATTTGAAATTCAAATTCCACAGACTGAAATAAGTGATGTTGTGTGTTGGTGAAGGGAATCAGCATCACCAGTCTTGAACTTACCAATCCCGCCTGCTCAGCATGGTAAGTTTGGGCAAAACTTTTAAGAAATGCCTATCGGATTTGTTGACGCTTCCTTCCTTGTAAATGCTTATGTCTAGCAGTGTTTTTAAAAAGTCTAATGATTAGTATATTATAAAGCGTAAACATTGTCATTAAATTGGTTTACGTTAAATCATAAAATAAACTACTATAGTAATAATGTAAGATGTTTTCTAGCTTTATTGATCTATATATTGTATGTTCGTTTAGCCTTGAAGAGCAGCGCGGGGGCATGACCTCGCCTCGATCATAGATCACACATCGTTCCGGTTTGTCCGCGCTGAAATATTACACCCACATTAACGTTGATTATTTAACCTTCGCTGCATATTTTTGAGTACGATTTTCTCAATGTTAAATTGGATTCAACCTAAATTACAACTTAAACTATTTCACTAGCATACTCAATTTGTGGCGTTGAAACTTAAAATGGTTAGGACACAAATACTAACCCCATTGGGAACCTTCTTTACGCTTACTTATTTTTCAGAAGAATAAAGTTACATGGGTCGCTGACACTGCAGCAATTCACCTTCAGTGTATTAGATTATGTTAATACTGTTTCGATTCGTCGAAACGAAACTAGGTTCACGTATTGTTGCAGGTCAGTTATGGTTCTGCTGATATATTATAAGATTAAACTTAGAAAAAGATTTGGTAATAACATAATACTTAACAAAACATTTGTAATTAATGCTAAGAAGTACGATAATTTTTGTTCCGAATAATAATATAGTGTTTTCGTAAGATACGTTTTTAAATACATGTATATGATGACTATATGAACCTCTACGTCTTTGATGAAATATGTTTATGAACCCAGTATGTTTACCATTTCTTTATGTTAACTTATACTACTCTTTTTCTTATTACCGTGATTCACATAAATAACGTTCCCTTCTCGTATGCACACCCGACAGGGCCATTTTCGCAATCGTTTTCTTTTAATTTACTACTAATGGGATGCCAGGTACATGGAATAAATTTCTCTAGATATTATTAGTTATAAACAAGATGGTGTATACCCTATGTAGATTGCGCTTTTATTGGCAATAACAAATTGCAATTAGCGGCTTCGTTAAAGGATGCTAAGGTGAGCTTATACTTGGCGGTATCTAATAAAATTACTCCTTAGGCTCCACAAGATTATTTTACAGGCCTCTTGCGTAGGCAATTCTACGTTTTGAAATAAAGATATAAAATATTTCAATGTTCGTTTACATTAAAACTATGGAATCATGTTTAAAGAAGTCCTAATTTGTTTTATACCTTAACAATGTAGTAAAAGCAGCCAGCTAATTAAAATGCAATAAAATGTGTTAGCGACTGAAAATTTCTTGACCATTTAAAAGTGCATCTAAGTCACCGCCAAGTCCACAGGCCAAGAAGTGGCATTTGAATTTGCCCGCCTACAGCTGTTTTCCAGTGATATGTGTTCTTGCTTTGCATTTTTTAAGCAGGTTTGGTACAATCTATATCTGTAAAAAAGTCTCCTCGACTCTTACATTTGTTAAAAACAAATATCATTCGGACCTATCTGTAAATAATATTTCAGACTTTATTTTGCCGTCAATCTCCGATTCAAAGCCAAATACATCTGCAAACGTCGCATTACAGCTAGATTTACTGGTGGTAGGATTCCTATGCAGGAATCCGTCTAGGTAGGTACCACCCCAGGGCCAGTGAATCAGTAGTGTGCAAACATTACTGTGTTTCGGTTTGAAGGGCACTGTGAGCTAGCGTAATCACTGGCCATATGAGACTTAAGAACTGATGTCTCAGGGTGACGGGCGCATTGTGGTGTCACACTGTTCTGGGTGACATAGCATTTGTTATGGGCAGACGTTGCACTTACCATCAGGTGAACGCTTTGTTCGTTCCATCACTTTTATTAAATAAAAAAAAAAATTGATTAACTAAATTTTGCAACATGGTTATCTTTATAGTAGAAATTACTATTATAAGAGTTTCGGGAAGGCTCTAAGTCAATTAAAACAAATTACAAATTCTTAAAAAAAAACATATTTTATTAAACTTAATATAGGTTTAATAAACAAAAGTATATTTAACCATAACATATAACAGCACAAAACGACGATGTCATTGAAATATGTCTGGCAGTAATTATTCTTTAGATAAAAGAGTGCAAGCGAGGGAAATAAATTAGTCACAAAAATAAATTTTAAAAATATTTCTCTTTGTGTCCGTTCATCAGGTAACCAGATAAGTGTCGTTAGCCGTCACTCACTCTGGATACTTGTGGCAATAATCCAAGTTCGCCTCTCTCATTATGCCCACTATCCTGCTCCACAGGTTTTGCTACTAGTCCTTCTATAAATAGTGGTCGTAAGATACCGAGTCAATAGCTTGTTTAACTATATCTGCTCAGGTATAATAAGCCTCATTTTCTACAGACTAAAGATCATATTGGCGTCAATTATTGAATTGTCTTTCAAGACGTTTTCGCAATGTCCCCATATGTGCACAGTGGCCCAGTCACAAGTGGAAGGAATGAATTTCGTAGACTGCTTGCACTTTCAATATGACTTGCTTTATGAGTCGATTCATTATTAGCTCTCCGAATAACTTTTATAGCGTAATAACCAGCTCAGAGCAAAAATATCGTGAAATATGTTTTCCTTTCAAATATCATTACGATTCTTGGAAAGTGATTGCTCTCCTAAAATTTGAAATGTGGTTATTTTCGTGACTTTTGTTCTTCCATTGTACATTTTTATGGAAAATACTATAATTATTCATTTTAAAAGTAACTGTGGATGACTTGTAACAAACTTTTAACACCTAGAAGAAAAACTTTCATGAGGATTTTATTTAATTAAAGATTGTATTCGGTTTAAAAACAAAACGTAAATTAAATAAATGTGATTTGTCGCTAAACATTAATTGAAAGATGTATTCAAATAATTTAGAGCTGTTTAATGTTATTAATCACCACATTCTTTAATTCTATCAACATTTATGGCAGATAATAATGTTTGTCTTCTTTTTCACACGAAACCTTCTTTGTACCACTACATATTCGCAATCCGCTATAATTTTTTATTTCACCATTGACAAACTTTACATAACATATTTCATCCTAAAAATATAATCTGAAAATAACATGCGTAATATTAAGAAGAAAATGAAAACGTCTTCTTTGAACATGTAACGCTCTTCAAGATGTAAGTCTTGAAGGTGTAGGTAGGAATATTTTGTACATCTAATGATGTTTTGATGTTTGAAATATGAAAGCTAAATACGTCACTCTTGTGCCTCAGACTCCGCTGCCCACCACGGGTCTTTGTATTTTCGCTATGGCCTTTTTCGAGATATTTTTTTAGACATTCCGGCTCTTAAAACATAACCGGGATAAGAAGGAAAGGTTGGTACAACATTAAGACACAGTTTTTTTTATTCATCATCACAATCCTCAATTCAGCCTATCATAGTCCACTGTTGAACATTCCCCATTATATTGTCATAAAACACGATTATGAGCCACCTGCATCCCATCAACTTTCCCGTGAAACCGTACAGGTTGTCGCTGCACCTAGTAGGGGATTACCTTACACTGCGTTTGGTGGTACGACGTTGCCAGTCGAGAACCTTTCTTCTCCAAAGGTTATAGGTTCAAAGAGCTATATGGCCGGCTCATTGCCACTTCAGTTTGCTAATCCTTAAGGCTATGGCGGTTACTCTAGTTCTGAAGCGGCCTTTTTTCGTTACTTATATACTTTCTATATTTTTTCATATTCAAACTTTTCTACAATTCAATTTTAAGGGACGTTAATATGTAAGGACGTACAAGGTAGGTAACCCAGGCCAGTTATTCTGCCGTAAAGCCGTGGTTTGCAAACATTAATGTGTTTAGATCTGAAGGGCACTGAGAGCTGATGTAATCACTAGGCATATGACTGGACTTAAGAACTGATGAGTCAGGGTGACGGGCGCAGTGTGGTGGCCACACAGAAATACATATTCTGGGTAACACATAATTTGTTATGGGCATTTTTTTGGTCTCGTCACTTAATCAAATAAAAAAAAAAATACATTGAACAGCCCTGTGATGTTAAAACAATGCTAATAAAGATGCTCTTTATTTTTTTAGCTGTTTATTGATGGTAAAATTTCACCACTATATTTTACTTCGCCATGTCTTGATTGACAGAGAATGCTGATAGACATGATGCCCACAATTTGTTACCTTAACATTGACGTGTTTTTTTAATACACAAATAAATAAATAAAATAATACGAGTAAATACTTTGCGTAACAGATACACTAATAAGTTTATAATTACATGTATATTTTTTATTAATATTTCTGAAATCCTACACAAATTGCTGAAGTCTTGCAAAGCCCATTATATTTTCGACAATATCAAATATCAAACGCAAAACGGCGTTACCAGAATTCTAATGAAAAATCGTCTTATGGTTGTTTAAATTATAGTGCCATTATTAAAACGATAATCAATATTATGAAATATTTATTAGATAGACTATAATGATTTGTGTATGTATAAATGTATAAATTTCTTTATGATGGCCTCCTGGTCGATTTTCGACCACGGCGTCAACTTCTGAACACTTTCGGATACTGCGCCAAGATATTATAGTGCTTTTAGTTTATGCACAAATACAGAGCCTTTGATATTTTCGGTGATGTAATTGCTGTTAGCCTTCTCGGCTTTTACAGCTTCATCGGATACTACAGAGCCTTTGAATCGTCCTAGCCTAGCAGCACCCAATGTAACGCACATACAATAAGATAAGAGGTAGACTAGGATGCAGTATCAGACGGGGACAATCAAGACAATTTACTGGTGGTGGAATTCCTATTCAGGTAGGGTCCGCCCCAGGGCCTGTTATTCTGCCGTGAAGCAGTAGTGTGCAAGCATTGCTGTGTTTCGGTTTGAAGGGCACTGCGATCTTGGGCAATCACTGGGCATATGAGACTTAACAACTGATGTCTCAGGGTGACGTGCGCACAAAAATTTTGTAATGGGTAGACGTTGCACTTACCATCAGGTGAACAATTTGCTCGTTTCGTCAGTTTATCCAATTAAAAATAAAAAACAAAATTTAACCAGACCTGTGTCAACAGTTGTGTTTTTGCAAACATTTTGATTGGGATTTGAACTCGCGGTGTAGGAGTCTGGTACTCTGAACATGTGGCAGCTATCACTGCAATTGACAATCGGATTAGCGATCGCTGACCAGAAAGTTGTCTCCTTAAACACTGGTCCCCATTACAGGTTCAGATATTTTGAATCTGGGATATAGGGATTGTTTATCAAGATTGTCCCTTAATTTAATTTCAGATGCAGATTTCCATCAAATCAACCTACTGCACGAGTTGATTTGATGGAAATCTGGACAAATTGTAGATGGATCGTTGTTTCATCACAATAACTGAATATATTGCGGAGTCATATGTATTCTAAACTATGCTCGAATAAAGCTATGCAATTTTTTTAAAAATAAATTAGCCAATTATAAAAACTAATACCTTACTACACTAAGAAATGGTACAAAAATAACACGCCAAATCAGATATCGTATCAAAGATGGTGGAAGATTGCACTGGCGTCGCATAAATTACGAGTAAGCGCACAGTCCTTGGCGGCAACCGGCGGGCCCTTTGCCTCGCCATATAATTAAGGTTCGTCTACAATGCACAAACGGCAGCGATGTCCCATTTAGTACACTAACAATTATGTGTGGCCTTTTAGACATTGTTCTTTGGTCAGCCCTATTAAGCCTGTTTTGTTTTGTATAGGCAGAGACTTAATACATTATTTATGGTATAGTTAAATATGGTACTAAAATTTATTTATAGTTTACTTTGTTAAAAGGCGTAATCTAGGCATGTATTTTATGTCTTCCGAACTATAAAGACGTAGTTGCTATCAATAATTAACGGATAGTTCTTTGAACAGCTCCATGTACAAAATAAAGGAAAAATTAAAAGTCATTACACACGTCTTGAATGATTTCAAGGGAGAAATACTTTAAGATGGACTTCTACTGGTGATAGGACTTGCATTCAGGTGTCTGTCTCGGTGTACCATTACAGTACCAGTTATTCTGCCGCCATGCATTAATATGCAAGCATTACTGTGTTCCGGTTTGAAGGTCACGGTAGCTAGTGAAATTACTGAGCATATGAGACTAAATAAATGACATCTATGTCGTGGTAGCTCAGGGGCTAGACGATCGTGCTAAATTTGATAGTATGCGAGTGATCTGGGTTCCCAGTGGCGGCCATACTAAATTCGTTAATTGCAATTTTGAGTGCTGATTTACGACGTGCTCGGCTGTGAAAGAAAACATCGTGAAGAAACCAGCTTGTCGGAGAGATAATAAGTATTTCGAGTAGTAAGTAGGTAAGTAGTGAGACATTTATGAACTGTTACTTTAAATGACGGTGGAAGGGTTCCTATATAGGTAGCCTTCCAGGTAAGGTTATTCTGCCACCTCTCACCACTCACTCACCACCCCAAGGCCAGTTATTCTGCCGTGAAGCAGTAGTTGCAAACATTACTGTGTTTCGGTCTGAAGGACACTGTGAGCTATTGTAATCACTGGGCATATGAGACTTAAGAACTAATGTCTCAGGGTGATGGGCACAGCGTGGGGTCACACAGAAATGTTCTGGGTGACACAGCATTTGCTATGGGCAGACGTTGCCATCAGGTGAACGTTTTCCCGTTTCATCACTTTATCCAAAAATAAAAAATCATGACATCTCAAGAAGAGCAGGGCAGTACAGTGTTACACAGGACTTTTTAGTTTTAATTTCGGGATGACACTGCTACTGTTAAAGGCAGGTCACCCTTACCGTCAGCTAAACGATTACGGATCTCGTTACTTAATACCATAAATAAAAAAAAAAACAGTCATTCGAAGAAACTGGTTAGGTATTGATTTAAATGAAACTAATTTTACGGATTTTATCGCGTTTAATATTTTACTATTTATAACCCGACGTTTCGGGCGCTTTACAGCTCCCATGGTCACGGGGGGACTGAGGTGACAGATGTCCCAATGTCATAGTTACCCCGGAGTACCTTCAGCTTTTAATTATTATTTTTAGTCCGATCTACGCAGAAAGAGCTTACTGTGTCTTGAAGCCTTGCAGTGGTATGCTTGGTTTTTGATTTAATTTTATTAATAATAGGATCCCAAGCCGGTGGTAATACCCAACCATCTTCCCTATTGAAATTAGGATGTTTTTTAATTTCAATAGCCTCGCGAATCATCCTTGGTAGGAATCGGTGTTCTTTTGCAAGGATTTGTGGTCTATCAAATCTGATGTAATGGTTGGGATGATCCAGAACATGGTCACAGACTGCAGACTTCCTAGAACGACGATGCTTCACGTCAGCTATGTGTTCTTTTACGCGGGTTTTTATCGATCTTCTTGTTTGGCCTATGTAAGAGAGACCACATTCACAATCCAGCTTGTATACTCCTGCGTCTTGTAGAGGGATGTTACACTTGACAGATGGTAAAAACTGACTTATCTTCTTCGGCGGCTTGAAGTATGTTTTTATGGAAGCCCGCTTCAAGATATAGCCAATCTTGTCCGTGACTCCTCTGACATAAGGTAGAATAGCAGGTACACGCTCGACTGTGGCCGGTTTCACTCGGTCACTGCGACGTAGGCGCGGAACCCGAAGCTTGTTGTCGTGCAAAACTTGCTTGACATGCTGAAGCTCGGCGGCCAGGTGTTTCCTGTCACAGATTCCTCGTGCTCTCTGAAACAAGGATTTACCCACGGTAGCTAACTGTGATGGATGGTGGTGAGATTCAACGTTTAAATATCTGTTAGTATGGGTCTTTTTCCTATACACAGTGTGACTCAAGGTGTTATTAGGATTCCGAATTACTAAAACATCTAGAAAAGCTAAAGAGTTATTTGCCTCTAACTCCATTGTAAATTGAATTTTAGAGTTTAGGGAGTTAAGGTGGTCTAGAAATGCAGTTACTTTATGTGATGGTAAAATTGTGAAAGTATCATCTACATACCGCTTGTAGAATCTTGGATTTACTGGAGAAGTACGGAGGGCTCTCTCCTCAAAGTCTTCCATGAAGATGTCGGCGACAATGGGAGATACTGGGGAGCCCATCGCCACACCATCTACTTGCGTGTAGTATTGTTCCTTCCACAATAGATAGCCAGATGTAAGGCAATGTCTTAGTAGTTCTGCATATTCCACTGGCATGTTGTTTTCAGCTAGCTTCCTAGATACAATTGAGATGCAGTCGTCTACTGGTAGGCATGTGAATAGAGACTGGACATCAAAACTGACCATAGTTTCATTGTCAGTCAGGTGTAGGTCTTTAATCTCACTGACAAAATGGTATGAATCCTTTGTGTGTGCTCTAGTGTGTCCTCTGTGAGTGGTGAGAGTACTTTAGCCACATGCTGAGCCAATCTGTAGGTTGGTGAATCGATCTGGCTCACTATTGGACGTAGTGGAGCATTTGGTTTGTGTATCTTTGGTAACCCATACAACTTCGGTGATTTAGCACAAGATGGTATTATCGAACTAACGTCCAGATTCAATTTTTCGGAGTGTTTCTTAATAAGATCGCTAGTTGTTTTAAGCGTAATAGTAGTTGGGTCTGATTTGACCTTTTTATATGTACTTTCGTCCGACAAAAGTTCTTGTATTTTAAAATTGTAGTCTGACGTATCCATGACTACCGTAGCATTACCTTTATCTGCGCGGAGGATCGTGAGTTCAGGTCTGTTCCGTAGGTTGTTCAACGCTTTTAATTCGTCTTTAGAAAGATTTAGTTTCGGCACCGAACTTCGACGTAACATAGACGAAATGTCTTGACGTATGGCCTCCAAATCTTCTTTATTGATATTGTTTTTAAACAGACAATCTTCGACACTACAGATAATTTCTTCGTACGGTATTCTTCGCGGTGTTACTGCGAAATTCATGCCCTTCGATAATACTTTTAATGTAGATCTACATGGTCTATGGTCAGTTTTGATGTCCAGTCTCTATTCACATGCCTACCAGTAGACGACTGCATCTCAATTGTATCTAGGAAGCTAGCTGAAAACAACATGCCAGTGGAATATGCAGAACTACTAAGACATTGCCTTACATCTGGCTATCTATTGTGGAAGGAACAATACTACAAGCAAGTAGATGGTGTGGCGATGGGCTCCCCAGTATCTCCCATTGTCGCCGACATCTTCATGGAAGACTTTGAGGAGAGAGCCCTCCGTACTTCTCCAGTAAATCCAAGATTCTACAAGCGGTATGTAGATGATACTTTCACAATTTTACCATCACATAAAGTAACTGCATTTCTAGACCACCTTAACTCCCTAAACTCTAAAATTCAATTTACAATGGAGTTAGAGGCAAATAACTCTTTAGCTTTTCTAGATGTTTTAGTAATTCGGAATCCTAATAACACCTTGAGTCACACTGTGTATAGGAAAAAGACCCATACTAACAGATATTTAAACGGTGAATCTCACCACCATCCATCACAGTTAGCTACCGTGGGTAAATCCTTGTTTCAGAGAGCACGAGGAATCTGTGACAGGAAACACCTGGCCGCCGAGCTTCAGCATGTCAAGCAAGTTTTGCACTACAACAAGCTTCGGGTTCCGCGCCTACGTCGCAGTGACCGAGTGAAACCGGCCACAGTCGAGCGTGTACCTGCTATTCTACCTTATGTCAGAGGAGTCACGGACAAGATTGGCTATATCTTGAAGCGGGCTTCCATAAAAACATACTTCAAGCCGCCGAAGAAGATAAGTCAGTTTTTACCATCTGTCAAGTGTAACATCCCTCTACAAGACGCAGGAGTATACAAGCTGGATTGTGAATGTGGTCTCTCTTACATAGGCCAAACAAGAAGATCGATAAAAACCCGCGTAAAAGAACACATAGCTGACGTGAAGCATCGTCGTTCTAGGAAGTCTGCAGTCTGTGACCATGTTCTGGATCATCCCAACCATTACATCAGATTTGATAGACCACAAATCCTTGCAAAAGAACACAGATTCCTCCCAAGGATGATTCGCGAGGCTATTGAAATTAAAAAACATCCTAATTTCAATAGGGAAGATGGTTGGGTATTACCACCGGCTTGGGATCCTATTATTAATAAAATTAAATCAAAAACCAAGCATACCACTGCAAGGCTTCAAGACACAGTAAGCTCTTTCTGCGTAGATCGGACTAAAAATAATAATTAAAAGCTGAAGGTACTCCGGGGTAACTATGACATTGGGACAACTGTCACCTCAGTCCCCCCGTGACCATGGGAGCTGTAAAGCGCCCGAAACGTCGGGTTATAAATAGTAAAATATTAAACGCGATAAAATCCGTAAAATTAGTTTCATTTAAATGAGTAGTGTACGCGTAAATATAAGAACTCATTATGGTTAGGTATTGCATAACAAACAAATGAAATGCCGTAAAGTGGATTAAAAAACAAGATCTCGTAGTGAAAAGTATTTTCACATATATTGCAGTGATTTATACTCGTATTTATACTACCACTCCATCTCATCCAATGGATCTCGTAAAATGCGAGTAAGGAATTAAACTGCACTGTACACCCAACAGCGCATGGTGGCGATGGGCTCACCACCTACCACACCAAGTGCATTATATTGTTTTGGTGAAACGCGGATTGTGACAGTCATCTGTTTTTGAAGTGAGTGCCTAGTCTCTGACTACCCCTTATGGGATACACTCGTGATATTATGTATGTATGTATGCAGTGATTTACAACAGATAATTTGTCGTGACTAATTGCTAGCCAATGACGAAACCTGTATTTTGACCCCCGCTCACTTGTCATCATAATACAAACATCAACAGTCACGCCTTATTCCCATAAGGGGTAGGCAGAGGCCCCGCGGGAAATTTACACGCATTTTGGTACGAGTCATCATCAATCTGTAAATAGTCCAGTGTTGGGTATGCCCAACAACAAGGCTTCTCCTAAAGTTGGGAGAATTTAAAGCGGCAACACTAGCAGGTACATTGGCAATCGGAGCCCACACATCTCGCACCTTAGAGGCTGCTGCCCTTTACCGGTCTTTGCATTTTATGTCTGTCATTTATGATATATTTATGCCACCACCTGACGGAGGCCGAATTTTTTCTAGCATTACTCTAAATTTACTTTTACTACATTCACGAAACGGGTTGGTAGGTTATCTTACATACATACTGTTATGCCTCTTTCCCATATACTTTCATTAGCGTTTTCATGCACGCTTGTCGGTTGCGAGTACTTTTGACGTGGACTTTCCCTAAAATGTCTTCGATTTGATCATGATACGTTCGACCCTTACCCTTTTTATACTCTACGAAAACAATGCTATGATTAATAATAAATATTTAAAAATATTAGTAGCCGCTATATATATTACGTGCCTGTATGTATGTATTTACAATGTTTGTCCAAAGAAGTCCACCTTAACAGTTAATTAAATAATATGAAGGCGTTCTTATTTATAATTCATTAGTCTCTGATAACTTAACATTCTCAAACTCTACATTGCAAATTGTTCAATCCATCCTTGATCTTAATAAGTTGAAGGCGTTCCTTGGACTTTTAGTTATAATTAGAGGCATTCTAAGCATGTAAACCAGTGTAGTGTTTTCCTTCAGTTTAGATATTTGGCAACAGGCTATTTAGATATACTCGTATGTCAATACAAAAATTGATGCACTAATTATTCAAGAATTATAAAAGACACATGTGAAACAAATGAAAAGTTTGAAAATATTTAAAATAAATACGTTGAAACTAAGTAATATATGACCAAACTTACTACCTAGTAAGTACTACGAGAAGTACTACTAACTATTAGAAGAAGAACTTACTACTTACTTACTACTTATTTAATAATACATGTTAAAGACTGGTAGTAGAATTCCTGTGCAGGAATCCGTCTAGATAGCTTCGCAGGGCCAGTGCCGTGAAGCAGTAGTGTGCAAAAATTATTATGTTTTAGTCGGAAGGTCACAGAGAGAACACAGACATGTTCTGGGTGACACAGTATCTGTTAGTGGCAGATATTTCACTTACTATCAGGAGAACATTTGCACGTCGCGTCTTTTAAAAATTTGATGGAAAATCAGCCACCGTTTCATCACGAGGGTATCAAGAGTCTACACGTCGAAAATCTCATGACTATCGTTAGATATTTGAATTATGAATACAAATCATGTCAGATTGTAAACACCGATGACAAGCAGCAGCGGCCAAGGTCAGACTCGTCTCGTACTGATAATCCGCTTACCAAGGAGGTGATTACGGCAAATCCTCCTTTCTTGGGAACAGCCTTTCTCCAACTCAGGACTATTAACAGCTTGATGATAGCGGAACCATCGATAGACGTATTTTTGTCATTAGTTACACATATCGTTGGTACGAAATAAACGAGTCGTCAACACGAAGAAGTAATATTTAAAATAACCACAATATTGTCATTACTATAAAACTCAACTAGTAACTAAATGTACTATACAATAGGGCAAAAGTGACCTTTACACTGAACCTTGTTTTTATTAAGACTTCATTAAAGCAACCGCTCCAATTAAACGTTATATTTTATTACAATAAGAATCGTTACTACAAAAAATTGGGACACGAAAATACTATGGAGCCGTGGTCCTTGGACCAGTATATCGACCCTTTGCGGTCCCATTCCCGTTACGAAGTCGAAACCACCGATTAAACAGTTGGCTCGACGAAAGAAAGCCTTATGAGCCGGGCTGCATTCCTCGCTTCTTTTATTTGTCTATCCGAACTTACGTCAATGCGGTCGTTAGCCCACTACGGCGGGTTTTTACATCGAATCGGGTCAAAAATTTAGGTTGAACTCGAGTATATCGGCCGTTTGTTCACCTCTCTAGGTCGCGCTCGCGCACGAAATGTTGTAATAGCGCATAATATATAGAGACTGCATCGTTCCATCGTTTCACATCTACTTAGTACAAATATCGAAAGTGGTTCAGTTTAAAAATAATAATAATTATTAAACATTAAAAAAGGTCGAAGTATTTGATGTTTTTGTCTGTTCTGTTTGAATTACTTTATATTATCTACCAAATATACGGTGATTACATAATATGTCGATAATAATTGTAACTGATGCAGATAGACTATTCGAACAAAATAAAAAATTTGTCATCTTTGTTCGCTCCTAGCTTGCAAAATGACAATTTTAGGCTATAAATATCTAGGAAGATTTTAGAAACTATGTAAACATTATTAACATGTTACTTTACGTGTTACGTACGTTACGTGAGTGAATCTGTGTTTTAGGCTTTAAGATTATTTAAAAATGTGGCAAGATTTTATCCAAAGAATAAAATTGTTGCTGTCTCACTGACCATCGGTCAACTTAGCGAATATCTTCTACAAACTTTAATTTAGCCTTTTAATTTTTTTGGTTATTTTCTAGCTTTTGGGTTGGTTATCGCCTAAGTAGGCACCACCCGTTATTCCGCCGTGAAGCAGTAGTGTGCAAACATTACTGTGTTTTGGTCTGAAGGACACTGAGAGCTAGTTTAACTTCTGGGCATATGGGACTTAATAACTAATGTCTCGGGGTGACAGTTCCAGTGTTTTCCCACACAGAAATGTTCCTTTCAGACCAAAACACAGTAACGTTTGCACACTACTGTTTCACGGCAGAATAACTGGCGTTGCGGTGATACCTACTTAGACGGATACCTGAATATTATTTAATACCTGGATCTTTTCATCATGTAAATTGTAGCAATATATTAATCAATATAACTTGTATTAAATAGATCGCGTCATTTTTTCATTTGGAACAAGCTGTACCCGTTACTCTGTTCGCGTCGACATTCAAAGTCCTGTAAATAAAAAACTTAAAAATATACGACCAATGTTGTTTTATATAAATATGCAAAATTAACGTAAATTCCTATTATAGTTTTTCAATTATTATGGACGTTCTACTGAGAAGATAAATCCATTTTCCTTATTATTAAAAAATTAAGTGTCATTTTATTAGATTAATCGTGTAATAACAACATGATAAGCTATGTGGTGTTATAGGAAACGGCTTCGCCCTAGCGGTGATCGCACACTGACCCAATGACGGACGAGTAGGTATGGTCTAAAAAGGAAATCCTACTTGCGCCCGCGCAGTCGATAGTCTAGCGCGACGCATTTACTACTGCAGCCATTTCAATTACCGCACACGGAATTAAGTATCGTGTATATATGCGTTTCAGAATATACAATAACCACACAACTAACGTCACTACCTACTTATACTGACAGTTAACTATAGAGTAGCGGCTACTTTATAGTGAAATATAACATAAGTTGAGCCGTGGTAGCTCAGGGGCCGGGCGCTCGCCTTAAATTGAATAGTACACAAATGTCCTGAGTTCGTTCCCGGTGTCGGTACCACTAAAATTGTTCGGAAATTTTAAGTGCTGATTTACCACGTGCTGAGCAGTAAAAGAAAACATCGTAAGGAAACCTGCATGTCTAAGGAATATAACTATTTTGAGGACATGTGAAGTCCACCAACCCGCATTGGAGCAGAGTGGCGGACCTTCCCGGCTCTAAAACCCTCTTAAAAATTAGAGAAGGCCTGTGCTCAGCAGAGGGACATTTAAGGGCGGTTTCTTAGTAATTTTATAATATAAGAAGGAAAAAAACTTAATTTACTAAGAGGCAAAATTCAAAATACTGTTACTTGGTTTTTGAAGAGCACCGTCTGCTCTTCTGCAGCAGCAATTACACAAACAAAGTAATACCAGCACCGGCAGATACCCTACGCCACTACAGCATTACTATTATATAATACTCATTCCGCTATCACTTTTTGACGATGGAACTACACGACGATTTAATGGATTTCAGCTTTACGTGGTTGATGTTTTCGTGTCCTCGTTTCTAGTGCGCCCATAGAGAGCGTGGAACATTTTACGAGCGTCGGTCTTTCCAAAGCAGTAAAACATGTGACTCTCCTTAGATTTTATCACCACTTATTATCAGATAGGATCGTGGTCAAACGTTAAACCTATTTAGAGTAAAACGAACCGACAAAGTTGAAAATACGACACGTGTTTCACCCCACAACATCAAGACCTACGGCTCAGCAGCTACACTGAACGCTGAGTTTTGCGGACGTCATGTGGAAGTACGTACAATAATTAGTAGAATCAACAAAAAACTTCATTTCAGCCCATGACAAGTATGCTACTCAACATTGATTGATTGCCATTGATTGCTACAAGAACACGGTCATGAGTTACCTCATCATCATCATCATTATCAATTCAGCCTATCACTAGTCCACTGGTGAATATACCTCCAATATATAGACCTCCCCCATAGATTGCCACATAACACGGTCCTGAGCCACCTGCTTTCATTGAATTCCCGTAAACTCGTGCATTGATCTTGCCGGCACGAGGTTGCCACTAGCCATATGGCCGGACAATCGCCACTTCAGCTTGCTGATCTTTAGGGATATATCGGTTAATCCAGTTCGCGGATATCAACGACGAAAATATTGCTCTTGAATACTATTAAAGTCTTACACTTGTCATTATATTTTGTTTTTTCTTTTAATTCAGGCTTTAAATAAATAATGGATATAAATCAAACACACTCATAATTACACAATAGCAGAGGAGTTTACGTTTTTATTTGTGCAAGAATTGATTTATCTCAGTTTAACAATTGAGTTAGGGAGTGCGCTCGGTGTAGGCGGCGCGGCGCGTGGGCTGTTAAGGCGCCGAGGGAATCGCAAGGCCGCGGCGACCCCCACAGGTGTTAATTGCGAACCTCGAGATAAAAACGATAACTGCTACCGAAAAGACTTACTGAGATTCGCAACACATTTAATATTTATTTCATAGAGATGTTCTTCGCTTAAACTTTTTTGCTTTTCCTAGAACTGGAAGAATAGGCTATACAAATAAATTAAAGTATTTCGTATTTTTTTACAGTATCATGTCCTATGGCATATTACAACTTCGGATTAATTATTAATAAAAAATTTAGAACCCATTGGAATGTTTAAAGAACAAGGTAAGAGACTGATATAACTGATTCCTAGATAGGGGGCCTTTGTTAAACGCTGAAACTTTAGTGCATTTTTGACCTGTAAATTTTGCACTACGTCTATTAGAGCCGGGGCGGTATCAGAATAAGTATAGTGAAGATAATATAATTGTGTTTCGCTGTAGAAAGTACTGATCTGATCCATAGGGTTTCCGCACGATGAGGCTTTTAAAGAAACTTTGGGTGTATTGTGTAACTCTGGTTGGTTTCGTGATCGGTGTCATTTGATCCCATTAACCAACGAATGAGCTTCATACGCCAAAATAAAAACCGATCACGAAACCTACCAGAGTTACAAAATAGACCACCTGATCAGATGGTGAAGGCCAGAAGAATAGATCTTTACCAGCTCCAAGGCTGCATCACGCGACGAGAAGCAGGACTGTATGAAAATTTTTATAAAATATATAATAAGAAAATAGTTATTAGATTATAAGTATTAAATATGATACTGTAAAGAAAATGAGACTAAAATAAAAGAACTGCTCTTAAAATTACATTTCTTTGTTATAGTGGTGACTGCCCCACGTATTTAACCCAGGTCACTCGTTTATTATAAACGCATCTGAACTGCGACGGTCGTGATGACCATGATGATGACGAATTATCACTTTGTTTACAGAGTAGTTTAAGCCACTATATATTATGAGCAGGTAACTGCTTAAGTTCGTAATCAGAAATGTCACTGAAATTAAAATCGGCAAGAATTACTAATTATAAAATTCCCACATGTATACCATATTCTAATCTAAATCCATACTAATATTATAAATGCGAAATAACTCTGTCTGTCCCTCTGTCTGTTTGTTACCTTTTCGACTGCTGAACCGTTCTTGACGAATTTCGGCACAGAGATAGCTTGCATCCTGGAGACGGTCATAGGATAATTTTTATACCGGAACAACAAATAATTCCCACGTGATATTTAAAAAACCTATATCCAGGCGGACGAAGTCGCGGGCATCGGCTAGTATTATATATCACTCAAAATTAATGGGCATTTTGCGTCGATTTTGGTAAGGAAAACAATCAGGTGTTAAGTGCAAGATAAATTGTACTAAAAATTTAGTAAATTATTGTTTATTGGTGGTAGGATTCTTATGCAGGATTCGGTCTTAGTAAGTTGACCAATTATTCTGCCATTCAGCAGTAGTCCTACCGAAGTCATACATCATAGTCAGAAGACATATCGAAGCACAGTAATGTTTACAATATCACTGTGTTTCCGTATGAAGGGCACTTAGGGCTAGTAATCATGAGGGGTGACGAGCGCAGTGTTGTGCCACACAGAAATGTTCTGGGTGACACAGCATTCGTTATGGGCAGACGTTGCACTTACCATCAGTAAGAAAAAAAATCCGCCGCCGGGCTCTGGTCCCCTCTCATATTTAAGGCACAGAAGCCTAACATATACGCAAACATAATCCTTGATTGGAATTTCAACCCAGAACTGAGCAAAGAGTACGCTGACTTAGACTTAATTTATAAAAATATTATGTCATGAGGTGGCATTAGAAAATGATTCCCTAATTCATAACGTGTGTGTCGTAAAAGTAGCCTAAGGGAAATGTCAGAAATATCTCCTGTTATCTTTTTGGTGGACTCGAAATAACCATCTTAAGTAATGAATGCCAGACCTAAATTATCCAGACGGGTGGCTGCGTCTAATGTGCGAAGTGTCTGATACTTCTATCGCCAATCCGCAAGCCGGCAAATACTCAAAAATTGAGAAAGGTGTAAGTCCAGCTATGGACTTTATACGATAAAGAAGAAGATAAAACAAAATAAGTATAAAAAATAATAAGAGGCTGTGTGTTTCAAATTGGTTCGTTAGCTTTGCTATTTAGGAAACGCCACGTTTCTTAATTTAAAACATAAAGATATCCTTTAACAAACTGTGATACCAAACCTGGATTTAATTACCGTACCGTACGCCACATATGAGACAAACATAATATCCAATAATAATAATTCACTCTCCAAAAGGTGGTTAATGATGATGTTTATTAAATATCAAAATTGCTCTGCATCCTGCACACGGTCGTTGACACCGTCATCACAGAATTCTAAATCGGGTGACGTTTGCGGCACAACTCCGAGGTTAATTGTTTTCGTACTCACATCCAAGACACATTAGTCGGCAAAGATCAGCATCGTTGGTTAACCGGCTACACATGCATTAAAATCTCCATCGAAACAGCGGTTCGATGAGAATCGTGTTCAAACGAATTAGTGCCAATTCATTAACGATCTAAGATTCTACATGAAACCTTTAATCTAGACAAGATTATATATATCGTCCGTTAAAAATAGGAAAGATTTCATAATGATCATCGTCTTTTTCACTTGTAGTCCAGTCGGTCGGCTGCTGACTGTTTTTTCTTTAGTCTATTCTTACAACAATCGCCGGACTAGATGGTGCTGCTATTCCAAATATAGAAGTCAATATTTACTACTAACTATACAAAGATAATGTCAACCTGATGATTTCGAATACAGCGAAATTTCTGGACTTGATATATTACCGTGGCGTGGGCGACGACTACCGAATACTGTAGGAAGCTATCAACTGAGCAGGACATATTTTTGTGCTACAAATGTATATGTAAATAGAGGCAATCACTCATTCTAACCTACATACGGCCGATATAACGCTAATTTTAAAGATCGGAGGTAGGCTAGGAAGCAATGTCGGAGACACTGGAACCATCACAACACAACACTCGAAAACCAACAATATATTTTTTTTACATAAATGTTGGCTTCAGGCAGGACCTTCGGCATAGTAGTCAGTACTCTAAAATTAGTCGTCGTCGGTCGTCGTGAAGTCGTATGTCGTAATGCTTTGGTTTTATAAAACTGCTCGTCATTCACCCGTTGGGTGAGACTCTCACGCTGTGGACAAACCTACAGAGTCGTGTGAAAATTCACTATTACATTTACACGTACCCAAGTGAGAAATATTAGGTTATTTATAGTCTGTTACGACTTGTTTGTTGCTACTTTAATATCCAAACAAAATGCGAAAATGCTTCTTTGACAGAGAACAGAAATGACTGGACGTTTATGTTGCATTGTCCGGCGGGAGACGTGTTGAAGCGCATCAAAAGTGCTTTGGTACAGTCGGCGTCGACTCACAAAGCTACGGCTGCAATATGCTACTAGAGTCCTATAATAAAATGTCACTGTGCAAGCATTCAACGTATTGAATGGCGAAACGAAAAGTAAACTGTTTCTTGACCACACTGCAATGTTTATTAACAAAACTTATTTTTTTTATCAAATTCTTATTTTAGAACCAAAGGCTTTATGTTTACCTTTCCTTAATTTAATTCGTTTGTTATTTTCTTCAAAAGAAAACTAAAACGAATTCCTTTTTAAATATTGTGTTAATTACAACAATTTCAACAGAAATGTAAGTTTTAATTTTAGATAAGCTTTTCACGGTAAGAATTTATTAAGATTTAATTTTTCATTGTCTTAAGTATTATCTATACTAATAATATAAAGAAGATGAATTTATTTGTTTGTATGTACGGGGTAATCTCTGGAACCACTGAACCGGTTCTAAGAATTCTTTTACTAATCACCCGCCGTTTAATTTCTATCCGCTCTAAGGATCTGGCATTTCCATTATTCGCCTTTTACGACACCCACTGAATGTAATTGTAGGGGACTGTTCCTGTAACACCGCCACCACACGGCGATATCTAACCGTTTTTGTTTGCAATACAAAAACTTGGATATATTCAGCTTGTCAAATTTTTAGGGGCGTTCCACTTTTTAAATATTGTTCATGAGATTTCTTTAAGTCCCATAAAAAGCAAACACGCTAATATGTCATGCTATTTTGACTATATTACGGAATCTTATGAAATATTTCATCTTTTCTCGGTATAAAATTAAAGTTTTCAGGTGTTAGTGAAAAAACGAAATAATAAACCCTAAAATGAAGGAAAGAGAGTGATAACGCCTAATTCTATTAACTATAAAAAAACTAAAGGCACTATTAAGATTGCGGTTATTTTCCACCACCACCATTTCAGCCTACCATTAGTCCACTGCTGAACATAGGCCTCCCCCATAGAGTGCAACAAAAGTTTGTAGCTCTCATTTTGGGGGGATTTTGCCATAGTTGCCACGCTTGGCAGGCGGGTTCGCAACCGCAGTTTATTTATCATGATGTTCCAGGAAGATGCTGCTGCCCATCTTCTGCTTTTAATTTTCCCTCTGTCGACTTTTACGACTGCTTCTGCTTTTAATCTTAAAATCTGCTGTAGCTGTCTATGTGACTGCGAATGCATGAGAGAGAGAGTACAAAAGGCAAGCTCTTGTATACGTGTTCGTCCGTGTCCGTAAGCGATGTCTGTGTGCGTTGTTGGAACGCCCATATGCAGCTTTCCTCCTGTACTCTGTTCTGTGTGTGATTTAAAAAAAAGAGACTGAATCTGAAATTCAGTCTCCTTTCAGCAGTGTGCCCACGCTGAAAGCCATCTCATCACTGAAAGTTTTACGCGCAAGTGACATTCGTTGGAAAGATATATTGTTATAAATCTGCTCCTTTTTTGTATTTTTGTCTCCGTAGGTGACATGTTTTGACCATGCACGATATATTACTGTTTTTGTTTTTTATTGTTTTAACGCTGCGAAAAATTTGTTTTCATATCAAATTTACCTTTACGTCGTTAAATACTCGTATGTATAAATATAAATATTTATACTTTACTTTATGACGACCGCGTGGCCTAGTGGTTAGGGTAACCTGACTTCTACGTCGCGAGTGCTGGGTTCGAATCCTAGCCGGAGGCGACATTTGTGAAAAATACAAATTGTTGATTTTCGGGGTTTTGTAGTGCATGTGAAATGTATGTCTGTAAAATGCACCTACTATGCAGGAGAAATCCTACTGTGAGGCATCGTTTTTTTAATAAGTAAATTACATTTAATAGTATCAAATCATAATGTGCGAAAGCGGTAAAATTATTTTTCCGAACTTTACTGTAATCGCTTTCCAGTTTGTCAAAAAGGAAAATGTAAAATGAAAAGTGTAACATTTACAAAGTCCTTGCATTAGTTTGCGCTCGACTTTTTCAACTCTTTAAGTGTTTCTGGCAATGCTCCGGGCGCCGGCGGAAGTTGAGATTGGCATCCCGGGCGACCACCTCGGACGAACAATCCCGTCGTTGTACCAACGTTACAGTCTGTCTTGTACTGGCAACGCTGTTTATGACTGTACATATATAATATATATATATATACACGTTCCACACATTTCGTATTAACAGCTTTATTTATTTTTAACTAAATTTCCTCTGGCTAACTTTCTCTATTTTAGTGATTTATTGCGTTTCTTTATTAATTTGTCAAAGATGGGACTGTTTGGACATTATGTTAATTAACAACTGCAGAACGAGAATAATTTGCTGTCGCGAAAACTTGATGTAGTACGACGAATGTGCTCTCGTTGCCGCCGACTTTTATTAGCGTTCTTACACTGTCACATTTAAACTATGTGAGACTTATAATGAAAATGAACATTTAATACTTCATCTGACATTGTTAGTACTTTTTCTTTGACTTTCGAACACAATAAGAAATTAAAAAAATCAATATATTACTATAGAATAATACACTTTGCTGTGTTTCGAAAGTTAATAACGTGATGAAATCATCTCATTCAAGACTAGTAAAACTTCAGCGATCACGGTGCGTGACGACAGCGTACACGTTTCAACAACCTTGAGCGTGGCTTGCATTGGAGTCGAGTACCGAGCGACGCGACTACACGGCTAGTATTCACTGTGACGCCCTCACTACGCCAGCTATTATTAAACGAGTTCATTGGAACATCTATTTGCGCAATTTATAGCAACACGCCTAAAACATTCCGATAACCTCACTGCCTTCACAGTCCACAAATACCTGTCGTCGTATGTTGTGTTTTAAAGTTACTGAGATATATAAAGCCTGATCGTGCACCTTTACATCTCAATAAGAAAATAGAAGTTTACAAAATTATTAAATTCAAGTCTGGATTTGGAATTCGCTTTGCTACCTTCGCTAATTGACCGTTTGATTTGAAGTAATGTTTAACATGCACACTGGAACAAATTTTGTCTAGGTGCAAAGCCGGGAAAGTGTGCGTAGCGCATGCGCTCTCGGTTTTTCTACACGCGCTACCCATTCACTGCGCAAATAATCCGTCCACTGAGACGCCATAACATACTTTTTTAGGTAAATATTCAGATAGGCCGATCAGCTTCCATCGCTTCGGAGGACTCAAGATTTTAAAGTCAAATTGGAAATGAAATTTTAAAATATCAGCAGATATGGCCGTATGGCGAAGCGCTGAATGTCGGTGTGAGGCAGCGCGGCGTGGCGCGGGGCGCGGCTCAGCGCGAGTGTGCGCGAATGCGCGTGTGGTGGTGAAGTGAGGCTCGTCGCGGCGCGCCCCGTCAGTCGGCGGCGGCGAGTCACGCGCGTCGTCTCGTACAGCTCTCTCTAAATCGTCGTTGCACTCCCACCCGTACAACTGCCACTGTTCAGACTTCGGCGGCTCTCACGCTCTCGAGCGTGGAGGTCGAGTCGACCTCGCGTCGCGTTTTCGGTCTTCGGTGGTTTCACTTCGTACCGCTAGATTAATGCCCGCGTCGCTCACTGCAGCGGTCGTCGCGACACTCCGAAGCGCGTCCGTGCTGGTGCGTGGCGTAACTCCGGCGTATCGGCCGCGCCGCAGCGTGCAGTGACAGTGAAATCGTGAGCCTCGCCAATCGGTGCGGATGTGCAGTGATGGATAAGTAAGACAGTGTGCACCCGCGAACCTTCAACTCGACTTTATTTCTGGCTGAGTGCGAGAGCGGTTCGTCAAAATTGAGCCCAAACTGTATCTAGGTGGGTATCCTTGTGTGACCGGTGAATGGAGTAGAAAAGCTAGTGACAGCGTTGATTGTTTGCAAGGCGTCCGCTAATTATTTATAATGTATAATTCGAAAAGTCTCATTCGTTTGTCAGCAAGCAGACGATCTCGATCCGCACACCCGCACGTCGCATTCAACAATTTTGGCGGCTGGAATTCGGGCGCACAGCTGATTTGTTGTGCTGTCAATAAACAATAATTATCATATTTATCTCTATCAGTAAAATGGCTAATATTTAAAAGCGTGGATAACTAACTGTATGAACTCTATTCTTTTAGTGTTGATTAGCAAAATGACTAAAGCTTCTGAGAACCACACGGAAAGCATAATTGCACAACAAAAAATCTATGTTGTAAAAGATAAAAAAAAATTACATTACGTCATAATTGCAATATTTACCTTAATCAGCATTATCAAAATTTTGGTTAGTGTAAACTGCAGCGGGATTATATAATTATAATAAACTAGCTGAAGCCCGCAACTTTATCCGCATGGATAAAGCTTTTTAAATATTCCGTGAGAACTATTTGATTTTCTGGGACAAAAATATCCTACGTCCGTGTTCATGATGCAAGAGAGAGTTACATTTGCATTTATTATATTAATATAGGTGAGAAGTACTAAGCTTATTTAAGGTAGGTTAGCTTTTGCTACGATTTTCACTTGATGAAATAAATAATTTTCTGCTTAGTTATATGTATTTCAACAGAAATTTACAAATAATAGTAATCCTTTAAATACTGGTGGTAGGATTCCTATGCAGCAATCCGTCTAGGTAGGTAGTAGTGTGCAAACATTACTGTGTTTCGGTTTGAAGGCACTGTGAGCTAGCGTAATCACTGGGCATAGGAGACTTAAGAACTTATGTCTCATGGTGATGGGCACAGTGTGGTGCCACACAGAAATTTTCTGGGTGCACAGCATTTGTTACGGGCAGACGTTGCACTCCATTCCATCAGGTGAACGTTTTGCTCGTTTCATCACTTGATACAATAAAAAAAATGTAGCAGATAATGACACAGTAGATTAAACCGTATTACATTTAGAGCAATATACTCGTATTACATATCATTAACGCCGTCTTTACTTTTCTTAATAATAACAATTTGACGTATTGCTTAGAAATCCATGTAACATAGTATGTACAATAATCGTTAGTCGTAATTTGACGTGATACAAACTGAAATCGGAGTTGTAAATCCATTTCAAATACGAGTTAAAAACTTCGGATCAAGTAAAAATCTTGAATAATAATTTATAAATAAACAATTCGGAATAGAAATCCTGAAAAGTGCTATAATTTTCTCCGTCAGTATTACATTACAACAACAATATTAGTTTGTGGAATTTTAAACATCAATACACAGCGATAGGCAGTGTGAATAGTACGACTTGTATTTAAAGCAATAAATGCTTGTTATAGCCGACGGCGAACAGATACTCAACCACTGCAATTGGTAACTACGCAGTCAATTTGCAAACTTGCCTTCGACTGGAACCTAACGAAGTTTTATTCAATAATGTACCCGCGGCGCTGCTCCGTTTAGTTTCAAAATAACATATTCTATCTCATCATCATCAGCCTCTAAGCTGTCCACTACTGAGCATAGACTTCTCTCATAGGGGGGATTTACTATAATCACAATGCTTGGAAGTCGAATTGGCGATTGAGTATTAGTCAAGTCGCATCTTAGAGGCTGCTTTGCATGTGCTGCTTAGATGATGACGATACCGTACCGATAATACCGCTTCCGGCATTTACCACCATACCCACGGAATGGGAAAGGATTCTTATTATTGGTATTACCATTTCTACTATAAAGTAACTCTCAGAGTTACTGTGGCATATGAGACTGAAAAAGAAAGACCGAAAAAACCACCTTCACCCTTGACTGTATGAGGAAGCTCAAAGCCGTTCAACGAGCTATCGTAAAGGAAGCTATAGAATCTGGAACTATGATATCCGCAGCAGAACTCTATAACCGACTTAAAAGGTCATCAAGCTAAACTAACAATGGGTACACAGTACAATAGTGGTCAACGGTCACATAGCTCGTAAAACCCATAGCCGATGGAAAAGAAAGGTTTTATAGCTCAAACAAGCAGTGAAAAACGACTAGACTTGCTTTTTTCATAAGAGAAAATGACGAGACGAGCAAAATACGATCTTATCAGATGAACGACCTGATGGTAAGTGCATAACAATACTGTGTCACCCAGATCAGTTTTTAAGTGTCATATGCCCAGAAAATACGCTAAACCCTGCCTCACGACAGAATAACTGCCCTTGAGATATTTTTTTTTATTGTATAAAGTGATGAAACGAACAAAACGTTCACCTGATGGTAAGTGTAACGTCTTCCCATAACAAATGCTGTCACCCAGAACATTCCTGTGTGTGTGACACAACACTGCGCATATCACCTTGAAACATAAGTTCTTAAGTCTCATATGCCCAGTGATTACGCTAGCTCACAGTGCCCTTCAAACCGAAACACAGCAATGCTTGCACACCACTGCTTCACGGCAGAATAACTGGCCCTGGGGTGGTACCTACCTAGACGGATTCCTGCATAGGAATCCTACCACCAGTAAAGATGCAGCAGCAGAGATGCACAAGCAGAGATGGTACTTACCTAGACGGATGGACACATAAGTAAAATAGATGAAAGTCTGTCTGTGATTTACGAATTTGCAAATACTTTTCCTATTCTATGTCCATTTACTTTGCAAAATAACTGAAATATCTTTCTGTCTATCTGAGCTCATTTAACGTAAAAACAACGGAAGCACATTTGCACAGATTGTATATATGCTCCGTAGTTCATTTCGTTTTTGTTTAATGTTAATGTATCCAATACTTCTAGAGTTACATAAACTACAAAGTCTGCACGAACGAAATCGCGAACTCTACTTTTTAGAAATAAAAAAATTAACAGAAAAACGAAAAATCAAAATAAACAGTTTTCGCTATTTTAATAACATAATTGTATAATTATTATTATCTCCCACGATATTATTTCTTATACCTGTTCAGTAGCGCATTTTGAACAAAAAGTAACAGTCATGTTTATGCCTATTACCAACAACAAGTTTATGGAAATTCAAAAAAGAACGTGCAGAACCCGCGCAAATTTGTTAAACTTTAGATTTTGACAAATAAGAATACGCAAAAAGAAACACACAGTAAGACACTGTTTATTTTATTTATGTGTATAATAAATGATGATTTATTGACACTTTATTAACTGCCAAGAATTAAGATGTATTAAGGAATGTTAATTAGCCAAATGTTTATTAGGGATATTTTGATAACAGTCGATAGGTGTCCAGCAGAGTAGAATAGCACGTACCTTTTTCTTACCGAGGTGTCGTAAGAGGCGACTAAGGTATTATACGGACAGTATTTATTCATGCAGAATAATACCAGAATATGCAATGCTGTGCCTATAATGCTCGTGGTAACGCAGTGGAGAGTAAGAATTTCTTGAGTACGAGTCAAGAATCAGAATGAGAATCAATAGTCAAAATGGCAGCGACATAGTTAGCTATCCGTCACATCTCGTTTCTCGCGGATGCAAAAGTGGGTAATGTATGGTCTTTGCCTACCCCTTATATGGGAAAAGGCGTGACTGTATGTATGTATGTATGATAATGTTTTCTATGTGTAAAAGAGACTATTAGCATTTTGGAAGCCGTCGTTATTCAACGTTAATCTCACTTTCTTGTGCCCGCTTGGCGATAGCTCGGTGTAGATAAAAATGTGCCAATCTTTGAAAGCAGGACAAGGCCACGCCCCCGATTCCCACGCGGGAAATCGTCAGATCACGTAATAAATCCGCAGCTGAAGACTAACCGTCCTACTGTAACCGGACACGACACATTCGCCTAACGTCTTTTAGCATCTCATCGCCCGGCATTTAAATAGCATAGTTAAATTTACTGATATTTTAGATAGACCACCTAGACTTATTTGGTGGCATAGACTGTACTTGATATATATACTATACATGACTTGACTTTTTATGTCGTATCTGTTCAGACAAAGAACAGACCGACAAAAAATACATCAATTTTATTTATTTATATGGATTTGTTGTGAACAACATGTCTTAACTTTATTCCACTTAATTTTTTTATATCTTGTATAGTATTTAAGCAACTAATTTACCTTTTTAGATAGAATAATCTGATATTCAATATTATTATATTCCGAACCTACACTGTCGTTTCATAAATAGTCTGAGATACGTTGCGCCATTATCATGATCACAACAACATTATCATCGATCTGTCTGGTGATGTTTCAGATTTTTACGATCTTTTAACAACGATAACATGATGTAGATGTTACCGAGACTGTCTTAAAGAGATATTTCCAATATAAACAAACATCCACTCCTTAACTGCGGAAACAATCCATGCAGGATACCCGTACTAAAGTACACAGATGTACGGAAATAGCCTGCATGTAAAACAAACTCAGCGGTATCCATTTCTCGCGTGTAGGAATATTTTAAAACATATGCCAGTTTGTAGATCAGCGTTACTACGGCGTTCCAATAACAATGTGGTATTTTTTAGGTCAAGAGTTTTTAATGATCCGACATATTTGCATGTTATAATGCTATATTTCGAAACCTTGAAAGTTCGTTCATTACAAAATGTATTTATTTTGTTTTAACGCATACAGTCTAAAAGCATTAAAGCAAAATATGCTTTGAATATACATTTTGCTATCGATTTTGTATATATGCTTTAGTTGGCTTCTGAACTACAGGTCGCATGTACGAGTCCCGAATGGATGAAATATTGTTAAATAAGGTAATTGCAAATTTAAATAATTTTGTCTGCAAAAAAACGGGCGGTTTGTATTTTTTCTATATATAATATAATCTTAATATTAAGAAGGTTTTAAACAATTTTAATTTATTTTCACATTCTTGCATATAATAAAGCACCCGTATTAGAAAAAGTATTCCAAAATCCAATAACGTATTTTTGAAAAGGAAATAAATTTTTACTGCGAATATAAATTTTGATGGCGCGAATTTTATCAATTGTTGTTAACGTCATTTAAATTTTGTTAGTATATGGACGATAATAAGATAACAGCTGCCAAAATTATAGCGTTGCTAGAAGAAGGCTGTGTCAAGTACTAAGTGACTCGGCGATTTAATGTTAGTAGTTCTACTATTTAGAGGACCTGGCAGCGATTTTAGGAGACGGGATCCATTGTGAGAAGGCCAGGTTCTGGTAAAAAAGGTACATTAAACCACGGGACGACCGCTTCTTAGTGAGGCAAGCACTAAAAAATCAAAAGTTACTTACGTTGGTCTTAAAAAACACTTAAAAAAGTAAGGGGCGTACCAATTAGCCTGTGGACGATCAGAAGAAGACTTCACGCTGCCGATATACAGTTATCGTCCGGCATGGGGCCTTAAGATCGGTACAATCAGCTCACCAACAAATTACAGAACTCAAAAGAGTGATAGCCGCGGAGTCTCATTCCACAATAAATGATAAAGTGCGTCATTCTAAGCAATAAATGTCTCACTGCTGAGCACAGACCTCCTTTAATTTCCAAGGATTTCGGAGTCAGGAAGTCTGCCACGCTGCGCCTAAGCGGACTTCACATGTCCTTGAAATATTTTTAATTCCTCAGACATTAAGATCCTCGCAATGTTTTCCTTCACCGCCATGCACTTAAAATTGCATCCGGCACCGGGAATCGAACCAAGGTCACTCGCGCGTTATGAACTTTTCAGCGAGCGTCTAGCCCTTAGGGGCTACGACGGCTCTGAATACAAGATATTCAATTTTATTGAATAAAAAATATCTCAACATCTTTTCAAATCTTATAGCAGCTTAAAATCGTTTTTTTTTTTTAAATGCTCCACAGTAGGATTTCTCCTGTGTCGTGGGTGCGTTTTACATACATAAATTCCACATGCACAACCACCCAGACCCGGAACATCTATCTGTAGGTCATACAAATATTTTTTCCGTGCGGGAATCGAACCCGCGACCCGCGGCGCAAACGTCAAGTAATTACATACGAGTAGATCGATTTTTTAGACCAGGAAGGTGTCAAAACCCATCTGAAGTTTTAGATCAACAGTATTCTTATCATAATGAAAAAAATAATAACATTCTTTTTTTTTTTTTCAAAAGAGTGTCTCGAGTGTATCACATAAATGTTACGACAGTATTTTAGTCAACTTAGTGTGCATTCGATCATCTCTAATTAAATGTTTTCCTTTGAAGATGACTATATATCCCGTGAACTCGTTTCTCGAAACCCCATAATATTATACTTGAAAAATATTATAATTTGAAGTTTCAAATCTCAAGTACATTGCACCGACATTCATTATCACTTGGGAGCGTCACGGCGTCAGGCGGTTGTTGGTTGTGTCAACAGGCGGCGCGATTGCAGGTGCCTTCGGGCGGGCTACGGTCATTCACCCCGCCTGTCACCGATATTTGGCCACAGTATACAACATCCATACATTTATAAACCAGTGTAGAGCCGCTTTTAAAGATAACGGGGCCCGAGTCGAGCACGGCAATACGTAACGTGCCGGATTCGGGAATCGGGACGAATTATTGTATTGACACTATCAGAATATAGAATATTAACGCCTCTTAAAGTAGGACGGTGGTTATATTAATGTTAATAATACTATTAGTCATCGCACTACTTGACATTTAGGTGAAATATCTTATTTCATGACACGGTTAATTTTTCATTGTCTTTTGATGATGTACGTTATATTAGTCTCTTGAAGATCAGATACTTAATTAGTACTTTAGATTAAGAATAGAATTTCTTCTTATGAATTTAATACACTGTTGTATAAGTTATTTCATGAATCTGTTAGAATAAAAATACATATCTAAAACAGTATTGTTATTTGATGACAAAAATGTAGTTCTCCATGCAACCCTTCTTCATGCAACCATATAAAACTTAGACTCAAAAAAATTATGTTACAGAATTGTTCTATCCTTTGCGTAAATCTATAACTCTATCTATGAACAGTTATAGATTGACGGGAGGGTTGAGATCACGAAACTTGCTAACCCTCTTTTCTACAGGGCAGTGCAGTTAGATATACTCGTAGTAGTTAATCTATAATTCAGTGACCTATTAAAGTATTCTTTCTTTTTATTTATTTCTTAAGTTGGTAAAACGCTTTTATTGTGTTACACAAAAAAGGAGTATTCGCGCATCTCCTTTTCCGCTCAGAAATATCTGATTAACGATGACTGCGTAACGATAATAAACTGAATGGCAGTGAAACAATTTAAATTTAAATTACTTACCTCAAAAAATAAATTTTTTTTTTCCATAAATATATTTTTATATTTATCTCTCACACATCTTTAGATGTGTGTCAGGATCGTAGCAAGTGGAAAGATGTGGTCTCTGCCTACCCCTATGGGAAAGAGGCGTGACTGTATGTATGTATGTATCTCTCACAGAAATAAGTACCTAGAAGAAATATCTTTTTTAATAATAAGATTATACTATTTTGCATTCTGCCTAATAAAAAAAGAATTAATTCAACTTCATACATTCGTACGTCTTTCATAATTTCATTTTGATTTTCATATTACACTTGAGTAAAAATTAACTAATAACTTAAAGACGAACCTTAAAGTTCTTCGCGTTTAATTATCCGATGAGAAAACGAGAGAGATAAAGACTCGAAATTTACTCGGAAAAATTAAATATACAACTAGTGCCCAACTTCCTCACAACTTTTTCGATTAAGCTAACAATTCATTCCAATTAGAGTAAATTGATCCATATAAATCACTAAACGTAAAAGTATTCATAATTTCTACAGTAATGGTATAATTTTGAATTGTTCCAGAAGTGACAATAAAACATAATAAAAGCCTTTAATCAGACGAATTAGCTTTTACAAACACAATGTTTTCAAATTAACTGTAGAGTTTCCTATATTTTATTTTTAATTGTCTTTATTTTTATATCCAAATTGCCTTGACAACCCTGTATGTTTGCCTTTTATTGGCAAAGACCTCCTCCAATTGTCTCCATTAGATGTCTGTTACCAGCTGTTCCAGTCAACATGCTGCCCACTACTGCTTTAATGTCGTCAACCCATCTTCTAAATGGTCTGCCTCTTTTTCTTTTTTGTCTCCTGTTTTACTGTGCGTTATTGTTTTGCTCAGTTTTTCTTTTCCTCTGGCAGTATTTCCAGTCCACCACCATTTAATCCTCCTAATTGTCACTGTAACATATTTCGTTCTTGTATTTTTCTCAATAGATGAGGTTCTTATTCTATAGGATAATCTGTTTCCCATCATGCTCCTCCATAGCGTTCTGACAAGTTTTTAAAGTTCTAGTATGGGCTTTAGTCATAGCACAGGTTTAGCAACCATACGTACGGACAGGTAAAATACAGGTATCGAAAAGTTTACGTTTGATGTCCATGCTAATTTCACAGTTTTTCACAATTTATTGAAGGCTCCAAAATTAATTCCAAGGATTTCCTATGCTTGTTCTAATTTGCTTTGTAATTAGGTCTATTGGTGATATTATTTGGCCTAGATAGATATATTTACGAGTATATACATAGTCAACTGCATTGTTATTGATGTAGATTGGTTCTTGCTTCCTATTTGTCATGACCTTAATACTCTGTATTGATAACAAGTCCCACTTTACGACTTTCTCTTTCCAATCCGTTCAGCATTGCCTCAAGACCGTTGTTAGATGGTGAGAAGATTAATAGATCATCTGCGAATCTCAACTGTGACAGGTACTCGTCATCGCAATGAAATATGCTCTTCTGCAAATCTGTCATAGCAGACTACTTATAGCAATTTAGATAACCGGTTATGTTGCTAATTTGTGATTTCATTAAGTATTGTATATTTTCACTAAACTTTTCTGTAAACTGTGTCAATACATTATTTTACATGTTTCTCTCTGCCCTTTAAAATGAAACTGGCCTTTAATAAAAAAAGCAATAATGCTATTTTTATTCGTTTTTATATAAATTCATTCAAGCCGGCGAGTGGACTCAAAACTGAACGCCAATGGCATTAGTTATACGGCTGTGTCTGTTATTAAATACATAAATCAAAAAATACTTTTAAGAGTAGCTTATGAATTTTTAATAAAAATTAAAACAATCGTTGTCGTCATAATAATCACCATAAGTCTCTCCCAATGCGCTTTACTTAGAGTTTACACGTCTGATTGTATAAACACTTATTAGGCTTCAGAATTAAAGAAAACCATCATATTAGTCTTGTTAATTTATATATTTATATAATACTAATTGAGCCGTGGTGGAAATTCCATTGTTCGCGAGCAACTTGAGTTCGATCAAATAAAATCTGTAAACTAAATTTACGGATTTTATCGCGTTTAATTTATAACTATTTATAACTCGACGTTTCGAGCGCTGGGGTACCTTCAGCTGTTAATTATTATTTTTGATCCGATCTACGAAGAATGAGCTTACTGTGTCTTTTAGTCTTGCAGTGGTATGCTTGGTTTTTGATTTAATTTTATTAATAATAGGATCTCTAGCCAGTGCGATAAAACCTACATGTCTGAGATATAAAAATATTTCGATTGCATGTGTAGTCCGCCAACACGCATTGGAGAAGCGTGGTGAACTCTTCCCGGCTTTAAAGCCCGCCCAAAAAATGAGAAGAGGCCTGTGTACAACAATAGGACATTTTATAGAATGTCACTTTACATTTTTAAAGACAGGTTTTTCAGACTTGAGTTCAAGAAAAGCTCATTACTAACTATACTGATTCTATTGTAGAGGTAAAATCACAAGCTTATGCCAAACACTATACGGTATAATATTACGTATTCACTACATCGGCACTGGCAACTTGTATGTAAATGTACATATGTAAGTTTATATCACTGCGTGACATTACAACGTGACTGACCCCTGCAATGATAAGTAGTTAGAGTGATAATTTACTAGTTATAAATAAAAAAAAACCATTAAGATCAATACGGAAGGAAATTTATCTATTATAATTTATCACAGTACATGCCATAACTTCGCAGCGTATTAAAATTGATGAATAAATTTTTTGATAGAAAAAATATTATGTAAGATATCAAAATGTCTATATGTGTTTTGATAAAAAATCGAAGACTCACAAGCTGGAAAGTGAAAATGAAAATTTCAACGATTAAATATGCATCATATGAAAGCTCTCCAAGGCGCCACTTTTCCTCAGTCTCGTCGCTTGTCGCAGGCGCCCGCGGATCGTCGGGGGGACACGGAATCTAGGACAGTACGCGGGTTATTTCGGGGCCCGAATCGGGACGGCCCGTTAAACATCGGGGTTTTCGAGTCACTCGCGATTAAAAGCAAGCAGAGCTACGCGCTGCACCTGAGCAGTAGGCGGTTCTTGATGCATTCATAGAATTGACTCTGTATTAGTTATTTTTTAGGCCGCGCGGGAATCCAATACGTGATTATTTAGCAATAAAATTCATTCATTTATGCGTTGAATTGCGTAACACAATCTTCAATTGCAAACGGTATGATTAATCTAAATTTGTGGCTTAATACTTTACCCATTTATGTCAAGATTGCTTATAACTACGAAATAAACATACTTTTAAAAAATATGCACACACACAGTTTATTGAATAACACTTACTTTTTATTATCCACATTGTTATTAAACCATTATTAAATTTATATTCTGTAAGAAGGGCATTAGTATATTAGTAAACAAATTGAATGAAAGTAAACATATCTAATAGCTACGTCAACATATATAACTTTGTAACAATATGTTTTTGAAATATGTATGATTAAAAATATTAGATATTTAACCGACTTCAATAAACTTCTTAATAAGAATATACTTTATGCACCTCATATTTTACCTCATATTTTTTTCATGATTGTAATAAATATACCTACAGTATAATCTCAGATACATTTTGTGAATGTTTGATGACGCACTTCGGAAACATGCGTGGAATTCGGTTTTAAGATCAAATAATTAATTATATTTAAACTCAATTATAAATAAGTAATCGTTTTCTATATACATTGTTATGCTACAAAGAATGGCTATCCAGCAGTTGCGTGTCGGACAGTGGTGAATAGCGTATAATCAAAAATATCCTATATCTCAGAAACTACACGACATATCTTATTCAAACAAATTGTCTTCAAGTGTTTTCTAGGTCCACATTATTTTTTTTCGTAAATTCACCACACTATTGTACAGCGGTTCGTAAAATGCATTCAAAATTTCGGCTATATAGTGACAATAGTCTCCAAGTAAAATGGCTGTGACATACGGATAGACGGACGAGACGAAATTATAAGGGTTCCGTTTTTAACACGAAACCCTAATTAATATAAGGAGAACAACCTTTCTAAACGGATTCACATTCACAGACATTGAGGGCACCACACTGTCTCATATAATTCATCTCATGTTTTCTTTCGTCTTTCTGTCTTTCATATCCCCAGAAATTACATTAGCTCTTAGTGCACTTCATACCAAAACACAGTAATGTTTGTACACTACTGCTCCATGGCGGAAGTCAAAGTTGTAAGAATACAAAAAATATTTTACATAGATGGCTATTTTTTAAACTGCAATTGTTCCAGAATCTAAAGGATATTGAAACTTAACACACCAAACAAGTTGGCGACTAAGCAAGAAGATAAAATTATTCATGTTTTTTTTCCACTATTGAATAAATTCTAATCTTCGCTCAGGTCACTGGTTGCGCATGCGAATGTTTTTTTATGTGTAAATATGGTAATTGACTAGCTAACAACAATAATGATTCATAAACAACTCATTATAAATATATACAACTATGTAATACTTACAGATATATAGGATAACATAAGCAAAAGCAAATTGTATTGTATTTAAAAAATTGATAATGAAACTGGATTTTTTTCCACTGTTAAATAACTGTCGAATTATAGCCACGAGTCCACCAAAAAGTCGATAACCGACGCACTCGTGTACACTTTCAATCACGCCGTCTCAGTCCGTCCCCGTGCATTCCACAACTTGCTCACCCACAGCGGACCGGTCCTCGCGCTTTGTACGAAACTATAATACACGACGGATTGGAATAGTCTCAGCTTGGCGCTGCATTAGACCTAAATAGTGGTAATTTTCCTTAGCAGGATTATTCGAAGCGAGGTGCGGTCTCAAGGTGAATCGCCCCGGTCAACACACGTTTCGATTTGATTAAATGCCTAGACCAAACACTATCGCGTGCTCTAACTATAAATATGCATACTCTAAATTTAAGTATCTACGTCACCTATTGTTTTAGTGCTTGGAGTTTGTAAACATTGAGTTCAATGTGACAATCATGTCAACCTTTCTTTAATATTAAATTTAAATAAAACAAACATACAAAATCTTTAACGCTAGCAATATACTTCATACAAAGATCAGGCAATATACGTCATTATTTCCAGCTCTTGAATACTCTTCAGTGACACTATAATAAAACCATTAGGCGAAGGTTTACAGAAACATAAAGAAGATCACTCGTGTACGTTTTGTATTCTGAACATTTTTTTATCTCTTAAGTTTTTATTACTGGCGCTTGCAACAATAATGTCTATAATACACTGATAGATTTCAGATATGCATGCGTGATTATGAATCCCATAAAGAAGCGGTCATGTTTACCATTATATTTTTTTTGTATTTAACCTTTTAAGAAAAATAATTGCTAGTCACGTGCATACTCCAGGGAGAAAATTCGATAACTTCCCGTTGCCTATGCAGAGTGGGTTGTAACCATTCGGCAAGACAATCGTTTTTTAAAACCACTGTATCTTTTAGTAAAATATATATATATATGTATTTGCATGCCGCCTCTCACGATCACGGTAACCGCTTTGTAACCAGTTTTTACGGAGCATTTCAAAAGTCTACCCGAGCGTTATTGTCGCCTTATTAAACAACTCTGACTCAGTTCTGCACGTGCATAGTTTTAAAATTTAAAAGCTTATTAGTTGTCTGTAAATTATTGGTCTTTATGGTTTTGTGACGGGTTTATTTCGGTACGGTTAAATCTAACCCCAGAGATCGATGTCAATGGAGCGGACACAATGGGGCCGCGAGCGGCCGTTGACCGAAATATAAAAAAAAACATAAGCGTCACCAGTCGTTAGAAGCGGGAACTCGTGATTCGCCATTGAATGGAACCAGTTTCATTTTTGAGTTGATAATTTCGAAACATCGGACAAAAACCCTGTACATGTATTATTCCCTCATATCACGTATTTTCTAGGGATTTGAGTATATACAATTTCATTATAATATAATAAATAGACTTTGAATAAATAATGGTGAATAATTTTTTTTTTTACATTGTGAATAGGCTAACGTTAAGACAAGGTTCCACTTGGTATTAAGTGGTGATGGTCCACGTTGGCCTAAAAGTTGCCTATTCACTCATGCCTTGAAGAGTCTCATGTTAAAGTGGTTTTGGGAAGACCGCTGCCGGCAAAGAGTTCCACTCTCTCGCTGAGCGCACCAGAAAGCATGAAACCACTCCGTGCGTAGTGTCGTTCGATGGCAAAATGAGGACAGAGAAATGATTGATGTAACTCCTGTGCACACTGCCCGAAATGTATCGAACAGAAGACCGACTGACTGGCTTCTCTACGCCAGTACTCAAGACTGTGGAGGTCAAAGTCCAAGGCAGCTAGCTGACCAAGGGCAGCACCAGCCCAAATATAACAACATTACTCCATAGACGACCGGCGCTCAATAGTGATTAAGGAGCTGTTCCCGTGTCAAGTATTGACGCTTCTTAGCAAGAATACCAAGTTTTTAAGCTGCCAGTTTTGCCTTAGAATCAAACAACCGAAATAGGGATCAGAGGTAATTTCAACACCCATTAGTTGGAGACGATCGGTTATTCCTAAAGTAACATTATATAAAAGTATTTAAGTAAGTAAGTGGTTGACAATTTTTTACAGTAAAACTATAATATAGGTACATGTAAAGTTGAATATTTAAGAATGAGGAACAGTTTGTTAAACAAAATCGTTCTACTAAAGAAATCTTTACGAAAAAAATGTAGGACTTGTTACTTGCAGCAAGCTGGCCCAATGTTAAGAACGACTCATTTGTATTGCTCTGTATTGCGCAAGCACAGTGCACTGACAATGGGCAATGGAACCGAGCACGACCTACTTGCCCATCGGAGCGATAACAGCAGATGTGAAAACTGCCAAGCGGCCAAGGTGATTCTAGGCTTAAGCTTATGGAATCCGAAATTTTTTCCTTTTCTTTAAATAAACAATGCCTCACACTAGGGATTCATCATGAGTTTGTTTTACAGACATAAATTTCACATTCACAACACTGTCAGACCCGAAAAGGAACAATTTGTTGTTCTACGCTGAGATTGAAACCTAGAATCCGTGGCACAGACGTCAGGTACCACTAGGCCATGCAGTCGTCAATATCAAGCCCCATTCTGTCCGTAATATACTTGTGAATAAGCCTGGATTAATTAGAGATTAAATACACAACTTATTTTCTCCATACAGCTTTTAAGAACTTCATCTCTTTATCAACATAAGTCACATCTTCATAACATACATTAAGAAAAGAAAATGATAATAAAATTGTATAGAGCAGGTAACGCGTTCTAGTTATCTTACAAATATGAAAACAATATTTAATTGAGTCAACAAAAATGTATGTAATTTTTGTTTTTATATTAGCACAAAAACGAAACAAATGTTATAAAATAAGACTGTAGTAATTTTTATAACGAAGTTATATACGTGTATAATACGAGTATAAGTAATTTCAAAAGTACGTGCACCACCATACGTACATAGACTACAAGTTTTTTACGCTGTATCTTATTATATTCGTTTATCTTATCTTATATTAGCCGAAAGGTGTCCGGCAGAGTAGAATAGCACCTACCTCTTTCCTACGGAGGTGTCGTAATAGGCGACTAAGGTATTGTACGGACAGCCTTCATTCGTGCAGAATAACATCATAATATGAAATGCTGTCACCATACTGCTCGTTGGAACGCAATGGAGTGTAAGATTTGTTTTGAAACGTACTAAAATGGCGGCGACGTGGTTCGCCACCCGTCACGTCTCGTTTTCCACGAGGTCGCAAAGTGGGCTACGTGAGTGGCCTCTGCCTACCCCTTATATGGGAAAAGGCGTAACTGTATGTATGTATCTTATTATTTGATTCCTGATATAAAAGTAAGAATATAATACTGAAGACTTCTTTAGAATATGTCAAATTAAATACGTTTTCCTACAATAACAAATCCTCAAAATGAGACTTTTAGCCAACAATTCCTTTTTTTTAATATGGTAAACACAAACTGGCTTGACTCGGAGACATGAGGTTCGGAAAGAGCAGAAAAAAACTCAATTATAGAGAAAAATAAAAACGTCAGATGATTAGTAACCTTAATACGGATTTCTTTAAAACGCGACAAATTTTTTTCAACCCACGCTATATCGGTTACTAAGTAACTAAAAGAAAACTAGTTTTTGTTAGTGGTATATGTTAATTTTAACGATCCGTATTATAACATGGCTCATTGAACGGAAGTATATCAAGTTTCAATTTTATTGCATTTTTTTATATATTATGCTAATTGTGTTTTATAGAACACATCAAACGCAGTTCGCATTCGATTACCGTCCTCTTGAATTTATTTTTTCCAAGATTTTTATAATTTATATATTTAGCACAACATCATTTAAAATCATGCTTTACTTTAAGGATTTTTCGACGGATGGATTTATTAGATAGATCATTTATATGGATTTATTAGTGTAAACATTAGCCAGGAAATAAAACTTACTGACCAAACTTAAGCAATGGGATCGGTATTAATAAGACCCTGGGTGCAACACGCACCACGATGCCGATGACCGATGCATTTGTTCCAAAATTGTACATTTTAATGAAAATTTTACTGATTTTTATTTAAAAGTAAAAAGTTAAGTTTCAGCCTATAAATGTCCCACTGCTGAGCACAGGCCTCCCTCTCATTTCTGAGAGGGTTTTTGGAGCTAGGAAGAATCTGCCACGCTGCTCCAATGCGGGTTGGCGGACTGCGCAAGTCTTCGAAATATTTTTAATTTCTCAGACATGCATGTTTCCTCACCGGCAAGCAAGTGGTAAATCAGCACTTAAACTTGCAATTAACAATTTCAGTGGTGCCAGCACCGGGAATCGAACCCAGGTCACTCGCGTAGTATGAAATTTAAACCGAGCGCCTAGCCCCTGAGCTTCAAATTATTTTCAATATGAAACTGCGTTCGTCGACTATATTATGCATTATTTCAAAACTATTTATTATATGAAAACAAAAATATCTATCTCTAATTATCCTACTGCTAGTTACATGCCTCCTCTTATTTCTATGACAGGTTTCCGGAGCAGTGGATATATCTCGTTTCTTTAGTCCAGTTGGGCAGACTTTATATGCGATAATTTCGCAGACGTACAAGTTACGTTCAAAATGTTTTCCTTCGCCGACGAACACGAGGTAAATCAGCACTGAATTTTTTTATCAACCACTATGGCCATGCCGTCGCCGGAAAAACTGGTTGTTGACTTCTGATAAAATTTATGACGAGCGTTTGGCCCCTAGACTTTTACCATTAAAAAAGTACTATTCTTTATTATAAACGCATATGCATTATGCATGTGCATTAAAATAAGCAATAACCAACAGGAAATACTTTTGTCGCAAACAGTATAAAAACGAAATCCGAAACTTCGCTAGTCGCGCAGCAGGCACGTGTAAATAGCATCTTAGCGCAAAGGTAGATAGATATTGTAGTAGGCAAACTATTGATCGGCCGTCCGACGGACGGCGTCGCTGACGGGTAATCCGTGGAAGTACTAATAACTTAATAACCTTAACGCTGCGTCATGACGTATACATCGCTACTTTTTCATACAAGGAATCGTTATAAACATATCAGTCATGGTAGTACGCTAGCAATGTATGTCGCCGTAAGCGACTATTGAACATTAACGTTTTATTACTACTTATATAATAATAATAACATACCGCGCTGGTCGCTACGGCGACCTATGAATGTTTTGAACAGACTATACAAGAGCGACTTGATAAAACGTTTGTGACTGCATTTATTTACATATATCTGAACTGTTTTAAACGGTTGAAACGATTTAACTTTTTTAATTTTAAAAAGTTTCATAAGTACGAAACGCCTTTAATAAATTTCATCAATGAGACTACTCTCTAATTGTTCGTCTATTTCATATTATTATTTTTACATCGAAAACCTTACGAGTTAACTACGTTACAAATCATCGGTTCTTTTATTAACACAAGAACAGTAACATAGATATGTCGGCCAATATTGTAACTTAAATAGTTATAATACAATCGATTCATAATTTTTTAAAACTTCACTACACTTATACTCTGATTGAATACATACATGGAGTAGGAGAGTTGCCAACATTGATATACAAAAACGACATAATACACAGACAGCGACTCAAAAATGTCCTCAAAAAAGAGCGCATAATGCGCTCATTTCGATTAGCATCACACCGGCCATGTCAACAACAACAAATTTAAAAACGTCGTGGAACGATAGTTGACTTCATTTTAAAAGTGACTTTATGCCGTGGGCTTAAGATTAAATTTGTGTTTATTTAATCGGAATTAGTGATTTTGTTTTTATTTTTATGTTTTGATCAATCGACACTTTTTTAAGTGATTGTGTATGGAACTGTGCATCGTGCGTTTTATATATATCAATGGTTGCCAAAATGTTTTCACAGCATAGACCCGATTATTCGTTTTTGTGTTGTCGACGCTTACGCTAGATCTGGGGAAGTTAGACGCCACGTGTAAGCAGGAACTATGTAAGTAGGAAGCAGGCTATTGATCAGGCGGGGCCGTAGGGGCCGGAGGGCCGGGGTCCGGAGCGCCCGGGGGCTGTGCCAGAGGCGCGGCCGGTCGTTTGGGCGGGCGGTGCGTACCGCGTGCGTTCCCCCGGGTTCACGGCCAAGGCCTGCGCCCATTCAGTTACGAGCACGTGCCCGAAAGTAAATATTGTACTCATTCCACCCGTTACGCTATCGTTGTAACACTGCCGAATAATCTGGATACCCTTGTAACGATTTTTCGCATAGCAAGAATCTAATGTTGTCATAACAAGTCGGCTACGGATACAATGTCTCAGAACTGAAGTTCGGTTCCCACTTCAACGATTCGTTTTAGGTTACAAATGATGACTGGAATCTCTGCTATTTATAACTGAAAATATTTTTGCCAGTGGTTACTTCTTTCTTGTTTTATTCGCGTTACAATATTTCAGCAATTTTTCAGTCAAAACAAAAGGCTTCATTCAATCATATCTAAGAATAATGAAAAATAAATCTCGTTCTTAATATTTACTTATTTATTTATTGTTTATTGTATTTACCTTATTTAAAATAAAGGATTACAAAGGGCGGATAATGTTTAATAATGTTCTTAATATTCTTAATAATGTTGTTATATTTCTGGAATTACCATATACAACAATGGATCATAAAATAAAGATTATACATGACTTTATGAAAAAAACTTTATCGTTATATATTCAGAGACATTGAATTTTCTGTCCACGTTATTGGTCTCCAAAGGTACTAACTATCAACATCGAAAGAAATCGACCAAATAAAATCGTGTCACTAAATGCAGTAAACTGGATCTGGAACAACTCAACAGTCTGGGACATTATTTACGATATCATCAGCAGGAATAATACAATTTAAGATACAAAATAATAGATTGTACCTAACCACTCTACAAACAAATAGCTAGGACTGATTACATAAGAAGGTGAACGAACTCCGTCCAATGTTGAGTATTTGTAATTCGTAATAACTGTTGTCCTTCAACAATAGGTCGGTTGAATTAAGTGCAATTTAAATTTGAAGCTGTTACTACGACAGACACGACTGAAGATGAATAAGGGATAATAATGGAAAATATCGTCAGAAAATCTGCATGTCTTAAAAATTTCATATATTTCGATAACATGTGAAGTTCGGTGGTTCTAACATCCTTACAAAAATGAAAGTAGACCAAGCAGGAACATCTACTATACGTAAGCCGTAAGTACATAAGTCAACAATAGAACTTGCCGGACATTGGGTATTTATGAAAAGAAGAAAATAACTTTCGCATTCACATCAGCTCAGCTCATCATACCATAAATAGCTCGGTTGGTTAGATATGTTCTATGCACGCTCACGAGTGCGATCGCTTAGACGAGTATACTTGATTGTTTTGTCAGTTTTGCTTATTCATTTACAATTTTATCGCTTTTTGTGCAATCCATACTAATATTATAAATGTGAAAGTAACTCTCTGTGTCTGTTTGTTACCTTTTCACGGCTCAACCGTTGAACCGTTCTTGACGAAATTTGGCACTTTTTATCCCGGAAGATAAAATACCTACGGGATATTTTAAAAAACTTAAATCCACGCGAATGAAGTCGTGGGCATCAGCTAGTGTAATTTCCGAGAATTTGAAACATATTAGCCATTAAGGATTTTTTTACGTATCTTATATCGTAGTCTGTCGCGAGCACAGAGGCGGGCGGTTATCTTGCAATATCGCACGCACAGTACTTACTAGCTGCGTAGCACCGTTGAACACAAACATAGGCCGGGGAACGAAAACAAAACGTCGCAGAATTATGTAGCCAGCAACGGCGTTCAAAGGACCCCTTGTACGTGCTCTCCTATAATCATAAACATGGAAAACGCACAAAAGCCTCTCGGCGCCGAGTCGCGTCGCTGTCAGATAAAGTTGTTGCATTTCTTTTGCGAGTCGTGCTCTTAGAGAGTCGGCGATGCGCGTGCGAGCGAGAGCGAAGCGACTCGCGATCGTTAGCCCTGATCTTCAGCGCGCCACAAACACACAGCCCGACCGAGAGCGAAATTGCAACGAGAATGCACCTAGCTGTGTTATTACCGCGGCGGCCACGTTTCTAAACGGCCTTCCTGCGTCCCGTAGCCATTCAACTTTCGACTTCATTACGAACTGTTTCGGTTTGAAATCGCTCCGATATGCCGTGGAACCGGTTATGACATTTGGTCAAGCGATTGTGGACGTTGCTATTGCGACATAAGATCGTTTCCCAGCGAGCTAGGAAAGTATCGAGTTCTGTATATTTAGCCCGCATTGCGAGCCGCAGTGGGTGTTTTAGGTCGCTCGCACGCACTGCTGAACTAGTCGGAGGGCTTCCTTATCAATTTATATGGTTGAGATGTCGTTGTGTAGTATCGAGCTGTTTTACATGGGTTTTTCGCTACCTTGCCGAAAGTTTATCTTGATTTTTCCAAAGCGTCTCGCTAGCTCAATTTCTCTTTCGCGGGGCTATACTTGAGTGAAACTTGCTGTTAAAGAATGATGCTTTCTCTCGAGTCGAACTTGACCGGAAATGTTTAAAATTTTGAAGTAAAATTTTTTTATCTTTAAACTCTAATAAGATTTTTGTGTTGTTATTAGAATGTTAGCAATTACATACATACATAGTATATAGATAATAAATACTCGACAATGAATAAAAATACTTGTTTCTCGTATTAAAGATTTGTTACTGTTATATTAATTTCTTTCACTAGCTAACTTAAAAAAGTATCCAGAAAAATATTTATTCCGTGTTCCGTTCGTATTACACTTATTTTGATATTCCACCATAATCAATATTTTTCTCATATCTCAACCAATTCATAACTATAGAAACCGTGAAAAGCCATTGAATAATATACGTATAATTAAAATTTATTCATGTAATCTTGTATGCGATTCTTTGCGGTCGCATAGCCTTCACTGCAGTGTACCCAGGTCGTAGGCACAGGTATAGGTATTCGGAGGGGAGTCTAGCCCGAGGAAGGTAGGGGAGGGGGTCATCGGCTACGCCCACACACGCGATTGCACCTCGACTTTCTAGACGTCCATGATCATTTCAGGCAACCGCAGAATAACATACATACAAATATCTATCCATAAACGGTGTAAAAACATGCACTGGAGTTTTGGTTTGTGGTTCACACATGTATTCTAAATAAAATGTACGTAAGTAAGAGTGGGTTTTTTTACACATATACCATTTATTTCGGTTACACTTCACGAGTCAATTGACAAGACAAGTAATTCGCGAAAGTTACGAAAAAATAAACCTTTAGTGTACAAAGTCATGGGACGTTTTTTTTAATGGATAAAGTGACGAGACGAGCAAAACGTTCACCTGATGGTAAGTGCGAAGTCTGTCCATAATAAATGCTGTGTCACTCAGAACAATCCTGTATGGCACCACACTGCGCCCGTCACCTTGAGAAATTAGTTCCTAAGTCTCATATGCACAATGATTATGCTCAGACGTTTAGTGCCCTTCAGACCGAAACACAGTAATGTTTGCACGCTACTGCTTCTCGGCAGAATAACTGGCTTGGGGTGGTACCTACGTAGATGGATTCCTACAAAGGAATCTTAACGACGTATTTTTTGTTTTAATTTTAGACTTTAATTTGTTTTTATAAAGTTTTTACATACAAAACAGGCACGCTTTTTTCTCATATAAAGATAGACAGAGGCCACAAACGTTGCCCACTTTTCGCCCCTTCGCAAGAAACAAGACGTGACGGATGCCGAATAACTACGCCACCAATTTTGGTACAAGTCAAATAAAATCTTACTCCCAATGGCGTTCCCACGAGCAGTAAAGTGTCACTGCATATTATAATGTATTCTGCACGAATAAAGGCTGTCCTTATACCTTAGTTGCTTCTTACGATCAATGTCGGTTCAATGGTTGAGCTGTGAAAAGGTAACAAACAGACAGAGGTACAGAGAGAGTTAATTTCGCATTAGATTATTACTCGTATTATTGCATAAGCAACAAACACAACCGCCTCGTATATACCCAAAATAGGGAATGTCGTTATGACTACTATGTAAAAATATAAGTATCTTAACATTTTTTTCAATTTATATTTATTTATACTTTTTCCAGACACAAACAAAAGTAGTCATCTTCGCAGGGCCCATAAAACTTGTGTGAACCTGTGGGGTCAACGGCTACGCCCACACACGCGATTGCACCTCGACTTTCTAGACGTCCATGATCATTTCAGGCAACCCAGAATAACATACATACAAATATCTATCCATAAACGGTGTAAAAACATGCACTGGAGTTTTGGTTTGTGGTTCACACATGTATTCTAAAAAAAATGTACGTAAGAAAGAGTGGGTTTTTTTTACACATATACCATCGCCATGCCTCGTATATACCCAAAATAGGGAATGTCGGGATGACTACTATGTAAAAATATAAGTATCTTAACATTTTTTTCAATTTATATTTATTTATACTTTTTCCAGACACAAACAAAAGTAGTCATCTTCGCAGGGCCCATAAAACTTGTGTGAACGTAATTTAATTTTTTAAATGATGTTGATGGACACTGGGGTTCACCCTGTAACTTTTGTGGGTGCGTTGTACAGGCATAAATTGCATATGTACAAACACCAAACAAAACCTGTATTTAGGCCATACAAATATTTGTCCTATGCGAGAATCGAAATACGAGTACTCACCATTAAGATACTACACTATTTACGAGTATGTACATATCTATTTCAATTTAGTCAGAACGTAAAGACGTCTATTATGGACGCTATTGCTATGTATAAAATGATAAAGCCTTCAATTCGAAAAGGAAATGGGCGTTCCATTCAGTTCTCACAGCTCACAATTATATGTTAAGTCATTTGTCACAACACTTAGGTTTAAGTTGAGGCGCCGTTTCCTCCAGTGTCCTGCAATAAACATAGGTCGTGTAGACATTGACTTCACTTTGTCCTTCTATTATACAGCTTCATACTAACGTGAAAAAAATGCCTGCTAAAGAAACTGATACTTAGCTTAATCGGTCCATTGTATCGGTGCTTGTGTCTGTAATTTAGAATTTAATTTATGTCTACGCACCTTGAAATTTATGATCGGAATTCAGATGTGAGCTATAACCATACTAATATTATACAGGCGAAAGTAACACACTCTGTCCCTCTGTCTGTTTGTTACCTTTTCACGATTTAACCGCTTAACCGAACTTGACGAGACTTGCACTAAGATAGCTCACATCCTGGAGACGGACATAGGACACTTTTTATCTCGTAAAATCAAATAGTTTTCACGGCATATTGAAAAAACCTATACCCATGCGGACAAAGTCGCGAGCATCAGCTAGTCATTTATAAATGCGTCTCAATCATAAATACATGCTTTTGTGTTTTACCGTATTAAGGATATGAAGTCCTTCTTAAAAATGCTAAAATGTACCGTTAGATATTTTGGTATTTCCTTAATAAGCTTTTTGAGAGGTTTGAACGAATCATTTATTTTTCAAAGAAAGTATCAGTGTATACGGTCGGTTTTTGCTCAGATGTGAACACACAGAAGAATTGTTATTAAAGCTAAGATATCATGTATGTTTATAATATTGTTTCTGTTGAATACATTTCTTCTAATAACTACGTGATTTTCTTCTGTTTATCTGTTTGGAGTTACGTTTATAATCTAACTAAAGTTATACGTGTATCGAAATAATTCTAAAAGTTGTAGATTTACGTGACTACCTATATATTCCATTCCACGCAAAAAAAATAGCTAGTAGGTACCGCTTTCTAAAATATTTTTTTTTTTTTGCCTAAATATGACGAGAATTCTTTTGTCATTTAAAAAAAATCCGTTTCAAACCATGGAACACATTCAAAAATGAACAATATCCGAACGTTGTTTCCTCCAACCACAATGTTAACATTTAAGCCCTTACGAAATAGAATAGAGCGCCAGTCTGTAACGTAGCCAGCTCGTTCAATATCGCGTATACGGCGAAATACATCGCTAAATATAGGCCGGAGTCGTCAGGGAAGCGTGCAGTGATGGTTGTGCGTGGTCAGGATTCAGGACCCCCCTCGCCACCCCCGCGATACCCCGCAGCCGCCCTACCCGCATAACCTAGGGCCGTCAGGAGACCTGGCATCTCAAAGCGTAACGAATCTTGCTAGCTCAGTCTGCGCACTGTAATGGATATGTGAAAGTGCTTTCACTTGTTCAAACTGTTACTTTTGTAATTGTTGTTGTTTGTGTTTTATATAAGAGGAATATAATTATTATCCTAGCGGTCCTCTTCACTGGAAAGCAGTTTACAAAACTCATTTTTGAGACTAACCTACCTTTTAAACCCTCGCTTTTAAAGGTATGTGTGTTTTATACATGTACTTATTTCGCATTTCAATAGCTACGAATCTCACATAAAGTCTGGTGTATCTATTAAATATTACAATTGTAATATAGTCATTAAAATAAAAAGGTTTTAACGAAGGCATCTACGCCAACCCTAACGCGTATATAAGGGGAACACGGGGACGGAGTATATAGAGTCGCGTGCGTGTGCGTTGTTATTATGCACATTTGTCCATGCACTGTACTGTGAGTATATGGAAAAAGTCTGGAGCGCGGTCACTCGGGCATAGTATTCCGGGCGCAAAATTTTCAATTGCGTTAGGTCAGGAATGGAACCACCATGAGACGTAAAATAACATTTACTGATTGATGTTGCATTTCTTAACGCATTACAAACTGGTTTTTCATGTATATACTAGATTCCTTTCAGTGGTTGAAATTCGACCGTAATTCATATTTTTATTTAAGTTTCAACTTTATTGAGGTTTAAGTAATTATTTGCTGGCAATATTTGAAAATGGCGACAGTCTATACTCCGTGCGACTGTAATGTCAAACAAATGATAAGTCAAGTTATTATTTGTTTGACATTGACATTATGAACGTAAATAATGAATGTTTTAATATATTTAATTTAATATATTTTTTAAAGCTACTATTGCTTAGGAGCTTAGGAGGCGGCCGTTCGAATAAAAAGTAAATACATATATTTTATGCCACGCGAGTAACCTGGGTTCGATCCTTTATTCTGGCACCACATAATTTCAATTTTAAATGCTAGCTTAGGCGTACTCTACGTAAGAAATCTGCATGTTCGAGAAATAACAAATAAAACGACGACATGCTAAGTTTACCGACCAACCCATGAGCAGCGTGGCTGACTCTTCCCGGCTTTGAAGACCCAACTTGATAATAAGGGTAGCCCTGTAGTCAACAGTGGTGCATATACTAGAGCAAGGTCCTCAATGTGTGCCCATTTCATATCAAGGCTTGAATTACAAGCTTTTATTTAACTTGCTTTCTTCGTATGTATTTCCGGTTCAAATCTTGAAAGTCTATTTTGACCTACTTTCCAACGATTGGGATCTAATTTGGCATACCTATGACGGTGACCACTGAGCTGGTCTGATGATAGAGTCCGAAATTGGCCATTGGATCTCCTCAGCTAAGGAAGATAGCTCCGTCATGTTGGGGCTCGCTGGATTTGTTTTGATAAGCAACAGTAGGTATCACAAATAATATATTTATTATTTATTTAAACTGTATTGTCGATGATAATGTTGTCCTGGCCGATTTCGACCACGGCGACAACTTCCGAATACTGTCGAGAGTCCTCAACTGCGCAGGAGATATTATAGTACCACAAGTGTACGCGCCAACACAGAGGCATTCACTAGTCCCAACTTACCCGCGCCCGATGTAACGCTGATGCGAGAAGGTAGAAGTAGGCTAGGATGCAGTGTCAGAAACACGGGGACAATCACAACAACCAGACCCGAAAGCCAACAATTTGTGTTTTATCACAAAATGTTAGCTACGGCTGTGATTCGAACCCAGGACCTGTGGCATAGAAGACAGGTACTCTGACCATTAAGGAACGCTGTCGTCACTGTATTGTTAACCCCGAAAAATACAGTGACAAGTAGCGTTTTTTTAGGATCTTTTTCGTTTATTTTTACTTTTAATATTTTTCAAGATATCCTGAGGCTACCTCATTAGTAAATACAGACGTCGTGCATCGACTTCCACGCTTTCCATAGTCATTTTTAGCCTTGGGAAATGTTTAGTTGAACGTCCGCCCATAACAAATGCCATCACTCAGAACGTTTGTGTGGCACCACCATGCGCCCGTTACCCTGAGACACCAGTTCCTAAGTCTCATATGCCCTGTAGTTACGCTAGCTCTCAGTACCCTTCCAACCGAGTCACATAGTAGTGTTTACACACTACTGTTTCACGGCAGAGAACTGGCCCTGCGGTAGTACCTACCCAGACGGATTCCTGCATAGAAATGTTATTGTTAAATTAGATTTGTTAATTTTCAAATCAATCTTTAATTTCACAGGCAGTATTCCACATTCTGAAGAGCTTATTATAATCTTTATCTAGTGAGTTTACGGTTCTTTTTTAGAACAAAAAAAAAACAAAACTATTTTTTTATTATCTTTATTATTTCCCTCTCCTTTTCACCATCAACTAAATTCAAATTAAATAGAGAGAACGCTATTGTGTTGCTGTAATTTTAACATTTTACTCAAAGCGTTATTACGAGGTAAAGGTGTGAAGTTGTGTATGTGTAAAGTAATAAGCATAGCATATTTCGCAGCAAAATGACTGTGAACCGTCAGCCTTGGCCTGAGACTCCTTTGTTTCTAGCTGCAATAAAATTTTATTTTCGCGTAAATAACCGGCTTTACTGTCCCTAGCGTTCGTTGAGCGCGAACTGGCTGAGTACTGACGGACACAAGTAATATTTTATTTGTTAAGACTATCTAAAAACAGGACTCCTGTACAATATAACACTATTTTACGTTTAACTAATTAAAATTCAAATTATTCATCAACGTTTAATGTACGTAATTGTGTGTATTAAAAACAGTTGGTGATGTCAGACCCTTCTACCATACTATAATTATACATTTATTAAGGATTATTCAAATATAAATGTAGAGGATTAAATATAAAACGGTTCAACGAGTAACTCACATTTGTATTACGGTTGTTCTATTTATTTATATTATTTTGTTTTGCTTTGTATGTATTGGTACAATTTAAATACCACATTAGGATAAACACATTACATCATATCAAAGTTATCTGCGGCCCTATTACAAATTTACAATCCTTTAAAGATAAAAAAAACACATATATTAAAAAAAAAATGACAACACATTGCTGAATTTCCTCTATCTAAACATTCGAGTAAAAAAGCAAAGTTTAAAATACATTGTTAGGTAAAGCATATTATGAAATGGCTTAAATGAGATATTGAGGTATATAGCTATAGAGGACAAGGAAGTGTTTAAATAACTCTTAACATTTATAAAAGCTTTTATCAAGCATAAATTGAATAAAGACGTTTTGACTCTTACTTTGATTAATATATATATTAAACCGTCACCACACTCCGCGGAAGCTTGCCTACCCTCGTTAATATCGTAAATAAAGGTACTCACTCGTCCACCTTCTCGTTTCTGATGAAAAGCTTCGAAAATACTATTCGAAAAAGATTCGAATGAATATAGTAAACATTTGCGGGTAGGTGTCCGGCAGAGTAGAATGGCGCCTACCTCTTTCCTACAGAGATGTCGTAAGAGGCGACTAAAGTATTGTACGGACAGCCTTTCTGAATATTGATTCTGAATACGGACAGTATTTCTGAATATAATAACACCATAATATGCAATTGACAGCTATACTGACGGTGGGAACGCAAAGGGGGAGTAAGATTTTTTTTGACTCTTACCAAAATGGCCGTGACGTGATTCGCCACCCGTCACATTTCGCTTCCCGTGGGAGCGAAAACTGGGCTACGTGGGGTTCCTGCCTACCGCCTACATGGGAAAAAGGCGTCATTGTATGTATTTTAAGACAGTTCGTATGCAAAAATCGATAGTTCTCATGTTTTTCATAATGAATATCACTGGTAGTCCAATCGCGACTCGCGTTACAATAGACTGATCGCTGTAAAGCAGCTCCTAAAGCTACAGATTCCAAAAATGAAACTTTATGCAACATTGTATACCTTACAATGTTGCATAAAGTTGCATTTGTCGCAGTTGTCGTTAAGTTATAACTTAAAGAAAGTCACGCCTTGTAAAAACATGTTTACTTTAAAATACATCGAACAAACTTTCCAATTGAAATACGATCGCATGGCACAAAAGTGAAAAAATGACACCGAAGCTTCTAGCAATTACAAAAAAAATGGTTAGCCGAGTGAACTTTTAAAAACAGTTTTTTCTTTACTTTATTAAAATGAGAACATGCCTGTGACTTGATAGTTCTGGACAACACACATTACCTACCGCTGATTGTGATTCTTAGCATTTTTAAGCATGTACAGTCGCAATCATAATTATTTATAATTTATCTTTTTTCTTTGTCTTGTAAACAAAACCATATAAACATTAAGTTCAAATTACTAACATAATCCGGGAGTTAGCTGTGACAATACATTAAAACTGAAATAAAAAATATTTGTCTCTTAGTGTCATCATCTCCATGGTATTTAATCTGACTAATGCATTCATCTGTAGGAAAGTCTTTGAAGCTTTCCATTGCTGTAAGGAATTTTATTACATAATAACTAGTCGGGTCGTAAGTTCTGTCATATCCTTATCTAATTTAAATTTAGAATACTGGCCAGAAATGTTTGAACCGATTAAAATGAAGATACTTTTGTGACATCTTAAAATAAAAAATGAAGACTTGAGAGTCCAAGTTTACCGACATAAAACAGGGCATTATATTAATAAGCGTCTGAAAAAATTAAGGCTCGAGAGATCTCGGGCTTTGTTGAGGTGGTATGCGGTACCGCAAAATCCTTTCTTAATACAGAAAAAATTTGACATCGAAGAAAGTTACAACACACAAAATGATAAAGTGTATGCCTACAATAGTGAAGAAATGAGCATGCGCATCCCGAGAATCCACTGTGGGCATTATCCTTCATCAATTATAGTTTGGCTTAGAGTCTCGTATTCAGGCATGACTGAGGTGTTTTTCCGTGAAGAAGGTGTAAAAACTAGCACTGTTGTGTATAAAAACTGGGTATCCCAACAAGATTCAGCGCCAGCTCATTGGGCAGCAAGCAGTCAAAACTTGATTATCACCCATGGAATCATCTTGATCCGGCACGAGTGGCCCTCTTCCAGCCCAGATTTAAGCATTCCTAATTACAGTAGTGGCTGAAAAAGAGATGATCATTGTGCGTGCTGCGGTCAACGACTGGCCTCGGAGATTGAGGGCCGCTATTCAAAATCAAGGACCTTTGATAAAATAACTTTAAGAAAATTGCCAACCCGCATCCAAAGTGTGGTAACTATGGCAACCCCAAATGAGAGCTACTAACATTTGTGGCAATCCTGGGGGGAGGCCTATATTCAGAAGTGGACTAGTAATAGGCTGAAATGATGAGTGTTGTTTTTTATAAATAAATATAAATTGAATAACTGTATATTTTTTATGGTATAACAAAACCTTTTAATGGCAACATTTTTCGTGAAACAGTGATGCACGTGTCTTTTAACACGTAACTAATATCTACGCGTAACAATATTTCACATCATCGGTCGCGCCATATCATCTACAGTTTCTTGCTGTTTTTATTTTCACACCGTTATGAATTTGTGAAAAACTATCCGTTCTTTTATTTTTAAAGTGCTTTAACTTACGTATAAAAATAAAAATAATTTGGACGATCTGTAAACGATTACAATGTGCTTAGATTAATTTAAAGGCTAAAAGCTTCAATAATTTTGCGTTATGTTTAAGCTCTAGCTTGGACATACTAAACAGACCGCGAACTCGCGCGCATGAAACGTAGAATTGTGTGCGTGCAAACCTGAATTAAGACACGCCGACACATCGCGACGTGTGTGTGCGTGTCATACGCGGCGACATTTACATGCCATAGACGTAGACTACAATATGGCAGCCGGCTATCCAACTGAATAGTCGATCAGTATGTCAGTTTCGTTTGTTGCCGACTAAGTAAGAATGTGTTGTAATTGTTCATAATTAATTCCGCGATTAATTATTAACAGTTACGTACACTATTAAACTCAAATTTAAGGAACCGTGAAATGCACAAAAGATATATCATTTGTCGAAATCGATTTAGCAGATGAGGAAATGAGGAAACAACTAAATATGCATTCAAACAAAAAAATCATAAAGATCTTAAACTGTAGTGTATTTATGATTTTTTTTTCATTTGTGACTCCACACTGTAATATTTATGAATATATTTTCAACTTAATTTTAAAGAAATAGCTGGCAATTTAATTTAACAAAGCAGAATTAATATTCTTCATTGCACTAGATTGTAAATCGCTTTGCAGGAGATTCCGCTCGAGGCGAATCATAATGAAAGAACATTAGAAATGTGCACAATGCAGACAAAGAGTGAAAAGAATTTCAGTCACAATACATGTAGTGGGGAAAGAAAGCACGCAACATATCCCCGGCTTCTCGCTAATCGAATTATATCGTTTACACGATGCCGTAGAGCGACACCTAGGAAATACGCGTTCAAAGTGAATGTAGAGGTCGAACTAAACTGGTTATTTCGAGTTACACTGTAAGCAACATAGTCAGTTGCGTAAGAACAACGCATGTCGTTTACCCCGCGGCCTTCGTACAGTTTCATGGCCCATAATCATAACCATCTAAATCATTGAACCAATCGAAATTAATAAATTCTTTATTACTATACCTAACGTCTGGAATGCCTACGATTTGTTTCAAAATGAAATTACGCTAGAAAATTTAATAAAGACTTCTATAAAAATCGCGCATTAAATTCCAATACAGCTCTATACTTACTTGGAAGTCTATCTTTCTTCTGTAACATGCACAAAAATACATCAAATTAAAAGATTTTCTCATCTAGCAAATCGGTTCATCATTATCATCATTTTCAGCCCTTTATCAGTCCACTGCTGGGCAACGGGTCCTCTTAAGAAGTGAGGGTTGCTATAATCACTGTGGCTATTGGCAGGACTGACGATAGCAGTAAATGCAACCTTAACAGCTGCTGCCCGTCACCGGTCTTTATAATTTTAGTGTGGCGCATTCTTATAAATATATATCTTATATATATTCTTATAACTCATATCAAACGCACGTAAAAAAAAAATTCGTTTTACGTGCGTTTGATATGAGTTCACGAGATTAGCGCAATGGATGGGAGGCGAGGTAATGGGGTCAAATCGTAGTGATGTGAGTTATTAAGTTTATAAATATTTTTGGACGCGTTACTATATGCGATTAGCCTTGGTTGCTAAGAGGCCCGGTGCTCGCCTTAAATTTTATTGTACGCGAGTTACCTGAGTCCGATCACCGATGCCGGCACCTATAGCATTGTTATGTGCCGTGTTACTATCCAGTGCTGATTTGCCCCGTGCTCAGCGGTGAAGGTAAACATCGTGAGGAAACCTTCATACCTTATTAATTAAAATATTTCGCGGGAGCTACGGTTGTCGACTCTGCCTATCCCTTATATGGTAAAAAGGCGTGACTGTATAATTGTATGAAAGTATAACTTATCCAAAAATCACTTAAACGCGTTCGTTTGACGAAATCGTACTAAACCGACTTCACTGGGTATACATAAATATACATGTATCAAAATACATAATATTAATTATTACAATATTTATTACATAATGTTATAAGTTAGGTAAATATATGATTTTATATAGTGCGGTTGTAGTTCTTGAAATAACTAAATAATATAAGTTTTAGATTATTAAAAAGATAATTAGAATCTAAGATTTGATTCGTTTTTGTTTTCAAATTCGATACAAAACTCGGAAGTATTTTTGAAAGAATGCGGAAAACTGAACAATGCGCCTTGAAAACAGTCGTTTGCCGCCAAACAAGCTCTTGTTAAAATTCCAAACTCACAACCAGAAGTATTGATGTCGCCTAGGAGAATTTCGACTTAATGGTAATTTTTAAAACATAGTAAAATATTACAGCAAAAAATAGACAATGGTAGAGTTAACTCTGTAATGAACTTTATAGTGACATTAGCAACAAGACGTAAAATACGTTCGCGTAATTTAAGTTACACTCTAAAATACAAACATAATAGTTATTTTAAAAAAATAACTTCTATAGTATCTTGGGTACGTTTGCCATCATAATTGCATATACACAAATAGCCTGATCCGAAACAACCATCAGCAGGTCAATCAAATATTTGTTCCGTGTGGGAATTGAACTCGCAACCTTTAACGCAGTGATCAATCGCTTAGCCACTGCATTAAAAGTAAGCTCGAAATATTTTCTTTAAGTACCTCCCAGATATATTTTCCCTAAGCTTTCGCCCCAGCGGGAAACGAGACGTGACTGGTGGTGAACGATATCGCTGCCATTTTGGTACGAGTCAAAAAATTATTATATATTTACACCGTATTATTCTGTACTAATAAAGGCTGTCCATACAGTACCTTAGTCGCCTCTTAAGAATGGGGTAGGTGCTATTCTACTCTGCCGAACAACAAACTCCTTTTTTAAGATATAATTACAAAAAAAAAACAATCAATCAATAGAAGACTCTACTGATAAACGGTTCGATAACTTGACTCTAATTATCGAAACATTGTTAAATAAATCTCTTATAAAAATAATTCTTCCAATAGATTCTACAAATTTGTCTTGGTTGAGTATGCACACACATATATTATGTTTGGGTCAAACCAAACCTGGCACGCGGGCCCCTGGCCCGTGTGTACCGCACACACAGTATCACACAGTATCCGATGAAGCTATAAAAGCCAAAAAAGGCTAACAGCAATTACATCACCGAAATAATTACACGCATAAAGTTGTCGTGATACTGTTTTCTTATTATTTAACAAATAAATAATGAAAACCAATTTCAATTAAAAATAGATTAGCTAAAATTAGTTTTACAGTAATAATAAATTAAGCATTGAGTCCGTTTTTAATTAACTATAAATAGTTCTCATTGCCCCGTTCAATCATCTATTAAGTGTAGGTAATGGTATTTCACAGACTGAAGATAATGGATTACTGGTATTTATAAGTATACGTATAATATTGTACAAATATTTCAGGGTCATTAATATATGTGTGATTCTGTATTTCTTTTTATAGGAGAACTTTACAAGACGAGCAAAACCTGATGATAAATGCAACGTCTGCTCATAGCAAATGTCACACGGAACTAACACAGAAGTTTGGCAACACTGCGTTCGCAGTTCTTAAGTTCTCATATCACCAGTAATTCTACCAGCTCTAATTTATATTTAATATGAGTGTAGTCATGTGTTATATGTTATATATAAGGCAGTATTTTATGCTTGTATATTGCTATACATAAATCATAAATCTATTCTCATGAAATATTTGTAAAGCTTATGTAGCGTCACATATACTCGAATGGTCAAGAACTTTTGTTGTAAGATGTACTAAAGGTGCATTTTTGCATCAATTTGTTTAAGATCATTCAGAAAAAAAATAAACAAAGTTACGTTAGCATAATCATAACTATAGTTTCATTTTCATTAAGTAATATTGGAAAAAAATATTTTAACCCTAATAATTGCTACTAAACAAAACATGCAGCGGTTAATGTATTTAGGTTAACGGAAGATAGTTTAATGAAAAAAGTACATTATGAAATGTTACTAATTAAATTTATTTTGAAATTAGCGAACATTGCAACAAAAAACAAAATAAATATATAAGTCAACCAGTCCCTCGTTAGTGTTATATAATTTAAAAACACGCTTAACAAATATATTCTTAGTATAAGATATTCTACTTTATTATATTAATAAACATCTAATTTGTACAAATATGTATTAGTTTCAAGCTTGCTCGGATAATAGATATGATTTGCAAAATCTAATGTCTAATTTCCATTCGGACAGGCATTGGAAACAGATTGTTTTTTTTTATATAGGTATTATATATCTATTTAAATACAATTGAATGATATACAAAATAGCGTTACATCGGGCGGGTAGGTAGGGACGAGTGAGTGCCTCTGCGTTCGCGCGGACACTTGTGGCACTTTGATATCTCCCGCACATTTGATAGCTCTCGACAATATTCGGAAGTTGTCACCGTAGTCACCATCATACAATATACCATGAAGAAGATATTTGAATCAGCATTCTAGATTAAAATAAAATTCATAAAAAGCTATTAGCGCCTTGAATATCGACATCGAATTAGAGTGTTTAGTGCTGTGGGAGAAATATTGCGTGATCTGAAATCTAAACGTATAATTTAATTGGTTTCAGATTACAACGCCGCCCCGCTGTTCGCCTCGGAAAACGCCTCCAGTGGTAAGCACCTTTCAATTACAAAGACTATATAATTTCGCTACGTTTTATTGAAAAAAAGTGTTTAAAGTATAAGAAGCTTTATGCGGTAACCTGATTTTTTTTCCTAGTTTACTAATTCAACGTACATTTACTGGTGGTAACATTTTTTTTATTCGATAAAGTGACGAGACGAGCAAAACGCTGCTTCTCGGCAGAATAACTGGCCCTGGGGTGATACCTACCTAGACGGATTCCTGCATAGGAATCCTACCACCAGTAAAATTAACATTCCTATGCATAGCGTTGCCAGGTGTCCCGATTAGCACTGGACGTCCCGATTTTCAGGGGTCTGGTGACACGATTCATCCTTGATAAGGACTTCTAATGTCATGATTTTTCACTAACCTCTAAATTCATCTAGTTTGTATAAGTTTTATTTGTAAATAAATGATTGTTCACTAAAACCTGTTTTGGTTGTAGGTTTTGAAATCACAGTGGTGCAACACAAATTTTCTAGGTGTCACAGCATTTGCAATATGCAAACGTTGTACTAACCGTACTAAAAATACATTTCGTTTAATAAAAATATTTATATTTATTAAAAATAAGTAGTATTTAATTTCACGAATGAGTTACTTTCAGTAATAAAATCGAGTAACTACCAATATCTATGCTTATAAAATAACGTACTGATTCACTGACTGACTGACTGATTCATCATCGCCGAGCGTAAACTATTGAAGTTGACCCATAAACTTCGTTCAGCAGAGTAATTTCATTGAGTAGACACCCACTAAGGAAGGATTTTGTGCAAATTCTACCCCTAAGGGGGTGAAATAGGGGTTTACAGTTCGTATGTTGGTTACACTGGAAGTCGGCCAATTTTGAAATTAGAAGCATGAAACTTTATCCTTTGGCTTTTGATTACAAATACATACATATTTCAGCATTTTTGGAATTTTCAACCCTAAGGGGATGAAACGGGGGCGACATTTTGTATAGAAGTCCGTCATTTTTGACGTCTTTTAGATCATTTTTAGATATACAAACATACATAACATCACGACTGTATCCCATAAGGGGTAGTCAGAGACTGGGCACTCACTGCAAAAACAGATGACTGCCACAATCCACGTTTCACTAAAACAATATAATGCACTTGGTGTGATAGGTGGTGAGCCCATCGCCATCATGCGTTGTTGGGTGCACAGTGCAGTTTAATTCCTTACTCGCCTTTTACGAGATCCATTGGATGAGATGGAGTGGCAGTATTCTTTTATCGAGCCGCCACCACACGGATATATGAAGATATATGAACCTTTATTTTTGGACTGCTGATGAAAAATAATTAAATACCTGTTTCAGTGTTTGCGAATATTCTACCCCTAAGGGGGTGAAATAAGGGTCGAAAATTTGTATGAAAGTCCTTCATGTTAAAAGTTAGAAACGAGAAACTTTAATTTTTGGGCCACTGATCCACGACATTAAATATTGTTTACAGGGAAGCTAAACTTTAGTGGCTTATGTTCCCATAAATAAAACAGTATTTTTTTTAAATAACGTAATCTTACCTGACGAGATGCAGAGCCGCCAGTGAGAATAGTCGCTACAAAAAATGTTAGTGTAAGGAATTATTGTTGTTCTTTTTGTCCAAATAAAGTACTAATTTACGAGTATCTTTCTATACCTATCTACCCGTGCAAAGCAGGGGCGGATCGCTTGTCTTCTGTATATATATATAAAACAAAGTCTGGTTAGTTACACCATTTATAGCACAAGAACGGCTGGACCGATTTTTATTATTTTGGATTTTTTGGATTTGTGTCCACCCCTACGTGACATAAACAAAACTTACATTATTTTGTATGAATGACAGTTTTGTGACATGTACATGAGTAGCTGTGGGGACGGACGCCGAGATTTATTATCATTTTTTTAGAGTTTTCACCAATTTTCATTCACTTCACGACCGTTATTGCATTTGAAAGGTAAGTTGCGTTCTAAGATGTTCACTTTGTGAAGTTATTTAATTTGTGATTGATATTTGCTTCATTATGTAATTTTGAATTTTATGACTAACCACATTCACACACACTTTCACATCGTAGCCATAATGCAATTAGACATCGCAATATTGAGAATCAAATCACTGCAGATGAAAATTCCAATACTCCACGTTGCAATGCGCCTTGAATGTTTTGGAAAGAAGTGGCGAATACGGAGCAATCCAAGTGTCGTCGACCACAAAATCGTTTCCTTTCACTTTCATTGTGATAGTTCTACCATTATCACCGTGCATGGTCGACGGCAACTGTTCCAAGCGTTATTCACGAAATTTGACGGCGAAGACTATTACTGGCAACGATGGTTATCCAGTCTATCGTCGTCGATATAACTGTAGAGAATCGTTAACCGCTAGCACATCGTTAATATTATTCTTAAATGTAAGTGGAAAACCAAAAAAGAAAATTACAAAATCCGACCCGCTAGGTGGCGCTGTAATCGTGTGGCTGTAAAGTTTCATACTTAAATGTAATTCAAAAATAAAACTAACTCATTGTTTCACATACCGGAACGGGCAGAACAACGTCTGCCGGGTCAGCTAGTTAATTTATATAACAATATAAAAAATCTGTATTTGCGATGTGTGATATTATTAATAGCTTAAAAGATTACATTACTTATTTTTTACCGTGGTTGTAATAAGAATGACTAGTACTTAACTACGAATATATCCCACTTTTGGTTAAACGGGCGACTTCTACCTTTCTGAAACTAATCATGACAATCCGCTCATAATTTTTAGATCAAAACATGCACCCTCATAGATTACCTCCAAGTACATTATGAAATTATAAAGATGTGAAAGTTTTTACGTGATACCACGTAGCTACTTAATATATATAACCGATAATAGCTTTAGCTCGATGGACCACAAACGTCAAGCGGAGGTTTGCAAACACCAAAGTGTTTTAGTTTCAAAGACACTGAACCTATTGTACCTACTGGACATACATAAGACTAAAGAACCAACGTCTCCTGGTTTACAATGAAAAATCTTTGTAATACCGCCCGCTGTTTTTTTTATTGAAGAAAGTGACGAAACGAGAAAAACGTTCACCTGATGCTAAGTGAAACATCCGCCCACAACAAATGCTGTGTCGCCAAGAACATTTCTGTGCGACACCACATAGCGCCTGTCACCCTGAGACATCAGATCTTAAGTTTCATTTGCTCAGTGATTACACTAGCTCACTGTGTCCTTCAAACCGAAACATAGTAATGCTTGCACACTACTGCTGTACGGTAGAATAACTGGCCCTGGGGTGACACCTACCTGGACAGATTCCTGCATAGGAATCCAGTAAATAGTTAAATGTTATGAATAGGCATGGCACTTGCTCGTCTTTTCCACTTACTTCCATACAAAAATCTCACGGATTACCAGCATAAGTAAAGTAAAAGTAAAGTTTCAGCCTATAAATCTCCCACTGCTGGGCACAAGCCTCCTCTCATTTCTGAGAGGGTTTTGGAGCTAGGTAGAATCGCCACGCTGCTCCAATGCGGGTTGGCGGACTTCACATGTCTTCGAAATATTTTTTATTTCTCAGACATGCAGGTTTCCTCACGATGTTTTCCTTCACCGCCGAGCACGTGGTAAATCAGCACTTAAAATTGCAATTAACAATTTTAGTGGTGCCGGCACCGAGAATCGAACGCAGGTCACTCGCGTACTATGAAATTTAAAGCGAGCGCTTAGCCCCTGAGCTACCACGGCTCTTTTACTTCACCAGCATAAAGTTCCTTTATATTACCCACCATATAGCTTCTAGCTGTGGATTTGGTCTATGGGCCACTCATGACTGGTGAGTGAATATTTATAACCAGAGAACTGCGTAGTGCTTCATCTCACTTAATTAAAAACAGTGTACAACATTTAAACGTGATAAAATGTATATAAATGTCCGCCTATATTAAACAGAAAAAAATATAATATTCAGGATAGCGTTTCATTCGTACGTCGCTTCAGTTGACAGGCGACATTGACGAAAATTTGCTCACAATGCCCGTCTGTCGCGGGACATGACATTGATAGTTACAAACACCTGTTAAACTAAAACTGGCTGAAAAGAACATAATTCTGGAATGTTAAAAAGAAGACAATTACCTTATCGAATTATATTTAAAAGAATGAATGACAAAGTATTTTTAAATTATTATGAATGTACGAGTACTTTACATCACGATATTTATATACATCTTAATAAGTTTAAAACACAATATATACATACAATCGCGCCTTTTTTCAATATAAGAACATCATATACCTTAGTCGCTTCTTACACTTCGGTAGGAAAGAAGTATGTGCTATTCTACTACGAATATTTTAATGCCAAATGTTTATTTTCATTATTTATTAATAAACTTTTTTCATAATGTTAGTAAATGAACAACTCTTGAAAGTTACTTCGTCTTTAAATCACAAAATTTGAAAACGTTTACGAAATAAAACTTTCTGCCAAACTATGAACATAACCGACCGTGTCCTGCCTTGAGCGACTGCGACCGTTGCTAGGACGCCTTTCTCTGCAGATTTAATAAATTTCAAACTTGTTTATGACGATACTTATAAAAGGTAAATTTATGAGCAAATACTCGATATCGTACAACCTTTATGAAATACAATATGAATCGAAACAGTAAAAGTAATAAGTCATTTTTATTTTTGTTTATTTCTTTTTATGAATGTAAAATACCGAAAAAAAGGGAATGAGTAAACAGTATATGAGTAAAAAGTAATATTCGTAAGTTATGTAAACATTTTTAAATAAAATTAGGTAACCGTTGGATTTAATTCAAATTCTTAAGCACTAAATCTTATTTTAACTGTTTTAAATATTTTTTGTCTTATAATATAAATATTTAGCCGTGTGGTGGCGGCTCGTTAAAAGAATACTACCACTTCATCTCATCCCATGAATCTCGTAGAAGGCGAGTAAGGAATTAAACTGCACTGTGCACCCAACAGCGCATGGTGGCGATGGGCTCACCACCTATTACACTAAGTGCATTATATTGTTTTCGTGAAACGTGGATTGTGGCAGTCATCTGTTTTTGCAGTGAGTGCTCAGTCTCTGACTACCCCTTATGGGATACAGTCGTGATCTTATGTATGTATGTATGTTGTCTTTGCATTTTTTCATAACTTTTCGACATAAAAAAGGGAGTAGTGGAGTTCAGGCAGATTATCGACCTCCACAACTTCCGTATATTGTCGGAAGCTGTCAAGTGAGCAGATGTTATAGTGCCACAAGTGTCCGTGATGAATTTTATTATAATTATCATATATGCTGTGAACTCGCTTATCACACTCGCTTAAATTAAAAAAACAAGCAATTTTTTTTATATTTAATTTCCTTTTCAAAAAAATATAAAACTTAAAATCTTTAATGAGTAACACTTATATTATAAATGCGAAAGTAATTCTCAGTCCCTCTGTCTGTTTATATAGTTGTCTGTTATATAGTGTATAAATAGTCTGTTTGTTAACTTTTCATGGGTCAAAACCGTTATCGACTAAAATTCGGCACAGAGATAGCTTGCATCCAAGGCGGACGAAGATACTTTTTATTACGGAAATCAAATAATTTCCACGATATTTTTTATAAACCCTAAATCCTCGCGAACATAGTCGCGGGTTTCATATAGATTAATACAAGAAAATTAAACAATGTGACTTGAAATATTAAGTCAAAATATAACCTATTACAGTGTGGTGGCCGCACAAGAATATGTGGCACCCCTACATATTCCGTGGATATGAAAGTTGGCTTATGAGAAATGTCATCGATTCCGACAGATGACGGATCAGTCGTCTCTGAAAACGCCAAAACGTCTGTAAAATCGCCAAGCGTGGTGATAATGAAAACATCTTACTTTTGGAAGAGGTCAATGTCCAGTAATAGGTTGTTAGGCTTATGGAGAAAAAGTTTTCCTTTTAATTTTTGTTTAAAAAAACGTTATCCTCTGTAGGATTTCTCTAGTATCATGGGTGCGTTTTACAGACATATATTTCACGTGCACAACACATCCGGACCCGAAAACCAACCATTTGTGTTTTGCACAAATGTTGGCTCCGGCTGGGATTCGAACCCAAGACCCGCGACGTAGAAGTCAGTTACGCTAACCACTAGGCCGCTCGGTCGTCAAGTTCTTAAGAAGTAATTGGTAAATTAATAAATTATTTTTTTTGTTCGTAAATAACAATGATGATGATGATGATGATGTTCTCCTAGCCGATTTCGACCACGGCGACAACTGCCGACTACTGTCGAGAGCCATCAACTGCGCAGGAGATATTATAGTGCCACAAGTGTACGCGCAAACACAGAGGCACTCACTCGTCCCAACCTACCCGCGCCCGATGTAAAGCTGATGCGATAAGATCGGATATAGGCTAGGATGCAGTTTCAGAAACACGGGGACAATCACAACACAACCAGACCCGAAAACCAACAATTTATGTTTTAGTACAAATGTTGGCTCCGGCTGGGATTCGAGCCCAGGACCCGCGGCTTAGAAGTCAGGTACTCTGACCACTAGGCCACGCGGTCGTTTTTTTTTTGTAAATAACAATATTATATATTCTTAATATGTTTTTTATATCATGACTTTCTCAGAAATGCTCACTTAAAAGGTTCAATTTGCGAAGCATACATGAATTTTACTACTAAAGTTATACTAAAGGAACGCTGTTTGTGTCATAGATTATAAATAGGAGTTTATTACAGAATGATAATCCTGGTTGATTGCGAGTCCCCACGGCAGGTTGTTTTTTTATTCTGTAAAGACAACGTTTGATTAGGATCCCACCTGGAGTTGTATTCTGTGCAAGTAGCACAACCACAAATACACTCACTCGTCTTCACCTTCCCATATATGTTGTAACCCTTATGCGTAGAAATAGGAAGATGATATGGGATGAGTCAGACACGCGGGACAACCACACAACTCAGGCACAAAACCAATAGTTTTTTTTCACTAGTGGTAGGATTTCATGTGGAAACCGGAGGTCCAGTTATTCTGCCATGAAGCAATAGTGTGTAAAAATTACATGGGTTTCGGTCTAAAGGGCATTGAGTGCTAGTGTAATTACTGGGCCATATGAGACTAAAATACATGATGTCTCATGGTGATGGACGCAGTGTGTTACCACACAGAAATATTCTGGGTGACACGGCATTCTTTATGGGCAGACAGACAGGGCAGTTTCGTTGGTCCCGTCACTATCTCTGATGAAAAAAATATATTTCGCTTAATAATCTACCAAGTAAAGATCAATATAACATTTATGTAAATTTTTAATCAAAAAATAAATGTTGCAAGGAGCGGTGACATTATGGGATTGACTCATTTGTAAATTAGTTTAATTAATCTGTAAACCCTGAACCTTTTATTGAACTTTTATTGATTCAATTCTATTATATACATTACTAGCCAATACCCGCGACTTCGTCCGCGTGGACATAGTTCTTTTAAATATCCCGTGGGAACTATTTAATTTTGTATGTCCGTCCCCAGGATCTATCTTTGTGCCAAATTTTGTCAAGATCGGTTTAGTTGTTAAGCAGTTAAAAGGTAACAAACAGACAGAGGGACAGAGAGAGTTACTTTCGCATTTATAACATTACTATGGATTATAAAAATAATTGTATAGTCCCTTATCCATAGCTTGAGTCCTGCAGTCGTACATAATCGTAATATAATTTTTAACCCGGTATATCAAATGGTTCCCCCGGGATATTTAAAAAACTTATATCCACGCGAACAAGGCCGCGCGCAACAGCTGGTTTATTATAATGATTATTGATATTTAATTTGACCTTCAGTATTGTTTATCATTAAGTTCTAACTCTATAATGAGAAGTAGGTAAATATTGCATAGAATGTATTATGATTGTAGATAAAAAAGCATTTGTTCGCGAGTAATTTATTTAAAAAAAAAACATATTTTCGGGCATGTCATTGAAGCTGCAAAGTACAGGCGATTATTATATATTTGAAACTTGTTCGTAACATTGAAGGATTTCCTCTATGATTCATTTTAAATATTTTTAAGTAACCTTAATAATTAAGAATGTCTCATCTGCAATGTCTATACAACAATGGATATTCTGTGGCAAAGATATGAAAAAGTCGAGTGATAACAGTGTCGTGATTGCAATGATATTTCCAATACTCGAGTATCGGTTATTAACCTAATAAGATAAGCTATCGGGCCGCCGACGCGAGCGTCCTACATACTTCCGTGCGGCTATTACGAATGCAGTGTGAAGTACTTTGCATTCAAGTTTGTGTTAGATGTAAGATATGTCTGCGCTGAAGTGAAAGTGACAAATGTTTTACGCTTCATGTATATATTTCTTCACGTTTTATTAGGCAAAGGAAAATAAACATCTCGTTTTAAATTTTAAAGATAAAAAGTGTCATGAATCGGTATCAATTAAGCATAACTACCACCGGACGGAGCGACGACCTGCAAGGTTTTGCGGGAAGTCGATGGATGCAGATGGCTAAAAACCGTGTTTTGAGGCAATCTACTGGAGAATGCCAAGAAGGAGGGGGATTCAGCAGTGGACTTCTGATGGGCCTAATCGATGATCATAACAGGAAAGATATTTCTCGCATCCTTCATTAAGAATATCAAGCTTTTAAATAAATGTTGACACATAGTCTCTAACAATATTTATTTAAAAGCTTAGTCCCCTATCACATCACGATCACGTTAAAATTACCAACGAGCTTGTGTGAAAGCCCTAATGAAAGTAGAAAAAGCGAAAGATGTAGCCTACCCCAATGGGAAAGAGGCACGACTCTATGTTAGTCCACCATATTAACCATAATTCCTTTTTAACCAAACTAAATAACTCATCATATCTACTTAGTCTTTAAAACTCATCCATGTTGCTTTTAAGCAAAAATATACTTTATGAAACTCCTGAACATAGGCGTCCCCCATAGATGGCCACAAAGTTTGCAGCTCTCATCAAGGGGAATTTCGCCATAGTTGCCACGCTGGGCAGGAGGGTTGGCAACCGCAGTTTATTTATTTTGGTGTTCCAGGAATACGCTGCCCATCTCCTGGTTCTCATTTCCCTCTGTCGACTTCTACGACATCGACGGGATGAGATAAAGTGGTAGATTCTCTTAAGCCGCTACCACATGGGGGTATATATACTTTAATAAATCAATATAGTACCTACTTCGTCTTTATTTTTGTACTGGCGTACAATAAAAAGTATATTTGACTGATTGACTTTATTTAAGGCGCAAATAAAGTTTTTCTATTCCAAAAATCTTTAGTTTTATAATAGTATTTAGTCGCAAAGATGCTCAATAGTCTATATAAAACTTTTGAAGAGATTTAACGAATTCCAAAATATCTACTACACACTTCCAATTACGCCTTTTTTCAATACAAGGGGTATGCGAAAACCTAAGCTGTAGCCTAACTTTCGCCCTCGCAGGAAACGAGACGTGACGAGAGGCGAACCACATCGCGGCCGTTTTGGTACTAATGATAAAAGTTATCCCATTCACACGAGTAGTATGGCGACAGCATTACATATGGTATTATTCTGCACGAATATGTTCCATATGCAATGCTGTTACTACGAACATGAAGACTGTTCCTACAATTCATTACCCGCCTCTGACGACTCGATAGAAAAGAGATGCTGTTCTACTCTGCCGGTTATACACTCGGCGTCAAAAAAATCGCACATCCGAAAAAAATAATTTAAATACTATTTTAACACAACAGGCCAATGGCAATGTTGTGGTTTGAGGGTATCATTCGAAAGGTAATTTCATTAGCTTTCAGGAATTTTAATTGAATTTTACTTTTATAACGAGACGGAAGAGAAATTAAAGAAAAAGACAGGGTATGTACAAATTTGCAAAATTAATAATTTAAAAAAAAACTTAATAAATACAAAAAAAGTTCTTAAAACCTAGTGTTACCCCCCGGCTTCTTCAGAGCTGGTGTCCATCTTTACTTGTTCTTACTTGGGTTACTTGTTCACGTGTGTTCACTGCAAAGTCTAAATTACGACTGGCCCATATTTCATCCAGATCGACCCTTTTATACCCTTTTTAGGTGGTGTAACTAGCGTCCTTACTAACGAGCATTTGACAGTGTTTATTTTTGACGCTCTATAATGATAAATGTTTTAATGATTTAATGATTTTTTTATTAATAATGTAAAGCTATTCAAATACCCATTTCAAACATACCAATATATATATATAAATATAATTCGTTTCTAGTCATTACAGCCATTTTTCGCGCAAACTCAGAGAGGTGCGATTTTTGTGACGCTGAGTGTACTACATTATTTTTATTACTTTATATTAAATACTTCAGGAACTGACATAGATTTTCAATGTAACAATCAGAAATTTTGTTTTTTTTATTTTTCGAAAAACGATGCCCCACAGTAGGGTGGGTTTCTTCTGAATCGCAGGTGCGTCTTACAGACCTATATTTCACATGCACAACACAACCAGACCCGAAAACCAACAATTTGTGTTTTGCACAAATGTTGGCTTCGGCTGGGAATCGAACTAAAAACCCGCGGCGTAGAAGTCAGGTACGGTAACCACTAAGCCAGGCGTTGCTTATCAGAGATTACTAAAACGATATCAAAGACATTTGTAAGCTTTCCATTTCCGAACAGTATGTTTAACACGTCTACAAAAAACAATTGGAGTTAAATCTTTTCACTAAGTTCGTAGTTTTTCTTTTTACTTTTAACATCAAAAGTATGTTTTGTAGAAGGGACTGCGCTTGGATTTTCGCTTTAAAAATACAATATAAGCTAACACAAAGCAAACATAACACTAAGACACAGCGACGTTAAGGTTTTAGACAGTGAGCACTGCAACTATATTTTTTTTTCAGAAAATGGCTTCTCTCGTCATCTAGAATTTAACGAACACTTTATTTTGTAATAAATTAATTTTTGCGATCTGAATATTCGAAGCGTTACCATATTATGAAGACATCTTTCGTTAGAAAATAAAATTAATAAAGACGAGGGGTAATGCAATATTTATCGTCTTGATATATGTACGTTGCTTACCGTGAAATAAATAGGCCAATTACCGACCCTGCATTATCCGAGCAGCGAGCATATCAGGCAGAAATGCGCGCAAACGCGCATACCGCGGCGATAAATGGACTGCAGTTTCTACTTGACGGAATACGCTCTTTCTTAATTAATTTATTTATTAAAACTTTATTATAACACCTTAATTAAAAGGTTAACAAAGGACGGGCTTAATGCCCATTGGCATTCTCTCCCAGTCAAACCGAGAGCGTGGAGAAAATTGTGAAAGGTTGCAATATAAAAAAATCTTTTTTTTGGAAATTATCTTAAATAACATGCTGAAGTTAATAATGACAAAAACATAAACCCAATTAGAAATTATTATTATATAGTATACATAAACATACAAAAATATAAATACATAAATGTAAAAATATATATACATATAAACATACACACATACCCATACATACTTCCATACTCATAACATACACATAAAACTACAATGATGGAGGAAGACGTATACAAATTAGCATTAATAAGTCATCTGACTTTAGGTCGTATTCCCGCACCAACCCTTTGAAAGTATTTTTATTTGTAATTTGGAATATCTTCAGGCAGGGAGTTCCAGAGCAGTAAAGCCTGAACAGGAAAGGAGTTACCGATGAAATCGGTGGAATATTGTGGTATACTAATCTTATGATTAGATGAGGAACGAATAACCCTTTCATGAGTTAAAGAAATTTACTGGAATTTATCCTAGTGCTGTTATCATGCTCAGTCACTATATAAGATATGAATAGTTATAAAAAATCTTTTCACGAGCTCTTTGGCCTACGTTAATACATATATACATACAATCACGCCTTTTTCCCATAAGGGGTAGGCAGAGATCACACCCGTAGCCCACTTTTCGCCTCCGCGGAAACGTGGCGTGACGGGTGGCGAACCAAATCGCCGCCATTTTGGTACGAGTCAAGGAATCCTCAGTCCCCTTTGCGTTCCCACGAGCAGTTCAGTGACAGCATTGCATATTACGGTATAATTCTGCACGAAAAAAGGCTGTCTTTAATACCTTAGTCGCCTCTTACGACACCTCGGTGGGAAAGAGGTAGAATCTATTCTGCTCCGCACACTTACCGGCTATGTTAATGACAGCGACATTTTTATGGAAGTAATTGACGATTCTAGCAAGTCGCCCTGTCGGTGTAACCCAGAACCATCGATTCTAAAACATCGCACATCGCTCGTTACCAAAAGACATCCCTTCTTAAGTCTCACATGCCAAGTAATTACTCTGAATTCAGTTACCTTAAATCGAAACACAGAAGTGTTTGCACATCTCAGTTTAAGGGCAGAATAACCGGCACTGCGATTCTTCTTCTTCTTCATCAGCCTGTTAATCGTTGGGTGTAGGCCTCTCTTAAGACGAGAGGGTTTGCCGTAATCACCAATAAATACTAGACCCCTCGCGCCTCGGACGCCGGTTCCCGTCACGTATCTATATATTTTTTAGGTCTGGCTTTTTCAAGTTTGTTATTCTGCCAACCATCGGAAACCATGGGATTATCCTGGCATTTCCTTTAGTCGACTCTTACGACACCCACGAGATGAGATGGGGTGGCAGATTTACTTTTACCGCCACCACATAGCCACGATTCTCACCACTAACAAATTAATAACTAGAAACTGTCATCCGCGAGATCAGTATAAATTGAGACAGATACCCTTACTGGTCGTAACTTTCCGGAACTATAGCTTAAATGATAAAGATTAGTGGAAGTACTACTATACACAATATCACTACAAATCACAGTTTATAAATCTGGCTACAAAAACATTTCTTTAACGGAAGAAAGTGACGAAACGAGCAAATCGTTCACCTCATGAACATAGTTCTGCAAGGTCTACTTTCATTAACGTTTTCATACAAGCTTGTCGGTTGCGTGTTCTTTTAACGTGGATTTTCCTTAAAAGTTGTAATTATACTATGTTATAGTGACATGCAAACTGAAACACAGTACTGTTTGCACACTACTATTTCACGCCAAAATAACCGGCACTGCGTTGGTGCAATTTACATAAAAGTACTGTCAATTACAAAAATGTAAAAATACTATTACTTCCCATATAAAATGTTTAATATAAAGTCACGTCGAGTACATCAGTTTGCGCGGCAAATTAGCAACTGGTTTGCCCGCACTGACGCTCATTTGCAACGCATTTAAACTAGCTGCGGACCTACATAGATGTGGCTGCGGCGTTAAATGAAAGTTGATGCTCGCCACCAACCAGTCGTCATTAACCACGGCTTGCAAAACATAGTTACTTGCGGTCGCCGAGGAATTGATATTGTTAAATTTACTTTCTCTTATTAGCCATAAATGGAATGCAACGCCATGCGCGCTGTGCTTACTGCAAATCAACAATGTCAATACGAATAGTAACTTCGCATCAGCTTCGCTGTCATTAAATGAAAAATTTGGTAACTATGAGGGTACCATTTCACTAGTTACCCAGTCAACCCAGTTAATAGTCTACTTATGAAGAAAGGTTAAGTGACGGTTCTTAATGCCCGACAGCTGAGCACAAAGTGCGTAAAGCTGTTTAGCTTCAAAACCCTCTCAAAATATTAGTAGCCTGTGTTGAATAACGCATTGCAATAGTGGCTGTGTTATTTGATTATTTCATAAAATATCATATTATTGTTTAAAAACCATTGATAGACAAAAAACCCCAGGATACACAGTTACATACAAAAATCACTTCAAAAAGCGTTCTCAGTTGATCAAAACATAAGAATAAAGACAAAGATCACAAATTCCGATTAAATAAACACAACTTTAATCCTATGCCCACAAAATAAAGTAGTTTCTTAAATTAAATCAGCTGTCTTTCCATGACGTTTTGACAATCCTTGCGTTGACGCGGCTGACGTGATGCTAATCGAAATAAGCGCACTGTGCGCTCTTTTTTAAGGAAGGTTTTGAGTCGCTGACTGTGTACTCGTTGTTTTTTTGTATATCAATGTTAAAAACTAAAAAAATGCATGATCAGCAATGAACTGATAATTTTGTTGAGAATACCAGGTCATAGTCATGAAATGATTCTATTGTCATCAGTTCATAACACGAGTGCAGCATTTTAAGTTATTCAAACGTAAATTAATTACATTGTTAGTTATGCACCTATATAAATGGATATATATATATATTTGCACAATGAGTTTCATATTTTGGAATAGAATTTGAAGTTATAAAAGCTATAATCTATTATATAAAAAACATAGTCGGATTAGTTACACCTGATGATTTATAACTGAAGAACGGCTGGACCGATTTTAATGATGTTGATTTATCTCCGCTCCGAATAGCAGAATAACTATTAAAACTAGGAAAAAAACTACGAAATTTTTTTAATAAAATTTATTTTTTCACATATTTTTCGTATAAAACGCCATCTGAAACAACGCCAAGTGACACATGACAGAAACAAAACTTATATTAATTTCTATGCATGACAGTTCTGTGACAATAAATACTTTTGCTTTCTTCCTTTCTTCTTTTCTTTCTTTTTATTTCATTATCCTCTGACAGCTGATTGAAATGCAATTAGAATTCGCAATATTGTTAATCAATCCAGTGCAGATGAAAATTCCAATACTCCACGTTGCAATACGCCTTGAATGTTTTGGAAAGAAGTGGCGAATACAGAACAATCCATGTGTTATCGACCACAAAATCTTTTCCTCTCCCTTTCGTTGTGATAGTTTTACCGTTATCACCATGGTCGACGGCAAGTGTTCCAAGCGTTATCCACGAAATTTGACGGCGGAGACTATCACTGGCAATGATGGATATTACTGTAGAGAATCGTTAACCGCTAGCACATCGTTAATATACTATTTCTAAACAATAAATGGAAAGCCAAAAAAAGGAAATTACAAAATCCGACCCGGTAGGTGACGCTGTGGTCGTGTGGCTGTAAAGTTTCATACTTAAATGTAATTCAGAAACCAAACTCATCTCGTCACATACCGGGGCAGGACAACGTCTGCTGAGCCAGCTAGTATATACGAGTAATAATAAGTAACACTACGGACCTTTGATGCCAACTCGGAAAGTTGCGGTAGTTGTTGTATTGAATTATGTTTAATATTGATAGTTTATTATGCAGCAAGTGATTGTAAAATTAAATTCAAGATCAAAATTGTATTTTTCGTACAATACATACATCGAGCTAAAATAAAGGACTGTTAAAATTAAGTTATTGTGCTATATCATTTAAATAGAATTGATTGCTATAAGTCGTATATATTTTCTTATCCGTCCAAACGTCCTAAATACAATACGTAAATTCATTTCGTTGAAACATAATGTTTTTCTTTGTTTTTTCATTTGATACCTTTAATCGATTCACTTATTAATACAATAACATGTTCTATCGAGATTTGACTTTGAAAGTTTCAATCCAGGTGTCCTCCGTAGTCTCTCTTCAGTGCATCTCCGCCGTCTTCATCTAAGAAAACATTGAGTAAAACATGGGAATAAGAGACAAATTATTCCGTATTGCGTTGAATGTATGAACGCCATACACGAGTGAGGTGAGCTCGACAACGAGTTGAATTCAAATTTGTTTTGTATCGATATGAATACATTGATATTGGTGCGGCCGATATGTACAACTGCGTCAATGGAACCCCTATATAAATATATGGAGAGTGGATTACTCTGAGAGTTGTTGTTGGGGCCGGACACTGAATATCACACGTACCCGACTTGTGTACGATACTTACGTGAACTTTGATACAATGAAATATTCAAACATCTGAAAACGGACTTGACGTTACCTGGATAATTCGATCGATTTTGGAATTAACTTGCATTTGTTAACATTATAAAGTTAAATAAAGTTTTTGTAGAATTTATTTTTGATAGAATGCATCGAATATACTCGTAGATGTCATATACAAATTTATCTAATAATATATAATATAATATAATTAATATTATATATATAAATTTGTATATGACATCTATATACTCTTTTAAGGCGCTATGTGGTACCTAATACAATGATGGGGGGCGCCTAACACGTTTCAACATGGCTGTACGTTTTCGTATATTTTAATTTCGAGTCTACACAAAAAGGCATAGGCACATGCATTTGTGCCTTACAAGAATCGCATCCACTATCCGTATCCCGTAGCGCAGAAGTCAATCGCTCAGCCAACAATAAACGCTACCGAAAATTATATACTTCATGCTTTGTTTACAATTTGGCATTAATTTAATAATACAGTCTGTACTGTACTCGCAGCGCAGAAAATCAGATGCGGTTGGCCAAGTGCATTGAAGCACGCAATGAATATATTTGCTCTATAGCGTCCTGATGTTATGGACATAAATCGAGACAGAATCGGTTGTCATAAACATATTATTCATGAATAGTTCGCTAGCGAATAATAACTTGTGCTTGAATTTAATATCATCATCATCATCATCATCATTTCAGCCTATATACTAGTCCACTGCTGAACATAGGCCTCCCCCATAGATTACTACAAAAGGGTATAGCTCTCATTTTGAGGGGAATTTTGCCACAGTTGCCACGCTTGGCAGGCGGGTTAGCAACCGCAGTTTATTTATTCAGGTGTTCCAGGAAGATGCTGCAGCCCATCTGGTTTTAATTTTCCCTCTGTCGACTTTTACGACACGCACGGGACGAGATGGAGTGGTAGATTCTCTTAAGCCGCTACGCGGCAATTTAATATAGCATCATTAAAAAGATCTCTTAATAAATGAAATCTTAATCTTTTATATAAATAAAAATCAATAGTCGCATGTATGTGGCTCGATCGTTAAACTGTTTTTTTTTTGTTATGCTCGTAATTGTCAGGACTAGGTGTATATGTAAGAAAAGGAGTCGATATTCGTGCAATAGACTAATTGTCGGTTTTAGGGTCTGGTAGTGTTGATGCTTACCCAAGATATGGGAGAAATCCGAGGAGGGTTCGCTTTTTTTATAAACAAAAACATTATAACAATTAGAATTACTTTACTCTTTACATTTAATATAATAATTTAATCCTCATCAAAAAATTGAAAAACATGTAAACATAAAATATAATGTTAAACATGAAACCTCGTTTATAAAATATTTTCTGCCGAATCAAGCGATACACGTGTAATGTCAAATATTGACTAATTTGCTGCGAATCGGTGTGACCTTTCGTATAAAATGTCTCTTAGAAAACATGACAAGAAGACAATGGACCCTTTTAGGCATTTTGTTTCACGGTTTCTATTACGCGAAAACGACACAGACACTACGGGTCATATACCTCTGATAAGATAATGTCTTGTTTTTCTCCTGCGATATCTCAACATTATTTTTTGTTCTTAACCAGATAATTAAGAAACATCACAAAGATAATTATTAGCAAGCGTTAAAATCACTCTTTTATGATCTCTATTATCTTTATTGATGAAAATATTTATCATCATCATCATCATTACAGCCCAATACAAGTTCACTTTTAAACTTAAATGTCCACATACTCGTAGATATGTAGATCCACTTACACTTCCACTGATGGCAGGATTCCTATGCAGGAATCCGTCTAGGTAGGTAACACCGCAGTGCCAGTTATTCTGCCGTCAAGCAGTAGTGTGCAAATAATACTGTGTTTCTGTCTGATGGGCATTGAGAGCTATTGTAATTACTGGGCATAGGAGACTTACGAAGTGACGTCTCAGGGAGAAATGTTCCGAATGACAAAGCATTTGTTGTGGGTTGACATTGCACTTACCATCACTTGAACGATTTGCTCTTCTAGTCCCTTTCTTCCATTAAAAAAAACGACTGCCACAAAACAATATGCTGAGCCACTAACATCCACCAACTTGAATTCTACGATATGATTCTACTTTTCTCTTGGAGACACACAACTTATAATCAGACAGAAAAACTAACAACAGAAACTATTCAATCTTTTCCTGTATATTATGAATATCAAAGCATTACGTTTCGACATAGCCGTGTGGTGGCGGCTCGTTAAAAGAATACTACCACTCCATCTCATCCAATGGATCTCGTAAAAGGCGAGTAAGGAATTAAACTGCACTGTGCACCCAACAGCGCATGGTGGCGATGGGCTCACCACCTATCACACCAAGAGCATTATATTGTTTTGGTGAAACGTGGATTGTGGCAGTCATCTGTTTTTGCAGTGAGTGCGCAGTCTCTGACTATCCCTTATGGGATACAGTCGTGATCTTATGTATGTATGTACGTTTCGACCGTCTGTATATCCGCAGTGAAAGGTCAGCTATGATGGATACCTACTCATGACATCTGTTTGTTAATTAAGAATAATAGCCGGTAGGATTTTCGATTTTATTTATACGAAGAGAGACAAACGAGCACACAGGGACGCCTACCTAAAGCTTAACTTTAAGTAGGTTTTGCTGTATGATCGCTTTGGCTTATAGACCAGGGATGTTGTGAAGCTCCGGAACCGTTACCGAATCTGATATAAATGTTTCGAATAATTTCGGATAGGGGCGAAGCCTAAATGCCGCGTCGCTTGCACTATTTTCGGTGATGTAATTGCTGTTAGCCTTCTCGGTTTTTACAGCTTCATCGGATACTGTGTACGCTTGCACTAGCCGCGTCTCTTACACTGTTCATCATAAATACATCATTTCAGCCTATCACTAGTCCACAACTGAACAAAGGCCACCCCATAGATTGACAAAAAAGCATCTAGCTAGGATTTTGCTATAGCTGCCACGCTTGGCAGGCGGGTTGGCAACCGCAGTTGATTTATTCAGATGTTCCAGAAAGATGCTGCTGCCCATCTCCTGGTTTTTATTTTCCCTCTGTCGACTTTTACGACACCCGCGGCATGAGATGGGGTGGTAGATTCTCTTAAGCCTCTACCACACGGCGGTTCAGATGTTTTTATTATTTCGAATGCATTGCCATATTAGTCAGACATCCATTTTTGTGGGATTACAGTTACTTAGATAAAAAATGTTGTTTAATAATATCCGTGCAAAATGCGTTATAATCACTTTTAAGGCTGATTTTTTTTCCTGTGATTGTAGTACCAAATAATAACCTCAAATCTTGTAATCATTTGTGTTTATCTTTTATAATTCCTAAAAAAAATAATATCCGTAACTGAAACTATCGTATAATCCGATATAATTTTATATCCGTAACAGTAACTGAAACCGGTATAATATTATTCAAATATCCAGAACCGAAATTTCATATCTATAACATCCCTGTTATAGAGAGATCAATACTCAAATCTCGATATAGAATTATGATGAAGGTGCCGTGCTGTAGTGGCGTTACAAAACGATTACGGCAAATCCTTTCAACTTAGGAGACACCTTTGACCACCACCCGTCTGGACTACGGTGCAATTCTTCGTTGGCAGTAACTGGGGTAGCGGTTCTCTTCACAGAACATAGCCAGAGCTTCCCCGCTCGCCTCCCACTTATATAGTAGATACCCGAGCGTTGCACTATTATGTACAAAAGGAAATCATTGTCAATCATCATAATTTCATGTCTCAATATCCACTCCTCCAGAAATCAGTAAAAAATCTATAAAAAAATATTATAATTAAATTGGCGTATCCAATTATTTACTCTTGATTTAAAGTTGATGTCCGTGGAACCCGCACATTTCACAGCAGTTGTGTTTAGTTGTTTTGTAAACACGCTGATGTGAAATCAAAGGATCTTGAACTCAAATTAGGGCATTGTTCTTACTTGTCGTATGTTATCCAAGGTTACGTCGATGTTGTCTATGTAACAGTTTTTACTTACGCACTACGCGAACTCGTGTTGATAGCTCGATGAATATATATCAAAAACTTTGTAAAATAATAAAAGGTAAAAGATCACTTTTTCTTTTTTCATTAAAATTGCCATAAAACATTATATTCTTATAGCCTATTCGTATAGCCCGGTGTTGAAAATATGCTTCCCACATAGATAGAACTTATGAGACATCGCCGCCGGCCTGGCAACCGCAGTAAAATGATTTGTACCAAAGAATGCAGCTGCCCATCTTCTGGCTTATTTATTCCCTTTAGTTGACTTTTACGACCCACGGGTTGCGATGGATGTCCTTTTGCAGTGCCACCAAATAACAAACTATAGCTCATAATATTAATAAAGAAATAAAGTAACAACCTATAAATGTCCAAAAAGATGAAAGAAAACAGAGTTTTCTTTTTTTTTTATGTTAGAGGAGGCAAATGAGCAAGCGGCTCACCTGATGGTAAGTGATCACCGCCGCCCATGAACATCTACAATACCAGAGGAATAGCAGATGCGTTGCCGGCCTTTGAGGAAGGAATAGGCTATTTTCTTGAAGGTCCCTAAGTCGTATCGGTCCGGAAAAACCGCTGGCGGCAGCAGATTCCATAAGGTGCTTGTGCGGGGCAGAAAATTGCGCGAAAAACGCACTGTGCTTGAAGGCCAACCATCAAGGTGGTGACGATGGAATTTTGCGCTATGCCGCAATGTGCGATGGTGAAAATCAGCGGCTGGAATTTTCTGTTTATTTAGTTCTCCAAATGATTTTACAATATCTGTAAAGAGACTATTCCATTTTTATGAGGGATTTGTAGTTGGTAAGAGGACGTCACGCTCTTCTAGTACGGGTTTGGATCAAATGACATAGATACGACTGTACTGTACGGCTCGGTCGGTCACTAGCGGAACCCCATAATGTAGCGGCCGCCGGAAAAGTAAATACACGTAGGACGAACTAAGAGCGGCATCATCGACGAACTAGTTCGCATTGTTCGTCTAAAAGAGCGCTCTTTCGAACTAGGGCGTACGGGAACTACACAAGCCTACTGTCGCAACTTCGGTTCAAGGTTCAAGTCTACGGAAACTTTGCCGAAGAATTCTAAATATAATAGAAAGGATTGCCGTAACCCCTGTTAATTTTGTGCTGCAGCTCGTTGCCAGACTAATTCTGGTAAACGTTTTCGACTGCACAGAATTTTTCATTCCTACAATACAAACTTTAACATTACGGCATCACTTCTTACTTGTCCTGCTACTTTTCACGCACACTTATGTATATTTCTGTGTGTAAGCTGTGACAAATGGTAGTGGTGTCACAGAATGTTTGTTTGTTAACCTCAATCAATTTAAAAAACACGTGTATAAAACAACTTAAGATTGTAATTAACAGTTACAGTGGTGCCGGCAAATCACACTACATCAGAGACTATGGAACACTCTCTACACATGCAAACTCCCACTTACAATTAGTTATGAACATTTTTCAGCTGGAATTTGACTATGGGCTCAGGTCCTAGAAGGTTTTGATCACCAAGCCAATCTTAACATTTTTATCAAGGCGAATCTACTCTTTCTGGTTGTATTTGAGGATTGATTTGTTATATTTTGCAATTCCATTTGGTCATTTCACTTACTATTTACTACAAACCAAGCATTTTATTTTATTTAACTAAATAAAGTATGTTTCTAGTTTCTACTGTTTTCGGTTCGTAAAAAAATGTAACATACAAACATGAATTATAATGAGAAAAAAATTAATTTTCAATTTGAACTGTATGAATTACATTATTTGTGTATAAAAGCTCCGAACATAAGATAAAACACGTTGGTTTATATTTATCGTATATAAAATATACGATTATTGTAACAAACAAATGGCAATATAATGAGTTACATGCGGAGTGCGATAGCAGAATGGAAATATAAATCCGCGAACCGTGTCTATTTTTGTAAAGAGAATAAATTTATCTTGTCTCCAAACGAGTGAACGCGTCTCAGAAATTTTTTATAAATTATTTGAAATTGTGGTCCAAAATTGTATTCTTTTCTTACTGGCAAATTCTTTTGTCCTTTTAGAAGGGCATTCTATTTACGACAAAATGGATATTAATAAAGTTTTTTTTAATTTCAATATTATAAAAAAAACATATAAATACAATATCGTGTATAATATCAGTTCTCACAAATTGAAATGCAACACCACAACTTCATAAAAGCTTTCAATTATTTATATTATTAAACAATTCTAATATTTTTTATTGAATAATATTTCCAGGGTTATTATTTGGTCAGTGGTCATTATTTACATTAATTAAACATGCAGTATTAATTAAAATAAAAACGTACAAAAGAAGGTTTAAAAGAAAGAACGTTGTTAAAATATATTTAGTGATACACATTAACTAGAAATTTAATGTCTAGTAATTCTTGTGTTGAAACAAATACGGAAATATGTTTTATACACATTTTACATTAACATTTACTGTAGAAACGAAGAAGTCATACAAATTATCTCATCTTCGGGTAGGTCAGGCTCCTGGTTGTCCCGGGCAACAGAAACCGAAAGTCGCAAACCAGTTCAAGTGCAGCCAAGAGTGGGTGGGGGAGGGCGGGGCGTGACCCGGTCGCAGCCCGATGCCCGGGCGGGCGGCACCACAGATAAAATTGCCAACAAGACAGTAACACCCTAGTCTCCAAGCGATTAAAACTCTTATGCCCGTAGGTTTCTCAAATTGTAATCAAATAACGGCCCTGTATGTTGAGCAGAACTTACAGGGTCGTTAAGTTAACAATAATCAATCTTAGTTGCCAAAATCATGATTTGAGGAAAATTAATTAATCATTGATAAATTCCAATAAGAAAAAATATAATATGACAATCTAGCAACGCATTATTTTGCCCGTCTCGTGCCTTTCGCCAATAAAAAAATTTGGTACTGATAGTATAAAAGTCTATTAAGATTTGCAAAATTTTAAAATAACTAGGCACATGTGTGCTACATGTTTCACTTAAATTGAGACTCAAATGTACAGGTTGCCTAACTCTCGCTACGCTTATTACGTAGGTATGTGAGTTTTTTGCAACTTTCGACTGCAACTAAAAATTCCTAAGTCATACGGTCTTATTTACCAATCGTATACGTATACATACATAAGATCACGACTGTATCCCATAAGGGGTAGTCAGAGACTGGGCACTCACTGCAAAAACAGATGACTGCCACAATCCACGTTTCACCGAAACAATATAATGCACTTGGTGTGATAGGTGGTGAGCCCATCGCCACCATGCGCTGTTGGGTGCACAGTACAGTTTAATTCCTTACTCGCCTTTTACGAGATCCATTGGATAAGATGGATTGGTAGTAATCTTTTAACGAACCGTCACCACACGGCAAATTATGTAATTATTAATTAAAACAAATCTAATTCTTGAAATTCAATTATCATGCGTCATGTGAACTGATGAACAGGTGAATTGTGAACAGGTGCAGTTGGTGGAGGCTGATCTGCTCGAGTTTGCAACGCACTTATACATTTATTATTGAATCTAGTCTAATTTTTGTCATGGATCGTGCTATGGGAGACTATTCTATGTAAATTTATTTATAATGTACTTGTGACTAAGGTAAAAAAAAACTAAAATGAGGATACCTACAGAGTTTCTTTCGCCTGTTTCTTCTCCGTCAGAGGAACCTCATTACGGAACGGTGGTAAAAAAAATGACGTTTGAAAAAGAAATTTATATTTCTTACGTTAAGAATAAATAATGTTCATCGCCGTGTGGTGGCGGCTTAAGAGAATCTACCACCCCATCTCATCCCGTGGGTGTCGTAAAAGTCGACAGAGGGAAAATGAAAACCAAAAGATGGGCAGCAGCATCATTCTGGAACATCTGAAAAAATAAACTGCGGTTGCCAACCCGCCTGCCAAGCGTGGCAACTATGGCAAATCCCCCCCAAAATGAGAGCTACAAACTTTTGTGGCAATCTATGGGGGAGGCCTATGTTCAGCAGTGGACTAGTGATAGGCTGAAAAGAAGAAGAAGAAGAAGAAGATGTTCATTTCTTTTACTAACTAGGATTTCTCCTGTATCGTGAGTGCGTTTTACAAACAAATTTCACATTCACTACAAACCAGGCAAGTAAACCAACAATATATGTTTTTGCACAAATGTTGGCTGCAGTTGGGATTCGAATTCAGAACCACTCGGTCGTCATTATATTTTTGTCAATTTTATTATCATGAACTTATATTTGAATTTTTTTTATCCTTTCCAAAAAGTTGAAGTGTATCAAACAAATAAGTTGTTAACTAACGCGCAAAATGGTAAAAAAAAGTTTAAAAAATCCAACTATTTCATATCGCTAAGACTTCTTGGTACTGAAACACACAGCTAGAAATATTGTAGTTCCGTATGGTTGTGGTGAAAGAGTATCGGTCTTTCCATCTGTAAAAATTCCAGAATGATCTCGTGTGTTCTGATAGACGGCGGGAAAACCATCTCGAATATGTGTAACATAAACTGCCCAGTCCGGTAATGGTGTGTAACGTCTGAAGTTGCGTCTAATCACACTGATACAGCGAATACAATTACGAGGTCCATAGGTGGATTGGTTACAGTCTGATTGTGACGATGATAAGAAGCATGTTCAATTTGAGAAGCATGCTAATAAGACAATAATCCGAGCAATATTAGGTGAGTTGATATTATTTCTTATATACAGCAAATGAAAACTAACTTAATGCCATATACGAGTATATTTTCTTCAGTTTCACATTTTCTTTACTTCGTAATAAAATAAACAAATGTGACGTGTGTGATCCCAACCCCAGAGTAGGACCCGCACACTCGACGTGGCGGTTCTTCAATGACCATTTGATATCTATGCCATCTGTAAGAACTGATAACACAAAAAAGGATTTTACCTTGAATGTTTATATTCTATTTTATATATCTGTGTAAATTCGTTAGATAACTATTAGATTTCGTAAAAGATACTTACATATTGTTATGAGCTGGTTCTGATTTGGCTTATCACGGTTCCTTATTTCACCCTGTATCTCGTAAAAACTCAGACTCATCACAACTTGCCCTCCAACTCCAGTCGGTTTTATATAACCCAACGAATATTCTAGAGCGAAGAGAAAATTATAAAAATCGCGATAAACAATGTTCGCGTTAAATGTAGAAACTTCCCTACATTTAAGGAAAAAATACAACAAAAACTAGAAACTTCGCTGATCGTTAAGGTGAAGATATAACGTTATAAAATGTTCGTAACAATATAACGTTAATAAATATAAAGTATAAACTTTAAATTGTCCCACTGATGAGCACAGGCCTCCTCTCATTTCTGAGAGGGTTATAACAATATATAACACTTTTTATTAACGTGCATTAACGTTTTTCTTTGACCGCATAAGAATGTAGGTTATCAAATGTAAATTACACCTTTATGTAACCAATACTTAGTTTACATGCGAACAGATATTTGATATAACACGTCAAATTCAAGGACAGTCGGTTTTTAAATGAAAAGAAGTGCGAACATTAATATATTATATTTATTCAGCGAAATTGACCCTGTTAACCTGATGGTACTTACAATAACAGCAAAATCCGAGACTTGCAAGCTAATTAATTACGAAATAAGATACATTTTTTTTTACTAAGGATGTCAGGTGTGATGTAAGGTGTGGATTTATTTGTGTCCTGGTTGTGTTTTACAGACATAAATTACACTACCACAAATCAGACCCTAAAAACGATTCTTCCTACCATACAAAATATTTTTACCTTGTGGAGATCGATCCTGCGATTATAGGTACTCTATACTTAGAAACTCGAACTTCGATACTTATTTTTATTTATTGGAAAAAGTAACGAAACGAGAAAGAAATCTTAAAAAATCAAAATTCACACCACATTACGCCCGTTACCATTAGACACCAGTTCTTAAGTCTCATATGCCTAGTTATTACACTAGATCACAGTGCCCTTCAAACAGACACAGTAATGTTTGTACAATACTGCTTCACGGCAGAATAAACCCTGGGGTGGTACTTAGTACCTACCTACCTAGACGGATTCCTGCATAGTAATATTACCATCAGTGAAGTACCTTATTAAAGTTATCTATTCACCATACAAAGTAGCTCGAACAACGGAGTAAACAAAGTATAAATAAAAGAACGTTCGTTTGTCTTTGTCAATTTAAAAAAAACACGATATGTAGCTGTGTGTTCCAGTGTCTCTACGCCTTTTGTAACTTGTTTGTTTTATATCAATGCATCACAATCATGCTTTGTTAACGGTTACACAGTTTTTAATACAAAAAAAAATATTCAGTTTTTCATGAAAGTTAATAAAAGTTCGACTATGCAAGTAAATAGATTTGCTGTGTATAACATATGTAATAATGTTACCTTGAGCATTATTTTGAATATTAATTACTTCTAAACAGTTATAAAAATCGCCTATATTCTTAGAAAATAACTAATAATAACTGTTCGCAAATGAAAGGTCAGAAAAACACGCAGGAAGGAATCTTAAAATAATTTTAAAAGGTACTTGATTTATTAAAGAAGCTTAATCTACATAATTATATAAAGTTTTACAATATTTTCACAATTTATTTCTATACGTGCTTATTAATGAAAATTGTATGGATATCTTTTCAAATAGCACGTTATGACGGTTGCATAAGCAACATACACACATACATAGTCATGAGATGAGATACCACATCCGTATCCCACTTTTCGGCCCCGCGGGAAACAAGACGTGACGCTTGGCGAACCATGTCGCCGCCATTTCGGTACGAGTTGTCATATTCTTACTCCCCAGTGCATTAACTCAAGCAATATAGTGACAGCATTGCATATTATGGTACTGTTCTGGACGAAAAAAGGCTGTTTCTACTATTCCATAAGACATCTAGATAAGAAAGGGAAGTAGGTGCTTCTCTACTCTGCCGGACACCTATCGGATATAAAACAGAATGGGCAAATTATATTTTTAGTTACGTAAATCACTTTTTAGGAACAAAAAAGAGATGTCCATTTCAAGTTCACTAGAGAAATCTGTGGATAAAAGTAAATCATTTAAAAATATGATCGTAGGCACTCTGAACTCTAATTTTTAAATCAAATGTTATCTGAATTGACAAGTAGTTGTAGTTGGCAAAGAATCATTGCTCAGTAAGCTATTTCACAACTGGGACGGTATTACATACTAAATGTAGATGCATTTAAATCTCTTGGGATACATTAATATCGTTAAATAAAAATAGAAACGGTTTCGAAAGTCTGATTAAACTAATGTTTTCACTGATGACAAAAAAACATGAAAGCATTGTCCGTCCTAAAATGCTTCCCATATGGGGTCGTGTCGCAACGACAGTATTACATTACGTCCACGAGGCAATTCGTCTCGCTGACCCATTTAACATGTATATTGCATGCACAAACTGTACAAACAGATAGCATTTATATTTTTGTGTATTCCGGTATATAAATTGTACACCGACTACAAATGTAACTAAGCTTTATGAGGTCTAATGTCTAAGAACCAACGTAACTTTGTATATTTATTTAAAGAACGTTTAAAGCTTAAGTAAAATTTAGTTTTAACATTTCGGATTTGTCATTACCTTGCTGTATCACTAAAGAAAATCTTCCACCCTTTCTCATCCTGTAGTTGTCGTAAAATATACCTGGAAAATATTATGCATTTTAATCTTACAGAATAAATGTCACGTAAATCTTGTTTACTGGTTTTCACCATTCACTGGTGGTAGGATTCCTATGCAGGAATCTGTTTAGGTAGGTTGGTACTACCTAGACTTTTGCTCAAATTTATCAAAAAAAAAACGAAAATCCGGAAAAATTGCTAAACTGAAAAAACACGGACTGCACCAGGCAGTAAGAAATTATGATTTTTAAGTGATCGTTGAAAATTGTTCCCTGTTCAATTTTAAAAGTTTAATTATAATAGGTAATGGTAAATAACAAAATTTTATTGCTATTTTCCATACAAACATCGTATTCATTTCTTAGGCCTTGTTCGTCTTTCTTCGTTACATTTTCATATAATTCATATAAATTAATTTAAACCACTCAGTGAAAATCTGTTTGAAGCTAAAAGACAAAATTAATGAAACATACTTTGTGAGATTTAATTCGATTAGATTAGAAACGCTTAATGAATACCTTTTTTTTTGTCCGTGGCAACATCAACCTACCGTTTCTTAATTGCCATGTTTGTCTTTGTGTAATGTATTACCCAAGGGACCTTCGAGGGATTTGGGAGACAAATTACGCCAATAAGGGTAATTTGCTTAATCTCCAATATAATTAGCATAGTGCTCGAGATTGCCCACATTACTACGTATTGAATTACAAATTCTGCTTCTCTGTCCTATCGCACTTTAATAGTTTTCAGAAAATGAATCGTTCGAATATATTCGACTTAATGTATTTACTAATTACTAAAGGGTTGTTTGTGTATGTCGACAACACATCGCTAATCATCGTAAAATAAACATAATAAGAAAACCTGGACGTCTTGGAATTAAAAAAATATTTAGCACAAGTACTCTAAGAAATTTGCTGCCGCCAGCGATTTTGCTGGACCGATACGACTTAGGGACATTCAAGAAAAGATTATGGCCTATTCCTTTATCAAAGGCCGGCAGCGCATCTGCTATTCCTCTGGTATTAAGTCCGGCAACGCATCTACTATTCCCGCCTCCGCGGAAAATGAGACGTAATTGGTGGCGAACCACGTCGCCGCTATTTTGGTACGAGTCCAAACTTCTTACTCCCCATTGCGTTCCCACGAGCTGAGCTACCACTGCTCTAAAAATATATTGTTAAATTGCTGTTCTTTAATAACATAGCAGCCAATGGCATGATGAATATCCGCTTATAATGTTGCAACAATATAATGTAAACTAAAACCAATGTTGACATTAGTAGCGTTATCTTTTTACAGCGATATACGATCATTTGCATTTAAAGACTACCAAATACAATGCTGCTAGCCTCATAATTAGTAGTTCATATAATTAGACCAGTGACATCCACAACTCTCAATAACGTGCGTATCGATTCGTCTCTGGATGTAGGTCGCAGCTTCGCAGGTCAAAGGTCACGGGTAGGTCACCTCTCGGCTTATCAACGTTAAATAATACCCTTCTCCCAAACGATCCTACTCTTTTTCGCAACTTCTTAACCACAATATGGTCTTTACAATGTAATCCACTCATAAAATGGGACCATAAAATACATTGTTGCCTTAACTCTAATGAGATTGGTCAGTATGTTCGACGAACTTCATTTTAAATGGTACGTTCTAGACCAATTTATGAGCCTATCGGTTTTCGAAGTAAAAAAATGATAAAATTTACTAAGAAAAGGTAGACGAGGGACTATGCGTCAGGAAAAGCTTTGATGAACAGTAAAAAACAAAATTAAATCTAGAAAAAAACTTATGGCAGGGTTATGTACATGTCCTCTTAAAAAACTAGTAACTAAAAATAAATAACTTCCAGTGGTTACAATATGAACAACATAGCATTATGCAGAGTCGTCAATAGCAACAGAAACCATGGCGATAAATATTGGTTAGAAGCCTTGAAATATTAATTAGTACCATTTCAATATTTTTTTTATAAATTTTTCGACATTAATACACGTATGTTCTTTGTGTCACAATATAATATATAATCAGAAACGAAAATATAGAACAAAGCATTTTTATGCTGTCCATACTTAACATTTTATTGTTTAAATAGACTCAAAGAACTATGCTATAATTTGTACTAGCTCAAAGGTTAGGTCACGGTGATAGTCCAGATGCGGGAATCGATATGCGCTAAACTTAGGCGACCTCTGATTTCGCAAGTCCGATAATAAAACTACTGTCTATTTAGTTACTTATTTTTATTTATTTTTTCGCGTAGTTTGATTGACAGCAAATGTTTGTATAGAGCATCATACACCTTATGAGGTACAAACCAAGACGAATTAAAAATAAAGATCTTTTTTATTATGTAATGAGCTTTATTTCCTTTTTATTAGGTAATTTTAGGGTAATACTCTCTATCCAGTGTAACAGAAACATTTTCAAAAGATTGCTAGACCTCAACATATAATAATGCAAATCGGTAAGACAACAGCTTCTGCAAATTATACGTTCCGTCCGGTGTGCCAAACATGCAATCATGTATTAGTTCACGGGCAAAACACAGCTCCTTTGAAAGTGAACAACATAGCCAACGCCTTCGGGCATTTGATTGCTAACAGTATACAAGAAAACATGGTTAAATATAAAATGGACAGGTGAGCTGCAACAACTCATGCACTTTCTCACGCTCGCGCTTCACTAAGCCAATTTTCCACAAGAGCAAATTCAATTAGGGTAACGTTTTCTCTTCTGCAAAGCAAAAAGGAGAAATTTATGGGTGCATGATAAACACTAGTGCTGAAAACCAACCGCCAGATGGAGCCACCGCTTGTATCACAATTATATAAAGAAACGAGCATGCACTGCAGTGGGAAAGAGCATTGCAGTCGGATTTATGCATGTATATACACATGCATCGTTTCTGTTGCATCTAGATGATATATCGAGGTCGTAACAATGGACAATATATTTGACTATTTATTACGCGGTAAATTTACATACACGGAGTTGCCGAACGTGTACTTACAAAGTGGATCACGATGTATTAAAATAAAAAATAAAACTGTCACGAAATGCTCACAGAATACATATTATTATAACAGAATCGAAATTTCCCTTTCTTCCTAGAAGCATGGTAAAATTAAATCTTGACTAAACTAAATAATGAGTATCAGAGCCCGAACTGATGAATAACATAAGCAACTTTTAATTTTAAAAAAAAAATTCAATTTTAAGCCAGGGCTTACCTTGACACAGTATTTCGTTGCGCTGATGAGCTATTTAATTTCTTTATTCTGTCTCTTGCAACGAAAAAAAACGTAGATTTATCTTTTTTTTAGTTGCATCATTAAATAAATAAAAATATAATAAATCAAACCTTTTAGGCTTCGTTTATTTATAAAATTAATCATCGTCTACAACCAACATTAGGTTTTGTTGGTTTAGGTATACTTATAGTGAATTTTGCAATATCAGTTTCGTAGATAAGTTCACCTTTATTATGGAAAATTATAGTTTACTAGAGAATGCACAAAACATTTATCGACGTACGTAAAGCAACAACACCTAATGCAGACTGCGCTCTCGATCGCAGAGAATGGTGAAAATATAAACAAGCTCCCCGAGGAAATTGGCTCAAGTACAAGACTTACAGTAAAGGAAATCGAGATCTTGAACAAGTCATAAAAGTGTTCAAATTGTAAAAATCTTTTGGTTTTATGTCAGTTTTATAATTTACACTATTTCACAAGTTTTAAGTAAAAAGTGAGACACGATGTTGTGCAATACAAAAGTAATGAGTAACAGACTACAAGCATTACCATAGAAGCGTTTCACTGCTGGGAACAGGCCTCTTCTCATTTTTTTAAAGGGTTAACATTCATGATGGTGGGACAATAATAGTACTGTAAAAACTATTTTTTATTAGAGAAAGTGACGAGACGGGCAAACGGCAGAAGTATCTCTAAAGATCAGGTCTTTAGAGATACTTCTGCCCATAACAAATACTGTGTCACCCAGAACATTCCTGTGTGGCACCACACTGCGCCCGCCACTCTTTCAGACAGAAACACAATAATATTTCCACCCTACTGCTTCGCGGCAGAAGGCAGGCACAGGAATTATATTCTACTAGTAAAACTGTTAACGTAATCGTGTATCTAATCTATTTGACGTCGCTTTTCAGGTTATTTGCCATTAACTTAACCCATGCAATAAAATATCTATGTGCATGTAATAAAAGCGTAACTGAACCCTGTACATTGATTTTACGAGAGTTATATGTTTTACAGTTTCTATAACATGAAAAAGGTTGCCGCTGATCAAGTTATTATGGTTTCATATGCAATTTAATGTTAGTGATATAAAATTTACTTCATTCGGATATCTAGGCAGTTGTTTTTATAGTTACTTTGGAAACGCGCAAGACCGCTGCAAAGAGCATAGTTTATCGCTACTGGGTAGATTGCGGTAGGCAGGAAAGGCGCGGCTTTAACGCATCGGGCTGAGTTGTAACTACCCGGAGTATAGTAACTCTAGAAAGGACAAGCCTTTATGATTACTATATATACACACATTCAACAAGGAGAAAAGAACATAAAATGTAATGCAATATTTTATGACTCATACAAATTCCTACAATCTTGCACTTTTTAAGATCTGCTATATAAAATGAACAACTTTGGTTACTTTACATTACTTAGATCATATAAAATAAATACAATCACGCCTTTTTTCCATATGTGTAGGCATCCGTGGTCCACTTATCGCCCCCGCGGTTAACGAGTTAAAATATTCTTGCTCCCTATTGCGTTCCCACAATCATATAACAAACATATAATAAATCATATAACAATCTTTCAAATATTTCATGCACTTTCAAGTAGATTGTTTATTGGGATGTTTTTAAGGAAGTTTGCAAAGTAATTCGCTCAAAATATATACAGTTTCTCATATATGGCATTCGTCACTTATGTTTCGAAATTCTTAACAAAACACGCTAGAGATGCCGCTACCGCCGATTACGATTTCGGCAAAATCTTGTTTGGTTGCCCGACTAACCTACAACCTTAGTTGCCACTTCGAGACGTGCCTATACCCTTGTAGGCGCAGTCGGCTCGGCTGAAACGAGGGCGCCGGATCGATAACAGCAGACTGTCAGACACAACAAGCCGCGCTGCTACCACGCTCCGTTCACGCCTTGGAATCCCCCCCCCCCCCCATCCCCTTGCAAAAGAAATAAGAAGTCGCGGTAGTGTGCGCCCGAATTTTAAATACTGACGCGATAAGATTTAAGGTGACTATTTTTGCTTTTAAAAATGGATTTTGTATCCAGCTTACACGAACAAAGAAATGCTCCACAGTACTTACTAAACTTAAACCTTAGAAATATAATAGTAAAGCACAATTGTAAGTTTATTAGTGATAATTTACATTCCTGTAATTGTTTTGTAGATTGTTTGTTTTGTATACAAATAAATAAAATTGAAGGGTCTGTTTGTAACAAGAAAATAACAGCTTTTTACTCAATGCCCGTGAAAGTATATACGGCACCTACTTATAAGAAAAAAAAACAATTATTAAAGTTTTTTTCTGTCTGTCTGTCTGTTTGTTCTATAGTGTTCTATTGTCTAATCTCCGAAACGGCTGAACCGATTTTGACTCGTCATTCACTGAAAGATAATTGATATTTTAGCGGGTAACTTCGGCTGCTGTAATAAAAAAAATCCGGTATTAGGGTTCCGCTCAAAAAAGTTAAAACCCCAAAATCTGATTCAAATAAGGAGAATTAGGAAATACCTTTTTTACACTAGTGAAACCGCGGGGCACAGCTAGTTGTTAATAAAAATAATTGTTAAAAGATACCGTTATCATAGAACGAACATAACGCTAGAGTTATCCAAAAATAACAAAGGAATGAAATTTAATTTGCTAAGATCCGCATGCAAAATTAAAAATTATGTGTATAGTTTTTTAAAAGCCGAGGTAATCGGCGGCTGTGGAGTCAATATCACTCGATAATGAATCGTTTCGAAGTGAAACACGTGTCGTATTCTCGTCTGCAGTGGTCCGTAATGCCTAGAGATAGTCTCGTAGTGGCGTAGGGCATCAGGTATTAGTTAACTTACGCACGCTATTGCGGGAGGGCTGGCGGTGCTCTTCAAAAACTAGGTAATACAACTCATTTTACAATTTGCATACGGATCTTAACAAATTACCTTTCTTTTCTTTGTTATAACTGATTTCCGCAAAGTAACGCCTGGTTTTTTTAATTGATCGAAAATCAACATTAACTTCCCATATTTTACGATAACTTTCCATCACGCAAACTTTCTGTCTGTTTGACATTGAACACAGGGGTTCTTTACGAATCGGAGATATAACATGTGGGACTGGGCATCGCCTCAAATTGAAAATATCGCCAAAAAAGGCACCACAAAAACATGGGGCAAACGAGCTAGCGGCTGACCTGATTGTAAGTGATCACCGCCGCCCATGAACATCTACAATACCAGAGGAATAGCAGATGCGTTACTGGCCTTTGAGAAAGGAATAGGCTAAATAATTTTGAAACAAAACCTACTCAAAAAAGACAGGTGGCCTTTCCAGACCAGAAAAGGCTTTTTTGCACTATGCAAGCATGTTAGGTCATTAGTTCAACAAAATATTAAAATTTATCCCGAACTAAACTCTTTACTTGATGAATATCGACAAGATTGCTTTTCATTTTAAGAAATCATAATTTAGTACAACACAGCTAGCAAATATGAATTAAATATTAATTAGCGTTATATAATTTTTTTCGTTAATATAATTAGGGCATTGTGTTCAAATTATGACTGTATATGTTGTGGTTTAGTATTCATATGTTATTTTCATAACCTTATGTATTATTTGTGATTGTTTCAAATAAATATTTCTGTTTTTTTCTTTCTTCTAAATAATGGCAAGCAAAAACGGGGACATTTTGCGACACGGAAACGTTTCTGCAGAGAATAGTCTAATAATGAATATTTGATGAAATTATCGATGAAACACCTATACAAACATGCAGAAAAGAAACCTATTGTGTGACGTCTATTGACCCCTTGTACTGAGAATTCATGTTACTTCTATTATAAAAACTAAAATATTTACTTGTAATTACTCGAATACACACTTAAACACCTTACCGTTTCAAATTAATTACGTGGTAGTCAATTCGTTCGTGGATACTGGCTGTAACGTAAATATAGTGCAGCTCGACTGGGGAAGCATCACGCTCTCATACAATACCAGCCCTAATAAACGGCATAGCCCTTTTGATAATTTTTTCTGTTTGTAAAAATAAAGTCGTCGTTTCAGCCTAACACTAGTTCACTGCTGAACATAGGCCTCCCGCAAACTCCTCGCCACAAAAGTAGTTTTGGGGGTATTTTGCGATATTGCCACGCTTGGCAGGCGGGTTGACAACCGCAGTTTATTTATTCGGATGTTCCAGGAAGATGCTGCTGCCCATCTCCTGGTTTTCGTTTTCCCTCTATCGACTTTTACGACACCCCCGGGACGAGATTGGGTGGTAGATTCTCTTAAACCGCCACCACAGGGGTTAAATAAAGTCCCAGACATAAATTGCACATGCCTGTCATCAGGACCCGGAACAAAACTGTAGGAAAATCATTTTAACCCCTCTGTCACTACATATTAGCTGTTAGTCTTTATTAAGACATCTGCCGCTCCATGTAATTACTGAACTTTCGACGCTAAGTATCTCTCTAAAAAAAATCTGATTGTATTTGTTGAGTCAATTTCGTAGAAAATTACTGATTTCAATAAAAATTATAATAAACAATATAACAAAAATACTTTTAGTAAAGTAAAATCAGGTATAACAACACTTCTACAATTTGTAATTTGAATATTTTGTTATTAATAAAAAATAATTTTCAGATAAGGTCCTTTTTTTACGGTAAGGTACTCCGGGTTAACTATGACATCAGGACATCTGTCACCTCAGTCCCCCCGTGACCATGGGTGGTGTAAAGCACTCGAAACGTCGGGTTATAAATAACAAAAATAAACGCGATAAAATCCGTAAAATTAGTTTCATTTAAATGTGTACTGTTCGCGTAAATAAAAGAATCCATACATTCCTATTTGTTGTGTTATTTTTTCAATCATTTTTAAACCTTTACCCAATTATTCAAAAAAATCAATTTTCCAAATCAAATCAACCAAATCAATATGGTTGTACTTATAAAACAAGGTACTTGAACAAAGATCACTTGTAAAATCGGAACTATAAGACGATAGTAGGAAAATCACTGGTAGATTATTTCTACGAGTTCCTTTGTGTGACAAAACCTTCATTGTTTTATTGTACTTTTATTTTCACCGAACTGCTATAAAATATCAGTATAACTCTCATTTATGTGTTCCGTTATGGTAATGCATCGATTCCATTATTTCCTATGGACCTCTCCTAATAAAAACGTTAATTTTAGGATGTGGTGTTTGAAACTGGGCGATCCGTTATTAAACTATTATTGAATTATTTATTAAATTATTTCTGACAATTTAAAAAAAATAAGTAAAATACTATAATTGTGTGTGTAGTTATACTTATTAGGATTTTAATAAATAAAACGGAATGCTTTTATTATTAGTAATTCCGTTTACAATATTTAATATCAAAACGATATACAATTATATATTTTTATTCAAAAGTGACATCACAAAATGTAATATAAAATATTTATTTATACTTTATTACACTCCAATGTACATGAAAAAAAATATTAATAAAAATGGTATAGCAATTGGAGGTCTTATCATAAAGAGCGATTTCTTAAAGACAACTGGTAAATGGACATAACTGAAGAAACTATTAAAGAGGGTATGCCGGCGCGTAAAATATAGCTCTAAAATTATATACTCGTATCAAATTATATATGATGTAATAATAAATACAAACATATACAAAATATATAGTTGGTAGCTATAAATGGTAGTTTGTAGCCGTGGTAGCTCAGGGGCTAGGCGCTCGCTTTAAATTTCATAGTACGCGAGTGACCTGGGTTCGATTCCCGGTGCCGGCACCACTAAAATTGGTAAATGCAATTTTAAGTGCTGATTTACCACGTGCTCGGCGGTGAAGGAAAACATCGTGAGGAAACCTGCATGTCTGAGGAATAAAGAATATTTCGAAGACATGTGAAGTCCGCCAACCCGCATTGGAGCAGCGGGGCGGATTTTTCCTAGCTCCAAAACCCCCTCAGAAATGAGAGGAGGCCTGTGCTCAGTAGTGGGACATTTATAGGCTGATACTTTAATTTTCCTTTTTTTTTAAATATATACTTACGTACAATCATACATGTACAAACATATACGAGTATATACATTAATACACACATTCATACATACAACTGAACAGAAATAGTATTTTAATTAAAGCGACAGGTAGTGACGAGCCTTTTGAATATTATTAAAGACTGAGCACGTCTAACTGCCACAGGTAATGCATTCCATAGACGCACTGCCTGCACAGTGAAGGATCCATCTGTGAATTTGGTGCTGTGGGAAGGCATTTGTAATAGTGGATTCCCTGAAGATCTCAGATTTCGCGAATGAGTATCATATAAAAATTTAACCTTTTCTTTTAGATAAGAAGGATTGAAGAGCACACTATAGAGAAGGTAAAGTATATGTGCATTCCGGCTAAGGCGAATTGGCAGCCACATGATCTTTCTAGGATAGCTTTAAATATGATCATATTTGCGTAAGCCAAATATGAATCTTATACAAAAATTTTGTAAGTCGCTGACGTGTCGGTGTAATATCTAAAATTGGTATATGAAGAGATTGTGCAAGCACAATCTTAGTGGCAGTAGGAAGAAAATTGCACAATCTGCGCAAGACACATGCAGATGCATAAGCTTTAATTTTATTAAGTTTTCGACGAGCCGACCCTTAATCACCGCTTATATGACGATTTCCTAGTTCAATATTAAGGTACTATCCCCAATTTAAAAATCGCGTTTGTGCTAGAACATGCGCGTACTTTAAAATAAAATCATTTGCTGCACTTCCTATTCAAGCGCTTTTGCTGAACTGACTTTAGATAAGAGAGTGTACTCACTGCCGACACACCGCGTGTCTGCGATTGCACATTTAGATGCAAAGTACGGACGTGTGGCGTCAAGAGGACGTGTAAACCAAGCACTATATATCTAATTCTGCATAGAAACTGCAGGATTTCGGAGGCAAAAGATCAAATGCACTGATTTTTTAATTTAACTTTTTTTACTTTAAAACTTTTTTACTTTAAAACTAACTTTTTGCAAAATTAGCTTACACTTCAAGACACAGACGAATTAACTATGACATCAGGACGTCTGACACCTCAGTCCCCCCGTCACCATAGGTGCTGTTAAGCGCTAGAAACGTCGGGTTATAAATACTCGTAGTTAAAAATTAAACGCGATAAAATCCGTAAAGTTAATCCCGTTAATATAAGAAATCACTACTTTTTTGTTTTAATCAAATGAAGCATCAATAGGAATTCTCTTGCACCGCGAGTACGTTTTCAGTCATAAAATTAACATGTACACTACCGAAACCAACGATTTTTGTTTACTGTTACTTTACTTTTTTTAATCAATAAAAGATAAGTTTTCTTGATATTATCTTGATTTCTGCGCAAACATTTGGGGACAATTGTTCCACCGTGAAACAGTGTTTATTATGAACAGAAACTACATTTCTGTGTTCAACAAACATTTCTGTTTTTCGGTCTGTAGGGGCGGAGAATGGTACCACACAGAAATGATCTGAGTGAACAGCATTTCTTATGGGCAGATGATGCACTTACTATTAGGCGAACTTTTTGCTCGCCTCGTCTCTTTATTCTATAAAAAAGCGATCACGTCACCCTGATCAGTTCTTGAGTCTCATATGCCCAGTTATTACACAAGCTCTTAGTGCCCTTCACACTGAAGCATAACTATCTTTGCTTCACGGCAGAATAACTGGCCTTGCGGTGGTACCTACTTAGACGGATTTCTGCATAGAAATTCTAGCACCAGTGAAAAAGTGCCACACTTCAACTAAAAGTTCTAGGTGACTCTGCAAACGTACCACTTTACAATTGGATAACTTCCTCGTCTCGTTACTATACCTCGTTGAATACTGTAAAAGTGTTGCAATATCGAATTTCTATTTCTTTTCTATTCGTTGCTTTTTGTATTTACTAGATCAATTAAACAATTATATGAACTCTTTAGACATTTTTTGCAATTGTAAGAAATGGGTCGCAATTAGTTTAGATATTATTAAATAGTTAGTAAAAAATTAATAAAATTTATCAAAACCAATCAATTCGAATGAACTTGCTAATGTTATTGCCACCTGCAGTGTGGGTACATCTGTATGCGATATTAAAATCATAATTAAACTTCTTAGAGATAAATCCCGCACCTTAGAACGTGTTGGCGGAAATTTATAGCCGGCATAAAAAGATGCACAAAGGACGCCAATCAGATGTGGCTCTAATTAGCAGTGGAGGTGGGCTACAGCAAGTATGAGTAATCCGCCTTAGTATTATAAAAATTATAAAAAACTTTACATTTTACGGTTCATTGACCTTATTTCATATGGATTACAATACGACTGCGCCTTCGTGGTCAGTGTACCTTTCTGCTAGGTTTTAAATTGGAAACCTAATCGAAGTCAAAAATGTGTTATACCCATGTATCAATTATTCCATTACCTGCTTACCGTTTATGCGCATGACAGTTAAAAAAAGGTAAAAGAGCGTTTACCTGTTTTCGCTAATATTTACGGATATATTTCAAAAATAATCACAGATTGATTGACTTCTGAATGTTGGCCAATAGATGTCGCTGTAATCAAAATTGTCAAAGATGTTGTCATAAAAAATCTTCCTTAAAAAAATATGAAACGATTTTTTTAGATAATGACGAGACGACCAAATCGTACACCTGATAGTAAGTGCAATGTCTGCCCATAACAACAGCCCTGTCACCCAAAAAACAAACGGATTTCAACATAACATTTTAGACAACTTTTCATATTACATGGTACATGAACTTGAAATAGAAATGAAACTATTATGCAAAGTGTCGTCTAACTTCAACGTTGGAACTATTGTAACTTGTCTTTATCCTCTTACTTGTACCCGTAGCATAGTAAAATTAGAAATGCCAGAACTTTTGTCTTCATAATTTTATATAAACATTATTTATCTAATCTTATCAATTTATACAATTATTATGCTCTTTCAATCTTAGATGTCTTAAGAGGTTTAAAGAAAATATGAATTTATTACTCTAATGTAATCTATGAAAGGTTTACATGTAGTACTCCAGATTCAGAAACATTCTCATTACAGTCCTAGTCATCCGCCAATAAATAATAAATTACTGAACGTAGGCTTCTTCTAAGAAGCGATGATTTGTCGTTATCACCCCACTCGATAGGCCGATTGGTATCTGTCCAGGAAACCTGGCACCTTCGGTACTCCAGTCAATTTTTTGTAGATGATAGGTTTAGCATTTTTCCAGATTGTTATTGCGCCACTTGTCGAAAGCTCTGAAATTTTCTATATCACTTATCGCATATCTTAGTCGAATCTTACGACACCCACGGGATGAGACGGGTTGCAGATTTTTTTACACTACCACAATATTATTGCTTTTAAGTCTCCGTTTACGCGTTAACACGTCACTACCTGTGGTCAAGATAGGAACTAACAAAAAGCATTTTGATTATATTATTTTCTAAATTATACCTATTATATCCTTAAAGGTACCCTTAAAGAATATCAAATTATATTTGGCTACATATGTAAACATTAAATTTCGTTTGCACATAACAAAACTAAAAGGTCTACTTTCACTTAAAATATGTGACAGTAATATTTAACTCTGGTTACCACTCCATGACTTCAGTGACGTGTAATTCACTATATTCCGCTTTATTATATTTTATTTGAACTTAAGAGCTGTTATGTGATTTCGTGCATATTGATTGATAAAGCACACATCACCGTGTAATCTACGATACCAGTCTCGTTCTAGTTTAGCATATTTTCTTATTATTTGAGTCATATAATAATTCAATTAAAATTTATTTATTAAAATTGAAAATTTTAGGTAATTTAAATATATCTATATCTATAAAATATATATCTATAAAAAGTAATATATATAAATATATCTATAAAAAGCAAAATACGATGTTACCTGTAATTAAGATAGATAGATACAAGTTAAAAAAATATGCAAAAAGATACAAAAAAGCGATCTTCCTTCCTATAACTTCAGGTCTATAATTATCAGCATAAAAGTTAAAACATTTTCTGATGAACGATAATCGAATATTGAATTACTGATACGTATTTCCGCCAGTCCCTTCAATGACCTCTAGCAATAGGTTTCTCATTGCGGTGATTCCATCGTAGAACCATAAGGTCCCAAAGATTTTAAAGTTGGTATGTTCCAAAGACACCAAGACATTATGTATATATGTAATGTCTTGGTGTCTTTGGAACCAGTCGCGGGTTATCGTAGCCGTATGTAATCGACAGTCGTCTTGTAAATAGTAAAATTAGGGAAGCTCATTTTCTGTGTAAACCTCCCGGACGGTCGGCAAAATGTCATTATCTATAGTATTAGCATACTTCAGAGCTATTGCTTGTGAAAGTAATCCACATATATTCTTCATACAAACGTCTCATTATTTTCATTGCGTGCCCGTTACTTTAGGACATCGACCACTTCATCTGCGATGTTGAAGATTGCCTTCTTCACCTTCTCGCGTAATCCAAATACGTACGGTAAAACGTAATATATTCAATTCTCTGGAAATTTAAGGTACATTATACCCTGATCTGTGTAATGAAATTATTTCTGCCCTTTCGAATATATTTTAATCACGAGACAGTTAACTTTTAATAAAACACAGAATTTAAATAGATTATATTTTTTAATTGTTTATTTCTAACAAGGTTCTATCTATCATTAAAATTCCATGGTTTCTAGTTTAGTTACATTTAGATTATATTACAACAACATTAAAGCAAGACGCATTTTAATCCTATGCTTTGATTGGCTTATAGTCAACCAATTGATCATTTAATACGTGAATAAAAATCCCTATCCGGTCTGAACCTTGTGAAATTTTAATTATTGAAAGTTGTTGTTAAAACGGTACCGCAATTATATGGTGCACTGTAATATCGTTAAACCGATATATATTGTTATCTAATTATTAGTCAAAATATTGTATTAATTGGTATATTCTTTATTACGACAACCCTTGCTAATAGACTGCTAGTTACTCTCAGATCACAGCGTGTAGCATTACTTTGGTCTTTTAATTATTTTTTATTCCTAACTACGTGAATGAATACGTCTTTAAGTATTATATTAAATCATCCTTTTTCGATGCGCTAATATGAACGAGCTTATTTCTACATCACTCTATATTCAAAGACAATTGCATGATCATTGCCTTTACGAGCAATATATAATCTGTATTCAAATCTGTCACCTTTCGCAATATTTAACTAAGCTGTGTCACACGCTGAACAAACTGGTCCGCATCTTGTGATAAGCTGTGGCCATATTAGTTAAAGTGTGCACTGACAATCGGACCACTTTAGGACACTTGAGTAATGTGTGGTGGCGCAATGAAATGAAGCCGGCTGACGTAAAGAATCATCTTGTATTTTAAGATGTATTGCAAGCGTTGTCGAAACTCGGGATGTTTGAAACATATGTACCAACAGGTGCATTTTTTTAACTAAATTATCAACTATTGATTATTATTTTAGACAGTAACGTTATGTATGCTAATAATCGGTAATTAAAGAAACAGTGACAACATACGAGTAATTTTAGTTCCAAATAAGCGAGATAGAAAGAGATCGTCATCATTTCAGCCTATCACTTATTTTTTTTAAATTCTCTTAAGCTGCCACCACACGGCGATGTGCCAAAACTAATTGTGATCAGCTGCCGATGTACGATAGATTTTTTGTACCAGTGTAAGAAATATTAATGACAAAGAAGTTAGGAAATGCCTTTTGGTGTGGTAAAAAAATTATTTGTTTATTGTTTTGATATTTCCTCTACTTTCACGAATTAAAGAAGTACACTACACCAGTCCATAAAATCTCTGCGGCGCCAGACTATTAAAGTGCTTATGAAACTACGGCATGATTTGTTCACACGGATTCCGATATCTGCTCCTTTTACAACCGTACCGTTTGCAACTACGATGTTGTAAACATGCCATCTTCTGGTAAGAATATCCCAAGATTTTACATTCGAAGCCAAGCGACAAATTGCTATATCGAAGCACTCCCTCTTGAATATCAGTTTCTATATTGCCTGCTACTTGTGAAAGCAAATTTATAACACAACACTTTTGTTGTTTACAGAGTGCAGACAAAGCAGAATCACATATATCTTCTGTCTTATTTCGACATCAAAAGATTAATGGAAGACCTCCAGCTCGAGGACAATAAAAGAATTGTCATTTGTAAGAAGAACTCAGTGCTTGGATTTCTCTAGAGTATTGCATACGTAATACAATGCAACCTAGGGAAAATGTAACATAACTTTATTAATTATTTTGATATCAGATACAAAATAGTGTAGAGCTCTTCGAAATAGTATTCAATAATTAATATAGTTATTGACTTGTATTCGAGTACATCCCTCGTGAGAACGATAACAATTTGCAGCACCAAAGGCTAGCAGAAACGCTACATACTCAATAATGCATGAAGTCCGCTTTACGTCCGCTATAGGGCGAGCCGAACAGTCTCTCTAATTATGACAACTCAAACTGTTTATTTTCACCTAGCACGATTATCGAACTTACTTTTTTATATGTACCTAAATGTTTTACAATTATATCTTTATTCCTCGGTCCGGTAACAATGACTAAAGCAATAGTAGACAATGAACCCGTGACCTCATCATTTGTAATAGCGTCTTCGGAGGGTCACGTTACTCGTAAATTCTGTTTCCGCTTCATAGATAATACTTAACATCGCAGTTGCGAACACTATTGTAGTCGCCGACTTTGAATTTAAATCGCTTCGAACGTATAGATACTTATGACGCGCCACGCGGACTTTGCCAATAAAGAAGCGCTGCATGAACACCGGTAAATCCCGAGACAGAGGCACCTCTTTTATTTGCAAGAATTCGCTTCTTTATATGAGTTGATATTGACCGACCGTAACGTTCATAAGGCGAGTCTGTGAATATTACGCCGTTCCTTGTCGTCACGAGCTACAGAGCTCAAATTGAAAGCAACACAAAGTCAGTTATAAATCCAACGACAGAACCAACCACGATTGCAAACCGCGACTTGTTCCCATATGAATTATTTGTGAAAACATCAAGTGCTCGGCGCGCGTTGGAAGGTACCTACGTTTTGTCAGTTTCCCTCTGCATATTTTAATCTAACGTTTTCGTAATTAATCATAAAAGTTTGTTGCCAGTACTAGTTGACTAATTTTTCCCATATTCGGTCCCGCAAGGGTACGCGATGAGTTGATAACGATGATCGTTACTGTATGTGAGAATATACCCTCAAATCCGCTGCTCATGATGAAGAGCGAACCGTAATTGCGATATTTTTATTTAGCCTCTTCTTCTACCTATCACTTAAAATCGTTAGTTTTATTACACAGCTTATTAATAAAATCCTACTGAACCTTGAATCACATTGTTTCTTATAAAATTCTAAAAAGCTTGATGTTACTGTATCCTCAAAACAACCATTTGCCAAAATGCAAACACGTGTTCAACCAGTACTGTTAAGTTCTTAAGAGGCTTACAAATGCCGAGAAAGCCCGACATTGGGCCGATATCGAAGTGGGTTGTTGCAGGCGGCGCGCAAGTAGGTGAGCGTGTCGAGGTCGTGACGTCACGCGCTTTCTCTGCGCCCGCGCGTTGTGCAACATCGCCGCGTTCTCACTGCTCCGGTTGCACTCTACCCTGCGCAGGCTCTAATAAATCAATAAATGCATAGTTCATCATATCATTGGTTAAATTATTCATTAAAACTAATTTGTTTTCAATTTGAGAATAAATTCTATTTTAACACTGTACCAATAAAATTGTATTCTTTTAGTACCTTGCCGCTAATTCTTAAACCCTGAAGAAAACTGGAAGAACAAAAGCAGAAAATGCCGTGTAGTTTTTAAAAACAGTTATCCAAGCTATTGCATTGTTTCCGGACAACTTAAATTTTATTTATCACGCCTTTAAGTTTGTAAAATAATTTATCAATTTTCCTGAAAAAGATTTTATATAATAGAAATATATAGTATTATAATGGCGTCACTGCGTCACGTGTTCTCGTCGAGTATACCTCATTCTCAAACAAAAAAATGTACCCAGTGCGTGCTGCCAATGATAGCAACGAAGCCGAGAGGTAGTCTTTCATAGTGGGCCACAAGAAGTGGCTCAAAGTTGCTCTGCCAATTATGGAAAAGGGTATGCCCAGAGTCTCTCTGCGCGAAGGAATTCGTAACTATGACATCCGCAGCAGAACTAGAGTAACCGACATAATCCTTAAAATCACCAAGCTGCAGTGGTAATGGACCGGTCATATAGGTCGTAGAACCGGCAACCGTTTGGGAAGAAAGATTTTCAAGTGGCTACCTCGACGACCTTCACGTTTTTTAGTATCCCATGAAGCTGTAAAAGCCGAGAAGGCTAACAGCAATTACATCACCGAAAATATATATCACGTTTTTACGGTAAGTCGATGGATTCAGGTGGATCAAGACCACGTTCTGTGGCAATTTATAGGAGTGGCCTATATCCAACTGTGGACTTGCAATAAGCTGAAATGATGATGATAAATAAGTATTAATATACTACTATTTTGTACATAATATAAATAGTTTTATAGGTTCTTTAAGTTAATTTCGTTCTAATGTTTCTAGAAGATTGCAACGAAAATTTCTATATGTATGGAGTTACCAGAATTTCATTTGTTGGTTCTCTTTTACATTTTTTATATACTCGTAGGTTAACACAGTTTCTTAGGCATTTTTAAATACATATAGTATGACCACTATAACATGAGGTCAGGTAAATACATGTACATGTTTATATTTAACAGAGCATGTAACATATATAAATAATGGTTATCAGACTTCACCAACGACAGCGTAGCGTATGGGTCAGAGTACCTGACTACTACGCCGCTAGTCCTAGGTTCGAATCTCAACCGGAGCCGACATTTATCCCAAAACACATTTTTTTTGTTTTCTAGTCTGGTTGTATGTGTGAGTGTCTCTGAAAATGCATCCTAGCCTTTCTCCGATCTTATCGCATGAGTGCTACATAAAGAACGGGCATGTTGGGACGAGTGTTTGCGTTTGCACTCAGAACGTTTCTGTGCAACACCACACTGCGTCCATCACCCTGAGACATCAGTTTATATTCTAATTAGTAGTATACTCTTCTTTTTGTCGACAGCTGTGAGTGCAAACTCTTCTCTAAGCAAAATGTTAAAACTACAAATTTTATTGTTGCCTATAAAATTCTACGAGCGTGCATGCCCAGCTGTACATCTGCATGTAAATGTCACGCTTATGCAATGCATTGTTGAAATTGCATGACTAGAAGGTTATTGCTCACGAAAAAAGAATTCGACTAAAATAAGAATCTAGGTTACATACACTTCTAACCTCGCAGCGCTAACGCGCTTGTACGTTAGACTACATCATCAATATTTTAACATAATTGTATGTTAAAATATTGGTTACATGTAAAAAATATTAATATTATTTTTTTTATTATAATTGCAATGACGTTTGATTTTTTATGCGTTTTTGTATTTTTTGCAACATCTAAACAACATTTATACTAGTAGCATTCCTGTGCAGGAATCCGTCTAGGTAGGTACCTCCCCAAGGCCAGTTATTCTGCCGTTAAGCAGTAGTGTACAAACATTACTATGTCTTGTTCCGAAGGGCACAGAGAACTAGTTACTACAATCTCGTAGTCTCCAATAGAAAAAAAAAACACAAATTGTTCGTTCTCAGATCCGGTCGTGTTGTGCACGTGAAATTTATATATGAAAAACGCACCTACCGTACAGAGGAAATCCTACTGTCCCAACTTCGGAGAGACATAAGTTGGACCATTTGGAGGCGGCTGCTGATAGTGATGAAATGGAATATAAAATGATTTCGTGTCAATGATGTTACACAGTGGTACACTTGTAATACAACTTCTGAAAATAGACAAAGCTTCGGCAATACGACATAAACGAATCGATTATACTCACACAATGGCGCATATACAAACAAAGTCAGCGAAAATATATTTATAAACCTCGAAGGTCCATTAAAAAATTATGTAGAAATATAAGTAAGGTAAACTATAAATAAACGTATCCTTGAAATGTATCCAAATCTTTTTAATCCTTGAGATTTCAAGCTCATTAGGTATATTGCAAGCTAAAGTCACGGGACGAGATGACGGATAATCTTAAGCTGTTACCATAGAATACACCTTAATTTTATACACATTTTTATAAATTAAAGTGCATTAGTCTCAACAATATTAAGTCCACGGACATTAGAGTTCGTGTTTGATATCTCGTATTACCTCCACATTGTTAAATCCCTTTGTTCTTTCGTTGATTGTTGAAGTTATTTATTTTGTTAGTGATTGCAGTTCCGATCTGTCGACGAGATAAAAGAGGGGATAAGGTTAATGGGAATTATATATTAGGTTAGGTCACGTTTGTATGAAACTAATAGCTTCACAAAGCACAACTTTTTATTTCTCAAATATTTTTTTCATAAAATTATTTTTAAATAATTAATCATATATTTAAACCAATTCGAGATAATGTTAAGGACAGGTCAGTAACACTCTTAATGTACCAGCATTTAAATGTCCCACTGCTGAGCACAGACCTCCTCTCATTTGTGAGAGAGTTTTGGAGCCAGGAATCAACAGATACACCCGCGTTCCACAAGTCGACAGTCCGAACGAGTCCGAACCCACCCTGGGACGGTCATTAGAAGACTTTATTTTCATAAGAAAACTTCGATCTCGCGAGACACAGCTATCCAATTAAGCTGTATCAACCCAAAACGCTAATAGTAAAAACATCACCGAAATTATTGTCCTCCAAATATTTTCATTGCTCTGTCATGCAGGTTTCCTCACGATATTTACTTTCACCGCTGAGCACTTGGTAAATCAGGTCTTAAAATTGCAGAACAATTTAAGAGGCTGGCACCGGAGACTGAACTTAAATAGAGTGCTATGAAAGGCGAGCGCCCATAGAGAAAATGATTAGTATCATTGATTTATGATGAAAGATTTTTGTTTAATCTACAATTTTATTATCATAAGTTACTAAAGTTAAAGGAGCTGAGTATAGTCCTGTTAATTCTTGAAATCAGTCAGGCTCTCATCGTCATTTACTAAAATGGACTGATTTATTTTAGCAAAACACTAATTTAAACAATATCAGACACCGCAAAGAAACAAATATTTAGCACACAATGATTCACACGAGCCGGAAAAATTGGAACTTGCAAATTATATTTCCGTTCTTCGCCAATAACAGTTACTAATGAGCACTTTTATGAAATACATCACATGTTTATGTACCCAAATAACTGCTTACGCTTCGATTAAGTCTTAAGAAGTCGTTACGTATAATTTTACGAACAGCTCTGTTCTTTGAAACTAAGATGAGATGTATTTAAAAATATTTTTGTGCAATGGTTGTCATTATACAATTATCATAATCTTTTATTAAAAAAACACTTATTAGTTAAGTCTGTACTGTCAATACACTGGTCTGAACAATACGCAATTCGCAAAATTACTATTTTAAAATATAAACGACAAGCTTTTATGAAAACCCTCATAAAAGTAAAAGAAGCGAAAGATGTGTGTACAGATCGTAGCCAGTGAAAAGATGTGGTCTCGGTCTACCCCAATGTGAAAGAAGCGTGATTGTGTATAATTATTTATGTCAAATATAACATAGCTCACTTAATTCTCAATCGCCAACAGAAGTGTGGAGCGCGGGCGGCGGGGCCGGCGGCGCGACAGCATGCGGTAGCAGCGCGATGGACCTGAAACACGAAGTGGCATACCGCGGCGTGCTGCCCGGCCAGGTGAAGGCGGAGCCCGGGGTCAGCCATAACGGACACCCGGTCAACGGCCACGTGCGGGATTGGATGGCGGGCGGTGCCGCTGGGGGCGGCTCGCCCTCACCTGGAGCCGCAGCACAACCGCAACCCAACAATGGCTATTCTTCACCATTGTCCTCCGGTAGCTATGGACCATACAGTCCTAATGGAAAAATAGGTAAGTTTTCTTGTAAAACTGGTTAAATGCCAAAAGACACAATGATGATGAATGATGAATGAAATGTGCAATGATGGCTTGAGATGTCAATCTCCTGACTAAAATCTAATTTACCATCGCTAGTAGATGGGTCACCTGCTATGCGAGGAGTTAATCACTAACTGGTATTGGGTGGTATTGGTATTATTATTTGCAAATCTCCACAAATGAGAGATACAAACTTGTGGAAATCAATGGGAGAGGTCTAAAGACAGCAGTGGACTTGTGGACTGAAATGATGATTATGGTGATTAGGATTCCAATGCAGCAATCCGTCTAAGTAGGTACCGGCGCAGCGCCAGTTATTTTACCGTGTGTCGGTTTAAAAAGCACTGATAGGTAATGAAATTACTGGGCATATGAGTCTTAAGAGCTGATGTCTCAGGGTGACGAGTGTAGAGTGAAAGCATAGCATTTGCTGTAGCCAGACGTTACTCTTACCATCAGGTGAACGTTTTGCTCGTCACTTTCTTGTATTCATAATAATACAAAACCATATAAAACCGAGTTGAACCATTTGCATACTAAGCCTACTAGGAGATAGAATCCGTAACGATGGATGCGGAACGAAGGATCAGCAAGCCGAAAGGCAGTGTCGACCTCGTAGCGAGAAACGTAGTGTAGGATGATCCTCAGCTACACGGAGCGTTGACCTCCACAGTTTTGTGGGAAGTCGGTGGATGCAATCTATGGGAGATGCTTGTGTTTAAAAGTGGACTTGTGATGGGTTGAAATGATAAAAAAATACGTTGCTCCACATCGTACATATGTAAATCAGCAAACTTTAGCAGGACTGCAATACTAAGCCTTTTCTATAATGGGACAACCTTTGTTATTACATTCTTTTGTCATCTAGCTGCAACCATCTTATATCTCTGATCATCTATTCGGTATTTAACAAAGGTCCGAAGTACTTGGTGTCATTTCAAAAACACCCAAAAACTACAATGACTGAATAGTATTGTTTTCGCAATAAGCAAAATAAGTGTATTTTCTTCGTGAACACAATGGATGAGTATTCTTAAGATTATATTATAATACCTATTTTTAAAACCTTTTATATTTTTACAAAAAAGTAAATTCTGAGTAATTCTGAGTCAACTAGGAACCCTTATAATTTCGCAGTGTCCGTCTGTCCGTTCGTCTGCGGCTTAGCTCAAAGACTCTTAGTAGCAGAAAGCTGTAAGTTGGGATGGGTGATATTAACATAATCACGTCGATAAAATGGTAAAATAAAATCTTGAATATAATATTGTTTTAGGGTATCTTTCCTATATGTAAAGTGGGGATGAGCTTTTTTTTCTTGTCTAACTCATGTTGAAGGTGTGTGAAAACCATTTGTAGATTCAGGGATCCGTTTGCGAAATATTAATCTTTAAAGTGCTAATTTTTGTTAGAGTCAAGTGTTCCCCACTCCTTGCCATCTAAGTGGCTGCTTCAAGCTAAATGTTTGTTTTTGGATATAGTAGTATATATAAAGAAGTTAAAAGGAAAACTATCATAGCTATGTACACTTTACAAGTTAACAAGTTATAGTCGACCAACTTATAAAATGTACTTACAACTTATAAATGTGATTGAAAATTACTTAAATGAAGTTGTTAGTTGTGTAAAACAGCTAGTATTTTTTTTTTGTTGTTTAAAAAGCGATGCCCCACACTAGGATTTCTCCTGTGTCGTGGGTGCGTTTTACAGACATAAATTCCATATGCACAAACACCCAGACCCGGAACATCTATCTGTAGGTCATACAAATATTTGTTCCGTGCGGGAATCGAACCCGCGACCCGCGGCACAGAAGTCAAGCGCTTAACCACTGCGCCAACCGAGCCGACAAAATATAATGTTTTCTTTTATTTACGAGAATAGTACACATTTAAATAAAACTACTTTTTTCGGATTTTATGGCGTTTAATTTAAAACTATTTTTATATGGTCACGGGGGGACTGAGGTGACAGTTGTCCTGATGTCATAGTTAACCCGGAGTACCTTCACCTTTTAATTATTATTTTTAGTCCGATCTACGCAGAAAGAGCTTACAGTGTCTTGAAGCCTTGCAGTGGTATGCTTGGTTTTTGATTTAATTTTATTCATAATAGGATCCCAAGCCGGTGGTAGTACCCAACCATCTTCCCTATTGAAATTAGGATGTTTTTTAATTTCAATAGCCTCGCGAATCATCCTTGGTAGGAATCGGTGTTCTTTTGCAAGGATTTGTGGTCTATCAAATCTGATGTAATGGTTGGGATGATCCAGAACATGGTCACAGACTGCAGACTTCCTAGAGCGTCGAAGCTTCACATCAGCTATATGTTCTTCAACGCGGGTTTTTGTGGATCTTTTAGTTTGCCCTATGTAAGAGAGACCACATTCACAATCTAGCTTGTATACTCTTGCATCTTGTAGAGAGATGTTATACTTGACAGATGGTAAAAATTGACTTATCTTCTTCGGCGGCTTGAAAAATGTTCTTATAGAAGCTCCAGAAAAGACAAAGAGTTATTTGCCTCTAACTCCATTGTAAATTGAATTTTAGAGTTTAGGGAGTTAAGGTGGTCTAGAAATGCAGTTACTTTATGTGATTGTAAAATTGTGAAAATATCATCTACATACCGCTTGTAGAATCTTGGATTTACAGGAGAAGTACGAAGGGCTTTCTCCTCAAAGTCTTCCATGAAAATGTCGGCGATAATGGGAGACACTGGAGAGCCCATCGCCACACCATCTACTTGCTTGTAGTACTGTTCCTTCCACAATAGATAGCATATTCTGCTGGCATGTTGTTCTCCGCTAACTTCCTGGATACAATTGAGATGCCGTCTTCTACGGGTAGGCATGTGAATAGCGACTGGACATCAAAAGTGACCATAGTTTCATTGTCAGTAAGATGTAAGTCTTTAATCTCACTGACAAAATGGTATGAATCCTTTGTGTGTGCTCTTGTGTGTCCTCTGAGCGGTGAGAGTATTTTCGCTACATGCTGAGCCAATCTATAAGTTGGTGAATCGATCTGGCTCACTATTGGACGTAGTGGAGCATTTGGTTCGTGTACTTTAGGTAACCCATACAGCTTAGGTGGTTTGCCACATGATGGTATTACCGAATTTACGTCCAGATTCAATTTTTGCTGTAAAACGCCCGAAACGTCGGGTTAAAAATAGTTTTAAATTAAACGCGATAAAATCCGTAAAAAGTAGTTTTAGTAAATATAAGTTTACGAACCATGTAAAAGATCATGCAAATGGCCTCAAAAGTGTCACAGTGGGTTTTGTAAGTAATTTGCTATCGCATAACAGCCCTTGCATAATATTAACAGATTTTAACGAAGACTATTTCAGTATCGACAATACGGCAGTATTACAAATTAATACGTGACGCTGGTTATCAATTTTTATTACAACCATTTGCCCATACATGCGGTGGTGATCAAATAGGTACTATATACTCCTTCTTCAGTTACCATCGTCTCATGTGGGCCCGTTTTCGACGTTATTAACCGTAAATTTTTGAACTCAATTTTTATTCCCATGTTCAGAGTAGCATATAAAAAGCTCCCTGCTAATTCAGCATATTGTGACTAGCAACTACGGAACCCTACACTGCGCGGGGCCCGATATGCACTTGACTGGTTTTAATTATTAAATTTACTGCTGCAAAGTTTTGTCTGATTTCACAAGCATCGTTTATCTATTATTGCGTTCATTTATCACAATTTAAGGGTTTTTTTTTTTCGAATCGAAAGACTTTTTTGAACACAATGTATTTTTAAAGGTTTGCTAAGCTAAAGCGAATATGCAATTTGAGTACAAGTACTCATTAATGCAACTGTTTCACTTTCGTGTGAGACCTCATACGAAACGAATACACTAATGAGCCATCTGTTCACCTTAGAGAATATTGCATAATTATGTTTCTGATTGATAGTATTCATCATGATACAAATTATCTGCATACGAAGAGCAATTTAGACCTTATTGCATTTGTGTTGTGTAAGTAGCACATCGATTTACTCTTGTAAACGGTAAAAGGCCCCGTTAAAAGTATACCCGCGTTCGTTTTTAGACTTGTTACTCACTTGTTTTCTCAAACGAAAGCGAAATTTTGTGACAATCCTATACGAAGGTGTCTAAACAATTATCTCGCTGAAACGTCGCGTTACAGTCGACCCAGTTCCAGACAATGTTATGTGGCCGTACATTATTTTGTAACAGCGGGAGCTTAACGCTGTTCACATACAGAATACGCAGTTTACATACTATTAAAAGAAAATGACTACAGTATTCCATTTCCTAAGAGCCTGCAGTCATTTGCGACGGTCTCAACGGGATCCGAAGCAACGGGTGGTAAAGATAAAAATAGAATAACAATGTACAACAACTAACGACCTAGAAAGACGCACGTTATTTTATTCTTAAATAAAAAGTATTTATAAGCAACATTATGCAAACACAATATTTAAGAGCCTCTCTAAGCCGTGCAGTAGCGGCTTAAGAGAATCTACCACCCAATCTCAACCCCTAAGTGTTGTAAAAGACGACAGAGGGAAAATTAAAACCAGAAGATGGGCAGCAGCATCTTCCTGGAACATCAGAATAAATAAACTGCAGTTGCCAACCTGCCTGCCATGCGTGGCAACTATGGCAAAATTCCCCCCAAAATGAGAGCTACATACTTTTGTAGCAATCTATGGGGGAGGCCTATGTTCAGCAGTGGGCTGATGTCAGTGGAGATGATGTCACTGCCTGATGATCACAGCCTTAATAACACACCCGGTGCCAAGTAAGGGCAATGGAGGGTCTATCGTATTGCTAAACAAAACAATGTTCTAGCAATTTACTTTAAATCCTCTTTGTCTGACCCTGGTCTTAAAAATTCGATGAAGTTGTTTAAGGTCACGTTAAGCTGGTTGCGCTAAAATGCTTTTTCCGTGTTTAATGTTATCACTCCAAAGGCGATAGCGAGAGCAACGACCTGAGTATTGCGTGATATAGATACCACACCGTAACCCGTGCGATAAAATTAGTGTGGTGTTCAGGAAGCGTAAATATGATGGAATTGCATTGATAATGTGTTTTGTGTCAATAAATGCCGAACGGTCAAGGTGGTGATCTTGGCAATTCTCTAGCAGCCGATCGTAAAATTCGTATAAATTTGCATTTCGTATTTAATGTCAACCTAGAATTTTTCCACCGCCATGTACTTGAATTGAAATTAGTCATGACTCGTGAGGTTGGCCGAAGTTCGCGAATCCCCGCTAATAAACATAAACAACACACAACGACTGTGTGAACGTTAATATAGCTATGGATCGTACATTAAAATCGATACGTAAAGAAATATAAGAGAAATTTTATGAAACATCAATAATAATAGTTTTTATTTACTTTTGAATAGGGTATTACAGTGGGTTCATACAGTAGGTTCTCGTAATTCAGCCATTAACTATAACATGCCAATATATTAATTATATCATAAATTTAAAAATCTAAAAGCAACTTAAAATATGTCAAATAATAAAAAAAATACCGCATTTATAATTTAAATCTCTTAAATTAACTTCATCATTATCATTTCAAGCCGCCCCCATAGAGTGCCACAAAAGTTAGTAGCTCTCGTTTTGGGGGCATTTTGCCATGGTTGCCACGCTTGGCAGGCGGGTTGGCAACCGCAGTTTTTCATTCAAATGTTCCAGGAAGATGCTGATGCCTAACTCCTGGTTTTCATTTTCCCTCTGTCAACTTTTACGATACCCACGGGATTATATTGGGTGGTAGATTCTATTAAGCCGCCACCACACGGCGTCTAAATTAACTTAGTTAAATTAACTCTAAAAATAAATAAACCCGTTTACATCTGTATTATATAGCAGGTCTGCAAAAAGAATAGCAAGGCTTTAGAGTCAAGCGACTACTTTACCTTTACTTACATTTTTTTTTTTCGGGGCAAAAAACCAAAAACGCGGCACAGTTTCCCAGAACCAATTAAGAACAACTCGTCCTACTAAAAGCATCATGTGCCAACGTTGTATATCCCTCATTATTTTGTCGTTAAGATTTATACCGAAGGCGCGCGTCGTCATACACTTTTTATTTTGGCTTAAAAGACGGATAACACCAGCTATATAACCTCGCCTCGACTATAATTCGCTGATGCCACAAAAACTTTTATCTTGACGCGCTTGTTAACAACCTTTGCTACTATGTATTATTCGTGTTAATCTCGTCTTCACCTTTTGATGATCATATTATAAATAAAAATTGTCTTTTTCGGACACAGTTTTAAAATTTGTATAAAAATTATTGTAGAATGTATTATAAATAATGTAACACAGTGTCCCACTTCTGAGTACATGCATCTTAATATTTCTTGAGACATTTTTTAGCCGAGAAATATCCGCCTCGCTGCTCCTACGGGCCCCATACAGGTTGCCGGATTTCACATATCGTACCCAGTTCACTCTCATGCTAAGACATTTAAGCGTCCGGCCATGAGCTACCGAACCACGCCTCTATCTCTCTCGCGTTGGAATATAATATTCAGTACTAAATCTCTGCCACAGTTTCTTGATTATAATCCTCTGCTAAATATAAACATTTATAGCCTCATCCTAAGAGCATAATTAAAATGACCTCTTGGTCACCTTGACCACTAACCTTCCGTTCGGATTAGCGCAATCAAAGAAGTATTCGCACGTCTTGCAGACTATATTTTATCATGCTTATGCAATAACATCGAAGTAAAAGACAGATCAGCAGATTCAGATGACAAAACAAATAATTTGTACGTTACACACAATATTAGTTTCGGATGTGATTCAAACCCTAGATCCGACTCACAAGGCAAGTACGCTGTCCACTGCACTGCACACGGCCATCTACAACAAAAATAGAAATAACTAAAGGCACAAATATGCCAAAAAATATCTTGCACTGCAGTTTTTTTTATTTAATCGAATGACTTGAGTTCGACCGCTAAAGATTGAGAAAAAAATAAAAAAAAATAAGTCAGAGGCATATCTCACAAGGCGTTTGAGTATTCGGCCGAGGTATCACAAGAGTTCTTATTTAATTTGAAAGTGGTAATGACAAAATGCAACGGAATATGCGGCGTGGGAGGATGTTCGAACACTGATTTTATTTTTTGCTGAAAATAAGATTTAATTTAGAAATTTCTTTCTTTCAAGTGGAAGTCGTTAAATAATCTCACACTTATTGCTTCGTATAACCTCGTTACGTCAATGAATTAACAATTTATTTAATACGGGACATATTTCTTATCTTTATCGAATTGAAACTTTTTTTGGGTGCTTTGAGATTAAAATTTCAAAGTCAAATACTTATATATGAAAAGTTATTTTACAGTGGGTAATATTTTTTTTTAATTCGTGGTATTTATTTTTATATTAAGCGTGCATTTGTCTTGTTAAAAAAATGATGTATTCGTTAAATTACAATATGGTGTGTAAGTGTATAGCAGAACGATATAATATTCTAACCGCAATAGTGATGCTTAATATTTCAAGGATGAACAGTGATATAGTGTTATTTTACAACATCATCGATAAACCTTGCCGACGAAGATAATGCTCTAAATTTCTTGTTTTATGAATCATAAATATTTCTTCAGTATTTATACGAGACCCATCTGTGAAATCAATGTAAGGCTTAAGGTACCACATTTTTATAGAATAACAATAAGTAAAATTGTACCGTATTGTGCCGTGTGGTAGCGGCCTAAGAGAATCTACCACCCCATTTCATCCCGTGGATGTCGTAAAAGTCGACATAGGGAAAATAAAAAGCAGGAGATGGGCAGCTTCTTGCAACATCTGAATAAATAAACTAAGGTTGTCAACCCGCCTGCCAAGCGTGGCCACTATGGCAAAATTCCCCCAAAATGAGAGCTACAAACTTTTGTGACACTCATGGGGGAGGCTTATGTTCAGCAGTGGACTAGGTATAAGCTGAAATTATGATGATGAATAAGTAAAAAATAAATCGTTTTTACTCTAGTTAATTTTTGATTAAAATTAAATGAAAAATCATTATGTTTCAATGTAAGAGACATAAATTTCATTTGTAAAACGACATATTTTACTATCTATCACCGTTTCGTAAGGAGAAGAAACAGGCGAAAGAAATTCCGCAGGTATCCTCTTTTAGTAATTCTGTTATTATTATTTAGTCATAAAAATATTATATATAAATTAAAAAAAAAATAGTCTCATAGACAATCAAAGCTCGCTCAACGATTTTTTTAACAAAAGCATATAATTGAATAGAAGAAGTTTTCATCGCCACTGACTTTAGTGTAGGTACTCTACCAATAATCGTGTAGCCAGACAAAACGACTTTAACTGCTATTGAATAAATCGTACAAACACTATGTTTAATCACTACATCAATAAATTATTTCATATTCCAAAAAATAAGAGGGTAACGGTTTGAATAAAATTTCGTGACTGAATGTGATTTTATTGTATGATTATCTAATTACCAGCACATTCTCAGAATTTTCCAGGGCCAGTTATTCTGCCGTGAAGCAGTAGTGTGCAAACATTACTGTGTTTCGGTTTGAAGGGCATTGAGTGCTAGTATTATACTAGATATGAGACTTAAGAACTGATGTCTCAGGGTGACGGGCGCAGTGTGGTGTCACACAGAAATGTTCTGGGTGACACAGTATTTGTTACGGGCAGCCGTTGTACTTACCATCAGGTGAACGTTTTGCTCGTTCCGTCACTTTTATAAAATAAAAAGAAATCTAATAACCTTCTCACAGCCTTCAGCCACACCAGTTCCTGATTTTCTTACTCGATAAGAAGCTAAATGAATTATTACAATGGTCAAACCTTAAAACAAATAATACTGAATCGTTGATGATTCAAGACAATCCTTTCTCCGTTTTTATTGGATTTTATTATTTTGAGTACATACTACTTTATACGTTTTCCGTCGTTTAATGCATCGTTGACATTTCAAACATGTATTCGTTGAACAGAGCGCTCCAAGAAACTTAAATGTGACACAATAATATATAGGAACGCAATAAAACGATGCTCTACATGTATTTCGTGATTTATGTTACTTATTAGAATAGCGGAGCTGGCAGATATTGCTCCATTATATATATTATTGGGACTACTTTCCACAAATGTTTATTCATGCGATAGCATTACAATGCGATTTATTTAATTTTATAAACTTTATATGTAAACAAACATTAAATCACGCCGTTTGCAGATAAGTGGTATAATAAGGGGTAGGCAGAGACAACGTAGCCCACTTTTCACCCTCGCAGGAAACAAGACGTGGCGGCTGGCGAACCTCGTCGCCGCCATTTTGGTACGAGTCAAAAAATTCTTACTGTATAGGGACAGAATTGCATATAACGGTATTATTCGGCATGAATAAAAGCTGTCCGTACAATACCTTAGTCGCCTCTTACGTCAACTCGGTAGGAAAGACGTGGGTGCTATTCTACTCTGCCGGACACTTATCGGCTTGATATATATACTTATAAAAATTATTTATCAATTTTAGTTTTATGTATTCTTCTTATTAATGTTTACTTTAAAAACACAAATCATAAGACCGTGTTTTTTATGATATAATCATGAAAATTAAGCTTTTTTAAAATGATACTCGTACCTCATTCTAGGATCTCCCTTGTATCATGAGTGCGTTTTTTTACAGAAATAGAAAGGACATTGCTCAGCTCCCATACAAAAGCTCGCCCAAGAACCATCAGTAATAAAACATTCATTATTGGGTTCAAAATAACACCTATGTATCCGTGAAAGCAGATTAAAATGACGGACACTTCTCAGAATTTATTTGCTATAAAATATTTTTAATTTTGCAGATTCTAAAAAGAGTTACTGTTTGTTTTTAAATTTATTTTAAAATATCAGTTGTTATATAATCTGGTTGTCTTAAAGCAAATCGAAAAAAAAATACTCAGAACACCTAACAACCACAAAGATCGCCAAAATTACATTTGAAAACAAAATCAAATCAAAGATTGTCACTTGCGTGTGATTTTGTCAATACCCTATTGTTATTTGACATTATATATAATATTTGTTGTTGTATGTGCACGCACATTAGATATAATATTTGTTTCTCGCACTGTTAACACTGTCATACTCAAAACAAAAAAATAGTTTTGTTTACTACGGCGCAGGTAATGCCTTTTTGTGTGGCACTGTCTCTAGACTTACAGATCTACTCGTATATGTTATTCTGGAACGCTAGTGTCGTAATTAATGAAATGCGTATTCAATTTTCTTTTATTTATCTGAAATGTCCGTTGAATTATAATATCTGGAATAAAGGGCATAAAATAAACTAAGAATTATGATTTATGCCAAACGTATGCTGATTCTTAGGACCTTGGGCAATGTCCTTCCATATCCTTTCATATGAACACCACAATCAGAACCGAAAACCAATGTTTTATTGCACAAACGTTGTCTCTGACTGGCATACGTACTATATTATTAAATACATTTAGGAAAATAATGTAAAACCATGAAGGAAAAATAATCGTTGATAATTTAAACTTGAAGCATTAAGATACTTTAAATTCATATATGATCGCGATAAAAAAGTTTTCTTCTATAATTGCATAAAACGAATCAAAAAATATAAAAATGCGGCGTTCATTCCACTGCAATACCACAGAGCCACAACCTGAAATGTGCTAGACGACACGGACGTCTCAGCACTCCCTGACCACGATACGGTCAGCCACGATCCGAACAACACTGTACACACAGTTAATAGTTTTAACATCACACGCACAACGTCGCGCGACCGCCGTAGAGAGCGGCGCGCAGCTATCGTTAATAACACCGCGTACACTAGATACACCCGTGTTCCAGGGCGGTTCTCACCGCCCAGAGTTACCGACACACAAGTCGACAGTCCGAACGGAGGCCCGCAGTCTCCCTCGGACGGTCATTAGATGACTTAAGATAATTTATGGAGATATTCACAGTAGCGCAAGCACGCTAGCGAACGCAACGGTCCGAATTTAGATGTTTAGTAGGAGTCTATATTTATGTTTGGGTCAAACCAAACCTGGCACGCGGGCCCCGGGCCCGCGAGCACAGCATCCGATGAAGCTGTAAAAGCCAAAAGGCTAACAGCGATTACTTCACCGAAAACAAGAGTTATAATAAAAATATACTTTATTTCAATCTGTGAATAATTCTAATATAATTTTCTTTTTACTTTCAGTCAGGTAAAGGTAATTTTTTTAATCGTTAATAGTTATTTTTTAAGTTAGTTGCAACAAGTTTTATATAGTTTATATTAGTTACAAATGTATGAACAGTTATCAAGTCACAATTTGAAACAGTGAATTTTATTCCGTACCTTCCGAAAATCATGTAAAAAATTTACTAATTTATTTAATTTCGAATTATATTAACAATATAATTAACTTATGGGACTTAAGAACTGATGTCACAGGATGACGTCACGGAAATGTTCTCGGTTGTGAGACACAGCATTAGCTATGGGCAGGCGTTGGACATTACCACCAGGTGAACTATTTGCTCGTCTCGTCATTTTCTAACATAAATAAATAGTACAATAGCTTAATTTATACAACAAAGTTACTCAGCACAACCTTCAATAATCTCAAATATAAGACTCGATAATACCATTTTAATCAATAGTGTAAATTAAATTAGAATGCTTTCTCTCTGATTTTATTTCAAACAATATAATTTTTCACTTTATTTTCGTTCTACGAAATAGTGATGTTCACAGCACTGCGACGATCACAATGTTTACATTGCAAACATTGCTACCAATATTTATGTAAATACACGTACACCAAAATGCTAAGAAAACACGCTGTCGTTATAGCGTTTGCCAAGTCAATGACGTGTCAACATTGACACGCGAAATTGCAAAAGTAAAAATACAAGCTTTCCTGTGGTTAGTTTATGGAGATGGTGATGGATTTTTTTTTTTCATTGGATAAAGTTCACCTGAAGTTAAGTGCAACGTCTACCCAAAACAAATGCTGTGTCACCCAGAACATTTCTGTGTGACACTACACTGCGCCCGTCACAGCCTGATAATTAAGTTCTTAAGTCTCATATGGTGATTACACTAAGTCTCAGTGCCCTTAAAACCGAAACACAGTAATGTTTGCATACTACTACTTCACGACCTACTTAGACAGATTCCTGCATAAGAATCCTACCACCAATAAATAAAAAGCGTAACCCGTCTCATCCCTTGGCTTTCGTGTAAGTCCACTAAAGGAAATGCTTGGTCAAGTGCCTTCAGACACGTCTGAGGAGCCATTACGAAAAATGCCAGACCGAAATTACACGGACGAGTACAAGGCGTCGCAATAGTGGGGTCGCCAATCCGCCTATTATGCGAATTAATTACTGCATATACTCCATTTCCGGGTTAGTTCCATACCGAGCAGTGGACTATTAACAACAATATTGCGTAATATCAAAATACTGATTCTTGATGTTTTTTTTATATTTTTTTTATATTTACGCAAATACTACACATTGAAATAAAATTTTAACGGATTTTATATTTTGACTATTTATAACTCGAGTTTCGAGCGCTTTACAGCACCCATAGTCACGGGAGGACTAAGGTGACAGATGTCCTGATGTCATAACCCCCCACCCCCTGATGCCTCGGGTTAACGGGCTACAATCAGCTTTTAATTATTATTTTTGGTCCGTCCTACGTGGTAAGAGCTAACTGTGTCTTGAAGTGTTGCAGTATGCTTGGTTCTTGATTTAATTGTATTAATTATAGGATCCCAAGCCGGTGTTAATACCCGACCATCTTCTCTATTGAAATTAGGATGTTTTTTAATTTCAATAGCCTCGCGAATTGTCCTTGGTAGGAATTGGTGTTCTTTTGCAAGGATTTGTGGTTTATCAAATCTGATGTAATGGTTGGGGTGATCCAGAACATGATTACGGACTGCAGACGTCGTTGTAGGAAGTTTTTTTTATTTTATTAATTCATCAAAACGAGGGCTTATAACATAAAAAGGGGTATATTAAATTATTCAATTTAATTATATCTTGTCTAGTAAATTATATATTGTCCAGGACAATATCTTACGGCAACAGAATTAGTTTTTCGAAGTATATGCTACATGTAACAAAACTGTTTTCTCAATGTACATTACATTTCGTGGTCTGTTTTTGTAGATCTGGTGTATGTACACTTTTACGAGGGTTTCATAATTGCCATTGTTTATCGAGCGGGTGCACTGGGGTCAAGGCCGCTTTTATCGCACAGCCTGAACTCGTGTGAACCCGCGTTTCACAATCTCTGCTCCTGTAATATATTATACGGTCAAATCTAGCGCTCGTTACTGCTGATTACACGCGAACACACGCGAGTTCGTCAAGGTTTTTTTTTATCTTTATTACCAGTGTAATAATCTGTGCACAGGTAATAAATAAAACAACGTACAAGACGGTCTTACAGTTTATGAAATAAACACAATTTTGTCTTTCGTCGTTATTTTTGTAACCAAAACCGCCAGCTTAATAAAAAACTAGTTTTTTTCTTGTTGAAACGGAAATGACCTATCGCTAATAGGCTTCTAATGGCAAAAAGTAAAGCATCCATGTCTTGAATTCATTCGTTCCGAGTAATACCATACCAGTTACAACTCTACGAATGGATTTTTGAAATTATTCTTCGTATAGTAAATTCTTAAAAGCTCATTAATTGAAGTCGAACTTGGGAAAAACTATAAGGCAGCTAATTACATCGATATCCTCGCAAAAGATACTCTATTTAAGCGTACTTTAGCGAATGAAATATTATTTATGTAACCTAATTTCCGAACACATATTTTAGGATGTTAAGGCAAATAGCGTTAATAATGAGCAAGATTTTTTTTCTACAATATGTAAAGGTCATAACTTTGACTCAGGTAAACAGCCATAACACTGATATTATCGTAAATAAATCAAATACTAAAGGCTTTGCTTTTGATTCATTGCTACATAAAACGTATACAAAACATTCGGTTATAAAAGAAGGCTTGAAGAGTTATAATAGAAGTGTGATGGCAACATAATGACGAGTAGTTTTATATACTAGCTATTCTCTGTCCGCTTCCCTCGGCGTAAACTAAAATTTAGAAATTATTGAATATTTTAAATGATAAAAAAAATGTTGATAAAAGTATCTATATATAATATTCTTCTTCTTTTAATTATGGCCTCTTTTAAAAGAATCCTGTCAATGTCAAGTCAGTCATACCGTATATCATTTTCGACGTAAAAATGTATCTCTACTCCTTGAATGACAAACAAACAAACAAACATATCAACTTCAACTTCCGGTAACCGGCCTTTATAATTTAGGTTTAATATAATTGAGTGGGGAACTAAAAAAAAAACGATGCCAACTTGGATTTCTCCTCTATCGTTGGTGCGTTTTATGAGACGCCGAAAGCAATAATTTGTGTTTTTGCACAAATATTAGCTCTGTCTGGGTTTGGAACCCACGACCTGAAGCACAAAAGTTAGTTAACCTGACGTCGGTCACGCGGTCGTCTTATCTGTTAAGTCTCATATCATGAGACATGAGTCGACTGTAGAAAATGCTTGGAAAATCTTTGAGCTTCCGACAGATGGCAGGATATCACAGAAAATTCGGCATTTATGGCACGAGGTTTGTAGTACAACGATCGCCAATTTGTTTGCCAAGCGTGGTAATTATCACAATCCCGTCTTCACGCAGAGGTCAATGTCTAACGGTGAACAATGAACAGGTTAATTTATTCTGGCATCTATCGACCACGAGATTTTTAACGTTTTTATTTAGTTTTTTGAAATTACCTTTAGTCGACTTTTACAACAAACACGGGGTAAGATGGTAGACTGTCTTATGCCACCACACGGCACGACTCCCCTTCACGTTTTTTGTGAGGTAATTGGATAAGCATTACGAATTAGGATTACAATTGGATGCCATTCATTCAGAGATGACAATGAGCGACACTTTACTGGCCCCTGAAATGGCCTTGTGGGAGAGGGGATACACGCAACATCAATCGAATCGATTTACAATTGTGCACGTTTGTACGTAGATAGAAAATCAAAGTGATGTTTATGCGCTCCTGGTAAATTTTGCGACTGTTTAGTTCGTTCTCGACATTAAATAATACGGTCAAAGGTAGTTTCCAGGAGTAGGGCAGTCATAATATAAGAACATCCAGATTCAAAGACCACTGGTGGTAGGAATCCATTGCAGGAATCCGTCTAGGAAAGTACCACCGCTTTGTCAATTATTCTGGCGGGAAACAGTAGCGTGCAAACATTACTGTATTTCGGTTTTAAGGTAACTAATAGCTAGTGTAATTACGGGGCATACGTGAACTGATGATATTATACTTAAGAACTGATGTTTCAGGGTGACGAGCGCAGTGTGGCGCCACACAGAAATGTTTAAGTGTTACAGCGTTTGTAATGGGCAGACGTTGAATAATTTAAATTTGTTTAGACTTTTAACAGTGAAATATATTCTCAGTATTATCTTAATATTAATGTTAGTTCTACTAAGTTCACTGATTCTAATCGAAAATGTAAAAATCACAATTAGTAACTAATAAGTTAAAAAATCAGTGCAAAAAGGGTTCCTCTAATGTGCTAAATTCTGTTGTAGTTTAGAGTTCAGAGATTGGTTGTTCAAAGTTGGGGCAAAGTGCGAATAATGGTGCGCACGCGCATCCTTACAAACGGCAAGCTCCATTATGGCGGTCGTGCGCGGAATTGATGTGCTAACAATTGAGCTACAAGCACATACTATTGGCATTCAACGCAGTTGATATACAATACTTGTAGATCTATAGGCGTTATTCAATGGGAGTCATCGTATTGTTTACTCGCAGCGGCGCGTGAAATTACTCGCACTTCGTTAAAGTTCTGTAATATAACGCAGTCGATTACATACTGTCATCCGGGGTCATCACAATAATTATACCTTTATATCGTAATGTATATTCTTTTAATTCCGTATAAAATAAAATTAGATAAACTTTAGTACCAAAGTGGTCTTCGATCCATCGTGACATTCATAGAGTTTTAGATTTATCTGAATGCCAAAGTTAACAAAATCAAAGCCGCGGAAGTGGCTTGGGTCACATTAAGAATGGACATCGCTTGGGCCACATTAGGAAATAATATTATTAATATTATCAATTGTATTAACAGTACAATTGTCACTAAAAGTTTTAAGTTGAATGATATAAATTCAGTTTTCGTCGTTATTCAGACATTTAAGCTTGTTAAATGCGGGAAAACTTTTCAAAGCGGGCGTTATTTTCACAATAGACGTGAGCGGCTCGATTAAATTTAAATTTATACAAAGTTGTGAAACGTTTTAAAAGCCATTTTGCGAAACTTGGTAATTTTCTTCCATAACTAGCTTAAGAATACTTAGAAATACAAACTTAATTGATACAAATCATTTAATTTGAAGGTTTATATTCCTTGGAGATTGCAAAAAGTGACTATGGGAGACTCCATAACCTCCGAGAGATGGTGAAAGAACCATCTCAACATACCAGACCTGAAATAACGAGGCTGTTAACGGCCAGACTGGTGATGTTGATGTATTTGAAAGTCTGTGTCTTTAATTTTAAACTGAATATTACTATAAATACAAAGTTTCAGAGTACTTATCTTAGGCAGAGCTCCCTCCACCACCACCTCATGGCAAGCCACCGTCCCTGCAAGGGAAACACCCGCCGCCTCATGGCAAACCCCCACTGCTGCCAAGCAACCATCCGCCATCCCACGGCAAACCCCTGCTGCCTCACAGATAGCTCTCGTCGACCCACGACAAACGCCTGCCGCCTCACGGCAAGCCCTCGCCGCCTCAGAGCAACTCCCTGCTACCTCACAGCAAACTCCCGCTGCCTCACAGATAGCCCCCGCTTGCAGCACCCCGCTGTCTCCTCGTCAAAACGTCCGTCGCCTATCTTTATTCAGGCGAAAAATAAATGGTCGCAGGACTCATCGGCCTTATCAAACAACATCCCGTACAACGCGATCTGCACTACAGACGGCATCAAGCTCCAGCTTGAGACGTCAGAAGCCCATCGCGAGCTTCCTCCAAACAAACGGTGTGTACTTCCAACCTACACCCTATCCAAAGAGCATCTACTTCGGATGGTTCTAAAGAAACTCCCAAAAGAAATCCGCGTCGAGGAGGTTAAAGCTGACCTGCCCGCACAAGACCTATCCGTTTACCGGATGTACAGCGGCCGCACTAAGGCACCCTACAAGATGGTACTCATCGCCCTTGAGCATTCCCCGGTCGGAGAAGATTTTTAATTAGAAAACCTGTTCTAACCTTTCGGCGCTAACAGTTGAACCTTCTTTCCTAAACGGCCCTCCCTCTCAATGCCATAAATGTCAGCTTTATGAGTCAGTTTACTTACGCGCAGAGGATAACAGTTCAAGCCGAGGTCGTCTCGGGGGCCCTTGCGTTAGTTACCCATTAGAAAGGTCTCGGCTAAGCGCCCACAGCGCTCGCCACCTTTCAATCCGGCGAATCTGTAATGGCCTTCGAGCTAACAGTGACCATCAGTCCTAAAAAAAGCACTCATCTCTACATGAATGTCTGACGGAGCAGTTGATAATTTAAAAACTATTAAAACTATGGGCATGTAACTTGCACAAATCATAAATAGAATTCTGTGACTAAGTTTTCATTTGTTATCTCATACATTCTGAATTTGACTGCTCCTAAAATACGCAATTGCCATGTGGAAACCAGAAACCAGAAGTTAAACAGGATTCCGTTAAGGTAATTACCAACACCGTGCCAATAACTCTGGCAGGAAGCAGTAGTATGCAAACATTACTATATTCCGGTTGGAAGGGAACTGATGGCTAGTGTAATTACTTTGCATACGAGAACTAATGATATTATACCTAAGAACTTATATCTCAGAGTGACGGGCGCATTGTGGTGACACAGCATTTGTTATGGGCAGACGTTGCACTTACCATTTGGCTCGTCTCGTCACTAAATCCAATAAAAAGAGGAAAATTCATCCCTATACTGCCATTTACTCATTGTAGCAGTAACGTTGCAATACAGGCTTTTAGGGTGTTTTGAGGTAATCTTGTGGCGGTTGTATTTTACAGCCTTTGATAGCTGACATTCAAAGTCTTGCGGCGACGTCAGTTTTAAATTAAGTGTAAAAATCTTACATTTTAAATTGTATCAGAAGTTGCATAAATACATGAATTAAAAAATACTGGTACATTTTCATAAATAAAAACCGCCTTTAACATAAATTAAATCTAAAAGTTGTTTTTGTTAACGCGCAGTTCTTGTGTTTTAATTATGTAAACTACGTACATAATCAAGAAAATATATTAAAGTAGCGTCCTAACATATGTTGAGTTATTAGTTTTATAAATTAAAAACATGTTAGCCAGGTCTTTACAATTAATATCAAACATAGAACAAAAACTTTTTGAAACATAAAATTGAAACAACATTTAACAAGGTTACTATTTATCACTTTAATAAACATGACCATAGCTTTAATAGTTTTTAAATTACCGTCTTCCAACCTGATACATTCAAAAGGCCTATTTATTTATAATTGATGTATTGATAGACAAATTGACGCGAAAAGAATTATAAGACTGCAGCAAAATTTTGCTTACAGAAGTCTTGCTTTAAATTCCAAAACAAGCATACAAAATAAAATTCGGCCCAGAAATAATTACACACGTCCAAATTGTCCGGTTTCGGGTGTTTTCGTAAAAAATTAAAGAAGCAAATAAAAATTATGAATATAAAATCAACCTGCTCGACCCGTTGCTCTGTCGTTCGCAGATATCGTGTTTTCTGTGCAAAGCCCTTTCGAAGTTATTCTAAAATTAATAAATTATAAGATATATACTAAACATAATATTGGTACGGTAGAAATACGTAATCCGAATCCTGGTCGAGGCCTGCCGTGAAGCAATGGTTTGCAGGGTATTGCTGAGTTTCGATCTGAAGGGCACTGAGAGCTATTTTAATCACTAGGCACTTGAGAACTGATGTCGTCACCCCGAAACACCAGTTCTCAACAAAGGTGTTCTGGGTGACAAAGCATTTGTTATGGGCAGACATTGACTTTGACTATGAGGTGAACGATTTGCTCCTCCCGTCATTTTATACAATAAAAAAAATTAAGTGCACGCTTATAATAGAAGTATTACTTTAGGCATAGTGTAGTAATACTTCTAATCTTTGGGTTATTACACATTTGGTATAATTTATCCAAAATTTTGTTAATTGGTATTGAAGTTCAAAATTTTGGAACACTAAAACGGAACTATCGCATCTCTTTTTCCAAAGCTTTTCAAGTTCAAGTTCAAGTTCATTTATTTGTAAACATAGGTACATAATATGATATTATACTTAGAATGTTACATCCTCTATGTTTTGCCAGGAAAGAAGGCGTACAAATACATATATTTTTTAGTCTAGGAATAGAAAACATAAAAATTTAAACATAAAAATATAAAGAAAGTAGTAAGTCAGAATTAAAATTTAAAGTTATTTTTTTAGTACATTAATACATTTCTATCTGTCTTTAAAACTTTTTACTCTTAATTATTAATTACCCCTAACTAAAATAATACCCTAAGACCTTGGCTTCTGCGCCGCGGGTAGCGGGTTCGATTCCCGCACGGGACAAATATTTGTATGGCCTACATAGAGTTGTTCCGGATCTGGGTGTTTGTGCATGCGGAATTTATGTCTGTAAAACGCACCCACGAAACAGGAGCAATCCTACAGTGGGGCATCGTTATTTTTTTTAATAATATATAAAAAATAATAATTAGGCTAAAATTAAAAAGCATAAATTCAATTTATCATTTTCATAAAATGGAATGAAATATGCAGTTATCCTCTTTTTTAGTATTTTCTGCAATTTATTTTTATTAGATTTTTTGGCTCGTGTCGAAATGGCGGCGACGTGGTTCGCCACCCGTCACGTCTCGTTTCCCGCGGGTGCAAAGGGTGCTTGAGTGGCCTCTGCCTACCCCTTATATGGAAAAAGGCGTGACGGTATGTACGTATGTGCCTTTTTAATAGTGAAATGTTATATAAAAAAGTCATTACATGAGGAGTTAGTATTTAGAAAAAGCCTTGCAGCGATCACCACATTCCCAGGGATTATTAATATCTATGTATTTTTATATTGTAATAACCCTTAATATAGTCTTTGTTTAATAAACTTTTTGAGCCTATGGATTGAAAGACTGTGCTTTCTGGAATATTTTCTGACAAAAATCCTGTGTTTGTCGACAACATTATGGCAGTAAAAACGTACAAACGTAAGGCATTTATCGTCATTAAACCTAGTAACATTTATATGCGAGCCTTATCGCGATACAGGCATGTTAGATATTTGTGAACAATGTAGTAGGCTGCATCGCTATTACAACATCAGCTGTCATGTTTCTGTTTTTTTTTCTCTCCTAACGTTTATCTATTACTGGATCAAATATATGAATAGTATTTTTTAAACCTGTCAATACTCTAACTATGTGAACAGTAATTAAATGAGTATTCCAAGGATGTATAATGGAAAATATAAAAATGGGAACTAATAGCCTGTCAATCTCACACAGCAGCGTACAGACCTCTTTTCAGTTTCAAAAGGGTTTGGAGCCGGTTAGACTCCGCCACGCTGCTCAAATGCGAGTTGGCGGACTCCACATGTACTCATAATTCTCAGAACTGCTGGTTTCTTCATTGAGCAAGGTCAATCAACTTAAAATTGCAATCAACAATTTCAGTACCGTACGCTAACCACTACGACCGCGTGGCGTAGTGGTTGGCGTACCTGACTTCTGCGCCACCGGTCCTGGGTTCGATTCCCAGCCGGAGGCAACATTTGTGCAAAAACACAAATTGTTGCTTTTCTGGTCTGGTTGTGTTGTGCATGTGAAATGTATGTTTGTAAAACGCACTTACGATACAGGAGAAAATCCTACTGTGGGGCTTCGTTTTCTAATAAAAAATAAAAAAAACCGGGGATTGAACCCAGGTCACTCGGGTACTATGAAATTTAAAGCTATCACCTACCTAACCTTTGAATTACCACGGTTATTCAATGTATAATATGAACTATTACTTGAGCATCACAAGTGGCTGAAATATCGCCATAGACTGTAGAGTTCCTGAAAGTCCAGAATATTTTAGGATACTACGATAAAACAGTGGTATATGTTAAGTGTGAATGGGCAAGCCGGTAAGGGTCGACGTAGGCGAACATATTACGATCAGATCGAAATCGTTTTAGGGAAAGGCCACGTCAAAAGCACCCACAACCGACGAGCTTGTATGAAAACACTAATGAAAATAGAGGAGGCTAAAGATGTGTGTAAGGATCGTAGCACGTGGAAACACGTGGTCTCTGCCTACCCCTAAGGGAAAGAGGCGTGACTCCATGTACGTATATATGTATATGTTAAGAGGTATCTCTGTTAAGTCTTCTGCGCTATGGGTCGCAAATTTTCAGTTTTCCGGACAAAAAAAATATTTCTTTCACTTACAGATAGATGTTCCAGCTCTGGTTTTATTTTTGTTTATGTATGTGTAATTAATGTAAGTTTGTAAACGCACCCACGATGCAGGACAAATCCTAGTGTGGAGACACGTTTAAAAACTAGCTCGTTTGTTACGGAAAGAACATGAAGATCGTGTTTTAAATTTATCTATAAATATCAATAAAAACACTAATCGTCGTAATGCCCTAAAAATTTTAGATCGACCTGAAAATTAGGACAACCTGACCATCCCGCCGGTGTCACTTTTGCACGTGCGTCAGTTCTGTAACTGAAATGGCGGTAGTAGGAACATGTAGGTCGTGAGGCAGGTCACGGAGCGGGTCTCCTCCATCGCCTCCCGGCCCTCCTCCTGTCCTACTTTACGCATCCAGGCACCTCGCGGCACCGACGCTCCCGACGCCTGGGTGACCCCGATGAGGGCTATATTTCAAAAAATATAAGAAATAGTTTATTCGTTGCATCATACATTTGACAGTGACATAAGAAAAAAAAACAGCATTATCAAGTGATACGCAGAAATTCACTTAAAACTATTTGATCTTAAAGTGGTAGTGCTCGGACACATTTTGTAGCTATATTGCTAAAGTAAAGTTAAAAAGATTACATTAAAATATTTAAAAAAATACTGTAGCGGAGTTTGTCACGTGGGTGAGCAATTGGAAACAGGTCGCGAGCTCGACTGCCGCACTTAACAAATATTTGTATCTGTATAGTCTATAAACAATTTTTCAGGGTCGGGGTGAATGAAAACGTAACGATCGCGTATTCATGGCTTGAATACCAGAATTCTGCGTCACTGTTCCTGGGTTCGAATCAACCCAGCCGGAGCCAACATTTCTGCAAAATACGCAGCAGCAGGATTTCGGTTCTGGTTGTCCATATGAAATTTACGTCCGTAAAACGCACTCCCGATGCATAAAATAAATAAAAAATAAAGCGAAAGAATGCTCACAACCACATTCCTGCTGCATAACAAACTAATAAACATAAAACGTCAAAAATTCGTAACTCGAAATATACAAAGAAATAACAAAGTTTAAGAATAAACACAAGTATTACTATCCGAGCTGGCTCCTAAAGACCTTAATGTAATTTATAAATTTGTACATGTTATAGATAAACTGGGTCTGCGTTTAACAGTAAGCTCTCAAATTTATACAATTTTGAAAATCCTGTTGCACGGAGATTTGCGCAGAGCGTATATAACAATGAAGTAAGTCGCAAAAAAAATACAGTTCTTACACTTTTTCTTATTCTGAAGATATACGAAAATATTTAAATTTATGTACACATCAGGTAAATTTCAACCGAACTCTAAAAACGTGTTGTGTGAAAAGGATAATTTTATCTCCTCGAATGTAACTCAATATTATTAGCGGGAGATTTTAAATGCGTGCAAAGATTTTTATCTTTTACGTTAGGCTGTATGAGACGTCGATAAATGTTGCCTAAAATACGACTACGGCCACTATAACGACCTGGAAGGTTTTCATTTGGCCCCCTGTTAGCTGGGATCGACTCCACTCCTAAGTGTATCATTTTGCCTGTTCGCTCTCGAATCGCCTCTTTTATGGTTTAATAACTCGTAACATTCGCTTGAATGAACCGTTAACATAAATACTGCATGTTTGTGCCATTCATTTAACAGTCTCGTTATTTTTTACGCTAAATAAACGCTGGTAATCAATTCATGTGCTGGTATCGTCGTGTACTTTGTTATTGTAACTTGCTGAAGAATATTTAAGTCGCAAGTAATGTCGAACTAGCTGCCTACATTAAACAGATAAGCATGTTCATGTGAAACCACGTAAATTACGATATAAGCAAATGAATGAATTAAGACGAAACCGAACGAAAGTGAAACCAGTATAAACTTTTGAATTTTGTTCAAGGCTAGCTTAAACCCACGACTACGTCCGCGTGGATATAGGTTTTTTTAAGAATACCGTGGGAACTCTTTGATTTTCCGGAATAAAAGTTTCCTATGTCCGTCTTCTGGATGCAAGCTATCTCTACGCCGAATTTCGTCAAGATCGGTTCAACGATTGTGCCGTGAAAAGGTAACAAACTGACACAGGGACAGAGGGAGTTACTTTCGCATTTAGTATTAGTAAAGATTATGACAGTATAAAACATTTGTTATATTAATTATTCATCGATTCGGAAATCACTTTATCAAACACGCGTTCGATTAGTTGCTGAGAGTATAATCGTTCATAAGCAGATGTGTGACAAAATTTCAGAGGATATTACTGGAACTTCCCATTGGAAATTTAAGAAAATGATCAAGCAGACTCTTCTACTAACATCATTTCAGGTATTATGATTTATTGTAATTAAGAAGATTGTGAAATTTTGTATGACTGTAAAATGGAATTACAACTTTCCGAACCGTTGTACTGTTTTGACGTTCATAATAATTACAAACGAGAAATAATTATTTTTGACTTTAGCTGGCTCATAGTTTTTTCTGTTATTCGTTTGTTTTTCTGAAATTGATTATGATTAGAAAATAATTAAATATGATTTAGATAACATTCCGAAAGATTAAAACTAAAGTGAACATTCTTATTCGTTTGTATTTTCTTCTAATTAATCCAAATTTATCTATAAAGTTTTATAATGTACCATATTTAATAACCATTTCTAGATATGTAAATATTTTCTCTTGCTCTTGATATTTTCTAGGTCTTTGAATGAAAGATCGATATAGAAAGAATATTTTTAAGGCCATCACTAGCGGAGGGAAATTGCACTGCGCATACATAACGTATGAGCGGCGGCTGAGCGGGAACGCCTCATCCGTATTCAAGGGCGCGTGAGCCGCCTGCAAGCGACTCCAGAAAATTCTTTCTGCATTCACTGACTTACTCCTCTTTATAAACATCACATGAATCCCCCGTCCTTGTCTTTGATTGCACAACACTAACTACAGTTCCTTAAAAAACGCAGCTTCCATTTTCGTCGTTAGTCCTTATCTGCACCAGCGACTACGTTTGCGTTGACTTTTGGATTAGTTTAGACAGATTATTTAAAAAATCTAAGTATACATATATATTAAAAGTTCTTCTAGATTCCGGCATGTAGAATAGCACCTACGTCTTTCCTACCGGGGTGTAGTACAGAGGCGACTAAGGTATTGTACGGACACCCTTTATTTGTGCAATATAATACCATAATATGCAATCCTGTCGTTCACTCGTACCAAAATGGCGGCGACGTGGTTCGTCACCCGTAACGTCTCGTTTCCCAAGAAGGCGGAAAGTTGGCTACGTTGTCTCTGCCTACCCCTTTTAGGGGAAAAACGTCTGACTGTATGTATGTATGTATGCTATTATACCTATGTATATATAATATTATATAGATGGCGTTCTGTTGAATATTGTGGCAAAATGCTCATAACCAATGAAACAAACACGATGAAACAAAGACTTATTTATAATAAGTTCTATTTTATATAGGTGTTCGATGCAACGGTCGTATACGTTACTAATAATGTCGCATGCCGAGTGTTCGGTCATATTTAAATTAGTTCTATACACTTATTAAACAACTAGCTATGGCCCGCGGTCTCACCTGCCTTAAATAATATTACAAATATTTGTATCCATATTTTCTGAGCCCTGCAAGATCGGAATGATACATACACGAAACGAACATATATCAAACCCTAAAATTTTCATTGAAATCCCTTAAAGCCGTTTTTTTTTTGTATTTTATAAAGTGATGAAACGAGCAAAATTTTCACTGCTGTGTCACCCAGAACATTTCAGTGTGACACCACACTGTGCCCATTACCCTGAGACATTAGTTCTTATGTATAACTGGCCCAGGGGTGGTACCTATCTAGAAGGATTCCGGAATCCTACCACCAGTTAAGCTAAACGGAACCTATGCGAGACAAACTTTCAGACAGACATACAAAAATTATCGAAAATATCATTTATATGCATCGTATAAATAGCAGATTTCACTTAAATCTTAGCATTAATTTTGAAATAACAGACGGATACTTAAATTTATAATTGGTATAGATATATTGATTACAAGAAAGGACAGATACTACAAAATATATAAAAGTAAAAGAAATAGCCGCTTTGTTATAAAAGTACCTTTTCCAACATTAATATCACAAGTTTTCAACATGAACTCGAGACAGCTTATGATCACTTGCGCATAGGCGCTGGTAGCGCCTAACAGCACATTATAATTCGCAAAAAATATCCAATCTCAGTTTTTTATTACTCAAATGATGTCTGCGTCGCAACTAGAGATTGTGTTCTCACAATAGAAATTTAACTATCCGTAAAAGCAAGGAGCCTCGTTAACGACTGCTATATAATGGAGGTCGAGCTAATTTAAAGGGCAGTTACAACCTTGACTACGATGTGAATTCACTATACTTCGTGAATGGATTCACTCTGACCGATCTCTAATGTGAATAGATTTAAATTGCAATCTGCTGGCTACAGTAAAAGCAATATGACATTATAAATTGACATTGCATTGTAATATTTTTTTTATATAATACCATTGACGAAAAAAAGTATGAGTGTCTTGCCAGTTCTTCGCTATAGAACTATTTTTTGAAAATGATATAGATTTTTGACGTTTGTAAGAACTTGCAATAGTCTCACATCATCTTACTACTACAATTAAGCTTTTGTATATTTAAAATTAAATGTCAAATACTAACCTGATAAGAAAACATATTATGGCTATAAAATGTCATGCTATGAACTTAAAAACTCGCATGTTGAGTTCCCGTGAGGCGCAATCATCCAGTCTTATTTTACGGGAGTGAAACTGCGAGGCACAGCTGCGAGCAGTTTATATATAATATCAGAAGTAACTTTTTTGGCTGTCTTTACAAATGGATTTAACTTCAGAACTACTAAAGCTATGGATACGATTTTTTACAGGTTATATAATAACTCTAGGGTTACCTTGGACTGTGTTTCATCGTGTTCGTCCCACCGGTTCTGAAGTTGTGAACATTTTTTCGATAATATTTCACACAACGCCATTTATAACAATAGCAGCAAAACTCTAAATATGGAAATCTGGCCAGGAAATAAAGTCCATCTAATCCTAGATAAAATAAGACGTTCCGTCATATTCCTTAACGGTTAACGCACTTACGTAAATCCCGATTCTTGATTTCTTGCGTGTCTGGGCGAACAAAATTCTGTATATGCTACGTTGCCTCTGTGTATGTGTGCATTTCTAAGTTAGTTTTCGGCTATGACGTCTAGCAGTTAAGATCGTTTCGCCATTTTTCCTAGTATAATTCGTACTATTGTAACCAATGGCAATCATTAACATGACGTAATTTTTTGTAGTAAGTTGTTATATAAAAATTTAAATGATATATTTAAGGGGGATCAAAATAATTATTTCTACGTAATTTGTTTTATCAATTTTAGATCTTGTTATCGTTATTTGAAAAAAAACTTTCAACTCACTGACGTAAAGATAAATATGGCTACAAAGCCAGCAAGTCTGTTTTGGTTGACAAGTGCTGTACTGAAACACAAAAATGTTCTGGTTGACACAGCATTTGTTATGACAGACGTCGCACTTACCATTAGTTTGCCCGTCTCGTCACTTTCTTCCATCAAAAAAAAAACTGGTGGGCGCATTTGTCGACCTAAACACATTAAAAAAGAACCGTAATTAAATCATTAAATATTTACAAATTCGAACCGTTTAATGTGGGTGTCCTAAGTTTTTAAATCGATAAGAAATTGACAAGAGCTTTTTAACATAATACAGGATTAAAAACTCTCGGAATCTGCTAATTGTAGATCGCAGCGATCGTATACCTTATTAATAATGTCGCATGCCGTGGGTTCAGTCATTCATGTATTTAAAATAGTATTTTCTTTGCTTATTTTCTTTTGGCCAGAACGATTTAACAAACGTAATATCAAATAAACATCGCAACATTCTTCTGTTGATTAATTATCATTAATTTAAGTTAACGTTTGCTCAACGAAAATATGAACTAGCAAAAAAATGGCGACGTTATGAAAGTATTTTTTCATATTCCCTCATTAAGTGTCGTGATATAGAATATATATATATATACTCGTATATATAATACTATTTTTCAGTTTCCGAAAGTTTCTTTGGTTAACGATTTATCATAAACAAATTTCTAATCATTGGCACGATTTTTAGTATACTCCATATCAGTGCGCACTTTGTTTAATGTAGTTACATATAAGTCACGAAAAGGACCTGTATTCCTCCTGAGCACATGGCATGTAATACTTAAGAACTGAAGTAGCGGGGTGACGAGCGCAGCGTAGTGATGCATGGAAATGTTCTGGGTGGCACAGCATTTGTTATAGACCGACGCTGCACTTACCAACAGGTAAAAAATAAAAACCTATTAATATCTCACTGCTGAGCACAGGCCTCCTCTCATTTCCGAGATGGTTTTGGTGCTGGGAAGAATCCGTCACGCTGCTCCAATGGCGTATGTCACATATCTTTGAAATATTTTATATTTCTCAGACATGCAGGTTTCCTCACGATGTTTTCCTTCACCGCAGAGTACGTGGTAAATCAGCACCTAAAATTTCAATTATTGTGGTGGCAGCACCGGATATCGAACCCAGGTGACTCGCGTACTATGAAATATAAGCAAGCGCTAGCCCCTCAGCTACCTCGGCTCTAAAGTAAATATCGTTTGAAATAGTTGCAATAGCCGTCTCTCTGCAGCACTTACCCATGAAGAAAAGGTGGTGACACCTAACCTGAGAAAATCGAAGGTTGTTACATATTTTACTGCACCACAACTAAGTTACGATTACTTGAAACAAAAAAATGTTTTTGACGTAAAATTGGGACTACATGATTAGAGAAGATTGCAGCAGCACGCATCCGTAGATTTAAACTCTCGACGTACCTGTATCTTTAAAGTTCTTGCGTCACTATTCTTATAGGTACTTTTGGTCAAACTGCATCTTCATTCATATATTGTCATTTTTAAAGAACCGTCTACTTTTCGTTATATAAAAAATACTCTACAGAGTTTTTTCGTAAAAATTTAAAAAGCTTACACCGTACGCTTGCATCGTATCTATTTGAGTAACATAAAAACGTTACCAGACTATACGCCGGCGGCATATCGCGATTGTTGATAACAAAGCCTAGAGGTCATGTAAAACCAGCTGTGTTGTACTTTAAACTATCATAATTTCCACAGCAGACTAGACAGCGTTATAGACAGTGGCATTTTTGCACTCCGTTGAATTTTAACCGTTACATCTGCGTATGTATGCACTCAGAGGTTTTTTAACTTGTTTGTTTGGAAATTTTACAAATACATTTAAGGGTTATAAACCTTCTTCTGTTACAATAATAGCAACGAAATGAATGTATTACTACGCTAACGAATGTTACACATTTCGATGGATCGCAATATTACTTATTTCACATGTATTGATATATTTCCTGAAGCAATATATACACATATTTTTGCTTCAGGAAATTGGCTATTACTACATGCAGCGTATCATGTTAAATTTCGCGTAAGGGAACTTTCACTATATAGATTTATTAGGTATACCGCGCACACGAGGATGTTGGGCTTGGTAAAAATTTGTAGCATGAACTGAAAATACCGTTTATAGCGATCAGTGTTCACTTTAAATGTCTAATAATTTACGAATTAGGTATTTTTAACCGAATTCAAAAAAGAAGGAGGTTTTTAATTCGTCCGTACATATATTTTATGTATGTATGTTCGGGCATAACTTCTATGTTTAAGAACCAATTTTTATTATTCTTTTTTCATTAGAAAGGGGATAACGTTACGGTTGTTCCATATAAATTAAGTTCATTTGGTTGGATCCATGAGAAAATCATGAAACTGTTTGGAGGTGCTGCGTTGGAGTCGGTTTTTTAATTGTAAGATTATAATTAAACTGAATATACGTCCCACTACTGGTTAGACTCTTATTTTTGGTAGATGTGAAGGTGGGCGCACTGTGGTGCCAAACAAAAATGTTCTAGGTGAAACGGCATTTGTTTTGGGCAGACGTTGCACTTACCATCAAGTGAACATTTTGCTCTTCTTGTCGCATTGTGAGCTAAAAAAATGTCTTTTTCACCTCACAAATACTTTGTGTTTATTCCGAGACGATTTTACAAAGATTGCGTTTTTGTTTTTGCATTTGGTTTATGTATCTGTCACATTCGAGAAATTGTTCGGATTAATCCCAGTCATCGAATTTCACCGGAAATGCCATCATCATCACCTTGGTGGTTGGAATTAGGATCGTTTACTTAGGGAGGTTAAATACCTAGAATTAGACTTGAAAAGAGCCTACTTGCTCCTTTGCCCCACTTCTAGAAAAAAAAACTCGCAATGCCATGAATTAACTGATACAGAACGTAAAGGTTAGATAAACGTTTAAATAAAATGAACTCAGTACCAAACTCAGTAACAAAAAGCGTCTGAGACAGACCACTTCAGTGATGCGAAAGCAGCCTTTACAACTTATGGACGCGATGAGCTTATTATCCACGTCGCTGTAACAATGCCTGCCCACAGGGGGACTATGCTCAATTCAGTTTGTTCAACGCAAATATAGAATATACGTTAGAATTTATTCTATAGCCACTAAGCAAAGCTGTAATCCCATCTGGGACCGTTACTTGCTTTAAGTTTGCCTGCATTCAACGAGGTATTGTTATTTTAACTTTCACCTTCATATATTAACTTATACAAGAAAGTATACAAATATGAAAATTAATAGCACTGAAATTATGATAACTTCAGTGATATTTTAAGGTTTTTTTTTAAGTAAATAGTGGTGCACGCACATCCTCAGCCACCAGCATGGCCATCATATGCTAATCATTATAATGTATTCCAGGCAGATTTTCGATTAGGGTGACATATGCTCTATGGCGGCAACAATTCTTAATACTTTCGGACGCTATCAACTGAGCAGGAGATATGATAGTGCCACAAGCAAACACAGAGGCACTCACTCGTCCCAACCTATTCGCGACCAATATAACGCTCATGCGATAATGTAAACTGGGATGCAATGTTACAAACACAAGGACAATTACAACACAACCAGACCCGAAAACAAACCATTTCTATTTTTGCACAAATGTTGTGGACACTACTGAGATTTGGACCGCAGCGGAGCAGTTAGGTACCTGATAACCAAAAAAGTTCGTGTGGTTTTCATCGTGGCTCGCTATAAAGACATGTTTTCACCTGTTGTGATTTCCAGCGCACAATATTTACTATCAACATAACGTACACAGACGCGTCAATTTATTAATGCACTCTATCTTGTTAACGCGCTTTTCATAAGTATATTATGTTTTTCTAAATTGTCAGTTAATACTTGTATTATTTGGGCAGGTTTGCTCTACGAATTTAAACTCAGCGCCAAGGCTTTAGAGGTGTCTCGTAAAATATGTACGGCATTCGGTGACGATGCAGTATCAGAACGCACTGCACAAAAGTGGTTTAAAAAGTTCATGTCCGGTAACGAGTCGCTTGAAGATTCACCTCGTTCGGGAAGAGAGGGTCTTCTATAGAAAACGACATTAAATAAACTTGCCCGTGTTAGCGGTGAAACAATTCGTTTGTACTTACGTCAGTTAGGCAAGTCATGGAAGTTATTTAAATCTACTAGATTTTGATTTTTATCATAAAAACCGCACAAATTTTTTTGGTTACCAGATATATGTCAATCAGTCAAATCAGACAGTACGATTAATGCTATGGAAATGTTAAGTTTGAGAAGTATAGCTCTAACAAAGGCACTCCGTCTTTGTCGGACAAAGTAAGTAATCAGAAAAACAAGTAAGTATACATATATATTTTACACAAATATTAATTTTGGCTGGGATTTGAGCCTATGATTCATAACTGAAGAGGCAGGTACGCTGACCGTTGAATCATGTTGTAAAACAAATACTATGTGACGATCAAATAATAAATTGTCTGGATGTGTTCCTAACTTAACCAATGACAAAAATCTTTGTGTATGTATTTCCGATATTCTTTATCCTTAACATAATAATATTAAAATTAAGAAACTTTTTTTTTTGTTTCAGGTAAGAATTTATAATTCTTTGCAAAATACAAGGCAGATTACTGGTATGTATGAATAACTTATACAATAACACAACAGTGTATTTTCCTAAGATACCCATAAAGCTCTTTACATGTCATTGCAAGTCGCTATATTTTATCTTCATTTTTTGTTTAGTATCAGATTAAAACAAAAATGTGTTCATAAACTATATTTTGTCCTTAAAAGGTATTTTTTTCGTATGTCGTCATAATGCTAACCTTATGTACAATATCTACAGTATTTCAAAATCAAAGAGGTCGGCGCCATCTGTTGAACACAAGTTAAGCTTCTTTTATACCATGCTGGTCTTCAAATCATGATAAAATTAACGGCAGAGGTACTTATTTTAAGCGTTTATTTGTCGATCCGCTAGAGGGCGGGGTATTATTGCGATTATAGTCGTAACTGTCGTATTATTGTGGGATAACCTTTAACAGTTTTGTTAATAACTTTGCAAGAAATACCATAAAGGTCTAAATAATTATGAATGACATCAATCAAAGAATCAAATAAATTAAAAATACTGGCTAAATCTGTATAAAGATGATATCGATGCAAACACTATTTGTGTTTGAAAAGTCATACTTTAAGTGATCACTGTTACACACGTAGGTGTAATAAATAATAAATACATTTTAAATACTAAAGTTTGATTACTGTAACTTGTTACTGTAAACCGTTAATTACCGAACACATTTTATACTTTTTATACATGCATAGACATTGATATAAGAGTACGGACGAAATTCATTACATGAGTGAACAGTGAACGTCACAAATGCTGCTCTGACGGCTGATGAATAATGACTTGCGTTCCGATGAGATCACTTACAAATGGTGCTAATTTAAAATAACCGACAACCCTGAGTCGTTATACTTTGTTGTCTTGTCCGACCACATTTGATGAAAACTGATTTTTATTTACAATGACTAAACAATTAAATTACCTAAGCCACATAAAATAGCTGTAACGATATTTTTCACGAGGAGATCAAATAACCATGAACTTCATCCTCTTTTATACTTCGCTATCATTAATTTATGGATTAATTTTATTGCAATTTTATTAAAATAAATTACTTTATGCTAGTAAACTCGATTATAATTTCATACGTTAGTTGTTATATGTTATCTATGCAGGGAAAAAAAATTATCAACTTTGTAATTTATTTACTAGCGCCATCTTTTATCGGATTGTAAAACTGATTCAATAGTACGTCGTGTCGACATTGACCGCTAGATGGAAGTATTAGTCTTTGCAATGAATGACGCAAGCGGTAAATGAACGTTCTTGACTGAGCCACTCGAGTTCATGCCGACACAACAGTGGAAATCGTGCCGAGGAATGAACTCGCAACTCGCGTGCAAACAGCGTCACCTTGGCGTCATAATAAGACAAGTAGTTTCAATGTTAAATTTGTCTTTCGACTAATCTGATCTGACATTATTTCTCTGTTCGCACGATTAAAAAATATAAGTAGAGCTTTGTTAAAATGAGAATTAAATGGGTTTTTCTTAGTTAATATATATGTCAAGTAGTGAATATATTAAAAGAGCATTTTTAAAAGTTACATACAAAAAGAGTATTGTAGTAACCAACGACATTATAACTTTAATAGCTATGTAACACATTTTCCGATAGATGGCGTTAATTTTCAGTAACTTGTAAAAATGTAGTCGACGAAAATTGGAATTAAATAATGTTGTGATTGACATATCTGTGATACACCCTATTCACAACACTTAAAAATGCAATTAACTTAAATAGTCTCGATTTGTTTTTTAAATTCGTTTAAAAATTATTATATGTGGAAATAAACTTACATTCAAAAACTTTCTAGAACAGTTTTCTTTGTTGATATATTATTTTTATTATTATTTTGGAAATACACTTCAGCTTTGTTTATTTCAGAGGTGTTTTTTGTTATGCCAAATACATTATTTTCTATTCTATTCTATTCTATTCATTTATTTGTGTTATCTTTTTCATTTTGATAATTTTTTATATACGTTTATCTTGTGTGCTAATCTATACTACTAAAGAACTTTATAACAAATAATGTTTATTTATACTTTAAAAAGAATAACCACAACAATGTAGCCCATATATACTCGTAGTGCAATGTTATAAATGCCCATTCGTCTGTGCGTGAAAACCATGAACGTTCTTTTCGTCCGAGACGACATTGAGTCGTAAAAATAATAAAAAATAAACATAAACAGTATGTGGCGCAGTTTGGAATTTTTATGTACCGGGACAGAGCCGTAAAGCGGGGGACAAAGGACACAGACAACTCTGCGCGCAATGTTCTAAAGGAAAAATTACCGTCGGTAACAGCGACGGCATTTTGACTAGTATTTTCAGCCATATGCGGGAGTTGTTTTTAAATAAAAAATAGATAGGCAAAAAGAGAGTTGTATGTGTAGACTGCAAGTTATCGTCGTCGTAAGTAATCATTTGCTGCCGCCATATAAAAAATATTTTTGGTTTACTGAAGCATTAACTATAATAAATTCATACACAGTTAAAACATGGCTTATTTTTAGATGGAATCTACGAATATAAACTTTTAAATGAAGTGTATTATTTTGATTAAATATCTTTTAATGACCCACAGCTCAGAAGATATTCTCATTACAAGGTCCTGTCCTTGATTACTAGAGGCGTATGTGTTTTTACTTTTTAATGGACAAGGCCTCAGAATATGTTTTAAATGCACATGAAATCACTAGCATTTCTCCAGTACCATGAGTTCTTAAGTGCGTATTACAGACATAATATTTTTTAAAACTAGGCCTCGCGGGGCTCATAAATTACAGATGTACAAACATACAAATTGTATTTAATAGTACAAGCATACAAATTGTTATTGTAAACATACAATTTGTATTAATACAAATGGTTATTGTTCAAGAATTGAACCCGCGACCCGTAGCGCAGAAACAAATCGATACTCACTACGCCAACCGAGACAAATTACATCGTGATAAAGAAAATTAAATATACATTTTAAATAACAATGTAACTTTACTATTAAAACAGAAATTAAAGAAAGATCTGAGTGCCCTCAAAATGAAACTTTCAAATCACATGAACATATTATTTTGAAAAATCTGGTCTACTACGTTTGGAATTTAGATACTTAGCTCAGTTTTATAGATTCCGTTTTAAATTTGTTGACTACATAAGCTACAACAATTATTAACTACTTTTGTTGGATATTGATGATTCATGTTTTTTTATTTCAAATTAAAATTAATATTACCGTGCTATATAATAGTACCGTAATATGATGTTGACCTATCTAAACCTAAATTATGATTAAATTATCAAAGGAATATTTACTATGTTCCTGTTATCCCAAAAATGTTATGCAAATTAACGTCACTGCAGTAGAGCCAATAAATAATATTCCATTTTAAATGTCAATTTTATAGTTTTATTTCTACAACCTTGGTATTAATCGCTCGAGTAGGGTGTGATTGTACTATCAGAGTCGATTCGCATCATTTTCCAATTATTCCTTGCAATAAACTTATATTTTTCAGTTTTTGTTTCGCATAATTATCGTTTTTTGTGTGCATCGTAAACGTTTCGTATTAGAATTTTACGACAACTGACTATCCGTTCGTAAAAACTCTAAAGGTAGAATAAAGGTGTCCAAAGAATGCATCTTAATTTTCATTATATTTTTTCTGTTACTGGAAGTGTTCATATTTATATTATTACTGGTGTTAGTGTTAAGTGAAATCCGTCGAAGTAGGTACCGCCTCAGGGATATTTATTTTGCCGTGAAGCAGTAGTGTGAAAACACTACTGTGTTTAGGTTTGAAGGGCACTGCGAGCTAGAAAAATATAGGTAGAACTTTTACGAAATGTAGAAAAAAATGTAGTACACATATATTATTAATCATTATTTTTCCATCTATGTTTATTATAACTCTTGACTTCGGCCATTTTATCTGAATAGCAAAAAATAAACACTTTTAAATAACCTCAAAAATCGGGCGGCATCGACAAATTAACAATAACAGAAAGATGACATTTGATTGTCGTAATTGTTGTCCGTTCTGAAATTCACCACGCTGCGCTGCGGTCGCGGTCCAGGCATAGTTAATATGAAAAAGAGCGACAATTGAATTAGCGATGACAATATAACTAGTCTGGCCATAAATACTGTTATTATTTTAAAAACTTCTTTCGTTTTTGCGCCATTTCACATATTTTTTCGTGTTCATTATCAAATTACCATATGGAATGGGGTGTTAAAGAATAGGATTGCAGTAATCGCCTTGCACAAAGTGGGTATGGAGCCATCGGTCATATTCCAGACACTTCAAAAGCTTGGTATCAACCGTATGTTCGATATATCGTACTATCAACAGATACAATAACACTTCCTCTGTCGAAGACCAGAAAAGATCGGGGCGGCCGCGTGCTGTTACACGATTGAAGAACACTACAATAAGCAAAATGATAAAGTGTACGCTCACAGTTTTAAAGAAGCTGTTCAAGTGTTCGGAAAGGTACAACGTGGTCATCATCCAGCGTCAGTGATGATTTGGTGGGACGTGTCTTATCAAGGAGTCACAAAACTACATTTTTGTGAAAAAGGGATCGCCGATGATCTTCTCTTGCGCCCCGCAAGGGGCGCCGGGTTACCGTCCGGAGTCTATGCTCCTCTCGGTGATGTCGTACGCCGCGCGTAGATACGCGCGGGTCATTGGGGTGCCATATAGGCAATGGTTTATCCAGCCCAAATGACTGGATACGGTCAGTACCCTGGGGTACCGCGTCTTAACTGCCCGCAATACGGACAGGCCGAGCCGGGAAAACCCCAAAAGAGGGTAAACCTAGCCAGCCCATCACCCATGCAGGCAGCAGTCGGTTTGTCAGTAATTGAAAAAGGGATGAAAACTTCAGCCAAAGTGTATCAAGATACAGTCTTGGATCATGTTGTGAAACCTCTCAGCAATACACTTTTTAAAAATATACCGTGGACTTTCCAGCAGAACTCTGCACCTGTTCACAAGGCACGAACTACCCAAGCCTAGTTTGAAACCAACGTTCCGGACTTTATAAGAGCTGAAGACTGGCCCTCATCTAGCCCAGACCTCAACCCTTCAGACTTCAAATTATGTTCAGTTTTAGAGGATGGCCTGCTCTAAACGACACGGCGACATTGAGTCTCTTAAAAAATCTTTGGAGCAAGCAGTGACTAAATTTCCTTTGGAAACAGTGCGTAAATCCATAGAGTCGTGGCCAAATAGATTAAAGGCCTGTTGATTAAAAGTCAAAGGTGGCTATTTCGAATAGAATATTTTTTTATTTTTTGCGCAGACTAATAAATATGTAGGTATAAATTTTAATAGTATTACATTACTTCATTTAAAAAAATGCATTTTCATTTGTAACAGAACTTATGGCCGGACTAGGTAGTATTTTCGTACAATATTATTTTTCTATAGCACTGGTGGCAACCCTAGTCTAAGTTTTCATTTCAAAAACCCAGCCACGTTGGACATTATTTATTTGCATTTTCTAAAGTGAATAATTATGTATTTAAAGAAATTATTTGTGGAGTTAAAAGTATGAAAATGGCAGATAAAACATAAAAATGACATAAGTACTTTATTATCTTAATTTTATTAGTAATAATATTACTATTAGTAATAATGAAACGACTTATCATTTACTAAAAATTAAATATTTTCTAGAATAATGAGACATTTAAGTAATTAAAAGATTGGTATATTTTCAATAAAAAGCTATCACAATATTTTTTCTTACTTTCATTATTATTTTATTTAAAATTTATTATTTCCTAGTATAAGAAGTCATATATTTTTGGACTGTTAAAATGTTCAGCGAAGATTACCGTCTCGTCGTCTGTCTGCTCTTGAAAGGCTTATTTGCCTTAAAATTATAAAGCGTTCATTATAAACCTACTAGATGGCGCTAGTTACGTTCAGGTTTTCATATTATTTAAAATAATTCATCGCAGTAAGTATAAATTATACATTGAATATTTCTATATATATTATAATTTCTATACATGTGAATAACTGTGTATCCATAACAATGTCTGTATAACAAAACTGAGCAGCTATGATAATTTAGAAATTATATGAATATTTCGATATTAGCGAAATCATCCTCCTGTTGATAATATGTTTTCTAATAAAGTCCGGCCCCTCATAGTATGTTACTTTAATGACTAAGGTGTGCCTATATTAAGGTTGATAGTTGTCAACTACAATTAAAAATATTCTTTTTCATTATGTTATTATCAGAATATAAATAATGAATTGATTTATAATTTATATATACCATTCCGCATCATTTTGATGGAGCTACATTTTTATACTCCCAGCAATTTTGTATTTCGAAATCTATCACACATGTATTAGTCAGTGTTAATACTATATAATATATTTAACTTTAAAATAAAACTATAATTAATATTATTTTACTTTAAATTATTGCTAAGGAAGAAAAATGTCACAAGGCATATTATGAAGAAATAAATATTACATAAATGCGTAGAGGAACATGTCAATTATCTTTCATTCTATTATATTATTCTTGTACATATTTTACAACTCTTCCATATTTTTTTCGTTTGAGTTTGTAGCGAGGTAAGTTAAAAATTCCTTCGAAGACAAATTTTTGTAATAATAAGATTACAACTTGTGGCGAAATTGGGAAACAAATTGTAGTAAAAATACACAATATAATGCACTGTAGTCTTAAATAACGTGCCATTCTAGCAACTTCTCTACCATTAATGAATTTGTTATTCTAAAGTGAGAAACATAAAGGCGGTTGTTGTACGTACACAAATAACCTGATTGAGTTAGATAGTAATTAAAGGGGCGCGACTTGGCATAAGTAAAGTCTGTATCACGTTGTTTCTCATTATTCGCATCGATAAGTTAATAAATCGTCTCGTTTGCCACCATCAGAGCATGAGCTCATTCGTCCACGTAACAAACACCTAGAAGTGTTTTTACGTTTTTGAATGGGAAGTTCTGTGGAATTTTAATTTTTCAAATTTTCTTTACATAAAAGGTTAAGATAACTAATTGTACGATTTAATTAAGGTACCACCCCAGGGCCAGTTATTCTGCCATGAAGCAGTACTGTGCAAACATTACTGTGTTTCGGTACGAATGTTGGGCACTAATAGTTAGTGTAATTATTGCGCATATGACTATGAGACCAAAGAATTGATATCACAGGGTGACGCGCGCTATTTGGTGTCACACAGTGCCATTCTGGGTGAAAGCATTGGTTATGGGCAGAAACTTCTGCTTAACAAACAAACCTACCAACAGATAAACGATTTGCTGGTCTCTTCACTTTAATGTGACACATAAAAAATAAAACTAGTTAATCTCTGTTACATGTAGTATTCAAAAATATTTAAAAATGCCAATGTTGCATATAAGCGTTATCGTAAGAAATACTTGCGAACAACCTTCTTTTACGGAACGACGTGACACAAAAAGCAAAGGCCAAAAAAATAAAGTTGCAACACGTGCATTTTGCAACCTATGCTATTATTACCAAAATACTCTGTTTTGTCTTGTGGAAAGGTTTTTTTTACGGTCGCATGGAATAAAATGTATACAGTTTGTAAATATACGAATATTATATCGGTGTCTCATGTAAAGGCCTTCGGAACAATAAATTCATATGTTGTGTATGCAACTATACCATATATTTATATTAATGGAAATCGCTAAGGCAATCGCTGAAATAAACGAAACCTTTTAATTCATATCTGTACTTATTAATATACCAGCAAAATGTTATTTAAGGACAAGTCGTAATTTTTTTAGTAATACATACATATTATGCAGTCATGTCTGTTCGCATAGGTGATTGATAACCTTATGACCCTAATATGCTTAGTGTTACCATTTACACCTGAAAAATACTGAGACTCGAGAATATGCAAAGAAAGTATTTTTTTTACTTTGTAACAAATTACTTTACATAGGCGTAAAATTGACAAACAAAATGCTCAACATATTAGGTAACAAATTTATAAAAATTAGTCTTAAGTTGGGTTGACTAGTTAGTGGTATCTGATATGTGTTTTAATCAAAAACATAAATAAATCCTGTCTTTTGTATTCTAAGACCCGATTTCACCGATTGCTTGGGAAACCAAGTGTAATAAAACCGCGTTTTGCTTAACTGAGTTCAAATGTATCATTTAATCTCGGTTTTCGTCTAACCGATTTACCGACTCCATTTTGATCGCGTTCAGAAAAACGAAGTTTACATGAAATATCGTCACAGTCTAAAACAAAAAGACGATTTATTAAGTATTTTGCGACATCAAACAGCCTGTTTTTATGCTTAAGTAACATAGGTATGCAAACAATCAATAATACGAATTGAAATAATTTTTGTGTTTACATAGTTGTGCAATTGACAATGACAGCTCTCTAAACGCGTTTAAAGAGCTGAACGTCGAAAATTGAGCATTCAGAATTTGAACCGCGTTTAGCATTAACTGCGTTCATTTGATGTTGATGAAATGCATTGAACTCAGTTAAACGTTTAAACTTCCTTTTTCTCGAACTGATCCCGTTTAGTTTCAACGGTGAAATCCGCCCTTAGACAGAAATTTGTGAAATCGAAGTCGACCTTCATAGTTGAAATCATGAACATTCGTCTTCGGATTCACAAATTTGGGAGATACATATATCAAGATGATTATTATAAAATAAGGTTTATCTCAAAAAAGAACTTCCGCCAAGACAATTTTAAGTGGATAACCTAACGTTTAAATCATTTTATAAAAATAAAACGTTGGTCGAAATTCAAAACCAAATGACATTGAAAAATTTCATTGCACTCGTCGTTTCTAGTCACACCAGCGTCCGTGGTCTCCTGGAATGATGTCATAATACTGCAGCGACATTATGAACATTGTGATTAATGCCCGTCTGTCGCTCTTCGTTTATAAATTATATGCGGACGTTATCCGTCGATCACTAATTGAAGGAATTGCGGCAATTTACAACGCACCGAGCCTTTGGAGGCGGCGATGAATTGAGTAATTAGCGCAACCAGTATTCGCTTAATAAGGAAACGATGGGTAAATCGCCACGATTTTTTTTAATCTAAAGCTTTGATGACAACCTTATTTTAATACAGTGGAACATGACTCTATAATAATTACAATAATATCAGCGAGCAACGCCGGCCCTAGCCCTTGACCAGAGTAGAGCGAGATTGTCTTTCGGCTTTGGTCGACGCTTTTATGTCGTAGGATCTATTTATAATCTTGGCTCTATAGTGTCTTTTAGAGATAAATTGAAATAAATTAATATCTTAGCCTTAGCCTCTCAGTATGTATATGAAAACGTTATGTATGTACATAAGAATATTAATCACTTAAATAAAAAAGTGATGTTCATAACGTAAATACCAAGAACGAGCATAAATTAATAATGCCAGTTATTCGACATCACAGAGTCAGTAACTCTGTCATGGGGCAAAATATACGTTTTACAACAAAATCCCAGAAAGTGCACAAATCTTTCAATCAATTAATTCAAACTATTTATTAAAGAAAGACTTTTTAAGAAGGATTATTATAATATTAGGGAATACATGCTGGATGGTAACCCCTGGGAACGAGGTGATCGCTGCCAAGCTATTTCTACATCTTTATAATACTGCTGTAATTTTAAATTATTTTTAAAATGACTGAAAAAAACCCCGCTGGGTTTCTTACCAGTGTAGCTTAAAAATGACGTTCAATGAGTATTATGTAAATCACCATTATTGAATAAAAAAAAATTCTATTCTATTAACTCTTTTAAAACGGCTGAATTAATTGATTATAATGCCGTTCTGGTCATACCATACAAAGTAGTCATTTGCAAAGAAGTCAATAATCTACTTGACATTTGCTTGGTAAAATTATTTATAATAGCAAATGTAAATATGTAGATCAAAATGCTCAACATATTTATTAACAACGACGACCATATGGCCTAGTGGTAAGAGTATGTGACTTGACGCTGCAAGTTCGTAGCCTTGCCGGAGCCAACATTGGTGCAAATACACTTATTGTCGGTTTATGGGTTTAGTTGTGTGGTACATGTGAAATTAATGTCTGTAAAACGCACTTACGATTTAGTGTAAATCCCAGTATGGGGATCGTTTATTTTTATTAAAAACATACATACATACATAGATCACGACTGAATCCCATAAGCGGTAGTCAGAGACTGGGCACTCACTGCAAAAGCAGATGACTGCCACAATCCACGTTTCACCAAAACAATATAATGCACTTGGTGTGATAGGTGGTGTGAGCCCATCGCCACCATGCGCTATTGGGTGCACAGTGCAGTTTTATTCCTTACTCGCCTTTTACGAAATCCATTGGATGAGATGGAGTGGTAGTATTCTTTTTACGAGCTATTAAAAAAACCGATTAATTAGCCATATATGTGTAAATATTCGAAAACAATTCAACTCTTTTTACGCGACAGAGCCAGGCATCAGTCACATACTGCATTCATGCTTGCAGTGGTAACCCCACGCTGTAATTGAATATTAGCGTGAAGTAGCAGTATAATTATATTATTTCGTATAATGAGTGAACATAATCGTCACCCGCGGCCTAGTTGGTCAGAGTACCAGACTTCTAAGCCGCGGGTCTTAGGTTCGAATCCCAGTGGGAGCCAACATTTGTGCAAAAACACAGAAAGTTGTTTTGCGAATCTGGTCGTGGGGCATTTTAAAAAAAACAAGAGCCAATTACTATTACAAAACATTTAATTGCTAGGGAAGATAAAGCACCTACATCTTACTACAGCCAGAGTTACCTCTCACAATTCGTTGGACTCTGTGCTCTTTGCCAACGAGATTAAGAAAAAAACTCACCAGAATGTAACCGTTCTTTACTGTTTTATACCTTTTATACAAGCTTTTATTTAACTTCGTATGTCTTTCTTGTTCAAATATGTCAATTGAACTAAGAATTGGCATACCTACGTAGAATGACATTGCAAAAATAAGGCCCCATGCCACCATCACCTGAGTTCAAAAATTTTTGGACAAATACTTTTTTCATGTTTAGGCTTAGTGCACATTGACATTTTCCGGCTACAACAAGTTATCAGTTTGTTTTTTTTATTCCATTGATATACGTGCAGTTCCACATGGAAATAGCATTCTTACAAATATAAATATAAAAGTAAATATGTTAATTATAACTAAGAATCATAATTAACATATTTATTTCTCTGAGTAAACTAAACATACTTACAATTAGTCTCTAAGAACAGTCGTTTATATAAAGTGTCAGGAAAAAATGTCTGCTAAAAATATAGTTCGCTCGATGGCAACACAACAAAAAACTATATTTCCTGTATACATTGCGTTGGATATTCAAAACTTATCTAAAGTTTCCAACGATGACTCATGCGCAGCCACGGCCACAACTTCATGACCAATAAGAGAATATTATTTGTAACTAAGAAAATATAAACTATATTTTCTCAACCAACGACGACCAATCGCTACGCTGTTTTGGTTGATTTCAAGCAGAGATCAGTGTCAGCAACATTGTCGGCCTGACGCGGCATACGTGGTTATGCGATTTCTCTGTTTTACTAAAAAGTAACATATCCCAATTCATATATTTTTAAGTTTTTCAGAAATTTAAACTTCTAGGAACCTAACCGCAAGTACTTTCTTGCGGGTTTTCATGTCTCTCACGATTACTGTGTTTCTTTTTTCCATTACGTATTCTCGCAGTTTGATGTATTATAAAATACTTTAAAAAGCGCAAAATTAATCGCCGTGAACGGAGACACAAAACACACATCAGTATCATGAAACATGTCGATTATTTCAAGGACATGAAATGATTTATAGGAATTTTATATGATTATAGAGTATTGTAATTCCTTTAATACTCCATGTACCTGCCACAATATTTTAACACGGAAAGGCAATAAATCCTTCCGCTTTATTCGTTAACATAAAGATGTATAAAACAGAGCTTCTAATAAAAGTAAAAGGCCACAGGCATTGGCACATTGCACGAGTATTGGTTGAAGGACTTGAGAGGTCCTGAAATTGTTCGTTCCCCTAAAATGCAGGTTTTTCTTACAGTGTTGCCCGTGGTATATCCGAACTAAACATTACAACAATTTGTATTGGTTCGAGCTCGAAATTTGACGCTCAGGCTAGACTGACTACCTGAGTGCACTTGAAAATATAAATAAATAAAAAAACAACAAAACAAGCACATTTTCGAACAACAATAACCTGTCTAGAGTATGTACATATATGTATCCAAGTATGTTTAATTATTCAATACGAACATAAACGTATGGAAGACCCGACGCTACTTTCCTCCCACATCACTGATTTCGTACATGATCCAAAATTGAGCCGTGTCAAACAAAGCTATAACCAAACCGCAAAACTAAACTAATATTTAATGTCACAGGGCGACTTTATGTAATAGATGTACCGATCTTACTCTAGAAAATCTCCCCACGACGCTTAAATTACGCAATATAAACCGCAGAACTTTCCAACTTTTGCACTTACCGCAAAGAATATAACAATGACTTTAAGGCACATTTTACACACAATTATATTAATGTTGTGTTTTGAAAAATAAAACGTTTTGTGAATTAATTTCACAGCAATGTGTATCACATCTTTCCAATTGTTCCGCGTTATTCGCATCAGTTTAAATTTTACGTAATTATGATTTCTTGTATTTACGCGAATATTATTTAACATTTGATGAAACTAATTTTAGTAAATATTACGTAAATAATTTATATTACGAGTACATACGAAAATCTCTTGCGCCATTTCATCCCATGGTTGTCGGAAAAGTCAACTAAGGGACTGTTAGAAAAAAATACGGAATTGATGTCACAGATATGCCAGTTCTAATTAAAACTGATAACAGGCGGCAACGTATGAGATACGAGGATTCTGGTTGTGATCGCCCAACCAACCACGCCAAGTGCAGTCATCACGGCATTCTTCGAAACTGTGTCCAGCAGTGGACTGTTAAAACCATAATGGTCATTGATGTTAAAAGTCTAATAAAATAGTGTCAGTTTATTATCTTCTACTAAAAGTCTACTAAAATTATATGCTTAATAAGTAATTATAGTAAGTCCAAGTAATCATTTTCAGTTATGTAGATATATCGTAAAAGGTGAATTAGGGGTTAAATAAATTCGAAATTTAAATTCAACGCTTTCCCAACTGAATCATAGATCTTTTTTTTATTTCAGCTTGTAACCAATGAACTAATACGAAGTTAGTTAAAGTCCGCAGAATTGCTACTACGAATTCTTAAACGACAGGAGTGGCAATAAATACCATAGGCCAACCATACCAACCTAAAACCGGTTATGTCTGGTACCTTGACATTTTTATAATATCCCACAAGATAATGGATTGGAAATTACATATCCTTGTCATTTCGATAGACGTGAACGAAGTAGCTAAAGGTCTGTCGCATATTTTAACTCAGCGCATAGGACCGCGGTCAGCTGCTCCTTTTTTATTTGTGGACCAGTCCACCACCTTTAGTTATTAACTTGAAATAGCAATATATTCCAGAATTGATTTCTGTATGTGTGTATAATTAACAAAAATTAATAAAAGTAAAGGTTTTAATAGGGTTTATTGATGAATAATCTTTCTCATTCTAGCATTAATCAAGATTGGTGTATCTGGTTCATCGGTACTATTCGGTAACTAGTTGATGCCCGCGGCTCCATCCGCGTGGATTTAGTTTTTTAAAAATCGTCGGAACTATTTAATTTTACGGGATAAAAATGCTATGTTATTAATTAAATTCATCCGACATCTTGAATGAATGATGAATGCACCGCTTTGTGTTCCATACCTTTTATTTATATGGAAGTGGAGCCGGTGCCCAGTAATAAGACATTTCTACGTTTAGTTGTTTTTCTCTTCCTAATAACACTATTATTTTTAAGTTTGAAAAAGACTTAGCTTCCCCAATTATAAAATACATTACTTAACACAATAACTTCGGTCTCATTCACTAGTTTTTATGAAATATTTCTGATAATGACAGCCCCTACGCATAAATATTTTACTGGTGGTAGGATTCCCATGCAGGAATCCGTCTAGGTAGGTACCACCCCAGGGCCAGTTATTCTGCCGTGAAGCAGTAGTGTGCAAACATTACGGTGTTTCGGTTTGAAAGGCACTGTGAGCTAGCGTAATCACTGGGCATATGAGACTTGAGAACTGATGTCTCATGGTGATGGGCACAGTGAGGTGTCACACAGAAATGTTCTGGGTGACACAGCATTTGTTATGGGCAGACGTTGCACTTACCATCAGGTGAACGTTTTGCTCGTTTCATCACTTTATACAATAAAAAAAAAACATAATATCAGCATTATATCCATACTAATATTATAAATGCGAAAGTAACTCTTTCTGTTCCTCTGTCTGTTTGTTACCTTTTTACGGCTCAACCGCTAAACCCATCTTGACGAATTTTGGCACAGAGATAGCTTGCATCCTGAAGACGGACATAGGATACTTTTTATCCCGGAATATCTAATAGTTCCCACGGGATATTTAAAAAACCTATAACCACGCGGACGAAGTCGCGAGCATCAGCTAGTAGTATATAAATCGATTGCTAAAATTGTTTTTTAGTGTAAAAAAAAAACATAAATAATGTAAAGACCTTCAGTACATTTCGTCTTCGCTGATAGGGACTGTATCAGCGAAGACGAAATGTACTTCAAGTAGAAACCACTCTACAGCGCAAATATTCATATCTAAAATAAACTATTTATATGCTTTTTACTATCGACCTTCATCATTTATCGGGTTGTACCTTAACACTTAGTCCCCAGGAATTTTGTGATCATGCTTCTTAAAAATTAAAAATTCGTTCAAATACTTTATCGTCCTGTATGTCCTATGTCCAGCAGTGAAAAAAAAAAAAACCAATTAAGACCCCGGATTAACTATGACATCGGGACATCTGTCACCTCAGTCCCTCCGTGACCATGGGTGCTGTAAAGTATCGAAACGTCGGGTTATAAATAGTTTAAAAATTAAACGCGATAAAATCCGTAAAAGTAGTTTTATTAAAACACAAATTAATCCAAATTTACTCACTTTAAACTGCTCAGTAAATAAACAATCTATACCAATATTATAAATTCGAAAGTAACTCTTTCTGTCCCTCGGTCTGTTTGCTCCTTTTCACGTCTCTACCGCTAAACCGAACTTGACGAAATTTGGCACAGAGATAGCTTGCATCCTGGAAACGGACATAGGATACTTTTTTACCGCAAAATCAAGTAGTTCCCGATGGATATTTAAAAATTGATTATGATCATTATCATTTAAATGAAACTAATTTTACGGATTTTATCGCGTTTAATTTTATACTATTTATAACCCGACGTTTCGAGTGCTTTACAGCACCCATGGTCACGGGGGGACTGAGGTGACAGATGTCCTGATGTCATAGTTAACCCGGAGTACCTTCAGCTTTTAATTATTTTTTGTGGTCCGATCTACGCAGAAAGAGCTAACTGTGTCTTGAAGTCTTGCAGTGGTATGCTTGGTTTTTGACTTAATTTTATTAATTATAGGATCCCAAGCTGGTGGTAATACCCAACCATCTTCTCTATTAAAATTAGGATGTTTTTTAATTTCAATAGCCTCGCGAATCATCCTTGGTAGGAATCGGTGTTCTTTTGCGAGGATTTGTGGTTCATCAAATCTGATGTAATGGTTGGGATGATCCAGAACATGGTCACATGGTCAAGACACAGTTAGCTCTTTCTGCGTAGATCGGACCACAAAAAATAATTAAAAGCTGAAGGTACTCCGGGTTAACTATGACATCAGGACATCTGTCACCTCAGTCCCCCCGTGACCATGGGTGCTGTAAAGCACTCGAAACGTCGGGTTATAAATAGTATAAAATTAAACGCGATAAAATCCGTAAAATTAGTTTCATTTAAATGTGGAGTGTTCGCGTAAATATAAGAAATCATTATATGATCATTATCATTTCAGTCTATCACTAGTCCACTACTGAACATAGGCCTCCCCCATTGGTTCCCACAAAAGTTGTTGTACTTGTAGCTCGCACTTTTGGGGGATTTTGCCATAGTTGCCACACTTGCCAGGCGGATTGGCAACCGCAGATTATATATTCAGATGTACCACGAATGTGCTGTAGGACACCCAGGGGTGAGATGGGGTGGTAGATTCTCTTACGCCGCCACCAAAAGGCAACGATGATAATGAAGATGCAGTATTTTGTTGATGTTGGTCATGTAGGTTTAATCTCTATTTCGATGTATTCCTTCACTATCGATCACGTAAATCAGTTCCAAAAATTGTTATAAACATCGATTCAGTGATGCCAGCACCGGGGATCGAACTTAGGTGACTGGCATACTGCGGAATGTATTAACATACACATGCATACAGTCACGCCTTTGTCCCATATAAGGGGTAGGCAGAGGCCACTCGAAAAATTCTTATTCTCAATTGCATTTCCACGAGCAGTATAGTGACAGCATTGCATACTATAGTAATATTCTGCAAGAATAAAGGCTATCCGTATAACACCTTAGTCGCATTTACGACACTTCAGTAGGAAAGAATTAGGTGCTGCCGGACTCCTATCGGCTGGAATGTATTAGTTTCATAATTAATGAAATTAAGGATACTTTGAATTTTACAGTGAATGTAATGAAAATGAATTTATAAGGTTACTTTACAGGCACGTTGCCCCGCTCTCTTAGACAGGCTGAAGTGGACAAACACTCGCGAACTATCTCGAGACGGCACAAGTACTGTTAATGTTTACCCCCGGCCAATTGCTTCGGCAAATATCGTTTTACCGTTCGCTTTGAATATCGTAACGTACATGTACAAATATACCTATGAATTTGATAACATGCCAGTATGTTTGTTCAGGATTAGATACAACTGGCAATTTTATCCCCGAAGATTCTACGTACATATTATTTTTTCTATGGAAGAAAGTGACGGGCCGAGCAAATCGTTCACCCGACGAGGTAAGCGCGACATCTGCTCGTTACCCAGAAATTCTCTAGGTAGCACCACACTGCGCTCGTCAGCCTGAGTCATCAGTTCTTAAGTCACATATGCCCAATAATTAACAAGCTATCAGCCCTTCAAACCGAAATACAACAATGTTAGCACACTCCTGCTTCACGGCAGAATAACTGGCACTGCTGTGATACCTAAACAGATTCATGTATTCAGGATTAGGATTCATGAGAGCAGTGCCGTCTTGCAATTCGTACTCATCATCTTGTAATGCAGGGAAAATCGTAGTGTTACGATCGGATAATGAACACACAGACAAATAGCAGTCAGACATTCAGACTTCTAAGCAAATAATGTGTGCTGCGTAAACATCATCGTCGTCTAGGATCATAACCCGGACTAGGACTAAAGATTACCTATTTATTTTATCTATTTCATCATCATCATCATTTCAACCTATCACTTGTCCATTGCTGAACATAAGCCTCCTTCATAGATGGCCACAAAAGTTTGTAACTTTCTTTTTAAGGGATTTTGCCATGGTTGCTACGCTTGGCAAGCGGATTGACAACCGCAGTTTATTTATTGAGATGTTCCAGTAAGATGCTGCTGCCCATCTGCTAGTTTTCATTTTCCCTCTGTCGACTTTTAAGACACCCACGGGATAAGACGGGGTGGTAGATTCTCTTAAACCGCCACCACACGAGGAATATTATTTATTTATTATTTATTTATACTTTATTGGCACCTAAAATAAAGATAGCAATGGGCGGAGTTAATGCCATAAGCATTCTCTGCTATTCAACCCTGGCTGATGGTGAAAAATATGGGGCCGGTGCTAACTATTAAAATATATCTTAAATTATAAGATATTTTATTTATTTTATAAAAAAGTAAAGTTTCAGCCTATAAATGTCCCACTGCTGAGCACAGACCTCTCATTTCTGAGAGGGTTTTGGAGCTGGAAAGAATCGGCCACGCTGCTCCGATGCGGGTTGGCGGACTGCACATATCTTCGAAATATTTTTTATTTCTCATACATGCGGGTTTCCTCACGATGTTTTCCTTCACCGCCGAGCACGTGGTAAATCAGCACTTAAAATTGCAATAAACAATTTTATTGGTGCCGGCACCGGGAATCGAACCCAGGGCACTCTATGAAACTGCACTACTATGAAATTTCAAGCGAGCGCCTAGCCCCTAAGCTAACACGGCTCTATATACTATATAATATATACTGTAATTATAATAATTACTATTCGAGTACGTGGTTTAAAATCAGCCCTTTATACTGCAATTTTAGTACCGGCGCGGGGGCTCGAATTCAGATAGTCCCTATACCTTGCGTACTATGAATTTAACGCGAGCTCCGGAGCTACGAGTACTACGGCTCCTATTATTTCTTATAAGCAATAAAGCAAAAATATTAATCATTTTAAAGTACTTCGCAAATCATACATCATTAAAACTTCATTCCAATAAGTTACATAAACAATTAGTAACCCATTAAGCAACTTTGCGACCGACTAGACACTAACTGCATTGTAATTGCATCGCGCATGCGCCGACGGAGAAAGCGACCTGCCGGGAAGTTGGTCGTTGACCCCGGGCTAAATTCGGCCAAGGTCTACCGGCGACTACATTAGTCTTCCTGTCACTACTGCACTCCGAGCTATGGAAATGCGGAGTGGGACAATTTTTCTTTTGTACGATCAAAATCAAGTCGCTGGTTAGGGCTTTAAAAGGTTGGTAGCGATTTGTATGTGTTTGAGTAATGGGTTAAATAAAAATTACTACATTAAGAGGCTATAAATGTCCCACTACTGGACACAGGCCTCCTGACATTTTTGAAATGGAAAAGGAAATAACTGTAATGAATCCAGCATGACTAAGAAATTCTGTGTCACCCAGAACATTTCTATGTGATGCCACACTGTGCCCGTTACCATGAGACATCAGTTCTTTAGTATCATGTGCCTAGTTATTAGCTAGCTCTCAGTGCTCTTCAAACCGAAACACAGTAATGTTCGCGCACTACTGCTTCACTGCAGAATAACTGGCCCTGGGGTGGTACATATCTAGACGGATTCCTGCATAGGAATCCTACCACCAGTAGTCTAGACGTTGAATTATTTTAAATAATCTACGTATGATATAGCTAAGTTCGCACGAACACATTTTGAAAAGTGATTATCAGACAAGCAAGTTTTCTCAACATGTGTTCGGGTTATTTAACCTCATAAATCCATGCGTAAATTTATCCATTCGTGTATTTACAGACACGGGGAATGAAAATCCAACTGAATTAAGTTCAAAAGAAACCTGATTTTTCAATCCGACTTTACCATTGCTTTTTAATTCAAGCAAGAAATCTCTTGACCTCCTTCAAATTACGGAATAATAGTCTCAAATATAAAAAAGTAAGTAAAGTAAAGTGTCACCCAATAAAAGTCCCACTGCTGAGTGCAACCTTACCCTTTTTTCTGAGATAGTTAAAACCGGGAAGAGTCCGCCACGCAGCTTCTACGCGGGTTGGCGAAATCCACACGTCGTCCAAATATTTTTATTGCTGACACATGAAGGTGGAAAGTGAAAGGAAAGAAGGGTGAAAGGAACCTCACGATGTCCTCCTTGACCACTGAGCACGTGATAAATCAGGATTAAAATTTCAGAAAAATTTTAGAGGTGCCGGCGCCGTGGATCTAACCCAGTTCACTTGCGTGCCATGGTATTTAGCCAAGCTCCTCTAACCCAGCTACTGAACTACCACGGCACCATCTTTATAAAGTGAAGAGCTTTTCTACCATTCTAGGTGTCCGGCAGAGTAGAATAGCACCTATGTCTTTCCTACCGAGGTATCCTAAGAGGCGACTAAGATATTGTACGGACAGCTTTAAGTCGTACAGAATAATATCATAATATGCAATGCTGTCACTATTCTGCTCGTAAGAACGCAATGGGGAGTAAGGATTTTTTGACCCGTACCAAAATAGGCTGCGAAGTGGTTCGCCACCTGTAACGTCTCATATCCCGCAAAGCCGAAATATGGGCTGAGGGTGTGGTCTCTGCCTATCCTGGGAAAAAGGCGTAACTGTAAACTGTAATGTATGTAATTTGTAGTATTTTAAAAATGTGAAAATACGTCTAATACAAAAGAACATATTAACTTTGAAGCGATCTTCAGAAATATTCTCGTTTGTTCTTTATTAAACCGTTTACCCTAGCATCTGGCTGAAGTACGTGTATTTATAAATCGACCGGATCATAAGGAAACGAGCTGAAACATAAACTTTATCGCCGCCTCTGGAAAGTTATAAAACGCGCCAGTGATTCAAACGTCGGACGATCGTCGAACCTGCGTTTAAAATCGGCCAAGGTCCCATCGCGGTTACCGACCTTCTGACTTCGGCGACGCGAAACACTGACTACTGCATACATAAATGGAAACTAACTAAACTTGTGTTTTGAATGCGATTAGCACATTTCGTAATTATTTCCAGTAAAAGGTACAAACATAAAATCAAACTAAAACAAGCCTCATCGCAGAGTCCGTCGAACCGCGTCTAAATCCAGCCAAGGTCTCAGTCAGCTGAAGGGCGCTGCGTCCGACCGCCTTTGTACCGGCCATTAACACCGACTGCGATAACAAAGGGTTCGTAAATACCTACGACACTGAGTCAACTAGTCGAAGCAGAAAGAAAGTACAATCGTGTAAATTAAAAACTTCAAACGCTCTTACTTATTGGGAATCGCATCAAATGGCAAGCGACGCTCCATATATTTAACTTCTAAAGAACTGATTAACATCATTTTGGAGACCACCCGGCGAGTTACAACAAACTAAGCTCAACAAACCTCAAACAATAAAGCAATGTGTACGTTAAGCGTTAATAAATTAAACCGCCACTGTAAAAAGACCTCAGAACCCGTATAGTGATTTATTAAGACGCGTAATATAATGAAAATTAAAAGCGTCATTGCATATTTGAGAATAAGAAAGAGGTTATACAAAAAAGTGTCTTGATTTCGTTTCGTTGGGCTGAACCGAAATGCGCCCTTTTGGACCTCGCTGTAAATCTCCTGCTGGGTTCCCACAGATTAAAAACCGTTTGTTAGAAGAAAATAATGGTTTTTTCTGCCATTGAAACGCGATGCTTTAAATTAAAGATTAAATCGAGTTAACAATAACCATTATTTATGTAGTAGACAGATAAAGCCGTAAGTGACCACTGACATATCGCAAAGGGCATTAACCTCCCCGACCTGCCCCAAGTTATTATTTTCGCATCGCTGATAAACCTCGCGCCCACCGAACTTTCCATACCACAACAAAGTACGTTCGAAAACATCTAAAATTGCTTTCCGCTTCACAAACACGTACAATGGTTGTGCTCCCTTAATGACCTATATTCAGTCCCCCAGGCACTTAGGGCTCACATTGAGTGCCTGTGCCTGTGCCTGACCTACCGCAATGGCGTCGTACTTGCGGATTGGCAAACTAAAATAACTGGGACGCAAGTCAGCTGCGCCATGTCCCGCCGGCGCGTGCATCCACTTCCGCATTACTTTCGTATTGCCATTTTCAATCGATACGACGCTGTTGAAAAACTACGCAATTGTAATAATTGAAGCTAGAACATGTATATTTATTTTTGTTATTCGTTTATATTTATCTTAATAACGATAATAGTGCATCCCTGTGCATTTTACCACCATAAAGACCACGGATTGCGAATAATTATGGTGCAATGCGAAAAACAAAAAAAAAACTCAATATTGTCTGTGTTAAATGATACAAATTTGTTGTTTATGATTTCATAAAGCGCGTTTCATGCAAATAACGCTTTTGTAAATGTAATTCATTAATTTAGTAAATCTAATTTAATACTGCGTTAATTTCTACCGTTACAAATTCCATGCCGACGACTTGGTCATTGTGTTTAAAAGTGATCAATAAGTTGTGGGAACGACTATGTATAATTATAATGTGTACCTTGTGTACTAACTGATAGTGTATTTAACATTACCATAACGCGTTATATACTTTATAATACCATATAACAATATTTAAGAATATAATTTACTACGTGCGAATTTGAACGAGTGGGCTGCTACACTGTACACTTAATGTATACCCAAGAGTGTTACTACTCGTATTTACAATTTGCAAACCTCTTATCTCTTTTTCAAGCTTTATATGTTCGGAACGTCAAACAGAGATATGAAAATCGTAATTAGTTGTATTCTCGTAGGAAAGTTCCTGGTGGTAGGATTCCTATGCAGGATTTCGTCTAGGTAGGTACCACCCCAGGGCCAGTTATTCTGCCGTGAAGCTGTAGTGTGCAAACATTACTGTTTCGGTTTGAAGGGCACTAAAAGCTAGCGTAATCATTGGGCATATGAGACTTAAGAACTGATGTCTCAGGGTGAAGGGTGGTGTCACAAAGTAATTTTCTGTGTGACACAGCATTTGTTATGGGCAGACGTTACACTTACCATTAGGTGAACGTTTTGCTCGTTCCGACACTTTTATGAAATAAAAAAAATGATTAAATTCAATCAAGGTTATTTGTCCAAATACTTAAAACGTGATTTGTCCAAATAACTAATGAATATCTAGTAATGGCAGAAGCATATAAGCAACGAATTAATATAGCACATAAATAGAAGAAAGGGCGTTAAAATTTAGTATCGACCGCGACAGAACTGTTTCGCATCCATTATTGATTAGTACAACGCAGTGCATCGTCGCATTGTTTGTGGGATCGATTCCGGCGCGTCTCCGTCGCCCCCGCTTCTATTTTTACCGCTTCATTGCCTACTCCCCTCGCTGCCTGTTTCCTGTCTTCTATTAAACTATCTGTATGTTAATTAACAACGGCCTCGCCGCACGGCCTGATTGTGTTTATTTTTCTATAAGCCCGTTCCTATGTAACGTTCATTTGCTGTTTAAGGAAATCGCATCTGCAACGCACTCTATAAATGCAGTATTACGACTATTGCAGCTGCGTACACAATAACGAACTAGTTTTTCATTTCTCATGAGATTAATTACAAAAAGTCTGCTGGCCATCCTAATGTCGCATACATCCTTTTATTTTTCGACCTTCAACTTCATTTAATTAGAGTTCTCTGCACGTTGTCAAACCGAGCCTCGCTCCCTAGTCGTTCCCTCTTTTTCTATCCTTACGTGTGGTTTTATCATCGTCTCTCTCTATAGGGGCATCTGGTATACATAAACCTGCGCTTGTTTACGTTATGTCTATGTGTTTAGGTTGGATGTATGTCGGTGTGTGTGTGTGTGTGTGCTTGAGGCAGGGGTGCAAGCATGTGTTGTTCGCGTTCCGTCTACAGCTGTTGTGGGTTTGTCGGGCTAAAGTATCGGCTCATCTAAATTTATGCTTCCTCATGACCTACGTCTCGTCTGTACTATAATGCATTGAGACACATGAAATCAGTGTCTGGGTTTTACACATTTAAATAAGTGTATGAAATTCTTTTAAAAAAGAAATATTTCACTTCGCATGTCACTTTCTCTTTTCAGATTTTGTTAATAACTAACTTAAATGTAAATGTTTATTTAAACATGTCATTCCTTATAATATAGATAATTTACTTTTTAAATATAACAAAAAACGTGATAATGATAATCTTAAACTTCTTTCCATTCTGTAAATAATTCTCGTTACCGCAGATGCCTATGAAAAAATTATGTCATTATTCACGGCTGTTTTGTTACGGATCGCATGTACCGGAATGATTCCTGCTTGTGTTGCACTTGCTTAAGAGACCACAATAGCCCAACAGCTGGGAAGAAAAGGTCAATGACTCCGGGTGCCTGCGCAAATTTAAAAGTTACACACAGATGAGGTAAAAAAATATAAATTTCTTGAAATTCTCGGAAGATGGACTCGCCACGTTAGTCACCCATGTGTGCACGTTATATTAAGTATTTATTAGTATAAGCATTTAGGTGCTTAATTGTTTTTTTTTTTTTGAAGTTCCGGTTCCTCATTAGTGGTAAATTTATTTTTGTGTAATACCTTTTTAATTCCAATTCACGTTTAATAAACAAAATGGTATAAAAAGGAACTATTTCGTTAGCTATTTCACTTGATCTATATATAACCGTACATTCTTTATTTCTAAATTCCTATCAGAGAGTCATTGTTGTTCGATGACGTCACAGTCCAAAAAATCCCGGGGTCGTTGCTCGGGCCCCTTACCTGCATTTTTTCATTGCATCCCTCCATGACGCAAGCGGAATCGACAAAAATGTATACTGTATTCCTTTCGTTTATAAAGCGCTATCGGGACAAAATAGTAATTATAGCTGCAAATTCTTCCACAAATAGCCGATAGACGATACAGTAAAATGTTTTTTACTCAGGTAGGGTATTTGCGTCAGAATTTTCGATATAACCATTTTTTTGTGTTCGAAATGAATTAATTTTTTTCGCAAAATTATTTAGAATGTTACAGAAATCATAAAAATACTTATTTTTGAATATCACGATGCCGTCAATAGTATTAAGCATAAAAATTGATAAAATAATCGATTATAATAAAGTTTTGTTTAAATTTAAATAACTGTATAAGGAATTTTGAGGTATATCTTTGCATAGTCGGTATCATTACGTTTCATATTAGTTTTCTGGTACAAATGTCCTCAGTCCCAAAGCCCTACATGTTGATTCGCACAACCGGCTTCCCGTTGCGCAAGTCGGCGACGCAGGTCGCCGATCCCGTATCCCGCACAATTGGGCCGTCCAAAAATGTGTCAAGTTGAATTCCGGTCGTTCACCCTGTCTTGCTGTGTTTACGTTCACCTCTTTTGCGATGCTCCGACGCCGTGAAACGACGGAAGGTACTTTTTGTGAGTTTGGAGCGGAACGCAACGTCGAAATGACACCTCAGTTATGTTACCGACACGGAAGATACAAACCTTCGTAATTATTTTTTTTGTCACAACAATAATTTTAAATAAAACCTTGGTAACATTAGTGTACGAGTTTTCCGGAGTTTTTTCGTTACCCCGTATTTTTATTGCTAACAATTTGTCCAGACAAACTTAAAAAAAATATCTGCAAATAAATGGAAAGATTTAATTGAGCTGGCGTTATGGTGGATAAGTCTGAACAATAACAAAAGCATTAAAATTGCTAACAAGCTTTTAATTTTTTTTCGTAATAGTTACCTTTAAGTTAGCAGAAATAGTTGTAATGGTGGCTGCATGAGAATTAAATAATGCAATGCGATGTTTTAGAAATTATCACGGTCGACGACGGCGCGAGCGCATTATAATTGTAGTTCCACAATGAACTCACTCTCGACTTATTTTTTTAACTTGACTCTTATTATAAGTAAAATTATGTTGACGAGATAAAGACATAAAAGTTCGTATACGAAAAGAAAGAAGAGAATCTGCCACCACCCCATCTCATCCCGTGGGTGTCGTAAAAGTAGACAGAGGGAAAATAAAAACCAGGAGATGGGCAGCAGCATCGTCTTGGAACATCTGAATAAATAAACTGCGGTTGCTAACCCGCCTGCCAAGCGTGGCAACTATGACGAAATCTCCCCAAATGAGAGCTACAAGCTTTTGTGGCACTCTATGGGGGAGGCTTATGTTCAGCAGTGGACTTGGTATAGGCTGAAATGATGATGATCATCATCACCAGTATGAGGTTAAAAGCAAATACCAAGTAACTAGTCAGTAATATACTCCTTAGGTACTACGTAAACTTCTACTCATTTTTTGGTTTTGTCTAATAATCTTTAGTCAGAATTTAAAAGTTGAATTTGCAAATCGGAGTAGAAGTATGTGCTAGTCTCATGCTTTTGCCTTTTGCCTGCGTCACCAAAATAAGAATACGAGGGCTTAAAATAAAAAAAATCGTTATATACTAGAATACTTTACCCCCCGGCTTTGCACGGAAGTTATTGTTATGTTAAAGTATATGCAGAAGAAAATACACGCACGCAACTGAGGTACCAATCAAAACCGTAGATATATTTTTAAAAATAAAATACTTTGTCTTGAAAAATGTACCAGAATTGAAAACTCGAATAGATTACTTGCAACAGAATAACGAACACTGGTCGATATTTAAATTCTGGTTCATGTTGCAGGTTCAACAATAACCTTTAACCTTTTTCCTGTTTACTTGGTATTCAGCACCTGCAATGCGAAGCAGCCGTTTCAACCCCCACTTTCATGCGGATGCTCTTGATGTTTTTTACTACTTTCGTAGTATGTCTGCCGTCAAATGATCCTAAAAAAGAGTCACGCAATTACTTATTACTGTCTCATTGTATAAATGTTTTTATTTCTCCTATAAATGAGCCTTTTTAAAGCGTAAGACCGTAATTAACTACACACTACTTTCTTAATATGAATGAGAAGGTTAATTAAAATATATGTATATATATAAATTATGCTAGCTGATGGCCGCGACTTCAAAAAGTATACCATGTCCGTCTCCAGGATGCAACTACGTCTGTGCCAAATTTAGTCAACTTCGGTTCAGCGGTGAAAAGGCAACCAGCAGAGGGACAGAGAAAGTAATTTACGCATTTATAATATTAGTGTGGATAAAATAGCAATAAAAAATTTTGAGCTAAAGTCCATCTATTTTAGTGTGGTTCTTCATTAAGCTTCATAATTTTAATCGCTATTCACATTAAAAAACCTTAAATCTAAAGCTTATTTAGACATTATTTAACGGCAAAAAATGTGTATATCAAGTCAGCAGCTGCCTTTAAATCACACTCAAGCCTCAATTATTGTCGTTCAATTATTGTCAACAGCACAACAATTAAATACAGGGAACATTGTCTATTCCGGTTTCTAATATCTATTGTAAAAGTCCCGGTCTATGCGAGTACAATGTATGTATTGATTAATAGATAGTCCACGTCCCCACGACAAATGGCGCCCGTGGCAGGGGATGTGTGCCCTTTTGGGATCACCCACAAAATTCTTCCCGTTGGAAATCCCCCGATGAATATTTTTTACGACGAAAGTACGATGCATTTCGTGAATGCGTTGTTACTGTGAAGTTTTGTTGTTTACTTGCTATTTTGTTATTGCTGTTACCATTTTTATTTTACTATGTACTCCTGTATATTTGGTGTAAATACTAAATAACTTATAATAATGTTTCAATTTCTACCCGGATCATTGTCTGTAAAAGTTTCCGTCCGCATCAAGTCACTGTTTGGTTTATATAAGCTAATATTTTTAAATTTGTAGAATATGATGGCGAAACTTTTAAGTTAAAAATTAATTCACTTCTCACTTTCAAGGCTGCATCTCAAAGCGTAAAAGAACGAACTTAGCGAGATATTCATATTAAACTACACGAAGTTGAAGCATCGCAACAGAATTTAAAATATAACTAATGAATATTTCACTCTTCGTTACACCGAGAGCTTAATAAGAAGCATTTAAAAAAACATTTCTAAGTCTTGCTGTTAAAGAAGAATACGCCTCGGCGTACACACAAAAAACTAATCTAAAATGCGATGCGGTCTGCAAGGAGGATAACAAAACAACAAAGCTTATGCAACATCCTGCTATAGCAGTTTATTATAGTCGCGGAGGGTTACATATAAATATGTGTATAGAGTAAGCTCGCACTTTGTCTGGTGTGGCCTTGATGTTCTTCCAAATCGACGAGGCTGGCCTCGAGCCCGGCAGGTGATTAAGTTACATAAACTTAGTCCGTCCCCACTTCCTGCTGGCGCGTTTTGCAGTTGTGGGAGGCTTCTAAGAATGAACCGATTTCGCAGGCCGCTCTATTGTTTAGGTCGTGTTGCTTTTTCAGTTTTGCCGGCTTAGGAGCGACGGCCGTCAGAACATTAATATAAGAATGCATACCTTCACTCACTGCCACTGAACTGAGTTGTCATTTGTTTTATAGTTACTACAGTATTAATTATGAATCGATATTATCCTTACTAATATTATAAATGCGAAAGTAACTCTCTCTGTCCCTCTGTTTCTTTATTACCTTTTCTCGGCTCAACCGCTGTACCGATCTTGACGAAATTTGGCACCGAGATAGCTTGCATCCTGGAGACGGACATAGGGTATTTTTTATCCCGGAAAATAAAAGAGTTCTCATGGGATATTTAAAAAACCTATATCCACGCGGACGAAGTCGCAGACATCAGGTAGTTGTTAATAAATACAGTGATATTTTTGCACAAGGTTTTTTTTATTAGGGCGATTTTATACTTTATTGCTTCGCACGCAAGGAGTAGTTGTTTAGTATATAAGATATTTTATCTTTGTCTGTGAAAATTCCATTAAGTAGGAATAAAAAGTTAAAAGTGTAATCGGCGCGCCAGTATACGACTGGAGTGAACAGCATAAAACTGGTTTGGCCGCACGCGATCCGGCTCCACTGAAGGGACATGCAACGAATAAAAAGAAACCTAAATGCAGCTCTAGGAAGCGCTGACCTTGAACGCAAGAGTCATGGCACCTGGTGTTTTTATCTGTCCTTCGTAAAATTGCGAACCTACGAGTATTTTATAAAATACGAGCTTACCCTACATCAGTTTTGTCCGTTCCTGCGACGCAGTTTACTTTCAATGCGTCGTATGATGTAATGGGTACCTACATACATTTCTTTGGAGAGCATTCGAGGGAAGCATTGTTGTTATGGGTTCGTTTTACGACCTACGCAGTTACAAACAGCTCAACGAGATTCAACGGGTTGAATGTCGTGGAATATGTCATTTGTGCGATAGAGACGCGCTTTCTTTGCGGCGATATGTCGGTCGTAGTGTCAGTTGCGTAACCGGTGTCGACTCGAGAGGAAAGTGAATGCAAGCATTTCGAGGTCGCGTAGAAAGTTGCCGCCGCTCCCGCCCGCTCAGCAAACGTCGACAAGAGACAACGGCGTACGCTAGCCGCCATAACTTTTCACTATTTCAGATTACTATCTATTTTCTGAATGGCAACTGAGATGCATTTCTTTATTATTACTAATACGACTGTGAAATGAATATGTTAAACAGCATAAATGACACGCAACGTTTTCGATATAATTTAAAGATGACGCCACACAATCCCCAAACATATTATTAGCTTTACAACGAAAAAACACTAAAATGGTTCGAAACAAATTAAAATGTTGCATAATAAGGTATTCAACCCCGAACCTTTTCCGATGCAGTGTTAAAGAATTCCAAGGAGTTTTGCACAAAAAGTTACACGTGCCGGCCAGCTCAATCGCTTTAGGCTATTGAAATTTCGACCATGGCCAGTCGGACCGCCTTGCATATAATAGCACATCAATTCAACTCGCAGTGAATGAGAGGGAGGAACGGTTTAGAATAGAAATAAAGGAGTCTTTCGTCCGTCACAGAGTATACAACTCTTGTAGGTCTTCGCACGTTCCCCTAATTTCAACCGTTAAATAGTAAAACATTATCCATTGGTTGTTCGTGTTTTTTTTTGGGTATATTTAAAGAAAATTAACCGAATATTGACAAGTAATCCGAATTTATGATGGAGTTTATAATCCTCTGCGCGTCTTGCGACGAGTCTGTCACTTCCATCGCTGTTTATATTTACTTGTCCAGTGTATTGTAGTTGTAAATATACTGAGCAGCCAATGTAAAGGAGCTGCTGACCTAACAAAATACAGCCACTGCCTAGTTGACCATCATCTCTATACCATTATATATTTTTTGATATGAGATTTGAACCGTTGTCCGATAATATTTGTAACAGAGATAGTTAAATTAAAAACGCTAATTTATCCTTAAGAGTCGATTCATTGGATGTTTTTAAAGAGGCAACAAGTTATAGTTGCGGCGTTCGTCTGTATCGCATTTATGTATCACCCGGCTATTTGCATATGAAACGACGGACGTTTCAATGTTTTGATTTTTACTGAAGCTCTCGCTCCTTGGTGATCCAAGGTCCTTTCTTCAGTTGTGAGTGTTTCTTAAACTTATATACATACATACCGTACCTTATAAGGAAACTACGTGCATTTATGTTATGCTTTTGATTTTAATGTCTGGCGGAGCTTTTAAATGCGCGGCGAGTGCCTTTAAACATCGTTGTGTGTTTTCAAGTACTAGACTAAAGAGCCAGGAAGGCGTCGTTATCTGTCAAGTCTCACATCAAGTGTGCCGCTTATCTCCCCACATGTTTGATCAGGTGCCAGTACAGAGGACGCTAACATAAACCACGCTGTGGACACGACGCCACTCAAGGTCTCAATACATCATAATTTGACCATGAAAATTAGATCCTGTTCCATCCGTATTAAAAAATATTTATTGCTTCGTTGGAACAATAATTTTAAATACTACTACGAGTATGAAATAAACATTTTCTGGTTATTTCCTATTAGTATTTAACAATATAAATGTGACAAATGATTACTATATCATTTATTTAGGAAAATTAGGAAATTTAAAAAGCTCGAGAACACAAATATTTCGACTAAATGTCAGCGGTAGTAATCGAAGTGACTTACGCGCTTAAGCAAACGACAACAGAATATCACATATATATTAATCATCATCATCGTTTCAGCCTATCTTAGTCCGCTGTTGAACATAGGTCTCCCCCATGGATTGCCATAAAACACGGTCCTGAGCCACCAGCATCCATCGACTTCCCGCAAAACCGTACAGGTCGTCGCTTAATCTTGTGGCTTTTGATTTTGCAGCCGCAGTTTGTTTAGTTTCATGTTACAGGAAGATGTTGCTGCCCACCTCCTGGTTTTAAATTTCCCTCTGTCGACTTGTACGACACCCACGGGACGATATGGGGTGATAGATTCTCTTGTTCTCCACCACAGCGTCGTTTATATTACTCAAATATTACTAGAATCAGCCGAGAATTACGCTGAACTCAGTTGGAGCAATGGCTAAGTAACGTGCTTCTGCGATAAAGGTCGCGAGTTGGATTCCCGCACAAGATAAATGGCATATATAATTATTGCGGATCTGCGTGTTTGTGGATATAAAATTCATGTCTGTATAACGCACCCACGCTACAGCAGAATTTTTAGTATGAGTTTTTTTTATATATCAAACATTTTTGAAGAATACACAACAAACTAATCTTCGTAACGCAGATTTTTCGTACTATCCTTTAGTTTTCTTAAAATGATTTAATGAAATAACTGTCATGGTTTAGTTATTTACTCACGTGAGAGCAAATTACAAACGGTAAACTTGTATTAATAAATAAAATCTGTATTAACAAAGGTTTTGTATTTATAGAAGCAAACCAGACGTTTGGGTTAAATTAAAACCGGTGATTATAATCGGCTTAGCGATGGACGTAAAATTGATATGTCAGATTTGCTACAACGCTGCCAGCAGCCGGCTTTGTAAATGTTATTTGGACGACACTTTAAATTTCACAATGTACATATAACAACTATACTTAGAGACTTGCGGTGTTTTTAATATAATTTTCCTGTTCCATTTGTTAAATCTCAACTAAGACAAAACCCGTGTATAATTTTAATAGTACATCTATGTAATGAACTTTCTTAAAACACTAAAAATAATTTATATTAACAAATATTTTAGTGTATTAAAAACGTAACTGTTTAGCTTGAGCTGCAAATCGTAAACTAAATCGTTTAGTTATGCAACCTATTTCTACCTACAGCTACCCTGCGTTGTAACCGAACTTTTTACTGGTGGTAGGATTCCTGTGCAGGAGTCCGTCTAGGTAGGTACCACCCCAGGGCCAGTTATTCCGCCGTGAAGCAGTAGTGTGCAAACATTACTGTGTTTCGGTTTGAAGGGCACTGAGCTACCGTAATCACTGGGCATATGAGACTTAAGAACCTATGTCTCAGGGTGATGGGCACAGTGTAGTGTCACACAGAAATTTTGTGAGCGACACAGCATTTGTTATGGGCAGACGTTGAACTTACCATCAGGTGAACGTTTTGCTCGTTTCATCGCTTGATGCAATAAAAAAAACTTAAAATTAAGTCTGCAATTAATATTTACGATCCACGTCATATATCATCATTATTCATCATCACTTCTGCCCATCATAAATCCGCTGCTGAACATAGGATGAACAATGAATGATAATTAGGTGTCCTAATTTCTGACGTAACTATTTTTCTTTAAATTATAATTGAGTATGATTTTATCTACAAAATCCATGAATATGTGTAATGGTAGATTGTTTCAACGTTATAAAAAATTTCACTTGACCTTTTCAACACGATATTAATCCGAGGTGGGAAGTAACGGTTAAGTAACTTAATGCGAAGATAAGAGGCGAACGGTACTCGAGAGAAGCCGTTCCGAATATTTAAAGTCCTCTTGCATTGAGCGCGCACAACACTTGCATTGGTTGAGGTTATATACGCATATTTTTATATAACTTTACCCTTGGGGTTTCCATTTATGGTTCGAATTGCGGTTTATTATGCAGAATGGCAATGTGGAAGTAAAAATATTTAAGAATTGTTATATATAGTCACACTAACACGAAATACACATGGAGCCGTCATGAAGATAAAGATAAATAAAAAATTAAATCAACAACCTACAATTTTGACAAAACCGTGCTTGCTTTAAATCTTCATAGTATCTACGCGAGTAAACTGCGTTCGATCCCGGGCATTGCATGCAATTTGCAATTTTAAACGACGATTTACCTTCATTAAATATTATATGTAGAAATAAAAACATTTCGATGTCATGATGAAATGTGCAAAGATCGTTCTCACCATTTTAATTTATTCAATGATATAATAACTGTTTTTGTAATAATGTTTTAAATTAATGATTACTGACCCAAGTTTACATAAGCAAAAAAAAATTAAATAACATTAATTTACAACAGGTTTTATATTTCATTAACACCAAGCTAAGATATTTTAATTGTGTAATTTTCATGTATTATTAATTTAAATTCTTTAAGCCTTTTTTTACGAACAAGGTGTTTTCAGATAATAGATAATTTCTAACTGCTTTTTTTTGTTTTAAATAAGTATATTAATCAAATGCGATAATTATAAAATAGCAATGTGGATTACATCATTATTGATCAGTAATCATTAATTTTCTCGTTTCCAATAAATTACAATTGGATACAAATACGCCCTTGAATCTACAATATACATCTTCTAATTATGTACGAACTGTCAATTGATATTCATAGATAATCTCAGTAAATTATTAGTTTTATATTAAATGCGTTGTAAACAGCTGCCAAAAGAGGATTCATCTCATCTTGTGGGGATCGCAAAAGTCATGAGTGAATTGCCAGGAAAATTCGTCAGGTGACGGAATAACCATCTCTAAAAATGACTGACTGAAAGTACACGGACCGGGGAAGATAGTAGCGTCTAAGATTTGACGCTTAATTACGCCAAATCCTTATTTCTTGGTAGAGGCCTGTGTCCAGCAGTTGGCAATTGCCGCGCCCCATGATGATGATGACAGTTAAACTTTTTTCTGTTATATTCTAATAGATTAATAACTTTAATTTTCATAGATGTGTTTTTCGGTGTGTCAATTTTTTTTTGAAAAGTGGGCTGCGGATGTGGTCTCTGCCTACGCCTTATATGGGAAAAAGGCGGAACTGTATGTATGTATATAATGTAAAAACTAACAAAGTTCTACGTTAACGTATATAATCGCAATTAGTCGCAAAATTCCTTCTGAGACATAAACCGGCAACCGTTTTAAAATTCCAAACAACAACGCTTTATAACGATGCATTTCGAGATAAGCTGGAATTAAAAACGCTTGCATTAATTATAATTTCAAGAACATAACGTATAATATAATACGGTAACTAATTTATTTCACAAACTCTAATGTGTCATGTTCTCGAAATCTTCGTCTGATATCGATCTGAATTTATTTTCACCTCTGATTATTATTATTTATGTCTGGCATTTTCGTGTACACGGGTTCATGAAACGCAAATTATAATTATGGTTCAAGCTATTGACGTTTCATTTTATGTGCATCGCTGGTGAATGTTGAAAAATAAGACTCATGAGTATGACCCAAATGGCCGGACTGCGTGGGCGTGGCAAGGGTAAAGAAATCCGTTTAAATGGCTTATAATCACATAAATGAACAATATACCGACTGACTTCGTTTAAAATTTACTCGCCTTTTAAATGACAGTAAAAACGAGATGAGAAGAAATGGTTCTTTTATGAAATGTAGTAAGGATTGGTTTTACGAGTACATGATGGTTATAGATGTGGAATAATAAGGATTTGGTCATAAAATGAAGGTTTCCGGCGGAATAGAATAGCACCTACCTCTTTCCTACCGAGGTGTCGTAAGAGGCGACGGACAGCCTATATTCGTGCAGATTAACTTTATTCTGTTAATTAACCATAATATGCAATGAGGTCACTACACTGCTCGTGGGAACGCAACCGAGAGTCTGACTTTGAGACTTTGAACACCAGTCATTATCATCAACATTTCAGCCCAACACTAGTCCACCGCTGAATATACGCCTCCCCATAGATTGTCACAAAAGTTTGTAGCTCCATTTTGAGGGGATTTTGACATAGTACTGCTTAGCTTGGCAGGCGAGTTGGCAACCGCGGTTAATTTATTAAGATGTTGCAGGAAGATGCTGCCCAGCAGCTTCCAATAATTTACAAGCAGCATCTTAATAAATTAGCATCTCCTGGCTTTTATTTTCCCTATGTCGACTTTAATGACACCCACGGGATGAGATGGATGGACGTAGATTCTTTTAAGCCGCCACCACACGGCAATCGTAGTACGGGATCCTTATTCCGAGCAGTAGTATCCAAAATCAAAATTGCCATGATGATAGCCGACCTCCAGTAGGAGATGGCGCCGTAATAAGAAGAAGTTTTTTCATATCAGACTTAAGAACTAATGTCTCAAGGTGACGGGCGCAGTATGGTGCCACTCAGAAGCGTTCTGGGTGATACATGTTATGGCAGACGTTGCACTTACCATTAGGTTAACGTTTTGCTCGTGTCGTTGCTCTATCCAAACAAAAAAGAAATATTTAACTGGAAATTCGAAAATTTACATAGTCGGTTCATACCAGAAACTATATGTATCAAAAACATTTAAGCACCTATAAACAATTACTGTAATAATAATAATAAATTTTATCCCCACAAATATTATAGATTAAATTAAGTAACAATAATAATACACATGCATTGTATTAGTAAAGTAAAAAGTAAAGTAATAGCCTAACCAACTACTGAACACAAGCTTCGTATTCTTGATAGGGTTTTAAAGCCGGTAAGAGATCGCTACGTGACTTTAGTAGGGATTTTTGCATGCATACGTAATTATGAATTATATAATAATTACATCAACTGTTATCATTTTCCTAGCCTGTTTGCGTCTGTACGCATCTCGTTTTATCTTTTATTCTATTCTATTTTAACAATACAATATGATAATAGATATTAATGATTGATTTGCACATAATAAATCATTCCGTCATATAATTAATGTATCATTGATCTACAACTATTTATACTCTATACCACCTACAAGGCTTGCCTTAATGTTTACGGCTAAGCAGCGAGAAATAAAAAATCCTTTATCATGACTCCGCGATCATAGTTCTAGATATTAATTATTCTCCCTCCAATACATAAACCCGTACTCACTTCCCATGACTGGAATTACTGAATTACTTCTTTTGTATTGCTTTTGCACACGGAACGTTCCTACGAGTTGGTTAAATACGAATACGAGTTCTGTAATGAGAAGTCTTTTTAATAGTAACTTCTCATTACACAAAGTTTATCTAAGTATTCTTTTTTCTTTTTTTTTTTCTAAGTATAATACTTAATTAAAATGCTTCGCGTAACTTTTACTATTAAAATGTTTGTATTGTATTGTACTTTTATGTAAATAAAAGCCATAAAATATTTATTGTAATTAAAATCTTGTCACAAAAAATATAATCAAATCCTATTCCTGGTAGTATAGTGCCAAAAACACTTCATTTGAATTGTTTATACTTTTTTATTCTGTGAGCGAGACCCAGCTCTCCAGTCAACAACAACAATAACCCATCGTGGATAGATTTGCTTCAGGAGCTCCGCGGACCGATCATTCTACAGCAAATACACAAGCATTTCTCATATGTTGTGGGAACGACTTACAGACATAAACTGCACACAGAAAGACCCAGCGACTCGGAGCAACGATCTGTATTGTGCCCATACAAATATTTGTCCCGTGCGGGAATCAAAACCGCGACCGATACCGCAGAAGCCCACCCAAAGATGTACATGCTAAACTTTCCGTTTATTGATCCCTAATGTTAGTAACAACGAAAAATCTCATTATTCTTAAGTGCACACAGAACGTTAAATCCAGAAAGATTTTTTGCTGTTCATAAAAATATCTTTATTGTTTAGTTTTTCATTCATTAGTTCATTGACATGAAGCTACTCGTATTTAACTGTTCGATAAGTTTAGGGGCTCCGAGTTACATCCGTAGCCAAATATTTGTACACAAGATATTCGTTCCTGTGATAGACACTGCATCAGACTCGTCTTCCAATCTTAAAGCATATCGCCTTTTCGGGTTTGTGAAAGACGATAGTTCTTAGTAATCTATCGACATGTAATGTTTCAACGTAGTGGTGTATTGGAGATAGCTCTGTTAGCCATTAATTGTTCTTAAAGAAATGTATAATGCTAAATGCACTGTGATATATCCTGCTTAGATGATAACTTATTATTTCTAACGAGGAAGATAACGTCGTGAGGAAATCGGGCAGAAGTAACTGTAAATATATAATTTCTCAGGTGCTGCAAATATATAATTTACTCGTCAATTATTGAATTACAAGCCATGATAGTTCAGGGTCCGGGCCTTAAGGTTCATACTACGCGTATGATCTAAGCATGATCCCCGGTGCCGGCACTTCTAAAATCGTTCTGCAATTTTATGTGATCACTTATCATGCACTCAGCGGTGAAGAGGTGAAGAGGAAGCGGTAACGTTACGAAACCTGAATGTTAGAGGAATACAATATTAACATAAACAGAGTTATAAACAAAACTAAACTCTTTCGACATTATTAAAGAATGTAAATTTTAATCAAACAATTTTATTGCCATTTGAAAGGCTCATTGACAATGAACTAATGTAGAATATTCATCATGTCTTAACTATTAGCGGTTTTTTAGACAATTCTTCTATTTAAGTTTTTTATAAGTATGCCTTTTTGTTTTTATGTGATTGTAATTGAAATCATAAAATAATCTGTGCACGCGTTGGTTTATGTAAACTGTAAGTGTACAGAGATTTGATAATAATAAATAAATAAATAAATTCCTTCAAAATATGGTAATCCTAATCCCACAAAGTGGTGATGAGAAGCAGCTTTATCCGTGCGACAGCATTGGCAGTGCACTCACCAAACACAGCTTCGCATGGGGAGTATGGATAATTTCAAAAAAGACTTAACGAAGTTGCCTTGGAAAGGCCTACGGCGGTGGACCTACTTACTGTCTACCTATTTACTTAAAACACTCAAAAGCCAATAAATTAAAATAGCAAGAAAGCCTAATTTTCAACCGTAACAAAGTGCCATTTTCATAATATATGTACCTATTTAAATAAATGCGAAGTAGTCATTAAAATTCGTATAATTTATAATGCGAAGGCGTCCTCGTTTATTGATTGTCTAACAACTTGATTTAAGCAAAAAATTACTTAGTCAATACACTGATACCTACGTGCAAACCACATTCCGAAAAGTTTTTTGGCACCCTCTGTAAATGAGGATACAGTTGCCATCAATGTACTTTGAGTCTCATAATGACGCTGACGCAATGCAATGCGAGACGCAGTTCGAAACGAACCTTCGAGAAGAAATATCGATTCGCCATAAGTGTGCAGAATATGTTATACATTTATATTTATAAAATAAGCTGTGTACTAAATCAATTCTTAAACAATATCTAAAGTTTTAAGTGCATTCTTTGCGGAATTTGTTTTCTATATTAAATTCAAAAATACGTTATAAGAAATGCCATAAGGCGAAACTTCCGATAGGAATACTATAGGCAAGCAATGATCTCCCGCTACTGGTGGCCTTGAGCAAGCGCGCGCAAACCTTGATTCGAGAATATGTTCAACTTGATCGCCAGCAACGTGCGCGCGGTTGGGGCACGCTACGGCGGCGCGTTCACTAAACTTTGTGATTACGTCAGTCTATATTTTGGTACGTTTTAGATGAATAGCCTCTGAACAAAGTTCTACGATCGAAATATTACCTTGTTTTTTTATTATGGCCAAGGCTTTCAACATTACGTTTACGCAGTTGTGAATACAAATTACCTAGTTTTCGCTTATATTGTTAACATACCATCATGATAAAACTGTTAAACTACATTATGATGGTAGTGCGACATCGGTATCTATCATGTCGTCAATTTATTGCGCCATGTTGTAAAAAATCATTAATCATGTGATGGGATGACCAAACTGGTACCCTTCTCACCAACTCGTGTTATATCGAAACAAGTAGACAAACATTTAACGTCGTGACATGTCAAAATGTACTTAACGCACACATGTTTTCAGTTTCAACGAACGAGTTCACATACGTGATTTTTTAATGTTATGCATAATGAACGCCTTAATGTCAATATCGTGATTAATTTTGTAGTCGGCTTTCGGAAATGCGGTTGTAATCTCAACATAATACATTGACTTCTTTTAATACCGATTGCACTAATTTCACAGCAAATGGAGCAACAGCCTTTCCCACAGATATAGCTTACGTTGCAATGAAATCAGTTATTTTCAGTTTAATTCTGAGATAGTGTGTGTCAGATACCTACATATTTATTTATGTGTGGTTATCAGATTTATTTGTTTCGTCAATGTCACCGAGTTGCTGTGAGGGCAACGGACGCCGTATCTATAAACACATAGGTACCTATTCATTTACGTATGAAAACGTTGTTTTATATCGAATCACACATGCTCACGGTGTTGATATGTTTTTCTATCTGAATGTCAGAGTCAGGGCTGCCAAAAACAACTAACATTACGAACCGACAGTAACGTTGCAAAAGCAAAATACGATATAATGTCAGGTCTACCCATTAGCCGCCACATCCGTTTTATTTCAATGCAGCTGGTTCCTATATTTAAAAACTTCATGTCACACTCTTATGTTGTACATATTATATGAAGACTCTTATTAAGGATTAATATATCTTATATTCATTGAGATTATAAAAGGCAACCCTAGTAATGGGTGCAAAACGGATTATGATGCTGATAAAAACGGGTATTATAATTCATTGCCCTTGCTTTATATCTCCTCAATCCTGTCTGCGTACTAAAGATTAAACAGTCAATAAAACAATAGAAGATTTTTTCTTCTTTGAAAATACATTATTAATTTAAATCAAAACCTTCTAATAATCAATAAAATGAAATAGATTTCTGGTCTAATGGTATACTTTTGTACAATTTAATGGATCTCAATATTTGGTAATTCAAATATTTTTATGTGCTTCAAATAGGGTGGTTATAATTAGCAATGTTTGACAGGATTTAGAATATTATATAAGAATTAGCATCTAGTTATCAAATAACAAATTACGATTGGAGAAAAAAATCGAAAAAAAAAACGCATTCATATTCTAAGAAATAATTAAATAGAAATTGTCAATTAATAGTAAGATGGTCAAATACCTTATAGAACAATTCTGTGATAGAGCGGTATAAATGGGCCGGCCAATTGCCACTTAGTATGGCCGACCGGGGAAGTGCCACGCTGTTCCAGACTATCAACATAACGCTACTAAAGTTTCTATCTTCTTATTATTTTTTAAAAAGTAGGAATTTCTCCTGCGCCGTGGGTGCGTTTTACAAACATACATTTCACATACACAACAGAACCGGATCCGGAAGGCAACAATTTGTGTATTTGCACAAATGTTGGTTCCGGCTGGGAATCGAACCCAGGGCCGGGAAGTCAGTTACGCTAACCACTACGCCACGCGGTCGCCAGTTTGTACGTGAGTGACGAGAACGTGACATATTTTTATATGAGACAGTGACAAGACGAGCAATACGTTCATCCGACGGTGAGTACAACGTCTGCCCGTAAGAAATACTATGACACCCAGAAAATTTCTGTGGTACACTGCACCCGTCCCCCTTAAACATCAGTTCTTTAGTCTGATATGCCCAGTAATTTCACTAGCTATCAGTGCCAGTAAAGACCGAATTGCAATAATGTTTGCACACTACTGCTTCAACATACTTACCTAGACGGATTCCTATGCAGAAACCACCATTGAAATTACTTGCGGGGTATTCAATCATTAGTTCTGATTCTTCACTGAGAATGGGTGTAGGTATCTGTAGGCTACAGTAATGTTCTGGGTTACACAGCATTTGTTACAGGCAGTGAACGTTTTGTTCGTTTCGTCACTATTTCCAAAAAAAAACTACGGGGGGTGTGCTCGTTTGTCGCCATAAACGAAATAAAAAATAAAATCTAGAATCATGTATTGACGAACGTATTTTAGCTAATGTGTTTTTGTGTTTTATAAAACGATGCGCCGCACTGGGATTTCTCTTGTATTTTGTGTTCGTTTTACAGCCATAAATTACACATGCACTACACAACCAGACCCAAAACCTAGTGACGTCTTTGCACAAATGTTGAATCCGTCTAGGATTCGAACCCGGAACCCGCGGCATGGAAGTTAGGTTATCTCAACTAGGTCACGCGCTCGTTAAAATGTTAAACGTGTATTAATACTACTAGTAATACGAGGGAAGGACGGAAATGGTCTCTTTAATGTAGGTACTGTATCTATATGCATAGGCATTTTTGTTTTACAGTATACATCCACAGTTGTATTAGTTAAAACTCTACTGCAACAATTCCACGTGCCGCGGTGGACCGAAACGCCAAAACCGAGCTCTGTGCATGACGTCACGGCATGCGCTTGCGCAACTGTGATTGCTTTACTTGGCTGAGGCGAACACTGAGCTGTCACGAAGTTTAGACATAAATTGCTTCTTAATGTTAGTAACGCTCTCAGCCTAAATAATTTGTTTCATTTTTTACATTCGATCTTCAAATATAACGTGAACTGTTAACCGTGAACCTGGAAAGGTTAAACTAAGAGATAGTAACAACTGTTCAATATATAATTTTGGTATTAATTTACAAGCTGGCTTTCGAGCTTAGACGTATGGACATGGTATGGTAATTCTATCAGATACGAGTCTGTATGAGTCTTATCGTAGTATGATCTTTATCATCACATATGAGACCTTGTTTCTCGCAACGCGCATTGCATCACAGTCTACAGCCTCATCTGTTTGGGTTGGCTGTACCGTAGGCCATACTTCCTCACCATCGACATTTCAGCCCATCACAAGTCCACTGCTGAACATAGGTCTTGAACATAGGTCTTCCCAATAGATTGCCACAAAAAACATGGTCACCTTCCAGCAAAACCCTTCGACTCATCGCCGCATCCAGTGAAAGGTCGCCCTATACTGCGCCTACCCGTACGAGGTTGCCACTCCAGAACTTCTCTTCCCCAACGGTCATCGGTTCTACTACATCAGTGCCAGGTACATACATATATGGCCGGCCCATTACGACTTAGTAAAATCCAACCTTAGCTACAAAAAATATAGGTACTTTAAAAATGTCGTTAGAAAGGATTAGGTTTTTATTTTATTTAAAATGCAGCTTCAATAGGCAATTTCAGTCTTCAATATTATGTTAGATTTAGACGTAAAAATTCCCGATAGCCTTCTACATTTCCGTACAATTACTTCGTGGCTTTGAAGACTCGTGACTCAACGTGACAATGACGGACGTGACAAGCTAATGAGCGCGATTTTTAGTTTCGCGGACAAATTGATTTCATTCAAGCGCTGTCAGCCATTTAATTGAGTGTACTTACAAATGGTACATGGATAAATTTTTGTTAGTTTGGAGTCACTACAACTTTCGTTATTAATTAGACGTTTACCAATCAGTATCTTCCGTAAGTTACTAAGTAACCGACAGATGGCGGAATAAACCATCTTAAATAGGGCAGAAACTGCCACAACCAGCAGAATCAGGGAATATAACTTGAAGATGGCGATAGGCAGTCGGGACCTAGCGGTGATGTGCTCAACGCCAGGTATGGTGGGGTGGGACCAAGGAGGAGACATACTGTGTCAGAAACGATGGAAAAAAATATGTAAAATAGAAGACATGTAAAAGCGTGATCACTAAATCTATATGAATATAAAAAGAAAGGTGAAAAAACATACGAAAAAGATGAGTCTACAGAATTAGATGATCATTTTTAAATATTAAAATACAAATACCTATATATGCTTTATACAATGTAGAACAGCGCGGACATATAAAATAAAACAATGTTAGGGACAAATAATAAAATATAAATCAAAATAAAAACAGCACGGGCAACGAGACTATAGATTGTAAAGAAAATAATTTAAATAAAAACCATCTCAAATATGCCAGAACTAAATTATACAGATCGGCGAAAGGCAACAGCGTTTAAGGTAAGAAGTATTTCACTTCTTTATGATCGATCTCCTGTTTAGCAAGCGATTACGGCAAATCCTCCTATTAAGACAAGCCTATGTCCATCAGGCAACATTTTGAGGCTCATGAAAATGAATAATTAGATACATTGAGTATCAAAAAAAAGCATTTCTTTAATGTACAGTTTCATTGTCGTTTCAAATATTTAAATTGGATTAAATTAATGTTTAATATTAATAGAAAAAAAAATATTCAAAAAATATACTCTTTATTGTACACCAATACAAAAATAAAGACTAAGTACTATATTTATGTTAAGGTACAAAAGGCGGTCTTATCACTGAAAGCGATTTCTTCCAGACAACCTTAGCGCAGAGAACTAATACAGCAAAATGAAAAACCAGAAAAAGGAAAGAAAAAGAGGGTGATGTACACTAAACCATACAAATCTATAAAAAACACTAGATGATAGCATCTCATATAAAAAGCGACAGACTAAGGTAAAGGATTAAGAACAAACGGAAAAGTAAAAACATGAGTTAAATATCCAAATAATGAGCTCTAACCAGGTTTTTGAAGGAAAAGAGGGACTTAGCACGTCGTATGTGCAAAGGTAAGGAATTCCATAAGCGCACAGCTGTGACAGTAAAGGATTTCCTAAAGAAAGAAGTGTAGTGCACAGGAGTCCGGAGGGAGAGGTTGACAGAGGAACGAAGAATTTTTTTTTATTAGATAAAGTGATGAAACGAGCAAAACGTTTTACCTGATGGTAAGTGCAACGTCTGCCCATAACAAATGCTGTGTCACCCTGAAACTTTCTGTGTGACACCACACTGTGCTCATCGCCCTGAGACATAAGTTCTTAAGTCTCATATGCCCAGTGATTACGCTAGCTCACAGTGCCCTTCAAACCGAAACACAGTAATGTTTGCACACTACTGCTTCACGGCAGAATAACTGGCCCTGGGGTGGTACCTACCTAGACGGATTCCTGCATAAGAATCCTACCACCAGTAATAATGGGATTATCATGGGATAGGGAAATATACTCAAAACGATTTTTTAAGTACAGAGGAGTAGATGGGTTGAACAGCACAAAGCAGAAAGTATATGAGTATTCCGTCGAAGTCGGATAGGAAGTCACTTGAGTTGCTTACGAAATTCAGATACATGATCATATTTGCGAAGCCCAAATACGAATCGTAGACACAAATTTTGAATTCGCTCAAGGTACCTTAAGTAATTAGAACTGTATTATCAATTACATAAAAAAGTACCGAATGCAATTACTTGGCTTCATCAATTAGGTCTAAAAAGAGCCTTTGAAAAGCTGAGCGCCTGCAATTTCTTAATCAAAGACACGCAACTATCTCATAGCGTTTGTTACTTAATTTGAAGTTGTTTGGGTGTGCCCCCGTTATTTATTAGACACCGTTAGATCGAACCTTGTGTAACTTGCTCAATTCTGGTGCAACTACTCCGTAATCTATGTGTTAACTCTAGTTACACGTTATTAATTCAAAATAAATGACGTGATTTCAAAAGATTTCCGCATTTATATTTCTAATACTCGTAATATAGAAACGTTGTCTAAATTTTTCGTTCCTGCCAAATTCAGCAATTTTTAATCATAGACATATTTTTATTAGCACACTCACAAAAAACGGTCGAACAAATGGCAATATATATGCGATTTGAAATAGCAATACAAAAAAGAAAAAAACTTATTATACATTAAGAACAAAGTAAATATAGAAATAAATTTATTATTATTGGTGAGTGATGTGATGCCATTTCCGAACTTCCACTCAGCAATGCTGCTGCATGTCTGCTGCAGCACAGATTTGCACCGAATCCCAAAAGTTGGTGTGGGTCAGCGCTGATTATATTTTTTTACGTTAAATGAATAAATCGTTATAATTAAATAAGTGCCGCGTGAACGGGGCAAGGGTTGTCACAAGTAAAGAATATCCATTTATTTATTTCTGATTAACATCGCCATTAACATTATTATTATTAAAAACTGTTTATTTTTAAATTTAAAAACTTTAAAAGTTAAAAGTGATAATTCATTTGAAATGGAAATTATTCGCAAAATCATTCAGTAAGGGAAATGGTATTTAAAGAAGCCTCATAGGGTCGGAGATGTAACGATTTTGTACGTTCCCAGCTCGCCCCCCTCTGTTTTTCTCAGATTCTTCGTCTCTCTATGTATGCACCTTTCTCTGGTAAAGATGCAATCTGCCAATAATCAGTCTTTGAAACGAATAAAATAAATATTAATTTGTGATTACAACCAACAACTGTTATAATAGATACAAACATATCTATTCGAAACGTTTTAAGGTAAGGCCACGTCAAAAGTAACCGCAACCGACGAGCTTGCATGAAAACACTAATGAAAGTAGAGGAGCTAAAGATGTCTGTCAGATCGTAGCAGTGGAATGATTGTGGTCTCTGCCGACCCCTATGGGAAAGATTCGGACTCTATGTCTTATGTATGTATGTATATTCTATATATATTATTTTCGTTGGTAAGCTTGATAAATCGATGATAGTATCAATTTAATCTCGAATATTCCAAAGTACCATATGCACAGGTTATACAAAGTAAATTTATGATCTACTTAGTTCTTTTTACGTCGTAATATTTAAAAAAAAATAGTTTTATATTTGCTGTGTCACTCTGTGTGTCTGTGTGCCACAATGCGTTCGTCACCCAGAGACATCAAATCTTAGGTCTCATATGCCCGGTAATTACACTAGCTACTCGTATTAGCGCACACTACTGCTTGGCAGCAGAAAAACAGCACAGCGGTTGTTCCTATCTAGACGGATTCCTGCACATGAATCCTACCACCAGTATCTCTTTAGCACCTTATAAAGAAGTACATCTTCACATTAAGTCAGGTTCGTTAAACAATTATATTTTTTTTTAAAACGATACCCCACAGTAGGATTTCTCCTGTGTTGTGGTTACGTTTTACAGAGATAAATTCCACATGCACAAACCACCCAGACCCGGAACAACTATCTGTAGGCCTTACAAATATATGTCCCGTACGGGAATCGAACCCGCGACCCGCGGCGCATAAGCGAAGGGCTTAGCCACACATTAAAACACTTATACTGAAAAAAGACAGCTTAAGACAGCTAAACTACAGTTTTTTTTAAATAACGTATGATATTTGGGCATTCCTGCGTTAACGATAAAAATGCGAGATTAAAATAGATTTATAAAGATTTTTTTTCAAACCAAGCATGATTAATCAGCGCTTTTTAAAATGTTGATAATATTTACCTCTAAGTCCTTCACATTTATGCTAACATATAAATTAGATTTCTTAGCAAGATAAGAGATATTTATTGTTGTTACGTATAAAGGACTTTTAAATTTAACAATGAAACACCGAGGTGATATCTTAATTTGCGTGTTATTCATAACAAGACGGCACAGGATATGAACACCGCAAAATGGGCAACAAATCTTCCACGATATAGACTATTCGTTATTTAAATATAATTTTGACATTTATATCACAATACAAACTACAAATTATTTTTTATATCACAAAAATATTATTATTTATTTATTAATGGAAACAGTCATCAACTATTTTCCAGTGTCATGTAACATATCCAAGTAGACAATCTTAAAGCAGCATGATACAAAATTTTGATCGACAGTAAATTGATAGTTTACTTTTACTGAAGATTTGCTGGACTGGTGGAGACAAAACGAAAAGCACTATTTTGGTCTTGAATTGAATTTTCCAATCACTGTACACTTTCACGAGCACTCGCTGCATAATAAACTATCAATATTAAACATCAAAACTCCAAATATACACAGAAATTACAAAATTAAATAAAAACACTACTGCCACTTTTCGAGTTGGCGCCAAAAGTCATCACAAAAACATAATCGATGCATGAACCCATTTTTGTCTAAATTAAGAGGATGCCAGCCGTACACTAAGTACGGCTGGCATCCTCTTAATTTAGTGTGAAATATTTTTTACAAAAGTAGGTCTAAGTTTGAAACGAACTGATTGATTTCTTACTGGTCAGTTTCGAAAACAGTGTATTGTTTGGAATACCAACCAAGACTCAAGTATGTTTCGGATTCGATCCAGTGTCAAAGACACGGCATAGTAAAAAAAACCGTAAAAACGCATTATTGTAGTATATCTTAGTGTAATGGGCGCAGTTTGGTGCCACACAGAAATGTTTTATGCGACACAGCATTTGTTATGGCAAACTTACCATCAGATGATCGTTTTGCTCGTTTCGTCACATTGTAAAAACCGTTAAATTGTAAAAACACTATAAAAAAAACTATAATATTTAAAAAAAACTACTTAGCGTTTAATAGAAGCTTTAAACTGAAGCCGTTTCACCACTCTCTTTGTTCATTATCGAGGTAACCGTTATGTATGTACAATTTTTGATTGGAATGTGAGAGCCCTTTGGAATGACATTTAACAGTATTTTAACAATGTTGTTAATTACATTACTTTAAAACGAAAATGAAACATGAATGTCTCGACTGAAAAATAAGGACGGTTGTTAAACCAACCACCTGCCTTTAATGTCAATATATTCAACGACCAGTGCACATCTTGGTAATATTACAAGACGGTATGATAGGCGGCCATGTAGCACTATTTATAAATTCCATACAGGTGCTAGGGGCGGCGCAGGTGGCACATTGTCAACTGCACAGTATGACCTTTGCATAAAAATATTATTTGCACAAGAGTACTTAGTGTAACGAAGCCATTCATCTATAACATTTATAAAACAATTATTCATTTAAACATATAATATAAATGTAACGGCATTTCAATGACCAAGTTTGGTTCATCGCCTATTAATTTTTAAATTTAAATACAGCTGAAATATAAACGTCATGGTGATAGTATTCCTATGCAGGAATCCGTCTAGGTAGGCACCACAGGCCAGTTATTCTGCCGTGATGTAGTAATGTGCAAAGTTTCGGTCTTAAGCGCACTGAGTGTTAGTGTTATCAATGGGCATATGAGACTTAAGAACCGATGTCTCTGAGTGACGGGCGCAGTGTAGTACCACACAAAAATATTCAGGGTGACACAGCGTTTGTTATGGGCAGACGTTGCACTTACCACCAGAATGTTTTGCTCGTCTTGTCACTTTATCCAAAAAAAACTGTGCTGCAATGTTTTTGGTAATTATTTTAATAGTACTGAATACATTTTATCAAAAGAAACATTATATGACACAACTAGCTGTTACCCTCTCGTTTCTCATCCAAAAAAAGACGTAAATTAAACTTTAGTTGGTAATGGTTTTTACTATCCTCTAGGTCAGCGATTTCCAACCTGTAGTACGCGTACCCCTGGGGGTACGTGAAAATTATATTGGTAATGGCGGATATACTGGGAAGTTAAAACAGTTAACTTATATAAACATTATTACAATTTATTACGTCTGCAATATGTAGTTTAAAATTAAACTTATAACTAATTACGTACTAAGGTGCTAGACAAGTTCATAGTCGAACATGTCAAGCACCTTATTTCAAGGTTAAGATTGACAATAGATAGACCATAAGAAAAACGAGACACAATTTTAGGAGTAGGTATGGAGTTGTCTGGGTAAGGGTTACAAATACTTATAAATGAAAAGTTTTATTAAGGGGTACGGGAACGAAAAAAGTTGGCAAGCACTGCTCTAGGTCAAGGAAAGTTGGCGCCAACTCCAAAAGTGGCGGTAATATTTTAATTGAATTTTGTCATTTCTGTGTATATTTTGAGTTTTGATGTTTAATATTGATATTTTATTATATAGCAAGTGCTCGTGAAAGTGTACAGTGATTGTAAGATTCAATACAAGACCAGAAATGTACTTTACGTTTTGCCACCATCAGTCCAGCAAATCTTCAGTAAAAGTAAACTATCATTTTACTGTCGATCAAAATTTTTGAGCAGTGCTTGAATATTGCTTTAATCTAAAAACCTGGAAATGTTACTTGACACTGGAAAAAAGTTAGTGACTGTTTCTATAAGTAAATAAATAAAATAAAAATACTATCCCCTATTCCACAACATAATCGGCTTCTATGCCAAATTTCATTAGAATCCGTCTTTCCATTCGAGCGTGATTGAAGGACAAAATTACAACAACAAACACACTTTCTCATTTATAATGTTAAATGAACTAAGGTAAGATTTCATTTTGACAAAGCTTTTTAACATAGTTTCGCTTATACGGATTATCGCTAAATCTAAATAAATTATTTTGATTAACAATAACATACTAACGAAAACAAAAACTAATCCGCTATTTGATTATTGCCAAAACTAAAAAAAAATAGTACCTTAGAGACAACGAACTTAATGTTTACAGATTTTTAAATGTGAATATTAGGTCTGTACATTTACAACCCTATTTTTTCTACATTCTTGTGAGAAATTGAGCGTCACTGTTGTATACACTGCCAAATCATACGCCGTATGTTGGCTGGCATATTACGGCGATAGACAAGGAAATTGTCTCTGAAGTCAGTTCAGTTTTAAAATATCTTGTTGACGGTTATTTTATAGCTTCTTTCCTAAGGTGTATAATCTGTTATACGATGAATCGTTTATTTTCGTGTTAATACGTTATAATTTTAATATACAATTTACATTGACATTATGTTAATAACAGTAACAGCCTTTAAACGTCCAACTGCTAAGCACAGGCCTCCTCTCAGCAAAACTCAATGCGGCTAGGCGGACTTAACAAATCATCGACATATTTTTTATTTCTCTGACTTGTGGATTTCTTCTCGGTGTTTTCCTTTGTCAAATATTCACGGTGATAATCAGTACTTAAAATTGAAATTACAATTTTAGGGTGCCGTCACCAGGGACCGAACCTAGGTCGCTGTCGTTTCTCAAATAGAAGGCGAACGCCCGGTCTCTGAGCTAATGATATTTCCGGAATAGTATGTCAAACAATTTTCTAATGCAGGCAGACACAGTATCCGAAGGAAATTGTGTTAGAAACTATATGATTGGCTAAACAGATGTTAATAGGTATCTATTTCGTTTAATCATTTCCCAATTGACATTAAAAAGCTAACCCGGGGTTATCGAGCAGCAAAAACGTTCCTTTGTATGCAGTTTTTTATCATTCGCGATTCGGCAATGACGTATCTAATACCGGGCTAAAAAACAACATTAAGAATAAATCGAATCACGTAGTGATTGGTTTTTGCGATAAGCCACTCTTGTGACTATTATTCTTGCGGCTTAAAATGTAATTTATTGCGGAAGAATAATTTCGTTTGTATTTTTTGATGATGTTTTTGCCCAGACTTCTTAATGTTATATAATATCGTATGAAAATCAGTTTGACATTTTTGACCTTATGCATCGTTATATATGGTTAAAAAGTAAGCGAATCATATGTACGATAAATTACGATAGTAAAGACCGGAATACAAAGTCTTCGAGCCTAAATTAAAATTTGGCTTGGTGGTACAGAATCTGCTATCCCACAACATAAGTCGTCAAAGACTCGACTTAGAAATTCTATCTCATTAGTCTCTGACTAATGGCGGAATAACAATCTCAAACATTCTAGACTTTTCTGTACTGTGGGTAACAGCTTCGATTGTGCCAAAGTCTGCCAAGGGATATTCTTCCTAACTTGGGAAGGCCTATGTCCAGCAGGAGACTTTTGAATGAATTGATTTCAAACAAAGTTGGAAAATATTCCTTAAATTTAATTTTTATGTCAGCATGTTCTCTTGACTCAGCCGTGGAGAGCCGTGGCAGTTCATGGGCCAGGCGTTCGCCTTAAATTTAATAGTACGCGAGTTCGATCTCCAGTGCCGGCGGCACCTCTAACCTGCAAAAGAAGACATCATGAGAAAATCTGAATATCTGAAAAATTCTGAAAAAAAGGCTAACAGCAATTACATCACCGAATATATATATATACCGTTGAAACTAAAGGCGATCTGTTCAAGAAAAACGAAGTTTATGCGTTTATCTGAGTTCAATGCTACAGTTTGCATTTCATCAACATCAAATGAACGCTGTCAATGCTAAACGCGGTTCAAATTCTGAACGCCCAATTTTCGACGTTGAGCTCTTTAAACGCGTTTAGAGAGCTGTCATTGTCAATTGCACAACTATGTAAACACAAAAATTATTTTTAATTCGTATTATTTATTGTTTGCATACCTATGTAACCTGTTCATAAAACAGGCTGTTTGATGTCGCAAAATACGAAATAAATCGTCTTTTTGTTTTAGATTGTGACGATATTTCATGTAAAATTCGTTTTTCTGAACGCGATCCAAATGGAGTCGGTGAAATCGGTTAGACGAAAACCGAGATCAAATGATACATATCATCAGTCATCAGTTCAGCCTATTACAGTCCACTGTTGAACATAGGCCTCCCCCAAAGATTGCCACAAAACACGGTCCTGAGCCACCTGCATCCATCGACTTCCCGCAAAACCGTGCAGGTCGTCGCTCCATCTAGTGGGGGGTCGCCCTACGCTGCGTTTGCCGGTACGAGGTTGCCACTCGAGAACCTTTCTTCCCCAACGGTTGTCGGTTCTACGAGCTATATGGCCGGCCCATTGCCACTTCAGCTTGCTTATCCTTTAATGATACATATGAACTCAGTTAAATAAAACGTGGTTTTATTAAACTTGGTTTCCAAAGCAAGCAGTGAAATCGGGTCTAAGAGATTGAGATCGGCTTCTGTGCTATCAGTTGCGGGATCAATTTAACGAGACAAATATTTGTATGGATCGTTGTTGCAGGTCTGCCTGTCTAATAATGTATTTACCCTTTCTAACAATATGTTCCGTTTAAATTGATCAGAGCTCTTACTTAAAGCAATAAATTACGTTCATACATTATTATTGTAAAAACAAAGTAACAGTTTCTAAAAGTTACAGACTCAGCACGAGCCTTCTCTCATTTTTCAGTGCCAGTGCAGATTGGCTGACTCCACAAGTCATTTAAATATGTTAAATTTCACGGACGTGCTGGTTTTCTCATATCTTCCTTCGCAGCCAGGCTTATTTTAAAGCAGTGCTTAAAATTATGATTATCAACTTTGGGGTATCATGGCTTATGATTATTTAATTTGAAAATGGATCACTAAAAAAAACCAAAATAATAATCCAAACTATAATATTTAAGCACAAGGTTATTAAATAGCACAAATCGCAAGCGATCGGAGAAAACAAGCTCGTTTATCAGATGCTCGCGATGTGCCCGAGATAGCGCCGTAGTAAGTGGACCAAGGGCAGTAGACTGCGATAAAACAAGGTTGTCCCACTGTTCAGACTACCAGAGACATGTTCTTGGTGCAATTATCATCTGATTAATTCGCATGCTTTAATTTAATCCACAGGACTGCAACCCTATTTCTTCACAGCATGTCGGTAAACCCTAGTTACAATTTTTTTCTGTTTTTAGTTTGCCACACACTAGGGCTTCTGAATCGCGGTTGCATTTTACTGACATGTATTCCACGTGCAGCAACACACAGACCCGGAACAATTATCTGCGGGATTCGAATCCACGATCCATATTGCAAAAGCCAATCGCTTAGCCACTATGCCAACCGAGTCAACGATTTTATTCAACATTTTATACACTAGGTATCATGCGTCTCGCTCTGCAGATGTCGTAAGAATGAGCAACATCTCCGCGAGCAAATACCACAGTTGTCTGGCATGGCAACTATGGCAATTACGTTCACAGTCTAAGGAGGTGGCCTATATTTCGCAGTGAACTGTAATATGCATCTTAAACTGTACCATAGTAGACCAAAAACCCCAATGCGATATAGAGGTATCTTAAAATGTCACTGATACTGATGTACATGTAAACTTAATCAATTATGTGTGTAGCCACCCGTCCTCCGGCAAGTGTGCACAATCCAACTATTACTACCACTGCTGCTGAACCCCCGGACAAATACCCCGCACTATTACAGTGTTAATACTAGGCAATTCACAACATCAAGGTCGAGAACACGAGACGTGTTTCGCTCCTACACAAGTCAAGTCCAGCGTAGACACTAAGACAAAGACCCGCTGAGGTATTGTTTGTCTGTCGAAACAGTTGATTTATTCCAAATTAAATCCTTCAAAAAAAAGAACATTAAACACAAAAATTCATAACATTACCAACTATTTACTTAGGATCACGATCGGGTCAATATTCGAAATTCTGCTTACATTTTAAGATGTCAAAATTTATTCACTCAAAGCAAAGAGGTTTTATGTTTATTTTCATTCAATTAACGAAAAAAAAACTTAAAAATATATAGATTATAGAAATCTCATAAAATAAAATTAAAAATACATTATTAGGTATGCGAACTGTACACTGAACTAATTATAAAGCAAGCACGGATTCGACTGGTTTAATCATTGAATCACTCTATACCGAACAGGGCAGAGATTAATTTTACCATGGACGACGATGTTTTATTCCAGGGGTTCCCCATTTTTTTCTGTAATGGAACACTTCGCAAACCTGGAAATTTCTACGGAACACTTGGCTATCGTCCGGAATTTTTTTTTGTGGAACACTAAGCTTTTACTTGCCGTTCGCTATTAAGTAGAAGATCTTAAAATATGTAGTTTTTTTCGAAATTGTTGCGGAACACCTATTAAGATTTAACGGAACCGTGTGGAACATACTGTTTGGGTTCTCCTGCTCTATTGTATTGAAGTTTCGGATTAAATTGTTGCCATTGAACTAAACATAAACTAATGGTTTATGATAAACATGAACAGTTTTGCGCTTATTTTTCGATAATGAAATTATGTTATATATTTTTTCAAAAAGCCGCCTCAACAATACAAGGCGCTAAAATTTTTTATTAAAATGTAAATTAGGATGAATTAATCTAATCAGTCAAAAACAGGAAGGCCGCGCGATAACAGTAAATGCAATTGTTTTTTATACAGGTCGACAGTGATAAGCATATCGTGACCTCGTGAATGCGGAAGAAATCGTTAGAAAATTATCTTACCAAATTGTGATGGAAGGTACCGATGTAAGCAGTCGACGGAGGAAGGAGTTCATTTTTTTTGTCAGTTAATACCGCTCGGTAAATATGTAGCCGACAAAAGAACCTCAAGGTTGACCTCGTAGATATGGCACGATAATTTCGGATATGCATAATCTGTACATGTGTGTTTAAAAAAATAAGGATATATTTGTGTAAGATACGGAGATGTTTCGTCAACATCTTTATAACATAGTTATTTTAACCTAATTGTCTTCTAACTGGTGTTTGTTAACAAATACATATAGAGTTGAGTACATGTATAGTTTGAAAGAGATTAAAAATATTTTGCGAAGGAACTTACCTACAAAGCGTAAACACCGGCGTGTTGAAGTGGCTTGATAGAATAATACGTCCTCCACAGCCTTGCCCCCATTCTGTGACCCAGTTGCAGTTTCCAGAGCAGGATGCTCTTTTACGAATGGTGCGACCATTGAGAAATGCTTACTGCATTATATATATGACCTATATATAGTTTTTTTTAAAGATTACGTAAAGCTGACTTAACTGATGACTGTAAAAACCGACGCTGGGAACAAAAATTGACTTTTCAAAATATTGTATACACCATTATTTTTAAAAGTCCTAATTGGTAAAATAATATACTGTATTCTGGACATTCTGGTTGTAGGATTCTTATGCAGGAATCCGCCTAGGTAGGTACCACACAGAAATGTTCTGGATGTAACAGCATTTGTTATGAGCAGTTTTGCTCGTCTCGTCACTTTATCCAATAAAAATTAAAATACTAATAAATTTACGACTCTGAACGAGATATTTTTTGTAGCGCTGGCATTGTTCAATGCATCTGAAACATATATTTCGTAACCTGTAACTATCATAAATAGAACTGTGACGCTCTACATGTATGAGCGATGCACAGTGCACGCGACGCCGCTGACTCAGTGTGCTACGGCCGGGTCAAGGCTGCGCGGGCGACGGAAAACGATCCAATGACCTGGATCCGAGCTCCAATATCTGCCCTCAATTCGAACCTGTCAACTGTTTCTAGAAATTACGACGAAGGTTACGCAATCGACGCCCAATTGATAGAAGGAGTAAGGCCGCTTTATGAACGGAAAGTATTTAGTGCTGTGGTCATAATATAGCTCGAAATATGTTGTATTTACGCGAATGTAATCAATGGAGTCTCTATTTCTAAAGTTTTGTAAGAGTTGAGGAAAAAACTTAAAAGAACAAATTTTAAAGTTATAGAGTAGACCCAATTGAATTATTATCAGGAATTCAAAAACAGTATGACCTCGTTTTCAGTTCTGCAAATAAAATAATCACTGTCAAAAGCAATTAACACTATTACATGTTTTTCGAAAGACGCATAACGTGAGTACTATAAGAAACTAACTTCTCGCTTCCGGCTTAAAATTATTTTTAGAACTGCAATTTTATTATAACTTTATTAGCAACTAGCTGAAGCCCGCGACTCCGTCCGCGTGGATTAGTTTTTTAAATACCGTGGACACTGATTTTCCGGCATAAAAAGTCTCCAGGATGCAAGCTAAATCTATGCCGAATTCCGTCAAGATCGGTTAAACAGCTGAGCCTTGAATACGTAACAGACAGACAGAGAGACAGAGAGAGTTACTTTCGCATTTATAATATTAGTATGGATTAATTTAAATTATGATGAGTGTATATTTCTAGTTTAGTTTAATTGACTTTAATTTTTTTAATTTTTAGGAAACTGAATGGAAATATATATAAAATGTATAAGCTTTGTTTCCTGTATATCTATACAAATAAATAAAATTGAAGTGTCTGTTTGTAATATCTGCTTTTACTTATAAGAAAAAAACTATTTTTAATTCTTTTTCTGTCTGTCTGTTTGTTCCGGCCAATCGGCTCTGTTATCTTGTGAAACCGCGGGGCACAGCTAGATGATAATAAATGTACTCAATTTATTTTGTGTCTATTATCACCGTCATATATTTCTATTTTAAACTTTTTTGCATCTAAATGTAAACTAATTACAATTATTTCTGTTTACCAGTCAATGGTTTTTGCTGGTCTTCGGATGTGAAGGGATGTCCACCATCAAACGAGTAATGAGGAGTGCGCTCGGCTCCCGTGACCTATTTGCAGCGACCTCTCCTCCCCCCCAACCAGGTGTCACACAATGCGACGCTTCTATCGTTGGTTTATGACACGACTTTTGTTTTCTGACTTTGGGTCTGATTCACCGCTATATTATCTGTAGTTGTATGCATCAACTTTTTCATAGTTGGTCACAGTGCTTTTTAAATTAATGATGAGCATTGTCTACAATTTATGTACTTTTCCAAGTTTAATTAAAGGTAATAAATCCAATCCAAAAATATATAAATTATAGAAAGAAGATTTACTCCTACCTACTATCAATAGAGAATATTGTAACAAATATTATAATCTGTTTTGATTATAGATGAAAAAGATTCGTTATCGTTATAATAAAATTACAATATATGAAATTAAAAAATAAAGTTCACTTCTCAACTATTTTACATTGCGTCAGATATTAACATTGTAATACAAACATAATATTAAAAAACATAGCTCTACTCGTGACTACCGCTTTTACCTCAACAAAGGGTCATAATGCACTTTGTTGCCTTACTCATGAATTATTTGTAGACGATATATATTTTTGAAGGTAATGGTTGTGCGATGCCTATTTCGAGCCAAAGTAATTGCAAGTGTTAAATAATTTTATAATTTTACTTGAAAAAATATAATACTCTGAGTAATACTTAAATACAAATGCCTCATGAATGAAAGTCAATTATAGGCAAATCATAAGACCGCAAATAAATAAATGGTCAGTGACGGCTACTTATAGTTACGATACAACCTGCCATAGGTTGTATCGTAACCTTACCGACATTTAAAAATGCTTTATCATTTCTTACTGATTGCAATACTTTATTATAAAGATACTAACAACAATACATAAAAAGTTTTGCTTGCACGAAGTAAGATACGCCATGATGAAACCCTTTGTTTTACGGAATTAATATCGAAAAGCTACGTATTTTTTTCAAAATTATAATACTTTTTCATAAATTATAACAGTAATATTATATTAATGTAAATATATATAAATATAAATATATTTATATATTTTTTTGAGTAAACGACATCGAGAGCAATGGGGGCGACACTGAAAAACTGCTGTGACGAAATTCGCTGCAGTGTATGCTGAGTTGTCAACTTCGTTTCCTAGGAATACGGCGTACAATTTCCATACTTTTTTTAAAGCATTAATTGTGTTTTAGTTTCTTTTGTATATTTTTGTACTTCATATTTTTTTATTATGAATTACTTTTGTGTACGTCCATTTCTAGTAAATAAAAGATTTTTCTGTCTTCTGTCTTTCTTTCTATAGAGACTTGTGCCAGCACGAAAACTGATCAAAAAGTTATAGGGTTTTTTAACATGACGTGAAAGACCGCAAATACGCTGTTTGTACGGAACCGCAAACCAAAGAACAAATCCGTGCCAATAGTGAGCTTTTGTCCGCTCTTGTATGAGCTACTGATATTTTTTATACTATGACGGAATTTTTATTTTACTCCTCTTAGTTATGCCATGAAACACCTTGTTGTTGGCAAAAGCCGGTACGTTACGTAATTGGCCGAGACACTCGACAAACATTATTATCTCAAGGGCACACTGATCGGTGCAGGACAACGGACAACTAGACCGTTCATGGCTTGAGCGTGAGCCAATGCCACAGAGTAACACGCCGTAGATTATGTACACTTACACACATTCCATAGATAAAATTTAATGTATTGTGTCGTCTTTCGACTTGGCTGCAATGGTATTTTAAAACGGTGAAAATATTAAAATTATAAATTAAAATACTTTTGGCGCCAACTCGAAAAGTGGCGGTAGTTTTTTTATGGAATTTTGTAATTTCTGTTTAATTGTTATGCAGTAAGTTCTCGTTAAAGTGTACAGTGATGGGAAAATTCTATTCAAGTCCAAACTTGTACTTTTCGTTTTGTCTTCATCAGTCCAGCAGATCTTCAGTAAAAGAAAACTATCATTTTACTGTCGATCGAATTTAAGAAGTCGCTGCTTGAAGATTTTATACTTGGATAATATGTTACTTGACACTGGAAAATAGTTTACGACTGTTTCCATAAATGAATAAATAAATAATAATAAATTTAAAAATTATTTTCTTACCAACAATTTTATATTCATGAAACTGTCCTGTCTTACTCTTAACAGGCTGAGCTCGCAACTATAAAAACAAACAAACTTGTTGATATAATAAAGTTAACTAGTGACTATATTGCTGCCAGTTTCTATATATAATTTGCGCAATTTTAATTTTAATAAGTTTAGTAGTTTTCGAGTTACTAAGTACAGCCGTTACAGCGATTTTCTTTAACAGAATTGGTTCGGTATACGAAAATGTTTTAATACACGTGCGTGTTGTTTTCAGTGATATTGGTAAGATTTTTTGTCCTTCCTTCCGTTATTTTTTATATTTATTATCTATGTACAACCCATGGGTTCGATATTACAATCTTATATATAGTAAACGTCGAGATTTCTAAAATTAAAATAATTTAAGTGATTTAGTTTTAACATTTTTTTCTAAAATCACCTGTCAATATTCAGTTATATTATATTAGTAACGTGACTAGTATACTGTAGTATTTTAGCAATAACAAAAGCGTATAAATCAAATGATTTACGGTCATGGAAACATAATCAAGCACATTTTACAACAGACCGTGTCAGCTTAAACTGTATGGAGCTCGAAGACGCTCTGAGTGATAGATGTCGGTATTACTTCAGGCAAACTAGCGTTCTGTTTTTTGAACGCTTGGAACGTTGCTGATCGATCTATTTTAATGCATTGTAACGACACAACAGCCAGCCCCACAACCAGCACTCTTCTAAGCGTGTTCATAGATCCTTGGGAATCTCCTATGATGAGGAGATGGATACAGCTTCACGCTTACAAATAATGTTTCTTTTTAAGCAACATTATGTTAAATAAAATTAAGAAAATGTAATTACTATGGATTTTTTCTGAAATAAAGGATGAAATAAAAAAATAAATGAATATCTCAGTTTATTGGCATTATAGAATACAGATGAGTTCATTAATTACCGCGGTTTTATTGGTTTTCGATTGATATCATTATCCTGTGTGACTTTTAGACTAAACTATTATTCCATTTCGTGACTCAAAACTCCTCAAACTTCATAAGACAGTGAATCTCAGTTTGTTACGCTATTCACGCAGTGGAATAATATTAGCGTGTGTAATTCGCTAATAAATATTAGCGAATCACACACGCCTTTAAACAATAATTGTTCAAAGCATGAAGGTTCACCCACAGCGTTATCACTTAATGAAAATAGGAGCAGTTAGTAAATCTGTACCTAAACTTTGTAGTGTATAATTTTATTTGTCATTTTCCGTCTTAAGTTTATTTTTACCATTCGTAAAGTGTAATATTCCTATACAAAATGCTCTAGTTTACAAAAATAATAGTAAATTTGAGAATTTGGTCCATGACTCCAAGGCACTGTAAGATCGTTTTGTGAAGGTCGAAACCAAACTAATTATTAAATAATGAAACTAAATGCAATTTTTTTTGTTGAAGGACACCGATAATATGTTAAAGGGTGCTGCAATTATGCCACTGCAGCATATAAGTCGGATGTCTTTTTGTTGCAGCAGTCCTATATTACGTTAATGTTTTATTGTAAAATACACGATTTATCTTCATTTTGATTGGACATTAATATTTTCTTTGAACAACGGAAACACTTAACATTATTGTTCAAGGTGGCTTGCGCCTTGCGCGACATTTTTGAAGTTTTTTGTCGAGTCTATTCCCAACTGTTAAAATATCGCATTTTTTTAAATAATTAATTATAATAAAATACTTAATTATTTTATTATAAATATAATCTTACTATTTTTCTTCTTTTTTTTTGATGTACTGTACTATAAAAAGACTCCTTTAATAGAGCGTCTCCTTAGTTCATTTCTTTTTAAATTTAATTTTAGTCAATGCAAAATGTTGCCTGACAGTATGATTTCTCCTGTGTCATTGATGCATGTGTATGTTTTATACGACGATTCAATTATATACGCGTATGAAAGCCTAATGAATTCAGTACCGTGTGTGAAAGCACCCGCAGATAATCTGTAGCGCAGTGGCCTGCCGCTCAGCTAACCTAGCTTTTAAATTCATTGTCGTAATTGGCCTATAAACAGACTACTGGTGGATATAAACCTCACTTAACTTAGTAGGCTTAACTGTAATCGTTTCGTTTGGGAAGGGTATCACTATAGACGCTGCCTGTCCTGATTTGAGTACTTCGGTCTAACATATTCGAGGTTATTCTATCGTCTATTTACTAGATTTTTCTAAAACTTTTCTAAGTTACTGTTACCGTACTTTGCTTACCCATAAGACAAGTTGTGTAAGTTCTCTTACGCCACCGACACATGGGGACTTTGGGTAAAAAAGGATATTTCGTTTAATACAAAAGTAACAAAGACATGCATGATAAATATGCAAAATGTTATTCTAATTACGTAATCTATCTGTTTATTAATCTATTGCCGTGTGGTAGCGGCGTAAGAGAATCTACCACCCCATCTCATCCCGTGGGTGCCGTAAAAGTCGACAGAGGGAAAATAAAAACTAGAAGATGTTCAGCAGCATCTTTCTGGAACATCTGAATAAATAAACTGCGGTAGCCAAACCCGCCTGCCAAGCGTGGCAACTACGGCAAAATCCCCTAAAATGAGAGCTACAAACTGTTGTGGCAATCTATGAGGGAGGCCTATGTTCAACAGTGGACTAGTGATAGGCTGAAATGATGATGATGATGATGATGAATCTATCTGAGGGGCGGTGATAGCTAGTGTAATTACTGGGCATATGGGACTTGAAGAACTGATGTCTCAAGGTGACGAGCCCGGTGTAGTGCCACACAGAAATGTTCTGGGTGACACAGCATTTGTTATGGGAAGACTTTGCACTTACTATCAGGTGAACGATCTACTTGTCTCGGCACTTTCTTCCATAAAAAAAATGTTTATAAATTACTTTCTCAGAAAATGCACTGCAACTTACTTATTTTTACTGTTACATTTAAAGTATATATCTTTTTTGCACCTTATGATAACCATCATCTTGTACTATACTAAAGAACATAAACGTAAAATTTAACAAACTTGAAATACAAAGAAAAATGAGCTGTGATGCGTTTGAAATTTCAACCATCATATGGTTAAAATTTCAAACGTAACACTGTGTGGTGTAAAAATACACTACTATAGATTTATGTAGTATTGCTATTTGGAATTTTATAACGTGTTACATGATAAACTATGTTTTAGAGTATTTAAACAAAGAAGAATAGTTCTTAAAGATCACCGTTCATAGCCGCCTAGTCGATTTTGATCATACATAGATTTTTAACATTTACAACGCTTCATCATCATCATTATTTCAGCCTATCACTATTCCACTGCTGAACATAGGCCAGCCCCACAGATTTCCATAACATTTGTAGCTCTCAATTTGGGGGGATTTTGCCATAGTTGCCACGCTTGGCATGCGGGTTGGCAACCGCAGTTTATTTATTCAGATGTTCCAGGAAGATGCTGCCGCCCATCTCCTGGTTTTCATTTTCCCTCTGTCGACTTTTACGACACCCACGGGTTGAGATGGGTTGGTAGATTCTATTCAACCGCTACCACACGCTTGACTACAATTTAACTTCAACCATACTAATCCATACTAATAATATTATAAATGCGAAAGTAACTCTGTCTATCTGTCAGTTTGTTGCCTTTTCACGGCTCAACCGCCAAGCCGATCTTATCGAAATTTGGCACAGAGATAGCTTGCACCCGGGAGATGGACATAGGATACATTTTATCCCGCAAAATCAAGTAATTCCGAAGGGATATTTAAAAAACTTCTATCCAGGCGTACGAATTTGTGGGCATTCAACTAGTATTATATATACGAAAGAAAATCTCTGTCTGTTTGTTACCTTTTCACAGCTCAACCATTGAACAGAACTTAACGAAATTTGGCAAAGAGATATCTTGCATCCTGGAGACGGACATAGGATTATTATCCCGGAAAATCTAATAGTTCTCACGGGATATTTTAAAACCTATATCCACGCGGACTATGTCGCGGACATCAGCTAGTGAGAAATGAAAATATTGTATTTATATATTCTTGAATAGTATATGACGACCGCGTGGCCTAGTGGTTAGAGTACCTGACTTCTAAGCCGCGGGTCCTGGGTTCGAATCCCAGCCGGAGCCAACATTTGTGCTAAAACATAAATTGTTGGTTTTCGGGTCTGGTTGTGTTGTGATGGTCCCAGTGTTTCTGACACTGCATCCTAGCCTACCTCCGATCTTATCGCATCAGCGTTACATGCGGACGCGGGTAGGTTGGGACGAGTGAGTGCCTCTGTGTTTGCGCGTACACTTGTGGCACTATAATATCTCCTGCGCAGTTGATGGCTCTCGACAGTAGTCCGAAGTTGTCGCCGTGGTCGAAATCGGCTAGGAGAACATCATCATCAATAGTATTCATTTGTGTGTTGCTGATATTGAATGAAAATATTAAGATTTGGTTATAATATATTTGTTATAAAAAGGCGTTTTAGCCGCAGCGTTAAAATAGTATTTTCACTCTGCCCCTCAAAGCTCATGCTTTTTCAGACAATTTATTTTTGAGTTACCGACGCGCTGTTTCATTGTCGACCGATATAAGTTAATGTTTGAAACTTTAAACAATGTATCTCGATTATATATTTGCACAATTGAAAACCTCAAAAATGATTTACAGTTTTCGATTAAAGGGCAACCTCAACCGTGCGTTGCCGGATCGAGTGAGCTATTATCGGTTATGTTCAATAATTAAAAGTCAAAAGGTTTCGTGTTCGTATTGTTTATGGGCATCGTAATTACAAGTCGCAATCGCGTCTCCAATAAATTGCGATTCAAGCTGTTTAGCGATTTCCTCACAGATCTTATCTTATTTTTTATACTCGTATGTAATTTTTTGCTGTATTAGTGTTGTATGATTGATGCGAATTATAAATAAAAAAATTACAAATTATTTTAATTTTCACTCGCACATGAAATTCTCTTGTAGCACTAAAATAAAAAGAAAGCGAGCTTGAACACATTGGCGTTCGATGCCTGTGGAGTCATTCCACTGTTACAACTAGCGAGAACAATAACCGACAAATGTAGCCGTCTATGTCGCTCTCCGCCGATCACGGCCGCGAGTTACGATGCTATAAATTTAATATAGTAATACGTGCCCATGACCTGTGCCGCATTCGTCGCTTGCAACTAGCCTGTAATACGAGACTTGTATTTATACAAAACTATTTTCACATAGCTCGTGTTATGCTCAGAGGCCTTATATTGCGTTAAATTAAGGCTTCACTGTTTGTATTATTTAACGCTTTTTTACTAATATTTTTTAATACTACTTCTTTGTTGCGTTCTTACTGTAAGGCACATGCCTTCTGTAATTTGGAGGGAGGTTTAGAAATGAAAACTTAGTTAACCTCGCTACTCTACTGCGAGACATGTCAGGAATCCTCACGATGTTTTCCAACACCGCTGAGTGTACGATAAGTCTGTACTTAAATATTTTTTTTATTTAAAATTATTATTACATAACAGTCGGTAACCTAACCCGATGCATTGAGTTTAATGTACCTACTGGAAGAGTGAACAGGTTCGCTACTGAGCTGCAATCTATTATAATACTCGTATCTGTTCTCAAAAATAACAGCTTTGGAGGAACTTTCGTAACTAACTCAAATCTATCTTTATTCCGGCTTCAGAATCAAGGGATGGTCTCAAACAAATCTATATATCTGAAAACACTATAATTTATGCCTAGACTAAACCTTGGCGGTTATCCAGCGTTGGATCTAGGAGAAGTGCGAGTCTGTCGGTAAACGGTGCGTTGGCAATCTCCATAATGGGTTATGCGAATTTCGCACAAGTGGATGTGGTTTCCGAGAATGTATTGTACAGTGAAATAGAATGTAACACAAAACAATTTTAAACACGTTTATATTTAAAATTTTTCTTAACAGATTTGGTCTACGTAATCGGTTTTTTTTTTAACTTGTTTTAAACAAATATTCATAGGGCAATTTTCTTTAAGATATTTATTTATTCAATAACTTAAACATTAAAAAAAGAGCGCGCGCATCTATTTCGCCTGACAGATGTGAAAAGTTATGTATATTAGAAATTTGTTTAAAATAAAAATAAATAAAAATGAATTAACAAAAATATTAGTCACTGTAAAGTAAATGCCTAATATATAAACAATGATTAATTAATCATTAAATATTTATTAAAAATAAAAGGAACGTAGCCCGTAAACATATACGAAAACGCTACACTCAAATTCGAAATTGAAATTTTACTTATATCGCGCCAAAAGGAGTTTCACTTCAAAAACTCAAAATCGCATTATTCTTTAGGGTTTTCTTACAGCCACTTTAATCGTATATCCACCATAATCCGTAAAAACATACGTATTCACTTATTAACATTGTTGTTTCCCATGCATATGTGCTAATCTACTAAATATAATTTTCTTTCACTAGGGGTTAGATTATTGTATACAAATTCATTACTTTATTGCAAATACATGTTTGTATAGGTTTCTCTGCTAGATAAAATCCGTAACGAAGATATCGCCATGGAACTAGAGTAACTGGCAAAGCCCTAAGGATTATTAATCTGAAGTGGCAAGGGGCTGGCCATATAACTCATACAACCGATAACCGTTGCGGAAGAAAGGTTCGACGATATGTACGGTTTTACAATAGGATAGGATGCAAGTGGCTCAGGACCGCGTTTTGTGGCAAAATGGGGGAGGCTTATGTTCAGCAGTAGGCTATGGCTGAATGATAGGTGATAGAAAATTTGACTGCAATGACATGTAATTAGTAAAATCTATACATAATGTTTTCTTTTATTTACGCGAATATTACACATTTAAATAAAACTACTTTTTTACGGATTTTATCGCGTTTAATTTTGAACTATTTTTACCCTACGTTTCGGACGCTTTACAGCACCCATGGTCACGGGGCGACTGAGGTGACAGTTGTCCCGATGTCATAGTTAACCCGGAGTACCTTCAGCTTTTAATTATTATTTGTAGTCCGATCTACGCAGAAAGAGCTTACTGTGTCTTGAAGCCTTGCAGTGGTATGCTTGGTTTTTGATTTAATTTTATTAATAATAGGATCCCAAGCCGGTGGTAATACCCAACCATCTTCCCTATTGAAATTAGGATGTTTTTTAATTTCAATAGCCTCGCGAATCATCCTTGGTAGGAATCGGTGTTCTTTTGCAAGGATTTGTGGTCTATCAAATCTGATGTAATGGTTGGGATGATCCAGAACATGGTCGCAGACTGCAGACTTCTTAGAGCGTCGATGCTTCACATAAGCTATGTGTTCTTTAACGCGGGTTTTAATGGATCTTTTAGTTTGCCCTTTGTAAGAGAAACCACATTCACAATCCAGCTTGTATACTCCTGCATCTTGTAGAGGGATGTTACACTTGACAGATGGTAAAAACTGACTTATCTTCTTCGGCGGCTTGAAAAATGTTCTTATAGAAGCTCGCTTCAAGATATAGTCAATCTTGTCCGTGACTCCTCTGACATATGGAAGAACAGCAGGTACACGCTTGACTGTGGCCGGCTTCACTCGGTCACTGCGACGAAGGCGCGGAACCCGAAGCTTGTTGTCTTGCAAAACTTGCTTGACATGCTGAAGCTCGGCGGCCAGGTGTTTACTGTCACAGATCCCTTGTGCTCTCTGAAACAAAGATTTACCCACGGTAGCTAACTGAAAAGTTAGTTACTGTAAAGCGTCCGAAACGTCGGGTAAAAATAGTTCAAAATTAAACGCGATAAAATCCGTAAAAAAGTAGTTTTATTTAAAAATCTATACAATTAAACTTATTGTTTACAACTAGCGATCAGAATTCGACTATTGTTTCTTCGGGCGGCCACGTGCAGGTGATCCTGCCAATTATTGTTCTATTAACTTCTTTTTTGCCTTTTATTTCATGCTGTTTTAGACTTTTCCAAGGTTTTTCAACAATTTTTGACCAGTTATTTTTGATAGGACCAAGTAACCAACCAAGGCAACAAAAATCTCAATAATTTTCTTATGATTACTTATATTTTAAATTATTTTGATTAATTTTTACCTCAGTATTATACAATAATGATCACACGTCTGTAGAAAAATTGCAGGTGTCTTGTGGTTATGCTTAGTGTCTTCATCTCTATTGCCAGTGACTAACAACAATGACAATCTAATGATTTATTTGTACGCTAGACCTTCGCCCCACCTTCCCATGTTGTTGCTTATTGGTGCTTATTGGCCATGACCGTGAGTCGCAATTAGGTATAATTATCTTCAATTTGTATTGCTACCAATGTTATTCGCTGCGATACCACTGGATGTCTAATGCACTATGCAATTACTCTGCCTATACAAATTAGTGCTTCTATGTTACCTTACGTCGTTGCGGAAGTTTATTAAGTTGAAATGTCAGTGATTGTTTAAGTTATGAGTAGTTAATATTATGGATGATTTCACACATCATGGGAACAAGCGATAAATAATTTCGCAAAACACGATCCTGTGCCGCCGTTTGTCAGAACATTTAAGTTATAATTAATCGCTCGACTAATTCGTCATTCTGGAACACATGTGGTCTGATTACCGATCGAGATATAAATTACGACCTGGAACGATGTATAAAAAATTTGCACATGTTCATTTAAATTAAAAATAACATTATCTTGTCTAATTGCAAAGTTGGCAAGGAAGCCGTCGGCGACGCAGGCTGTCAATCTATTCCTATAATAAACACGTTTGCTTGTGCTTTTTGGCAAATTCTCTCTTTTGCCTAGCTGGAGTCAACGTCTCCTCTGACAGCCAACACGGTCTTAAGTCTTAGAAATAAATACATACTAGCTTTTCTGTATTAAAATAAAAATATGTTCTCGATTGTTGTTCCGCTGTGATCATGAAAAATTACTCGCAACACCCACTTTCAGTGAATTCCTTACGATCTTATTTTTCCCTATTTACTCAACTTATATAGAGCTCCGTAGGTTAAAAAATGTATAGACAAACGACTTCATTTCTAAAATGTATGTAATTTTTATACAGAGTTTAGCAATTTATAGACATTTTTTTAAACGATAGTCAACGATGGATAGTACGCAGTATGCCCCCCGGTTTTGACAACTTCGTTGGAAGAGACTTGCGACCCGTAGTACCTCGCGGGCCGTAACTATAAAAAGTGCGAATAAAAACAGTTATATTACGATAAATATATACCGAGAACCGTCTTAACGCCTACATACGTCTAGTGGAAAAAGTAATAAAGAATCTTTATTAAATTGATAGACTGTTTTTTATAGCAGTGGGGGCAGAGGAACAAGAGGGCCTATTGATACGAGCAGCAAGTGAACCGCCCATGAACATCTGCAGCACCTGCTTATACGTTTTTATTATTATTAATAACGCAAGAAACATATTTATTTATTCCCCTGGATACAACGACGGCCTGATTCTGCCACTTATGTCATCACTACCCTATAGCGAAGACAATGTGTTAGGTTGCGTAACGCATTGTCTTGTGTGCATTCGCAGGCTACTCACGCGCGTAAAACGGTCGCCGCAATTCTCCTGCATTACTGTTTCTGACCTATTTCACTATACTATGATGCATTTAAATATCCTGTGCTCTATGTTACTTTTCATACATTGTATCGTATCGTGTCGATTTTTGCGCGAAAGAGAAGTGATCACTTTAGGGCTCTGGATATTGCGACTATCTCTGGCATTGCTTTCAATCATCGTCAGACCACAAAAACAATCTGTCTGAAACGAAGGGAATTACTTCACATTTTGTAGTAATCAACTTCTGACTGACCAAGGCAAGATGTCGCTGTAGTTAATCAGCCAGGATCAGGATCATATCATCATCGTAATCATTGCAAAAAACGTAATTGAAAATTTATTCATTCCACTCATATAAATGGAACAATAGGGAATAGACCTGTTCCATTGCTCAGCAGATCTTTTCACTTCAGTATTTAAATTTTACGGTTGATATCCATCTTAAGAAGTGGAATTGAAGCATTATTGAAATTAAAAAAAAAAATCTTTTAAATTTACTTGTTTCACTGAGCAATGAAGGTTCTTAATCTCCTCGTCTAGTATTGAAGACTTCCCAATAAATAAAACGTCATGAAGACATCAACGTGATCAAGTTTGCTTCTCGCAAACTTGACTTGACGTAGTAACGTAGTAGACGTAGATGTCTTGCCCAGAGATATAAGGGGTTCACGGGAGACCTACGCTGAGGACTAACAATGGCTTTCAGTGATAATCGGAATTGAATGAAAATCTAAAAGGTTTTTAGCCACTTATCCTCAAGCAACGGATGCAATTAAACGAAATACGCTTTTTATTAAGTTAAATATTGCCATAAAATTGACGAGAGAGCATTGGTGGTAATTTTCTGTCGATTCGGAGCCTGGTTGTTTACGCAGGCCTGTAATAAAGAGCCGAACATAAACTCCTAAAACAAACGTCAATATTTCACATTAAGATTGTTTTCTTGCAAAAAATAACTTGCTCTCGCGAGAAAACTCGTAAATTAGCTCATAAAGTACTGTCGGCCCCAATTATTATATTTCGTTGACTTTAATTATGAATAATGTTCTTTATGCTACAGCGCGTTATTAAAAATAGATACTAACTAAATCCCCGATTCGGCGATGTTTTTCCTTTCTGTTATTTCTTAATTCTTTAAATCAAAAATTAAAACTTTTTCCCTATAACTAACCTAAATATCATATTTTAGCAATAACGTACCCGTTGCATTATAGTAAAATATTGTAAAACGTATTTAGTGTCTATAACAATAATTTCTTTTCACCTTTTTAGGCTGTATGTGTATTTTTCAAGATCCTCAAGGTTCTAAAATATAATACATTGTTCGGACTCGACAGTTACATCACGTAAATAATAGTATTGAAACCGCCTTTTAAAATAGGCTTAAACTACCATCCTCTAATTCTGAAAATAAGCCTTAACGTACTTAATATTAGAACTAGATTGTCGAGTCTTAGGTAAAATGCATTTCAAGCAATAGCACATTGGCGAATAGTGCAGCAAATGGTCTTCAAGCGAAAGTAAATCTAAAGTTCTGTCCTCAAAGCCCACGATCACCTAACATCAGATAGCATTATCTAGGCTGCATTATGTAAGTGTTTGTACTGCGAAGAACGGTAACGTGGTTGCTTTACAGGTCAAATCAGTGCGAATGACATCAGTGACTGTCAAGTGCATAGGAGTCAACGAACAGGATTCTAGTATTGCGTATGCAATGGATGCAACGTAGCCTTGATTTCCCCCTGCGGCTGTGCATGGCTTCTAGCCAGAACCATTCACTGACCCACTATAATTTAGGAGTTTCTGTCCTTTACAACGCAGTTTCGTAGTTCAGAGAAGCAGCGACAGAATTTTGTAACTACTGAACAAATGTTTTCTCATTATTATTTTAATTATACAAGACGTGACGGGTGGCGAACCACGTCGCCATTTTGTACGAGTCATACAATTCTTACTGCCCATTGCGTTCCCACAAGCAATACACATTTGAATCAGGTGGTTGAGTTATCCACCAGAATTATTCTAATCGTGGCAGATTCGTCAATCCAATAATGTGAAATACTTTTTTGCAACTAAGACGATTAACATATAATGTTTCAATTTTATTATATTATGACATCATTTAACAATTAACCAATTTCAAGGTTTTTATTCTAACCTCTTCATTCTTATAATGTTAACTCAAGGGACGAATGACGTTTACTACACGGCTATTTAAGACTATGCAGCCGGCGTGTTAACCCTGCGATTATCTTTTAATACCATCGACTTCATTATTCGTTACATTTTTTGCCACGGCTACGTGGCGCGGTTGGCTTCGAGTCGCCGACACGGGTTTGATAACCCGGAGACCTTGGTCTTAATTGCGCTTCAGCAGACCATTCCGCCGCGTCCACTTTTTTATACGCCTGCACATCGCTAGTAAAACACGACAACGACATCAACTCGACTGTTTGCAAATGGGGCCGAGATAAAGAAAACTTCAACTAGCTGAAAGCTATCGCAACACGGTCGGGTTAATTCAAAGTGCGGTCTACCGAGAAAGCAACGCTTCGTCGCAAAGATCCTTTGCAAATCTTGCTCGATAAATCACTTTTCTAATCTTTTTTCTTCAACCACACGCATAATGGACAAATGCTATGAAATTTGTTATTTAAGTATTCTATCTTTGTTTCAGGTAATGATTAATTATGTATGATTAGAGAGACTAAGAAAGCAATTAAGGTAAATTTTTTCCATTACTTTCAGTTATATGGGTGTCAGCGAAAATATAAAATCACAAGGAGTAATGGTAGGATACGGCTCAGGGTCAAGTGACATCAATCATCATTGTATGATAAAGCATAATTTATTGTGCGATAAATAGCAATAGATAGTTTTTTTTTACTTACGTTTCTATATTTTTATATGTTTTAAGGGAGGTCTCATGGAGTGACAACAGCGTCAGAGTAATAAAGAAAATTTGAATTTCAATTGAGAACCCCAAATCTAAAACAGAACAAACAAGTACTACACACTTAAAAACCATCACCTTGTTTGGACATATACATTAAAATGTTATATTATTAAAACTAATGAAATTCCACAAAACTTCTACAATAAGAGTGTCTACTAAAGAAATTAATCAATAATTGTGCAGTTTGACACGTGTTTCGGTCGATATCTATAAATACAAGTACTATAAAGTATACTATAACACTCAAAAATTATAGCAATTTCTATAACTGTAACAGTTTTTAAAAATACATTTCCTTTTTATTAGTTACTAATAAACTAAAAACCTAACTATTGACTTTGAACGTGACCGGTGATCGTTTCATCTAATTTACGTCTAATGGAAAACTTTTTAGCACAAAATTGATTGATTTGTCCGTTTGCTACAAATAGTTTTATTTCCTCATTAGGTAAGCTCCCAACGTGCCGTTGATAAAGACTACCGAATCGTAATGAAAAAAAGTCGAACTATTTGAACTAAACGAACAGAAAGCTTACTTTGTAGATCATTGCATTTGATTTAAATAAAAGTAGTGTTCGCAACATTGTTATTTATATTAAAAATCTTAAAGATTATTTATCGTCATATTTGGAATTGACTGTGTAATAAATAATGTAACCAAAAAATCTCTTTGAATCTATTTTAAGTGTCAGCCAATTTTATTTCTAAAACGAAAATGTGTTATATAATTATATGTACAAATGCTAAAAGTATTCACACAATAGTTACTAGAGGAATGTGGCGCATGAAAATTGGCTCTTTAAAACGAAATAGACGTAAGCAAAAATCAAAAAGCCTTTTTACGTCAATAAAAATCAATAAACGTTTCCTAAAAATAAAGCTTGGTTAAACAATGCGAAACGGAGATACAAAGATACAATTGAATAATTTGTTGCACGCACGAATTGCCACATCCACGACTTTTGAACGTTTTTGGTGGATTGTAGAAAAACAATAAGGCTGCCACCTGTAAGTTTAGAGTCAAAAACTGAATATATTTTAATTTCTTTTATAATTGGCGATAACCATTTTTCTAATTTAATGCTTTATTAAATCTGTCGAATTTTAACAAGAAACTTTTTATTTGTGGGATTTATTTCTTTTAATACTTTAAAATCTAAGTTCTAGACTAATCTTAACTTAGGTATATATTTATAGTAACTATATTTGATTAAATGTTGATATAATTTTTTTTCTTACAACCAATAAAAATCGTCTCAATGATTGGCGCAGTAAGGGTGTTGTTACCCCCATAAAATAAATATTTATGTTACTTAGAGCATGTGAATTTATCTCTGTAAAAAAATATGTCTGCGTGGAATAATGGTCAGAGTACTCTACTACGAAAATCGAAATACGAAGTTTCGGCTGTCGGACCGCACGTCAAATACCACGATATCACCCTTCAATAAACATTAATTCTATTGGTTGCCTATGGATCCGAAAGAAGGCCGCCCTTAGAAGTTGCGGAAATCCATTATAAAGGAGTAGGAGGACGAGGAAAGTAAGTTAATTTGCTAAGATCCGCATGCAAAATACAAAAATGTTGTATATTACCTAGTTTTATGAAGAGCACCGTCCGCCCTCCCTCAGTAGCGTGCACAAGCAAACTAACACCGCCACCAGGAACCGCCACCAGATACCCTCCACCAACCACTACAATATTACCACTAGATAATATACAAAGACAGACGGCCGTCTGTCGTAGAGTCAATGACACTTGATAATGCCTCGTTTTGGGGCGAAACACGTGTCGTGTTCTCGACTTCAGTGGTGTTCATTACTTTGCATTTTTGTAGTAGGGTTTATGATTGACGTCCGTCGTTACTTCGATTCGATCTGAAATTTCGCATAGTTCGATTTTCGTAGTTGGCCCCCTGGTTACTGAATCGTGGTGTCCAATCGTAGCCAGTGATATTTCCTGTGCCACTTACCAGGTTACGGTTCCTGAAACTGTACTTTGATATGCTTTGTTTCTGACTATCCGTGTCTTCACTTTTTGAAACATAATTTTATAAATTTTAATATTTAAAAAAATTGAAATGTCAATGTCATAAATAACTTAATAACTTATAAAATATATATCTAAGTCTCAGTATTTATCAAAATAAAATCAGAAAGAAACACAAAAACAAAGTCTTATTAAAATTTTCTGCTTCCATTCTGTAAATTCTTTTAATTTTCGACAAGTCACGAATATTTACAATGTTAGTCAGATGGAGGAGGGAACGTGATTTGTGATCCACTGGTTTCTAAATAGTTTGAAATTATGCAGAATAATTTAAATGAATGAAATATAGAATTCATCAATTGTTTCGCCATAACATTTTTGGCGTGTCTCAGGGAACACAGAAAAGTACTGAAATAAATTAGCTTGCTAAAATATAAAAAAAAAGCTTAACACCGGCGTAATGGGCGAGGAATTTGCATTAAATTAACATAATAAATAATTATTATTGAATTTTTTTTTTTCTATCTAATTCTTCAGTTGTTCAATTTGCGAACAAATAGTTGGGTTAGCGTTGTGATCCGGAAACAATGTGCGCATAGATGACTCCGTATTTCCAAAACACTAGAGGGTCAACGCTCCGCGCACACGTGATGCGGTGACGAGATTCGGTGCTCGACGAACATCGCTTCACACAAGTTTCTAATCTAAATGTCATATTTGTCACAGTGCTCAGTCACCGATAGTCTTACCGTGACAGGCTTCTTTGAAACAAGTGTTATGAATGTCTTGTTTTTTTTTTTGCAAATGATTCTCATATAGGTTTTACAAGTCATTTCTAATACTGCATATATGATTTGTAAGAAGATGCGAGTGAAAGCCAGAAAAATTAATTAAATGAAACAGAATAAAATCCGTAAATATTGTTTTATTCAATGCATAGTATTCGCGTTAATGTAAGAAATTAGTTAGATATAGGATACACCATGTAATTTCCATTTTATTACACGAAAGAAGGCAACCTTTATCTTTTGTTCCAAAATTGCTCCAATGGACTGCACTTGGTATTTTTTTTAAATCGTTATTCTGCGTTGTGATTACCTTGAATTAATCTAGCACAATATAATAATATAATATGAGGACAAAATACTTTTAATTTCAATATGAACAAAATACATCCAACAAATTGATTATTTTATAACAGAATTACGATAATACAAAAAAAAAAAATGTGGAATCAAAGAAGAATCGAATCCAGAGCGGATTATAAAATGATTGCACCTGCGAGTATCATGCTGACGAGATAACCTAAATTCGAAATATGTAGGTCATCGTGCTAATATAATTTCGAGGACAGATCGGTGTCATGTGTCGCAAAATGTTGTTGATATTGTATTATTAGATAATCTATCATAGGATGAAATGTTTTAAATGAATGATGTCCTTTCGATTTTGGTATACTCACAAACAAAGATGCACTTACTCGTTCTAGCCTCGCCGCGTCAGATGTTAAGCCAATGCAATAAAGTCGGAGGTAGACTACGCTGCAGTGTCAGAGACACAGGGACAATCACAACTCAACTAGACCCGAAAACCAACAATTTTGCACAATGTTACTCCGGCAACAATTCGTACGCTGGACCCGTAGCGTAGAAGTTGGGTACTCTGATGACTCGGCCACGCGGGCCTCATATGAATAAAGTACCGCATTTCATTAGGTCTAGATTTTATATTTAAGATATTAAGAAAATCATAAGTAGGTAAGAAAATAAATTAATATTTTGGTCGGGAACAGATTATAAGATTAAGAAAGATGAAGTATAAATATCGAAAAAAATAGCTATTAAATCATTTACTGCAGTAGCAAGTTATTTCATTACTAAACCCAATGTTAAAATATTTATCTCCTCATCTGTTTCAACTTCGAGCTAACTAACTACTAACGCTATTGACATCGATTTGCAAGATTATTTGCCTTGGGAGCAAGGTTGCCGAGGCTACTCTACAGGATAATATTCTACTATATCTTAACTATCTCTTCTGCGTGTGACAGCATTTGTTATAGGCAGACGTTGCATTTACCATCAGGTGAACGGTTTACCCATCTTGTCACATACTCCTATAAAATTTTTGGCAACCCTACGTGGGACTTACTTAGTCTTTATTTCATCGTAATGCGTGGTAATACCTTTAAAGTCATTATAATACCTTTAAAGTCATTAATCAAAAATATCAGTTAAAAACAAATGTCTCTTCCGTAACAAGTTCAGTTAAATAACTACATGCATTTTCTTAATGACACAGACACAGTAAGATGCTATTTACTCCGACTCTCAACGCATAAATTTCTTTAAAATAATAGTAGCCTAAAACCAAAATACTTTCTCAAGTTCAAAAGTTGCGCAACAAGCGGCGAAGTTGATTTTATAAAGCAAGTAGAGCTGCTTCATAAATTTCACAAAGGGTGTTATCGGCGTGCTACATTATGTCGCCGCTGACTTTCTGTGCCACGGCTGCGCGGCGCGGAGACGGGGTGACGGGGGCGGGACGGGAGGCGTGACGTCACGCTCGACCGTGGCAGTGAGAGCGGCCGCGTCGCTTGTTCGCTCGCTCTATGTACTCCGTTGACGACGGTCGCGCTCGTGGAACGTGCTCGTTTTCTTGTCACAGTCGAACGCGGTAACCTCTCTAACATCGTCCGAACAAAGTTGTGACGTGACTCTCATCTCACCTGTTGGACGTATTGTGTTGTGTCTAGAAAAAGTTATCATAACAAGATTTCTAGTTTTATTCAGTGAAACTATCAAGAAACGTTTGGTTTCGGTTTTAGACGAGTGGATGTCGCTAGTATAGCGCTTTGATAGTTCAGTGCGAGGCAAAAGTGTAGTGATAGGAGATCCAGAGGATGACCGTCGGCGATCGTGGTTTCGAGTGCGTGTGACGCGCTCATCGACATGAGACGCCGCTGGTCTAACAACGGAGGCTTTCATTCGCTGCGAATGCTCGAGGAGAGTTCGTCCGAAGTGACTTCTTCTTCTGCGTTGGGCTTACCGCCGGCTATGGTTATGTCGCCGGAGTCGCTCGCCTCGCCGGAGTACGGTGGGCTCGAGCTATGGGGATACGACGATGGCATCACATACAATACAGCACAGTCGTTGCTCGGCAATTCATGCAATATGCAGCAGCAACAGCAGCCGCCAACGCAGCCGCTGCCTTCGATGCCATTGCCGATGCCACCCACGACGCCTAAATCAGAAAATGAATCCATTTCCTCAGGTCAGGAGATTTGTTGTTCTTCTTAAAAGATTGAAAGATTTTTTTATATGACTTTGTCTTTAAATAACTTGAGACAAAATTTCACAAGTAAGAGTAATGAGTTTTATTATTACTGGGCGTCAATGCAGGCGGCCGTTTCAATGTAGACTGTTTTTGCTAAGTGTAAAACTTAATATCTGATTGTTACTTTAAATCGATTTTTAAGTTTGTTTACGTGAAATTTTGGCGGTTAGTTATTGGAGTGTAGAGTAAAGGCCGAGAGGCGATGCGGCACTGTCATCGACCTTTGGCCCGGATACCTTGACCGGGCGCCGCGGGCCGATGTCTTTTGCCCCGAACACAATAATACAATACACCTAATCACAAACGTTTTGTTTACTCCAACTTTGATATTGCGAATGATATTTTATTAACATTTTGTACGTTATTTTGCTCTACTTGCTTTACTCTCTGCTAAATCACAAGAAAACAATATCTTTATCACAAAATTAGATAAATTTTGTGGAGATCTTGACATACCTATAAAAAAAATCTAAACTTAAAAGATTTTCAATCAAATTATACTTTTTTTTTATTTATTTTAAGACAACTATAAATTGCAATTTGCAAAATAAGATTTTCAAATATAATCAGCTTCTTCTTTTACTCACTCGCTCAATACATTAAAATGAACTCCTGCTGTCTGCCGCACATACCACGCAGTTACCTGGTGTATTTCGTGCGTGTTTGTTAGTGTGACTAATCATTGGAATGACAGATTGTCTGTGGGCGACTGACGGGTACAGCCGTCGTCAAAATTGCTATTTTATAAAATAATATCTATTTATTAAATATTCAATAGGTAAATGATGACGATGCAAAAAATATCTTATATCCTAAATTGCAAGGAAAAGTGAATGAACCAGAGTTTTATCTCAAATCAATCTCAAAAAAAAAAACACAGAATAGTAAATTCTAAATAAATCTAGATTGAATGATAAATGTACTTCTTGTTAAATAAAAATGATATATTAGTGTATGATTTAATTTAATTCGTCGTTACAAATGTCATCGTAACGACGATTGTACGTTCCTATATTAAGCGTATTTGCTTGCGCTTCTACTTTACAAGCATGTATCAGATAACTATTCTGTTGCCCCACCTATAGGTACGTAAACAATTCCTAGCCTATGTTTGATTAGCGGCCGCTAAATGACTACCTACCTAGTGACATACAATGTGGGAGGATCACCATCGAATGAGTAATTATTATCACGGCTGTACACGTTCAAGGTGACGATGGAAAATTTACTTGAACTTCCCATCCGAAAACGATAACGCCAGTATAAGTATTTGCGAGAGTTTAATTTAATTATTTTTAGGAATAGTGTGTAAATTGTTAATATCGTATCTATTTAGATGTCGCAGTGATGTGTACTTACGTTTTTCTATCGAGGATGTATTAAAGGTACCTTATCAAAATGTTTACGACTTAACGTTACGAAAATAACTACCCTGACGGGCTCGTATGCCTCCAAACACTTATCGTGACGTACGCGTTGCCAGAATAGCACAATACTTAATCTATCATCTCACGAGGAGGGAGGGCGACGGAAGGCGCAATGAGAGGGGTTGGAGGGCCTCCCCCTCTTGTTAACCATAAACCGCTGAATAGTGGTGTTGAAGATGTTATCTATTTTTATCACGAAAACAATATTTTGATATCACAACAAATTAGCGAAGAAATAGATATATTACTTGTAATTTTTTTTGTATGTGGCAAACTAAGAATATTTTGGCATTTCAAATAAAATATTAAGTATTTCATAATTTAGAATCGTATATTATATAACCGCATATTATTAGAAGATTGCTACTGCAAGTATACTATATCAATACTATATATATATGAATAACTTTTCTTTTGAAAAAATATATAAATTCTATGTATAACCATAAAATTTAATTTCATAATGCCATTAAAACTGATTTTGGTAATAAACGACATACTGAAAGTGACAACCATACTTGAGTTTAGAATATTCAATTGCAGTCGATTAGATAAAGTTTTTAATTACGATGCGAATTACAAGCTTAGATTTATAATAATAAATTAATAATCTCAATGCGTCGTCATCGATTACCATAAGGTGATACCATCAATAACTTAATGAAAACCAGGTGATGGGCAGCAGCATCTTCCTGGAACATCTGAATAAATAATCTGCGGTTGCCAACCCGCCTGCCAAGTGTAGCAACTATGGCGAAATCCTCCCAAAATGAGAGCTACTTACTTTAGTAGGAATTAATGGGGGAGGCCTATGTTCAGCAGTGGGGTAGTGATAAGCTGAAATAATGATGATGAACAATAACTTAAAAAGCGAACGTTGCGAATCGTTTTATTCTGTTTAAGGTTGTCAGTGCACCATGTAAAGTAATGTGGCATTAACAATTTTAAGGCTGCTGGATGCAACAGTTTCGACGAAAGACCGGCTCGCCGGTCCGACCGGTTTAGAGACAACTTCTGATGGTATATCGCATCGACTGACAAGCCAAACGCATGATATACATAATATATATCCAAGTATATCTGGGACCTTGCTACTATATAACCCGAATGATCCAATTTAAGTTTTCCTTATCGGCTCGGTTTTTTACATTTTTATTTTTTTTATTTACTACACGCAGCGTCAGGTCACAATTATTTGAAATATCGTTTAAGACATCCGTTACGTTTCACTATATTTGAAAGCAAATGCTCTCCGAACTGAACTTTACTGAATTCGAAGCATTTTCGAAAGAATGAAGTTATTGTCTAGTCAAGAAATATTCAAGCATCTTAAATCTTTATTTTCTTCTCTTTATAAAACCGTCACCACATTGTAGGAATTCTTCTGAGTCGTGGAGGCGTTTTGCAGACAGCATAAGAACAAACACCCAGACCCGGAACAGTTATTTGTAGGCTATAAAAATATAAAAATTTGAGCCGTGTGGTGGCGGCTCGTTAAAAGAATACTACCACTCCATCTCATCCAATGGATCTCGTAAAAGGCGAGTAAGGAATTAAACTGCAATGTGCACCCAACAGCGCATGGTGGCGATGGGCTCACCACCTATCACACTAAGTGCATTATATTGTTTAGGTGAAACGTGGATTGTGGCAGTCATCTGTTTTTGCAGTGAGTGCCCAGTCTCTGACTACCCCTTATGGGATACAGTCGTGATCTTATGTATGTATGTAAAAATATTTGTGCCGTGTGGTAATCGAACCCGCACCCACAACGCCTTAACGCTTAGCCACTGCACTACCGAGGCGCCGAATATAAATGGTATTAAATTAAAAATCGTTTTTTATGCAACTTGATTTGATTTCATAGCGATAGATTATGCTAGTGATGGAATAGTTAAAATCGAAAGGCCTTTTTAACATGTTTGTTTCATTTTACGAGACATCTCAAGATATTATGAACCCATTTTATATTTAGATAAGTGATTTTTTTTTTTGATTGAATTCAATGAAGGGGAGGAGAGGTCTTTATTCTAAAAATATTATCATTTTGGTTTTAAGGTCATCCACCAACGTTCATATTCTATATTTTTCCTTAATAGGTATAAAATATTTATCTATATATAATAAATACTCACACATACGGTCAACAGTCGTAAGTCACCTCCTTTTCCCATATACCCCTTATATGAGAGGCCACTCGCGTAGCCCACTTTTTGCCCTCGAGGGAAACGAGACGTGTTGAGTGGCGAACCACGCAGCCGCCATTTTGGTAACAGTCAAAAAATTGTTACTCCCTATTGCGTTCCCACGAGCACTATAGTGACAGCATTGCATATAACCGTGTTTTTCTGCACGAATAAAGGCTGCCCGTACAACACCTCAGTCGCCTCTGACACCTCGGTAGGAAAGAGCTAGGTGCTATTCTACTTTGGCGGACACGTATCGGCCATATATATATATATATATATATATATATATATATATATATATATATATATATATATATATATATACACACATATACCCGTATAAATAGAAGGTATGGGAGCTGTTAGAAAAATTACGACTTACGGACACCGAAACTATAATGATACCACCACCACCACACATAACATAATAATAACAAATGATGTGTGTTTGAAAATACATATTTTGTTTGATAGTATACAAAATAATCTAATTTTAGTTATTAGCTAAGCTCTGAGGTCTACAGTCTAGACTATTAAATATAAGTGCTTTCTTCGTTAAACATTTTTAAATCGTTTTACAGCGGAATGGCATAAATTACATGTAATTTTAAGTTATGAACACACTCGCCTTCTCAGTCAAAGTTAAATCAGACCGACAACTTTTAAGTTTTATTAAGATAAAAGTCTCGAAGTTTCGAAAAGCTTCTTCTAGACAACTAACTTTATCATTAGAAAATGAAAATTGTTGTTAATTTATTTAATAGTTATTATGTGGTTTATCATTTTTATTCGTAAATAATTCATTGTACCTTTACTTGTGAATACAATTCCCTTTGTAGATTGCCTCCTGTCATGCCATTGCCTGAATTTATTTATTTACTCTTTAATGTATTCAGCTTTTCGAAAAAGGATTACAAATGGCGAACTAATGAATTTTGACATTCTCTTTCAGTCAACCATGGGCATAGAGAAATAATGTGATAGGTGCTTTAGAAATATTGGATTACATCGCTTAAATTCCCATAATACCCTAGGTTTAAAAGAGTTTGTAGATGAATCCTTTTGTGCGTTTGTCATATAAATAAATGGCAAATATGTGTTATACTAAAGCTCATCACAAATATATAGATTTTTTTTAAATTTTAATCAATTTTATTTGATTTTAAAAAATTATCGAGGTAAATAGGATATTCTTTAACCCAAAAAAGATAAAAAGTCAATAGAACCACGCGAGAAGCACCCCCGCAAGGCCCATTATGGATACTCGGGACGCAACACATTGATGTCTCGACGACTCTTAGAACGGGTAGACTACACGTGTAATCATTTTGAATGATTTTTGATCTAAATCATACAGTAAATAGTACAAATATGACTATTACGTATAATAATAACAGAAATTGAATTTGTAAGTAGTATATAAAGTCGTTTTAAATTTAGTTTTGTTTATTGAACTTATAGGTAAGCCATAGTCAGACTTACTCGTGTATATAAAATAGATGCTATTTATGCACAAAATGTATTTGCACAAAATAAATTTTGAAAGCTAGGTCATACTAACTGTTTCCGTTACTGAGAGCCGGTAAGCATTTATCTGGTCATCATCAGACCCTCAGAATGTATCATGTAGTGGTACTCGTGCTAAATTAAAGTGCACCATTTAATTAAAAATTACTATTACCTATTACTAGTCCACTGCTGAACATAGGCCTCCCCCATAGATTCTCACAAAAGTTTGTAACTCTCATTTTGGGGGATTTTGCGATTTTTGCCACGCTTGGCAGGCGGTTTGGCAACCACAGCATATTTATTCAGATATTTCAGGAAGATGCTGCTGCCCATCTCCTGGTTTTAATTTTCCCTCGATCGAGTTTTACGACACCCACGGGATGAGATGGGTGGTAGATTCTCTTTAAGCCCGCTACCACACGGAAAAATAAATAGTAATTATGATATAGAGAACGTACGAGACCCCTAGAGGAATAAAATAGGGAAATACCAAGAAAAAATCCTTAACTGTCGGTCGACTAACGAGGTCAAGATACTTTTTGATTTAGAACATAATAAGAGAACCATTTTCCCTTTGTAGTTTTGGTAAAACATGTCATATTTCTCTACAGATTTTGTCACCTGCTAATAAAAGTCAGCCGTCAAATTACGTTATTGATGTTAAATGCTTTTAAATAATCACAATATATATCTTTTCTGCACAAGTACAAGTTTATTACAAAGTTTGATATATAGCTATTTGCTCTCTCTGATCACAACTTTCCTCCAGTGCGCCGAAGCGGTAAATTTACGATCTACACACACTGTAATTGACTTATTGTTTCATTATCTACTTTTAATTTGGCTTTCTAAGAGAGTTTTAACAAGTAGTAAATAAAGCTTTTTACGCGTATATTAAGTTTAGGTATCACACTCACTATTACACTTAAGTAACTCACAATTTTCACATTAAGACCCGATTTCACCGATCGTTTTGGAAACCAAGTTTAATAAAACCACGTTTTACTTAACTGAGTTCAAATGTATCATTTGATCGGTTTTCGTCTAACCGATTTCACCGGCTCCATTTTGATCGCGTTCAGAAAAACTGGAGTTTACATGAAATATCGTCACAATCTAAAACAAAAACTCGATGTCTTTCGTATTTTGCGACATCAAACAGCCCGTTTTTATGCATAGGTTTCATAGGTATGCAAACAATAAACAAAACGAATTAAAAATAATTTTTGTGTTTACATAGTTGTGCAATTGACAATGACAGCTCTCTAAACGCGTTTAAAAAGTTTAACGTCGAAAATTGGGCGTTCAGAATTTGAACCGCGTTTAGCTTTAATGCGTTCAGTTAATGTTGGTGAAATGCAAAAAGTATCTTGAACTCAGTTAAACGCTGAAACTACGTTCAGCTTGAACTGATCGCGTTTATTTTCAACGATGAAATCAGCTCTTAGTAGTTAAAGTGTGAATAGTTTGGCGACGAAAAATGTATTCAATTTGTCATTTTTGTTGGTTATTTGCACCACAAAATTGAATTTATTTTTAACATACATAGACCGATTATATTGTGTCTCAACAAATGTCATGCATGCGATTGGCTCCGAAATGTGCTTTTAGGATAAAAAAAAATTACCTACTACATTATTTGAAAGTGAGATATTATGTGATGTAACAGCAAGTCTTTAGCGTTGTTTTTAGTTCCATTTTTACACTATAACAAAAAATGCAGCCTGATAGCACGATTGGACATTTGTCGCTCCCATGAAGGGAGGATTTGCCATAATTACCACGCTTGATATGCGGATAGGCAATGCCCGATGACTCGTACCTTGCTGCTGCCACCACTCCCATGTATATCAGATCTGACATTGATCACGATGGTTATTCCGTCAGTTGTCAGAAACCATCAAGATTACCACGCTTTTTTCTTAATCGACTCTTATGTCACCCACCGGGTGGTGATGGGGAGATTATCCTACACCGCCTGCACACGGCAACTTTTTCAGTCAATAAATAATTATTAAAATAATGACACAACGAGTTCTTGCAACAAGTTTTTTTACTCATTCACTGACTTTAATAATATGCATAAAGTATAATAATAGCTCTTTTACGTACTAACCTCGGTATGGTTCTGCATAATATTTTGATGAGTTTGTTTGAGATCTTTATAAACTTCGTTGCTCTTATTTAAGTTGCTCTACAAAAGTAATTTTGTTTTTGCTGCCAGCATAACAGTCGAAAAAGAAAGCTTATTTTACTTAATAATTTTCGTTGGCAGAGGAAGTGCTCACTTAACTCTGGCCAGAATTATTTTCTGACGTAACATGAATAATAATCCTTATTTTACTAGTGACCCGCATCACGACAGACTAATGCGTCAATAAAATTTACTTTAAGTGACGTGAATTAAAAGTATCGCAGATAACTTGCACGAGTTTATTGAACATAATAGAGCATGCGGGTTATTAAAAATTAATGTAGAAACTAAAGAAATGTGTTATTATTTTGCAAATAACATTTTGATTTAACAAAACAGCAGTGTGGTGGTGGTGGCTCCTGACTCCATCTCAACCCGTGGGTGCCGTAGAAGTCGACAGAGGGAATAATTAAAACCAGAAGATGGACAGCAGCATCTTCCTGGAACACCTGAATTATTAAACTGTGATCGCCAACCCGCCTGCCAAGCGTGGCAACTATGACAAAATCTCCCAAAATGAGAACTACAAATTCTTGTAACAATCTATTCTATGTTCAACAGTGGACTAGTGATAGGCTGAACTGATGATGATTATAGTGATTTAAGCAGATATGTGATTTATTTGGAAATTGATATTGATTTCAATGATATCAGTTTGTATTTAATCTTTTCACATCTTAAGACCAACCAGTGTCTATTAAAATTAACAGCTTTACTGTGTTATTTAAGACTTTATTTTTACGTTTATAAATACGTTTCTTTTAGAATAAACGTGAAACAACAGTGTTTAAATGAAGAAAGATAACTTTAAATTTAAATAGTTATCAATTTAGACAAGGATTTTCTTATTCAATAAACTGACGAGATGACCTAGTGGTTCACCTGATGGTAACGGCAACGGCGGCCCATAACAAATGCTATGTCACCCAGAACATTTCTGTATGGCATCACACTGCGCTCCTCATTCTGAGACATCCGTTCTGAAGTCTTATATGCTCAGTTATTAAACTACCTATCAGTGCTCGCTGCCAGGTTTTCGAACCGGTAGGAGCTACGCTACTTTTGTACGAGCTAGCGGACTTCACATGTTATCGAAATATTTTTATTTCTCTGACATGTGCAGGTTTCTTCACACTACACGATACTTTCTTCACTGCCGAGCACGTCGTAAATCAGCACATAAAATTGCAATTAAATTTAATGGTTCCGGCACCAGGGATCGAACCCAGGTCACTCGTGTATTATAAACTGCCACGGCTTCCGTTAGAAGATACACGCACTAAAGTAAATCCGATATCAATATTTTTTCTCTCGCTCTGATATCAAGTTTTTCTCTATCTGCCAGTCTCCGAACGATAATAACTTGAAATATATTATAGCGAATAACATACCATTAGAACAGATTGTAGTTGTTAACCTTATTCGTTATTTAGATAGATGAATCTCTACGCAAAGACAAATATTATTCACTATCAATTTCGAGTGTTTTTACAAGTTTAACAGTGTATGTGTTAAACAGTTTATTGTATTATATACCAATTGAAAGCATTCATCGTTAGATGTAATCATCGCCAAATTGTGCCACGAGATATCTTTAGGGCAATACTGAGCCCCACGGGCCCCACCTGAGCTGAGGTGAACGTAACATCGGACGCGCGGGGGCGCCAAGGTCACATCGGTTTTTTGACACCTCGCATTATAAATAGTTGCAAAGCGAGGCACCGCGCTAGCGCTAATTACCGGCTTTACACTTTTTGTTCACTTAGCCGGAAATTATTTGTTTCTCGCTTTGAATAATCATTAATTGTCGCATTGCAGGGCCGTAAGGGTTACGGACCTCGTTGAAGGTCTAAAGTCGATTGGATCGCTGCTCGAAATTGATTTGCGTGTGGTTGTGTTAACAGAAGGTTATTTTTGCATCAGCAAAACTGAACCGATACATAATTTATGGATTTACCTTAAATAAATACTTTTTGGTACACGTATACTGCCTAAAAAGAAATTACACAATTACACGTAAAAACCAGTACTTACAATAAGTACTGATCTTAACAACCGCTCGTTCTTATCACATCAGACAGAATATCGTATTTTTAATTGAAAATATGTGTGCACTTCACACGCGGTGGATCTTAAAAACCTTCAGAAAACAACGAGAGAATGAGACGAATACAGAGTATCTGGAGTAGGATAATTGTAGGGTTTATTTATTATAATATTTATACCAATTATAAAAATTATTTAACATTTTATCCTACATTTATAACATTACAACTATACAGATTAGAATTCGAAAAGATAAATATAATAGAAAATACTGTGTACTGTATTCTATCTCATTCTCTCGCGCGCCAAATCCTATAGATGAAATTGTTTGTCTCTTTTCAGTGTCGCTTTTTCGTTTCATCGACTTTCAAATCACAAAGATTCTAAAGAAGTTTCCACTGTCATTTTATATAGCCTGGCCTGTTCATAAAAATTACGGATGTACTTTTAAAATAAATCTTGTACACGCTTGTACATAAAGTTTGTTTCCAATACTGTGAAACGCGATATCCTCCCAAGTAGGTACGATCATGATTGATGATTCCTTAATCAAAAACAGGTCGCTGACCTCTCCGAGTCTGTAGAGAGAAGATAGCTTATGACTTCATCTGTTTTTAAATAATATAATAATACGTTATATAAGAAGTAATAAATCAGCTCAACAGTTTCAGTTACATTTCGATATGAACATACGATGTTATTGTCACACACAACGTCATGATCGAATTGATGTCATTACGTTATGGATACAATTTTCTTTGGATTTCTTATTTTGTATAAGCAGTCTTTATTTGCAAAACGACAACACTCACCTTAAAGTTAATTACAACATTTTCATCAAAATAATCTGAGCCGTGATAGTTCAGGGGTCAGGCGCTCACCTTAAATGTAATAGTACGTGAGTGACCTGAGTTCGATCCACGGTGCAAGGTACTTTTTAAAAACTGTGTAACTCTGGTTGGTTTAGTGATCGGTTTCATTTGATCCCATCAATCAATGAAGCTGAGCTTCATACGCCAAAATAAAACCGATCATGAAACCTATCAGAGTTACAAAATAAATCTCCTATTATTATGACAAACTCAAGACTGTTTCATCTTTTTACCTCAGGTTATGGAGACATGCGTTAAGTCAGTATAAAGAAATTCCACGTCTAAGGGCGCAACTTGTTCAGCATAATTATAAAATATACTGTTTTAGAAGTCACGAATGAATATAGAGGAGAGATAAGTGATTTGAATCAAAGTAACGGCCTGCAATCGTTCCAATGCTCCTTGCATCGGAACAACGTTTCTCAACGTTAAAGAGCGTTTAGGAGCAGGGCAGAGTCCGCCATGTTGCTCCGGTGCGGGTTAGCGGACTTGTAACGTGATTGCGTTTTGGAGACAATGAATTTTCGGTATTCAAACCCTGGACCATAAGTCAAGCCAATTCTGGTACTTTGAAAGCTAGGCCACGTGGTCGTCAAATGAAAAAAAGCGCAGGTAACTTCACATCTGCTCATTTTTTTCTCAGGCAGTTTTCCTTATGATGTTTTACTTCGCCGTTGCAGATTTGATAGTCTTCTAAATTTGATTTTTTTTAATATTGTCGGTACCAGGAATAGACATTTTGTCAGCATTTTGAAGACCTACATTCTATTTAGGACTTTATGCTTAAGTGTTACTAAGGTATTAAAATTATGTTATTGAATTTAAGCCGAACAGTGTTAAGCAGCTGCCGTTTAGGAAGCATTGAAGAGGGTTCAATTATTTTCATTATTACCAGCGCTTAGATTTGCCAACCCTTTGGATAATCCAATGTTTGGGCTGACCCCTGCAGTTTCTAAGCTCACGCTTACATAAAAGTCAGACAACGTCGTATTGTACACGACCCCGCGCAATGAATTAACAATTGATTAATGTAATTTTGTTTATTCACTCATGTTACTATGCAATTTGCTAATTCAAAGATTTCTACAATATATACATTTTTGTATATTTATATTAAGCGAAATCACTATGGAAGCTCTCAAACTACTCGTATAATGATAATGAAGAAATAGTAGCTACGTCGAAAGTTTATGAGCAAACGTTTGAACTTGAAATGAGATAACTTGTGAACAAAATTCAAATCTCCGAACTTGTTATTGTTCACCTCTGGAGTTCGTTGCCACAGGTTGACACTCGAGCACAGAGCCGACCGTGTCTCATTACACTGTCACGATTCAATAGTTGTACTTTGTTTGAAACACGCAAGAATCTGCGACTACATTAAAATTTTGTGCAAACTTACGACTTATTGAAATTATAATATGATTATACTTGTAGTCTTAATATCTCGTTCTGGCCTAAAAATCCTTAATTCTTGTTTAACATTGCCGCCAAGGCAGCACGGACGGGGCGCTCGCCTTAAATTTCGTAAACGGGTTCGATCTCGTGTCGACGCCACTAAAATTGTTAAACCACTAGCAATTTTAAGTACCACGTGCTCGTCGGTAAAGGAAAACGTGAGGAAACCTACTTGTGTGAGGAATGAAACATTTTTCGACGACGTGTAATCCCGCGTTGGAGCAGCGTGGCGGACATTTACTGGCTTCAAAACCCTGAATACAATTCTGAATGTGAAAATTATGAGAATCATAACCCTTCTTTACTTTCGTTGTGGTCAGTCAAGAGATTATACCGAAGGTATCTCCATACCCTAAATCCCTTTTGGTGGTATGCAATAATATGTCAAATCTCATGTCTATTCTACTTCAAATAGCCGACTTGTCGCCTTTCTTAAGTTTTAACAAAGATATGCTTTAGAGTTTGTTGTTTGTTAAAGTTTTCGTGTATAAATAGCTTATTTTTAATTTACGGTTATCCATAAATAACCTTATAGTTTATTTTGTTTCATTTCTTGTTGAAGTTAAAGCAATAAAAGTTTGTTCTTAAGTACTTGAAATGGGAAAGCTAATGTACTGTGGCAAAAACTATGATGTACAGTACAGTAGTATGTTAATTAATACGTTTCGTAGTGATAACTAAACTAATGCAAAAAATGTATCGTAAAAGAGAAGTTTATTTTTAGTAAACTATAATTACATTATTTCGAAACACTTGATGATTAGGTATATCGTTACCTGAGGATTTCTTATATTCACAACAACTCTAAACGTTGAATAAAACTAAATTATCGGCCTTAACCCCGTTTAATTTACTTTTTCTTCCCCACGTTCCGAGCGCTTTGCAGCTACAATGGTCAGGGGGGATGGAGGTGTTAGATTTCCTGACAATATACAAGCTTGCCAGCCTTGTCAGCTTTTATTTTACCGTTACAATAACATCGAAACATTTCGAAAACTGTATTTAAATGTGCTCCATTTTATCTTATAGTTAATTACGATTAACTATAAAATAGGTAAGTATTCTATTGTCCCATGGTTTTTCTTAACACGTAGTGGTGCTAGGACGAGGCATCGCGGCGGATATGCGGTCGGGCGATTGTCTCGCTCCGCTGCGCCCGCGCTGCCATCGCGTCGCTCGTTACCTCCATTATCTCCACTCGAGTCCGCCGCAAACACCGAGATGGTGCCTTGATATAAATCAAGTCTCAATTTCAACCAACCGACGGCGGTGGTCGGCGCTCATTGCGATCTATATAATGTCTATTTGTTTTAGCATTTACTGTTCCTGTAATCAAAAAAAGAAATCTCATTTATTTGTTCATTCTAATTCATTTCTTAAAGTTCGGCGAGTTTGTCAGATCATATCTGTTTGTTTAATTCACATGTAATAGTTGACATTGCGTACAATTTATTGCTCACACTGCTTCAAAACATATAGATCTTGCAATATTAAATATTTTATCACGACAAGAATTTGTTGAATTAGTTATTACATAATATAGGTATGCTATATGATTACTACCTTAATATCATGGTCACGAGTGTCATAATTTTCCATTACGTGCTACGGTCATTATTACTTCAAAGAATATTTCATATTGTATGAGGAAATGATTTTTGCTTGAAATAATTTAAGTTTATCTTTTTTTTTTAATTTACAAATTGAATAATTTAAAGGCGTGTATAAAGTACTCCTCATTATGCCTTTTCTTCGATTAATAATGTAAAAGTGCTTTACAATCTCCGTCTTTCCATTGGTACCAAAAAAAAGCAAAGCTACTTACAGACTTCACAAGGCGACGTAATGGAATAGATCGAACACATTAAAAATCTTGAAAGATTCTTGCTAAATAATGAGTACTTTCATTCGATATGTTTTTATAACAATTTAATTATTTTGTTTATCACTTCGGGTATCTTTGGCCACGTTTCGTGACAGTTATCTTTAAGCTTACGCGCCGTATCTCGCTCGAGAATCTAAATCAGTTGAGCAATAACGGAATCGCTAATATCGCTTTTGAAAAGCTTTGTTGTCTAAGCCTTTGTGGAAGATGTGGCTGTTTGAAATGGGCACCGTCAAATTCAATGCTGTCAGCTCTATACGATGATCTTTTTATCTCCTGACCGGTTGTTATTTATGTAGCCAAATGATTTGTCCGCGTTTGATACAAATAAACCTGTTGCTAATTGAATATCGAATGCAAAACATTTTACGCGTGCGAAATATAAAAAGGACGTTCTTAATTCAGTCCATAGACTGGAGGTTTATGTAGTCTCTTAATGAAATTTGAGGTCATTGCACGCTTATTATTCTGCAAGTTGATTTTTTGCATGATATGATTGCACAAAAGCTTACAAACGATTCTAAGCCGAAAAGTGTTTACGAATTTAATTTTTATATTATAATCAAATAACTTGTAATGAAATTATTTACTTTACAAAAATGTATTTTTTATTATTTCAATATTTAATTCAATAAATGACGGAAACAAAGAGATCAATATTGTAGCGCCGAACGACGAGGAAATAACGTAATACTTTATACGTGACTTGGAATAAGATTTATCTTAACAATGTCCTAGGATTCGTACCAAAGAGGTTGTTATGCCACCTCCACATGCCTGTTCCGAGACGCTTTATTGTGCCATCATCGAACTCTGCCCACACTATGTAAATTATGGCTTGACGTGCATTCGGCGATGTGCGATAGTGCCATGTAAATTGTACTGTCAATTGTATGCTAAACCTCACATATACAAAGTTATTAAATATTTGAATATATTACTTATAATGGAAAATGTATTTATGCACTTTTTTTATTTATTTTTTTTTTTTTCTTCCAATTTGCGAATATAATAAGCCTGCGCAAGTTTGAGGCAGCAAATACATATTCATTCTTTCCTTCTTTTAAAATAACTTTTAATAGTTGTCATCGTTACTTGAGATTGTTAATATAAGACGCTATTAATTTTCCTTTCGCATGATATAATCACTAATGTAGCATATATTAATCGTATAAGAACATTGATGAAAAAGTAATATAGCTAATTTTCCAATCTTCATTCAACTGGTGGTAGGAGTCCTATGCAGGAATTCGTCTAGGTAGCGTGCACACATTCCTGTGTATCGTTTTGAAGGGCACTGAGAGCTAGTGTAATCGCTGGACATATGAGACCTAAGAACTGATGTCTCAGGGTGACTGGTGCATTGTGGTGTCTAATATTCTGGCTGACACAACTTTTGTTATTTGCTGACGTTGCACTTACCAAGTCAATCCAGTGAACGTTTTGCTCGTTTCGTCGCTTTATCCAATAAAAAAATAGTTGTGTTTCTATTAGTGAGGTACAAAATTATAATTTACGGCGAACAATATTTTAAACTTATTTTAAAATTGATATATCTAGTACAGGGGTTTCTAAATTTTTCTGGAACACTTCGCGAACCCGCAAATTTTTGCGGAACATTTATTCAGATTCAACGGAGCACCTACTCAGATTCAACGGAACACCTACTCAGATTAAATGGAGCACCTACTCAGATTCAACGGAACACCTACTCAGATTAAACGGAGCATCTACTCAGATTCAACGGAACACCTACTCAGATTAAACGCAACACCTACTCAGATTAAACGGTACACTTTGTTTTCCGCGGAACATAGCTTGAGCATCCCTGCATTAGCAATTCAAAGACAGCTAACTATGCGTGAATAACGTACTCACGAAATAGTCCATCAAGTGAGACTAGCGTTGTTAACCGTGGCTTAAATAGACATTTTACAGTGACCTTTACGCGAGTACAACGGCCGAGACGATTATGACTATGGCAAAGTTTATTCTCACAGTTAGAAGTCATAGTAATTTTTTTGGACAGGTAGTTAATGTAGCCCAGAAATAGTTAACAGCAGAGTTCATTAAACAAAATACTGGGATTACATTGCCGGCTATTATTCTGCGGCGCAATAATTTATGTTGACATTTCAAGAGTCTTCTTCTTTGTCTAATCTTTAGTTTTCATGTAGCTGACGTGAAGCATCGACGGTCTACGAAGTCTGCAGTATGTGACCATGTTCTGGATCGTCCCGATCATTATATTAGATTTGATAGACCACGAGTCCTTTGCAGAAGAACACCGATTCCTACCAAGGATGGATTCACGAGGCGACTACTAGCTACTGCTGAACTTAAAGACAAAGTTAGCTCGTTTTGCTCTGTAGATCGGATCAAATACAGATAAGTAAAGGCCGAAGGTAGCCCGGATTAACTGTAACATTAGGACGTCTAACACCTAACCCCACCTGACTATGGGTGCTGTGAAGCGCTCGAAACGTCTGGAAACATTTCAAAAATAAACGCTTTAAAATCCGTATCACTTATTAAATAATTCATGGGTCTTGCAGTACAAATGGTAATGTTGTCTTCATTAACGGGTCCTACATAATGTTTAATTCTGAGTTTTTGATTTAATATAAATTACACAATAGTTGTATGTGTCAAAATAGAATAAAATCCGAAGGAAGTAATTTTGGTCTTTATTTTAAATTTTTTTAGTTGACCCTTTGCTGGTACAGTATTATACAGGGAAATATTTAATAATATTTTTTTTAGAGATTAGTTAACATATTTGCTTAAATACTCATACATTCACGCCTTTTTCCATATGACGGGTAGGTAGAGACCACACACGTAGCCCGCTTTTCGCCACCGCGGGAAACGTGACGTGACGGGTGGCGAACCACGTACAGATTAAAGGTAATTCTGGGACTAAATAAGTCTGTGATCCACCACCTTGATATTTGATAAGGTTGTGGACATTACATGAAATATAAATACTAAGCGACTAAGTGAGAGTTGAGAGCACGGATTGTTACAAATAATTTTAATTTCACGAAAATAAATGATTGCGTTCGTTATTAAAAGGTAATCGAGACCATAAATCTTGCCATAAAATATTGTATGTATGTAGCTCGGCATTATTAATTAAAACCTGTACGTGTGTCGAATTTGTATCAATGGAAATATCCTCTCACAATATACACAGGGCTGCCAGAATTGAAATGATATACTGGTAGTCTAAATAAATAGCAATGCGGCAAACGCATAATTTTTAACTTTTTAGTATTCCGGCGTCACTGTACGACACTTTGTAATTTGTTGTGATATTTTTTTTTATTACAGTTGTAAACATTCCTGCGCTCTTGTAACTTGTCTACATATATTTCATTCCAACCGAGAACAACAAACTATTTGATGAAAGCGAGTCTTCTAACAACCCTATGCTGTTTCTTTTATAAGACATCTCATTCATTTAACATCAAAAGTTTTTTTTGCTAAATTTATGTACAGCCGTGAAAATGCCGTCATGAGTTTTCTCGTAATGTGGCATGTCGTTTATATTCCATTATAATATAAATAATATGAGCTTATTAAAGTCAATTAAGTTTCTTAGATGTAGGTTTATTTGAGAAATATGAAAATATTATGACATTAAATATTAGTTTCTATTATAAGATCAAAATGTTTCTAGTCTGTTTGATGTATTATAATCAATGGTTACAATTTGAGTGTTGTACATTCCAGTCCAACGACGGCCCACACTAGGATTTCGTGAGTGCGTTTCACAGACATAAATTCGAAGCTCTGACTGGGATTCGAACCCAGACCCTGCGGCGTAGAAGTCAGGTACTCAGACCACTAGGCCACGCGGTCGACACAGTTTTTTTTTAAGGAATACTAGCAATGTTACTATTACAACATTACTAATATTTCTGATAACCACTCCAACTAAGCTTAACGCTTGTGCTAGGATGTGATTCACGGCAATAGTCAAATGGCGGGCTCGATTCTGCGACGTCACGTTTCGCAGTCCATACCCTAAGCCTATAGGCTATTGGCGCTATCGCATCGATAATGTATTAGAAAGGGAGTGAATGCCATTGCCATTTATCACGAATAATATAATTTATCTCCTCCAGATTTCAAAAACAGGAATATTTACAAATTTAAATAAATCTTAAAATTTATTCAATAAAACATTTTTTTCTCTGAATAATTATCTGAATTAACAAGAAACAAAAACAATTTAAATTATGATATAAACAGAACTACTATTATACTTTTGTTTCACTATAAATAATGCATTAGCAAAACCGTCTTTGTTATACAATTTACAAATGTACGCTTCGAATTGAAATACAACTGCAGTCAGTTCAGTCATTTTCAAGTATGCAATCGAAACTGAGTAGTGATAATTCTGTTCGTTGGCTTGCGGCCTTGATCGTTGTGCATTGCTGCATGGCGCGTTGGCATTCACCTTATCGTGTGTTGAACTGCTCTATATCGGACCGGTCGATGGGCCTAAAATCGGAGCACCCTACCATGTCCGAAAAAAGCTATTTTATATACCTATGAACGCGACGATGTTATGCATACATCTAAATTGAGAAGAGTAAAAACTATTTGCTAGTTTTAAATACATTCGTGACGAACACATTCCTGCTGGCGGCGGGACTGTGTGCGTGCGTTTATATGTGTTGCTTGATATACGAGGCAGTAGTCAAGGTCGACAATGTCATTGTACGCGAGCCCGCCGCGAATTCACACATTGACACAAACCTGCATGCGTTGTATGTAGTAGTGCTGTAATCTTATCATATAGGTCACCTTACTTTGTTGATTATAAATACATATATGTACATGTACTTACTGCATACTGATTTACCATAATAAAATTTCATGTTTTCGCTTTTAACGTTTTTAATATGTTTTGCTATTTAAAATTCTGGATTGTTGGAAGGTCCTTGAAGGTTAATTTAATTTCTTTGCTTTTATAAATAATGAATATTTAACTTTTTGCTATTTAAGATTTTCATTACAATACTTTTTTATTTACGAGTAATAACACACAAACTAATATTCGACCGAAATTAAACTTTATCTCTAAATCTCCGTATAGGATATGAAGAAACCTTATACTATATAATGGAATTCTTTGTTTCGCAAGCACGCTATCACAATTTGTAAGTAATGATATTTTGCAATACATTTCACGATCACGTTCATTTAGCTTATTAACTACTCGTTTAACCTGTTTTTGTGTTCGATTTAAACTAATTTGAGCTTAATTAGGTAATATCAGCAATTGGTTTGAAGTCTAGTATAATTACACATGAATTGTTTTTATCAATTAAAATAAAATATTCGTATAAACACATATTAACGCCAACTATTAAATACAGAAGTTTGAAGAAGCGATGAAATTTATATGATACTAAAGCCGAGATTGAAGTGACATCCTTATTTTTTCGTATAAAAGTACTAACGAAGAACATACGTCTCTAGAATAGAGTTACGAGGGGTGATCCAAAAGTAATGATAATCAATAATAAACACAATGAATAAAATAAATAAATAAATTTATTTCTCAACATAGTCTCCTAGCAAGTCTATACATTTAGTCCATCTCTTTTCTAATCCTAAAATTCCCTTAGAAAAAAAATCTTTATCTTGACTCTCAAAAAAGTCCTCAACCGCGGCCATCACGTCGCTATCATCGTCAAATTTCTTGCCTCGGAGGTGTTCCTTGAGTCGTGGAAAGAGATAGAAGTCGCTGGGGGCTAGATCTGGTGAATAGGGGGGGTGTTCCACCAGCTCAAAGCCCGCTTCCTGAATGGCAGCCATGGCAATTGCAGCTTTGTGAACCGGTGCGTTGTCTTGATGGAACAGCACTCCAGCCCGCAGTTTGCCTCGCCTTTTCTCCTTAATAGCCTCCCGCAATCTTCTTATTTGTTCTGCATAGTAGGAGCCTGTAATAGTGGCCCCCTTTTCCAAGTAGTCCACCATGATTATTCCTTCAGCGTCCCAAAAAACAGACGCCATAACCTTCCCTGCTGAGCTTGACACTTTGAATTTCTTCGGCGTCGGTTCATCGGATCGTTTCCATGTCATCGATTGTTGTTTTGTTTCAGGATCAAAATGGTGGATCCAGGTCTCGTCCATGGTCACAAAACGTGACAAAAAATTATCCTTGTCTGCCTGGAACTTTTCGAGATTTGCTCTTGACATGTCGACTCGTTTCTTCTTTTGCTCGTCGTTTAACATTTTCGGTACCCAACGCGCGGAGACCTTTCTCATATGCAATTCGTTCGCAAGGATTCTTTGAATGCTGCCATATGAGATCCCTGTGACCTCAGCTACATGCCTGATAGTCACTCTTCGATCTTCCAATACAACTTCTTCAACTTTTTTCACATTTTCTTCAGTGAGGGACGTCGATGGGCGTCCTTCGCGGTGTTCGTCTTCCGTCGATGTTCTTCCCAACTTAAACTCCTTAGCCCAGCGTGCAACTGTGGAATATGGAGGAGAAGAGTCCCCTAATGTTTCCACCAAGTCGCTGTGTATGTCTTTGGTAGACATTTTTTTCAAGCAGAGGTATTTAATGACAGCTCTGATTTCGTGTTTTTCCATTTTGATGTTCACTCCTTGACAGTCCGTATTCAAATGAATGTAGCTCCCGGGAATCGTGGCCTATTTATATGATTTTTTTTCCCTGAACTAGTGGTTAACTGAGTAAGTGACTGAAATTTTTTTGTATTTTTGTGTGCACTAGAAATAACTGATTATCATTACTTTTGGATCACCCCTCGTATATAACATAAACTATTCAATGGCTATGCGAGGTGAAACCGCGTGCAAGCGATTGACGCAAATGGCGTCAGTTGTTTACAGTACCGCCTCAGGTTATTTACATCGGGGTCACAGACACTCCGAAGGAGACCGGGGTTCGATCGTTACTACTTATCTAACCTGCAACTAGCTAGCAACATACCTGCGGAGCGATCGGCGCGCTCGAATGCGACAATGACCCGCTTTGACATCACGAGGTCGTTTATGCAACAATCGCACACCAGTAAGTGGGTGACTTCTGCAAAGAGGTTAGGATTAAATAGGCGATTGAGCAAGGCGAACGCGAAAAACGTTTGGTAATTTTTAACGACGTACTCGCACACATCGCCATGTGCCGAATTTTATCGCGCGGCGGCTGTATCTGGATATTTAGATAGTGAAACGATATGAGCGTCACATTCTCCGGGGTCAATGCTCCTGAACACGTGGCTGCTTATGTAACACCATGCCCTCTGGTCACATGTTAACGAAAGCATAAGGTTACCGGTACAGCGTCGTTAATTCAGGGCATTCATAATGGCGGAGAGAAGGTAACAAGCGGTGAAAGTGAACGGTTCGTTGAGAACTGACATCATTAAACTAGTTGGCGACGTTATCTCGTACATTTCTAACTCCTCTCGGCTATGAACAACTCACACGCGAATAGAACTAACAATGTCCAGAGATACCGATCTGTATTGAAACGTAGCTTTAGTTGCTTTATTGTGCTGTCCGTTCCGCTGTTCTCCGTCACTCCATATCTGAATACCAGTTGCATTGATAAGATTAGTTTATGGTTTCGCCAATACGTGCCTCTTACGACAAACAAACGAAGACCGATACGAAGACAAACATTTTTTCCCCATACATTATTCATTATTCTTACAAAGAACTCGACGTATTAAATTGTAGTTATATATACTCGTACGAGTAATTCAGTATACAGAAAAACCATTTCGTGTAGCTGGTTTAAAACATTCACAATATTGTATTATCTGTAGTGAGTCGGTTAAAAAACTAAAACACAGTGAAGATGGATGTTGGCAGCATATCTATTTATATCTGGTCCGTCCATAAACAGCCTGCGCCTGGAACCGGTCAGCCCGGCTCCGGGGAATGCTCTTGCTCTCGCTAACTGCGCCGACTACCATTGCCCGAGAACGATTGCAAATGCGCTAACAATGTATTTGTTTCAACGGCGTGCATGTTAAAGTTAATTTAAACTTTACTTTTCACACGACTTTGTTTTCAAATTGTCCAAAGAAATCTTCTGAGTTATAACTTCGGAGTTCTTACTTTAATTATACTTAAGGAATGTGAAAAGTTTTACAAGTAGTTTCATACAAAGTTCGCGAGGTCCCGCTGAGTTGCTTCATACTCCATCTGCGGTCGTTCGCAGAATCTACTTGACTAAATTCGTTAGCTAATACGGATATATGACGGACATGTGTTTCGAGTTAGGTACGTACCGAGCTCTTCCGCGTTTCCCACGCTTGAATAAGTCCTCAAGTGTCGATGTGGACACCTCGTCGTTCAACTTCGATTTGATGATTGCTCACCATCCCACGCTCAGTTTCAAGGCAAGGACGATGTTTATTTATTTTATATAATTAATCGTGACATTAAACGCATTTGCCATTTATTTAACGATAACAATCGTCTAGTTAAGTTACAAATTCTAAGCCCAAATTTACATACATTATTATTGTGCTTTACGAAAGAGCTGTCAAATTCCTTCACCTTCGAAATTAATAAATCTAAACAATGATAAATCCCAAACATGATAAGAAACTGGATAAAATTGCTTAAATCATAAGCTATAATGTCAGGAACTTATAAACTAAAAAAGTTTATACATTGTTTAGTTTTTAGTCTTATTTCCAGATCCAGTTTTTTAAAATGTTTGATGGCTCTCTGCACGAGAGTTTTTCTGGTTAAGGGCTACGACAGAATAACAACCGCAGCGTTGTTATTCTGTTATGCCACTGCAGCATAATGCTGAGACGGATGCAAATGTTATAAATATACTTTCATTGTCGATTATTCGTCCACTCAGAATTACAGCAAAAATAAATTTGGTTTCTTTCTTTCCCAATCTGTAAATGTCTTACTCGACTTTAAATTTAGTAGTTCACTAAAGGACTATGGATACATTATAAACAGCTTCTTCGTAGTTACCTGTAATCGCCATCCTTGGTAAGCGGATTGCCGATTGCGATTTCAGACACTCCACATTATGTATACAGAAAATTATTTATTTAACGGAAATATCAAAATAACAATTTCATTGAAAAGCCGGGACACAAACAATTTACCAGCAGTCTTGTTTGCTTGCTTGCTGCTAAAAACCACGAGACTATTGAATAAATTCGTTTTAAGTTTATAAAACGTGACATAAGTATCCGACCCGAACGTTTTCTTCCATAACTATTTTTCCCTGAATTCCAAGTTGCGCTGTACTACCGATTAACTTAAAGCTTCATTGTGTAACAGTATTTTATTTACGATTATGCGTCCCGTCTCATTTAATCGTGTTCGCAGAGGCGAATTAGCGGGCTTAGCCTCAAACCACACGCGTCTAGCTGTAGCACTGAATGAGAGGAGTTGTATGAGGCGGGATAATAGGAGGACGGGGGGAAGTCTTGTTTGTCTTCTATGCTTCGTCACCGCCAGCCTATCCATCAAGCTGACAGCGCCGATTATTTGTTATCCGCTGCGCACGCTACCATCGTGTGCTTGTTTGGGATGGCCATATTTCATCGTTGGAAAAGGTTTATTGTCGTTAAATTCACAGTTAATGCAAATATGAAATGATTAATCTAGCACATTGTTATAAATGTATTGATTCCTAAAAGAAAGTCTTCAGCGATTAGCTGGACAGAATTCACCAACTTTATTTTTTACACTGGTAGCATTCCTAGCCAGGAATCCGTCTAGGTAGGTGCTACCGCAAGGCCAGTTATTCTGCCGTGAAGCAGTAGTGTGCAAACATTACTGTTTTTCGGTTTGAAGGGCACTGAGAGCTAGTTTGATCACTGGGCATATGACACTTGAGAACTGATGTCTCAGGATGTCGGGCGCAGTGTCGTGTCACACATCATTTGTAATGGACGTGTGATAGCGGCCTAAGAGAATCTACCAGCCCATCTCATCCCGTGGGTGTCTAAAACCAGGAGATGGGCAGAAGCATTTTCCTGGAACAATAAATAAACTGCGGTTGCCAACCCGCCTGCCAAGCGTGGCAACTATGGCAAAATCTCCCTGAAATGAGAGCAACGAACTTTTGGGGCAATCTATGGGGGATGCCTTTGTTCAGCAGTGGACTAGTGATAGGCTGAAATGATGATGATGAGACATTTACCATCAGGTGAACGTTTTGCTCGTTTCGTCAGTCTATATAAAATAAACTGTAATAAAAAAAATTGGTGGTTGATAAGGGCGAAGGTTGTTTCGTTTATTTATTAATTGAGGACAGTGAACTACCAAACTATATTTACAATCAATATTTATTTTTGACGTTTTCCATCACACAACTCAATAAATACGATCATCGATGTCGTGAATTCATTCCTGCATATTAGGTTGTAACGTAACTTTTCCTTAATTCATTTCAACTTGTTCAACTTTTCTTTACTGTTTTGCTAAAAAATGTTTTTCGAATAAGTTACTGAATGAAGTTCACCGTCGGAGAGTCGAGTGCGGGTGACCTTCCGCCGGGCGTGGGCCGAGCCCATGACACAGTTTGCGGGATGCGCCACCACGGCCGATTATTTCTGTCGTATCGTCTCCACGTAAACACACCTCATTAACAACGTTCTCACTTTAATACATACTCTTATGTTCGACTATCTTAGATCGCATGGCCTAGTCGTTAGAGTACCTGGCTTCTACGCCGCAGGTCGTGGGTTCGAATCCCAGCCGTAACCAACATTTGGGCAAAAACACAAATGTTTTTTTTTCGGGTATGGTTGTGTTGTGATTGTTCCCGTGTTACTGACACTGCATCCTGGCCTACCTCCGATCTTATCGCATGAGTGCCTGTGTGTTTGCGCGTACACTTGTGGCACTATATTATCTCCTGCGCAGTTCATAACTTCCGACAGTATTCAGAAGTCGTCTCCGTGTCGAAAATCGGCTAGGATGACATCATCATTGTCATATCTTATTTGACGTAACTATTTTCTATTGGACTATTTAAAAAATTTAAAGTTAGGAAAACAAATCTACTTCTCACGATGAATAATGTAAAAAATTACATCCTTATCTAGGATATATCGTGAGTAATTTTAAAATCTAGTTGGGGGTTGTTTTCAAATGCGTTTCACTGTACACTACGTAGTGTTGGAGGGAGTCGGCAATGACGGATGTTTTTACCAACGCCACGCCGCTCGGTCGGATGTCGTTTTAGAGTTTTTGCTCGTTACCGAGATCTGGTCACGCGGCAAAGAGGCCCTGCCGGTGTGACCACTTCACTGTATTATTTGTACTTAATTCTAAAATCTTCCAAGCACTTCGTTCAAATTCGTTAAAAATATTGTAAACAGCAACTTTGAGACAGTGTGCCCAATATTTTAATGTTTTAAAATTGATTTTCATATTATGTATTGTCTTTTGATTTGAGTTCAAAGAGGAGATTAAAGGACGTTTATCTACCTTTTCTTTAGATCTGGTGACGAACGACAAGCAAGTATTTTACCTAATGGTAAATAAGTGGTGGTAGGATTCCTATGTCCGAATATCTTAATAGGATAAAGTGACGAGACAAGCAAAAGGTTCACCTGATGCTAAGTGCAACGTCTGCCCATAACAAATGCTGTGCCACCCAGAACATTTTGTTCGTCTCTTCACTTTCTCCTATAAAAAAAGGTCATCCAGAACTTTACGTTAGAAACTTCTATAACAGACGGAAATCTGACAGAATGACATTCTTCAAATTTTTTTTAAGTTTCGTATGGCTTGTGATTAAAATATTTTCAGCGGCTTTCTAATAACTGGCACAGCGGCGGCACCAGGCGGACTTCAGCATATGAATCCTACCTCCAGTAGGTAATTTACCACCTACCAGGGCAGATTGCAACATTAATGCAGAAACTCTATACATACGTATAAAGTTATAGGCGATTCAAAAATCACAAATGTATATATTATTAATCTAATCGCCGCTTGTTTGTCTTCAAATTAGTCGAAAACAAAGGCGTTCTTTCTTGTCCGATAAGCGTTTTGTAGTCAGCTTATCTTGCCTGATATTCGGTCATTGACCCACGCCGTTCCCGGATGGCATGGCACGGCGCTTTAAACTACAAAACAACGTTGTGATTTTTTTCGATGCTACGGGTTACTTAATTGGGGTTTCGTAAAAGTCGACAGGGGCAAAATTAAAACCGATATCAGAATAAATAAACTGCGGGTTAGCCGCCTGCCAAGCGTGGCAACCCGCAGTATCGCGAAATTCCCCCCAAAATGAGAGCTACAAACTTTTGTAGCAATGTATGGGGGAGGCCTATGTTCACAAATGGACTAGTGATACGCTGAAATGATGATGTCAGCCTGTGCTCGTGCGATCTAATTTTTCGTAAACATAATTTAAATAGAAGAAAATAGTGTTTTTTTTATTTGATAAAAGTGACGGATTGAGCAAAACGTTCACCTGGTGGGAAGTGCAACGTCTGCCCATAACAAATGCTGTGACACCACAATGCGCCCGTCACCCTGAGAAATCAGTTCAAGTCTCATATGCCCAGTGATTATGCTAGCTCTCAGAGTAATGTTTGCACACTACTGCTTCACGGCAGAATAACTGGCCCTGGGGTAGTACCTACCTAGACATTCCTACAAAGGAATCCTACCACCAGTAAAGTATAATAATAAATGCAGTCTTGAATCAACGTAATTCTATAATTTTAAAAATTTTAATATAGTCCATTGATTAGTAGATAGAAATACAAATATTGTTTATCACATGTGCCGATACTTAATTCATTACTTCGCTCGGCTGTTGTTATTTCAGCCTTAATCTCATAATAACACCGTAACTCGTCCTAATTTTCCGTTGCTCTTGATTTTGCCTTATAAAACACCGTTTTCCTGTAAATACCATGTTATTGACCCAAATATGAAATTTTGCGGTCAAATTATACAACTTGACTTGTTCGAAATTATTAATTATATTTAATAGCTTGGATGTTATTGATTCGAATTGCGAGATGTGTATTATCCAATTAATTTATTGTTTTTATATATTATTATAAATGGGCCGCCACGTGGAGTGAGATTGTACTCGAATAGACCTACTGTCATAATTTGTTATGAAATAATTTATAAGGTTGAAGAACAAAGAGTCATTGACCCAGTCGGTATAGCGCGGTTAATTAGCCCTTTACGACGATCGTTGGGCGACCGACATTAGCTGACGTCATATCTGTGCCTTGGCCTACTTTGGCTGTTCCATATTTGCTAAAACTTGACCGAAAAGGCGCGAATAGTTAAAAACTTTCGGTGTTATTTGATTTTGTTAACGACGGGTTTCCGATAAAAGAGCGATATATTTAATGATATTTATTCTTAGCATCTTTGAGCTTCGAAACATGCGCGATTTTTTAATTGAAGTAATGGCCTCACTGAAAACCAGCGCTACGGTCTATCCGTAGCATTATTTGCTGAGTGGAGTCCATTTCGACTTCACAATACAGCGTCACTTTTGTCTCCTGTGCTTTACACATTTTTTTTTTCTTTTATTTGCGTTCTCTGTGTGATTTTTGTGTTGTGTAGTGTGCATGTCGAATAAAGTCTGTCTATGTCTATATAAGTGTGTTTATGTGATTTAATTAAAAACATTAAAAAACTGATCTCACACAGATATGTGTAACCGTCTTGCAAACTATCGTCCGTAATACATTTGCTATTATATATCATAGTCATGCTTATAGAAAGTTTTCATTTTGTTATGCAGTACATCTAATGCAAATAGTTATGAAATGAGTTGTGGACCACTGACTCAATGTTTCGCGTTGGCCGCGAGGTCGCGCTTTCCAGGACAAGGGCACTGATAGCACTCAAACGGGCCGTCGTTCGTCATAAATGAATAACATGGCTGTATTTTAAAAAGGAAATTAAAAAAAAAATGTCAATGCTTTTTAATTCAGCAGAAAGGGAATTAATTTATGATCTAAGCCTGTTAGAACAACTACGTTACATATCTGTAACATATATCAAATTAAGGAAAAAATAGCAACACCTACATTTGATTTTACCCCGGTATAACATAACAGCTGGTTATAAATGTCTTGCGTTCAATTTAGGCGAGGAAACGATGCGGTATTAATTCTAATTATAACTCCCTCCCTTTTCTATTTACTAACCTATTCCCATGTTTACTCGAAAAGGCGCGCCGGAGCGTGGGTGCGCAGGCCTCCGCACTAAATTGGGGAGCAGACAGAGACAAAAATGCGTCTAAACTATTTAGCACGATGTGGGGAACAGAGAAGGCGGCATCTTAATCAGGCATTCAGTCAATATACCGAAGTCTGTTAGGGAATTGTAGAGTATCCATTGCGTACCTGTGTACATTATATGTAGGTACCGCGTACGTGATAACCGATGACCACTTTCTAATTTACGTCTCGTGTGACGAAACCCGGCGAGCATGCCGCTGTGCTAACAGAATACAAGGTATCGTCATTCTACATTTACTTTCATGCCATACACGAGTTACGCGCGCATCGTCGTCGTCTTCGTAACTACGAATCGTAGTTATTGCTAACTAGCAATCTAATCTTGCGGTATTGATTTTTCTGAATTCGGGCATATGTTCGCTCCGGCGGATGCGCACCGGAAGATAGTTTGTCGCAGGATATAAACACTTCCACGTGCGTTGTCAGCATCGGCTTAACATCTCTAGGAGGATTATTATTCACGCTACTCACGTACGATTGCGTACGCGATTGTGAAAATATCGTCACCGCTGTTTTAGCGTTGCGTGTGACGCGAAAAACCGATTTTCACCGAGCGCGATTTCTATTTCAATCCAATTTTCCCGGCGCGTGGTGAAACCGATCGCTCCAGTTGCGCCGGCTCCGGCCCACATCTCTTGCTAGAAAGTATCGTAGAAAGTAATATTCTGAGACTATCTCCGCCCAAGCGATGCATCGATCACGTGTTGCTTTTTACTGCATAGCTTTTTTCAATTATAATCATTAATCTCTTAGATCCAGATTCCGCTAAAATTTTTATGAGCGCCTCGAATGAAGGTCTTTGGGTATTTAGAATATGATACGACACTATTTTTGAATATTTAAATTTCTTATAAACTAATCGACTTTTGATATGAACAGGTTTATTAATACTCGTAACATCACAAAACACGTCTGTTATATTTCGAGCATTTTGGGAACGGTGTTTCATTTTCCACTAAATAACGGTAGGTAGAGAACAGAACCTAAAACAAAAATTATTATATTTAAAACGTTACCAGGCTCTGGACATTGTACGAGCAGCCTCTATTTCTTATATCATTTCAGCATTTTAGTAGAGGTTGCAACGTCACTTATAAGACCTGGCTCCTTAATTCACTATGGAGCGTGTCGCTGTTTACGGTTACTTTCGCCACAGCCGAATTTGAATTACGTGGTATGTGGTGTTGAGGCTTGTGCAATACCTAACTTTATACAACTTTCACTAGCTAGCGGTGGGTTACGCGGTCCGCCTGCGAAATAGTTGCGTCGCCCATGCCCGGGTCATGGTGAAAGTTTTCGTATTGTTTTATCAGTAGTTCATGTCGTCTTACTGGTTAAAAGAATCTATCTACGTTTTGTGGAGGATAGCTTTCTGTTTTCGCTTTAAGTATGATGATAATTCTCCGGATAAATAAAACTAGTAGCTTAAATACTGTTTGTATGTATGAGGTTTCCCCAATAAAATCAATAATGTTATTATGCTATCTAATTTAAAACACAACTTTAGAACGCAATTAAAAAACTAACTTTTTATCTGAAAACAATTCACAACGAAGTTGTAAGACAAATACATACATAAGATCACGACTGTATCCCATAAGGGCTAGTCAGAGACTGGGCAATCACTGCAAAAACAGATGACTGCCACAATCCACGTTTCACCAAAACAATATAATGCACTTGGTGTGATAGGTGGTGAGCCCATCGCCAAAGACAAATATAAATAGTAAATGATAAAAGAAAAACTACATCAGAATGTGGAAAATTCATTCTGAAGTAATGAATGAATTTTTCACTCTTGCGGTCAATTTTCCTGGTCTTGACATTCCGGCATTTGTTATTTTACGATTGCGCATATCGAAACTACTCGGTAACAAATTGCAGCTTCGAGAGTGCGTCTCAATAGCTGCCAATGACCAGACGCTGTTATTTTCAAAATACATTGCAAGTCTAAAGGAGCCTAAAAGTTGAATCGCGTGAGAGGAAAAACGAGTTATTATTAGTTAGTAGAGAATCGCGAGGTTGCTCCGAGCACTGATGCTATCATAAATAATGTGGTTGCGCGGTGATCGTGGCGGGGAGCGCGGTAGAGGAGGAGGGGGGTTGTAAGAGTCAAGGCCGCACGCTGCCCCCGGTCGTCGCTCGCGCCCCACTTGTCGCTCTTCAGTGCTGGCATAACCTCTCGCTCTAATCAGCGAAAACGGCCGACCGTACCCGAAGCGGCACGAACTAGACCTTCCTATGCGCGGGCGCAGCACACCGAACAGCTGAGACGTAATAACATAACACACTGACTCGGTCATTCGTGCATTCAACTTTTGATTGGCTTTCTTTTTCATGAACATAGATTTAATCATCGATAACTAATTATGGATATTACGAATATTGGTTATAAGAGAACTTTGATAACATTGATGCATGTGTGCTTCATATTTATCACTGGATGTGTTGACCTCTGATTTTTAAAACACTTCTACGTTTGATTACGATTGGGCATAGAAAGAAATATATAACTTCACTGTTCTGAATTAAAAACAGTGCTTTCTAACATCAAAGCAGTGCTTATAAATAGCAATGAAAATTAAAAACTCGTTTACTTCTCGTACATTCCCACGATTGACCACGGAACATAATAGGCAAAGCGCGTATCAAATTCCGCGTCTTTATCAAACCGAGTACCAACGCTGCCGCAAGTCTACGGAACCGGACTAGTTGAGACCATCTTTTACACTTTCACCGCGCGACCGATCTACGACCTAACCATAATAACCCACAAAATGTTATTTAATATTAGCAGATTAACATCGATACAATATTATATAATTTTATCTTCGGCTTTTTGTCCGAACGGATATCATTTGATAAACTCTAAAGTAATATAAATTAAATTTGCACATATTATAAATAGATATCCCTTAGAATTTATTCTTTGTCATTATATCCCATTGGGTTTACATAAATAAAAGTATCGTAAAAAATGTCCTCATCATAATATCATCTCCATCGTCATAGACATTTCAGCCCATCATAAGTCCATGGCTGAACATCGGCCTCCCCATATATTGCCACAAATCTATGGTCCTGACCAACCTGTATTCATCGCCTGCCAGCAAAATTGGACATGTCCTCGCTCTATCTAGTGGAGAATCTCCTTACACTGCGTTAGGCGGTACGAGGTTGCCTCTCTAAACTCATTCTACCCTCCTCGGTTGTTGTTCTATGAGCTACAAGTATGTGACTAGCTCTAATAAATATCGGTATAGTGGTATTACAGAATTATAAATAAAATCTTGATATATAAATGTCAACAATATGGACATTAAGTTGAAACACGATAGCATGATAAGCTCCGTTAAAATGCTGAGCGTGTTAAATGATTATATAACAATAAATATATGTATATTGGCAAAAGTAGCGATCGAGGTCACCCAGTTCACTGCTCTGTTTCCAATGAATATTGGCGGCCATTTTATTTAAAACTACTTTGATGTAAGTGTCGCCATTAATACGGCGGGATAAAACAGCGCACTTTACCTCTTTATTGAGGCATTTTTATCGTCTAAATAGCCAGTGCTCGGATGAGGCGTAATTTACAGACTGCAGGCGACAGTATGGACTGATAGAAAAATTGTCGCTGCTTGCCAATTCCAAAGGTAAACAAGGTCGTTGAGTAGTTACATACGCTTCTTTATGCTATAAGTGTTATTAAATTACCAAAACTAATATATTAACCAGAATGAATAACTTTCTTGGTATTTAATACTTCTATACGTAATGCTAAAGGCTGTTTTAAAACGTTAGAATTCTGGCATTAAAGCTCATCAATCACGGCGGCGGGACATTGACAATTTTTACTCTTGTAATTCAAACTTTTAGAGCATCGCATATTCATATACGGGTTTGCGAGGACAGGTTTCTATTTACGTGAAAGGCGAGACCGTTTATGATGCATTCGCCAGTAACGTGGCCTCCGACACCACGCCGGCCCGGTCTTTCGTGAAACTAGTTTTTTAGCAGCACTTAAATCGGCCGGTTGCGCAACATAGACGGCCACCGACCCGCAACATAACGAAAACGTAAATATAATAAATCACTAGAGAGGAATAATACCTTTATTTACTCTATCTAACACCTACTGTCAACGCATCCGACCTAGCTTAACGTTATTAATAGTCTGTTATGTGACTGCGATAAAAATTATCACGGGCTGCGTGAAAATATATGCTGTATGCTATCTCAATTTACAGTGCAGGCGTCCCATTGCGTGGTTCTGCTAACGTATGAATGAAAACTGTATAAGTTATATTGAACATACATCGAAACGGGTATCACGTGCTCGAAAATGTTAATGTTCTAGCAATAATACCTCTTCTTACTTTTTAAGGAGTTCTGACTGCGTGATTGATCAGTGCTTATTAAATTTCCATCGCGCATCTCATACCCTACTACCGCGTACGTATCGCATACAAAACTGTGCCATAGCTCATTAGTATGCGGACGGTCACTCTATCCACCTTTTGTTTGGGCAGGAAACGACCACTATGCTGCCGAAAATTACTTGCCCGTATTTCGTTAGCAAAACATCTCTTCGACAAAAGCGGCATTGCCACGGTTGTAAAAATGGCAAATAAAAACGATCTCCACTCGGCCATCGTCTCGACTAATGGTTCATCAAATGTATGCAAATTTTATAGCGTCTGATTTTAGATGTTTTTGACACCCGCCGCCTTGGGGCCACTGGACTTTGAATCTTTTCTGCGTAGTTGTAATAAAGTATAAGAATATTTATATTTATCTCAGAAAATAAACGCTTATTATACCTTATAAAGTCCCAAATAGTTTATACTAGGAATTATATTTTATTATCCACTACGATGAACGCAAAATGGTTTTAGCCAGAAGGAATGGCTTCAAGTATACGCTATAATTTCTGTCCAATGCTTCGTTTACGTTATTGCGCCTTGCTGCAGCAGGTTGGCTGCAGCGGGGTTAGACCACGTTCTTACAGAAAAACACCGTATGGTAGCCGTATAACACTATGTTGTATGGTGAGTGAAGTGAGAAGTGAAGAGAACTTGCCGCACACTTACTGTCATCTATGCATTTAATCATAGTACTCACGGGTGACAACGCACCTTAATATTTATTATTTATCGAGGATGGATCCATACCATCAGATTTTTGAACCTTTTTGATTGATTTGTCAACCTTACTTAAGAAAATCACTTTCGCCCATAGCAGACAAATACATCCGAGACAACCAGTACGGAAATGTCCATAACAAATGCTGGGTCATCGCTTGTCAATCTTAGATATCAGTTCTATCATATACTCATATTTTACACTAGCTATCAGTGCCCCTTAGGCCGAACACACAGTAATGTTTGCACAATGCTGCTTGATGGCATTATAACTGCCACTGCGGTGGTACCTACACCTAGACAGATTCTTGCGTAGGAATGTTACCAGTGCAAAAAACAATGTTGGTAAATTCTGTCCAGCTAACCATTGCTTGATGACTTTTAATGAACACAATAACGATTATATTGATAACTACCACGACTCCGCCGCCATGATAAAGGAAAAAAATAATAATAGACTAGAAATAAATAATACATACAGTCACGTCTCTTTTCCATTGGCTTAGGTTGAAACCGCACCCGTAGCCAACTTTTCGTACCTGAGAAAACGAGACGTCATGAAATAAACAATATTAAAACTATATGAGATATTTCATTTAATTTTTCAATACCAAGTTTTATTTTGCCTGTTGATGTAAGGGTGATATATAACCAGGGTAGCTCTATCACGTAGAGTCGTAGAGCATAAGTTTTAAATAAGGTTAACGCATCCAAAGAAATAATGTTCATTTTAAGAAATTGTCGCATTTATTGTTTCAGGTCGTGAGGAATTGTCGCCGGCGTCGAGTGTGAACGGTTGCAGCACAGATGGGGAAGCGCGGCGGCAGAAAAAGGGTCCCGCACCCCGGCAGCAGGAGGAATTGTGTCTTGTATGCGGCGACAGAGCTTCCGGATATCACTACAACGCGCTCACGTGTGAAGGATGTAAAGGTAACCTTACCGGACGTACTTTCCGTTAGATTTACATAATATAATAGTAAGTAATGTGGGTATAATGATTTCTTATATTTACGCGAATATTTTTTTTTTATTAGAAAGAGTAATGAAACGAGCTAAACGTTTACCTGATGGTAAGTGCAGCGTCTGCCCATAGCAAATGCTGTCACTCGGAACATTCCTTTGTATTCTCGCTAATTTCACGGAATTTATAGCGTTTAATTTTTATCTTTTTATAAACCGACGTTTCGAGCGCTTTGCAGCACCCATGGTCACTAGAGACTGGGGTGACAGATGTCATAGTTAATCCGGGGAACCTTCAGATTTTTTATTATCGTAAGGACCAAAAATAATATTTTCCCCTGTGACCATGGTTGTTGCTGTAAAGCGCTCGAAAAATTAAACGTGATAAAATCCGCAAAAGTAGTTATTTTAAATGGTCTGTGTATATTTTGTTACATGGGTTTTTTAAATTAAGACGTGAGAGAGAGAATGACAATAGACACTAAAACACCTAAGCAAATCCATAGTAATATTATAAATGCGAAAGTAACTCTCTGTCTGTTTCTAACCTTTTCACGGTTCAACCGTTAAACCGATCTTGAAAAAATTTCCCAAAATTTTTCAAAATTTTGAACGGAAATTGGATACTTTTAATCCCGGATAATCAAATAGTTCCTTTGGGATTTTTAAAAAACCTATATCCACGCGGATGAAGTCGCGGGCATCAGCTAGTAGTCAAAATATTTCGTAGAGGTAGTATAAATTCACTTACATATTTTTGAAAAACGTATGTATCATTTACGTTCTTATTACGGTGGGTTACGTTGCCAACTTGAAACCTTTTTGCTTAATATTCTAAGACAATACTTGTATATGTACGTAAGACGTATTTTGGAATAACGAAAGTTGTGTTTTTAGTGATCAGAATGCAATAACATGATGGCCGCGTAACAATTTTATTTTAACTTCACTGCAACGATCACTGCATGTGGCGTGCATATAAAAAATTAAAAGCGTTCGTAATGTTGTTTCCGTTGATAAGTTCAATGGATACTATTGCCTTGCTTATTACGTAAATATAAGTAGTAACAATTTTTTCTGAACAGCTAGACCCCGCACACTACATTTCTTCTGTATCGTGGGTGCGTTTTACAGACATAAATTACATATTTACGAAAATCCAGACCTGGAACTAGTATCTATATGGTGGTAGGTACCACCCCAAAGCCAGTTAATCTGACGTGAAGCAGTAGTGTGCCAAAATTACTGTGATTCGGTTTGAAGGGCACTGGGAGCTAGTGTAATCATTGAGCATATGAAACTTATGATCTGGTGTGTGTAGTGTGGTGTTACACAGAAATGTTTTGGGTGACACAGAATCTGCTATGGGCAGGGCAGGGCTTCAATAAAAAAAGCGTATCACAGGACTTCACCGTACCTACGGCATGGTATTCGTACCTCGTTGACCTGAGCATTCATAGTTCGATCTCTCACGGTAATGTACTGTTCCCAGCATACGGCTCCCTAAGGCCGTAGCATGAAGTTTCATGGCATATATCCTTCCTCTATTAACAGGATATTTAATGCAAAAAGCTCTCTATTTAATACAGAATAATAACCGAGATTAGCAACGTTCGATCATACAAACCAGATTTTTATTATAGTAGTGAGTTAAATTGTAGGTATTTAAAATACTTTAAGCTTTCTTAACGTAACATGTGATCATATTACGTTACGAAAAGTTTGTTATATTGAATAAGTTTAAGAAGCCCAGCTGCGCTTGGTACTTTATATACATTGACTCACGGCTGCCAATTCAGCATTGAATTGGGGCATTGTCGCTACTGAGATTGTGACTAGCGCGTGCATATTGTACTCGTGCAGTCGCGACGAGACGTCACAATAGCCGTCTACTGCCCGTCTACTCCTTGATTCACCCACACCTATCGGCCATCACAGATAACCTTCAATGTCAACCATTAACAACCAAACTTAATCGTAAATTCGTATTATTTATGTCCCTTTGTACCTTAACGATGTTTATTAAGTTACATAGTCTTTAAGTAAAAAGTTATGTGAAATGTTACATAGAAAAGTTTTTTATTTTCCTATTTTTTTCCAAATGATTGATTCATATCAATGTAGTCATATTGTACATTGTGGAGAAACACGGCTTGCCGCGTCTTTCAGTCAACTTTTAAGTGTAAGTTGCAATTAGACTGAATACTGTTGTAATAATAAAGCGCTGTAATCGTCTGAGGCGTCGCCCTTATATATCTCTGAAGTAGATACATACAATGGAAAGGTGTATAGATATCTTCAAACGGGTACGACAATTCCAGATGCTCAACTAACCCATATACCATAGTCAATTAACAACGACTGTGATCATATTTTACAAACAAATTGATTATTTTAATGTGGTTATATTCTGTTTATTTTATGGCTAATTTGGCACCATTTGTATTTATATGTCTGTCAACATTAAGATATACGGCTTCAAAAGCTACTTAAATACAACATAGTTTAATCAAAGGTAACATTGCCGTGTGTATTGATTGAGTATGGATTCCTTGTAATATTCGAATTGAATTAGTATTCATCCCCCCCTTTAATTTTAAACGAAGTGTAAAGTCCCAATTTTCTTAACAAAGTTCAAAGTTCTTAACAGTGAAATCGTATGCAAACGTTCTGACCTCTTTTAATTTTGATTTCAATCCACAAGTGCACCAATTGTGCATCAATTATTCAATTATCAATTAACTGGTGGTAGGTAGGATTCCTATGCAGGAGTACGTCTAGGTAGGTACCACCCCAGGGCCAGTTATTCTACCGTGAAGCAGTAGTGTGCAAACATTACTGTGTTTCGGTTTAAAGGGCACTGTGAGCTAGCGCAATTCACTGGGCATATGAGACTTATGAACTTATGTCTCAGGGTGATGGGCACAGTGTAGTGTCACACAGAAATTTTCTGGGTGACACAGCATTTGTTATGGGCTGACGTTGCACTTACCATCAGGTGAACGTTTTGCTCGTTTCGTCACATTATACAATAAAAAAAAAAATAGGGTTTGCAATCAAGTTTAGAGTTTTCAATTACCAAGAAACACTTTCGGAAGCGCAATCCGTTTATTTCCGTCTTAAACCCGTTAAGCAAACGCTAATAGATGGCGAGTTATTCGCCTTATTGCAACCGTTACATGTTATGATCGTATCGGCTTTATCCTTTCCAAAATCCTTTGCACAGTCGTACAGATTTTTAATATTAAAGATATCGTTTTATATTGATTTCAGGGTTCTTCAGGCGGAGTGTCACCAAAAATGCAGTCTACATTTGTAAATTTGGACACGCGTGTGAAATGGACATGTATATGCGTCGGAAATGTCAGGAGTGCAGGCTTAAAAAGTGCTTGGCGGTGGGCATGAGGCCGGAATGCGTTGTACCGGAAACCCAGTGCGCGATGAAGAGAAAAGAGAAAAAGGCGCAGAGGGAGAAGGACAAACTGCCAGTCAGCACGACGACAGTCGACGACCACATGCCGCCTATCATGCAGTGTGATCCACCTCCCCCAGAGGCCGCCAGGATTGTAAGTGATTTTTAGAAATTAATTGTCTATAGTCTGTAATTGTATCAGTTTAATAATTTTCGTGTTATAAAAACATAAGATTGTATTTTGAACAATGATTTAAGTATAAACTTAGCAAATAAGCTCAGGGGATAGGCGCTCGCTTTAAAATTTTATTGTACGTGAGTGACCTGGGTTCGATCCCCGGTTCGGTCATCACTAAAATTCTTAATTGAAATTATAAGTGCAAAACTTGTATGGTGATAGGATTCCTTATGCGGGAATTCGTCTAGGTAGGTACCACACCCACGGCCAGTTATTCTGCCGTTAAGCGGTAGTGTGCAAACAATACTGAGTTTCGGTCTGAAATGCACTGGAGAGTCTAATCACCGGCGATTTGAGATTTAAGGACTGATGTCTCAGGGTGACGGGCGCAGTGTGGTGCCACACAGAAATGTTCTGAGTGACACATCATTTTTATGGGCAGACGTTGTACTTATAACCACGCGAACGTTTTGTTCGTCTCGTCACTTTATCAAATAAAAAAAATGCTCGGCGATGAAGAGAAACATCGTGAGGAAACCTGTGTGTCTGAGAATTCAAAATATTATGACTCTATGTGCAGTCCGCCAAACCGCATTGCAGCAGCGTGGCGGACTCGTAAAAAATTCCTCTTTTTCTTCGTTATAAACATTCGTCACGTGCACTTTTAACTAACATATTTCGTGTCATCATCGTCAGCCTGCGGCAGTCCACTGCTGGACATACATATCTCCCAATGAACGTCATTTAGCTCGGCTTCATGTATTCCGTTGTTGCCAACCGCCCCGCGCAGATTGTCGCTCACGTCTGGTCAGATGAAGCGAAAAATTACGTTTGCCTAAACGTCCCTTATGTGCTGATTGATTTTGTATGTCTGAATTGAGTTGATTTGTTACACAACAAACGTATCTCAGCCTGATAGGAACTTACGATATATCCTGTAAAGAAACTCCCAATTTCACATCCTATAAACGATCCTCACTGTCTCACATAAACGTTGAATACATTTGCTTATTTACGCCCATATTCGCCAAGCAAAGTATTAACGCTGTGGTTGTTTCCTACGTGAAGCTGGAATGTTTGCAGCACGATTTGGTCCCGCGGTTCCTCCCGGACAAGTTGCTCGAGCAGAACAGGCTGAAGAACATACCGCCGCTGACGACCAACCAGCAGTTCCTCATCGCGAGGCTCGTTTGGTACCAGGACGGCTACGAGCAGCCATCTGAGGAGGATCTCAAACGGGTCACACAGGTAAGTCGATTCTATTACTTTCTATTTTTTAAATTGACTGTCAAACTCATATACTTCAAATACAATTATTTTTATTATTAGTATTGAAATAAATGTATTTAGGTGTCAAGTTACTTTGGTTAATTGTTATGTATCTTCTTTTTTTTGTAATGAATACCACCGCTTTTTTAAGATACAGTAGACAACAAATAGGTTCTCCTTGTTCACATAGATTACTTTTCTAATTCATATTGAATTGAAAGTTTATATTACTAAAGTAGTTACATTCTTTATCAATTATTATTTTAAAAACCCATAAAATAAATTGACGGTGTTATGCAGTAAATTACAAGCACTACCTACTTAGTAAATAGTCGATTCGCGTATTTTGTACTCCGTGATACATTCTACTACGAATTTAAACTAAACCATTACTTTGTTACTCGTACATTAGCTTTACGAAGATTAATTTGAAATGTGCAGTAATATTACATTTAAAGTATACGAAACCAACTTTATTTAAAATTTAATCTCCCAGGCCACTGTAATGTCTGTCCTTTACAAGATTAAAATTTATGCCATGTCCCTGAATAAATCAACATGTTTTTTTTGGGGATAAAGGTATTATTGTTTGTACAGAACATGACTGTTTATTTTCATAAATTTTTTTTATAATGTTTTGCAACGATGGGTTGCCAAGTAATCTGCTGTCATTTGAAGAGTAGTGGTAGCTCAAGGCTCGGGCGCTGGCTTTGTATTTCATAGCATGCGATCTGAGTTTGATACTCGTGTCAGCTTCCTCGTGTGAGAAATGACGAAATATTTCGACAACATGTGACGTCCACCAACACGCACTTAAGGAAAGTCTTCCCGGCTCCAAAACTCCCGTCAGAAATGAGAGGTCTGCACTCAACAGTCCCACTGTTAAGTTAAAATCTCTGAGTTGTTCAAGCTGTTATTTGACTTTTTTTATTATCGTTTTCAGACGTGGCAGCAAGCTGACGAGGAAGAAGAGGAGTCTGATCTACCTTTCCGTCAAATAACGGAAATGACGATTCTCACAGTGCAGCTTATTGTAGAGTTCGCTAAGGGCTTACCAGGGTTCGCCAAGATCTCTCAGCCTGATCAAATTACGCTATTAAAGGTAATTGGAATATTTGAAAAATTTTTCATTTTTTTAAAACTAGCTGATGCCTGCGACTTAGTCCGCGTGGATATAGGTTTTTTAAACATTCCGTTGGAAGTATTTAAAATTGCTCGATAAAAAGGATCCTATGTCCGCCTCCAAGATGCAGGCTATCTATAGGCCAAATTTCGTCAAGATCGGTTCAGCGGTTAAGCCGTGAAAAGGTTACAAACAGATAGAGAGATAGGCAGAGTTACTTTATAATATTAGTATGGATGGTCCCTGGGACATTGTTAGAATAGTGATTTACGTCAAGCAAATATAAAACTATTTTTTTTTAAATATTACGACGTAAAAAGAACTAAGTAGATCATAAATTTACTTTGTATAACCTGTGCATATGGTACTTTGGAATATTCGAGATTAAATTGATACTATCATCGATTTTATCAAGCTTACCAACGAAAATAATATATATAGAATATACATACATACATAAAGACATAGAGTCACGAATCTTTCCCATAGGGGTCGGCAGAGACCACATCATTCCACTTGCTACGATCCTGACAGACATCTTTAGCTTCCTCTACTTTCATTAGTGTTTTCATGCAAGCTCGTCGGTTGCGGTTACTTTTGACGTGGCCTTTCCTTAAAACGATTTCGAATAGAATATGTTTGTATCTATTATAATTGTGTGTGGTTGTATATCACAAAATTAATATATTATGTTGAATTCGTTTACATAAGTTTGATTGATTATCAATTGAGAAAATGTGCATACATTTAATGATATTATAAAATAAAAGAGCTGGTAACGTACGAGGGGTGATCCAAAAGTAATGATAATCAGTTATTTCTAGTGCACACAAAAATACAAAAAAATTTCAGTCACTTACTCAGTTAACCACTAGTTCAGGGAAAAAAAATCATATAAATAGGCCACGATTCCCGGGAGCTACATTCATTTGAATACGGACTGTCAAGGAGTGAACATCAAAATGGAAAAACACGAAATCAGAGCTGTCATTAAATACCTCTGCTTGAAAAAAATGTCTACCAAAGACATACACAGCGACTTGGTGGAAACATTAGGGGACTCTTCTCCTCCATATTCCACAGTTGCACGCTGGGCTAAGGAGTTTAAGTTGGGAAGAACATCGACGGAAGACGAACACCGCGAAGGACGCCCATCGACGTCCCTCACTGAAGAAAATGTGAAAAAAGTTGAAGAAGTTGTATTGGAAGATCGAAGAGTGACTATCAGGCATGTAGCTGAGGTCACAGGGATCTCATATGGCAGCATTCAAAGAATCCTTGCGAACGAATTGCATATGAGAAAGGTCTCCGCGCGTTGGGTACCGAAAATGTTAAACGACGAGCAAAAGAAGAAACGAGTCGACATGTCAAGAGCAAATCTCGAAAAGTTCCAGGCAGACAAGGATAATTTTTTGTCACGTTTTGTGACCATGGACGAGACCTGGATCCACCATTTTGATCCTGAAACAAAACAACAATCGATGACATGGAAACGATCCGATGAACCGACGCCGAAGAAATTCAAAGTGTCAAGCTCAGCAGGGAAGGTTATGGCGTCTGTTTTTTGGGACGCTGAAGGAATAATCATGGTGGACTACTTGGAAAAGGGGGCCACTATTACAGGCTCCTACTATGCAGAACAAATAAGAAGATTGCGGGAGGCTATTAAGGAGAAAAGGCGAGGCAAACTGCGGGCTGGAGTGCTGTTCCATCAAGACAACGCACCGGTTCACAAAGCTGCAATTGCCATGGCTGCCATTCAGGAAGCGGGCTTTGAGCTGGTGGAACACCCCCCCTATTCACCAGATCTAGCCCCCAGGGACTTCTATCTCTTTCCACGACTCAAGGAACACCTCCGAGGCAAGAAATTTGACGATGATAGCGACGTGATGGCCGCGGTTGAGGACTTTTTTGAGAGTCAAGATAAAGATTTTTTTTCTAAGGGAATTTTAGGATTAGAAAAGAGATGGACTAAATGTATAGACTTGCTAGGAGACTATGTTGAGAAATAAATTTATTTATTTATTTTATTCATTGTGTTTATTATTGATTATCATTACTTTTGGATCACCCCTCGTATCTACAAGTTACAGGCGCTCCGTAAGTGAGGCTAAGAAAAATCGACAATTGTCGGCTTTTTCCGACATAAGGAAAGAGACAACCTCATTCCGATTACAACGAGAATGACAAGGCTGAAAACAGCTCGTGATTATGAATGCGTTCCGAACGCTTTCTTTAGTTGTCTTCTGGGATTATGACGTGTCGGTAGGTTATAATATCATTGCATACATATCGATGCTATAGTTCTATCTTTGTTTACATCACTAACGTACCATTAGTTTTTAACAGAATCCAAAAAGGTGGTGGTTCTCCATTCGTCAGTATATATTTTTATATGCATGTTTGGGCATAAGTTCTTTGTTAATAAACCGATTTTAATTATTAGAAAGGGCGTACCGTGGTCTCATATAAATTTGGTGATGGGAACCATAAAAACATGAAACTCTTAAATTCGCATAAGCATGTTTAGAGCTGCTTCGGTTTTTAGATTAAATAACTATCATATTCAAGACGACAATAAATTAAATTAGATAAAAAAGTCACGGTCGTGACGTAGGCGCGTTCAACAAGTAAACACAACATATGACTACAACTTTAAATAGTAACAAAGCGCCTGATTTTGAATACAAAATTTAAAAGACAAACTTATGAACGCATAATAAATACATCGGCGCAGCTGTGTTTGCGTCATTTAATGAGGTTCATTTGATATGCTTTATTCCACCATAATTAACATACAGCCTCTTTTTGCTGTAGGCACTTACGAGCTTACACGAACAAAGTAAAACGTAAAATCCTTTATGAGATGTTTCATTCTACTGAAGCTTATAAACGGAGACTGCTAAATGTAGTGCAATTTTATGTAGCGCTATTAACTGTGGGCCATGAAAGATGCAACATTTAATGACCACGTTTTGCAATTACAACTGAGTTATATATTTTAGTAGTGTCTAAGGTCCTTTTCACGCCATTCGTCGGTGTCCTTAAATAAAAAAAAATGATTTATTGCAGTGGAATTTGTTTGAGCGAACTTCAATGTCGAATTTAAGTGTAGCGTTTTATTGCAACGTTTCTGTTATTCTTAATTAATATTTATCTATTAATTAATAATTGTTTATATACTACGCTTTTTCGTTTCATCGTGACAGAAGTGAAACTTATGAATATTTGAAATTAGATTAAAATAAATGAACATGAATTAACAAAAATATATATATAACTATATATACTGAGCAGTTTTTATAATAACTGTTCAGTATATATAAAGAGTAATATTTTTGTTTTGTTTACAATAACTGTTATAAAAAAAAGCGACACTAAAAGAGACAAACTTATACATTTATAGGATTTAGCCTGCGAGAGAATGATATAGAAAACAGTATACAGTTAGTTATTCCTACTATATTTATATTTTTGAATTCGTCCAAATCTGCGATTTAATCGTAAATTTTGCTAATGAGAAGCTCGACACCAACATCAACAAAAGTTTTTTAAATCTATTTATTTCATACTTTAGTTAGCCACTCGTGTCATTCGTATCTAAGGATACTGTAATATAATAACTGAAATAAAATCGTTGTTGTTAACTTCATCGACGCGCTATATATTATATACGGCTTTGAACTACCATTGTCGTTGAAGAAACAATATATCCTTCTAACCGATATTGACAGTCACATCATCGTGTTAATAACTAGAAGTTGTATTAGTAACAATTAACATAGTTAACAATATTATAGTGCCGTAAGTATTAACAAAAAAGCAGGCACTCACTGGCCTTTTTGTATTCAATGTAACGTTTACACGACTATATGCAGTGTAGCATTTGATTGCGATGGCGCCCAAGGCCCATTCTTATATTGCCACCCTTCTTGTAATGTAAAAATTAAACACATAGTATGTACATTTTTGTTATAAGTGTATAAGTATAAGTTTTTGGACAGAGTATTCGTGGACCTTGTTTCATATTTCATATTTTTTTCAAAATAATTTATTTATTATGACGGTTGTGATTGCAATTAATGTTGAATTGTAAGCGTCTTTTTTAATGAGAGTTAATTTATTTATAGTCGCTTCTAAAATTTTAGTCACCTTCATATTGTTCCGCCCAAAGTTTGGGTCTTGTGGGTCTAACCTTAAATCCGCGCCTGATAGCCGCCGGAGGAAGGATCTGATGCCGTGTCAGAGACACGTGACAATCACAATACATCTAAATTTGAAAACCAACAATATATATACACTTTGCACAAATATTGGCTGCTTGGATTCAAACATTGAACCCATGACTCATGTATATTGATTGCTGAGCAATGCGGTGGTCGGAAATTCATAGTGATGCAACGATTACGAATAATACAGGTCGGAATTTGTACTTAGCAATTAATTAATCATGTAACGTTAACAATTTTTTATTCAGAAAGCGATTTGGTGACGTGTGATTTCTTTTGTGTGGCTTAATAATCCCAGCCTTCGAAATCCTTCTCGAGGCGACAGTTGAAGGCTTCACCGAAACATGTGTTTCGGCCAGTTTTTTCACTTGCAAAAACGATATTGGGCAAAATAAAATTTCGTTAATATCTGAATACGCATCATAATAACATACTGTGCGAATTAATTATAAGACGTCGTTGCGTTATATTATACATTTAATAAGGATTTAACGAATGCTGAAGGTGGTCGGGCTTAACTATTACATCAGGACATCTAACACCACAGTCTCCCCGTGATCATGACTGCTGTAAAATGCTTATGTAAAATACGTCTGTGTATGACTATTGTAAAATACATCGTCATCATCATTTCAGCCTATCATAGTTCAATGTTGAACTTATACCTCCTCCATAGATTGCCACAAAACACGGTCCTGAACCACCTGCATCCATTGACTTCACGCAATACCGTGCAGGTCGTAACTCCACGGGCTTGACACGACGGGAAGTCCACGTCTGCTTATAGTTACCATACATATCTGAATTGGACCACAGTAGGATTTCTCCTATACCGTTTTAAAGACATGAATTTCACATTCAAAACACAAACAGACCCGAAAACCGGCAATTTGTGCTTTTGCACCGGCTCTTCTGTTGGCCCCGGCTAGACGAACTTAGGACCCGCGGCGTATAAGTCAGGTATTCTAACCACTGTGCAACGTCTTCAGGCATGTTCGAGCGAGGTGATGATGCTGCGAGTCGCGCGGCGTTACGATCCCGAGACGGACAGCGTGCTGTTCGCCAACAACAAAGCGTACACCCGCGACAACTACCGGAAGGCCGGCATGGCGTACGTCATCGAGGACCTGCTGCACTTCTGTCGCTGCATCTACACAATGTCGCTGGACAACGTGCATTACGCGCTGCTGACCGCCATCGTCATATTCTCAGGTGCTTACACGTTTTAATTTAAACTCTATTGCATTTGTAGAGAGATGGAAATCGATTGTCTATCGCTTTCTCAAATCACAAGATTAATCATAATTCGTTAAGTGTCCATTTCCTATGCAGGAATCCGTCTAGGCAGGCACCACCCCAGGGCAGTTATTCTGCCGTGAAGCAGTAGTTTGCGTGTGCAAACATTACTGTGTTTAGATCTAAGGGCACTGAGAGCTAGCGTAATCACTGGGCATATGAGACTTAAGAACAGATGTCGCAGTATTGTTATGAGCAGAGCAGAGAAAGTTTTGCTCATCTCGTCACTTTCTCTATAAAAAAAAATCTTTCGCAATCTCAATCACCACTTACTATTGGAGAGACAGTGTGCGCGTTGGTCTTCTATATTAAATAAACAAATAAAAAAATGTTGGCGAGATCTTAGTACGCATAAAAGCTTTTTTATATATTTACTAGCCAAACTGTGAGAATATTTCGCACAGTATCGTGATTAGTTGAAAAGATTGTCAACAGATGGCACTTTCTACTATTAAATTAATTAAATCAATGTTTTTTTTAACGAAAGCCTTAATTTTAACACATTTACTTATTTTTCGTCATTAAAAAAAAATAATCTCCCAAATGGCCAATCGAAGAATAATTTTGATACATTATTTCATACCAACAAAAAAAACACCTTTGAGAAAAAATATATATAGATAGATAATTACATTTAAAACATCATGTTGATCACATTACAGATCGGCCGGGCCTCGAACAGCCGAAGCTTGTAGAGGAGATACAGAGATACTATCTGAACACTCTCAGAATGTACATAGTGAATCAGCACAGCGCGTCGCCTCGCTGTTCGGTCATCTACGGCAAGATCCTCTCCGTACTGTCGGAGCTGCGCACGCTGGGTATGCAGAACTCGAACATGTGCATCTCCCTGAAGCTGAAGAACAGAAAGCTGCCGCCATTCCTCGAGGAGATATGGGACGTGGCGGACGTGTCGACGACGCAGCCGCCGCCCATCGTGGAAAACCCGGTGGAGCTCTAGCGCCCGCGCCCACGCGCCACGCCCCGCGGCCATTAAGTCTACGGAGAACCACGAAGTTTGCCGAAGCCGCCCGAAGCCACGGCCCTTACCATGCGTTCGATTGCCGGTCGAATTAACAAATCGTGTTCGACAAACGTAAAGATGAAGCTCGAGTAGCAATGAGCAAAGCAAAAGGGATTTCGAATGAAAGTTAAGTTACTTACTATAGTGAAATTCGAAAGCCTACGGCCAAATGTTGTAACTAAATTGAACTATAGTAAGAAATCATTACTGTTACTTATGGTAAGGCTGCCGAACATCGCAGACGCAACGCAGCGGAATCGCAACGGGTACGCAACGGAACCGCGAGGTTTCGTGTTTCTCCCATCGCTGTAGGCTACGACCGCGCCACTGAGGAGAGAACGCTCATAGACTGGCTAGTTTTAGTGAAGTGCTCGGACACTGAAGTCGGACGTGATGAAACTATTTATAAGGACCGTGCAAATTGACCGGGTGCGAGTACTCGACTATGCGCGTATTCGGTGACCGACGATGATGTGCGAGAGATTAGTGAATATATGTGCTGTTGAACGTTTGGAGAATATATTTAGTGTTGATCGTTTAAATGGCCCCAACGTCGGCCGAAACGACCGTCACTCGTTTTAGTCGACGCGTGTCGCCCTCCACATTTAATTTTGTTTACGACTGAATACTTAGTTGGTCACTCGGATACGAATATTATAATAAGACTTCGATAAGTACACCTCCTAAATAACACATACGTACATACACTATGAGAGTTATAAAGAAAAAAAGTAATATATGAAAAGATGTTTCTATTGGGTGAAAAAGTTATAGTTATGTTTATTTACCAAAATTAATAGTACGTTGAATGACCTTTTCGATTAATCTATACATATATATATTTATATAATATATTGCAGAAGTCGTTAAGATAACGTCCCGCAAAGCTGGAGATATCTGTCGGCGGACGTTGTTACTGATTTACGACTGTGTTTGTTCATATATAGTTTATGTGAGACGTGTTATCGTGTCCTGTCGATTTTGGTTCCGACTCCAGTTTCAATGTCCTGTGCCCGTGTCCCTAGACTTGTCGAATAATTTATAATTTATTATTGCTGTGATTACATTTATAACATGTTGAAATATCTTACGTAGGCTGAGATAAGTGTGTCTTATTACGATTTAAAAAAAAACTGATGTCAGCATTTGATTTCATAGAAGCATTACCAGCATCTCGTCTGCCTGTTTAATTACTTTTATAATAGTTAACGTAGGTATTGCGCGATTCATTTTTTCACGGTGTTCACACTGCACTAAGTCAATGTTATATTAGAAGGTTATGTACTCTACAGTCATTAAGGCACTATGAGTTTTTGGTATTAAACTGTGCCGGATGCTCTTGTAATAATTGAGATAGTTGTTGAAAGGCCAAACGATGTGTACCAGTCTGTGCAATTTACAATAAGTATCGCCATAAGCTTAATAAACAATATAAATATAACAAAATAGACTACTCATGTCACATAATGTAATAAATTTAAGTGAGGCAGAGGCAGATGCGGTTGAATCCCAGTTGTAATGGACTGAAAGTGTGTTGTTACACCAATACTTAATATAATATGATTTCTACTTAATTTTAACATCATTTTGCGTGCATGTGATCAGGCAGCTGTTATGTAGGTTTGAGGTTAGAAATGTAGAGTCCGTAAATTCTATCCAAATTCCTATTTATTTATTTTTCATCTGTATTCATTAGTCTGCATTCCCTTTACCTTTGTGTACTTTTAATCTTAAAAAAACGGCAGCTTTTTACCTCGATAGAACATTATTTCTTATGAATGTGCAAATGGCTTGCCCATTTACGCTGTTTGGCCGAGCTTACTCTATGGGAACAATATTGGTATAGTACTGTATGTAATAGTTTGATAGGATACATGCACGTAAGGTGATGTCCCAGTTCAGCAATCACATCTGTCTCTGTACAAATAATATAAGACAAAGTGAAAGATGTCTATATATATTATACAATGCATAAAGCCCTTAAGCGACGTGAACCATTACGAAATGCCTTATTTCGCGTTACCTGTACTGTGTACCTACATTGTTGAGAATGGAATATCTTAGTGTATAAATCCTAAAATTAATCGATCTCAATTATCCGTAAGCGTTGTTAAAACTGTTAAAACAATACGTTAAACATGTTTTCAATACGTTGCTGGGCATTTTTTTTCGTTGTTTAATGACACTCCGATAACTTCACTTTGATAATCATTCTACTGTGTCCGTCTCGATGCCTTCGATGTCTGTCAAATGGTAGAGTAAAAATTCGATTCACGCCCATCCTAAATTGTATACACTGCATCGTTAATGTATACAGAGATACTCGACACCATTAAATTTAAAGCGTTTAGTAAACTAAGTGTCTGTTTGGTGCGTGTTGAATGTGTCTTCATTAAATACCATTAAGTGTGGTGTAAATTTACATAACTTGTATGTCTGAGGTTTTTTTTTGGAAATGCATTTCTTAATATACGTATAAAGTACAGCGTGATACGATCGCGCTTGCACCGCGGACCGAGCGCTAGATCGCTTATAATTAAACCTTTTTCGAATTTTACAAATATTATTTTACTATAGCGGTAGGCGATTCTAAAATATAACGAAAGCACAAATGTCACTTGAGTGTCTTTAGTCTCTGCTGTTAAGGGGGCGTATTAACAATCACACTGCCATTTGTAAATGTAATTTCATGATGCGATCTTGGTATGTTTAGGGTTTTTCTACAAAACGTTACAATTGTGATCTGTAGATATATGCGGTGTGCCGTCATGAATATGTTTACGCTATGTTACGATGCCTTATAACTGAGATGCGTGCGTGAGCTACGTAGGGCGGACTGGTCACACTTGCGCCGCGCATCACCAGTTTTGTGACAAATATAACTGCCATTCGATAAGTAAATTGTTATACATCATTCGACGCGTAGGAATTCATTACGTATAGCTTTGTAGTTTACGGACTCCGTCGGTGCACAGCCGGTCGCGTTTGATACATATTATTCAATTTCGAAATTGTAATAGATTTATTAAGGATGTAATTTAATAATCTCTCGCGAGAAACGTAATAAGTAATGAGATACCCTAATATAATTTGTGTCTTAGCTGATAATGGAACATTAGTATGATGATAAGTTTATATCGCTTATTGAGATACGCAAGATCAGAGCGAGGCAGATCTAGACAGGCGTGGGACGGATGGACGTGAGACCGTGGTTCTATGTCACAGCCTTCTTGTTGTCCTTCTTCAATACTATTTTACAGCTGTTTAATTTACAAACCGGAACGAGTTCTGTAGTGACCAAACGTGGCACGTCCAGTCTATTAAGTAATCGGTGGACTTTGGGAGGGTCCGCAGTGTCCATTAAAAATTTGTATATAGGTACCTTTAGATTTTATTGTCATATGTTTGACATATGTTTAATTTTATTCATCTAAGAAAGTACAGATGGCTGTTGTTATTTTTATATTATTTGGGTAGAAGTATATTTTTTTGTAAATGACCTCTGTATTTATCTTTTGTAAGCTTTGTAAAGCCATAGGGACTTAGACTAATATACGAGCTACGAACATTGTGATTACAAAATGATTTCATTGACTTTGTATTTACTGAGATATTCTTTTTTGTTCTGCGTATATATTCTTCGTTTCGACAGATTTTTTTCTTAATAATTTTTTTTGTTACTTCAGAGTGCAATATGTACAAATATTTACATATAAAATATAAAATGTACAGTCATTTTTTTAGTTTTAATGTGTCAACGCAATATATTTCGCTATTCATTCGTTGAATGTACAATGAAGGGCATAATAACCTGTATCACAAGTGGGTTGCGATGCAACATCCACTCACTATTGTGTTTTGCTAATACTTAAGTGATTAATTTTTACATAGACGGACTAGGTGATCTTTGTATTTAAAATTTGCTAATTTTTTGTAGCAGATTAGAGTTTGTTTACTTGTGTAAGATGAATAATGTACATTTTGAATTGATTTTAAAGTGATTTAGTTGTTATTTAGTAACGAATTTTTTCTTATTAAGTGTGACTGACAGCCTCGTGGCCAGTTCACCGATACCAGTGTGATTTGTGCAATGTCCATTAGAAAAATTGTGTTAGCCGGTCGAGGACTCCCTGCTCCATCAGCCGGGAACATTCCCCGGCGAGCCTCACCCGCGGAGCTCAGTGCCACGTCGAACGATAATGGAAGGCTGATACGCGATAAGAGCCCATTCCGTGTTCATAGAAACACATTTTATTTGTATATTATTTTCGTTAATCTATCTGTCCGCAGTAATTATTATTTCCTCCTAATACTATTGCCTTAGTGAATCCTTTATTATATGATTTAAACGCTGTGGTGAAGCGAACTAGTTATAGGGAACAGACATGACGATATGTTAAAATTTTAGAGAGTCAACTTTTATAAAAGATAATAACTACAAAACAAACCATGAAAAGGTGTGTACAAAACGAGGAAATTTGTATGAAACATTGTTATGCGAATAAACTTACACCTCGATATAAAATAATTTTGTCTTTTATTTTCTAATTACTATCTTAATTATGTCCTGTATACATGTTCATCGCAGCTTACGGTAATCCACCGATGAACAGGGGCGTTCCTAAAAACGGATAAATATTTATTAATTTATTTTTAACCTTTATTGCTTCGCTTAAAAAAATACAAATGGCGGACTTTAATGCCTAGTTGTTGTCTCCTGGTCAATCCATGGCACCATTCCATGGATTTGATGATTGGTGATTTTGATGTCGGTGTAGCAATGCAAGAAAAATAAAAATATTTGTGTGAAGTATAATATAAAAATGATCATGCCTTCGTTTGTCAAGCGAGTTGACAATTTCAGTGTAGTGTTTGTAATCTAGAAAACGGTGTTGCCTATCTTTAGTTTGAAATTGGTTTTTTCGTAAATTATGACACTTGTGGGACGACAGGATGTCCTTAAGCCGTTGCTATCGGGCGATAGATTCACACCAAATTATAAACCTGTTATTCAAGTGAGATAACATGTATTATGAAAACCTGCATAAAGTTATTGATTAAAACCTAAAATATTATTTTCTTTCAAACTTACTACTACAGCAAAGCTGGAGAGTTTCTACGTTTGAACGCGCTAAACTCAGTAAAAACTTATCTGATTTAAAAATTATTTTTGCAATAGATAGCCCGGTTATTTAGAAAGGTTCTAGGCTATTAAACTTCACGCTGCGGCCTTAAGGAGCCGCACGCTGAGAACTGCAGTATCTGATGAAGCTGTAAAAGCCGAGAAGGCTAACAGCAATTACATCACCGAAAATATATATGCTGAGAACCGAACGTTACCGTCAGTCGTTGGCAGGTGTCCCGATTTGCGCGGGGCGTCTCGATATTCAGGGGTCTGGTGACACGACCCTATTCACCTTTTATCGGGACGCCCAATGTACAGATTTTTCATTAACCTCTAAATTTATCTAGTATCTTTCACTTTTATTTGTTTTGTTTCTTGTACTAACCAATGGTAACATACCATTAAAAAAAAACTGACCGTCCGATATAAATAAATAATTATTCACAAAAACTAGTTTTTTGTAGCCATTGTAGCTGTCCCGATTTGACAACCAAATTCCCGATTATTTTTACCTCCCGTCCCGAAATTTCACACAACCTGGCAGCACTATGTGTACCGTACGTCGCAATCATGTGGTCAACTTATTTTAGTATTGTATAAAACTGATTTGAGCGTAGTTTCAGCTTTTGTCACATGCATATGTATTCAAGACTCGAAAACGAATAATTTGTGCGATGTATGTTATTATTAGCTGAATCAAATTCGGCATCCACGACGTAGATACTGGCGACTACGTCGGTATAATGAACTCTTCCAGAAATAGTTACTCGTGGTAGGATTCCTATGCAGGAATCCGTCTAGGTAGGTACCACCCCAGGGCCAGTTATTCTACCGTGAAGCAGTAGTGTGCAAACATTACTGTGTTTCGGTCTGAAGGGCACTGAGAGCTAGCGTAATCACTGGGCATATGAGACTTAAGAACTGATCCAGGGGTCGGGCGCAGTGTGGTACTACACAGCAATAATCTGAGTAACACAGCATCTGTTATGGGCAGACGTTGCACTTACTACCAGGTGAACGTTTTGCTCGTCTCGTCATTTTATTAAAATAAAAAAATAAATAAAAAGAAATTGTAATTTGTAGGATACAGAGCCCTAAGTATTAGTGTATTATAGAAGAACTCATTCTTCCTTACCAATGTAATACGCCTATACGTTAGCATTTTTTGTAGCAGTTTAGATCGTTCAGTACTGTTATTAATGATCTGTGTCATATTAATTGATACTGCATTAGCCAAAATAAAACAATTGTTTTGAAATTTATTATCCAATTGCGGTTTCTAGTTCTTATTTTAATATACAAAATGTTAATTACATTTTCAATCCGTTAAAACATTCACCATCAGCCTAGAAGCACCCACTGTTAACTGTTGAACAAAACCGGTTCCCATAAATTGCTCATTTCGAAGGAAATTGTTGTTGCCACAGTCGCTATGTATGAGGATTAGTTAACCCAGTCCCAGTAAGACCTGACTAATTTTTTACAACGGTGACAACTTACGAAAAAAGCCAGTGGCTATTAACTGTTCAGCAGACACGGGTACCCGCAAACATACGAGGACTCACTTCTCACTCACCTACCTGTCCTGGATATAACGCTCAAACGATAACATCGGATGTAGAATAGGTTGCAGTGTCTTAGACCACCCCAGGGCCAGTTATTCTGCCGTGAACCAGAAGTGTGCAAACATTACTGTATTTCGGTCTGAAGGGTACTGAGAGCTAGCGTAATCACTGGGCATATGAAACTTAAGAATTAAGGTCTGAAGGTGACGGGAGCAGTGTGGTGCTACATAGAAATATTCTGAGTAACACAACATCTGTTATGGGCAGACTCCATCAGGTAAACGTGTTGCTGGTCTCGTTACTTTATCAAATAAAAAAAACCACAACTAGTTTTGATGTTGCCAGGTTCGATGTATCAAATTTCGGGACGGAAGGTAAAATTTATCGGGTATTTGGTGTTCAAATTGGGACAGCTACAAAAACACAGGTTTTTGTGAATCATCATTTATTTTTATCAAACGGTTAGTTTTTTTTAATGTTATGTAACCATTGGTTAGTACAAGAAACAAAACGTATAAAACTTAAACAAACTAAATAAGTGTAAAGGTTAGTGAAAAATCGAGTCATTTTACGTTTCCCTCCTGATCAAGGGTGAATCGGGACTTGTAATCAGAGTCCTGACAACTGGGACTTCCCACGTAAATCGGGACACTTGGCAACGCTAATCACAACACAACCCTTTCCAAAACTCAACGATTTATTTTGTGTTAGCTTCGGCTGAACTTCAAATCTAGAACCGCTAGGTCACGCCGTCCAAAAATTATAACATACTTAGCAATTTATATCGAACCATTTATTCGAACCAGGTTACCATCACGAGTGTTTCTGTATATGATGTGTGTTTTTATGTTGTTATATATGTATGTTCATATTTATGTATCATTGTATACTTATCATAATTATACATTGCTATGTATTGATTTAATATGTATTTTGTGTATTATATTTATTGATAGCTTTTAAATTTCTACTTATTCGTTTAATTTGGAATGCTAACTGGCGTTAAATCCAACCTTTGTATCCTTTTAAGGGTAAACAATAATAATAATTAAAAAAAAACTTACTGTTGACTACTGTTAATGAACAGATAACGGATATTGAAACCGCAAAAGGTCATCTTTACAATACCCATGAGACGGGATTTCGTACGTAACGGGTAATAAATAGCTTTTTTTATTTATTATCATGGAATCAACAGCACTTAAAAAATTACATGACACTAATACTAGTAGTTAGCCAAGGTATCACAGTGTGCAAACATTACAGTGTTTAGGTCTGAAGGCCACTTCGGTCACTGAGAGCTAGTGTAATCACTGGGCAAATGCGACTTAAGAACTAATGTCTAAAAGTGACGGGCGTAGTGTGGTGCCACTCAGGTGTTCTGAGTGATACAGCATTTGTTACGGGCAGTCGTTGCACTTACCATCAGGTGAACGTTTTGCTCGTCACGTCACTTTATCCAAAAAAAAAACGGGCCCGAAGTTTACCTCATAAGAACTGCATTGTCACACCTGATGACTAAGACAGAATGTATTGCTCCTGAAATCCGAACCTTAATACTGCAAGAATTTACAGTATCATCTATGCTTGTTCTAACTTGCTCAGTGTCTTCGGGGCATTCGGGAGTCAGCGAGTGAGCATACATGCGTCGACAGGACTGAACCCGCAACCCACGACCCGCACTCTGGTTCCGCGTCGCCCTTGCCCAGATATGAATAAGAAGTAGAAATCCTGTATCAAAACTTTTTTCATCAGCTATCCCATTCTAAGGAAGACGATGACGGACTCACTAGCAGTAATAGAATTAATAACCACTGCGCTCTATATGCCAGCTGCAGATTTAATCCGAAAAATTCCTTTGAGCAATAGTTCTGTGCAAAGATGAATTTATGAGATGTCTAAAAACATTGAAAATCATTGTGCAATCATCTGCAGACTTGTCAATTTTCAATTCAACTGTATGACTCCACTTTACTAACCAATAAAGCATTGTTATTGTCATAAGTGAAGTTCATCTAAGATGGGAAAATATGTTAAGAACTATTGTTTGCTACAAATTTGCAAACAGATACAAAAAGAGAAAACATATTTAATACACTGGAAAAGTTTTGTGATGAACAGGATATTCCTTTTAATAATATTTTGTCACTTGCTACGGATGGCGCACCGGCCATGACAGGTCGTCACAAAAGCTTCATAGCCCGCTTAAAACATAAAGTTCCTGAAGTGTTTCCTATGCGTTGCGTAATTCATCGCTAGCATTTGGTGGCGAAAAATCTGAGTGAACGCCTCCGTACGTCACTGCAATATATTATCAAAGCAATTAATAAAATCAGAAGTGACTCGTTGAATGACATTATTTAGATAGCTTTGCAGTGCCAATGATGAAGATTTCAACCGATTAGTGCTTCACACAGAGGTGCGCTGGCTATCAAAAGGTCTCAATGATAGAGGTCCTAAGAATCAAAGACACAGAATTGCGCGGCAATCTCATCTCATCAAAGAATGATATTGCGTACTTGACGGACATGTATAAATAGCTTAGTGATGTCAATCTCCAACTTCTTGGTGACGACTTAAACTTGATTAAGATGAAACCTCCAAAATGATTTCAAGGAACGAATCCATGATAAATTAAAAATGGACATACCAGACTGGGTTTTTGATCCTTTTTTTGAATGTCAACACAACAGGATAATCCCAGTTAGAAGAAGAATTAATAGAACTGACGACAAATGAGGAATAAAAAATAAAATTTAAGAATAGCTACCAAGAACTTGGCTGCAGAAGCCAATTTCGCAACTGTACTAAGGATTATGTAATTTTTGTAACAATGGACTGTTTGACACTTAAAAAAATATAACTACCAACTAAAAGACACCTCCAGCGCTAATTTTAAGTATAGAAACCTTGAGACTTAATAACATATTTTGTTTACTACGTTACATATTACATTAACATTTTTGGTGTTTTTATAAAAAATAGGATTTTAACTTATTTAATGACTTTACACCATAAAAACTTCGTAAAATTATTCGATCGAATACCATATGTAACTTTTGCATGTAATTATGGCGGAATACGCCTATACCAGGTAAATTTGAAAATATCTCTACGAAACGCATTTGAAAAATCCCAGGACTCGACTGAAACCGTACACTAACTAGTCTATACATAAAAAGTATTAATGACAGTAACTTTTTTGTATCGTCCAGTCGATCGTACTAAATAGTTGTCCTCCTTGCAAGCGCGCCAATAATTTTTCAACTTGCGGTAATGGGTAGCAGTCAACCTCTATAATTTTATTTAATGTTAACTTATAATCTGAGGTTGAGTGAGGATGCCCTCGCATGCTGCAGCGCTAGCTCGCTGTCACGCAGCTCTTATGCCAGGGGCCGCGCATGTACACGGGCCAAGCGCCCTCGCGGTCGCGGTGAATCGACCCAGTCCTTCCGCAAACACCTTAAAATATCTGGAACTGAATGATGTTAAATTAAATACCTCGTTATAGAATACATTGCTGCAGTCATAAACAGGCAACTCAATGTAACTACCAACTAAAAGTTAAAGCATTCAGTACTAACGTCATTACAGGTTATGGTCGATTGTTCAACGATTTCTGATAGCATTCCCATCGTCCTATTTAGCTGATCATGGATTTAGTGTTGTAGCAAGGTCGGTAACTAAAAAGAGAAATCGGCTCCATTCGATGTTACTAAACGCGGCGACTTACCGTTGTTTTTAAGTCAAATCGAGCCTGACATTAACAAACTCCTTAAAATGCATCAAATTAAACCTTCTCATTAGATAAGTTATGAATTCAATGTCTTTTAAATGTTAATAAAACAACTTCTCCGAATAATTAAGTATGCATTTCAATTGTTCGCATTGAAACATTCTTCTTATAACTAGAAGTAGGATTAAAGTCATATCCTTTGTGGCAATAGCTGTTTAAGATTCGCTACAGATTGTAAATAAAAAATAATATTCTCAAAGTGGGTACCCACAATATAAGCTTGAGAACCTTGTAGACCTTGTTTTGCTATGGTAGGATAATAAGACTGACAGTTTTAGCATACTTAAATAATTAAGGTATACGTAAAATATTTAGTATTGCACGTCTCATAAGGCGCGAAGCGGCGTGTGATAGTGCTTACCCGATATGTCAAGGTCAAGCGATTCGGCGGTCTTCAAATGCCACTATCACAATTTTGTTGCACTTATATGCTAATTTAAATAACCTCATATCAAGAAAACACTTCAATATTAAAATTATTTTGAAAAATCATATAATATTGCTACCTTGAAATAAAACAGTTTTAAAAAAATTGACATGAACATCCGGATTTTTTTAAACTCTATAACTCCCGGAAAATTTGACGTATCGAGTCCGGGTTTTTTTATCGTGTCCAGAATTTTATCTACTGGTTTTCTTATCTCATATCGAAAGTCTAGCACTAGTAGTTATTAAGAAAAATATTTTTTCTTATTGTTTTCTAAAATGGAAATGACTCGAAATATTTGAACCTCAATATGATTTTTTTTCTTAAGAGTTAATTGAGCATCGTGAGACGTGCACTTTTGGATTTTCTAAACTTTTGTAATAAATTATCAAATGAATAATAAATTACCAATTAGACACAAAAGTTTTAAAAAACGTATTAATTGCCTCTCCTAAAAGCCATCGGGGCTCTCAAAGCCATCAGTATCTTTCACTCATAAACTGTCGCAGTCCTCATAATACCATTTCCCACATTTAGCGCACTGCCACATATCAGCTATCTTGACCTCTTCATAATCGTGACAGTATCACCTTTCTTGCTTTTCTGAAGTACCACTCTTATCTTTGGCATAAGCTGATGAAATGTACTTCTTTTTAGCTGAGGTAGCGGCGTACTGTCTTCACCATTGTCTGAAATAGAATTAGCGTTAACCGTGCGATTGAGAAGACTATAAATGCACTCTTTTAGCCCCTTTCTTAGTCAGAACAGTATGTTGGCGGTGGGTTGTTAAACGGCAACCTTTTACATCCATGTCATAAATTCTTTCGAGATTATTTGACACCAGATCATTTTCTGACAAAGACGCTCGTTTAGGAGATATCGTGATCTATACTCTAAAAATAACGATCAATCAATTATTTACATTCGTATCACATCAAAAGTAATGTAAAATATATTATAAAACGAACAAATTTTGATAAAAGGAGTAGTAAAATAATAAGACCTATCGTTAAATTTAGTAGGCCTTAACAACGGCCGACCATGTCTGTAAGAAAAACAAGATAAAAAATATTTAGACTATGATACGTTATTCAAATATTTAAGATTATCGAAGCTATTTAAGATTATCGAAGCTATTTAAGATTAATGAATATAGAAAAAGGCTGTGATTTTACAAAGCTAAGTGTGACATTCAAAAAAATACAATTTAAGTAGACCAATTTTTGATATCCGTGGTCGGCGGTCGTTGCTTCGATATATGGTGCAATATCGGTGAGCCAAGTATCGCGTCTCCGTTATCTGATAGTGGCACCTTTGTGTAATAGGTGTCTGTGATAGTGCCCTTGACTAAAAGCGGATAGTTTAAATACGATTACCCGCAGGTAACTTATATTAATTTTATTATTGGATACGTGTGACACGACAAGGAAAACCTTCAGGTGGTAAGTGTAACGTCTGCCCATAACAAATTCTGTGTCAACCAGAAATAAATACTATAACTAATAGCAATATATCATTACTATCTGTTTTATGGGTATTTTCGTGTCAGATAGTGTACTTAATATGCCAGTAACAATGTAAATCAAAAAAATATATTTTATTGGTACATATTTAACACGCCATGAATTCGGTAACAGACTAAAAACAGTGTCCAAAAATTAACTAAATGAACTTTCGTTTAAAGTTGTTTCCCTTAAAATCACTATTTTTTTAAAAAGTTGGATGTGCAGTCTTTGTCACTTAGCATATGAAACGTAAAAAACTTAACGTAAACTGAAAATTCGGTAAAGTTACAACTTTACTGAATTTTTACATTAAAAAAATATCAAATTAGAAATTATCGTTGAGATTTGAAAAGCGTTTATGAGGCAAATCAAATGGCATGGCGAAAACATGTTATGTTGTTGGCTTAGGGCTTATTTCACCGTTGATTATAAACGGGATCAGTTCAAGCTAAACGAAGCTTAAGCTTTAGCTGTCATTGCCAATTGCACAACCATCTGAGCCCAAACATTATTTATATTTCGTATTACTTACTGTTTGCATACCTAACCTATAGTACTTAACCTATGCATAAAACAGACTGTTTGATGTCGCGAAATACGAAATACATCGAGTTTTGGTTTTAAATTGTGACAATATTGCATGTAAACTTCTTTTCCTAAACGCAATCAAAATGAGCTGGTGATATTGATTAGACGATAACCTTGATCAAATTATACATTTGGTCAAGGTTATCGTCTAATCAATATCATAATAGTGAGTGAGTGAGTAAAACGTCTTTTTTTATTAAGCTTGGTTTTCAAAGCGATCGGTGAAATCAGTTCTGACACAAATGCTTATTAGAATAATTCTGAGATATGTTAATGCTCGTGCGTTTCATACTAGACAAACGAGGAATGTGCATAAATCGTGTTGACACATTCATTCCATTTAAAAGTATCTTACCGATTCAGTGTCCGTCGTCTATAAAAAAGGTAAAGTAACGGTCTAATAATGTCCCACTGCTGAGCACAGGCCTTCTCATTGCTGAGAGAGTTTGAGAGCCATCACGCTCCAATGTGGGTTGGTGGACTTCACTTCAAAAATTTTCGAGGACATCCTCGATTTTTTTTTATTTCTCAGACATGCAGGTTTCTTCACGATATGTTCCTTCACTGCCGAGCACTAAGTAAATCAGCACTTAAAATTGCAGTTAACAATTTCAGTGGTGCCGGCACCGGTAATCAAACCCAGGCCTCTCGTATACAATGAAATTAAAAGTAAACGCCTAGACCCTGAGCTACCATGGCTCTCTCTCGTCTTTATTGTATTGAAAATACAACGTATAATTTCATACACATCTAGAACAGTATATCTTTTTGTTGAACATTTCGTGTTAGGGGTTATCTCGTTGACAGATATGCTTCACCGTCCTGAGTTATTTAAAGACTACTTTTTATTTAAAGACTACTCCTGAGTTATTTAAAACATATTATATGTACAGAAAACTTATACAATGAGATGTTTTGCATTTTCTTACAGAGTATATTGAAGTCAGCCAAAAAATAAGCCGCAAATATAAAAAGTTAGGATCCATTGGCTCAGAAACAAATATAGGAAGACTATTAACTAACGAGGCCCTAAATCGTTCCAATCTTACAAAAGTAATTGGTCTGAAAGCTACAGCGGCCCTATTCAACTTTTCTGAAAAGGAAAGATTAACAATTTGTTCACTGTGATCTGATTTAAGGGTGTTGATTACTTTATTATTTATATATTAACAGTTACAAAATATGTTGTCTATGCATGTTGCCGAAGTTTCTGTAATTCTCGTAAGTTCAATAAATTTATTTAGGAGATTAAAGGATTTAAATAAGCAAATTAACCTTGTCGCCAAAAAGCTACCGCTAAGCAAATCTACATTATAATCCCCACACACTATTATGGACTTATTACCTTTATCAGTTAATTTCAATACATCTTCCAATAGGCACTAAAATGCACTAAAGTTACTATTATAAGTTGGGCGGTACACACATATTATTATGTTTCTATCCAGTTCAACACAAGATATTTCAGCTACAATGTCTACATAAAGTCCTTTATATCTTTACGTTCCTTTGTTTTTATGACAGCTTTACTGATTATAACTGACCTCCCGCGATTTATACACTTTCTGCTATATACTCTAGCAATATTATAGCCATTAAAACGTAACAACATTTCAAACTCTTTTAACCAGTGCTCAGTTACACAAAATATGTCAACACTATATTTTTCTAAAAACAATTCAATCTCTAATTCTTTGCCAGAAAAACCATGTATATTTTGGTTAACTACTGTCACGCTATTAGGTTTTTCTTCTGTCAATACCTAATGTTTAAACTATCATGGGCAGAGTCAGCAGCGCGCTCTATTACACACTGACTGCTGTTACCAACAAAAGTACTACTTAATCTAACTCTTATATTATTTAAGGAATTTGACTGAATGCAGTAAATGTTATTAAAATTGTAGGCAACAATAAGCCAAGCAATATTATTTTTATGTTTTTTAGATAGGTACAATGTATACTTTGTTAATATAAATTCCTAATAAATTGTCAAAAAATAAGAAAACGTCACTAATACGGCTTGTCAGATTGTATAATAAGGTATTCAATTTGATGAATACGGGCATTTTCTAATCTACTTAAAGTATTAGAGCCAGGAAATGCACATAAACATTATTTTTCTTGCTCCTAGGCTATTTAATATATTAAAATTAGTTATAGTTTATTTTTAGAGGTTCTATTGTTACCAACAAGAATTATAATACTACTATTTTTATCAATATGTGTGTTATATAATATTATAACAATCCAATTCAAAATCAATCATTTAGCGTACAGGGAGGGAGTACACTTGACTTTGACAAAAATTAGCACTTTATAGCTTAATAATTCGCAAACGGACACCTGGATCGAAAAATGGTTTTCACAAAAGCTTTGACAGCTTTCGCGTTGGTGTCCGGTTCTGTAAGGCGCGCTTTTTTTTATTTCGGCACAAGTTAAAAGCCGGTGTCGGTGTCACATTTTTTTTATTTCGGCACAAGTTAAAAGCCGGTGTCGGTGTCACGGCCGCGGAAGTCCACGGGCGACAAGGGAGAATCTAACTCCATCTCGGAGTCCGAAGTGTGAGGCTTAACTTCCCTTCCTGCCGGGTATAGGCAGGGAGGAGGAGCGCCCTAGTGCGTCTTTGTACGAATCTTATTGCACGGGTGTGTGCTTAAATCTAATGTAGCTACGAGGGGACTTTCAAGTCCAACGAAAAAGTCCACATTGACTAGGGCACTACCCAAGGCCAATTAATGTGTGCTTCTTCCGTTTTATATTTGATTAAATATTTCCGAAATAAATTAGCGTTCATTACTCAGAAAAATTCTCTACCTCCCAATGAAAGTCCCTTCGAAATCCATTCAGCCTGTTTAGGGGATTAGCCCGAACAAACAAATAGATAGACAGACAATTTAAAAAAAAGCGTGTTTGAGGTTTGGAATCCTGCAAATAACCATATGAGATTAAGAAAGTCTTTATTGCGAAATCACAGACAGGTACTTAAATTTTAATTTATTTACGAATTCTATACATTGATATCAAGCTGTCTAACACCTCAATCCCCCTGTGACCATGGGGGTTGCAAAGCGCATGAAACGTCGGTAACACATAATTATTTAAACGCGATAAAATTCTTAAAATTAGTTTTATGAAGAATTTATGAAGAATTAGAATTAAGAATTTAATATAAAATCAATAAATATATTTTGGACATCTAGCAAAGGAAACAAGTAGGATATGAAGGTACGCTAACGAAAGTATTCACAAGTTTACGTCTGTTTCTTCTTGAGATGCAAAATGACCTTCCTTCCGTCAAGGTAGTCAATGATAATAGGGTCAGTAACTACCCTTGAGAAGCTTTAATTATGTAATATTGCATATACATATGCACTGAGAAGCTACAAATCAATATTTCACGTCTTTTTATACAATATTAATTATTTTTTTTACACTTTTTTGTAATAACTTTACAAACGGCGGGCTTAATGCCATATGGCATTTTCTACCAGTCAACCAAGAGAGTTAGTGTGATCAGCGTGTACGGCGGTGGGCAGTGTTGAAAAACATAAACAAATGAAAAAAGATACATATGTCGACATATACTTAGATATAGAAATAAACACACACTCCTGTACACACATATGTACATATTTATATATGAAACTTAACATAAATATGCAAAGTAATATTAGGATATAATATATAAATAATATATATAATAAAATCAAGTTAAATTAAGTGTCCGATGACCTCGAATAGTGCAGTTTATAAGCTTAGTTTTAAAAGACCACTCGTTCGGGGATTTCCCTATGTTTAAAGGAAGCGCATTTATGAGTGGTGCCGCTGTTACTGCAAAGGAGTTCGAAACAAAACCAGTACGATCATGAGACCGAAGATTGCGTTCATGGGAGGAACCCAAGTATAGAAATTTAGATTTCAAATACGCTGGGGCAAATGGATCGTTAAGGATTGTGAAGAGAGTGCAGAGAATTCAAAGCTTTCTCCGTTGCGGAATGCTCAACCTATTTCAGTTGAGAACGGTGAAGAAATATATGGTCATACTCGAAACGGATACAATTGTTGAGGATTCGATCCAATTTGTTGACAATTTCAAGATATGCATCTAAGTAGCACACGTTAGCATAATCAAATAGGGGAAATATCTTTCCCATTGGAGGAGGCAGAGACCACATCTTTCCTATTGCTGCGATCCTGACACACATATTTCTCTTCTTTTACTTTTATTAGTGTTTTCATACAAGCTCGTCGGTTGCGGGTATTTTTGACGTGGCCTTTTCTTAAAACGACTTCGATCTGATCGTGATACGTTCGCCTTACCGACTTGCCCATTTACATACATACAGATCACGACTGTATCCCATAAGGGGTAGTCAGAGACTGGGCACTCACTGCAAAAACAGATGAGTGCCACAATCCACGTTTCACCAAAACAATATAATGCACTTGGTGTGATAGGTGGTGAGCCCATCGCCACCATGCGCTGTTGGGTGCACAGTGCAGTTTAATTCCTTACTCGCCTTTTACGAGATCCATTGGATGAGATGGAGTGGTAGTATTCTTTTAACGAGCCGCCACCACACGGCAAATGCCCATTTACACTCGCCTTATAAATTTGTTTCGTCAAACCTCTTTCATCAAAGTTACTCTAGCTATACTTCTCAAGCTTTATTCTCTAAGAAAATAATCTTCCCATTTAGAGGACATAGCAATATCTAAATTTGCTTTTTAAATTTATGCGTTGGATATATACATTTGTAGTAAATTAAATATTTTACGTAATATGCATATATTTATAACCGGTTCGTAAAAGATTTTTATAATAAAAAATAACGCGTTTGTGGCATGTGACCCAAATGACTTCATCATTTTATATTTGGGGTACTCGTACATATTGTACGAGTACCCCAAATATGTTATAAATGATGTTATATTCCATGATTGTTATGGGATTCGAATAAGTGCTACAATGTGGTGCTTCTCTGATATTTCTCTTTAGACAATTTAATTTAAACTTTGATAGACGTGAAAATCGCAGGGCTGGACAAATACAAATTTTGCTTTGCTTTAATTAAAATACAAATTACAAACTACTTTTTCGCATGTAATTAAAATACGAAATACAAAATATTTTTTAATAATTATTGTCGTGTATTTGAAATGTAAAATACAAAACACAGAATTTTAACCATTTTTATTTAAAATACTAAATACAAATTACAAAATACATTCAGAACCTTTGATACATACATCCACAGTGTCACGCCTCTTTCCCATTAGGGTAGGCAGAGATCACATCTTTCCACATGATCTTGACACACATTTTTCGCTTCTTCTACTTTCATTTGTGTTTTCATACAAGCTCGTTGCTTTTGACGTGGCCTTTCCTTAAAACGACTTCGATCGTCGATGCGCTCGCCTACTAACCTACCCTTACCGACTTTCCAATAAATTTTACTTGTTCTACTCTTTGTCCTTCAATCAGAACTCTGCATTCCGTCATACTTTATTATCTTTCAATAACCATTATTTTCGTCTTATCTACATTAACGTACATTCCTTTGCTTTGTAGAGAATTATGCCTACTATTTACCATCGCCTGCGACTTCTCCTCCGATGATGCTAATATAACCTCATCATCAGCATATAGGAGGCATTTGATGGTCAGATCATTCATTTTTAAGAGTGCAAATGCACTCTCTTTGAAATCTTTCATGCAATTGTCTATAAATAGGTTAAGCAGCCCCGGCGACATATCCGTGTCTAACAACCTTTTTCGATGTTGAACCAGTTTGTGTAAGCCCCGTTCGCCTGGACACAAGCACAATCTTTATAGAGTGACTCCGGTGCTTGTATCAAGCTGCCGTTCAGCCTATACATAGACAGTGTCGACCACAATTAATTCTTCAACACTCTGCCATAGCCTTTTCCAAGTCTACGAATGTGCAATAGAACTTTGTGCCAAAAATTTTTCGATTATACTTCGTAAGGAAAATTCCTCCTCATCCATGCATTCCATTCCTTTCCTGAATCCCGCTTGTACATCCCATATCTTCTTATTTAGTTTCATTCATCACTCTCATAATCAAGACCACTGCTTACAGTTTGCCGACGATTCTGAGCAAACTAATTACTGGTTCGTTGTCGTCGAAACATTGTGTTTGTTACCACGAAATTCCACTCCAAACATACTTTTACGTATTAGGTACATAGCTCTATATCAGAAAACTTTACAAGCGTACAATTTGAAAACTGAACAAATGACGCTAAATGTATTTATAAGAAAATATATTTTGAAATCATAAGTATTTAAAATACTCATTACAAAACACCTCAGCGTCAGGTATTTGAAATACCAATTAAAAATTAAAGTTTTAGGAAGTAGGTAATTAAAATACAAGTACCAAAGACGTATTTGTATTTCAATTGCGTATTACAATTACAAGTAATTCAAATACTGCACAGCCCTGGAAAATCGTATCATCGATTTTCAAATTCTAGAGAATATATCTTAGGTATGTTCCAATAGAATGCTAATTAGCTCATAAAAAATCTGGCGGCCAATTACATGAGCCACAATAATCGATCAAAATAACTACTATTACATATACTATAATTTTAAATAACTAAACTAACTAGAACTGCCAATGAAAGTGCCGTTAAAATCGATTTAGCCGTTCAGGATTCTGGCCCGGACTGACAAACAAAACAAAAAATTAAAAAAGCGTGTTTTAGTTTGATATTGTGCAAATAACCATATGAGATTAAGAAAAAGTTTTTTGAACTAAGCTCACTTACTTCCAAGTAAAACCCATTCTGAACATTAGATCAAATTACCATATTCGCTAGACCTCAGCACCTCTCCGATTACATTATATTGAATGTCTGAATCGCTTAGCGTCCATTTTATTACAAATAAAGCATTTATTCGGCTAATTAAGAAACAGTCATAACACGAATTCCGACGCATTAGTGTACAGTCTATGCTTCCATTGTAACCAGTGACTGCCAGTATGACGGGTCTAAGATAGTTCATGTGGCGCTTCAGCACGACTTTGTACCGCAGGAGTTTACCGCCTTGTTTCTGGTAGCCCTGGAGGTAGCCTTCTCTTCGCTAGTCTCTCATTCAATTACCAGGAGACATTTCCCACCACCGCAGTTACAACCACTTTAGATAGGTCTCCATTCCTCCAGCATTCGCTTCTCTCATTAAATATCCAGGAGACATTTCGCGACACAGCAGAACTTCAGAATTTCTGAAGCGGTCCGACCAATCGATGTATATTATTTCTCATGGACATTTAAGATGGACCTATCTATTGTGCGAATATGGTTGCGGTGTACGGCAATGCGTTCGGAGGCATACAAGGACAATTGGCAGTACGATCGCCATGAACGCAGTTACCTTGGTAGTAGGCTTTACGTAGGAACGTTAGGAACACCTTGTGCAAAATTTGCCAAAAGCTGCAGCAGCTGTTCTAATTCTGCTGTTAACCTCATCATCAAGGTGGCACTACAGTGCTTCCTAGATATTTGTATTTGTCTTCTTGCTTAAACTAGTTCAGACCAAGCCTGATATCGTGTCGATTGGTGTTTTAAGTAATCAAAAAGTTCCAAATTTGTATTCAGCGAAGACTTTATAAAACAGGTTATTATAATATAAAATAATATATGGATGACCATAATTATTGCGAATGAGGTGATCGATACCAAACTATTTCTTCATCTTTATGTTTATGATACTATTGTAATATTTAAATATATTGACAAAAAATAAAACCTGCCCGCTGGGTTTCTTGGCGGTTATTCCCAAGACATACGCATTTCTTTGCGTCCCAGCGTAGTAAAAAAAAAACTTAATTTACATGAAATGTAAGTATAATCTAAATAATAACCTACATTGAATAAAAATAATTCTGTCTAACCAGTGTAGTCTAGCTATGACCTCGGTATTCTTCACATTAATTTTAAGGCCAAATCTACGACTAGATTCATCGAAACACGTCATAAATTGTTGTGGACAATCTGAAGATTCCGCTGCAAAACATAAGTCGTCTGCATACATTATCTCCCTCACAGTGACGTGAGACAATTTGGTGGAAGATATCAAACCAACCAGGTCAAAAAACATTGCTAGTGAAATGGAAGCGAATATGCCTTCCTTGAGAGCATGGCGTCCTGAACTACTACTGCAAAGTAAAGTGCCAACACGCACACGACCTTGTTTTACGCCACCGGTGACTTTGCAAATTTCTCATTATTCGCTCTTCACGTTAACACAACATAACATGACATCGTGTAAAAGTCGGACTATTCTCACAAATTTTCATGAAGCTTCCGGTGCACGTAAAACATCGGTGTAATGGTTGATCTTATTCCGTTCGGTAAAAATAGCATCACACGTGACTGGTTCTGGGCGGAATTAGACTCGATTTTCGGTAAGATGTTTTCTTGTAATGGTAAGCGGCCTATTAAATGTCATATTTGTCAACCACTGTAGAGGGAATTAAGTCATTAGAATTACGTTTAATTATTAACTGTTGTAGTGTTTTTAAGTGCGGTGGTGATTTTACTGTGAATGTGCATATTATTCTAGAGCAATTTTTCATCCGCCTTCGAAATAACAACGTTTAATGGAAAACTGACACAACATAATATATGCGTAATGTATGACGTCTGAGACTCAGATATTTGACAATTCTTTAGTTGTATTTCTAGACTTATCACTAAATAAACTTAAGGATGAAGAGCTTTATTGGTCTAAGATAACGCATACATTGTTAAATATTGATTGTTGATCAATGTGCAAATGGCGTCAATTTGTTAAGCAGGTCCGTTTTTTTTAATCCTTTAATATGCTTTTGTCTTTACTCGATAATTTACACAGTCTATTATCTAACTCACAACACTGTTGCGGCCGTACAGAGCAGGTTTTAGTTACCAGTAAGCTTTTTCCCTGCTGCCGTGCTTGGTAGGCGGGATGGCAACCGCAGTTCATTTATTTAGATGTTCCAGGAAGATGCTGCTGCCCATCTCCTGTTTTTTATTTTTCCTCTGTCGACTTTAACGACACCTGAGAGAATCCCATTCCGTGATTCTCTTAAGCCGCCACCACACTGACGCTGCACATCAGTACTAATAATTGATAGCCGCTTGTTTGTTTGGCTCCTAATTAATCAATTAGATAATCGTTTTTTTGTTTATCTGTTTTGTTTCGTGCTTAGAATATTTCCTTAAAGCTTTTACTTAATAGTTACGTCTATGACTTAAGCAATGAGGTTCAGAAAAGGCAAATATAATATAATCTGCTTGCACTTGCTTGCTTGCACTTGAAGCTGACAAAGCTAATAAAGCTTACAAAATCACTTTAAGCATTGGCATTAAATCAGAACTCACCTCAACAAAAATACATCTAAATAAATAATATTACTCTCTTGTACTGAACAAAGTTGTTAAAGAGATGGCCTGGCCGTTATCAAGCCTAATTATAAAAGAGTAGTTCTACTATATGAAAGCAGCTTAAAGCTGCAGCAAAGTCTGCATAAGTGGTATAAGTTACTTCATTACCAGCCACTAACACACCGAGGCCTTCTTAACCAGCTGGGAACATATGTTACGATTAATGTCTGAACAATATTATTCAAAATAACTACATAATGCTTCTAGTACTTTTTCCCCCCTCTTCTGCAGTTCTTAACCAGCAAGCTGTAGCTGTAAGAGTCAAAGAAATGTCCCTAGTGCAGTCTTAAACATCCCTTTAAACTCTTTTACATTTTTGTAAAAACCTGATACTGTTAAAAGGTTGACTAGTTGATGTATATTCAGCCTGTGTGTTACTTGGGTGTGAACGCGGCGTGTACATATGCTATTTGGAATCATTGTCGAGAACTTATGGGGAATTTGTGGACCAGTGAGTATTTGTCCCTCTGTAATAAATGGGTCGACTGATAAATTCTGTAAGGTACTATCCACTAAATAATCCAGTGCACTCGAAACTCTAATAATATAGCGTTAACATAATCAGCATGTAGGTGGAGAATCAAATTGCATTTTACTAATAAGGTAACGATTTTCATGAAAGTTGTACGATAAATGATTAACCCATAAAACATAAGTTTTCGGAAAAGTTTTAGGAAAACTTCCGTATAGTTTTTAGAATACGCAACATTTTCCGTTAGATAACAAATAGTATTATCGACGTAAGATATAATATTATATATGTACAAAGTACAGATATATTTACTCGAGACATGACATTATGCTTTAAATCACGGAATAACCGATTAATATTCTCACAAATAGATACGTTCTGTTAGTTACACGTACTTTAGTTTTAGCTACGAATGCCTGTTCTGCTTGGTAATCGAAACCGCAAAATTTCATTAAAGTTGCCTGAAGTTGCAATAAAAAACCTATTCTCTAGGAAACATTCGGAAGTAAACATAATGTTTTCTTTTATTTACGCGAATATTACACATTTCCAGCCGGTGATACCATCCGGCTTGGGATCCTATTATTAATAAAATTAAATCAAAAACCAAGCATACCACTGCAAGGCTTCAAGACACAGTAAGCTCTTTCTGCGTAGATTGGACTAAAAAGTAATAATTAGGAGCTGAAGGTACTCCGGGTTAACTATGACATCGGGACAACTGTCACCTCAGTCCCCCCGTAACCATGGGTGCTGTAAAGCGCCCGAAGCGTCGGGTTAAAAATAGTTATAAATTAAACGCGATAAAATCCGTAAAAAGTAGTTTTATTTAAATTCGGAAGTAAAGTTAGATACGTGTGCTACAACACATTATTAACTAATTATCGATACGAAAATTATTTCAAAGTTAGCGCCAATATTAACATTTGCAATAAGGAGTCGTAATTACAATACTATACCTCAAAAACTATATTTTTTTCTTAAACATCGTTCTCTGGTATTAAACTGGTCAACGACCTAGAAATAAAAAATATTCGGCATGTATCTTACGAGTATGTGTAGTTGCTAAATTCTATTGGCTTGTAAATGAAATCTTGTTGGTTTTACCTATATCATTCAGGATATATATAAATGTTTTAACTGATCATACAAATGCCGAAGTCTCTCAGTTGTATTTTCCTGTTAATCTTGTTTATGTGCCGAGTAGGAAAGCATGATTGTGAATCTGCTTTATTCTCATTTAGTTAAAATAGTTCGCGGCGACCAGACGTTTATATGCTTATATTACTGCATAAAGAACGATATCTAATATGAATCGTGCAAAACATTTATTTATTTTGCTCTTATTTCAATCTGTCTCACACTTCACGTGTAAGTAATAGTTGTTCACAAAAGTGTAATAGTCTTATCCACGTTGTGTATTAATATATTTAGCAAAATAGAGTTTTTAATAATAATAACATTTTAGGTGGACAACAACAGATTAAATTTTTTAGAGATGATTACAAGTTTTTAGAAGACACGCAAAGTTTCTACAAAATACATACAATACACAAGTCATGGGACAATGCAAAGAGGAGATGCGCTTTGGAAGGTGCCTCTCTTTTCTATCCTGAAGATCAGAATGAGGCTGATGTGGTCCTCGGCTTCTTAAAAGAAACGCAGCCGTCGTTCGCTTGGGTGTTCGTTGGTATTTCGTCCAAGCTTGCAAAAGGAGTTTTCAAGACCGTAGACGGTAAGCAAATGTATTTATTTACCTACTTCATTGAATTACATTGTTATGCGACTTCATTTGTATATCGTAACATTGTTGTTACTTCCTAAACTGTACAAATTAGTAAACCTGTTTCGGAAAACTCTAATTAACGGTAGGAATGGTTGGGTTTTGAACAATTGACGCTGTCAAATACAACCAATAAATAGTAGTAATTTTTGATTCAATCTGTAAAAGTAATTAATCTTGGTTTTGTTCAATACTATCAATACATAAATTACACAAACATATGTATGTTGGAACATACGCATTTACAGTCACGGAAGTAAACGTCGTAGTTAATTAATACTTCTTCTAATCTTATTACGTCATAAATATTCGTTTCGAAACTTTATTTAACGCTTCCTCTATTAAATACTTACATTGTCTTGAAGGTTGCTAAGCGCTACGGGTGTTATAGTGATCATATAAATAGTTCAAGAAATAGTAATCTTGATAAACATTTGTAAGAGTACATATTATTAATTAATTAGCTTGGTTGGCCAGTGGCTTCTACGCCGCGGGACTCGAGTTCGATTACCGCTCAAGGCAAATATTCGTATGACCTACATTCCGGATCAGAGGTTTTTGTGTTAGCACTGTATGTCTGTAAACTCACCCACGATACGGGCGAAATCATAGTGAGGCAAAATTTTTTCAACGAAGTAAAATGAATAATTAATATAATGGTAATGACGTCGTTTTTGCGAGACGTGGATACAGATGTGACTTATAAAAAAACACAAATTTCCTAAATACCTATTCCATTTATTCGATTCCAAGAAATCTAATCAACCAAATCCAACAATCGGTTGTTGGAAGGTTGGACATAATGTACCAATTACCAATTAACAAGAGTAAAGGATAAAAAATTTAAAATAACCCGTCGGATCTCGATATAATTATCATACTGTATGGCCGTCGTATTATACGTTCCAACTTACAAGGAAAAGTTGAGACGGGAAAGAACCGCAACCGCCTTGCAGAATTTCCAAAATACCAATAAAAACATCTAAACAAATTTTGAATTGAAACTGACAATGGTTGGTATTAGGGTTCCCATACAGGAAACCATCAGAGACACCGCAGTGTTAGTTATTGTGACGTCAAGTATTAGTGTGCAAATATTATTGAGTTTCGGTCTGAAGGGCAATAATTATAGGACATATGACTTAAGAACTGATGCCTTAGATTGTCGAACGCAGTGTGGTGTCACACAGAAATGTTCTGGTGTTACAGTATTTATTATGGTCAGACATTTCACTTATCATCAGGTAAATGATATTGCTCTTTCCGTCACTTTCTTCAATAAAAAAGTAAAATTGAGAATAAAATGAGAATGATGTAAATTAAATAGTGTTTATATATTTATAATCGTTGTTGGTGCGTCTGTCAGTGATCGTGTAATTTCTGAACGACTTGACCGATTGAGGTCATATTCACACGATTTATTTGTTTTGTCGAGACGATGATTCATAGCTATGCTAGGATCCAATAGGTAGTGATGGAGTAAAGTTATTAACAAATTCTATATTTATGGATCAAATAATTCATATCCACAATAAATGTTAGTTATGCCACAATAGAAAATTACAAAATCCCGACCCAATAGGCGCTGTAGTCAATCGGAATTCTGTATTAACTATGAATTCACTTCGGACTTTTTACAATAAAACCGAAATGATTCATATGTTAATTTAGGCCAACAAAATGGTTTGGTTATGTTACCGTCTGATAGATGACGATATTTTTTCCTATTTTTATTTATGGGTAGAATTGAATTTTGACGTTCATCATTTATCTTTGAATTTCGACATACAAGCATCATGTTTTATTGCGTTTATCAATCGACTATTGAATATTGGTCGACGCAAACGGCATAATCGAAATGTACGATTCGCGTCACCTACCGGAAAATACAGAACAATGTCTGCCAAGCCAGCTAGTATTTTATAAAACGCGAAAAGCCTTTGCTTTTCAAAAGTTTCACTGTGATTTAATTTTTATTTCACTTTTTTCATCATCATCATCATTTCAGCCTATAACTAATCCACTACTGAACATAGCCCTCTCATATATTGCCACAAAAGTTTCTAAATCTAATTTTGGAGGGTTTTGCCATAGTTGCCACGCTTGGGAGGCGGGTTAGCAACCGCAATTTATTTATTCAGATGCTCCAGGAAGATGCTGCTGCCCACTTCCTGGTCACTTTATTCACGCAAAGTTATTTTCGTATAAATACTAAAAGTCACTATTCATTTTTATAGGAGTATCAATAAGAGACGTATACAACAAGTGGGGACCGGGCGAACCAAACGACAGCAATGGTGAAGAAGACTGCGTAATAATGCGCACAAACGGCTTGCTCAACGACGATAAGTGCTCCAAAAAATTCCCATTTATTTGCAAGAAGGCACTGACAGAAATAAAGTGGAATGAGGAATGCAACGCTCCTTACATGGGTGCGTGCGTTTAATACCTATTTGATAATTAATTGCACTGCCAGAATTAAACGCAAATACTCTCAAGTTGAGAGAAGCTAATAATGTAAAGTGTCAAAATGTAGTCGTAGACTGTTCACTAACTTACTACATTTGAAAAAAGAAAACGAAACAGATTGAGAGCATACAAGACTTTACGAAGCCTCTGGGTGATTTCAGATTACTTCTCCTAAAACTTTTTGGTCGTTCATTATGCCAAATTATAAAAACTCTTATACGATACCCTTTATTATGGGTATACGAAAACAAAATCAGTAAATACGTAGTTTCAACTATTATTTGCAACCTGTTATCAATTTTTTGCGATTCGACATTTCTGTCATCCTCAACGACCGGCCAGGTATCAATTAAGCTCTGTAACATAGATGCGAATATTATTGAAAGCATATAAATTACTTCTGACTAGGTGTTCAAACTACTTAAATCACTTGAAATTTCTAAAAGAACTGGACCGGATGATGTCTCTGTTTATCGTCGAATGTGCTTACAAGTACTAAACATTACTGTCTTTCGGTCTGAAAGGCACTGAGAGCTAATGTAATCACCGGGTGTATGAGACTTAAGAACTGATGTCTCAAGGTGACGGGCGCAGTGTGGTGCCACTCAGAAGTGTTATGTCGTGATACATCATTCGTTTTGCTTGTCTCGCCACTTTATCCAATAAAAAAATCGGTCTTACATCATACGTATGAACAAACCAATTATGTATATAGGTATATAATTTTTATTCTGTTAAGTACTTAAAGTCATGCTTTAATTTAACAAAATCCTTCATCTGTGTAATTTCAGATTACAAATATAATGAAGATTTAGGCAGATGTTATAAATTCCACTTAAATCCTCGGAATTGGCGAGATGCGACTGAAGCTTGCGATGCTGAACAAGGCTACTTAGCCATTATCAACACTCAAGAGGAAGCAGATTATTTAGTTAACATAACTGAAAGTTCGCCCAAGGACAAGGTACAGGGATGGTACTTACGCGGAGCGGTTCATTTAGGTTATAGCTACGACACTTCTGAAGATGGCTGGAGGACATCCACAGGTATATTTGTTTTGTTTTCCTCGAAAATCTGCCGGTTCTGTTACTTAGAATTTTATGGTATCTAACAGGACACTGTTACGCAGTGCATGTTTCAAAAGATAACAAAGAATAAAAGAGCAATGATGTGGCTTAACGTATAACATTTAAAGTTCATGTTTCGTTAGCCCTGTGGTTTTCTACAGCTTTACCTAAGACTGGTGATCGGTATTGGTTTTGAAATCGCTCCATTTCACGTATTTTTTAACATACATATTGTAACTATTACTAAAACTATTACGTAAAAATAAAATTTTGGGGCCAGGAAATTTAATTGATCTTTTCTTCGGATCGAAAGATTATAATATACTCGCTGATGCACGTGACTTCGTCCGCGTGATACAGTTTTTTTTTAAATATCTCGTGGGAACTATTTGATTTTGCAGAATAAAAAGTGTCTATGTCCATCTCCAGAATGCAAGGTATCCCTCTGCGAAATTTAGTCAAGGTAGGTAAAAGGTAACAAACAGACAAAGGGGCGGAGAGAGCTTTCGCATTTATAATATTAGTAAAGATAAGGTCGTGAATTATAATATAAATGTAATGCGTGATCGTTTTAGTTAGAACTGTTTACGTTGTGTTTATTAGTAACTAGTTATTTTTGGTGTTTCTTGGAAAGAAAGAGGAGAGAGGTCAAGAGTCGTTGACTGTGACCGAATACTATCTTATTAACTAATCCCCTCCCATTAGTAAGAGCCACAGTAGTATGATTAATATCGTTTTTGGTCATTGTTGTTGCAAGACGATAATGACACGATATCCATATATCGTAGAGCTGTTTCGATAAGACATAGATTATGAGTATGCTTGTGTCACTGTAGTGCCGCTAAACACACTCTCCCATATCTGAACGATAATCTTATCTTAAATCTAATAACTGAAAGATGTCATAGTGCAATATACGAGTACTAAGACGCCGACCACAAATGGCAGGGGTGCGTAATGTCTACGTGTAGGTCGTATTACTACAACAAACCTGGTTAACGCCGGCACTAAGATATTTTTAGTGTATTAGTACTTTAATGTACTCATAAAATTTTAGCACTAGGTGGCAAACCGATTCACTTACAGACACTCCAATTTTGTTTATTCGTAGTTACATATTTATTGCTGGCTATGGGTGCGATATCTCGTATGTTTTCGCATGAACTTAGTTATGTTTACGCTTACTGCCTTAAAACTGAGCAGACCAGGGCTAAGTGTTCGTATAGGTTATGTCTAAGTAAGGCTAAGTTTTCGCGAAAAGGAAAGATAGCATTTATGCATAAATTTGATCCAGTTTGCATAAATTTACAATATTTCTCTATTTATAAAATTTTACATTACATAAAAGTTAATATTAGCTTTCATAATAAGTAAACAAATTTAAAATTTTATTTATAGATATACATAGTAATTAAAGTTAAGTTTTTGTTACATAAACTTTAATGGACAAGAAAATTGTCATTTAGATTTTTTTTCGATTCGTCAATTTTTATTCAATGCAATATTTTAATATGTCATGATAAATTAATTTTTCTTGAGCTTTGTTGAACATTTAGGGTGACATTCGTAAGGCTGCTGTCATAAATTTTACCAAAACGTAAATAAACTGTATTAAATGAGACATTTAATTAATATTTTATAATATATTTTTTTTAATTTATTAATTATTGTAAGTCGAAATCGAATGGTACATAGACAATTTGTTAGTGAAACAAACACAAGTGTCGTTCGTACGATTAATAAATGTATATTTTAAGGTTGATTATTTCTTTTTAATTTAAAATTTCATAACATTATTTGTGATGCAGGTGCAACATTAGAGGATGCTGGCTATGCAGTATGGGGCAACTATCAACCAGATGGTGGAGAAAATGAGAGATGTGGTTCCATGTTTTATAATGGCCATTTAAACGATATCAGCTGCGAAGCTCAAAAATGTTTTTTCATATGTGAAAAAGAGAATAATCTTAGAGCCTTTTTTAGTGATAGATATGGCAAAGAATAGGTTATTTATGATACAAAGAATTGGAAAAAAATATTTGTAAATGTAAATAAATATACTCTTTTTTAATGTACTCATAAGTTAGATGTGAAAATCTTGAAACTTGCGTGTCTGCAGAGCATGCTCTGTTTCTGGTCAACACTCTGTTGATTCAACTATTAAATATTACGAGTAATAGTATTAGCAAAAATACAAACTACAAAGCAGATTGTTTTAATTTGTAGTTTGTTTAATATGTCAAACAAGCTTATACTTTAACCAAGGCCGGTGACTTTTTGAATTTTCAATTAACTGGTAACGTTTTGTATATTTCATTTATGATAGTCTCACAAGTGCTGTTCATTTCCTCTTAATAAAATATAAATACAAAGTTTTAATGCATATTTTTTTCACTTTTTTATTTTTTATTTTTAGTTTAAATTTTCATGTTTTGATTAATATCGTCATTGATTTATAAAACAAGAGCATTAAAAAATAAACAGCGCACAACGCGCATTTGTACGTATATTATTTTTCTAAAGTGATACTATACATACCGGAGCTATAAGCTACTTAAGGATGTTTTTCTTGGCATAGGCATTGTAAAAAAAAGGAAAGCGGAAATAATGTAAAAAAATATAGTTTATGTCAAAAAAAATATAGGATAAAGTGACGAGACGAGCAAAACATTCACCTGGTGGTAAGTGCAATGTCTGCCCCTAACAGGTGCTGACAGATGATGACCTAAAAGATTTCTTAGTGGCGCCACACTGCGGCCGTCCCCTTGACTCATTAGTTCTAAGGCTTATATGACTGATATCTAGTGTAATGCTCAGTAAGAGACTGCGCATTAGACTAGATATCAGTGCCTTCCAGACCGAAACACACTAATGTTTGCAGACCACTGCGTCACGGCAGAATAACTGGCCCTGCGGTGGTACCTACCTAGACGGATATCTGCAATATTATGTGTATCTAAACAAAGTCAAAAATAAAAGTCACCTACAAAGAATATAAGAATATAATAGCGTGGCGTATTTTTCTTGGCTGCAAATAGCTCAAAAATGAGAGGAAGGAGGCTACAAATAAAAATAAAGAGAACCGTATAGGTTAGTGATGTAACTAATGTAGATTTTTAAGTATTCGTGAATGCGAATGCGAATAATTGTCATTGACATTCGCGCATGCGAATGCGAATGCGAATATTATAGTCTTTAGGCATAATAGTCGCCATTGGGAGCGCCCAATTTTGTTCTTTCGCTAAAAGTGCACCACTAAATTTTAAATTATTTTGGAAAAGAAAAGAACTACGAATAAACATTTCTTATTTTAACTAAATAAATAAAATGTTTAACAGTTCAATAAAATTAAGCACATGATATAATTATTCCAGATCATTAAATAACAATTCCGATAGTGGTGTGGTGGTCACACAATTAGGAACACTTATTTAAAGACAACTTTTTTTTTTGGTGTACAAACAAACCAGCATAATTTATTGCATGTAATTATTTATATTTCTGAGGTATTGCAAAACTTTTCCATACTAGCGGTACATACATTTATACACATGATTAATTAAACAATAAACCAATAAATTTTATACATAAGATAAACCTAACATCAGAACCTAGTATTACTACTTACTGCTGCTGGTCACATAATTAAGATCGGATAATAGTTTATTTTTGATTCCAATGTTAATAGAGAACACTCTGTGTATTTGTAAGTCTTAAGCGTGATTACTTCATTAAAACAACTATGGGGAAACTATAATTTGTCGTATTAGATGATTGCATAAGCAATCATGCTGTGAAGCATTTTAACGCGTATCAAACGACTTCTATTATTCCGCCCGTTCCTAAATAGAGAAAGACATCTCTTCGAGATAATCAAAATATTGTTCATTTGGTAACACAAGATCCCTTTAAAGGGTCTAACGAGATATAAATATATATGAAAATAATATTTTGGGGAAAGCAAACCTTCCACAATCTCGGCACACGCTGTTCGATGAAAGAGAAGTTTCACGGAAATATGTTAGGGTACCCAAGTTAAAACGATGCCATAGGCACACCTGTCTCACAGTAGCAAGAAAGCTTAAAACTGACAGACGGTGAAAAAAGAAATGAAAATGTTTTTTTTTAGAGAGATTAAAATAAACAAGGGTGTTTTGATGGAAACACTACTTAAGACATACTGCGAATAAAACATTCGACTCCAATCACATAAGTGACATTAAAGCACAGCGGGCAAAACCTTATAATTAGGGGATGCTTCCCTGTGGTATGGAGTTGGACCTGTTACACTGATAGAAGGAAACATGGATCAATTTCTATATATTAAAATACTGAAACAAATTATGTTACCCTATTGTATTCTGCGTGTTTCGGGTTATTAGGACATTCCAGCACGACCCAAAGTATACCTGCAACGCGTGGTGAAAGAATTCCTCGTTTCACAATTAGTTTCTGCCTCAGACTGGCCAGCTCACAGCACGTACCTAAATCCAATGGAACTTCTTTGATGCGAAGTAAATAAAAGGGTATCTACGTTTTCTTAGAAGGATGGAACTGTATAGCTGTGACTAAGTGTCAAAAATTGACAGAGTCAATGCCTCGCCGGTGTAATTATTAAAAATGTATTCATTTGCCTTTTTTCGTTAGCAAGCTTTCACATAAATGTAATTTATTTACTCAATTTGTTTTCACAATTTTTATACGCAAAATTTTAACTATTTGTGACAATCACATTCGCAAATAATTTGCATGATTTTCGCGAATGCGAAGGTTGAAACGTACATACCGATCCCTGGGTATGTCACAAAACATATATATCGAAGTAACTGGTATAAAACCATTGTGTTCGCGATTTGTTTTTTGCACGCCTGACAAAAGGCACACTTTTGAAAAAAGCATTTGACATAGTCAGGTGGCCTGAAATTGAACTAACGCCCCGGTCATAACAGTTCGCAGTATCTTTACGTCCCAAGATCCCGTTGGGTGTAGCGTCCTATAGTAGCCAGTAATCTTCAGGATCAGAAGGCCGCATTGAAGTTTGAAACGAAAATTGCCTAATTACAAGTACTTGCCAGAAGTCGTGCTCGAAAAAGACGGTGCCAGACTCTAAGGAGACCGAAACATCATCACGGACAAGACTATTCTGGCCAAGTTTGACGACCGCTTGACTTAGAGGTCAGAGATCCTGACTTCAATGCGGCTGATCCTGAGTTTGAATCCGGAGCCAAAATTTGTGCAAAAACACAGTGTTGGTTTTCGGGTCCGTTTGTGTTGTGCATGTGAAATTTATGTCTGTATTCATTACGTTTTCACGGAAAAAATGTACAAGCGGTGGGCTGGCATGAAATACTATCCCGCACTACTTAGCACGCCGAGATTTTTTTTGAGGCCAATTTGGCCTTTCCTTCCAAATGACCACGGAACTGAACATCACTCGATATGTCGACGCCAAGGATTCCGATACTAGCTGAGGCAACAAGGGGAGTACTCGCAAAATGAGAAGACACGACGAAGGGTTTCCTTTTAGCGGTAAACGAGCAAACTTGTGTCTTCTTGGTGTTGAACTGGACTAAATTTAGTATGGCCCAGTTCAAAATGTTGTCTAACAAAACCTCGACTTCATAGCCAAGTTTGTTCCGGTACTCGTCGACGTGTTCCCGAGAAATATTGGCACGGCCTGTGTACAAGCAATCACCAGTGTTGTTGCCTGCATAGCAATGAATTACTAATTTGCAACATATCATTGATATGCAGAAGAAACAGAGTTGGGGATAGTACGCAGCCTTGTGGAACACCAGCATTCATAGGTTTTGAGTTCGAGCATGCACCGTCGATTACAACCTTGATTCTCCGGTCTGTGAAAAAACTGCCAAACTCGATCAAAGGCCTTCACTATGTCCAAACTAACATGTCAGGGCATTTCCGTTGCTCTCGACTGCATCGGCCCATCGATGAATGAGGTAGACTAGAAGATCACCGGCCAAGCGATCCGACATTGAAAGCGATTATTTAATTCGAGGTGAAAGCTCTCGGGGTTTCGGATAAGGGCACGGGATGGACAGAGCTAGGACTATCCAGCTTTACATTCAGGCTCAATGTGCCTCTTACCATTCGGCGATCACTGCCGGTTTTCACCCTAGCGATCACACAGACATTATTGCACACACACTGCCTCAACAGCTGTTGTTTGGTCGTCATTATGAAGTCAATCCCTCCAATTGTGCTGAGGATGTGTGTTCCGGAGTTGGCACCGGTTCTAACGCGTCTTTTTGGTACTCAAACTCTCTAGGCGTCGTTCCGGACTCATTGAAGGCAGCTAAAAAAGGCGACCTCTTCTATCCGTCCAACATTTGAAATTTGATGAATTTGAAAACAAATTGCCATCGCCTTTCCCCTAGTATTTTAGATATTCATGAGCGGAGAAACATAAAGGCTGCTGGTTGCATGGGACAACTATCTAAATCGGAACTGTGGCGCCATTTTTTATAACGGGTCTCCGGAAAACATAGCTGTGTATACTTAGCCTTAAATCTGTATAGACTACAGAGATATAGACTACATGGTCATTGACAAACTTGAAAGTAGTTCTGCCATTAACCGCTAGGTGGGGGTAGTGTTGACAGCCAGCAAAAGTGGGGACCCCCGATGAGTTGTTACTTTCTCTTCTATGTCACTCTTGCCGAAGTTCAAGATTAGATATAATCTTTAAAGGAATTTCTATGTAATAAGTAGTGTGTAGACATTACTGTGTTTCGGTCTGAAGGGCACTGTGAGCTAGCGTAATCACTGGGCATATGAGACTTAAGAACTGATGTCTCAAGGTGACGGGCGCAGTGTGGTGGCACTCGTTGTTCTGGATGATTCAGCATTTGTTATGGGCAGACGTTGCACTTACCATCAGTTGAACGTTTTGCTCGTCTCATCACTATATACAATAAAAAAAAATCGTAATGAAAACTGTGAATGATACCGATAACGATAATCTCGATCCACGAAGTTTATTAAATTCTCCGAGAATCGAAACCGCCCTGACAACACTTCGTGTTCAAGCAGTTCATCGTCCTGCGAAGGAGAATAAGAGCAGCCTCTTTGTAAGAGACGAAAACGGGATTCGAAGGTAACGACCGATCCTCGGATCTAGGCGTTATGCAATCAGGTCAGTGCTCTTAGGAACATTTTGCATTATTATACAATTATAATGCACCAACACTATGTACTTAACAATAACGTTACAACATACGAAGACTTAAGAACTTATGTCTCAGGGTGACGGGCGCAGTGTGGTGCTACGTAGAAATATTGTGAGTAACACAGCATCTGTTATGGGCTAACGTTGCACTTACCATCAGGTGAACGTTTTTCTCGTCTCGATACTTAAAAAAAAACGACCCGACAAAACAAATACCGAATTTTTAACTATTCTTTCGACAACGATGTTAAAATCACTAGAATTAGGAATTTGTAAGACCGATTTTGATGATAAAAAAATTACCAAAACGGCTGACGAAAACAGATTCAAACAGTTAATCAACCTACAACAATTTCGATCAATTACGATCCCAAATGGCAGCATGTCCGTTATAATAAACGCACTGAGTAATACGAGTATAATTGCTCAACCGGGTTTCTGTTACCTAAAAGTTAATGATAAACTGTGTTGTCTTAACAAAGGAAAGGACTACTTAGCACGGAGTTAGTCATAGCTGGACTGACCAACTCATAAAACCCTTCAGAGTTAAATTCTGATAATCTTTATAACAAAATTACTGAACATTTTGGCAAATCACCTCTTTCATACAAAGTATCTGAACAGGCGTTGCAAATTGGTTATGGTAAGAGGGCCGAATGTGTAGAAACGAGACGTCAGGGATTAATTTCCGAGATTTCTGATAAAAATATTCAAGTTGCTCTTTCTGGCATATCCTCGAGCTAGGAGTCTTTATTTGTGTGAACTAAACTGACGTCACTTATCCATTCCCATGGTGGGCCACATTTTTAGTTGTCACAATATCAAGCTTCTAAATCTAAAGATAAGCCAAGCTCGAAAAGAAAATTTAACGAACATACACCACCTACATCGTCGTTTCAGCCTATCACAAGTCCACTGCTGAACATAGGCCTCCCCCATAGATAGTCACAAAAGTTTGTAGCTCTCTTATTGGAGGGATTTTGCCATAGTTGCCACGCTTGGCAGGCGGGTTGGCAACCGCAGTTTATTTATTCAGATGTTCCAGGTAGATGCTGCTGCCCATCTACTGGTTTTAATTTCCCTCTGTCGACTTTTACGACACCCACGGGATGTGATGGGGTGGTAGATTCTCTTAGGCCGCTACCACACGGCAACGCTACCACACGCACCACCTACATCTGCATCACATTTTCAACCTAAGTAAATATAATTATAATCGGGAAAATAACAAACAAAGTTCATTTTGAAACGACAACAAGATAAAATGTCTACCAGATACATTTCAGTGGGGGTCATTTAATAAAGTTCAGACACCGATAGCAAGCTCTGGTTGCCACCAAATTTATAATGGCTGCAATCTCGGGTTCACGATACACAAAAAACGTGCTACCCATTTCCTAGCAACAGACGCTTCAGATTCGGGATAGGGTGCTCAACTAGATGGAACATTAAGTAAGGTGTATGAATATCTCAACAACGAACATGGCACAGCAATAAAAAAGAAATTCAAATCGTTAAAAATTTACATGATTCTGACTTTGCATTAAGAAAAACTTACGCGGAGGTGATGTTGCTTGAGTTTTCGTACTGCTGCTCGGATGGGTAACATATTCTTTAGTAACGTAGCCCACTTTCACATCGGAGGATATGTGAATAAGAAAAATTTCCGTTACTGGGATGTCTGCAACCCAAGACAAATGCATCACAGTGCAAATGCATCACAATGCATTACAGTCTGGTGTGCACTGTGAGCATCTGCCATTATAGGGCCTTATTTTATTAATAACCAACGTGGCCAAACTGTAACTATGAATTCGGAGAGATTTACCGAGATGATAAATTACTTTTTTAGACTGGAACTACAGAATAGTGCATACTTCAACTGAAACACGTGGTTCCAGCAGGACGGGGCCACAGCTCACACTGCTAATGTGTCCATGAGTGCGGCAGTTATATTCAGAAAAAAACATATCCCGAAACGGCACCATACCGTGGCCACCAAGGTCACCAGATTAAAGCCCATAAGAATATGGGGATACTTAAAATCCGTAGTTTACAAACCAAATCCGAGCACTGTGACACAACTTAAAGAAAATATTCTAGCCGAAATCAGCAGGATTCCGCAGTCGCTCTGTAAACGCGTTTATGAAAACATGCGTGCTAGACTCGAACAGTGTGTCAGGCTCGATGGCCGCCATTTGGTGAACGTAAACAAAAAACGTAAAAAAAAAACAAAAAAAAATCCGCATTTGTTGTTTTTAAATTGCAATAAATATTTTTTTCGAACTTCGAAATCTGCCACTGAACCTGTATATAGCAAACAGGTTATCGCGGGTTTTAAGCGGGAACCCCCCGCAGAAGGGCATCTTTTGCCCCAGGCGACTGCGGAGGTCTCAAAATTAGGGCCGTCCAGAAATAGATCTGCACGCATCGCAAACGACTGCAGTAGTAAGAATTACGTATCAATAGACTGCAGAGAACAATCAGCAAGTTATACAAATACCTTCAGAAAACCCTGGTACCTTGGCAGATACCTGCTAGCATGGGTGTATCCACCTCCAAACCTTCTTCCGAAAGTACTGGCACACCTGAACAGTGCCACAGGTACTTACCTGATGTATACAGGAGACGTAGAGTTAGCTCCAGAGCGGCCTCAAGTGTTCTGGCTGCAAGACCTAAAATCCCGAGCACTAGATCATCCGCACAAATTCCAAAAACCTGTCGAAGAATTTAATCGATGTGACAACCACACAGCTTCCTCCACAAGTGCAGACGACTGTCCATCAGTGGCTTAGTGGCTGACGTGACGAATCTTGTGTTTAGTGTACCTTGCTGATATAATATATGAGTAATTTATCTTTGGAGCATTTTTGTTGTATCAGTCTTGGCTGTTTACTCAATGTCCTATAGTTGTTTGGCAGAGAATGTTCTATGGTTATTGTAAAAAAAAAAATACGTAAAATAAACCAAAAAACGTAAGCCATCGATAGTCATATCATTGTGTACTATAACATTCGTACTAGAATTCAAAAGTTGGAACCTTCAACATACATACATACAGTCACGCCTTATTCCCATATAAGGGGTAGGCAGAGGCCACTCACGTAGCACACTTTTCGCCTTCGCGGGAAACGAAACTTGACGCGCGACCCACGTCGCAGCCATTTTGGTACGAGTCAAAAAATTCTTACCCCCTCGTTGCGTTCTCACGAGCAGTATAGTGACAGCATAGCATATTATAATCTGTTATTGTGCACGAATAAAGGTTGTCCGTACAATACCTTAATCGGCTCTTACGACACCTCTATAGGAAATAAGTAGGTGCTGTTCTATTCTGCCGGACACCTATCCCTATCACCTTCTACAAGTAGTTTTAAAATGCAGGCTTAGGATTTCTTTGAGCAATTTCCGCTGTTGTAAAACCGTTGATGTTTAATGATTTGTGAAAAGGACATATAATACATAAGTTAATTTATTGTCGATATATTTTTTAATTCGTTTGACGATAGAAGTAGATTATCATAGATTCAAATGATGTTTAGTTATTAAAAAATAAAAATATTATTTGTGTAGCGGCAGCCCTTTTTTAGTTCCCCCTGTCAACCTAGTCTAGGTACTAAGAAACTCTTAGTGTCGTGCAAAAGGAATATTTTGTTTTATTCTCATTGTAATTCTATCATTCGTGACAAATACACGTTTTTGCGATTACTAGAGTAAATATGGTTGGTGGAAAATTTGTATACATTATATTTTCAATGCAATTTTTTTTATCGTATACTCGTAAGTGGAATATTTATAATTAATTAATAATTTCGCATTATATTTTAAGTGTAAATATTGAAGCAGATACTTTATGGTTTAGATGGACAGCCGGCTATAAAGTTTTTCAGAGATGACTACAAATATCTAGATGACACACGGAGTTTCTACAAAATACATACCTTAGCTAAAACTTGGGACGATGCAAAGAGGAGGTGTGCTTTGGAAGGCACCACTCTCTTCTATCCCGAAGATCAGAATGAAGCAGATGCGGTTCTCGGATATCTAAATAATACACAACAATCGCTGTCTTGGCTGTTTGTTGGTATTTCTTCGAAGCTGGCAAAAGGGGTTTTCATAACAATAGATGGTAAGTTTTACAACCATTTTTGACACTCAGTTGGAAGAAGGATAAAATTCATAATAAAACAAACATAACAGCACACATGACTTGTGTTGAGCAAATGTTGTCTGCACTTGGTTTTGTACCTATAATCCTTTATTTAATAGGCAAAAACGATTGACTGCTATCTCACGCGGACGCAAACTACGTAACATAAAATAATTTCAATTGTTTTAAACAGTAAGCATGTTTCCATTTCAACTAGAGATTCGTAAATTATGTTGTGTCGTTAAGGATTTTTTTTTTAATTTTCTCGTACCTATTACAATTTAGCCATAATGTAACACATAATTAAATTTTATCGACCACTTACATCATCGTAGGCGCGCCTATAAGAATCGTATACAGCAAATGGGCTTCGGGAGAACCTAATGACGGAAACAACGAGGAAGACTGCGTGGTAATGAAAAGTGACGGTTTCTTTAACGACGAAAAATGCAATAATAAATATCCATTTATTTGCAAAAAAACGTTTCAGACTCTTAAATGGAACGAGGAATGCAATGTTCCTTATATGGGTATGTATGATTTTATTATACTTATATATGTAGGTTTGCTAAAAATAGCTCTAACCGATGCAGCCGTCATAGCTCAAGAGCCGGGTACTCCTAAATTTTCCACGAGTAGTAACGCGAATGACCAGTATTCGATCCTCGGTGGACGCTAAGTTACTATAATTATTAATTGCAATTCTGAGTGCTGTTTTATTACGTGCTCGGCGGTGAAGAATCAAAACATAACATAGGAGAACTATTCTTTGGCGCGTAAGACCGTCGTACCAGGTGGACATTAAAAAGTAGTTATTTTCATTGCCCAAAACAGAACTTTTCCATTTTTTTCTAGACTCTTGTTAGATCTAAGAAACGTATCAAATTATATTGAGGTAAAAATTTTTTTTTATTGTATCACTTTTAAGAAGCAACGCTTACTGCTTACGTGTGAAAATTCGATTAATATGTATTTTAAAAGAATTTTTTTAATAACAGTATTTTTCACTTACTTTTCATCGGCATTTTATAGCCCACTGCTAGGACATAGTCCTCTTCCGAGGGAAAGATCTGCCGTAATCAACCCGCACCATTGACTTGCACCTGCCCGTCATCGGTCTAACAGTTCGCAGCCAGTCGGAAGCTATGAGATTTACCAGGCGTTTCCCTTTGTCGACTCCACGGGATGAGATGATGTTACTGATTCACGGCGATGCACCGGGCTTATTTAGAACGTCTTAAGGTGACGAGCCCAGTGTAGTGCCACACAGAAATGTTCAGGATGACAGAATTTGTTATCATCAGACGTTGCACTAACTTTTTACTGGTGGTAGGATTCCCATGCAGGAATTCGTCTAGGTAGGTACCACCCCAGGGCCAGTTATTGTGCCGTGAAGCAGTAGTGTGCAAACATTACTGTGTTTCGGTTTGAAGGGCACTGTGAGCTAGCGTAATCACTGGGCATATGAGACTTAAGAACTGATCCTATCAGGGTGATGGGCGCAGTGAGGTGTCAAAGAGAAATGTTCTGAGTGACACAGCATTTGTTATGGTCAGACGTTGCATCGTCGTTTCATCACTTTATACAATAAAAAAAACATGACGACCGCGTGGCTTGCCACTAAGCCATGCGTTTGTGCTTAAAGAAGACACAAATGGTTGTTTTTCGGGTCTGGCTGTGTTTTACATGTCAAATTTATGTCTTGCACCCACGATACTAGAGAATCATTGTGTGGGGCATCGTTTTTAAATAAAAAGAACTATTAGGTGAACGATTTCATCACGTCAGTACAAAATCAAATATTTGTTCCGTTTGTATAGCTGGCTTCAAAAACATTGTGACGTAATACAGATTCTTAGAGTGCCAAATAAGAGTCTTGGAATCACAAACTATGCTTTCAATATAAGCGGTCAAAGATAACCATTTTGAGAGATTTATTTATATAGGTTACGTTAGGTTATGAACTTCATTATTGTAGTTATCATGCAGACGTAAGCATTTTGCAGTTATATTTTTCCTCGTTATGACTAGAGGTGATAATTAACGGTTTAAACGTTAAATTCAAAATATTCTCACTTTTTTTATACTGAGATGTTCGTTAAACGTTGTGACTTCTTAGTTAATAACAACCAACAGTATCTTTAATTTGAGCGATAAATACTTTTTTTAACTTAACGTTCTGCAGTGGCTTTATGTTTTCCTAGTTTATATCATTACAAGGTCATTATTACTCGAATTGTAAACAAGTATTGCTTGGTAACCAAAATATTAGTAGCCTTACAATATAATGCATAGAATTGCGAGCCTTATTGCAGTAGAAATAGTTTTTATTTTTTAATTATACTTTTAAATTAACTTTTTATGTTAAACAACGTATTTCGATAATATTTCATTCAATTCTTGAGCCGCGCATATTCTAAAGTTTTATCGTATCCATAACGGAAAATAATTTTTAAATCAACACGTTATTTATTTTCGACTTAAACGTTTCTTCTTTTTTTAAAAAATGCTTTTAACATAAATTCACATCTCCAGTTATGACGAATTTGTCATTGCACATAATTAGTCGCTTGTACACAACGTTCATTTATTAATAGGTCCATATATTTGATGTTACATATTTTAAAATGCTGCATTGCATGCAGTTATATTATCGACTGTTGTGGTTAATGTAGTATAAAGTGTTATTCGCATTTAGGTGATTTTCTTTTTATGTTATTTTGACACTTTTATATGACTTAAATTTAAATTTTACATGACATTGTTATAAACTTTGGATAAACGATGCAACATTATAAAAAGACATATTGATATTATAGTTTCTGTGCATTCGTATAAATATATTTGTAAATATGATTAGAACTTGGATTTTCCTTGTGCCGCAGCGGATGCTAACTTAAAATTGAATACATATTTTCCTCATATTGCCTAACAATGTTTGCTTTTAAAATACTAAAATACTACTTCATGATATCTTGTTTTGTTTCATATTGTTTAGTTTGTGTGACAATTATTTTCTGATTCTAAGCTGGTCTGAGTCGGCTCGGTTAGCGCAGTGGCCAAGCCATTGGCTTCGGCGCTATGGTTCGCGGGTTCAATGCCGCATACCGCATGGGACAAGTATTTGTATGGCCTACAGTTCTTCTGAGTCTAGGCCGTGGCGTGGTAAAACGCACCCACGATACAATAGAAATCCCAGTGTGAAGCATCGCTTTTATACAAAAAATAAATAAGAATATTACATCAACGATTATTACTCTTACTTTTCTGAAGAATGAAAACCTTTTGGTCGCCATTTGACACAGCGACGTCTCACGACGATTAGAGGTCGTTATCTGCATATGTATTTAGCGATGACTCCACTGACTCATTACGATATCTCCGAAACTACAAGTTAAAATTTGGTTTTTCCCGACATGGACAGTCACTGAAAACGGAGTTTACTAACGATTACTCCTGAATGGGTTAAACGGGCTGGGCACATAACTCCCAGCGAAGAGGGCTCGTAACAATACGTATAGGACGAGTATTATAATAACCGCGATGTTTAGTCTATTTCGACGACCGCGTGGCCCATTCGTCGGAGTACCTCAGTTGTACGCCGCGGGTCCTAGGTTTGAATCCCAGCCAGAGCCATCACTTGTGGAAAAAACCTACGCATATCATTACTTTTCGTATCTGGTTGTTGTGCGTGTGAAATAACGCATATCATTGTATAGACATCCTGGCGTGGGCAAGTTTTTTAATTAAAAAAACTGTGAATCATTGTTAGTCATTTGGAAATAATGATCGTAATGGTATTGTTGGTTATGATAGTTTTTAACTGGTAAAATCCGGAAGATAACTGGTAAAACACTTCAGTAAAATCTAAAAGAAGTAAATGAAAATAAAAAAAATTATCAACGTATAAATGTTTCTCTGAGCACAGGCCGATGTAAGGATCCGACGCGCGAATGTTTTTTTATTTTTTTTTATTCGAAAAAGTGACGAGACGAGCAAAACGTTCACCTGATGGTAAGTGCAACGTTTGCCCATAACAAATGCTGCGTCACATATAACATCTGTCTGACACCACACTGCGCCCGTTACCCTGAGACATCAGTTCAAACCGAAACACAGCGATGTTTGAACACTACTTCTTCACGGCAGAATAAGTGGCCCTGGGGTGGTCCCTACCTAGACGAGAGATTTAAAAAAAATTTCAATATTTAACTAAAATTTAATTAATTTTGTTTTAAAAAGCATTTCGAGAATCTAACACGTATCTAATGAGTTTCTACTAGTCATGAAACTTTGAGCCTATAATTCAAACGCTTAGTCCATGATAATAGAAGTCTCGAAGATAAGGAGCACTCCGGTCGACAACGAAGTGTTTTTAGAGAAGTTGCTACTTTACCCGGATGCAACCACTCGGAACTTGGCACAAAAAAGTTGATTGCTCTCGTGTTACGATAGAGGCTGGCTACATGCACTCAACTAATACAGGAAGGTTCTGTCCACTGTGGATTTCCCATGTTTTGACCGATGCCACTCGAGAAGTCCGGGTCTCAATATGCCATATTCTTCTTTTTCTCCGTCTACAGAATAAAGAGATTTTAGCAAATTTAGTGACGCGATGAAAGCCACGTTCTTTGTGAAAACGATACACAGGGCGCCTTTTGTCTTCTTCAAGGACAAAAGCCTCCGGCCTAAAAACGCAGTCCCAGTTATTTTTTCATTTAGAAGAGGGGGAAAACGAGCAAGCAGTTCATTTAAAGGCAAATGCTCAACGCTGTCCATGAAACTCCGCAATTCCACTGACATTGTGGGTGCGTTGCCGGACTGTAAGAAAGGAGTAGGCTGTTTTCTTGAAGGTTCAAAAGTCGTATCGGTTCCACCGATCGAATCCTTCTGCCACGCGAAACCACTTTGAGAAATCTGCTGCTACCAGCGGTTTTTCCGGACTAATACGACTTAGGAATCTCAAGAAAAGAGCCTACTCCTTTCTCCAAGACCGGCAACGCACACGGCACTCCTCTGGTTTTGCGGATGTTCATGGGCGGCGGTGAACACTTACCATCAGGTGAACCGCGTGCTCATTAGCCCTCTCTCCTATAAAAGAAATATGTACATGTACTTGCAAAACATACCAACTGGGTACAGTTGGAATTGTGCCTTTAAAATCAATGCATATAAAGTTTGTAAACGTTACAGATTATGTATACAGTGAAGAACTGGGTGGATGTTATAAATTTCACTTGAATCCTATGAACTGGAAAAATGCGTTAGTGGCCTGCGACGCTGAACAATCACACTTAGCCGTCATAAACAGTCAACGCGAAGCCAATCACCTTGCAAATATGACAGCATGGGCTCCAAAAGACACTATCCAGGGATCGTACTTGCGCGGAGCTGTGCATTTGGGCTTCCGCTACAACGAAACACGTGATGACTGGATAACCGTTAAAGGTAAAATTATAGAGAACCGCATAGCCGACCCTTTGAACCAAAATTCATCTCTTTCTATTCGACATAACTATGGCAGAGGGAGACGAATCTCGGTCGAAATTCAATTAGAGATTCGTGTTTAATACACGAATCTCTTTATTTTGATTCGTGTTTAATACAGTTCAACTTGACAACGTTTACATAAAAGTTACCATGCAAATTTAAAGTTATATTCTTTTAAATACTGAAGCACACAGGCGAGGAGATTCGGAAATCAGAATTAAAAGAGCAATTAGATTGCGTACGAATATCAGGAAAAATTGCGTCGACCGCTGGGCCTAGTGGTGACGACCACGTGGCCCAGTGTTTGAAGCACCTACGGGTTCTGGGTTCGAATTTGTAAACCGCAGTGTCGATGTAGGAGAAATCCTAATGTGAAGAATCGTTTTAAAAATATATATATCAATATTAATAATTTAGATTGTTTTCTTAGAATAAATTGATAAACTAAATTCTTAGAATATACTTTTGCTACGTTTATAAACCGACACTTTAATTTTTTAGTTTTACGAAAACAATTAAAAATATTCTAATTTTCTTAAATAATTACTACTATTTAAAAACACTATTTAAACCAATCTGGAAACCACATAACAAAATTATTTCAATTTTTTTTTCAGGTGAGACGTTACAACAAGCGGGTTACGCCGGTTGGGGTAATTATCAGCCCGATGGTGGACAGAATGAGAGATGTGGCTCTATGTTCTATGGTGGAGAGCTTAACGATATAGGTTGTGAAGTTCATAAGTGTTTCTTCATTTGTGAACGAGAAAATAAACTTTCAAATGAAATAAGTAAAGAAATTGACGACTCTTTCGTAGTTAGCAAATGACAAGAAAGTGGAAACACAAACCTATACAAAATTCTTCTCGTTTCTTTACTTCTTTTCGAATATATTAAAAACTACCTGTTACTGTATTAATTATTATTTCGGCTGCAAGTATTGTTTTTTTTTTACTGAAAGAAAATACTTTTTAACTTCTTTTACAAATCAAATCTTAAGAAATTATTTAAAATAATAATGATTATATGTTGATGAAACTTTTCTAAAACTCTTTTTAGAAACTTTTCTTTCATTGGTCCACCTTTACAAATCGTAATTCAACAGTACCAAAGAATTGGATTTCTAGTACATGGGGACGGCAATATGTTCTTGATCTCTGATGAGATCTTACACATAACGTAACTTTTGAGGCTTTTAGAAACGACTAACAATTCGTAATTTTATTTTTTATACAAATAATCTTGTTTTTAACACCTTATTCGTAGATATAGTACATTAATAATAAAGAACACTAATTGTATTATACTCATTATATATTTTTTGATAACTTATATTTATATACTTAGAGTGGTAAATGAATTATATTTTAATTCATCGTTTAACCGGTCTTGGGACTGTATTCTCCACGGTATTCTCTAGCGGTCATCACTGAAAATCGGCGTTGCGGTTGTTAGCGCAACAATATGCTGATTGATGAATCTTTTGACATGACCCGCGACGTATAATATAGGAGTACAATAGCCAAACGTACAGCTTAGATATAAGATTAGTGGTAAGGATCAGTTTCTTATGGTTAATTTTTTGTTAATGTTGTTTGTAAATGCATGTTTTTTACGTCAAAGGTTTTTGCCAAATAAACTTATTCTTTCTTTGTTTCTTTATATACTTTATAACTTTGCCCCTTTTTATTCTATTCCCGATCGAGTGCCTCGTTCCTAAATATAAGATCTCGATCCCGCGGCATACTTCTGTATTCTTTAGTTCTTCTTTTGCTGTGCATTCAATACTACTCTGGAACGCCCTCCTCGATGATGTCAACAAAACTTCAAGGATATCATCTAAAGAAGGATCACATTTGACAGTTTTGTTTCTTTCGCTTTTATCTATTTGTGTATTTTATTTATATATGGTAGTAGTTTAGAATGTATCAATTTATATATTTTATGTACGACCGGGTGGCTTAGTGGTCAGAGTACCTGACTTCTACGCCGCGGGTTCTGGGTTCGATTCCCAGCCGGAGCCAACATTTGTGCTAAAACACAAATTGTTGGTTTTCGGATCTGGTTGTGTTGTGATTGTCCCCGGGTTTCCGACACTGCATCCTAGCCTACCTCCGATCTTATTGCATCAGCGTTACATCGGGCGCGGGTAGGTTGGGACGAGTGAGTGCCTCTGTGTTTGCGCGTACACTTGTGGCACTATAATATCTTCTGCGCAGTTGATGGCTCTCGACAGTATTCGGAAGTTGTCGCCGTGGTCGAAATCGGCTAGGAGAACATCACATCATATCATTATTTATATATTAATTTTATATTAATATATTATCATAACTTAGTCATCTTACTTTTAAATAGATAGCACCTGCCATATTTTTTTCACTATCAACCAGGGTTGACTGGTAGAAAATGCCAGAAGGCATTAAGTACGTCTATTGTCGCCCTTAAGGTGTCAACAATGAAGAAGAAATAAATAAATAAAATAAGTAATTTAGTTTTTTAACAAATTTTCCACTTCGTTATATGAGCATATTAAATTATATAACTTTAAATAAAAATGAAAACACGTATATTCTCTGAAGTGTTCAGAGACTAAGGGCATTTCACAGTCGCTGTGAAGGTCTACATTGCGTTGGTACCAGCCGACTCCGGTGGCACCTCGCAAGAATCTATTTTGCACGGTCTGCAATTTCTTTATATGGTTGCCCGTCGCGTGTGCGAACGCGACGCATGCATAGGCCATTACGGGTCTAATGCATGTCTTGTAGAGGCGAAGTTTGTGCCTAAGGCACATTTTGCTTGAGGAGCAAGTTAACAGATATAGGCGGCTTGCGATAAAAGCCGCCCTGTTACGCGTGACCCCGAGGTATTTGACGCTCTTTTCCCAGGGAATAGGGCGTCCGAACAGGGTGATCGAGCCTAGCTGATTATTGCCGATTGTGTGGTAAAGTCTAGCTGGCTTAGGCGTGCCCCTCGAGAAGTATATCGCTACACTTTTCTCGGGGTTTACCTATATTCTTCATTTCCGGAACCATTCGCCTAGGCGATCGGCTGCGGCTTGGAGCTGAATCGTTATGCGGCCCTTGTGCTTATCGGAATAATACAGGGCCGTGTCATCTGCGAAAAGCACAAGATTGACTTTAGGGTCTTTAGGTATATCGCTAGTGTATAGCGAGAACAGGAGTGGGGAGAGGCAGGAGCCCTGAGGGACACCCGCACGGAGAGGGCGGCTTGAGGAGCGCGTTCCCTCTACCCGGAAGCGAAATAGGCGATTGGACAAGAAGGCTCGTATGATGTTCACGAGTCTGTCCGGCACTTTCGTGTGATACAGCGTGTAATACAAGCCGTCGTGCCAGACTTTGTCGAATGCCTTTGCGACATCGAAAAATAAGGCCCCTGTGCCTACTAGCTTAGGGCGGTCGTGGAAATTCTCTAAAATGTGCTCCGTTAGGCGGTGCACTTGGTGAGTACACGAGTGTTCGGGGCGAAAGCCGAACTGCTCGTCTGGAAGAATGACAAAGCTAATGAAAATGTGAGTCAAACCAAGTGCAAGACGCAACCATTATACTAACGACATCTAAGCAACTGTCACTAGGACGCATTGTCACAGGTGCAACAAGCATCAATACGACCATCGCTCAGACATACGCCAACACAAAGGCCTCATTACGGTCTTAGCAAACATCTACACTTCTGCAAAAAACCTCCGTCAACCCGAATCATAAGTCGTATTGAATCAGATGCGACTCATTCATATAACCGTCACTAAAAACTCAATACCACAATAGCAGCAAGTATTATTGTGACTATCACATAGATAGTGCCTCCTCACAACACACCTATATCATAATTATCGACTTTGGCAAAAGTTGTTTAACTAAAAAAATTACCAACGTGTCATAGTAGCAGGCCACTAAGACGCCGGTGTATGAACCATGTATCGTAGAACTAATGCTCTAACACATGGGGCGAAAGAGTAAGCTCCAGCACCGAAATGCTAAAAGCCACACCCTCTCTTATGTAATTGTATGAAAGTCTAATGAATTCTCTATCTTAATAATTTTAAGTTCCTACTCATTTTTATAATATCATATCTTACAAGAGACCTTCAATGATAGACCATTTTATCATATATTTCACTTACATAGGATCTTTGTATGGAACATTAGCACTATGCAACTTGATACTATAGAGAGTCATGCTCGACCTCACACACCTAGATGTTTAACTGTTGATAAGCCCCTCCGCACGGTACTCGAGCCTCGGACTTAATAGTATGGTGTTAGCTATACACGAACACTTTCTAGTTTTAAGAGATAGGATTATAAAATTTCTATGCACGAACACTTCCTTATTATGAATTACTATATAGAGTATTTTCCATACAAATGAAGTTAATTTTATATTGTAATATTTTTAATTAACTTCTATAGTACTTCGAGAGATAAGGTCTCTTGGATATATTTTATATGTTTTAAAGTAAATTTTAGGCACTGATCTATGTAATAAATATTTTGCCAAGAAGAATTAAATTGAAAATAGTGAAATTTCACTATTGGGATTGGTCCTCATATATATTTTCCCAACTTTTTTTGACCACCATTTTTTTTTATATAATTTTTAATATTTTCTTAAATCTGTAAAAACATACAACTAAAACGTAAAAATACGTAATTAGAGATAGTATATCGTTACAATATGTCAAATCATTTTGTGTGCGCATTGTCAACGCAATCTTTTATTGACAGTATTACACTAGCTTCCAGTTCGGTTGTTTCCCTACCAAACATGTACATTGCATCTGGCGACGAGTTTGTTGTTTATCCGCAAATTACATTTATAAAATGTGTTCTTACGCTGTAAGTTTGGGAATATTCGATTATAAATGCCAAGAATGGCAAATATTCAGAAGCCGATTAATTTTTTTATTTTTATTGGATAGAGTGACGAAACGAGCAAAACGTTCACCTGATGTAAAGTGCACCGTCTACCCATAACAAATGTTATGTCACCCAGAACAGTTCTGTGTGACACTACACTGCGCCCGTCACCCAGAGACATCAGTTCTTAAGTCCCATATGCCCAGTAATTACGCTAGCTCAAACCGAAACACAGTAATGTTTGCACACTACTGCTTCACGGCAGAATAACTGGCCCTGGGGTGGTACCTATCTAGAAATTTTTTCCTTAAAATCATAGTGCAATTTCGAAGAGCATATGAGACCTATCGTATCTGGTGCGTAACCTTGTATATCCACGGAACGTGGAAGAGGTCACTAACTAAAAGAGGTCAGGAACTAGTAGAAATACTTGATGCCCATTTTATACCAAGGAGATCAACTTTCGCTGAGAGGGCGAAATTTTATGAAGCACTGAAAACAGAGGGTGAAAGCGGTGAAGAATGGGCAGCAAGACTCAGAGGATTAGCCGCGTACTGCGATTTTGGCTTCGGAATACCTATAACGTCCGCTTCCTTCCAGTCGTCCGGGAAGGAGCAGCTGGAGAGGAGCGCGTTGAAAATACTGACTAACAGACACAATAGCGGCGTAGTTAGACATTTGATCACCCTGTTGTTTATGCCATCGAGGCCGGGCGCGGATCGGTTTTTAAGATTTTTAACAATCTTCGTGACTTCGTCGAGAGTCACTGGAGTCAGTGGTTCGCCCACTGGTGGTATGGCAGCCCTGCGTTCGAGTTCCGCGGCCCCCTGCTGCAGGTGGTCGGGATCTGCAGGCGCGAGAGACGGAGTGCATTGGCTCTCTAGACTGTCTGCAAGGCATTCGGCTTTTTCGCTGTCGTCGAAGGCGAGCGAGTTGTCGTTCGATCTAATAAGTGGCGGCATGGGTGAGACCGGCTCTGCTTTGAGAGATCGTGCCAACTGCCAGTAGGCAGTGTCCGACGGCTCGATTTCTCCAAGCATAGTGTCCCAGCTATCTTTAGTGTACTCAGATAAGCGCTCTTTAACATCCCTTTGTAGGAGGCGCAGTCTGAGTCTATTCGCGTCTGTTCTATATCTGTCGTGCGCTTTGGCCGCACGGTTCTTTTCTCTAATCAGGCGTCGGAGGTCCGCCGGTAGATTACAGCGTCGATCGCTCGACACCGTAACCGTCCGGGAGGATTCTCCGACGACTGTTTTGAGATGACTTGAGAATGATTTTATCGCTCGACAGGCTACCTCTGGCGAGTCGATCTTATCTGGTATTTCATCCAAGTGCTGGGAGCTCGTAGCCTCGAGTTTGACCCCGAGGGTACGCCAGTCCACAATGGTTTTGGTCTGTGTGACCTCACCATTTGGCCGGCCCAGCTTAAAAATGACCGGACGGTGGTCCGACTCAAGTTCGTGAAGCGTAACTATAGAGTCTATTTCTAAGTTCACGTCCTTGATAATGGCTACATCGAGAGTGTCCGGCTGCTGATTTAACTGCGTCGGAACTCTGGTTGGTGTTTCGGGAGCTATAACGTTTACGTTATGGCTCTCCGCTAGTCTGTACAGTATATTACCGTTCGTGTTATTTACGTTGGAATTCCAACTGCCGTGCTTGCTGTTCAAGTCTCCGGCGAGAATAACAGAACGGCCTAAATCTAGTAGGGATTTTAGGTCTGATTCTAATAATTGTTTGGATGGCGAGAGGTAGACTGATGCTAGTACAAGCGGCCTATGGCCGGTCATTGCTAACCTACACGTGGAAGTTTCTATATTAACTAAGTCGGGTGTATCGAGCGCGATACAGTGCAAGGACTTTTTATAGTAGATCAGAGTGCCGCCTTTCGCGGTCGCTCTGTCATTTCGGATGCATTTGTAATTGGCAATCTTTGGATCGCGCATACTAGGTTTTAAGAAAGTCTCTTGCACTAGCATAACGTCGATGTCGTGGTCACGAAGGAAATTCGCGACTTCAACTAACTGCGTCTTAAGACCGATTGCGTTAAAATACGAGACAGTCAGAGAGCGTGGTTTAATCCTACCTATATGGGACGCCATTGGTAACAATTAAAAATTTTATATACGACGCGGCGCGTGATGTTTAGGCGCATTGAAACGTCCAAATCGCGTCGATGACGTTCATGTGCTCTACGGTAGCCATGAGTCGGTCTTGAGGAGACTTTGCTTCGCGGATTTTGCGTGCTAAAGTTGAAAGTTCGGCAACATTTATGCTGCGCATGAAGCCGCAAATTAGTGAGAAATCTGCGGCGAAATTTGACGAGCCCTGTATTTTAGGCGTTGCGATTTGAGGCGCGGGCCGTGAGGCGGCTGCGCTCTTTTGCGTCATGGGCAACGGTTTTGTCCATGCGTTCGTCGCCGGCGCGGCGCTCTGGCTTTTGCTCTGCCCGGTAGTCCCGTCAGCGGGACCGGGTTTCGCTGCGGCCGGAGCGGGCGCGGGCGTTTGTTTAGGCGCGGGTTTAGTCGCGGGCTTAGGTGTTTGTTTAGGAGCGGGTGTTTGAGGCTGCGTGGCCCGCCTTCCTTCGGCCGTTCTTCTTACCTCCCCTGCGCTTCTTACTCTTCGGCGCTCTGTTACACCCGCGGTAATTCGCAACTTGGGGGTTCTTGCGCTTCGGGCGTGCGAGCGCAATCTTGTGTGCCGTGATCCCCGAGGCATTTTACGCAACGAGGGCGGGCGAAACAATTACGGGCAGAGTGTCCGTACAGTTGGCATCGGTGGCACTGGCCAATGATGCCCCTGTTGCGGGGTGCCTCAATAGAAAGGCCTGAAAGGCCGCAAATTGTCTTAATGTTGAAGACCTGCTTGCCTTCTGGTGTTAAATCAAGTACGGCTAAAATTAGGTCGTATGACTTTTTGTTGTGTGGGTGGTGCATACGATGCACCTCCAACACAGGTATGTCTTGTGACTTAAGGTCACTGAGTATGTGGCTAGTCTCTAATTCTTTAGGCAGGCCCCTAATGACTACGCGGAGTCTTCGCGTTCGTCGTTCTTCCGCGAGCGAGTACGTGTGGAAACTTATATTGTTTCCACGCAAATGGCTGGTGACGGCCCTGAAGTCGCTGACTGTGCTGAGGTATACGCGGATACCTTGCACTGCCGTCTGCGCCTTCGGGCACACAATTTTCTTGTTTGTCATCCAAAGTGACAGATTGTTCCATTGCGCTTTATCCTGTAGGATAATTGGCGGAGGAGCTTTGTTCGTTTGTGCCGCGGGATGTGCGGGCAGTGACTTATCTATAGTCTTGCGGCTGTTGGACACGCCCTTTTTGGCCGGGTTCCGTGAGGTGCAAGCTCGAGCAGACCAGCCTCCACCAACATCACCTGTTCACAAGTATGACGCATGTGGCAGCCATCGCCCTCCTCAACCATATTCAAGGGTAGGGTGGACGACCCGCCACACGACGCCGCCGCAAGCAGAAGCATTTAAGCGAGCATGACATACTCAAGTCTACTATTTGGAACTAAAAGAATCTGCCTTTCATTCTACAGAGCACACCTATAATATTCCATAAGACCATTTACAATTTTTTGTTTGTAAAAATGTTATATAGTAAATACCTATCCCTGCATAAAAATACATGTCACGTAGCTGTTTACAAAATAACAGTTACATCGTGTGGTAAGTTACTTGATGTCTCCCTGGATGGATACTATCCAAGCTTCCTTATCATTGTAATAATCATTTATATTATAATATGCTTTAAAGCACAAACATTTTTTAATATAAGTTTTAAATTTAGTTTCTGATAAATTCACTATATCTTCCGAAATTTTGTTATAAATACGTGTACATCGGTCCATAAAAGATTTTTTTACTTTATTATGTCTAAATTTTGGATTACTTAGATAAGTAATCTAGATTGTTATTATTTCATAATTTTTATATAAGTTTGTCACTATTCTTGGGGAATAGTATTTTAAATTTACGTCATCATTAATGTACTGGCATGTAAAAACTAAAATATTAATTTTTTTTTTAAACAGTTCCCTGAGCGAATCACGAGAGCGCATATTATAGATTGCGCGAACTGCTCTTTTCTGGAAAGTAAAGATTACATTCACCTCAACCGCATGTCCCCATAATAAAATACCGTAAGACATCAAGCTGTGAAAATAGCTAAAGTAAAGTAATCTTGTAGTAGCTATATCCGTAATATGTCGGATCTTTCTCACAGCATACGCAGCCAAACGGAGTTTATTAGCAAAGGTATTTATATGTGGACCCTACTGAAGCTTACAATCTAATGTAATCACATTAATGACGATCAGTGTCGTGTAAGACCAGTAGTCGTTTTAATTGGTATGTTAGAAAAAAAATGTATGAAACTCGTTAGCTACCTCTTTGTTGGATTCAATGAGTCCGCGGGCTGTAGTTAATAAAAACTTATTATTAGTAAGCTCATTTTACCGGTTACCTTATGTATGACTTTCCAGACTGCCTTAATTTTGTTAACAGCAGATTGAAGTTTACGCCTTAAAAAAATTGATTTAGCGATGTAGCATACCTTCTTAAATATTTTGGAATATTTTTTAACATATTCTTTAAACTGTATAGAATGTAAGTATGTCTTTTTCTCATATAATTCGAAAACTTATCCCTACTTTTTCGAATATCTACGGTAGCCCAATCATTAAATTTAAAACTATTATTAAGATTCAAAGACTTAGTTTTGAAAATCCTATTAAATTACTAGTTGCTTGATGCTGTGTGTATGGTGGGATTGCAAGGGCGTTGTTCATTATGAACTTTTACCGCCGTACAGAACCATTAATTCGGATCTCTACTGCCAACAACTGATGAGAATAAAGCAAGAAGTTGAGAGAAAGCGGTCGGAATTGATAAATAGAAAGGGTGTGGTCTTTCATCATGACAACGCAAGGCCACATACATCTTTAGCCACTTAGAAAAAATGAATTAAGCAAAAATGAATAAATTAATTAATAATTAATAAGGTGTTAATGCATCCGCCATATAGCCCTGACTCTCAGATTTCCACCTGTGTCGGTCTCTTCAGAATTATTTAGGTAGTGTCAGGTTAACATGAAGAGAGGACTGCCAAAACTATTTGTCGCGTGTTTTTGCTCACAAGTCCCAAAAATTATACAGCAATGCGATCATGTTGGCAAAAAGTCATCGAACAAAATGGCACATAAATACTGAAATTGAATGTAAATAAACTTTGAAAATTCTTGATTTTCCATATAAAATGCGAAAAACTTTTTCCCCGATCTATTACGTTGACAGATTTGTATGTACGCTGGGCCGCAAATAAAAAGGGTTGGTTAGAGAATCTACAATATCTTCAAAAATACTTGACCTAGCATTATGAAATAAAGACCAAATTAAAGAATATTTTAATTTTAACGAAAATAAAAAATATTAATGGCATTAAATTTTCTTCAGCCAGACGCCGCCTTACTGTATCCGTACTCAGATTGTTTCCTCCATCTCGTAAATGATGATTCTTGACTTCAACAGTGGTAAGAAAGCGATTTCTCAAAATTGTTGACACCATATAGCGATCCTCCCGCGCCGTCGTGCACCTTGTTCGGCCTGTTCCTGGTCTTCGAATATTGGATCCAGTTTCATGGAAACGCTGGAGTACTCGCTGAACTGTAGAAAGAGTCACACCAACAGTTCTCGCTGTATTTCGCTGACTTTGCCCATCTTTAAGTATTGTCAGGATCCTGGTACATTTTTCAGGGGTTAACGACATGATGAATTCAGAATAATAAAATTTAGGAGCGACTATATTTAAAAACTTTTTATTGCAAAACTAAAAAAATTTATTTCAATTTTTTGGTACTAAATTCAAAAACGACCATTATCTTACATTTTCAGTTTTTTTATACAATTGTCATAAATAAATAAAAAGGTTTTGTATATTATTTTATGTGGCATTAAATATTGTTTCATTAATCCTTTATTTCATGAAGCAGGGTCAGGTACTTTTGCAGATATTGAAGATTTTCTAACCGACCCTTCTTCTTTGCGGTTAGTGTTAATCTACAATATTTGTAAAATTGCATTTAAAATATTACTAAATAACATCGCCCTAAGTAACAGTGACAACGCAATTCAACAATTATTAAAAATAAATAGTTTTTTTTTACTTAGCAGAAGTAAAACAAACTATCTAAAAGTAGAAGATGGCATCATTACTATGAAACCGTAATTTCTAATGAATATCTTATTTATCCTCATTAATAACTGTAGCTTTAATTTGTTATGGATTATTATAAAAATCAATCAATCGAATCATACTTGGTAGGAACCGGTGTTCTTTTGCGAGGATTTGTGGTTTATAAAATCTGATGTAATATGTAGTTGGGATGATCCAGAACATGAGCACACAGTCGGGAAAGGAAGCTGACGTTATAGGCATTCCGAAGCCTAATAAGCCTAGGAACATTCCGTCTAATTATCGCCCAATAAGTCTCCTCAACTCGATGGCTAAGATTTATGAGCGAATTATACTCAGTCGATTAAAAGACTATGTCCTTACAAATAATATTCTTCCAGACGAGCAGTTCGGCTTTCGCCCCGAACACTCGTGTACTCATCAAGTTCACCGCTTAACGGAGCACATTTTAGAAAATTTAAACGACCGCCCTAAGCCTGTAGGCACAGGGGCCTTATTTTTCGATGTCGCAAAGGCATTTGACAAAGTTTGGCACGACGGCTTGTATTACAAGTTGTATCACACTAAAGTGCCAGACAGACTCGTGAACATCATACGAGCCTTCTTGTCTAACCGCCTATTTCGCTTCCGGGTAGAGGGAACGCGCTCCTCAAGCCGCCATCTCCGAGCGGGGGTCCCTCAGGGCTCCTGCCTCTCCCCACTCCTTTTCTCGCTATACACTAGCGATATTCCTAAAGACCCGAAAGTCAATCTTGCGCTTTTCGCAGATGACACGGCTTTGTACTATTCCGACAAGCACAAGGGCCGCATAACGATTCATCTCCAAGCCGCCGCCGATCGCCTAGGCGAATGGTTCCGGAAATGGAGAATAGAGGTAAACCACGAGAAAAGTGTAGCGATATACTTCTCGAGGGGCACACCAAAGCCCGCTAGACGATGTCACCCAATCGGCAACAATCAGCTAGGCACGATCACCCTGTTCGGACGCCCTATTCCCTGGGAAAAGAGCGTCAAATACCACGGGGTTACTTTAGACGCAGCGATGTCGTTCGCTGCACACATTAAAAGCATACGCAATAGAGCGGCTTTTATCTCAAGCCGTCTATACCCATTAACTTGCTCCTCAAGCAAAATGTGCTTAAGACACAAACTTCGCTTCTATAAGACTTGCATAAGACCCGTAATGGACTATGCTTGCGTCGCTTTCGCTCACGCGACGGGCAATCAATTAAAGAAGTTACAGAGCGTTCAAAATCGATTCTTGCGAACTGCCACCGGATCCGGTTGGTATCAACGCAATGTAGATCTTCACAGCGACTGTGAAATGCCCTTAATCTCTGAACACTTCAGAGAATTATCACGGCGGTTTTTCGAAAAAGCCGCGGTTCATTCAAACCCGCTGGTGGTTAAAGCAGCAAATTACCGACCAAACAGAAACGCGACCGAACGCAAACGTCGCCCGCGAAACGTGCTAGACGACACGGACGTCTCAGCTCTTCCTGACCACGATACTGTCAGTCACGATCCAGGCCACACTGTACACACAGTCAATAGCTTTAATATAACACGCACCACGACGCGCAACCGCCGTAGAGAGCGGCGCGCAATAGTCAATAATCACATCGCGTACACAAGATTCACCCGTGTTCCAGGGCGGTTCTCACCGCCCAGAGTTACCGACACACAAGTCGACAGTCCGAATGGACGCGCGCAGCCTCCTTCGGACGGTAAGTAGACGACTTAAAATGTTTAAGATTTTCGAAATCGCGAAAGCACGCAGCGAACGCGACACAGTCCGAACTTCGAGGTTTTTGTAGGAGTTTTTATTTATTTATTTATGTTTGGGTCAAACCAAACCTGGCACGCGGGCCCCTGGCCGGCGAGCACAGTATCCGATGAAGCTGTAAAAGCCGAGAAGGCTAACAGCAATTACATCACCGAAAATATATATACACAGTCGGGTTATAAATAGTAAAATTAAACGCAATAAAATCAGTATTTTTTTTATTTTAAATTTTTATATTTATATACATATATATATATATATATATATATATATATATATATATATATTAATAATATATATACATATATAATATATAAAAATATGAAAGCCTAGTGTAAATGGTCCTTTTAAAGGCGAGTCAGTCTTTCCTGTTAATCGAGTTTTTAGCGGTAATAATTTTAATGCATCCGTGTTCCTCAGTGTCATATTGAGTTGTGGATAACGAGCAGTGCCACTACGGAAAATGGTAAACACAAAATCGATATTCATTTTGTGCCTGAATCAATATTTTCTTATATCACCGATTGCCTGTAAGTATTTTTTAGCGTTGTTTATCTGTTCAGCAACTAACGTAAATTTTGTAATGTTTGTCACATACATTATTAATATACATATTTAATTTAAATGAAACTAATTTTACGGATTTTATCGCGTTTATTTTTATACTATTTATAACCCGACGTTTCGAGTGCTTTACAGCACCCATGGTCACGGGGGGACTGAGGTGACAGATGTCCTGATGTCATAGTTAACCCGGAGTACCTTCAGCTTTTAATTATTTTTTGTGGTCCGATCTACGCAGAAAGAGCTAACTGTGTCTTGAAGTCTTGCAGTGGTATGCTTGGTTTTTGACTTAATTTTATTAATTATAGGATCCCAAGCTGGTGGTAATACCCAACCATCTTCTCTATTAAAATTAGGATGTTTTTTAATTTCAATAGCCTCGCGAATCATCCTTGGTAGGAATCGGTGTTCTTTTGCGAGGATTTGTGGTTTATCAAATCTGATGTAATGGTTGGGATGATCCAGAACATGGTCACAGACTGCAGACTTCCTGGGGCGGCGATGCTTCACATCAGCTATATGTTCTTTTACGCGGGTTTTTACTGATCTTTTTGTTTGCCCTATGTAACGCCCTGCCCTATGAACGCGACCGTTGAGTAAAGACAAAGATCATAGATTACGCGCGGTCTATAATCTGTCAAAACAAACACTGGATGAATCAACATTAAAAGTATTATCGAAAGGTATGAATTTCGCAATAACACCGCGAAGAATCCCGTACGAAGAAATTATTTGTAGTGTTGAGGATTGTCTGTATAAAAATAATATTGGTAAAGAAGATTTGGAGGCCATACGTCAAGACATCTCGTCTATGTTACGTCGAAGTTCTGTGCCAAAACTGAATCTTCCCAAAGACGAATTAAAAGCTTTAAATAACTTACGAAACAGACCCGAACTCACGATTCTCCGCGCAGATAAAGGAAACGCTACGGTGGTAATGGATACGTCGGATTATAATTTTAAAATTCAAGAACTTTTGTCGGACGTTAACACCTATAAAAAGGTCAAAACAGACCCAACTACTAACACGCTCAAAACAACTAGCGATCTAATAAAGAAACACGCCGAGAAATTAAATCTAGACGTAAATTCGATAATACCTTCCTGTGCCAAACCACCAAAGTTGTATGGGTTACCCAAAATACACAAACTCAATGCTCCGCTACGTCCAATAGTGAGTCAGATCGATTCACCAACTTACAGATTGGCTCAACATGTGGCTAAAATACTCTCCCCACTAAGAGGACATACAAGAGCACATACAAAGGATTCCTACCATTTTGTCAGTGAGATAAAAGACCTACATCTTACTGACAATGAAACTATGGTCAGTTTTGATATTCAGTCGTTATTTACATGTCTACCTGTTGAAGACTGCATCTCAATTATGACTAGGAAGCTAACAGAGAACAACATGCCATTAGAACATGCAGAATTACTGAGACATTGCCTAACATCTGGCTATCTATTGTGGAAGGAACAATACTACCGGCAAGTAGATGGTGTGGCGATGGGCTCCCCGGTATCTCCCATTGTTGCTGACATTTTCATGGAAGACTTTGAGGAGAAAGCCCTCCGTACTTCTCCAGTAAAACCAAGGTTCTACAAGCGGTACGTAGATGATACTTTCACAATTCTACCTTCTAATAAAGTCACTGCATTTTTAGACCACCTTAACTCCATTAATTCTAAAATACAATTTACAATGGAGTTAGAGACAAATAACTCTTTAGCTTTTCTAGATGTTTTAGTAATTAGAAATCCTAATAACACCTTGAGTCACACTGTGTATAGGAAAAAGACCCATACCAACAGGTATTTAAACGGTGAATCTCACCACCATCCTTCACAGTTAGCTACCGTGGGCAAATCTTTGTTTCAGAGAGCACAAGGGATCTGTGACAGTAAACACCTGGCCGCCGAGCTTCAGCATGTCAAGCAAGTTTTGCAAGACAACAAGCTTCGGGTTCCGCGCCTTCGTCGCAGTGACCGAGTGAAGCCGGCCACAGTCGAGCGTGTACCTGCAGTCCTACCATATGTCAGAGGAGTCACGGACAAGATTGGCTATATCTTGAAGCGGGCTTCCATAAAAACATTTTTCAAGCCGCCGAAGAAGATAAGTCAATTTTTACCATCTGTCAAGTGTAACATCCCTCTACAAGATGCAGGAGTATACAAGCTGGATTGTGAATGTGGTCTCTCTTACATAGGGCAAACAAAAAGATCAGTAAAAACCCGCGTAAAAGAACATATAGCTGATGTGAAGCATCGCCGCCCCAGGAAGTCTGCAGTCTGTGACCATGTTCTGGATCATCCCAACCATTACATCAGATTTGATAAACCACAAATCCTCGCAAAAGAACACCGATTCCTACCAAGGATGATTCGCGAGGCTATTGAAATTAAAAAACATCCTAATTTTAATAGAGAAGATGGTTGGGTATTACCACCAGCTTGGGATCCTATAATTAATAAAATTAAGTCAGAAACCAAGCATACCACTGCAAGACTTCAAGACACAGTTAGCTCTTTCTGCGTAGATCGGACCACAAAAAATAATTAAAAGCTGAAGGTACTCCGGGTTAACTATGACATCAGGACATCTGTCACCTCAGTCCCCCCGTGACCATGGGTGCTGTAAAGCACTCGAAACGTCGGGTTATAAATAGTATAAAAATAAACGCGATAAAATCCGTAAAATTAGTTTCATTTAAATGTGTAGTGTTCGCGTAAATATAAGAAATCATTATACATATTTAATGTTTACACTATCATTAATAAATGGTAACAAATTCAAGAGCGGGAGCCAGGAAACCTAGCACAAGGCAATCTTGTTTGGGCGCTCCAGTCTCCCACAAAAATGCTATAGTTCTGTAACATGAAATTATTGTGACTTGTAAGTAGGAGAAAATAAAAATAAGTTTTATTATTATTGCTTTTTAGATCAATAAATGTTTGATACGAGTTTTTATGTTCTTTAAGTATTGGCTTGCCCAGGTGTTGTCCATAATATTTTAATAGACGATGGATATTCCATATGAAGGGATATATAACTAACACTTCGAAATGTATGTTATGAACTCGTACAATTAAAAGAAAACATAATGAGGAACTTGGTTTCTTTTAGGTATAACACAAGGAATTTTTTTTCGAGATGATTACAAATACTTCGATGACATGCGTAGTTTTTATAAATTTCTTACGCTAAGCAAAACCTGGGAGGAAGCGAAAATGAGATGCGAAATGGAGGGCGCTACTCTCTTCTATCCTGACGATCAATATGAAGCTGAAGCCGTCATTCTTTATTGGAATAAAACACAGCCGTTCAGTGTTGTCTACATTGGTATTTCTGACTTGTTGGCTAAAGAAGTTTATGTAACTGTCGATGGTGAGTTTTACGTTATCGTTTTTATAGTTTGTTCTTTTATAAATTACAGCTCGTAGGCTTCTCTTTCAATAAAAAATAAACGTAATAAAAAATAATGAGTGAGAAAAGGTTTTCTTTATAAAAAAAGTTATAAACTTATTAACGAGAATTGTAGTCGCTAGACTGGTCGATAAAGAAATTAGGTGTTAACAAAAAAAAATACTTTAGCAGTCACTTGTCTCTTCAATCCCTGGAAGCATGAAAGAGTTATCGTCCCTCAATATAAGTCATTATTCGTGGTCTTGGTTTCAGACTTTACGAGCGTCACAAGACGTAGTTATCTATGCGGTTAAAAAATTTGTAGCAGTTGACGATTAAGAATGATATGGCATCATCTTATCAATATATAGATGTGCATAAAAAAAAACTGGTGGTAAGATTTCTATGCAAGAATCTGTCTAGTTAGGTACCACCCCAGGGCCAATTATTCTGACGTGAAGCAGTAGTGTGCAAACATTACTGTATATCGGTTTGAAGGGCACTGAGAGCTAGTGTAACCACTGGGCATATGAGACCTCAGAACTTGTCTCAGGGTGACGAGCGCAGTGTGGTGCTACACAGAAATATTCTGAGTAACACAACATCTGTTATGAGCAGTCGTTGCACTTACCATCAGGTGAACGTTTTACTCGTCTCGTCACTTTATCAAATAAATAAAAAAAGCAAAGAGTAGCAGAAACACAGATTCGTCCATAAAAATCACGTTGATGTGGACATTTATTTAAAGAAGTGGCGAAAAAAAAAAGGTAGTCTAAATCTCTCTTCTAAATGCACAATCACTCAAAGATACTTACAGCACGGTTACAGATTCAAACTACTTCATATGTTATGTACATACACGTTTAAGAAACAAATAATAATATAGTGTACGTGATGATACAATTATTGGTACATTTAAATCGTATCTAAGAAATTGTAATTAAAGATGTAAAACAAGGTTCTGTAGTATTAAACTATTACTCGAAACACGGGTTGTAGTTTCGTTTTGTCTCCATCAGTCCAGCAAATCTTCATCTCCATCACTATTCGTATCTCCAACGAAACTTCAGTAAAAGTTAACTACCATTTTACTGTCGGTCGAAACGAAGTGGCTCAATAGCTCGATTTGGTAGCTGATTGCCACGATCAAAAAAGAAAAAGAAGAATGACGTTGAGCAGGCTACTAAATCTCAAACACTGTCCGGGCTAATCTCCAAAACGGCTGAATCGATTCTTACTGGACTTTTATTGGCAGGTAGGTAGGTGGCTTATCAGATGAATATTTTAATTTCCTGTATAAAATCTGAAAACTATAGAAATTAGCACGGCTTTAAAAAAAAAAAGTGGTATAAAGTAAAGTAAAGTTTCAGCCTATAAATGTCCCTCTACTGAGCACAGGCCTCCTCTCATTTCTGAGAGGGTTTTAGAGCTAGGAAGAATCCGCCACGCTGCTCCAATGCGGGGTGGCGGACTTCACATATCTTCGAAATATTTTTTATTCCTCAGACATGCAGGTTTCCTCACGATGTTTTCCTTCACCGCCGAGCACGTGGTAAATCAGCACTTAGCAGCAGCAGCAGCACGGCTTTATTTACAGTAAAATATTTTTTTTTTTTTTTTCTCAATCCATACTTAAATTATAAATGCACGGCTTTATTTACAGTAAAATATTTTTCTCAATCCACACTTAAATTATAAATGTAAAAGTAATTCTCTCTGATCCCCAGTCTGTTTGTTATTTTTTTACGGTTCACGTTCAAGATTTTATCGCAGATAATCAATTCCACGGGATATTTAAAAAATCTACATTTAGCGGACGAATTCGCGGGCATCAACTAGTTAATAATAAAATGAATACTCGTACCGCCAAAGCTCGCCTGGTGGAGAACCAACTTCAAAAGGTGCTTGAGTATCTTGAGGCATCCAAAGAGGAGGAGGAGTGTAGGCAATTAGTTCAAGAAAGAGAGGACAATGAAAAAGAATTCATAGAAATTATTAATGAAAATACACAAGTAAAATGTGATATGGCACATTTACACAGTGAGTATATAAATGTATTAAAAGAAAGGGGAGGATCAGTGCACCAGGGAATAAGGAAGCCCTAAGCCTTGTTGCTGCATTGTGATCACAGCTACATGAAGCTCTGCACTAGCTACATGAAGCACAGCACTGCAAAGCTAACTGATGCCATCAACAGCTTAAAATCCTCCCAGACCCAGAGCCTGTTCAATGAGCTAGTTGAATGTACAACCATGCAGGTTCCTTCTACAACTATAGATTTAACTTGTGATGATTCTCTAACCTCAAGACCAGTGCAGTAGAAAAAACTTAAAAAGTACGTAAAAATTAATGAATGCATTAGAATACTCAAAAATTAATTAAAAATAGAAATAAGACTGACTAAGCATTATATGAAATTATGTAAAGAATAAAACGAATTATCTATTAACCCTATTTTTGGTTTATGATTTGATACGTTGCACTTTCCAAAAATGTACAGAGGTTTTAAAACGTATTTTCAATACTTTTATGACATAATATGGTAGGAAGCACTATCAAGAGTCTACAAAAAAATTTTTTTTAGTTACTGGTTAACACTAAAACAGTAGTAAAACGCAAGAAGTTTTAGAATATTTTGACCTAATTTTGTTCGAAAGTGGTTTGCTACGAATAGGTTACAAAATTTGCTTTTCAGAAAACGTTATTTCGTGCACCGAAATGTATTTATTACAAACACATTTGAAACGCCGATTTTTTTGAGTGTGTCAAATATGCTTCATTGCCAGAAAGACCGCATTCTACATTTTTTTAGATATGTATCAAATTTGCGACATTGCTTGATTTGTACACATACGATTAATTTTTATTTTTCTATCACAAGTGCATAATCAGCTTAGTCAGCAGCAGAAAAATAGAGTTCGTCAAGTCGTAGTTCTTGTTCCCAGACGGCGGGGCATAGTCATAGTCAGATTTTATTTATGGGGATAACGAAAATGCACGCTTACTCAGATTATTGGTGCAAAAATATATAATACTATAAAATAGCTGAAATAATGCCCCTGAAGGAGTTCCAGTTGCTGCAACGGTATTTAAATTTTAATGATAATTTGAAAGATGATTGTGACAGATATTAACTCCCCACTTCTTCAAAGAATTCGTGAAATCTGTCTGTAAACAGAAGAAGAACTACGCTTTAGTATCGATGAAATGTTGATACCGCATAAGGGAACTAGAGCAGACAGCCTGTGGAATCTTGTACAATTTCCTGATCTATGGGGGTGACGATGTGGCTTAGGATCAAAAGTAGTTTTAGTTTTAGCAAAATCTATTCTCTATTCTAATTATTGATAAGGGCTGACCCCTTATCAAATTATTATGCTTTAACATTTTATTTAACTTGTTTAGATCTACTCTACTGTATACGTAACGAATACGAAGTTTTCGCACTGGGAACAATCCAAGGTAACAGGCTGCGAGGAGCGGAAAATAAATTACTGATGGATAAAAATCTATAGAAAAAAGGCAGAGGGTTTCTTGGTCAAGTTGTATACAACAAAAAAGATCGTGGTTATAAAATGTGTTGCTGCTGCAAGTGCATTCGTTGACGCAAATCCTATACAGACTGTGAATCGGTACAAGAAAGAAGAGAGCAGGAAAGGGCAAGTGACTTACTAAAATTTAAACAAGGAATATAATACCGTCGGAGGAATATAATAGAGTCGGCGGAGTTGACTTAGCAAATATGCTTATTGCTGTATATCGTACGCCATTCCGAGGTCATCACTGGTATTTGCCGAACTTCTCACAAATGCTGGACATTTGCGCATTCAATGCTTGGTTCATCTACCTCCGTGATAGAAAGCCAGAAATGTAACCAAAAAACCAAAGTCACCAAAAACGATTCGAATTGAAATTTTTGAACGTCTACTGAAAGGGACTGATAAGATCAGTAGCAGAAAAAATAGCTTAAGCTCGACGGAAACACTTCAGAAACTGGTAGCTGAAAGACCTACCGAGGCTGTTCTTTATGATATTGCTCATTATCCAACTATAGCATTCATCAGAGGGAGATCAGAAATGCAAAATTAGCTTGTGCCTATTGCCGGAGCGTAATTGTTTTCTGGATTATTATATAAAGAAATATGTCTTTTGTTATTTCTTTTAAATCAAAAATAATCTACCAATATCAGACTTATATATAGTAATCCATACTGATATTATAAATGCGAAAATAATTCCGTCTGTCTGTCTGTCTGTCCGTTACGTTTTGACGCCTAATTTGGATGAAATTAATCATGGAGATCGAATTACATCCTGAGAATGGACACATCTTTTGGCGCGATAACCAACATCAACGCGGGCGGAGCCGCGCCTATCATCTTGTATCATAAGTGATCTCATTTGAGTGATATCTTAGATATATAAAAAGTAAAGACTGTCTATATGTCTAATATTGTTTATTTTTTGTGTGCAGAACATAAAAGTTTAACATTTTTATAATTTCAGTTTATGACATCTTACATTATAATGTAATATTTAGTTTGGTTTTTGTTAGAAAAAATATTTTGATGTTATTGGAAACCTGGTGGTGTCACTAATGTGATACACAGATTTTCTAAGGTTGATTGTTGTAAGTCTGGCAATGTGATACGCTCAATAAGGTTCTATTGAGCGTATCACATTGCCAAATCTAATACGAGTATCAATTTAACAAATCGATGTTTTTTTTTATTATTATTTTTTCCGTCACCAATGAACACCTAAGAACAAATATAACCTATAATTAATCAACATTTCTGAAAAAAAAATCTTGCCTAGTATAGGGTTAAAGTAAAACAGTATTTAATGGAGGTGGATAATATTAAAACATATTATGAGACTGAGATAGTCTGACTTTGAGAGTGAAATTCGGTCTTTGCATGACTCCCTATAAATTATGACAAATATAGATCAGCACAAAAAGCTGGTAAATTTATGTATATATAATGAAGAGCGCTTTCAGTCTTTAACAAAACATCAGTGTGAGTCTCAGCGCTCAATATCGGCTCCAAATTCAGGGACATTAACTAATAATAAAAATGACACTTCTGTTACAGCTAATTACTATGACAGTTTAGTAACAAAAGAGATTGCAAGAAAAGTAAAATCAAACAGTAAAATTAATAAAATCATAGTTTTTTGGTAATGAATGAGGGAAAAATATAGGGACATTATTAAACTGTTCTTTAAAGGGAAAACAAGTTACTAATTATTGCATGCCAGGAGCATTATTTAGTGATATCATAAGGAAAATTCCATTAGGTACTTATTGTCCCGATACTACATTCGTTTTAATAATAGGTAGAAAGGGAAAATGTAAAACATATTATGAATATTTGAACAAATTTATATATTACATTTGTAAACAAAATTATCCTGTTCACATTGCCTTATATAATGTGTAAAACTAAGTCTACGCCTATCTATACCTATCCAAATATACTCGTATATTAAGAATGGTAGAAAACATGTTATCAAATTGTTTATGTTTTAATACACCCAAAAACTTGGCTACACAGACATCTGCTTCTATTGAGCATTATAATAGTATGAAATTTAATTTCGAATCAGTTCCGAGTAATTTAAATTACACACAATTATAACAACAAATCAATTTAGAGAAACTCATGGTTAGAGAATCGTGTGATTTTACAATTTGTTAAAATTAAAAATTGTATACACCTTGTGCATAAAAATATAAAAGGATTTTTAAGCAAAGGTTTAGAAATTGAATTGTTTTAACTAATCATTTATCACAAGGCGATTCAAAATGTGTTTAACGACAAGGTAAGATACAAAAATTTATAAACATTGTTGTTTATTTTTATTTGTTACTAAATACATGTATATATGATACAATAAAATAACTAAAATACTAAATTATTTGCTCAAAATTACCACCACGGGGCTTTGTAGGCAAGCTGTAGTAGCTCTTATTGCTACTTTCTTGGAGGATCATTGGATCATATCCAGATCTAACCTTATTTCATCTGCAACAGACATTATTCTTTGCAATAACCATTCTCTAGTATAGTGAGTGCCCAGTCTCTGACTACCCCTTATGGGATACAGTCGTGATCTTATGTATGTATGTATGTAGTATTTAGTACCGTAACATAAACTTTCTGCTTCACATGTCCCTATATAAAGAAATCCATAGGTGTTAGTCGGGAGAACGAGGTGGCCATGCTATAGAACTGGTGTCTCGTCCGATCCAAGGCGAATGCTGGGCATCTAAGTATTCTCTAACAGCTCGAGAAAATTGCGCCAATGCTCCATTTAACTGCAGATTCATACCTCGTCGATAACTCAATGGTAGCTCAGATAGAGCATCCACGAATTGTGTCCGGAGGAACGTAATTATTATTATTATTTTATTTTTATTACAGGCATTTCAATAAAGCATGTATACAGCAAATGGGATCGTGGCCAGCCAAATAATAGCGGCGGTGTCGAACACTGTTTGGTTATGTCGCGTAATGCATTACTCAACGACGTTAATTGTAACAAAAAGTATCCATTCATCTGCAAAAAAACTCTTGATTCTATAAAATGGAATACTATGTGTAATATTCCAGATTTAGGTAAGTTTTTTATGTAAGTTACGATGCCGAACGTACCCACAAAGACACCTATATTCATCGTCAGTTGAGATTCGAGATGAAAGTGCGTTGTCACCACAGAGAACTAAGAAAGAATGGCTCGTCGATAGTGACAAAACGTAGCTTCATACTTCCTCGGTCGAGCGGAAACATTCACGTACTACAAAATATAGTGTGGTAAATATGCAATCAAGTATGGAACTCATTTGTTATTACCCTCCCCTTTCCAAAAGAAAATTAATGTAAAATTTTCGTTTGACCTATCTAAAATAAACTATAAATTTTAAAGGAAAATCAGTTTTTAATAGTACGTTGCTTATAGTTAATGTTTTTTGTAATATAAGGTACACTAAAAATGTATTAGAGTTTTTTAATGAAATAACGCCAAAGAATAGATATATGTATTCTTTGACGTAAAAGAAAATGTTGTTTGTGAAATTAAACCGAGACAGTCCCAGTTCCCAGTCATCTGTTACAAGTATTGCGACCTTTCAGGGATCATCAAGGTCATCATAATTTCAGCCTATCACTAGTCCACTGCTGAATCCCTCCCCCATAGATTGCAACAAAAGTTTGTAGCTCTCATTTTAGTGGGATTTGCCATAGTTGCCACGCCTGGCAGGCGGTTTAGCAACCGCAGTTTTTTTATTTATTCAGTTGTTCCAGGAAAATGCTGCTGCCCATCTCCTGGTTTAAATTTTCCTTCTGTCGACTTTTACGACACCCACGGGATGAGATGGGGTAGAAGATTCTCTTAAACCGCCACCACACGGATCGCTGGTCGTTGAAGTGTAATCGCAAGACTATTAATCGAACTTGTCGGATAAATTACTGGTTTCAAACTATGTGTTCCAAAAAGTTCTTGTCTTTTCCGGTAGTCGATAAAAAAAAATTCGGCGCTAGCAAAATGCCGCACCAAATCTGGTGGTACTTATAGCCCGCGATACCAATTAGAACATGTTATTTTTTATTTTATCTTTAAAAATATTTGTTGCTGTCTAATTTTTAAATGAATCTTCTTCTTTATGGCGGTATGGCAACTATTTGGAACTGTCCGAACGGTATGCCATGGTGATTTTTGTGAATGACTTCTAGAAAATGATTAGTTCAAATAACGCTATGTAATAAAAACACCCGGTTGTATGTGAAAATAACGTTTCTTAGTCGGGTTCCTCTATACGAAGAAGAAATAGGCGAAAAAACTCCGCAGGTATCCTCGTTTTCAGTTACATTATTTTTATTGTTGAATGTTATAACAAATTCAAATTCAATGAGTAATAGGTATCCAATTCCAATTTATTCATTTATATTATAATTTTTGCATAACCTTTACATAGTCTTTGTCAGATAAAATGTTCAATGGGTGTGGTAGGAAGACTGTGCACCAATTGGCAAATAGGTTTAATTCATATTTCTCTTTTTTACAGAATATAATTTAAATGAAGAGCTAGGACGATGTTACAAGTTTCATACGACCCCTCTTAAGTGGACGGAAGCTGTCTTAGTGTGTGAAATAGAGCAGTCATACTTAGCTGTGATCAACAGCGAAACGGAAGCAAAACATTTGTCTAAGTTAACAAAGAACGCCCTCAACACTAAAACCATTTCTCACAGTATGTCTAATTACGTTGCATTAGGCTTTCATAATAAGTTAAATCAGGGCTGGGAAACTATATTAGGTAAAAGCATTATTTTATTTTATTTAATTATAATATATGGAGATACCAATATAATGAATTGTGATAGCTCAGGGGCTACGCGATTGTTTGAAATTTAATAGAATAGTTATCTAGGAAAGCACCACAGAAACTGTTAATTCCACAGAGTTTTATCATGGAAGAAATTGAGGAGACGAGCTAATCGTTCACATGGTGGTAAGCGCAACGTTTGAAATGCTGTACCACCATTTCTGTGTGCACCACACTGTTCTCGTCGCCCTGAGACATCAGTTCTTAAGTCTCATATGCCCAGAAATCACACTAGCTGTCATCATGTCATCAGTGCTTTTCAGAGCAATGTTTCGGAATATTGTTTGCACACTATTGCTTCACGGCAGATTAACTGGCGCTGTGGTGATACCTACCTAAATGAATTCCCGCATAGGAATCCTTCTTGGTAGAGTTATTATATTATTATTTAAAGATAATATTTGGACGAAATGAGAATTTCGCTAACTCGTGTCATCGTCAGTCAGAGGCAATCTTCGGCTGGACGTAGGTACTCGTATCTTGCATAGATAAACTTTCTTTAAAAGTGTAAATCTTTTAAAGTCAAAGTCAAAATTTATTTATTCAATTTTGGCTTCTTTAAAGTTTCTATAAAGGTCAAATTTATACTTGTTCGAAAAATATGACATTCTCAGAGAAGAACCGGTGCGAAACTTTGGGAACCAGAGCAATCCAAACTGCGTTTGCCCAAACGCAGTATCCACTTTATGACCCGCCTACTGCAGTGGTGGTCACTTCTGTAACCAGCCTATTGCTGCTTCAGTTCAGAAGGCTATATCTTCTGTATATAAACTTTGAGCTTGAGAAGGAAGCCTTATCAGCAGTTTTCACGTGCCGACACTATATTCACTAATGGCAAGACTCACTAGTCAAGGACTTTGGTCCATTTCCAGTTATTATGAAAAATCTTTTCTTCTCATAAGTTTGTACAGATATAATATACATTACTTAGGTTAGTTTCATTACGGCATCCTTTGCATCATCCCCTTTGCACATCCACAAATATTCGGACCCGAAACAATCTATAGATCATTCAACGACATCTGATAACTATTTGTGGACCATGAAAATATATGTTACGTGCGAGAATCGAATCGAAGTCAGCCAATCTGTTTATTTTTTATTTCAGGTACCTCACTTAGCGACAGCGGATACAATCAGTGGGAACGAAATCAATCACATCCAGCAAATAATGAACAATGTGGTTACATGTCTTACAATGGCTTACTAAATTATATCAACTGCGATTATAAAAGCTACTTTATTTGCGAGCACGAAAACCAACAACTTGCATACCTAGATGACAGATTTGGTCAGGAGGAATCTCAAGACATTTAAAACCGATTTGTCATAAGTCAGGATGACTGTATTGTAGAGATCCTTATTGTTTTTCTTGAAGCCTTGATAAATAATGTAACAAAGAATTTTGGTTTTTCTTACACATATAATATCCTACACCTACATCTATACACCTATATTATTATATAAATACTCATATGTGTGCTACATAAATAATATTTTAAATATTCTCGCGTTAATACATTTTATAGAATTCACATTGTTGAAAGCCCTACATTCATATTTATATTTACAGTGACATTATAGGGTTAGAGAAAATATTGTAGTTTAAATATTAATAAATAAAATATTGCACAGCAAAAATGGCGTACCAGCATAAATAAATGAAGTACCAGCAGTTTGCTCTTTGGTAGTGCGTAAGCACAAACATGGACCGAAGTCTCGCATGTCAATGCGTGTTGCGTCGTACAAATACAGCTAAATGCAGTCTTAGTGAATGTACGATAAACGGTTTAGGCACATGTCGCAAATTTTGAAAATATGGCTATAAAAGAGGATAACTGCAGAGTTTAATTTACATGTTTCCTCTCCGTACAGAGAAACCTCGTTAAGAAACGGTGGTAGCATATATAAAAAAAATACATTTGACAAATTTTGACAGTAGGCGTTCGTATATCTTTCCTAGAACCTTGAGGAGGCTGATAGGTCGATATGTGGTGGGATCGGACGGGGTAGAAATATCCAAGACCGCGCAACGTCGCAATGAACGCAACCTGCGTCCATAATACTATCGCCGGCAAACGCCATTACGAGGTCCTTCATACAATCGTAGCAGAGATCTACACCCAAACAAAAACCTCCATAGTAGGATTTCCCTTTATATTGAAATATTTGTAATTTATTTGCCCATGTACTTTTGATTATTAGTCTCGTCTGAAAACACTATATTTTGAATAGTTTTGAGCAATAATTAATTCAATATTTGTTACGTGTCGTGTAATTTTAATGTGGTCTAATTATATTAGACTTATATTAAGTAATTTAAATTTAATTTAATATATATTTTATAATATTTAGTCACATTAGCAAGCCGTTTAAAAATCTATGTTATAGATTTTTACGTAGCCTTACAGTCGTGTCGTTTACGGTATAAAATGTAACGTATCTAAACTAATAATATTATAAAGAGGAAAGATTTGATTGACTCAAAAACTACTGAACTGATTTTAATTTTTCTTTCACCTATATACAACTACATTATCACCGAGTAACATGAGTTGTATTTAATTTAAAAAAAAACCGAGATCCTTACGAAAATTTCTATGATGTAACTCAAGGTATCAAAAATTTACTGATAAAAGACATTATTTGGCGTGCGCTGAAAAAACTATTAATGATAAAGAAAATAATGTACTACATTTTCATAATACTCATCATTACTCACAAAAAAGTCCACGAGACTATATGTCTGACTATTATAGTTAAGTCACAATAACCGCTTTTTGTTGAAATTAGTCAATCAAAACACGGGTAGAATCGAAAGATGATGACATTCGTATCATGATATTAATCGTTATCCTACAAAATAGTTTCATAATCAAGGTTGATTATGTACATGTAAAGTCCTCTTTAAATTATTCGAATCGGACCTATCGTCTATAAGTTACAATAGGTATAAAAATGCTAAAAGTAAGAAAAATGCCGCAAAGTGAGCCCTTCGCTCGCCCGAACTTCTCGCGACTAGACTAAGATCTATTAATCTTATATTGTTTTTTGTAAACTAGAAACAATTGAATAGTGGTTTGTAATATAAATTAAGTATGTATTTTCTTTTATTTAAAACTTTAAAACGTTCTATAAAATAAAGCGGCCGCGGTGTCTCTCGAACGCCGCGCCGCCGCCCGGCTTCACGCAACTTGGGTATCATCGAGGTGCGCGGCTCCCTTTGCGCAGCGGTCGAGAGCGGTCATTTTAATTTTCTCCCGCGACATCAAATATGGGCTTTATTTCATGGTTTATGTTCCTATAAATAAAACATTATTTTGGTAAAATAACGTAATCTTATCTGACCAGCTGCAGAGCCGCCGATGAGAATAGTCGCTACAAAAATGTTAGTGTAAGGAATTGTGGTTGTTCTATTTGTCCAAATAAAGTACTCATTTATCTTTATAATATCTATCTACCCGTGCGAAGCCGGGGCGGATCGCTAGTATATGATAAGATCGATAGGCTCGAATACAGTGTCAGAGGTATATGATGTGACACTATATTTTCATATTTAAAGACCAGCAATTTATATGTTTCACAAACATTGACTTCAGTCGGTACTTAAGCCCTACGTAGTTAGCATACCCTGGCCGCTGTAGACTGTGTGATTTCAATGAGAGAGACGTGTTGCTTCTTAGTTGACTTTAATTAGACTATTTTGATACAATGTAACAGATAGATATAATACAATATATAATTAATATATATATTGTATTATACTTTTGTATTATGTATATATCTCGCGAGGGCTACACAAAAATTGCTTTATCGTTTCCATTCGTTTGTGCTAGAGCGTCCCCTATGCAATGTCAAAATCGAGTAATATGCTATTTGCACCTATAAAGTCACATTCATGTAAATAGTATTTGTCAGAAACAGAGTTAAAATATTTTGTATAGCTTATTTCTTAATATTTTCCTCTTAAATAATTGTTGTACTTTATATTTATTAAAATTGCACAGCGGTGCGAGTACTTTTTTCACAAGTAATAATTTTTCTTTAAAAATCTGTACGCCGCGGCAAATCTGCAAATCTGGCAGGGTCGCCATTTAATTGAGGTGTTAATTGAAAAGACGTGTTGTTTGTTGGACGAATTTAATTAGATTATTTTGATTAATAAAATTTAACACTATATACTTATATTACATATATGTCGCGTGAGCTAACTACAATGCCAAGCAACGGGGCCGTATTAAAAACAATTACATTAATACTAATGATTTATTATTTTAATGATATATAATACATGTTTCTAAAACCACAACGCAAAATTAAATGTGCACAGACTCGATAAATTTATTTGCTTCTTTAGAAACCTATGAAATAGACAGACGAAATTTGATTTTTATTTAAGATGCTAGTTTAACGATCAATTCGAACTATTGCGAACTAATTTATTATTAAGTACAATGTATGGATTTATTCGGATGCAGGGCCGATATCCATTTTTAATTCTATGCGTACATAGAATTCACATAAAATATGACTTAAAGTATATTTAAAAATACGTAATATAATATACATGTTCTGTTGTTGTTTATACATAATTATTTATGGGCTTAATCACAAAGACCATCATACCATCCATAACCAACTTGGACATCCTGAATCTCTCAGCCTCATATAAAATTTAAGGAGTCTATAGCTTTTTTACGCTTCTGGGAATACCACTTTGCCCACAAGTGGGAGGTATCGCACAAACGGCCCTCCATACGACAGCAGCATTCTAAAAGGCTCGAAGTAAGACACTAGGAAGTACAATGGTAGCAGATAGAATACGAACGCAGAAACCAAAGTATCCAGTACGAAGAGTCTGTAAATAAAGAAAAAAATATATAGTGTTTGGCAGAATTAAAATGATTATTAATGATCAGCCTCTTACATTTTCGGTGATGCTAATGCTGTTAGCCTTTTTGGCTTTTACAGCTGCATCAGATAGCTGCCAGGTATCAGCCTCTAAAAGTCTACTGCTGGACATAGCGCTCTCCTAAGTTGGGAGAATTTGCCGTATTCGCCACGCTCGGTAGCCGGTTTAGCGATCTTAATAACCAGACACCGCGCACTTTAAACGTTTCAGCGCGTTACCAGTCTGGATAATTTTGGCCTGACTGAATTGAGGAGGTAATTACGCCATCAGTCGGAGGCTATGAAATTTTAAGGCATTTCCCTTAATGTATTTGTACAATGTACGTTAAAGAAAAAAGCGCCTTGTTTAAGCCCGGAGGCTAGGCGCTCGCTTTAAATTTCATAGTACTCTAGTGACCTGGGTTCGATTCCCGGTGCCGCTACCACTTAGACTGTTAAACGCAGTTTTAAGGGCGGACCTGCCACGTGGTCGGCAGTGAAGGAAATCATCGTATGGAAACCTGTCTGTGAAAAAAAAATTCGAGGACATGTGAAGTCCGCTAACCCTCATTGGAGCAGCGTGGCGGAATCTTCCCGGCTCCAAAAAAACCTTAGAAAATAGAGGAGGCCTGTGTTCAGCAGTGGGACATTTATAGACTGTCTCTCTACTTTTTTTACTTTTACATTACCGATCGGGTAAAATGTGACAGCCGATTCACATTTTACCTACTATGAGGACCATAAAATATGATTACCTTTACATAACGATTAGAATTAAACTATTCATAGCGCCGTGAGACAATAGGTAAACAAACCATAAAAAATTACTTTCAAAGCTGGGACGCATTTCAATACTACCAAATTATAGAATGCAGTAGGTAAGTGCGTTTTGTCATCGGTCGGGTTATATCCGCCATCTTTACTGTCGATCATCTTGTTGGTTGGATATGAGTGCTGTTTACAGATAATTTTCTTTAATTATTGTTATTCCATTGTACTTTTGTTACTTTTATTAGGTTATCTATAATAGGGTTATAAAAATCAAGAGATTATGTTTTTACTTCACTCTAATTCCTATGAAGGTAACTGCCGGTGTTTTTATTACGAAATTGAATATACTCACATATTGTTCTGCAGTCTCGCCTTAGGAAGATTTTCAAGTTTTTCCTTTAGGCAATATAATTTCCCTCCTATCATGCAGCTTTCAATATAAGGTTCTACATCGATTACTTTTAAGTCCATCGGGAACGTCTTGACGTCTGTTGGGTTTAAGTATGTCGCCAGGGCCTTAAAGTTATATGTATCGAACCACCATTCGCGCGTAGTGAAATATTGTAACACTTCTAGGCCTACTGATATACGATTCTGTATCCGTACCATACTGTAAAGTAAAGTTACATAACATATTAAATAAGTCAAGACAATACCGAATAGCCGATAGGTGTCCGGCTGAGTAGAAGAGCACCTTCCTCTTTCTTACGGAGGTGTCGTAAGAGGCGACTAAGGTATTGTGCGGACAGCCTTTATTCGTGCAGAATAACACCGTAATATGCAATGCTGTAAATATACTTCGCCTCTATAAGACTTGCATAAGACCCGTAATGGCCTATGCTTGCGTCGCTTTCGCTCACGCGACGGGCAATCAATTAAAGAAGTTACAGAGCGTTCAAAATCGATTCTTGCGAACTGCCACCGGAGCCGGTTGGTATCAACGCAATGTAGACCTTCACAGCGACTGTGAAATGCCCTTATTCTCTGAACACTTCAGACCATTATCACGGCGGTTTTTCGAAAAAGCCGCGGTTCATCCAAACCCGCTGGTGGTTGAAGCAGCAAATTACCGACCAGATAGAAACGCGACCGTACGAAAACGTCGCTCGCGAAACGGACCACGATACGGTCAGTCACGATCTCGAACTCGAACAGGCTACACTGTACACACAGTTAATAGCTTTAATATAACACGCACAACGACTCGCGACCGCCGTAGAGAGCGGCGCGCAGCAGTCGACAATCACACCGCGTACACACGATACACCCGTGTTCCAGGGCGGTTCTCACCGCCCAGAGTTAGCGACACACAAGTCGACAGTCTGAATGGAGGCCTGCAGCCTCCCTCGGACGGTCATTAGACGACTTAAAATCATTTGAGATATTCGAATTCGAAATCGCGCAAGCACGCAGCGATCGCAACACAGTCCGAATTTCGAGGTTTTTGTAGGGGTTTATTAAAGTATTTATGTTTGGGTCAAACCAAACCTGGCACGCGGGCCCCTGGCCCGTGAGCACAGTATCCGATGAAGCTGTAAAAGCAAAAAAGGCTAAATTATATGTAAATATACTGCTTGTACGTGAACGCTAAGGGAAGTAAGAATTTTTGGACCCGTACCAAATTCACGTCACGTCACAGGGGAGAAAAGTGGGCTACGTATGTAGTGTCTGCTTACCTCTTATATGGAAAAAGGTGTAACTGTATGTATGTATGTATACAATACATATTTTAATAAAGTTCAGTTGGCCATTATCCATTTTTTTATTTAAGTTTGAAACTGTGTTTAGGAAACGAATACGTAGGCAAAACGAACCATCTATTTTATTTTATTTAGTTTTATAAAAATACTCACAATCTTTTTTGTCCAAATATGAGCATTAAGAAGTCGATGAGGTAAGCGGGAATAATATGGAATAAGAAGACGCAGAGGTTGTGTATAAGCTTGTTGTGTCGAATGTTTCCGCCGGGATACCAAAGGGGACCTTCAAATGGAATTTTACGGACTGTCGCTTTCCCAACATCCAGCACCTCCTTCCAAGTAGTATTCCTGTCGTCACCTGATGTCAAGTTAAAGACAGGGATTTCTGGACTTCTGTAAACAACAAAAGATATGAGAATAAAAACTAAGGTGACATGTATGGATATGGGAAGATATGGGATACTTTATGGATATTTGTTAAATACTCGTAATTATTGACATTTTTCCACTGAGAACAGGAACAGGAAACATACAACAATCCATTGATAATAAATATTAAGTATAAAACAAACGTTTAACAATGTTATAGCAATAACAAAATTACTTAAACAGTTCAGAATTTGATTATTAAATTGCTCTAAGAAATACCTAATGTTTAAAAAAAATGTTGATATAGTGAAGTAGAATATAAGGAACATTTAAGCTTTTTTAAGCTTTATAACCTTAAACTAAATTTACGTATTTTATCTGTTGAAAACTCGAATAATGAAACCCATAATATTTAAAACACTACAAAACTAATATTATAAATGCAAAAGTAAGTCTCTCTGTGCCTGTTCACGGCTCAACCGTTCAACCGATCTAGACGAATTTCGGCACAGAGATATTCTATACGTCTTAGGGGCGGTCACAGGAAACTTTTGATTGGTCGTAAAATCCTTTGTTATTAAAAAACAAACCCTTTATTAATGCGGACGTAGTCCCGGGTTTCAGCTGGTGGTAAATAATATCTATTACGGCAACACATGTCCGAACTAACAGCATCTTTAACGATCATGAAATATCAAAGTTATTTAATACCTTTTATGTGATCAACAAAACAGTTCTACGAATGTATATTATGAAAGATATAAAAATAATTACAAATCGTCGAATGTATTGTGTAATATAGCATTAGCGAATCGAAGACAAAAATTTGGGTCGAGAACCTAAAGATCAAATAATTTATTTGCATAAAAATGCCAATTATGACTGGGAAAAAAAATACAATTGAATGCGAAGTGACTTTTTAAAAAAAAATCTTATGTTAAAATACGGAAGATAAAAATAAATTTCGTTTACTTATTATTACTATACTTTATTTTTCAAGCCTATTTAGACATAGACAGAAAGAAACAAGAGATTTGCATGTTTCATACCTTTCAGGTTGTGAGGTGATGTAGTAGGGAATAACAATGATGGCATTGATTGCTATATCTACCGGTATCACCTCAGCGTGATAATGGCCTATGCAATGCATAGAGCGAATAACGCCCTTTCCAGCGCCTATCATGAGGCCAATAGGTCCGTTCAAATTGTCCACCCAGCCTTGTATTGGCTCCGTGTAAGAAGGAGTCACTGGAAGATAAAAAGAATGTGTTAACGAAATTTCTTAACCATAAGATCTGATTTCAGGTGGAACATTGTCATCGTATTATCGAATCAAAGGTAACTTTTATATAGTATATTTTAAATCTCCTCTTCATATAAACGTTATTTTATGAAGTGAATAAAATTTGTCATATTTCACCAACATACTTTTCCGCCACTATATGGAAACGAAATGCAAAGAGGTATTTGGCATTAAATTAAATACGTCGTTGAATATTAATCAGGCTTTTCTGCAAAAAAAAAGTGCCAGTGCGCTATAAGTAAAAGTAAAAGGTTACTTAAAATAACCATATTTTTTTTTCAAAACTGTTTGAAGTTAATTAATATATTTATTGATTTAAATGTTAAAAACAACTGCTGCAGTACAGATTAATCAGTATTTAACACAAACTGTCTCTTACCAATACTAGGTCGCACAATAGATACAGGCAGCTCTTGGTAATGCTCTTTAACAAGCGCTTCCGCAAGTCTCTTTGAGTATGTGTACGAATTCGCGTGTTTCTGTAGTATGGATGGTGTCAAGATTTTCACCTGTTCATCGGTGAGCCAACTTGCGGCTCGCAAAATATCGTGCGGATCCGTAGGTGGGTCGTGAACCTAAAGATCAAATCATTTATTTGAATGAAACATAACGTTAACTCGGTACTCAAAAATAATTTTGATAGATAAATCTATTTAATTGCGTACACATTTTTATTTAAAGATTATAAAAATGTTGTATAACGTGAACAGTGAAACTCGTTACTAAAGTTTCATGTTTATTTAATTTTAACATCTATGTTAATTGTAAGTATCAGTAAAATTATTATCATTACATTATTATAAAAATGAAAAACTTTACATAATATGCCTGCGTGTTAGCGGCCTAAGAGAATCTACCACGTATCTAACATGTTATCGCTGAATTTACTAGTAGCTATTAAATGAAGCAATTAAGTTATTAAATTACTTAATTGCTACTCTTACTCATTCTCATCTGCAGTCTTCAATGGGTTTGTATTACCTAAACAATACATTTATTTGCAACTCAAATACAACAAATCTTAGACGTGACTGCACTGATGGTAGATTCCTAGGCAGGAATCTGTCTAGGCAGGAACCAACCCAGGGCTAGTTATTCTGCCGTGAAGCAGTAGTGTGCAAACATTACTGTGTTTCGGTTTGCAGGTCACTGAGAGGCATATGAGACTAGAAGTAACGTTCCAGTGCTGATAGGAAGGTCATACAAATATTTGCTCCGTGGCGATAAAGCATCCGTGACCCGTATTGCAGAAGCCAAGCATTTAGTCACTGTACTAACTATTTCTTTGTTACAAAAAAAAAATTGTAATGTCTTTAGGATCAAAATGGAAGTGTCCGCAACACTACCTTTTACGTTATATTGTCCGAAATTAATATTTTATTACAAATTATGTTTACCAAGAGTACAAATTCATGATGGGCAATACTCGTACATAGCACAGTAAGTCCATTTATAACGGTGTTAATAATGTTAACAGTTTCACCGTTGTCACTATTTCTCTTCAGAAAGTCAGAATTTTTTTTTTTAAGTTTACCTTTTCGGCCATTCTTCCGTAATCAGGGTAGCAAAAAGCTGTAGAAAGGTGCACAAAAGACACCAGATTCTTAATCCTTTTGGCTACATCCAGTACACGAATAGTGCCCTTCGTGTTCATCTCAAGCCCTTCCTTCAGTGGTGCCTCGAGACGGAGACTAGCCGCGAAATGAAAAACAACCGTCACCTGAAATTTAAAAATATACACCAAATTGTAAAATATTAGAGGTAAATGTCCACCTAAAGACGCCAAGTATCATGTATGTTGTTTTTTTATATATATACTCGTATATATATATATATAGAATAGGGGGCAAACGAGCAGGTGGCAAACGTGATTGTAAGTGATCACCGCCGCCCATGAACACCTACAATACCAGAGGAATAGCAGATGCGTTGCCGTTGCGTTGTGCATTGCCGGCCTTTGAGAAAGGAATAGGCTCTTTTCTAAAAGGTCCCTTAGTCGTATCGGTCCGAAAAAACCGCTGACTACACAACATTCCTTAAAGTGCAAGTGCGTGGCAGAAAATTCCGCGAAAAACGCACTGTGGTGGAATGACAACCATCAAGGTGGTGACGATGGATTTATTTAGTATAATATAATATGATTTTTTATACGTATATAATCGTTTCTTCAGTAAGTATTATATTTCTATATAAAATAAATATAGAATTTCACTACCGGGGCCCATATATAATCCATATATAACCTTCGACGCCATAATGCCTTTCTCTTAACTCTTTACCCATCATAACTTAATAGACATTACGTCATTGGTACTAGCCACGCGTAATTAATATTATGTTAAAATGAAGAATACAAAAAAGGTAGAACCGCAAAAAAAAATTAGAGAGTAGCCCAAATAACGGACACGGTTGCAAATTACTTGAAATAAGCATTATAACAGTTATTTCTTAGTTTTTAAAGATGTGTATAAAATAAAGTCCCCAATTTTAAAATTATTCAAACGAAAAAATATTTATGTTCTGACTTACTTCATCATATATCTGTTCCAGTATTTTTGCTTCTATTCCAAGATTGTCATACATGATGTCACCTGACACAGGGATTAGTTTCTTCATTACATGTGGTTTCTCTTCCCTTATTCTTGAGAACAGCTGCAATTGTAATATTTCAAGACAACTAGAATATGTTATTAATACCGCTTAGGTATTAACAATAGTAGTTATGTCTGTCTTTTTTATAGAAGAAAGGAATGAGGCGAGCAAATTTCACACCTGACGTTCAGTGCAACGTCTGCCCATAACAAATACCGTGTCAACCATAACATTTTAGTGTGACACGAAATTGCATATACTCGTATATTTTCGGTGATGTGATTGCTGCTAGCGTTTTTGGCTTTTACAGCTTCATCGGATAATGTGCTCGCGGGCAGAGGCCCGCGTGCCCGGTTAACACGACATTGCGCTTGTCACTCTGAGACATAAGTCCCTTAGTCTCATATGCCCAGTAATTACACTAGCTATCAGTATCCTTCAAACCGAAACACAGTAATGTGTACTATTATTATATGTAGTAATATGTAATATACACTTCTCTATTATGAGAGAATAACTGGCACTGCGGTGGTGTAGATAACACCGCCGACGGATTCCTGCATAGGATACCATTAATAAAATGTGTAGTGGTTATTATTGATCGACAACAGTATCGATCCTTGGACTTTGCTTTACATTCCAACACCCATCGGAAACTCTTACGAGACCTACGGGATTTGACGGGTAGTTACGTACGGCAATCGTTTATTTTAATATAAACCTTGGCAACAAGTAGAATTTAGTTTTTTAAAATTATACGTATTGTGAAAAATGCTTAATATTGGTATATAAGTAAATTGGTTTAAGAGAAAATTTCCTAATCATCAGTTAACTCACCGGCAGTTTCCACATGTCTTCAATGCGTGCTTCCGGAGTTTTGCCACGCTTGGAGCGCACCAGTGCGTACACGCATCCTATATCGGGTACGCTGTACAAAATCTTCTCGATGAGGACTTTTCCCATGAGACCCGAGGCACCGGTAATGAGAACATTGCGTCCTCTGTACCACTCGTTCACTTCTGAATTCATCTTTTTCTACCTGAGTAAGAGATAGCGTTTAGGAATTGACGTAACCAGGAAATTATTGGTAAGTGCAACGTCTGCCCATAACAAATGCTGAGTCACCCAAAATGTTTGTGTGACACCACACCGTGCCCATCATTCTGAGACATAGGTTCTTATGCCCAGTTTACGCTAGCTCACAGTGCCCCTCAAACCGACACACAGTAATGTTTGTATCTTTTCTTTGTATCTTTTTTATAAACATACGTCATATATGTGTTGTTAAAATGTTTAAACAATACAAATATAACTCTTTACAAATACAAACTTTGAGCTACAAAGACCATAAAAAACATTCAGTCATAGACTATAAAAAACAATCGAAAAAATTGCAATCGAAATGCTTGATTAGGCACTTTACGTAACAACTATGCGAAGTAAAACCCGTTCGTTCATAATGAGTACGCCTTGAGTATAACGATTGCGTTGATGCATATTTCCTCCAATAATCAAAGCGTTGATCTCGATTAAATTAATTTGTTACGAAAATCAAAGTTATATACTCTCCCAACATGTTAGTGCCCTAAAATAATCTATCGCTTTATGACATAAAAATCGACTCGTCGATACGCCAAAAAATGACGTTGCGTAACCGAGAGCGGAAAAACCGTCTCAATTTGTTCTGTTGTTTATAATACGCAGACTAATAAAAAGAGCCCGCTTCTTCGTCTCCGTCTCAGTCTTAGGTATTATTATAATGAAATACCTCTTTTCGGATTACTGGCAAAAAGATATTCCGTCATATTCCTCAGGGATGACAACAAACTTTCATCATGATCCCTCAGTCGAGGATAGCAGTGTAAGTTTTTGGGGCACAGTGTAAAGAACTATTTACATGAAAAAGTGTGTTCTAAACTCCATATTATAATTCAATACCAGATTTAATGAACAAATACATCTGACACGTGATTACATTGTAAGTGAATTATTTCTCTTGAATTTCTATTTAATTTTCCTGTTTTTATTATTTGAAAAAAATTGTAAAGGTTTACTATGTACTGAATTGAGAAGTTTGATTTTACAATAGAAAGTGAACATGATACAGAAAGAGAAGCACATACTCAAGTATGATCAGACTAATTGTCAATCTTACGTAATATAATTCGATTTGCCTATTGGTTCTCTGTTCTTATTCATCGACAGGAATTTATTGGCTAAACTGATTTATGGAGTGTGCGAAAAAGTGTGATAAAGAATTTTCAATTTTGCGCAACTTTGATTATAATACCATAAACCCGCTTAAACAATAAATAAACTTTGAACTAGTCAATAATCATCACCAAAAATGCAATGCTGTTAAAAATGCAAGTCGTTAGCATTCTTTTCAAATATATAGGGTATAACGAATATAGAAAAATAAATCATCAATTAAAGTTAACTTAGAATTAAACTACAATTGCATTATAAAGACAGTATTTGCATTATAATTACAGTGTATTTTTTACAAAGCTGACCATGAAAAAAGGTGGCAAATGTCTTAACAAACAATGTTGAAGACGAGCTTTTGAGAAGTTTTTTACAGTTCAACGAACGACATTGTCAATAATTATAATTTACTAGCTGATGCCTGCAACTTCGTCAGATATGCTGGGTATCCTATGTCCGGATGATGATTTTTATCCGAAAATCAAATAGTTCCCTCGGGATTTTTAAAAAACCTATTTCCACGCTGACGATGTCGCGGGCATCAACTAGCTCCCAAATAGGTTGTTTTATACTTGTTTTATATTTGCACAAAGTGATGAACGATCACCTGATGGTGATTGCAACGTCTGTCCGTAACAAATGCTGTGTCACCCAGAAAAATTCTGAGTGGCACCACTGTGGTGGTTTTTAACGATAGCAGGTAGCTTGGCCACTCAAAAACTCCATTAACCACATATTATTTCACTGCACTACGACCTAACGATCAGAGTAGCTACGCCGCGGGCCCTGAGTTCGAATCCAAGCCAGAGGCAACATTTGTGCAAAAATACGAGTTGTTGGTTTTCGGGCCTGGTTGTAGCGCGACTGTCCCCTTGTATCTGATACTGCATCCTAGCCTACCTCCGATCTTATCGCGTGAGCGTTACATCGGGCTCGATTAGGTATTCACGTGTAAGTGCCTGTATGTTTGCGGGTGCACTTCGAATATATGTGCGTGCACTATAATATCTCCTGCTCAGTAGCAGTGATAGTTTTTTAGTATGAAAGTCATCGCCGTGGTCGATTCGGCCAGGAGCGCATCATCATAATTTCACTGTAACGGAGTAATCCGTATAAATTACGGTATATAAATAGAATAACAATGTATAACTGCAGTAAAAACGGACGTATTTACGATATCGGACATTGAAAATGTTATATCGCATGCACATTTTTTTTCTCTCTTTTTTCACTTATTCGTAACAAAGATGTGATTGCGTGCAGGTTATATAAATTAGAGTAGGTAATTAACACGCAAATCTACGAACTCGAACACGAAATCTAACGCACGCATCAAACCGTGGATGCTATATCTGATAATTAGTATAACATTCGGTTGTACAGATTTTTACCTGCCCTTTGTTTTTTCGGGATCAGCTGATTATATACATCTAACACGTCATCTTCATTAGAATCATTATAGCCCATCGCATTACCACAGCTGAACATAAGCCTCCCTCATTGATTGTCACATAGCACGATCTTCAGACACCTGCATCCAAAAACTTAGTGCAAAATTAGACAGGTATAATTTTGATAAACGTAACAGATATAATTTGAATGATGAATTTGATGTAGTTAAAAATTTCTTAACACTGTTTTCATATTTTAGTGAAACCACAACATCAACTAGTACCATTCACCACATAAGGTACGTAACTGCGTAACAGGGTTACGCAAAATAGTTGTGACATGCCGAGTGAGGCACGCACTTACGAGTAGTTGGTAAAATATACCTATTGAATTTTCCTTACATTTCCTTGCTAAATATATTATGTTAAAATTTCTTATTAAAATATGTGATATAATACAACGTGTACTTATGTAACTAATAAGAATATTAGTTAACTTTCATTGGTCATTACGTTAAGATTTATCTATGGTATTTTGATTATGTAAACAACGAGTCAGTGGGGTGGGCAAATAATGATTCTAAATGATAACGACGTAGTGTTCAAAATTGAGTGTAAGTTAGAACAGCTGAAATGCAAATTAGATTTTCAATTATAATTCATGAGCGACAAAAATATTTTATTAAAGATAAATGTAATCTCATTAACTTATTAGCGTTTAAAACGTACCGTTAAAATTTTTAGGCTAGATATGACGTAGTAGATAATTTACCAACTTCAACAAAAGGAAGAAGTTCTCAATTTGTCGGAATGTTTTATTGTATATTTTCAGCGATTTCTAAAATTGTTAATTGTGATTGTGGTACTGGCGCCGGGATTCGAACTCGAGTTACAGAGTCTCTGGTGGTAGGATTCCTGTGCAGGAATCTGTCTAGGTAGGTACCACCCCAGGGCCAGTTATTCTGCCGTTAAGGAACAGTGTGCAAACATTACTGTGTTTCGGTCTGAAGGGCACTGTGAGCTAGCGTAATCACTGGCCATATGAGACTTATGATCTGATGTCTTATGGTGAGCGCATTGTGGTGTCACACAGAAAATTTCTGCGTGACACATTTGTTATGGGTAGACATTGCACTAACCATAAGGTGAATGTCTTGCTCGTTTCGTCACCATATCAAATTAAAAAAAAAAATGCAGACGTACTATTGAGGCAAGCAACTGGCACTGAAACCAAGGAGACGAACAAATCGCCTGATGGTAAGTGCAACGTCTGCCCACAACTAATGCTATGTCCCCCAGAACATTTGTGTGTGGCACCATTCTGCGCTCGGCCTCCAAAGACATCATTTTTTAGTATCATATACCCAGTTATTACTAGCTGTCAGTGTTCTTCAAAACGAAACAATATTGTTACCATACTACTGCTTGACGGCTGCATAACTGGCCCTGCGGTGGTACCTACCTATACATAGTCAGCCTCGAATGACGGAAAAATTTTGGTGGACACAGCAGAAGACTTCTGTGGTCTTTTTTTTTAGGCTTGTGTTAGCAAAAGAACGGTTGTACAATGTTTATTTTTAGCTTTTCTTTAGAATTACTTCTCATAATAAAGGTAATTTTGTACAAGATTGTATCAGAATTGGTCGAGTTTAAATTAAACTAATTTTAGATTTATTATTAAGGTCCAATTGGCTTTTTCGAAATAGAACATCGCTCATCGGTCGCAGAGAAAGTTGCGTTTGGCGTCAACCGGATCTTTTATTATTTCAAACATTGCGTAACTTGCGCTACCTTACGTCCTACTTTATATTTTGCACAACTTAGAGGCATCGTAGTACAATATGAATAGAGTCGATATTTTACAAAATTAGATAAAAAAAAAGTGTTAAGAGCTTTATTTCGTTGGCGAATAGTTTGAAATCAACTACTTATAAACCAGTTACCAATGTTCGATGGTTGTTCGGTAATACTTCGATGGGTGTTGATGGCTCAAGAACATGCTGGTAAAACTTTTGGGGATGAATATGTTTAGCATCGGACTTTTGAAGAGCAGCAAAGAAAACGTTACTGATTAACAGCCGAAACTATGAATTTTTTGAACGAATGGTTCGTACAAAGAAAAAGCAGTTAACTTAATGTATAATATTCTATTTATATTTTACATTAATATCTTTCTAGAGCTAACTCGCAGTAGCTGGCCAAAGTACTGACGTAACGATTACAATTAAAAAGGCAACTGTGTTGTCTATATTAAAGTTATAAAGAGAGAGAGTGACAGTGTGTTGTTTATTAGAAAGAAAAAGATATGAAATTTATTCCACTGTTATGAAGTGACACTCTTTTAAATGAATCTAGGCTTGATATTCTTTTTTAAACAAATGATTTTAAGATATGTTAATGTCAGTGATGTTGCAGCGTAACAGAATCTACCTCGGAATCTCATTCCTTGGGTGTCATACTAAGGGGTATGCCAACACACTCTAACAAACACACACTTAAGTATGTCAGACCATAATTATCTAGACTGATAATGGATAGCTGCATGTACTCGTATAAGATATTTACATTTATAACTAAAACATAGGAAAACGATTAGATTGACTGTTTTTTTTTCTATGGACGATAGTGATGAGACGAGCACATTGTTCAGCTGATGGTAAATGCAACGTCTGCTGTATCGCCGAGAACTGATAGACTACAGGGAAGATGATGGTGATTGATATGGTGCAAGATTTCACATGCAAGATTAGACATTCATAAGACCTTTAAACAAGCCTAAAACTAAATAAAGAAACTCGACTGGACTTTGACTTTAATTATTTATTTGTTGAACTTATATCTACATTTTTACCACAACGTAGTGAATGTTAATTAAAAGCTGGACATACCCAGCCAAAGGTCTCAACAGGCCCATTTTAGTACAAACTCAAATAAGTATTAGTAAAAAAACTTATTTAACTTATCACATTGTCAACTTACTTATACCTTGTAGTAAGGGTAGGCTTATGCTTAATAAGGCTTATGCTCATGGATATTGTGAGCAAAAGCCTTGTTTCTGCTAATTGACAGACAAATATCCTGTTTAAATATTACAATCGTAATATAGCGACCGGCTCTCTCTTCAGATACCTAATGTTTTATACTTTTAAACTCTTGAAATAATATAACTTAATGAAAGAATTTAGAATTTAGAATCGATAAAAAATCACAAACAGGTAACTTTTATTTTATTTATGCGATTTATCAGTACAAGCTGAGAAAGCATGTGGTAGGACCCCTATGCAGGGATCCGTCTACCATCACCTCTATATCATTCTGCCGTAAAACAGTACTGTGCAAGCATTAATGTGTTTCGGTCTAAAAGGCACTGATAGTTAGTGAAATTACTAGGTATATGCGCTTAAGAACTGACGTCTCAGAGTGATGGCGCAATGCGGTGCCACGCAGAAATGTTCCGCGTGACACAGCATTTGTTGCAGGCAGACATTGCGCTTACCATCAGGTGAATGTTTTAATCGTCGCGTCACTTTATCCTATAAAAAAATACAAACACGTCAGCACTCAATCTCTTCAAAGGCACCTCTTTAGACACCTCTAAATAGACTTTAACAAATTTGCTATAATTCTTTATGTAAATAACACTTTATTTATCAAATGCAGGATCTTATATAATATATGTAAATCATACATATAACAAAAATTGCTTAAATAGTGATTTGCATTCTTACATCAGACTTTTATTAACCTGATCTCTACAAGTTCTTTATGGAAGTTAAACGCATTATCTATTAAACATTTTTTCGCCTAAATAAGAAATCTTTTATTAATTTTGTAGGGAAATTAATTACGTTTAATTAAACCAGTAGATAAATATTAATCCGTTTAAGTGTTACATTATACGGATAAGCTTATATTATTTGATCTAGATCATGTTATTTGATAAAATAATTCTCACATTTTACAAACTTTTGAAGCCATTTAGTTTTTTTTTCGAAAGCATACCACACAGTAGAGTTTCTTCTGCGTTTTACACACATAAATTCCACATGCACAAACAACCAAATATATAATAGAATATTTATATGGCCTACCTATAGTTATTCGCCTATCTGTACGCCATAAATATTTTTGAGCCGTGAGGCAATCATACCCGCAGGATATTATGCAGAAATTCGTCTAGACACCGTGGGTCCATTTATTTCGCCATGAAACAGTAGTGTAATAAAGTGTGTAGTAAACATTACTGTGTTTCGGTCTGAATGACACTGATAGCTAGTGAATTGCAGAGTTACTAGGCCTACGAGACTTGAAAACTAACGTCTCAATGGGTCGGGCGCAGTATGGTTCTCACATAAATGTCCTAGGTGGCACAGCATTTGTTATGGGCAGTCGTTGCTCTTGATTTTCTTCGTAATCGACAAATAAACGTGAAAATGGAAAGTCTTCGCCACATAAATATAATTGAAGATGAACATTCATTCTAATCATTCCAATGAATCATTCTTATGTTTACGTCTTCATCATTTAATCCTGTCACTAGTCCACTTCTGAACATTGGCCTCCTCCATGGATTTCCACGCTTCAAACGCAAAAAAGTTTGCTGCTTCTACTTTGGGGAGATTTTTCCATAGTTGGCACGCTTGGCAGGCGGGTTGGCAACCGCAGTTTATTTATTCGGATATTCCCTGAAGATGGTGTTGCCCGTCTTCAGGTTTTAATTTTCCCTCTGTCAACGTTTAAGACACCCTCGGGTTGAGATGGGGTGGTAGATTCTCTTTAGCTACCGCCACACGGCTTACACAGATTTACGTGAATATAATGTATAAAAAAAAACTTATCGTTAGAAGAAGCGATAAAATCCGTAATATTAGTTTTACTATACTACTATTATTTTCTTAGATTAAAATCATAATACTTTACTGTCAAATCATAAAACTAATATGTTTAATTTTTCCTGTCGTGTTTCATAAGATGTCTTTGACTTTTGAACTCATACTGACTTATTCGTTTCCGCTCTGTAATAATAAACGTAGCCATTTTGTTTTGCCGTTTTCTGCATTATTAATTGAGCAGTCTATGCGAGCACACACACATTAATATTAAACACTATTTAAGATATATAACGCCTCCTTGTTTTTAACTTTAAATATGTTTTAAGTTTGAAAAACAAATCAAGAAAAACTCGCATACAGTAATAATTAGAAGACGTATAATTACTATGACATTTGCGACATATAGCAAATGTCACTATACAATACACTTTAACATAGAGCTATTTAATTGCTCGTCTAATCGCACATTTAATGTACATGTAAGTACTTACTGAATCTAAGCAGCTCGCACATTAATGCTCCTAATCTATAAATTTATGCGCTAATAACACAAATTAATGTTTCTTGGGTCTGGTTTTTTTTTATTGGATAAAGTGACAAAATGAGCAAAACGTTCACCTGATGGTAAGTGTGACGTCTGCCCATAGCAAATGCTGTGTCATCCAGAACCTTTCTTTGTGACACCACACTGCGTCCGTCACCCTGAGACATGAGTTCTTAAGTCTCATATGCAGTGATTACGCTAGCTCTCAGAGCCCTTCAAACTGAAACTGTAATGTTTGCACACTACTGCTTCACGGCAGTATAACTGGCCCCGAGGTTGTACCTACCTAGACGTATACCTGTATAATAATCATACCAACAGTTGTGTTGTGATTATGCCCGTGTCACTGAACATGAGCTTTACACCGGGTGCGGGTAGGTCAGGACGAGCGAGTGTGTGTGTTGCGCGTACACTTGTGGCACTATAATGTCTCGTGCTCAGTTGATAGCTTCCGACATTATTTGGAAGTTGTCACCGTGATCGAAAATCAGCCAGGAGGTCATCATCATGAATGAAATATGGGCGGGAAGGCGAGGACGAGTCAGTGCTTTTGTATTAGCACGGCAGTATGACGTAGACGGTACATGTCCACAGACCAAAACGACTGCGCTTACAATGTAAAATACAACCGCGACGAATTTGACGACCGCTTGGCCCTGTGGTCAAAGCACCTGACTTCTACGTCGCGGATCCAGGGTTTGAGTCCAGCCGGAGCCAACATTTGTGCAAAAACACAAAAGGTTTTCGGGTCTGGTCGTGTTGTGCAAGTGAAATGTATGTCTTTAAAACGCTCCTACGATACAAGAGACACCACTATACCACATCCTTGGGGGCATATTTTATTTAAAAAAAAATAGTTAAAAGCATATGTTTATTTTTTTACAATAACAGAGACGGACAAAGTTAAATATTATGTGAATCTTAATAAAATATTACAGTTATTCTGTAATAAAAACCAAAAAATAAAAATAGAGTGTATAAATTTTTAAATGGATGGAGGTACAACAATACTTTCTTAGAGAAGCTTAAGAGAGCAATGCACAGATTTTTCAAGCTTAAGTAATGCAGTAAAATTACGAACTAACAGATAAAACAAAAAATAACAGCCGAATTGGTACTGTTTGTATTTTGCGAGGATTGAATGGTTAACTTATATACTAGTGATGATAATAAAAATCAATAAATAAAAACAAAGCGTTGTGAAAAAAAAAACAAAGGAATTCGTTAAAATCCTTACAAATATTGTAAATGCTGTGTTACTCTCTCTGTCCTTCTGTCTGTTTGTTACCTTTTCACAGCTCAACCGCTGAACCGATCTTGACGAAAATCAGCACAGAGATAGCTTGCATCCTGCAGACGAACATAGGATACTTTTGATCCAGGTAAATCAAATAGTTCTCACAGGGTATTTAAAAAACATATTTCCACGCGGACGAAGTCACGGACATCAGCTAGTCTTAGTAGTGTGCATAAAGTGTCACTGTGTAATAATCACTACAAATGTTAACTTTCAAATGATGTTCCTTGCTGCTTAGAGCAAGGAAAATCATTTGATAGTTAACATTTCAATAATTACTTCTTATATTTACGCGAATATCACACATTTAATAAAACAAACGGTTTTTTTTATTGGATAAAGTGACTTAACGAGCAAAGCGTTCACCTGATGGTAAGTGCAACGTCTGCCCATAACAAATGCTGTTTCACCCAGAACATTTCTGTGTGACGCCACCCCACGCTCGTCACCATGTTCAGTCTTAAGTCCCATATGGCCGGTGATTACGATGATTGGGTATGGTCACTATGTCTGTGTGTATGAGTTAGACGTTCTAATGTCTTAATTATTCCGGGGTACTTTCAGCATTATTTGTTTTGGCCCGATCTGTGCAAATTGAGTATGCAAAACGGGTGCTGCAAAGCGCTTGAAACGTCGCGAAATAAAAGCGATTAAATTCGTAAAAATTAGAAATTAACATTTTAAATTACTTTTACGCAGTATTTTTAAACATTCGTAGCAATGCTATTACTAGAATCTAGTTAATCCCTCCAACGTTATTATGTAAAAGTCAGTAAAAATGAGAACATTTGCAAACATTAATTATAATTAAATTATAAGGCTAAACTATAACTGAGCACGCATAAGTACGCGAAAGAGAATAGAGATTACAGTTAAGTTTAAATCTCAAACAGTTCTGATTTAGTACTGTTTAAGATGCTGTAAAATATGAAAATTGTAAAAACATTTATTTTTTTATAAATATTCATATATTAAACTAACTATAACGAAAGCTTGACCAATACTCAAAAAGTTGAATAGTGAAGTAACTCTCTAACAGAACTCCTTGGTATTTAATATCGCAATATTTTTATTTTGAGGCGTGTCCAACCAGTCCGAAATTGACAAAGATGGAAAGTGACAACATCGTTATCGCTGTTATTTCCTATTTTAGTTCTTTTGCAATATGACGTACTGTAACTTAAATTTTCATGGGAAATAAATTTTGATAAAAAAAATTGACATCCATAAGGAACTAAATTTACAATACGTAGGGTTGTTATCGTATCATTTCGTTTACAATTATACCGTCTTTATAACATTTTAAGTAGATAAGCCATGGCCTTTTTTCATAAAATAATTTTTAATGACTTATATCAATCTCAGTACTAGTTTCATAAAACTACATACAATGACAATCGTCGAAATACTCCGTAACATTATGGAACAAATTTTGTGAAACGCCTTATTTATCTTTTTTATTTATAAGAATTGTCAGTCAAAAGGATTCCTATGCAGGAGTCCGTCTAGGTAGGTACTACCCCAGGGCCAGTTATTCTACCGTGAAGCAGTAGTGTGCAAACATTACTGTGTTTCGGTTTGAAGGGCACTGTGAGCTAGTGTAATCACTGGGCATATGAGATTTAAGAACCTATGTCTCAGAGCGATGGGCACAGTGTAGTGTCACACAGAAATTTTCTGGGCACAGCATTTGTTATGGGCAGACGTTGCACTTACCATCAGGTGAACGTTTTGCTCGTTTCATCACTTTATACAATAAAAAAAAATCTACGTTTCTTAAAACTATAATGTTGACTGACTGACAATAGCTGCTTTTTTGCGGCTTTTTATCATATGAATACCTTTTCAATGTACGTATGCACTGCTAATGTTGAACATCAAAGTGAGGCCTTACCATCCCTGTGCTCAGGAGTGGGAGATAAGCAGCAATAATTCATAATAACAATTCATAATTCATAACGCATAATTCTAATCAAACATTTCAAATATTTCCACATGATTTAACAATATTAATTTGAGTATTTATGTCTCATAACAAATATACATATACTCATTATACATATACGTATACTGCGGAAGTTTGTTTTCAATAGGTAATGGTGACAACAAACTTTGATTTTTTCGTCAGCACTCATTCTTTTGTCTTTCTTAGTAATTTTGCTTATTATTAAAGAGGAAATAAACTTACGTTACCGCAGTTAGTTATAACAAACACAATGGAGCACAAGAAAGTTCGGCTAACAGCAAGGCTTACGCCGACTGACTGACTATCGTGAATTTTGTCTAAGACACTGAGTCGGCAGGGAAAGAGGTTTGCGTGCTTAGTGATATAGGGTTGTCGCCTGAATGACAATTTTATAACATTGTTTTGGAAAATAGATCATTATATTAAAAAGATATTTGAACATATGACTATACTCAAATTGATGGTTGCGTAGCTCAGCAGTTAGAATGCAGCACAGACGGGGGTTTTGGGTTCATATCACACGTTACTAAGCTGTCGTAGGTGACTAAGAATTAAAAAAATATTTCTACGACATTTAAAATTCACCAACCTGCACCGGCGTGGTGTGAAGACTCCCCGGCTAAACTATCTCAAAAATGAAAACGAGAGATGGATCGTGCTCAGCTTCGGGTCATTAATGCTTTTTAATTTATTTTTAAAGTTAAATACTTTTTTATGTATTATTTATTACATTTGGGATCTTGGATGTGTTGTCATTGTTCCCGTGTGTCTGATACTACATTTTCTCCTCCGATTATGTTACGAGTAATTACAGAAATAATTAAAATGAAATCAGTCCAATAATTCGTAGATAAGTTTACTAACTAAAGGCTAACAAAAATGTAAAAGAAAACAATTATCTACTAACCTTATCTAACCTAACCAACGAGTTTAGTGTTATATAAAACTAATTTAAACTACTTTAAATCTTTTAAATTAATTTATTTCTACAAATCTTTCAAAAATATGAACTTGAAGGTGTCAACCCTGAACAAAGATCGAGTAGAATGGCGTAGTAAGCAACTAACGGAACAAATGCAAGCGTAAGAACCAAACTTGAGCGACTACTTTAACCATTACAAATTTAACTTGATTAACTAAAAAATAATAAATCCTTCTTAGAACAGCTAAACTGCAAATAAATATTAGGTTGTTTTTTTTAAATTCATTTATTATTTAAGGTATTAATTGAGGATCCGAACAAGATGTTAAATGCAAACGTCGCATTATTATCTTTATATATATATCATTAGCTGATTTAAAAATAAAACATGTTTATATTTATGAAATCTTTAATAATGAAAAATGTAATCTTGTGTAGACTGATGGGCTGGCTCTTTATAATTTTGTTTTGAGCAAATTTTGTTTTATAGGTATATCAGATTTAATTTTTAAATATCAATGGAACTGTTGGCATGACTAGTTGATGTTACGCTTTTGTTTTGTCAAAGCGGGACAATTTCACGTATTTCGGGGACAGCGGGACTGTCCCGCTGAAAGCGGAAGGTATGGTCACGTTAATTATTACCCAAACCTTCCAACCACAAAGGTGGTTGGAAGTTTTGGGTAATAATTTACCTGGCACTGAAATGCGCTCGTCATCTTGATATCAGATATTAATTCTCGTATGCCTAGTACTTAATTACTCTAGCAACAGTGTCTTTCAAACCGGAACACACTAATGCTTACTTCCTGCGGTTACGCAACTAAATAACTTGCACTGTCGTGCTTTTTTATTGAATAAAGTGTCTAAACGAGCAATACGTTCATCTGATTGTAAGGGCAACGTCTGACCATAACAAACGCTGTCTCACCTAAAACATTTCTCTGTGATACCACTCTGCGTCCGTCACCCTGAGACATCAGTTCTTAAGTCTCTATGCCCTGTGATTACGCTAGCTCACAGTGCCCTTCAAACCGAAACACAATAATGTTTGCACACTACTGCTTCACGGCAGAATAACTGGCCCTGGGGTGGTACCTACCTAGACGGATTCCTGCATAGGAATCCTACCACCAGTTATAGTTATTTATTGAAATATAACTTGATCAACTCAAACATTATATTAGTAAGCTGCGCTACTTTTTTTAAACTGTGTATTCGTATTGAAATTATAAATTATATTTATATAAATAAGTCTTTAAGAGGTCATGCAATATAAGGTTATAAAATCGTTAACCGAAACTAATGTACGAGTATAGCATAGCCAACAATTAGTTTCCCACAGTCAGGGAAAAACGTCTATCATTATAATTATATCAATCAACTGAATTGTAGATATCAAAAGCAATAGATAAAAGACAAAATGATTATTGCCTTATTGAAGTCTATGTTAAATTTTTGATATTGCTTTATTAAACGATACTAACATGGTTTAAAATGCTGTGTTGTAAAATTGTGTTAATAAATGCGATATGTGAACGGTTTTAGGAATATAAAAAAGAAGTAACCAACGTAATTTGTGGAAAATCTCGAAGGTACTAACAATTGTACCTATATTAGTTTCGATGGGAGTTGAGAGATCCTACAGACGAATCCTATGAACGAAGTGTCAAAATAAAAGTTCTCCAAAAAGAAGTAAGCTAAATAGCATTATAGTCAATTTGACAATTTGATAAAATTTCATCATATACGGCGTAACGTTTTACCGCATACTTTGTGCTAAAACGTTTATGACATACACATTTACAGCATTTTAAACAAAGGTCAATGACATGACTTTTTACATAACTTATTGTCTAAAGACAAAAACAAGTCACCTTTAGAGTACATCATCTTCGCCTTTACACACATGTACAAAAAAACATGCAATTATACAAAAAATAGCGTAACAATATCTTACAGGCTAGATTCACTTGCAGTATGAATAACTGTTACAACAACTAAGATTTTTGTTAATAAGATAAATACAATAGATAAAATTCATAAAATAAAAAATAATAGAAGATGTGTTATATATTTCAAAGTGAAATAACCAATTCAATGGTATTGTACTAAATTTAATTTTAATTATGTAATATTTAAAAATTTACGTTAAAATGAAGATAGTTCACATTTCACGTCTCTGTCATAGTAAAATGTATATAACTATAATCTTTGTTTTTAATAGCACAAGTTTTCGGCTGATCTATAGACATCAAACTTCCCAAAGACTAATCTCAGTTAATACCTCTATTTTTTTAAGTATGACTATTATATTTTAGGTAACCCATAATATATAAAATTCTTAAAATACTAAAGTATGATAAAAATAAATACTAATAAATACTCCACTATGCTTAGTCTAAATTTCGGTACGTTGACTATAATAATAACAAACAATACTTAAATAGAAACGATTTATAATTACGCAATGAAAGTTACAAAGTTACAAAATACGTCATTATAATTTTCATTTTTCATATCATATTTCATTAACTACATTTAGGGCAGACTGAGTATGTCTCACCAAATCAATCAAATTTTACTCATTAGGGACACACCAACGTTTTTTAAATTTATTTATTTAATACAAAAAGGAAGTGTCCACAATTTACTTGGCTGAACGAAGTTATAAGCCTTGTAATATAAGATAGTTCTTGTACTATTTTTTTCTAATTACGTAATAAATCCATTCTATTATGCAACTATTATGCCGGGGCTCTTTTTGGGCCACTCACAAAAGGTTGAGTATATCGTGAGTATAGCTGATCTAGGGAAATATAAAGATCATTCTTTTGCCAGTGCTAATTTTACTTTTACTCCATCTAATGGTGTAATGTAGAACTACTATGTAACAAAATTGAATGAAATATAAAGGCACATGCATTGCAGACTTTAATACGAGATGGCAGTAAACACTCAAGGTTGAAAAATAAATTAATTGTTTTTTTTTAATTCCGGTGTTGATTTCCAGTTAATTATTAATTAATTTTAATTCTTTACAATAGTTAATACAAAAGTGTGTACATGGAACGTAAAGTTTTGTTAAAAAAATACAGTGCAATGTAGTTTTTAGCTGTATTGATATTTAAACTAAATAAACTTTTAAAATATATATTGTTATATATTATTTCAACAGCACTTATATTGAGGTAAGTTAAACCATTACAATAGTTTTGTTTATTTATTATTAAATAGACAACTAACAAATCACATACATCTTAAACAATAAAATAGCACAAAACTTTTTTTCTTTCATAAAAGTGACGGAATGAGCAAAATGTTCACCTGATGGTAAATGCAATTGCAACAATTACTTTAAGGCTGCCACGACATGCATAAATTGGAAGCTTAATATTACTTAATAATAACTTCTTAATTAATATACAGATATAAATTTATAAAGTGAATAAAACATGTCAATATTTACATGCGATGCTCGTAACTAATATCAGAACTATGGCTGGATTCTGTAAATGGTGGAGAAATTATTGAATTTAGTCTGTAAACTCCTAACACGAAACACTTATTACCTAGACAATCACGCTAGTTCATAAAATGTATTAAAATTGATTAAGATTAAGATTGACTGATGGTCACTGTTAGCCCGAAGGCTTTTACAGCTTCGCCGGATTGAAAGCTGGCATAGCGCTGAGGGCGCTTAGCCGAAACCTTTATTTATGGATGACTGGCGCAAGGGCCCCCGTGAGGGGACCTCGGCTTGGACCGTCATCTTGTTCGCGAGAGTAACTCGAGGGTGCCCAAGGGGGCCGGCCTCGGCTCGGTCAGTTACTGCAATCGGGAGAGCAATATTACTACTACTATCATTACTAATACCATGATTATTATTAGATAAGTTTACCACTAATTCGGAATGCGTTTCCGGTGGAGAAGAAATGGCGCAAGTAACTCCAGCGACGCTTCTGTTTATGACACTACTGCTAGGGGAGAATCGGCCTGAGATGCGGCGGTATCGCGAATAACTTTGTCTGATATGCCCACTCCGACGGCGGGGGCGGTATGATGGTGATAATGTGTGTTTGTGTAGTGTTGAGTAGAGCGCTTGGGCCCTAGTGGTCGCGTCGTCAGGGTCCTCCAGTCCAGGTGCCTCGGTCTCCTTTTTCCGCGGGTCGAGTTTTGGTGTATCGCGAGGGGGTTGTATGTGGCGGCACTGACAACCAGTGGGTTGGGGTGCGTGGCGGCAGAGTCGAAGTATCGGCGAGAGGCCAACTTTAGATATTGGGCTATGGTAGGAAGCCCTAAATCGATATGAAGGTTAGCATTACGCACGAACCACGGTGCTCTCGTGGCTTTACGCATGACTCGATTTTGTATTACCTGAAGTCGGTGAATTTGACGCGGGGAGGCATGCGCAAATACGGGGCTTGCGTATGTCATAATTGGCCGAATACAGGCTTTGTAAAGTGTAATTTTATTACGTAGGGACATTTTGCTATTTTTATTTAGTAACGGACAATCGGCCAAGGACGAACGCCGCTCGGTTCCTTACTCGGTTAATATGTGGACCGAAGCTGAGTCTCGAGTCTAATAGGACGCCTAAGTATTTGACTATCTTTTCCCAGGGGATTAGACGATCGAATAACTCTATGGGGGGGGGGAGATGCGGCGTTATGCGCCGCGAAGAAAAGGTGAACATGTAGGTATCTGTATGTTCTACTACTTTTCTTGAACGTCCTTTAGTCGTATCGGTATGAAAAAGCTGCTGGCGGCAGCAAATTCCATATTTTAACTTTAAGAATACTGAAATAGTAATAAAATATGTATTTAGAGCCGTACAGTCTGTATGATGTTACTAAAATACAAAATTATGTTTTTAAACAAGAGTTCGTATATCTAACTTATAAATTATATTATTGTATTTTTTTAGTTTATTACATTCACCGCTCTAACTTCGTTTACTCCTGCTTAGTGTTTAATGAACAGTCAATCAATTTTGTTGGCAAGAATAGCCAGGATGCCACTGGTGCTACCCCGAAACCTCAACAACATTAAGCAGTTCGCTTACGGATGATGGCATAGAAGTCATCAATCCTACCTTCAGCAAACATACCTTATGCACTGCAGTTTCGTGGTAAATTATATTTGGGGTAAATTAATGTTTCGAAAACTTTGCCGAGAACTAGAAACCTTTTAACATAGGTCGCTATAACTATTTTTATGCGAAGATACAGTTAATTATTAAATTACTGCCCATCTCCTGGTTTTTATTTTTCCTCTGTCGACTTTAACGGCCCCCACGGGATGAGATGTGGAGGTAGATTCTCTTAAACCGCCACCCCACGGCATAATTAAATAACATGTTATATAAAAAAATAACATATTAACATAATAGAAGTGGTAAGATATGGTTTATGCTATTTAAAACGTTTTTGTCTCACTTATAATGATGGTGATAATATGTTATACATAATAACAATCAGCTCAACTATAAAATAGTTAAAGTGGATATCACTGCATGTGGTGGTTATTACATTGGATATATCTTTATACGATCAGATACATTAGCGTTTCTACCCGTATATTATTGCAGATTCTTCTACTCTATTTCGTGTAGATGTACGAAATTACGTAACCAATAACGTGCGTAAATATAATACCTACATTATTTACTCTCAATTTACCGTTAAAGTTACATTATATCAAAGTGAAGTAGTAGAAGTAGACATAACAAAGAAAAAAAAAACTTCCTCTAAATATTTATTAAATATTTGTAGTATAATACATATATTTTTACGTGCCGTGTGGTGCCGGCGTCTACCACACAATCTCATCCCTTGGGTATTGTAAAAGTCGACTAAGGGAAATGTCTGCCATGCATCAGATAGGTGACGGAATGAACATCTCGAAAAATACCAGACCTAAAATGCCACACATACCATTTCTGTGTAGCCCAGTAATAACACAATCGAACAGTACCCTTCAGATGGAAGCAGTGATGTTTCCACACTACTGCTTGACAGCAGAATAACTAGCCATACGGTGGTACCAACTCAGATGGATTCCTGCATAAAAATCCAACCACCGGTAAAGAAGATTTCGAAAACGACGCCAGCGACTGATGATAACTATTTACTATTATTATAGGTTTTTTTGAGTAAAACAGTTGTAATGGTGGTATTTATTGTTCAATTATGTATGTATTTACTCGTATTGTGAAAAACAAACAATTTAGTCAAGTTTACATGACTTTGTTGCATTTATTCATTTCAATTAGTAGACAGTTTGAAATTAATAACTTAGTCACATTTTTTGTTTGAAATTGCAACCAAATTAAAATGTACGCACACGTAGATACATCATTTAAACTTATCACCAGTCCACTGCTAAAGGAGGAGGGAGATACCCTCATAGATTGCCTCAAAAGTTTGTAGTTCTAATTTTTGAGGGGTTTGGCAACCGCAGTTTGTTTAATCAGATGTTCCCGGAAGATGCTGCTGCCCGTCTTTATTTTCCCTCTGTCGATTTTTACGACACCCACGGGATGAGATGGGGTGGTAGCTTCTCTTAAGCCGCCACCACACAGTCTGTAAGAAAAGGTCATTTTCATTAGATTCATAAATCAAGACTTAAATAACTTTATTTAAGTCTGCTTAATCTGCAGTAGTTTAATTCGTTGTTAATAAAATTTGAATGTCACCGAATTATCGTAACAAGGCTCCGTAAAAGAGAAAGTTGCTCGCCTACGGTACGCTTTAACCTACGCCTCCTCATATCGTAACGTAAAGCTCCATTATAACTTACTATTCATTTGTGCGTACGACCGATCACGTGTCCTCTTGAAACTGTAAATTAAATACGTTTATATTTGAATGTGTTAGTGACATAGAGCCTATAAGCTCATTTCTCCACTTTATTTTGTCTACTGCTCCTTAAGATTTACGTTCGTGTAAATTTAATGAAAACAGTTTATACGTAAAATCTATAATGTCAGGTATTGTACAATCAACGTTTATTCAATAAAAATTAAGTTGTGTATGAATAGGCTGAGAGATCTGCTACATCATAAAGTTGGTCATGCTCACTGTTGCTTATCATATCACATTTCGGTTTGCTACACCCGGCCTTGTCATCTGATATTATGGAAAAACGATCTTTTAGAAATGGACACGCATAAGGTACAGTAATGTAACATGTTACAATTCCTGCTTGCAGTTATTGGTCACATCCAACGAGAATCGCACGTGTAATCTAGAAACTCACTAAGTCATGCGTCGCAAGGATCCACATCTCAACTCAACTTCGAATCGAGGTAGAAGTCTAATTTCAACTAGAATTCAACAACATCAGCAGCGCAAAATGCAAAACGTCAAAAGTCAGCTACCTAGAAGCTTTTCATCGCCAGCACCACAAGGTGATGTAGAAATCAAAGGACACGTTACGCGAAGCTTCTCATCTCCTGACCCTAAACAGGTTTGCTATAGACGAAATTCGGATACATTTTGCAAATCTAAACCTGATCATTCTAAAAGCGAATTAGACTCTGATTTAGAGAACTATGAACTTTTTGAAGAAAGTTTTATCGATATGGACGCAGAACCAGAAGATTTCACCTTCGGCGCTTATACCAGAAATCCCGAAATAGACGAACCTAAGAAGGTAGTTGCTTCACTTCTTCCGGGCAGCGGAATTCAGAGAATCTCCTTGAAACCCATATCACCACGTACCATTAAAAAAATTCAGAGTACCAGACAAGGAAAACGGAAATATCAAATGGATAGAGAGAAAAGCAAAGGTAAGATACATCAACCATGATTCCCATATATTATTGAATTCTTACCTACAATGGCCTTCATTGTAGCTTACTTATTAGGTAAATTTATTTGTGCAATCATTGAATACGAAGGTTTGGGTTTGATATTAAATTAAACCAACTTAAAATGAAACTATTTTTCTGAAAATATTTTATTTAACCTGTGTTAGTGGAACGTGCGACAGTGCCACTCCCATCTCTTGTATGTTGTAAAAGCCGATTAATGGAAATTCCAGTAAAACCATATCATATTATTCATATGTTTCGGATGTCAGCCAGACCGAAAAAACAGCGTCAAATCTTACCCTGTATCCAGTAATGGACGGTTAACACTGTTATTAAAACTGACTCTTTATTAAAACGATGAAGAACTTATCAATTTCATTAATTATAATTTAAATTCAAATATTTATACGGTAGAGCGACGCTGCAGTTACTTACTGGCTGTCGAACATCAATTGCTTGGCTCGAGAGTAACACCGAATACTCACAGAATAACAGATTAAACTAGCAGCATATTGCTTAAATGTATGACTTGACTTAGCTGCCAAATCTATTAGATTTTACTCGTCATGCTTAATGCTTGGAGACGATCACAAGAGCATGACTTTGGTCTCTTGGGAGATGGGCAAAGCCTTTGCGTGGGACGCTTTAGATATTCAATGCTTTATTGCATACCGTCAATTATATGAGACCATAAATATATTAGTAGTGAAGTCCATTTGCTGTAATGGCGATCGTCCGCACCTGGACTCTCTGCTCTTTGTCGCTAGTAACATTTATCGCTCAGAAGTTAAGTAGAAATAATTTAGAGGGGAAATGTTGTCAGCGTTCTAGATGCTATGCCTCGAGAAGTTGGACTTTATGATAATTTTAGTTATTACATTTTAAATATTGAATATTTTTTAAGCCTTACATTATATTTTATTGGTTTTAATATTTGATATAGTGCAACATAGAAAAACCAAACTATCCAAACTAAATAAACATAATTTATTTTAGTTACCAATCATTTAAATTTACAACCACTGATTTTGAATATGCCCGGGCATCAATCTTTACATTCGGGATCGGAAAATTCATTACTTGGAATGGAAGAACTGCAAAGTTCGCCTCTGCTGGAATCAGAAGCGATGGAGTTGGACAAAGAGTTACATAATGCTGAACAACATCTAGACGGTGAAATCGCAATAGCTACTGAAGAAAGCGACAGTGACACGGTAAGAATAGTTTATTTAACTTATTTACATAACCCAGTAATGTAGCTGTAAGTTAGGTATGACAAAGAAAACAGTAATCATCATCAATTCAGCCTATCACTAGTCCACTGCTGAACATAGGCCTCCCCCGTAGATTGCCACAAAAGTATGTAGCTCTTATTTTGGGGGGTTTTGCCATAGTTGCCAAGCTTGGCAGGCGGGTTGGCAACCGCAGTTTATTTATTCAGATGTTACAGGAAGATGCTGCTGCCCATCTCCTGGTTTTTATTTTCCCTCTGTCGACTTTTACTACACCCACAGGGTGGGATGGGTTTCTCTTAAGCTGCCACCACACCGCGAAGAAAGCAGTAAAATTATTAATGTTTATAAATTTTGATCCGGCTTCTCTCAATCTCAATAATCTCAAAAGTGATAAATTATGTTTTCACTTTACGTCATACACTAACAATAATTATTGTTATTTATTTTTTTCTCTTGCATCCAAAGAAAACACTATATTTTTTTATAAATAATCGTCTTTAAGACTATTCGTTCAGTGCGCCGTTAATGAAGACTTAAAGACGTCTGCCAAACAAATTAAAAAAGATGACCAAGGGTAGTTTTGATACCTTTTTCTGTTGATCCAACTAGATCCAACTAGAAGAACAAAAAGAGAGTATCTAATTTATAATAAATTTATAGGCTTTCCAAAGAGGGGAGGATTCGCTTAAATCACCGCGCTTGTCTCATACCTTAGAGCTGTTGTCCGTCACGGGTGACAGATCAGGGCATTTTTCTTATCTTGGTTTATATACGAGTATATGGTCTTTATATATATGGTTATTCCGCCACTTATCAAAAGCCAAGATATTTTCCTAATTCGACTCTTAAGACAAGCACGGTTTGAGACCGGGGGCAGATTTTCTTACGGCAATAATTATAAACAAGATATTATAAATCATTCTGAAACTTCCCGGCGATCACAAAATCGCCGATTTTTGATCACAAGGTCTTTTACGGTTTTATTTGGCGCCTGCTATTAACATTTTCATTACTTCCACTGACTTGGTGTTATTTCTGTCATTATGGAAAACGCACGCTCAAAAAAATGACGATCTACGCAATGAAACATCGCCGAAAAGTAGTAAATAAAAAAAAATAAGTATAAATTAATTAGAACACTTGCAAATATTCAACCACAGGCTTTTTGAAATGTTTTCTTTAAACGCCCAACGCTTTAACGTTTTACAACTATCGACACTTCCATCGCCCCACGTCCCACGCCTAATTTGAAATAATTTTGACGAAATTGAACAAATTTGTAACGACATTTTCCATACAGCGTGTTCCATTTCTTTTTAAACTTTACGAAAAGTAATAGCCAAAATAATTGAATTCTTGTTTAGATCGTGCAAGCATTTCTATGCCTAATACAAAATTCCATAAAATATCTTTATTTACATTTCCTTAAGAAAATAAGATCAGATAATTCAAATCAAAAAATATAACCTGCACATATCGATTACCAGATCCAAACAGGTCTGTAGTCGTAAATGTCATCTAAACCGACAAAGCCATTTTTGAGACACCAATTTTTTTTAATAATTTTTTATTTTTATAAACGACGCCTCACAGTAGGATTTATTCTGTATTGTGGATGCGTTTTACAGACGACATATATTTACAGACAAACACAATACAACCCGACGCGAAAACCAACAATTTTGAGTTTTGCACAAATGTTGGCACCGACTATAATTCGAATCCCAGATCTGCGGTTAGAAGTCAGGTGCGCTAACCACTAGGCCACGCGGTTAGGTAGACCTGTATTACCAAAAATAGCGAATTAAGTACTAGGGCAGCCGCATCTCGTTTATCCACTTATTCATTTACAAATATACACATAATATTAACTAATCATAATTGATCGTTTTATAATTTACGATATCTACTTAATAATAAACATCCTTGTCATAAATTCAAACAATGATCGAATATTATATCATCTGCTTTAATGAACATGTTCCCACGGATGTAGGAAAACGCCGCTGATAATTAGCTGGGTCAGACGCCCACAGCCGCGACATCTCGCGACAAATCTTAACGATACAGAACGATGATCTATCATAACTACACAGAAGTTAATACAACTGTCAAGTTTATATTAAGATTTAATCAGTGACACCAATGCGTAAAAGAATATGGACAAGGTTTATTCGCAGTGGCAAGATTCCTATTCTTGATGATTTCTATTCTTAAACCAAAAACTAAACTAAAAGAGCCGCGGCTTAAATTACATTGTGCGATGTGGGTTCGACTACCGATGTCAATACACTACAATTGGTAATTGAAATTTCATTTGCTTATTTACCTCGTACTCCTTGGATAAACATTGTGAGGAAATTTCCATGCCTGAAGAACAAAAATATTTCGTCGAAATGTGAGGTCCGTAAACTTATACTGTGACTGCGTGACGAACTGAAAAACCCTTTAGAAAATGTGAGTAGGCCTGTGTCCATCAGTGGATATTAATTAGCAGTTGATGCTTTAAAGTGAAAAAAATGTGCTCTTTTCTTAGACGTGAACTAAAAAAGAATTATAGTTATAGAATCAGGCGTTACTTGGCAGATTTTGCATGCATATCTTAGCAAATTAACTTTCTTTTCTTCGTTAAAAAAGAATTCATTAATTCACTAGGTATTATGCAAATAACTGTAATCTTTGATGAATTGTTGTTAACTCTGTACCCAAACTATGCCAATTATAGTTGCCTGTAATTTTGGCCTCGAATTCTTGTCACCATATAACAAATATCAGCATTGTGCTTTAGTTTACGCTATTCTGCCAGAGAATGGCCTTCCCCATCAAAGCTGTTCTTATCATGTGCTATATCATGTAATATTTGCATCGTGGCACTATCGTTAAAGGTCTTTTTTAATGTCAACTAAAATGTATATTCAATTAAATAAAATCCGTAGTAATATTATAAATGCGAAAGTAACTCTCTCTGTCCCTCTGTCTGTTTGTTACCTTTTCACGGTTCAACCGCTGAACCGATCTTGACGAAATTTGGCACAGAGATAGCTTGCATTCTGTAGACGGACATATTTTTATCCCGGAAAATAGTTCCTAGGGTATATTTACAAAACTATATCCACGCGGAGAAAGTCGCGGGCATCAGCTAGTAAAATAAGGATATCTTATAAAACGCGATTAATATTCAAATTCAGAGTTTCTGATTCCTTTGAGTGATACTCAAAACGTAAACAGTTTTTGTAACGGTGGCCGGCATTGTTTAATGTCCCAAATTAAATACTGCTTCAGACTGACCTACTCGCACACCAAACAGTAACGATGATGTGAGACCATATTGTTGTTAGTAACTTGCATTACACATCATAGAACTCTTTTTATATTTTTCCAGTACTTATGAATGTTTTTGTACTCTAAATTATATTAAACTTATCAACTTATTATTTTTGCATTCAATAATATTATAACGAGAAATTTGACAAACTGTGAATTTATGATTAAGTTCCATATTTTTCCAGCAATTATAAGTTTTTTTTATGCTGAATTACGTAAAACTAACGTATTATTATTTTTACATCAGGTTATTACAACAAATTATTAAATTAAAAATAATAACTAAGGAACTACAAGGTATGTTACTTTGTTGTTTACCCAGCACTTATAATTATTTTATGTTAAATGATATAAAACTTAACAAATTATTATAATTATATCAGATTACACCGTGTGGTAACGGCTGAAGAGAATCTACCCCCCATCTCATCCAGTGGGTGTCGTAGAAGTCGACAGGGGGAAAATGAAAACCAGGAGATGGTCAGCAGCATCTTGATGGAACGTCTGAATAAATAAATTGCGGTTGCCAACCCGCCTGCCAAGCGTGGCAACTATGGCAAAATCCCCCAAAAATGAGAGCTACAATTTTTAGTGACAATCTGTGGGGGAGGCCTATGTTCCGCAGTGGACTAGTGATAGGTTTAAATGATGATGATACTTTAATGACAATTTTAACTTATTAAATTTGAAATTAGTCTTGATTGTCTTTTTGATCAATTTGAGACGGATTTATACAAACACCATACTTATATTCATATGTATACTAGTTAACCCGCCCCTAGTTCGCACGGAAGTCATTGTTATTTGTGGCTGGTGCTTTTTCTCTTCCCGTTTACAAATTTAGGTGGAGGTGTTTGTAAAATCCGTAAATAGTATGTAAATCTACGTCGGGAAAGGAATATGTATGCCAAATTTCAATTCAAAAGGTCTTGCAGTTCGGACATATCGTTATGAGTCAGTGGTAAATCGCATATGTATATATATAGATAAATAATGTGTAAATTTCTGTTAGGGATTTCTGATAACTTCATCGATAAAGTTATCGTGTTGAAAACAATTATCAAGTTAAATTTCTCATCTGTCTATTTGTTCGTACGGTTTAAACTAACTCATTAAGTTCTCTCTTATAACAATATCTTACAATTTTCTAGAGTTACAAGAATTCAAAATCCCCGCGCTTAGTCGCAGGCACAGAACGCAAAAAAATAATTTCATTCAACAAATACGTTGGTGTAATTAGTTACTTTAGTTATTTGAAACAATAAGTCAATTTTATAATTGACATATAACTGTTTAAATGTCAGCTACGAAATTGCCTCCACAGCTGGTCGAACATAGTATTAAAATGCAAAATTACGACATAATGTAACCACTCGCATATGTCATCCACGCTTCATGCCCTGTCATTACGGGGCCGTGCCCCGCAATGTAATATTTATGGGATTATGGGTTGTTATTACGTTACGGTGTGAAAGGCGACGACACGAAAGCATGTTAAAAGCTCATCCGACGTGCCCCAGTTACACCAGCACAAGCGTGGCTCCATCTCATCCGACATTACGACATCGGATTGTGACCGCAATCCTCTTGCAATGCAATAACATTAAAATTAATAAGACATCTGTTTTTAATACGAGACGATAAGCTTTTTATTCATTATTCAATTCCTTTTATACGAAAAATCTTTGATAAAGTACATAGTATTATTCGAACTTTCAAATTATATTATAAAAATTATATTATATTCTATGTTCGTCTGTTTGTATTTTATGTATATTTACCGATATTTTCGTCAATTGTGGACCAATTTAAAAAAAAATTGAAAGGACCAAAATTATTAAATTATGTAAAAGTATATCATTTTGGTCAAGCTCTGATGATGGGATCCATATGAAACTATTGAATTCGTTTAAGCGTGTTTTGGAGCTGTTGCGTTGAAGTCGGAATTAAATAATTATTGATTATGTCGTGGATTCGTGGAGGATCATACTTCTATCCAAAAGTATAAACTCCGATTGCCTACACGAGTCATCCGGGCCGTGCTCAATAAGCATCACACTAGCATTTCAGTTTATTAAGCCTGGGTTACGAGTCCTGTGGGATCTTAACGAAAAACAGAAATAAAATCCTTGGTATTTGTTTTTAGCCTTGTCAATTCATATATTCAGTTTTGCAATGCACGTCACTGACTGTGTCTGGTTCAGTTCGCGACTATTTTTATCCATAACGTTGTGGATCAAAATATCTTTATGTACGTATTCGGAACACAAAATACTTACACTTCAAAGAGGCTAACTAAATTGACATTTGTTTATATGTAATTATTGTTTGCAACGACATTGTTTTAGACGTTGTCATGCGACCTTGAAACTTGAGTGTACTGCTTGGTCGGACGATGTGTTCAAAGTATTTAATTAAGACGACATATGTAATTTGTATCTAATGTTTCAGTATTTAATTAATTTTTCATGTTAAAAAATAGGGCAAATATCTTTTTCGTTTTGCTCTTTCTCTTCAGCACAAGGAAAGCCTAGAAGGTGCAAAAGCTGACGTGCATTCCCTGGTGGTAGGATTTGTTATGGGCAGACGTTACACTTACCATTCCTCCATAGGCGGATACGAACATAACTGTGTTTCGGTCTGAAAGGCACTGATAGCTAGTGTAATTACTGGGCATATGAATTTAAGAACTGATGTCTCAGGGTGACGAGCGCAGTGTAGTTTCACACAGAATTTTTTTACGTGACACAGCATTTGTTATGGGCAGACGTGGCACTTACCATTAGGTTATGGATTTATTTGTCTCGTCACATTCTTCCATAAAAAATGCACCGCTGCAAAATGACCAACCACGCTGGGTCGGCGGGTTGGTGAGCGCAATGCTCATCGCTTCACCACCGAAATTTTCTACTTCTTTTTTCTTCTTTACATTTTCGACTACACCGAAATGTTCTTACTTGCTCTATTCTCCTCCTTTTTATAAGAATAATGATTTGATAATTGCCGTTGTAGTTATTGTTGTATTATTATTTATTTTTGTTACATAAGTAGTTTTTTTACGTATTACTTGATTACTTAAAGATTTTTTTTTATTTTAAAGATTTTTTGTCACTGAATAACATGATGAGGATATTATCATTTACAATGTACTTGATGTAAAATAGTAATAAGTAATCTATGAATTTACATTGTTTCGTACAATGATGATAATAGTATAATTATAATATACATTTTGTGTTTTTAGGTGGAAAACATCAATCGCCTTAAATCCTATTTTTGCAGTAACCTTTTAGAGGTTAGGTAGAGTTAAAGGAACGTAGTTACTATACTATACGTAAAACAATATACGCATATTGTTTTACGTGTTATACAATGGCTAATTTAATTCTAATTTTCGACTGAAATAGAAGTTAGTAGAATTATTTTATTTTATTTATGCTGTATTTAATTCGATGCACACAACAACGTGAACTCGCTATCAACTTTCCGACCGGGCGCGTGCACGATAAGAGCACATAAACAGAATTTCCGACCACCTTGACGCGCTAGTACAATGTGTTACAGCGTGTCATAATTTACACTAACTACAATTTAATTAAATATATTATGGCGGTAGTAAATATCGCGTTGCCGATGGTTACGCCACTGTTTCCTTGGTAGCTAGTCGTAAACATCGCGTGATCGATAGCGGCTGTTCACGGCGTCGCATGAAGAGCTGGCGTCCAGTAATACTTCGGTGGTGTTGGGATTGCGAGCTCTCGTCCAGTGCCCGAGCGTCGGAGCGGTACGCATCCGTTCAGCAGAGGAAACAATGAGTGCGCCTTGACCTTGTGGCGCGCGGGGGCCGGGGAGCGCGATGACGCCAGCGCGGCCGGCATGCGGCCCGGCTTTCGGGTGAGATCCTTCGCGGACGGCATCCGCGTAATCGGTGGTCAGCGCGATTCCGAAGTTTTGCGTCGAAAATACCTGGACGGGTGGGCGCCGCGACGCCGGGGACTCGCACGTCGCGCTCATTCCGCGAGCCGGCACCGACGCCGACGCGCCTCGAACGATCGACCGACCGAGCCGACTCCCGATTTGAGGAACCGCGACATGCTCGCACCTCGACATGGGTAATGTGCAGTGCTGCGCCAGCGAACGTCTTACCGAAGGCAAACTGCCTAAGAAAACAAAGAGCAAGGGCAAGAACAAAAAGAAATATCCGAAAGCATCGAGTAAAAAGTCAAACGGATTAGGTGGTGATAAAGGAGACGGAGGTGTGCATAAAGTGGTAATCGTGGCGGATGAAGCTTCGGAGCGAGCCGCGCCGATGACGGCGCTGGCGCAAGCGCCGCCGACGGTGGTGTCTACCGAAGAACTAGGGCAACAGGAGGCGACGCAACAACAAAACTCGAGCTCCACAGAGACGGATGCACCGCGTGTCGAGAGCGTGGCCGCTGCAAGGGAGCGATTCTTTGGGCAGGTACAGAAAATCCGGTTCATTTTAGACACGACATTTTCCTCTAAAACAAAACAGGAACAAAAATGTAACCGCTTCGCGGAACGACCTAATCTTCTTATCGTAGCAGAACGAATCGGTTTGCCTCACTGAGGGCGTTCTGCTTTACATCAAATTACTTTGCTACTCCCGACTGCTACTCCAAACTATAGAACGGTATCTTACTTACGTTCTCTATAAGAGTTTCATGTAACGTCAATAAAACAGATGTTTGTTTACACATCACTATCGCATAGTTAATACGCACGCAGAGACGCAATGCAAGGGTATTATTTATGCGCATATTAACTCAGTATTTTATAGTAAAATACAACTTTAGAATAGCAGTGAAGCGATGAATTATAAATAATTCAAAAAAAACTTGTATTTAATTCAGTGATTACAAAATATATTTTTTTCTTCGTGATTTGTCGCGCTGCTAATAACATATCTTATTTTAAGTTATTGAATATATTTTCCGTGATGATCTAATATGCTTTGATTAAGTGTCAAACAAGCAATTTTATTGTGTATCCAAGTAATGATTTAAAAATCTTAATAATACTAGAAATAATGTGACCAACTATATTCCGGTTTGGGTAAAAATATTATGGTTTTAAATTATTGTCATTTTTATGGGAAAATATTTACCTCATATACTCATAACTTAAACTATAGTTTTGCTGTCGCTAAATTAAATGTTTGTGAAAATGTTCTATGTTTTAAGTTTTGAAGTAAAAATCTTTATTTACTTTAGTTCAATAGTAAACTTATAACTCCTTGTCGAAAAATTGCATGAGAGATCTCTCGCCATCGATAGCATAGTAGTCGCGCAATGGCGTGACTTTTTTAAATACTCTGGCTGCCCTATTTAGCAAGTCGTTGCTTGCTTAGCTATAAAAAACATTACTTTTTATCATGCCTGAATTGTTATTTGCAATTGTTACAATGCGTATTTCTGTAGAGTAACTATATATTATTATTTTACATTCAATAAACAATTCATGCGTTTTCATAGTTGACAATGTAGCAAAGTAAACAACATATTATATACTTCTTTATCGGCCTGTTAATAGTCAAATGATGATGATACGCATCTCCAAAGAAGCGAGTATTATATATTTAAACAATACTTATAAGTAATGTTACTTAATAGTATAATTAGTGTCCCCTCGAGCAAGGTGTAACGGATGAGAAACAAGTTACGACAAAACCTTTTTTCTTTAACGCCAGCCAGTTTTCCAGGGTTGCTTTGCAATCGATTTTAATCCTATTTTCAAATTAATCTTTAGTAGAACCAATTATTAACACACACTTTTATAAATTAAATCGTGTTCTATAGGCATTGTAATAAATACTGTAGTTTCTTGTCGGTTCTTCTTTGAGAAGTTCTTATTTTTCGAACTGTATAGATTTTGATATTCATAACAGTTTAAATTGAATCAAGAAAATTTGACTTTTTTTTTGACACCTAAAAAATAGTATAATTGTTATTACCATCTAAACAAAGACATATATATTGACATTCTTAATACATATAAACAAAAAAACACAACACGTTTATTTTGAGTTTTAGTAATCGTTGTATTAACCAACCCTGTTCCGAAACTTGACAAGACCAGTATTTCCTGACAGTCGGACCAAGTTGGTAGCCCCGTTCCAACCTGTTACTCTCGCTCCAAACAAATGTATTCCTAGTATTGTGTATTCGGGCACGATTCTCGCAAATCCCACGAATATTTCCGCACGATATTATAATAAGAACGGTATAGTGGAATCGATTAAAAATAGGAAGTTCTCTGAATCGCTTCCAGTTCAAACTTTTATAACGCGAACTCATCTTCCCGGGAGGGTCTTACTCACACATGTCATTGACTCAGCGAGGAAAGTGACCGCCTTCTGATTTCGTCCACGCGCACGTTTCGCGCTGCTTTTGGAGCAGATCCAGCCGATTTCCCGAAATAACTAAGTGTTCCGAGTTAGAGCGAGATCTTATTGGTGGTCGCGATATTGTTTTGCTGGCTTGTTACACATGAACGTATCGTACATTTTTTTATAGCAGAGACACATTTTTATTACATTTGACACGTTTTTATATGTCATTGAGTACTTTTAAAATTAAAGCAATCGGCCACAAACTGTCTCATTCACTAGGTCATTTTGTAAAATTTTCTACATGTATTAAAATATATATAAAAGAAAGTGACGAGACAATCACGAGCAAATCGTTCACCTAATGGTCCACCCAAAACATTTCTGTGTCGCACCACACTGCTCTTGTTGTCAGTTCACAGTAATTTACACTTACTACTCGTATCATTGCCCTTCAAATTTGCACACTACTGCTTCACGGCATAACAACTGACACAGCAGAGATACTGCATGTCAGAGAAATGAAAATATTACCAGGACGTATGATGTCAATCCGCACTGGAGCAGCGTGGTGGCAGCTTTCCAGATCCAAAGCCCTCTAAAACATTGGTTATGGCCTGTGTTCAGCAGTAAGTATTTTTAAAGTATTTATTGCTTCATAAACATAACCAAAAATAATAATTATTAAAATAAATACGTTTAATATAAATACTAGTCGATACAACAAAAAAGACATTACAACACAATCTCTGGGGTAGTCTACTCTACCTTGTCCGGCCATAAGTTCTGTTACAAATGAACTTGCTTTTTAATGAAGTAATGTAATACTATTAAAATTTATACCTACATATTTATTAGTCTCAGCAAAAATAAAAAAAAAATTCTATTCGAAATGGCTACCTTTGGTTTTTATACAGGCCTTTAAACTATTTGGCCACGACTCTATGGATTTACGCACTGTTACCAAGGGAAATTTCGCCACTGCTTGCTCCAAAGATTTTTTAAGAGACTCAATGTCGCCGTGTCGTTTAGAGCAGGCCATGGCCTCTAAAACTGATCATAATTTGAAGTCTAAAGGGTTGAGGTCTGGGCTAGACGAGGGCCAGTCTTCAGCTCTTATAAAGTCCGGAACGGTGGTTTCAAGCCAGGCTTGGGTAGTTCGTGCCTTGTGATCAGGTGCAGAGTCCTGCTGGAAAGTCCACGGTATATTTTTAAAAAGTGTATTGCTGAGAGGTTTCAAAACATGATCCAAGACTATATCTTAATACACTTTGGCTGAAGTTTTCACTCCTTTTTCACAAAAATGTAGTTTTGTGACTCCTTGATAAGACACGCCCCACCAAACCATCACTGACGCAGGATGATGACCACGTTGTACCTTTCCGAACACTTGAGCAGCTTCTTTAGAACTGTGAGCGTACACTTTATCATTTTGCTTCTTGTAGTGTTCTTCAATCGTGAAAATTTTTTCATCGGTAAAGAGGATATTTCTGTGCCTTTCACCTGAGTATCGCGACAGAAGGAGTTTTGATCGATATACTCTTTAATTGTAAAGATTGATTTAGGGCATGTACTGTATATCGACGATAAGCACCGAGCTTCAGGTCTTGTTTTATAATACGCGACAGAGGCCTAGCAGGAATCTTCATTTCTCGCGATAAGATTTTTGCTTCCTAATGGGGTTTCGACGAATTCTGGCTTTAACAGCATTAACAGCCTTTGTAGTTCTAACAGCACGCGGCCGCCCCGATCTTTTCTGGTCTTCGACAGAGGAAGTGTTGTTGTATCTGTCGATAGTACGATATACCAACATACGGCTGATACCAAGCTTTTTAAGTGTCTGGAATATGACCGACGGCTTCATACCCACTTTGTGCAGGGCGATCACTGCAATACTATTTTCTTTTACACTCCATTCCTTATTGTAATTTGATAATGAACACGAAAAAATATGTGAAATGGCGCAAAATCGAAAGAAGTTTTTAAAATAATATACGTTTTCCAAATTCAAAATAATTAAAAAGTTGAAAAAAAAAAAGTTTTTATGTAACAGTATTTATGGCCAGACTAATTAGAATTAATAATAAAACAACATGTGTGCAGTTCACACGCGTCAAAGGTGAAACCTTTACAAAACTATTCAATAGAATGAGACAAATGCAGTATCAGGAGTAGGATTGTAGGGTTTATTTATTATAATGTTGTTACCAAGTTTAAAAATGATTTTACATTTTATTCTACATATATTATTACATATAATACAGACTCCAAGTTTTCTATTTCAATAATTTAGAGTAGCTTATGGTAAGTAAAGTATGTAATAAATGCTTTGGTTTGGATTTAATCAGTATATCTTTGATATACAGCATCAAGTACTGTTTTCTATTTCTATTTCTGAATCTTGTTGTCTTATGGACGAACTCGAAAATATAAATATAATAGGAAACACTGTAGACTGTATTCTATCTCATTCCATCGCAGGCTAAATACTACAAATGTATAATTTTTTTTCGCTCAAATTTCCTTTGCTCTATCTTTAATCTGTACGTACATATGTGTTCGTCATGAACTATTCTTTACCATCGGACTTTATATAAAGTTGCACAACTGACTATTGATGTAAATAAAGAAATGTGTCTATACAATATTGCAACTCTATGTCACGTCTCGCCGCCAAGGCTTTGGCACAGATAAAGGTAATTGTTTGCACCGATCAACTATTTCTTGTAAATATAGTACGAAAATAGCGGTGTACAGATTTTCAATTATTTAATTACATTATCGATATATGGTAAAATGCATACTGACTTTTATTGGACACATTTGAAATCCTTATGAACTATTTATTTTTTATTATAATTACATTTTGAACTAGACGATAGGTATCCGGCAGAGTAGAATAGCACCTACCTACCTCTTTCCTACCGAGGTGTCGTAAGAGGCGACTAAGGTATTGTATGTGTGTACGAAAATTCTTTACTCGTGCAGAATAACACCATAATAGACACCGCTCGTGCGAACGCAATGGGGAGTAAGAATTTGTTGATTCGTACCATAATGGCGGCGATGTGGTTCGCCACCCGTCACGTCTCGCTTCCCGCGAGGGCGACAAAAGGGGCTGCGTGAGTAGCCTCGCCTACTCCTTATATGTAAAAAAGGCGTGATTGTATGCATATTATGAACCGTCAAAGTCTTAGTTAACAGTGTTAATTCACATATAAGTAAAAAAGTTACGCGTTAACGATAAAGCGATAAATGGAATGTTGGAAAAGTAAAAAAAGTAAAGGAGAACCGTATAGTTTTTCCATTGCTGCACAAACCTCTTAAAGTTTCTTTGACTGTTTTGGAGCCAGGAAATGTCCGCCCTGGACCTCCAATGAGTGTTGACTGACGATTACTCTCATGTATAATACATATTTATATAAAACTTATAACAATAGGTAGGTATATTTTGAAATATACGTAAAAAAATATCATTTATAGCTACTTTTTAATTTGCATCCACTAGTAATTCGAAATTACAAACTATGCAAAGCGTCGGATAACTTGTTCACTTAAATAACATCTAAGAATAGTAACACCAATTACTGCTACGTAAAACGTTCAATAGGTAGGTATTTTATTGACTGGTAAATATCAAGGTGTGAGGATTCTTTAACTTCACAAGGTTTTGAGAAATCACCGAAGCTGTATTATTTAAAATCATTTATCTGTATAAGGTTACTTTATATTTAAAATTGCAGAAACAAGGTAAACCGTTTGTAGCTCATCTGCGTAATAGTTTTTAGATTGTAAAGTCTTGGAAATAAGTATAATTTAACTACATACAACTTTACAGATATTGGGACTTTTTTATCCAAACAAAACATTACAGCTCCGCAAAAGAATTGATTCAAGTCTTTTTATTAACTTAATTTCAAATATTACTTACTTTTCGTATATACGATTAGTAATAAAAATTTTATATTAATCTTCAGTATAATCCCACTTAAAAGAATATGCTCTTATTAAATGTGCTTGAAATTCAATATGTTCCGCTATTTCAATAATCGGTTTACGGAAAGCGAGACAGACAATGTGAAGGTGATAATTATCTACAACTTTCTTTTGATTTTTTTGTATACGCGATGGTGATATAGTCCGTCCGTTATCTAAAGCCGCCTCGCGGGTGTTATAAAATTCGACCAATTGAAATGTCAGAAAAATCTTATGCCCTACCTCATGTACAGGCGCGGATTTAGGATTAAGGCAGAATTGTAGGGGCGGCAAAAGTTTGAAGATGACCAGAATTTTAGAATCGACTATAACTAAATTAACCCTGAATACTAATTGCAAATACAACCATCGTAATAAACAAATTCTGTTGAATATTTAAAGCAAGTTTTGATCTACGAATAATCAGTCAGAGGGGCTCTCAGACTTATTCTTTAATGGAACACTTCGTGAACCCAGATAGTTTTGCACTTGACAATCAACCAGAATAATTTGCGAAACTCTGTCACCCATCATCCATACTGATATTATAAATACGAAAGTAACTCTGTCTGTCAATCTGTCTGTTTGTTACATTTTTACGGTTCAACAGCTGAACCGATCCTGACGACATTTGGTACAAATTTATCTTGCATCCTGGAGACCGACATAGGATACTTTTTAACCCGGAAAAATATTCGTACGGGATATTTAAAAAATCTATATCCACGCAGACGAAGTCGCGAGCATCAGCTGGTTTGATATAAAATAGAAGATCTTTAAACGTGTGCCACTGCATTTACTTTCCAAATTATCACGGAATACCTATTAAGATTCAATGGGACACTTGTGTTCGGCGGAACATCAACAGTTTGGAAACCCCTGCTCTATCAAGACACTTATTCCTATTAAATTATGCGTATAATTTACATTAGAAGATGGGCGGTATATTAGAGCGACTCTAGGGCTCCATCGCAATAAAATCCTGCACCTCAAATACCCAAACCGGTGACGCGCAGAAGGGTCTAAAGTACAAGGCGTCTGTAGTCGCCAATCCGAGGACTAAGCGTGATGATTACTACAAATCTTTCTAACCATGGAATAATGTGGAACCAAGCAGCTGGTCTGATGATGAAGCAGGGAGCTAGTCTGATGATGGAGCCATAGGTAGTTGAACATAAGAACTCCTCAACTCAGCATAATAGCTGCGTCATCTTTGATCGCGATGGATTTGTTTTGACTTTTGACTAATACTTTAGCCCTAGCAACATTTGAAGTCAACTGCTGGAGATAGGCCTCACAAATAAAAGCTAGTAGCCATAACAAATATGTTTTTTGTTTAAGCATAGCTTATTTACGAATAATTTATAAAGTAAATCCTATTGCACAATTCCGTTTCTAGCTGTAAGTAGACATATTTGTATGTCTTAGCGTTTAGCGCCTAAAATCCTTGGCAGCTACATTGAGGTATCGCTAATACTTGATAAACGATAATCATTACTTCGCTATGTACTGGAGATACAACTACTCGTTTCATTTTTATCTTTGCACCTATAAATATCGTTAATTCAGTATTCCCAATTTCGTTCGGTATATCTCCCAATATAATTTATGTAATATTTCTTGTAATGTTCTCATGGTATATTTCTGAAACTAACAGTTACGTTTACGTTTTGACGTCCGCGTGGCCTAGTGGTTAGCGTACCTGACTTCTACGCCGCGGGTCTTGGGTTCGATGCCCAGCCGGATCCAAAACATTTGGGCAAAACACACATTGTTGGTTTTCGGGTCTGGTTGTGTTGTGCGTGTGAAATATCTGTAAAACGCACTGTTTTTGGGTAATTATATGTTATAATTATACAATTTTTATTAAGACTTTGTATATTATATTAAAAATGTTTCGGTTATAATACTCTATCATTTTGTTTGGTCAAATCCAATAATCTACTACATATTTTTATTTTTTATGTTATAGATTTTTCCTAATCTTCTAGACCCGACAAAGAAGTATCTTACGCGTGTAAAAAAGTAAGTCAAGTAGACTTACTTTTTTTTAAAAATGTCAACTATATAACAAATATTTTACTTACTTAACTAATAAATGTAATTGCAAATGTCATATAGTCGTACATTTAATGATTAAATTTAGAAACTTACGTCATATTTTGTAACCATCACTTTATTTACTCGACCCTAACTGGTTAAGTGTAATTTTTTTCCCATTTATTAACGGCAAAGGTCAAACATAGATACGGTAATGTTAAAAATAAGGCTACTATGATCACACTTTTAGTTACTTCGACAAAAACTTGTTTCATTTTATATTTCGATATGAAAGGATCGAGGAAGAACTTCTAAGATATATATATGTACCACGGTACAACATTTTTTTTAAGTTATTATTTTCTTAAACGAGTATGCAATATTTTCTTCAATATATAGCTTAGAGGGCAGGCGATCGCCTTAAATTTCATAGCGCGCGAGTTACCTGAGTGCCATCCCCGGTGCCGGCGCCACCAAAATAGTTTTGCAATTTTTAGTGCTGATTTACGACGAGCTCAGCGGTGAAGGAAAACACCGTGAGGAAATCTGCATGTCTGAGGAATAAAAATTATTTGCATTGGAGCAGCGTGGTGGACTCTTCCCGGCTCTAAACCCGGCTAAGAAATGAGGAGATCTTATTATATTTGTCGACCTCAAATCTATAAAACCATTCAAAATGAAGCTCCGCAAACAATAAAAATATTCAAGTAATGACGTGAATTAAATGTAATTTAAGCAACGTTCGTTACCTGTCGACTAGCAGTCGTTGGTTTTATTTGAAAGACTTAATAAAATATTATTTTATGTATTATATAAACTGGCTACACATACTTAACGAAATGAGAAATTGAGGTGGATATAATTGATTTACAATATAAAAAATTAATTTTTTTTATTCGGGAGCCTAAATTTTTACAAGATGCTCAAATGGTTGCCATGCGGAAATCGAATCAGTTCTTTTGTGGGAATCGAACTCACGGAGTTCTTTCCATCGTTTAAAAGTAAAAAATAAATATTAGACAGAGAAAGTATCATGGTCGTACAGAATATCAGCCCAAAGTAGCAGCATAACGGGCGTTGCACATGACGACTTTTTCACGAGCGGCGACGTCGCTGCTAGCGGTTCATTGAGATAAACAGGCTGCGACTGTGTCGCGTTCACAGCTCGTTTTAATTTTCATTTTATTTTTTTTATTTTTTTTAGTTTTTTTTAAAAAAAGGGACGAGATGAGCATATCGTTCAAGGTACGGTAAGTGCAAAGTCTGCCTATAAGTAATGCTGTCTCATCCAGAACATTGCTGTGTGGCACCAAACTACGCTCGTCAACCTGAGACATCAGTTCTTTAGTTTTATATACTCAGTAATTACACTAGGTGTCAGTGCCCTTCAAACCGAAACGCAATGATGTTGGCACACTACTGCTTCACCACAGAATATCTGGCAATGCGTTGTACCTACCTAGACTTATATAAATGCTCCTACCACCGGATGCCCTTCAACTGCGCGTAAAAATTGCTTCATCATCAAGGCCCTAACCCATAACATAGTTATATTTAGTTTTTTTTAGATAGATTTAGATTTAGAGAGATAAGTGAAGAGAACCGAAGGTCTATTTACTGACACAGAGGCAAAGTCCTCAAGGGTGACCATAATTTTAATTCCTAATTGAAGATAGAAATAGATGTCGATATAAGCCACAATGACCATTTAGTACCACGGAAGATTGTTTCGTGTATCCATTTGTCAACCTAACTGAAATAAAAAAATGGACATTACATACATTCAAAAATTATAATATTAATACAAAATTTAATGTATTTTAGATCCGAACTATAGAAGTTATTGGACGATCTTTTGAGTGGTTCATGTAGTCAGACCAAAGAAGACGGAATAGTATAAATGCGAAGTGTTCAGAATCGAATCTTTTTATCAAACATATAGTTAATATCTATTATCGTTTAAGAACTAACTAAGGACTACATAATGATTTCTTATATTTACGCGAACACTACACATTTAAATGAAACTAAGTTTACGGATTTTATCGCGTTTAATTTATTACTATTTATAACCCGACGTTTCGAGTGTTTTACAGCACCCATGGTCACGGGAGGACCATTAAATAACTAAGGACTAAACAAATAGTTTTAAGTTAATTCAGAATCATGAATGAAGAAAAACAAAGCCAATCCAAAAATTGTGATCTGTTGTCGTCTAATTTCAACGAAACGTTTAATAATCTTTATATCAATCCGTCTTTATTGTCCAAAGGTAACTGAACGTAATGGTCACTAGCCTTAAACTATCAAACGGGCTAGACAGACAATGGCGGAGCATAACTCAGCCGGGGTCAATGGCGCATGACGTCATACCACAATAAATAAATCTAGTACTTACATATTCATACGAGTTACGTGAATATGCTTGGCATGTTGTTTAGAAGCCGCACCCTGCTCTTAAGTGCTTCTTGAATGTTTTTTTTAAGACTGTGACGTCACACGATCCTCTTATGATGTCGGCAACGGGAGGAGCTATCGTTCAAACGTATCAGTGTGCTGATAAACACGTTTCGTTGTTTAGTGTCAGTGATTTGCGTATGTATTTATTAATAGATGATGTGAGTAAGTTTGAAAACTTAAATAATTGACTATTATTCGAAAACTGAGTCATCACGAAAACAAGAAGAACAGGCTTAATCAGCCGACACCGTCCCAAATTTACCTTACTGTAAAATTCCACCGAGACGTTCTAGGTCACAGTTATTCCATTTTTCATCTATAAGAATCTTTAAATAAACGCGTAACACGAACTTACTTGTTCTTCTTATATTTTAGTTTCTTTTTTCCTCACACAAAGATTTCTTCAGTATCGTGGGTGGGTTTTTACATGCATATTAGATGAAAGGTGTCGGGCAGAGTAGAACAGCATCTACCTCTTTTTTCACGCGGAGGCGAAAAGTGGGCTACGTGTGTTGTCTCTGCCTACCCCTTATATGGGAAAAATGCGTGCTTGTATGTATGTATATTTCAATTGTCTGAATCTGTCAAATTTCACCCGAGCACGGTACACACAAAGCGCAGAGGCGCAGAGGACATATAAAATAATTAATATATTTTTTAGCTTGATTGTTTATATCGTTTTTATAACAAAGTAGGCGTTTTCCATCGTTAAAGTAAAAAATATGTATTTTAAAAAATCCCTGATCTGAAAAGTCTGACTTCGGTATTCGAACACAGGGCCCGTGGCATAGGCCACAACAGTCCTGGGTTCGAATCCCAGCCAGTGCTAACATTTGTGCAAGAACACGTAGGTTTTTGGATCTGCTTGTGTTGTGCGTGTGAAATTTATGTCTGTAAAACGCACCCGTGCGTACGTACTGCAGCATACAGTAGAAAGCCTAGAATAGGACATCGTTTCAGAAAAAAAGGAAGAAGTAAATCATTGGCATCATCATTATCACATTTTTCAACCCGTTATACTCCGTTCCTTAAAATTGGTCTCTCTAATTGGTCATCTCCCTTAGCCATCCCTTATTCGTCATCGTGACGATACCAACGGTACAGGATAGGTGATAAATTTTCTTACTGGACCGCCCGATTAACGACCTCGTGGCTTAGTGGTCACAGTATCTGACTTCTACACCGCGGGTCGCGGTTCCAAATCCTAGTCGAACCAAAATTTATGCAAAAGCACACCTTTGATTTTCGGGTCTGGTTATGTTTTGTTTGTCTTCGTGTCTCTGACACTACATCCTAGGCCAAACAGCGATCTTATCACATGAGCGAGTAACGTCAAAGTTACGTCGGATAGGACGAGTGTTTGCGCGTACACTTTTGGCACTATAATATCTCCTGTGCAATTGGTAAATTCTCACTGTATCCGGAATTTACCGACGCGGTCGAAAATCGCCTAGGAGGACACCATAAGACCGACTGGTAAAAGTTGTCAGTTCGAGTCGAGGCCGGGGGGCTACTGTGTAACTCTGGTAGCGGCTTAAGAGAATCTACCACCCCATCTCATCCCGTGGGTGTCGTAAAAATCGACAGAGGGAAAATAAAAAACAGGAAAGGGAAAATAAAAAGCAGCGGCATCTTCCTGGAACATCTGAATAAATAAACTGCGGTTGCTAACCCGCTTGCCAAGCGTGGCAACTATGAAAAAGTCCTGCCTAATTATGGCAATATATGGGGGAGGCCTATGTTCAACAGTGGACTAGTGATAGGCTGAAATGAACCAATGAATGTGCTTTTTTTTGGCGTATGAACCTCACTCATTGGTTAATAGGATCAAATGAAACCAATCACGAAACCAACCAGAGTTACACAGTAGACCCCCTGCTGTACGAACAGTTCACTTATTAATTATGTTTAAAGAGAAAGTTAACTGGTGGTAGAACCCTGCAAAGGAATGCCACCAGTGCTAGTTATTCTGCCGTTAAGCACTAATATGCAAATTTGACTGTGTTTAGGTTTCACGGGTACTGATGGCTAGTGGGCCTATGATACTAAAAAACTGATGTCTCAGAGTGACGAGCGCAGTGCCACACAGAAATGGTCTGAGTGATATAGCATTTGTTGTGGGCAGTCGTTGCACTTACCATCAGGTGAATGATTTCACTATACATCGCTATACATTCACTTCGTCACATCCTTCCATATAAAAAAGCAACTTGCATTATGCAAAATATGTTTTAATGTATGTATATATTTGGTATATATACAAGCTTCAGGGGCTCAAGCTCCAACTATCTGAGCTCCATGAATCTGTAAAAGACACAATGTTACCAAAAAAATCTACGAATGTACGAGTATGAACATATTGGTGTATACTGTTATAAAATGTATAGAACTATGAAAATAAATCAGTGAGGTCAGTCACAATAATGCCAGTCTATTCAATTTTAATAAACTACACCGTTAAGGTAAATTTATTAATATTACAAAACTAGTTTATTAATTATATAACCTGTTATAACGACCATAAGCACTTCTATAATACAATTATTAGAACCATGACCTTATTATACTACAGTCTTCATCTGTTTTGCTTTAAGCATTTAATGTAAATTATTGCCACACGTAATTACAATAAATATGTTTATTATATAGAAGCAGTCATACATTTGTTTATTACAGTAAGCCAATCATGATGTAAGTTTTTAACGAAAATAATATTTTTGTTACATGCTTTTATTTGTGAGGCCTATGTCTAGCAGTGGACTTCAAATGTTAGGGCTTGCTTATATGGGGCTATAGTATGTCCAAACATGACAGAGGTATCCTGCTTAGTAGAGGAGTTCCTATGGCCAGCTTCCAGCTTTATCATCAGACCAGCTCTATCCATTTCATCCCATTTCAGCCTACCATTAGTCCACTGCTGAACATAGGCCTTCCCCATAGAGTGCAACAAAAGTTTGTAGCTCTCATTTTGGGGGGATTTTGCCATAGTTGCCACGCTTGGCAGGCGGGTTGGCAACCGCAGTTTATTTATTATGATGTTCCAGGAAGATGCTGCTGCCCATCTTCTGCTTTTAATTTTCCCTCTGTCGACTTTTACGACACCCACGGGACGACATGGGGTGGTAGATACTCTTAAGCCGCTACCACACGGCAACCAGCTCTATGATACCATATTATTGTATTGGCACCGAAGCTGTATAGAAATGCCAAATTTTAGCTCAATCGGACATCAGAAAGTAGGTCAAAATTGAATTACAAGATTTGAACTGGAAAGACATACGAAGAAAGCAAGTTAAATAGTTTATAATAACTTTGTTGTCAACCTATGGGTAAAATTTATACGTAATTAAAAGGAAAAGAATATTTCAAAATTAATTGAATTCAACTGATCTAGAAAATTCTTTGAATAGGTTTAATCATCATTTCAGCCTGTCTTAGTCCACTGTTGAACCTTCGAAAAGTTCAAGTTCGAAAAAACTTATTTATAATGATTCTTACTTTGTAATTCCATCATAAATCTAATGATTTTTTTTAAAACAAACGTAACATTACCTAAAGTTTCTTATTTCATTCATTCCCCTTTGTTACCTATAATTATATAATTAACTCGCTTCAAAAGTTACACATTGACAATCTAGCGATGAATGGAATATTTGTCATGTAATGGGTCCTAAATCTCAAATAATTAGTGCAGTATTATTGAAATAAAAATTGCTACTTATGGCATCAATATTTCGACCAAGTTAAATTAACCTTCCCAAGAGTATCGTTGTTAATTTGACTGACTTCCCTGAACGAAGTGGATGGGGAACAGCTAGTAATTAAATGTATATATAATTTATACATTAATCTAGATACGAACCCAATTCATAAAAGTATATGCCGCGAAATGTCTCTGACCGACCGACCGAGCCGAGGTGCGGCCCTCTCGGACATCCTCGAGTCAGTTAATACGCACTCAGGGTAACGATACAAGCCAAAGTCCCGTCTCGGGGGCTTTAAGCTCTCGGCGACCTTTCAATCCGGCTAAACTGTAAGCCTTCGGGCTAACAGTGACCATCCGTCACAAAAAAAGTTCCGTGACAAGTAAATGCGTTCGCTACTACGCCACGACTCTTCATATTGTTACATCTGTTTGCTCAATTATATCATCGTTTTAAAAACAGCCAAAGGTTAAAGTAACACACACGTTTCGTATGAACAAAGCGAAATGACACCTATGTAACCGCGTTACTCGGCCGGCAGAGGACTACCTGACTACCGCACCGCGGGCATTACATTCGAATCTTAGTTAAAGTTAGTTAGTTCTGTTTTACCAAAATTTTTAGTTATCCGGTGTCATTTCTTCATTAAATAAAAAGCGATGTCCCACACTAGGATTTCTCCTGTACCGTGGGTGCGTTTTACAGACATACATTTCTCATGCACAACACAACCCGACCCGGAAACCAATAATTTGTGTTTTCCACAAATGTTGGTTCGGCTGAGTTTCGAATCCAGTACCCGCAGCATAGAAGTCAGGTACTCTGACCACTAGGCCACGCGATTATATGGTACTGTATATATGGTGACCTTGACATGGCGTCCAAACCCTTATCAGCTTTGTCAAAATATCGTGAGCAGTTGGTAACTTCCGGTAGCATCCGGAAGATGTCTCCGTAGGCAAAATCGGTGTGTAATACTCTGATAATGTCTTCGGAGAATTTCAATATACATACATACATACAGTCACACCTTTTTCCGATATAAGGGGTAGGCAAAGGCCACTTACGTAGCCCACTTTTCGCCCTCGCGGGAAAAGAGATGTGATGGGCGGCGAACCACGTCGCCGGAATTTAGATTTTCAATATATGCACAAAATAATCGAAATGATCGATTTAACGGCTTGGTTGACGCTGTGGCTAAGCGATTGGCTTTTGCGCTACGGGTCACTGGCACGATATCCGCATGGAACAAATATTTATATGGTCAACACGTGTATGAGCAACTCATATAAATCTGTAATGTACTCCTGTACTAATCCCAGTATGTGGCAAAGTTAATAAAACAAATAGAGCAATCAAATAGTTAAAAAAGCAATTGTCACTAAATCATTAATTTAAAAAATGCCCTGGTAAGAAATGGATGAACTTCTTCTGAAATACAGATATGAGATAGATATGACTCACATCGATATATTAAACTTTACTCAAAGCGCTTAGATCGAGATACGGACGAGGTGCCGCCCACGACGAAATTCCGCGGCTAAATATAATTAACATTCAAACGAATAATGAAAATGTATGACCCACTAAACTTAATCATCATAAATGAGTCACGATTAAAATCAATTAACGGGCTTGATGATACAATACGAAAATATACCAATTGTCATTTCTAGCGCCTAGAGCTTAACCTATCAACGTTGATCTTACAAAAAGTTCAAGTCAGACCTTGTTTTGTAAGGTCGCTATTATAATTGTAAATTTTACTGTGAGCTCGCACAGTATACTTTGTTCATACAAATATCGATGTATTGTATGCATAACAATAACTTATGTAACTCAAGTATGTTCTGTAATTTCTTAGTTTTTCTTGCATTCGGCCGTATAGTATTTAGGATACGACTGCGTGGCCACTGTGACTTGTTTTTGTGCTATCTTAGATTTTTGTTTTTTATTAGTTTATAATAATTGTTGTTAACCCAGGACCTCTGGGTTAGAATCTCAGCCGAAGCCAACATTTTTTCAAAAATAAACAATTTATTGACTATCGGGTCTGGTTGAGTTGTGATTGTCCCAGGCCTGATACTGTATGCTCTGTGTTTGCGCGAATACTTTCACCGTCTATTTTAAAGTGATAATTAACGTTTTCAGTTTACGTTTAGAAAGAAAATATTCGCTATGTACATTTTCAAGGGCTGGGTGATAGCTTTATAATCTTTTAGTATACGAGTGATTGGTTTCGATCGACGATGTGGGCATTCGGTTTTCGCGGTTTTGTGGGCAGATGTTTTACGTACCAGCAGAGTCGATAAGATTTTTTGTTACTTCTTTATACTTTAATTTCGCTATGGCTAAGCACTATAACAACATCTAGTAATTTATTCAAGGACAAATGTTAATACTCAACATAGTAAGAAATAAAACCATTTCCTAAAAAAGGATTTCCGGTACTCATGTCCGTTTCGGAATTGCTTTCATAGACAGCGACGCCGGTATGAATTAGTACGGTATACTTTTTTCTATGAGTGTACGATGAAGTTTAACTATAGTTTATGAGTCTGTTTGGATTCAGTTTTAAGTAACGGATGGAGTATACCAGTATACGTTAATTTTTATACCATTTGGTGTACCATCTAAGCTACGCAACGTCTGCCTATAACAAGTGCTGTATAACCCATAAAATTTTTGTGTGACACCACACTGTGCCCATCACCCTGAGACATAAGTTCTTAAGTCTCATATGCAGTGATTACGCTAGCTCACAGTGCCCTTGCAAACCGAAACACAGTAATGTTTGCACACTACTGCTTCACGGCAGAATAACTGGCCCTGGGGTTGTATCTGCCTAGACGGATTCCTGCATGGGAATCCCTCCCAAAAGTAAAAAATGCTAAATGCTAAATTCACGGCACCACCAATGGAACCTTTCTGTTTTGATTATGTGAACTTCTAGTGAACATCGATGCAAAACTACTAACTTTTCGCTGCCTTATGTGACCATGACTTTATTTAACACCGTTAGAAAAGACAAATTACAACATTATATAGTATATTAAGTCATGAAAAATATACATATTCTCGAACTTATTAAACATTTTGATATCTTAACTTTGTGCGACTTTAGAATTTATAAATCTAAAACTGTTAAAAAAAAGAAGGCCATGAAATAAACATCAAATTGATCCTCAATTTATTATCTACAAATGTGCAATTTCTAGTAAACAGATTGTGCAGTTTTAAAGTTTAATCCAAATGAACAGACAGGCAATTAGACGTTTTTTTTTTAAAACAGAATATTGCCACGTAAAGTTATACTGTAAAAAATTATTTAAAACGATTACTATTGAATATAAATTATATAAACGTTTCTATTTCATTTGTTAATATTTTTACGGTGTAACGGTAATGTAAATTGAACGGCAAAACAGAAAACATGTAAAGAAGACGTGACGCCGTGTCTATTGGAAACGGGTCCTCGCCGATAGCCAATTATCGGTTTGACTTTTCGCCACATTAACGTGTGTGGTCTCAAGTCGTAACGACTACGTGTCAGAGTGAGGAGCATAGGTGCTCTTTGACATCCAGTAATAGTCCTCGAGGTTGTTTAGTGGGTACTCGTTAATAATATTTCGACTCAATCTAATACTAAGAATAGACGTAACTGTATAAGACCTTCGTTTATATTACTTAACTCCAAATACATACATTTAATCTACACGTAAATACGGATTAAAGTACAATTATGTGCAACGCTGTCACTATATTCGTCGTGGGAAAGCAATGGAGAGTAAGAATTTTTGACTCGTACCATAATGCGGCGACGCGGTTCGCCACACGTCACGCCGCGTTTCCCGCGAGGGCGAAAAGTGGGCTACGTGAATGGCCTCTGCCAACCCCATATGTGGGAAAAATGCGTGATATATGTATGTATGTATTTGAAATGTGTTACTCGTACCTATCTAGAGATGCATCGAATATAAGTATCCGATATTTGGTCTATCCGGACATTATTTTTGTGTCAGGCTGAATACAAGAAATTATAATTCTTATTTTCTACAAAAGACGAAAAAAACTTTTAATAAAAGAAAATTATGTAAAGTTATTATGGGCATCGTCACCTTACATCATTTTTCAACGGTTTTTCCTGGTGGATTTTCGATCAACAACTTTCTAATACTGCCGGCGGTGAATAAAGGCTGTCAAGTGCGCAGGATACGTACGTATAACCACAACACCACATGACCCGAAATTCAAAAATTTGTGTTTTTGCACCAATGTTGGCTCCGGCTCAAATTTGAACCTAGGACCCATGGTATAAAAAATAGATACTCTAAAGCATAATCTTCTCTTAATTATAACTTGATTTATTGAAGTAAGAGATTACAATAAAGCTTCCAAGTAGCCATTCATAAAACAATATTTTGAAGAACCATTAGTAGGAATTTTTAACTACCAACAATTAATATTTAAAGTTCGTCGAAAATAAATTTTAATGTTGGAACCTTAACTGTTCTTAGGTACCAAACGATTTGTCTTATTCTCATAAACATTTCCTGCTTCTGAGAAAAGACTTTTGCTGTACACGGATTTGTTGAGTGTATATTAATATCGTGCAGAAAACAATTTTATTTATTGACATAAATTACGGATACAACGTAGCATATAAAACTTCTGGTTGCTTGAACTGAATCCGAAACATCCGGTCTGTCGCGTCGACCAGTGTCATTAATCTGCCTAGAATAATGCGGAAACGCCGTGTTGCGCTACGCGTGCCTATGTTTAGTTATATTTACGCAGCTGGGTAATTCAACCCAATGTTCAGCCAGCCGGCCTGGAAGAAGATCGGATATTCGGTATCGACCATCCGGCTAACTATCCGGTTAATCGCTACTACTATCTTATCTATTAGTCCAATGACTACATTTATTTCTTTATAACATAAATGATAAAGAAATAAATAAAGTAAATAAATACGAACAAACGGTAAACGGCTTTCAAAGTTTTGATAGGCCATCGGTATTCGGTGCAACCATTTTGAAATTTAGGTACTGATTAGCATGCAAACGTCGGTAGGAAGTAAAGATTATGTAGGTTGATGCCCCGACACAGTCTTATATCTACATGGAAACTGTCTACAAGGGATTCTGTCTGCCACAAGATGACACTATCATATTTCTCTTTTATTCAATTTCCCTGCGTGCACACAAGAGTGACGCGTCCGCTCCACAAACGTGTGGGTATTCGGTTGATAAAATTAGGAGGGTACGCAGATTTAATAGAATGTCTTCTAAAATTTTACCAAAATAACTCACGTCAACATAGGTTGCAATAAATTTTTTGCCATAATTTAACTCTTTTTTATTATTATTATTATGTTGTCTAATATCAAGAAGGTAACAAATCCAGATATTGATTTTCAAATTTGAGTTCCATAAATAGAAAGAAGAAAGAAAAGGTGTTTATTGGTATACCAGCACAATACATACATACATACTGTATGTCACGCCTCTTTTCCATAGGAGTAGGCAGAGACCACATCTTACCACTTGCTACGATTCTGGCACACATCTTTAGCATCCTCTACATTCATTAGTGTTTTCATACAAGCTTATCTGTTGCGGGTACTTAGCAAAATAAATACAAAAAAAATATATCATCTACGAGACCAGCAATTTTTGCATAAATTTTAATATTGAAACTTAGATCTAATTTAAAAACAGAAAAATACATAAAAGGTAATCTAATTTAAAAAGTCAATTTCAGCCTCGACGCTGATCTTCCGTTGATAAATAACAGGAAAAACATTCATATATTATTTAATAATAGTACTATTACTATAGTTACCAGAAATTATTAAAAATATCGTCAACATCATATCAGTCTTTATATTTATTAAAAATATCCAAGAAAAATATTTCAAAAATTCGAGCTCGTTAAGACGCATTTATTACTATTAGGATATGTTAATATATTTAAAAAAAATAAATCTATTTAATCGAAATCTATTTTATCTTATTTATACGAAATCTAATTTATTTTATTTTTATCACACATTCAAAATTACGCCGCCCAAAACTCGCTGAGCATTACCTGCTATTACTGTTACGAGTACTTTGCGAATTACAATTTGCCAGGCGCTTGATTACTTATATATTTGGCCTTTCTCCGATAAAATAACACGTTAATATCACAGCTACACATTTTTTGAAAAGGATAAGTTGTTTAATATTTGAACTATCTGTATATTTATTTAACTTATACGCGTGTATTAAATGTTAATAAAACCGCACGTCAACGCTCGACGTTTGCTAGGCTTTTTTGAATTATGCAGTAAATTCAGAGCAGTATTTGTGACTTTCCTACTAGAATTAAACTACAATCTAAAACGTATATAGCCTCTTTATTAAAAGTTAAAGTCAGCCGTGTATATTACAAGCAATAATGATATCGTAACTCCCGATCGGGGCCATAATATTTCAGTAATTATCGGTAGTAATTCAAACACAAAAACATACAGATCTTCATTTATAACTATGCTAACACAGAGCCAAGTACAGTTGAAACAATGAATGACCTACAAATATGTAAACTCAGTTTTCATAATCGACCGCTGTGTATACAATGAATTTTAAGCTATAATTTATCACAATAATTTATGGAATGTCCCATATATTGCCGATAATGTTTGACATGATCATTGAAGAATGAAACGGACTTTGTAAGTAAACAGAAAACAATGTTTTCTTTGTTAGGGCCTTGCGCCAGGCGCCGGCGAGGCGCGTACCTACTGCGACCATAAACAATAATTATTTGCCCGTCCACGCACTTCATTCAAACTTCTCGTATGAGAGAAGTTACATTGAATTTGCGTTTCTTAACTTAATCACTTAGCAAATATTAATGTACATTATCTTTATAACGACTAAACGAATTTCAACCTTACTGTATAGACTGACAAACTGGTCACGAAGTTTGCGAACTACATCAACGATTTGCAGAAATAGTCATTATAATAATATTTGTTTGTAGATAATACAATATTTTTCAATGAAGCTAACATACATAGTATTGTATTTATAGCCGTGACAGTTCAGGGGAGCCGTAGTAGCAGAGGCGGCGGGCGCTTGCCTTAAGTTTCATAATACGCGAGCGACCTAGGTTCGGTCCCCGGCGCCGACAACGTGTCGCTTATAGCAGAAGAAGTAATCGAAGGGGAACTTGAACGACACCTTTGACGCTTGACTTTTTGCTTAGTGGTACTTGCGACATTTTAGTGTAATTTTCATTCTTAAGCCGCTTGTAAGATAACGTACGCAAAGTAACTTACTGAGCGTACGTTATCTTACAAGCGATCTTATTTCCGCTCTAGATATCTATGATCTAATTTCCGCTCAACATTGGCTTATTCTCAGCAATAAACCCATTCCACTATAAAGTGTACATTTCCATAGTTTGAAAAATAAAATACGGCGAACGCAAAGAGTATTTGTCGAACAATCTTTATAGCCCTGAGTTTGAGTGCAGATTCCAAAAAAAACATAAATATTGTTACCCGGCATAAAATGAAAAATCGAGTTATATAGTGTCACTTATCTATGTGAATCCGACAAATTTATCGTTAGTGTTAAAAATAAATAAACAGGACCTATAATCAAACGAAGCATTTTTTATAAGCAGGAGAAATTAGTTACTTAATTTTTACCAGATTACGCGGTTTTATTTGGTAAAACCTATACCACTATATCCACTTAACTATCTAACCTACATACATACATAAGATCACGACTGTATCCCATAAGGGGTAGTCAGAGACTGGGCACTCTGCAAAAACAGTTGACCACCACACGTTTCACCAAAACAATATAATGCACTTGGTGTGATAGGTGGTGAGTCCATCGCCACCATGCGCTGTTGGGTGCACAGTGCAGTTTAATTCCTAAATATTATTATTCCTAATTCCTTTCTAACCTCTATCCACTTATATAAAAAATTATGCTATGCAATGTCGCAGATACAGCTCTCCCTACTTAAATCTACTCCCTACTAATCTATCTTAAGTCAAAACTGATTGGCAGATTTAAATTAGAATCACGAAATATTCTGCTTAGAATTTCGTAGTAATGAGATTTCTGTAAAGGGTTGTCGATATTACACAATTTTTATTATCACAAGAGGGAATAAAATAAAAGTGTCTGACTGTGATTACCGAACATTTGAGTTTTATATCATCTTCATCATTTCGGCCTATAACTAGTCCACTGCTGAACATAGACCTCCCCCATAGATTGCCACAACAACATAGTTCAGGATTAGAGTTTTATATTCTTTTTCCTACTGGTTGTGGGATTTCTATGCAGGAATGCTTCGGTCTGAAGGGCACTGAGACCTAGTGTAATTACTACGCATATGAGACTTAAGAAGTGATGTCTCAAGGTGACGAACGCAGTGTGTGTCTCAAATAACTTACACTAGATCTAAGTAACCTTCAATTCGAAACACCGTAATGTTTCCCCCACTGCTGCTGCTTCACGGTAGAATAACTGGCCCTGCTGTGGTACCTGCCTAGACGGATTCCTGCATAGGAATCCTACCACCAATAAACACTGATTAAAGGTACTTTAACTTTTTTACTTTTCTAAAGGTGTTTCTTAAATGTACTTTATTTATAAAGGTACTTCATTAAAGGAACAATAAAGGTACTTTACTTATAAAGGTTCTTCTACTTTTATAAAGGTACTTTTCGGTAAATTAGTTGTAGCGTCATTTAATACGAATAAAGATTTACAGTTTTCTATCGTCAATTCTAAATAGCTTATTATGTCGTTTATATTTAAGTGCCTTTTTAATAGATTATCAATATTTTGAATCAATATAGTTTAAAACTTTGGTAGGCTATCTACAACAGAACTGTATATTATATTTACCCTCCGGTAGCTACTCGTGTAAGGAAGCTCAGAATCCATCAGTTCCCAACTCCTCTTCAAAGACATTATAGAGAAGAGTCAGGAGTTTCTCTGCGAGATAGCAATGACCGACATAACCATGAGTAAGCTGAGTTGCTTACTCGTGGTTACGTCGGTACGTAGGTACGCTGGTTACAAAAATTATGACGAATTACGAAAGAAACACGGGCCTCTCAGTACTGGTGAATTATTCACAGGGTGAAAAATAAACAGGACGTCTGAGTTGGCACACAGGTTGCTTAAGAAATAAGTTTTTCTTATGGAAGAAAGTGACGAAAAAACAAATCGTTCAACGCATAGTTTCTACTGAAACGCATCCATGACGAATTCTGTGTCACCCTAAACATTTATGTATGCCAGCATACTGCGCTCGTCATAAAAACAAGTATTTGTATAGCCTATAGATAGTTATTCCGGGTGTAGGTGTTAGTGCATCAGCATTTTTGTCTTAATTATTTAATATATATTATATTGTCTTAAACTATTTAACTATAATTATAAAACGTGAAACGAACCTACGACACAAGAGGTAAGTCGTGGGTGCGTTTTACGTTTTTTAATTGTAATGTTGACAACTTTTTTTTCTTATATAACTTAACATAACGTCAACTTATTAATTGATTTTAATTTGGCATGCGGACATTGGCAAATTCATCTTTGATTTCACTTTTTTTGGCGCGTCGAGAGTAAAATTTTATCAAGCAACGGAAGTACGCACGCACAGCTAACGGAAATTAGACAGTTTAAAGTCCGAACTACCAAATTAAAAAACTTTTCATTCATATTAGTGATTTATAGTGAAAATTAAATCTATTTTGCCGCGAAATTTACTGTAAAATAAAATTTTATTTAAAATATTGTAAAATGATAAGTTTTTTTTAACAAACTTTTATTAATTATAGTTACTATTGTTCTTCGATAAGTTTTCGTCGTTTTGATAGTTACATACATTATTTGCATGGGAAATACGTTTTTTTTAGTTACTCCAAACAAATATACGCAAAATAAGCTTACATTATTACACGCACCGATTTGTTTTTCTCTTCTAGCTACAAAACAGATATGGGTTAAAATGAGAAAATATTCTATTTTGTATATTTTACATCTTTTATTAATTAAAACATAAAAATTTTTACATGTTTTAATAAATAAAATATGTAAAATATATAAGGAGTTAAAAAGCTATGTAACATTATCAATAATTAAGTAAAGAATGTCGCCAAAGACTGCCTTTATATTTGCTTTTCACTGATATTCCAAAGTTTAGTTCCGTTCGTTATCAGTACTAGTTCTTATCTGTCCGATAGTAATACTGTAAATATCGCATAATGGGTTCGTCTCGCCATAAAATTGACTAATAATGAATCAGCGCGGTGAAACATTTCGACGCTATGTTCAAGATTTACAAAAGATTTCCGCTCCTTTGTTTCAGGTAAGCCTGAAATTATATCAACTCATAGAAGGATGACTTATCGTTTCTGTGTAGGATCGAGCTAACGCGTTGCGTTATGATTAAATTCCTGAGAACAATCGTTGAAATCAGAGGTAAAATTCCATTTTACCTTATGGATAATTCATCCCTGTCCTTACTAAAAACTGCATTTTTGAGTCATCGGCAGAAAGAAAGTAACTTCATTCGGAAAAAACACTTTTAACATTTATTAGGGTGTATAATTTTTTTTACATTATAATCTATACTATCCATACTAATATTATAAATTGCGAAAGTAACTCTTTCAGTCCCTCTGTCTGTTTGTTACTATTTCACTCAACCGATGAACCGATCTTGACGAAATTTGGCACAGAGATAGCTTGCATCTTAGAGACGGAGAAAATAAACTTTTTATTCCGGAAAATCAAAGATCCGGTATTTAAAAAAAAACCTAAATCAACGCGGACGTAGTCGCGGGCTTTAGCTGGTAACATTATAATCTTTGCACTTACTGAGATAAATGATAAAAGAATAATCTTTTATCACTATACCCTTAAAATATAACATTATATATATAATAATATCATTAAACAAAATATATAATAATAATATATCTTAAGTAAATTTGAAATCCCGAGTCAATAAAGCCAAATTGATGATTTTCTATTAGTGACGACGTTGATGAAATAGTTAAATTTTAAGTAAACCATAACATTCACTAAACACTCAAAAACTTAGTTGATATTTACTCCGCCGTGAGAGATTTACTTGCTCCGCCAGCACAACGCACTTCGTTTCTTACTTTGATGTAACTAACAAGCTAATGAATGAAATGAAAATGAAATGAAGCCCGCGACTTCGACCGCGTGAATATAGGTTTTTTAAATATCCCGTGCAAACTATTTGATTTTCCGAAATAAAAGGTATCCAATGTCCATCTCCAGAATGCAAACTATCTCTGTACCAAATTTCGTCACGATCGGTTCAGCGGTTGAGAAGTGAAATAGTAACGAACAGACAGAGAGACAGAGAGAGTTACTTTCGCATTTATTATATTAATATAGTATTCTTTATAATTATATAACTTGAAAGTAGGAGTGTACGTTTAAAGTAGTATTCCGATTAAAATATTGTAGATGAAAACAATCATTATTATCATAACGAATATATTTCTTAAAAAAACAGAATTTTAATAATCACAACTATTTTACTTAAGAAAAACAATTGGTTATCAATACATGGAAAAATTACAATAGCATTCCGACGACGTACATTATCCGACGTCGCATTGTATTCTTATCAGAGATTTGACAAGCGATAAACATCTATTGATACAATTTCAGCTCATTATCCGATCACTTTGTTCTTATTCTTGTTAAAATATTTTTGTCTATAATAATTTTTGCCCTTACTTTGTTAAGGAAAAAGTAAAACAAATGAAGGAATCATAGTGTGATTCACCTAAGTAAGTATTTGTAACAGCGACGTGTATTGCAATAACATTACAATCCGCATTACGCATTCATTCATAAGTATTAATGCATAAGCCCTCTTGAAACTCAAGAGGACATATTTTTTTAATAACAATGTACCAGAAACTACGAAATAGTTTTTGACAGATACTTATAACAGGTACACTTATCCTACTCGTGTGAAAAGAGTGACAGGTAATCTTAAACGAACATCTTTTTTAAATTGTGAATTAATTACGAAATATATTTTTAGCATGCAAAATATATTGCTGCTTCAAATTTAAAGTTCGGGAACTGCTTCAAAATAAGTTGGCAGAATCATCTCAGTAATAGTTTATCTACACTTTTTATTATTTATTTATATGTATTTATGTATATATTTACTATTCTGTTTTATGGTATATATGTATAAGTATGTGTATATGTTTATAAAAATGTGTGTATATAAGTATTTATATATGTATGTGTGAATGTTAGTTTTTATATATGAAGGTACGTATGTATATATATGCACAAATTTGACTATTTTGTATTTACCCGCACCTACCTCTTTCTATCTCTGCACCACCCTTGAGGTTGACTGGTAGAGAATGCCTCAGGCATTAAGTCCGCCTTTATATTTCCTGTATATAAAGTTAAATAAATAAATAACAAAAAAAAACATATTTTGCTAATTTGTACATAAATCTCCTTACTCATACATATGCATACCCCAACATACCCTTATTACCCTTATTAGGTACGGTATCATATAACTTTTTTTTACTGAAATAGCCCTTCTAAACAAGTTTGTGTAAAAATTAGGATCTCGGCTAGTCTAATATTTTTCACGTCAACGTGGCGGGCCGTCAGTAAAACACACATATTCTTATTTTTTTTCATTGGATAAAGTGACGAAAGGAGCAAAACGTTCACCTGATGGTAAGTGCAACGCCTGCCCATAACAAATGCAGTGTCACCCAGAATATTTTTATGTGGCACTACATTGCGCCCGTCACCCTAAGATATCAGTTCTAAAATCTCATATACCCAGTGATTATACTGGCTCTCAGTGCCCACACAGTAATGTTTGCACACAACTGCTTCACTGAAGAATAACTGGCCCTGGGGTGGTACCTACCTAGACGGATCCCTGCATAGGGATTCCTATTCCTACACCACCATATTATGTATATGTCTGTGTTTACCAATGTTACATGTAAGTGCGTATAAGTAAAAACGTTTTTCGTGTTCCTGCTTAGAATTTATTGCATTGTCATCATTATTAGCCTGTTAATAGTGCACTGCTGGACATGGGTATTTCCCAGCAGACGGAGGATTTGCCTTGTTCATCACGCTTGGCAGGCAGATTGAAAATTGTAGTACCAGAAGCTGTGCACCTCAGAGGCTACTGACCGCACCGATTTGTGTTTTTTCGGATCGGTTATTCCACTTGTCGGAAGCCATGCTATTTTCCGGGCCGATTCCCTTAAGCGACTATTACGCCAACCACGGGACGGAATGTGGTGGTAGATTTTATTCTCACACCACTTACAACTTATTCACATTTAATTTATACGTTTTCAATTTATTGAGGCAATAAATGAGTTTCTAAATTGAAGACGTTGAAATTGTATACAGCGATCCTGTAAATTCATCAGCATCGTAAATTCAACAGTTTTAATAAGTATTCGTGTATCATAATCAACTATAACTGCAATATAACAATTTTCGACGTCGCAATTAATTTCCCGCTTAAATCATACCAGCCTAACTGAAAAGACCATAAAACCGGGTATATAGTGTTACAACGGTGTCATATATCCCTCCTCGCATCAGAGGTCAAGTCGGTGGAAATGTTCAATGAATGACCAACAATAAAGTCATAATATTCTAATTTGCCGGAGGGCACGTGGGACGGCACTAAACTTAAACAAATAACTTTATGCCGACTCTATTGGGATGTCCTGCCTGGCCGAGATAACGTTGTTTGCATTCGTTGTGTATTTTACTAGGCACAAAGTCCGCGACGGTGTGGTGATGGTACAGAGTAATCGAGAATTAGGTAATGCTTTGTTTGTCATAGATTACGATTTAAAAAAAGACTTGAAAAACCGAAATGCATTAATAATTTCTTCCTTCTGTTTAGATTGTTTTCGGTGAATAAATTAACAGAATTAGAATTAGCACCAAGTTAAATATAGATAAATATTACTTTAAAAATTACGATACATTTTTCAATCATTGTGATGCATGATGTGCCGTAAATAAATCATAAATAATAAAAATCAGTAAAAATTTGTCAGTTAAATCAAAATTTCTTTAAATAGTCCCTTACGTCAAAAGACTACTTACTTTATATACATCAAAAACAACGTTTGTTACGGACTGGAACCTAAAAGTCCGTTTTTCGGTGGTAGACATCATCATCATCATTTCAGATCATCACATGTCCACTGCTGAACTTAGCCCTCCGCCATTATTATATATTAGTATTTTATTATGATATATTAGTTAAAAAGAATAACTTGTAGGTAATTTTATTTTTAAGTAGATATATTTTATTTAGTTTATTAAAGTCGAGATGTAGTCTAGTTCTAGCGTACAAATTCAATTGTTTAAAATGCTATTTATCTTAAAAGATTTTTTTATTACAATTTATTAGATAATTTAAAAAAAATTAACAGTCTTGAGCCACCTTCATCCTACCATCGACAAGGTAACCAATTTTTTGTTTTTTTTTTACTTTTTGGTAAGAAATAATATTGAGAAATTTAAGTTCGATGGAAAGCTCTAAAGTGCATTTAAAACAAAGAGATTATCCTTTTAAAATCCATGATGGGTCTATGTCCAATGACCCCTGTGCCTCTAATAGGAAACTTGGTACAATCAGGTAGCACAATTTAAGCTTCAGGGCGAACGCCTACATACGCGTTAAAATCCCAATGTCAAATTGATTTGACCATTGTCTTTTTATGTAACATGATTATTTAATAAAATTGAGATTCAGTTCAAAGAGGTCCTTATTTAATTTATAAAAAGAAATTACCGACGCCATGTTTCATTGTAAATAGTGTGCAAATTAGGCTGTAATAAGGATATTAAAAAAAAGCCTTTATTGCCTTAATATTAGTAACCTAAATATTTGATTAAAGTATGGTTTTTCAGTCGAGTAAGATCTCCTAACCACGACAGACTCTCCGATACGGTATTAACATCAATGGCGAATGCATCACTCACCTTCGATTTACCGACGACATAGTCATAATAGCGGAATCGCTGGAGGGCCTTAACACTATGCTTAATGGTGTATCCCAACGTGTAAGTTTTATGAACATGGACAAGGCGAAGATCATGTCTGACGTCCATGTCACACCAATACCGGTTGTTGTTGGGAACACTATGACGTCGACGTTGTCGACGAATATGTATATCTAGGACAGATTGTCCGATTAGGTAGGTCCAACTTAGACCAAGAGGTCAATCAACGGATCCAACTCGGCTGGGTAGCGTTCGGGAAACTGCGTCACATCTTCTCGTCCAGTATACTCAATGTCTCAAAAACAGAGTTTACAACCGCTGCATGTTAGCAGTGATGACATACGGAACAGTTCACTGCGGGTCGCATGAGAAATCTCAGTGTCGCTCGACGAGCTATGGAAAGGGATATGCTCGGAGTTTCTCTGCATGATAAAATATCCGCAGCAGAACTAAAATAACCGACATAGCCCTAAGGATTAGCAAACTGAAGTGACCATGGGACGGCGATATAACTCGTAGAACCGATAACCGGTAATAAAAGGTTCACGAGTGGCAACCTCGACCTGCACGGTTTTGTGGGAAGTCGATGGATGTAAATCAGGACCGTGTTTTGTAGGAATCTATGGGAGAGGTCTATATTCAACAGTGGACTAAGATAGACTGAAGTGATGATGAGTGACCATAGTTCGATCTCCAGTGCCGGCACCTCTAAAATTTTAAGTGATAATTTACCACATACTCAGCGGCTAAGGAAACCTGCATGTCTGAGGAATAAAATTATTTCGAGACTTATGAAGTCCGCTAACCCGCATTGGAGCGGCGTGGCGGACTCTTACCGGCTCCAAAACTCTCTCAGACATAAGAGAAGGCCTGTGCTCAACAAAAGGACATTTATATGATGTTCCTTTGTTTTCTATTAAAGAGGCCAGGTGATTTTTATCAGAACAACCAATGACTAGATGATCATGATAATCTCCGATTGAATTCCGTGAACCAATACTGCCGTTACCTTTAAAATGTTTAAAAATAATGTACAGGAATCCGTCTAGTAACCGTATTTGTACCACCCCAGGGCCAGTTATTCTGCCGTGAAGCAGTATTGTGCAAACATTACTATGTTTCGGTCTGAAGGGCACTGAGAGCTAGCTCTTTAGGTTCTGAAGTCTCAGAGACTTCAGAACTAATGTCTCAAGGTGACGGGCGCAGTGTGGTGCTACACAGAAATATTCGGAGTAACACAGCATCTGTTATGGGCACACGATGCACGTACCATCAGGTGAGCGTTTTGCTCCGTGTTTATCTCCGATCTTAACGCATCGGGCGCGGGTAGGTCGGGACGAGTGAGTGCCTCTATGTTTACGCGTACACTTGTGGCACTATAATATCTCCTGCGCAGTTGATGGCTCTCGACAGTATTCGGAAGTTGTCGCCGTGGTCGAAATCGGCTAGGAGAACATAATCACATTCCTATTTGGACATGAGTAAAGTTTTTTAGTAATGCTCGGTGTAGATAAGAGATTGGCTTCTGCTTTAAGGGTCGCGAGTTTAATTGTCACACGGAGTAAATATTTTGGCCGATTGTATGCATATTGTTACTCCGTGTATTAGTGTTCGTGCATATGGAATGTATGTATCACTTATGTATAACATACTCGTAATGTAGGAAAGAACCCTAGTGTGGGGAACGTTTTATTTCATAAAAACAAATATATAATATTGTAATGTGCATTGTACCAATAATAAATTTGTTAAACATTATGAAATTAGTCCCGTGGAACTAATATTCATGTTTTGCTTAAACGACTATGAATTTACTAATAAAGCTGGCTATGTTCTATTGTGATTGTATGTTTTGATTAGTTACTCTTTCTGTTCAGCGTTCATAGAGAAATATTATGAAAATCGATATCGTTCCTATTGAAATAAGTTCCCTCGAACCATAGACAGCATACTGGTATCATTTTAGTTATTAGAAACAAAAACTAAAACTACCTTGGGCGCGATGAGAGCAAAATTCCAAGGTCGAATTAGAGTGCAGAGTTTTCGGGCAACGTTTCTGTTATTCTTAATTAATATTTGTCTAATAATTAATGATTGTTTATATACCGAGTAGTTCGGTGTAATATCGATCTAATGTTACGGTACATTAGGACTTTTATATAAAATCTATGATTTAACTGGCATTAATAAAGAAAAAAAGAAAACCTATTAATTTGACTTCAGAAAATAACTCAAAAAATTATTTAAAAAAAATATTTTTCAGTATTGAACATGAAATAAATTTATGAAGTACAGACCCCGCTAACAGCATATTGATGCAGTAATGAAGTTCTGCAGCGCTGATTCTCAAATGACTTGACTTCACATAAATATTTCATATGACAATTCCTTATGATTTCGACCTATATATAACTGTTTCGGTCTGAAGGGCACTGAGAGCTAGTGTAATTACTGGCATATGACACTTATGAACTGATGTCTCAGGGTGACGGGCGCAGTGTGGTGCCACACAGAAATTTTCTTGGTGACAGCATTTGCTCGTCTTGTCACTTTCTTTTTTAAAAAAAATATATAATTTATAATATACTTTTTATATTGAAAAGCTACTGAACTTTGCAAATGTGTCGTTTCTTTTACGTTTTCATCGATTGTAGTAAGATTTTATTAATAGAAAAATTTAACTGTTGAATGCAAAATATAGTATGTTCGTATATTTCAAAACATTAACGTGAGCTGTTTTTATTGTAAACATTACTCTGCAGACGCATCGATTTAACCTCGTTAAGTGCACCTGTGGTTGTCTTTAGTTCCATCTACTTTAGGTCTTTGTTTTTTTTTATTTCTTTCTTATATTAGGAAATGGTGTACAGTTAAGCTTATTATACAAAATAAAGACAGGTCCATTTTCAGCACTAGTCTTGTGTCAGGCTGCAAATATGATGATTATGATAAAATTGTTTATATTTATATATCTTCGTTATTATCATCAGTAGCCAGTAAAAATCCACAATAATAGACCTTTACCAAGTTGCGCAGACTTGCCATAATTATCACGCTTGGAAGGTGAATTGGCGATCGCAGTACCTCAGTACCAGAAACCTTAGACTCTGCTACCCGTCGCCGTCTTGAATAATTAAGGTGTAGCTTAATGGAGAAACAAATAAACTGCGGTTGCCAATCCTCCTGCCAAGCGTGGCAGCTATGGAAAAATCCCCAGATGAGGGAATCCATGGGGGAAGCCTATGCTCAGCAGTGGACTGGTGATATGCTGAAATGATGATGATAATGGAGATGGATATTCGGCAATAAATCGAAGGAGAGGCGATTTTCTTGGCATTTCTCTTAGTCGACACCCACGGGATAAAATAGGGTGGAAGATTTTATAACGCCGCATCACATGTCATTGGACATTCGTCCGCGTGGATATAGATTTTTAAATATCCAATGGGAACTATTTGATTTTCCGGATTTTTAAAATTATCCTATGACCGTCTCCAGAATACAAGCTATCTCTGCACCAAATTTTGTCAAGATCGGTTCAGCGGTTGAGCCTTCAAAAGTTTCAAAAAAATATTTAGACAGAAATTGTCAAAATTTTTGAGTGTTTCAATCGTCATTTACGAACACAATGTTTACGTAGTCGGGTGATTGTTGTTTGCCTTTTAAAAAACCTACCGTAGATTATTTGAAACAAAGATCCTGCAGTGACATTACTTTTTTTTTTTAATTGTGATGAAAGGAACAAAACGTTCACCTGATGGTAAGTGGCACGTCTGCCCATAACAATTGCTGTGTCACCCAGAAAATTTCTGTGTGACACCATACTGTGGCCATCACCCTGAGATATAAGTTGTTAAGACTCATATGCCCAGTGATATCACTAGCTCACTTTAGTATATAGGTACAAAATACATCGTTCCAAAAACATAATATGTTTAAGAGTATCCCTTCTATAATTACATTTGTCTGTAAAACTGAATAGGTATTCATTTTTATGATGCGAGGTGCAACGTCCGAGCTATTAATTTCATCCCACGTGTTGTCACAACAACTGAATGTTATATATATACAGTACTACTTCCACCTACGATAAAATGTCAGCATTTCCCTACGGACGACACATAACACCTTCTTTGTTGACGTTAGAGGCACGTGCTCTATAGATAACCTGGGATCCGAATATGCCTATACCTACACATCTGTAACGCCCTTACTCCTTTTTAGATAAGGTGATGTAGATATACATATATAAAAGCTGATTGACGGCTCGGTTGGCACCAAGTTGACACAGAAGCTAAGCAAATTGTTTTTTCACTATGAGTAGCGGTTTCAAGTCCTACTAGCCTAATATTTGTATGGCTACTGGTGGCAGGGGGTACCACAGTACCAGGCAGTGCCAGTTTTTCTGCCGAGAAACAAAAAAAGTGTACAAACATTACTGTGTTTAGATTTGAAGGGCACTGATAAGTGAGTGTTCCGAAGAATTGTTCGGAATAATTCCAGCCGCTGGTTTTCACCATCGCACTTTGCGGCAGAACACAAAATTCCATCGTCACCACCTGGATGGTTGGCATTACACCACAGTGAGTTTTTCGCGGAATTTTCTGCCACGCACTACCACTTTATGGAATCGGCTGCCGCCGGCGGTTTTTACCGGACCGATAAGACTTAGGGACCTTCAAGAAAAGAGCCTATTCCTTTCTCAAAGGCCGCAACGCACCCGCGATTCCTCTTGTATTGCGGTTGTTCATGGGCGGTGGTGATCACTTACCATCAGGTGAGCCACTTGCTCGTTTGCCCCCCTCTCCTATAAAAAAAAAGTAGTGTAACTACTGGGCATATGGGACTTAAGAACTGATATGTCTCCGGGTAACGAGCGCCACACAGAAATTATTTGGGTGACACAGCATTTGTAATGGCCAGACGTTGTATTTACCACCAGATTAACCATCAGCTCGTCTGGTTACTTACTTCCATAAAAACAGACAGACAGGTAGACAACGAAGTGACTCTATAAGGATTTCTTTTTTCCTTTTGAGGTACAGAACCCTACAAAAAGATATTTGTCTGTTAAATGACTTTATAATACAGGAGTAATCCTAAAGTACGGAAAAACATGACAAATTTATATTATATAATAGTTAATTTTTATCAATTTTATTATTAGTTACCTAACTATAATCAAAAAAATATCAAACTTCTATTTTAATCTTTTGTTACCATTCAATAAAAACATTTTATGATGATTATTTAACAAAAAATACATATTATTTTATACTTCATCGTAAACATTTTCTTTTTTTGATTATTTATGGTTGTAAAATTGGAGCATATAGTGAATGTTTATAAGAGTAAATTGTCTTATACGAAACCTTTCGTTGAGTACAATTAATATGATATATTTTTTTATCCATGGCTATTAGAATATCGGGTCTGTAACTGATAATATAGCTCGATAAAATCATTTACATTACACATATTTTAAAATGTTATTTCACCAAACACTATGTTTTTTTATTTTTTTATGAGAACGTTGATAGTATTTAATACATTATACGAAGTTCTCAAAAGCTGATCTTTATTTTAAACGAGAATAGTTTCTGAGAATCCACAATAAGCCCTGAATATTATTCAAATATTAACACGCGTCGCGATTCTAACGCCTTCTATTGTGTTCCTCATTTTGTATAAATATATACATTCTCGTACCTAAGTTGATATAATTATCGTTTCCCCTCACGTTGATCTTTTTAGTTTAGCTTCCCACGCGTCTTGGAGTCTCTGCGAAATATCCAATTGCCTTTATTCAGCGATACATGATTTACATTTGGTTTTACGTTATTCTTGCGTGTCACTGCGTAGATGGAAATAATTACGCAGTTTTATATCTTGTACTAATCTAGAGGACAGTACAATGCAAAATTGCTATTTATAATGCTATTATTATTCATATTTAACGAATCTCAAACGTGACTTTTTAACAAGAAGACAATGAAAATATACGTTTGCTTTTCAAATATAAGTCATTTCGTTATTATACGAGTACACTTCTTAATAAAATCACCCTCATGGATATAATATCAATCAAACATATAAATAGACATGAAGATACGTGGTCTCTCTGTAGATTCTGTTTTTTTTAATATAGTCTGATCCGCAAACCCGCACTGGAGCAACGTAGCGGACTTTCCCAGGCTCCAACACACTTACAAATATGAGACAGTGATATTGTGACATTTTAAAAGTTTTTTATTGAATAAATGACGAAACGAGCGAAACGTTCAACCGATGGTCAGTGCAACGTGTGCCCATAACAAATTCTGTGCCACCCCGAAACGCTTCTGTGTGACACCACACTGCGCCTGACATCAGTTCTTATGTTTAATATGCCCAGTGATAACTCTAGCTCTCAGTGCCCTTTAAGCCGAAACACGGTAATGATTGCACACTACTGCTTCACGACAGAATAACTGGCCCTGTGGTAGTACCAACCTAGACGGATTTCTGCATAGGAATCCTACCACCAGTGAAATGACTATGACCAGTGAAATTACTATACTTTTCAAATAGCTCAACAGAATTTCAAATAACCAAGTCACATTGATGTTCTATGTGCAGTTTGTATGCAATGTAAATGTGCTATAATTGCATTTCGGTATTGGTGTCGAAAAGCGTACGTAAAAGGGAATCGGATTCGGCGTTGCAGAGTGCATTGACCGCGCTTCGAGCGGAGACTATGGCTACAATAAAACAAGGAGTACACATGTATACTAAGAAAGGCGCCGTTAATAATAAAATAATGTACAAAAAGTGTTCTACTGGCTACAGCGTCTTAGCACAATAAAAGACTTATTACACTTATTCGACGTTGTACATAACTTGTAAGTTTTCTTGCACACAAACGCAAGGTATCGTAAGGTAATAGAGGTAAGAAAATACTAAAGGTCATCTAGATTTTAATTTTGATTGCATAACGCAAGAAAACTATATATTGCAGAATCGTAATAAAATATCGGTCGCTAAATGATTTGCGCTGATTTTGTTGAAACGCTAACACGGATAATTTTCTTGTTACTTAGCGACAGAATTGAGTGAACAATTACTTGATATAGACGTTTATTATTAATTTACTAGTAGACACGTGTAAAGTGAAAACACAAAACGCCTTTTCTATCATTTATATGTGAAATATGAAACTGAAGAAAACCGTGACATGCTGTATGAAGGGAAACTCTTTTTGCTTCAGGTATTCTACTAAAATTATGCCTCAGGTATTGAATTTAATAATTTATCGGATTTAATAAAAAAAAATATACTTATATTTATTTTTGGACAAAATTGTGATATCACCCTCTGAAACACGTCACTTCAATCACAATTAAAGTAATAAATGGGAACGGGAAATAATGATCGAGAAATCATCTATATGCTTTAGACGTTGCAAGAACTGTATGATTTTTTTAACCGAATTCAAAAAAGGAATAATTTTTTATTAGAAAAAGGGTAAGAGCGGTCCCATATAAATATGGGCAAGTTGTAATAATGGGAAAGTCACATGAGAAAATCATGAACCTCTTAGATTCGCATGTTTGGAGCTGCTAAGTGGAAGTCGGTTTATTGATTAAATAATACGACTACGTGACAGAGTAACCATTTTATTAAATAAATATGTTTTTTCGTAAAATAAAGAATTATAAAAAAATTAAATGAATATTACAGTATCAATGATTAATGTACATAGTTAATTTTGTACTAATGAAAAGTTGAGTCAAAGTTTGGACTTAAAATACATGCATCAAGTCCCCCAGAGGCCGGCGCCGACGCCGCCTGCGACGCGACGACAATGTGTCACGACTTTCTATATCCACCAACTGACGACCGCACTGTCACTTCTATGCTCTTAATCATAGAATAAATCCACATTTATTGTTAACTAGCCGCTCTTAATTCACTCCATACCTGCAGTATGTAAATGACGCTAATAAAAAAGTAGAGCCAAAGCTCTACTTTTTTACTGCAAAACTCTAACAATCAGCAGCTATCTCATAGCTCAGTAGCTGGCTTAGTAATACCGCTTTAAATTTCATTGTACGAAAGTAACCTGGGTTCAATCCCCGATGCCGGCAGCAGAAAAAAATTTTAATTGCAATTTTTAGGTCGGTAGTGAAGGGAAACGTCGTTAGGGAACCAGCATTTCTGTGAAATTAAAAAAAATCGATGACATTTGAAGTCCGCCAACTAGCTCCGCAAAATCTTCTCAGAAATGAGAGATGAGCCTATAGTCAGCAATAGGAAATTTATAGCCTGTAACTTATATTTTTTACATATACTTAAGAAAATTGTTACATTCTGTGATTTCTCCTGTAACGCGGGTGCATGTTACCGACATATTAATTCACACGCACAAATGTTCGGATTCGGAAAAAATAAAGACAGAAAAATCAACCCATTACGAATATTTATGTACATTACAACTGTTATAATACATGCATAAAACTGTAATAATACTTTATAAAATAATAGTATTCATAAATTTTAATTTTATGAACGGAATTAATGCCGCACAATTATGTAAACATATACATAATATTATGCTTACATTTACTGTCATAATAACTACATGAATTAAGCCAATAAAGTAAACTTGAATTTCCATTTTCAAAGTTGTCCTCGCCTCTATTGCAGACAAAGGAATTGCGCCTCATAACAAAACTAATACACATAACGCCAGTTATGTTTATTATTATAAAGCAACGAACCCCGTAAGGAAAGCCTCCTTTACTTTTAATATTTGTTTTTTGTTTTCAATAAGAGAATAACTCACCAATAAAAGTGATTTCATGCAAACTAGTGTTAGCGTGCCTCTTATTTTTGCGATAAACGGTGGCAGCTACAACTGTTTGTTTAATTTTTTATTTTAATTAGTTATACTATTATTTTTAAATTTTCCGACAATGTTCAATGTCGGATGTACCCGTTCGTAGTAAGATAAGAATAGAATAAGTAGTAAGAAAAGAGATTACAAGGAAGGAAACGACGAGGACATCGGTATGACTTTTATTATGTTGTGAGCTTAAAAAAAGAAAGATAAAATGGAGCAGCCTATAGAGACAAACAGTGCGAGTGGTGGACACAGACCTCTTATTTTGAAAAGGGGTTTCGAACTGGGAACATTTCCTTACGCTGCTCCAAAGCGGGTCGAAGGTACATTTTTTTTTTCTTTTAAAATTGACTACATTGTTTGGCTCGGGTACGTAGGTTTATAGGATCATGTATCATGAAACATCTTTTTTTTATTTTATACAGTGACGAAACGAGCAAAACGTTGATGGTAAGTGCAACGTCCGCCCACAACAAATGCTGTGTCACCCAGAATATTTCTGTGTGACACTACACCGCGCCCGTCACCCTGAGACATCAGTTAAGTCTCAAATGCACAGTGATTACGCTAGCTCACAGTGCCCTTCAAACCGAAATACAGTAATGCTTGCACTTACTTGCACACTACTGCTTCACGGCAGAATAACTGACCCTGGGGTAGTACCTACCTAGACGGATTCCTGCATAGGAATTCTACCACCAGTCTGCGAGATGTGGCATGTATGCACACTCTAAAATGTTTATATTTTGCAATATGTCAATCTCTCTTGACATATTGCATCACTTGCTGGTGTAATGCAGCTGGCACTGTCCTTATACGAGCAGAAAGGGCGCACCGTTCGTTCTTGAAAGTTATAATGAAAAACCCCACCTTGGATATATATAGAGACAGTGGAGTGCATAGCGTTAGGCAACGTTTTATTTTAAAAACAGCACTCTCCGTTCACGAGCCCATGGTATGGTATGGAGTGCTATGGTAAACGAAGTGTGTACCGCTTACCACCACCAGTTAGCACGTTCTTTGCTCAACGTTATGGTCAATTTGTGAGGGCATATGTCTTTAATTCTGTAGGGAAACACTGTTATATTTATATCACAGACAAATCCTTTTATGAAACCAAAAAGGCAATACACAGGTGGTCGGCTACATTAGACAATGATTGTACGGAAGACATCCGACCAAACGGAAACGCGACCGAACGCAAACGTCGCCCGCGAAACGTGCTAGACGACACGGACGTCTCAGCTCTTCCTGACCACGATACTGTCAGTCACGATCCAGGCCACACTGTACACACAGTCAATAGCTTTAATATAACACGCACCACGACGCGCGACCGCCGTAGAGAGCGGCGCGCAATAGTCAATAATCACATCGCGTACACACGATTCACCCGTGTTCCAGGGCGGTTCTCACCGCCCAGAGTTACCGACACACAAGTCGACAGTCAGAATGGACGCGCGCAGCCTCCTTCGGACGGTCAGTAGACGACTTTAAATGTTTAAGATTTTCGAAATCGCGAAAGCACGCAGCGAACGCGACACAGTCCGAACTTCGAGGTTTTTGTAGGAGTTTTTATTTATTTATTTATGTTTGGGTGAAACCAAACCTGGCACGCGGGCCCCTGGCCCGCGAGCACAGTATCCGATGAAGCTGTAAAAGCCGAGAAGGCTAACAGCAATTACATCACCGAAAATATATATATACGGAAGACATTATGAAGACGAAAGCGTAAAAAATTATTATTTCTTGTCTGGCATTGTATACAGACTAAAATAAGATTATAATTTCATATATATATTGTTTAAGTAATTATACATATATATACACATAGATATATATGTATATATATATATATATATATATATGTGTGTGTGTGTGTGTGTGTGTGTGTGTGTGTGTGTGTGTGTGTGTGTGTGTGTGTGTGTGTGTGTGTAATATATATTGAAACGTATGTAGCTTTTTTAAGTCTAATTTTATAATTTATTTAGTATAATTTGACCAGCAATCCCTCCCCGAGGTTTCACCAGTGTAGTAAATCGTGACGGTCCCCCCGATACAGCCTTTGCTTAGTACGCGATAAGTCCTAAGATCTATGTTTAAGCATCTTCATTCACACCTATATAAAGTTAAAATAATTTAAATTAGTTGTTTATGCAGCAATAAAATATCTTTTTTACTAATGCGTTTTATGTACATAAATATCACATGCACAACACAACCAGACCCGAAAAACAACAATTAATGTGTTTGCACAAATGTTGGCTCTGGCTGGGATTCAAAACAAAGAGCTACGGCTTAAAAATCACGTATTTTGACCACTAGACCAAGCGGTCGTAATAATTTGTCGCCGAAATCTTTTTAATTCCTCAACATGACTATTTTCTTACGATGTTTATAATAAATTAAAAAATTAAATAAAATACAAGCTGCCTGGGAATCGAAGCCAGATAACTCGAGTGCTATGAAACTTAAGGTGAACTCCCGGCCTCTATGGTACCACTCACGGTAGAGCTCGCATTAAAGCATAAAGAATGATGAAACTAATGTTTATGATTTCCTAGTCGTTATCATATAGTTATATAGACGTTATCACAAATAAATCATTGAAATTATCATGATGGATGATTTCTAAGAAAATACTAAGCATAGTAATATCGCAGATTTTTCTTTTATTGAAGAAAGTGACGAGAGGATCAAATCGTTTACCTGATGGTAAATGCAACTGTCTGCCCATAAAAAATACTGTGTCACCCAGAAAATTTATTTATTTATTCATTTTTTTTCTCTTCACCCTGAAAAATCAATTCTTAAGTCACATACGCCCAGTGTTTAATAGTTCTCAGTGCCCTTTAGACCGAAACACAGTAACGTTTGCTTGATGACGGATTACTGCATCCCATATCGTTCCGGATTCCTACCTCCAGTAAACTTACGATACAATTTCGCTTTTTATTGATATTCATATTCCAATAACCAAATTTCCATATCGGCATTTAATACTCGCGACTTGTGTACTGTCGCGATAATGCTTACCTTACTAAACACCGTTCCGTTCCAAATACTCTACTATTACACTACAAACAAAATGTAGAGCTCCTAATTTAACACTGATAATTATTTTTTATGGTTTGGCGCTAAAGGTTAATAAAACTAGCATCTAATATGAAAAAATATCGGAAAAAAATAAGAAGAAAATTAAAAATTCTCATAAGATTTTTGTCTTCACCTGTTCAGTTGTTGTAGGGTAGTAGAGTGGAATTACTCTAATCCCTCCCGCTTTTACCGGCGTCAATAAAAGTTTCCTCGTATTGACACGTTTTACAGTTTTTTGCTATGGGAATTTAGGGTGTTGGTAGAGCTCAAAAAAATATGTAGCTTTTAGTATGAAAAATATTTGTTAAGTAACATAATTGATTGATTTAGTAATATGTGTCCATACGTACAGTTATCATTTACACATATGTAATGTGTAAAAATTGGTTCTAGCTACCCAAAATGTAAAAAAGGCAAGAACTAGCTTCTAGCTATCTTATTTGTTTATTATTAATCAATACATACATAATATCGCGACTGTATCCCATATAGGGGTAGTCAGAGACTGGGCACTCACTGTAAAAGCAGATGTCTGCTGTGGTAGGTTTCACCAAAAGAATATAATGCACTTGGTGTGATAGGTGGTGAGCCCTTCACCACCATGTGCTGCTGGGTGCACAGTGCAGTTTTATTCCTTACTCGCCTTTTACGAGATCCATTGGATGAGATGGAGTGGTAGTATTATTTTAACGAGCCGCCACCACACGGCGGCACTATTAATCAATAAAACAATGAAATTGTAAGATTTTGCTTTATTGACATTATTTCATAATAAATTCGCCATTCCTATGGAGAAGAGTGGAAATTATCTGTTCATACATGCACAAAATAAGTCTTTATAATTTGTAAAATGATTACTTCTGTGGACTTATTGAAGTCAAGTTTCATTGTAATTTATTAATAGATTTAGAGTACATCAACTTGCTAAATATTTTCTTCTGCTGATGGAAACATCGTTCTTATAAATTAAATTCATTGTGTAATTAAAATCGTATTTAATAATATTCATGTAAAACGAGGGAAATTAAAAAGATATTATATGTAATATTCTGGAAACCAATTTGCAGCCTCCGCAATGAATCCTCGTACACAGTTAAACTGACATGTGTGGGTGGTGGGCGCAGCATTTCAAAAAAAACCTTTCTAAACACACGTGTTTTGTACTTTTTTTAAGGCGAGACATGTAACAAAGAAAATTTTACACAGATTTAAAAAAAAAATAATTCAATCGATAATTATTTCACAGCTTCAAATTTGTTGAGTAGACACTTATTTTACTAATAAGTTCATTATAAGTGACATTGATACCTGCTCTATAACAGGCTTTACTAGCATGAAGATAGTATATTAGTATCGCCTATGTGCGGAACGCGTTCCATGCTTATGGTGGTATTCAATACGTACGAAGTTAAAACGCGAGAGAATCGCCGTCTCTTTTTTACAAACGCATTGAACAGATAGAGAGAAAGAGATAGATTGACGCGGGAGGGAGGCAGGCTGAATTCATAAAAGCAACTGTTGAGCTAGACGATAATTCAGTTTCAAAAGAATTTACGCGTGGTGTATGTCTCGCAGCTCTTAAATAATCGCGTCGAGATTAAAATGTGATGACGAACTTGTATGAGTGATTTCAGTTATTTCAAATAATTATTTTTCTGACGTGAACAATTACTTATATTTGAATAGGAGTGTATAGGACGATAACCGCGCGACTCCGATGACGTGGGCGCGACGCGTCCGTGGATTAAAAGTTTATTGCGACGAAAATTGAAAAAAAATTAGATACTTTCCTTGTGATCTCTGTTTGTAGAGAACTCATTATCTTGAACGTTATTGTCAGTTCCAACAAACATCAACACGTGATCGCCGAAAATTCTCGAATCATAAGGGAACTTAACTGTATACAGTTTTTGTTTCGAGTGTTTGTTCGTACCGGATAAAGTGCTCTTTGCCAAATTATGGTTGTTGCGAAAGTCGAAAACATGGCTTCATACACCACGTACACAGGAAAACCCAAAATATTCTTCCCAAAGAAGGTAAGGCAAATGACGTATGACATAATTAGGATAATAATGACAAAAAAAATAATTTAAACAAAATCTTCATTGACGCACCTTTATAAGATAAAATATAAGTATGAAATACAAGTATTTGATATATGTATGAAAAATAAGTATTTAAGTAAACACAGAAATCCAGTTAATAAACGATGACTTTGGCTTACTTTGTATTTACCAGTACACATCTAACGCTAATATAGATTATATTAAACAACCTACCATATATAATCGAAAGATAAATTATATCAACAAGTTAATAAATCTATGTTAGACCGAAGAATAGAAACAAGTTACAAAAATGGTATAAGGCACCATACATGGCACAAAAATAATTACCCACTTCGGTACACTTGTCTGGTAACTGAAAAGAGAGATAAATAAAATTTATGGCTGCTTGCTAGAAGGTTTTAGCTTACACTAAACAAATCTGAAACTAATGATAGCAGCCGGAGTTTTTTACTAATTTTTATAATTATTATACATTTTCGTTCGGTAGTACATACATTTTCATATATTATACATGAGAAACAATAGTTGCAGCTTGCGTTAAGTTTAAAAACGTCATTTGAAGAATTATCACAAATAATTGTTATTATGGTTGCCAACCCGCCTGCCAAGCGTGGCAACAATGGCAAAATCCCCCCAAAATTATAGCCACCAACTTTAATGGCATTCTATGACGGGTGGCCTTTGTTCAGCAGTGGACTGGCGATAGGCTGAAATTATGATGATGATCGTTCTTATTTAAGCGATAGGAAATGAAATAATAAAGTAAGGTCTTTGAATTAAAACCTATTTTTTATAGATGTTTATTCACCTTGATTTACACAAAGACGTGTAAAACACACTAAGAATTACAGTCCTGATCGTTTTAAAATACTAGGAAACGGCGATAATGATTCAATGTTAACAACCGAGCCGGACGTCAAGAAGTAGGCTAAAAATTATTACACAACTGACTTATATCACGAAATCAGCGATAATGTGTTGTCTGCATGTATGCTATGTGATTCAGCACAAGTCGCTCCACTTTATCGACCTACTTCAGTAATATTTATAACTTTAACCTGTGAGAGATTCTGCAAAATTTTAAATCTGCATTTGTAACAATTACGAATGTATATTATTCTTCTAGAACTAAACTTCTTTCTCTAAAAATCGTAGTTGAAGGCATTAGGTATACATTGAGATACTGTGTGAGCAATCGATATATTGTAATATTTACAAGGTCCCCTGTGCAATATCTGTGACCTACAAATGCAATCGTCCAGCAACATAAAGTATAAATTCGACCAACCATCACCGTCTTAAAGACGAGATTCCTCAGTCACGCGTTCAGGTTAAAGGGTAAAGTCGTCCCCACATCTGGACAAACATGAAAATATGTAAAAATAAACTTTATTGTAGAAACAACAAGAAATAATTTTGCACACTTCGTGATTCCCTTTGATAGCGCCGCGCTCTCTGATAAGGGAGCATTTCGCATTCACTCTATACCGCGATTCAGTGGATGCTCATTACTTGAGCAGTTTTGCCTTTTAAGGCGCAAATTACTATCGATTACCTCTTAAATACGGCAACTTCAGTAGTGATGCTGAATAAGAATAGAAGGCAAAATATAAAAGTGTAATGAACTTAAATTATACGATTGACTACATAAAAATATTTTTACCTTTGTGTACGTTAAATATATCAAGTAAGTTTACGAATTTGCATTTATGCTGATAATATTTTAGATGTATTCAGTTCCCATGTACCAATTGTAACTAACCTTGGCCTACTTGATGTGGAAATTAAAAGAGACGATACTGGTCCGCCTTTATGAAAGTATCATGAGCAAAGAAACAAATTTAACAAATTTTTTGTAAATCTAAGGCTACACAATTAACTTAATGAATTCTATTAAACGTTGTAGTGCACCAATACATGTGTGTCAGGGGTCATCTTTCCATAAATTATTTCAGTTTGACAATTAATAACAATGGTCACTGGTGGTGGGATTCCATGCAGGAATCCGTCTAGGTAGGTACCACCCCAGGGCCAGTTATTCTGCCGTGAAGCAGTAGTGTGCAAGCATTACTGTGTTTCGGTCTGAAGGGCACTGTGAGCTAGCGTAATCACTGGGCATATGAGACTTAAGAACTGAAGTCTCACGGTGACGGGCGCAGTGTGGTGTCACGCAGAAATTTTCTGGGTAACACAGCATTTGTTACGGGCAGACGTTGCACTTACCATCAGGTGAACGTTTTGCACGTTCCGTCATCTTATGAAAAAAAAATGGTTAAAATAATAGACATTCTGATAGATAGCAAACTATAATCAAGAATTATCATACATATATAATCAAGTCAAGTCGAAATTGCTTTAGTGAAGGCTTGTTAGAAGCCAAATGTCAGTAAATCATTGAAGTGACAATCTTTCAATCACACTGGTGTGTTTGTTGTATAGCCATCGACGAGTATGGTCTATATGGATTTTATGGCCAGATAATTGGTTCTTTGATGTTTCCGCTGTATCAAAATCATTCGGCCTTTATGTAAGCCAATGTTTGCCTTATATCTTGGGGGTAGTTCTATCAAAATGGGGGTGGTAGAGACAGCTGAATTAGGTAACTGGCCCAAATATTATTCTCTAAGTGAAGACTATGTATTTGTGCTGTTTACTGTAGAGGCGATCATCGTGGGGCTTGCGATTATCCTACGAGAAGTAAGACTATATATTTACTTTTTATGTGTTATTAGTTTGTTTAGTTATTATATTTTAAGTATTGCAAATATTTTATCGTTAATTTTAAGTCATATGATTAGACCTTTATTTACTCTGTGATAACAAGAGAAGTTTATAATAATGTAAACAAGATTTTATTGCATGATAACATATCCAATTCGTAATACAGAATACTGATTACAATACAGTAGGTAAGTTTATTCGTCGGATAGTCGGGAGTCCCATTCATAAGTCTACAATAAGGTCTCTGTTGTCGCAATGGCGATTGTAATGTGATAATCAATCTGCTCCGGCGCCACTTTATGGCAATAGGTTAATTTAGATAGATTGACGTAGTTTGAGTCTCAATGTGGGCCACGTAATGCAAAATTTTGTCCACACCTTTATTTGGAATTTAATTTAATTTTATGAGATGCATCGAATGAAAACATGAGTTGATTATGCCAATGCCTTCTAACGTATTAGCATTACTTATTTAGAATGAATTTAGTTGAAACACAAATATAACTAAATTCACATATACTATCGTATTTATGAAATACATTCGTTGATTTCATAAATTCGAATATTATACATTTAATAAAGCTAATTTTACGGATTTCATCGCCTTATATTGTTACTAATCCTGTCGTATCGAACGCTTTACAGTACCTATGGTCACGGCAGCACTGAGGTGTCAGACATCCTGATACCATAGTCAATCCGGGGTACTTTTTTATAATTATTTTTAGTCCGATCTATGCAAAATGACCTTACAGTGTCTTGAAGTCTTGCAGTGGTATGCTTGGTTTTTTGATTGGTTCAGAACCGGGGGTGTTGTAAAACGCTCGAAACGTCAGGTTATAAATAGTAAAAATTAAACGCGATGAATTCCGTAAAATTAGTTTTATTAAATGTACATTCTTAAGTGATATGATTCTCGAACGCCCGTACCGAGATCAATACACTCATCAATAATTACAACACCCTGACGCATAATCAAAAAAATGGTAGTTGCTGAGATGGGTTGCAGACCCTTTTACGTAACTGGACTTACCACTTAAAGGTAAGAGCGGTGCATTCCTGGCGTTCCGTCGCAGTGGATACAATGAAATGAATGCCGGGACCCTCAAGGGAGTGAAGAATGCGGTAAGGAATGTCCAGGTTATCTTCCGGTGGTGCACAATTTTACGTGCGCTTATTTTATCACATTCTTTAGTTTCTTTTTCACAATTTCTTTCCATTGTTTGATTATTTTTTCTTTATTTTTAATTCGATATTATAATGGAAGAAATTAAGGATACCGTTTAAGAATTACATATGGCTAGTAAGTAAAGTTAATTTTTAAAACATTTAAACCTCTGCTATTTATTTTTGAGATAGTTGATCTTAATTTTCACACTATAAAAATGTATTATAGATATTTTATTATGGAATAACAAGTAATTTTGTTGTTATCTTATACATAAATAATAATTTTGTAATTATCAATGTTGGGAAATAGACGGATCTACATAATAGAACTCAATAGGAGACTTAACTTTTTTTGATTTAATATCCTACAATCGTAAATTAAAAGCACCTTTAAGTTTTCACCTAAAACTTTTATAATATTAGATATTTGAAGAAGTTTACAAATATTCCTAACAATCACTCTATTAGACGTTCTATTATTTCCTTATTAAGTAAGATATAATTTTCTTATAATTTATAGGCCACATTACAAGAAAACGATGCGCCTGGATTCCGTCAGCGATTGTATTCATGAGTGGACTTTCCTCGGAGGAAGCGACGGTGGGCGCCAAAAATAGCGTTTCCGTCGAACACCGAGCACTCTAAGTAGGAAGTCCACTAACACTCGGCAGTCGGCTCTTCCGGCCGCCTACTGTCGCGACACTTAACGAGTTTTATAACGCACTTATGAGCTGCAATGCAATGTGCCCACGCGACGCTTAAGCTGAATTAAATTGCTCAAACATTAAATCGAAATCATTGACCGCCGGCGGCTCAGCCGTTCTCGTCTGACCTGCGCATCCTCAGTGACTTCAATTAACAATGTCGCTTCGTAATGTGAAATCACGTTAATAACAGCTATGATTAATCAAGATGTCTCGTTCGCTTTAATGAAGTCGAATCGGATGAACAGAATTTGTAATGTAATATACTCATAAATATTTTGCCCTTGAAGTGATGTGATGAAAGTTGAACTTGTAATATAATATAGGTACTCATATGTTTTTTCATAGTTTAATAGACGTGGCCCTACATTAGGATTTCTCTTGTGTCCGGAGTGCGTTTTATATACATAAATTCCACATGCACAAACACCCAGACCCGGTACAGCTCTCTGTAGGCCATAAAAATATTTGTCCCGTGCGGAAATCGAAACCACGACCCGTGGCGCAGAAGCCATGGGCTTAGCCACTGAGCCCAATTTAAAATATTTGCAAAGATAAAACAGACATGTATTCTATATCTTAATCAGATTTTATTTAAAAAGCTTTTGTACTTAATATTCTCCTTAAAAGTTATTTACTTAACAAGGTAGAGGCATGACGCATGTTAACGTAATAGTACTTCTACTTTCTAAAAGTATTGTAAATAATAAATAAATAAAGCATCTTACATTTATCAATTTAATGTAGAAACATTTAGGTTGTTAAGTTTATTTTCTTAATACACATACATATAGATACAGAAAACGAGTATATCGTACGTATACAAAACCTTCAAGTTTCTCTTTGTGAATTAAGAATTTTTGCGTTTTAAATACTTTTTATTTAGTATTTGATCCTAGTTAAAAAATCTTGCTATGCTAAAATATTTTCTGCCTGTCTTTTATAGATTTAACACTATACTAAAGCAATTAACATGTAATTTGCACAGATTATGGACAGTAATTCTGGGACAAATTTAATCATTATTTCATCGTAATATCTGAAGTAGTTTCCATATTAGCGTGAATTCTAAGGTCAGCGCGTGTAAAGATCCGGACAGAAGAAGCATTTAATAAATAGTTAAAACTAACAACATAATAAATAATGATTATGTAAGTTTTCGTCGGTATATATTAACTCAGAATTAATTTTTATATTGAAAAATAAAGTAACTTATCCTAAATGTCCCACCGCTTAGGACAGGCCGCCTCTCATTTTAACTTTAAAAAAAGGCATTTCTATGTAAGTATGTATGTTTACAAATATTTGCGTTAATTGTCGACCAATTTAAAAAAATGTTACAAGGGTGGTACCGTAAGATTGCACATATATAATTTTGGATCTGATGATGTTATCCATAAGAAAATCATGAAACTTTTAAATTAGCTTAAGCATGTTCGGAGCTATTGCGTTGAAGTCGGTTTTTTGATTAAATAATTATTGAGACTTCTTACGACTTCTAAATAATTTTTTTTCTTTCACACAAAGTTTCCATCACGACCGTGCACGACGTAAATCTTCATAAAATTTACAATTTTAACTGGTGCGGCATCGAGGACCGAACCCAAGTCACTCGGGTACATCGAATTTTAGGGCGAGCGCAAGGCTCCTGAGCTCCTGTGCTTAATATAGTATGTATATTATTATTTAATACTATCAGCATTGGATGACATACGAGTATAAACATTTATTTTCTTAAGTAATATTCCGTTACAAGAACTTTATATTCAAATATTTTACTAAGAAAATGTTCCTTTCAATAATATTATGCATATTATTGCTTGTACAGAATGCTTGTAATAACTATAAGATTAACGTCATGATATTATTAAAATATGTGTTCTATAGCTTCTTTATAAGAATATATTTCTGTATTAAGACAGTCAAGTTTCTTTTAAAAATATTCAACGCCTGTCGACCTGCACTTTATATTATAATAACCTACGATTATCTATTTATTTACATCTTTCGATGTGTCATAACACGAACAGCTTTGATTCATCTGAATCATCATTATCAGCCCCGATGGACTGTATCCATCGCAGAATTTAAGCCTGTCCCAAGTTGGGAGGATTGACGTAATCATTTTCTTTCCTTTGTTCATCCTGTGTCGTGGGTGCGTTTTACAGGAATAAATTTCACAACTTAACCCAACCTGTGCCGAAAACCCATAATTTGCGTTTTAATACAAATGTTGGCTCTAGCTGGGACGCGAATCCAAACACCTCGCACCTAAGATGCTACTGACCGGCACCGGTGTGGATAATTTTGGTCTGACATATAAGACGACTATTCCATCTATCGTTAGCCATGTGATTTTCGTCATTCGATTGGTTAAAAAAACGCTATACTTCTTTTCCGCATGCAGTCGAAAGCAAGAATAACAATTCAACCAGTGTTCTATTACATTCGTATACTTTAATTGAAATCTTTGTAACTGCGACCTAGTTTAATAATGATTATGGATACCGTATTATTGTGAGATAACGCTATTTGAAATATAATGATACTACTGCAATAAAGCTGAAGAGTAATGTTTAAACGTGATAAATACTTATCCGGTTTTAAAAATATTTTTTGCATAAGGTACCTAGTTAATTGATAAAGATTCTAGGTATACTGCTTTGAGGAGCCGCAAGCTGAGAAACAAAAATTACAGAATAGTAGAACTGTAAATGCTCAGGTCGGCGTGGCTTATTTTACTCTGGTTAAACCGCGGGGCACATTTATTGTAAAACTAGTTGTTGCCCGCGACTTTGTCCGCCTGGATACAGGTTTAAATATCCCGTGGGATCTATTTGATTTTCCGGAATAAAAAGTCTCCAGGATGTAAGCTATCTCTATGCCAAATTTGCGTCGAGATCTGTTCAGCGGTTGAGCCGTAAACAGGTAACAAACAGACTGAGGGACAGAGAGAGTAACACAGCATTTATAATAATAGTATGGGTGTCATCTCCACTGCTGAAAGAAGACTTGACATTTATTTTCAATTGAGGAAAGAATACTATGTTCTTCGAAGATAAAGCATTTTAAATAGGATCAGTAACAGAAATCGCATTTTTATTGCTTCCGCGCAGCCATGACAATTTTGCGACGGCTTACAGCAACGTAATTTCCTTATATATATTATATAAAATAAGCTTTTGCACTATATATTAACGATGCGTCATAGGGACACATCAAAACACATTTATACGTAATAACGGAACTATAAAGTAGGTGCTATGAATAAGTATGGATGCATTTCCGAGAACAAAATGGTGCGATCGCCGATTAACAGTCATATTTAAACAGCAATCATGTAGGTATGCAGTTGGATAACAACCCACGCCCCGACGACGTACCTAATATGGAAGTTGTATCCAATATTCATCTTTTTCCTTGAAAGAAGGTGTTTGTTTTTCTCCATTTCATCGTCTAATTTTAAACTTCCTGTAATATCCCAACATAATTGCTTATTACCTTACTATCGCTCCTTCAATGTGTATAAAAAAACTAAGAAACATGATCTATTTACAATCAAAGGGGTCGATGACCTATGAATCAGCCATTCATAAACGTTAAGATGAATCATTTGTACCTTAGGATAAATTATTTACTGTCTTACGACTGTAATAATACATTCATTGAAATGTTGTACTAAAATTTATGCTGATTTCATTGTAATTCGTAACATGTGCTGGTATATTTCATCTTTATATTTCATACAACGCAGATCGCAAACTGTTTAAATGATCATGAGCCTCCCTTTTAGGAATGTACATATAAAATAAACATTTTGGTTGCATCATCAACATGCTTATTAGATTTTAACACGATTGTGGAGGAGGCACATACTTCATAACTTTTGTAAGAATAATACAAATATTGACAGCATCCCCAAAAAGGGATGGTTTGGAGCAACTACCACGCTTGGGAGGCGGATTGGTGATAACAGAACTTGATGTTATATATACACCTTAGACGCTGCCACAAGTCACCAGTCTGTGTCATTTTGATCTGATATCTTTCGAGATGCTCACTCAGCCACCTGTCAGAAGTCATAAGAACTTCCAGGCCTTTCCCTCAGTCGACTCTTACGACACCCATGGAATGAGATGAGCAGATTTTGATACGCTATGACTACACGCCGATCTCTATGGGCTAAAATGGTGCAATAAACAAAGTATGTTTGTTAGAACAACATGTAATATCTTTTAATTGTTTTAGGTACGTTCAGAGGAATCCCTGCTTGCTCCGGAAAAGTCTTCCAAACGATGGGTACGTTATTTTCTTTATGGAAAAACAGTAAATAACATACTTAATATAAGTTTTAAACATTTTTTTTACTTTTTTATACAAACTCGCCAGTTGCGGGTACTTATGGCGTGGCCTTTCCTTACAATGTCTTCGATTTGATCATAAATCTGTTTCGTGAATCTTCTTTCTACCATCCTCTCTACGTGCCGAACCTTTATCACCAATCTTTTCTCTACCTTAGTCACTACATCTTCTACCACACCGCGATGTTCTCTTATCACATTGTTCCTCACTTTGTCCATTTTAGTCACATTTTGTTAATAATTACAAACGAATTGACATTACAAAACGTCGTGTTAAACGTCGAAGTATTGTTTATTTCTGCATCATGCAGGTTTTCCGATATCGAAACCAGGTTACTCGCGTTTTATGAAATTTAAGATGAGCGCCCGATCTCTCTAGCAATATTTGTAGAAGACACCAATCATCCGTTTCTGCTCTGCGTGAATAGCGACTGGTTTTTCAATTACATACAAATATTTAGCGAGTCATGAGTCCTGGATTCAAATTCCAACCCAAGATGTCACTAGGTGCCTAATTCGACCAATAAAAAATCAGATAAAAAGTATTTTATGAAATAGTTAATCAATACAGATTGAAAATATTATCGAAAACCTAAGAGTAGGCTCGACTGTTATATAAATTAATGTATTGTAATGTTTTACATAAATTAGCAGATTCGCATAGTTTCACTGATATTTTTAAAACAATACAAAAAATGAATTTCGGCATATGTATCGTCTGACCATCAACTGATAAAAATATATTAATAAGTACCTAAAGTATAATATATGGTTCTGATGATGTGAGTTCTACTTGATTCAAATCTTATATTGATGGCTTTTAAGTAGCAAACTGTTGATTTTTAGCAACAATTTAAAGACCATCATTTCTGACAATATTGCTGAATAATGCCAATTTTAGCGTTCGTTTTATTGTTAATTTGTAATTGGATGACTGACTTTTCTTTCGAATGCAGTTCGCTCTCTCTGATTATCTCTTCAAAAAGCTTCTGATAAACTGATAATATACATAGTTGCAGTGTGTGGCATCTATTGCAAAATCCCCATCAAAATATGAAAGACACAAGAACGGCCCCTCGTCTCTGGCGGCCGCGCCAGTCCTGGCTACGGAAAATTGTTCGACTAGGTAAATACAACTTCGACCAAGAGGGCAATATACGAATCCAACTCGGCTAGGCAGCGTAAGGGCGTAGGGCGAATGCGCTGTCAAACGTTTCTAAACTACGTTGAGCTTATTATAAGGCAAACTGTCTTAACAAAATAATTATATAAACATAAAGAATATAACGATATTTAGCTGTTAAAAGTGTGATATTTATCCTGAGAGTATTTATAAGTCAAAGAAATAATATTTTTCCCAAAGATTCTTTGAAAGGAGCGAGACTAGAACAAATAAATGCCAATAATTATTAAAAACATGTTGCATCGGATATTAAATGCTTTTGTGTGCGTATAAATGATTGGATGTCTTTATTCTGAACCTTACCTTAAAACGGAGGATAGGAAAACTTGTTTGAACAGCTTCTTGTAGCAGAAGAGAAGTTACGGTAACGGTCTTTTTTATATACAGTCGCTTCATACAAAAACATCTTACAATATCGGCAACGTAAGTAAAGCAAAATCTTAAAATTTTATTTTCAGTACTTTTGATTAACAGGTAAATAAGTAATATATTGCAGGCTGCGTCACACAACAAACACTGAACCGAAAGGCACAACAAAACATCACTTATATACGGTACCTCCTTTATGTTTTTCGCAGACGGTATTTAAATTACAATAGGCTGCCATTTTACTAATTAGTAATAGGCTAGCACAACGCTTGCGACATTCATAAAGTTAAATTATATTATTATTATTATTATGAAAAAAAAAATAAAGAAGAATAAAAACGTAACGTAATTACTGCTTTGTTTAATGAAAACAAATTAATCTTTTTATTAGCGTTCCTTACAATTTATCACGCAAAGCAAATACATTACAAAATTTCAGAACTTTATTGTATCGAACAAAAAGTCCTTTTTTGACCTTTATTGAACAAAAAGGTTTTTCTCACTTTTTAGAGTATTTATTTTTATTGCGGCATGGCAATAGAAGCTTCTGTCATATAAATTTCGTGCTAGTCACGTTATAGCAGTGCCGATGGGCAGAAAATACCATTCGCTGTAGTATTTTCCGCCCATCCGCATTAACACCACGCTACAATTTTTGTTATTTGGAACAGTTTTGAGTCTTTTGTCTAAAATAACAAAAATGTTTAATTGTGAGTCTATTATATGTATTTATAGTAAAACGTAGTATGTGGACTTTTATTTCATCATTATATAATTCACCTATGACCAGATTTTTTTTCTTGTTTACTTCGAAAGTGCATATCTGTAAACTGCATAAAATTTGAGTAATTTTGTAGTTTTACATTTATCTATTTCTGGTTAGGTCGGCCGAAGATAGGGAAGATACAATATAATTATGTACGCATATTAATGTATCAAACCATAATTTTGAGTGTTATAATATCACCTCATTTACACTATCCCGTAATTTTTTAAGTGTAAAAAGTAAAGCTTATGAATGTACCACAACTAAACACAAGCTTTTTCCCAATTTGAGAGTGTTTTCGGAGTTTTGGGGTTTTGAGAGGGTTTTCGGAGGCCTACGGAAGATTGCCCCCCCCCCCCCCCCCACACAAAATCAAAGTAAAAGTAAAAACAGCGAAAGTCTGTAAATAATAAAATTATCTCATTTAGTGTCATTAGATATGATACTTAAAATTTATATATGTCAGTAACAATGAATAACAATAAAATAAATCTCACTAAGTTTTGCCGCTTCCATCAATTTTTAGCCCGGAAAATCCGCTACTGCGGTTACCCCATGAGTTAAGCTACATAGACTATTCATTAAAGGCGACTCCCAGGCTTCTCTTATAATCTTCCACGACTTTCAGTATCTTGAGACACGTATGTAGATAACTACAGCCCGTTGAGGAAAACTATAAGTTATTACGAATGTATTGGTATTGTAAAATCAAACTCAAGACCAAAGTAACATTAACAGCACCGCAGAATGTTAATTGTATTTAACAAGGCTCGTTATTATCTCAGACGCACGACGCTAAACAGTCACGTTCATGTCTGAACTTGTCACTGTGGATACGTTCTTATCTATCCAACAAAAGTATTGCAGGATTAATGTTGAACGAAGAGCTGCCAGAGCCGTGTAAACATACGAAACAAGGAAACGAGGAATTATCTAGGCGTTTCCTTTACGTACGTTATATATTTCACTGGAGCTGTTGTTTAATTAGCTTATACCGTTATAATTATCAATAAGTTAGGTTTAGCAAAAATTATAAATGGCTTACACTTCACTTTTAGTCATATTGTCTGTTAACTACACGTCATTTATTTCCATTCAAACCAATTCTAAATTAAGATGTTAAGTAATGCGAATTCATCAAAAAGTAATTTATATACGTATTATTTCATGAATAATCGGTCAATCAGTGACTCATTAACAAATAACCGGTTAAAACCCGGTCTGGTCGAGTTCGTTTTTGTTATGCGACAAATTTCCACCTTTCTGCTAGTATTAACCTCCGCCTATTTGTTCATTGTCTTTTTTATTAAATAAATATATTAGAAAAACACTTGCGCTTCATTTCATAATCACGAAACATACAGATCAGAATTTCCCAAAAAGTGTAACAATCACGATTAGGTTGGTTGATACGTAAATATTTTATTGGAACCTCTTACTGAATTAGGGGTTGAAGGTGTTCCGCAGTTTTTAGTATTGCATATTATATAGAAACAGGTACTTTGGAAATAAAAAACTTATGCAGGATTGCCATTTTCTACTCTATCTCTCTCTCTCTTGCTCGCATATGTAAAAGTTATCCATATTTATTGAATAAAATCATATTAAACACATTTTTCAATTGAAAATTATAAGTACGAGTAAATACGTGTAATGCCATTCGTTAATATAATTTTCTCATATTTAAGAGGAGGGAAAGCGAAAGTAAGAGAAAGTAATTTTACGCATCCATGTAGCATTCTTTCATCATTGAAAATAAATATTTGACACTGCAACCTAAGCTTGATCCATGACCCGTTTGATTTAAAAATCGTTGTGTGCGTCAACATACGTGAAAGTAGCGGGAAGGTAGAACAGGATGTAGTGAGTGAGTCACGGCCGGTGGTAGTAACACCGCACGCGCAGGTAACATCTACAGTAATAACAATGTGTGTATGTGTGCCGGTGATAAGCGGGCACGTGAATGCGTGGTGAATCATCCGACTTCTAGCTATCTGTCCTGTTCGATTGCATTGCAACCTTTGCTGTTATGAGGAAGGAAAGATCGGCTGATAGGCAACGTTGAAAAATACCTCTATCTAAATTTTTAAATTGACTTAGTACAAACAATTATAAACCAAATTAAAAAAATACTCCTGTATCGTGGGTGCGTTTAATAAACATAAACTGTATATACACACCATACAAACATTTTCAAACATCTCTTGCGGGAATCGAACCCATAGCTCCTAGCGCAGGAGACAATCGCTTAGCCACTGCGCCAACAGAACCGACAACTAAATTATAGATTTTATCCGAATTTTCAAAAAACCGGATCAGCGGAAAATGTATCAAAAATTAATACTTCGTAACTAAAACGTCTATGAAGGAATGCTGATTGCTATTTCAGCAGTATTTAATTTAGTAATGTTTATTACTTTGAGTTGAAAAGTTTAAATTTAATTTGAAATAAGAAACGCTTTAAGAATTAAACTATATCAAATTCATAATTATATAAATACTTTCATATATGCGATGCAACTGCAACATTCTTTTCTAAATAAAATTTAAAATGTTTCCCTTTAAAACTTCAAGCAACTTGAATTTAGTGTTTCAAAGTTCATCGATCTTTAACTTTAGCAGTATGACAGCATCTTAGATAGCATTTACTGGCTATAAATTCTAAAAAACCTGATTAATTATTAATTATTCTACTTATAATTTCACTTATTCATACTCTACATCCGCTCTTCTAATGTGGGATAACAAGGGAACTATTTATATTAAGTTTGCGACTTAAACAATCCATGCTCTCTACTTACTATAATTGGGATCTCGCCACAGCATGTTATAGAAACAAACCATATTTGAATTTTCTGTGTAATTAGATGTCTGTATAGATTAATCAGAAACATACGGATTTTATACAAGTGTATACATTTTTCTCTCAAGAGTAAATTTATGAAAACTATGGAAAGACAACTACAATTTCTTTCATTATGTAATACTGACTAGGACATTTTGTAACAGTTTCGTCAGGATTTCAAGCAATTTCATTTATCGAATATCGAAAGGTATTGTAACGCTCCGATCATTTTTGTGTTATCATCCGATATGCAATGACACCTGTTATCGATGACACAAGTAACGATATTTAATAAAGCGGTTCTTGTAAACACTCGTGATCCGTGAACCGAATCTAGTTATGAATGAAACGACTCACACCTTAGTCACACAATTCCAAACTTACACTTTATACGCAAGTGTATAAAAACATGTGATTCAGTGCGCTAGATTCAATAAATTTTCTCACTACGCAAATAAATATTATTTAGTAATTATTTTGCAATTAATTAATCGTACAATTCTACTTTAACCATTAAAGCCTCGCCTTTGTGTTAATTTGCATGAAAGTCATTATGTAATTACGTTCGTGTTATAATTATTTGCACGCATCTAAATATAGATAAAAATAAAAATTGACCCATTACTAAATCAATAACAGACTACGTTGGTCATTGTTATATTTAGAGCAATATGTATATTATTTAATAATTAATGTAGACTAACTAAACATTTCATAATGCTTGTTTCGTTATGGTAGTGTAATCTAAACATAACTATGTTAAATAAAAATAATTTTACACTATCAGTGGGGCTGTTTGCATTAAAAGTACTGCCACGTCGCGGACCTTTTGCAGTACCGTAACGATGAATAAGGCAAGCTTACTCATGAATTTAGTAAACATTAAATTTGCTACACTGAAGTGAGACTAATCCATCAATTCGTAACACTTCACGTGCATAGTAACTCACTGATTTCTGCCCACCCAAAGATTCCATTGTGCAAACTTCTTTTTACTATTGATTGACCTAAAATCGATTTATTGTGAGTAACGATGCTCAATACTTGTTACTAATTGATACGAGTACAATGAGAAAGTAGAGCCAATTTGAATTTCGGGGTCACGAGGATCACCTAATTCATCACAGTACATAAAATTAATAATTAGGACATAAAACGAAACAAGTGAATAAACAAAACATTGACATCAATATGATGAGTGAGTATGATACAATTATATAACTTCCGTCAACCAATTAACGGAATTGTGCAATCAAAGATAATAAAAAGACTAATCATACCACAATATTGACGTTAAATTCGATAAAGCAATCGCTCAAATGATTACTGTCTTAATACATTTAGAGTATCATAGGTAGAGTCGGTATATCAAAGGACATATAATATTCATATTTCTTTAATTACCAATGTCGATTCGGTACTAGTTAGTCGTTGACATTGAAAGTTCGTTGACTCATCACGGTGACAGAATTATCATCGACTCTCCCTTCGCTCAGTTTTTTTTTACCACTGGCCTGGCGTATTAGCTCATTAGAAGTATTAAGAATGAAAAAGTACTGAATATTAATTTCGTTTTAAAACTTGAGCGCGCTTTATAATATGAGAAAAAAATAACTTGAATTCTGAAATTCGTACGCAATGATTAGCACTTTATTGTTAAGGAAATGAATAAAATGAATAAATGTCAAAAGACAACACAAATAAATTTCAATTCAAATATTGTTTAGTTAGTAATGCAACGAAATTTAATAACAGACATGTTTGTTTGAAGTTGAAGACATGCATGAACCCAATGAGACCGATTTAGTCGTAAAAATATGACCACTTGAGATTATCAATATTGATCTTGTCAATTCGGTGAGGACTCAGTGATAAGATCGGCGTCTCGTCGGAGTGTTTTATGAGGCGGATGCGAAGGTCCGTGGGTGGAGCTCCCTCTTACCCCTCCATCCCCAATACCCCGCAATACTCGCCATTCTAATTACCCATTGTGGTATTCACTCTTCAGTTAAAGTTTGCGATCGGCCGGCCGGCAGTCACGCCGTAGCCGCCGGCAGGCTGGCACGTGTTCTGAGCTATTCTCATATAACAAACACTTCGCGGCACGACAGTGACAATTGATAAGTGATTGACGGTGTTCAAATAAATAACAACAAACTCATTGCTTTGCTAATTACAGTATGTGTTCGCCGACTTGCAACAGACGTTACGGTCGATGCTAAATTCCTAGTTGGCGCAGCGCAAGGTAAAACTATTATATTCGACTCGTATACTTCTAAAACTGGCACTATTGTGCCGCTATCAGTAGATACTTTGGGAATATTTTTATTGTGACTATTTAACGAACAGCATTCCACGCAGGTAGAGCTATGTAGAGTAATGTGCATCTAGCGTAAAGGCAAATAAATGACTTTTGTACTCTATATTATGTTTACTGTGTCACTGCTTTTATGAAATATAGTTACTTTTTATGAAATACACAATGACAATGTATTCTATTAAAATTATGTTATTGGGAAAGTGCGGCAAATAAGAATTAAACGAATATCTTTAATTTGTCAATTATGGAATTAATATCAGATTATATAATTCATTATATAAGCCGCTCATAAAACATATATAAACGATTGCTTTGTTAATATAGGTATCTTTGACTATGAAATGTTTATAATTATTTTAACATCTTTTATTTTACATAAAAATCTAATTAAAAGAAAGTAATAGTATTTTTACGATTTTTGTTAGTACAGAAATTAGAAAGTATTTACCACAGAAATGTGTTTTTGATATTCCGTATTTTTTGTTATTTGATGTTCCTTAGATATTCCGCCTGGGTTTAACTACTTATTATAGACTAGTAAAGTCACGTAGTAAAACTATTATTTTAGTTTCAGTAAATAATAAACATTAACTTGTGTGTTGAAATAAAATGCTCAGAAAATCTTTCATCGGCAATGAAGGATTTTACCGGCAAAGTTCAAACAAGTTTGTTTATTATAGAGGAGATGGTCCGTGTAAAGGTTTACGGCGTCATTAAACTAAACATGTTAATAGCTAGTTTAAAATGTCCATCCAACGAAAAGCTAATCCAACCACTCTACGGTTATCAATAGCATGATCGCCAAGTAATAAATAATATAATCCCGAAATAATATTCATATTTAAATCTTACGTTAATGCAAGTTTGTCGCCACTATGTCGGCAAATGCAAATTATTAGTATTATTTCTCATCTATTACAACATATGGCGTGGCTTACCGATTTCCGTGGGAAGATATACTTATTGTGTCACTCGTTCTTGGACCGTAATATTTGTATTACTCTTATATTATTTATTTTCGTATCGGGATATATTATGATTGTCCGTGCGACTCTGATACTAAGTCCTAATCGTCTTGATTAGTTGTCAATATCCATATTTTGTTCGTGATCATACGTACGTATAACGTTAAATGATCCATGTCCTGTTATAGCACTACTAACCGTTCTGATTTGTGGATTATTCAGACGGCGTAGTAGCTTGGAGATGAGATCGTTGATGGTGGGCAAAGCTTCCTTAGCGTGTTTGCACTCTGGTTCGCCCAAATGTGTGTTAATTTCTAATAAGGTATTTTTACGTATTCATAGTACGTGAGAAACCTGACTTTGAACCCTGATGCTGGCTCCAATAAAAGTATTTATAACTATTTTATATGTATATTTACCACGAGCTCTTCGGTAAAGGAAACACCGTGAGGATACCCCAATGTCTTGGGAATAAAAATATTCATATTTCGATGACTTGTCCCAACCAGCATGATGATCTGGCCAATTTTTACCACCACAATCCTGAGGTCCTTGTTGCATTACACTATCAAAGCTCTGTAAGTTTAACAATAATTTACATTGAGCTTATGACCTCTTTCTTTTGTGAATTGGAAGATGTTACGGACTTTTACCGTTCTTAACAAAATTCAAAAAAAAATTAGTAGGTTCTCAGCTCAAGTTACGTCGCCATATAGGAATTTATCCCAAAATCGTGTAACTGCAAAGACACTGAAATGCTTATGTGAAAGCGAAGCGGTGTAATTGAATATTAAAATAACTCTCGTCGGAATTCTTTTTTTTTATGTACGTTCAGCCATAATTCTTTTACCACGTTGACTGATTTTGATGATTCTTATTTTATCAGAAAGGGAGTACCTTAGCGATGGTCCCATAACAATAGGGTCAAGTTTTGATGATGGGATCCATGACAAAATCGTCAAACTCTTAAATTCGCATAAGCATATTGAAGCTGCTGCGTGGAAGTCGGTTTTTTTTTTAATTAATCATTTCGTAATGTTGGCGGACGATATTGTCAAGGAAAAGGGTAGGCACCCGCCAGATCGAGTGATCTGATCTCGGGAGGACGTCTCCTCCAAGAAGTAATATTTAGATGTTGTTAGATTGTGTGGCGACATACATGTCGCACAGTAAGCACCATCATCACTTTTGTTAAATACACCGTTACTGTAGACTGTACTTATTAGTTCATTCGCCAACCGCGTTGATTGTGTGGAAAAAGATAAAATGAAGCACCTCCACGAGAAGTTATTTCTATAATGACTGCTGACTTTTTATATGAAGACCGACAAGATAACCCTTTTAGTTTTTAAGGGTTTCATTTTTAACGCTATATGAATATTTAATTTAGGTACCTGATTACAATAAGATATTAATATTATCGTACCACCTTTACTCACAAAATAATAGCGCGTGCAACTCGGTACACATGGCAGAAGTTATAGTTACACTTGAACGTTTGGCTCATTTCATCACTTTATCCAATTTAAAAAAACATGAAAATTTTACTCACTTCAAAATAACTGCTCAGTAGATAAACATTTATTAATTAATCGATAAATATTAACTATTAAGTATTAGCCGATAGGTGTCCAGCAGAGTAGAATAGTACCTACTCTGCTGGGTCCTTGCTCTGAATTCTGAATAGCACCCACCACTTTCCTACCAAGGTGGAGGTGGTAAGAGGCGACTAAAGTGTTGTACGGACAGCTTTTATTTGTGCAGAATAATATCATAATATGCAATGCTACACTGCTCGTGGGAACTCAATGGGGAGTAAGAATTTTTTCACTCGTACCAAAATGGCGGCGACGTGGTTCTCCGTCCGTTTCCCGCGAGGACGAAAAGTGGGCTACTACGTGAGTGGCCTCTGTCTGTGTGTCAGTGACTGTACGTATGTTAATATTAACCAAGCACAACACAATCGTTATACGGAAACGTTGCACTCAAATCGACCTTGAAGTTTTACTATCAGCCAAAGAAGTATCATTTTAAAAATTTTAGACAGTTATTATTTCACTAGTGGCTAAGAACACTGTTTTATGAAGAGAGGACTGATAATTTTACAGTCAGATATTATTCATGTAGCAATTTGTCTATAACGCAAACGTGTATGCAAAACTGACCTTCGAGAATAATGTCCCTTGGTTGCGAATGCATTAGTGAATGCATTTGATACTTATCTAGAATATTTCATTACTTATTAGCTCTCAATACAAACCTGCATTCAATGAGTACTAAGCTTAAGGTTCGAGCTTAGTCCGGAAAGTCACTAATCAAATACCTAACGCCGTATGAATAACAAAAGTCGTGAAAGCAATACCGCGTAGCGGTTAGTCGTTGCATGAGGCGAATGTTTATTGCCTTATAATTCATGGAACATTTATTATTTGTACGAAATAAATTGTATTTACTGAGCTGCATACGTATGTATACATTTAAACCTATCAAGGAAGTAATGAAAGATAATTGTTGCTCACTAGGGGTGATGTGAAGAAATAAACTGCGGTTGCCAATCCGCCTGCCAAGTGTGGCAACTATGGTAAAATCCCCCAAAATGAGAACTACAAACTTTTGTGGCAATCTGTGATGGAGGCCTATGTTCAGCAGTGGACTAGTGATAGGCTGAAATGATGAGGGGTAGACAATTTATTTTTTTACCTTTATTTTTAGTATTAAAAAGCTGTACAGTTTTGTTCATTATTTAATAACTAGAGCATGCTGTTCTGAAGGGTAAAGTCACGATGACTTACATACATATGTATTTGCACGTTCAAATGAGTTTATTACCAGGTGATTAATAAAAAAATTCCAAAACACTTAGATTCATATACATAATTAGAAATTGAACATATGCAAAACGGATACATTAAATTTTTTTAGCAATTTTGTACTGACATCTATATGTACATAGTTTAAAAGGAAGTCCCTGGCGAGCGTCTGTCATTCTGTATAACTCCGCTAATCTCGATAACGACTGAACGGATTTGCATCCGGTTTTTACTGTTATGATCTGCATCTCTCTAGGAAGATTAGTATGTATTCAAAATTGCCCTAGCTTTTATACGAACAGAGAATTAACGGTATTATTAGTGAAGTTTGTCGATACTATCAAATATTAAAATTTTCCTTTCCCCATTTATTTATAAAGTATATCGCTGTATAAACAAGACCAAGCTAGGCCTGGTCGCTAGTACCACATAAATTACGAAATAAAGGTAACAGTAGGTACCGTTCGTTATATTTTTATACTATCTCAATATTCTAACTTAAAATGCAATGTATAATAAATACGTTATTATTTTATTTCATGAAAATTCCAACCGGAAAATAAATATTTAATAACTTAAACCTTCAATTAATTCAGTGCCGATTTTTCCGAAAGCGTCTGTCTCAATAGTCTCTATCTCTACATAGAGCCCATAACCACGTGACTGAGCACGTGTATAGATCCCGTGACGCATCCAAACACTTTCTATTGAGTGACGTGAGCACAACACTGAAACGTAATTTATGTAATATCTCTGGAACTGTGACGAAAGTTCTGCGAACCGTGAGTCACAATTAGAGTCACAATTGACCTGCTATGTTACTATGTTGGTTCGTTTTTTGCTAAGCCAGTATTAGTCATCACGATGGGCAGAATAACAGACTTATCAATGAAATCATTATGTAATCACCCCTCTGGTATGCGACGCCACGTGACGTCGATACTTAATTATTCTTTAATTTTATTTTTTGTTTTTGGTAACATTCCTTCGTAATTTCGGAATGACTCAAGTGAATGATGCAATGGCATACTGAGTAAAATGGAAAGGGAAAACAAATTCATCCTTCGATGTACAATTTACAAAAGTGTACTTAGTATATTATATTACCGATATTTATTATTAATTACATAATTATATGTTTAATTAATTTCTACATCTTTGTATTTTACTTGCGAATAACTAACTAACATGTCTGATTAATTCAGACAATTTAGTAAGTACTACTTTGGCAGATTACAAGTAAAATGACAAGGTAGCTGGCAGGAGCCGGACCCTTAAAAATCATGGTACTTGAGTGATTTTACTTCGATCTCCGGTGCTGCTAAATTTGATATTGCATATCGTTAGGAAACCAACATGTCTGGGGAATAGACATATTTCAAAGACACGTGAAGTCTACCAATCCGTATTGAAATAGCGTGGCGGATTCTTTTTGGCAACAACTGAGGAGGCCTCTGATCAGTCCGTGATACATATATAGTTTATAACTTAAGTAACTTATCTATAACCATATCTTTATAGATCGATGCCTCGGTATAATGATCTATACATACAAACAGATAAAATTGAAATGTGAAAGTATATACGGTAAAGAAAAATACAATTTTTGCCTGTCTGCCGGTTTATTCCGGCTAAACAGATAGCAGATTTTATAGCGGGTAACTTAGGCTACTTTAATTTTAGAAAAATAATTAGGGTTCCGCGCAAAAAAATTAGGACCTCAGAATCCGATTCATATAGGGAAGTATATATCTATATCAAGGATCGGGGTCGGCTTTTTACGCCGGTGAAAACGCGAGGGTCAGCTAGTTTACAAAAAAAATCATAGTAATAATGGTATCAGATCCCGAGTAAAATCATAAGTAAAATTCATCGGGAGCAAATAATGTACATACATATATTCACGCCTTTTTCCCATATAAAGGGGTGGGCAGAAGAAATACCCCGAGCACTACAGTGACAGCATTGCATATTATGGTGTTGTTCTGCACGTATAAGGAATGTCCTTACAATACCTTAGTCGCCTCTTACGACCCTTCGATATATAAGGAGGTAGGTGCTATTCTACTCTGCTGGGCATCTATCGGTAAATGATGTGACAGACAATAAACGACTACACTGGTGACAGCACGAACAATAACTACTAGCTCTAATTACTATGAAACGTAACATAGGTAAGGCAGCGAGACTTTTCGGATTGTTCGGTGACGCAGCATGACGGTGACGCGTTATTACATCAACCGTATCCACGTCAACACGCGTCATGCAAATCTCGACCGGAGTCTCCGTTACAATGGTAATCATCGCATGTCACCGACAATTAAAATAAATAATATCACTCTTGTTGCGTAAAAAAATACATATATCACCGGCAATATTTAAAGTAATGACGTGCGTTCCGAAATCTCTGAACTTTTATCAACAATAGTTCAACGATAATAGAGAGTTCAAGCGTGAACTTTTGATAGTGTGGATAGTTCACGTACAATCGATATATTTTGTGTTGAATCGAAACTAATTGATCGAGTGCTTGTAAATGTCGATGATTGGCATATTTTGATTGCGAGTCCAAATAGTTTTGAAGGCATCGTGTGTGTAGGCGGAATCAACATGCGTATTGCGAAGCTTAGCGTTCGACACTCGAACGCGTGAGCCGTGTTTCTGATTGATAGCATTACTGGAGTCTCCGATGACTCACGCATAGATATCACGTTACGCTGCCAATGGATTCTTTGACCCTATTCCAACGGTTTCGCTCAGTGCAATAAGTGGTCCTTGCTCTGAATTCAAAGCTGTCAACATGTTCCCGGAATAGTAATAAAAGTGGCAATGAGGAACAAAGTGCAAGTAATATTTACTGTTGTCAAGGTAATATATATAAGCCGATAGGTGTCCGGCAGTGTAGAATAGTACCATCCTCTTTCCTACCGTCGTAAGTAGCGGCCGGGGTATTGTACGGATAGCCTTCATTCGTGCAGAATAAAACCATAATATCCAATGCTATCACTATACTATTCGGAATAAGTATTATAATAAATATAATATTTTGGGAACGCAATGGGGAGCTAGGGTTTTTTTGACTCGTATCAAAATGGCGGCGATCCGTCACATATCGTTTCCCGCGGGGGCTAGGGGTGGGCTGCGTGTCTGGCCTCTGCCCACCCCTCATATGGGAAAAAAATGTGACCGTATATATGTAATAGATAATATTACAAAAGAGATAGATAGATAGCCTAGTGATAGTTCTGTTAATTTGGGGGGCATCTGGTGATGTTCTCGGTGGCGGTACCGGTTTTTAATTTTGCAAGCGGATCTTAGCAAATTAGCTTCGTTTCCGTCCTGTATAATGGATTTCCTCAAAGTAACGCCTGATTCTATTAACTCCCTGAACCTCTAAGGTCACTTCAACTTAAAGCTCTTTTTGTAGCTCATTTTGGGGGGATTTTGCCATAGTTGCCACGCTTGCCAAGCCGGTTGGCAACAGCAGTTTATTTATTCAGTTTTTTCAGGAAGATGCTACTGTACATCTTTTCTGGTTTTAATTTTCCCTCTTTCGACTTTTACGACACCCACGGCATGAGATGGGGTGGTAGATTCTCTTAAGCCGGCACCACGCGGCTGAAAAAATATTATATTCTATAGTAACCATAATTGTAGTCTCGTGTTTATGAGCCATAATGAAAGGTGCCACTTCTAAATCACTCAGTTGCATATTTATGTCAAGGAAATCAGATACGAGTACTATACCGCAATCGAAACACCGGCTGTCGAAGATTAACCATGGGGTTTTTTTTTGTCACGCGTCTTGAATCTCACTGTTAATGTCTTAGTATTACAAAACGAGTTAAATTTGAAATTTTGTTTAAAAATATTACAACATTCAAACCACCAATACAAATATATGGAATCCTATTGATTAACTAAATTATTAAGTGGATTACGATTTACTGTATTACCAAAGAAAGATTTTTAGTATTAACTTCCACCCAACTTGCCACCGCAAGACCAGTTATTCTGCCGTGAAGCATTAGTGTTAAAAACATTACTGTGTTTCGGTCTGAAAGGGCACTGAGAGGTAGTGTAATCACTGGGCATATATGAGTTGAGAGAGGGAATTGCTATCATCATATTATGTTTAATCTCTGCTTTGCCTTGTTGACTGAAAGAGTATGCCTTTGGGCATTAAGTCGCCATATGTACCAAGAATGCATTAAAGTTTAAATAAATAAATTGCGCAGTACGCGCAGTACAGAAATTTTCTGGGTGACACAGCATTTGTTATGGGCAGACGTTGTACTTACCATCAGCTGAACGTTTCATTTCTCCTACAAAATTTTTGCTCGAATATTTTTTATTTTTGTCATTAAACTGTAGGACATTCATTCATTTTTTAACGGCTTGCAAATTTCCCTAGTCGTACTTGGTGTAATTGCCTGTCAATAAGTATATAAGAACTAGTTCAGCATGACCCCTTAATCGTCTACTAATGAGCATAGGAGTCTCCCGCAAAGGTCTGGTCCTTGTCGATGGTTATTTCTACTGTCTGTTAATTCCCTGAATTCGACGCTACAATACTACTTTTGTAATGTTTGTTTAATGATAGAGATTTTACTTTACAGTTCCGATATAGTTTTTTTATGAAAGAAATTGACGTATGACGTAAATTCACATAAATGCTGTGTCACCTAGAAAAATTCTGTGTGACACCATACTGCCCTCGTTACCCTGAGACGTCAGTTCTTAAGTCTTTTATGCCCAGTAATTACACTAGCACTAGCAGTGCCCTTCAAACCGACACAGTATCGTTTGCATGCTCGAATATTTTCAATGCAAAGCTGCTCCATTGCAGAATAGCTGGTACTGCGGTGGTACCTACCTAGACGAATTCCTGCATAGAAATCCGACCACTAGTAATAATGAATCGTGCATTTTACGATTAAAATTGCACTTTCAAAAGAAATTAAACTACATTGCACAAAGAAAATTACTTTTCAAGCTGCATACAACTGTAATTCAGTTATAACAAAATAATAAGTATAATTTAACTTGTAAAATTACCGCAGTGTAGTACAACAATTTATATTATAATTGATTGAAAAAACTCTAGCCAAAGTCAGGCAAACCATTACTATCAACACTGACTGGTAATAAAACCCTTCTCATTGTTGTCTGCCGGGGTTCATTCTGAACTAAACCAAATCATTAGATTTACAACACATTGAAATTTTAACACATAATTTACGATGCTGTTTACCACATGTAACATTTAGACATAATTATTATAATCGGATTAATTTTGTAGCCGCCGATCTGTTTATATTATATTTTTATGTCCCAGATACCGGAATTCAACTTGGATGGAAACAACAGCCTTAAACACAACGGCAGTGCCAAAAACTTGGCCTCCGTCATGGAGAATCTGAAGAAAAGCAGTCTCGTCTCCCGCCAGAATCAGACCCTCAACACGCAAGTCACTAGCTCTTCTTCACAACAGGTACAATATATGTGATGTTAATTAATCGCGTCAGTAACGCAATAACAGGAAAACTCTGCAATATTCCGAGAAAATTTTCAAAGATATAGGATAAACAAACTATAAAGAAAACACAGTACTTTGTTAAAATATACTAGAAGTAATACACACTGTTACCGTTGTAGAGTATTTTTCTCCTTTTTTTTTATTGTATAAAGTGACAAAACGAGCAAAACGTTCACCTGATGGTATGTGCAACGTCCGCCCACAACAAACGCTGTGTCACCCAAAATATTTCTGTGTGACACCACACTGCGCCCGTCACCCTGAGACATCAGTTCTTAAGTCTCAAATGCCCAGTGATTACGCTAGCGCACAGTGCCCTTCAAACCGAAACACAGTAATGCTTGCACACTACTGCAGAGGTTCCACCTAGCTTGAGGTGAACGTTTTGATCGTCTCGTCTCTTCTATTAAAAAAATAAACTCTCGTATATCTCAAACCAGTAGCAAAAAAAATCCCGGAGTCCATTAAACTATATTCAATTGATACAATTCAATTGTATTTGATAACGTTATTTTGCATTATGATATCCATGGACATGGAAGATTTTATTTATATGTAGAAGACGGTATATTTCGGCACGGCCTCGACTGGTTCATAAAATGACCAGTTTATTTTGATTTCAGCTGGCGCGGTTTCCGAGAAAAATAAATAAAATAAAGCGAATGCGCCTTGGAACTAAGTACAATATCTGGTGCGTACCTCTATTGTTTGTAAAAACACGAGGTCGCAATATTATATTATTTTTGTACACGTACGTTGTTAGCAGGCCTTTGTATTAGAATTAGCACGCCTACATACTTCCCCAGAGTGGCTTTGTTTTTTTATTGGCTCCCAGCCTATATCTTTAACCTGACTTTGTTACGTTTCACAATCATTCGATTGTTAATTTATACGCATTTAATGCGTGTAAAGGAAAGACGCACTTTACCGTTGTATACAATAACGATTCGTAAGCTTTATGTTATGAATATAGCAAACGACGCAGTTGATTGTCCCGAACTACTGTTCACACTGAGTTTTTGCACAAATCGGTTTGTTCTAAGAGAACGTCCATCATTTCGTGTACCGCACACCAACATGAATTCCAGAAGCAACACATTCATGATACGTGCTAGAAAGTCTTTTAAATGCCATCGCACAAAAGTTTCATCTCGATATCTTCTGCACACTTACAGCAACCGTTAGACGTACACTAGCCCAACATATTATGAATGGATTCGTACTTATTTTTGGGCTTTAACTAAGTAATCTATTAAACTGTAAGGGGAGATTTATGTATGGCATACTTTTATCTATCTGTAAGTATAAAGTAAATAAATAAAATACTATATGTTTTTAAACGGCGATGAAGGAATCTTAACAAATCATTTTAAATATTTTTGTGCGAATGTTTTCGGTTTGACGTAATTTTTCCTAGTAATCTGTATATCTGAGTGTGATTCCGATTCGACTTTTTCCTTGCCCAATATCGTGTTTTTGTCCTCTACGCGGCTATTACAACATTACGATTTATATGTATTGCGTTATATTTCACATTATTTTAGAATGCAATACAATAGTCCCTGAAAATTTGACAGTTTTTCCTTGTGTCAAGCATAAATGAAAACTGTCATTAATTTAAATTAAAACAGGAAATATATTATGAATATGTTTACGTTACCGCTTGCAATGATGGCGACCGCTCATCGGCGCATGCCTCCACGGTGTCTCTGGCAGCCAGCCAAGCGGAGCGTGGCGTAACGTAGGACGAGGTCCGTGTTATTAGCCCCTCCGAGACGTCACAAACGAGCAGACAAATGAAATGTTAAAGTCAGGATACAACGTTCAATTTTACAATAATTTCAGTACCATGTCTTAAAAATGAAAGAAGCATTTATAATACGCCTAAAGAGTGAATTCGCTGGATCGTTCTTTAATCTTTTGTATACAAATCTGAAATGATCCGAGTTTCTAAGAAGTCCATTAGGAATATTCACTCTGTAAAAAATATTACTTCTTAATTTAATTACTTTTTATTAAAAAGATATGTTTTGAAGAATCTTAATTTTTTTTTAATTCAACGGAATGAAATCAGTAAAATTAGTTTTATTAAATTAACATTCAAGTTTATATAAACGTTTATAAATTATTAAGCACTTCTGTGATTCTCCATACATTTCCAGACCATCTTGATTACCGGATTTTTAATACTGCGAAAATGCCATCACATCATTGGCTACTAGGGATATTTAAATAATTATTTTATCAAAAAACCGACTGCTACCCAGGAGCTCCACATTCCACATGCTTATGCTAATTTAAGAGTGAAGGAAGAAAAGTTAATTTGCTAAGATCCGCTTGCATTATACCATACATAAAAAAATATACCTACGAATTAAGAAACCTTTCCTTTTTTTAAGACAAAAATGGCTTGGCGTTAAAGATAAGCTAGATACACATAATACTCTGTATCGTATATAGGCACAGAACTTCCTTCTTTTGGGTATAGAAGTCTGGATGCGAACCTGTGCAATAGTAGCATAATATTTCGCTCGCATACAATTATCTTTCCGCTTTTGATAATTTGTGCCAAAGAGCGATGATGTAGTCACTGTTATAAGTATTGAGAATATTTATATTGAATACTTGTAACAAAAAAATATAGTATGTAATCATTTATTTATACATTCTGATAACATCGCTTCTCATTCATGATTATTAAAAAAGAAAAAAGTGTACCACAAATTTGGTCGTTACTTTTTTGAATGTAAAGTATTAACAAATTTATTAATTAGATACTCTGATGTCAGAAAAAAATTACTGTCTGTCAAGATCCAAAAATCTAATCAATAGTCAACTTTTACGTGATAACTAAAAAAGCCATCTTATATAATAATTAAAGAAAATACAAAATATACAGTAGCACGTTAATAGCTTAAAACGGCCCGCTGCTGAGCAAAAGCCGTCACGCTGCTCCAGTGCACGACGGCCGTATTCGCAGTCGAAACATATTTTTAAATCTAAGATTAGTCGGTTTCCTTCCAATACCAAACACGTGCTAAATTAGCATTTACAATTGAAAAACAACTACGGCGTTCGAACCCAGGTACACTACTACTATGATTTTTTTTGAACAATCGCCCGGGCCCTAAGCTAACCACAACCTATCTAACAATAATTCATTTAAATTAAATATGTATGTACTAATTTTTGCTTTGCGATAAATAATATATTACGGATCTTTTTCCGTGTAGCATGTTCCATGTCAACAATTAAAAAACGGGAAAAAGAATAAAGCCTGTATTTCGTGACGCCAGCATGTACGCAAATAGGTGTCAGGCAGAGTAGAATAGCGCCTACCAGTTTCCTACAGAGGTTTTCGTAAAAGGCGATTAAGTTATTGTACGGACAGCCTTAATTCGTGCATAATAACACCATAATATACAATGCTGTCACTATTCTGCTCGTGGGAATGCAATGAGGAGGAAGAATTTTTTTAACTCGTACCAAAATGGCGCCGACGTGGTTTGCTACCCGTCATATCTCATTGGGAAATGGGAAAAAGGCGTGACTCTATGTATGTAGTTTTTCAATAAGAACACAGCCATGTTATTATATCGAAGAGAAAATATAAAACGTGCTTCTGTTACACAGGGCATATTATTTTCTCAACTGACGTCGATTATCCGACCAATATCAACGCTCTTTTTCTTAACATTTTTGGCCAACGCAACATGTAACATTTCTAGATTTATTTCGTTAAATACTAACTAGTTCGGAACCCATACTTTTTGTGTTTTCTACGATTTAACACGAAAAATAATCTAAATGCATCAATGCAATCGTCTCAGAGAATAAGTACGAAGGTCGTGTGAGAAAAACGTGCTATGAAAGTTTTGTAGAGTGCCGTCTCTCTCCTTCTCGTGGGTTTTCGACTTTTCCCTATATTCGATTGCGTATTACAGATTATCTTTTCAGATATGAAATATTTATGTGTCCATGATTAAATCAGAACTATAGATATTATATTATAAGCAACAAAAATATGCCACGTCGCTAATCTAGGTGTGACGTTCAAGGTCATTGCATTGGTTTGCATTCCGCCCACATTCGCTGAATCATGAATCTACGTATTCATACGTACATACATTGCCACTACGATATATATTGCCAAAAAATTAAGATCTTTCGTTCAATTCTCGAATATTTGTAACAAATACCCGTGGCCTGTTCTCCAATACTAAAGTGAGTTCAGTAAGTAAAGCTGCCTTTATTTACTCAAATTCAATTTAATTATAATCAATGAACAAAGCGCTCTCATCGCTTTATAATATAGATTTACGTGCAATGTATTTTGATTTTATTTGATTAATAATGAAATGTCCACCTGGCTGATTATCTACCACAGCGACAACTTCCGAACACTGTCATAAGCTATCACCCATGCAGGAGATAGTATAGTCGCAAGGACGCGAGGCCATAGTATGCAATGTCATAGACACGGCGATAATTACAACACAACTAGACGGAAAATTTCTGACCGGCTGGAATTCGAACATAGTACCCGCCGTTATAGTTGTCAGGTATTCTAACCACTGCCACGCAGTCATTATCTCAGCCTTTACCCCATTGGTAGAAGTATTTTTATTTCGTCATGTTATTTTAGTACACCACTATTTATATTTTCTGTCATTATTTACTTCTATTGCACTTGCGCCAAGAGGCGTGACGCCAGCACGTACACAGCTAGCATTGGCACTGAACTCCAGTCCACGTCTAGATAACGCTTGCGAACGACGACGTGCATTATCAGACCCGGTGTCTGTGTAAATTCTTTCTATATTATTGTGCAAGAAGGCGTTCCTATATTTTCCTAGCAATAAGATTACCATAACGAAGCAAAAGGTTAATAATATTTTTACGTACAAATAACTCAATTTGAAGGTTTATATATAATGTTTTGTATTTGCCTAGGTTGTATCTAATAGTACCTATGCAATAATTGCAAAGGAACGACCTTAAGTAACACAATTTAATCTTCATCAGATGGTTTCCAGTACAACGTCCAGCAGTGCTGCGACGAGCCAACGGGTGCAGAGCTCATCGCAGCGACTCCAACACATGACTGCTTCAGAAATGAAAGCTAGTTCTATGAAATCAGACCTTACAGAACTAAAGAGCTCCATTTCAGAAATGAAAAACCTTAGCAGTTCCGCATTAAACTTCGGACAAAGGTTAGTACATGAATGAGTCAGCCCGTTATTCTTTTCTCAGTTTTATGTAACGGCAACACATGTGACATATGTGTCAATGCTTTTGTTGTCAATGGGTATTTGAGATAACAGGCGAGCGGGCTCACCTGAGGCTTTGGCTCCCGGCCAATTCCCATCCGCCGCTTCTCCGCGCATGTTTGCAGTTTTAACCCGACAAACAAAAGCAACAGAGCGTTACCGCGCGATCGTCTCAAATATTATGTTATTGAAATTGATGTCTTTTAAATTTATAAGATATTACACACGCTACCTACTAACGAAATTTACTTCTCAGTGTTTCACGCATATCATCTTATCCTTCGCAGACTGAGAAGCTCGATGGAAAACATAGTGGACCAAGATGAAAGGCATCTGCCAGATATCCGAGACCTCGATGAAATGGGTGATTACAGTGATATGGGCGATATAGGTGATATCGCTGGTGACGCGCCTTTAGTAACGTTTCCAGAATCGGATACCCCGCCGCCTGTTAGTGACAAATCTTGTTTACTTGCTGGTAATAATGTAACTGTGGGCTCTAGTGCAGCTAACGAATTGAAGTACAGTGCGGCTCGGGTGACATCAGCAAGTTCAACCAGAGTGGTCGCCGATGGATACAGTGCCTCAAGATCTGCAGCGAACAGCGCAAGGATGCGACGTTTGCAACACGGCGACGTGCAATACGCAGAACGGAGTGCTGCTAGCGCTTCGCACAGGCTGCTGCAAGCTGAAGGACTGACTGCAGAGCAAAATGACGCATATCTCCAAGTGAGTAACAATTGAGCTGTGTAAGACTTATAAGGTCATGTGCAATAGCCTAAAGTTAAACTGCCATGCTTATTAAGCTCTGTACACATACTTACTGCATCATTGTCTCGTTGATCTAGGTCTTAAACTATTTACTGTACCTATTTTACGAACTGTTTGTTATATAACATAAACCACAATAGGCCGTAATCGTGAATTATAATAACAACTTTAACTATGTACATCACTTATCTTTGTAAAAACGTAAGTAAATTGTAAAATTTTATGTATGGTTGGAATTATAAACTTGTTCCAAAAAAATTGTTTAATTGTAATAGTTAGAAACGGAGCCACGAAGGCGCGCCGAAGGACGCGACCTCGCGTTTACGAGACGGATCGATACTCCACGACGCCGCAAGGCGACATTGGGGAAACGCTCAGTATAACACCGTTCCTTGCGACGGTCAGATATAACATTCGACATGTAACTTTCATAGAACATGGCTCGTTTAATCGCGTGGACTGCCAGAGTACTCAAGCGCGGTGGATCGCCAAGAGCGGTGAGGACGTTAAGGCTTAAGTCACACGAGCGTATACAATTTCATCATTTATTGTGCGCTCATAATTAACATAGACACGAGCGGACAATGATAGTATGGCCAAAGCCTTACCCATTTATCTCACGCTTATCGTAAACACACCATGCTTGTCTCAGTCCGTGCCTGACCGTTGCGCGCAAGCACACACGGAAGTGGTATTGCGCACGCGCTCTGAAACGGGAATAGCTGGCTTTAAATATAGAAGCGGAATGTCGGGCGGGGGGTCGGTTCCTTGGCCCGTGCACCGCCGCGTCCTCTCGCGTTATCCTCCCAACCCGCTAGACCCTTCGGTAATACGGTCTCCTCCAGAAAATTCTAACACACTTCCTTCCGAAAACGTGTCGTCCGCTCACGATCGTACACAAACTTTAAAATAATCGCGATACCCACGGTTTCCGCGCGATTGGCCTATATCCAGACTAGTAGCAGCCGCTACTCGTATTTTCAATTTCAGTATTTATACAGTTTTCGCAACGAGACGTGTTCGATTGTGTGATAATGTCTTCTAAGCGGCGTCCGAGGCCTAAATTGCGTATAGTTATTCCTGTAACTATCGAATATTCTACATGAATCATAGTGTTAAAAGTAGCGCGCCAAACATGTCAAAACGAAAGTGATGTTGCGATAAGAGCATTTTAATCGACTTAAACAAATTTTAAAGACAAAACCGAATATTACATTTATATACCACGTTTAATAGTGCACGTCGTATTACTTAACATTGTGAAATTTGTGTTTTAGGAGCAAAGATCGTTAAAAGCGGGGGAAGTGACAGCTCAGGAAGCAAATAACATGTCAGCATCTAGTTCAAGACTACAGACTGAAGCTTTCAGTGCTGAGAAGAAAGCGATGGCGTCAGCACAGGCCAGGCAAACTGTCACATCGAGCGGGATGTTCAGCCACAAAGAGCATTCCAGTGTAGCACATTCTAATATGACAATTTCTAGCAAAAACCTATCAACTAAATCCACATTACTTTCGTCACAGGTGAGTGAAATTTATATTATTAACTCGAAAAGCATTTTGAAAAATAAATTTACGTCATAAAAATTCTGGAATCACGACGAATTATTATTTGTTCATAATTGCGGCCTTCTCAACTGCACGTGATCCGCCAGCAAAAGATAAATGCGGACTCTTATAACAACAACATTATAATTGCCAGTGACCCAATTGCCTGAGAACAATTATCTAAAATAACTGTATCACTTAAGCACATATGAAATAAACAATCTTTAGTTACTAATTCAATAACTTATTTATTTTTATACAAACTGAAAGTTTGAGGCAACCTTCATGTTTTTCTTATGTGAATTTTTTAAATGAAATGTCGGATTGTCATAGTTTAAAACTATCGTGAAATAAAAGATATTTTAAATACAATATCCAATTAACCACTTTCAGTTCGCTTTTGCAGATTTTTTACGATCCGATAACAATGCCATCAAACAAAAGTTATATAAATACGATAACAATACGGGAGTCATGACGTAAGTGCGATTTACACGGAATTTGATTTCTAATATGGTACATTACCGTTTCAGATGAGTCAACTTTTGAACGGAACAGGTAAACCTGGCGATGAAGACCTAACAAATTTAACGTTCGAGGATCTGGACAAATTAAACGCCAATTCAAACCAGAAAGACGTTGATTTAGCAATACAAAAGTATTCATCGCGCATGAGCGCCTTTATTAACTCTATAAAGAATAATCAAATTGATATCAAGAATGCTTCAGTACATTTTAACAAATTGAATGAAATGATGAGGAGAGCATGGGCAGTTCCGACGTACGGCCACGAACTTGGATACTCTCTATGTAACACATTAAGAACATCAGGTGGTCTAGATATTCTTATGGAAAATTGCTTAGAATCGAACAATCCAGAATTACAATTCTCATCAGCGAAACTTCTAGAACAATGTCTCACGACAGAAAATAGGGCCCATGTTGTTGAAAATGGTTTAGAAAAAGTTGTGAACGTAGCTTGCGTGTGTACAAAGTACGCGAATTCAGTAGAACATTCGAGAATACGCACGGGTATTTTGGAGCATTTATTCAAACACAGTGAAGGGACGTGCAGTGACGTCATAAAATTAGGAGGATTGGATGCTGTTCTATTTGAATGCAGAAAGAATGATGTGGAAACGTTAAGACATTGTGCCACAGCACTTGCCAACCTTTCTCTTTATGGTGGTGCAGAAAACCAAGAGGCGATGATAAAGCGGAAAGTTCCCATGTGGCTGTTTCCATTAGCCTTCCACAACGACGACAATATAAAGTATTACGCTTGTCTAGCCATTGCCGTATTGGTTGCTAACAAAGAAATTGAAGCAGCGGTACTGAAATCAGGAACCTTAGATTTGGTAGAACCGTTCGTTACGTCCCACAATCCTTCGGAGTTTGCAAAGTCTAATTTAGCCCATGCACATGGACAAAGTAAAAATTGGCTGCAAAAGTTAGTACCTGTGTTAAGTTCTAAAAGGGAGGAAGCTCGGAATCTAGCCGCATTCCACTTTTGCATGGAAGCTGGTATTAAGAAGCAGCAAGGAAATACAGAAATATTTAGAGAGATTGGAGCAATAGAATCTTTAAAGAAAGTAGCCAGTTGTCCAAACGCTGTTGCATCTAAATACGCCGCCCAAGCGTTAAGGCTTATAGGCGAGGAAGTTCCCCACAAATTATCGCAGCAAGTACCGCTCTGGTCGATAGAGGACGTTAGAGAATGGGTTAAACAGATAGGATTCGCTGAATATGCGAACAACTTTCAAGAGAGTAGGGTCGATGGCGATCTCCTGCTGCAGATAAGTGAAGATAATCTCAAAGAAGACATTGGTTTGCATAACGGAATCAAAAGGAAAAGGTACAATTTATTATAACAACTTAATTTGGCATTCATCATACAAAAAAAAATTGTATCTAAAGTAACTAATTCTGTATTATGTTACCCTATATAGGAAGAATCGATGTATCTTCTCTTAAACCCTGAAAATGCACCAGGGCTTGCCCGACTTGAACTGCAATATCTCCACTATCGCCACTATTGATAGCAAGCTGCTTAAATATCAATTTTACGAGATATTATTTTTTAGGAAAATAAAAGTAAATACCTAACCATTCAATCACATCCAAAAAAACTCACCGAATAGACGTCTTACATGTGATTAAAAGCAATTTACGATTTGATAATAAAAATTTATACGACTTTCCAGATTCACGAGAGAGCTTCAACAGTTAAAGAAAATGGCGGACTACAGTTCCCGAGATACGGGTAGCCTTAACGAATTCTTGCAAAGCATCGGACCAGAGTACACAATATATACATACTCTATGTTAAATGCGGGCGTCGACAAAGAGTCCATCAGAGGTTTAAGCGACGAGCAATTGGAAAACGAATGTCGCATAGTTAATAGCATACATCGGTTAAGGATTCTGAATGCAATAAGAGGTGAGAAAAGCTAATAATCACTCCGAAATCTTACGTCAGAGTAGAAATTGTATACAAGACACCTTTGTTTTGTTTGTGATAATATGACCGTGATATAAAAATACCTTTCAGTACGAATAAAGTTCTTTTAATCATTGGTCTATATATAATTTCACATGATAGCCCCTATTATAGACGTATCTGCAGAAACAAAAACTTTTGATACCGAATATGGCGTAAACCTTTACTTCGAAATGCTCCTTTAATAAAAAAAAATAACTGGATTTCCTAAATTGATTAATGGTTTATTACTAAATAACCTTTACGTATTTAAATGAAACTAATTTTACGGATTTTATCGCGTTTAATTTTATTATTTATATTATTGGGGTTATAAATAATAAAATTAAACGCGATAAAATCCGTAGTGTTCGCGTAAATATAAGAAATCATAACCTTTACGTAGCTTATTAACTATTAGTTTTAAGTGGCTAAACATATTGTTTTAACAATATTAATAACAATTTGAAAGAAATGTTCTGTAGATCAAAAAAAATCATTGCTGGTCTAAGTTAACTGATTATACCGCTCGCGCCAAAATTAAAACTAATGAAGTTAGTTATATGAGTTTGTGCAAGTACAAATGAGTATATGCAGTTCATTTAATATTAAAGACAATTAATATACTATTATTAGTATTACTTAAATAATGAATTTTTCCTGTTTTGAAATACTCCATAAAATCAGAAATTCCAACGTAAATCTTGGAATTATACTCTCGCTACCTAAATCAGTAAAACTGATCATAGTAGTAGAACTGAGTATACAATAACCGCTGACATTCCAACTTTATTAAAATTTAAAAATTCGTGCTGTTTCTGCACTAAAAAACAAATAACAAGTGAAGTGAAAGCGAGACGTAAATTACGTGAAGTGCATGCTGCATGCGCGCATACATAACGGCTAATCCCTTACCCGCCCACTCTCCTCCCTTTTGGACTCTGAAATAGTGTTCAGCGCAGTTACGCAGTTGAACTTCAGAGGCGTATTTAGAATTGGCGACTGTTGTACTATACTATATTAAACAGACGAATAATTATTGTTTCCGTACATCGGTCAATACATGAACGAAAATTCCACATATGTTCTATACACCTTGTTCGTATATACAACTCTGATTGAATCTAGTCACAGCTTTGCATTGGTATATTATTCAACAGCATTTACATTAGCATATAAATAAATATACAAAAAAAAAACAAGTTGACAGTGCGTTTAGGTTTTTTTAATGATGTTAATAACATTACACTACATTAAAATCTATGAAATTACATCTTAATTATAGTTTGAAAGGAGTATTATCTTGTACATCTAAAATTCATTGAACTCCTTTTTTATTCATTTATGTTAAATTATACCGAAGTGAATTTAGTGTGGTTTAAAAACATATACATAAAAAACATACTTACGCCGTAAATTTAGTTTTATTAAATGTATAGTTAATATTCGCGTAAATATAAGTCACGCCTGGTTAGTTCTTCTATATATTTTTTCACATATATAACAAATTTGTACTTAATCACATTATATAACAATATATACCGTATCATAACGACTATTTTATATTGGCTGCCTGAAATAGTTTCAGGAGAGATTTACGAAACCAAATAAACGAAAAAATGTTTTTTCAATTGCATTAATTTATAATTTTAAATCTCTATTATTTTTCCAGTATACGAAAGCACACTGCCAATCAAAGGAGAAGAGAACATGGAGAAGAATCTAGACGTGTTCGTGAGTTACCGAAGATCAAACGGTTCACAACTTGCGAGCTTGTTGAAAGTCCATTTACAATTACGCGGTTTCACCGTTTTCATCGACGTGGAAAGATTAGAAGCGGGGAAGTTCGACAATAACTTGCTGCAAAGTATACGGCACGCGAAGAATTTCCTTCTTGTGCTTACACCGAACGCACTTGAAAGGTGTAAGCAAGATACGGAACAAAAAGACTGGGTACATCGGGTAAGTTCATGGATTAAGTCAAATGTATTTTTCATTACAAAATTTCCATGCGTCACCGCAAATCATTATCAAAGTACAAAGTACTAACTTATTATTAAGACGGTTTTGGAAGTCGAAAGAGCCACGTAGCTCCTATGCGAGTTTGCAGACTAGCAAGTTTCCTCACGATTTTCTCCTTCAACGCCGAACTCGGAGTAAATCATCACTTTAATGCAATAACTTTGAGTGGTGCCGGCACCCGAAATCGCATCCATGTACCATGCAATTTAAAGCGTGCGCTCTATCCTTGACATATAGCTCTTCAGCCACCACTCTTCACAGACTTACGCTCTTCATCATCCTAATAAAACACATAAACGAAAAAAGGTTTTTTACTTTCTAATCATTGCGATTAATCTCACGCCTCGCACTACGCTTTGTCGGAAGGAATTGTCACTTATCATGATTGTCGTTAAAGCCCATCCATTGCATCTGCCTACAACAAAAGAGTAACTCCGTGTATGCGTGGGCATAGAAGAATATGGCTCCCTCCTCATTCTGTAGTTGCTGACAAAAGTCGATTTAAAGAAATGCCAAAAATATCTTAGGGCCTTCGACGTATGACAAAATAAATACATACATACATACATACATAAGATCACGACTGTATCCCATAAGGGGTAGTCAGAGACTGGGCACTCACTGCAAAAACAGATGACTGCCACAATCCACGTTTCACTAAAACAATATAATGCACTTGGTGTGATAGGTGGTGAGCCCATCGCCACCATGCGCTGGGTGCACAGTGCACAGTTTAATTCCTTACTCGCCTTTTACGAGATCCATTGGATGAGATGAAGTGGTAGTATTCTTTTATCCATATAAATTATTCAGACCAGTATCGAGCAGCAGCAGCTACAAGATGTCTGGCATTGTGTTCCTTAACCCGTCTGCCAGGCATGACGATTACAGTAAATTCACTTAACTTGAAAGAAGCAGTACAGTGCAGAGGCTGCTAATGATGAATATATCCAGCTCAGTTGACTTCTAAGTCGGCCATTCCCACTGCACTTCTTGAACAATATCCAATTTGTCAAAAAATAGTAAATCATTACTGTTCCGCAGGAGATAGTGGCCGCGTTGCAGTCCAAATGCAACATCGTGCCCATCATCGACAACTTCGAGTGGCCCGAGCCTGAGGAGCTGCCCGAGGACATGCGCGCTGTATGCCACTTTAACGGAGTGCGCTGGATACACGACTACCAGGACGCATGTGTTGAGAAACTAGAAAGGTATGTTACGGAGCTTATATTATCTTTGGTTATATTATTATTATGTAGCGAGCAAGATAAAAAGAGTTAAGTATAACGCACGGACGCACGGAACAAATATTCAATATTTAATACGGATCTGGGTGCTTACGTGTGTGCAATAAATATCTGTAAAACGCACCCACGATACAAGAGAAATTCTAGTATGATATCTGATGAGAATACAGAATTATCTATGTGGAAACTTTTCTTTCCATATTCCAGAGTTTTCTCTGTTCTAAAGTATACATAAAAATCTAAATAAATTAATATAAAACGACTTTTGATAAGGCTATCAATTTGTGTATTTTCAAAGTCTGTAGTTTTTATTGCATAGTACTTTTTGTCACCAGTTTCCTTCGCGGCAAGTCGAACCTGGGAACTCGTCTGGAGGGTCCTCTGCGCGGGCGCGGTGACGTCACGACCCCGGGCACGGCGGCGATAGGCCGCGGCCCGCCTAACTACCAGCGCATGGCGTCGTGCGAGAGCCGCGGCAGCGACAAGGCCGATTGACTAGAGCCCTCGCACACACTGCCGCCTGTTAGGTAATTCAATGTGACTTTTTTTTCTTACATTGCAATTTAATCATTTTGGTGTTAAAAATATTTAAATGAAATCGCTTCCAAAATTATTAAGCACCTCATACTAACAACTCACATTATCAGCTTCAAAACTGTCCCAAGCTGGACAAAATCAAGATCGTGAGGATTTGTCGTACCCCCACATTTCTAAGGCGATAGCGAAGGTATTATTAAAAGCAACGCGCTAAGGTGTTTGGATTTAATATTCTTGAAATGCATTTTCTACCATTCGTCGGAATACACAAGGATTAGTAGCATTTCCATTAATTGACTTTTACGACACGTACGTGACGAGATGGGATGACGGATTCTCTTTTAGTAAGGTTCCTTAATATGTTATACATTTTAACAAAGATATGAAAAATCACTCATACGTCGTGTAATAAATCTACTATACTGACAATTATACAATTACATAAAAATATTTTTTCCTTTCAGACCAAGAAGAAGTCGTCAATCATCCTTAAAAGCTTTGCCGATGACTTCTCAAAGCTGCGAACAATTGACCAGCAGTTGCAACACATCAAATTCAGCGTCCCCCGTCAAGGCTTTGTACAGTTTGCCTGAAAGGCTGTCGGAAAGCTCTGACAATATAGGCTCTTATGAAAATGAAAAGTCTTCACGCAGGTGTCGCAGCTGCGAGGGCATATTAGAAGCAGACGAGAAAACGCACACGCAAATTCCTTTGCCCACGCCTTCAGACGCTGCCACGCAAACAAAAAGAAAAAAGAATTTCATGGACAGATGTGTAAATAAAGTGAGACTTTGTTGATGGGCTAAAGAAGTTTGCTGTAAAAAACGAGCGCTTGCAGAGTGTGTTAGACAGAATAATTGGACTCTTATCGCATATTTATGTGAATCTTATTTTAAAGTACAAAAATGTGCACAAGTGTAAATAATTTGTGTATGCCAATGTTTAAAAAAGGAGGTAATTTTTATTTGTGATCCCATAGATACCAATGCTTGGTAAATCTAAAAGTTGTAATCTCAATGAGTGCATGTGAAAGGTTTTACCCAAGAGACGTGGCAATGACTGCTACCCTGCTGTGTTTCAAGAACATCGCATGCGGTGGCGACAGTTGGATAGGACAGTTTGCTATTCGTTGTAGTATGGCAAATTGCTTTAAACTTACTCTGGCTATAATGATTTTATAAGTATCTCTCTATTCCTTCACTCTCTATAGAATTAACAGAAAGAATTTATGGATTTGTTTTATTTAATTATTTGTTTCTTGCCAATGAAATATTTATGAAATACGAAATTCATATGGATTTATAATTTGCAAATGTGATAGCTTAGATCTTTTATTGTAATTTTGAAGTTCAATTGAAATTTTTGAATTGCAGTAGTAATTTATTTTCCTCCGTAATAGCTTCGAAATTATCTTGTACCTATTAATTATAATTGTACAAATATCTATCTTAGGATTAAAAGAGTCATCAATAATACATAAAGAAAGTTAACCATGATTATGATAATGATAATTTTACATTGTCAAAATTATATATTTATGTATAAGCCTAACCATTAAAATAAATGGTATTATTAAATTTTTATTTGTTTTACTTCAAAACTATTTTTTATACCATTACACTACTATCATTTTCAATATACATATAAAATATGAATATTAAACAGTGATTTCAGTAATTTGTCATTCTAGGCTCTATAACTATATCATTTATGAGTTAGTAGTCGTTTTTAGTTCTGCATTAGCAGTTAGTGTATTTATTGCTTAGGTTATTGAAAGTTTATCATAAATAAATATAAAAGGTACTGTCACGTCTGCCCAGGAAATCTTATTAACTAAACTATGTTACTGACCATACATGATAGCGAAACTAAACAAAAATTTTGGATTCTTAACAATATGTTGTAGAGTCTGTAGCGTGACTCGTCGTTAGACTTACATCCTATAACGTACATAGTAAGGAGGACTATCTTACGTGGGGGTCAAACTAGAAAAGTGGCAATCTCAAAACAAATAGCATTTCAATAAGTGACCGAAATGGTGTTAGTACTTCAACAAATCTTAGAAATATATTTCGACAATTTAAATTTTTCAGTGCGAAATAGCTTTGTACAAACGTACTCACAAGATTTCAAATAACCTTCTATGTAACGCCAAAGAAATATGAAGTGATTATTACAACATGTATCATTCTTATATCTTCTTCTTTTTTGATCCTGGCAATTAGCTACCAAATCGAGCTATTTTTGCCAATGTCGAGTTACAACAAAGAATAATTTAATTATAACAAGGACTTCGATTCCATCGACAGTAGACAGTTGAGTTTAACTTTATATTATTTTAATATGATAGTTCAGATTTGCTGGACTGATAAATGGTGATGAAGATGAAGATTTGCTGAGATTTTGGACTGGGGATTGACTGATGGAGACAAAACGAAAAGTACAAACTTGGTCTTGAATTGAATTTTCCAATTAATTTACACTTTCACGAGCACTTGCTGCATAATAAACTATCAATATTAAACACCAAAACTCAAAATATACACAGAAATGACAAAATTCAATAAAAACACTACGGCCACTTTTCTAGTTAACTTTTTTTAAGGCTTGGACGGTTGAACACTACATAATTCAACCGTCCTGGAATGCCCGGAAGATTCCGGGAAAAATGTTCAACCTCCCCTGCCCCCGGCCCGCAATAATTTCTTCGGATTTTTCTTAAGTAAAATTTATTATTATTTCCAAAATAAAAAGACGCGACTGCTTGCCGCCCGCTCCCTTCTTTCTCGGCCCGTGTCGTCGCGCCATGCACTAGTTAGTAGTACATAATAATTTGCAGGTTTAATTTTATTTTTTTAGACTACAAGAAATTTTAAAAATGAACGTAGATCTTGACGAACTATAAGATGACGTGATTTTACGTGAAATGCAACTACATCTCATTGAAGAGAATCGATTTATTTAAGCTGGGTGGGCTTCTTTGCGAAATCAAAGGACAGATATCCCTGCCCTGAATAAAAAAACTTGACACGTTTGTTATTTAAATTACAGTCTCTTAGCTTCATGCAAAAGCGTATTAAGCATGATTAAACAAGTGTGGAGCAAGGACACAAACAGAATGAACGCATAGGTACGTAAAAAGTTAGTAAAAGCAGAGTTATGAATACTTACTACAAAACTGCGATTTTTCCTGTAAAACCTTTTATGATTATGTGCTAAAGAAAACGTGGAAAATAAAATTCTTGTAAACAAAGTAAAAATTAAAGTATATATGCGACTTTTTCAACAACTATCAACTATCAAATACCTCCATTTGGATTTATTAAAATCCCTATAGTTTATAACTCCTGGGTTGGTTTTGTCGAAATTTGGTAACCCTAATGGTAAGTCATGGTGTAGTAGATTCTATTTCGTAATTAAAAAAACATGCATCGTTTTCCTAAAGCTGGCTATCCTAACGAAACTAGATTTGACTTATTGTGGTTTTGTCCGAGAAAACGAAACTGAGACGAACATCGTAGGTATATCAAGTAATGTATAACTTTGCTTACTACTTACAGTTATCCCACCTGAAATCTATGTTATTATATTACATTGAATTTTCTTCATTCATTTCTGGGTAAGTCAAGTCTGTCCCATTCCAATTTGCTACCAATGTTAACAATTATAACGTAGATCACATTTGGAATTATTCATATATTTTAATATAGTATGTATTAAAAAAACTTTAATGCCCGCAGGCAAACAATGAAATCCCTCTGCCTTATAGCATTTATAGATATGTAAGCATAATGTTACGTTTTTCTAGAACCTTCACCAGTCTTCTTCTGCGATAAGCATACATCACATTAGTGAACAATCTGTGCCTCAACATGTAGTTTGGTGAAGATACATTGAATAATTTTATAATGTCTAATAGTCAGTGGGCAGTGTTGACAATTATTCTTAACTTAATCTGCAGTAAACACTACTTTAAATAAATGAGTGCAGTAACAGCCTCAAAATGTTCCACTTGCTGAGCACAGGCATCCTCACATTTCCGAGAGGGTTTTGGAGCTGGTAAGAATCCTCCTCTCCTCACTGTCACGTTAAAAGTACCCGCAACCGATGTACCGTAACCGTATGAAAACGGTAATGAAAGTTGAAGCGAAAGATGTCTGTCAGGATCATAGCAAGTGAAAAGATGTGGTCTCTGCCTACCAATGGAAAAGAGGCGTGACTGTATGTATGAAAGAATCCGCCACGCTGCTCCAATGTGGGTTGGTGAACTCACATGTCTACGTCGAAATTTATTTTTTATTTTTCAGACATGCAGGTGTTTCCTTCACCACCAAGCATGTGCTAAATCATAATTTAAAATTGCAATAAATTTTTTTAGTGGTGCCGGCACTGTGAATCGAGTCCAGGTCACTCAAGTCCTACTAAATATAAAGCAAGGGGCTAGCCCCTGAGCTACTGCGGTTCGTTTGCTGTGCTGTATGGGCAAAGATGTCCACAAGTTTTTTCACATGGCAGAGAAGATAAGTAAAAATTACAAGTAGTAGTTACTACTGAAAACCATTTCTTGCCTACCAAAAACTATTTCTACTTTTATGAAGCTGCAATTTAATTACAAATTTCCTATGCGAAAGACAGCTGCTAATTTTTAAAGCCACAAGATATGTGGTTCACATCAATTACAAACATATATGAAACCAGACACCAGAAAAATTTGAGGTAGAGAGAATATATGAATTTCCCAAGTAGATTCCAGAAGGCAAGATACTGGACAGAATAAAAAGACAGACAGTCATACAGCAGATACTCAAATGGATTGATGACATCTTTAAAAGAAGTAAATCATGATCATCTTCATTGCAGCCTATCACTAGTTCACTACTGAATATAGGCCTTCCGCATATCGGTTGGCAACCGCAGTTTATTTAATCAGATGATCCATGAAGATACTGCTGCCCATCAAGTTATCAAGTTTTACGACACCCATGGGTCAAGATGGGGTGGTCGATTCTCTTAAGCCACTACAACATGGCTTGTACAAGCTAGTAACAGTTTTCAACTGAATTCCTATATACATTTTGAAGATGGCAGTGAACAGTAATGAAAGTATTAGCGGAAAGTTTGTATCTTCCTTAAATTATATATTGTGTGTTTTACAGACATAAAATTCTCAAGCGCAACACAATCATAGAGTGCATAAACACAAACCAAGAATTTGTGTATTTCCAATGTTGGCTCCAGCTAAGATTTAAACCCAAGACCCACAGCATAGAAGTCAGGTTTACTCACTAGGGCATGTGGTTATCAACTTTCTGTTCATTGATATTACAATGCACTGCAGAAATCATTTAGACCCCTAGTATCATAGTTCTCCACATATTATGTATATATTCTTGAAATCTTTATTTACTATCTTATATTTTAAATAATAAAAACAAGATTTTCTGAAGTATTATGTAAATACATCATATAAACTAAACTAAAAGATTAGACACACATTAATTTCGGAGAAATTTATTTTTAACAAATCTTTGTAATTTAACAGACAATATTATGTGAACTGGATTATTGTACTTAATATATAATTATACTTATGTAAGAAAATAAATATAGTAAAAAGATAACTGAAGGATATTGAAAAGCTTTACTATGTGATATGCTATCTAGAGGGAATCTCAATTTCTATGGAAAATGAACATTCATCACACTCCATAACAATTTTAGGTGCCACAAGTTCACTAACAGGAACAGAATATTTTCCACCACATCTGCATTGATATGAATAAAGATTATTACAGCTGTCATATTCCATATCTATAACAGATATTGTTTCATACAACAATAAATCTTTGTGTTCTTCACATAATAGCAACGCATCGTATTGTTTTCGTGACTGTGGATCCCTCAAAACTGACCACGCTTTCTGAATATTAAGAAAATTTTCATAATTGTTATTGGTGACTTTTTTGTCCGGATGACAAGTCAGGGCAAGGCGTTGATAATTCCTTTTTATTTCTTCTAATGACGAATGTCTATTACATTGTAGAATTTCGTAGTAGTCGTCATCTCGTTCCATTTTCACTTTGAGGTTGTCAAAAATGTAGATATATACCTAATCAATTGGGCCAAACATAAAAAGGCAATGAAAAATAGTATTAGTGTACATTAAAAATATATATAATGTTAATTAAATGAGAAGTAAAGGATTTTCAGAGAAGTACTAGAGCTAGAGTTCAAATTATCAAGAGGTGTCACTGTCATATTTGGTCATATTGGTGTCATACATAATAAATAGATTAAAATCTTTACAGTGTGACCAGATTAAATTTTGCGAAAAAACCGAAGCACATTAAAAAATACTGAAATATACCAACTTGCACAGGGAAAATATACCAATAAAAATACTGATTTTCAAAACATGTTTAATTTTGTGTTTTTTTTTTATTAATTATCACAATAAATGTTAGAATTGTATTATAACAATCTTTTTACCACTCTCGGGTGGTTGCGCTTAGTGGATACCTGACTGTGTTAACGAAGCTAGCGCAGGGCTAGTCCTGTCCGCCCGCAGATCTGGGAAACGCAGCAAAGGAAGTGGTCTACATAAGTTGACCTTGGGTAGAGCACTAGTCAACATAGACTAATTCGATCGGACTTAAGTCCCCGCATAGGTATATTTAACTTTAAGCACACAGCCAAAAGTGTGCAGAATAAGATCCACACTTGGACGCGCTAGGGATACACTCCTAGGCATTTATCTTCTCTGTCTATACCCGGCAGGGAAGGACATTAGGTCACACATCCCGGCATCTCACCGACGGCCATTCCCTTAGGAGCAAACAGATTAAGATTAAAATAAGATAGAGTGACACATAAGGATAAACTAAAGCACTCCAGTCAATTCATACATATCATCCAAGGATCTCCACGTTTACGTGTCAATCCCTCAATTAGCGTCAGCATGTGAGGTGCCATTCAGGCCACTCCCAAGGGCCTTGTCATCATCAGTTTCTCGGACTCCGAAATGGAGTGCGAATCTACTCAGACCGACACCGGCTTCACACTTGTTAAGAGGTCAATCACAAAAAGCGAAAAAGACAGCTTTTCCAGCACCCAGACACTGGCAAAAGCCTTAGTCTTCACCTCGAGCGCTGCTGTCTCAAATAAAAGCTCCGCCACCTCACACCAAGCCCCCGCTGCATCGCGGTAAACCCCCGCAGTAATCACTCGCCGCCTTACGACAAATCCTAGCTGCCTCACAGGAAGTCCCCGCTGCTTCACATCAACCTGTTACCTACCTGTCCAATCGTCCGCCGCATATTTTCATTCAGGCGAAAGATAAATAATAATAATATTTTTTTATTTTCCCACAACTAGATTGTACATAACTTATGACACAATATAAATGTACGGGGGACTGTTCAAACTAGGAAAAAACCTGTAATATGGATTACCAGGCCTCCACCCCCACGGATCAATACAATCTCTTTATATGGTAATATTACGTAAAAAAGGTGTATAATTGTTAGATCGGGTTTGTATGTGTGCGTGTGCATGTTTGTATGTGTGCGAGTGTGTGTATTCGTTTGCCTTCCGTCAGTGACTCGGGACCAGTTATTAAAAGGATTCTAAGAACACAAATCAAAGTAATGATTTTTATTTGTCTAAAGTTATTTACCTAATTGTTGATATTAAGTAATTTTTCTGTTTTTTTTGGTAATCCTCCGTCTCCAACCATTTGGAGACATTTCTTTTACAGGATTCTTTTGTTTGTGGTAAGAGATTCAAAATTTTGTTTAGCTTATTAAGAAACCTCCAAGGAAAGAAAAAGATTTTTGCACGAAGTGTGAATGAGGCTCAATTTGACATATAGCGTCCTTGCGTTTTTTGCCAGTTAATACAGAGGGATATTATAATAGCTGACAATGTTGCCTTCATACAGTAAATAAAATATAAAGCTGTCGAGCTGTGTGGACTTTACATTTCTTGTAGAGATCATATGTTGAAAACGTATACGGTAAGGATAGTGACGTTTTGAGTACCGCTCGTTGAGCTCTTTCCAGTTACAAGAGTATAGATTTGGATGTTCCTCCCCGGACTGTGATACCATAAATTAATACTGATTGACAAAGCGTCAGTTATAGCATTCTGAGAATGTTAGGTTCAGCTACATTACGTAATCTCTTGAATATATACATAAGCTTGCGGGTTGTACTTGTTATCATTTCTATGTGACTGTTAAAATTGAGTCAGTAATCTAATTGGAATCCTAGGTACTTAATTGAATTAACCGTCTGTAATTTGGGACAATCACAGTTCTCATTTTGAGAGAGACAGTTATGTGAAGTAATCGAAAAGGGTAGAATTGGTACGTCTCCCTTCTTTTTAAACATAGCACATTTAGTTTTTTCGACGTTCAATGTTAGTACATTATTGTATAACCATTGGGTAACTAAGTTTATGCCATTTTGCCCATGGAGGTAAAGATCTTTATAACTTTCAGCGCTAAAAACTAGAGCAGTATTATCTACAAAAGATGTAATAAAGGAGAGAAAGTTAATTTGCTAAGATCCGCATGCAAAATGTAAAATGGTGTGTATGACCTAGTTTTTAAGAGCACCGCCCGCCCTTCCTCAACAGCGTGCACAAGAAAACTAATACCGCCACCGGGTGCCGTCACCAGATACCCTCCACCACTACAACACTACCACTAGGCAATACACACCACTGAAGTCGAGAACACGACACGTGTTTCACCTCAAAACGAGGCATTGTCAAGTGATATTGACTCTACGACAGTCAACCGCCGAGTCACTCTGCGATTGACTAGGTGGAAGACTCGGGCACACAATTTTACATTTTGCATGCGGATCTTGGCAAATTAACTTTCTCTCCTTTACTGTAATGGATTTCCGCAACGTAACGCTTGATTCTATTAACTATGCAAAAGATGTGATCTGACCATTAGTTATTTTCAATTGACATAAATCATTTATGTACACGAGGAATCCCAAAATACTTCCCTGCGGTACTCCATAACTGACAGGTAGGTCGTCACTTATAATACTTCCTACCTTAACACGTTGGGTACGTTCGTTAAATAGTCAGAAAAAGTTTTAGTTGTAAATCTCTGACCCCAACCCTTTCTAGTTTTTTAAAAAGAAGTGGAATAGAGAACGTGTCAAATGCCATGCACTTTCTTTTTTTGTCTAGGTTTCTGAATATGTAGTCAGTAAGCTCGTGGACTGCGTCTGTTGTTGATAGACCACGCCGAAATCCGTACTGTGTTTTAGATATCAAGGAATATCTTTCAAGAAAGTAGGTAAAGCGATTGTTCATGATCTTTTCCAGTTTTTTTTAGGACATCGATGGTCTTGAATGGTAAATGTGGCCAATGGGATCACTTTCAAACCAAAAAAACACTTTAGGACTGATTAGAAAACTATTTATTTTAACTTAAACATTTTTGAATTTACTTTTGATGAAACCTAATCATTATAAAATTTATATAAAATACAAAAGTTATGTCAGACAACTTGACATGTTACTTCTTCAAGTGATTTTCACGGAATTAATAAATAAGACAAATTCAATCTGAACAAACAATATTGACATTCCAAATTTAAAGTAATTCAAACTTATTACATAAACAAGACAGATCAGAGTTGACGTCAAAAGACTATGTATAATCTGAGATTATCAATCAACAAATGGCAGGATACATATTGGCCGATAGTTATTAACGGTCTCTGGGTCCATTCTTATAGATAGGAAGAATCAAAGATTTCTTGAAAGCAGAAGAAAATGTGCCGTGCGTTATAGCTAAATTACATATATGTGTTAATGGAGGGACAATGTAATTTTTATTTAGTTTTCATATTTTTACACTGATATTGTCCCATCCAACGGCATCGCTTTTTATCGACAAAATTGATCTTTCAACTTCTGCTTCGTCAGTAGGTAACATTACCAGAGCAGAGATTGAGAATTATTTACCTAATTGTACGAACCCTTGTCTGGGCGTGACTTCGTTTTTATTATATTCTCGGCAAAACTTTTTCCCACATTTGCGAAGTATTCATTTATGCGTAGAATGACATCTTTTGGATCTGCAGTGCTAGATATTAATTTATTTGCAGGCGTTTCCACTTTTTGAGAAAATGTACGTAACTGCAAACGGAGCGTGTGAAGATGCTGATCTGGTAATAGAAGCTATTGCTGAAATAGCATTGTAAAATTGAATAAAAATTTATTTGGTTTATAAATAAGTATTTTGTCTTTTGTGGGGCATTATTTCTTTAAACCTAAATTTTGGGGATTATGGGATTTAAAGAGAACGCGAGTCTGTCATCTGACAACACTGAGTTTAAAATAGAATAATAGAAACAGTACATATAAAACAGAAATCTAATTAATAATTTGTGTTTTAAAACATTAAATGCTTTTTTACAACAAGTTGAGATAATCTTGTATATGCGTGAACAAATATATTTAACACAACCCTTGTTGTATTCGTTCTAATTCTATAATTAAAAAAAATGCCAACTTGGAATCAAATTCAATCACAATTAAGAAATCCAAATAATCCTGTAGTATTCTTTGACGTTACAGTTGGAACTACTGTAAGTTTTTATATAGAAAAACAAATGCTGTGATGTTCTAGTAAACCTTTAATATTTTAATTTATTGCTGACAATTATAACCTCTAAATTCTTTATTTACACACTTTCAGGAAATCGGAAGAATGATTTTTGAATTGTTTGCTGATGTTGTACCAAAAACTAGTGAAAATTTTAGAGAATTTTGCACCGGCGAATATAGAAGGGATGGAGTTCCATTAGGATACAAAGGTGCTACATTTCACAGGGTTATCAAAGATTTTATGATACAAGGTGGAGACTTTGTAAACGTAAGTTATACGATAAATTAATGATCTTAATTGTAATAAGTTGATCTGGTAAATATTGTAATTAAATTATTATGTTTTAGGGTGATGGTACAGGGGTAATGAGTATTTATGGTGGGAGCACATTTGCGGATGAAAACTTTGCCTTGAAACACGATTCACCAGGTCTACTATCAATGGCTAATAGTGGCAAAGACACAAATGGTTGTCAATTTTTTATAACTTGTGCAAAATGTAACTTTTTAGATAATAAACATGTGGTGTTCGGAAGGGTAGTGGACGGATTATTAGTCATGAGGAAAATAGAGAATGTACCCACAGGCCCAAATAACAAACCCAAAATACCTGTAACAATATCACAGTGTGGTCAGATGTAAATAAACAGCTTTAATACTTCTAATTTTTATTAATTTTTAAAAGAAGCTTCACTTCTTTTTTATGATGTCATTACTTCAAATTAAACAAACAATAAATACAAAATAAACATACAACTTGGTAACTTTGCTAACTAGATTTAAAACCTTTGTCAACTTTTAAGTGCTTGGTTATTAAGTAGTAAATTTCTTGGCTCCATTGCAGCAGGACCATGCCTCTTTCCAGCCTCTCTTATAAAAGCTCCTTCCATTTGCCTAGCCACTTGGTCAAAAAATAAATTTGATAATTGTGAATGGAGAGCTGATCTAAACTCAAATGATATATGAAAATCCACTACACATGACTTTTGCTCTCTTTTCAATCCAGGACTAAATCTCCATAATGTTAACAAATGATGGAACAGTCTACCATCCAGGCATTCTGCTTTTACTAAATATGGTTTCACTAAAGTAACATTAGATGTATAACTTTCGTTTATTGGTGGAAAACCAACAATCAAGTCTGCTTTTAGGTGTCCAGGGCTTCTCTTTATTACCATGGATTGTTTACACCATGGCACAAACTTGTAATAATTTTCTACATCCGATACAACTTCAAACATCTGATCCATAGAAAATCTGAAAAATGAAATAAAGATTAAAACTTTGTAAGACTGTTTAGGACCATATGAGGGTTACCTATGTAGAGTTACAGAAAGCTATCACTATCATTTGTATCCGATGAAGCTGTAAGCTATCCGATGAAGTTGTAAAAGCCAAAAAGGCTAACAGGATTTAGCTACGAGGATTTGTAGGATAAAAAGTTTTATGTTGGTTCATTTAACATCATAAGCTTGTTAAGTTAGTAATAAAATTTAGAAAAACTTAGTCAAATCCGACCTGGACTGGAGCTGCAAGGCAGAGCATGCACTTCAAAACTCTCTTACAAATGAGATGAGCGCAGTGCCCAGGATTGGCACATTTAAAGGCTGTTACCATATAGTGTGTTTGAGTATGCTTTTACAGTGGAGAAGTTAATGAAAACATTTTAGCATTCTTGCAACAGTTCTTTAGCGTCCACAAATTATGTTTTACTCTCATAATAAAATTTAGTTGGATATATATCTAAGCCATCATGTTCTATAGCATTCCTTCCATAAAAACCTTTATTCTATAAAAGCAAAATTAATTAAATTCAACATTTACAGTTCATCAATTTATGTTTATAGATTAATTTTAAGTTGTATTTTTAATACAGATTTTAAAAATAAGACATGTGAAACATGTTTAAATTAATTTGCAAGTGAAGTCACAATTCACTATTCACAAAAGAGTAAACGGAATGTGAGCAATTATGCAAATATATGTTTGTAATGACATACATACATTTGCATAATTTATTCGTAATTATAATTATAATGAAGAGTACACAGATTTTGTGATATAGCTATAAAGCTAAGACAAAGTTAGTTTCATGATTACTACATACATGATTTTTTGGGTACAAATTTATTCAAATTAGGTATTACATTACAAATTCCAGAGTAAAGTCTGTTTCAACTGGTAATATTTTTATATTAAATTGTAAATCTCAAGACTTTTCAATCTTATCTTTTTTTTTCTATACTTTTAAGTAGCATAGAAATTAAATTTACAGTTATTAATGATGCAAGTTAAGATATTTAATTGCCCTATACTAAAATTTATACTGTACTGTGGGTGTGTTATACATATAAAAATTGCATGTGAGAGACTATTCAGTTCTATTACCGCCACAAAAATTAGTGAAAGCCATGCTCATGAATGGAATGATTAAATCAAAAGCTTTCCCTTTTACAGTCACATTGAATTATTTAATTGAAATTAATAAATATATATTCAAATGTTTTTACCCAACTAGCTGCCTTCCGCAATACTCTCTTCGACTTGGTTTGGATAAATTGAAAAAGTTTCGTTTTGGTTGACCTGAGACTTGACACTGACAATGAATAGTACCGTCGCCTTCATGTTTATTTACGTATTGACCCTGAAAACTTCAGGAAGAACAAAATCTAAACAATATGTATTTCTCATCAAACATTAAATGTAGGTATATTAGAAACTTGTCAGAATTTTACCAAGTTATTTTACGACGTAACAAATGAACACTTGAGGCGACTGAATAACCTTTACTAAAAATCATAATTAAATTCTCTATCCTTCCGGGAAATTAAATAAGAAGCACATGATCACGATAATTCCATATTTACATCTTTCGAACACTGATAGCAAATATAGCAAACAGGAGACTTGACTGTAGGGAAATTTATTTAAAAATAAGTATGTATGATAGTCAAATTACTCTTTAATGACTGACACTGACAGTGAAACGAGACAGTGACATTTGACTTTTCAGTTCCAACACAGACAAGAGAAGCAGACTAAACATATCGATCAGAAATGCGTGGCAATTTTAAAACATACAAAAATTACTCACACTCTTAGAAAAGTCAGAACAGCATTTGGAAATATTTTATACTATATGTCGGCCATATACGCTCGTTTTCCTGATAGAGTTTCCGAATAAGATTTACAAATCGGGCTTTCCCAATATGGTGTGAACACGCTTTACATTTATTTCAAACGCTAGAGCTAGGATCAGGAACGAGTTAACAGAAAATATTCTCTTGGAAAAATTGGACAATAAAAAGCCAATGAAAATCTCATTTATATTTAAATAATTAACTTTTAAATCATTTAGGGATATGCTTACATTCTTACACATTTTTTTTATATTTCAATAAATACAAATGTAACGGAAATTATAACTAGTTACGTCGTTTCAGTGGAAGACATTGCGATCTATATGTTTAGCTTAAAAATGCTTGAAAGACTAGGCTGTTGCCAATTTTTCCTTTTGATTTTTTTAATCCACGAGTTCCTTAGATTTTTTATCCCGTTGGATACCTGAAATCAAAACGGTACATTAAATTGTTCTTCGCAAGACATTTTGTACCTTATTAAATCGGGCTCTCCAAACTTAAGAGGTATATATAATACGGCAAATATTTCTTTATAATTTTATAATGTCAAAATATTTGCCGTATTTTCAAAGAAAATATTAATGTTATAGTTTTAACGGACATATGGAAGCGTAATGGTTTGTTACAAGCTGCAATAAAGGTGGAATAAGCCTTAAAATGAAGCGATAAATAAAAATTATTTTGATGTTTCATAGCACAATCCAAATTCAAAGTGATGGTTATGTTTTTTAATATGTATTATATAATTAAAAATATATATTATTGTATAATTATTATTATATTAATATGCATTATATAATTAAATAATAATTTTCCTTTAAACCTAAATTTTCAGAATTTTCAGTATTTTACTGTTGGTGTCCGTATAAAGAAGTCTTTGATTACTACCTAGTCTTCTATATCTAAACCTACATGGATAAGCTTTGACACTGGCAGAAGGCTTACGACTGTAGCCATAAATAAGAAAAAATTAATCAGCTTTTGTACCAGCTATGGACTTGTGGGGGCGAAACGGTGCGAAACCTAGCATATTCAGTGCAAAGAGTCAGCCAGCTGATGCTGTGTAGACTTGGGAAAAATAGGTAACAATAAGTATCGCTCAATTTAGTTCGCATTGTTATCATCAATTTAGTTTGCTAATTATTCAATAAAAAAAAGTTTCAGTACCACTAAACTTTCAATTATTTTGGAATAAAATAACTAAGTATTGAAATTATGTATTAATATTTTTTATTGTAATTGAAAGAAATAAAATTGTTAAACAGTTCAATAGAATTAAGTAAGAAAATTTATTTCTAATAGTAACTAAATAATCAAAAATTCACCTATTACTTAACTAGTATTGATTTTTATCTAACTTAAAACATAACCTAAAACAAACAACAAACTGGAGTCGTGGTAGCTCAGGGGCTAGGCGCTCGCTTTAAATTTCATAGTACGCGAGTGACCTGGGTTCGATTCCCGGTGCCGGCATCAATAAAATTGTTAATTGCAATTTCAAGTGCTGATTTACCACGTGCTCGGCGGTGAAGGAAAACATCGTGAGGAAACCTGCATGTCAGGAAATGAAAAATATTTTCGAAGACATGTGCAGTCCCCCAACCCGCATTGTAGCAGCGTGGCGGATTCTTCCTAGCTCCAAAACTCTCTCAGGAGGAGGCTTGTGCTCAGCAACATTCATAGGCTGAAACTTTACTTTTTCTACTTTTGTAAGAATATCTAGATGTCAAACAACTTAAATAAGACATGACTAGTAGTGAACTTAATAAAACTACATGAATAATGAAGGAAGGCAAGAGTGAAGACGCTTAACCGGTCCAAGTCAGCAACCATTATTAAAATTATGAGACTAGTCACAACATACATATAATACTTATTATAGAATTAAACTACTCGTCGAACAATCCCATTACACTTTTATTCTTGAGTTTACTTCACTGGCACTGGCTGGTTACACGGCGAAGGAAGTGACTCATAACAGCTGTGCTCTACCCTACATTATAGCGGTTTAGCGCCATATCTTGAGAGCCAATCACTCAATAACCAATCAGAATCTGACTGAATATTTGCTATTGATGAAATGAAGTCTTTGTTAGAATTAAATTATTACTCGACATTGGCAAAAATAGCTCGATTTGGTAGCTAATTGCCAGGATCAAAAAAGATGAAGAAGAGTATTCTTCTTTATAATAAAGAAGAAACTTAGAGTTTAAATTCTCTTTGCAAAAGATCTCGTAAAAGAACAAAACAAATCAGTCTGCTCGGCTCGGGTGTTAACAGCGGTACCCCATAATGGAGTAAATGAGCAGAAAAGTAAATACGCGTAAGTCGAACTAAGAGCAGTTCGCATATCATCGAACTAGTTCGCACAGTTCGTCTAAAATGGCACTCTTTCGAAATAGGTCGCTCCAGAACTACACAAGTTTATATCCGTGTTCGTTGTTCTGTGTTGTTCGCGATAGCCCATAAATGAAATTTAGGATAGATTTGACTCACTGTACTATATGAGGTTAGTTGGTAACAGTAAATATAAAACAAGACAGTTTCTTATTAAATCATCTTTTTTTTATTTGATAAAGTGTCGAGACGAGCAAAACGTTCACCGGATGGTAAGTGCAACGTTTGCCATAACAGATGCTGTGTTACTCAGAATATTTCTTTGCAGCACCACACCGTGCTCGTCACCCTGATACATAAGTTCTTAAGTCTCATATGGCCAGTGATTATACTAGCTCTCAGTGCCCTTCAGACCGAAACACAGTAATGTTTGCACACTACTGCTTCACGGCAGAATAACTGGCCCTGGGGTGGTACCTCCTAGACCGATTCTTACCACCAGTAAAATTATCATCTAATCCGCTAAAATGTATACATGTTGTCAAAGTTAGAGCAGAATCGATTGTGTAGATCATTCTGATTGGAAAAACACAATACAATTTCATAAACTGAAATAGAAACATAATACAACATATACATAACCTAATACAACAACTAAATACAAAATTACAAAAGAGGTTTGAAGTAAAAATGTGCCAATATCATTTAGTCGCCAATCCGCCACTGACTATAAAATTTTAATATCTGTAGTCTAAGTCATAGACAGAACAATAAACGTCAATATACTCTTTGACGTCAATTTAAAATCGACATTCCAGAGCTTACTTTTGCACGTGTTTTCTTCTTTCTACGCGTGGTTTTATTAAATATCACATAAAATTCAAATCTTTATAAGAATTAATGATTTTCTTAATAATTATCGTATAGATTCTACGTGTTATGACCAAATATGGGACGTAAAGCTAAATTTGATGAGACAAAAATCGTAAAAAAGGGGCCGGGAAGAAAATCCCGTAAACAACCTGATCCCGTGTTTAGAAAAGAACTTCGTAAGTGCCTGATTTTTATGTTAATACAGTGTAGATGCGAAACCCATCAACGCTGTGTCCGATGTTAAATACATTTTCACCGAACCTTATTAAGAACAAAATTATAAAAGAGTTTGAGACTAAAACAATGCCAGTATTAAATACTAGTGACCAATCCGCTACAACACAATAGTAGTATTACTATACTAATAGGAATACTTTCCTCTGGCGTTATCATGGATGACTATCATCTACATCATATACATTATAGGTATCAATGTATTTATCATGGTAGAAGGCAGTGCTTAACCATAGTTATAATCCAGTTAATGACTCTTTAAAAAGCTTGTTCCAGGCGGTGGTTCACAGAAAAAGTTGAATGTTGGGCTTGAACCTGCAGCACTTTACAACCACCAAAAAATGTGTTGAGTATATTGATATACAAAAACCCTCAAAAAAGAGCACACAATATGCTCATTTTTTAATTCAAATTTTATTTTGTCAAATCAGGAAAAAAAAATTAAAATGTGAAACAATACTTATTTATATTTATAAAGCCACTTATGTTGCTTGGTATAACATTAAATTTGTGTTTAGTTAATTTGTGTCCTGCAGAGTAGAAAAGCACCTGCCTCTTTCCTACCTAGGTGTGTAAGACGTGACTAAGGTATTTGTACAGACAGCCTTTATTGGTGTAAAATAACACCATAATATGCAATGCTATCACTATATTGCTTGTGGGAATGCAATGGGCAGAAAGGACTCGTATCAAAAGGCAACATGGTTTGCCACCTGTCATGTCTCGTTTCCTGCAAGGGTGAAAAGTGGGTTACATTAGTGGCCTCTGCCTACTGCCCTTATATAGGAGAAAGGCTTGACTGTATGTATGATGTTTAATCAGCATTTTTGATTGTTGTCTTAATTATCATGTTTTGATTGATTAAGGACATTTTTGGAATGATTTTTGTATGGAACCATGTATATTAGGTTTTGTATATCAATGGATGAGAAAATTAAATTGTTGAGTTCTAGTTATGTCAGGAGCATAACTATGCACCCTAACCATTTTAACCAACTAATCTTTTATTAGGCTATAACTAAACTCATAGCTAATGATAAAAACAGGAGTTAACTAAATAACTTATTATATGGTTGTAGTTGAAGATGAGAGTGAAAATAAAAAACTCAGTCACAGACAAAAACAGAGAGCATCAAGAAGGGCAAAGAAAAAAGCTGAGTTAGCAGAAAAGAGAAAAGCTCTGAAACAGAAGAAAAAAGATGTTAATCAAGAAAAAGAAAAAGATGTAAATGAAGAAGAAAATTTAAGTTCTGATCAAGATAATGAAGGAGGTTAGAATGCTTGCCTTATTACTAATTTTTGGTATTGTCCTATCTGAAAGATAATTTCCTTTGTTACCCTTTTAGTTAATAGTTATTCAACATATCTCTGCCACAACAAGTAAAATAATGTGTGTGAATTTTTTTTTTCTTTTTAAAAAGGTGTCTAATGACACTATCCACAGATGACATCCATACCTGTAATTTTAGAAGCGGATGGTTTATAGACATGGAAAAAAAGAACTGTTGTGCTATTTACTTCTGTAATTTTTTTTATTAGCTAGGATTTTGTTGTTTATTGTTGTTTGTTCCATGGTTTTTTTATCTTGAACAACTTATAGTCTAGTCAACAAGTTCAAAAACGTGTTAAATAGACATAAAGCTCCTAAAAATATGTACGATAGCTCATTGGATGCGGAATGATGTCTACAAAAATGTTTTTTAAGGGCTTACTAGCACATAAAAAATTGCGATTGTTATAAAAAAAATAAGATTGAAAAAAAAAGGAATTTGGTTTTTTCTTAATAATTTCTAAAATAATGATATTTAAGGAATTTTGATTGTCACACAATCATAAATTCACCTAGACAATAAGATGGTAAAAAAAATTTTTAAAAAAATCCCAAAATAGTCTATTTGTTTATAAACAATTTCTTAACAAATAGCGTAAAAATTTTTTTTCCAATGTTAATTAATACCTATGGTAGATGCAAAAACAGCAATAATAAGATATTACTTAAAAAATTTTTTTTTCATAACATTTTTTAGATATTTAATTTTTTGTTAATTAAAAAAAAATTATAATTATCAAAATAATAAACTTTAAAAAAAATTTTTTACATTACTTTATTAAGTACCTAAATGATAAGAGCTCCACGAAGGGAAAAATTTATAGATAAATTATTTAAACTTTTATTCCGTAATTTATAAAAACAGAGATTGGAAATAAATTAGTTAATTAACAATGGTGTAAATTTTTGAAAAATCGATATAAATTTTTTTTTTCACCGAGGTTTTTTTAGTTCAAGTGTTTAGATTACACCATAATTTTTTCAAATTTTTAAATTGTTATTTGATACTATAAAAAAATTATTTTAGGTGATATACCGGCTTTTTAGACGGCGCGCCTATGCCGTAACGACCTCGCGGAGCCCTATTTTCAGCGTTAAAAAAAAATTATAAATAATAGAGATTGAATTCCGGGACTTGGGACTTTTTTATTGGAAATTTCCTCCTCTTTCAGGATCTTTTTTCAAAATTCCTTAAATATTATTATTTTAGAAATTATTAAGAAAAAACCAAATTCCTTTTTTTTTTCAATCTTATTTTTTTTATAACAATCGCAATTTTTTATGTGCTAGTAAGCCCTTAAAAAACATTTTTGTAGACATCATTCCGCATCCAATGAGCTATCGTACATATTTTTAGGAGCTTTATGTCTATTTAACACGTTTTTGAACTTGTTGACTAGACTATTATTTAAATATTGTTTTAAATATTTTCAAGGTTTCACTGATGACAATAAGGAATGGTTGACATTAAAAAAAAGCAAATCTAAAATCCAAACCAATTCAGAAAGTGACAGTACAGGTGGTGAAATAGGCTCTGATGCTGATCAGGATACTGATGAGGATGATGATGGTGAGGAGGAAGAAAAAGATGCTAAAATTAACAGTGGTAAAGAGAAATATAAGGTACATTACATTATTTATTATTTTTTGACCAAACCTATTACTTTTAGAATGGCAAAAAAAACATGTTTCAGGACTAGTTTATTAAAACAGTGTTTTATGGTCTAAATATTACTTAAAAGCGAGAAACTTACCAAATGATAATAAAAGGAAAACATGATGATTGCTTATATACATGAATATTACACATTTAATAAAACAATTTTTATGGATTTTATTGTGTTTAATTTTATCTACTTTTTGATCTCTGTAGTACTCGACTTAGTTAACTATGACATCAAGACATCTGTCACCTTAGTCCTCCCGCGACCATGTGCGCCGTAAAGCACTTGGAACGTCAGGTTATAAATAGTTAAATTTAATGGCAACAAAATCCGTAAAATAACACTAAAAAACTTTTTTTTTTTAATTTCTTTTTAACACATTGGAAATGTACACTTGTACACAATAATGATTTTGAATACTTACTTCTGTGTTACCGCATATGCTGCACAGAGTGTGCTGCACACAGTGAGACCAACAACATCTATTTAACATGACATAACTTTTTTGAAGTAAAATTATGTATGCTTTAATTAATTTCTTTTGTAGGTTGGTACTTTAGATGATTTGTTTGAGGATTCTGACAAAGACAATGAAGATGAAAATGAATCAGAAGATGATAATATTACCAAAATGACATATGACTCTGACTCTAGTAATGAAGATATTAAGGATGATGATGATGAAGATGATGACAATGATGATATGTTACCGATTGAAAAAGCTAACTTGAAACTCAAAAAGAAACAAAAACTTGACAAGAAACTAGCAGATGAAGAAATGCAACTTAATATTTCTAAGCAAGATATATTTGCATTTCCTACTGAGGAAGAACTACAAAATCCAACTAGTCTACAAGATATTCATCAGAGAATTAAAGATGTAGTTACTGTTTTAGGCGATTTTAATCGCTTAAAGCAGGAAGGCAGGTCTCGTTGTGAATATACTGATTTGCTTCTTAAAGATTTATGTATGTACTACAGCTACAATGACTTTTTAATGGAAGTCCTTATGCAAATATTCCCTGTCCAAGAGCTTGTTGAATTTTTGGAGGCAAGTGAAGTGTCTCGCCCTGTAACTATAAGAACTAACAGTCTAAAAACAAGAAGGCGTGACTTGGCCCAAGCTCTTATTAATAGAGGAGTGAATTTAGACCCTGTTGGTAAATGGAGCAAAGTTGGCTTGGTTATATATAGTTCAACAGTACCAGTAGGTGCAACTCCTGAATATTTAGCGGGTCACTATATAATTCAAGGGGCATCTAGCTTTTTACCAGTTATGGCATTAGCGCCACAGGAAAATGAAAGGATATTAGATATGTGTGCAGCTCCAGGTGGTAAAGCATCTCATATTGCAGCGATTATGAAAAATACAGGTGCTCTATTTGCAAATGACGCAAACAAAGAGCGCACAAAGGCTGTAGTTGGTAATTTTCACAGACTGGGTGTTGTGAATGCAATAGTTTGCAATTATGATGGTCGGAATTTCCCAGATGTGATCAAGGGTTTTGATAGAGTTTTATTGGATGCTCCGTGTACAGGTACTGGAGTTATTGCTAAAGATCCAAGTGTGAAAACAACTAAAGATCAGAAAGACATTCAAAGGTGTTTCAATCTTCAAAGGCAGCTGCTTCTGGCCGCTATAGATTGTTGTAATGCTAAATCAAGTACTGGAGGCTACATAGTATACTCAACTTGCTCCATACTACCGGAGGAAAACGAATGGGTAGTGAATTATGCATTAAAGCGCCGCAATGTCAAATTGGTCCCAACAGGTCTGGACTTCGGTACAGAGGGTTTCGTAAAATACAGACATCATAGATTCCACCCATCACTGAAATTAACGAAGAGATTCTACCCACATACACATAACATGGATGGATTTTATGTGGCAAAACTTAAAAAGTTCTCAAATGTTATAGTAAGTGTAATATATATTAATTTTACAAAAAAAGTGTATTTTATTTATATTCTTTTATCTATATAGCTTTTTCTGTTTTAAGCCGGAGCCATTTAAAGACGAAGATGATGAAGATGCAGAAACTAAAGAAGAAAATGTTAGTAAAGAAAATGGTGATACTGATTCAGTTGAGCAAAAAGAGATTGTAACAAATTCAACTAATGTTCCACTAAAAAGACCTGCTCCTTCAGATGAAAAACCACAAAAGAAAAAGAAAATGGCAACAGACAGCAACAGGTTCTTAATATCAGTTTTTTAAAACAAATCTCAGTAATGTTATTATCTATTAGTAATGCTAACTATGGTTTGAGTTCCTTCAAATAAATCCCATAACTGTTGATCAGATTAATGTTATCATTATTAAATGGGTGATGACAACTGAATGGTTCAATGATCCTTCCTGCCTGCTAAGCTATGGTTTCTTAGTTTGAATCCCAACAGAATACAATGTTTGTTCCTACAAACTGTTTAATATTTTGGTCTGGGTGTATTATAATTGTCCCATGTCATTGCCACTACATCTTCTGACCTCTAATCTTGATGCATAAGTATATCATTAGATACTGGCAGGTGCATATGAGTCAAGTGTATATATGTTTGTGTTCTCCGAGGTCTAGTTAAAAAAATTAACAATTTATTTTTGAGGCCTATGTCCAGCAGTGGACTTCATATGTGCTAGGGCTATAGTACTTGCCAAAAATATCCAACAAGGCCAAACGTGACGGAGCTATCTTGTTTAGTTTAGGAGTTCCTATGGCCTACTTCCTATTACTAAATCTCATAACTAAATCACCAGATGCTTGTCACCGAAGCTACATAGGTATGCAACATTTTAGCTCAAATGGTCCACATACTAACAGGAGAAGTTAAATGAATGCTCTTAAAAATAAAGAAAGGTGATGGACAATTCTTGGGAGAGGTGTATGTTCAGCAGTGGACTGTTAACTTACTACTATAATAAAGCTGAAGAGTTTGTATATTTGAACGCGCTAATCTCTGTAAAGATTGGGCGCTGGCCTTAAATTTAATAGTATACCAGTGACCTGAGTTCGATCCCCGGTGCCGGCACCTCTAAAATCGTTCTGCAATTCCTAACCTGCTCAGCGGAGTTCAGCTCAGCACACGTGAGGAAACCTCCGTGTCTGAAGAATAAAAACATTTAGAGGATATGTGAAGCCTGGTTAGCGGCCTTCGGGCATTGGAGACTTTGGGTGGCAGCCTTACCGGCTCCATAACCCTCTCAGAAATGAGAGAAGGCCTGTGTTCGTTCAACAGTGGGACATTAATAGGATGTAACATTACATTTACTGATCTGATTTGAAAAAATCTTTTTGCATTAGGTAGCCCATTTATCCAGTCAGGTCATGGGTTATTCAAGCTACGCTTAATATTTCACGCTGGTAACCGCAGGACACAGCTAGTAGGGACATAAACGTGAAGAAGAATACCCTTAAATTTATTTTGTTGACTTTCAAATCGTTATATAGTTTTCAACAAAGTTCATCACATTTAATCATATTATATTTTATTTTTAGTGAAGTGTCCAAAGAAGTGGAAGCCGTTGCTGTTAAAGCAAAGAAAAGAAATCGAAAGAAGAAAAATAAACAAAAACAGAAAGAAGAGAACTCACAGAACGAAACAAAAAGCCAAGTAAATAATCCTAATAAAATTAGTAAAAATCAAAATGAAAGCAAAAATGACAATACAAATGAAACTGAAGCGAGAAAGAAAAAGAAACCGCAACCGCAAACTCCGCCTAAAGTTTCAAAGGTTGCAGAGGTAACTGTAGCAGCAAAAACGCAGGTGGCACATGTAGGGACTGAAAGTCCCAAAGAAAAAAAAAACAAAAAAAAGAAGGTGAAACAAGTTGACGCAAATAATATCGCTAATAAAAAAGAGGCGAATGTTTCCGAAAAGGTGCAGTTTGATGCATCGAAGAAGTTAAAAAATAAAATGAAGAAAAAGAAAAAGATAGGACAAATCGGTGAAAAAAACAAAACCAAGGAATCGAAATTTCAGAAAATGAAGCCGAAGTCAAAAATAAAAAATAAATCTAAATAGTTGACATATTTTTAATATGTATGTTTATTATAATAAAGTGTACATTTTACGCTCTGAATTTGTTTTGTACTTTAGTCAAAAATATTAGTTTTGAATACCTCCAAACACCATGGCGGCCTTGTGGCGAAAGTTATTTTAGAATATAAAATCAAGTATATACCCCGTCTGTATACTACTAATATGAGTGTCTCAGAACGATCCAACTATTACAAACGATTATAGTTAAAAAAAAAATGGTAATTGTAATTATTTATTTATTGATACCAAAATACACCAAAGTACACAAAGATCGAAATTTTACTTTTTAAACATTACATTAGATAAATGACCGTTTTTGGCGACAAACCTTTGTCGGATATTATCAAAGACTTCGAAGAAGTTGCTGAGGAATCAGTCAGATCTTCTCTTCAATATTTCTTCTTAAATCTCCCAAACTTTGCGGATTGGTCTCGTAGGCAGTTACAGTGGGGTTAAATCAGGGCTCTGTGGTGAAATCACTTTTCGGGAAACAACTCTTGCAGTGCTGCTAGCTAGTTGTTAGTGGTATGCCCCGTGGCTTCATCTCATCTACCTCGAGTGACGATTGTAGTGGCTACTTTCTCTTCTTGTCTTGAACGAAATAAATTGCGTATCATCTCAATATGCGCATCTCAGTAATCGCTCTGTCTATATTCAAAAAAGTGAGTTCCAGTAAAAGACGATGGACTTAGCCGACATTGCGAATCAATCAGTCGCTTTGGGGTTATGCAAAGGGCGTTGATGTAAACAATGTTGGATTGCTCTCAGCTTAAAATCGTCAATTTTGGCGATTTACATTACCGTTTAAGGAGTAAAAGTCATTCGTCGCATGCTCTGACGCCCGCTTGGCCTTTGTACCTGACTACAAGGCCGCGGGTCCTCGGGAATTCCAGTCGGAGCTAACGTTTGTTCAAAAACACAAATTATCGCTTGTATTGTGATTGTCCTTGTGTCTCTGACACTGCATCCCAGCCTACCTCCGATTTTTTCGCATGATAACTTTCGACAGTGTTACGTAATGGTAGCCGTGGTAGAAAATCGGTCAAGAGGACATCACTGCATCTGATCGTCAACTCTGACTTTTACAAATGAGAGGAGGCATGTACTCAGCAGTGGGATATTAATACGTTGTGAATATTTTTTACGTAGAGAAGGATAAGGATTTTTATATGAACTACAAGATTTTTTATGTGGCAGGTACCTGCTGCGGCTCCAGACTGCCTATAGTTGGCTTGTCTGTGCGAGGACCGCGTTTTCTTTAATGCGGCTGCATTTGTTATCGTAAGTCATGTGAACTGGAGACGCAGTGCCAACTATACATTCCGTCCTAGTGCCAAGCGTGTGCCAAGTGTACAAGACTAGATGAAAGTCAAGAGCAAAATTAACTATTTGCAAAAACTAAAAATAGCATCATCATCATCATTTCAGCCTATCACTAGTCCACTACAGAACATAGGCCTCCCTCATAGATTGCCACAAATGTTTGTCATTTTGGGGGATTTTGCCATAGTTGCCACGCCTGGCTGGCGGGTTGGCAACCGCAATTTATTATAATTGTAAATTACAAAGACAGGAATGTGTATGTATTATAGGTTGACAGCTATCTTTTATGTTTTTTTATGAATGAAAGAGACGAGACGAGCAAATCGTTCACTTGCCGGTAAGTGCAACGTCTGCCCACACTAAATGCGGTCTCACCCAGAAAATTTCTAAGTTGCAACACATTGCGCTCGCCACCCTGAGTCAGCAGGGTTCTTGAGCCCCATACGCCCAGTAATTACTGACAAACTCTGACAAAGTATGAACAGTGGTCGTATAAAAATTAAACGCGATAAAATCCGTAAAATTAGTTTTATTAAATGTGTAATGATGATGATGATGATGATGTTCTCCTAGCCGATTTCGACCACGGCGACAACTGCCGACTACTGTCGAGAGCCATCAAACTGCGCAGGAGATATTATAGTGCCACAAGTGTACGCGCAAACACAAAGGCACTCACTCGTCCCAACCTACCCGCGCCCGATGTAACGCTGATGCGATAAAATCGGAGGCAGGCCAGGATGCAGTGTCAGAAACACGGGGACAATCACAACACAACCAGACCCGAAAACCAACAATTTATGTTTTAGCACAAATGTTGGCTCCGGCTGGGATTCGAACCCAGGACCTGCGGCTTAGAAGTCGGGTACTCTGACCACTAGGCCACGCGGTCGTATATTCACGTAAATATAAGAAATCATTATGAAGAGTGGCATTTGTACAAGTTATTGACGGCAAAATAACTGACATTGTGCACCCAACCTGGGTGGATTCCTGCGCAGGAATCCTACGACCAGTGTTTTTTTTGCTAACAAACTTGTAATTACCTAAACATTTGTAAGGTGTTTTTTATAGTTACAACAAATGCAAAATGTCCGCCAATTTAAATACTTCCCACATCATTACATAGCCGAATCTCGCACATTGTACAATCCCGAACATTGAAAACAATTATATTGGCTAGATAACGATATTAAATTCCATTAACATGCTTTCAGTAAGGCACTAGTGTATGCACTCTATATAGCTACAACCACCAAATATATAAGATGATAATTGGTTATTGGCAACACTGGTTACACATTTCCATCGATCAGCCATAAATAATAAATTTTTAGGTTCGTAGGAGCCTTTCCATCCTAATCATCAGGTGTCACAACCTGATGATTAGGATGGAAAGGCTCGTTGTCAGTAATTGGGTCTCCAGTTCTTCATCACTTACCATACGGAAAGCAATAGTGAATTTATACATTTATACTACTTCTTAAGAGGACAGAGAGAGAGAGAGAAGAGTGAATGAAATTATTGAAGAAACAACTGAAGTTTACGGGGACTAAGGATCATCATCTGCTACAGTTAAATGTTAGGCACGTTTATTCCAGTAGGGTCGAGAGTCTGTGGAAGCCAACCGCCGCTCGGGTCGGTCAAATACGAGCGTCACTGAGGCAAACACGGCTGAAGTTAAAAAAATTGTATTTCTAATAGAAGACCGTAGGATAAAAATACAGCAGGTAGCGGAGTACATGTCCATTAGTAAAGAAAGGGTTGAAGATATTTTGCATACAGATGATTTACTGGTGGTAGGATTCCTATGCAGGAATCCGTCTAGGTAGGTACCACCCCAGTGCCAGTTATTCTGCCGTGAAGCAGTAGTGTGCGGCTGTGTTTCGGTTTGAAGGGCACTGTGAGCTAGCGTAATCACTGGGCATATGAGACTTAAGAACTGATGTCTCAGGGTGACGGGCGCATTGTGGTGTCACACTGTTCTGGGTGACATAGCGTTTGTTATGGGCAGACGTTGCACTTACCATCAGGTGAACGCTTTGCTCGTTCCGTCACTTTTATTATATAAAAAAAAACCTATTTTCAAGAGAAATGTCTTCGTACGTTGGTTACCGAAAATCGTCGTCGCTCGGCAAACAGGGGCGGAAACGCTTTTGGACTTATGTAAAGACAATTTGGAGGAAATTTGTCGCCAGATAATTCTGCTCATATAAAAAAAAAGAGTCCAGTGAATGGAAAAGCGACAGAAGTCACCATTAAACATGAAAACTCGGGTTCGAAACTCATCACCATTTTTTGGGATACTGAAGGAAAATACTACTCGTATAATGAAAGACTAGTGCGCCTTTTAAAGTGAAGGGACAAGTCGTTTTAGAGAAAAGGCACGAGTCAGTAACAGAATTTTGTTTTTGCAAGACAGTGCCATCAGTTCAATCAGATCAGAGATTTGAAACTCGAGAAAACGGGCAGGCACTCAGCAACGACTCTTTATTAAGTAATATAATAAAGAACGCATGGACGAAGATCAGCCATATAACAAAAAACATATTTTTGTCTATTTATACCTTAGGCTATGCAAAGTTAAGTACCTCCATTGATTTGCAACCTACATATAAAATAAGGGAAAGGTTCTGTTGCAGTGTTAGAGTTACGGGGACAACCGCAATACATCCATACCCAGAAACCAGTGTACACGTAATAGTTGGCAGCTTCAGCCACCGTAATTTAGCAGACAGGTAGGTACGTTGGTCGGTCGTCACGTCAATGTGCTTAAAATAATTATCTTGTGGCGACATCTACTATAACTAGGTAGTAGTTATCACAAGTATTATATATTCACTCAAGGGCCTTGCTCTGGAGTCTCTTTTGGCGAAACTGTAAAATTACAGCTTTTTTTTATAAATTACTAACTGCGCCTCGCGGTTTCAGCCGCGTAAAATAAGTCGAAGATATGACCTGCGCCGTACATTCGACCATTCTCGGTAATGTACGGTTCTCTGCGTGCGGTTTCTTATGATCGTTGCAAGAAGTTTTATAGGTTATGTCTATTCGTAACCTTCCGCAATGAACGGGCTATGCAATGCAAAAACTTAAATCGGATTAGTATTTCTTGAGATTAGAGCGTTGAAACAATTAAACTCTCCAGTTTTATAATAGTTGTACGAGTAAGATAAAAGAGGTAGAAAAATGTTCTCACCAGATCACGACTACCCGATGTGACAGGGTAGCTACGCACATGGCAGGATGTGGCACCCTGGATCATGAAGTTAAGCTTAAATACTCGTATATGTACGAAAACAAAAGTCCCAAATAATTAACTCTACATTATACTATATTGATACACTAGTATAACAATAAACTATTTCTAGTAGGTAGTGAAAGAAATATCTAAATACATTGATTACAGTCGAATAATAGAGAATTATTTAAAAATTAATTTTAATTTATTTTTACCGGTTTTTTTTTATAGAATAGGATAAGATACAGAAAATTCCGCGAAAAACGCACTGTGGTGGAATGCCAACCATCAATGTGGTGACGATGGAATTTGAGGTTATGCCGTAAGGTGCGATGGTGAAATTCAGCGGCTGGAATTAATCCGAACAATTCCTCGGAACACTCCCCATGGTAGATCTTGTAAAAAATGCAAAGAGATGCAACATATCTTCGCAAAGCCAGGGGATCAAGCCGATCAGACAGGACATGGTCGTCGACAATTCGAGCCGCTCTTCGCTGAATGCGGTCAAATGGAAGGAGCTGACACTGGGGTGCCCCCGCCCAGAGATGAGAACAGTACTCCATGTGCGGCCGAACCTGCGCCTTATAAAGTTGCAAGCGGTGGGCCGGCATGAAGTACTGTCGCGCTCTACTGAGCACGCCAAGCTTCTTGGAGGCCAATTTGGCCTTCCCTTCCAAGTGACCGCGAAATTGAACGTTGCTCGATATGTCGACGCCAAGGATTCCGATACTGGCTGAGGCAACAAGGGGAGTGCTCTCGAAATGAGGTGATACGACGAAGGGTTTCTTTTTTGCGGTAAACGCGCAAACTTGTGTCTTGTTAGGGTTGAACTCGACTAAATTTAGTCGGCCCCAGTCCGAGATTTTGTCTAACAAAATCTTGACTTCAGACACATGTTTGTTCCGATGCTCGTCGACGTGTTCCCGAGAAATATTGGTACGGCCTGTGTATAAGGCATCACCAGTACTGTCATCTGCATAGCAATGAATGTTACTAATCTGTAACATATCATTGATATGCAGAAGAAACAGGGTTGGCGATAGCACACAGCCTTGTGGGACACCAGCGTTCACAGACTTAGATTCCGAGCATGCACCGTCAACTAAGACCTTGATGCTCCGGTCTGTGAGAAAACTAGTGACCCAATTGCACAATTTCTCGGGAAGCCCATATGAAGGAAGCTTCGAGAGAAGCGCTTTGTGCCAGACCCGATCAAAGGATTTCGCTATGTCCAAACTAACTGCCAGGGCCTCCCCCTTGCTCTCTACTGCCTCCGCCCATCGATGAGTGAGGTACACTAGAAGATCACCAGCTGAGCGACCCCGACGGAAGCCGTACTGGCGGTCACTAATCAACTGGTGCTCCTCTAGGTACCTCAGGAGCTGGCAGTTTATAATGGATTCCATTATTTTGGAGAACAAGGAGGTGATGGCGATCGGTCTGTAGTTGGACGGATCTGAGCGGTCGCCTTTCTTAGGGATCGGGTGCACAAAAGCTGTCTTCCATGCCTTCGGGACGACGCCTAGAGAGTAGGAGTAGCGGAAAAGACGCGTAAGGACCGGTGCCAACTCTGGAGCACACATCCTCAACATAATAGGGGAATTCCATCGGGCCCACTCGACTTTTTGATGTCCAGGGAGAGGAGTGCTTTGCGCACTGAGCTCTGAAAAAACCGGATGTCCGGCATAGACCACTCATTGCACGGGATGGTCGGCGGTGAGTTCCCCCTGTCATCGAGAGTCGAGTTGGACGCAAAAAGAGAACCTAGAAGATCGGCTTTCTCCTTTGCGTCATGGGCCAGCGAGTTGTCCTCCCTGTGCAGAGATGGTAGTGATGGCTGACAGAAATTCCCTTGGACAGCCTTGGCGAGGGACCAGAACGCACGTGTTCCGGAAGGAAGACGAACTAGTTTCTCACCAATTCTGCCAATGTGCTCAGACTTTGCCGCAGCAATGACTCTTTTGAAGGACCTGGAGGCAGAGTTGTACTTCTTCTTAAAATCGCTAGATTTTGAATCCCGAGACGCCGATGCATTAACCCAGGCCTGGTTGATGTAACTTATTTAATGGCAAGTTTTTTTACGTCGCACCCACTAGGATTCCTCTTTTTTTACTTGATTTTTTACTTGTTCCGCACGGCAGTCGAATCCTTGACTCGTAGCGCAGAAGATAATCGTTTCGCTTTTTAAAATATTTAGTTGGCTTGCTACAGTTGTACGGGTTACTGGTGGTAGGATTCCTATGCAGGAATCCGTCTGGATAGGTACCATTTATTCTGGCGTGAAGCAGTGGTGTGCAAATATGACGGTGTTTCGGTTTGAAGGGCACTGACAGGTAGAGTAATCACTGGACATATGAGACTTAAGAACGAACGACTTAAGAACGGTGACGGGCGCTGTGTGGTACCTAACTGAAATATTCTGGGTATGCCTGCCTATAACAAATACTGGGTAGTATTTGTTATAGGCAGACGTTGCACTTACTCGTATCAACAGGTGAACGTTTTCCTCGTCTTGTCACTTTATCCAATGAAAACACTTTATCAAATGAAGATTAATGTCTATTGCTCAGTTCGTACTTTTTTTAATTTATTTGGGAAACAAACAATATTTATAAGATAATATTAAATAAATTTATAATACAGAAAATAACAAATTCATAATAAAAAAACATAATTCAGTTAAGTTTCCACTAAATTACTAATACATAAAGAAAGAAAAAACAGGGTTTAATTGGAGCATACCACACAATGCACGTAAATATAATTAAAAAAAAAACAAAATTAAAGGAAATATAAAATTATTTAAACAGGGCTAAAATCAATTCAAAGGCTAAAATCTACTAAACAATGTCCCGCAGAGCTGCTTCACGTTTCGCTTATAAACATTGATCGGGCAACTAAATATGTCTATTTTTTGTAGATGTTTGTTGTAATATTTGCAGGAGCGATGAAGAATATTATTACTTGCGTATTTTCTTTTGGGAAGCGGAACGTAGAACATCGACTTTCTGCGAGAATTAATTCGCGGGCAACTAAAGTTCACATTACTAAGTAGGAAGGGCTTCAGTAGCTTATATAAAAATAACTTAACACTATAGTTGTACAATATTTTACTTCATTTACGATTGTCAAATAGTTAAGCTGTCATTTTGGTTTTTATAAGAAACATTTGTTCACTTAGTATTATCGACTTTTGCGATTTGAACCAGAAGTACTACTATATTTGTGTTTAACCACATGCGATTGTAACAATTAGGTTTAGTGTCCGCATGAATACTTACTGTATTAGGATAACATTAAGTCGTCATGGTATATATAACTTGAACTAACCTTTGGGACTTGGTTTTTTGTTTACTGTTTGTTACTTTAAATCTGATCTAAGCTCACTTTTATTATAATTATAGTTTTATATAAAATATCTATCAAAGAAATACTTGTATTTTCCATTTACCGTTGGAAAATCTCGTACACCACGTCATCACAAGAGCACCGTTAAAGAAATCTAAGATTCTAATCTCCGAGAGATAGTAAAATAACTTCAGATCTTGGATCATATCTTACACATGAGAATTTGGTAACCGCATAGCCTAGTGGTTAAAATATCTGACTTCTATCCCGCTGGTTCTGAGTTCGAATCTCAGCCCGAGTCAACATTTGTGCAAAAACACTAATTGTTGGTTTTCGGGTCCGATTGTGTTGTGAATGTGAAATTTCTGTCTGTAAGACGCACCCACGATACAGGTGAAATCCTAATGCCGAGCATTGTTTGAAAAAAACACCCAGACCGGTGATACAGACAGAGACAGACTCGTGGTACTGTACAGGCTGTAGATTTTTTTAATAGGACTTCTTTTTCAACATATTCATTTTTCAAGGTTCATAACTCTTTCTCTATTGAAAGATTTGCTGTAATCTGCACTCCTGCAAGCCGGTCTCCGATTGCAGTACCACATATTTCACACATAAGAATCTTTTACCCTTTACCAGTGTGGATAATTTAAGTCTGGGATAAATGAGATGGTTATTCTTGCATAAACCCGAGGCCATGGGATTTTTTTGGCAATTCCCTTAGTCAACTTTTACAAAACCCTCATCTAGTGGGTTTTGTAAAAGTTGACTGAAATGGGGTGGTAGATTATTGCTGTAACTGGACGGCAAATTATACGTTCTAGGCGCCCGTCGGTAGTCGAAATTCGATCGTAATACATAAATTTGTTTAAGTCTGTACATTATAGAGGTTTGAGTAATTAATTGCTGGCAACATTTTAAATACTCTGCTCGACTGTATGACCAGGGACTGTTATGTGTTTGACATTGTCAGTGTGAATATAAATATTTAATGTTTTATTTTATTTAATCTTAGGGATTTGTAATATAAATTTTAGATTCAGCTGCCTAAGACAATCTACCACCCCATCCCATCCCGTGGGTGTCGTAAAAGTCGACAGAAGGATATGAAAACCAGGAGATGGACAGCAGCATCTTCCTGGAGGATTTGAATAAATAAACTGCGGTTGCCAACCCACCTGCCAAGCGTGGAAACTATGGCATAATCCCTCCAGTGGACTTGTGACGGGCTGAAGAAGAAGAAGAATCCGGTGGTAGTACCCAACCATCTTCTCTATTGAAATTCGGATGTTTTTAATTTCAATAGCCTCGCGAATCATCCTTGGTAGGAATCGGTGGTCTTTTGCAAGGATTTGTGGTCTATCAAATCTGATGTAATGGTTGGGGTGATCCAGAACATGATCACGTTCTGACTTCCTAGAGCGTCCATGCTTCACGTCAGCTATGTGTTCTTTTACGCGGGTTTTTATACATCTTTTTGTTTGTAGAGGGACATTACACTTGACAGATGGTAAAAACTGACTTACCTTCTTCGGCGGCTTGGAGAATGTTCTTAGGGAAGACCGCTTCAAGATGTAGCCAATCTTGTCCGTGACTCCTCTGACATATAATAGAACAGCGGTGAGAGTACTTTCGCTGTATGTTGAGCCAATCTGTAAGTTCGTGAATCGATCTGGCTCTTTTTCTATTGTTATAATATGCGTTCCTTATTTCCGTGACATATCAGTGACTTATGCAATCATATCCTAAATTTGTCGCATAGGTAAGGGAAGTTTAACTCGAAAGATACCAATGACTATGTACAGGTACAGAATGTTAATTTCAAATTTTCACAGTAACTGAGACTGCGTTCGCTTTCTGTTTGTTTTAATTAACAAAATCAGTAACTGTCACTTTATAGAGCTCTTAATTATCACCACATCGGGCATCATCCGTAGTTTTTCTGGTCATAAATATCTTCTTAGTTTCAAAACCTTGTGGTAATATTAACCAGACGGTATGTCTTCGGTGGAATATTTTGAGGGGAGGGAAGAGACCAGACTGCATGTCTTCGGTGGAATAATTTGAGGGGAGGGAAGAGACCAGACTGTACGTCTTCGGTCCGATGTATGGGGTGAAGACTTTGCATAGGAATGCATAGCTATGGAAAAATATATTGGTGGTCCGATGATCTTATGTATACTATTTTCAGAACCACATCGGCATCAGATGCAGTTGAATTAGGTACGTGATGCAAATATGAATTATGTATTTGTGCCACTAAAAACGGTCAGCCCTTGAGGTGTTATTACCTGAAGTTTCTTAAGAGAGCTCATTATTTTCACGCTCAGACGTAGACCATTCAGCGAGGAAATGAAACTAGTGTACTTTGCACAATGTCGCGACTTTATGATAATTTATATTAGAAGCTAATAAAATTATTTTCAGTGATTTTTCTATTTTACTTTTATTTCCAACTATTTCACGGGGACCGACTTATAATTTTAAAATTGTTGTTAACTGTGAATGCCGGGCCGTGGCTATTTCGCATTCTAAGGCAAGTCTGAAATGAATAAAAATCAAAAAGACCGAAGCTTTTCCTTGGTGACCGGGGCGGCCCCCTTTGCAACGGCGGCGTAGCTCGGGACCTTAATGAAAAGCGAGCCCGCGCAGCCCCGCGACCCCGCCGGTTCGGAGGCTGTCAGTATCCCGCGGGCCGCGCTGTCGACAATACATGTGCGACATACGTCTCCTTGTCAATCTAAAACTCCTTTTATAGCTGTACGTCCATACTGCATTGTAGATTTTAGTAAAAAGTGCACTTTCTATTTTATTTTAGAATTTAAGTGCGCGTTTCATACATGAAAAAGTGTTACGGCAACTTTTCATCTCGCCGGGGCTAGAAATGGAGGCAGGAAGCGGGTAGGGCGGGACGCTTTGTTCGGGACGTACTACGACTACGCCCGTGATGGAGGCTGTAACGCGCAGCATCCCTCGCCATGACGCTATGTCTACCTAACGCAATTTGTAATAGAATTTTTAACACATTTAAAGTTAATTGGCAGTGCACATTTAATTAAAGACGCACCTGAATTTCAGACATGTAATTTTATGTTTTACTTAATTCACGGTGATGATAACTTTTAATAACTACGTTGTTTTGTATATACCTTCATAAGTAATATAAATTTTACTGAAGTACCGTATTAAGGTAATATTACTCGTACTGAGGGTATACTGATATGACTTTAATTAGTTATATGAGTTTCAGACGATATTAATATAATCATTCTTGTGCTAATTAAATCTTTTTAAAATTACAAGTGTAATATTATGAAGTTAAATTACATTTGTTTAACAAATTTCACTTTATTTGCTTTGGTTTTGACATCTTTTTGTTTCTTTCATGCTTGAATTTTTTAAAAATATTTTTTTTTTGAAGTCGTAGCACTTGTAGTTCATTATCACCACTTTGTTTACGGAAAACTATAGTTTTTTATGGTTTTCAGTAAGTCTGTGTGTGTTTATTATAAGCAGAAGACATTACAACTATCTCTTGTACCTTTTTTTAATCCACTCTTAATATTATAAATGCGAAAAAAAAACTCTTGTCACTCTTGTTTGTTACCTTTTCACGGCTCAACCGTTGCACCGATCTTGACGAAATTTGTCATAGAGATAGCCTGGAGACGAATATATGACATGATCTGTTTTCTTATTACGTTCCCACGGGATTTTTTAAAAAAAAAAAACTATATCTCAATCCACGCGGACGTCGCGGCTTCGTTTAGTTTATTATAATATAGATGATTAAAAATATATATAATTATTTTATGGCACAAGCAGGCAATGTACGAATTATTGATTCGGTATGGAAGCATTGTAACGTCCGTACTTCTGATACTGCTGTTTTTTCGGAACACACTTGTATTATTGCATTTATTTTTATGGCACGATTAGCATTTTTAGGACAAAGTCTGTGACACATACATTTATTATGGCTATAGGTCACAAATTTATTGAATGACCTCGTGTTTACAAGATGTTTCTCATATTTCTAATGTATCGATCAATCGAATACGAGCAGATTAGAACGAGTTTCTAAGCTTGTTCTGGTATTGACGACAATATATATGTAAGTTGCGAAGGTGACAGTTTTCGATTTACTGGTGGTAGGATTCTTGCAGGAATCCGTCTAGGTAAGTACCACCACAGGGCCCGTTATTCTGCCGTGAAGCAGTAGTGTGAAAACATTACTGTGTTTCGGTTTGAAGGGCACTGTGAGCTAGCGTAATCACTGGGCATATGAGACTTAAGAACTGATGTCTCAGGGTGACGGGCGCAGTGTAGTGTGACACAGAAATATTCTGGGTGACATAGCATTTGTTATGGGTAGACGTTGCACTTTACATCAGGTGAACGGTTTGCTCGTTTCGACGCTCTATCCAATAAAAAAAAGCGGAAGGTGATGCTAAAAAAGAATACTGGGATGTAATCAACATCCATTATTAATAGATACAGAAATTGTACTTTTACTGGAGGTATAGATCTAGGTAGTTACCGTCGCATGGCCAAACGGCCAGTACCAGTCTGCAGTGAAGCAGTATTGTGCAAACATTACTGTGTTTCGACCTGAAGAACACTGAGAGCAAGTGTAATCTCTGGGCACATGAGACTTAAGAATTGGTGTTTCATGAAGACAGGGTGCATTGTGATGGTGCCACACAGAAATATTATGGATAACAAAGCATTTGTTTAAGACAGACGTTGCACTTATCATCAAGTGAACTATAAAAAAAAGTATTTCTCGGTTTTGCATTAATGTTCTGTCAACATTTTAAAGTGAATACTATGTACGCACGGTAGTGCAAGTGTAAAATCGATCATAACTTGGATTACTTCACAGTGTTATGCGTACGATATAAACAAGCCGGTGCAAGACTTCGTTTGATTAGGACGTTTATATGCAATCTGTGATCAGTAATGTCACTTCTGTAGAATCAATATGATTACGTCTGTACAGCGATAGAAACAAATAAAGTTGGCAAGTGTTACTTTTCCCGTTACATGTTCATTCAAACAAATCTGATTTTAAAAAATCTGTCCGTCGCGTCGGTTTGATATGATATTTACACATATATTCTTAAATATGGTAACATCTACTTTGTTTTTGTTCAATTGTAATTAAGCTAAAGGTTCCGGATTTAAATGAATACCTTAGAGTCATGTCACATTCTGTTCTAAAAATATATTTCTGCCTTTATAATTATAATAACCGTAGTTATCTACGGTAGTTATAAATAGTATATTTATTGTATATAAAGTAAGCTAAAACATTTAAGTTAATTAAAGATAATAATGTTTTTTTTATAATTAATGTCTTAATGATAATAATAATAAATAATTGACGAGAAAAATGCACAATGCGTATCACTTTCTCGGCGCACGCCCCTTAGTAAGGTAAATGCTATTTTGCAATATCAAGTAGGTGAATGTTTATTGATAACATACTTGTTATTCCGTAGAGATTTGTACCGAATTGTCGTTTGTACACAAATGTGGCGCAAATTTTGTAAGGAAATGCGTAATACTGCAACCATTGCATTTAATACAACTTTTTGCTTTTGGATCGGATCCAATTCACGAGTGGACGAGATAGATATCCGTTGCCCAACAGTTGCCTGTTGCTATTACCGAGTTGTAAAACAATGAGTAGTTTTATTGTACGCTTTGTTTGTGGTGGGGGTACTGTATTTATTTCTTACTACTTACGGGACATACGTATAGACGCGGTAGCTCAGGGCCCAGACGCTCGCCTTAAAACTTGATATTACGCAAGTGACCTGAGTTCTATCCAATCTAATGTGAGAAGGCCTGTGCTCAGCAGTGGGACATTTAAAGGCTGTAACTTTACTTTTTTAAGGGACATAACAGGGTGATTGCTTCTCTCACGACGTCCTCACACGGTAAATGATATCAGCTTCGAGGCTCAACCGCTTCCTATTTCAGCCGAAACAAATATTTTAAAGCAGCAAGTTATGTCTTACCGCAGGCATCCTCTCTTTTTTGGGAGGATTTTTGTGTCGCTAAGATTCCACCACCCCACTCTACTCACGTTTGCTTGACGCTTCGGCACTGTTACCGTACGGTAGTCGCGAGAGTGAACATCGAGCAACTAGATAAAAAATACCTATGGAAACCCGATGTACATATTTACTTGGAATGTGTAAATGTAGTAGGTAATAGTTGTTCATCCCTAAAGCTTGCACGTCGTTTGGCGCTATGACTAAGTTGGACTTCTGCACTATGGGTCGGGGGAGCTGTTGATACCGTGGCTGCCCTGCAAAGCACGAAAATTTTAAGGACGTATGAGAATTAATATTAAACTAAAAAACAATTAAAGTCTGTAAATGATAAAATTATCTCAATCAGTGTCTTAAGATCCTCACTAAGTTTTGCGGCCCCCTAAATTTTGCCGCCCTGGGCCCGGGCCTACTCGGTCTTTAAGGAAATCCCTGTGTATGTGCAATTTAATTCTGTAAACGCATCCATGATACAGGCGAAATTTTGGTGTAGGGCAACATTTTTGAATGATTACTGGTGGTTGGGTTTAGGGTCTAGGTAGGTCCACCGCAGGGCCAGTTACTCGGCCGTGAAGTAGTAGTGACATTTCTGTCGGAGCATATGAGACTTAAGAAGTGATGTCTCAGGGGGAAGGGCGCACAGAAATGTTCCTGGAGACACTGTATTTGTTATGGGCAGACGTTGCGCTTACCATCATTTGAAAATTTGCTCGCAACGTCACTTTCCCATATAAACAAAAGATATGACAGGAAAAGATGTCATCGACCAGGACGATATCTACATATTTTTAATATAGGTTTATGTTTGTTATTATTGTTATTATTGTTGTGCCCCGCGGTTTCACCCGCGTAGAAAAGCCGACACCTTTTTTGCACGGAACCCTAATAATTTTTGTAAATAAATAAGAAAGTAGCCTAAATAACCCGCTATAATATGCTGATATTATAGCGGGTTATTTAGGCTGTATCTGTCAGTGAAAGTCCCAGACAGACAGACATTGTTTTTTTCTTATAAGTACTGTATATACTTTCCTAAGGATTGAGTAAAAATCTGTTATTATGTCATTACGAACAGACACTTCAATTTTATTTATTAGTATAGATAACTTTTATGTTACATTAAATACTAAGCCACTTGAACGTAAATAGAAATTCATACGTATCAAGAAAATGTCTTAATAGCGCTTCAGAAACAATAATGTAGGACGAGTATGTCAAACGTTCACCTGCCTTGATTAGGTGTTGTTTACCAAGTAATATGAGATTATTTAAATTGTGTAACATGTGTCATACTGAGCAAACAGTTATGCTTTGATTAATATAATTTGCATTTGCGACAGCGAGGAATGATATGGATTTACTAACTGATGACCGCGACTTCGTCCGCGCGAATTTACGTTTTTTTAAATAGCCCGTGGGAACTATTAGATTTTCCGAAGTAAAATATATCCTATGTCCGTCTCCAGCATGCAAGCTATCTCTGAGCCAAATTTCGTCAAGATCAGTAACAAACAGACGGAAGGAACGGAGAGAGTTACTTTCGCATTTATAATAATAGTGTGGATAACAAAAAAAATTAGGATATATTTTAGTCTCGTAATTGTTATCAATTTCGAATAATTGTTATCAATTTCGAATATATTATGCGTTTAATTTTCAAATTACAGTTGACAAAAGCGATTAAGGGTTCTGAAGAGATACATTTCATAAAAACAATAAATATTCACAGACACATATCGTAATATGCCCCAGAGAGTGTCACAAAAGTCGATTAAGAGAATTGCTACGAAAATCGCGCAGCTTTCTGAAAACGGCGGAGTATAAATTTGGTAAGTGCAACGTCTGCCCATAACTGCTCCAAAGCTAACCAAATGCTGTGTCATCTAGAAAATTTTTGTGTGGGACCACTCTGCGCTCGTCACCCTGAGATGTAAGTTCTTAGATCTCATACTTAGATACATACAGTCACCCCTTTTCTTATACAAGGGGTAGGCAGAGTCCACACACGTAGCCTTCTTTTCGCCCCCGCGGGAAACGAGACATGACCGATCATATCGAACCAAGTCACCGCCATTTTTTTACGAGTAAAAAAATCTTACTCCCCATTGCGTTCCCATGAGCAGTATAGTGACAGCATGCATATCATAGTGTTATTCTGCACAAAGAAAAGCAGTTCGTACAATACCTTAGTCGCCTCTTGGGACACCTCGGTAAGAAAGAGGTAGGCGCTGTTACACAAGCTCTCAATGCCCTTCCGACCGAAACACAGTAATGTTACACAGCACACTACTGCTTCAAAGTGGAACAACTGGCACTGCGACCGTAAAAAAAGGACCAAACTCGGCTCATTTTTAGAAATTTTTGGAGTGGAGTAGAACCCGCTAAGCCGCTCCAGGGCAGATAGGCGGACTTCACATAATATTATCGAAATATTTTGATTTCTTAGACGTATAGGTTTCCTTACGACATTTTCCTTTAATAATTCACAAATTGAAATTAACAACATGAGTAGTAACGGCATGAGGAATCGAATCCAGGTCACTGGCGTCGTATGAAATTATAAGGAGTCTACCAAGGTCCGTAGAATAGTAAAACTACGCTTCTTGAAAACTTAATCATTTTGGTGTTTGTTTATATTGTATGTCGTAATTTCTTAACTCTTTATTATGTAGTGTCCGTAAAAAAAGTGAGTTTCCCAAAAGTTTTAAAATACTACCTGCACCGTGAGATGTCTGATGTATTAATGGCATTGTCATAAGTCAGTTTTATATAATCATTGACCTGAGTTATGACTACATATTAACTCTTTTTGTGGGTTCATTGATCTTCCGGTCTTGCAGTTAAAGTTGTATTGCCCATGTAAATAGTAAGCGGGCGTATAATTGAATAGTGTGTGTGTAAAATAATGGGCGAGGGCTGGACTAAGCGAACAGCAGTCCTGATTTCGGAACCTAGTTGGTGCCGATATTTGAGAAACACAAATTTTTGGGTTTCGTATTGTATTGTGAGAATGTCTGGTGCATTTATATTTTATAAACGATGCCCCACACTAGGATTTCTCCTGTATCATTGGTGCGTTTAACAAAAAAAAAACGACACACTTACTGGTGGTAGGATTCCTATGCAGGAATCCGTCTAGGTAGATACCACACTAGGGCCAGTTATTCTGCCGTGAAGCAGTAGTGTGCAAGCATTGCTGTGTTTCGGTTTGAAGGGCACTGTGAGCTAGCGGAATCACTGGGCATTTTAGAAAAGAAGTGATGTCTCAGGGTGACGGGCGCAGTGTGGTGTTACAAAGAAATATTCTGGGTGATCAGCATTTGTTGTGGGCGGACGTTGCACTTACCATCAGGTGATCGTTTTGATCGTTTCGTCACTTTTGACAATGAAAAAAAAAACACACAAACACCCACACCCACCCCGAACAACTATCTGTTCATATCCATACTTATACTCCTAAATGCTATAGTAACTTTCTGTCCCTCTGTCTGTTTGTTACCTTTTCACGCCTCATCCGATGTACCGATCGCAACGAAATCTGACCAGGAGACCGTATGGAAAGAGAAAAAACTCCACTCCAATTCCACAAGGTTTTCATGAGCCTTTCGTAGACACAGTCGCCTCCCTTCGCTGGCTACGTTTAGGTGACCTCTTTGATGAAACCGAGGGTTTTGTCCGTGCGATACAAGATCAGGTTATTAAAACCAACAAGTATCGGAGATACATCCTAAGGGATGGCACCGTCAACGACTGTTGAGCTTGTAGCCGCCTCGGTGATTCGCTTAGACTCGTCATCTCCGGTTGTGTATCTTTACACACACAACCAAGTAGGCTAGATTCTTCATTAAGAACGGACTCTGATGTGACCGTCGTGGATCGGTTCGGTGCCTTGTTATAAGTACTTGCCGGAGTCTGCGCTCGAAAATGACGTATCTGCGAACGGGTTAATCCCAGTCAGTCTCCCGGGACATCTGAGACTACTGGGAGTCCGTGAAGGGTCGCTCCATGTTCAAATGCTGAAAGCGGTGCTCCTCGGTACCGCTCTCATAGTCCGCCGGTTTTTTTCCCTTTCTCCCTAACCTTCGGCCGTTTGATCTCCCCTGCCGAGGGTTTCCGTCTGGATGGGTCTTATTTTACGGTATGTTATATCTTACTACTGTATTGATAATGTATAGATATTTCTTATACCAATAGGTAAAAACCAGACGAGAATATCAAAGAAATTTTTAACCTAATTATTAATATATTTTTGTCTTACGCATTAACTACGTCTTTAGAATATTTTTGAATAGAATGCCTCAAAATGGACAGTCAAATACCGTGTGCGTACATTGTAATTGGTGTGGAAGCGTCGTGTGAAAATTATCGATTTCACTTTTGCGTATTTGCTAGAGCTTTGAACATTGTGGGGAAACAAAACGGAGGTGCGTATTGCAACTTGAGTCAGATTACTATAGACAACAATGTTAAGATTTGTTGATTTTTTAAACATAATAAAAATACTATAATTTAGAAAATGGTTAGACTAGCAACTAGGATATTTTTCAACTAAAAGGTACAAAATTATACGTTATAGCTAGCCAGAAGGCATACTAATGAACAAAAGAAACCTAACTATAAGTAGAGTAGTCTGTCCATGTATCGAAGTCCAAAAACTTGGATGTCAAATTCGGTTGACTAAGGTTCCAAATAAGGTACAAACGTTAAATTTTATTATTCCACTTAGGTTTGTTTAAAAAATCTCTTATGAATGTCAAAATATACATTGTTCAATTCGTGTTATGTTAATTATCTATATTGAATAAAAAATATTATATTCTATCTCTTTGGACAGGTTGTTAAAAAAAACAAAGTGAGGTACGAGTATTGATGTTCTTGTAGCCGCGATTTCGACCACGGCGACAACTGCCGACTACTGTCGAGAGCTATCAACTGGGCAGGAGATATTACAGTGCCACAAATGTACGCGCAAACACAGAGGCACTCACTCGTCCCAAACTACCCGCGCCCGATGTAACCCTGATGCGATAAGATCGGTACGAGTATAAACGTTATATTAAGGGTTTTTTATACGCGGGACGGGCATAACGTTCACCTAATGGTAAGTGCAACGTCTGCCCATAACAAATGCTGTGCCACTAAGAACACTTCTTTGTGGCACCACACTGCGCCCGTCCCTCTGAGTCGTCAGTCCTTAAGTCTCATATGCACAGTAAACTAGCTCTCAGTGGTCTTCAGAACGAAATACAGTAATGTTTGCACAGTAATACTTCACGGCAGAATAATTAGCATCCCAGTGGTTCCTAGACCAGAATAACTGGTACTTAGACCTGCGTAGGTATTTTACCACCAGTAAGTGTAAATGTATATCAAGGGTTCGGATATTATACCGTAGATGACGTTCTGAGAAATATTATCGAAAAAAATTATAATGATGAAAAATTTCGAAGTGGGTCCAAGAGTTATTAACCTGTGTAAAATTCATGCCAATATCTTTAGAAAATCTTGATTTAAATCCGTTTGTACAGACAGACAGACGAAAACGGTACGTGCTTCTATTTTGTATATTGTGGCTGTGCCCGCCCGAAGAAACCTAAATCTTTTTTAAAAATAAAAGTAGCCGAAGTTACTCCTTTTTTTATTAATTATTATCATTATTATCATTATAGTTTTGTGCAATTTTCATTATCATTTTAGTAGATAAGTTTTCCATATTTTTATTATGTCTCTTTTATATAATATATAATTATTTTATTTAAAAATTGCATTGCCTTAACAGGGTTCATGTCGTGTAAATAACATCTTTTAAAACCACATGAAGCAATAAATGACTATCATTTTAATCTGTCATTTTAACATTACAAATGGATACTTACATTTGATATATTTGTATAGATGTATGATGTGTGATTACGTCATCTAACCATAATCTGTATGTGTGCGTGTGTGAGTGCATGATGCTGCGGGGCATAGGTTTTTTAATTTAAAACTTTTTTCTTCCCTAAAATATACATATGTAAGTCAAAGTGTAAAAACACGCCATTCTAATTATTTTTCAGTCTACTAAAAGCAACAATAAAAAATTACCATTCATAAGTCTTTGAAAAAGCTAGTTCCATTAAAGCGCTTATTCATTCTGTATTACCGCTTTTGTATGTTCTCCCGCTTTGTGCTAAAGTAGGACTGATGTATATTACCTACAAATACAGTGCCTACGTGACTAGAGGTAAACAAAATAGTCTGAAGTATATTACTTAGAGCCCTGGAAGGTCAGAGGCCGGGCGCTTGCCTGAGTGATCGGAGTTCCATCCCCGATGCCAGCACCTCTAAAATTGTTCTGCCAAAATTGCTGATTTACTACGTGCTTAGCGGTGAAGGAAAAAGCGAGGAAACCTGCATGACCGAGAAACAAAAATATTTCAAGGATATGTGAAGTTCGCCAACCCGCATTGGAGCAGCGTGGCGGAGTCTTCCCGGCTCCAAAATCTCCTCAGAAATGAGAGAAGGCCCAGCAGTGGGACATTTATAGTGTCTCTTTCTTATGCATTACTGTTAAATAACACATCCCTAGTAACCGAAACATATAAGTGATTTAGCGGCACGGTTGGCGGAGTGGCCTAGTGCATTTCCGTTTTTTCTCATAAGGGCACGTGGGGCACGAGCTCAGGGCCCTGCATGATGAGGCCACCACCAGGCGGTAAGCCCCGAAATGCCAAAACCCAGTACCTGTGCATTTTTTAATAAAATGAAACTAGAAAAATACTTTCACGTGTTATATGACTTTATTTATGTATAAAAAACTAACGAAGTATTAAATTTTATATGTTTTTTTAACCGATGCTCTGCACTAGGGTTTCCCCTGTATCGAGGGTGCGTTTTACAGACATACATTTTACTTCACAACACAACCAGACGAAAACCAACAATTTGTGTTTTTTGTTTCCTATGCAGGAATACGTCTAGGTAGCTTCTAGGAAGGTACCACCCCAGGGCCAGTTATTCTGCCGTGAAGCAGTAGTGTTTACTATCTATCGGAGACTTGAATTTTATAATTCTTTAACGGTACCCTTGTGATGAGATGGCTTAGTAGATTCTTCAACGGTAAATGGAAACTACAGGCATATGTTTATGATAGATGTTTTATTTAAAACGTGCTGTTGGTAAATTAATTTACGACTTTAACAGTTTACTGACACTTGCAACCGTCTTTGTGATGAGATTGGGAGTTAATTCTAAATTCTACGCATAAATAATACTCATTTGGCAATACTCTGGCTTTATTTAGGCTTGCTACTGTCTACGTCTAAGCCAATTGGTAATGATCTTCCTAGCCCATGTAAATTTCAAGACAACGGAAACATTTTGTTCAGTTTGTCAGAGGTTGTCAATCGCGCATAATGTACGATTACGGGTATTTATGTAGCGGTTAGCGACCGTAGAGTTACTTAACTCAAACATTCTCGCATTCCCGCATTTCATTGAATGTTTAAAAATTATTATTGATGGAAGGTTTAAACGAAGTGTCATTATTCGGAAACACACCATACATCTAAAACTAAAGGCTAAGTTGTTGTGAACGTAAGGAGTTGCTAAAATTATGTTTTTGCTTGGTTTCGAAACCAAGAATCGATTACGCGGTTATTAATTTTAACTACAATTAAAATGTTAAGAATAACGTGGCAGGATATTTAGAAGTAAGCACTTTCTCGTACATAAAGTTCGGTGTTCTTTAATTAAGCCAAAATTTAAGCAATAGCTGCTCAATTTTTTTTGACAGTGTGGATGCGAAACCCATTAACGCTGTGTTCGTGGTTCTCATCATCATTATAATCTCAGTCTATCACTAGTCCACTGCTGCACATAAGCCTCCCCCATAGATTGCCACAAAAGTAAGTAGCATAGTAGTAGAATCATCTCCAAGTGGCCAATCCGCCAAAACACAAAGCACAATCAATATTATATTTTAACTTTATTAAAATGCCTTGACTAAGAAATTCTATATGGCTTTGGTAGACTGAAAATGTTATTTGTTACGTTGCATAACTAATAAAGGGCATATTTTAGTGTTTTACTAGTCGAGGCATGCTGATGAATACAGAAATAGCGACAGACGAGCGATATACCAGGAAGATGCGAGCGTAGTGCCCTACGGTTTCCGCGATGTATTCTCGCTTTCTACAGTTCTAAACGTACTTAAGTCAACGACCCTAATTTTATATAATAACATTTGCATGAAAACTCTGATACCGGCGGACTGTTCCGTCCGTACCGTAGAACACTAGAACGATACTTCTGCATATTTGGTACTTTACTTCTACTTTGACCACAAATCTCCAGCAGGACGGTCCTGCTGTTTTATGAGACCGACTGGAATGTAACTTTTCGCTAATAGTTCAACATCGTCATCGTCATCGTAACCATGACAATATATTTTTTCTTTTCTGTCTTTACTAGTATGGGACTACAAATATGATAATATTTTTATTATTCCATACAATAGTCATGCCATATAAAAACTAGGGTATTTTTATTTTTTACTTTTGCCATTGTATTAGAGGCCCACCGAACTAGGGATTAAGTTCGGTCCTTTATTACAATGTCATGTCTATTTGCAAAAATATCAGATTCCGATGTTCAGCTACTATCTTATAAAACCATTGGAAGAAGAAAACAAGCTGTAGGTGTAATCAATGGGATTTTGGTTACCTAGTTTTGACATTAGAATGCGATTTTATTTTTTATTTATCCTGTCCTGTTGGACGATAAAAGCTAGAAATGAATCCGACAAACAGCAGCCTCCTCTTGAACTAACAGCGATTTGGAACACTTTTGTGTCGTCAAAACACAGGTCTGTGATCTAGCATGGCCGCTAAAGAGATGACGATAAACCCGCGTTCCATTCTCATCACTTCAACACTGAGAGTTACCGATTTTACATTATATTATATTTTAGGCTTTGTTAATATTATTCTATATTTTTCTCATTATGTAAATTGTGCTTTCTTTTGGTTTTAGTTAAATTAAATATTATTGTTATTACAAATTATAAATCATCAATTCATTTCCGACATATAGGTCAATTTATGATTGTGGCTGAGCACAAGAGTATAAAAATGTAATAATCATTGACACCACACCACCATCATAGAAATTGTGGTAATATTGGTTTCTTAAACATATTAAATGTAACACTAACAAGTAAACTTAGTACAAGTAAAATAGTTAAATATTGATTTAAGTGCATCCGTGAAATATTTTTAAGTATAATTTTAAACACAAGTAGCCTAAAAATGTTTAAAGTTTTTGCCTACTGAACTTTATTATATATTTTCATTTGACGTACAATGCAAAATATTATATCTCCAGCTTATCATTATTTCTTTAAAAACTAAACCATATTTTCAAACAGGTGATATTAATACTCGTAGTATATTTTACATAGCAAAGTATTTTATAAAAGTGCGGAATTACCAAGTATCATTAAATATTATACGATATATTATAACGCTAAATATTTATGACACCTAATCCAAATCAATATTTATTTTGCGAAATTCATCTACCGCAAAATAATGCTAAGCGTGAAATCAAAAGCTGTAAATCTTCAATTTCAGTGAACCTTCCGTGTCACTGAGCATCATAACATATCAGTGTAAAATATGCGATATTACGTACACACAAGTTTTACTTTGCTAGAACATAATATATTAAATGGGCTCTTGGGAGTCGAGTGCTTACAGTAGAAGAGGTAATCGAGAGGGAACTTGGAAGAGTCCTTTGACGCTTGTTTTCTTGCTTTGCGGTACTTGTAACATTTTTAATTACTAGACTGCTCCAATTTTTTTTATTCCCTTGTTTAAAAACATGAAGTGAGATAATTTTGTAGCGTGGTGGCTCAGAGGTAGTAAGCTAGCCTGAAATCTTTTAGAACCTGAATTATATTTTAGATGCGGTTACGATCAAAATATTATAAATAATAAATCATTTGCTATTAAATAAATATTAAATCATTTGCTAGGCCAGAGTTTTTAAAAACTAGAGTAGTCGTGGTGAACACGAGAATGTCTTCGTCGTAAGGGTAACAACAGAGTTTTTAAGTTTTCAAACGTGGAACTAATAATAAACTCCGCTATACTATCTGAATCTTGGATCCTGTTATTTCTTTACATTTCCAGAAGTCAAATCTTATTGTTGTACTGGGCCTGTAAATTACCACAGTCCATAAATTGTCAAGGAGAATAATTTGCCGTATCGGGTTTGACCTTTTTAAGCTTTATGAGCATATACAAATGAATTAAACCCGTGAATATCTTCACATTCACATAATTTTTATTTTAAGCAACAATAATATTAATTAATAAAAAATATTAGTCCCTTGATCAATTTATGAAAAACCGTCGTCACGTTTCACGTGTCAAATTCACCCGGCCTGGCTTCCCGTTGGGTTTAGACAGTAATGAAGGTATGTCGCATGACGTCCCCAGGCAGCCCTCCTTCATTTTCACGGGAGTGTCCTGTCATAATTTTTTTACATTTCCTCCTTATTTTCCCTTATGAGTTCGTCATATCTGTGTCACTTCCGTCTTCTTCAGTTACCGTTGTTGATATAGCCAAATAGATGGTAGGGGAAATTTAATGTTTTCAGCGAGATTTACATGACCTTCAATGTTTATACCAAGCAGCGAGATTTATATGACCTCCAATGTTAATACCAAGTAAAAATTGTTTTCGAAAATATTCCAAACATTATATTCTATTTTATAATAAGTATAAATAACTTTAAATATCAAGTGTTTAGTAAATTAGTTGCTTGGCAAATTATTGGTTTACATTAGTAGTAAGTACATAACAGCTGTCTGGAGTCGACGTAAGAAATCTGCCACGACCATCTTCATCACGTGGCTGTAGGAGGAGTCGAGAGTGTTATAGTTCATGAACTCAGCTACTGGAACATGTTTGCTTGTTTTTACATGGCTATGTCCATATGCATTGGTGCCGAACGTCGCGTCGTAGAAAGTTCGATGCTATATGAGCTACAATGTTTTTAATTGATCAGTTAATATGTACGAGAATTGTGATTGATTTTATTCCTTTGGCGATATTTACCGTTAAAATTATGTTGTATTTTTTTATTACATCCAGGCACGGATGGTAACAAATATTCCATACGCATTTATCTTGCATTCATTTGAAGGAAATTCCAACTTAAGTAAAATTATAAATATAAAATATTTTAATTTCGTGGCTAAACTTTTAATTCTTTGAAAGTAGCTTTGTATATTCCGACGTTTGCAAAGTGAAGTCAATGTCAAAATTTCTTTATACAATTTAGGCTTGTTTAAAGCTATTATATAACGTCAAAATAAGTTGACATGGAAATACCACTCAGAAACTATTTGTAATAAACTTAGCAAAGCAGTTGTGCAAATAAATATTTATCAAATATGATAAATATTGAATCACTATTAAGTGCCTATTCCGGTTATGTGTAGTCACAAATTAGGTATGGCATTATTTTTTGGAGCGATAGTGGTGAGAAACAATATTTAAAGCACAAAAAAGATGTCTCAGAGCTACGAGTATGTACAAAATTAGAGCTAGCGAAAGCTGTAAACTATGGTTTATAAAACACAAAATATACTTTACCATCACTATGATACATGAGAGTGTTGTTTGTGAAAAGCAATATAGCGCTATTTCCTAAGCCAAGTCATGAACGCTGCAAACTCGTAATTTGAGGGCATGCAAGTAAAACAGCGCTAATGAAGCAAAAGTACCTTCTGCATGGCTCTCAAAGTTTATAATAAACTGCCAAACGATATAAAGATATTAAATTGAAATTTATTTCATTAAAGACTACGGAAAATTATGACACAGAAGTGCTGTTACAGAACTAATGAATTTATGCAATCATCATCATCATCATCATCATTTCAGTCTATTGCAGTCCACTGTTGAACATAGGCCTCCCCCATAGATTGCCACAAAACACGGTCCTGAGCCACCTGCATCCATCGACTTTCCGCAAAACCGTGCAGGTCGTCGCTCCATCTAGTGGGGGGTCGCCCTACGCTGCGTTTGCCGGTACGAGGTTGCCACTCGAGAACCTTTCTTCCCCAACGGTTGTCGGTTCTACGAGCTATATGGCCGGCCCATTGCCACTTCAGCTTGCTAATCCTTAGGGCTATGTCGGATATTCTAGTTCTGCTGCGGATAACATCGTTGCGGATTTTATCTCGCAGAGAAACTCCGAGCATAGCCCTTTCCATAGCTCGCTGCGCGACTCATGAATTCCTCATGCGGCCTGCAGTGAAGGACCACGTTTCGGTTCCGTAAGTCACCACTGGCAACACGCAATTTCCCGAACGCTGCCCAGCCGAGTTGGATCCGTCGATTGACCTCTTGGTCGAAGTTGGACCTACCTAGTCGGACAATCTGTCCTAGGTATAAATATTCGTTGACAACTTCGATCGTAGTGTTCCCAATATCAACCGGTATAGGTGTGACATGGACGTTAGACATGATCTTCGTCTTGTCCATGTTCATCTTAAGACCCACCTGTTGGGAGACACTATTGAGGTCATTGAGCTATGCTCAATCGCTGAGGTCCTCCAGCGATTCTGCCATTATGACTATGTCGTCGGCAAATCGAAAGTGAGATGTATTCGCCATTGACGTTGATACCGTATCCTTTCCAGTTCAGTAGCTTGAAGACATCTTCCAATGCAGCGGTGAAGAGTTTCGGGGATATAACATCACCCTGTCTTACACCTTTCTGCAATTGGATCGGTTTCGTACTCTGGTTCTGTACTCGGATAGCCATCGTAGCATTGGTATACAAGCACTGCAGCACATCGATATACCGACAGTCAATTCGGCACCGCTGAAGCGACCGTAGCACCGCCCAAATTTCGACGGAATCAAAGGCTTTCTCATAGTCCACATACGCCATACATAGCGGGAGATTGTACTCATCGTTCTTTTGTACAATCTGGCGAAGGGTATGTATGTGGTCTATGGTACTAAAGCCTTTTCGGAATCCGGCGTGTTCGGGAGGCTGGAAGTCGTTAAGTCTGCTTGCGAGACGATTCGTAATGACTCTCGCAAACAGCACGTAGACGCGGCTCAGAAGCGATATCGGTCTATAGTTCTTCAAGAGGGCATTATCGCCCTTCTTGAAGAACATGACAACCACGCTTCTGCTCCACGCTTCCGGCGTAGCGCCTCCGTGGATGACAGAATTAAATAGCTTCTGAAGGACTAAAAGTACCGGTTTTCCACCCGCTTTCAGAAGCTCCGCTGTAATTCCGTCCTCGCCCGGCGCTTTGCCATTCTTGAGCTGTTTGAGAGCCATAATAGTGTCGGACGAGATTTGCTCTTGGGTCGTTACTCACACTAGTGTGTGGCTCCAACGACGATGTGTACAGCTGTCCATAGAATCTCTCGATCTCACTCAAAATCTCTGGTCTTGAAAAAGTTGGCTTTTTCCGGCAGACAGATCCCTGGCAAAGACCTTGGAGCCTTGGTTTCGCTCTATCGCTTCCTCAAGACGAGCAGTATTGAAGAAGCGTAGGTCCCGCCGCATACATTTGGAGATCTGTCTGTTCAGTTGCCGATATGCTGACGCATCAGTTGAGGACTGCAGCCTCATTTCTCGCCTAGCCTCCATGAGATTGAGAGTGTGGTCGGAGAGTTTCTGGATCTTTTTTGTGCTGTGGGTCTTGTAAAACTTTGCCCCCACCGCATGGACGGTTTCCACGAACCTCTCGTTCATATCGTCCACTGTAACGCACTCTTCCAGGCACTGAAAACGATTTTGCAGTTCGAGCTGGAAGCTTCCGGGGTTTTGAATAAGGGCAGGAGATGGACGGAGCGTGGACTTCACCAGGCGCGACCTCTCCAGCTTCACGTTCAGGTTCAATGTGCCTCTTACCATTCGGTGATCACTACCGGTTTTCACCCTAGCGATTACAGAGACATCATTGAACAGCTGTCGTTCGGTCGTCATGATGAAGTCGATCTCATTTTTGGTGGAACCATCCGAGCCCATCCAGGTCCACTTTCTGTGGGGCCGCTTTTGGAAGAAGGAGTTCATCATAAAGAGTCCCTCCTTTTCCATAAAGTCGACCAGCTGTTGACCCCTCTGGTCCCGTTGCCCTATTCCAAATTGCCCAGCCCATTCATGCCCAGCTTTGCGTTAAAGTCTCCCATCAACACCGTGTAGTGAGTTTTGGAGGAATGTATGGCTCTTGAAATATCTTCATACATTTCCTCCACCTCATCATCAGGATGTGTCGAGGTCGGTGCGTATACCTGTATGACCTTCAGCGAATACCGTTTGGTTATTCTGAGTATAAGGTACGCAACCCTAGTCGACACACTCCCAATCTTGACAACGTTGTTAATGAGAGACCTGTGGACGAAAAATCCGACACCTCCTTGGGACAGATGGTCGCCCTCCCGGTGGTAGAGCAAGTTACCGGATTCAAGGATTACCGTGTCTTCCCCCTGTCTTCGGACTTCAGATAATCCTATAATATCCCAGTGTAACTTGCTCACCTCCTCTCCCAGCTCCATGATCTTCTCGTCGGTCCTTAGCGTGCGTGCGTTAAATGTTGCCAGGTCCAGTCGTCGGTGGTGGTAACAAGATCTATGCAATATAAATTGTATTTCAACTAGATATTTCAACTAGATTTATTATGCAAAATACTGAACGTATTTTCCATAATAAATTAGAAAATTGACATAAACTTTTAAAATGATTGCTAAAATGTGACGAGCTCCTAGCGAACACAAAGCGAAAATTTTGCAGACTCTGTTTAAAAGAGTTATATATAGTGAGCTGTAACTAAACTTTAACAACGTTAATGTGCCTATTTTAAGCATATAAATGATTATTAGTATTATTATAAAATCTGCACCGGTTCGGAAATAAGACCTAAGAGAAGAACCGGTAAGAAACTCTGGGCTTTTTTTTTCAAAACCATATTATATGTCAGTTATTAATTACATAAAAATCATTACTCCATTGTAAATTTAGTATCAAGGGGGGTTTGCAAATACAGAATAAGAGTTATTTCCACACATCTTTTCCTCTACATAATGATCTGTTTTATAATATGATTTATCTACTAATGTCCACTTGACAAGTTTTTTTAAATTGATTTCCGATTTTGGTGTCACTTTTAGGAATTTTATTATAAAAGTATTTCGGGTTTTAACAAACCTAAATAGCGTGTCGCCACGACCCATTCTACATGATACACTCACTTTTTTCTTAAGTAAAATCATGTTTTTCCGTACGTACATAACAGTTAAAAAATAAACGACAACGGTGCCAAAATATTAGTCTCCTTGAATAGTTCCCGTAGCGACTCTACTCTCTCAAGAGTAGCTTCTAAAGATCATCAAATGCATAGACAACTTGCAAAACTTGACAAACTTGACAAATTGCATAGAACCTAACGAACGTAACGTTTCTTTTTTTTTAATATATCCTAGTTCCTTGATACATATAATCCTAATCTAGAATACACTCTAGAATACACCATATGGACGTGTAATGACGCGAGTGAATGAAATTATTGGTTGACAAATAAAAGCAGCATGCAGTAAGTACTAATCGAGTTTCGTCGGCGTACAAATAATAGTCTTACATTAAGAGTAAGTATTAGTCGTGTTTCGTCGGCGTACAAAAATCTGCCACCACATCTCATCCGTGGGTATCGTAAAAGTCGGCTAAGGTTAATGCTAAAGAAATATCCACAATACCGGAAATAGACAGCGCAGTCTAGGCTTTTGGTACTGAAATCGACAAAAATGTAATAAATATTGTTTTCTGGCGCCGGCACTGGTGTACCTGGGTATCCCTCGACAATGACTGATATATAAGAATACATCGCATTTACTGATGGTAGATTTCCTATGAAGATATCCGTCTACGGGTAGGTAGGTACCAGTAGGGTCAGTTATTCTGCTCTCGAACAGTAGTGTGCAAACATTGGGTACCTGGTTTCGGTCTGAAGGGTAGCTAGTGAAATTACTGGGTATATGAGACATAAATTTTATGTCTCAAGTCTGCATGCCTGAGCGAATGCTACACAGTAATGTTCTGGGTGACACAGCATTTTTTTATGGGCAGATATTGCATTTACCATCAGGCGAAATTTTTGCTCGTCTTGTCATTTTCTCGAATAGAAAAAATACATCGAAGCATATAATTTATGTTATGAGCATTAATCATTCCAGAACTGTAGTGATATTTTTTTCGAAAAAACCTGTATATCTGAGAAATATTCATTATTTCAACGACATGTCAAGCCTGCCAACCTGACCTGGGCACAATATCAATATGCTCAAATGCAGGATTTGCTTGTTAACATGCAGCCCGAGCCCAAAAAAGGTAGCCGTGCTGATCCTGTCAGCTATCGACCTATTACGATTACCTCCGTAGCGTATATTGAATTCGCACCTCATGGCATACCGAGAAGACAGCGATCTCCTTAGTGACCGATAATACAATTTTCGGTCGACTGGGGACCTTCTAGTGTACGCCACTCATCTATGGGGTGAGACCCTCGAGAACAAAGGATAAGCACTCGTTTTTTCGTTGGATGTCTTGAAGGCTTTTGACAGTGTCTGGCACGCTAGTCCTGACAGCAAACTTTTATCATATGGTATATGATAACACCTTGCCTGACGTCTGCTCGTCAAAAGCTATGGCGATTAATGCCGGAATTACTCCGTTCTTTCTGGAACTCTCTTTCTGCTGCATATTAACGACCTGCTCGTGCCCGGTATCTTTGTATATGCTGATGAGAGCACAGTTGTGGAGAGATATCTGGTGAGTGTTCAGGCCAGTCGGGAACAAGTATAGTCTGATCGGGAGACCATTGAGGCGTGGTATGAATCTCACCTTGAAGGCAGTGTTCAACTGGGCAATACCAATCTCCTGAGATTTAATGCCAACGAAACGGAAGCGTGTCTGTTCTCCACCAAAAGAAGACCGTTCACCTTGGTTCCTACTTTACAGAATGTATCTCTGGAATACACTGACTCCCCTCTATTATTAGGACTCGAGATCACGTCGAACCTTAACTTTTGGCGGTTCATTGAGTCTAAGGCGAAAGCAGCAGCAATTAAACTGGGAATCCTAGAAAAAGTGCGGCGGTACTTCACTACAGGGCAGCTTCTAACCCTGTATAAAACTCAGATTAGCGTCATATGGGCTGGTGCTGCCAAATATCCACTGGTAGCCATGGACTCAGTGGAGAGACGAGCCAAGAGGCTAATCTGCGATCCTAATTTACTTACTGTCAATCTATCGAGCCTCGAACACAAGCGTAGGATAGCCAATCTTTAAGTGTTCTACAGGTTACATTGTGTAAAAGTGTGCGCAGGAATTACACGAGTTATTTCCCCTTCTCCTTTACATCATCGGACAACAAGACGCACAGCGGGTTTCCTGTGTAATACCTAGCAATAGGACAAAGTTTTGCTTTGTCGTTCATATTGCTTGCTTCAGTATTCCCGTCCGATTACAATGGGTGCCTTTAAGAGAAGAGTGAATATACTTTTTCATAGCTAGTGCGATTACCATCCAAACTACATCACCACTTACTCGAAGATAGGATTGCAGTTAAGCACTTGCTTATAATAAAAAAAAAAAACTAAGAGCACTTTCCACTCAGTATTGTGACATTTCTACGCTTCTAATATTTTATTCTCAACCTGTGTTATATGTTAGGAGGCTTATGTTCAACCGTGGACTAAAATAGGCCGAAATGATGATGATGAAATGTCATATGTAACGTATGTGTCGATGAATAGATTGAATTAGGCCTCTAACTCTTTTTGTATATCATACGAATCGGTACTGAGTGTCACAACACGATGTTTTCATTTGAGAAATAAACCTCTTGTATAAATATCTCTAAGTATACGTAAGTAAAATGAATTATGCAGATTTCTCATAGCTTTCTTTCCTCATTCATTATCTCAGAACTTAAACGTTTTACACTGGGGCTTATTTACTTGTTGGTCTAAATTTATTGCACGCATATTAATATAATATATATCAATATGTTGCATAAATAAATGTTACGTACGAGGTGGGATATAGCAGCGTAGGAGAGCCCCATTGCAGCGGAGTGATTTGAGGCCACAATAAATTGTTCTCTTCCTCGCTCAGCCGCGAGTAATTGGTCGTGTACCTTTAGACACAGACTATACTCGTATAATCCGATGGTTAATATGAATGGATGGTATCCCGGGATCATTTTGAAAGAGTAGCAGGATGCCTGCCTAAATAAATTTATTGAACAAATAAACTTCCGTTCATGTATTTGTATGCCGTTAAGTCTTAGGACTGTTGTATGAAATTAAAAAAATACACTACAATACAATAGCGCTATGCCAGAAATAACTTTTCTGCAAAGCGCTATTGTGTCCATATTTGATTAAAGGAACATTTCTTTTATACCAAAATTAGTCACAAACGTAAAAAATAAAAATACCATTTATGCTTTTATGATAAATGTACAGGTTAGTTTGAAAGACATTTATGACGAATTTTAAAATAATAAATACTTCGAATTCTGTGAAGCGAATCAAAACAGTTGCCAAATGAGAACATTGCCGTTCTCACCAGATCATTACAGTTCTCAGCTAGTGTAATTACAATATAGCCTAGAGCTTCAATATTTTTTCAACTTTTACGGATTTTATCGCTTTTAAATTTGAACTATTGAAGTCATTCATCCCAACCATTACATGAGATTTGGTACACAAAAAATTTTTGCAAAATTACACCGATTCCTACCAAGGATGATTCGAGAGGCTATTGTAATTAAAAACATCCGAATTTTAATAGAGAAGATGGTTTGGTATTAATTATAGGAATTATAGGAAGCCGGTGCTTGGGATCCTATAATTAATAAAATTAATTCAAAAAACAAGCATACCACTGCAAGACTTCAAGACACAGTTAGCTCTTTCTGCGTGCATCGGACCAAAATAATAATTAATCGCTGAAGGTATCTCGGGTTAACTATGACATCAGGACATCAGTCACCTCAGTCCTCCCGCGACAATAGGGTGCTGTAAAGCGCTCGAAACGACGGGTTATAAATGGTTCAATAATAACGTGATAAAATCCGTAAAACTTTGTTTTATTTAAACCTAAAAGCCATTTCGTACAGACAACCTGAGGATAGGTTTCTTTAAGAACACATGAGGTCGGCGGTGTACATTATCATGCATAATAATCATATAATCATCATTATAAATAGTAATTAAGACGACGTAGATAGTGATGACAGACAGTGTTAGGTAAAAAAAATATAATAGGAAGGAAGGAATCCACAGTTTAGTAGCCTGGAGCGTGAAATCATTACTGTAAAAACTGTGGAATAGACAGGAGGCGAGATTCAGAGAAGCGTAAGGATCGGGAATTTAAGAAGTGGAGGAACTGAAAGCGTTCATTAAGGCATACTGGTATATTTTGTATACAGTATGTAGAACTTTTAAAAATGTATTGATATTACTGTTGCAGAACCATAAATAACGTAAATCCGCTTCTGATTGTATATTAAAAACATTTTGCTTATATTTTTGATTACTTTTCTTTCACAATATTTTTTGCTGGAAGTTATTTCGGGTAATTAATACTTTTACGTTTGACTTCGTTTTATTTCAATGGTATGGCGAAGTAAAAATAAATTCGTCACTGAATATGGAATTTTCAACACAAATAACAAACAATAGTTTTGACACTATCTAATGTTTGTGATACTGCAAACTAGCAATTTGATACAGCTTTATCTTCTTAGCAGATGTTCTTATTATGTCATAAAGTTCATTGTCCGGCTGACGTTTAAGTACGAGCAGTTTGCTTTAGTCAGTATACGGAGGCCTTGATGTAATATCACATTGTCAAACACGTACCAGACTTTAACTATTAACTAAGTTTCCTGCGGCTTCTCTCCAGGACAAAGGCTTTTTTTTGCAAAGCAATGTAGTTTAAAAACTACTTTCAATGATTATTATGTTAATAATAATGTATATTTAATAAAAAGAGCACATACAATCCAGTACACTTGACAGAAGTAGAACTTAATAATATTAGAAATTTTATTAAAATTAAAATAAATAAACACGAATTAACAAAAATATTACTTACCGTAAAATAACAGCTCAGCTTTTTTTTCTTTGTTCTTATTTTTTCAGACCCAAACCCAACCCAAGACAATTTGTCTTGGGTTATCGGTTCTGGCAATTTACAGTAAGTAACAAAAATATTACTTACTGTAAAATAACAGTTCAGTATCTTCTTCTTTCTTTGTCCTTCCCTTTTACCATTATTTGTTCTCAACCATTTCATGTACTTGGTTTTGTTTCTGCTCACTCGTAGGCCGTACACTCTAGATAGTGGGTCCACGTATTTAGATGTTTTTGTAGATGTTGTGCTGTATCGGTAGCCATATAGTATAGGTCCACGGCGGTGGTTGCTGTATGCTCTTAGTTAGATAGTCCATCACTAGGTTGAATAATGAAGGGCTGAGAGTTGATCCCCGATGAACACCTACTTTGATTTCGACTACTTTACTTAGACCTGCTTAGCTTCTGACTCTGGTTTTGACATTGTGGAACATGTCATGGATTAGTTTTATATAACGATCTGGCGCTTGAGCCCGAAGAGCCAGCAATTATACGTGGCACTCGGTCAAATGCTCTTTCGATATCTATGAAGGCAAATGATCCCGTATTTCGCTATCAGGATACTTAGCGCCTTTATAGCATCTGTGGTTTATCTAGGTGCTGTGAAGCCAAACTGGTTATGGGCCAGTTCTGAGAGATCGGACAGACGTTTGTTCAAGATTCTTTCCCAAATTTAAACATGTTTCCTTTGGAAGTTCGTATTTATTATGATCAGGCGATGCCTCGTTGCGAATTCCAGGACATTTTCTTCCTGTTTATTTATGTTGCCGATTCCAAACCCTCCATGTGCATCACTATATTCAGCGTTTCTCACATGTCATGATTTTATATTCATTCGGTGGTATGTCACGAATCGTCAAAGTCTTCCCAGAAGTCAACCTTGAAATTTTAATCTCATCGCGCCCAAAAAAGTTTCACTTCAATAATTCTTTTATATTCTAATACTTTCGCAATATTCTTGATATTGAACAAGAATTGTTTACGGATTACTTTTAATAGTAAATGTGATATTCGAAAAACATAAGAAATTTGTAAAGATAAGAAATCCTTATTAATTAACGTAAGTATTCGTGTTATGTTTATTTATAATTCTGTTATTCTCAATTTTCACAAAAATTAACAATCATCGTGAGAATTTCAAGATTCGTTATTAGAATTAAATAGTCTAGACCCGATTTCACCGATCGCTTTGGAAACCAAGTTTAATAAAACCACGTTTTACGTAACTGAGTTCATATGTATCATTTGATCTCGGTTTTCGTCTAACCGATTTCACTGACTCCATTTTGATTGCGTTTAAAAAAATGAAGTTTACATGAAATATCGTCACAATCTAAAACAAAAAGACGATTTATTTCGTATTTTGCGACATCAAACAGCCTGTTTTTATGCGTAGGTTACATAGGTATGCAAACAAATAATACGAATTAAAAATTATTTTTGTGTTTACCTAGTTGTGCAATTGACAATGATATCTCTCTAAACGCGTTTAAAGAGCTGAATGTCGAAAATTGGGCGTTCAGAATTTGAACCGCGTTTAGCATTGACTGCGTTCATTTGACGTTGATGAAATGCAAACTGTAGCAATGAACTCAGTTGAACGCTTAAACTTCGTTTTTCTTGAAACTTTATTGTATTAACTTTTCTTTTAATATTATTTTATATGAAAGTGTATACATTTTAGAAGAGATGATGAAAATAAAGTATCACTGAAAGTTAAATTCATAAAGCAAGTGTCCTATTACAAAGGACAAAGAAATACGATAACTCCGTGTTGGGTCAAAACTTAGCTATTTGCTCGAGTTACGCTTCTAACCTTTGCGAAGTATAGCCGAAAGTGTTTCTTGTAATCGAATATTTTATTATTCATCATATATATCGATTACCGATACAACATACATACATACATGCATAAGATCACGACCGTATCCCATAAGGGGTAGTCAGAGACTGGGCACTCACTGCAAAACCAGATGACTGCCACAATCCACGTTTCACCAAAACAATATAATGCACTTGGTGTGATAGGTGGTGAGCCCAATGCCATAATGCCTTGTTGGGTGCACAGTGCAGTTTAATTCCTTACTCGCCTTTTATGAGATCCATGGGATGAGATGGAGTGGTAGTATTCTTTTATCGAGCCGCCACCACACGGCCTACCGATACAAACAGTATCTATATAATATATAATCTACTGATGGTAGGATTCCCATGCAGGCATCCGTCTAGGTAGGTACCACCCCAGGGCCAGTTATTCTTCCGTGAAGCATTGGTGTGCAAACATTACTGTGTCATATACTCTATCATGTCCTGATAATAATTTAAAACCAAAGAACAAGACAAGCAATAAGTTATCAGAATATCTATAATTTTACGAGTATCCCTGGAACCGAGCAAAAAAGGTTCTTATTGTTATTATCATTATAATAATTATAAAAAAATAGGTTTCTTTTTTAATTGATTTGTTAAACTTTTAAAGGATATTTAATATTTTATACTACCACAGTTGCAGGGGGACATAATAATAAATACTTCGTCGTTAAAGATCGTCCCATCCTTCTACCGTATAACTCGAGAGTCCCTGCCCTCATTTGCTGACTGTACTCGAGGTCGCACTCAGTGTTCCATACGCGTCCGCCCTAAACGTGTCTTAGTGTTGCCAAGCTGTTAGACTGAGATCCATTAATGTAATCTAAAGTTTTTAATTTTAGTATTTCATAATACAGGATGACGTACAAATTCAATTATACTTATTACATTAATCGTATTATAAGGCTTAAAAAAATAACTGTGCGCAAAGTGTCCCTCACATTTTTTTGCGTGTTGCGTGTTGATTAATACGATTTAACTATTAATACAATTACCTATAGCGAAGGGTACGAACGCAATCTGTTTTAATTTTGATTGAGCACAAGTTCAAATTCAATGACAGGTCATACCGACTTTTTCTCATAATAGAATTTACGGTTTCTAGAAATTGGAAATATCATTCATAAAAAACTTTCCCATGACTTTAAATTTTGTATTTGACAGAAAAGTTTTAGATCCCCTTATTTCTAATTAATTAAGTAACCTACTAAATGAATGACTAATGATTTTATAAGAAACAAAAAATAACCCAAATTATATAATGAATTGATAATGGTCTTAGAATCGTCTTAGAAACTAAGCCATCAACATTCTTCTGCCCTAGCGGTCACAACATCTGGCAACCCCGCAAGTTTCTTGAGTACAACGAAGTGCAATTTCCGAGTTACGTGCTCTTAAGTCCTTCAGCCATCTCGCTTAATATGGCATGTTTTATACTTGCTAAAGGAATGGTTTTGTGAATGTGTCGCCAACTTAAATCCTAAAAAAAATTAATCATCACATATTTATAAATGTGTTAAAAGCGTAAATTATCACTTTCGTTTACAAAATTATACAGCTATGGAATTTAAATATTTATTTTATCTTTAACTATAAGAAATCGAATAGGTAACTGCTTGAAAATCTAAATCATACATACATATAGTCACGCGTCTATCCCATATAAGGGGTAGGCAGAGGCCAGTGAACTAAAAAATTAAAAATTATATATTTATATGAAATACAAAAGTCACATTCAAGTCTTGTCGCTTTCTATCTTTATTTAAGAGTGTATAGTAATTGTGAAACCTACCTAGTAAAGTACCACCTTTCTTAGTGCTCTTTTCACGATAATTTTATCAATCGCAAAGCACGTGGTAACTTATCTCTTAAAATTACAGTTAAACTATTTTATTTTTAATCATTCTGAGATCTGAGCATAGAGATGGATTTTTTATATACTTGCATATAATCACGCTTTTTCCCCATATAAGGGGTAGGCGCGTAGCCCACTTTTCGCCCCCGCGGGTAACTAGACTAGACGTACGAGTCAAAAAATTCTTACTCCCCATTGCGTTCCCACGCGCAGTATAGGGACAGCATTGCATTACCAGTAATTTTTTTTTCTAATACCTACAACAGCCCTATCTGGAGTTTAATCTTGAGATTTACGACCATGTTATTTCCTTCGGAAATAAATATTCCTACTTTTCTGAAATATAGCTATGGATGGAATTGAAGTCACTGTTTTATTATCACCAGGTACGTGATAAGGTGGATTTTATTGATAGTTAATATCTTTAACAGGATTAGTGAACAAAACTATAGCTAATAGCCGATAGGTGTCCGGCAGAGTAGAATAGCACCTACCTACCTCTTTCCTACCAAGGTGTCGTAAGATTCGACTAAGGTAATTGTACGGACAGCCTTTTGTCGTGCAGAACAACATCATAATATGCAATGTTGTCACTATACTGTTCGTGTGAACGTATTGGGGAGTACGAGTAAGTTTTATTTTTGACTCCTACTAAAATGGTTGCGTCATAATTCGTCTCGTTTCCCACGGGGGCGAAAAGTGGACTACGTGTGTGGCCTCTGCCTACCCCATATTAGAAAAAAGCGTGACATGTATGTATGTATGTAACTATAGTTAAAAAAGCTGCAATCACTACTAATCGTTTTTTAAGAGATCGTTAGATTTCTTTAAAGAAGTTGGATCATAACATAACTTCAGAAATATGGGTTTAGGTAAGTTTAGTTGACATAAAGACAGTTTTCATCTACGGTGGCGACATGACGAAAGGAAATTAAATGAGGATAGGATGCAGCGCAAAGTCGAGAAGAGGAACACGCCCGCTCCGCGTAGACTACACGCCGTTACTCCACGTTCATAATTCATATTTTATATTCTACAATTATATTCTTTCGTATTAAGCTATTTTCATTTTATTATTGTGTTAATTTTATCTAGACTTTGTGCTCTAGTATTTATGAAAACAACACGATGAAACTGAATTCTCGAGAGTATTATTCGATTACTGCATGTCTTAGTGGTCAGAGTGCGAGATTTCTAAGTTGCGGGTCCTAAGTTCTCAGCCGGTGCAATTTTTGTGTAAAAATTTAAATTGTTAGTTTTCGGATCTGGTTGTGTAGTGTGTTCCCGTATCTCTGACTCCGCGTCCTAGTCTACTTCCTATCTTACTGCATGAGCGTTAGCGGGCACGGGTAGGTATGGACGAAGATGAAAGACGAGGAAGAAGATAAGACGTGTGTTCCTCTATTGTGTATGCGTATACTTGTGGCACTATAATATCTTCTGTGCAGTATGACAGATTTAGACAGAATTTGAAAGTTGTCGCCATGGTCGAAAATGGGGCAGGAGGACATTAATCGACAGCATTTAAGGAGCTATTTAAGGATGGCAAACGGGAACGCACTACAAAAATATGGTTAAGATAGTTACTGTGGCGGCCCATAGACAACTATATCGATTCGCGATGAATAACAAAGACGTAGGCTGAAACCTATGCGGGAATCCGTCTAGGTAGGTATCACCCCAGGACCAGTTATTCTGCAGTGAAGCAGTGGTCTACAAACACTATTGTGTTTGGGTGAAGGGCACTAAGAGCTAGTTTAATCACTAGGCATATGAGACTTAAGAACTGATTACTCAAGGTGACGGGCGCAGAGTGGTGCCACACAAAAATGATCTTGGGTGACTCAGCATTTTTTATGGGCAGACGTTACACTTACCATCACCTTTGCATGATATCAGCTCAACTAATTGTTTTTCTTCGTCACCCTATTTCAATAAAAAACGAAGATGAATGAAATAAATAACAATGAAACGCTGAAATTCTGTGTGTGCCAAAGCGGTAGGTTTTTTTGTTGTTGTTTGTTTGTTTTTTTTATAACACAGTATTTTAGCAACTACATTTACATCTTTGTTACGAATTAATTTAATGAACCCAACTGCAATACCGAATGCTACTCCCATTCAAGTATTTTTACGCTACTTCACGGCTTTTGTACGATAAAACATTTATTGGCGATTTTTGAACCGGCCTCTGGGTCAGGCTCAAGCGAAAGCCTACTTGTTTTTGCCTTCTATTGTATTCTTTTTCCACTGTTGTTCATTTTCGTCTTGTTTCCGCTTGAACAAGCTTTTCATATGTTATGACATAATGGCCTATTTCCTTTGCAATGAATGGAATGTAGACCACAAATATTGCTGCAAACATTTGTGAAGCTAATTGTCTTTCATCTTTATTCAATGGATATCTCGACTAACTGATGATACCAACAGGGTGAAGTAGATATCTTTCTGGTCTATCAATCTCGATCAAAACGAAACATTCTTGGTATCACCATGGCCTGGTATCGGGGCGTTAACAGACTTAAATTGGACATACACTAACAGGCAGACACGACATAACTATCTGTAAGTCACACAAATATGGGTTTCATGCAGGCATCGAACCCACAACCCGAAGCACAGAGGTTACCGGTAAATCACAAGAAATCATCTACTTTGAATATATTTTAAATATACTTAAAATTTGAAGTATTAAAACACTGCTTAACGAGCTCAGATTCGAACGTATATCGAAATAAAGCACAACGAAGACTGGTATGAATCGTGATATAATATACCTTACATAATAAGAAAAAAAAAAAACACAACTAAGCTGAATTAGCGTAGATGAAACTTAGTTGTCTATGCTCTTGCTCGTTAATGCTCTAGTATAGAAGATTCACTCTCGTCTCGTAGTGAGTACGTAATTTGAAGTAATAACACCGTAACGAACTTTCTTTGCTTCTTTTTACTTTCATTTAACTAAGTGCTCTTTACTAGTTTACTACACAGAGCAGGTAAATACGCTATAAGATTTATAAATATCTCGTCTTTTGAATCTATATTTATGACAGTGTTTTGTTTTACTAAATCAAAATGATTTTTTAAATTTCACTCAAGTATTAAATATAAAATAAAATACATTTTTAACTTGCAGGCATGTAATTAAATATAAAATATTTACGAATTATCGCTTATTTTTTTAAAACAGTCGTTATTTTACATCCTTTTGCTCCCTAAATGGTTTATGCTTAATTGCAAATACAAATATTTACTTACATATTAAAAAAAAAACATAAAGTTTTCCCCTTATTATTTGTGTTTTTATATTTACTATTACTTCATGCCTTAAATAAATGTGGAAATATATGAAATGAAGTGCTGTTTTGTTTGTAATAAAACAACAAAGTTCTTAAACAATCAAAGACTAAAATCAGATTGTCACGGTTGAGTTATTTGTGTACAGTAAGGATTAGAAATAAGGTTAAAATTCTCTCGGGAAACAGGGAAACTACCATCAGGAACTTACATAGACAAACATTTCTACATTTTATGTTACTTGCGTATCTTTTATGTAATACAAAAAAGACTTTTAGAACACGAATCTTTCCTACTATATAATACCTATAAGCACATTGTCTCAGGGATTTTTACTGACGCATTAATTATATTTATAACAGTAAGTAAAAGTAAATAAAGTAAAGAAATAGCCTAAAAATGTCCCAATTTTGAGCACAGGCCTTCTCTTATTTTTTGAGAGGGCTTTGGAGCTGGGAAGAGTACGCCACTCTGCTCCAATGCAGGTTGGCGGACTTCACAAGTTCCCTAAATATTTTTATTTCTCAGATAAGCAGGTTTGTTCACGATGTTTTTCTTCACCGCTGAGCACCTTGTAAATCAGCACTCAAAATTGCAGAACAATTTTACTTATAGGCGCCAGCACCGGGAATCGAACTCAGGTCTCTCGGGTACTATGAAGTTTAAGACGAGCGTCCGACCCCTGACCTACCACGTTACCTATTTCCACTGACTAACATATATCCAGCATTATTCACTAATGCAAAAAATATTTAAAAAAAAGTTTTTTTTTTTTAAATATATGACAAAGTGTTTATAGCACTTGAACGTGCTTTCCTTGTCTTGATTACTTGACACTTGACTTGATTGATCAGATCTTCCTAAGGTATAAGGGCTAACAGGCTTCTAACGACACTTTACTATATAAACAATCAAATCCGCAACTGTAAAACTGTGCAGTTTCAAGTAACTTAACTGAAAAGGGTAACAAAATTAACGGTTAATTCGGACAAAGGGTCTTGAGAACAGACATTAGACAAAGTATTATCGCTTAGTCAATAAAGGAAATTCTTTAAACATTGTAAGCTATTTTTTTTGTGTATCTATTACTTACAATTTAATGTAATTGAACGTATTTTGCAAGTCGCGCAAGCATGCAAAATGAAACCTGAGTATTTGATACATAGAAACGTCTGACAAAGTTGTAACTTGAGGAGTTGAATGTAATTTGTAATGCATAAAAATAAATCGCTTTCTGATATTTAGTATGAATGTCTAAAGAGAAGTATAACGATGGTTCCATACTTTCTCTGTACACTGAAATAGTAGAAGTAAAAAATGTCTCTGCAATCAGGATATAGGTAATGATAGGATTATGTAGGATACGTCATATTTACCTAAAGCATTAAAATTTGAGACAATATTAAATGTTAGCAGTTAGTTGAAGTTAAGCATAAAATAACTGTGAAATAATGCGGTATATGTGTTTGTGATTCCCACATAACTATTCCTTGTGAAAGCGTTAGTACGTAGTTTTGTTTAACCGTATGTTTGCTTGGCTTTATTACCTATTTAAATTCTCGCCTCTTTTTAAATCTGTGTAAGCCCTAACACTATTTCCTTTCATGAAATTTTTAACAGTAAGTTATAACAGACGATTTATATCATCTGAAATGCACTTTTTACGTAATCCGCCATGCTGAGAAAAATTAAATATTTAGAACGCGAACATCTTCAGCAAAACAATTAATCAATAATCCTTTAATCTATTTTAGGTCCACAAGTTCTTAATCGGCGAAGTTGCTAACATCTTATTAAAAAACTTGCTGTATTGCGCGGAACTTTAGAAGCGTTAATTCCAAAGCGTTGACAGTGTCTGAAGATTTAATCGAATACATCATTAAGCGTTAAAGTGAGTGATTGAAACCGAGTGACTGTTCAAGGCGGCGGTTGTTGTTCGTCCTCCGGTGAAACCGGAGCTGTTCCAAGTCATTTAAATTGTCAAAGTGTCTCCTATAAAGTTGTCAGCGATGGACAGCAATTCGGTGTCGCCGATGCCGGAGTTGGCGCCGATTGCCGAGTTCGACAAATCGCCCCCTTCTCCTCCTAACGAGGAAGTGCCGATGGATGATTTGCCGCCGCCGCCTGCTACCATTTCCCAATCGGAAGGGAAAAAAATTAAAGTGTGAGTATTATTCACTTTGCTTTTTAATTACTTATAAAGAAGTTAACGGCAAATACCTTTTATAAAGTCCGCTGCTGAATATAACATTTTATGGGGGTGATTGGAACGAGGGTGGGTTTTGGGAACTTCATTGCGAGGCTGAAGTTTAGTTTAGTAAACGTGTACTGGTGGTAGGATTCCTATGCAGGAATTCACCGTACCACCACAGGGCCAGTTATTCAGACGTTAAGCAGTAGTGTGATAATTACTGTTGTCTGAAGGGCATAGAGAACTAGTGTAATTATTGGGCATATAAGACTTAAGAACTGTTGTCTCAGGCTCAGTTTGGTGCCACCCACAGAAACTTCTGGGTGACACAGTATTTGTAAAGGGCAGATGTTGCACTTAAAGTCAGATGAACGATTTGCTCGCCTCATCATATCTCCGATATAAAAAGGCTGATTCAGTGTCCTCGTATTTGCACGTACACTCGTAGCACTATAATACCCCTTTTGCTGTTGATAGCTTTCGACAGTATTCGCAAGATCTCGATGTGGTCAAAAATAGGCCAGGAGGAGGACATCAGTGTATTATTTATTAATAATGGAGTTTCCTTAATTCAATATTAAGAGATTCATATTATATACGTATACAGTTACTACTGTGAATGGATGCTTGGGCTTAATTATTATAACATAAGGTTCTGGTTACTATATTAACGGAATTAATTATGTGTTATTGTAGGAGCAAACGAAACTTGTAACTTGTGTGAAAAAGAACTTTCATTGAAGTTAGGAAATATAGGAAATTGCGTGAATTTTTTATAATACATAAGGCATTTATCATAACCATAATACATTAGCAAGTGCTGCCATCTGCCAGTCTCATAAACGTTTCTTTATTTTGATAAAGAACTTTATGCAACTGAGACTAGCTAGTACAAACGTTAGCCAATAGATGGCGGGCGCATACCTATCACCTCTTGCGCATAATTTTTTACCTTTGCTTATGTTACTGACAACACAATATCCTGTGTTTGATAATTATTATGTAGGTAATTTAAATACCCATTAAAAACTTTTTAATATTGTAATTATAATTAGTGAACGATATAGTACGATTTCCTTATCTCGCTCTATCAGGTTGATTTAATATGGTCTCTGTCTGGCCTAAACTATTAGTAAGGTCGAAGTAGGGCGCACACATACCGCGTCCGGATCGAGTCGAGATCTCGAAGAGTGGTGATACGAACGTCGCGTTAAACATGCTCATGTGATCAATTGCCGCCAAATATATATTTTCAAACTTATAGAAATTGTGTTGTGTGATTTGTGTGATTTTCCATTTACTTATTTATTTTTCCAGATAGTGCTATTACACTTTATTTGTTCCAATTCCGCAAGAATGGCAAGAGGAAAGAATCAAAAGTATGTTTCCTTTTTTAATAACAGACTAGTGATTGGTTTGTATTGATCACAGTCTTTTTTTTTTTCAATTATTCTCAACAATAACAGAAATATTTATATGGAATATTTATATTTATATTTATAGACTTTCGTTTCTATTTATTTTGTTTTTCATTTCTTATTATAAAATAATTATATAATTTTTTTTTAATATAATGTTACCATACGATCGAAGTTATAATAATTTCGTTCATTATGCCCATTAATTTTTTATGACTTCATAAAAAATGCGGATTTTTGAATGATGGATGTACTGCATGGGAGGTAGGAATCAATTGACAATTGGGAGGAGGACAGCAATTGACTTCATTATAGATTCTAATTTAAGTTGCAATGATAAATGTTCTAATATGGTAATTGTGAACAATATTTAATGTTGGATAAATTTTAAACTTGTAAATATTATATTTAAATATCCTGCCCAATTTGTTTCAATATTAAATAGCACTCGTGGCATTAATTTCGGGGTCAGTAGAAAGCCAGAAAGTCGGTCACCCAGAGCTGGGACATTGATTCGCTATCTGCGTCATTTATCTTATCTGATTGAAATTGCACTCTGTAATATATAATTAATAAATATTTAATATATATATATATAATGTTAGTGTAAGTACTCATAAATTATCTAGTTTTCAAACTTGACATGGTGATCCGTCAAATAAGCTTTTGTCTCAATAAGTGGGACTAGGATCCAAAAGATAATTTTTATTATAACATTTAATTATATAATATGCATTTACAGTTTGTAGACAGTGGTACATATTTTTTATTATTAATTTGAAGTGAAGTGCACCATACGGCAACGTCCAATATAACATTCAATTCTCAATATTAAATGACGGATATATTTTTACGCCAATTTTTTCCGACGCCAACGTTCATAATTTGCATACACGCAACTTTTAATTTCCTTTAATACTGTCATAAATTTACATCGCCTATAATATGTACGTTTACTTAATTAACAGTTTTTTTAATGTGATATTATGACTCATAAATTACATTAGTTGAGAACTCATTAAATAATTAGTGTTATTCCAGTCTTGGGGGATTTGAAGTTAGGCAATTATTAAAAATAAAATGTTCTAATCTACGTTTTAACGGGTATTCTATTATATCTTATAATTGAGCGTCCACAGCCTAATAGTTTAAGGCACGAACTACGAAACACGTCGTAAATGAATCGAGTCCGCCATTTTTTTTAAACTATGCCCCATAGAAGGTTTCCCCTGTATCGTGGGTGCGTTTTACAGACATAAATTTCACGTGCACAACACAAGCAGATCCGAAAACCAACAATTTGTAATTTTGGCTCCGACTGGGATTCAAACCCAGGACCCGCGGCGTAGAAGTCAGGTACTCTGACAACTAAGCCACACGGTCGCGGTATTGTCGTGGACCATCTCCTAGCACAACTTTTCAAGCTTAGTTGGGGTGGTTAACAGGAATATCCATCCATCCGTACTTCTGCATCTTACTAATAGTACCCGGTTGCTTTTGAAGGGATGTTGTTTACAAGCGGCTTTAAGCGACATCTGTAATCGAAAAAAAATTCCGATGTATATTCATTTTTAACTAAAACAAAATACTCGTATTTATTTTAAGTACGTAAAAATGTGGAGAGAAATTCGGGGTGTCCTAATTCTTACAAGTTAATAGTCGTGTTTTAAGACTTAGTAATAACCGACCAGTCTCGCAGTAAAATAATTGTTTTCGGAAAACTTTTATGTTTATGCAATTATAGTGAAAGTAAAGTAAAGTTAGTAGTAAAAGTAAAGTTGATAATTTCTGAACAATAATATTTAACAAAAACTGCACAACATAGTTCTTATTACAAGATTATTAAAATCCACACGTATTGATCGACTTCATGTCATATAAAAGAATGTCTAATAATGTGCTTTAATGAAATCGTCTAAGGCCGCCCGCATATATGCGAGTCTATTCGACCTCCAAGTGTGTTATTTTATTAAATCCAATAATCTGTCGAGTGGGTCGCAGAGAACGGGGCTGGAGCTCAGGAAATGGGATGAAATTGATTCCGTTTAATATCGCACTCACGACAGACGGGACCGCGAGATCATGGGCTAAATCTCTGCGATGTTTGCCCCCCTCATGACTGACATTAATCGATGCTACTGCATTGATGCACACGGTTATTTTTTCACGAGATCGTCCTTACAATGAATACAAATAAACATAATGAGTTGAATGTGTGTCCGTATTTTTTTTTGTATTTTAAATATGTTTTTGTGCATTCATATAATATACCAAATTTAATATTCAATATAATCTGTTTTTCTGTTTGTCTGAACGGATTTAAATTGAAAAACGAATTAACCCTCATGGCATTACTCTGCATAGATTACAAAAGTAATGCTGGGACCAATTCGGCTTTTACTTAATCGTAATGTCTGATACTCGTACAGTTAAGAACTGGCTAGGATTTTAAAGTCCTCATAAAAGAAAGTCCCGGAACCGCTTTTTTAATAAATTGATTTTTATCATAATCCCAATTGATGCCCAATTAATGTGAAGACAAAAATTGTTAGTATATATGGTTTTAATTAGTATTAAACCCAATTAATACCCAATTATAACCTGCCAATTAATAAAGTATAATGATTAGCTGCAGTTCCAATAATAGGTCACTTTCTGTGATTTAATATACTGTAATTTAATAATAAAACAGAACCTAAGGAATCTAAATTACTCACAGACGCTCTCCTTCCTATAAACAAAAGTCATATTTTTCTAAATTTCTGTTGACAATTCAGTTAATAAAAAAAATTAAAGCCGATTTCCTCCAATACATGTTATAATCAATCTAGACTTTATCCCGTTTCTTTTGCACTCTCTAAACAACGTATTTACGCTAGTGAAGTTTTTGCGACTGAAGTCTAAGAAAGGCCTGTTAAAAAAACATGACCGGACCCAGTTGCGAAATGAGAGTGACCGTGCGGTCGGCAACGAGTCAAACCAGTGATGCATTTGATGGATCATCCGCCACTTATATGATTTAATCACTTAACGTATTGACATTGAATCACTTGTGTTAAACACTTCGTGCAAAATTTTATCATGTATATTATCGTAATTTTTTCATTATTTATACTTTTACAAAATATTACATGACATATGTTAATTTGAATAATTATAATCGATTAAGGTAGTCGAAGTTTTAGAAACTAATAAAAATAAATTAATTGCTTATAAAAATAAATGTTACTTGCTCTCGTCGCATTCGTTAATAAGTTTTATTTCCGTTTATAATTATTTTAACTCATTACGGTTATATATAGATAAAGTTATAAATAAGAGCTGTATTTGTTTTTTAACATAACGCTGTCCTTAGTTCTTTAATAGGATTGATGGTCAACATTAATTCATAATTGAAAGACTGCGCTGATGGTGAATTGAAAGTACTTGCAGTTGACGGATGACGATAGTCAAACGTCAAGCTATTACCTGACCGTAATAACACGAAAATTAAATTATGAATAAGAAAATTCGCAATTTATGAATGTCATTGTCAACACTATAACACTATAAATATATTTATTTATTTAACTCTTTATTGCTCCTTTACAATAAAAGGATACAAAGGGCGGACTTAATGCCTTTAGGCATTTTCTTCCAGTCAACCCATGGAGTGGTGAGATTTTGATTAGGTGTAGCAATAAAGGAAAACAGAGAAAGAAAGAAAGAGAAAAAAAAAATGAATTGAAAATTTAATATTATTTCAGTTTCAGGATTAGGGTTAGAGAAATGAAAATTCTCTTCCGCCATTATTTTTTTATTATACTTATATGTAACAAAGAACTTTTAAAAACAAAGCCTTAGACTTGCTGATTTACTCGCAATGTTTTTAATTACTGTCGCTAACGTGGTTAATCAGCACTTAAAACTGCATTTAACGCTTTAAGGAGTATATGTACTACTCATGTATGGTAGACCGTCCCCAAAGCTACTACGGCTCTTTGTATATTTATGAGTGCTTAAATATTTTATTTAAAAAAACAGCGTCTAAAGGCTAAAAAAAAGTAAAGTTTCAGCCTATAAATGTAGCCTATGTATGTACTACTGAGCACAGGCCTCCTCTCATTTCTGAAAGGGGTTTTGGAGCTAGGAAGAATCCGCCACGCTAATCACTAACTGCTAATCGCGCGTAAATCAGCACTTAAAATTGCAATTAACAATTTTAGTGGTGCCGGCACCGGGAATCGAACCCAGGTCACTCGCGTACTATGCAATTTAAAGCGAGCGCCTAGCCCCTGAGCTACCACGGCTACCGAGGCTAAAAGTGCTGACGCAATTTTTTAAGTATACGTTTTTATTACAAATAAGGCAACTTTTTGAACGATTAAATTACCAGGTGGCGGCTCGTTAAAAGAATACTACCACTCCATCTCATCCAATGGATCTCGTAAAAGGCGAGTAAGGAATTAAACTGCACTGTGCACCCAACAGCGCATGGTGGCGATGGGCTCACCACCTATCACACCAAGTGCATTTTATTGTTTTGGTGAAACGTGGATTGTGGCAGTCATTTGTTTTTGCAGTGAGTGCCCAGTCTCTGACTACCCCTTATGGGATACAGTCGTGATCTTATGTATGGTGATTAACTTACCATTAAATGATTCACCCATACATAATTGGCACCCATTATTTCATTTATACTTGTCACAAACTTCGCATAGTCTTTTGATATCCTACTGCATATCTGCATACCGCAGACCGAAATATTTAATTGTATAATAATTTTTACACAGTATATATGTAACGATATGCTTAAGTTTGAGAGGAAGCCTGTGCAGTGAGACATTTATACTGTTACTTTTTTAATTTTATGCTTAAGTTATTGTACACTCGTAAGCATAGATACTATCATTATTCTGTGACCGTAAATTTGTTAGGACGTCACGGTATGTAATAAATTTTGTACGTCTTACACATGCATAGGGGAATAGGGTAAGAACATTTGCTTGTACATTAAGCTCATTTTAGGTAACAAATTATCACTCATGTGTTGGTTTCATTTGTCTATTTTGTCAGCAACGTCTACTGATTTGTTGAGTATAGTTTCTTAAATACTGTTCTCATACATTTTTTTGCTCATACATGTATTTGGTATTGTATTCTTTCGGACAGATAGACACAATAAAACCGGGAGTAATTTAGTTTTTGTTTCGTCGTATAATCACAAATAGTTTTAGTTTTACGTGAATTCTGAAAGCCAGGCGAGTTAAGTCCAGCTTGCCTATTGATTTTAATTATACTAAGCAGATTATTGTTAAATGTTATGAAAACATAAACATTTGTATAGGACACAAAAAATTGTAAGTACGAATTAAAAAAACGCGTATTTCGGGATGACTAGTAATAGTCGAATTTAAAAGTGAGGTAAGAATGCATGACACATGTATGTATGCAAGCTTCTGAGTATACTTTTTATACTAATTAGCTATAACTGAGGATCTTTACTTTTACTGATAAAGCCTTAAATAATTTCAAATAACGTTCGAGCAAAAGCGAGTTGGCTGAAACAAAAGAAGAGCGTTGCGTTTCAAGTGGAAATAAAACTCGGAGTGCTTTTGCTGGAGAGCATTTCAACGATTTTTCATATTCAAATCTTTCAGTCCGCTGACAATGGCTTTTTATGCTCTATGACATACATAATTACGCTGCTAGTCGAGAATCTGAATCAATCTTTCGAATTTTTCATGATAGTGAAGAACTGAATAAATCGATGGACTTAACAGAACTATATTCAAAAAAATTATTACTGCAGAAAATCACATACGATAATAGATCAAGGTTCGTAACATATTATTACACTTATATGTAACAAAACATAATCAGTGTTTTTCTCATTCATCATTATATTTATTTATGTAGTTACGTTTAACTCTGTTTGCTACATATGTAAATTTTTTATAGAAACAAAATACATTCGATGTCATAATAATACAGTTTTCCTATTTTGATAAGATTAGCTAGTCATTTAGAAATCTAGTGCACTGAGTTTCTATGCGAAACGAAAATAGCCGCAATTAAAATTTGATAGATAATTACTATAATCCAGATGGTCATTAAGCTGAAGCGGCAATGGTTTGGCCATGTAACAAGTAATATTAAGAGCCTTTGGTAAGGAAAGGTTACAGGCAATCCTCCTCTTTAGCAAACTAATTTTTCAAGAAGTGGATGGATGCAGGTAGTTACGACTAATACTTAGACTTAGTGAGTGCATTGACACCATTCGCAAGGGAAATGCTGTGCATCCGCTTGTCTTCTACAAAAAATGTTTGTCTTTTCGAATACAAAAATAAAACATTGTTTATACATTTTTTCAAATTATTAATCAAAAACTTATCGAATATTGCTCAAAGACATCTTCCGATTTTGCCACTAGTGTTTAAAATTCATCGTCTTTAGTTCATCAAACTAAGTAACAAAGTCCACATGTTTCAAGTCTGTAACAAGTGACCTCTCTTTTAATTGATGGAGCGAGGGGGTTCATCGCTCAATTCAAGCTCTGCAGATCCAATTACAAACGATCGCAAATGATACGATGCACTGTTTCTTTGCGATTGTTCGAATCTAATGAACCGTTAGTAAAAGTGAATATTGCATTTAATATATATGTGGTTGATGTAATTCTTGATGTGATTCTTGAATGATATAATGCTTTTGTGACTTAACACTTATTTTTTTGTATCTGTACGAACAGATTTATATCTAGAACTACTAAAGCTATTGACATGCATTTTACACAAGTTATAGATAATAACTCCGGGATCAACTTAGACTTACGTTTCATCGAGTTTGTTTCGCCGGTTCCGAAGCCAAGAATATTTTTAAGATAACATACCACAGAACGCCAAGTAGCAGAACCCTTGATATAACCCCTTATATACATTTGTTTGTTACTTTAAAAATCTGTCTTAACAAATCCACATATACACGTGAAGGTAGTTGCAGGTAGTCAATAGTTACTAAATGATTGCAAAATGCTGCCTATAATTCTTATTAAACAGTTTATTCAGTTAAACCGTTTCGTTTCGCAGTGTGTTACGTGGGTTTCGTAAGAGTTCACTAAAGGAATAAATAGGCCAAAGCATGGGCAGCGGTCTCTTTTAGTGATTATTCTTTTGTCTTAGAGTCATAAACAAATCAAGACAGTACAAATACTGATATAAATTCATTCTTATCATAGGCGAACTTTATCTTAATTAACTTACACTTTACGTATGAGGGCTTTTTGTCTTTGTCTTATGTTTTAAGATTTTTATCTTCCTGTAACGATACGTGTATCAATTTGAATGACTGGAAAACAATTTACGCAGTTGCCTCACTCTGTAGTCTTAATAATCACTGTAGTTGGAATCTTCACACTGTTGATGGCAACATTGTGCCTCACAGCATATTGACTGTGTCTTGATAAGAGCTATGAATGTAAGCATTCAGAACTTAGTGTCGTGTGGGCACTGATGTGACTGTTTTGAACCTGTTTACGGTTCCATTTTAAGTTTAATAGTTCACTGTAGAAACGAACATTTGTGTGACCGTCGTATTTAATGTCATACTGTATATTATGCTATGAGACTTAGAAACTGAGGTCTAAGGGTGACGAGCGTAGTGTGGAGCCACACTGAAATGTTTTGGGTGACATAGCATTTGTTATGGGCAGACGTTTTACTCAACATCAGGTGTTTTGCTTGTCTAGTCACTTTTTTCCATAAAAAAAATGTAAATGTAATGAAAAAGTTGACAAGTCAGTTTCCGCTTATGACATCGTTGAGAAAAAGTTCATTAATTACCATGCGATGTAATCCCAAACGGCGTGCACTCGGGTACACCTAAGAGCAACGACTTTATGCACAGATGTTTTTTTATTATTAGGCAAGAAAGCAGTTCAAGTTATATAAAGCCTATAAGTTTTCCTTGTTTCACAATATTACCGTTCAGGAAGATATTTATATAAGTCTGGTAAATGTTGAAACGTATCAGAAAAAAGTCTTTCCAAAACCCATAGAGTTATGAATACCGGCAGGATAAACAAGTTTAAAGAAGGTTGGTTTGTATATAAATTATTTTCATTTCTACTTTTTTTTTCTATCACAGTAGGTACTCAAATATTAGTTTATTCAGAAAACAAAACGTGCAATATTATTAAATTAATTAAGTCCTAAAAATAATAGACTACATTTATATTTAAACTAGCCGCCCCTAGAAAAGATAGAAGAATAAGATATAAGAAAAGGTTAAGTATTAGAAGGTATAAGGTATAAGAAGATAGAAGATAATAAAAGATTAAAGCAAACAGATAAGGACTGAGTTGGCTAAAATATGGTTATAAACAAAAACATAAATAGTAATACCTGACAATGACTTTAAAATACTTTTTTTTATTCTGTTGTTTATTCTCAGCCGGGTGGTGGCGGCTCGTTAAAAGAATACTACCACTCCATCTCATCCATTGGATCTCGTAAAAGGCGAGTAAGGAATTAAACTGCACTGTGCAACAGCGCATGGGGGCGATGGGCTCACCATCTATCACACCAAGTGCATTATATTGTTTTGGTGAGACGTGGATTGTGGCAGTCATCTGTTTTAACAGTCAGTGCCCAGTCTCTGACTACCCCTTATGGAATACAGTCGTGATTTTTGTATGTATGTATGTATTCTACTGATTAAAAGTAAAGCAAAAAAACTATGTTGAAAAATTGCTGATGCTCTTTTAAAAGTTATATCTCTAATATTTCTGGATTTATATGAAGTTAAAAAATAGGTAAGCGCGGTTTTATTGTTGGGTGGTGGACTTTAAAGTTATTCGGTTCACAACAATAGCTTTAGGAAATACGAGTTGGTGAACAATAAAAAAAAATTGGGCAGTCACTAGCGCAGAACCGAATTGAGTGCCCAATTGCGAGTGACGTTGAAATTGTAACAGTGATCTAGTTGTTGTAATAAAAAAATATTTCTTTAATGTCATGCCTGAATTACTGATTCGGTACAATTTTTCAGAAGCGCGTGTTGTAAGTTTTCAAATTATTATATTTCTTATTTCTTTACAAATAATTATGTATGTCAGGTTTATCATACTATTATTCTACTCGTATTACCACTACTCTTTAATGTATTCTTATTAATAAAATTACAACTAAAACACTATTTATTTATTACATAAAGTTAATATATTTTTAATCGCTTGTATATGAAACTCCTAAAAACTTAAGATTCTTCTTTATCGGTCTGTAAAGGTCCATTGCTGGACATAGGCCTCTCCCAAGTTGGAAGATTAATACACATTAATTGACAGAATCATCATGATACTTTGCGACTGATCATCAATAAAACTCTAAAAACTATAATCAGTGATCTTTCATTTTATTTAATTTTTAACACGCGTTGGTTTGATAGTAGGATCCATTTTTAGTCCGTCTGTAAAGGCAACGTTTACAGTCATCGATCGAAGATATCTCTGTGGCTAAGTGGAACCGTTCCCGATAATACTTTATAGGCAATTTGGCCGTGTCCAGCCTCTCCATCCCGTCGGCAATTTGCATAAATTGATTGCACGCTGCACGCTGGTGTCGTGGGCACGGCTTGCTAATGTATAAAGTGAGGTGTGCGCGGGCGCTCCGTCGCCCGAACAGGCGCAGTCGCGCGCCCAACCGACCAACTGTTACACGTTCAGCCGTAATGCTTAATTACATCCTCGACTGTCGCAATTTTCAAACTATTTAACACACAACGGGCTAATTGTACATTTTCTAAACAATCATCGTCCAGTTTCGTTTCGGTCGCGCACGCGTAAGCCAACGTCGCGACCCTGATTGATGGAACTGGTGGTGGCGTATCCACGGCGTTCAGTGTGGTTATCCAGTGAATAACCCATGTAATAGTGATTTCGCCGTTTAAATTTGTTGTGTAATACACCGCTCTCAAACGTCACAATGCGTCAGAGATATCAGCTGAAACAGAGACCGTATGTATTACTTGATAGTTCTAGATAAAACAGAAATCTTAAATGTTAGTTGATAAGGTTGATGAAATTGTTTACGTACACGATACGCTCATACGTGGAATTGGTTTCGAATTGCTTTGCCAGGTTAATACAATGGATAGAAGTCATACGACGCGTTCCAAAGTTTGTATTTAGTGTGTCCAAGTTGTCCGAAACAATGGCATTCTTTGACACGCAACGATGCAACTGTTGATAACAGTTCTTATCCAAAAAAACGCTTTGAAACTAAAGGCCATATAATGCGCTCGCTGATACGATTCATTTTTGGAGTTGGATGTAGTACAATGGTAACTTCATTAAACAATTTTTTAAAAAGCTCATATAATGCACCTTTATTACTTAACCGTTAAACAGATGTTAAAAGTGAATCTTTATTACTTTTTTATTTTGTTCTGTTTACAGCCAGAGATTATAATATTTTGTTTTCGTATTAAGTATTGAACATCGAAATTAGGATACATTTACTTTGATAATTAACAAGGACAACAAAAACATTTGAGCGGAGTTATGTTGGTCGAGTATCCTGATGTAGATGCAAACGTAATGGTTTCATTAAACGTATTTGTATGTTGTAATTGAACATTATTAGTATCCGTCGCCGTAATAACAACTAAGTATTACATTATTAAATACTTAATAATATTTAATAGTCAATGAAGTAAATGTCAATAGAATTATAATTTTAATGAAAAAAACAGAAAACAGTTCATAATTTTAAGTGTGTTCTTAAAATAAAACTTGAAATAGTAATGATGTCTTATATTTACGCTAATATTATTCATTTATTAAAACTAATTTATCGCGTTTGATTATTGATCCTGATGTCATAGTTAAAATAGTAAGCTTAAATTTTTGTCATTAGAAAATCTACAAAAACTTTCTTGTTCTAAAGTCTAAAAACATAATAAAAATTTGTTTATTTTTTTCATGAACGTATAATGAAAATGATATTCATTTTAAAGTGACCTTAATTGAGTCGCGCGACGTTCTACAAAGTTGTAAACTAGTTCAACAAATCGTCACCCGCGGTGACAGCGATGGATTGTAATTTTGTAAAAGTAAATTTTGGTAATGAAACACGTTAGGTAAAATGAAGTAGCAATGCGCTTTAAAATGCTTCACTACTATCATAACTCACCAGTCAAGGGTTTTGAATCGAAGAGAATTCGCGGAACTGCTGCGTTAGAGAACTTCAAAAAAAAATCGATGTTTTCTACTTCCTTTTTCTTTACCGGCGAGTTCATGGTCAATCTACACTTACAACTGTATTAAATATTTTAGCAGTCCCGGCAACAGGGATGGAGACCGGGTCCCACGCGTACTACAATTGAAGACGATCGCCATTGTTACGTACTAAGCACTAGACTTAAACAACAGTGATAATAATCTCAAGCTTGAAGGGGAAGGTTTTTATAAATGATAATAGGCGAGTAGTCGAAGAAGTCGTTTACGTGATGGAATGTGCCATTCCTATCTTGTTAGGCAGTTTCCCCCTCCTCCACAACTAATGTATGGGGGAGGCAAAGGAGTAAAGACGTAGTTACTAATGATGATATTTAGTCACAAAAGATATAAATATCCTTCTGTATATGATGATTACATTGTCTAGGAGTACCTGACTTCTATTTCGCGAGTCCTGGGTTCAAATCACAGCCGGAGCCAACATTTGTGCAAAAACACAAATTATAATTTTTTTGTAAAACGCATTCATGATAAAAGGAAAATTCTAGAGAGGGTTTTTACCTGACTAATATCACACTTTAGAGTATCCTAGCGCATTACGGTCGCCTTTATGACTCGGAAAATATTTTCGACGCAAGCAAAATATTTCCACTAGACGTAATCCCTCGCCGCAGTTCATGCTAAATTCATACTTTAATCAGAAAATTTTATATTCTGAAGTATTCATGGCAAGCAGCACCATTAAGAGGCCTATGAGCTTTTAATTGACCTATTTTTAAATTGGGTAATATTTTCACTTTGGTCTCCTAAATTTAAATCATCTGTAGCCTAGTTTAGACGCATTTTATTAGTGTTTCTGGTTTATATAGCACTTTAAACGAATAATTCAAGAATCAGTTTCTTAAATGTGTACACTTTCAGAGTACAGAGTGGCGGAGTAAGAAAATCTAACACCTAGTCTTTATCAAAGATTAGTCGATATGAGAGATCTATTATTAATATTCGACTACCGATAAACGTAACGGAAAAACTTAAAAAATCAAAGACTAAAACAGGCGATAGAAAAACTATCTCGAAAAATTGCGAGCCGAAAAAAACAAGGACGCGTCTGGTATTGCAATAGCAACATGTAGTGTTTGATAGTGTGATCGCTAATTCGCCAGTCAAGCCTGATGATTACAGATTACAGCAAATTCAACTTCAAAGAACAAAGTTCAGCGGATGACTTTACAGGTTCTTGATGATGCTTATGAGTGCGCTTGAGTTCGATTCGAAGGATTTGAGAGGTTTACAATTCCTGCAATGTTTTATTTTTATCAATAGTACAACATTAAGTCTGCCCATTGTAGCCCTTAGCTTAAGGTGTCAGCAACAAAGGATAAATAAATAATTAAAAAAAAATAGAAAAACAGCACAATGCTTTTTTTAAATAATATTCAAATTTTCTGATAATTTTAAAGGAAACAAAGCTATATGCAACACATTTTTAACACAATTTCTGCACGTAATATTAGTATTATATCGTAATACTCGTAGATCATGTGAAATGCGAATTAAGCACTGACATGCTATTATCACTATCCTGTCAGAGTGCAATTACAGCATAAGTGATATTAAGTGAATATCCTGCTAACAGCTCTCCTTTATTATGCACATCCTTGAACACTATAGATTTTCCAAACTTAGTTATGAAACAATGTTGCGCTTACAAATGTTCTCGTTGCAGATGATTAAATAATGTACAGATCATAAATAATGCATCTTCCGTCTTTGATGGATGAAATTAAAGTTCAATCAATCGTAAACCGACAAAACATCTTCGCAGTATTTCACCACAGAGGTTTTGCAATGTACATCCGAAACGTAATAGTTAATCATTGACCCTTGTATTAAAAAAATCCGTGAAGATGTTTGCAACCCGAACTTGCTGGATTTCTCAATATTAGATATGGAAGTTACAAAAGTCTATTTTAAACACGTATTTTGTTAGAAATCCATATACAGTCATTTCAATTATTACTGTTGTGCTATGATTTGTATAGAGAAGGGAAAGCTTTAAAGTATTATTTGGCAGAACTTCAGAGGAATATAGTAGATAGTAACTATATATCGTGAAGTTGTAATTTTTATGCCAAAGAAATAAATAGCAAGGTAAATGTTAGGAATAAGATATTAAGCAATCTGTGTTGAACGTCTACCCTATTTTTATGTAAAATTGCTAATTAATTACATACCAATTTATCACTGTTAGATCTATATAGTATTTACACATAAACCTGACGGGTTCACAAGGTTATTTACCTTTAACTTGTTTTTGAGCACTTAATACTGTTTACCTCTGATGTAGTTCAGTTCTTAATCGACTTGTTCGTCTGTATGTATTACTGAAGTTTATTACACTGTAAGGCATGTACTAAACTCATATATATTTAGATTTGGATAAATTTTAAAAAAACTATAAAATGCCGTGTTAACAGAGAAATCAGAAAGTAGAAAATTTCGTCTTTAATTGCATTTTGTAAACAAGATTTTATTTATTGCCTTACCCATGCATAAATCGTGCCCCGAAGACGACTCAATACTTAAGCGGCGACCACAGTATGTAATACACGGCTTAAGTAAAGATTAAAATATTTTGTTCTTAATTAATAATTAGTTTATTCAATTATATATATATATATATATGTATAATTCGACTAAGAAATCTCAATCAAATAAGGTTACGCGCGTTTATTTGATCGTTCTTCATTGCTTAACCATGTAAACTTTTTCCAGCTCCAAAACCCTGAAAACTGAAAGGAGGTATGTGTATGTGGGCATATTACTCACTACTTAATGTATATAAATACTGATCATGTAAAGCGTATATAGAGCTATGGTATTTTTTGTGCAATCTTTAAGTATCATTAAGTAAAGCATCAGGAAGTATGCTTATATATAATTTTTTGAGTTTCCCCTAGGCTAACATAAGGAAGAAGATGACATGAAAGATATTTAATTGTCTTTCAAAGTAATTTAGTGTTTATAATATATTAAAATACAAAAAGCTTTGCATGTAGCAGTCCTTATATTATTGCAATGGAAAGCGTAGGCGTGCTCTGTGCGGCCACTTGCCGCAAGAATGCGGAATACAGGCTCAGCGAGATTTAAACCAATCGTCTAGTAAAAGGCTCCTTGTTAGACGAAACGCTGGGCGGCAGCGTAGTGGCGTAACGCAGCGTAATATAGCTTGTATACAAGGGTAAAAAGTACTGAACTTTTGAACTAATAAAGGAAAGTAAAAAGGAAAGAAATAGATATTTTATTCGTTTCTTGTTAATATCTTACAAATTTTTGGATCGAACTTTGCTTTACTTAGGTGCTAAGTTTTATTAAGTTATTTTAAGGATTAAAATAGAACTTATGTTTATATGGAATAGTATAGCTTCCTAACAGTGATTTGTTCAGTATCGATCCAAGTAATAGTGATTTAACACCCAAAGAAATTTATATATTGTTAATATTAAAAGAAACAGATCAAAATCGTACTACAAGCGCAAAGAATGTGAACTCTGGCACTAGCCGCGACTAACGCTAGACAGAACAAGAAGACAATCGTATAGCAAGCTCAATCAACCACTACTGCCATTGACTGCTGATTAACGATTGTTTTTCGCAATTTACTTAATGAGATTCATCATCATAATGATCGTTACATCCATCGCTAGTCCATTGCTTAACAAAGGCACACCCTTGGATTGAAACATAATATGGTCTCAAGCCACCAGCGCTCATCATCTCCCAAAATTCCCAACCTGTTGGATCTTGCACTTTACTATGTTTTTTTTTTATTGGAGGAAGTGATGAAACGAGCAAAACATTCACCTGATGGTAAGTGCAACGTCTGCCCATAACAAATGCTGTGTCACCTAGAAAATTTCTGTGTGACAACACACTGTCCATCACCCTGAGTCATAAGTTCTTAAGTCTCATATGCCCTGTGATTACGCTTGCTCAAAGTGCCCTTCAGACCGAAACACAGTAATGTTTGCACACTACTGCTTCACGGCAGAATAACTGGCCCTGGGGTGGTAGGGCAGACCGGGGATGGTTGACCACGTTTTTAGTCATCATTTTTTTTTTAAAAACTATTGTTTTGGTATAAATAAAAATGATTGTAAACTGTGCCAAATTTCATAGCCAATTATAAAAAAAAAGGTTCTATGTGGATATTATTTAATAAAATCCGGATTTTTTCAGTTTTAGGAAACCTCTCCGAGATGGTCAACCTGCCCCAATACAGGGGTGGATAGACTACTCAACTGTTGCAGGGTGGCTTGAATTACGGGATGACAAAATTTAATTTGTAATTAAATAATCACAGAAATATTCTTGGTGACACGGCATCGGCAATGGGCCGACGTTGCACTTACCATCAGGTGAACGTTTTGCTCGTCTCGTCACTTTATCCAATAAAAAAATCATAAGTTTTGCAGAATTCTACCCATATAATTTTTATCTCAAACTTTGATTTCTTTCGTAAACCATAAATATTTTCGAAAAGATGCGACCATATGGATCATAGTCGGTCAACCAATACGCAATTGGCCTACCAACCCCGACCGGAGCTTTTGCTTTAAAAAATTCACTAAACTAAAATGCGTTGCTTAACATTCATAATAAGTATTTGTATACCTTTTATAATAATTTACTTTCCATTTCAAATTAAGTTTTTGTGAACTTGACTATAAATTACAATGTAAGAACAAAAAAGGTGTGTTGATGAAAAACTACTTAGGTATCCCAATTATTGATATTGCGCTCTAAGTGACAGTGAGACATTTCCTCGTGTCTCGCGTTCTGTGCGAATGATCGGTCAAGCAGCAGGCTTTCTTTGAGTGCAACGTTGATTCTCTCACTCAAACCTGCAAGAAGTTAGGAGCATCTAGTCTACCTACCCCAGTCCCCAACCAACCCCGGTCTGCCCTACCTACCTAGACGGATTCCTGCATAGGAATCCTACCACCAGAAATGCAATTCGAGATCTTCTTTTTAATCGGGTTCTATCAAACAGAGAAACTCCGAGGAGAGCTATCGCTAGTTTGTGATTCTTCATAAGGCAAACGGTGAAGGTTTCGTAGGTCACCACTGCACTGCAACATACGATTAAAGACTTTTGTCTTAAAATTTTTATATATACTGGATAACAATATTTTTTAGATTTATCGGGATAATAAAAATTGTTTATGACTTCTTATATTTACACGAATATTATACTTTTATTAATTAAAAGTAATTTAAAAGATTTTATCTCGTTTATTTTTGCTATTTACCCGACTTTTCGCGCGCTTTGCAACACCCACGGTCACGGGAGGACCGAGATGTTTGACGTCCTTATGTTAGAGTTAATCCGGGGTACTTTTATTAAATAAAAATTACGGTTAAAGATGACTAATTAGAATTACTTTAATTTTTTGACCGCGTGTCTCAGTTAGATGTGGCGTGGTTAACCCAGCCGGAGCAAACATTTGTGAAAAAACACAAATTGTTGGTTTGCGGGTTTGGTGGTGTGAGTGGAATAATATATTTAAAACGCATCCAGGAGTCAGGAGAAATTCTAGTTTTCAAGGTTAGTTTTTAGAGTATTCATAATTTTCATTAAATAATGAAAACTATAATCTGACAAAATTATTACGCATTTGATTACAAAATAGATACCTACAGATATTGATTGAAGTCGTTCGTAAGACTAGGCTCGGTGTGTATTTAGCTTTATATTATTGCATTTATTCTTAGAACCGCAATAAAATTTCTATTGGTAATAACTATGCATTAAAATATTTAATCGTTACGTTGAATAATGTAAATACCAATTAATTATCAATAAATGTAATTATCAGTTATTTCGCACTATAGTTAGTACGAGTAGTTTTTACTGGTGGTAGGATTCCTAGTGTTGTGCTACACAGAAATATTCTGAGTAACACAGCATCTGTTATGGGCAGACGTGACACTTACCATCCGTTGAACGTTTTGCTCGTCTCGTTTTTTTATCAGTCAGTTTTTCACGCGAAATTTTTATTTATACTATTTTTACTACTAAACTTCTACTACTACTTACTACTTTTCTGGCTGATATATGAGCATTAAATGGGATCCAGTTAGAGGACGACCGCGAAGACTATTATTAATATTCTCTCAAATCGGTCAAATCAGTAATAAATTAAATAGAGCAATGGTTTCGCCTTTCTATCCTGTCTGAATTAATTTTACACGAGACTAGTAAATTTTTATTTCTTTATATAACGTCTTATCCGTTCCACTTAAAAACTCTCATAGCTATAAAATTAGACACGGCGGTAACAGTGCAAACTCGAGTAACAGGTTTAAAACTAAAACTCTGACACGTGAAATTAACTGTGAAAGGTGCCAGCGGTTATATTTCGGCACAAGGCTGTGCGGGCGAAATTAGACCTAAATGACTTACAAAATATCGGTATCAACACATCGGCGCTAGTGATACATTGATATGCGCCTTTTGTATCACGTTGTAATGCCGTTTCCCTGCAGTTGGTTTACTTGGCATAACCGATTGAAACCTGATATCGTTAGATTGTAAACAAAGGCAAATAGAACATGCTGTATATTCTTGTGATTTTGGTGTGGTACACAATCGTGGTACAGAATAATAAACATAATGTTTGAGCCGAATATTTTTATAACATTATAATAGTACAGCAAATAATGAATAAAAGTGATACTCTAAGCAGCCTTTTTACGGTGCAAATAATTTTCAAATTTAGATATATCTAAATAGAAAAAACCGATCTTGTGTAATGATGATGACACCACGATAAATGTGTAGTCACATGATTATGCAAACAACGAAATTGTTTCAGTATGAGATAATGTTTAAAAAAATAGAAAAGGTACGTACATACATGCTTACTAAGTAGACGGTAATAGTACGCAATGCAACCTGACGCTCGATTTCAAAGTCAGCTGTGCATTGTGAACACAGGTGGATAAGTTGCTGTGTAATTTATTTAATTTATTCAAAAACGCGAAGTATTTAGCATTATAATACTTTATTTGTTAGTTAGTGAGTTCGCATATGAAAAATACGTGTGCTGTTAATGAAATATATCTGCCAGTATTTGGCAGATATTTGTCGTTTTTGATGGAAGATTTCGCTGCGCCGCGCGGTAAAACTACACCAAACAGCAGGTAAGCTACAAATAAATGAAATATGTTTAACTAAGTGTTTTATAAATAATACTGTTTTTGTAATAAATGTATTGTTAGTTATTATCTACATTTGACGTTCAAACGGACTATCTAAATATTTTGCATAATTAAGAGTGTTAGTCCTCCTTTTTGTACACAGTTTGATTTCGAGTATAAACTTTCACGCGTTTCTGTCAAACATAATCCTGTAATATTTAAAGGTTGTTTATGATTTTTACTTACTAAATTTTATTTTTTAATGTAAGTACATTGCTTTCTTACTTTAGTAATTCAACACTTGCATTCGTTATAATTTATTACAATGACTAGTTTTGTCACAAAAGAGTTACGAGGTAAATAACACGTCATACAAAATAACCCGGTCTGCAAATTTTTTGTTTCGAACTTGTTATTCAATTTGTTTCAATTAACGTTGCCCAAGTGTGTGTTACCGTTACCTAGCGTGTTATAACATAGATTATGTTTTCGTTTGATCAATCCAAGATTATTTACGAGAACCGTTCGTTTCAAGGTGGACCGGTATAGGCAGGAAGAATCTAGTTGATACTTAAAAAAAAAGTTCTTATAAACCCTTGCGCTCGATCCTATTATTGTATTTTTTATTTGTATAATGATGACCTTACTGTAATATACGAGTACGTTTAAATATAAAAGTTGGTTTATTTCTTTTATTTCATTTTAAAATAGTACTTAATGGGCAAACCGTAATCTATGGTTTAATTTAATACCCCTTTTTGAATTTTTTAATAACAAGCATTTTTGCTTAAGTTACGAATCGTCAAGTTATTAATATTTTAATTCATTTCACAATGATAACATAATATGCCTTTGTAGAGTAGCGCTGAGAATTTTCTTTTATGCAATGATAAATACCTACTCGTATATTGAATACAGAGAAAAATATGATAATATGATTTTGTAATTGATTGATTACACAGGAAAGAGAATTTATTCTTAAAAAAAGGTCTTATAACGTGCAATTGAGGCCCAGTTTTATTTGGTTTAAAGGTGAAAGTTTGATATTTAAGCAACACATGCAAGCGGCATCTCTTGTCCAATTCCATAATAAAGTTAAAGGCCATTGGTTACCGGAGGCACATTCTCCGGCGATGATTTGCGACTGACGGCTGCTTAAGCCTTGCATAACTAACACTTTGCAGTTTATTACATGCAATGAAATAGCAAGCTGTAATGACAATATAAATTGACTGTACGGTGTTTTAAGTTTGTTATAACTTTCACAGTAGGTAAATTTTAATTTGTTGACTTTGGTAGGTTGTTTTGTTTTAGTGATATACAGGGTCTGTCGTAAATAATGGATAACCCGTAAACTGGAGTTGATCCGGATGTGAAACTGTAAGAAAATCGTATCTTCTTGCCAGGCTTTCTAACCATATCAAAATGGCGTAGCCTTTTATACTTTTTTATAAATTTCGATACTTTTTTCATTCATTCCGTTGCCATTTCATCAAATTTAGGTATTTCAGTGTGATTTTTTTAGTATTATACTCCTGAAGACGTGTATTATTTAATTTTAGTACAACTTTAGGTGTTTTTAACGTTAAACATTTTCAAAATCGTCATTTTAAGTTCTTTTTTAAACAATTTTTTTCTTAATGTCAACTTTTGATAATTTACTGTGAAAAAAAAAGTACTGCGCTATAGCTGCCCATGATCTTAATAAATTGTCTAGTATGTCTAGATTCTAAAAAGATATTACAATGTGTACTTTACAAGCAATATTAAGTTACAGGAGGGAGATCAATATTAAGGTCAGAATTTTGATGTTCCAAGTATTTTTATAAATGGTTATAAAACTTTGTCATAATGATTTTATTCTACCAAGATTCTTTACACAAACAATATCGGGCCACTATTAAGGATATTCAGAAGAAAACCAGGTTAATTTTAGTAAAAAAATATTTATCAATAACTTAAACTAAATGCTCGAAGTGCCCTCCGCCGGCAGCAATACATGCTCTACATCGCCTAATAAAAGATCTTTTAATCCGACGCGCATAACCGGCTTCTTCAATTTTACTTGCTGCTACTTGAATGTGCGCACGCAACTCTTCCACAGAACTTATTGCTTCGCTGTACACTTTTTCCTTAATACAGCCCCAGTAAAAAAAGTCCAACTGGTTAAGGTCTGGCGAACGTGGAGGCCATAAAATTGGACCCAATCGCCCAATCCATCTATCTGGATATGTGGTATTTAAATGTTCCCTTACACGAACAGCGTAATGTTCTGGACACCCATCATTTTGTAGCCACATCTCGTTTCTTATCTCCTGTGGAACGTCTTCCAGTAATCCAGGTAAAGTATTTACAATTTAATTTTAAAAATGCAGACATTATAATTCATTACACGCAATGAATTATAATGTCTGCATTCTCTTCGTCATTAAATGCCTAAACGCACATAGTATTTACGACTGCGTCGCGACGGCTTAGTGGTCAGCGTACCTCCTTGTTGTTTCGTGGGTAATGGGTTTGAATTCCAGTCGAAGTCAATATTTGTGCAACACATAAATGATTGGTACCTTCCCGTTTTTTCAAAAAACATGTAATACGCACCATTTTTAATTTTGCATGTGGTTCACAGCAAATACGCTTTGTTTCTATCGTTTAAATAAAATAAATTAGAAATAATTAAGGAGATTATCTACGTTTCGTACGAAAATTAGATTGTCTATCCTCGGTTTTTGATAGCAAGCGCCAGCGGAAACATTCGAAATCTCAATCGCAAGGTCCCAGCCAAATTCTTGAGCAGGAATTATTGCTAAAATAAAATTAAAAAAAAAAAAACTTTTTTCATAGGTAGACGTAGTTACTCCTAAAAGTCTCATGGCTGACCTATTTTTTTTAAGTAAAAATTTTAAGATATTGCAGATTGCAACTCATTTATAATAAGCTCACTATTGTCTGGTAGGTCTAAGACGCAACAGCATATTCAATTATGATTGACCCTTGATCCTTTGATGAGGCAACTGGGCATATCCTGCATTGTTCAAAGCTGGTAAATACTGACGTTAAATTTATAATAAGTTTCCGCTTTCAACATGAAGTTATAATTGGATAGGCTGCGTTGGTTATTATCGAGGCTCACTATTTATATATTTTCTTAATGATTTTAGTAAGTCATTTGCGTTTTTATTGTGGTTGTGCGAAATATGTTTGAAATTATAAACATATTCGGATACAATATTACATAGGTATGGTTACGTTCACTTCTGAAAACTAGTTTTTTTACGAGCAAGAAACTAAATAAAACGTCATTGTCATCATCATCATTTCACCCCACAATTACCACAAAAGTTTGTAACTCTCAATTTGGGGGGATTCTGCCATAGTTGCCACCTGGTTTTTCTTATCCGTCTGTCGACTTTCACGACATCCACAGGATAAGATGCACCTGCCACCACACGGCTAGTAAAACGTCACTTTCAAATGTCAGATTAGATTCTATATGTTAGCCTTTAATCTGTCATTTAGATAAAGTGACAGCTTTTTATTTCTCTATATCGACGGTTGGGTTTCAGAAAAATACTCGAAATATTTTTTAATTATTAGACATATAAGTTCAGAACGTGTTCCATCACCGCCAAGTAAACAATTATAAGTAGAATTAATAAAATTTGTATAAATAATCTTGTCGACACAGGGGACACTCAGGTTGCTCACATAAATACATACAGTCACGCCTTTTTCCCATACAAGGGGAAGGCAGAGACTACTGCGTAGCCCACTTGTTGCCCCCGCGGGAAACGAGACGTGACGGGTGACGAACTACGTCGCCGCCATATTGGTAGGAATCAAAAATTTCTTAATCTCCATTGCGTTCCCACGACCAGTATAGTGTTAAAATGAAGACAACTACCGTGCCCCTGCGCCACTACGTCTATATTATTAACTTAGATAAAATAGAGTATATTTTATTTAAAAAAATAAAATTATAGTTCTTTGTGTACCTTATTTAATACAAGAATAAAATTTTACGAAATTTGTACAAAGGTCGTTAAACAAAGAAGATTTTTCGTACTTCATATCTTACGTTAACAGTGCAAATTAAATTTCTCTGCCGCATCAAAGGCGCCTCCAGCTTATCTAAATTGCATGAATGTCCTCATGAATAATAGGACGGAATGCGCGCGTGGGGATAAAAGAATAAGTCCGAGGCACTCTTTATGTGTATCGTATTGGTAAGACTTCTGACTTGACGTGGTCACTGACCTTTAGAATTACTTATTAAGTAATTATATGTTATAAATAGGTATAATTTAGATGTTGTTATTAACAAGAACACATTCTTATTATATCTTCCCTTTAAATTGAGCGTAGAGAAGAAACGTTCAAGAATTTCTCAAAGGCCAGCAACGCACCAGTGATTTCTGTAGTATTACCGATCAGGTGCGCCAATTGCCTTAGTCCCTCCTATAAAAATAAACTCTACCTTCTGTTAAAATTTACGTTTTAGTTAATCTTTAGGCTTTATATAGATTTCTATTTCTATTTGATTTTATATTTGCCCTACACTAGTATTTTTCCCTGTGCGTTTTACAGACACATACTTTCACATACAACAACACAACCAGACCCGAAATCAACTACGTGTGTTTTTGCAGAAATCGTGCGTATCCGCTGGGATTCGAATCCAGGATCCGCGACGTTAAAGTCAGGTACTCTGATCACTAGGCAACGCAGTCACCGAATCTATTTCGAATTTCTAATTAAATGTGCTGGTCTTTTGTGATTTCTCATTACATTTGCAGTCTAATGAGTAACGTTTTCTTCCTCCTTACGTATGTACTCGTGTATCCCGAAGTCGTCCGCTTTCCTTCTCATTCTTCTCCACTTTGCCCAGTTTAAGCATTCTCTTCTGATTATCTATTGGCTCACATATCAATAACGAAAGCGGTCAGGTATCTGTATGTTAAGGCATTCGTGCTTAATGTAGTCTGAGGATCAATTCACTGATGAGTAACTAACTTCCCAAAACCCAGGTTCAGTACTGTCGGACTAGTAGTTCATGATCCTAAACCTAACCCTATTGAATCCAACACTAAAAGCCTTTGAACCTGTTAAGGGGCATTTGGTTCTAAGCACTATTTAACTCAACAAATTGTTCTCTCATTTGGAAGCAGTTGAAAACTATTTCTACTAAAGTTAAACCAACTTGCTTCGATTTCGGTAAAGTGTTGTTTTGTTGAAGTGAAGCGAAACCAACTCCGAGTTCTGATTTAAAAAAAAAATCTGTAAGACCTTAGACATTTTTTTTTCAATCAATTATGTTTCTAAATATTTGATCGTTTTTTATGTATTCGCTTAAGGAAATCTACTACCCCGTTTCGATAACCCGTGGGTGTCGAAAGAATCAATGAAAGGAAAAAAATGTATAGAAAACTTCGTAGCCGCTGCACAATTAATTATAACCTTATAGAAAAATGACAGATTAAAAGTATTGCAGCGTCCAAGGTACGAAGCGTCAAAGCAACAACCTGTAAATGTCCCAGTGCTGACAAAACCTCGCGCGGCTCCAATGCGGGTTGGCGGACTTCACGTCCTCGAAATATTTTAATCTGCCTATAGAGTACCTACATATTAGGCGAAATCTATTAACATAGTGATGGTGAATGGTTTCAAATATTCAAAATTAATTTTTACATATAATATTAAACTTGGCTACGTTTGGTATTCATTTTTTAAAAGCGCTGTGTAACAGTAGATTAGTTGAGTCAGCTTGAGTCGAGAGTCTTGGTTTCAAAACTTAGCAGACTCCAGAAATGTTAATGTCGCTTTCTTTATGTCTATCGTGTAATTTAGTCTTTCTATTGGATATTGAAAGTAAAGTTAGTTAGCACACTTTTATTCCCAGTTTTCTTAAATTCTAAAAAAAATATTATCAAGAGGAATTCAGAGCCAGTAAACTACATTGTAATTACAGCGCTCGTTGTCGTAAAAGGTACTGTCAAGTCAGTACGTATCTAAATATAGGGCAATAAAATATTTTGTAATAAGTAATTAAATTTAAATCCTTTAGCAACCTTTGCTGGTTGGATTCAATGCTGTATACAGATGAGCCCCTATAATTTCGATCCATAAACTTTAGTTGACCCTAACGATGCCTGTGGTTAGGGAGCCCCCCTACCTCTTAAGTGTTAACAGATTTTCTTACGTCGCCACACAGCTGTATTTATTAATATTCGTTTTTAATATAATGCTTCAATAATTACGGTTTTCATCAGTTGAAACTTTCAAAGTAATCATAGCGCTGTCTGGGAGACAGCTGGCAGTAATCTGTTGAAGTACGTGTTAAAACGTAGATTGTTTCCGCTTTTGTGTTGACAGTATCTCATTATATAGATTGTGATTGGAGAGAAAGTAAACCTTTTTCTTCTAAATGTTTTGAATCGCGTAATGGCATTAGGATACGGTTTGCGAAACATTAAATCGTAGGTTTGTCTTTTTATGTCCCTCAGAAGGGAAATTAAGATACTTATTTTTAACTAATTTAATTCTACAATCAAAACTCAACTTAAAATGTAATATACATCCTGTTTGCTCCAATAAAAAAAAGACGATGTCTTTTTTAACAGCTGGGATGGTTTGTTTTATTGGCTTGTACCGACATTGCCTGGGGTCATTGAGGTCAACCGACCGTCTCTTTATTCTACAATATTACGAAATGTATTGTGTAAGAGAATAAAATTACAAAATTCTTTATCTTGATCAGAGTTGTTTTATATCGTTTTATGATAATTTTATAGTTATAGTTGAAAGTTTTTAGTATTTCCGTTAGTTATAAGTCAGCTGCGGAATATGACAAGTGAAAGTGAAGTGCATACGCCTTTTGTATAGTACTATGATGTAATATATACATTCAAAGACAATATACAAAAATGTATATAATATAATAATGTGCACACGCAAAACATGTTAGTAAACTAGCATACATATATACAGTCAAGCCTTTTTCCTATATAAGGGGCAGACAGAGTTCACTAACGTAGCCCACTTTTCGCCCTCGCGGGAAACGAGACGGGTTTGGTACCAGTCAAACCCTCGGTAGAAAAGAGGTATGTCCTATTCTACTCTGCCGGACACCTATCAGTAAACTACCACTGATTTCGAATTTCTTTTTCTAAAAGATTTGCAGCAATTATGAACAATATGATAGTGGTCCGCCGAATTTTTTTTTCAAATTACTATTGCGAATATTACAATGAATGAAAATATCACAATACATTCTAACGTAATACATACTAGTACAGCGGCTTTCTCGCGTTTTTATACTTTATTGCATTACTTATAGCCTAAACTCTCACCGAAAAACGCAATCTATCCACTCCAACAGTAAAAACCCCTTTTTAAATGGATTCACTTTGGATGAGAAGAGAAGCAACGCGGAAAATTACTCTTATTTATATACAGTAAAGATAGTAATCGTGTGTTTTACGTACATACACATTCAAATATTTTGTGAAAATGAATAAGTTTTTTATATATTATGTAGATTATATAATAAAAAAGCGATAGCTACTTCTCTTTTTATGTGACGACTTACTAAACGACGGTAAGCACATTAACCTAGAAAATGCTCACTCAAGAAATGACTGGAGAATGGGAGCTAATCTAGAAAGTGTACAAATCCCACTATCGATCTTTTAAAAATATTTTAAAGTTTGATTTTATATTTTTCGTATCGATGTACATTATTTATTTCTAGGTATGTTTTTAAGATAAAATATATCACGTAATTTTTTTGACTTTCACACTATCAGTTACAATTTTAAAGTTAGACGTCAGTCTTTTACTATGAAACAAACAGGTACTATTATAGTACCCATATCATAAATTTCTCTTTTTAAGACATTATCTAACACGACTTTTGCAGTTTAATCGTCTTTGAATGCAAAGTGCTTCTGTAGAAATCAAGCTTTGAGCATTCGGAATGTAGCACGTAGGCTTTGACACCGAAATTTATTCACTGCATACGTGAACCTATATATGCTCACGTAAACTATAATATATATAATAGCAGTGAAAAGGGCAGTGAAATATATTTCTATACTTATTTAAACATAGCAATAAATAAATATAAAAAAGGAAAAGGAAGGAAGGAAAGAAGGAAGGAAGGAAGGAGGAAGATAAAGGTAAACGTTGTTTTTGTTTGTTCTATCGTTATAATCGTAGAGGCTGTTCCCAAGATCCGCCACATGGCCTGATCTTCGGCGTCATGTCGATGATCTTTTTTTTACGTGCAAAATGTATCTATGCGTTACTCTAGATTTTTATATTGTAGTAGGTGACGAGACTTGCAAAACCTACGTACCCAGTGCAACGTCAACCATAACAAATGTCAGATATTTCTGTGTGGCACCACACTGCGATCACCTAGAGAGGTCATGTCACGCTGAGACATCAGTTCTTATATTACATATGCCAAGTAACTAGCTCTCAGTGCCATTAAGACCGCACAATAATGTTTGCACACTACTGCTTCACGGAAGAATAAATGGCCCTGCGCTACATAGACGGAATTCTGCATACCACCACCAGTGTAAAATTTTCAAAGCTTAAGAAATTTCAAAGTGATGTTGCGAGCAACATTACAGTCAACACATTTACGTGCCCTCGACATGGAAGTAATTTGAATAAAATGTTCGTAGCAGGTTGACGGGTTCTGACCGGAATACCTGCAGTGTCCATTACCCACTGCGAATACTTCAAATGCTCACTTTTTCCGAGTTAAGTTTTTAGAAAGTAAAACTGTTAAATATTTTAATTTGGTGATCTAGCCTTAAGCCTACTTGGGTATACATTGGATTGCAGGTTAATTATAAGCTTTAATTCTCTAGTACTGTAAGGACAACATGATCCTATATCAATCTTTACGACCGCGTGGCCTAGTGGTTAGTCTACTTGACTTCTACGCTGCGAGTCCTGAGTGCGAATCCCAGCCGGAGCCAACATTTGTGCAAAACACATATTATTGGTTTTCAGGTCTGGTTGTGTTGTGCATGTGAAATATATGAAAAGCAAATGCGATAAAATCCGCAAATCTCCTTTTATTAAACGTAGTGTTCGCGTAAATAAATCACGATTAAAAACTTTAGTCACAATTTCAATGATACCATAAATATTTAAGCGTCACTTTATTATTTAGTAATTTATTCTTTGTGTGAATGTAATTTCATGTGATCTCTACGAAATGTCGACATTTAAAGCAGAAGAATTTTAGAAACTATTGTTCCAAAATTTGTTGTAATCATTGGGTAAATAGTGAGAGGTTGCAAAGTTTTCATTTTATTATATAAGAAGCTTTAAACTGCTTTGTACTTTGAGGAGAATATTTTTCTTACAATACGAGTATTTTACCTCTTTTAGATAAGTACATTCCAAACCTGAAATTATCGTCTGGTTTTTAATGAATTTAACCGGATTTTGTAAAATATTACACTGTTAATATACTTTCAAATAAAATTTGCATACGACCACCCAGCGACACCATGTCATGCGAACATAATGTAATGGAATTATGTTTACTGTTCTCCTGTGGTTTAACGTACACAATATCGAAATTGATGTGGGGATTTAATATGCATTCAAAAATAATGCACATTACTCTACTGTAACTGTAAGTTTTAATTATTTTTACTGCACATGTGAATAGTGGCTGGAATTGATTCTGATTTTTGCAGCCTTTTCTTATATTTTTTGCGATTAAAACTTTTTAAATGTTAATAATAGTGACTAAGAAGAACAGTCGCACGAACGCATGTTTTGAATCCGAGAGCAATGTCGGAAGGAATTCTACTCTGCATTAAGTGCCCGCATCCTCCTCCCTCGGTCACCACACCGTGACTCTACCACGTTTAAAATTAACTGTTTCTTTATAAGATAAGACATTTTATGGCATATCGACCACTTCCTCTTAACACCAAGAATAGTCTACATGCGTACATGCTCCTGAGTTGTTATATTAAAAATGAAACTGCGTTTTAGTGCGAAGTACCGCTATGCCATCATAGAAGTCACCTCCTGGATCCTGGGTTCGATTCCCAGCCGGATCTAGACATAAATTTGACATGCCCGACACAACTATCCGATGTGTGTTCATGCCAAATGTATTAAATAAATAACAAACGGAAATAAATAACAAATGTACATACATAAATATAGTTCAGCCTTTTCCCCAATTAAGGGTTAGGTAGCGGCCAGTCACGTAGCCGACTTTTCGTTCTCGCGGAAAACAAGACTTGTCGGATGGCGAACCATGTCGCTGCCATTTTGGTACGAGTCAAATAATTACAGCATTGCATATTATGGTGTTATTCTGCAGGAATAAATATCGAACCAAATATATGTCTGTTAAGCGCACTCATGATATAAGAGTAATCCTATCGTTTTTTTAAAAAGAGAAAAAAAGAAATTACACCTTAGACTTTGCAGCGCGCCACAGGATTTAAACATATTTTAGATGGTTATTCCGCATCTGTCGGATGCCACCAGATAAAATATTTAAATTATAATAATAAATATTTTTGTCACCATACATTTTTTATAATTTACTAACGTCATTAATTAGTACTTACTTCACGTTGTTACTCCATCAGGAGTCACGGTCATGATTCTTAAACAAACATTAGAAGAGATTGACCTTTTTTTGGTCGACTTCTACTTCTTACTACTTTACTTGAAAACACAGAAATCACTTTTATCGGTATCCCAAAGTCACGTTTTAAAAATGGAAAACGTTGCTTTTTCAAACAAATATGCATAAATGTAATCTCGGAATACGACAGAAAACTTATCATATTTGTAATTCTCCAGATATCATCAAGTAGTTGAAATTTTTACGGTAAAGAGACAAGTTACAGTCTTGCTCAAAGTCGATTAAACAATATGCAATCGTACTTGGTGAACATGTTTCGTGATTATATAAACTGTTTTGTGTAGCAACTGCTTTTCCTTATTGCATTTTTTTTGACTTATTGTATAATATTGCATATCGATTGCTAGTTTATGTAGTAGTTTTTTCCGATTTTATATTTTATTTTTTTTCTAGTTTAAATAGTGTGCTATTTATAGTGTATATACATTTATTAATTACAAGGGACTTTCAGTTTTAGTACATATTTGGTGATGTTTTTAAAAATGTAATTGAAAATCCAAAACCGATATTAGGGGAAGCGGCCTTGTGTCATCAAAAGTAGTGAAAGAAAAATGTATTATTTCAACAATTTCAAATCACAGAACATTCCTAATAATTTGACATTCTGCGAAAGAAACACCAAGAAAACGTCTATGAACATTAGAATTCGTTACGTAACATCTAGGTTACGCAGTCATGAAATTTAATAAAATGTCAAATAATCGAATACAACATTTTGTTAATCTTTTATTTGAAACCTTTATGTCTTCTATTTGATTAATTTGTTTTATTCGCTAAAAGTAAATTTTTATAATTAAAATTTTCTTCATCGAGTGATGTGTTGTTACAACCGGTTCACTAGCTGCATAATCTGTTGATAGGCAAATTTACGTTCCACAATAGAAAGTGGCTACACTTGATGGCTAAGTATGCTCGAGGTCGCTTTACACTCTTACAACCCACATCGTATTACGAGCTATCGGCAAACAATAGGATTCGTTATTTGTTTGTTTTTCTAATATACATATTGGGTTTCGTAAGCAAATGTATGCCGTGCGATTCACTTTATGATGCACTTTCGCTAGTTGTCAATGTTTTTTGGCCTGTACCTACTCTTTTTGTCTAAAATAAACTAAAATAAACTAAACTAAAATTAAGTCAGTATGGCCAACTTCTCAGCGCTTGCCTTCAATGACATCGTACGCGAGTACGCTACCACGGTATAGGTGAAGTCGTGTTGTTGGCCATACTTCAAAAAACAAAAATTTCCATCTGGCTTGGTCCAAAATAAACTCCTGAGGAGTATATAAAGTTACTCATAGCATTGTTTTGAGTTTTTCAAGTATTCGCAAAATCTTTTATGAAAAGTTTTTTGTTACGGAAATTAAAAAAAAAAGGACGTGCAACTCAGTACAAGTGACATAAATAAAATAAAATGAACAGTATATAGACAATTATTATTGAATCGATAAATATCAATTTAGAAAAACAGAAACGTTGCACTCAAATTCGACCTTGAAATTTTACTCTCATCGCGCCCAGGAAGGTTTCACTAGAATTGAATTTATTGTGTAAATCAGTACGTAGGCTTTTTTGTGAAAATAATAAAGAAAAAATTCTCTGAAAAAAATTACATGGACATGTAATAATTTAAATAAGTAATGAAAAATATTTTGTACGTTGAGCATCTGCACCTATATTTTTAAACTTCGTGAGCTACCACCGACACAAGGTCATGATACATTATCTCTATCATCTAACAAATATTTTTATCTGATCCTTAGCTTATGAATCTTAGTGTAGACCTTGTTATCTTACCTTGTAGAGGAAATTTCAGATTTGGAAGACATATTTTGATTGATTACGCGGTGTATAAATTAAGACTGAAATAAATTTTAACGTTTCAGAGATTTGTACGCGCTTTCGGTATTATTTTTTATTATATATGACTAATACATTTTTACTTCAGCTGCATCTTTATAACAAGCGCTTCTAGAGTTGTACATTGAAAAGAAACATGCACGAAATTATAAAAATAATATATATATATATATACAAAACTTGTCCAGAATAAAAATTTTGTATGGTTTATAATTTAAGCTTGTTATTATTAACTTATATACAACGTGTCCCAAAATTCAACGATAAGCCAACACCGGAGGATAGACCTGCCCCGGACTAATCGGGGAAAACAAGAAACAAAATATATCACAATTATATTTTAAGTTATATATAAAAAATGAAATTCTTCAGAAATTGAGACCGTTTATGATATTTTTCACAACCATGACCACAATTTTTTAAATATTTTTTTCTTTTTTTTTTATAGGCAATCTGAATAGTATTGCTATCTACCACAATTCTTAAAAACTCCAGAATAACTCTTGTTTTATCACGAAAATTAATGAAACTTAATTTATTCCCTAAATTTTTTGAAGACTTTTACTTTTAACCAAATTTAACTTATCGTGGTGTAAAAAAAAAGTATGAACACTAGTGTTCATACTTTTTATGGCAAGTCTTTTAAAAATTGACGCAACTAACCAACATTCCAAAATGGTATAATACTCTAGGAAAACAAGTTATAAAAAAATATGGGCCTATTATTTCTTAACAGGGGCCAAATGACGGTCGGGTGTAATAAAAGTATTAGTTCTTGAAAAATGTTTAATATTTCAAAACAAATGGTACAAACAGTTTCACGTGTAATTTATTAAGTTATTAACATTATAGCAAATGTTCGAACTGTTTGCCACCAGCATTAATACATGCACGACATCGCTTTAAAAATGATCGTTTTATTTGTCTTGCATATCTTCTGCTATTAATGTAATCAGCAGCCTGAGTGATATTTCGACGAAGCTCGTCCAATGTCACAATAGGTTTTGAGTAGACCCTGTTTTTAAGACAACCCCAATAGAAGAAGTCCAGGGGGTTCAAATCGGGTGAACGGGGTGGCCATAAGATAGGACCAAGTCGCCCGATCCAACGCCCTGGATACTCTTGATTTAAATATTCTCGCACAGGACGGGCAGAATGTGCTGAGCGACCATCATTTTGGAACCACATGTTTTGAAGATCACTTAAGGGCACGTCGTTTAACAATTCTTGCAAGTCATTTTGTAAAAAGTTTAAATAACTATTGCCATCTAAGCTTCCTTGTAACTCAAAGGGCCCAATTACTTTTCCATTTAATATGTCGGTCCATAGGTTAACCTTGAATTGATATTGGGATTTGCCTTGTCTCATCAAGTTTGGATTTTTATTACTCCAACTATGTAGGTTGTGAAGATTTAAATACCCATCTTTCTTGCACGTTGTTTCATCCGACCATAGAATTTTGTCTAGGAAGTGGGGATCTTCACTGTGCCTTTGCAGCATTACACGGCAAAATGTGACCCGTAGCGGATAGTCCCGCGGTAATAACGTCTGCACACGCATGTAGTGATATGGGTGAAGCTTGTGACGTTTTAATATTCGATGTGCAGAACTTTTCGGGATTCCTGTAGCTTCTTCTATGGCACGTACCGAAGTAGTCGAGTAATTTTCTATCTCATTGAGAACTTCTTCATCACGATCCAATCTAGGTCTTCCAGCGCTTCTCCTATTGGATGGCATACGACCCTCCGAAAACGCTTGATGCACTTGAAATTGTAACAGGAACCCATTTTGGGCATATAGTAAAAGTGATTACTGACAATTACAATTTAAGGAATTTGGCCCCTGTTTAGAAATAATAGGCCCATATTTTTTTATAACTTGTTTTCCTAGAGTATTATACCATTTTGGAATGTTGGTTAGTTGCGTCAATTTTAAAAAAAAACTTGCCATACTAGTGTTCATACTTTTTTTTACACCACGATAAGTTAAATTTGGTTAAAAGTAAGTCTTCAAAAAATTTAGGAAATAAAATAAGTTTCATTAATTTTCGTGATAAAACAAGAGTTATTCTGGAGTTTTTAAGAATTGTGGTAGATAGCAGTACTATTCTGGTTGCCTATAAAAAAAAGGAAAAAAATATTTAAAAAATTGTGGTCATGGTAGTGAAAAATATCATAAACGGTCTCAATTTCTGAAGAATTTCATTTTTTTTATATAACTTAAAATATAATTGTGATATATTTTTTCTTTTTTTCCCCGATTAGTCCAGGGCAGGTCTATCCTCCGGTGTTGGCTTATCGTTGAATTTTGGGACACTATGTATAATTAACCGATCCAATTGCAGAAAGGTGTAAGACAGAGCGATGTTATATCCCCGAAACTCTTTACCGCTGCATTGGAAGATGTCTTCAAGCTACTGGACTGGAAAGATACGGTATTATCATCAATGGCGAATACATCTCTCACCTTCGATGTGCCGACGACATAGTCATAATGGCAGAATCGCTGGATGACCTTAACACTATGCTTAATGGTGTATCCCAACGTGTAGGTTTTAAGATGAACATGGACAAGGCGAAGATCATGTCTTTCGTCCATCTCACACCTATACCGGTTGTTGTTGGAACACTATAACGACTATGACTATATATACCTAGGACAGATTGTCTGACTAGATAGGTCCTAATCCAACTTCGACCAGCAGGTCAATCGACGTATCCAATTCGGCAGAGCAGCGGTTGGGAAACTGCGTCATATATTCTTGTCGTTTGCCTCAAAACAATAGTATACGGAACCGATACGTGGTCTTTCACTGCAGGCTGCATGAGGAAGCTCAGAGTCACTTAGCAAGCTGTGGCTATACTCGGAGTTTCTCTGCGAGATAAAATCCGTAACGATGAAATCCGCAGCAGAATTGGAGTATCCCACATAAGCCTAAGGATTAGCAAGCTGCAGTGGCAATGGGCCGGCCATATAGCTCGTAGAACCGATAACCGTTGGGAAAGAAAGAATCTCGAGTGACCACCTGTACGGTTTCCAGTAAGTCGATGAATCATTACCGGTAATTGTGTCGTGGCAACCTATGGGGGAGGCCTATGTTCAAAAGTGAAATATGATAGGCTTAAATGATGATGATGATGAAAAATAAATTAAAATGACGTACCGTGGTAGCTCAGGGGCGAGGCGCTGGCTTTAAATTTCGTAGTACGCGAGTGACCTGGGTTCGATTCCTGGTGCCGGCACCACTAAAATGGTTAATTGCAATTTTAAGTGCTGATTTACCACGTGCTCGGCGGTGATGGAGAATATCGTGAGGAATCCTGCATGTCTGAGAAATAAAAACTATTTCGAAGACATGTGCATTCCGCCAACCCGCATTGGAGCAGCGTGGCGGATTCTTCCTAGCTCAGAAATGAGAGGAGGCCTGTCCTCAGCAGTGGGACATTTATAGGCCGAAACTTTACTTTTATACAAAAATGACTTATTTTGGTTAACCATATTTTTTACACAACTATCCCAATTTCCTTTTATGTGAGACATATATTCAAATATGCTAACACTTGTTTAGGAATGCCTTTTTGGAAGCGTCGCTGAATAATAAGCAGTGACCCTACTACGAGTTTGGAATACTTCCTCGAAACGTTTCCGAATTAAATAAAAGTATTGTTAAAATAAAAAAGCCCAAGCGCATGTTTGGCAAGTATTTCAGATGTGGCCTCTCATGCGCCAGAAACCTTAACTGTGAAGGAAAACATCGAAACCTGCATGTCCTAGGAATAAAAACATTTAGAAGACATGTGAAGTTCGCCAACCCGCAATGGAGCAGTGTGGCGGATTTTCTCCGATTATAAAACCCTCTTAGAGGGTCATCTCGATGAGAGAATGCCTGTGCTCAGCAGTGGAATATTTATAGGCTGTAACTTTACTTTTTTATATTTGAAACGTTGGTAAATATATACTTATATCGTGGCCGTATCTAGAAAAAAAATCAGTCAGTATTTAAACACAATAGGCGTTATTACATATTTGAACATAAAACAAACAACTCAAAACATAAAAACCTGAACAATATTTTTAATCACTTGTTTTTGTTTCATAGTAAGAGCTAGGTGCTACGTGTCAACGTTTTGTCGCCTTTAGCACTAAATTCTCTGATTGTGTGCGTATGTATTTATACTAACACCTGCGTCAGTGAATACATAAGGAATTTTCACTTATTCGCTAATAAGTGCCGTTATTGGAGCGAATATATAAAACCATTTTCATTTTATTAAAACATTACTTCTTTATGTCAAACGTGTAAGTGTAATGAATGGAATTGTCGTTAAATAATCTTTAGAGCGGTGTCCGGTACTGCGATCGCTTATCCGCCTGATAAACTATTATAAGATCGTCGGGATCTTCTAAAATATGTTAAGGACGTCTTAAGCGGTTGATATGTCTCGCGCGGGGATATAATCAGTTGCTGCTGCAACTTACAGGTTGGATGATCTTTAATCCCATTAAAACATCTTGTGGATATTTCTTTGAAATATCTAAATATAGGGTATTCTTAAATGTCTACACTCCTCGTGATGGTTACGATAATATTTTACAACTTCAAACTAGCCTCTGTCCTGCAGTGGATTGCTCAGAATGTGTTTAAAATATTTATATTGTAAGAATTGTAAGTTTGTTAATGACGATAATCTAATTTAGATATACACATTAATTTCATTTATATGTACTGTTGTATTTTTTTTTTAATTATAGGAGGTCATTGTAATGTTCGTATTTATATTATACTAAGTTCAATATTATACATCTTTAGGTGGAAGAAAGTTATGTTTATAAAATATAAAAGTTAAACGTATGATTAATTGAATGAAAGGAAAGATTAGTAGACAATTACACGATGATTCATTTATATGGAAGCCAAGTTAAGGTAAATAAAAATTAAAAGATCAATTGAAACTAATTTGGAAACGACGTACGAGTACGTCCGTTTTGTAGTGCGTTCATGAGTGTATAGGATTCGTATAACGCTATCTGTAAAGTGAAATCGTAGGTACAGTTTTACTAGTAATGTGGCAGCGGTTTCCCGTGGTAGGATACCTATGTAGGAATCCATCTAGGTAGGTGCCACCGCAGGACCAGTTATTCTGCCGTGAGGCAATAGTGTGCAAACATTACTGCGTTTCGGTCTGAAAGGCACTGATAGCTAGTGTATATGAGACTTAAGGACTGATGTCTTAGGGAGACGAGAGTTGTGTGGTGTCACACAGAAATGTTCTGGGTGTTACAGCATTTGTTATGGGCAGACTTTGAGCTTATCTTCAGGTGAACGTTTTGCTCGTCTCGACAGTTATTCCTATAAAAAAGGGGTAGAGATAATTTTGCGTTCCTAATATTAATATAATTTAATAGCATCTGTAGTCTGCTAATCCGTGGTGGAGTGGCTTGATGGTCTTTTACCTTCATTATCGTAATAAGTAAATGCTATTGCAGCACTGAAGACGTGTAAAGGTATATATTTAATATAAAACAATCTTAAAACAAACACTTCAATGCATTGAAGTCTACATTTTATGTCACGATACTTTAATTTCACATCGGGCAATTTACAAACGATACACGAACATATAATGTATTCTCTGCATTCTCTACAAATCGCCTTTAAGTATGCCTATTGGTGATGTGCCCAATAAATGGTAAAAAGTGGCCCACTGACCGTATAGTGTAACGGTAAAGAAAACTACGTGCGTATACGTTTACCTCTGCCGTTTCTTTACTATTTGTAGTAGGATTTAGGAATAATGCCAATAATGTCAAAAATAATGTAGACGTACTATACGAGATTATGTAATTTCAGAAAATTCTAAAATCGAAAATGACTTCTTCGAGAAAAGACGTATGTTATTATGGTACTAAACATTATCATAATTTTAAAATTTCTTTTCAATCTTTGATATTCTGTAAATATTCATACTTATCTAATGAACATATACATGTAAATGTATATATACGTATGGTAGGATTCCTATGCAGGAATCCGTCTAGGTAGGCAGAATTATTCTGCCGTGAAGTAGTAGTGTGCAAGCATTACTGTGTTTCTGTTTGAAGGGCACTGTGAGCTAGCGTAATCATTGGGCATTCGAGACTTAAGAACTGATGTCTCAGGGTGACGGGCGCAGTGTGGTGTCACACAGAAATATTCTGGGTGATACAGCATTTGTTGTGGGCGAACGTTGCACTTACCATCAGGTGAACGTTTTGCTCGTTTCGTCACATTATTAAATAAAAACGTAAATTAAAAAAAAAACGTATAAACTGTATTACGGTCTGTAGGACACTGAGAGCTAGTGTAATCACTGGGCATATGAGACTTAAGTACTGATGTATAAGGGAACGGGCGCAGCGTGGTGCCTCACAGAAATCTTCTGAAATATCAAGTGAACATTTTGCTCGTTTCGACTTGCTGTTTAGTTGATGACTATTATTTTGACTGTTAATCAGAAAAAGTAGCTGTAATCGAAAAACAGCTTGGATATCATCGTCATATCTGCACTAGCAATATTCGACTGTAGTCAATTCTATACTCCTGGGTAACAGACACTGGCTTTAATATATTATGGGGTCTTGAATAGTTGCGGTATGCAAGGCAGGAAATGTATTACTTGTATATAAATGAAATCGATTGCGGTATTCTGTGGTAATATCAACGTAACTTATTTATATCGGTACCTTGTAGATATCACGAAAATTTGTTCTTTACTTTGCATACATTTCTACGCAGTTGCTAGTTAACTCTTGGCAGAATGACTATATCTCGCACCACCGATCATGTGGGGAGATCTTTTTGTGACTTTACCTTGGCATATGATTAACACACCTTGTTATTGTTGATTAACAAAACTTCGCCCACGCGGATTCCATATGTGGAGGATCCATATTTTGATACATCTTCAATGCTGGACCTTCTGCTGACTCTGTCGGTGCCCCTTCTGGCTCTTCAGAACACTGTCTAAATTTAATTCACATCATCTTGATGGTTGGCATTTCACTACTTTGCGTTTTTTAAAGAATTCGCCCTTCGAAAAACGAGCAGGCTCTTTTCCGACATGCAGTTGACATGATTGGGTAGTCGACGCAAGAAGCTGCCGTCGTCTTTAAAACAAAACACATACGAAAAAGAAAGCAAGAAATATTACCTCCTGCATTAAAAGATCTTTATACCTAAAGTAAAATTGAACACACATCGGTCCTACTTATAGTCACATCGTGGGATATTGATTCAATTTAACGCTCGCCTCCTTCGCTCAAGTCGCAATTAATATTGTTTATCGGTTCATTGCAATCGAGCTGCTTAATCAAGAAGACTTACACGGCGTTCTCAGCTATTGACTTTTTTATTTATCGTGGCGAATAAAATACTAAAAAATTTACAAAATGTCTGTACGACGTCGTTTCAATTCCTGCCACAATACTGTAATGTGGTTATTTATTTAGCTTTTAATTATTAAAAGTGATCATAGGGTTTATAATGCCGGAACATGCCTCTGCCAAGATGGTAGGGTTTGCCGTGATTGCGAAGCTTGGCAGGTGGTTCGGCGATCGTAGAACTAGACGCTGGTGCCCGTCACCAGTCCCAGTAATTTAAGTTTTTTTTTAGATGGCTATGGTTGCTAATCCGTTGTCCACAAATACAAAAAGCCTTTTTTTATGGAAAACTAGCTATTGCCTGGTATGCGTTGCAATGCCTCTTTAATTGTATATATTTAAGTAAGTACATGCAAATTTTACATGCAAAGTAAATGAGAGACAATGATTTTTTTGTTCATTAATTTCGCGCAATTGCCAACAACAACTGCTGTATAAAGTTTCAAGTCAATCGAATAAGCGCGAACGCATAGAAGACGAACAATTATTTGGTACGCCATCTATTGTAAAAATGTTGTACTAATTGACAAACCTCAGCGGCACTACGCGTAACAACTCATCAAAGTTTTATAGCAATTGGATGAGCGGTATAGGACCACATACGGGACAAACAAAGAAACATACATTTATTTATATATATATATATATATATAGATTAATGTATGTTTCTATATATATATATATATATATATATATATATATGGTGGCAGGAGCAATGAGGTCAGTGCCGCAACAAAGAAGCTCTCAAATCTGTAGAAGCGCATTCCACTTATTTTCGAGATATAGAATATTGAAAGAAGAACTCGGGCTGTTGACAGTCAGCGGCTAAATATGCAGCTCGTCAGTTTACTTTGGCTAGACTAGTAGACTAACTTTCAGCCAAAATTATGTTCGATACTGTAAAGTGTGTGTTAAAGTATTTTTATGATAAATATATTAGGGATATATATATTTTTAGTAAATAACTAACAGCATATTCGTTTTTATTTCAATATGTAGAGGTATTTAGATTTATGCACGATAGGTAGATTAGTCGGGTGAAGGTGAATGACTTCTTAACCACACCATAACGTAGGAACGGTAGAGTTACATTGCAGCATATATAGGCTGTGATGTTCTCCTGGACGATTCGACCACCGGGACAACTTCAGACACTGTTGCAAGCTATCAAGTACGCAAAGCTACGCATGAGATTATAGTGCCACAAGTATTCGCGCAAACAATACACTCACTCGTCCTTAACATCCCACGCTCACGGAGGCAGGCTAGAATATACTGTCAGAAACACGGGGACAATCACAACGTAATTAGACCCGAAAACCAGCAATTTGTATTTTTGCACAAATGTTGGCTCCGGCTGGAATACGAACTTAGGAGCAAAGTAAAAGTCAGGTACTCTGAACACAAGACCACGCGGTCGTCATTGGCTATGACATTGAATATAATGTTCTTCCAGCACAACGCCCATGAGTTTTGTATCGTCGAGGACAAGACCTTAAGACAAAAATACTACGAAGTATGTATTATGTCGTAGTCAGAAGTGATAACGCCTTAACAACATGTTGATACTTAATTGAGTGTAAAAAATATGGGTCGCAGTAACTATTTACCGTCAGGTGGTGGTTCATTTGTAAAATAAAACTACTTGAATATCTCAAAATAGGAAGCTGCTGCATTAATTATGTAGTGAATGGAGGGCAAATATAAATCCAACTTCCTTTTGTTAATGTTTTATAGCCGATAGGGCACCCGAAATTCGTTAGTAAACGACAAAAAAAGTAATTTTGGTTGGTTATAAAATTCGAAATGGCTTACCATTTCCACGCCGTATGTACTTTTCATGCCTTAGTTGATAAGAAAATAACACAACACTAGTATCACTATCGTTGGCATGTACACGATTTTGACCTACTGTATTAACAACTGAGTTGCAGAACATTTTAGTTATATGCTTTATGTGTCGAGAATTATTTGTGAAGTGGGACGGTAAAGCACAACCAATAAATTGCTTTTAATTGTCGTAGACATGATATTGTGTTATCTGCGACTGTATATAACAATTAAAAAGCTAGTCTTAAGACTATATGTTAAATGGGACACTTATGATGCCTGAAAGAAAGCTTTGGAAGACAGAATTGGAAATGTTTACTTATTTTATATTATAATTTTTTTTATGCTATCAAAAATTAAAGTAAATTAAGGTAGATCAGGGGCCGGGCGCTCGTCTTAAATTTAATAGTATTCGGGTGACCAGAGTTGGATCTCTGGTGCCTTCACCATGCAATTTTAAGTCCTGATTTACCACGTGCTTAGCGGTGAAGGAAAATATCGGCAGGAAACCTGCATGTCTGAGGAATAAAAATATTTCGAGGACTTGTGAACACAAGTCCTCTAAATATTTTATTGCAACAACGTGGTGGACTCATCTTCTCTTTTTTTTATTGGATAAAGTGATGAAACGATCAAAACGTTCACCTGATCGTCGCAAATTCTGTGTCACCCATGAGTTCTTAAGTCTCATATGCCCAGTGATTACGCTAGCTCTCAGTGGCCTTCAAACCGAAACAATAATTTTTGCACACTACTGCTTCACGGCAGAATAACTGGCCTCGGGGTGGTACCTACCTAGACGGATTCCTGCATAGAAATCCTACCACCAGTACCATTTCAAAACTTGTCAGGAAAGAGAATTGAGAGGACGCATGAATTTAGCACACCTTACTTTTTCAACATTTATTTTCTTCAAAACACAAACTTGAAATGTGCAAAATTGCGCTAGATTTAAAAAATAAATAACAATTGTAGGAAACAGCATGTATTCATTACATAACCATAGACTTCTTATCTCTCTTACATATAATTGATTTATAATTGAAGCAACCTATGTACTCCAACAACACGTTAGTTTTTCGCGCCGCGTTGGCTAGATCTCATAGTTACGAGTACACACGAGTCGCAGTATTAGAGCGACGATTACACAAGATTACATTACACGAAGAACTTGGTGGCTTCGTGCGCATTCATATTGTTTACCGTCGCTCGAAACTGTGACGTTTTGAAATAATAATTGTAGTGTAGTTTTTCTAGAGCACTTCCTCATTAACTAGAGCGGACGCGGTTCTCTGCACCGTTTATTCAGTAGTTCTTGTGCAGACAAGCGCTCTCGCTATGAACTGACTGCGATTCAAAAAACAAATTAAAACAGTTGGAAACATAAATAAAATAGTGGAGACCACCATTATAATTATTGTTGTTCTAATAATATGGCTGATAATCGTTGTTCGTGTATTATCATTTGTTGATATTATAAATCGAATGAACTTTAAGCTTTGTAGTGATGGTACTTTATACATACGTTAAGCCGTGTGGTGGCGGCTCGTTAAAATAATACTACCACTCCATCTCATCCAATGGATCACGTAAAAGGCGAGTAAGGAATAAAACTGCACTGTAACGCATGGTGGCGATGGGCTCATCACCTATCACACAAAGTGCATTATATTGTTTTGGTGAAACGTGGATTGTGGCAGTCATCTGCTTTTTCAGTGAGTGCCCATTCTCTGATTACCCCTTATGGGATACAGTCGTACAGTCTTATGTATGTATATGTATGTATTAAACCAATTTAGCTTAGATTTACACTTAAAAAATAAAAATAAAAAATTAACTTATTTTTAATTTGGAAGAAGCCATCAGGCTCAGTTGATGATTTTATGTATCAAAGTTACTATTACTAATGGTTTATTAAAGGAGTTGAATATACAATTCATGCCAGTATGTCGCAAAATATTTTATGTAACAAATTTGTAAAGAAGTAAATTTCACAGTGAAAACTTTTCTCGAGATCAAAAGATAGAAATCTTAGCATGTCTTAACCCATCTACACGAGAGTGTCCGCTTTCATGTTCAAATTACTTTCCAAGGAAAGACATCGGACCAGTTTCAATTGGTCTACACATGTGTGGCGATGCCGCCATCTTCAATAGCTGTTTGGTGTGTGACGATGCTTTTGAATATTTCAGATGCTTATATGTAATAGGAAAATGGCTTTAAAATATCAATGAATAAAAATATAGTCTTTATATAATGTTTTCACAATAAATACAGTTTGTGCAAAAATCTTTAGACTTCCTTCCTCAAAAAACTCCATTTTATTGCAGTGGAGTTTCTTTCTGAAAATCTTATTTGACTAAAAATTTGAATAAAAACCTATTTGAAAATTAAGTATCATTGACTCTGCTTTAAAATACTGACTAAATGACTTGAACTATAAAGTATAAGTAGGTAAAATAGAACTTCACTCATTCCGTGACTTTCGAATTTTGAATGTGCCTGTGACTTCGTTCGTGTGGATATAGAAAACATGGAAATATAGAACTAGATATGCAATAAAGAAAGCCTTAGTCACTCCTTTATTACTAGATCTATTTATGTATATATGACGGTGACACTGAGCGAAGTGTTCGCAGGAAATCAAGTCTATGAGGCTCGACATAACTTTATGTATCTAAAAAGGCACGAGTGGGTGTACATAGAGAAGTGTAGTAGAAATGTTGGGATTGGCAGAAGAAGCATCAAAGTAAGATGAATATTCTGGGAATGAGAACTTTAAGCTGGAGTGGTTCTGATGGAGAAGGTGACGAACAGCGTAATAAGGGAACGTTGCGGTGTGGTTGAAGAAGTAGTGGCTAAGAAGCTAAATAAAGAAAGGGATGCTGAGATGGTTTGAACACGTAGAGACGATGGATGAAAGAGAATGACAAAACAGTTTAATGCGGTGAGTGTGAATGGGCAAGCAGGTAAGGGTTGACGTAGACAAACGTATCATGATCAGACCGAAGACGTTTTAAGGAAAGATCACGTCAAAGTACTCGCAACTGACGAGCTTGTATGGAAACGCTAATAAAAGTAGAAAGAGCGAAAGATGACTGTCAGTGTCGTAGCAAGTGGAAATATGTGGAAGTGGAAATACCTGCATACCCCAATAGGAAAGAGGCATGACTGTATGCTTGTATGTATATGAGTGTACTCGTATATGTATATGAGTGTACATATATATATTATTTAGTGTATTATATAACGTTTATTTATTTCGTTCTGATAGAGAATAGGTGAAAGTATTATGCAGACAGTAAGGCGTAAATCTTATCCTTGAAAATAAATTGGATTCTCTTCAGCAGATAAATTCAGTTTATTTAATTTGAACACAAAAGCGCAGTCACGTTATGTTGCGTACCACAACACCAATTGGTTTTATTAGGCCGAGAAAATAACCCTGTGTCAAAATAAGTAACAGTTAAGATAAAGTAGGTCATAGACCTGTGTTTTAAAGAAATCCAATGTTGCTAAATCGTGAATGAAAGTATTTGTTTGGACATTTAGTAGCAACACTCAAAAAAAAAAAACGGTCGGCGACAATTGGCGCGTGTCATGCAAACAGCTGAATACAATGACGATGAATTTCAGAAAAAATATTTTTACTGATTTTACTGTAAAATGTGAATACACTGCAAAGTAAAATATACAATATGTAATTTACTGAAGCGGTCACATTAACCTTAAAGTTGCCCGTTTCTAAAGTTTGCTCGTAAATAATGTTTCCTCCTCCTCCTACTCAATTTTTGATCACTCGGGAGCTGTAAATTGCGCAGGAGATATAGTGTCAAAAATACAGAGGCACTCGCTCGTTCTGATATAGGGCTCATGCGATAAGATCGGAGGAAGGCTAGGATGCAGCTACAAGGGGAGAATCACAACACAACCAGACCCAAAAACCTCCTATTTCTGTTTTTGCACAAATATCGACTCGGCTGCGATACAGACCCAGGACCTGCGACGCAAAACTCAGGCACTTCAACCACTAGGTCTCGCGGCTCCTTTAAATAGTCCATTGCTGAGCATAGATCTCACAGAAGAAGAAACGATTTTTTTATAAGAGAAAGAGACGGGACGAGCAAAACGTTCACCCGATGTTAAGTGCAACGTGCGCCCGTAACAAATGCTGTGACACCCAGAACATTTCTGTGTGGCACAACATTTTACCCGTCCCACTGAGACATTAGTTTTTAAGTCTCATATGTCCAGTAATTACATTAGCTATCAGTGCCTTTTAGACCGAAAACCGTAATCTTTGCACATTGCTGCTTCACTAGCCCCGTTACCTACCTAGAAGAATTCGTGAATCTTACCACCAGTAAAAAAAGTGATTTTCTTTATCGTAAAGGCAAATTGGAAATCACAGTATGGTATACCTCGCACATTCGATGCTGCTGCCCGTCACTGTTTATATGTTAAACATATAACATACCTTTTCCATTTTCATATACATTTTAGTAATGACAATGTTTACGTTTTGAATACTGAAAAATCGGTTTATTTCGGAAGTATAACGTTTTGTTGCAAATTGTGAAACAAAACGTTTCACTTACCACCAGATAAACGTATTGATCGTCACATTCTTCCATTAAAATAGTACTTTATAAGCGACTAAGAAATAATTTTATACACTTTTCTTCCTTTATTTCTTATCTAGAACGTCCTACATACATTCGTTGATACAGCCATATATTTTTTCTAATTCATGTATTTTTAATATATTGTATAATACATATATTTTTTATAATAATATTATAGTGTTTTTATTTTGGGTTTCTTAAAGTATCCATGGATCCAGATCATTCTGTGAACACTTCAGTACAAAATAATTTTCCATGAGATGTCCGTGTTTTAAGGTAATTGTTAAAATTAATAAATGAATAACTTTAAAGACAGTCTTCGTAGTCCTTTATCTTACATTTAATAAAAATATCAGAACAGTTAGGAACGTCTCTATTCTTTTTAATGAATTAAACTTTTCTCCTCACTACACAGTTCGCTTTTCCACAACTTTTTTTTTGTTAAAGTAAAGTCATGCTTGTTTTTATTGCAGTTGAGTTTAGAGCCAAAGCAACTTTATCCACGATGAAGCCCTTTATTCAATTGACACAGTAATTACTACGCTCGGGGCACTCGAGAGCCTAGCGGTAAAGTTGTGATAAGTTTTCGAATTAATATAGTTAATTTTACAGAACTTCTCAAAACTGTTATGTAAACTTTACCTATACTCATTTCTGAAAGATTTCAAAGGTATACTTGTGGAATTATTCGAAAGGAAAAGCGGCTTAAATGAAATATCAAAGATTTCTTTACCGATGTTATATTTTCGTAGAACAAGTTCTTACTGTTTGTTAATAAAATGAATTTATTTAGTTAATTCAAGTTATGGGCAGTATTCGATTCACAAATGTGGTTTGTCTATCGTTTACATGTAGGCCAGGAGTACCATGGGCGGCGAGTTCGATGACCGAAGCCCCTCTCCCTTTGCGTCGTCTTTAGACCCTGTACTAACACGTTTCTCCAATCCAGGCCATTGCACGAGCCGTCCAAAGTAGTTTCTTTATATGAAACATGATTTGACGCTTCTTCGATTGAAAGAAAATTTAAATACTTCCGCTCTTTAAAGTCGTATATCAAATTATGTCTTTGTATGTTTCTTCTCTGACAACATTGCGAATTATGCTCGAGGTTAAGAGAAAGCGATGTCAAGTCATGAGCTCTTATTTATCCGAATATCAACTCTATGAATGTTAATAATATCGAAAATGACCACGCAATATATTTTAGTTATATACGACTCTGTTAGTGTATACGACTCATTAATTGTAATCGAATTACTTTTTTATATTTGATTGTTAGACTTTACCGAATTTCCGGCATCTGTTATTTGGTAGTGATATCTTTAAAAGAAATAAACATTGTTAAAATCACGCTTCTTATGTTTTTTTTGACTAAATGGCAATGTTTCCATTTTTTAGTGAATAGCAACAGTTGCATCGACTTTGCCAAACATAACCCAAAACAAATTCTAACTGAGAGTTGCAGAGAAGGTTTACTATTTACTCTACACATTACACTGAATTAGAGATCAGTGAAACGAATCTTTGTTCACTTTCTCAAGTGACCTATCACGAGCTCTGGTCAGTTTGCCATGTGTCTTTGCAAAATTGAGTAAGAATTTCTATGGAATTAGGTGGAATTATTTATATTGAAACAGCTACAGGAACTCTTCCGAAATTTATCTACGAGATATCCCGTAGATAAAGTATATAAAATTTCTTCATTTTCATATGAAAATGAAATGACTGAATTTTAAATTTCCTTGGTTAATTAAGTATATGGACCGAAGTTTCTTGACTTAGCCAAAGTACTTTTTCACAACGACGTCAAACAGGTTTTCTTAATAAAAAAATAAATAAAACAAGTACTAAGTAAGTGACAATTCGTATTGATTTTACAACTGCATACACATACAGGATAATGAAAGACATTACTGATAGAACAACATAAGCTTGTTCTTCATCACGTGATTAAGAAAGACGACGGATATAAGCTGTAAGCGTTTCTTTGACTACCGCTACCAACTTTCACCGACACGTCAAAGCACCATTGACACACATCGCATCATTGTTTATAGAGTTCATTTCTCACATAGGACCTAACCTACCTAGATAAAAATTAACTTCAAAATCGTTTTACAACAAACTAATGACAAAATTTTACAACGTTATTTCAATAAATTGATATGATAAAATTGCATAATGCAGCTGAACATGACAATACCACCATATGGTAGTGGACTAACACTGCTGCTATCGTATGGTATGTGACAATAACGGGAGACTCAATAATTGACAATAAAGAGTATTTGACATTGTAAGTAATTGACATTATAAGCCCTTAGGGACAACAACGAACTCAAATCTAATTCTTCTTAAAGACGATGTAAAGCGTTTCAATCAAATCAAATCTTTATGATATGTATTTGGGTTGTATTCAAATATGTATTTGAATCTGGCATAGAGGATTCCTATATTCCTATGCCGGAATACGTCCAGGTGTCAGTTATTTTGCTGTCAAGCAGTAGTGGGCAATCATTAATTTGTTTCGGTCTCAAGGGCACTGTTAGGTAGAGTAATAAATGGTCATCTCATTCTTAAGAACTAATGGCTTAGGGTAACGAGCGCAGTGTTATGCCATACAGAAATTATTTAGGTGACACATCAGCAGTTATGGGCAAACGTTGCTGTTACCATCAGGTGAACGATTTGCTCTCTTCGTCACTTTCTTCCATAACAAAACATGGCTTCTTTCCATTAACCGACATCATCATTAGCCTGATTACAATCCACTTCTAGAGTCTGCCAAAGAACTGCCGTAATCACTACGCTCGGCTGGCAGCAACAGACGCCTAGCACCTTAGACACTGCTACCCGTCAAGGGCCTGTGTATTTTGGTCTGGTTCTTTTTACGATCGTCATTTATACATTCCATTACTTATATAGCCGTGAGATTTTCTAGGCCCTTAGTCAACTCTTGCGACACCACCACGATTTTGTTACGGAGCATCCATACGGTATTTATATGCAACTAGTTGTGCCCCGCGGTTTCACCCTCGTAAAATAGGTCGACCACATGACTGCGGCGGACGGCATGGTACCTCGCTGACCTGACCATTCACAGTTCGGCCTTTCTCGGTCAGGTGCTTCTCAGCGTGCGGCTCTTTAAGGCTGTAGTATGAAACATTGTAAATTAGCAAGAAGTTATATTTATAGTATAATTATAGTCTACACAGTAGAACATTCGTCAATAAACGGGCTCGGATCATTATTTCCTGAGATTAACGGATTTAAACATACAAACTCTCCAGTTTTATCATAGTAAGATTACTTAAATCTAACTAAATATATATACAGCTACATGCATTTACTTTAGGCGTTTGTGATTTTTACTGGTGGTAGGATTCCTGTGCAGGAATCCGTTTAGGTAGGTACCTCCCCAGGGCCATTTATTCTGAAGTTAAGCAGTGGTGTACAAACATTATTGTGTTTGGGTCTGAAGGGCACTAAGTGCTAGTGTAATCACCGGGCACATGAGACTTAAGAACTGATGGCTCAGGGTGAAGAGCGCAGTGTGGTGCTACTGCATAATGTTCTGTATTCTGTCAATTACATCACTTATCGAACTCAGGAGAGTGTAATACACTCAATATGAAACAAAAACACAACAATGTATTCGCGTTAACATAATAACCCGCATTAGCGTAAGATATTGTCATACTACATTAAGATTGCCTACCTGATGTTAAATAGTGGAACGTCGCAATTCAAATGCTATGTCTTAAAATAAAACTTGCTTTAATAACTATTTTAAAGGTTACTAGACGTCTCTGTGGTTATGTGGTGGCAAAGGTTACCCACCGGCCAGAGTTGTTATTTTTTATTTTAGTGTACTATTCGAAGTGAGCTGTGCTTTTGTTTGACCTTCGTCTGCTTTGAGTTTGTGTCATTAGTAATTTTAGTTTCTTATATTATTTAGCGTGCTAAATACATGTCCGTATCCGCCACATTTTAGTGAGTTACGTAGTTTATTATAAAACATGTAGAATAATATATGAATTTAAATGGTGTCTGCTAATATCTAGTAGACTGAAAGATCATTTTAGAATTATACACATTTTTGCGTTATGTTTAAAAGTTGGCACATATTTATGATTGTATTAAATACTTTGAAACTTTAAGCGAGTGAGAATATATAAATCTGAAACGTCGAAAATTCTTCTAATTAAAATCATTGTTATAAAAAATATTAATTATTATAATTAAATTATTGAACTCCAACCTTACAGCCACCTCGGTCTATTTTAATGTTACAAGATAAAGACGAACGTTTCAGGGACATCAGAACTGAAAAAAAATTGTAAAAATGTAGTAATAATTGCTACATTTTATGACTACGTAATCATAGAGATAACAAGTATGCTATCAACATACTTGTTAATGAAAAAAATCAACGTAATTTATTAAAATTATCCAAATAGTACATAGTTGTTAGTTAGCTATTAAACTAAGACATAAAACTTCGAGTATTAAATAAATATAGCCTTACTTACTTAGTAGTAATTTAAAATTCGTAATCCCTATATGAATAGTATCATTTTCTATGTATAATATTGCTTTATCAATTTCGCTAATCATGGTTAAATACTTTTACATCAAGCGCGTGGTATAGAGTACTTAAAAGTCGCCTTTCCCAACGTTCCGTGACATGCCTTCTCCAGAACATCCGGCGCTGTCGTCTCAATAATCTCACGCTACTTGACACCCTTGTGTGGTCTACGCAGGCTCATTACGCTGCAATATAAGCTTACATCGGTTCTATACACACGCGTTTATACGTGCCTTTTTGTATGAAAACTTTGTATATGTTGAACATGGAAATGTCGAAGCGTTCGTTAACCTGCGGTTTTCTGGTTCGTTAAATTATGACAAAACAACATATTTAGGTACTGTTCTAAAGAGGTAGGAGGAGGGTTCTTTGACTTTGTATGCGGGAACATAGATGTTGACCTCAAATGAATTATATTTAAAAGTAAACATAGTTTTGTGGAAATGGTATCTATTTCCCACTCTAACATTAAGCCAAAGTTTGGGTGTTTGGTTTCAAATGAAAATTTCTCGGTTGGCTTCAGTATTTAAAAAAATTGCACTACTCCTGCGTTTTGTAGCAATGTATGACTTAGGTCTATGTTGAGATGTAGACTTGTGATGGACTGAAATTATGATGATGATTATGAAATACTTGTTTGAGCTCAGTATTTTATTGTTTAACGCGATTATACTAATTATTATCACAAGTATAAAATTATGCGTTACAGAATCAAAATAGTAAAGAATCATCGTCGTTTCAGCCTATCACTAGTCCACTGCTGAACATAGACCTCCCCCATAGATTGTCACAAAAGTTTGTAGCTCTCATTTTGAGAGGGTTTTTCCATAGTTGCCATGTTTAGCAGGCGGGTTGGCAGCCGCAGTTTATTTATTCAGATGTTCCAGGAAGATGCTGCTGCCCATCTCTTGATTTTTATTTTCCCTCTGTCGACTTTATCGACACCACGGGATGAGATGGTAGAAGAAGAATGTTTATGAAATATTTTCTTGACTGTAAATGTAAAATTCTATTGTTGATCAAAGGTAGAAAATTTTTGATTTTACTAACAGGAAAAAAGATTTCTCGGTGTCATTATTCATCATTTCAGTCCGCTGGAGATAAGCCTACCTTTGAAAAAAAAAGAAATAGAGGTTATTGGAACTCAGGGAGTTGCCACGTTTGGTAGGCATATTAGGTGGTAGGTATATGTAGTAATTGTTAACATAACAAAAGTTTCAGTGCAGACAGAAAGAACATTACATTTGAAAGAAAGAACTTATTTCAAACACCTATCTTCTTTCATACTTTCTTCAAGCCATTTTAGAATGTTTTAACCTGCAAATCAGTAATTTCTGTATGTATATGGCAGATTGCCAATGATGGTTTGCATAGAAGGATGTTATGACCCGTCTTCTTATTTATTTTATTCCTATGTCTCATACGAGACTGATTCACCTACGCCGCCACCACGCGACGATATCATTATTATTGTTATCATTATTGTTATACTATTCTCAGACCCACAATTGACGTTAACGTTTGTTTTTTTTTTCAGTCAACGCAGCCGTTCGTATGAATCTGACGAAAATGAGAGGGGTGCATGTGAGTGGTGCGAGTACGCACTGGTTATCACTTTGGCCACCATCCTCCTCATCGGCGTCTCCGCGCTCACCATCTTCTGGATATTCTTCTATCGGGAGGGTTACGCATGGGCCGATGACATCCCCGAGAAGCAGTTCAATTTACATCCCACGCTAATGGTGGCCGGTTTCATTACCTTTAGCGGTTTCTGTAAGTACTTTTTTGTTTGTTATTGAAACGTTAACCTAAAACAATTAGGTCTTGATTTAGTATGTTGAAACCCGTTCTTTAATACGTTATAGTTCTTCACTAAAGATAACTGTAGCACATAAACGGGTTGCCTGATGAAAGTAGCGGCTGTTATGTTTCGTATAGTGCGTAACTGGAGACCCAATTATTAAAAACGTTGCATTCCAATATAATCTTCACAGAAGACAACACACTTATATCTTGATTCACATTGAGGTCGAATGAAGGGCCATAGTGACCACTTACTATCCGATGAAATGGGTAGGTACTTCTTGGCGGCACGTCGTCTAAAATTAATACCTAACCTAATAATATCTAACAAATAGTTGGATTGACTGTGGTGATAGCTCAACGGCATGATACTTGCTTTAAATTTCCACGTACTAGTGAAAATATTAATTAAAATTTTAAATGATGATTTGCACATTTGCACGGCGGCTAAGGAAAGCATCATTAGAAATCCAAATGTTTTAGAAATATAAAAATACATGGCAACCCGTATTTGAGCAGCATGACATGTTCGTGGTTGCTCCAAAACCCTCACAAAAATGAGAGGAGGCCTGTTCCCAGCTGTGTGACAGTTGCAGGCTGTTATTTTGGTTACTCTTATAGTCGTAGCTATGTTCTGCGCAGCTGACGGGTTATGTAAGAAACCGAGGTGGTATGTCGAAAATTTCGATCACAGCTATAGATTCTACATAATGTCACATCACTCAAAGTCTGTCAAAAATACTAAAGACAACAAATATGGACTTTGGGTCGAAAAATGCAAAGTAACGACATTAACCGGAACACCGAATCTTTACACTAGCGTCGTTTCAACATCATCTAAGCCTATGTTAGCTTGCTGCAGGACCTCTCCAAAATCGAGTCATGTTTAGTTGGGTTTTACACTTAGATTTAGCGCACTGATATTTATTTATCGTACGGAATGTTCTTAACGATATTTTGGTTTTTTACCGTAACTTCATGTTATCTTCATTTTCTATTGTAATAGTTAATCATTTAAATGATATTGTACAAGAAAAAAATCTCGATAATTAATCAGTTTTTTCTTAATTCACAGCGGTTCTACTGTACCGCATCTGCCGTTGCTTTAGACGCATCTACGTCAAGTTGCTGCACGCCATCTTCCACGCGCTGGCGTTCCCATGTATCGTCATTGGATTCTTGGCCGTGCTTGATTTCCATAACAAGAAGGGTATCAATAACTTCTACTCGCTTCATAGCTGGATTGGTTTCGTTGCCATGGGACTATTTGGACTTCAGGTGAAAAATAAACTTCATCATCATTATTTAAGCCTATCACTAATCCTCTGCTGAATATAGGCCTCACCCATAGATTGCCACAAAAGTTTGTAGCTCCCTTTTTTGGGTGATTTTGCCATAGATACCAGGCTTGGCAGGCGGGTCGGCATCCGCAGTTTATCAAATCAGATGTTCCTGGAAGATGTAACTGCCCATTTTTTATTTTCCCTCTGTCGACTTTTACGTCACCCACGGGATGAGAAAAATTAAACCTTAATAATTTTTCTTTAAATCGTTTTTTACGTCAGAAGCATCATACAGAAGGTCATTGCAACAATTTTTTTGCAATTGTAAAATTTCTGCAATCCTGTTCCAAAAGGGAACACCACCACAATTATCTTTGTTAAGAATATAAAATGTTAACGTGTGACTAACACTATTTTTCTCAGTATGCAGTCGGCTTCTTCAGTTTCCTCCTGCTATTGATCTGCAACAAAGGCACTGCTGGTTTCCGCGCTTCTCTTGTACCAGTTCACGCTGCTTTCGGTATCTTGACTTTCGTACTTGGAGTAGCGGCTTGTCTGACTGGACTTACTGAGAAGGCCCTATTTACACTTGGGTATGTATTTACAGGAAATATTGCGGTAATTTCTTTGAATCACAAATTAGTTACAAAAAGAGACTTTCGTTTCCATTTCTGTCAGTTTAGAGTTACATTTTCTTTTGAATGCTGAACGTGAATGTCTGCATGTCCATTACTTGTAACATTTGCCAGACTTTTTATTTAACTGATCTTTATTGTTTTCATTATTCATTTAATTAAACAGATTAAATTATTTTGCAATGGCGTACAAAATTGCCAGGCTAATAAATAGATTTCTTTATTGTTTTGTTAATTATCTGATCTCATTCACTAGATTGTCTATTAGGCTATTTTTTCATTTTCATTCGCTGTTTATGTTTTTCTAAACTTTAATATCATATTGCCTTTTGTGGTATTTGCTTCTAACTGTCTTGTGTATGTTGCTTGTATATGTGTACGTATTCACAGTGCGGAGAGATACAGTGGACTTCCCGATGAAGGAGTCATCATCAATGCTATTGGAGTGGCATCAATTGCAATACTTGCCGTCGTCATGTATATTGTATCGAGGGACAAATTTCGCATGGCGGCATCCCGCGAAGAACACATACGAGTTTCAGTAGACCTTTAGGATGATAAAAAAAAATACTGTGGGAGCCATGTTTATAGAACCACGCCGTGCTTTAATAAACAAATATACACAAGTTATAAGAAAGACTAGCAATTATTATGCTAAATCTTCTACAGCGTGCTGCTATTTTTAAATAGTAAATGTATAGATATCGCTGTAACATTATTATTAGCTACCTAGAAGTAGCTGTGTATTATACTTTTTATTAAAAAGGTAATCATATTTGAAATTTAAAAACTAGTAAAACGAGAATATTCTAAAATCAAGCAATACTTTTAATTTTTAAGCTGTGTTGAAAATGGTGTTATAGTAAATGATGTGTAAAAGTACAGGTTTAACTCTCAATATTTTTTTTTAATTACTGTAAAGCACTCAGGAAACTTACAACATCCATAACTAGGAGGATCATATAACTGCATCATGTTTGGTCTGTATCAGACCAGTAGTATATTATTTTTTCTATAGGCTATAAATTACGAAATAAAATATTACTTATTTCTTCTATATGATACATATGTATGATAATACATACCTAAGACACGTATTGTGGCAAATAAAGTATTCATAAGTTTTGTTTTGACTTTTACTTGAGTTAATTTCTTGCTTGCTCTGGCATTTACCTATGCGTTTAGTTAGACTTGCTTTTTATGTGTAATTGCATTATTAGTTTTCTTGTGCATCATACACATGTTGTAGTTAATGCTAATTGCAATAGTTATTTATATTTATTACTTTATTTATAGTTATCGAGCATATTATTGAATAACTCCCATTTATTTTGTTTTCATTCTTAATTTTTAAATGGTTTTATAAAATAATTAATTTCTTGGTCCATAAATGATCTCTGACTAGTCCGAAAAAAAGCAAAATCGTGAATATTTACCGCAATTTCCAAATTTAATTAGATAATTGTGCAGCGCTAATTTCGACCATTTCGCGAAATGTTCGGTTATTGTCATAGTTTGTCATCTGTGCAGGATATATTAAAGTGAGAAATCCAGAAGTTACACATCTAGAGACCCGAAACCAATAATTTGTGCGTACCAGTAATTTTGTGTTCGAAGGGATTTAAATCTAGAATCCGAGGCTTAACAGGTAATATGATAAATGAACCACAAGGCAATGATCATATTTAAAACCGATATTTAGAAACAACAAGTAATAAACAATATGTGTACTTAGTTTTTGAACTAGGGCATGATTCACTCAGATACTAATGTTTAATTCCACAAACAAATATTTCGTGTGGTACACAAATTGTGTATGTTGTTCGTAGTTAATTAAACATTCTATTTGTTATCTATACATGAGTTTATAATTTAAGTACCTTCTCTATTTGAGCACAAGACATCTGTCCGATTCACAGCTTGGGCGATATCTACGAACAAATACAACAAATCCAGTATATTTGTTTTTAACTAACTACTTATATCACGGTTTTGCTGGTTATTAAACTTTCAGATTAGAATATGGCTGCACTTATAATTATTTCATTATTATTCAGTTATATTATAACCCATGAACATATCCCTAGGGATTACTCATGGGTTTAATGGCTATAGCTGCCGCGCTTGGTAAGTGGGTTCGTAAAAACAGTAAAAACTACAAAAATAAGCTCACTGATATATTTATATTCTTATTTTGCTCTTACGGCAACTTCAGTATGTAATGGTAAAATTTATTCTCTTGCAAATTTGCATAATTATTAACAGCGAAAAAACTTTTACTAAAACCCTGGTGACTGAGACATTATACTTAATCTATAAAATGCATTTACACTTATTATTATATTTATGGCCATACTAACATGGGGCATGCGGTACGCAGGAACGAAACATACGCTTCGATGTCACAAGAAGCCATAGTGATCAATGCAATTGGGATGTCGGTGGTGGCTGTTGCTGTCGTAGTGCTCTATACCGTGCGCGGTACAGGAGGCTACCGTCTACGGAAAGTATCTGCGCAACACCCAAGTTAAGCTACCATCGTCAATGACCTTACCACAACCGCCGTTTATTTATAAATCTCTTTCTACACATTTGACGACGATGCAACAGTTCTTCAGATTTTTGTGATAAGCCAGCATTGGCATACATTCTCTATCTTATAAATTCGATTTGCAATGGATCGGAAAATAAAATAATTTTGTCGTCAGTTATTACACACATTGTTTCAAAATATATATAATTTATGCTTATTAAAGTTTTTTTTTACAAAAAATTCATCAATTAAAATTATAAAGATATTGTATTTTGTTAATTTTCAACTTCTTTATTTTATCTGTATTCAAAGGGAATTCCGTTTATTTTTTAACTAGTGCAGTCTTCAGTTACTATTGAAGCGATATTTTCTCGACTCTCGGCAATTAGCTGCCGGCATGAAATATTAACCGAAAAGTCGAATTTAACCTAAGTTAAACAAATTTAACCAATTTAATAACATATTTTTCATTGTGCGGTTTGCGATGTTCCATTTTTTAAATTTGGACTTACTGTTCATTCCGTCTATACCTAATTTACCATTATGGTTGACATTAGTGATTTGTTATTACCTACAATTAAAAGCAATTCAGCACACTAATAATATTGTTGTTAAAACATAGATTTATTGATTGTAATCGAATTGGTGATGATAATATAGAAGACATCACAAAATTATGAGATGAATATTGAACAAGCGAAAAGTTAAAATATTTAATTTCCACTTATAAGTCCTTTGTACTCGCTGTTCTGTGGTAAAACTTTAATACATACTAGAGTTAGCTAATTAATAGCCGTGTAGATGTAATCACCGCTGGGTATTGAAAAGCCAGCAGAGAATTTATATCAATATAAAGTTACAGACATGGCGTAAAGTTTCAGTTCTTTTCCTAGTATTTTAAAATATTTTATTTTCGAACAAATAATGTCAGTTGCCATAAGCATGTTAGGGTACTGATTTTTTGGAATCGATTATATACTACGTAGTTTTCAATAGTTAAGATATTTAAGGATAATTTGTATATAAATTTAAATTTAGTGTAATGTGCGAGTGTTCGATAGCTGTAGAATGTGATTAATTTGTAGTGGATACAATTTGAATCCGAATATTTAATAATTGGTAATTATATCGATATTTGAAACAGTGAAAGTTATTATAATGAATATTTGATAGGCCGTGTATGTGTCGATTTTAAAATTTTAAGCTGCATTTTATGAACACCATGCAACAACAGAGAAGCACGAAAGCAACACCAAAAAAAATCTTAATTTTTTTATCATCGTGTTTTATATAAAAATAAATTTGTATGTGTTCATCGAAGTTGCCAAATTCGATATAAAGTATGGTCACATTTGTTATAATCAATTATTACTGTGTTTAACAAACATAACTACGTGTAGCATGTTTATCGATAATTATAGGATAATGCTCAATGTGTTTATACGAGGGGTACCTTTATATTATTTCCTTGTAAGAATTGAGTAACTTTTCTATTTATTAAATAAAGTGATTTTTATTCGATTTTTATATAAAATTGCATTCCAACATAAATATTTGACGGCTTGTCAATGTCATGTTTGACAGACGTGTCACGTTGACGATGTTTTTAAAAATATACAACCCTCTAAGACTGTATTATCGTATCCCTATTAAATTCAGGAGTTCGCAACACATACACATTGTTATCAAAATATTTTTTGTATTCCTGTTGTTGTGGATCCCTTTCAAATATCGGGGCCAACTTTTCATCATAGATTTCCTATTTGTACAGTTGTAAAGGAAAATCTCACAGCCAATTTAACAGTGGAATAGCTCTTGCAAAGTTCATCACTATTTTGTAACGAACGATGTATTGAATACATTATTTAAATACACCAAGAGAATTAATATGGTACCTGCATATTATTATAATAAGATATTTTAAATCGATTTTATACATTTAAATTAGTTGCAGACAATCAGTAGCGATTGATTTTCTTGCACTTTAATATTGTAATCATTTTTCAAATTTGTTAATGTAATTGAATGTAATTGAAATTTAATTTCGCTATCTAGTTGATTTGGGTACAGTTGTATTGGTTATTATGAATTTTATCACTGTTTTACATTTTGAAATATTTATAGGTACAATCATAATGGTACATTAAAATACTTGTATGAAATGAGTTGTTTCATTTTCTCCATTTATAAATAATTCAGTATATGTCGTTTATTACAGCGAACGAAAAACACAGAAGCTGTCCGTAGGCTTCGTTATAGCATACCGAAAACTATACCGCGGTGGGCGGTGCTTCTAAACTGTACCACGCGTGACTTTAGTGTTGTTTTGACGATCGTGACTAATATGTATATCAATATGAATAACAAGATTTTTTTTAATTCAAATGCCTTCATGTGTTGTACTGTCAACTTCCGCTGTAATTTGACCAATCACGGCTGGCCCAGTGTAAGAATCCATCATGCGTCTTTTGCAATTTACTTCATTTCAATTGGTTGAAGTTACGAGTTCATCAGACGTAAGTTTGTTGGCACTATTTTCGAATGACAACTGTCCAAAACGCGTCGTCTATGATGTTTTCGTTCCCTGGTTTATTACAAAACATTTTTAAATTAAATTTATAATGTTGTAGCGTCATCTAAGTCGACACATGAGAAGCTCAAGATATATCCCATCCGTCCCATAATGACGCTATCAAAGTTTCTGAGATGCGAACTAACAACATGTAAAGATAAGTATATTATAATTTTGTACCTTTTAAGCATATTGCTAGCACAGAGGTGTGTGAGATTTGGTATAGATAAAGTTTGTGTAAAGAAGCGACGAATTTATAATTTATATTATAACTAGCGACCCGCCCCGGCTTCGCACGGATGCAACAATTTTTTTTATTTCATAAAAGTGACGGAACGAGCAAAACGTTCACCTGATGGTAAGTGCAACGTCTGCCCATAACAAATGCTGTGTCACCCAGAAAATTACTGTGTGACACCACACTGCGCCCGTCACCCTGAGACATCAGTTCTTAAGTCTCCTATGCCCAGTGATTACGCTAGCTCACAGTGCCCTTCAAACCGAAACACAGTAATGTTTGCACACTACTGCTTCACGGCAGAATAACTGGCCCTGGGATGGTACCTACCTAGATGGATTCCTGCATAGATGAAAAGAGATCCGCCGAACATAGGTTCAACCGAATACGAATATTCGGCTGACTATTCGGTTCAAAATGTACCGAACCTTATATTCGGCCGAACTCTTGCGCCTTAAACAGGTTCATAGAAAAGTCGGCGAGGCGCTCTGCGAGTGGAAGTGAACGCCCACCTCTTTTGCCATTTTTTAATAAAAAACACAGTTAAAGTGAAGTGTTTAACCCGTCCGATCCCACCGCATATCGGCCTATAAGCCTCCTCAAGGCTTTAGGCAAGATATACGAACGCCTACTTCTCGCCCGCTTAAGAGACTTCATGCAGTCTCGAGGGATCCCCATCCACGAGCAGTTTGGATTCCGTGCCAAACACTCATGTACCCAGCAGGTGCACCGCATAACGGAGCACATTCAATCCCGCTTCATACGCGGGCTTCATACCGGAGCGCTCTTCTTCGACGTGGCGAAAGCGTTCGACAAGGTCTGGCACAACGGGCTCATATACAAGTTATATGGACTCGGTGTGCCAGATCGCCTCGTACTCATCATACGAGATTTCTTACGCAGTCGAACCTTCCGCTACCGCGTCGAGGGGGTGCGATCCGAATCACATCCCATCCTAGCCGGCGTACCACAAGGCTCAGTCCTAGGTCCCGTGCTCTACACCCTTTTCACGAACGACATACCGCACACCAGCGGCGTCGAACTCGCCCTCTTCGCAGATGATACCTGCCTATATGTGTCTGGACGTAATCCAGACACTATCTCTAAACGCCTCCAATCCGCAGCCCGAACCCTCGGGAACTGGTTTCGGAAATGGAGGATCGAGGTCAACCCAATCAAAAGTGCAGCCATGTACTTCTCGCGGCGCATAACGCAGCATCTCCCCACCATAGAGTTATTCGATCGTCCAATCCCCTGGGAAAAGACAGTCAAATACTTAGGCGTCCTATTAGACTCGAGACTCAGCTTCGGTCCACATATTAACCGAGTAAGGAACCGAGCGGCGTTCGTCCTCGGCCGATTACATCCGTTACTAAATAAAAATAGCAAAATGTCCCTACGTAATAAAATTACACTTTACAAAGCCTGTATTCGGCCAATTATGACATACGCAAGCCCCGTATTTGTGCATGCCTCCCCGCGTCAAATTCACCGACTTCAGGTAATACAAAATCGATTCATGCGTAAAGCCACGGGAGCACCGTGGTTCGTGCGTAATGCTAACCTTCATATCGATTTAGGGCTTCCTACCATAGCCCAATATCTAAAGTTGGCCTCTCGCCGATACTTCGACTCTGCCGCCACGCACCCCAACCCACTGGTTGTCAGTGCCGCCACTTACAACCCCCTCGCGATACACCAAAACTCGACCCGCGGAAAAAGGAGCTGACCGAGCCGAGACCGGCCCCCTTGGGCACCCTCGAGTCTGTTACTCTCGCGAACAGGATGGCGGACCTCGGCTTGGCCGAGGTCCCCTCTCGGGGGCCCTTGCGCCAGTCATCCATAAATAAAGGTTTCGGCTAAGCGCCCTCAGCGCTATGCCACCTTTCAATCCGGCGAAGCTGTAAAAGCCTTCGGGCTAACAGTGACCATCAGTCAAAAAAAAAAAAAAAGTGAAGTGCTTACTTATTATAATTTTACAAAATCATAAATTTTATTTAGCGAATATTTCTGTTACTTACAAACACAATGTTGATTGTAATACACTCGCGTCAAAAAAATCGCACATCCGAAAAAAATAATTTAAATACTATTTTAACACAACAGGCCAATGGCAATGTTGTGGTTTGAGGGTATCATTCGAAAGGTAATTTCATTAGCTTTCAGGAATTTTAATTGAATTTTACTTATATAACGAGACGAAAGAGAAATTAAAGAAAAGACAGGGTATGTACAAATTTGCAAATTAATAATTTAATAAAAAAACTTAATAAATACAAAAAAAGTTCTTAAAACCTAGTGTTACCCCCCCTTGCCTTGATAACGGCTTCCATGCGATCTTTCATGGACCTTAAAAGGATCGCAACAGCCTCTTGGGGTATTTGTTCCCACTCTTCAAGTACCGCATCTTGGAGCTCTTGAAGAGTGGCTGGAGCTGGATCTCGAGCTCGCACGCGCCGTTTTAGGTCATCCCAGAGATGTTCTATTGGGTTAAGGTCTGGACTTCGTGCTGCCCAATGCATAACAGGGATATCGACCTCCTGTAAATAATCCCGTACAATAGCCGCGGTGTGGCAACGAGCATTATCATGCATTAACATGAATCCATCACCGACATAACCAGCGTACGGGACCACATGTTCCTCCAGGATTTCAGTAATGTACCGACCAGCATTTAATGACCCTTGCCCACGGCCACCCCGAGTCCGGGAAACGCACACAAGTTCCGTTTTCCCGTCGACGGAAATGCCGCCCCAAAACATACACGAGCCACCCCCGTATTCGACGGATTCTTCGAAGCAGGGTTGTGTGAACCTCTCCCCCTGTCTTCTGTAGACCCTTCTATGGAACACGAGTCGAATAAAGAAATTCTAAGTTATCTTTGAGATAAGACGGGGAATTACGATTAGGTAGAAGTGATTAAAATACTAATACAATTCTGGAGCAAAACTGAAATGTGACGAAAAAGGGAGCCAAAATGGCTCTGAGTGACTTATTGAGAAGGCGCTTCAATTTGGTGAGAAGATTTTGTGATGGATCTGGAAAACACACATCTGCACAATTGATAATAGATAGAATAAGCTAATAATATAAACTTCAGAATAAGCTTCGGGTTTAAAGGTAAGAACTTTTTTAGACGATTAACATATCGCAGGGTGGCAACGACTGTACGGCTGATTTTAACAACCTGTACTTCCCAACACGTAGTTGTCCATATGCATGCCAAGGTTTTTCACGATTCGTTCAAGATTATCGTTAAATTTTTGTATAGCATTGTTAAATTCATTACCTAACAGATTGCACGTAAAGCTGAAGTGAAGCTTGATGGCACTATGACGTGTTACAAACCATGATGACTTACGCACTATGATGTGTTACCCACTACGATGTGTTGCGCCCTATGATGAGAGAAGCACTATTATGTGTTACGCACTAAGATGAGTTACGCAAGAACGAACTATTATGTGTGCTGCACTATGTTGTGTTACGCATTATTGTCCGGTTCCTATTTTCAACGAACAGCTATTGGTTACAATTACTATTCGTTTCTTTGCTACGATTAACGAAGCGTTACGCAGCGCTTCACAAATTTTTCAATTAATCTACGAGCTACTGACGTCCGTTATATATAGGAACGGTTCTGAGTTATTATTCGTAGCTTATTTAACGGATCCTAACGAATAACGTCTCGTTTTGTAAATATTACGCACGTTTTACACACTATGTGCTACGTACAATGATGCGATACGTACCTAGATGTGACACGCACTTTGATGTGTTATGCACTATGATTTGTTACGGACTATTATGCATTAAGAATTATAATTTGTTACCCACATTGTTATTTTCGGTAGGACTACCTACTACTCGTACCACATAACACATCACATACACAATTTTCGACTCGTGAGATAGCTTTTCTTCTTATTATTCTTTCGAATATAAGTCATCTATTGACCGTCCGAGGGAGGTTTGGAATTCCTTTGGGGCTGTCGACTTGTTGATCGGTAACTTAAGGCGGTAAGAATAGTCTCGAACGCGGATGCGCCGTGCGTTTTGTCAGTAATGAAAGTTGGTGACGGAGATACTTATCCATCGGATAAGTCTTTCTACTAATATAAATTCTAATATTGCGTACTTCTAAATTATAAATCTCAATAGAACTCTCTTTATTTTCCAAAATATCATATTATACTATCCAAAAGGTCATAATAAAATGGATTCAGCTGTGGAGAAATTAGTCAATAAATTATTGTATTCATTATTGTACGCCAAATACAGCAAGAAAAAAAAGGAAAACAATAGTGTTGTTCAGACCGCCTTATAGCTCAGAAAGCGATAAGCCGCTTGCTGTACATATTATATTTTACTTTAACGTTTTGTCGTTAAATATATTGCAAGTAATAAAAGAAAATAAGTAGTTTAAGTATGAAATCGGAGTTCCATGAAACGAGCTTTAACTAGATTTTTAAATGAAAAAAGGGTCTTAGCAAGTCGAATGTGTACAGGTAATAATTCCATAAGTGCACAGCTGTAACAAGAATATCAATAATAAAGAGGAGGAATGTACAGTAATTCGGAGCGAAAGATTGACGAACGAAGAAACCGTTCACGGAAGAGGGAAATATGCCCAAAGCGGTCTTTTAAGTAATTATAAGTGGAGGAATGGAACAGCAAGCAGTACAAAGCCGTTGCCGTATGTTCTAAATGTGTGAATCTACCAACCCGTTTCAACCCGTGGGTGTCATAAGTCGACAGAGGAAAAATAAAAACCAGAATATAATGATTAATATAATGAGCAGCAGCCTCTTCCTGGAACGTCTGAATAAATAAACAGCCGTTGCCAACACGGGGGCCAAGCGTGGCAACTATGGCAAATCCCCCAAAATGAGAGTTACAGGGCTGAAGTGATAATGATGATGAGTGGAAGGATTGAACAACACGCAGTGCAAAGCAGAAATAATATGTTTATTTATGCGAAGACGTATTAGGAGCCACTTAGCTGTTTACGAAATTCGGAGAAAAGATCGTATTTGCGAAGTCCAAATATTAATCGTAGGCATACATTTTGCTATTTTTAGCTCATGATTATTAAGCTGCACTTCGGTAATCTAAGGATAGCAAATATCAGAATAATTAAGGACAGGTAGAATAATTGAATGAGCGAGAAGAGGAATCGTAAAAGCTAGAAGGTTGGTTGCACAGAATGGTTATAAAAGGCGATAAAGTGGATCATACACATAACATACACCCCATTCATGTTCCCAACTCTTGTACTGCTTTTTGTAATCATCTTCACAGCTTAAAACTTCATTGCTATGAATAGACCGCTCATAGGGTGACGTAATTGCCACAATTGGCAAGTGATTCGACGAATATCAAAACTAACGTGTTGCACCTTAGACGCTGCTCCTGTCACCGGAGATGAAGTTATTAGTCTGCTAAATTAAACTTATGATTTTGTTTATCTCCTCAAGGGTGAGCCACACGAGCGTAATTTTGTGTCGACAGTCGCGTTTTTTGAGTCGACGGCCAAGATGAATCAATATCAAGATGAAATATGCACCATTGATGATTGACAAGTTAGACCTCTAGCAGTACAACTCCGAAAACCACATTCGATTTGGTGCAGCAGTAAATTCTGAAGATAATTGGTTTAAAAACTATATACGATGTATATTTCTTGTTATAAACGATTAAAACTATAAATTGTAATTATATGTAGTCTCTAAAAAAAACGACCGCTTGGCCTTGTGCTTATAGTACTTGCCAATCACGCTTCGGGTCCTAGGTTCGAATCACAGCCCGAGCCAACATTTGTGCATAAACAAAAATTATTGGTTCTCTGACACCGGATCCTGGCCTACCTCCGATCTTATTGCATGAGCGTTACATCGAGCACGGTAGGTTGGGCCGAGTAAGTGGCCCTGCATTTGTGCATTTGTGGTACTGTAATGTATCCTGCGCAATTGATGGTTTTAACAGTCTATCGTAACTTTTGGCTTAAAAGGCTTAAAATTAAAGTCAATTTATTATTGTATATATTTTTATTTTTTTAAACCAGCACTATGACAAGTCCATATTTCTTCTACAGTATCATATTTAGGCATTTTCAATAATAAACTACACTCGGCGTCAAAAAAATCGCACATCCGAAAAAAATAATTTAAATACTATTTTAACACAACAGGCCAATAGCAATGTTGTGGTTTGAGGGTATCATTCGAAAGGTAATTTCATTAGCTTTCAGGAATTTTAATTGAATTTTACTTTTATAACGAGACGAAAGAGAAATTAAAGAAAAAGACAGGGTATGTACAAATTAGCAAATTAATAATTTAAAAAAAAACTTAATAAATACAAAAAAAGTTCTTAAAACCTAGTGTTACCCTCCCCCTTGCCTTGATAACGGCTTCCATGCGATCTTTCATGGACCTTACAAGGATCGCAACAGCCTCTTGGGGTATTTGTTCCCACTCTTCAAGCACTGCATCTTGGAGCTCTTGAAGAGTGGCTGGAGCTGGATCTCGAGCTCGGACGCGCCGTTTTAGGTCATCCCAGAGATGTTCTATTGGGTTAAGGTCTGGACTTCGTGCTGGCCAATGCATAATAGGGATATCGACCTCCTGTAAATAATCCCGTACAATAGCCGCGGTGTGGCAACGAGCATTATCATGCATTAACATGAATCCATCACCGACATAACCAGCATACGGGACCACATGTTCCTCCAGGATTTCAGTAATGTACCGACCAGCATTTAATGACCCTTGCCCACGGCCACCCCGAGTCCGGGAAACGCACACAAGTTCCGTTTTCCCGTCGACGGAAATGCCGCCCCAAAACATACACGAGCCACCCCTGTATTCGACGGATTCTTCGAAGCAGAGTTGTGTGAACCTCTCCCCCTGTCTTCTGTAGACCCTTCTACGTCTGTCATTGCAGAAGAGACAGACCCTCGTCTCATCAGAGAAGAGTACGGTCCGCCACTGTTCTAGAGTCCACTCGCAATGATTGCGAGCAAACTCTAGGCGATGTCTGCGATGCTGTGCAGTAAGTTTTGGACCTTTAGCAGGTCTATGGGCTGTTAAACTTTTTTCGTGTAACCTTCTTCTTATCGTAGAAACACTCACAGATGTTCTCCGAGTTGATCGAAGCTGTTGTTGCAACTCAACAGCATTTGTAAAACGGTTTCGTAAAGATGTGGTAACGATGAAACGGTCATCTCTTTCTGATGTGCACCGTTTTCTTCCAGATCCCGGTTTTCTAACATAACCACCAGTCTGCTGAAAACGTTGGAACACCTGTCGAACTGAAAAACGGGACAGGTTCAACTGTCGAGCAACGTCACACTGCCGCATCCCCGACTGTAATAGGGCAATCACTTGAGCGGCTTCTTCAGAGCTGGTGTCCATCTTTACTTGTTCTTACTTGGGTTACTTGTTCACGTGTGTTCACTGCAAAGTCTAAATTACGACTGGCCCATATTCGTTCGTAGTCATCACTTGTACCCGTTTCCGGGCACAGGGAAACTGTTCGGGGCTTTTTGCCCCCCTCAGTGGTTAAAGGCCCATATTTCATCCAGATCGACCCTTTTATACCCTTTTTAGGTGGTGTAACTAGCGTCCTTACTAACGAGCATTTGACAGTTTTTATTTTTGACGCTCTTGATAAATGTTTTAATGATTTCATGATTTTTTTATTAATAATGTAAAGCTATTCAAATACCCATTTCAAACATACCAATATTTATATAAATATAATTCGTTTCTAGCCATTACAGCCATTTTTCGCGCAAACTCAGAGAGGTGCGATTTTTGTGACGCTGAGTGTATTAAAAAATTGAAATTAATATATTCGTATATTATTAATAATACCAAACTTTCCAAAGTGCAAACATGATAACATATGAGTGTGGTGAATCTGTATTTGAGGTTTAAACCAAATTAAGTAAAATCATTCCCATAGACAACGTTTTATGAATGTTTAACAGATTCGCTTACTGTAGATAAGGGTTGTTAATTCATAATGTTCCAATCGAATCAGTTCAAGCCAGACAAAGTACTTTATAACAAAATAAACTTTCGACTTTCACCTGATGTAGAATCTATATATTAAGGTGAAGAGAAAACTTTATAGCCCTTTTTAAATATATTGCGCACACGACGGAGTGTGTTTTGGCATAGTTTTAAGGAGGAGTGCAGAAAGCTAAAATTTATATATAATATGTGCTTCAAATACAATAAATTTTTAAAAAAAGATAATGAATAGGGCGACCACTAGCAATAATCAATAAATAAGCATAGATGAAATGCACATTTCGTATCCGCTGAATCTATTGCCATAAGATTTTCATTACACTAACTGTTTTAACATTAATACAATATCACCCGTACGATCACGAATTTCAATTCTAATTAAGCTTTCAACTTACGTATATTTTGTAATGACCCTAAATTTTCGCGTAATTTAATATAAATACATATTTAATTATTTCAAATGTGGTTCAGAGTCCGGGCGCTTGCCGTAAATTGAATAGTGCTCGAGTGACCTGAGTAAAATTCCCGGAGTCGGCACCTTTAAAATTGTTTTTCACTTTTAAGTGCTGATTAACCACATGCTCACTGAAACAAAATATCGGAAGGAGACCTTCATGTCTGAGGAATAAACATATTTCGAGGACATGATGTGAAGTCGCCCAACCAGCATTGGAGCAGCGTGGAAGAATCTTCCCGGCTCGAAACCCTTCTTAGAAATGAGAGGAGGCCTGTGCTCAGCAGTTGGACATTAATGAGCTGTTACTTTTTTATACAGATTAAAAATCTCATTCATGGGCACAATTCTACTGTCATGGTGGGAGGGTCACAGAGCCGGGAATGCGATGAATATATACACTTAAAACATTAAGATTTATCACTCAGAGAGATCAATAACCATTTTGATAACAGCATTAAAATTATAAGAGGTAATTTTATTTTATTACTTCTAGTTATTTTAAATGTCATGTATGTCCATGAAAACCTTCATTAGATTATATTTAGTAAATAATATATATTTTACGAAGGCCTCATTTCTGTATAATTTTCTGAGACACAAATAGAAGCATCATCTAAATTATTATCAATGTTAGCTGCTAATATTTTTCAACAACTATTTTGTATTTTAATTTCCCTGTCAGCTTAACGATAAAAATATATATACAGCAGTATTTAATTTTACCATTTCAATATGTAACTTTCATAGTGAAATATTAATAAACGTAACATATTATTTATATAAATAATTATCCGAAATTTGGCATCTCTTTTGAGCATTTCAATAGGTAAATATATGCTCAAGTTAGCAAAACCAAGACACATTCTAGCATACCATATTTTTAGTAATGTATATTGAATTGAAAACATTTCTAAATTTGTATAGATTAAGTAACGTTAAGAATTTAATGCTATAACAATAACATGATATAGAAATAACTTAATTATATTTAAGATACAGATTCTTACAGGGATGGAGCGCGCCTCGTAACTACAGGCAGCGTAGTGGTCTATCTTCAGGTATCATCAAGTTTACCAGTAAAATTGACATATACATATATCAAAAGTTGAAAAACAGCCATATAAGTGATGAATGTTTTTAGTTTGAAATTTGATTTGAATTGAAATTTGATATAATGAACATTATGCTGCGGGGCCGCTTCATTTCGCCTCAAATGGCGTGGGGTTTTGCGCCCTGCGTAACCACAGCAACGGGCGACGAATGTTCAATGAATACAGTCGAATAGAGATTTTGAAATTATGTGACTGACAAAAAATTCCGTCACCGCGAAAAAACAAAACAGTTAAGTGATAATGATTAATTTGATTTTTTTCTCTATTCTTACTTAAAATATAATGTTCAATAAATAAGGATTTTTCTTTATAATTTCTAAGCATAAAAATATTACTCGCATTCAGTGTGAGAAAACGGTTTGTTTTCGAGATAAAATAAACTAAAAAATTGAGGAAAATAATACTGGAAAATTTCGAGCTTCATTGAAAACTGATTTGCGACATTTTTGAGACGAGTAAACCGTTCGCCGGATAGTAAGTGAAACGTTCAAAATTACTAGCGCGACGGTACATGCGCAGTCTTCGTCACCTACAAGCTGCGCACAATATTTAAAAAGCAAATAATGAAATGTCTGGCTTCATATTTGACGTCCATGATACGAATATTATAATTTTAAATTATTAGAAAACAAATCGTCGCTCGGTCATGCCTTTTATGCCTAAAATTGTCAATATTATGTAGAATGGACAAATATGTATTAGTAAAAACAGATTTTAGTGACGTTATGAACGCTGTGACAAAAAACTTTTTTCAAGTTTATTAAAATCATTGTCCTCATAAAATAGCGGAAATTGATTACTAAAAAATATAAATAACATATACTTAATATATATATATTAAGTATATGTTATTTATATTTTATATATGTTTCAGATTTAAATCATTATAATACAATAGGTTTTGCATACTAATAAATGAAAAAATCCCGAAAACCATTTTCTTCAAATTGGCGTTTGTGTGAACAAAATCAGAGTAACGTTAACGTAAAGTTCAAACGTTTTTTCGTTTTTTACGTTTTTGTGTCAAAAATACAAAACCTTGATTTGCTTTTTTCTGTTCGAAATACATATGCTAATCTGAAAAATAAAAATGTTTATAACTTTAAGATTTAAAACGTAGCAAAGTCATAGTCACATTGAAGTCGTCGTCTATCTGACACTTAGGTGAACAAGTTGGTAGTTATGGCAGATGTAATATTTTGTTAGTTTCATATATTTCAACTATTCCTACAATGTAAACTGCTTATAAGAATATTTAAGAATTGTAAGAATTAAAGATATGGATATGGGGTTAGTAAATCTAATTGAAACTTATTCATGCACTAATCTTCATTCAAATGTTATATGTTACCTTTATAAAGTATGTATTCACCCTGAAATGTTGGTCAATATTAAAATTGTAAATATGTGATTAAATCATTGCGATAAACATGTTGAATTATTTAATTGTTAAAGCATGCAATATTTATTCATGATCAAAAATATTTTAAAGAGCAATTAGCAAAGTTTTTCACAGATAAAATTGTAGTAATAATTACTAGATTTAAGCAATCAAGAGAATTTATTCTAAATAATGAACACTGACTAGCAAAATAATAATTTTTATAAGTACATTAAAATAATGGCAACTATAATGATAAGGACAAGACTATTTGTAATAATGTGGGAGAGAAAGATGTGTATATACACTTATTTTTATTAGTGAGATTAATAGAATAATGTTCCAACATTGCTGAATCATCTATAACAAAATATGATCTATGGACGTTAAACAGAAATGGTACTAATAAGAGCTATGAAAAATAGAATATAATATCAACCTCTGTAAATTACATTAATTATCAATTTCAGTATTCTTAATAAAATATGATATTATCCACATAATATTATAGTAAATATTAATGCTTCATATGTAAATGTAGGCCGACGTAGAATCATGGAGTGATGTAATATATATATTTTTTTAATTTGTGAGTGCTTAAAGAGTATTGTAATTGACTATTTTATTTGACTGTTTGAAAATACTGTTTCTATTTTTATTAATATAAATATATCTTTGGTGATTAAACGGCACAGTAAAGCAAGCGTACAACCGAAACCAAATTTACAAAAGAACTTTAATTACAACGGTATTTTATGTAGTATATTAATAAATACTAAGTAATTTTAATATAGTAAATGTCGTTAAATTATGGTCTTAAACACTGTTATTTCAACACTTGAAGAAGGTTTAAGCTAAAAATAATAGTATGTTTTGTGTGACTTCTCAAGTATCGTTCAGTCCTCGTTTCATTGACACGTCCCTATCACATACACATACAGTAATTTTAAGTTTTGAATTTGCCATAACGATATGGTTTACATAATTAATAATAATACTCTTACCATTATATACTAAGATGGATGTATCTGATAACTGTTACGTGTAAAATTAAATGCTTTAATTGTGCCACGATACAGAATAATAAGTAAAATTAATTAAATGCTGTATTATTAAACGTAGGCCAGAACGTTGATAATTTACTTTATAGAATTTGTAATAAAAAGTGAGATCAATTTAACACGACAAATGAGAAGGTCAAAATTGAAACAGCATTTTTTTTACTTATAGAAAATCTGCAGGATATAAAACATATATATCAATAGACTGCTTAACGGAAATGTTGCGCATTGGATTTTTTAAACATTCTTAATAAATTAAATTAAATCTAGTTTTAGTAATCATTGAAGCACTGGCAGCGTCTGATAAACAAATTAAATTATAACAATAACAAAAAATTGACCGTGACTTTAATATTTTGATTTTCTCCTTTATTACACACAGCCGATTTGAAAATATCTCTTACATATCATAAAATTTAATTCGTAAGGCTACATTACTACATAAATAGATTTTAAATAGAAAATATTAGAATTTTAAACTTTGATAACTATCTATAACAAGCTAAAATTTTGACTCTAGTCCACCACTCCATTTAAAAATTCGAGAATCAATAATTGAGGGACATAATATTATATTAAATTTAATAAATAGATAGACATATCTGATCCATTTTTAGTCGAATTTATAATGAAATAATTTTCAAACCTTTCTATATATATACTCTATCCACAGAAACAAGCTACTGAGTAAATATTCTCTCATTTTAATGGTTATTATAATGGTTGGAAATTACATTTGTACCTAATCTACTTATGTCCTTGTCTTTCGTATGCAATGTGTGACCAAGAGAGCACTTTGATAGGTCGTTTCAATGGATAGATTAAAGAATAGAAAAAATAATAGACATGGAAATATAATCTCCAACAGCGTAAATGCATAACGTGCATAGAATATAATCGGTGGGTTTGCTCACTTTATTGCATTTTTCGCAGCACATTTTAGATATTTGAGTCTAGAATATTGAATAACAATAAAAGCACCTTTTAGACCCATATCTAAGAACAAGATGAACATTAAGCCATGAAATACTGCGGGAACTCGTTGAAAATGGCCCGGACTAGGGCCTGGTCGTCTTTACTGACGTCACCCTCCTCGCAAAAGATACGCGCGAAGCAGCGGAGTAAGTCGTCACGTCGGTGTAAATGCGCTCCGTAGTCTGTGTTACGAATGATGCCTTGCAATACCTTCAGATATTCCTGACGGCGCTGCAATAGGAATTTTATGTCTTTTTTAAAATATATTTCAAGAATATTATACAACTTTGGATTATAACACTAAACGTTTCTCCAAACTGTGAAGTAACAGCCTATAAATGTCCCACTGCTGAGCACAGGCCTCCTCTCATTTCTGAGAGGGTTTTGGAGCCGGGAAGAGTCCGCTACGCTGCTCCAATGCGGGTTAACGGACTTCACAAGTCTGCGAAATATTTATTATTACTCAGACATGCAGCATGTGGTAAATCGATACTTAAAATTGCAATTAATAATTTTAGTGGTGCTGGCACCGGGAATCGAACCCAGGTCACTCGCGTACTTTGAAATTTAAAGCGAGCGCCTAGCCCCTGAGGTACCACGACTCTCCAAACTGTTAGCAGTAACAGCCTGTAGATGTCCCACTGCACACAGGCCTCATTTTTATGTAGGGGTGGGTTTTGGAGACGAGATGAGTCCGCCACGTTGCTCCAATCCGGGTTGGCTGACTTTACATGTTCTTGAAATATTTTTGTTCCTCAGAAATGTAGGTTTCCTCACCATTTTTTTTTACCACTGAGCAAGTGGTCAATCAGCAATAAAAATTGTAGAATAATTTTAGCAGCTTCGGCTTCGGGGATCGAATTCAGGTTACTGGGATACTATTTAATTATACTATAACTTTATTACATATATATTCTGCTTATCTCACTTAAATTTCAAATCTATCTCTAGTTATAGACTTCTACCATTAAACGTTTCTGTTGACCATAGTTTCAATTTATATTTAAATTTTATTTAGTTTACACACACATATTCACAAAAAAATCATTAAAAATTGGAATGAGTATATTGTTGTCAGTTCTCTGTAGTAAAAATATAGAAATATATATATTGTCGTTGATATTGTAATGTCGTTGGCTAAGTTTTACTGGTGGTAGGATTCCTATGCAGGAATCCGTCTAGGTAGGTACCAAGCTAGGGCCAGTTATTCTGCCGTGAAGCAATAGTGTGCAAACATTGTTGTGTTTGGTTCTGAAGGGCACTGAGAGCTAGTGTAATCACTGGGCATACGTGACTTAGGAACTGGTGTCTCACGGCGCAGTGTGGAGTCACAAACAAATCTTCTGGGTGGCACAGCATTTGTTATGGATTGACGTTGCACTAACCATTAGGTGAACGTTTGGCTCGTTTCGTCACTATCGAATAAAAAAAAGGAGATGAAGAAAATCGGAAGATCGGAGGTAGGCTACTGATGCAAAGTTAGATACATACACATTTTTTTTATTTCACTACAGTGACGGAACGAGCAAAACGTTCACCTGATGATAAGTGTATCGTCTGCCCATAACAAATGCTGTGTCACAAAGAAAATTTCTGTGTGACACCACACTGTGCCCATCACCCTGAGACATAAGTTCTTATGTCTCATATGCCCTAGTGATTACGCTAGCTCACAGTGCCCTTCAGACCGAAACACAGAATGTTTGCACACTACTGCTTCACGGCAGAATAACTGGCCCTGGGGTGGTACCTACCAAGACGGATCCTGCATAGGTCTCAGGCCTTAACACTTACGGTGTCGCCAGGCGATAAATCGGCAAGCTGTCGTACGACGATATCGATGGCAACTTTCACGTCGTTGGTGTAGAAGTGCTCGGCGGTCTTCTTGCGGCTGAACAAATCAATCACCAGCTTTAGTACGGAATGGGCCGGCGCCGGTTCATGGTCGAATATGTGCACTGGATCCTCTGTAATAATTATTGTTTTTTTTTTTTAAATGGTATTATGTTTATTATTAATATTTATGAATTCGTAAGAAGTTAAATGTAATAAATCGCTAATAAGGTGTTGACTACAAATACAGTTTAAAACCAATTTCAGTAGTAGCCCCGTACAGATCAATAGTCAGACAACATTGAGAAATACACATTTTGGAATATCAGATTCTTGAATAATGTAAAATTGAAATCTACGAAACGAAAGTAAAAATAACGTACACTTGGTTATGCTTGGTGGCAGGATTCCTATGCAGGAATCCACCTAGGTAGGTACCACAGCAGGACCAGTTAAACTGCCGTGAATCAGTAGTGTGCAAGCATTACTGCGTTTCGGTCTGAAAGGCACTGACAGCTAGTGTAATCACTGGGCATATGAGACTTAAGAAGTGACGTCTCAGGGGGACGGGCGCAGTGTGGTCAGTCACACAGAAATATTTCGGGTGACACAGCATTGCTATGGGCGGATGTATGGGCACTTACTGTTAGGTTAACATTTTGCTCGTCTCACAGCACCAAGCTAGCACTGAGGAAATGATCTCTATTTTGATTATCATTAGACATGCAGAGTTTGAACAATGAGCTCCTTGCTTTTTTAAAAAAGTCCTTATGTCAACTGACCTATTAATTCGTAGTTTCATCTATGTTTGTTTTTGCTTTTATATGCAATGCGTGATAAAGAAAGTACTGGGTTGTTGGAATGGATATAGTATAGTGAAATACTTATACTAACGAACTCACCTTCGCGATTTAACAAGAGAAGAACTTTCTCGCAAAATGTCTTAGCATTGTCTTGCGTCTCTAAAGCGGTTAATAAAAGGTTTTCATATGGATTCTCGAACTGCAAGTTGTAAGCGAGGAGCAGTGTGAGGAACAAGTCCGGAATCTGTTCGTCTACATCAGTCTCGGGCGGATTCTCAATGAGTTCAAGTAAAAATTGCGAAAACTCTACGCCGAGTTGATCTGAAATATAAGTCTAAAGTTAAAATTGCTTTATTCCGTTTATAATTGCATAAAACTCGTATGAAAGTGGAAATGTACACCAGTACAAAAAATAATACAAAACTTCGAATAAAAGAAAACCGACAAGAAACTCTGGGGTCATTCCTTTTTTTAAATGTAATATTACAGAATGTCATGTATAAAACACTTTATTTAATTATAATAACACATATTTGTCCTCTATGTAATAATCTATTTTATAATACGCTGTTTCTAATAATTTCTTCTTGACAACTTTTTTGAAATCTGTCAGTTTTTTGCGTCACACTTTTAGGAATTTTATTATTACATTTTATGAATCTTTAAAAAAAAAGACTTTCCAGTTTTGGCTAATCTAAACATAGGAACGTCTAGCGTGTCAGCCTTAGCCCATTGTACAGGATATAGTCACTTTTTTGAAATAAATTCATGTGTTTCCATACGTACATTACATTTTCATAAATATACAACGACGGAAGTGTCAAAATATTAGTATACTTGAATAGTATTCTTAGCGACTCGCGAGTACATAAGTTAGTCCGAAATGCTTGTTTTTGCAAAATGAATATTGTTTCCATACCGGCCGCGTATCCCCACAGTAATACGCCATAAAACATAATACTGTGGAAGTGTGCAAAATAGACTAATTTAGCTGTAGCCTTATCAGTCAGCTTTCTGATCCTTCTCATAGCAATAAACATTGAAATTATGTTCTTATTTCAAAGCATCAGGGATACCTGGGAGACATCGGAAACACAATAAAATGAACTAAGAAATATATTTAAAGTATAAATACAATAATACACTTTTACACATTATACACTTGATAATACAAAGTATGAACTTTAATTTAAAAAAAAATCTTATTTGTTTCTGGTGATGGTTGAATGATCTGGAATGCTGTTCAGGTCTATCGGAACAAAACAGTCACTGGAAGATTCTCATTTATAGTATAAGCAGTGTTTACCCTCTTTTACCTGCATTATGCCTCAAACAATTAAGCAAAAAGTCTATTACGAATCACTACAATCGGTGTGCTTTATCTATATAGTTTTTTTATGGTATAGAAGTGTCTACGTGTCGCAGTCGCTACATACCATCAGGCAGACTGTGTTTGTTTCTGACGTTGATCAAAATTTTAAAAAAACGTGAAAATCACGTGAAGCTTATAATTTCACGTAGACCTCTGTCAAGGTATGCCATAATCATAAGATTGGCGCTACCCTTGGCAAGTGGAAAGGTCATCACAGTATTATTTGCCTCGCATTAGATGCCGTTTCCTGTCCTGATCCGAATTTTTTTTAGATATGACATATTTAAAATTACTAATTCCGCTAACTCTCAGAAGCTAAAAAAAATTCCCAGTATTTCCCTTAGTCGACTTTAACAACGCCTACGGCACGACACCTGCACTAGCGTCGACACCACACGTCAATAATGTTTATGTAGAGAGAAATAAAGTAACATACCAAAGTGTGTCACCGGCAATTTATCGCCCATAGAGAGCACCATAGACAACAGTAACGCGGAGTGTGAGAGGCGGCTGACGGCGCGCGGGTTGTCGCGCATATCCCGCGCTATCTCCGCGGGCAGCGCTGATAGCGCCAGTGTTGCCAGCGCCGTACGTTCCAGGCCGCACATTACACCAAAAGCCTATTGATTAATGATTTACTTCCTCATCATCATTATTAGTTCAATGTTGGACATGGGAAAGCCCAACTTGGTACGACTTTCAAGGCGGATTAGTGATTGTAGCAGCAGAATCCTCGTTTCTTATCCACTGCTGCATGACGCCGGTCAGTATGGCCAATCCGAGATGATTATTAAAGAATGTGTCGAAGGCCACGACATTTTTCTGGCATTTTTATTAGAGAGTCTGTACCCGTGACATCGCATGCGTGGACCTTTGGATTTGCTTTGGCTTTTGAGGTTATTAAAAAAATCTTAGTGCAGTATAAACATGTATTATAATTTTTAAAGAAAAAACTAAAATGATGCTCTATAAAATCTTATTCGAAAGCAAATTTACATGGACAGTCGAAGTCAGAGATAAGATAAAAATAGTTATTACTTAGTTTTTTTATATTAGCAAATTAATCAAAAACACAACCGCACTCTTTAAAATGACACCTAATGTTGTAAAACCAACCTCAACATTGTTCAATGAAATATGTTTTAATTATTACTTACATACATACATACAGTCACGCCTTTTTCCCAAAAGGGGTAAATAGAAGCCACACACGTGGCCAATTATTATATTTGTTAATACCATTAAATTTTAATTATTCATATATTATACTAACGTATATACAAATACTTACGTTTTATATATGTATATAATACCAAGCTGGGCCGGCAGACGTTGTCATGCCCGTTCCGGTTTGTGACGCGATGAGTTTAATTTCTGAATTACATTTAAGTATGAAACTTTACAGCCACACGATCACAACGCCTCTTACCGGGTCGGATTTTGTAATCTAATTTTTACGATTTACGGTTACGATTCTCTACAATTATATCGACGGCGATACATTGGATAACCATTGTTGCTAGTGATAGCCTCCGCCGTCAAATATCTTGGATAACACTGGCAACATTTGCCGTCGACCAATCTCGGGGATAACGGTAGAACTGTCACGACGAAAGTGAAAGGAAACGATTTTGTGGTCCACTACACTTGGATGGTTCCGTATTCGCTACTTTTTTCCAACAGATTCAAGCCGCATTGCAACGTGGAGTATTGTAATTTTCATCTGTATGTGGATTGATTCTCAATGTTGGGAAGTCTAATGTTTGATGTTATTTGGGCGGAGACAAATACAATATCCTAAAAATCCTGACGAAAAATGGTGTAACTAACACTAGTTTGTTTTGTATAAGTGAAGTTGGCAGTATAGACATATTATTCTTATTGAATTGCAGACTTTAGACTTACAGATAATTACAGACAGAAGAAAAATGAGGCCATAATAAAATATACATTGTTACCTGAAGCAAAAGTTGTCGCAGGGGCCAACGCGTTTCCATCTGGTAATACTGGACCAAGGTGGTTACATAAGCGTAGCGATGGCTGCTCAGAACATGCTGCGAGATGTTCACATCAGCATTTGACTGTAGAGATAAAAGCAGAAATGAAAAGCCAATTGATAAAAAAGAAAAATTATCGATGCTATATTAGTTCTTTTTGTGGGGGTATAAGGAATGTATAGCTATTGTACTCTGCCGGACACCTATCGGAAAATCTCTAGTCAAACCGACACTAACAACAGTTGAAGGGCAGTGGTATCAAAGTTTTGTGGTGTCTGGTACCGCATTATCAATCCCGCATGTCCAGCACTAGTAATGGCAAATACTTCCTTCTTAGTAAGCGCTTACGTCCACCAGTAGAGTATTAACATTTCGTAACTTTTAGGAGCCAGCTTTTATAATAATTAATAAAAGAAAACATATTACCATAACAGATATTAGTTCAAGCAGCTGCGTTTGTATATCATGGGCATCATCATGCAAGGCCCAGCCTCTCTGTTGGGCGTCATTTGCAGCTTTTGATAGAGCGTTCAGAGCAGTCATCATGCGTAAGGCGTCAGGCGCGGCGTCGATAGCATTTTTCGGGCAAGTTAAGTTACTGTTGGCTTCACGGAGTAGAGCATCAATGATAGATCTTGCTGCACCACCAGGAAGGAATTCCTGTTTACAATTTCAATAAAAGTGCTTAAAAATTACAATTTTGCTAAATTACAATTTTAAAACGACAAACGGTAAACGTCGATGATTTTCTTTAAAAAAAAAGAGATACCTACATAAGTTCGAAGCGAGAGAGAACTTTCCTAGAGGTTCTTAGGTAGGTTCAAAATTATATAGATATACTGGTGGCAGGATTTCTAGGTAGTGCCAATGCAGTGCCAGTTATTCTACCGTGAAGCAGTAGTATGCAAACTTTTCATGTGTTTCGGTCTGAAGGGCATGAGAGCTAGTGTATTTTTTTTTATAGGATAAAGTGACAATACAAGGAGAACGTTCACCTGATGGCAAGTGCAACGTCTGCCCATAAAGTTGTGTTACATTACTGCGCCGCGGGTCCTGGGTTCAAATCACAGCAGGAATAAACATTTGTGTGAAAACACATTTTTTTTCTGTCTGATTCTGAAACTCATCTTTATATTTTAGCAAGCTATATTATTCCAAATTAATCATAGATACAAGGTCATTCGTAATGTCCTATACATCCCGGCGGGCTGGGCTTAGGGACGATGTGTATATGCCCCAAAAAATATAATGAGCCTCGTAACGTGATACCTGTAGGAGATATGTCGAGTAAAAGAATTTGCTTAAGCTCATAGGTGACTGCTCTGTTATACAGCTGATTGAGGCAACGAAATCATAAATTTAATTAGGCGTTTTTCCATTGAGCTGTCATCGAAAGAACTCGCAAGTTCTAGGATGACATGAACGCTTATACGAAATCGGTTACGAAGATAAAGCCTCGTTAGTATGATCGCAGTCCCAGCGAAAGTGTGTAACATAAGTCGAAACCATTGAGAGAAGAAAACGTATTTTGAATTTTCGAGTGTCGGGGAAAGCGAGGGACGCACTTTCTGAGTTTAGATTGGGTGATTCGCGTGTAAAGTTTTACAAACACGCAAATAATTATTTAGTTTTGTTGTATGGATCATTTAGTATTAATTTTTTTGTTAGCTCCATAAATGCTTCCCACCATGTGTGGCCGAAATTATAGCAGTATCAAAGTAGCGTGGGTAATGGGGAAGGTGTCATATACCAATTATAGAATAATGAAGAATTGTATATGCACTCCTCTTTACATCCTTCAAAAATTTGTCCAAAGCAACAGAAATAAAGATTTATTGAACCATGTGTGTTTTACTGTTAGAGTGATACATTTATTGTGTTAACCACGTATTACAACACTTTCATTTCAATAAGACCATAGAAACGCAGTAAAGAAATAATTTGTGAAACTTATCCACGTCATAAACAGGGGAATGAAGCAACTATGAATGTGTGTCCAAGCAGTTAAAGAGCCATAAGACATGACGTCTAAATAAAAAGAATAAACCATACCCTTAAAGAAATTAAGACAGTCTCTACAGCCACTTTTGACATCTCATGACTCAATTGTGTTTCCTTACGCACTGCTTGAACAATTTCATATATAGCGTTCGGCTTTATGCTCTCACTGCTGTCCTGACTGTCATCTTGATTATCAGTATCAGAGGAAAGCTGGTTGGAAGATGATTTTTGAACACTGGTTCTTTTTTGATCCTCTTTTATTTCTATAAATAATTAATTTAAAAAATTAGCTTGTGAAAGTAGAGGTTTCATAAAATTGCAGCACATTCTTTTTCTATTAGTAAGTAAAAATTATTTCCCTCATTAATTAAGTAATTACAAAATAAGTAATTTTTGTGGATTTCACATTGGTTTATAAGTTTTAAATTATTTTCTGATTTGGTTTTAAGATTTATTAAATGGTAATGTTAAACAATGGACCAGATGAAGCCATAAAATCAGCTAAATATCTAATACTTTCACATATAACTAACCTCTTCAATAAAGTACTGGACAGCATAAAAGAACTAAAATAATGGGAACAGTCTGCTATCATTCTACTATATAATAAATTGGAGCTATCAGGAAATCCAGCAGATATTGGCAATTACCTCCCCATCAGCTTACAATCAAACATTTATAAACTTTACAAAATTTTCCTCACTAGTACTTCCAGCAGAACAAGCAGGATTTAAAAAGAGCTTCTCTATAATCAATCATATCCCAAAAATTGAACAAATAATTGAAAAATATGAAGAACGGCAATCTCTGCTCTATGTGGCCTTCAATAATTAGGCCAAAGCATTTGACTCAATCGCCAATAAATGTATATGGAAAGACTTAGAAGATTGCAATAGAGCTTTTGAAAATCATCTATAACAAAAGTGTAAACAGAGTCAGTTTAGAAAGGAAAGGTCCAGAAATAACCATGCAAACAATTTAATTCTAAATACCAAAAAAACCAAATGTGTTAAATTTGCAATACCTAATGTTAAAACAGAAGAAAATAATATTGTTTTGCAAAACGATAAATTGATGAAGAGGTTTACCAAAAAGAGGTAATATAGGTATCTATGGAGTTTCTTTTGCCTGTTTCTTCTCCGTCAGAGGAACCTCATTACAAAACGGTCATTATAAAGAAATGATGTTTCACAAACAATCTTTATATCTCTTATGTTGTATTTTTCAACTCTTATGTTGTAATTTTCATTTTATATCATTTTTCAATATATCATGATAAAGGGTGTGTTTATAAATGGAAACAACCTTAACAATCTCAGACTTGCGGATGACACTGTTATATTTTCAGAAGCACCAACACATCTACAAACAATGTTAAATGACTTGAACGATGTCAGCAGTGGCCATCGACTTAAAGCTAAACACCACCAAAACCAAGCTTATGACTAATAAAGTACAACAATAAGTTAGAATATTTACAGGAATATATTTATTTAGGCAAACAAATTTCCTTTAATAAATTCAGACATATTGATGAACTGAACAGAAGTGTAAGCCTAACTTGGAATAAGTATTGGAGTTATAAGGAAATATAAAAGTCAAGCCTTCCCACCAGACTGAAATCAATAGTTTTGGATTCTTGCCTACTGTCCTACCTGCTATATTGATGCCAAACATGGATTAATAATGGAATTACTGTGAGAAAAATTCAAACATGTCTAAAAGCAATGGAGCGGAGCATACTTAATCTGAAAGGCATGGCAAACAGAAGAACTCAGACATAATAAAATGGACTAATGTGACAGATGCTCTATATAATGATAAAATGGAAATGGTCAAGCCATTGATAAAGGTGGATGGCCCAACAGAGTTCTAAGCTGGGTTGGCCCCATTGGAAAAAGGAGAAGAGGAACATCACTCAAAAGGTGGCTCGATGAGATTTAAGACAGCAGGAGAAAACTAGACAACCAAAGCCAAAGACAAGAAACTGTGGAGGAAATTGCGGATGCCTTTACTCAACAAGAGATTTGATTTGAAATATGCGGAATAATATTTTTTAATCTAAGATAAATAAAAAGGCTATAATAACAATAGTTTGGTCTGTTTAAAAACGACTCGGCCTTTTGAGGACATATTATATGTATGAATATTATGTATATATATGTTAGAATAATTGAAAAAAAAAATAAAGTAACAGGTTATAAATGTCCTACTGCTGAGGACATGCCTCCTCTCATTTTTGATAGGGTTTTGGATCTCGGAACAGTCCCCCACACTGCTCCAATGCTGGTTGATGAACTTAACATGTCCTTGAAATACTTTTATTACTCAGACATGCAGGTTTCCTCACAATGTTTTCCTTCACCGCTGAGCTATCACAACTTAGCAAATAAATAAAGTTGAAGTGTCTGTTTGTGATACCAAAATAACAGCTTATTACTCAATGCTTATGAAAGCATATATAGTACTTATATAGAGAAAAATAATTTTTTGTCTGTCTGTTTGTTCCGGCTAATCTCCGAAGTGGCTTGACCCATCTTGACGAGACTTTCACTTACAGATAGCTGATATGACAGCAAGTACTTTAGGCTACTTGAATTTTAGAAAAAAAAAACTAGGGTTATTCGCAAAAAAATTAAAACCCCAAAATTCTATTCAAATAGGGAAGCCTATATGTATATCATCAATCAGGATTGGCTATTTTACGCAGGTGAAACTATTTCATATTTCATCACCATCATCAAAGTATGTAGCTCTCATTTTGGGAGGAATTTTGCTATAGTTGCAACAGTTGGCAGGTAGGACAGCAACTGCAGTTTATTTATTTAGATATTTCAGGAAGATGCTGCTGCCCATCTTCTGGTTTTAATTTTCCCTCTATTGACTTTTATGACACCCACGGGATGAGATAGGGTGGTAGATTCTCTTAAGCTCCTACCACAGAGTGCAACATTCGTATTTACATTCAAGGTATTTTTATATAATTTGATTAATCTCTAAGACAAGTTTTGATTCCTTTCTAAGCAAATAAGAGACCAGCTAAAATATAAATTACCATAAAATTGAAATTACCTTCCAAGTAATGCTTTGTAAGCATATTAATATTATAGGTAATTTAGTCTTGGTTTTTTTTTATTGAAACAAATATGAATTTTGTCTCATAGTTAGTATCCACAAAATTTTAAGTTACAGACATTCACTACAGACTTTTTCTGATATCAGTTTTGGTTTGGTAAGTTTATATGCTATAAGTGTAGGCTCTTGAGTAACACATTCATTTCAATCATTTTCATAACATGAAAATATTCACAGAAAAAAAAATTATACATTGATTTTGTACAATACTTTAACATACCTTGTAATGAATTGTGGTCTATTGTTTTTGTTGGAGACTGCATTGGCTCATGTTCTTCAGTTACATGTTGTTGGGAAACAACGGGCCTCAAATCAAATGATGGCGAAACACCGTTTGGAGGGGTGGAATCATCCCAGCGTGGTGGAGGTTTTGGTGCTTGAGGCTTCTTAGAATGTGGTTTAATAGAATGTTGCAAAAGTTTCTTTTTTTCTATTAGCCTAGCTAATGTTTCTTGTTTCTGTGATGACATTGTGTTATTTTCTTTTAGGTTTTTAATACAGTCATTGAGAAATTCCAAAAAAAACTCTGCTTCAACCTGCAAAGTTCGATTATTCTGATGAACACAGATACCTTAATCACCACTGTTCACTCAAACAAAATTAGTAATGTATCAAGTTAATTAACAGTATAGTAGATTTACCTTGACTGAGGCTACGTAATTTGATGGAACGAAACCAACTTGACCTTTTCTATTAACAACATGCCACCAGTTCCGTTGTTTGCTATTATTCTGTTGGAGGTAAAAAAATTCACCTTCCGTAAAACTTAAGGTCTTCGCTAATGTCGCTTCGAAATCATACAGAGCTTTGAGCATATCATTCTCTCCTAAAATCAGAATCCTTAATTATTGATAGTATTAAATAAAAATATCTATACTTAAACCGAAAAAATAAGAGATTACAAAAAAGAAATACTAACCGTGACTATTTTGTCCGTCTCCCATTTTTAAAGTAAGTATATACGCTAAGACGACGATGATGATGATAGAATTTATTTAAATATCTAGAAGGACATGTTGTGTATTTTAGGCTACTTGAATATCTTGAGAATTCCGATAAATAGTAACAAGTAACAAATCAATTAATTTGACATATTTTTGACAACTGTTTTAGTGATGCGATGTAGCAAGTGATGAGCTGTTAGGTCAGAGTTGGATATGGGCTAAAGCAGTCATGTGAATATATATATATATATATATATATATATATAAACACAGTCATGTGTAATTACGTGGCCCGCCAATCCATCGTCAGGCAACAGGCGTTGAACAAGAGAAGTCAAGTCTCCTGGACCTCAACAAGTTAATTTGCTATCGTTTTATTATAAACTACCTGGCCCGGCTGACGTCCTGCCCGTTCTGGTATGTGACGCGATTTTGAGTTTGATTTCTGAATAGAATTTAAGTATGAAACTTTACAGCGACATGATCACAGCGCCACCTACCGGGTCGGAATTTGTAATTGTTTTTTTGGTTTTCCACAGAAATTTTAAAATTACATGAACAATGTGCTAGCGCTTAACGATTCTCTACAGTTATATCGACGACGACACATTGGTCAACTTTCATGGAAAACGTATTGAACACTTGCCTCGACCATGTACGGTGATGACGGTAGAACTGTAGGCTACCTTATACACTAACACCATATTCGTTAACATACAGACATAAATACATACACACGAAGACACACATAACATCTACATTACACATACATCAAAACACTAACATACATACCAGTTGGCCGAGTCATCGAATGTTTAATGTCCGGCATCGAATCCCGGCCGTAGCGGCTGCATCAGACAGCGCGCGACCGGACGATTATTATTTGTTTTACCTCGATGACGTAGTAGCTGCCGGCTGGTTGCGCGAGAGCACATTCCGCCCGCCAGTCGCTTACCGCTTACGACGCCAGGTACATGTCGCTTGCTATCGGTCACGACCTACATTTGCATTACGCTTTCGCTAAAGACTTATTTTATATTTTATCGTAATCTAATTTGCTCTGTTTCTGCCTTCTGCTTTTAAGCTGTTATCTTTGTTCTGTGTTCTCCTTCTGTCTGTGTTTGGTGGACAATAAAGTGTGTAAGTGTTATTGACTAGACTCTTATTTAATAAACTATATATTCGTCATCACCACACCACCTCCACCACAGAACTATAACAACGAAAGTGAAAGGAAACAATTTTGTGGTCGACAACACTTGGATTGTTCCGTTTAGCTACTTCTTTTCCAGAACATTCAAGGGGCATTGCAATGTGGAGTGTTGTAATTTTCATCTGCAGTGGGTTGATTCTCAATGTTGCGAAGTCTAATTGCATTACGGCTTCAGTGTGAAAGATAAGACCTGTTAACTGTAAAATTTGTGACACAATTCAAAATTACATAATGAAGAAATTATCAAATTTACACACTATTAACTATACTAGGGGACAAATGCAATTACGGTCGAAAATTGGTGAAAACTCGAAAAAAATGCTGATAAATAGCGACGCCCGTCTGCACAGCTGCCAGTATCTCATGGCATAAAAAAGATAAAAAAAATAGATTTTCTGGCAATGTCATGAATGTCAAATGTCACCTGTCAAGTCAAAGTACGAGATCTGTCAACCGCTGCTGTGAGATTTTGTGACTATCTTCTTGAAATTCGTTGTTTTTGTGAAAATGTCGAAAAAGCCTAATCGATCTCAAGCGAGAAATATTGTTTTCAATGTTGATCGTAAAATAAAGGACGAAGAAGGTGTAAATCAAACTCAATCTTTGATTCTAAGGCACATAATAGAGTTGACCGGTAAGGCTGGACTGAGTTGTTTTGATATTTTTAGTTTATTTTATATTTTATTCTTAATTATGATTTCTTTACAGGGATTTCCAGTTCTACTATAACTCTCACTCGTTTTGGCCCTGCAGTAGGACGTATAAAGACTGATGATAATGAATGACTAAGCTATGATTTGAGTAACATGATAAATGTTATTATTTTTTACAGACTTATACTTAAGGAGATTGGTTTTGAATATGTCAAATGCCAATCAAAAAGGACCATTTTGATGGAAAGATATGACATAAAACTACAAAGATACAAGTTTTTAAGATCCGTGGTAGCTCAGGGGCTAAGCGCTCGTTTTAAATGTCATAGTACGCGAGTGACCTGCGTTCGATTCCCGGTGCCGGCACCACTAAAATTGTTGATTGCAGTTTTAAGTGCTGATTTACCACGTGCTCGGCGGCGAAGGAAAACATCGTAAGGAAACCTGCATGTCTGAGAAATAAAAAATATTTCGAAGACATGTGAAGTCCGCCAACCCGCATTGGAGCAGCGTGGCGGATTCTTCCTAGCTCCAAAACCCTCTCAGAAATGAGAGGAGGCCTGTGCTAAGCAATGGGACATTTATAGGCTGAAACTTTACAAGTTTTTAAAGCGTATAAACGATAACCGCGACGCTGAAGAGCATAATAAATTGGATATGATTTATTTAGATGAGACTTACATTCACGGTTATATTCTGTGAACAAATGCTGGCAAAGCAAAGTTATTGCAGGATCCATCTTAAAGTATTTTACTTGGAGCGAGGGTGATCATTGTAAACGCTGGTGGAGAAAATGGCTTTGTACCAAATTGTTGTCTAGTGTACAGGTCAAAAAGTGTATCAGCTGACTACCACCACGATATGAATAAGGACAATTTTTCAAAATGGGTGACAGAGAAGCAAATCCTAATCTGACAAGAACCATCACTAATTGTTATGGATAATGCTAGTTATCATTTTGTACGTATGAACAAACCGCCCACACAAGCCAATCGTATCGCTGATATAAAATAATAGCTCCGTGCAAATGATTTACATTATGATGATCTTTGGCGTAAATGTTAACTACTTGAAATAGTAAAACAAAACATGTCTGCGCCCTTATATGAGATAGATGAAGTATTAAAATCGCACGGTCAAGAGGTTTTAAGACCTTATCATTACACATTGAATCCCATAGAAATGATTTGGGGTATAATGAAGCAAAAAGTTGCTGATAAAAAAGTAAATGGGCCTGCAAGTGACATAAAAGTATTAACAGAACAAGCTTTCTCAGAAATTGGTGCAGAGGATTGGCGATCATGTTGTGAACATGTAAAGGAGATTGAAAACAATTTCATGAAGCAAGATAGAATAATTGAAATGCTGGAAGAGCGATTTATAATAAATACCTCTTTATCTTCATCATCTGATGAAGAACAAGAAATGCAAGTGGAGTTCTTGGAATCTTTTTCTAGTTCTGAATGAGGTGCTAACTTATTTGTATAATTAACTATATATAATAAATTAGTTCATAAATTATTTTCAATTGATTTATTTTTCATGACACATTTTCTCTATATAAGAACCCGATATAACAACGTATAACAACATTCTTCATACATATAACTAATATACTTCATGTTCATAAAACTAGACATAAATTAAAATTAAACAATATCAAGATCGTTTAATCCAATTTTCTCAGTATTGCACACCACAAAATTTTATTTCCCCATTTGCCATGAGATATTGGTTTACTTATAGCTCAATGGTATGCAATGAAAGGATCACGCAGTTGAATCAGCTGTCAGAGAATAATCAAAGAAGGTAGAAAGGAATAAAAAGTATTTATTGCCGTATAACTGTCAAGCATACAATTTTATAAGTTTTGTTCCTGTCATGTGTTACTTGACGTTGTGTACGGAAAATATATGAAACCAATGAATTTTATTCATAATTATGTTTTCGCGATTTATTTTTCGATGTATAGTTATTCTGCTATTCGGGGTGGAAACAAATCCAACATCTTAAAAATCGATCCACCCGTTCTCGAGTTACAAATGGTGTAACTACGTTAATTTGTTTTATATGTAGACAGAGAATATCGATGTTGATTGTCTAGTGTAAGGATCAAATATATGTACTTACCTAATTCAATAAAGATATTAACAATTCAGTACCTCTATGTATTGAGTTATTTTAAGTCTGGCATGCTGACACTTTCGAAAATTCAGTCTGACATCCCTCATTCAAAGATTGGGTTTTGTGGCTCGCACTATTTATTTTTTATTGGAGTGAAGTGACTACACTAGCAAAACGTTCAACTGATGGTAAGTGCAACGTCTGCCCATAACAAATGTTGTGTCACCCAGAATATTTCTGTGTGACACCACACTGCACTCGCCACACTGGGACATCAGTTCTTAAGTCTTTTAGGCCCAGTGATTACACTAGCTCTCAGTGCCCTTCAAACCGAAACACAGTAATGTTTGGACACTACTGCTTCACGGAAGAATCACGGGCCCTGGGGTGGTACCTACCAAGACGGATTCCTGCATAGGAATTCTATCACCAATAAACTGCACTTCATCATCACATGTTAGTTAAATTTTGCACAGACATATATTTTTAGCTTTAAACACAGAGCAGCTTGTATTGAGTGTCGCTTAACAAGATAGCGTCTGCCACGGTCACAGAGTAAAAATTACATAGACGGAGGCGGCGAAGCCGTCTAGCTAGACGTTGTCGGTATTTCCGAAAAGACCAAAGGCGTCCGCCTACTTTATGTTTCAAGTGTAGTGTCGGCGCAGTGGAAAGATTACATACAGAGAGGCGACGAAGCTATCCAGATTAGAATTGTGCAGTAAGCGCGGGGCGAGGTAGCGACCCATTCTAGCAGTATGGAACCCATGTTAAAGAGCTGTCGCGTTGCGCTTGCGTTTAGTTACAATAGAAATCCATACAGTATTATTTTGATAAAATATTATAATAATATTATTAACTGAATATTAATATAATGACAACACGTGTGCTATTACAAGTTGTGAGCCGTCTACAAAAATAAATGAAGAACTGAGTTATCATGCGTTTCTATATGATGAAGAAAGGTATGTCACGTTTTTTCATTTACAGTAATTCAAATTCAGTCTATCTTTGTGATCAAGTGTCAAGATTTTTAGTTATTAGTGTCGAACCACTTGTTGTATTTTTAATCAGCAAGTCCCTAGGTCGCGCTTTGCCTCTTATATTTTTGCTATCTCTTTATTGTATTCACGATGAGTAAAAGAAAGCTTCAAAATTTTGTGAAAGACCATATCTACGAAACTGCGTCACAGCCCCATCATATCGGTACCTAAATTTCATATTTTCGTTGGGTCTATGTAACCAAGTCATCAGATTTTTCAGAGCTTACATCCCCGACACTATGGGGCTCATCTAAATACCATTTAATTACCTTACTGAATGATTTTCACTTTTTTTCTTTTTTTAATAGAAATAATTGTTGATCTCTTTGCGATACTGTCTAGACGTCGGCATTTACGTAAAGGTCATAGGCGTCTGTGGTATCGGTACATTTGCAATATTGATGCCGCTTCCCATGATTAGGGTATTCGGTTTGGGTTTCTGATGGTTTTTTGGCCGTGTGATGGTCGTTAACATATCGTTGTCGGCCGGCAGAAAGTACCACGAGCAGGTAAAGTTTAAAGACTTGGATCAGAAACTAGTATATTCCTATATACGAGTACCTTATATCCCTCTAGAGTTAGAGTATACCTCAAAATGATTTAGATAACACTGCGCAAAGTTAGAAGCCATAACGAAAATACCTGATACATTAAAAAAGCTTTTCTCATTTCCTTTCTCTGACTTGAAATATTTAGTATGATTTTTTTTCATAGAAGAAAGAGCTTGCACCCAAACGAGCAAGCAGCTCACCTGACGGGAAGTAACACCACCGCCTATGAAAATCTACAATACCTGAGGAATCGTGTTGTCGGCCTTTGAAAAATTAATAGGCTATTTTTTTGAACGTCCATAAGTCGCATTGCTCCGGAAACGCCGAAAAATAGCCTTTGTTTTAATAACATTGCTATAATAGAAACATAATACAATAAAGTAGTTAAAATGAATTGATTATTGTTTTTATTTTTTGTGGTCATTTCCTGCCAAGGGAATTATGGACCGAGATTGCAGTCCTTGTGAATATTTATAATTAACGAGTATTATTATTAATAATAAAGTATTATTAATAAACGAGCAAGTGTCTCATATGGGAATACAGTCAGCTGCTAGTCCAATATATGCTTAATACTATTATTGGCTAAAATCGTAAAAATACTGAGAACTGACAGCGCAAGCCGGACTCTAAAATTGTAGTGTAAATCCGAAACAATTTGATATGATGTGGTAAAACTAATTAGAATACCTCTTCTAAATTTGTGGATCTAACTATTATTCTTTTACTTTACAACACCAGGCATTCGCTCAATTTTATTCCTTCTAAACAATCATAAGATTTATAATTTTTTATGCTTTGCTTTTTTATTGGACAAAATGACGAGACGAGCAGAACTTTCACCAGATAGTAAGTGCAACACCTGCTCATAACAAATGCTGTTATGGGCGGCACTACTTAAATTCTTTGGTATTGCGGATAAGCATCAGGCGAGCCTGCCGCTTGCTCGTTTCTCTCCTTTTTTATAAAAAAAATATATACGTATGGTTTTATAACATATACAACATACTTTTTATTAATTGATATTATTATATTTTTATTATATGATATTATGTTGATTGTCAAAAATAATTTCTATCGCTCTGTCAGTCTCAGTGTAGTGTCAGTCTGTACCGTGCCGACATTTTTTATTCACTTTAAACATACATACATATATATACATACATACATACAGTCACGCCTTTTACCCATATAAGGTGTAGGTAGAGACAGGTCACTTACGTAGGCTACTCTTCGTCCGTCGCGGGAAACGAGACGTCTCGGGTGGCGAACCACATCGTCGCTATTTTGATACGATTCAAAACATTCTCAAACCTCATTGCGTTCCCACGAACAGTGTAGTGACTGCATTGCATTTTCATTCATTCATCTCAGCCTATCACTAGTCCACTGCTGAACATAAGCCTCCTCTATATATTGCCACAATGGATTGTAGCTCTTACTTTGTGGGATTTTGCCATAGTTGCCACGCTTTGCTGGCGGGATGGCAATCGCAGTTTATTTATTAAGATGTTCCACGTAGTCGCTGCTGCCCATCTCCTGGTTTTTATTTACCCTCTGTCGACATTTACGACACCACCCGGGATGAAATAGAGTGGTAGATTTTCTTAAGCCACATATTATGGTGGCATTTTGCATGTAGTATACTCTAAGTTGGTATATTATAGATAGATAATATACAATATATACTTATAACACTAATTAGATATCGGCTCACAGCACATGCACTACGTCTACACTCCGCACCGTCGACAGAACTATACATACATAGATTTGTTTTTATACCTGATTATTCGTCACAGTTTATTATGAATATTACGTTACTTATTATTATATTTTTATTTAGTTAATAGACTTATGTATACTACACTGCACGAATAAAGGCTGTCCGTACAATAACTAAGTCGCCTCTTACGACACCTCGGTAGGACAATTTTTTTCATATTCAACAAACGGCATAATAACCATTTTAATCAAAGATGTAAATAAATCTCCTAAGGTGTAACAAAAAAATTTAAAAACCTTTTGATTTTTAGTTATGAAGTTACGTTCAAAGTTCTTATCAAACCCCAACCGCTCCCCTCCTTTTTAAAAAATAGCTGAAAATTTTGTTAAATGGTGATATAGTATTAAATATCGGCAAATAAGTATTTTCTATGAAAATTATTATATAACGAACACTGGGGCTAAAAATAGTTTATGATTTTTTTTTACTATGCCCCGAGATTTTTTTTTTTTGAACATTCTCGAATTATTTTACCTGTCTCTAGTCTGATCAATGCTCTAGTCTCTGGTACCTGGTACCTACCTAATTATATTTTCGCTTTTAATACATTACCTGCATCATAATTATGTTTAATTACAATAAAAGGGTTTAAGTTATAAACTTTTTTTACTTATTTTATTAACAGTTATTTATTCTGAAAGAAACTTAAATATACCGTTGAATATCAAGCAATAGTAAATAAGAAATACGTAAGTACTGCAGTCGCGGTTAACATATTCATAATGAACATTTATATGATGATTATAATTACAATACTTTTTAGATAACAGTTTATTGCAAGTTATAGCCGTGATCATTGCAACAATTTCTCTTACGACTCGAAGTTGTATGACTTCCACCCGAGTGTTTAGAGCTGCACGAATCAAAGCTTTAAGCAATCCTGGTGTAAGGGTAAGACTTGATGTCATCGATATAGGCTGGCAAATATCGGTGATCTACAGTAGCAGGTTCTATACATCCTATTTCTATACATTTCTAGTTTCTAGTTCTATACATTTTCTATTTTTTTTTCAAGCCGGAAGAGATGAACCACAGTGTTCATCTCTTCCGGCTTGAAAAAAAAAATCCGGCTTGTCGCGAAATCCGGAAATGATTCGGCGTTTGAAATAACAGTCTGTATGGAGGAAATATTTTTTGAGGACCTTGACATGATGTCTCAGCTTTAAATGTAATTGCGCAGATTCCGATCACAAATATTACCTTCAACATTTCTTGAGTGTGCTATCTCCTTTGACTCGATATGTTTTTTTTGCGTTATCCAGCGATGAGTGCCTATTTATACTGGATCTTAAGTAAAACATTAGGTATTTACTCTGACGTACCTTGAGTAAACGGAGATAACCTTTTTACATTACATTATATTCATATGTTTACATAAATAATTTACGTTTGAGTCAATCTTATGGTCTCACTGGTCAGCGACCGTCCCATTGGTCAGCGAATAATGCATTTCTGGTAACAACCGGAAAAAATCGCTGTGGTCCTAATAATAATAAATACATTTTAATAAAAAGCTATAATATTAAAAACTAAATACTATGTCAAATGAACATTTTATGTCCAAAATTTATTGATGGTATGGTATAATAGACCAAAACCAGTTATAAATAGCTGGCTTTAACAACTACATAGACTATAACCAGAACTTTAGATTACATTACTTTAACATGCTATGATTAGACTTGCTAGTAGTTAGCAATAACTTTTATTGGTGGTAGGATTCCTATGCAGGAATTATATACTCTTTGCCAGGAATCCGTTTGGGTTTGTCCCACCGCAGGGCCAGTAATTCTGCCGCCCGAGTGGCCCAGTGCTTTGAGTACCTGAGGGTCGTCTCATTCCTTTTTCCTATAAAAAAAAAACTTAAATTTTAAATAGATTGACTATCGCTTAGCTTAGTGGTCCCAATACCTGATACCAGATACGCTGCCGTTCCTGAGTTCGTATTCCAGCCGGAGCTAACATTTGCGGAAAAACATAAATTGTTGCTTTCCAGATCTGGTTCTGTTATGAATATCTCCGTGTCTCTTAAACTGCATCCTAGTCTACCTCCGATATAACACGAGCGTAATATCCAATCAATATATCCTACGCAGTTGATAGCTTCCGATAGTATTCGAAAGCGGTAGCTGTGGTTGAAAATCAGCCAGAACAACTTATTTAGAAAGTCGTTTCACCCATTGCATCGATTCAAAACAACATTGCTCGAACATGAAATATTATGAAACGGAATAGAGAAAATTTAATACTCAATGGTCTTGTAGACTCCGTAATATTGATAGTCGCAGCAAAACAACAGTCATAGCACTAAAGATCAGCATACTGAAGTGGCAATGGGCCGGCCATATACCCGTAGCTCGTAGAACTGATAAACATTGGCGGAGAAAGGTTATCAAGTCGCAAACATGTACCGGCAAACAGAGTGGGCGACATCCTCTAGATGAAGCGACGAACTGCACGGTTTTGCAGGAGGACGATAGACGCAAGGGATTCAAGACCGTGTTTTGAGCAATCTATGGGGAAGGCCTATGTTTAGCAGTGCATTGTGTGATGCGCTGAAATGATGACGATGATAAACTGTAGGATAAAAAAATATCAGTATTTTGAACGTAAACAATGTTTTAAATGAACTTGTCTTTTTCTTTCAATCATACTTCTGATTCTTTCTCATATTTTTTCCTTAAGACCCCAATACAATAATTAATCGCTTCAATACGTTAACGACACGTAATCTCCAGTCGTAGAAGACATTAATTAAAAACGTGCTTTCATTTGCGGTACAGCTCAAATCTTTAAACGTCGTGTCAACTTCCTTGAATGATACTTTTTAAATACAGACCGCTTCTCTGATAATACTTCTAACTAAGCGACAAATGGAATATGGAAAACCACTATGACAATGATGATGTCACCTTTCTCCTTCTGCGAACTGTACGCTCGCTTATTCGCACTCCTCGCACGACTACAAGCTCAATTCGGGCCCGCACAACCGTTACCCGAGTGTTCCTGCGGCCTCCAAGTTGTATTCCCCTTCGAAGTACACTTTTTCTTTCAACTAAGGTGCCTACTATTCACACAAAAAAAACTGTTAAATATTAGCTAATAAAATTGAGAATTTATCGAATTTATAAAACTTTTTAATATCTTCTCAGACCGAGCTCGAACCACTAACAAATTAGGATTACTGGGAAACAGAAACAAATCGATGAAAAAATTATTGTCGCCTTATGTTCCATTTTTAAATTAGAGTTCTAAATTAAAAGGTAACATAACTGGTCAGTCTTTTATGAAATATTATGTAAAATAATGTTTTTTTTTGGTTGTTACTTTTTCTATTGCATCGACTGGTATTTTAATGCAGAACGTACCACATGTCTCAGACATGCAGGTTTTCTCACGATGTTTTCCTTCTCAATTTACAATTTCTATGGCTGGGGTTTTAATGGATGCTATGAAATTTAGGACGAGCGCCTGGTCTCTAAGCTACTGCGGCTAGCCTAAAACTTTTAATTAAAAAAATACCTTGTAACTAAAGTTCAAAAACCTAATTATTTTGGATTCCGGCTCTCTGCAAACAAAATGTTCCCCCGTTCAGTTTTTGCCCTGCAATGAACGTCTACGTTATTTATAACTAGCGATCCGCCCCGGCTTCGTACGGGTAGATAGATATAGAAAGATTAATTAGTACTTTATTTGAACAAATAGAACAACAACAATTCCTTACACTAACATTTTTTGTAACGACTATTCTCACCGGCGGCTCTGCAGCTGGTCAGGAAAGATTAGATTGTTTTACCAAAATAATGTGTAATTTATGGGAACATAAGCCACTAAAGTTTAGTGACTCAGAGCTTCCCTGTAAACAATATTTGATGTCATGGTAAAAAACTAATCGCGCACCTCGGTGATGCCAAAGTCGCATGGAGCCGGTCGGCTAGCGGCGTTTGAGGTTCAAGAGACATCAAAAGTTTTTGTGTGTGTTCTGTGTTTTAAGTTTGAGTTTTTATAGATCATTTCAAAGTTTTAAATAAGATAAATATAATTAAAATGACAAACTACTATTCAATTGTTTCTAGTTTACAAAAAAAATGTGTCCTTAGGTAATTCTAAGTGTAGGGCTGTTCGCGCACACCGCGGCATTTTTCTTACTTTTAGCGTTTTTATACCTGTCGCAACTTCTAATCTTCTAAAGGATAGGTCCGATTCGAATAATTTAAAGAGGGATTTACATGTACTTAATTAACCTTGACTATGAAACTATTTAGTAGGATAAGGATTAATATCATGATATCAATGTCATCATGTTTAGATTTTACCAGTGTTTTGATTGACTAATTTGAACAAAAAGCGGTTATTGTGACTTAACTATTGAGTAATGATGAGTACTATGAAAATGTAGTACATTATTTTAATTACGAAATTATGTCAACATGATGTTATCGCTGGGATACGTACATCGTTGAATAGAATTAAATTTATTGTATTAACTTGTGTGATACGGCCTAAGTTATTCCCCGTCTTTTTATCGATGTTTCTTCGGGGTAAGTACCTACAATTTCCTTGAGCATCTGTATAAATATTGAATACTGCGGATTACAAAGCACATTCAATTTTAAGACGCCGAAGTATCACTATCTGTCACTCAAGATGTGGAAACTTACCCCTTTATTGGGATTACTGGTATCAATTTTTGTTGCTGAAACATTGTGTCAACAACCGTATATAATAAAACCTGTATACAGACCGCCACCTCAACGGCCGATAATTAGAACAGCTCGGCAAGCCAATGAAGAACCATTATGGTTGTATAAAGGTGATGATGTTGTCAGAGCACCAGCAAGTGGAGATCACCCTTATTTACCAAGCTACATAGATGATATAAAATTGGACCCCCACACGAGGACCGCTCGCAGCTTCGATTCCCGCAGTTCCAAACATTCAGGAGGAAGTCATACAACTTCGAGTAGCAGCGGAAACACCGGTGCTACTCATCCCGGTTACAATCGCCGTAACGCGAGAAGTATACAGTATCCCATTGATTTACTACCTGTTATTAGTCCAACTAGGCCGCGGGTACCGCCACGTCAACCATTTCCCATATACGTCCGATCACCACGTGATATTCATTTACCTGGATTGAGAAAACCTACTCACCGTGATGTTATAATTCCCAACTGGAATCCTCATATCAAAACGGATCCTCGTAAAGTAATTGGAATAAAACTTTGAAATGCAAGAAGTGTCGAAATGCTGGATAGCGAGCAGAGTTTTTCGTAGACATGCAACCATACCAAACAATGCAAACATACCTCTCCTGCAAGTGTCACCCGATACCTGATATATTTTTTTCCCTTTTTTTAAATTTTTGGCGGCCAATGCTATTAAGTTTCAGTTTAGATGTTTCTTTTTATTATTGTAATCACTATTTTTAATAAGATTGTAGGTATTATGAACAATAAAAATGTTTAAGATATTTTGATTACTTTTATTTTAGTTTTAATACCTAGTTTAATAATCTTGTGCTGGGCACATGCCTAAGGAGACTTAGTTGTAGGATTTGCCATAATCACGGGGTTGGCAAGTGTATTCGTAAACTAGTACCAATAACCTCTGTGTATATTTTCGGAATGACGTCCGATGAGATGGTTGTTCTGTCATATTTCACAATCCACTTAATTTTTCAAATATTATCCCTAAATCAATTCTCAGGTCATTTATAAAATATAACGACGTAGTATTTTTTTACAATGCCACTTTTCTCGAAATATATAATTGCGTCAAAATGATGATGTTTTATCTGTTGTATCTAGTCGCATTTTAATATAGAAAAAATGTAATAAACGCAGTTAAAGTTAAGCAGAGAGTCAGTGTTATCTGAAGTGTCCTTGACTTTTATGATTATAAAAGAAGTATAAAAATGTAACCAACCTACGTATCTACTTACAGTTTTATGATGTTTTCATCAAATGATTCCTTATACGTTTATTATTCATTTAAAAACAGTCTTAAAAAAGAGGAGGTCCTATGTTCGTCTGTATGCATTCTTTATGTATGTTCACCGATATTTCCGTCAATTGACCAATGTCAAAAATTCTTTTTTCGTTTGAAAGGGTATACTCCCGAGGTGGTCCCAGTTCCACCAAGATAGGATCTGATGATGGAATCTCAGTGAAATCGAAACAAATCCTCATAAAATTATAGGCACATACAGTATGTTTAAGTTTTCATAACTAATTCAGGTGTTCGGGTCAGGGAGTCATAATTTAATGCTGCTGAGCTGATGATGAAAGCCACAGCAGTCCTTAATGATTAGGTGATAGGAGATAATACTACCATTTGTCGTCAGAAACTCAGTAGTGTCTTGAGCAGACGCAGAGACATTAAAATAGTTCTCAATATAAATATATTTATTTATATAAATATAGTTAATATTTTTTTATGTATGTTCGGGCTTCGGGTATAACTTCTTTGCTTAGGAACCAATTTTATTATTCTCTTTCTGTATTTCCTATTCTTTTATTTTCCTATTCGAGTGCTTTGTAGCAACCATGGTCACGGGAGGACTCAGGTGACAGATGTCCTGATGTCATAGTTGACCCGAAGTATCTACAGCTTTTGATTTTTATTTTTGGTCCGATCTGGTCAAAGAATCCCGTACGAAGAAATTATCTGTAGTGTTGAATTGTCTGTATACAAATAATATCGGTAAAGAAGATTTGGAGGTCAAGTCATTTCATCTGTGTTACGTCTAAGTTCTGTGCCGAAACTGAATCTTCCTAAAGACGAATTAAAAGCCTTAAATAACTTACGAAACAAACTCGAGCCCACGATTCTCCGCGCAGACAAAGGAAATGCTACGGTGGATTATAATTGTAAAATGCAATAAATTTGTCGGACGTTAACACGTATAAAAACGTCGGGTTATAAATAACAAAATTAAACGCGATAAAATCCGTAAAATTAGTTTCATTTAAACATATGAAAAGGTTAAAACAGACCCACATCCAATAATTAATAAAATTAAATCAAAAAACAAGCATACCATTGCAGGCTTCAAGACATTGTTAGATCTTTCTGCTTAGATCGGACCAAAAATAATAATTATATGCTGAATGTAATCCGGGTTAACTACGACATCTGGACATCTGTCACCTCAGTCCTCCCGTGGCCATGGGTGCTGCAATGCTAACTATGGTCAACGAAATGCTAGACTTGACTGGACTTGTACTACGAAGGCACACAACGGAACTCCTTAACGAAAAATAGCACGAATGCGTAGATTAAGTTATTGTGGCTGCTAAGTCAATCCTTTTGGTACATTTCAATCGGAAAGCCACACAAGAAACAATTCCAATTGCGTTACCTTACCTACCACGAGATTCTAAAAAGAATCTTGCATCAGTTTGATGATACTGTAGCGCCATCTATTTCGCCACATAAGAAGCTCAAGAAATATCTCATACGTCCAACATCACGATATTAAAGTTTCAAACTACATATACAACATCTAAAGATTATTGGTAGGAGAAGACCTCCCAGATCGGACCATGTCATCTGGCAGGTAGTTACTCTTATCCTTGGCAGTATCATCTGCCAAACTGGTGACCCCAACGAGATATGTAAAACGCAGCCGGCTTCTCCCAACCATAGAAACACCACAACCACTCCCCCTCACCGGGGGAATTATGTAGCGACATCTACATCGCGCCACATCAAATTAATAAAACAATTAATAATTACATAATAAACAATAATTGCTTAATTACATTGAACGGAACAACAAGTATTAAATCGTTGCATAAAAAACATTTATTTTTGCTTTAAGTGACATTTTTGTGTATTTTTAAAGTCGGTTTAGCGTTTTTTATTTTCAAAATATATTTTATTAACACTAAAAAACTTTTGAATAGGAAGACGAATTACAATCAGATTATAATTCAGTGCATCCGTTTCTTTGATATTGTTAGATAATAACTTTTTTGAATTTTTTATGATGATAGAAGATGAAAGAAGTACAAACAAAGCTCAAAAATATTATTTTGGGATTTTTTTTTATTTGGGAAATAACCAACTCTCTGGGATTCTCAGATGCGTCCTCAAGTACGGCATAATATTACTGCATTGGAAGGTGCAGATTAGTTTGTGCTTTTTTTGTGCAAGTATTTTTCTGCCTAACAGCCCACACAAAAAACTTCTGAACATAGGCCTCCTCCAGCCCTGAGCCACCTGCATCAAGCGACTTACCGCATCTTTGTGCGTAAATACTTACGGAATTATAACATGTCATATGCAGGCAACAGCTTCAAAAATCGGCCAGTAAATTATTACAACATAGCGTTTTTTTTTTATTTTTGTCTTCCTGTGGGACTTCAAAATTACAGAACATAAAACTAAAAATTACTAAAAATACACATAAAAATTACGTTGAGTATTTTAATTAAAAAAAGTGATCTTTCCAATTTCAGTTTTATTACCCACATAAGGACGCTGACCTTAGTAAAATTAATAACATATTTACTAATATATATTTGTTAAACTTACTATGATTATTGCTTTATTTACTCTGTGTTCTAAATAAAAAAAAAGTAACATCAACACGAGGTTATCACTATGACTTTAAATTAAGTTTTTCCAAATTATTGTAGGCTAGGTTATTCCCACTAACATAAGTCGTTATCTTTAGGAAAATGCCACAACATTTCCTTTATCGTTTGTATAAATATTGCAGTACATAACTGCCGAAATGCAAAGTACAATTAACTTTAAGACGTAACAATTTCATTACCTGATACTGAAAATGTTGAAATATTTACTGACTTCGATATTACTGGGGACAGTTTTAATTACTGAATCGTCTTGTCAACGTCCATATTTAGAAGGACTTACAAACAGATCGCCTTCGCGCAGATCTATTATACGGACAATTCAGCAAGCCAGTGGTGAACGGTTGTACAAAGGTAATAATATGGAAAGTATGCAAGCAAGTGCAGAAAATCCTTCTTTACGATTCTACTTAGAGGAAATGAATTTGGACTACCATTTGAAGACTACTGGGATACTCAAATCTCGTAGTCCCATACATTCTAGAGGAGGTCATCCAATGTCGTACAGGAGTAAAAATAATGTTGCTTTTCAGCCTAGGCCTTATGATGTTAGTAGCCGTTATGTTAGAAGTACAAAATATCCTAATATTTTACTTCCTTTATTTACACCAACTAGACCATGGGTTCCGTTCATGACAACATATTCCCATAAAAGTCCGCTCACCACCATCAACATTAATTTATACGTGGATTGAAAAAGCCGACGGTGTCTTGATGTGATAGTTCCAAACTGGAGTCCGCATATTTAAGTACACAGTTTGTGTGAGTGGGTTATACTCGTATATAAGCCAACGAACTGCCCTGCAGTTTAGTGAAACTATTATTAAATACAATCGACTGTGCTCAATTTTGTATAAATATGTCATTAAAAACTGTTATTTTGTATAAACTGTATGCGAAACAGTAAAGAAAGTATTTAGTAGTCATAAAGTCTCAAAAGTCTTACTAAGAAATACTCTGTCTTCACACACTTCATCCATGATCGATAAATATCATGCGGTAAAGTGGGGTTTTGATTAAGCATTCGACGCGTAGCGAATGATTCTGCTATTCTATATATAAAGTATTCGTGGTCCTTAATATGTACAGCACACCTAATTATGTTTTGATAAATAAAAAATAAGCATTTTATTTTATTAACAATATCGTTCAATATGTTAACCTTGAATCTAGGCACCAGATATGCATTATTACCAGGGGGCAAACTGTTTTTCTAATTTTTTATTTATTTATTTAATCACAAAACAGAATGACAATTTTATATTTAACTGATTGCCATTCCAAAATCTGTGACACTTACAAGTTTATCTAAAGTAATAACAATTATGGCAAAATTAACTTTCTAATCAGGGGAATCTGACTCAATATGTTTAAGGTATATTAAGAATACAGGCTTGGCCCAACACAAACTTACTTGAAACAAATAATATATAGGTATTCACACTCAATGGTTTATGATTTATTACAATAATATATAAGTAGTTTTTTCTTGAACGAGACGATTTTATCATGGATTATGTCCAATTCTGGATATTTCATTAAAATATTGTTATAAGGGGTACATATCCTTACAACGGGACTGTTTTTAGCCCTAATCGTTCGACATAGTGGGGTAGCGAAAAATCTTTCCTGCCTCACCTGACGCGTAGGTACATTAAAAGATATCACAGAAAGCAAACTAGTATCTAATCCAAAATGTATTAATCTATGTAAGTATGTAAAATCTATTATATATCTACGGTTTTCTAAAGTACAGATTTCAAATATCTTTAGTCTATCTTCATATGTTGTCAGAGACCTCTTCAAACCCATGCGACAGCAAAGGCGCTTAATAAATTTGGCTTGCAGTGATTCAAATCTCCCTTTGTGTATATTAAAAAATAGGTTTCATATAACACTGCAGTACTCAATTTTACTACGAATAAGACTATTATATAGCAAAATATAAGAATCTGGGTTTTTAAAACCTTTACAATTACGAAATATGCAACCCATAGTTTTATTGCATGACGCAACCACACTTTCATAGTGTATCTTAAATGAGAGTTTATTATCTAATTTGACTCCTAAATCACAACAGGTGGACTTACTGGCTAATGCTGTATTCCCAATATAATATGTAAATTCATGGTTATGTGCAATGTTTGAGAATCTCATTGCATGACATTTTTTTATATTATGAAACATAAGGTTACGTTGGCACTAATCATAAAGAATACTTAGATCACTCTGTAGTACAATGCAGTTTTCGGATGATTTTATCCTACGAAATATTTTTAAATCATCCGCGTATAACAATGAGGAAGACCTTAATCCTCTTACCAAATCATTTATAAAAATAATAAAGAAAAGTGGACCCAGATTGGATCCTTGTGGAACGCCCGATGTCACAGGAGTGGGGTCTGATTTATATCTCTTTAGAATTACTATTTGTGATCTTTAGGTAATATATGGCGTTATCCAGCGAAGCAGGTCACCGTGTATTCCCATGGCGGCTACTTTATCTAATAATATACCATGATTCACTTTATCGAACGCCTTTGTAAAATCGGTATAAATCGAATGAACCTCAGTGCGCTCGATAAAGCACTCATGGATATAATGTGTGTATTCCGACTGGTTTGACACCGTCGATTTATTTCTTACAAATCCATGTTGCTCTTTTACTATCAGCAGTTTAATAGTAGCGTAAACATAATCATATACGATAGATTCTAGGACTTTTGCAAAAGTAGGTATTATACTGATATCGCAAATTGAGGCATCGCCCGACTTATGAATGGGAATAACATGAGCAATTTTCCATACTGATGGAAAAATTCCTGAGTTTAGCGACATATTGTAAATTAAGCGTAAAGGTTCTGTTAACTCTTCAGCGCAATTGCTTACGAGGCGATGCCGTCAGGCCCTGCACTCTTATTAATGTCAGTCGATTTAATTTTTTTAAGTAATTTCATCATGAGAAAGCCTTACTGCACACAAACATGAACTACTATGGTAAAGTGTCATTTATAGGTAAACTAACACTTCTATTTTCTAGAACGGAGGAGAAGTATTCCGCAAAAATATTGCACACATCAATACCGCTTGATGCGCTCTTGTTTTTGTAGCGCATAGAGCTTGATATAGACGGATTTTCTCTTTCATTGACTTTACTCTTAATATATGACCAAAACACGGTTTACTTAGGGACTTTTCAACATTGTTTTTAAAATTGCTATTACATACCTTTAACAGTTTTTTCGCTCTCTTTCTTAACATGCTAAATTCATCGTAATCGCGAGGGTTGCCTAATTTTTTGAACTTCTTATGAATGTTTCGTTTTTCATTTAGACATTGTAGGAATGCTTTACTGTACCATGATGGGTAATAGTTATTATACTTTGTTTTATATGGTGTTGTTTTTTGAATAATTTTTTGGAAAGTGTTTCATAAAACAACGAAACTGCAACATCGACATCATTTACATTCAAAATATTTTGCCAGTCTGTTTCCTTTATCAAACTACGAGCTTTTACAAAATTACATTTTCTGAAGTTGAATACTTTATCACGATAACTTGATAAATATTTTTCTATGTTCAGCTGTATTCTTACTTAAAATGACGGGTGGTGCTTGTCTGGTCTGGTTTACTGGTAATAATTGAGCGCCACGGATATTTGTAAGAAAGAGGTCCAATATTACATTATTATGATTCTGTATATAGGTATATTGCGTCAAAGCACCAAAGTTCATGAGGTCGGGTAAATTTAAAGCCTTATTTTCTGTGGCAAAAGTACCAGTTACTGATCCAGTCACAATATCTGGAGTCCATTTAACTCGGGGTGTGTTAAAATCACCCATTATAATGACGTACTCATTACAATCCGCGAGTATTTTTGAAGAGTTACTGTAAAAGTCTTCCAATGCATCAAGCGGTATATCAGGTAAGTTAAGCAAAGATAAATATATTTTTTATCACTGTACGAAACAGCCAACCAAATATCCTCAGCCGAACTCTCATAAGACATCATGCGTTTGACTTTTAAGTGCTTTTTCGCACAAATCAACACTCCTCCTCCAGATTTTTTGGTACACACGGTTACTTCTCTATCTCTGCGAAAAATACAATATTTGTCATTCGCAATCTCATTATCATAGACACTACTATCTATTTTCGTCTCTGTTAAGCAAATTAAATCATAATTATTTACACGTACATTGTCTAGTAAGTTACATGTTTTAGTTTTTATTCTGTTAACATATTGATAGAATATCGATATGAATTTTAAATATATATATATGTATTTAGCTTCTTTATGACTTTTATGTAAAGAAGTTTTAAAATAAATTATAATTTTTCTAGTTAAAATAAAAAAAAAAATTTTCCTTTTTCTTATGCTGTTTTTCTTGAGGCTGTGTGCAACACTTTAGTTTCTGGATCCAAATGTTACAAAAATAGTTGTGCTGTCACCGCATATGTCCAAATGAGTTGATTTAAGACGATCAGTAGGGTGGATTTTATTGTAACGATGTACTGTAGATATTATGCTATCACGATGTCTTGACGTAGGAAACGTAATAAGAACATTTCTAGGTTGAGGAGAATTAGGATTCATCTTTGCTACTCGACGACAGGCGAGTATCTCTTAATCAGGTATTGACAACTCAATTTTTTCGCAAAGCCTTTTATTTTCTGGTACAGCTTGTGTCTCCAAATTTACGTTTCTTGATGTTTTTTCAATGTATGAAAGTTTGGATTTTAATATATTAATATCAGTTTTAGTTGCGTTGTCCTCTTATTCTAAGGTCTTTATATGGCCGTGTGGTGGAGGCTCGTTAAAAGAATACTACCACTCCATCTCATCAAATGGATCTCGTAAAAGACGAGTAAGGAATTAAACTGCACTGTGCACCCAACAGCGCATGGTGGCGATGGGCTCACCACCTATCACACCAAGTGCATTATATTATTTTGGTGAAACGTGGATTGTGGCAGTCATCTGTTTTCGCAGTGAGTGCCCAGTCCCTGACTACCCCTTATGGGATACAGTCGTGATCTTATGTATGTATGTCATATGGGATTCAACGCATTTGAGGTTTGTTTTTAGTGTTTTGTTCCACAGATATGAACTCCGCTGTTTCAGTAAATTCATCCTTCTATATTTCTATATTAGTAACTATTAATGATTTAAACTCTTCAAACAAGGACTCGTGAAGTTGTTTTCGGAATATAGAGAATTTTGAGTTCTGTTTACTATCCAACAAATCACTAATTTGTTGCAATGTTTCACTTCCCACCAATGTTTCCCCTGTATGCGAGGCACCGTCGAGAGTTTTAGACACCCTCGCCGGTTTACTGTTTTTAAGGTTAACTGGGGTGTTACTGTTGTCTCCGCCTTTAGGCTGGGTCGCGGCGCATTCAGGACAGATCCATCGAACACGCTGACTAGTTGACTCATTAGTATATTTAACACAATCAGTGTGATATATTTTATTGCACTCACTATTAAAGCATTTTATTCGATTTGTCAACTAAAACACTCAAATTGCAACCACTAAACAGAGCCATTGTCAGCAATATCAGTGCAAAAATATTTGTAAAAATAATTATTACCAAAGATACAAACTTTACGTTATTCCTGATAAAAAAGAAAGATGTCAGTATGTACGAATGAATAAAATAAGGGATTAAGTTTCTTTAAGAAAATATATATAATGTAAATGTTCATAAACTAATTTTTATTGTGGATGTGTTAAAAAGATGGAGTAGTCACTTAAATTCGCTCAGACAGCAGTGGAAAAAATATGTTCCGTGGTTTTAGTGGATACAAGTCGTAATATCGTTGTCTTCCAAATGTACAAGATTGTGTAGCAATGGAGTGCACATCGGTCATGAACGGGCAACCACTGGTTACACATGTCCTTAAATGTTGATGGTTAGGTAGACGTCGTAGTTAGATCGAGCGGCAATTTGCGCTAGACGACTGTCAACTACAGGATGCCTGTAGTGTCGTTTCTCGGGAGAGGCTTAAGAATAGAAGTCAATTGACGCAAACTGGTGAAGATGATTATATATGAAAGTAAATAAAAACGTGGCCGTGGGGCGGCTTGTAAGAAAAACTGCTATTGCATCCAATGCCGAGAATGTCGTAAGAATCGATTACGGAAAATACCTAGAAAATTTGGTGGCTTCCGACTGATGGTGAAATAACTGTCTAAAAATGTTAGACCGAATGTTTCGTTGCAATTACCAAATCAGTGTAATTAATGCGGTGAGTCGAGTTGAATTCAGAACATTGTTAATTATGTTTTGCTAATGAAGCTCTTTAAAAGCTTATTGCAAAATAATTATCGTTTTATACTTCCCGAATGCGGCGAAGAAGTTTTCGGGTTATTTAACTACCTGAGCTTAAACTGACGTCACCTTTTGTTCGTTAGTAGAATTTTAAACACGAAGTGACGAAACGAGCAAAACGTTCACCTGATGGTAAATGCAACGTCCGCCCACAACAAATGCTGTGTCTCCCAGAATATTTCTGTGTGACACTGCACTGCGCCCGTGCACCCTGAGACATCAGTTCTTAAGTCTCAAATGCCCAGTGATTACGCTAGCTCATAGTGCCCTTCAAACCGAAACACAGTAGTGTTTGCACACTACTGCTTCACGGCAGAATAACTGGCCCTGGGGTGGTACCTACCTAGACGGATTCCGGAATGTGTTCTTTTCATTACGTTTAAGATTTTTTAACTATAACTTTCATAGAATCATCTACCTCGAGAAAAATACATCATAATAAGTTAATTATTTGTCTGGTAAGATAAGTGTGCATGCGCGTACTTGTGTTAATGTTATATTTCTGGGTAAATTTATATTTTATTATGTATATTTATAATTATTTTGGACGGGTTTAGCTCGGCTGTGTAGCTCGTAACACGGATGACTGTTGGGGAAGAAAGGTTCTAGTGGCAACCTCATACCGTTAAACGACGACCAACACGGTCTTGTTGGAAGTCAATGGATGCAGGACCGTCTTTGGTGGCAGTCTGTGGGGAAGACCTTTATTCAGCAGTGGACTAATGATGGACCAAAATGATGATGATAATGGACGGCTATATCGTTTGACTACCGCGTGACTCAGTTGAACACTGACGAGTAGCTGCCTGTTGTTTAGCGATTTGGATTTGGAATTGGAGGTGAAGGGAATATTGCAGTGCGGGCTTGTGCCTTCGGCACTGCATATATCCATGTCTATGCGATTAGGTCGGAGAAACTATATCAGCATTTAAAGATACTCACATTTCAGCGTACCACTAGTCCACTGCTGAACATAGGCCTCCCCATAGATTGTCACAAAAGTTTGTAGCTCTCGTTTTGGGGGGATTTTGCCATAGTTGCCACGCTTTGCAGGCGGGTTGTCAACCGCGGTTTATTTCTTCAGATGTTCCAGTAAGACACCCACGGCATGAGATGGTGTTGTGGATTCTCTTAAGCCACTAAAATACGGTTTAGCCGCCACCGGTTTCATCGTATCGGTTTAAGATAAGACACTCACGATCATCACAAAGTATACAAACTTGAAAATAAATAATTTATAAATAAAACATTCTTCGAAGGTCAAAACGAGGTCAATGGTGAGTTAATTAGCATATTTACAAGTGAATTCGTCATACTTACGTACATATGTACGTTCGTATTGTTCTGGCGGTACTTCCCAGAGGCATACAGCTTTATTATGTTAGGGTGATTTAACTATCGGTTGCGGGTTCACGATGTTAAGAGCAAGTCGTAAGGTTGATAAATAAACGATACGTAAGGTAAACAACTTTAATATATCGCTTCTTCAATTATATATACTCTTAAACAAAAGAATTTGCGTAATTTACTAGTAATTTCTAAGTTATAATGAACATTTTCTTCTGTTAGTTAAATTGTAAGAGCTAAATATGCTATTTTGCCAATTAAACATGTGTTCCTTTCACTGTTTTTTCATATCTAAATGTATTCTGCATTCTTTAATGCCGCAAAGTGTCATCTTTTTCTAAGTTTTAGTCTTTAGAGCAATCTTTAGTCAGGAATTTTTATTGTAAAAGATGCTTCGTGCTCACTGTAACTCACAAGTTTTCTGCGAAGAGAAAAGAAAAAAACGTTAAGCAACTATCGCGTTGTAAATAAAATCTGGTGAAATAAAAGCAGTTATATAGTAAATATGTAGTGTTCAAGTATCGCCATACATACATAAATATATTTACTTTTGTTGAAGTACGTAGTAACATATGCATAGGAAAACTTAATTGAACCTGAACAGTTGAAACAGTGAACAGGGGTAAAAAGCGACTGGATTAAACATGAAACAGCTGTGCTATTGTGTTAAAAATTACTGTTATAATAATAATAAAGGTAAAAAGAAGGTAATTAAAAAAAATATGGTAATAGAAACATAATCAAGAGCTGTGTGGTAGCGACTAAGAGAATCTACCACCCCATCTCAAGCCGTGGGTGTCGTAAAAGTCGACAGAGGGAAAATAAAAACCTGGAGATGAGCAGCAGCATCTTCCTTCCATGTTAATAAATAAACTGCGATTGCCAACCCGCCTGCCAATCGTGGCAACTCGGGCGAAATCCCCCCATAATGAGAGCTACAAACTTTTGTAGCAATCTATGGGGAGGCCTATGTTCAGCAGTGGACTAGTATGAGGCTGAAAGTATTATGATGATGATGACAGTGTACGAGGAAGATTCCGCAGCTCTGCGGCTGAGGCTGCCGATACTGTACGGGATATAATATGAAAGCATCAGATATCCTCTCTGGAACTCGTCTTCGAATTTCTGTGTCCAATGCAATACACATGCCTAAAGATCGGAGAAAGGATCAGATGCAGTGTCAGAAATACGGGGACAGTCACAATACATCTCAGATCTGATAACCAACAATCTTGTATATTGAGCTTAGCAGGGATTCACATTCATCTACGATCGGTACTCAACTGACAGGTAAGCTGACCACTAAGCCAAACGGTAGTATCGTAAAGTGTATTCCCTAGCCTAGACACTTATAACTGGAATAGTGCCATGCAGGTTTCAGAAGACATGGGATAACTTTTAATATCATGCATTAACGCTGACGTTTACTTCGAGACTCGTGCCAGAAATAACATTCAGAAGGATATTACCTTCACGAACTTGCGACTGTTAATATGGTAACTGTACACGAAATGACGTTTGGATGAATTTTCTATATTAAACTAAAACCAACGAGTAGCGACAGCTATGGGTAGTGAACTTGTCTCTGATCGATTAAAAGTTTGCCAAGTTTAAGTAGGTATTCAATATTCATGAGTGCAGGCAGATATTTAATCAATACGACAAAAAATATATTTTTAAATATATTATATCTATGAATTTCTTTTCAAATTTGTCACTATTAATATTTCAAATTAGTCAATATAAAACTATAACAAAAGGTTCGGTTATTACATCCAAAATGCATTTTTCAATGCTTTATATTCATATCAAAAAAATAACCATCTGAAGTTTACAGTTGTCGGTTACTAATAATATTAATTTATCATCGTAATCTCTCATTATAATCCTTTCACGAGTAAAATACACATACCGGCACAATTAGCGGAACACAAAAAAAACATTATTTTTCATAATATTTCATAAAAGACGGGCCAGAGTTATGTTTCCTTTTTTTTAGAACTTTAATTTAAAAATTGAACATAAGGCGACAGTTATTTTTTTCATCGATTTGTGCGTGCTTCCCGGTAATACTGATTTGTTAGTGGTTCGAGCTCGCTCTGAGGTATAATTTAAAAGTTATAAATTCGATAAATTCTCAATTTTATTAGTAAAAGTATTTTTTTCGTGTCAACATGAGACACCTTAGTTAAAATAAACTAAAACTGCCCGATTTAACACTACCAGAGATTATTAGGGCAGACGAAATGCGAAGAAATAGTCATACATACAGATCTATTGCCGCCAGACTGCAGCAATCAATTTCAACGATTCATTACAGTATTCGACGGTACTGGTTGACAGATTCTCTTGTGAGGAGGAGGCGCTTTCCTACCGAGCTGTCGTAAAAGGCGACTAAAGTATTGTACGGACAGCCTTTGTTCGTGAAGAATAACCATAATATGCTACACTACTCGTGGGAGCGCAATAAGGAGTATGAATTTTTACGAAAAGCGACATAACATAATAATACTAGCTTAGAGCGTAACATACATTAATGTTACGGTTGGGATTCGTCGATAGTTTCTGAGTATCGGAAGCTATCATCTGCGCGGTTGATATTATAGTGCCACACACAAACACAAAGTTACTTGTTTTTGTATACCCCCGCTCAATGTAACACTCACAATACAACCAGACCCGAAAACCAACACGTGTGTTTTTGCACAAAAGTGTCCAAAAACGTGGCTGGAGGATCCAAGCTCAGGATCCGCGGCGAAGTCGAAGTCAGGTACTCTGGCCACGCGGCGTCGATAATTATTATCGATTTCACTCAACTTCAACTTTTTACATTAAAAACGCTCTTAGACAGAAAATTAAATATATGTCAGAGAAACAACATTTATTTTTTGTATGTTGAAAGGCTGACAAAGGAAATTACCTTCGGGCTACTTGTTTATTATAGTAAAGTATGTGTCCGAAATTTCATGTCGCTATTCGTTTCCAAGACATAAATGCCATTTTACTTTTTGATATTGTGTGTCACCCACATGTCCACAGTAGGCAGCGAAAACAAACACAAAGTAATTTAAGGCTAGGTGATATCAGTAATTTATATATAGAATGATGAGTTTACAATATAAATTAAATGCTAGAATCATATTTATTTGTGGGTGTTCGTTGTATCAATTATATTATAAAAAAGTATTGCGTCACTCTAGATATTGAAGACAATTCTATTCTAGAACAGAGTAGAACAATTTTTATTAAATTATTGATTTGATTAAATGATGATTTTTGTGATTCTTGTTCAAAGTATTTTTTTTAAAGGGGCTGACCTGGTGGTTTTACTGGTGGTAGGATTCCTATGCAGGATTCCGTCTAGGTTGGTACCAACCACCCCAGGGCCAATTATTCTGCCGTCAAGCAGTAGAGTGCAAATGTTACTGTGTTTCGGTTTGAAGGGCACTGAGAGCTAGCGTAGTCACAGGGTATATGACACTTAAGAACTTATGTCTCAGGGTGATGGGCACAGTGTGGTGTCACACAGCAATTTTCTGGGTGACACAGCATTTGTTTTCGGCAGACGCTGCACTTACCATCAGGTGAATGTTTTGCTCGTTTCATCACTTTATCTAAAAAACAAGTGATCACCGCCGCCCATGAATATAATACAGTGGTATTAAATAATGATTTACTTTGTTTTTATTACCAGCTTGAAAGATTATTTGTTCGTGGTGTAACGATATACTATCTCTAATTACGTATTTTTACGTTTTAGAAAGATTTAAGAAAATATTAAAAATTATAAAAAAAAAAATTGTTGTCCAATAAAGTTGGGAAAATATATATGAGGACCAATGCCAGTAGTGATATTTCATATTTTTCAATTTAATTCTTCTTGGCATAATATTACATAAATCAGCCTAAAATTATTTTAAAACCTATAAAATATATCCAAGAGACCTTATCTCTCGAAATACTATACAAGTTAATTAAAAATATTACAATATAAAAATAACTTTATTTGTATGGAAAATACTCTATATAGTAATTCATAATAAGAAAGTGTTCGTGCATTGAAAATTTATAATCCTCTCTAAAAGTGGAAAGTGTTCATGTAATGCCAATTATAAAACCCCCATCTTAAAACTAGACAGTGTTCGTGTATAGCTAACATCATACTTCAAGTCCGAGGCTTGAGTACCGCGCGGAGGGACATATCAAACAGTTAAACACCAATGTGTGTGAGGTCTAGCATGACTCTCTACAGCATCAAGTTGCTTAGTGCTAATGTTCCATACAAAGATCCTATGTAAGTAAAGTATATGATAAAAAGGATCTATCATTGAAGGTCTCTTGTAAGAAATGATATTATAAAGATGAGTTGGAACTTAAAATTATTAAGATAGAGAATTTATTAGACTTTCATACAATCACATCAGAGAGGGTGTGGCTTTTAGCATTTCGGTGCTGGAGCTTACTCTTTCGCCCCATGTCTTAGAGCGTTAGTTCTATGATACTCGTACATGGTTCATAAACCGGCGTCTTGCTGGCTTGCTACTATGACACGTTGGTAATTTTTTAGTTAAACAACTTTTGCCAAAGTCGATAATTATCATATAGGTGTGTTGTGAGGAGGCACCATTAATGTGATAGTCACAATAATACTTACTGCTATTGTGGTATTGTGTTTTAGTGGCGGTTACATGAATGAGTCGCATCTGATTCAACACGACTTATGATTCTGGTTGACGGAGGTTTTTTGCAGTGTAGATGTTTGCTAAGACCGTATAGAGGCCCTTGTGTTGGCGTATGTCTGAGCGATAGTCGTATTGATGCTTGTTGCACCTGTGGCAATGCGTCCTTGTGGCAGTTGCTTAGATGTCGTTAGTATAATGGTTGCGTCTTGCACTTGGTTTGACTCACATTTTCTTTAGCATTGTCCAAGTCGGGTCTCTCTATAACGAGACTGCAGACTGTCTGCGCTCCCATGTGTTGAATAACAACAATATTAAATAAACCTCTCAGTAAATTCCCACAAATGAATGATAACTGGAAACTTGGTGGTGGGTGCGACAAACTTGATCGAAATACATAATACTCAACGTTAGTTACACAAAAGATTTTGACGAATATAATAGAATGCTGATTGCCTGATGGCTGATTGATAAATATAAATGATAAAGAATGGCAAAATACATCATTACAATGGTTGGTGGAGCTAATGCGTCTACTTCATGCGGATGGTAGCTGGCGGGAGGAGACTCTCAAGACTGCAGCCGAAAGCTGCGCAACGTTGGACCCCATACCCTTGAAGTGAGCAGTGGACTCACGACGTGCTCTGCGGCAAATTGCAGTGCTGACCTTGTATTAGATGTTGATGCAACACAATCATCTACAGTTGCAGCGGTCTGGCAAAGTGGTGGCGCGTACGGAAGGCTTTATTAGTTTATTGGGCCGAGTGCCCATAACTACTCGACGTGTGCATAATCCGTACGACGTACATCCACGAAGACTGGACTTAGCTATATACTTGTATGATGTAAACACGCATTGACATGCGAGACTTCGGTCGAAGTTTGTGCTTACGCATTAGCAAGAGGCCAAACCCTCTTTTTGCTGGTTCGCCAGTGTTGCTGTGGACTACGGTCCTTGTTCCCGACTTCTTGTCCTGTGTCGTGGGGAGCGCTTGGAATGGAAGGAGCTCACCGCACACGGCGGGTGTTGGAGCCGTGTGCCTTTCCCACATTTTTTTAAACATAAATGTTGGGGGAGCGATAACTTGTAGTGGGTTATTAATAATTTAATGTAATAAATCAAATACGTCAATGTCAATATATCGTTAGTTACTATTATATAGTAAGTATATACATAGTATTATATAGAAAGTTCACCGTGAGCGTATCCCAATAATTACCAAATAGATAATGAAGTGGTTCACACTTTTATTGAATTGTTTGTGAAGTACATATTGAATTTGTGTTAGATAGGGGCCTGGTGCCCACCTTTAATTTCATAGTACGCGAATAACCTGCGTTAATCCCCGGTGCCAGCACCTCTATAATTGTTCTACAATTTAAGGTGTTGATTTACCACATGCTTAGCGGTAAAGGAAAACATCGTGAGGAAACCTGCATATCCGAGGAATAGAAGTATTTCAAAGACATGTGAAATCCGCCAACCCGCATTGGAGCAGCGTGGCGGACTATTCCCAGCTCCAAAACCCTATCAGAAATGAGAGGAGGCATGCGCTCAGCAGTGGGACATTTATAGGCTTCACCTTACATTATCTTACTTACAGATGCCATGTGGTGGCGGCGTAAGTATGATGAAAGATAGTAAGATAGAAGATGTAAGATGAAATTGGGCAGTTTGCCACCCAATTTCATACCGCGGGTGTAGTCTACAGTCAGAACAGCTGGGGAAATCGCAATTTCTTTCAACTGAGTTGTGAAACTCCAGTCTGGTACCCCAAGTCTTGGTTATCTGGTCTGGTCAACAATACACCAAGCGTTGTGGTTGTAGATTGTAGATTGTAGATTGCAACGTACCGGTTTCCGCAACTCCCCGTCTAGCGCGTATTTTGCGTGTAGGCAGGAATGTTGTGCTACTCGAGCCAACCAAGCTCCTACAGGAATCGCAGCAGGCCTTTAATGTTCTCCGCGACCTCAGGGAGCGATCTCGGCGAGCCGAGATGCTTGACCCGCTTGAAAGTTGTGGTTACAACGCTCTTCTTGGAAGACGCCTATGCCCAGCTGTAGACTATTAAGATGTGGATAAAGTAGAAGAAGAATCGCATCAACGAAATAACAGAAAATATCGCCGCCTAGGACTTTTATTGGCCATCTCTCAGGCGTCGAAAAATCTCGGATGCGCTCGCAATTTCAGTTCATTGTCTGATGTTCCACAACCAAGACTCCTACGAACAGTTTCCTGTTCTGCCGCAACTTTTCCAACCTTTTATTTTCTTAACACCCACCCACAACAAATGCTGTTCACAGAAATATTCTGGGATATTTTTTTTATTTATTCTTTTTTGTATTCACCTTATTAAAAGAAAAGGATTACAAAGGGCGGACTTAATGCCTTTTGGCGTTCTCTCCCAGTCAACCCAAGGCATAGAGAGATATTGTTAAAGGTGCTTTACAAACTGCAAATTCATAATTTTTAATACTTACTTATAAAAACATTACACTTACATATATACATAGATATATACACTAAAATATACATACACGAAAAACTGATATATACATATACATATATACATACATATTACAGAATCAACTTACAAAGATGATATTAAATAATGTTCTCGAATTAATCAGTTCTTAAGTCTCATATGCCCAATAATTACACTAGCTTTCAGTGCCTTTCAGACCGAAACACAGTAATGCTTGCTCACTGCTGCTATACGGCAGAATATTTGGCCCTGCGGTGGTACCTACCTAGATGGATTCCTGCATAGGAATCCTTCCACCAGTGTACCGAGTTTTTCTAACAGTGTACAAATTCAGTTGTTCAGTTCTAGCCCGTCGTAGAAGCTCGTTGGATTTTTTTATAGTAAATTTGAAAATATGTGTATTGGGAAAATTCATAAATATACTGGGTATAAGTAAAGCAATAACATTCTTGCCAAAGGTCAGTCGGCGTTATAGTTCAAGAAAAACTTCTACATTGTGGAACCTAGCGACATTTTTTGGTTTGAAATTGCCATAGCAGTAAAAATAATGTAGAGTGTATTTCTAGTGTGGTGACTGCTAGCATTTAAAGTTAGTATACAGAGAATTTTTATTGCCTCTAGTTAGTAGAAAGTTTCGTAAAAATACGCGACGGCGATTGTTAGTTATTTTAACTGCACGTGAACTTTATTATTCCACAGTATTCCTACGGTGCACTACACGTGTTGATACATATTTTTGTGAAAGAAAGTGACGAGACGAGTAAATCATTCACTTGATGGTAAGTGCAACGTCTGCTCATAACAAATGCTGTATCATCCAAAACATTCAATAACTAATTGCTGCGTGACACCATACTGCGCTAAACACAATGAGAAATCAGTTACATACTTACATTATAGTTAGCATATAGTCACACCTTTTTCCCATATAAGGGGTAGGCAGGGGCTACACAAGTAGCCCACTTTTTGCCCCTGCGGGAAACGAGACGTATTGGGTGGCGAGCCAAGTCGCCGCCATTTTGGTATGAGTCAAAAAAATATGATTCTCCATCGGACTACAGCGAGCAGTATAGTGACAGCATTGCATATTATATGTTATGATGTTCATCTGAACGAATGAAGGCTGTCCGTACAATACCTTTGTCGCCCCTTACAACACCTCGGTTGGAAAGAGATAGGTTGTACTCTGCCGGACAATTATTGGCTATAAATCAGTTCTAATTCATGAGAACTGATTTATAGCCAATAAGTGTATCCCGTTCAAATGTAAGTAAATTACTGTAATTTAACTTACTGTAAATAAATCCCGTGTGGTGGCGGCGTAACTAAATCTGCCAATCTCATTCCGTAAGTGTCATATTAACGATCGATGACTAATGGAACGTAATGACGATCTTAAAAGGTACCAGACCAAAACACTCACCGGCCGGAGCGGTGTCCAAGGTGCGAAGCGTCTGGTACAGCGATCTTCAATCCACCATTCAAGAGTGGTATTTACGGCAGCTCCTCCTTCTTTGGTAGAGGTCTAAGTCTCGCAGTAGATTGTGAACAGGATGAGATTTCAGTTGTTAAGTCTCATTCGCCATGTAATTAAACAAGCTTATAGAGCCATTCAGACCGAAAGTCAACTCAATGCGGGAAGCGCCCAAACGCCACCAGGGTACCCTTCACCACAATACACACCACCGAAGTCGAGTACACGACACGTGATCTACCTCAAAACGAGGCATTACCAAGTGATATAGACTCTACCACAGACAATCAGCGGCTAACTAGGCGGCGGCGTCTCGGTAGCGGTATTAGTTTGCTTGTGCACGCTATTGTGTACAAGTGAGTGTACATTATTTTACATTTTGCATGCCGATCTTAGCTAACTAATAACCTTTATTTAAGGAAATCAACATGTTTGAACAATTTTTCATTTTTCTAATAAAAGATATTTAGATACCTAATACAGCTTCATTAAAATAGCTTGAGACGTTTCGGTATACAAGTTGCTCGTATAATAGTATACAAGTTAATAGTATACGGTATACAAGTTGCTCGTATACAAGTTAATAGTATACGGTATACAAGTTGCTCGTTTAATAGTATACAAGTTAATAGTATACGGTATACAAGTTGGTTGTTTATTTTTGTTCCTTTTTTGGAACACGTGAAAGAATTTGCGCACCTGGGTTCTAAGTTTACGGGGGCGGAAAGTATGAATGTGATATTGAGAGAAGAGTATTGGCAGAAAATCAAGTGTATAGGGCTCTGCATAGCTTTATGAGTAGCCAGAACGTATCTAAAAAGGCAGGACTGGCTGTACATAGGGCGGTTCTGGTCCCCACACTTATGTATGGTAGTGAATGCTGCGTCGGGCAGAAGAAGCATGAAAGTAAGATTAATGCAGTGGAAATGAGAAGTTTGATAAGTATAGCTGGAGTAACTCTGATCGACAAAGTGAGAAACAGCGTGATAAAGGAACGTTGTGGTGTGGTTGAAGATGTAGTGAAAAATATAGGGGAATGGATGCTTAGATGGTTTGGACACGTATAGAGGACGAATGAAAGGAGATTGACGAAACAGATTTATGAGGCTAGTGTGAATGGTAAAGCCGGTAAGGGTCGACCTATGCGTACGTATGACAATCAGATCGGTGAACTTTTGAGGAAAGGTCACGTTAAAAGTACCCGCAACCGACGAGCGTGTACGAAAACGAAAATTAAAGTGGAAGAAGCTAAGGATGTGTGTCAGGATCGTAGCAAATGGAAAGATGTGGTATCTGCCTACCCCAATAGGAAAGAGGCGTGACTGTATGTATGTATGGTTGTTAGTAGCGTCCGTGGCGTTACCTGCCGTCATGTCAACAATGGCATGTAGTGACATTTTAGTTATTTGTGTTTAAATGAAACCTAAAACTTGGAAAGTAAAACATTATTTAAATACAAAACTTCATTCAAATCGCAAATTACTTATAAATATTGCAAATTACATAAAAGTATTGCTCTATTTCAGTATAATATTTAATTTGGTTTTTCATTGACAGAATAAATGGAAAATCTTCATTCTAAGATAATGGAATAGGATAAAATAATACACAAGCGGCAGGAAGTAAGCACAAGTGAGGCTTCATTTCCTTTCCCAGTTTAAGTCAGATCTAAGCATCGTCAACACGCTATATTAAGTCCTCGTTAATAGCGACCGATTCCGTACATTACTGAAATTGGCGAAAGATAATTCAAAAGTTAACAAAACTAAATGTTCATAGGTAAACTAGTAATCTTCGTGTTTTAATATTCCATGGAGAATGTTATAAGGCTATGCGACGTAAGATTTTTGAATTCAACTATGCTTTTTTGAACGAACCTTTGAATAAAACAAAAGAAAAATATGGAGACCTTGTCTTGAAAGTAAATGTTATGTAATGAAACATCCCTGGCATGGTCAGTAAAAAAAACTTAATCTTGGAATAGAAACATTATGTAAAAGAATAGGTGTAGATTTTTATTTAACTATTTAAATAGGAACATCATTTAACAATTATCAAACGCTGGTACTATGTTTTTTAAATTATTTAATTTTTCAATTTACTCCCTAGAAGTTCGGCAACTTTTACCAAAATAACTGCAGAGGTTTTAAAGCCTGATTCTATATAAAGTATAATCCATTAATGAATATTAATTATCAAAACATGTTAATGTACACAGTCGTTTAAAAATAATGATCTTTATTAAATTCTCATATATACTCTTCATTATATACTACATCTTATTGCATCAGTGTTAAGCACCGCTTGAAAATTCAATCGCATGGGTCAGCCGTCAGAGTATCTTACTGGTCGTGGACCGGTTAGATGTATTAAAGCATAGTAACAACCTATATATGTCACTTTACATTATTTGCTCATCATCATCATCATTTAAGCCTGTCACTAGTCCACTGCTGAACATAGGCCTCGTTCATAGATTGCTACGAAAATTCGTAGCATCGTTCGTAGGGAATTTGCCATAGTTGCCAGGCGGGTTGGCAACTGCAGTTTATTTATTCAGATGTTCCAGGAAGATGCTGCTGCCCATCTTCTGGTTTTAATGTTTTAATTTCGTGAATCCTTAGTATCATCAATAATTATGAATTAACAGTTTAATATATGGCAATCTATGGGGTAGGTCTATGCTCAGTAGTGGACATATGTTTTGAAATTATGGTAAAGATGACAAACTTTTTACTGTGGTTGCCAACCCGTCTGTTATGCGGCTAATCATGGTAAATAACTTATTAATTAGAGACGTTTATAGTCATCATTATTATGCTGGTTCTAGAGACGAGAATATACTACATCACTTCGTCCGTCGCCAAGATATCTCGAGGGTTAAAGGGTGGAATGACTATCGCAAATATGTCAGACCTACGTTATTCCAGACCGGTGGTGAGCAGCTGCGTAATAGTTGAGTGGCGTCTGGCACCACGATCGTCAATCCGGAAAAGTGTGGCCATTACGCCAAATGTAACCAAATTCGGTGAGAGTTATGCACTGTAGTGTAGCGCTCAGGCACTGATGATGATTATGACAGGCGGATCAAAATCACCATGGACAAAACCATATGTACAAATGTACGATAATAAATGCTTAAATCGTTACTGACTAAATCACCAATAATTACTTATAAGATAAGCTTATAAAAAAACTTTTAATTACATTCAGTCAAAGGTAAAATTTCCAAAAACATCACAATTTTAAAGCATTCATTATAGCGAAGTGACAACCATTTGAGAACCTTGTACTTGCCGGCATTGGTCTTTTAATGTCTTGAATATTGCTTCCGGTTTTGTTACACGTACTTTACACAATTTGTTTTCGTTTATTGTGATTTATTACATTTACGAAAACCAAACACCCAAAACGTGGTCGTTGGATATTTCATATCATCAACATCTACAATAAATTATATATCGTCTATATATAGTCAGTGTTCATAGCGATGAACCACCACATGCTACACCAATTACACCGCACGCCATGAACGGTTCGATGGCGATAGTGACGGTTTAGTGGCTGAGCGATTGGTTTCAGCGCGTCGGATCGCGGGCTCGATTCCGGCACGGCATAAACATTTGCATATCCTTCAGATAGTTGTTCCAGGCCTGTATGTTAGCGTATAAATAATTTATGGTTTTAAATACACTCATGGTAAACGAGGAGATCTAGACTGGAGCAGCGAGCACAAGGCAAAACAGAATATAAAAGATCATTTTTATTTAATACTAATTGAATGTTTTTTTTCTATATCTTGGATGATTAGAATATTAGAGATCATTTCTATTTAATACTTATTGAATGTGCCCTAATAAAATAATAACTAGAGTGAATCCGTTTTATCAAGCTTTTTTTGACACCATTCTAGAACGCTTTAGAAAAACCTTGACACTACCATAATTTCACCATAATTTATTTATGTGGTGGGACAGAGATAAAACGATTTGATTATTAAAGATTGAAAAACGTTGAAAAATACGAATATCAATTTCTTAATCACGTCAAATCTTTTATTCACGTCTGTGTGAAGTTGTTTTCAGTCGGTATTTGTAATTAAAAAAAAAATATTTCACAGCGAGTTTTCAGGCGATGTAAAAGCTATGCAATACAAATTTCATCAAGTGTAAGAGCCACATTATTTTTTATGGTCTGGTATGAATAGCATAAAAGTATCCATTCGGCCAAAAAGAAAGAGAGAGCACATATTAACAACCTTAGTTTCTTTGTTTAAGCTGGATACGATAACAATATCGGATTAAAATCAAAACAAAGAGATGGTAATTTACGCAGCAGCATCTTAAAAGTGATGAGATACGAGTAAATTCAATGTGCTTTGTGCAATGGCAACTCTAGGCTAAGCGATTTGGTTCTGCGCTACAAATCACGGATTCGGTTTTCGCACTGAATAAATATTTGTATGGCCCAAAGATAGTTGTTCCTTGTTTGGGTGGTTGTGTGCAATTTATGAATACATCCACGATACAAAAGAAATCCTAGTGTGGGGCAACGATATTAAAAATAATATTTTACTATACCTTATTAGTTATTCTGCCGTGAAGCAGTAGTGTGCAAACATTACTGTGTTTCGGTTTCAAGGGCACAGAGAGCTAGCGTAATCACTGGGCATATAAGACTGAAGAACTGATGTTTCAGGGTGACGGGCGCAGTTTGTTGTCACACAGAAATTTTCTGGGTGACACAGCATTTGTTACGGGCAGATGTTGCACTTACCATCAGGTGAACGTTTTGCTCGTTCCGACACTTTTTTTTTTATTTCATAAAAGTTATTTCATAAAAGTTATGAATAAAAAAAAACCTAATATTTTTGTTCCATTAATACGAGTATCTTTAAATTATTTTAATGTCATCGCTTCTGCTGCTGCTTCAACTGTTGAAAATTTACCTCACCTATAACCTCTTCTCAGGATTTATAGTCTTATAGTGAAATTATTCCATGCTTGACATTCAAGTTGGAATCCCATCATGCTGCTCAGTACAAAAAAATGCTACTGCCCTCCTGTAGCTTATTTATTACCTTAGCGCTCGTCACTGATTCGTCGTGATGCTTAGCTAAAGTCTTTTCTTCAATTGTTTCGGCTACTTTCTTGGAGGCATTTTGTACGTTGATATGCTTAATGCCATCATCTTGTGCTTTTTGGCCGCCTCAAATCAGATCGTAGTTCATTGTCACACTTTAGTATATTTACAACAAAAACAATGTAACAGAATCTTTTGCAAGTCATTCCTTAAAAGCGCTGGTTGCGATAGTTATGAACACAAACAGATACAATAAATGTTTAAAGAAATTCTCTCAAAGAAACGTAACGCGGTTCGAACTTTTTTTATTGCCTAATATAAAAATTAATTATTGCAGATATGAGAATAAAAAGTATATATTTTTAACGCTTTTTTATTACTGTTCTTGGGCTGAGTAGTAAGAAATCGGCTACACTGTAAAAGCCGTATATTCGCGTAAATATAAAAAATAAATATGATTATATTTTTTTGGCGTCTGTGCACTCAGAAACAGTGTTTTGTAATGTAAAGATACGTTCTTGAAGCGAAATAACTTTTCTTTAATACATTCTTAAAGCCAATGTCGTCCTGGGGTAACATTAGTTACATACTATATACATATTTTGATTTCGGGTAAGGGACGCATTGTGACTGTCCTGAGTCTCTACCAGAGTATTCGATCGTAACGTTTAAACGCTCCATAGAACTGGGGGAACTGGGGTAATTGGAAAATCATCATTATCAGATTAATATTGTTATAAAACATTACTGTGCATAGGCCTCCGCTGTAGATTACCACAAAGCATACATGCGTCATTTCCTTTTCCCTAAAACTAGACAGGTAATCACTGATTCGAGAATTAAATCGAACTCGAAATAGCGTTCTCTCTCTATTTTCGAATTTCTGATAACAGTCTAATATCGCGACGTAATTTTGATTATACCTGTTTGTAACTTCTGTTGGTCCTCAATATATAAGTGGTAGTTGGATATCTGCCGAAAGTTCGTCACACCCAATACCCCGTCGTTACTATGACAGCTACAGTAGCCAGATCAGCGAGGCCGCCGGGATTTATAATACAAATATATCCGATATATCAATATATCAAGTAAAATTACAAGGCGAAAATATTTATGTCACTGGATAATATATATTTATTGTTTAATATAATTTGGATAATAGCATATTTATTGTTTACTCAAAGCGCCTTATTTAATTACTATAGCAATGACTAAGCGTTGACTCTCTGTGTGGTACCCCGTTTTTAAGTTATGACCACGGTCTTATTTAAACTTTTGTTAATCTAATCTATCATTCAACGCCGAATATCTGGAAACTAACTGAAACCTACGAATTTGTGAATTGCTATTAACAGCCATACTCGCTACTTGCGAAATCTATAGCAATTGTTTACAGCACAGTATTTTATCATACAAAAGAAAATTTGGTAGATTGTCTAAATTAAAGAAGTTTGATAATAAATAGTATAATGAAACGCTGTAAAACCAAGTTTTATAAAATGTGTAGTGTGCTTCAATTAAAAAAAAAAACATTACATTTGATAAGTCAAAAGAAAATTAATGCTTCATGTCCGTGGGAACTAGCTCGTGATATTGTCATTGATTTTAATGAATTATATATTTATTATAATCTTTGGAGATTGAAATAATGAACTGGGGAAATTCGTAGAAATTGTTTGGCCGTAGTTTTTGGGAGTTATAACTTAATTTTATGTATTTAAAGAGTGTCTTCTTTTAATATTTTAATATGAACGGCTTCGTTGGCAAAGTGGCTAAGCAATTGTTTTTTTTGTTACGTGTTAATTCGGGTTCAACTCCCGTTTGTTAAAAATATTTGTATTACTTGTAGGTCGAAGAAGAGAGTACGTTTAAAGACAAGATATACACCATGAAAACTAACAATATCTATAGGTACTTGTTGTGGTTGTGGTATAACGCATTCCCGATATAGGAAAAAAAAACATAGTGTGGGGCAACGCTTTTGAATAATATTATAGGAAGGCGTGTTTAGTCTTGGCGGACTATACTCTAATATCCGCTCAAAAATGAGACATAGGAAGTATAAAGATTGATATTGTTTATCGATGTTTTAATTTTTTTACAAACAAATAAACTCCAACAAACTAAACAAAAATTTGCTAATTACTACCTAAACTACTATTATCTTGAAATTTGTATGTTTAATGATTTTATTTCGTGTAGTAATAGTCTGTGAATGTCCCACTGTTGAGCACAGTCCTTCTCTCATTTCTGAAAGAGTTTTGGATCCGGGAAGATTTCGCCACGCTGTTCTAATGCGGGTTCGCAGACTTGACATGTGACGAAATTATTTTTTATTTCTCAGCAGGTTTTTTCACGATGTTTTCCTTAATTTGAGCACGTGGTAAATAAGCACTTACAATAGCAATTAATAATTTTAGTGGTGCCGACACCGGCATACTATGAAATTAAGAGGGAGGGGTGGTCTAGCCCCTGAGCTACCACGGCTGTTTCGTGTGACTTTGACTATTACGATAATTGAAAAAAAAAAAGTTTAACACTTTAATTTTATTTCTATTCAGTTATAATTCGCTAAAAACTTTAACATTATTTCATACTTCCTATTACTTTAAGAACAGTTTTTTGCTGTTGTACATTATTAATGGTTGAATGATCTACAATAGAAACGGGAAAAAGTTCGCGCGATTAGTTAGGTAAGCACCTAATTAACTGGAAGTTTAGTGTTATTTTTAGGTTCCTTATCAATACCACTCCGAAAATTCTCTTTTTATATGTTACGAAGGAAAAAAGTACACGGTCCATTAGGATTCTTTCAGTGGGCTCTTGTGGCAACCAAATATCGAGCTTTTATGCGTAAAAGTAAAAAAGTAAAGTTTCAGCCTATAAATGTCCCACTACTGAGCACAGGCCTCCTCTCATTTCTGAGAGGGTTTTGGAGCTAGGAAGAATCCGCCACGCTGCTCCAATGCGGGTTGGCGGACTTCACATGTCTTCGAAATATTTTTAATTTCTCAGACACGCAGGTTTCCTCACGATGTTTTCCTTCACCGCTGAGCACGTGGTAAGTCAGCACTTAAAATTGCAATTAACAATTTTAGTGGTGCCGGCACTTTTATGCGTAGCCTTGGCAAATGCATCAAAACTGTTTTGTGATCAATTCCCAGTTTTTCAGCTATGTCGTAATTACTGATATGACGATCTTGTTCCACTTCAAAGACGGCGTCTATTTCATCCGTGACTAGAGCGAGGTGCATCTTTGACATCAAAATTCCCGGATTGAAAACGCTTAAACCAACTTTGTGCTACTCTTACTGACACTGCATTGGGTCTATGAACGTTTACAACGTTTTTTTCGCGGTTTGCGATGATTTTTTATTTGTAATAAAATTTTAAAATGGATCGAATTTCTTCATGAGATTCACTAATTTTGACAGAAAGAAAAACAAATGAAAAAAACTTGGAAACAAGATTTTACTAATTTGTTTCCTTTTTTAAAATGTAACCTTTTTAGTGTCATAAAAACCAGCCAGATACAAACAGTACAGCTAAAGAGATTTTATTAGAAGTTTGTACATACTATATGCGAAAAGTCTTTTTCCCCGACCCAATATATTATTTATGAAATCAATGTAAGTGTTATTAGTTGCAAGATAAGTGTAGTGGCGGCTTAAGAGAATCAACCACCCCATCTCAACCTGTGGGCGTCGTTAAAGTAGACAAAGGGAAAATAAAATCCATAAGATGGGCAGAAGCATCTTTCTGGAACATCTGTATGAACGTCCGCCAGCTAAGCGTGACACCTATGGCGAAATCCCCCCAAAAATTTGTGGCAATCTATGGGGGAGTCCTATGTTCAGCGGTGGACTAGTAATAGGCTGAAATGATCATTTAAATTTTAACAAGAGAGTCCATTTACGCCTTAAATTTATAAAAAAGTAGTAAGATTAATGATAAGAGAACGATGCGGTGTGGTAGAAGACATAGCGACAAAGATAGGAAAGCTTCCTCGCCTAGATAGTTTGGATACGTAGAGAGGGTTTATGAAAGAAGATTGACGAAACCGATTTATGAGGCGAGTGTGAACGGGCAAGCCGGTAAGGGTCGACGTAGGTGAACGTATTACGATCAGATCGACGTCGTTTTAAGGAAAGGCTAAGTCAAAAGTACTTGCAACCGACAAGCTTGTTTGAAACCACTAATGAAAGTAGAAAAAGCGAAAGAGGTATGTCGGGATCGTAGCAAGTGGAAATATGTGGTCGCTGCATAACACGACGAGACGACCTGATTGATGAGATGAGCAAAACGTTCACATAATGGTAAGTGCAAAGTCTGCCCATAACAAATGCTGTGTGACCCAGAACATTTCTGTGTGGCACCACATTGCGCCCATCACTCTGTGATATCAGTTTTTAAATCTCATATGCCCAGTGATTACACTAGTTCTCAGTGTCCTTCAGAGCGAAACACAGTAATGTTTGCACACTACTGCTTCACGGCTGGTGGCCTTGGTGTGGTACCTACCTAGAGGGATTCCTGCATAGTAATCCTACCAACAGTGGATGCTATAACGGTACTATATAACGATACTATAACTATAACTTCTTCTTCTTCCGTTGGCGTAATAACAGACCGTTACCTTTTATGGGCATGAGTCTGTCACTACTTAATTATATTTTTGACGACAGCGTGGCCTTGCCGTGTGGTAGCGGCATAGGAGAATCTACGAGTACCACCCCGTCTCGTCCCGTGGGTGTCGTAAAAGGTGTCGTGTGTCGACAGAGGGTTATGAAAACCAGGAGATGGGCAGCAGCATCATCCTGCAACATCTAAATAAACAAACTGCGGTTGCCAACCCGCCTGCCAAGCGTGGCAACTATGGCAAATCCCCCCAAAATGAGAGGTACAAATCAAAAACGGCCCCTAGTCTCCGGCGGCCCCGCTAGTCCTGGCTACGGTAACGGTCATGGTAACGGCGGGGCAGGGGGTGCGAAGAATCTCCGGAGGAGGAGATCTTGTTACCACCACCGACGACTGGACCTGGCAACATTTAACGCACGCACGCTGAGGACCGACGAGAAGATCTTGGAGCTGGAAGAGGAGGTGAGAAAGTTACACTGGGATATAATAGGATTATCTGAAGTCCGAAGACAGGGGGAGGACACGGTAATCCTTGAATCCGGTAACTTGCTCTACCACCGGGAGGGCGACCATCTGTCCCAAGGAGGTGTCGGATTTTTCGTCCACAGGTCTCTCATTAACAACGTTGTTAAGATCGGGAGTGTGTCGACTAGGGTTGCGTATCTTATACTCAGAATAACCAAACGGTATTCGCTGAAGGTCATACAGGTATACGCACCGACCTCGACACATCCTGATGATGAGGTGGAGGAAATGTATGAAGATATTTCAAGAGCCATACATTCCTCCAAAACTCACTACACGGTATTGATGGGAGACTTTAACGCAAAGATGGGCATGAAAAAAGACGATGAGCTGGTAGTGGGGCAATTTGGAATAGGGCAACGGAACCAGAGGGGTCAACAGGTGGCCGACTTTATGGAGAAGGAGGGACTCTTTATGATGAACTCATTCTTCCAAAAGCGGCCCCACAGAAAGTGGACCTGGATGAGCCCGGATGGTTCCACCAAAAATGAGATCGACTTAATCATGACGACCGAACGACAGCTGTTCAATGATGTCTCTGTGATCGCTAGGGTGAAAACCGGTAGTGGTCACCGAATGGTAAGAGGCACATTGAACCTGAACGTGAAGCTGGAGAGGTCGCGCCTGGTGAAGTCCACGCTCCGTCCATCTCGTGCCCTTATCCGAAACCCCGAAAGCTTCCAGCTTTAACTGCAAAATCGTTTTCAGTGCCTGGAAGATTGCGTTACAGTGGACGATATGAACGAGAGGCTCGTGGAAACTGTCCATGCGGTGGGGGCAAAGTTTTGCAAGACCCACCGCACAAAAAAGATCCAGAAACTCTCCGACCACACTCTTAATCTCATGGAGGCTAGGCGAGAAATGAGGCTGCAGTCCTCAACTGATGCGTCAGCATATCGGCAACTGAACAGACAGATCTCCAAATGTATGCGGCGAGACCTACGCTTCTTCAATACTGCTCGTATTGAGGAAGCGATTGAGCGAAACCAAGGCTCCAAGGTCTTTGCCAGGGATCTGTCTGCCGGAAAAAGCCAACTGACTAAGTTGAGGACCGATAGCGGTGACGTCATTTCCGCTGTACCAGAGATTTTGAGTGAGATCGAGAGATTCTATGGACAGCTGTACACATCGTTGTTGGAGCCACACACTAGTGTGAGTAACGACCCAAGAGCAAATCTCGTCTGACACTATTCCGATGATATCCCGGAAGTCAGTCTGAGCGAGATTAGTATGGCTCTCAAACAGCTCAAGAATGGCAAAGCGCCGGGCGAGGACGGAATTACAGCGGAGCTTCTGAAAGCGGGTGGAAAACCGGTACTTTTAGTCCTTCAGAAGCTATTTAATTCCGTCATCCACGGCGGCGCTACGCCGGAAGCGTGGAGCAGAAGCGTGGTTGTCCTGTTCTTCAAGAAGGGCGATAATGCCCTCTTGAAGAACTATAGACCGATATCGCTTCTGAGCCGCGTCTACGTGCTGTTTTCGAGAGTCATTACGAATCGTCTCGCAAGCAGACTTGACGAATTCCAGCCTCCCGAACAAGCCGGATTCCACATGACCACATACATACCCTTCGCCAGATTGTACAAAAGACCGAAGAGTGCAATCTCCCGCTATGTCTGGCGTATGTGGACTATGAGAAAGCCTTTGATTCCGTCGAAATTTGGGCGGTGCTACGGTCGCTTCAGCGGTGCCGAATTGACTGTCGGTATATCGATGTGCTGCAATGCTTGTATACCAATGCTACGATGGCTATCCGAGTACAGAACCAGAGTACGAAACCGATCCAATTGCAGAAAGGTGTAAGACAGGGTGATGTTATATCCCCGAAACTCTTCACCGCTGCATTGGAAGATGTTTTCAAGGTACTGAACTGGAAAGGATACGGTATCAACGTCAACGGCGAATACATCACTCATCTTCGATTTGCCGACGACATAGTCATAATGGCAGAATCGCTGGAGGACCTCAGCGCTATGCTCAATGACCTCTATAGTGTCTCCCAACAGGTGGGTCTTAAGATGAACATGGACAAGACGAAGATCATGTCTAACGTCCATGTCACACCTATACCGGTTGTTATTGGGAGCACTACGATCGAAGTTGTCGACGAATATTTATACCTAGGACAGATTGTCCGGCTAGGTAGGTCCAACTTCGACCAAGAGGTCAGTCGACGGATCCAACTCGGCTGGGCAGCGTTCGGGAAATTGCGTCACATCTTCTCGTCGAGTATACCTCAATGCCTGAAAACAAAAGTATACAACCAGTGCGTGTTGCCAGTGATGACTTACGGAACCGAAACGTGGTCCTTCACTGCAGGCCGCATGAGGAAGCTCAGAGTCGCGCAGCGAGCTATGGAAAGGGCTATGCTCGGAGTTTCTCTGCGAGATAAAATCCGCAACGATGTTATCCGCAGCAGAACTAGAATAACCGACATAGCCCTAAGGATTAGCAAGCTGAAGTGGCAATAGGCCGGCCATATAGCTCGTAGAACCGACAACCGTTGGGGAAGAAAGGTTCTAGAGTGGCAACCTCGTAGGGCGACCCCCCACTAGATGGAGCGACGACCTGCACGGTTAAGTCGATGGATACAGGTGGCTCAGGACCGTGTTTTGTGGCAATCTATGGGGGAGGCCTATGTTCAACAGTGGACTGTAATAGGCTGAAATGATGATGCTGATGATGTGGCCTAGTGGTCAGGGTTATACGCCGCGAGCCCCGGGTTCGAGTTCCAATTCGAGCAAATATTTGTGCAAAAACACAATAATTGTCAATTGTTCGTTTTCGGGTCTGGTTGTGTTGTTATTGTCCCCATGACTATAACACTATATGGACATGGGAACAATAACTATGTATCCTAGCCTACCGTCAATTTAATCGCATGAGTGGTGGTTCTTATGTAGGAATCCGTCTAGGTAGATACCACCCCAGGGCCAAAGGGTGCAAGCATTACTGTGTTTGGGTTTGAAGGGCACTGTGAGCTAGCGTAATCACTGGGCATTTGAGAATTAAGAACTGATGTCTCAGGGTGACGGGCGCAGTATTTTGGGTGACACAGCATTTGTTGTGGGCGGACGTTGCACTTACCATCAGGTGAACGTTTTGCTCGTTTCGTCACTTTATACAATTAAAAAAAAATGAGCGTTGTATCGGGTGTGGGTAGGTAAAGACGAGTGAATGCCAGTGCGTTTAGCGTATTCTTATTCCTATTGCATTCCCACGAGCAGTATAGTGACAGTATGGCATATTATGGGAATTTTGCACGAATAAAGGCTATCCCTACAATATCTTAGTCGCCTCTTACGACGCCCCGGTAGGAAAGAGGTAGGTGCTATTCAACTCTGCGGGACACCTATCGGCTGACGGCGTATGGCACTGTAATATGTCCTGGGTGGTCGCAAATCGGTTAGGAGGAATTATTATAATATTTTTAAACCTTTAATTTTCATAACTAGGTTATACCAAGTTCTTATATTTTACAATAGATTTCAGGTTTTTTTAAAAACAAAACAAAAATGTGAGTAAGACAATTTTTTTATGGAATCTGTACTGGGAGAGGCATAAATAATTCTACTATTACTGCCTACTTTAAACGAAATTGTAATAACAAAAACGGGAAATATTTAAATGATTTCTTAAAGGAATTATGAAATATTACGTTCATTTTTAAAGAACGAGTAGAAGCGAGCGAAAAAAATTCTCATGAATCGTGGGTCCTTTGTGCACATGATAGCTATTTAATGCCTTTTATTTTCCATAGTGGTTTAAAAGGGTTTTGTTTATTATGTTTATGTTTGATTTAACCATCATAAATACTAATTTGAGGTAGTTACCATCAATAATAAATGTCATAGATTCTCTCATTGTTTAATTTTACAAAAAAGAAAGTAAAATAAATTATGATAATTGCATGATGACACTGCATGACGAAGACCTCTCCCGAGCTGGAAGGAGTTGTCATAATCGTGAGCCGTTTGCTCGTTTGACCCCTCTTTTATGAAAAAAATAGCAGGCAGATTGGTCACAGTACTAGGCATCTCGAATCTTAATCATGGTGAAGGACTCTCTTGCGCCCTTCACCACGAGAAATCGGTTCCTAAGTCTCATAAGCTCTGTCACAAGCTTCAGTGCCAATCTAACTAAAACAAACAGACATCATTGTTTGACGGCAGAATAACTGGCACTACTCTTGTACCTACCTAGGCTAATTCATGTACAGAAATCCTAGCATCACGTTCGTCAGTATATCATCGTATTCGGGGATATAACATTCATCTGACCGACGCCTCGCAGAAGCATACGGCTGGATATATTTTGACTGACTGCCTTGGACTGTCTATGTATTGTTCATTTAGATATCTTACAACCATGTGGTGGCAGCCTTAGAAAATCTACCACTCCATCTAATCCCGTGGGCGTCATAAAAGACGACAGAAAGAAAATGAAAACCAGGAGCTAGGCAGCAGCATCTTTCTGGAACATCTGAATAAATAAATTGCGGTTACCAACCCCCCTGCGAGAAAATGAGAGCTAGAAAGTTCTGTGACAATCTCTGGGGGAGGCCTATATTCAGCAGACTTGATACGCTGAAATGATGATGATGATAATGATATCTTATAAAACTTAATTTCAAATACGTTTCTAGTTAAGTAACTTATCAGTTTTGTTTTAGTTCAAGTATAATAATTATCGGTTAAATACTATTTGTATATAATAGTGAACAGGAGAAATAAAAATTCTTAGCTTCCAGATATATCGCCGTGTAATGACACATAGGATAGACAAAAGTTTTACATAGACCGCAGACACATTACACAAAAAAAAATACTGCATTAAGAGGCAATGCTTAACTATTGCTCTTATATAATTTAAGGCGCTTTGCGTAAACATGCCCCCGGGCGTTGAAAGCTTGTCTTTCAACACAATTACTTTTCTTCGCTTTGAGGTAGAAGGCAGATTTTGCTAAAAGCTCTTCGAACAACTCCGGTTGCAGTTCTGACATCAGCGACGCGGTTGACTCCGTCCGTCCCGGGATGAACAGCTATTATTCGACCCAATCGCCACTTTAGCGGAGGAAGGTTGTCATCCTTCAAGATCACCAGTGCACCTTCCTTCAGAGAGTCGACACTGGAACGCCATTTTGTCCGCAGTTGGAGTTCAGAGATGTATTCCTTGCTCCATCTTCTCCAAAAATGTTGACGAAGTTGCTCAATTCTCTGATAACGACTCAGTCTGTCCGGCAAATGATCTTCATAATCTTGCGAGGGCAGTGATGTGAGCGGCCGGCCAATGAGGAAATGTCCCGGGGTCAGTGAAAGTAGGTCGCTAGGATCTGCGGATAGAGGTGTCAGCGGACGGGAGTTCAGTACTGCTTCGATTTGGATCAGCACAGTGTTTAACTCCTCGTAAGTAAGATTAGAATTACCTAACACTCTCTTCAGATGGAATTTTATAGACTTCACACCTGCCTCCCAAAGACCGCCAAAATGAGGAGCGTTTGGAGGTATGAAATGAAAATCTATATTTTCATGAGCTAATTCACCAGACAGCAAGTTGCAATTGCCCTTAATAAAACGACCAATTTCATTATAAGCACCTACGAATGAGGTTCCGTTATCCGAGTATATATGTTTGGGTTTACCTCGACGCGAAATGAATCTTCGAAGTGCTGATATATAATTCTTACTAGTTAAATCGCCTGCCAATTCGACGTGCACAGCTTTGGTCGTAAAACAAACAAAAATTAGAATATATACCTTTACTAGCTTACAACCGCGACCTTGCCGACTAGCTGACATAATAGGTCCAGCATAGTCCACGCCAACGCACTCGAAAGGAAAGCCACCGGGAGTCACACGTCGCTGCGGTAGATTGCCCATAATCGGGTTAACAACCTTTCCTTTAAAGCGGCAACATAAATGACATTGCCGGCAACAGTGTTTAGCTAAATTTAAACCTCCGATCGGCCAAAATGTTTCCTTTATTGAAGCTAGTAATAAACGGGGACCGGCGTGCATATGTTTTACATGCATATATTTGAAGAGCAACTTTGTAAAGGGATGAGTCGTCGTCGTCGTCGTCGTTTCAGCCTATCACAAGTCCACTGCTGAACATAGGCCTCCCCCAAAAATTGCCACTAAAGCTCTCATTTTGGGGGGATTTTGCCATAGTTGCCACGTTTGGCAGGCGGGTTGGCAACCGCAGTTTATTTATTCAGATGTTCCAGGAAGATGCTGCTGCCCATCTCCTGGTTTTTATTTTCCCTCTGCCGACTCTTACGACACCCACAGGAAGAGATGGGGTGGTAGATTCTCTTAAGCCGCTACCACACGGTTAAGGGATGAGTGGACTGTAACAAAACTGGGTGCTTCTTCTCATATGAAAATGATGCGTTACCCAAACGACCGCCGACGCGCATTAACTTATTATCATCTAAGAATGGGTTAAATTTTAAAAGATTGGATTTTTTTGACAAATTTTTGTTACATAATAAATTATCATATTCATTAAATGATTCTATTTGAGACAATTTAATTAAGACGTTTAAAGAATTTTGCAGTTCATTATTACTCAAATATGTAGTTTGTGGAGACTGTTTTTTACAAATATTGATAAATCTCAATATATAAGCCATAGACCGTTGCAATCTAACAAAATTCGAGAAATAGCTTCTAAAGGAATAGTTTGATTATAGTCTAAGCGACCTTTGTACTCCTCCCACTCTCGATATGTTTTTAAATCTAATTTGTGAGTAATTATGTGAATTAATAAGGTGTCCCAATGATTAACGGGTTCTCCTAATGACTCAAGCGCTCGAAGGTTTTTATTCAGGGTGTCAATAAGACGCTTTAAAATAAATGACGATTCCTTTGTAATAACCTCAATGTTAAATAATGCCGTGACGTGATTTTGAATCAAAAGACGTTTATTATTAAACCGTTCACATAATAAATTCCATGCCACAGAGTAATTAATCGCAGAAAATTCAATCGATTGAATAACCACGGCAGCTGTCCCTTCGAGTGAGGCGCGAAGATAATGAAACTTATTAATGTTATCGATATCATCATTCGAATGTATTAAACTAGAAAAAGTATCATGAAATTCTAGCCAATTGTCATACGACCCACTGAATGTTGGAAGTTTTATCGTAGGCAACTTAACTAGTTTATGATTATTATTACGAGGTAAACATTTTTCACTACTACCGCACTCTGTATTATTTTGTCGGATTAATTCTTGAGCTTTTGCAAGGATTTTATAATATAACGATTCGAATTCATTACGCTCATTTATCTGACTATTAATGTCGTCAACTATACACTCTAATCTTAATTGAACCTCATCGTATTGTTCGTATAATGATTCAATTTTACTTACGCGCAACTGCAGTTCGCTAACCTGGGATGTGCTTAATGAACTCTTTAATTCACTGAGATAATTATTAAACGCCGTTAGACGACCCTTAAAACTTGCCCGTTTTTTGATTAACTCTCTCTCCTCGGTCATTTTTGGATAAAGGCGAAAATTCTATAAAATATCTGAAAACTAATTATAATTGGTTAACAATAATCACAAAATGTTAATGTATTTTAACCAAGGCCTGTAACACTGTGCTAAAATGGATCCTTTCTTCCTTTTCTTTGTTCACCTCTTCAAGGTGACCCCGGACGTCTTCACAAAATTTTTCAAAAACTCCAAATTCGTAGATTTTGTGAAAATTATTATCTTCAAACGTAAATCCAACGTAGCTGTTCAAATTAGGCTCGAAGCTGACCATGGATATAATAGTGAACAGGAGAAATAAAAATTCTTAGCTTCCAGATATATCGCCGTGTAATGACACATAGGATAGACAAAAGTTTTACATAGACCGCAGACACATTACACAAAAAAAAATACTGCATTAAGAGGCAATGCTTAACTATTGCTCTTATATAATTTAAGGCGCTTTGCGTAAACACTATTAGATATCATTATTTGAGTAATGTGAAAAACATTGCTCGTAAGATGGATTGCTCGAGAGTGTCGAATTGATTCAATCCCGTTTGAGTGATGGTACATACAATATGACCTTATTTTTCTGTGTTCTATTTTTGCCGATTGAACGAGATTTCTTATAAATGAGGCTGACATGATGATGATAAATTCCTGTCCGTTTTTCGACCACGGCAACTAATTCCTGTTACTGTCGGATGCTGAACTGCGGAGGAGGTATTATTAGTGCCGCAAGTATACGCCTAATCCCAGAAGCACCAACTGGTCCTAACTTACCTGCGCCCAATGTAACTACGAGTATAATGACATACTCGTAGAACCGCATTCGCCGTAATCGCCATTCTTGGCAGGCGGACTGACGATTGTAGTATCTCAGATACTTCGCACTTAAGGCGCTCCTACCCGTTATCAACCTGGATTTTTTTTTAAATAGAACATAAGAGGAAGCGCCGAAATTGGCTAGGAGTATTTTGTCGTTTGGTCTGAGACAGTCGAGGATGGCATGATCGCCTATGCACTTTACGCACCTAGCCTGGGGGTAACAGTTCCTTGATGAGATTGAAGATGATGGAGAACTTCATCTTAAATGAAAATATTAAAGTGCCAGAAATGTACACGCAATCACAAATGCAGCTATTTGATCTAACCTAACGCTTATGCGAAAAGATCGAAATTAGGCTGAGAAGCAGTGTCAGAAACACGGGGATAATCACGAACGGGGAAAAGCAACAATCAGTATTTTTGCACAAAGTTGTCCATGTTTACCTCGACATGAAATGGGAAGGTTGTTTCTCTAACGCTGCCACCACACGGCAAACGTCACGTCTCGTTTCCTGCGGGGCGTAAAGTGGGCCACGGAAATGGTCTCTGTCTAACCCTTGTATGAAAAAAAGGTGTAATTGTTTGTAATCACTAATTATCAGATGCACCCGTTTGTAACCATATTACTTACGTCCATAAAGTTTCTAGCGCAGCTGTATTATTGAGAACTGTTTGCGTAATTTCTCGTTATACTACTCTCTAGCGTACACTTAGCTGATATGCTATCTTAGAACTCTTCGCCGCTTTATATTAGGTGTAACTGTGAAGCTTATAGTCATTAAAATAATCAGCAAATACAATAACAACATTATATCCAAAAATCTAACTACAGATTATGTTAATGGGTGTAATTATTGTGTGTCCTATAATTTAACAGCAATTGAGCCAGCAAAATTTTACCAATGGGATTACAGATTAAAGACCATTATTACTATAATAAGTTTTAAATATTCAACTAAATGTTCAGCCACAAAATATAAATAGAAATTGACAAGGTTAATTTGTTAATATAATTGTTATATAATTAATAAAAAAAATCTTGGACCTGATTTTTTATTATTTTATCGTAACTCTGTTTTCATTGTAGAAGAGATATTTGGCGATGTAGGTAGGCCTAATTAATGATGTTGAACTATCACTCTGGTTCTAACCAGTAAAAGTGCTACACTGACAACGAAAACTAGAGTCGAGTGTAGCGAGTCGAAAGTAGCTTTGTGTATAAAGCGAGCAGGGCCATCCCCCAATTACTTCTTCCTGGTGATTGGGTTTAAAGATCTTTATTTTCTCATACAAATATAAAAATTTTCTTAAAGAGAAAATACATTTTTCAATTTACAATGGTTTTTTTTTTCTAGAGTTCAGAAGACAATGTTTTCAAGTGTAACATAAGCTTTTTTTTGAACATTCCAAGAGTGTCACTATCTTTTATATTATTTGGGAGGTTATTAAACAGTTGTGCTCCTTCGTAAAGTATGCTGCGTTTGCCATACGTTGTTCTTGGACAGTAAAGTTCTATTCTGTTTTTATTGCGTAAATTGTGTTTATATGTTCTTTTATTTAGAGTGATTTCAATATGTATATCTTTTTTTTAAATCTTTCTTACCAATAGGCATGTTTTGTATGTATAAAGTTGGGTTAGGTTAAACAAGTTTGTTTTACTGTACACAATGTTTGTGGGTGTTAAATAGTAATAATTACATAATTTTTTTATAAGTTTGTTTTGTGTTGTCTGTAACTTTTGGAGGTTTGATTTTGCAGCACAGCCCCAGATTTCGATGAGATATTCTAAATTTGATTTTACTAAAGCATTATAGATCACGGCACGCATTTTATAGGGAATGCAGTGGTTTATTTTGTGTAGTGCACCAGTAAGTGGTATAATTTTCGCTCGTGCGTGCGTGCGTGCGTGCGTGCGTGCGTGCGTGCGTGCGTGCGTGCGTGCGTGCGTGCGTGCGTGCGTGCTTGCGTGCGTGCGTGCGTGCATGCGTGCGTGCGTGCGTGCGTGCGTGCGTACGTGCGTGCGTGCGTGCGTGTGTGTGTGTGTGATTGCGCGTGCGTGCGTTTGTTACTTTGCGTGTGTTAGCTAATGAGTGTGTGCATTTGGGCAATGAAGTTTAGATTTATTTATTGCGATTGTCTCTTTGACAGCTTTCTTATATTGATGGGTGGATAATATGAAAGGATCGATAAACGAAAATTTATTATTATATACACTAGGTATCCGTACCAGTGCCGAGTTGGAAGCATATCGAGTGTGTTCTAGAGGTACATGAAAGAGACGCGAACACGTGTGACGAGTGCGTTTAGAGGGTACGAGTTTCTCGTACATTTAAGGAAATTGAGCTTAATAATTCAGGCGAGTCAAGGCGACCAGCAAGGATGGCGTGTAAAAACATCATGTCATGCAATTCACGGCGGTCCTTCAATTGTTCTATACGGAAGTCACGACAACAGTCTTCATAATTGTCGATGTTGTTATATGTTATGAATTTAAGATGTTTAATAATTTTCTTTTAAATGGATTCTATACTATCCATATACTTCGCGTATTGTGGTATCCAAATGCAGCAAGCATATTCTAAAATACTTCTTACATAGGCAAAGTACAATGTTCTAACACAGTGCACTTTTTTAAAGGTTTTACAAGTTCTTAATACAAAACCTAACATTTTATGTGATTTATTTGTTATATGTTGGATGTGATCCGCCATTAATAGTTTTGAGTCTAAAAGCACTCCGAGGTCTCGAACAAGGTCAGACTTATTTATGGAGACGTCATTTATTGTGTAATTAAAACGTATAGGATTGATTTTTCTCGTAAAGCTCATCTGCGTGCACTTTTCCACATTGATCTGTATTCTGTTCCGCTCATAGTATTTAGCTAAATAATTCAAATCACGTTGAAGTAGATAACAGTCATCGATTTTATTAACTTTTAAATATATTTTTTTATCGTCAGCAAACATCAAAAACATGAATAATTAAATGATGAATAATTAATACAGTAGGATATATCAAAAACTTATGCAATGTAGAAAAGTGGACCCTAATGAGATCCTTGAGGAACTCCGGATGTTGTTTCTATGTAGTCTGATCTATTTCCACCTATGGTCACTGCTTAAGCTCTGTTTGAAATATATGACTTGAACCAGCGGTATAAGTCTCCTTGTATGCCCAGTGTCTTAAGTTTTTGTAGCAATATGAAATGGTCCACACGGTCGAAAGCTTTTTCGAAGTCGGTGTATAGTCCGTCTCACCACCATTATCCATAAAATTAAACACATCTTTAGTAAATACAGCAAGATTCGATACGGTGGATCGGTTCTTCATAAAACCATGTTGATTATTAGGAATTGATTGTGAAATAAAACTGTACAGCGCGGCATACACGAGCTTTTCTAACAGCTTGCTTAATGTGTTCAAAATCAAAATAGGGCAATAATTATCAATTTCCGTTTTAGTACCTTTTTTGTGTATAGGGACAACATGCGCAATTTTCCACCGAGGAGGAAAAACGCCTTCAGTTAAAGATTTATTAAAAAGTATAGTTATAGGCTTTTTATGCAGCACATGTTCGAAGAAAAACAGGAAGTATGCTATCACTACCTGGTCCTTTAGCTATATCTAAATTATTTAAAAGTTTAAGAACTTCTTTTTCTGTAACTGTAATTGAAGTTATATAACTGTCATGTGTAGACTTTGTTATGCAGATTTCATCAGGATATGAAGACATAGGTTTAATGAAAACGCTACTAAAAAAATTATGAAATCCCTCGCACTGTTCTAATTCGTCCTTATATACTTCCTTTCCTAAATGTAAAATTTTCGGGTAGCCATATTGGATACGGCGTTTAGACCTAACATACGTCCAAAAGTGTTTAGGGGCTTTTATTATATTGTCTTACCTAAGTTTTGAACAGCGCTTATAACATTCCTCCTGTACGCGTTTTTGTCGTTCTCTAAGAAGTCGAAATTCGTCATAATCGCGAGGATTTTTATTTTTTTCGATTTACCTTAATATTCTTTGCCTTAGTAAACCAAATAGGATATTGACGATTGCCTGTGAACTTAGTCTTGGGCACAAGACGTTTAATTATGTCATGTAGTGTGGTGTAAAAAATGTCGACCATTTCCTCTGTTGTTTTATTCCTAAATACCGATAACCAATCGATTCGCTCTAGTTCAATCTTAATTTTGATATATTCCCCTTTGTAAAAATTGTATTTAAGTCGATTTATGGGGCGTTGTATCGATGTAAAAATCTATCTTCTGTTATATAATATAATTTATCTTCTGTTAACAGAAGTGATTTTGATACCGTTATATTTAATGAAATGTTGCTAATCAATAAATCTAATATGTTATCACTAGAGTTGGCATGCATATTTAATTGATCTAAGCCGTAATACTTTATGGTATTGATAAAATCATTAGTTACAGTTAATAGTTCTGACGATCCTCGTGTAAAATGCATCAGTCCATCCACTGGCGGCAAATTAAAATCACCAGCTAAAAATATATGATCATTGGGATGAGAAGTCATTACAGCAGATAGGGATTCTTGTATGAGAGATAAACGATATGACTGTCTAGAATCCCCAGGTATGTAAGCAACGCCGATATGTAAGGCACGCCTTTGACACTTACTAAATGCGCGTATTGTTATCCAGATCAATTCTAATTCTTTCCGCAAAAATTCGGTCCTTTTCTCTGCTTTTAAGTTTCGTTTTATACATATCATGGATCCTCCGCCTAATTTTTTGTCAGATGTGACGATGTGATGTCACGATCGCACCGGAATACTTCATACCTTTCATCACATATTTCGCTAGATAAAAAACTGTCATTAAGCCATGTTTCTGTAATTAAAACCACATCGTAATCGTCAAGCAAAATATTTTGATAAAATGTGGTAACATTCGTACGTAAACCGCGAATATTTTGGTAATATAACTTAAGCGTGTTCATTTTTAAAAAAGAAAGTCGTTAATAAAATCAATAATATGAAGTTTAATGACATATAAAATGAAATATTTTTAATTGCAATAGGGAGTGCTTGACGTAAATTTATAATTGGCCACACAACTAATGTTTCGCGAAAAATGTACCATAAGATACTACAGATATTGTAAGTAAAATAAAATGATCCAGTTAAGTGTGAGTGAATGATGTGAAGTATTGTATGAGTATTAAAGAAAATGTAATTATCAATGAGAAAAATAGTAACATAACAGTAGTAATAAGAAAGTACTTTAAATGATAATAAAAAATTTACCTCTAAAATATGTTCACTTAAGTAATTTTGATAAGTTCTTTTACAGAGTTCACAGAAATGGCCGCTGACTTTTCGTTTTTCCTTAAAAAAAATGCGGCAGTTCTTTATCCATACAAATTTATATGCTAACTCAACCGCTAGCTGTTTGCATTTCCTATATAGAGCCTTGTTATCAGGAGTAAGATGTTCGTTGACAAATATACGTTTCGAATCTCCTGGTATGCCTATATCACTGGTTGTAATAACGCGAGATTTATTGAGACCTGAAAGAATACTGTTTTTTAACAGTATGTTCTTTAACTTGGCGACTATAACTCGCGGGCGGCCTTCCTTGTAGTGCAGCGGTTGGACTCTATTAGCAAATTCAATTTCTTGAACATTAATGGGAATCCCCACATGCGCACAAATTTTAAGAACAATTTCAATTGGACTCTCAGTTTTAGATTCAGGAACTCCCACAACTTCTATATTTCGCTGCCTTGCCCGCTGTTGCTGTTTGGATTGTTGATCACGGAGGGCTCTTATAGTTTCCTCCAAGTTGGTTATACGGCTACGCATCAAAACACATTCCTCGTTAAGTACTTCATGTTCAGATTGTAAAAAATTATGAGATGATGCCAATAATTGTAATTCTTTAGTGATAGATGAAACATTGTTTTTTATTTCTTTCGTTATTGTTAATGTTAGTTCAGCAAGTATACTTACTTTCATTTCGGCTAACTTTTTGCCAAATAAGTTTATTTGTCAATATCTTGTAGACATATACTAGAGTTTAACGACTCAGAAGTGTTAGGCGAGCCGAGGTCGCGTGATTTAGCTGGTGTATTTGAATTATCTGTTCGTCGTTCAGTAGAAACACAAGCAACACACTTATATGATTCTTTATATTTGTTGGACATCTTTTTATAATTGGCATCACTTATGTTTAAGCATGCGTAATGATATTTTTGGCGCAGTTTGAACAACACAGTTCCTCTTTCTTTACAATAATTTGTAAACAAGGCGTTACATTTTGCAGACATTTCTTAAAAAGCTAAGAGGGTACTATAACACGAAGGAGAGGATGTATTACAAGTTTTATTTTAAATAATGTTAATATTGTGCTCAGCGAGGGTATACGGCTCAATAATTTTTGCCGAAGTAGTTTCACAACACAAATTAATGTTTAATGTAGTTAGAATAGTTCACGTTAAGAAGGACTCAAGCGCCGTGGAGAATACGGCACTTACGCGTTTTGTACGAACGAAAATGTCTTGATTTTTTTTAAATAAAGGTTTTTTAATTGTTTACGTAATTTGGGGCTGATTAACTGATGACTATAAATAAACCAAACACTACGTAATTTGTGCTGAATTGTATTTAAACTGATAAACACTGATAAAATACACTTTATGATTTTTTACTTTCCAAATATGAATATGTATTGCTCACTACACGAACTACACAAGTATGAATTACCGCTTCAAATAGTTTAATGTACTTATTAAATGATGGCGTACCATGTGGTGGCTTAAGAGAATCTACACATCCCGTTTATGTCGTAAAAGTCGACAGAGGGAAAATGAAAACCAGGAGATAGGCAGCAGCATCTTTCTGGAACATCTTAATAAATAAACAGAGGTTGCCAACCCGCCTGCCAAGCGTGGCGACTATGGCAAATTCCCCAAAAATGAGAGCTACAAACCTTTGTCGCAATTTATGAGGAAGGCCTATGTTCAGCAGTGGACTAGTGATAGGCTGAAGGCTGAAGGCTGAACAACTAATCTATTTTAAGTTTACGCTATGGTTTTGTGTAGGCAGGACAATCGCGTGGGGAAGAGTACCTGACTTCTAAACCGCGAGCTCTGAGTTCGAATCCCAGCCATAGCAATCATTTGTTCAAAACACAATTTGTTGACACGATACGGGAAAAATGCTAGTGTGGAGCATTGTTTAATAAGTCCCACTAAGTCCGAGCGGCTCGTCAGATCTTGTAAGACCACTATCAAACGACCAATGTGATCTATTATGATTGAAGAAGACCCTTTCTTTAGTTAGCAGAACTATTAGTATACTAAGCAAGTAATGAATGGGATAAACAATCCGCTAATTGAATTTTAATGATGATTGAGTATTAGCGCGGTGTCCTAAGAGAATAGATTGCCCCATTTCGTGCCGAGGATGTGGCAAAAGTTGACTAAAAGAAGATAGAGACAATTTCATGATAAGTGTCTCAGATGTTTCAGACTTTAATATAGAATCTGGTTATAGATGGCTGCGTGGCCCGTTCACGCTGCGAACTAATAGTATTCTGGATCCAGTAAAAAATAGTGATTCGACAAAATGTGTCTTTCGCTTTGTCAACAATATTTGGATGCACGAACAATAAAAAAACGGATCCATACCTGAAGATGTATGTAGAATTATGTGCCTTCACACATGACACGATCCGTTTTTAAATCCTTCTGCAGTTGTTTAAGAAGATCATTGAAAGTGTGTATGTACGGGCTGTTAGTTACGAGGCGTCTGGTACCGTGACCGTTTATTCGCTAGCCATACTGGTGACGACACCGTGGCCTAATTGTTGGAGTACCTGACTTCTGCGCCGCGGGTACTGGGTTAAAGTGAATAAAAATTACTAGTATTTCTGTTACGAATATTTTTTCATTTGTGGAAGAAAGTGACGGGAGAAGCTGGTCGTTCACCAAATGGTAAGTGCAACGTCTGCCTGTAACAAATGAACTATTTCACCTAGAACATTTCTGTGTGGCACCACACTGCGTTTGTCACCCTGAGACATCAAATCTTAAGTCTTATAAATCCAGTAACTACACTAGCTATCAGTGTCCTTGAAAACGAAACACAATAATATTTGTACACTACTGCTGATGTTATGCACATAAATAATATGTTAAGATTGCAACTAGGATTGATGACTTAACATAGATGATATGTGTTAAAATGGATGATGAATAAGAGATAATAAGATATTAAATAAGAGATCTTAGTAGTTTAGGTATTCATAAATACTGCAGTAGTTGGAATATGCACGCTACTGCGTGTTTCGTATTACCTGGTACTAAATTACAAATGTGCGGAAATTAACTTTCGAACCTTTAATCTTTTTGTTTTATTAACGAGGCCAGGGAATCACGAATTTTATGACTTTTCTTAAGTATAATTAAGCATTGAAGGATTCTAAAACTTTTCTCTCAGTGCTATTATGTTATTAATGTATATGGTAAAGGTAGGATTTGAAAATATATTACTAGACGTCCATAAATGTTCGCAATTCGATGGGAAAACATTCGAACATGGGCAGCAGCGTCTTCCTGGAACATCTGAATAAATTAACTGCGGTTGCCAACCCGCCTGCCAAGCGTGGCTACTATGGCAAAATTACCCCCAAAATGAGAGCTACAAACTTTGTGGCAATCTATGGGGGAGGCCTGTGTTCAGCAGTGGACTAGTGATAGGCTGAAATGATGATGATTGTTGCCAATTTTTCGAATTCTATGGCGAGAATCTGTACTCTGTGCGCTTGTTTGACCACAGACTATTATGTGATTGACATTGTCAGTATGAAAGTTTATTTTATATATTTAGCACATGTATTTGTAACACACTTTATATATAAATATTAACTTTCTCGCTTCTTCTCCTGTATGGAGCAGAGAGAACTTTGACTATGCCAAATCTCACTCTCCTTCGTGTGCGCAATATCCTTAAATAGGGGTACAAAGTTTTCTCTTATTATATAGAAGATTCCACTACTTGAGCAGTGCGTTAAATGAGAAATATGACAAAGTAATTATAGTCCACAATTGCTGTGAATCCTTTTTATGGTTTTTAGGCTTAACAACAGGAAGAAAAGCAGTATTTAAAGTAGAGATAGTTTATTTCTAAGCTATTTTTTAACCGTGCATTTAAGTTAGTTCTAACATATTTATTATTCTATATTTATAAAAGTCACCCACATAAAATAATTGTAGATATGTTAATTCTAACCTATTTATTACAGAGAATATGAGTTTAAAAATGGTTTTAGGGTATTAGTAAAATATTTTAAAACTTCATGATTAAAACATTATATTATACATTGTGAGAGACAATATTTTTCAAGTTCTGGTTTAAGAATTTTTTTTACGATCATAGGGTTTTGAGTAATTTTTAGTCAACAAATCAATTATTTTTTAGTAAATAACGGTTTTTTATATGGACCGACAGTCACCGATGTTTAATTTTTTTTGTATTTTATCTATATAAAGTCATTCTGAATTGTTTAAAACCATAGATACACTTTATAAAAACTTAATCTTCCTAGCTGAATAATGTGTGAAATTTAAGGCAACGGCGGCCATATTTATTTAGAAGAAATAATTAAAATTTTTGAATATATTGCTTTTCATTTAAATAACATAAAAGTTTAATCTTATCGTATCTAATAAAAAAACAACATAAATTATGCAGTAGACACACGAAGTTGGAATTTACATGAATTATGGCTGGCTTTGTCAAAGCGGTAGCTTAAAAATTGTATTTTTGTATTGGAAAATGAATTCAAATAATAGGAATATTTCATATTTTATTTTCAGTGTGACGGTTTTGCTTAAACTTATAACTTATATAACTAAACAATAGTTTGAGTAAACAATAATCTAAGATCCTCAGTGCATTATTTATTTATTTATTAACTCTTTAGTGTATTCACCTTTATGAAAAAGGATTACGAATGGACCTAATGCCTTTTGGCATTCTCTTCCAGTCAACCACGTGCATGGAGAAATAATGTGATAGGTGCTTTAGAAACATCATAAACATATTACATATAGGTATATACCCTGATACATACATACATATTCACAACCATTCGTAAACAGTTTTGAGAATAGTATTTAAATTAGCAATCGCGTCCTGGAGACTATCAACGCTTGATTGTACATAAAGCTGGAGGTCGTCTGCATACAGATGGTACGAACAATCTATACTACAGGTGATGGAGTTAATAAAAACTGAAAAGATTATGGGAGATAGTATTCCGCCTTGCGGTACGCCAGAACTGAGATCGGTCCACTGAGTGGTATTTTGCCCCACGTGGACAGACTGTTAACGCCCGCGAAGATAGGAAGAGAACCATTCCAAGGCCGAGGGAGCGAAACCTAAGTGGGCTAAAACAGCTATATCGGATATCGTTCCAGCTGTCACCCCGAAACATTTCTACGTGACACCCCACTGCGCCAGTGATTTAACTAGCTCTCAGTGCCCTTCAGACCGAAACTCAGTGTTTGCACACTAGTGCTTCAAGGCAGAATAACTGGCCCTGGGGTGGTACCTACCTAGACGGATTCCTACATTGGAATCCTGCCACCGGGCTGCAGAATCCTTTTGCGACAATCACAGGAAAGAAATGAATATAATATGTAGGTGGGGTAACAACGATTAAGATTTGACTGTATTACGTAAATAATAGCTTCTTAAAGGTACCCATCTTTAAGCTCTAAGCGAGTGAACTGAGTTCGATCCCCAATGTCGCCACCTCTAAAGGCTATTACTTCACTTTACTTTACTATACGGATCGCGAGCGAATTGGAAGTATTACTCTCGATTCAATCAAATGAAAACACAAAATTAAATTGTTTAAAATCTAACAGTGTCCGTCATGACAAAATTTATGATGATATTCGAGTGAGCCCCTTGTATACTAAAAATTGTTAGTATTAATACACGTTCTTGTGTAAACATCTATCAAAAACCTGCAATGCTAAGTAATGAGTTAAATGAATATACACAGATTAATAATTGTCGTAACTATTGGCGTTGTAGCTTAGCGACGGAAGTGTGCGCTATAGGTCGTGGATTTTATTCCCACATGGCACAGTTTGTATGGCCTACAGCTAGAAGTTCTTATTCTGAAGTTAATATCATTCATAAATGTTAACATTGGAACAATTCACTAACAGTTTAAGCCTCCCTCAGGTTGAAAGGAACTAAATAATCATACAATAAGAATATTATATATTAATATTTATTTAATATATTTATTTTTTTCTACCACTAAAACTTTTATATAGTTTCAGGGAGTATACTTTTAGCATTACGGAAGGTTGGAAAGAAAATTAACTTCAATTATTAACAAGCCGAGGTCTCTATGCTTATACTCGTAATTATAATTTCGATGTACTTTTTACTCTTGTAAAGCCGCAACATTATTCAAAGTGAATTATTAATAAGCTGGGTCGAGTTAATTAACTGGAACAGAAAGTGTAAAGTGAGGTTTATTGCTTAGAATATTTTTATTTCATTTTCCCACTCTTCATTACACGATACCTTTTAAAATAAGCTATTCATTAAAATATAAATTAGCTTACTTTGATAAATATGTTGCGTGACTATGTTACTCGTATTTTATCAAAATGACAACCGCGTGGCCTAGTAGTCGCAGTGTCTACGGCGCTGGTCCTGGGGTCGAATCTCATCCGTAGATCTGGTCTGGTTGTGCTGTGCATGTGAAATTGATGTCTATAAAATGCACTCACAACACAGAAGAAATCTCGGCGTGGTTTTTTTAAATGATGATGCTGTTTTTTATTATAAAAAAACCTTGTTTTATACTATGTATAAATACAGAAAACTAAAAACATTTTGTAACGTTAAGTTTTTGGAGCTTTGGCGGACTATATTGCCAAGGAAAAGGGTAGCTACCCGCCAGATCGAATGGTCTGATCTGAGGAGGACGTCTCCTCCTACTAGTAATATTTAGATGTTGTATATATAGTTCGCATCTCAGAAAACTTTCATAGCGCGATTATGGATTCATGGAAAGTGTGTGACTCGAGAATTCTCTGGAAGTACCCAGGCGGAACGATCATAGTGTGCTCTGGATTTCGCCTAGGTGGCAGAATACATTTAATTTGGATAAGAAGCAATTTGAATGCGAAACAATACCGCGATGAAGTTGTGTGGTCTCTCACCAACAGCAGCTCTGCCAAGGTTTAATGAAGATTATGGTGCGCGTGCAAACACAACATCGCCGAGTTAATCTTAGCCTGCTTATTCCGCCAAATATCAATACCATTGGGCATGCGGGGAATTAGCATGTAAAAAGATCGTGATCACTGTCTGGGATCTGCAAAGTTTAAATACAGAAAAAAATCTTATTTCACATCTTTCGGAAAAGGGAAAGTGTTATTTATTAACTGTTCATATAATATATTCAATTAATTCAGAAAATTTGGAATCGTAAGTTATGGTACTAATTTACTATAAGTAATTATTACTTAATGTTGGTAGCGTTTGAACTTAATACTTTGACCTAAATAAAAACACTTATTTTTATTTATTTTATATGTTTATTCTCGTACATTGGATTGTTTAAAATTTAATTTTTATAAATTGTATCTTTATGTCAACGCAACCTAGAAACAGGGCGATTGACGACTTATGACAGGTTATAAAACAATGATCCATTAGCAAAGGGCGCGATATTATTTTATGTTCTCGATCTACTTTGCAAAGTCATGGAAACGATATTTTTACATTTTATTTTAAAAATTTATTTCCTACTTAGTTTAGTAATTTTTCGATATTGAGATTTTTTTATGGAAGAACGTGACGATTTGCTCATAAATCGTTCGTCGTCGTCGTCGTCGTCGTCGTTTCAGCTTAACACAAAGTTTGTAGCTCTCATTTTAGGGGGATTTTGCCTTAGTTGCCACGCTTGGCAGGTGGGTTGGCAACCGCAGTTTATTTATTCAGATATTCCAGGAAGATGCTGCTGCCAATCTCATGTTTTCATTTTCCCTCTGTCGACTTTTACGACACCCACGGCATGAGATGGGGTGGTAGATTCTCTTAGGCCGCCATCATTCGTTCACCTGATGATAATTGCAAGCGCTGTTTCACCACGAACATTTCTGTGAGGCACCACATTGCGCTAGTCACATTGAGACGTCAGTTCTTAAGGTTTCCTGAATAGGAATTCTACTTCCAGAAAATGCAGGTTCTTTTTTATCCCAAATACGTATATGATACACTGCTGAGCTTCTCTTCCATTATTACAAAGCCACCTCCGTTCATACCTTGCCAATTACTTTGAGCTTCCTCATGCAGCTTGCAGTCAAGGTGCAGATCTCGATTCCGTACGCAATCACTGACAATACGTAATGGTGTTAATTTTTAGACGGAGATATGCTAAGCAAGAAAATTTGACGCAGTCTCCCGAGCTTTGTTCAGCCAGATTCATCAGTTGACCTATTTGTCGAAGGTAGACTTGATGTATAATATTTTAGTGTGTAAAGTTGATAATATTTACAGTCTATATTTAGTAAAGTTAAAAATATTTCATGGTTATAATGTTACGACATTAAAAATATCCATATTTTAATCTGCATATAACTTTATTAACGTTAAGTTAATTAAAAGTTAATTAATAGCTTTGTCGCACGTGGCGTGGATAGTTCAAGAATACTAACGAAAAAGGTATAACAATAGTTTAGCATAGTGATACGAGTAGCCTTTTGCAGTTGCTCAGACTAAAAAAACAATATATTCAAATTGCAATAAATTTTATAAAAAAAAATTAAACTCATTTATAGACCATATACTCGTATAAATAAAGAAATTCAATTGTATAAAATTAAGTAATAGTATGAAGAAAGTTTGGTGGTTTAAAAATTACTAAAAACAATAAATCGATTTTGAATTGCACTGAGCGAAGACCGGCTATAGTGTTTTTGTAATTTCGATTAATTAAGTAAGCGGAATCACTACTTTAACAATAATAGACGCAATGTCTATCATTTCTGTATGATTGCCCTAGTATATACTGCGAGTGGTGCCGGCTTAAGAGAATCTACCACCCCATTTCATCCCGTGGATGTTGGATCCCGTGGATGGTGGTTGAGACCTATGTTCAGCAGTGGACTAGTGATAGGCTGCAATGATAATGCATACATACATACATAAGATCACGACTGTATCCTTATATATAATGCACTTGGTGTGATAGGTGGTGAGCCCATCGCCATCATGCGCTGTTGGGTGCACAGTGCAGTTTAATTTTTTACTCGCCTTTTACGAGATCCATTGGATGAGATGGAGTGGTAGTATTCTTTTAACGAGCCGCCACCAATATTGTAACCAATGAGGTTAATCCGAGGTGCGATTATTGCTAGTTGAAATGATAATGATGATGATGATAGTGTATTATCTATGGACCTATGTCATTATGACAATTTTTCTTAGTAAAGTGTAACGTAAACTGATTTCACATGAGGAAGCGAACGTCCAAGAAAGAAAAATAACAAGGCAAGAGAACGTTCTTCAGTTTACAATATTAATGTACAAAGAGCTCGGCGAAGAAGCGTAATTGCACGAGCTTACGATGTGCTTATGTTACAGAGGGAGTGGTTCTACTGATAGTAGCTAATATTTCTTCCAAAAAATATAAGAATGTGAATTAAATTTATACTATGTTATTGCATTATAGCTTTAATATAAAAGTTCAAGCGTTAACGACATAGGATAAGATGTTTACTAAAATGCCTGATAATAAATCGAAGTTATTGAATCAGTTTCATAATTTATCAATCTTACTACTTTACGAGTAAAAAAACTAGTATGGTCAAATATATGGATATATATAATGGATCAAATACTTATTCGATATTAAAAGAACTTCTTTAATTAGATAGCCCGTTTATTGAAGAAGCTACGGCCTTTAGTAGCCGCACGCTGAGAACCGAACATAACCGAGAAAGGTCGAATTGTGAAAGCTCAGGTCAGGGAGCTACAATGTCGACTACCGAACGCTGCAATCATGAGGTCAGCTTATTTGGCAAGATAATAAAATAGTTAGGCAAGATAGTAAAATAGATCTCTTTATTTAAGTAAGAGACGAGACGAGCAAGTCCATCACCTAATGGTAAGTACCACACGTGCCCATAACAGTTGCGGTGCAGCCAGAAACACCTTCTGTGTAACACGGCGCTCCGTGTCTTGAGACGTCGGTTCTCAAGTCTCATAAGCCCTGTAATTACACTAGCTTCAGTGCACTTCAAACCGAAACAAAGTGTATGCACCTCACTGCTTGACGGAATAACTGTCAACATGCTGTCACCTAGTAAATGATGTACCTTTCTGTCGATGATTGTAAAAATTTATTTCATTGACATACTCGTACTTGATTATTTAACTAAATCTGATGTTTAGAATAAATCTTTATTTAGTTTCACGATTAAAGCCTGTTCTATATTGTACAACCACAAGGATTCGTGATTTCGGGCTCCTGGCGCTTTTAAGATTGTAATCAGCCTTTGCGGTGGTAGTCTGTATGCAGGAAGTTGTAGACACGAAATTTTAGATGTTAAAGCTATTGCGAATATTCTGACCACACGTATGTACTTGGGGTCTAATTTATTTTATTTTTGCCTTAAGCTTTTATGACTCGATAGTTATGTTACCGTGTGATGATGGCTTAAGATAATCTACCACCTTATCTCTTCCCGTGGGTGTCGTAAAATCGACAGAGTGAAAGTAAAAACCAGGAGATGGCAGCAGCATCCTTCTGAAATATCTCAATAAATAAATTGCGGTTGCCAACCCGCCTGCCAAACGTAGCGACTATGGCAGAATCCCCCTAAAATGAGAGCTACTAAGTTTTGTGGCAATCTATGGCAGGCCTATGTTCAGCAGTGGACTAGTGATAGGCTGAAATGATGATGATGATTCAAGTTATTTACTTTTTTTAGCAGTAAGTAAAAGTATTATGTGGCAATCAAAAGTCATAAATAAATTATTAGGAAATATAATGACATGAGAAAGTAACATTTTTTTAAGGTAGCTCACTGCTACATCTTCTAAGAAATTCTGTAACTTACACCGATCTTGTATATTTTTAAACTTTCTAGAATAAACATCCTTCATCCTTATTCAGAATAGATGTAGACTTTTATAAGACATGCATATGCATTATATTTTTAAGCTACAATATACTCGCGCGTTAAACAAAACTGGCTTTTACACTTAAAGTGTATTGGAGCCAAGATTCATCTCAACAGTTTTACACGCATATTGCACAAAATATTGAGATGTGGTTAAAATTAAAAACCTAACTCAGACTTATTGAAGAGCCTAGTATAACGCATTTCGATAAAGAGCTTAACATCAATCTGTGCTCAAGTTTTATAAAAACGTCAGCTACCAAACTGTTCTATACGGGACAAGGGTGATGATTGAAACACTGACTGTGCGAGACCAAAGACGACGTTTAATAACGTAGTACATACATTACTCATTGAGTGTAACAACAAAAAAGGCTTTCTAGATTATGTCTCATCATATTCAATATTTATAGCTTATGAAGCTTTGGGTCGTTCCATGACAGGATGATATTTATTTACGAGTGCTAGAGCGACAAGATTGTACTGGGTTATTGTAGATTGCTTCGGGCTGATTTCCGCAACTCCACGTCTATGCGCGTATTTTGCGTTGGGGCAGGAATAATTAGTTTATTCGAGTATCTCCTCCAGGAACCGCAGCAAACCTTTAGTGTTGCCCACGACCTCGGGGAGAGATCTCGGCGAACCGAGATACTTAGCCCGGTATTCAGCGACCACTGGGCAGTCCAGCAGGACATGGGCCGCTTAAGTGACGATGATAACGATGATGTATGTTATAAACGTACGTACGTACGTACGTTTATATATGTATGTTATAAACGTACGTACGTACGTACGTTTATAACATACATCATCGTTACGTAACCATTGGTATACGTAATTAACGAAAATGTGTTATTTTCCTATGTCCTGCTTTGGGTGAAAAAAATTAAAAATATGTGGAGTTATTATCAATTACATAAGAAATAAAAGGACAGTTATTATGTTTATAAACTATACACTGACGTTTCGCTCCAGTGCAAATGCGGTGTACAATGCAGCGGCGGATATTTACCTGAACTGAAAGTAAATATGCCCAACAATAGTTTTTGTTTCATAGAAAAAGGAGTCGATACAACTTTTTCCATTTGTTTATTTTCTTTATCGAATACGAGAAGGTGAAGATGAGATGATGCCTTTGAGTTCACGTGGATAAAGAATCACAATATGTCTTATGCCATACAAATGTATGAAGATTATGAGCCACTTTTGTTTTTGTAGTATAGTATAAACAACGTAGTATAGTATAAACAACATCAATGTAATTTAATTTATAATAAATTTTGTTGTGAAAAATTCAAAGAAGAAAGACGAGGAAAGTGCTCAATGAATTTCATCGTCGTCGTTCGTCAGTTGTCGTTTCAGCCTATCAATAGTCCACTGCTGAACATAGGCCTCCCTCATAGATTGCCACAAAAGTTTGTAGCTCTCGTTTTGGGGGGATTTTGCCATAGTTGCCACGCTTGGCAGACGGGTTGGCAACCGCAGTTTATTTATTCAGATGTTCCAGCAAGATGCTGCTGCCCATCTCCTGGTTTTCATTTTCCCTCTGTCGACTTTTACGACACCCACGGGATGAGATGGGGTGGTACATTCTCTTAGGCCGCTACCACACGGCATATGAATTTCATAACAACACATAAATATGAAACGTGGATTAAGATGACTCATTATATAAAGATAAAAATGATCGGATTAACGATGTTAATTAAATCTAACATCGATAAAATCGTAAAATAATTTTAACGTTACCGTTTAAGATTCGTATTGAAGCGATGAGTCATGACAAATATTTTATTTTCAATGGAACATCATTTTAATTGAAGGCTTTACAAATATACTCGTAATGTCGAATAAAATTATTTTTGATCTTAATAATTAATTTTTTATCTATTGTGTATCAGTCAATTTAATTGCACTTTTTAGTGCTGATTAATGTTGTGCTCCGCTGTGAAAGCAATATCGTGGTCTAACCTAATGTCCGAGAAATGATAAATATTCCAAGTAACTACGTGTCAAATCTGTTAGCCCACACTGGAACAGGGTAGCGGACTTTTCCCGACTCCGAAACCCTTTTAATAAATGTTCGAACTGCCCAGTTGAATACATGAACCTACAATAATACTTAGACCTTTTCTACTAAATATATACATAGTTTTATTTTAGTAAAGGTGACAAATAGTCTACCTGATGGTTTATCAGTTTTAACTGGCGTTAATAATCGTCGCCACGCAGAAATCCGTCGTGGCACCACAGTGCCAGTTATTCCGCCGTTAAGCAGTAGTGTGCAAACATTACTGTGTTTCGGTTTGAAGGGCACTGAGAGCTAGTGTAATTACTGAGTAAATGAGACTTAACAACTGATGTCTCATGGTGACTTTCTTAGTGTGGTTACACATAGATGTATTCTGTGTGACATATCATTAGATGACGATTTGTTCGTCACTTTCTTCCATAATTTTTTTCCAGTAGTTGGGTCTTCAGTTAGTTTCACTCACTGTATGAATCACTATACTATACGGCTAGGAGGTATTATTATAGCGTAACTCTAGCACGTATTTTGTTATGAAACGTTCTGTGAATATAAACTAAGCAGACATAAATATAACACACTGAACTCGCCCACGGCACGACCGTAAAGTTTTTTTTTATAAAAGTTAAATAATTGTCACCTGGACGTCGAGCATTAAAAACTAATAACTTGAATTTCACCAAGGGAAATATAAAATAACCGCTTGATGGATAACGCCAGATGGCAGTATCTTAGATTTTATTTGGTACTTACCAGTTGAAGCCCGCGACTACGTCAGCGTAGATTTAGGTTTTTTTAAAATAATATTTCCAGGAAGCTGTCTCTGTGCCAAGTTACGTCAAAATCGGTTCAACGGTTGAGCCGTGAAAAGGCAACAAACAGGCAGAGGGACGAAGAGAGTTACTTTCGCATTAACATTAGTAGGATTACACAACTTTTCCAAGAGCCGTGGTAGCTCAGGGGCTAGGCGCTCGCTTTATGTTCTATAGCACGCGAGTGTTCTGGGTTCTATTCCCGGTGCCCCGGCACCACTTAAATTGGTAATGGCAACTTTAAGTTCTGATGTACCACGTGCTCTGTGCATGTCTAAGAAATAAAAATGTTTCGAGAATATGTGAAGTCCGCCAACACGCACTGGAGCAGCGTGGCGGACTCTTTCCGGCTCTAAATCCCTCCTAGAAATGAGACGAGGCCTGAGCTCAGCAGTGGGACATTTATAGGTTGTTACTTTTTTGCTTTTCACAACTTTTTGGATTGTCAAATTACCGCTTTTTCAAAATACATCACATATGGCGATATGTCCACTAATACACCATAGATGGTTTTCTGTGGTATGTTATCGAAAAAAATGTTCTTATTAATAATTTCGGAACGGATGAAGTTAACGTAACACTACGAAACATAGTCTAAGTTGGTCTCAGAGTTATTATCTATAACATGCGTAAAGTTCATGTTAATAGTTTTAGTAGTTCTCGAGTTAAATTCCATTCTTACAGACAGACAGGCAAAAAGGGAAGAAATCATTCGTAAAAATTGAATATGTATTAAAACCAGTGACACGTAAAATGTTAATTAAATTTAATACATTTTAGTTTCGGCGCAGTACCCCCAACGTGACAAAGATAACAACTAATGAAGAGGGAAAATTTGTGGAAATAATTTTGTTATGAGAGCACGAGTTCTCGGGTATTTTAACATTTTAAATTATTATGTCTCGGTTAGCAATTGGAATTAACTCAAGAGTATTTTGATCATATGTGTATATGATTATGATTTGAGTTGACGGCTAGTTACTACATATAAAGACAAATTAATTATCAGACTTGTCGAGACCAATTTTGAACACGAGGTTAACCAAAGAATCTATCCAACTCAACTTGGCAAAGCTTGAATTAATGCATAACATTTTCTTCCTCACATTTTAAAGCAAAAGTCTTTGCATGTTGCCAGTGATGCATTGGAAAACGAGACTTGGTCCTTCAGTGCAGTTCGTTTGAGGAAGATCAACGTCAAAAAGCGAGCAACGGGTCGATATCCAATGTGATCAATATCGTGGAATCAATAACAGTTATTGAAGGACGTCGCATTTTTATAAGTTAGTCAAAAAAAAATTAAAAGGCTTAAGGTTCAAATAATTCTGTTGATATTTATTTCCTTTAAAGCATGTAGTACATGCTTTAAAGGAAATATCAGTTTCAAAAACAGGTAATATTTAAATAATTTCATAGAGGCTTTATGAAACAAAAATCACTTTTAAAGTATAGCTTGAAGCGAGTGAAAAATTTTGAATCTTGAAAAAAGTTCTTTTGTTCAAATGATAGCTCCATAACTCCTATTTTTTGAATAGTGGGTTAAAATGGTTATAAATGATATTATGTAATACTATATAATGATTTGTCGTATTTTTAATCGGATGAAATATAAAGGAAAGGTTTTGTGTTGATTGCTATTACGAGTTTTAAAGTTTAGATCCTTATTGAACGTTTGTAACGTTTGAAATCTATTTCAATCCAATCCAAAAAGGTAACCTTCATTTCAGCTTTACACAAGTTCACAGTCGAACTTAGGTCTCGCTCATAGATTGTCACAAAGCACCGTCCAGAGTCACCTGTATCCATCGGCTTCCTTAAAAAACCATGCAGGCCGTCACATTTTACTACCTAAAAATATAAAAGTAGTACTCGGGAGATATTATAGTGCGAGTGTCCGCGAAAGCACAGAGCTCTTACTCGTCCTAACCTACCCGCGCCCGATGCTCTTGCGAAAATTGGAGATAGGCTAAGCTGCAGTGTACGAGACTCGGGAACAATCATAACACAACCGGAGCCGGCAATTTGTGTTTTTTCTACAAATATTGGATTGACATAATATCTGCCGCCCAGTTAATAGCTTCCAAAAGTATACAAAAGTTGTCGCCGTGCTAGAAAATCGACCAGGAGTCCTCCTCACATCACATATATATTTTGATTGTACTTTGACGATGGATGTAAGTGTCTATGGGTCAGACACTGTGACCCATAGACCTTGTTCTACCGGTTACTAGGGCTATCTGAAGTCCGAAGGCAGGGGGAGGCACTGTAAGGCAGCGTAATCCATCTCCAGTCCAGTGCAGTCTAGGCGTCGATGGTGGTAGCATGATCTCCTCCTTAGGATATTCTTTGCACTCCCTGTCCCGCTGTTACCATAACCAAAAATTCATAAAAACACCGTAATTTATATTTAATTTGATAACATTAATGATTTCTTATATTGACGCGAACACTACACATTTAAATTAAACTAATTTTACGGATTTTATCGCGTTTAATTTTACTATTTATAACCCGACGTTTCGAGTGCTTTACAGCACCCATGGTCACGGGAGGACTGAGGTACTCCGGGTTAACTATAACATCAGGACATCTGTCACCTCTGTGCTAGTGCTGTAAAGCACTCGAAACGTCGGGTTAAAATAGTAATATTAAACGCGATAAAATCCGTAAAATTAGTTTAATTTAAATTCATAAGGTTAAGGTTAGCATTTTAAAAAGTTTATTAATATTTGTTGTGGCGGCGAAAGATTAGATATATCTATCTAATCTATCGATTAGATAACGGTTACGGACAGCAGCATCTAAGGGAGGCGAGGAGCGTGGTGTCCTGGTACGGTAATTGTAAGTCCGATTGCCAAGTGTTGCGACTACGGAAATTCTTTACATAGGAGACTCTGCTCTGCTCACGTTCTGCAGTGACCTGAATAAAGCTACTTACTGCTGATTAGCCTACCAAACGTGTTGATTACGACAACTCTTTCCAAGTTAGGACAAGCCAATGTCCAGTGATCGATTATTTATAGATTGATAACGGTGATGATGGTAATGATTTGCACGCCTCAATCTGTACTAATATTATTCATATTTAAAGCTTTAAAACACATGTATACAGTCACGCCTTTTTCCTCTATAAGGCGTAGGCAGAGTCCACGCACGTAGCCCACTTTTCTAGAAATGAGACGTGACAAGTGGCGAACCGCGCTTTAAAATAAGTTCAGACATGTTTTAGAGATTAAGAGAACATAAAGTATTCAATACTAACATTAAAAAAACATCATGTAAAATTAAAATATATTATTTTACTAAAACTGAAGTAAGATATATACCGAAAAGTATGGAGCTGAATATTTAGATAATAATACTGAAGGCTTTATTAAATTAGATGTTTACTTTAAACACAAATGAAACGATGAATTTTCTACGTGAGCCAGCGGAATACCATTCCATACAGTAAAAATTAATAGTAATAATAAAAAAAATATTTTTAGTTAATAATTTTAGGACTCATCTACAATATTTATTTAAATAATGATTTTGGTCAAATGAAAAAGCTTTTATGAAACAGTGTTGGCAGGTTAAAAATGTTGTCATAGTTCATATTTTAATTATCGGTTTTTAATGCTTCTGCTTCTTCATGTGTTTTCATAGCCACTTCACTACACTTTTCTCTTCACAGCTCCCCCACTGTAGACGAAAAAAGCTTTTCTTTGGTATGTTTTATTCGATAAGAAGAATGAAAAAAATATTAACGAATAAATTCAGTGACGTAATATATGTACACGTGCGCGACGATGTCTGCATATCCTAACCAAATAGGCTACTGTGCATGAGGAATCATGTTTCTACTAACTTAATCGTGGATGTTTAAATGTAGAAGGTTTTCTATCAAGCCATATTGACTTGCTTGGTAGGCTAGGTACCTATCGCAGTATACTGGTTTATACAAAGGGAAACTGCTTTTTATTCAATGCTTAATTTATTGTAACGACTGGTCTTTTGCGATACCTACATTAATTTAGTTATTACTAGCTGTACTAAGCGGTTTCACCAGGAAAAAATAAGCCGACCACAGGCATGGTATCTCGCTGATCTGAGCATTCATTATTCGATCCTTCTCGGTAACGTTCTATTCACAGCGTGCTAGATGTTAAAGTCGTAGCATGAAGATTTATAGCTTGAAATGCTCCTCAATAAACGGGCTATCTATATATATATATTTTAAATCGAATAAATATTTCCTTTAATAGGCGCGTTAGAGATATATTTAAACAAAAATAATAATTAACAAAACTCGCGCGTAACATGTGCACTAAATTCTACAGTTTTTCCAGAGGTAAGAAATAAAAGGAAATATTTTCGAAAAATCATAAAATCCTGAAATTTTAGCACCTTTGTCTTCGCTGTTGGTAATCATAACTTTTCCTACAAAATAATTTTATCAGACGCAAAAGTAAGTTTGTAAATAGTTTAGTGTTGGATCTTCAAAAAGTATATATTAATACACCCGCATGACGCCCGCGTGGCTTAGTGATTAGAATACTTGACATCTACGCCACAGGTTATGAGTTTGAATAAAAAGTTTTTAGTATTCCAAAGTGTTTATATTATTTAGTAAAATACATAAAATGATGACCTATGTGATAAAAAATATATCGGCGTAACAAATTTCTACCTAATGAGGCTTATTCGCTAGAAATATGTTAGCGCGCCATAAATATTAATTTCAGTATATTTAATGAATGAATAATTTTTAAATTTCTGAAGGCAAAATATGTAACTTAACTGGTTTTTTGTATTACGATTTGTGAACTTGAGAAAAGCTGCTGTATTTTTACAACACGTGCCATCTTTTTTAATCGCAACTTAATCCACGTTGGATTAAGTTAATAATTTACGTTTAATATGCGTTTAATATCCATCTTGATGGTTGGCATTCCAGCAGCAGTGAGTTTTTTCGCGCAATTTTCTGCCACGCATAAGCACTTTATGGAATCTGCTGCCGCCAGCGGTTTTTCCGGACCGATACGACTTAGGGACCTTAAAGAAAAGAGCCTATTCCTTTCTCAAAGGCCGGCAACGCATCTGCTATTCCTCTGGTATTGTAGATGTTCATGGGCGGCGGTGATCACTTACCAGCAGGTGAGCCGCTTGCTCGTTTGCCTCCTCTTCCATAAAAAAAAAACAAAGATATAGAATAAGCAATTTAGTGTTGAACGAAATGTAGTAGTTTGATGAAATGGTTGTAGGCAATCAAGATTGTCTGTCAGTATTGTTATCATCTTGTAAACTATATAGTATATCTATAACATGTCTTCAAACAAGAACACTAAAATTATGTATGGTACAAGTAGCTACAGTGGTATAATTTTAAGCTTTCGCTGCTAATAAAAATAATAACATATCAGATGCCATTCTAAATGTAATAACAGACGTCAATGTAAATAGAAAAAAATAATATTCTCGCCCGCACAATTCTGACATACATCGCGTGTCTTAACGTGATAAAACAAATTGAGCTAAACGAGTCCCGCTCGGCTAATTTCAGCAGTACGATTTATTTACTTAATATTGAGTGAGAATATTTTTCTTTCGATGTTTATTACATATATTTTCCATTAAATGCCTTAGCTTTTGAGAGTAAATAGAGAAAATAATGTTTTGCTATTCTACTCATGATTTGCCGCTGAGGTCATTAAGTGAGTGTTGGGTAAGATTCGTTAGGTAATAAAATTCTCATTAGTAATAGTTTTGCCGCCATAAATGTTGTTTTTAAGTTGCCTTTTGCAATTATATTAAAACGATAAAACAAACGAATCATCTCGTGTAAGTTATCTACGATAATGAAATTAGTTGTTATTTTTAAATTTATATTTTGCATGTTTATATCTTAGCAAATTAACTTTATTTCCCAGTTATTTTTAACGTAGTCCGTTGATAGGCAGTATAAGATAATCTAACACATTATATCTTCCGTGGGTCTCGTAAAAGTTGAATAAGGGAACGCCTGAAAAATTTCGTGGGCTCTGACAGATGGCGGAATAACAATCTCAAACATGTTAGACTTTTTTTGGTGGGTCCACCACGCTGGAGGCACGGAGGCGGAATCACACCAGCCTTATGCCGTGGAGGGTATGAAGAGCGGCACAACGTAAAATCGTCACTCCTCTCCCTCCGCGGCCCCATCCACTGCCTCATCAACGGTGCGGCCCCACCAGTTACGGAGAGAAAGAGTGGCGCATTGCAATACCAAAACTTCTCTGTCCCTGCAACTTCACCTCGGCTGCAGAGGACAGCGCCGTTTAAGGTGCGAGATGTTTGATACTGTGATCGTCAATCCGCTAGCCAAGCCTGCGTTTACGCCAAATCTTAGCAACTTGGAGCGAGCAATGAACTTTTTGTAGACTGATGGAGATTAAATTTAGATTTTTCTACAATGATGTTACAGAATTATTCACTGGAAGTGAAATAGAGCTGAGCCAAATATTTTTTACACAACATACATACATAGAGTCACGCCTCTTTCCCATAGGGGTAGGCAGAGACCATATCTTTCCACTTGCTACGATCCTGACACACATCTTTAGCTTCCGTTACTTTCATTAGTGTTTTTCGTACAAGCTCGTCGGTTGCGGGTACTTTTGACGTGGCCTTTCCTTAAAACGATTTCGATCTGATCGTAATACGTTCGCCTACGTCGACCCTTACCGGCTTGCCATTCACACTCGCCTCATAAATCTGTTTCGTCAATCTTCTTTCATCCATCCTTTCTACGTGTCCAAACCATAAAAGCATCCCTTTCTCTATCTTTGTCACTACACCTTCTACCACACCGCAACGTTCTCTTATCACGTTGTTTCTCAGTTTTTCCATCAAAGTCACTCCAGCTATACTTCTCAAACTTTTAATTTCAACAGCATTTATCTTATTTTCATGCTTCTTCTGCCAGACCCAACATTCACTACCGTACATAAGTGTGGGGACCAGTACTCCTCTATGTACAGCCAGTCGTGCCTTTTTAGATACATTCTGGCTGCACATAAAGTTATACAGGACCCCATATAATTTATTTCCTGCCAACGCTCTTCGTTCAATATCACAGTCGTACTTTCCGTCTCTCGAAAATTTTGAACCCAAATTTACAAACTCTTTTACTTGTTCCACTCTTTCTCCTTCAATCCGAACTTTGCAATCCGACATACTTTCTTCTCTTTCAAAAACCATTACTTTAACACTTTTTACACAAATATTTTCTTAAATTAAGATACCTATTTTTACATTTTTTTTTTTCATAAACATCTTATATAATAATAAGCAAAGGAAATTTGTAGAGAATAAAGCTTAGTTTAGGGGACTGTGTACATATAAACCCGTGTACAGACTTTAGAATTTGGGTCCAAATCATATTTACAATAATTATATATATACATTTAATATGAGAGTTGTAATACTGACTAATGTTTTCATGAGGCTATCCAAACTTTCCTTTGATCAAATCGAGTCCCTTTGTGCTCATGTTGCTTCTGCTCACTGCCATCGGAGTAAGCTATGTGTGGTTATAGTTGTCATTGTTCATCAGTTTAGTAGCCTTATAAGAATAATATCATAAATCGAATATTTTTCTTATTTTGTTCATTATTTATTTGAAAACTTATGTGATTAAAAATAATAAACATTCGTGAGGGTAAATAAAATTGTGTTTATTTTCATTCGTCGAAACTAGCATTTATTCGTTCATCTTTTCGAATTCCGGAAAGAAATTGCAAAAGAAGCTGATTACAATCTTAAGCTCCACCTCATGTGTAAAGGTCACACGGTAAAAGGTTAGAAAATTGGGTTGGCCTTCATTTTAACATTTAACCCCAGGTCAATGGATTTTATTTTTCTAGCACTACATTTTAAGACGGTTAGGCTGTGAAAATAATTCTTCCTGGCCGAGTGCAATCAAATGGAAGATATTAATGGTGTAACCATAATATGGAAAGAATCATTTTGTTTATATTTAGTTTATTCTTTACAGTAAAATATTAATAATACTTCCAATGTAGTAACGAAACTTATTGACTGCATGATAATACCCCTATTTCTCCTAGCAGCAAGTGCATAGTGTCAAGGTTGCGTTTCCTCGCTGAATGGTTATGCTTATTATTTGACCTTAAATGAAGCCCCTTGTCACCAGCGACGGCGACCAGAAGGATGCAGCCCATTTTTGACGAAGAATCTCACGGACCGATCGAGTCTCCAGCAAAAGCTACAAATATGCAGTCTTCACTTAAATATACTCATCCGGTTTTGACAGAAGTATCCCTAAGATGAGAAGCTGTCCACGTAGCGTAAGGCTTTGCCATTACACATAAAGGGCTTTGCCCCACTCCCTAGAGACCAAAGTCATGCCACCAGGCCTTTTACCATTCTCTCTAAATATTTCACAAGGCTCCTAAACCGAGGGAACATTTATGAAAGTAGGACGCTCCGGATGATGTTTATCACTTAAAAAATAATTTGCTACGCAAAGTTAGTTATGGTGCTATATGTGTTCACATAATCAAATGGCCCACATTAACAGCGGGGCCGTGGTAGTTCAGGCGCTGGGCGTTAGCCCTAAAACTAGTCGCGTATGAATTACCAGGGTTCAATCTTTTGAGCTGGCACCATAAATGGTAGATTTAAATTTAAAGTGTTGTTTTACGCCTTGCTTCAATGTGAAGAAAAACATAAGTAGGAAACCTACATGTCTATATGAAAAAAAATCGACGACATGAAAAAGTCCTTGGCTTCAAAATCTTCTCAGAAATGAGAAGCGACGTGTACCAGCATTGGGATATTTATAGGCATGTAATATTTGCATTTTGACTTTAATGTACATTGTTATAGCACGGCTCAGCGGTTATTATAGCTACAAAAACGATGCCCCACAGTAGGATTTTCTCCTATATCGTGGGTGCGTTTTACAGACATACATTTCACACGCACAACACAACTCCGGCTCTTTGTGAAAAAATAGTAAAGTATATCGTTTTGATCCTCTTCTTTAAAAAAACATTATGTAGTGGGATGAAATTCTGCTATAAGCTTAGGCGTATGTCACTTTCAACATACACATATTTATATATATGTATATATACATAACATAAGAATATGTAATGGGTCTGACACATCTGCATACATACATAAAATATGTATGTTAAAATATATATTAAATGCTTGAACTACATAGTTAATATCAATCTGCTGAAAGACTTCAATATTACTAAGGAAATTATAATTATTTCTCTTTGACGTCTTTAACATTTTTGCATTGCTGGAATTAAAATACGAAAGTATTTCATTCTATGAATTTTCTGCGCGAAAGTACAAACTAAAACCGTAATATGAAGCTTACTACGTACACCCACCGGCTTGTCCTACAACGGCAACTAGTTAACATTGTATTGAAAAATAGATCAGCACCTGCGCACTCGGACTATACTGCTATAGCATACACTGCACGGTACCCATGAATGTATATTTTTTCACATTAAATAAAAAAACAATGCCCCGCACTGCATACAAACATTTCAAACGCACAAAACACCCAGACTTGAATCATCTATTTTTGGGCCATACAAAAATTTTCCCGTGCAGGAATCGAACCCGCGACCTATTACTTTAGCCTCTGCTCATATCGATTATAGTTATACTTGTACTTATATGACACACATACATATATATGTATAAAGTTTACAACTCTTATTATTACTGTGCCTAACTACAGTATGTTGATAGGAATAGCAAAATATACTGGATAATGTTTTTTATTTAATTTAAGCATTTATCCTACGCCTGTACGTATGAAAAAGCCCTTTTTACGGAAAACTTCAAAATAAAAAGAATATTGAGTCTTAGTAAATAACAACATTGTCTATACATTTCTGCCAGTCAGATTTATATCTTCGCGACAAAACATTGAACACAATTCAACCATATGCAGGCATCCGTCTAGGTAGGTACCACCCCAGGGCCAGTTATTCTGCCGTGAAACAGTAGTGTGCAAGCATTACTGTGTTTTGGTTTGTAGGGCACTGTGAGCTAGCGTAATCACTGGGCATTTGAGACTTAAGAACTGATGTCTAAGGGTGACAGGCGCAGTGCATTTGTTGTGGGCGGACGTTGCACTTACCATCAGGTTAACGTTTTGCTCGTTTCGTCTCTTTATACAATAAAAAAAATCTCTAAAGACGGGTTTAGTCGAAGGACGTCGAATGGCTTCTGCAACTCTTGTAGGGTTAGTATGATGTGACGAGATATAGTTAATCAAAAGTGGTTCCGAATTTAGAAGTTCGGCATTGCAACTTCTTAGTTTCACCTGGGCAGTCTTACTTAGTTTCGCCTAGTCATTGCGTTGTTCGTTTCCGATTATCTTATAAAATCCACTTTTCGTGAAATATGAAGCTGCGGTTATATGTTTGTAATAAAAAAAACGCCGTGTGGTAGCGGCCTGAGAGAATCTACCACCCCATCTCATCCCGTGGGTATCGTAAAAGTCGACAGAGGGAAAACTAAAACCAGGAGATGGGCAGCAGCATCTTCCTGGAACATCTAAATAAATAAACTGCAGTTGCCAACCCGCCTGCCAAGCGTGGCAACTATGGAAAAATCCCTCCAAAATGAGAGCAACATACTTTTGTGGCTATCTATGGAGGAGGCCTATGTTCAGCAGTGGACTTGTGATAGGCTGAAACGACGACGACGACGAATAAAAAAAAAGAAAAAAATATCTTTATTTCATTCGCAGATATCGTGAAAGTCTAAAAAAATGGATGATCACCATTCCTTTAGAGGGAGAGAGTGTTCCATAAACGAAAAGGTTTAAGTATAAATTAGTACTACTTTGCCTTTACTACTTTGTAACGATTACTTTGTATGCATTAGGATATTAAAGGAAAATAAAAAGTTAAAGCTGAAAATTATCGGTTAATGCAGTTAATTGCTTTAATTAGCTATGCACATCGCAAGATTAATTAATAACGTTAATTTATAATGTATGGATTATGTATAAAAAATGCTAAAAATCTATAAAATACGAAGATTAACCAACGTTCATTTAATTGTTAAAAACTTCGGTGTCCTTATTGTTGTAATAATTTTTATCTCTTTGATAAACTAACATAATTCACTTCTTTATTCCTCGTAAATTTATGAATTCGCTATGTGAATATGTTCTCGGCGACATAATAATAATTAATTCGCTATTTCTCCAGGCGAACACGAAACATTATATACACCATATCAATAAAGTTTCTGCGGTCGGTTCTGTATAAAGTAATAGGTTAAACACTATTTATTTTCGTGTAATGAATATTCATTAATGATAATATATTCCTAGATCGATTGTATTCGACCTCGGTTTATTTATTAGATATCTAAGTTCTTATCTGTGCGGACTATGTTCTAGAGCAATTATAGTACTCATCACGTGGGTGTCGTAAAAGTCGACAGAGGGAAAATTATAATCAGAAGATGGGCAGCAACATCTTCCTGGAACATCTGAATAAATATACTGCGGTTGCCAACCCGCCTGCCAAGCATGGCGACAATGGCAAAATCACCCCAGAATGGAAGCTGCTAATTTTTGTGGCATTCTATGAGGGAGGCCTATGTTCAACAGTGGACTAGTGATGGGCTGATATGATGATGATGATGATGAATAAAATATACAACATATTTAAAAATGGTTCTATATTAATGTCACTCAAATACTAAATAATAATTATGATACTTCAGCGTTCCACAAAGACGCAGAATGCCCTAATTTGATAATTCAAGTACCATAAAATAACAACCTATGCGTAAACGTCCCCTGAACAGATATACGAGTCCCGTGAAGCAGTAGTGTGCAAACGTTACTGTTTCGGTGTGAAGGGTACCGAGAGCTAGTGTAATCACTGGGCATATGAGACTTAAGAACAGACGTCTCAGGGTGACGGGCGCAGTGTGGTTTCACACAGAAATATTCTGGATGACACAGCATTTGTTATGGGCAAACGTTGACGTTTCGTCACTTAATACAATAAAAAGATATTGTGCGTTGCAGGAGTAATTGAAATTGAAAAGTTTTCTGGTGGAAGTATTCCTATGAAGGAATTCGTTTAGGTGGGCACCACCGCTGTACCAGTTATTCAGCCGTCAAGCTGTAGTGTGCAAAGATTTACTGTGATTCGGTCTGAATGCCCTAGCAACTAGACTAGCTATCGGTGCCTGATATGAGACTTAAGAACATATGTGTAAAGGTGACGAACCCAGTGTGGTGTCACACAGAAATCGTCTGAGTGACACAGCATTTATTATGGCTAGACGTTGCACTTACCACCAGGAGAATACCTCACACCACCTCTTATACGTTAACAGTCGTGATTTTGAAGTTATTTTAGTAAATAAAAGAGTGAGATAATTATTATTAAGTGTACCTTAATAATAATTATCTCACTCTTAGCATTAATTTCACCGTGAAAAAAAAAACAGTTAGAATTTATTTCTCAGCATTGTAGCTCACGCAATAGCGTACATTTGCCAACTACTGCAATACTATCAATTTTCCTTTAAAATATGTTATTAAAGCAGACCATGTACTTTTAAAATATTTTACAGATATAAATAATTATTTTCTTTTCTCGTCTTGGCCTCTTAGCTTTCGCGGTGGTAGAAATTGTAAAAATAAATTTATCGAAAACAGCAGCAATCTTTCTAACAAGAGTTTGTGCTCTTCTACTTCTGTTTTTCCACATCGTACTCAAAAAGTACTCTCAGCTAACATATGATCCAGAACTTATAAAGGACTAGCTGATGTACGCGCCTTCGTCGGCGTGGACATAGGTTTTTGAAATATCCCGTGGGATCTGTTTGATTTTCCGGAATAAAAAGTTATATATATATCTATATATATATCCTATGTCCATTCCCAGAATGCAAGCTATCTCTGTGCCAAATATCGTCAAGATCGGTTCAGCGGTTGAACCGTGTAAAGGTAACAAACAGACAGAAGGGACAGAGAGAGTTACTTTCGCATTTATAATATTAGTATGGATTAGCGAAGATACGTTCCGCATATATCCCACCACAATAATAAACACATCCTTTTCACACAAATTTTAGTATGTATCTCTGGTGGTTGTTGGTCTTAATAACCTGATCCTGTATTGCACAGACAAAATAGCCTTGGATTTCGCAAAGAGGTCACCGAAACGTAAGTGGCTCATGTAGAGCTTAGTAGAACCTCCCGTGTATTTCTTTCACCTTCCACACGGTCTCCCAGTCGGAAACGCTCTGCACTGCCGGGTCCTGCTATTGCTCGTTAGCAAAGGATAGACCCCTCTAGTCCTTTATCACATAAAATGACGTCCGCACAGAACGATTCATGTGACCTCGTCATGAAGTAATTGCGAAGGCTGCACACTTCGGTGGCGGTACGGCGGTTTGGTGGTACTCGGTTATGGTATAATAAGAATAATGATTATATCGTTTTGCGTGTGTAAGAAAATCTTTAACCCTGAATAATCCGATAGGTATCATAAAAGTCGAGTAAGGGAAATTCCAGAAAGTGTCAAGGTTTCTAAAATAAGGATCTTGAAAAGTTGTTGGCCGAAAATATATAGGCAGGAGCATACAAAGTGAGAGGCGTCTGTTACTGTAATCGCTAATCCGCCTGCCAAGAATGTCCACCAATCGAATATATTTTTTCTTCTTTATAAACAAAGATGGCCCGCAATAAGATCGCGAGAAGTGTCGTGTTTTACCAGCTAAGCTAATCCTAATACGATATGAACAGTTGACTAATTGGATTGAAAGACAATAAGGTTTAGTTGAGACAAAACAAAGTGATTTGTTTCAAGATATCTAAGCAGTTTTTAATTTACCATCTTTTCTGTGATGTTTGCAATTAGTAGAGTACTAAGGAGTAATGTGAGACTATAATTTGAAGGAATTAATTTATCGATAACTTTGTGCACGGGATATGTCGATGTACTATAGCATCATTAAAAATCTATGTAAAAACTTACCTTGCTTTAAATTACGTAACAAAAGGCTTCGTATGTTTGTCAAAATGTTTTTTTAAATACATGTATAGAGTTACGCCTATTTCTCATCGGGGTAAGCAAAGACCACATCTTTCCACTTGATAAGATGGTGACACGCATCTTTCGCTTCTATAATTTTTAATAGCATTTTCATACAACCTCGTCGGTTGCGAATACTTTTGACGTGGCCTTTCCTAAAAACGACTTCGACGATCTGATCGTGCTACGTTAGCCTACGTCGACCATTACCGACTTGACCATTCACACTCACCTCATAAATCTTTTTCGTCAATCTTCTTTTATCCATCGATACTACGTTTCCAAACCTATCTAAACATCCCTTTCCCTATCTTTGTCACTACATCTTCTACCACACCGCAACGTTCCCTTATCACTCTGTTTTCTCTTCTATACACGCTATACTTCTCAAACTTTTCACGTCATTAATCTAACACCATACATAAGCTAGTCGTACCTTTTTAGATACGTTTCAAGCTACACATAAAGTAATACAGGGCCCCATACACTTGATTTCCTGCATTTTTAAATAAATATGGCTTAAAAAAAGAGCTTGCGATCAGAAAAATGCTGTATATTTTTGAGTCCTATGAAATAATTTTTGTTGCTCCATGCTGTTAGAAATACAGAGATGCGTTAGGACTTTCGCTTTGTGAGACAAATCTTCTATATTATTTAATTTTTGCAGATGTTTTTCGTTCCACAAAAATGTTGACTCAATAGGACTACATCAAGTGATTGATAAAGGGTTTAAGTTATTGTTATTTATGTTACTTACAGATTTTATTATTTTTCGGAAATAAGGTTGTGTACTACGTTTCTAGTTTATAGTTTAATTATCAAACAATTTTAATTAAAATCAAAACTTGTGAGGTAGACAAAATCAAAACATGACAAATCGTATTATAAACAAAAGCTGCACAGAGATTTTGAAAAGCTCTACATGTTTCCCACGTACACTATAAATTCTTTGTGCACTCTTAGACTCTGAACTATAAACTTTCAGTATGTTTAAATCAAATAAAGTTACAATATACCAGTTATTTCAGAAATAGCTGCATCAATGTACTATACACAATCTTTTTAGAAGCTCACACATAGTCGACCGTGAACTCATCCGAATTTAAATTCTTAATGATAATGATCGATATCATTAAGAATTTAAATTCCCCGTGTGGTGGCGGCTTAAGAGAATCTACCACCCCATCACATCCCGTGGGTGTCGTAAAAGTCGACAGTGACTCCAGGAGATGGGCAGCAGCATCATCGGGGAACATTTGAATAATTAAACTGCGGTTGCCAACCCGCCTGCCAAGCGTGGCAACTATGGCAAAATCCCCCAAAATGAGAGCTAAAAACTTTTCTGGCAATCTATAGGGTGTACCTGTATTCAGCAATGGACTGGTGTTGGGCTGAAATGATGACGATGATGATGAATGATCGATAATTAACTTAAGCATTATGTCGTCATGCCCGCGCTCGTGTAAAGAAAACCCTACTGCTGTGCTACAACATCATCACTAGATAGCGATGTAGCCTACTTATATCATCATCATCGTCCTATAAGTAGTCCACTTGTGGACATAGCCCTCTCTACCAAGCTGAAAGGACCTGTCGTAATCGTAACGTTTGGCATGCCTAATATAATACTGATCGCTTAGAGTTTGAGTCTGAATTCGCTTAGGTATTTTGTCATGCTACTTTTAGCGCGAGAATTGATGTATTATCTATATATTGGTATTAACATATAAATTATACATTTATTGTATTTGCCAATAAGTCGACCAGACCTCGATTGCAAGAAATTTAATGGCGATCTCCAAGAAATCTCCTATTTTGAGTAAGGCCAATATTCTATTAAGTATGCGGTTTGTCAGTTGGGTTGGCGACCGCAGTGACAGACGTTTCGCAATTTGAACACTGCTGATCGTCATCGGTCTGGATATTTATGAACGGGCGAAAATGAGACGGCGATTCCTACATCATTCAAAAGCTATAAGATTTTACAGGCATTTGCCTTAGTCATTTAAAACAATCGTTAGTTAGGTGCAATATTTATTACTGGATGTGACGGGTGCTACTTCTGGAGCATTTATCACCTTTGTCTTTTGTTTGTGGTTTGACAGCTTATCAAACCTCGAAGTATTTCTACTAGGCACTTAATATCATTTTAATTCTAACCACTGATTTGTACTAATGTTAAATGTATTAAAACAAAAAAAATAGAAAGTTTTTTTGATTTTATACTCCAAAAGTTACTCCATTTTAACTGTTCAAATTTGTGTAGATAATTTATTCCTAGATGAGCACAGCAATAAAATCATTTGTAACACTTATAATAACAATTTCTGATTTTTGCCAAAATGGAAAGCGAACGCGTGTGAACCCAACCGACCTCCAGGGAGAATTTTGAACAATGTAACATTTCCTCGGCGTAGTAAATGTCGCTATAGGAACGCTTAAAGTTGATGTAGTCTCTCTCTCAATTGTATAGAATGTATTTTGTTATTCAAAATCTAAACGTTTTATTTTCGGATTCAAAAAAAATTGTCTATTGTGAAAAAACATAAAATTATACGATATGCTTCATTATTATTATCGCCTTCCAGCCCGTTCCTTCACAGTTTATTGATACGCGGGTAATTGATATTGTCGTCACAGTTAGGAAGGTAATAAGTATGGCGAGGGATGGGATAATAAAGGACGAACAATAACTGCAGCGATGGTGATATGGGGGCAGGGTGAAGGGTAAGGGGGGAATAATTCGATGTTGATTATAAGTAATGCCGTGACTAGATTTTATTATGTCCCCACTATCCGGTAAAATTTTTGAGTCTAAAATCATCTAAGAATGAAACATTTTAATTTAATTTCGTTTTAATTTGGCTTACGATAATCTCGTCAAAACATAAAGTCGTCGTAAAATCAAACATAAAGTCATTTAAGACAGTGGATACTCGAAGGAATAGTGAGTTTTGCTTTTTTCGCAGTGACCAGTTTAACAAGAGCACCCTCAATTCACCCTTGAGGTGCGACGTGCCTCGGACGTCAGCCAACTTACGACATCTTGCTTGAAAAGTTGAATTATATAAATAATTCATTATAATATGAGTAATTTTTATAGCCCAGCCAGCCACCTTGTGTATGCCCAGCATACCAGCATATGTATGCATAAAATTATGTAAAGATGCAAATCTTACGTACTGATTATGCATACTTTAGTTAATAATTCTTCCTATCATACATGCATACGTGATAATATCGGGCTATGGACAAGAAAAACACACAACAATATTTATTCGAAGCTACAAAACGTTATATACATGTTAGACAGTCACACCTTTGCTCCATATAAAGGGTAGGCAGAGGCCACTCACGAAGCCCACTTTTCGCCCTCGCGGGAAACGACACGTAACGGGTGGCGAACCTCGTCGCCGCCATTTTAGTGGGAGTATTTTTTTTACTTTCAATTGCGTTCCCACAAGCAGTGTAGTGACAGCTTTGCATATTATGGTGTTATTGTGCACGAATAAAGGCTGTCCGTGGTGGCGGTTTAAGAGAATCCACCAGCCCATCTACTGCGGTAGCCAACCCGCCTACAAAGCGGTGCAACTATGGCAAAATCCCTCCAAAATAAGATCTACTAACTTTTGTGGCAATCTATGGGGGAGGCCTATGTTCAGCAGTGGTCTAGTGATAGGTTGAAATGATGATGATGATGATGACGATCCTAGTCTACCTCCGATCTTATCGCACATCCTGCAAAGATAGGTTGGGACAAGTCAGTGTCAAGTTTGTGCGAACACTTGTGGCACTATGATATCTCCTACGCAGTTGATAGATTCCGAGAGATTTCGGAAGATTTCGCCGTGGTCGTAAATCGGTCAAGAGTTCATCATCAGCCGTAGGAATGTTATGAACATGTTACCTAGTGTTTTTCTTCCAACCCGAGAATCGATTGACATTGAGTCCATCAATCCAAAATATATGTCGGTACCTCATTTGTAAAACTATTTTTATACTTAAGAAGTGTTATAAAATATATATAAAAACAAATAAACGGTGATCTCAAAGTATCCAAAAAAATTTGTCACTTATTAATTAAAACACTGTTTACTGAAAACAACTCAATAATGTAACTAGACGAGTGCCTGTAAAAAAAAATTATACAAGTGAAAGGCTATGTGAGAGTCGGACCTGTACTGGTTGTACCTATGTCGAATGGATACCTAGTTGACGATATCCTCTTGTCAATTGTTTATATACGGGCTCACATAAAAATGAATAGAATAATAGAAACTAAAATGTCCATGTCGACTGATTTCTTTGCTAGAGGTGCATATCTCTTTCATTTTATATATTTTCTATAAGTCGTACATTCAGTACATGAGATTTGATAAATCACAAATCATAGTAAAATAACACGGATTCCGAGTCAATTTCAATAGAGAAGATGGTTGGGTACCGTAGGTTTGGGATCATATTATAGATAAAATTAAATCAAGAACCAAGCATACCTCTGAAAGATTTCAAGGCTTATTCTACGTAAATCGAGCCAAAAATAATAATTTAATGCTAAAGGCACACCGGATTAACATAAGGACGTTTGTCTCCTTATTCGTAAAGGGTTCGGAACGTAGGGTTATAAATACTTAGAAATTAAATGCGATAAATATTTATATGCGATATCGACTTTGTGGTTGCGCAATGGAATCAGATGCGCCTTTGTACACGTGACGACCAAAGAGATATTTACCATAACGCAGATTAGACTCGGCGGCAATGCGTAAAACTACCATTTACGGTTCCGTATTTGACCTAATGGCGGCTACTTTGTATTCATACACTTTCCAGATGTATGAAAATAGCCGTACGAGAAGATCTTTTGATGATGTTCACTTGTGGTAGGATTCCTGTGCAGGAATCCGTCTAGGTAGGTACCACCCCAGGGCCAGTTATTCTGCCGTGAAGCAGTAGTGTGCAAACATTACTGTGTTTCGGTTTGAAGGGCACTGAGAGCGAGCGTAATCACTGGGCATATGAGACTTAAGAACTGATGTCTCAGGGTGACGGGCGAAGTATGGTTTCACACAGAAATATTCTGGGTGACACAGCATTTGTTGTGGGCGGACGTTGCACTTACCATCAGGTGAACGTTTTGCTCGTTTCGTCACTTTATACAATAAAAAAGAAAATGTTCCTGGGTATGTATTGTCAAGGGTGACAAGTCTGAATGAATGGCATCTACAGATTGTTGACTTAGGCAGTATCAATGCTGAGAAGTTTACAATTGCTGAATATAATCGATTAAAAAGCATTTACCGCTCAGAATTGTCAAAGAATATTACACCAAAACCGTTAAGTTGATATTTTAAAGAGAATTATTTCTTAAAACCTTCTACTGGTTTTCTCATGAATCAACTTCAGCTTCGATTCGAACTTCTATTTTTATTTAGTAAGAGAGAATATTGCTCTATCCAACTCAATTTGCACAACACGAGCTTATTAGTTTGCATAGTGGAAGTTGTTGATCCAGTATTATGGAAATATGAAACTTAAATGCATAGATGCAGGTAAATGACTTGCTAAGTTTCTTTTAGTTTCTGAGTACTGTAGGTAAAAAATCATTTAAAAATTAAAGGCTGTCCGTGCAATACCTCAATCGCTTCTTACGACAACTCGGTAAGAAAGTGGTAGGTGCTATTCTACTCTGCTGGACACCTATCAGATTATTAGGTTTAAGCATTGTAGGAATTGCCGTGTGGTGGCGGCATAAGAGACTCTACCACCCCAACTCGTCTCGTGAGTGTCGTTAATGTCGATAGAGGGAAATATTAAACCAGGAGATGGGCAGCAGCATCTTCCTGGGTCATCTCAACAAAACAACTGCGATTTGCCAATTCGTCTGCATAGCGTGGCAACTATGATAAATCCTTCGCAAAATGAGAGGTACATACACAAAACGGCCTCTAGTTTACGGCGACCCCGCTAGTCTTGGCTACGACGAAAGTCATGGATTATCCATGCGGAGCGGGGCAGAGGGTGCAAAAACTCTCTGGAGGAGAACGTGCTGCCACCGACTGCAGGCCGTAAGAGGAAACTCAAAGTCGCTCAGTGAGCTGTGGAAAAAAGTCGGTTTTCTGTGCGACCTAAAATCCGTAGCCATTAGATTACAGAGACAAGGATTACTAAGCCGATAAGCAAAATGTATGGCCGGCAATGGGCCGCCCATATAGTTTGTAGAACCGGTATCAGTTGGGGAAGAAAGAACCTCGTGTGGCAACCTCGTAGCAACTAACGCAGTGCAGGCGGATCCACCGCTAGATGAAGCGACGGTCTTCACGTTTTTGCGGGAAGTCGATGGATGCAGGTGACTCAGGACTTTGTTTTGTGCCAATCTAAAGGGTAGGCTTATATTCAGCAGTGGACTAGTGATAGACAGCAGCATCTTCTTGGAATATTAAACTGCGGTTACCTACCCGCCTGCGAAGCATGGCAACTAAGGCAAAATCCTCCCAAAATAAGAGCTACAAGCTTTTATGGCAATCTATGTTCAGCAGTGATGTAGTGATAGGTTCAAAATGACGATACTGATATCCTTATGGACATTCTGCGAATAAATAAATGAAATATATCGATGTCTTGCGATACTAAATTAATGAAATAAGTGCGTTATGGGAGAAAGAATGATGTTTTCATTTCCTTTTTACATTAATTGTAACAACGCATATAGATTTCACGTCGTAATTGAAAAGTGGCCTCATTACAGAGAATGACAACAAAAGTAGGTCAACTTCAGATCTTAGTGTGGCTAAACACAAAACGTCATTCAAAACAAAATAATGAAGCAAATTGTGGTGTTTGGCCGATTCATGTTTTCACAATAACAATGAACAATAAAAAAAGCATCAATGTCCTTACCGATAAATAATTTACTATATTATCAAGTACATTACATTAAACAAAATCTAAGTAAAATGTACTGCTAATAACAATAATTTGCAATGACTAATTACAATTTAACAAGGCTGTGAAGAAACATTTGAAACGTAATATCAATCCCTGTGGATTAAGTACGTTTCTATATTGACCGCGCATTGTACTTGGCAACTACGTCATGGACCATGTTTTCAGATCCCAGCCTAAGGCAATATTTTGGCATCATACAAATCAATGAGTTAGGGTCTGGATAAATGTAAAAGAAAAAAATTTCTACACTCTGAGAGTTTTCTTTGTATGTAAATATTAAATATATCACATCATGCTTTAGAATTAGTTTAGTTAAGCCTTTATTGTGAATGCTTTGAACGAATTCACGACTTCTTTTACAAAAACTATTTTTTTTAAAGTTAAGCATAATACCGTTTTACATTCTGATATTGAAAGATACATGCATCTCCTCGTAAAACCGGATGTCCCGTAGTGACACTGTGACACTGTGTTGTGACTGAAAATAATAATATTAGGTCACGATATTTCGATGCTATAAGGAGAAATTCTGTATTACTGTTCAAAAAGTGGAAACCAACAACATACCTTGAGTGCGACACAATGGAACTAGATCTATATCTACTAGATCTAGATCCTACCACCAGTAGAAGAATATTAAATAGGCGACGCAATACCGCCTCATGGAACAACCCGTGGCGGGTGGCGAACCACATCGCCCCGTAGGAGTTAAAAAATCTTTAGTCGCCATTGCGTTCCCACGAGCAATATAGTGACAGCATTGCATTTTATGGTGTTATTTTGCACCAGTAAAGGCTGTCCGTACAAATTTTACTGGTGGTAGGATTCCTATGCAGGAATCCGTCTAGGTGGGTACCACCCCAGGGGCAGTTATTCTGCCGTGAAGCAGTAGTGTGCAAACATTACTGTGTTTCGGTTTGAAGGGCACTGTGAGCTAGCGTAATCACTGGGCATAATTATGAGACTTAAGAACTGATGTCTCAGGGTGACGGGCGCAGTGTAGAGTCACACAGTAATGTTCTGGGTGACATAACATTTGTTATGGATAGACGTTGCACTTTACATCAGGTGAACGTTTTGCTCGTTTCGTCACTTTATACAATTAAAAAGCAATGAGCGTTGTATCGGGTGTGGGTAGGTAAAGACGAGTGAATGCCAGTGCGTTTAGCGTATTCTTATTCCTATTGCGTTCCCACGAGCAGTATGGCATATTATGGAAAGTTTGTTTCGTAACTCTATCCAATAAAAAAAAAACCTTAGTCGCCTCTCACGACACCTGGGTAGGAAATAGGTAGGTGATGTTCTATTCTGTAGCACACCTATCGGCTAGATTTCATTCGGCAAAATATTGCACAATTCATACAAGTTAATTGGCTCGATAACGCATTTCTGAAAAATTAGTTTACGACTAATTTAAAAAAAGATCTTAAAAAATTAAAAAAGATCTTAATTTTAGTCATGTTCAATTAAATGCAGAAAATATATAATATTATTAAACAAGAGTATAAGAAACATACCATTTTAAATAATGGTGTGTGGAAAAGTAAAAATATTTATAAATATAAAATTAATCAGTTTTACATTCATACTTCTTTGAACGCAAAGGAAGTAAAAAAGTGACACGCTACTGCTGACAGAATGAGAAAAAGATTTAGATGTAGCATCAAAAGCAAGTTACTACGAGTAAGTCTTTCACGGCGTAGGCTACACGTTAAGCGTTAAACAAAAGTTCTATTTTATAGTATTCTTGAATGATAAAATTCCTGAATAGTTTATACGTTTAAAGTGTGGTTCACTGCATCGTGTCCTAACTTTTAGCGATTAATATAAATACATGAATTTTTTGTAAATATTATTGTATATGAGTGTGAGACGATTTATGTAGTAGTACTTTTTAACGTCCGTAGTAATAGCAAAGATAATTTTTACAGGTCTCGATGTTTTTGCACATGCAACTTATGTCGGCCAATGTGCCCGTATAGGAGAAATACTAATGTGGGGCAATGTTGTTTTAATTTAAAGAAAACCCTGTTTACTACAACTACGGCACTGCCCTAAATTACCTGCATCCACGTACATCCTGCATACTTGGCCAGATTATCTCTTCATTCATTAGTCATTTGATAGTGCAAGGATTAACCTATAGAACCTAATCACGGTTTTCATTACTTCATGAGGAGTCTCGAATTCATTTAGCGAGCTATGTAGACCTTTACAATTATTTATTTAATTTTTAGTTACAGACAGGATAACTGCAAATTCAAGAAAAAAGAAATCCGCAATATTCAGGCATACATGTCAAAGAATATATTTATTTTTATTTTTTGTAATGTATGTATGTAACTCTTAGTAAGAGTTGACACAATAACTACTAACGTCAAAACAATTTTATTTAACCGTATTTACACACCCAGAATAATAACGACATTAATTGAAAGTAATTTCTATATCATCATTTCAGCCTATATAAGTCCATAAGCCTTATCCTGTTGAACATATTAAGCCTCCCAGTCTCGGTCCTAAGTCACCTACATCCATGGACTTCCTACAAAACCGTGCAAGTCTTCCTTCTAGTGGGGGAGTGTCTTACTGTGCGTTTGCCGGTGCGAGGTTGCCACTCGAAAACCTTTCTTCCCCAACGGTTGTCGGTTCTACGGCCCATTGCAACTTCAGCTTGCTAATCCTTAGGACTATGTCGGTTACTTTAGTTCCGTCATTTTGATTTTATAATGCAGAGAAACTCCGAGCATAGCCCTTACCATAGCTCGCTGAGCTACTCTGGGCTTCCTTATGCGGCCCGCAGTTTAGAACCATGTCTATGTTCCATATGTCATTACTGGCAACACGCACTGGTTTTAAACTTTGGTTTTGAGATATTGCGGTATACTCGATGAGAAGATGAGAGAAACTGCGTTACGTTTCCTGAACGCTGCCCTGCCGAGTTGTTTCCGTCAATTGACCTCATGGTCGAACTTGGACCCACCTAGTCGGGCAATCTGTCCTAGTTATAAATATTCGTCAACCACTTGCTTAAGGAGCGTAGTGTTCCCAACAACTACCGGTATAGGTGTGACATGGACTTTGGACATGATCTTCGTCTGGTCCATGTTCATATTAAGACCTACCCGTTGGGAGACACTATTTTTGGGAGTCATTGAGCATAGTGCCAAGTTCCTCCAGCGATTCTGGAATGATGACTACGTCGTTGGCAGATCGAAGGTGAGTGATGCATTTCTGTTAATACCGCATCCTTTCCAGTCCAGCTTGAAGACATCTTCCAATGCAGCGGTGAAGAGAATTTTAATATATAATAAACAAATGTATTACCTAATCCTTGTCAAAAGGGACAGAAAAAACAGATATACCAGAGGAAGGGGAAGTATTTCTTTGAACTTTCAAATACATACGTTAAGAAAATAAAGTTTATTATTATTATTTTATATTAGTAAAACTAAAAAATGTCTTGACTAAATTATACCAGGTTTTTTATTGGCTATAATATACAGTAACGATTATTATGTAAGGCTTTATAAATAGATGAAACATGTAAGGATAGGCTTTTTCATCTTATGGTGTGTTATACTGATATACACATAGTTAGCCATTTCCTAAAAAAACCGAAGAAATACGAGCATGGTGTAGATGTTTGGTTCAGAAATTACATAGGAGTAGATACTAATTCCAAACTATATTATCCCCGCGTAAACAACTTGCTGGAGGTTTTAAACAAAGCTTCTATTGCTCAAATGAACGTTTAACATAGTCACTAACAGAACTCGCATCGCACCGCTGTCACGTAGAATTAAATGCGTTGTAACTGTACTTGCATAATTTGTCGTACCAGTCATTTATAATCGTGCTGCATTTATTTCATAACGTTTTGGTTGTGTTTCATGATCTTAAGTTTCAACATTACTCGACACGTCGTTTCAGTCTATCACTAGTCCACTGATGAACATAGGCCTCCCCCATAGATTGCCACAAAATTTTTAAGCTCTCATTTTGAGGGGGGATTTTTCCATGCTTAAAAGGAGTACAAAGATTTCTCTTCACGTATATAGATTTGCTTTTATTGATTCCAATAAGTACCATTTAAATCTATTCAGAACAGTCCTGGCAATGTATCTGTTAAGTTTCGACACATGATTCAAATTGTGCTATTTTACAGCGGTATGTATACAAATTTATTCCAAAGACTTCATAAATGTGAATTTTTCCGATTGAATTAAAACGGGCACTTCAGAAAATACCAATGAAATCAGGCATTGTTAAAGTAACTTACTTTTTACATGGTACCAGGTTGTAGAAACTTCTTTTGTATGTCGATATACACGTATTTATAATAAAATTCCGGAAGATATAGTGAATATTACAGAGATTAAATTTAAAACTTACGAGTATATTAAAAAATGTCTCGAAAAATGCTCGAAAGCGTATTATAATTTGAATGATTATTTGCGTGATAAGTACGCATGGAAAGTATCTATCCAGTTTGATATCAAATAACGTAACAAATGACGTGACTGTTATCTTGTAATCAGCTGAGAAATATATCTATATTGGTATAAGTATATACGATGTAACGTTTTCTTGAAAAAAATTTTGTAAATGGTCTTGTGGAAGGGTATAAGCGCGGTCTGGAAAGTAAAGGACAGACTAGGTAGACTAGAGCTCGCTTTACTGTCTCTGCTTGCGGCGGCGTCGTGTGACGGGTCTACTTCGCTTTAATATGGTTGAGGAGGACGATGGCTGACAAATGCGCCATACTTGTGAACATGTGCTGTTGGTGGAGGTGGGTCAGCTCAAGTTTGCAACATACCTCATTTAGAAACGGTGGAACATTGCAAAAAACTGATATTTTTAACATTGAAAAATAAATCAGTCTCATTTCTTAGATAATCTATCAACTTTTTTGGTCCCGTGGGGAGTCACGCCCGTGCAATTGCACATAAATTTAGAGTTTGTATTTTGTACATATCTTACTCCTTTATAAAGATATATGGATACCAGGTTTCTTTGGCCCATAGAGAAAACTTAACATAACATAATGTAATAAAAAACAAACATTAGAATTTCCAACTGTTAATGCGACCGGCTATTTTTCGATTTGATTAATTAAAAAGGAATAATTTTCGTTAGCTACATATTATAATAATAATATTTAATGTACTTTGCACATACAAAACAGTCAAGAACTACGAAACTCTAGACACACAGTCCACATCGTAGATTTAGTAAAAGCAAATGTATTCGCACAAGGAATAGAATCCCGCCAAATGTTAACTTCAGAAAAATGACTTACATATAACTTAATAGAAAAGAAACACCTAATAATTTCGTCGGCTCGGTTGGCGTAGTGGCTAAGCCCTTGGCTTCTGCGCCGGGGTCGCGGGTTCGGTTCCCGCACGGGACAAATATTTGTATGGCCTACATATAGTTGTTCCGGGTCTGGATGTTTGTGCATGTGGAATTTATGTCTGTAAAACGCACCCACGACACAGGAGAAATTAAACTGTGGGGCTTCATTTTTAAAAAAAAAATGAAAAATTCCGTGACGTAAACCATTTTTGGATTAATACCGCCTAGATCCTGCTGCTAATTCGGATTGGACGGTGCTAGAGACAAATCATCCATCTTGACCTATGTGGTATGAAAAATACACACAAATTATCCTTGCCTTTTCCTGCAAATTAACATTAAAATTTTTATGCCGGATACAACCTTTATATGCTCAGCGTTATGATTTATGTTTCCGTGCTCAAGCAGCATAGATTCAAAACATCTAAATTTCTTTGATTCCATAGAACACTTATTGCATTGATTTTTAATTATGTAAGCCACGAATTATGATTTATCTGAAATATATTTTCTGAGTTTCAGTCCAGTTCTCGAGTATTCCTAAAGACTTTTTATCAGTTTACCTTTTGCTCTTAATATGCCTACCTTTGTCAATGAGTGCGATATTGTTAGTGTTTTAAAAGGGTCTTCATCAATATGTAATACTTTGGAATCGCGAATATAATTAAACACAATAGTTTGAATAATGATAATTTAATTCATGAATAGATAGAAAATAGCCAATAGGTGTTCGGTAGAGTAGTCTAGCACCTACCTCTTTTCTACCGAGGAGTCGTAAGAGGCGACTAAGGTATTTTACGGACAGTCTTTATTCGTGTACAATAACACCACACTGCGCCCGTCACCCACAGACATCAGTTCTTAAGTCTCATATGCCCAGTGATTACGCTATCTCTCAGTGCCCTTCGAACCGAAACACAGTAATGTTTGCACACTACTACTTCACGGCAGAATAACTGGTACTGGGGTGGTACCTACCTAGACGGATACCTGCACAGAATATTATATTATATTATTCACAAAAACGCTAGTTTTTACTTTTATGAGTAGTATGTTAATTAATACCGTGTGGTGGCGGCTCGTTAAAAGAATACTACCACTCCATCTCATCCAATGGATCTCGTAAAAAGCGAGTAAGGAATTAAACTGCACTGTGCACCCATCAGCGCATGGTGGCGATGGGCTCACCACCTATCAAACCAAGTGCATTATATTGTTTTGGCGAAACGTGGATTGTGGCAGTCATCTGTTTTTGCAGTGAGTGCCCAGTCTCTGACTACCCCTTATGGGATACAGTCGTGATCTTATGTATGTATGTATGTTAATTAATTCTAGTATACTGAGTTATACGGGTGTTTTCAATACTCTCAGAAATAGCAGCCCTCCTGTTTATAGCCTGTTATGGATCACAAAGCATCATCTGTCCTCTATAATAATTGTAGTAATGGTTGCATCATCAGTCATGATTTATTAAAAGTACTTAAATGGATTAAATTTAAATAGTATTATATCTCGATGATTGCCTTCAATTAAATAAGCTTTGATAAGAGTGATAGACTGAAATGATGACGATGATGATGAAGTAAATTTTAATAGTTATTTTATTACAAATTCAGCAGAAATCCATACTAATATATAAATGCGAAAGTAACTCTCTCTGTCCCTCTGTCTGTTTGTTACCTTTTCACGGTTCAACCGCTGAACCAATCTTGACGAAATTTGGCACAGAGATAGCTTGCATACTGAGAACGGACATAGGATACTTTTTATTCCGGAAAATGAAATAGTTCCCACGGGATATTTAAAATACCTTTTTCCACGCGGACGAAGTCGCGGGTGTCAACTAGTATTATATAAATAAGCGGTCCCGTTGTTTGCCCGTTTTTGTCTTTATTTCCCTAAGCTCCGACTGTTTGTTCGAAATGGACCGTACAGGATACGTAGAACATGTAAGAAAATAATGAAAGAATAACAATATTTATTGTATTTATTGTGTCAATATTGAATATCCTTGGACTTCCACTTGACTTGTTTGAAGAATATAACATTAATAATTAAAAAGGTACTACTCGACTTTTGGGTACATAATATTATACGGTGGTGGGGCTGGAGACGCGAGGCAAATATCCGTAATGTATGACAATGACATTGGATAACTGTAAAATAAATAAATTTAATTTATATATCGATTACCTACTTACCTACCTATGACTTTACCAAAGATCTGGTCAACGTATACTAAAAACATACCATTAGCATTGAGGATAAAAAATATAAGCGCATTAGACTATGTTTGCAATCAGAATAGATTGCAAATATAGTCTAATGCGCTCATGATTTGATGAATCCTGTGTTCTGTCGGAGTAGATGGCATGCGGCGAAGACCATCATAACCATTAATTATTAACGGTAGTGTGTCGCATAAACGATTTTGCGAATTGTTTTGTTCAAGTCATTGCCACAAGAAAATAATGAAACCATTTGATTTAGATGTTGAAAAGACGGACCGAAAAAAACAATCCTTATACGCCATGTAATGGCAACCTTTACGAATCCCGAGTATAGTAATTGCAAATCATACAATAATAAAACGCCAACATTAAGCACTTTATCTGTTGCAAAATACTCGTAATTCACTACGCCGACGTGTGGTAGCGGCTTAAGAGAATCAACCACCCCGTGGTAGATTCTTAAGTAAGTCTCTCATCCCATAGGTGTCGTAAAAGTCGACAGAGAGCAAATTAAAACCAGAAGATGGGCAGCAACATCTTCCTGGAACATCTGAATAGATAAACTGGGGTTGCCAACCCGCCTGCCAAGCGTGGCAACTATCCCCCAAAATGAGCGCTACAAACTTTTGTGGCCATCAATGGGGGTGATAGGCTGAAATGATTACGATGAATTCACTGCGATCGCTGTCAGACCTGACCGCCACGACAATTGTTGCGGGTAATTTGCATCACTTTTTGTGAACAGTGAATTAAGATGAGTAATTGACGATCGTCAGTACCTGTCCGCGGGATTTCAGTAGGTCCTACTTTCGAATGCCAAACAAATTATATTACTGGTTTACAACAAACTACTGGTTTCTAGGTGTTTTCCTTGACTAATGATTCTGACTGTTCCTTGTCTTAAACCCATTACGCTATCTTATTGTTGCATCTGATATCCGAAAAGAAGACGAGTGAGTGCTCCCGTGTTTACATTAATATTTAATGCAAAGCATAGATGTCAACTCTTGTTCATCAACAAGGAGACTGAGTTCGAACTGACCATCGTCATTCTTATCATCATCTTCAAATCATGGTGATATCTTCCTAAAATTAAATTGGAAAGCCTTTTAAAATATAGTTATCACGAGGTAATTCCCATTGAAATACAATTCCAACAAATTACACATTTTACAATTACAATTTTTTTTATAATTTGTTTGAAGTATGCAAAAATATTTAAATGTAGAAAATAAATAAAACAACGGCGATTATTTGTTCATTCATTTTACGCATGGTACAACAACAGCTACAAAATTTCAACAAAGCGCTAACGCATGGAAGACGAATAAAAAATTATCCTATACAACTCGCTATTTATTATATGTTGAGCATACTACTCGTATGTGAGAGACTTTCACGCAAGTACTGAACTTTGTACAGTTGTTGTTGACAACTGTACAAAGTTTCAACGCATACAATACGAACTAAAACATTAATTATTATTTATGTATATATGATGTGTTTAATTTACCGAAACGAAAAAATAATGTAATTCACTCAACATGAAAACAACTGACTGCCAAATTGAAATCCTTCCGAGCAAGCACGTCGTTTGCATTGAAATGACTTGTAACAACAGCCATCTGATAAGCTTGCGGTTGACGGTACCCGGCTCGTTAGCGCCTCACGAATTACTTCTGCTTCTACTTGTTGAAGTTTACAACGGATTTTTTCAAATCAGTTTTCTATCTGATATTTAACATAAATACATTTGTTACTGGTTAATACTAATTTTAACACAGTTATTTGTAACATACATTCATTTATACAGTCACGACTCATTCCCATTGGGGTAGACAGTGACCAATTCTTTTCAGTTGCTACGATTCTGACACACATCTTTCGCTTCTTCTATTTTCATTAGTGTTTTCATACAAGGTCATTGGTTGCAGGTAATTTTGTAACACCTTGTGAATTTTATCGGTAATTTTAAGATACAAAGCCAATAAAATATTACTAATAAAGTAATTCATACAGTTTTTTTCTTTAAATATTAATACAGTTTAAGAAAAAGTTGAAAAAGAAAAACATTAAATAATTATTAAATTAAACAAACATTAACTGAATAACTTTAGGGAAGATTTATAAGATATATGTCAATCTTAAAAGCAATTGTGGACAATTGCTATTAAAAAGAGTTGTTTCACAACTGATGAAATTCTCCGGTACATAAACTTAAAAAAAATATAAAAGAGGCCTGTGTAATAATAATTTTGTAAAATTAACAAATCTCATACACCAAATGAAAATGCAGTGAAACTCCAGCATTTCAAGCATCGGGCGTAGTGGTATTAAGTATCAGGCAGTCTAAAAAATTAAATCTGACTCAATTGCAAATGATACTTGATAATTTAAAAAGTGTTTTGTTTTGTTGCATTTGCCATGATAAGTTGACATACGTGACGAAAACGGCTCGATTTTAATGTCTCCGTTAATACGAATGCAATAGGTATATTCTATTCGCAAATAGGATATATTATAATGTTTCACCATGCAACTGGCAACCATGTTTTTTTTTAAGGAATTAAACAACGAGACTACATATGGTTGACCTTATGGCAGGTGCCCGTACTAACTGCAGCGTCACCCAGAACTTTGAATAACTTTCTTGACATTCCAAAGTTTTTTCTTATACACCAATAACTTACATTTTGGAATGAAGGCGACAACAGTTGCGTTATAAAAAGTAAAGGATAGAATGGATGCACTGCTTTCTTTAGTTCTTCGCTTGTGCAAAATGACAGGTAATTTAAAAATGATCTATCTTAAGTTATGGAAATAGTTTTATTAAAAGTCAGCCGTTGCAGACCGAATCGATTTCCACGTTGTGTGTACAAATAAATGGGCGCCTAGTGTCGCCAGTTGACGCCATTAGTGACTGCCTATAGTGGTTGTTGTACAAGATAGCTTTCTGAATTCTTCGAAGAAATGGGAATCAAAACACATTATTGGTTTTCTAATACCAAAGTGAGGATTGCCGCAAGAAAATTCTCAAACAAGGCTTTTCGAATTTCGTAATGAACTGTTAATCTTTTCCGTACAGAAAATATGTTACAGAGTTTTTCCAAGATTAATTATTTTTACTATTACTACTATTGACTTACTCAAGTATTGTATTTTCACATTTGAACTACTTAAATATAAGTATATATACAATATAATGATCATTTCAAACTTATGTTTAAAATACCCCAAAGGCCGCGAGACGATCTTATCGATTCCATTATCGCCAACAAGTTACATGCAAAACTATACATCTTTATTTTATACACAATCCATACTAATATTATAAATGCCAAAGTAACGCTCTCTTTTTACGGTTCAACCGCTCAACTGATCTTGACGAAATTTGGCACAAAGATAACTTGCAATATGGGGACGCACATAGGATACTTTTTATCCCGGAAAATGAAATAGTTCCCACGGGATATCTAATAAAACTTATAACGCGGACGAAGTAGCTGGCATCAGCTAGTAGAGTGTAAAGAAAATATTAAGCACTATAACGGCCCCGGTACTGTATGCTTAACTGCATTCGTTGCAACAATAATCTATCGAGCCACAAATATGTGGGAACAATAAGTAACCTTCGTATCTATAAGCATACTCACATAGATATTAAAAAGTTTCAAGTTATTCAAAAATATTTTAAATAAATAAATTTTACAATGACAATGTCAAGGATTTCATCAACTAAGCTTATATTTGGATAATTTGCCTCGAAGAACGTAAATTTGAAGCATTTCCATTTACGTCTAATTCTATTAAAAATATAAAAACTCTGTAGTTGATTGTGCTGCCTGTTGGAAAACTAGAAAATGCATTTATTTCAAATAAAAAATCTGTTGCTGAAATAACAATTACTCGGAACCGTAAGTCTTCAATCTGTTTGATGAAAATGTACAGCTGCCAAATTATCTGTTAAAACTAGGGTTGCCTACTTTTTTTGATAAAAATAAAGTATTTAGTTCCGTGAATAAGCAAAAAAAAGTATAAGTAAGAAAAAAAGTATTTTTCCAATTTAAGTTATTGCCTTAAAACCATATTTTTGGCTTAATTTTTTGACATGTGGTTTCGGCGTAAGAGATTCTACCACCTCATCTCGTCCCGTGGGATGTCATAAGCTTCGAAGGAAGGGGAAAAAACACGATATGGAGAGGCAGCATCTTCCCTTAACATCAAAATAAAGAAACTTCGGGTGCCAACCTACTTGCCAAGCGTGGCAACAACGGCAAAATTCCAGCAGTGAAGTCCTATCACTAGATAGGCTGAAATGATGATGATAAACAATTTTTGGTTGTCTTTGAAATATCTTTGTTAATTTTACAATAACTTGTGTTCACTGACATACTGTGGAATATTAAATATCTAATGTGTTAGACCTCAGTAATCTAGGGCCAGTTATTCTGCCGTGAAGCAGAAGTATAGCAAACATTACTGTGTTTCGGTTAGAAGGGCACTGTGAGCTAGCGTAGTCACTGGGCATATAAGACTTAAGAACTTATGTCTCAGGGTGATTGGCACTAGTATGGTGTCACACAGAAATTTTCTGGGTGACACAGCATTTGTTATTGGCAGACGTTGGACTTACCATCAGGTGTACGTTTTCCTCGTTTCATCACTACATCCAATAAAAAAACCATTAGGTAGGCAGAGACCACACCCGTAATCCCGCTTACGCCCCCGCGTAAAAACGAGACGTGATGGGGGGCGAACCACTTCGCCGCTATTTTGGTGAGAATCGAAAAATTGTTACTCCGTATTGAGTTTATACGAACTGTATAGTGACAGCATTACACATTACACTCACATACATTGACTGTCCGTACAATACCTTAGTCGCCTCTTACTTTCTTTTTACTTTACTTTACTCTTGCGGCACCTCTGTAGAAAAGAGGTAGGTGCTATTAGGTTACATTAATAAAATCAACAGATCAATAGGATTTATAGCAAGATCGAGAAAATAATTTCATAATTAACGAGGCACTTTATTAGTCCCCCTTCTAAGTCTCCCTTGTATTCGATTCACACGTTTAGAATAGATGTCCAAAATAAAATGTTAATACTATTATAATTTCGGTTTGGGCCGACGCGTATACTGCGAAATTATTACGATTTAATTCACTCATTCATAAACACACGAAAACACCCTTAGTACCCCATATGTAGTCACAACTTATTCCCGTATAAGAGGAAGGCAGAGGCCATACCAGTAGCCCACTTTTCGCCCCCGCGGTGAACGAGACATGACGGGTGGCGAACTACGTCGCCGTGACGAAACAATGTCAGCGGGAGTGTGGTAGCGGCTTAAAAGAATCTACCACCCCATCTCATCCCGTGGGTGTCGTAAAAGTCGACAGAGGGAAAATTAAAACCAGAAGATGTGCAGCAGCGTCTTCCTGGAACATCAGAATAAATAAATTGCGGTTGCCAACCCGCCTGCCAAGCGTGGCAACTATGGCAAATTCCCCTCAGAAGAGAGCTACAAACGTTTGTAGCAATCTATGGGGGAGGCCTATGCTCAACAGTGGACTAGGATAGGCTGAAATGATGATGATGTATATAAAAATAACACCACGTAATGCAATCCCATAATAAAAAGACATCGTAATTAAATTGTTGAGAAAAACAAACATGTCGACACATTTGTTGATAATCATACACCTTTAACAGATTTTATAAAAAAATACGAGATGACGATTGCGTGGCCTAGTAGTCAGAGTACCTGGCATTTACGCCACGGGTCTTGGTTTCGAATCTCAGCCGAATTCAACATTTGTGTTTTTGTGTCGTGACTGGGCCGGGCCTACCTCCGATCCAGTCGTACGAGCACGGATTCGGGCACAGGGTAAGTTAGGATGAGCGCCTCTGTCTTGGCGTATAAACTTGTGGCCCTATGTGGATAAAAATCGGCCAGGACGATATCGAAAAATATAATATAGGCTATAATTTAACACTTATACTTAATAAATTGGGGAAAAAATAATATTTGTCATTAATAACCACGCAAAACGTGCACCTGTTGGTAAGTGCAACCTCTGCCCATAGCAAATGCGGTGTCACCCAGAACATTTCTGTATGTCGCCACATTGCGCCCCTCACCCAGAGACATCAGTTCTTAAATCTCATATGTCCAATGATTACACTAGCTCTCAGTGACCTTTAGACCGAAACACAGTAATATTTGCGCACTACTGTTACCTAGACGGATTCCTGCATAAAATTACTGGTGGTAGGATTTCTATGCAAGAATCCGTCTAGGTAGGTACCACCCCAGTGCCAGTTATCCTGCCGTGAAGTAGTAGTGTGTAAACATTACTGTGTTTCGGTTCGAAGGGCACTGAGAGCTAGCGTAATCACTGGGCATAAGAGACTTAAGAACTGATATCTCTGGGTGACGAGCGCAGTGTGGTGTCACACAGAAATGTTCTGATGACACAGCGATTGTTATAGGTAGGCGTTGCACTTACCATCAGGTGAGCGTTGTGTTCGTTTCGTCACTTTCTTAAATAAAAAAAAAAAGCACCAGTAATTGCAATAAAGTGTAAGACAAAGTTTACCCATTGTAAATCATCGTTCGTTTTTATTGTAATCTGTTTGTGTATCCCTAAATCTGTATAAATAAAATTATAGATGTCTGCCGTTGTGCGCGAATCACGAAAAAAACGACTGAATTTATTTCGATATTTTTTTTTACTTTTACATTATAAGACTATTGATTCTTATCTCTTAATGAATATCACGATATTTTTATCCCTACTAATATTTTAAATACCAAAGTAACTCTCTCTTCCGTTCCTTTGTCTGTTAGTTACCTTTTCTAAGCTCGCTTTTTCCTCCTTTTTTTATTATTCTTTGGTTAGCACCTGCCTTCTACTTTTCACCATAACACGGGTTGACTGGTAGATAATGCCACTAGGCATTAAGTCCGCCCATTGTAGCCCTTAGCTTAAGGTGTCAACAATAAAGGATAAATAGATAAATAAATAAATAACCGCACTTGACGAAAGTATTCACAGAGATAGCTTGCATCCTGGAGACGTACAAAGGACCGAAAAATTAAATAATTCCCACGGAATATATAAACAAATAACAGTTCCAAGTCTAAGTAAAAATCAATGTCCTCTGATCGCCTGGTAATTAATAGGTATAGTATTAATAGAGTGAAACACTGGCATTTTTTATTTATTTTTATTGAAGACGTACAATATACACAAGAAAAAAAAGTTAAGAGGATATTTACAAGAATATGTCAAATAGCAGACACATGTAATACTGCTTTAAATGTTTTAATTCGATAATTTATTCAGAAGCGAACAAATTGCGATGTGTAAGTAATTTACATAACAACAGGTTTCGAGTAAGGGCAACTCTAAAAAATTATTAGATGAAGAATGAATAAAAAGTACTACACAATAATTACAAGTTTAAGAATTGCCAAAATCATCGTAATATTAAATAATTTTTTCTATAAAAATTATTGCCCTAATTGGATATTTAATTACGTCTTATGAAAGTGCACAACATTTAACAGTGATTAAAATTATCTATTAACTAGTGATTTAGCTCTAAACAATCAAAGAATCCCCTTAATATTAAAAAGATCAACCTAATAAATTTAAAGATCTAATTTATTCTAAAAAAAACTTAACAGTAATTTATCCATTATTTGATATGCTTGATATTCTTGTATTCACATTTGATGTTGAAGTATACTATATGACGTTTAATACACTCACGTTACTAAGTGTTATTGATCAAGTTTACTTTAACAAATTGTGAACAGTTCATCAGGTTAATTTCGAGTCTTTTTAATTCAAAGCTACACTTCTTTGCTCACTATGACCATTAATTACAATACTGTAATATTGTATATGTTATGTGCATGTGGTTAATACACGATCTTTAATAGTTTAGAAATATATATAAAACATGTAAATATTCGTTGATTGTGAACATTGGATTTGGAAGCTTTTCTAATTAAATAATAGATACAACGGAGTTATAAATTACCTCCGTTCTGACGTGACTAAAAATTTTGTGATATTCAGCGTTTAATTCATCTCAATCGTCTTCCGTATTACCTATGGACATTTTATGCTAAATAGGTATTACTTAGACTTATTCAACTAGCTCTTCAGTCTTGGACGTTACACTTAAATAGAATACTTCTAAAACCCGCGTCGAATATAATTTTAAAATTTGTATGTAGTTATAAACTCAGTGTGTTTGTATACTATTGTAGTTACAGCATGAGTAATACACAAAATATGAAAAAAAATTGTTATTTTATAGAGATTTACAACACACAGAATATTTTGTAGCTCTGTAATTGCTTTTATTTAATCTAAAGAATATATTAACAACATTATAGCTACAAGTTTTTAGATATCAATCAATGTTTGAAATTTGAACCTTATGAAATGTTTTCTAAGATAGAGAAAAATCACATTTACTTATAACAGAAACACATGAAGACACACAGCACGAATTATCAATTACAACATCTAAAGAAGAAAGCGAAAATATACACCACTTATTTCTTTTCTTCAATGTTTATTTTAGATTACTTTATATTTCCTTAACACTAAAAAATTAATTGTTTCTAAGAATCAAATGATCACAAAGAGGTAAATTCATGTCTGTATACCTAACCAACATTGTATAAGGTTGCACACAATACTTAATAATAATATATAAAAATATATTGCTCAGGGTTTCAGTGGGTCGGTTTATCAAATCAGTACAGTACGGTTAATGCTTGTAGATTAATTCTATTTTAAGGCTGCACGTATAAAATAAATACTACAAACTAGTAACCAACACATCCTTTCCATTTCAAACACTTGTTCCCTTTCTTAAACATTGCTAATAAAATGAATTTTGTTGATACCGTTCATTAATTCATGTCATTTTCTTTCAATTAAACGATACATAACATTTCAAATTAATAAGTTAAACATTATAAACGTTCAGCGACAGATTTTTTTGATAAAAAATATGTAAGTAACTATATTTAAATTCATTTCAATAATAAATAAATACTTCTTTAAGTGCCTTACCTACAGTTTCTTAAATACTATATATAATCAATTAAAAAAATCTTATTTGCTAATGATATGTTTTGATATGTACTCGTATTTATAATATTGATATGTTTTTCATCACAAAGTTATAGTATCCATAGGTTAGAACTATCATATGTCTTTTATATAGTCAACGGATTTAATCTTCTGGCCATCCCAGATCTTCGCCAACGAGATCATAAAAACGTTGGTTGTGCTGGACGAAAAATTTGCGTAGCTTGGTGACAACGGCAGGATCGACTCTAGGGTGCTTGCGGCCCTTTGTCTCCCTGAGACATTTGTCTGTAGTGTCGTTCCGTAAGCAGTAAAATCCTTTTGTTTCGTTGAAGTAAAAATTTTTTCTTCCTTTTGTGGAAAAAAAATCAGATGATTAACACTACTTTATTTTCTACGTGTTCATTTTAGTCAAAGGGTATATTGTAATAGATTAAAGGCACGTACCAATTTTGTGTTCGAGTCCAAGGAACTTCTCTATGCGACGTAACTGTGGCACAGGATCTTCGATGAGTTGGTCTCCATTTACAACCAGTATTTGTTCACGGGGAAATACTTCGAGCCATCGGTGAAGGTATGCATGGTACAAGGATATAGCGATTGGTCTGTGAACATAATGAAAGTTTTCGGAAAAAAATATTAATCTTATTTAAAATATTTACGTTAGGAGTACGGTGCGAAACAGAGGTGTAATATTTTTTCATCGTCGTCATCGTCGTCGTCGTTTCAGCCCATCACAAGTCCACTGCTGAACATAGGCCTCCCCCATAGATAGACACAAAAGTTTGTAGCTCTCCTATTAGAGGTATTATGCCATAGTTGCCACGTTTGGCAGGCGGGTTGGCAACCGCAGTTTATTTATTCAGATGTTTCAGGAAGATGCTGCTGCCCATATTTCCCTCTGTCGACTTTTACGACACCCACGGGATGGGATGGGGTGGTAGATTCTCTTAGGCCGCTACCACACGGCGGCATTTTTTCATAACTACATATTATTATAATAATTCTCAGAATTCGAATCCTTTGAACGGGTAAATTGAATATATCTCACAAAAATGGTTATTATTCCTTCGTTATTTTTTAGAAGATGTTCAACTAAAAAAAGAGTTAACGTGTTATACACTACAATAATCATGTTTACCTGTAAGCAACGTTAATAGATCCATCAGGTGAAATAGCAAGATGTTCAAATGGTTTAGCTGCGTCAGGGATTTGGTGGGGAGTGTGGCTCGACATAAGGGCGTGAGCCGGAGCAGACGGCGTTGCACGACTTCGCAGCTGCGTATAGTCAGAAATAGCGCGAGTCACTGGTTCACGTACTATTAGAAGTAAACGCACGGATGAGTTCATTGCGCGAACACGTTCCGGTACCTGCAACAATCATCTTTGAAACAAGAATAACTAATTACTACGCTGGTTCGATTCAAAGCCGGAGCCATATTTGTGGAAAAACTTAAATTTTTGCACAAATATGGCTCCGGCATCGATTATTGAATATTTTCGGGTCTGGCTGTGCTGTACATAAGAAAATTATGTCTGTAAAATGCACCCACGGTACATGTAAAATCCTAGTGTGGAATATCCTTGATATGTCACTGAAATTCTGAATGACTACGTTGGTCCATTTTAAGTGGACATGGGCGAGAATGCCGTTTTTATGCATGACAATGCTCGCCCCCATAAAACTCAGATAGTGTTTGCCTATTTTCAAGATGTCGATATCACACGCATTGAGTGGCTAGCACGTAGCCCCGACTTGAACCCCATTGAGCCTGCATGGGACGAACTGGGACGACGTGTAAATCAGCGAAATCCGCCGCCAGTCACGCTACGTGAAATGAAAGAAGCCCTTATAGAGGAATGGCAGAGTATTTCGCATCGCCTCAAAAACCTAGTAGAAAGTATGCCCAATCGCATAACAGCAATATTGCGAGGTCGCGGAGGCAACACAAAGTACTAAAATGCGTGAAAACGGCACATCTGTAATCAATCTACATGTACGATAATACTGGAAAAACTACGCATTTTTATTTATTTTACATTTATTAAAAAAAAAAGCTTGAATTCATTATTTTTATTGCAATTGAAGCACATTAAAAATTCTTTAATTTAGTCTTTATTTCATAAAGATAGGTCAGGTACTTTTGAAGATATTGAAGATTTTCTAACCGACCCTTTTTCATTACGATCCAACGTATAATAAATGCGAAAGTAACTCTCTGTCCCTCTGTCTGTATGTTACCTTTTCACGGCTCAACCCTTGAACCAATCTTGACCAAATTCGGCACAGAGATAGTTTCTATCCTTGAGAAAGACTATATATAGGTATAGATAGGATTTAGATATCCTGGAAAATCAAATAGTTATCACGGGATATTTAAAAAAAACTTATTTCCACGCGAACGAAAACGCGGCCTGATGCCAGATATCGTACCGTTAATCATTGCTAAGTAGCATCAGCCAGTTTACAATAATTATAAATGTGATTACAATATTTAATTAAACTGGGAATAATCTCATCTTTGTTTTATTGTATTCCATACAAACGTATCTCTAAAATTTAAACATTTACAGATGAATAAATTCATACCCATTCAGTACTAGGTAATACGAGTAGAAAGACATAATAAAGTAGTTATACTCGTACTAACTAATTTAAAATGTGAGTTATACGAAACAAAACGTTATTAGGTCCCAATCCATTAGCGTTAAACTTACATTAGAGGTGGCTTTCTAGAGTAACATTTTTGAATTTTTAATTATAGATACGTCTTGGTATGGCTAATAGTCGACTGTAGTTTAGAACGCTTGCTTTGAGTCTTCTAGTAACAAACTAAGCCCGTTTATGGCTACTAGCCCAAAAAAGTTAGTGATTGGACTTTTACTCAAAATCCTCGTACTATTTTCTGCTCTACTTATAAGAAAAATAATAAAAATATCGAAACAATCGAAATAACATTTTACGATTTGCCTCTTCTAAAATAATTTTTTGCTGTTCACGTTACATACAGAAACTATCTACGAATTTGAAAACGTATTACCTCAGGTGTAACGAAGTAGCTAGGACTCTTTTCTATAGTAATTTGGCCTTTAAAAGAAAGTGGCATTTTACTCCTGTACCACTCAAGTCCGAGAGCGTAGTTTTCATCGCGGTCGAAAAAGTGCACTTCCCCAGACGCTTTCTGTACCATTGGATGAAGGTACAGCATCTCTAATAGGGCTCTAGTTCCACATTTTCGTACTCCGATTATTAATGCCTGACGAAATAAAAGGTAACACAAATTATAAAAAAACGTAAATTTTATTTGGCTAAGCAAAATTATATGTTAATTAAAGAAACATCTTAAACAAGATTATTTAGGATATACCTGAGGTAGTCTACGAGCCGGCCGGGGCGGCCGCGGCGGTTTGAGTCGTTTTCGCAAAGCCATTGGGTGGTTTATAGTACGGGTGTTGCTTTGTGGGTTTTGAAGGATGTTACGGTTTTCATGCGCAGCTGAGACCATGCTTGCTGCCTGAGAAATAAAATAAAGCTACAGAAAAAGATAAAAATCTTTAACAATAAAATACACTTCTACAGAAAATCTGTTATAAACTTTAATGTCGAAAAATCGATTAACGTTTGATGTGTATGGAATAATAGTTGTCCTAATAATTAAAGCATCTTCTAAATAGATTCTTATCAATTTATGTACATAAAGCATGTTCTCGTTAGGCCTTTCAGGTACCGTGCGGTTAATTGAATGTCAACGTTATTATCATGTTGAGCTATGTTAACGCCACTTGATTAAAATACTTGATTGAAACATTAAATCACATGTAATAAGTATATTGGTCCTTAAAAGTTACTTTTTTAACCTTTTTAAATCAAAACTTAATAATGACTACAGTATCAGTTTGGCGACCGCATGAGTACCTGACTCGAAGGTCACGCCTGACCATTAAATCCCATAGACGAATAGTCAGATGCACTTTGTTTTAAAACAAAAATATATTATGCAAATAACATCAAATTGGAATGTTTTAAATATATAGACTATATAGATATATGCCGATGTCGGCGGCTTTACTAGCTTTGATTTTATCTTAAAACTACTCCATATACAAAACTAAAGGTAATTAATATTTTTTTAAATTATAAAGCATGATATGTTAATAAACTTAACATAAACTGGACTTGATGGGCTGAAATGATAATAGAGAGAAAGATAGATATGGCCCTTATACTTCAAAAAAAATCTGTAAAAATATCACTAAGAAAGTTAATTGTAATACGTATGTATACCATATAATTACGCACATCATCTATTAACTATATAATTAAGCAGACATATATAATTTTAATATTTATTACGTTACAATAAGAGCACCTTTGAATAGCATTTTATTATTTTAGTATAAATTACAGATATGTGTTTGGTTTATATAGATTGCGTAGAAATAAATCTGTTTATTTCTATAACGTAGTATCAATGCAAATTTAAAACAAAATTACAGAAAATCGTAACAGTAACAAAATTACTTGCGTCTACTATTTAAAAATCTAATTAATGTTCATGTCAGATAAATTTAACATCATTATTGATAATATAATCGACGCAAAAACTGTACATAAAGACTTGTTATAACAATAATTAGCATTTTGTGTTAGAGTTCAGATTTATGTTACAACGAAAGTAAAAATGTTTTTTATTTAAAAATAATATTAAGCTGTGCCAAGTAAAAGCCGAGTTAGGTTTTTGTAGTCTTAACTATAATTATCTTTTTGATCACATTAAAAAGAATGCCTTTTTAGATATTATCTTTGTCAAAAGCAATTATAATTATATATTATATTATAGGTATCGTCGATGATTACGACTTGGTGTTTTATATTTTTTTGATACATTTTTAAACTTCTTTTTCACTTAAAAATAAACATGGTCGTATCTTAATATAAGTATTTATGTCATTTTCATGTTGTCCATGGAAGATAGTGGCTAGAAATATTAAGTGTGATAGCGTTCTGATCGTATACGTCGCGGCTCTGGGCGAGTTGTAGTCTAGATGTGGGCTTGGCAAAATTGTGCCCCCAGAGCACGCCTTGCATGTTTCGATGATTCAGATTCAGCTCTAATTCAATATTAATCAACGTATTACTAAAAAGTGTGTGATAAATTGAGACAACCACTATATTGAAGATTTTTTTAAATATATACAGTGTGATTGTTCTCTCCTTCCCAGAAAAGTTAGTGTGTGATAAGTGGGTGGAATAAAAACTATTCACGGTATTATTAATTCACTATCTTTGGCTTTTCTAGAGTCCGGTACATCCAACAAACTACATAAACCTAAGACATATTACCCTGCCGTGGCAACAAATAAAACCTTTAAATAAGTAAAATAAACATGCCACGGGCTTCTATTTCATCTACCTATCACACCCTACTTTTTCTGAGAAGGAGTGAACGAAAACCCTGTGTACGTCTCCTTAAGGTGAAATTCGAACAGTAACTACACTCAGCGTCAAAAAAATCGCACCTCTCTGAGTTTGCGCGAAAAATGGCTGTAATGGCTAGAAACGAATTATATTTATATAAATATTGGTATGTTTGAAATGGGTATTTGAATAGCTTTACATTATTAATAAAAAAATCATGAAATTATTAAAACATTTATCATTATAGAGCGTCAAAAATAAACACTGTCAAATGCTCGTTAGTAAGGACGCTAGTTACACAACCTAAAAAGGGTATAAAAGGGTCGATCTGGATGAAATATGGGCCAGTTGTAATTTAGACTTTGCAGTGAACACACGTGAACAAGTAACCCAAGTAAGAACAAGTAAAGATGGACACCAGCTCTGAAAAAGCCGCCCAAGTGATTGCCCTATTGCAGTCGGGGATGCGGCAGTGTGACGTTGCTCGACAGTTGAACCTGTCCCGTTTTTCAGTTCGACGGGTGTTCCAACGTTTTCAGCAGACTGGTGGTTATGTTACGGGATCTGGAAGAAAACGGTGCACATCAGAAAGAGATGACCGTTTCATCGTTACGACATCTTTACGAAACCGTTTTACAAATGCTGTTGAGTTGCAACAACAGCTTCGATCAACTCGGAGAACATCCGTGAGTGTTTCTACGATAAGAAGAAGGTTACACGAAAAGAGTTTAACAGCCCATAGACCTGCTAAAGGTCCAAAACTTACTGCACAGCATCGCAGACATCGCCTAGAGTTTGCTCGCAATCATTGCGAGTGGACTCTAGAACAGTGGCGGACCGTACTCTTCTCTGATGAGACGAGGGTCTGTCTCTTCTGCAATGACAGACGTAGAAGGTTCTACAGAAGACAGGGGGAGAGGTTCACACAACCCTGCTTCGAAGAATCCGTCGAATACGGGGGTGGCTCGTGTATGTTTTGGGGCGGCATTTCCGTCGACGGGAAAACGGAACTTGTGTGCGTTTCCCGGACTCGGGGTGGCCGTGGGCAAGGGTCATTAAATGCTGGTCGGTACATTACCGAAATCCTGGAGGAACATGTGGTCCCGTATGCTGGTTATGTCGGTGATGGATTCATGTTAATGCATGATAATGCTCGTTGCCACACCGCGGCTATTGTACGGGATTATTTACAGGAGGTCGATATCCCTGTTATGCATTGGCCAGCACGAAGTCCAGACCTTAACCCAATAGAACATCTCTGGGATGACCTAAAACGGCGCGTGCGAGCTCCAAGATGCGGTACTTGAAGAGTGGGAACAAATACCCCAAGAAGCTGTTGCGATCCTTGTAAGGGTCATGAAAAATCGCATGGAAGCCGTTATCAAGGCAAGGGGGGGTAACACTAGGTTTTAAGAACTTTTTTTGTATTTATTAAGTTTTTTTTTAAATTATTAATTTGCAAATTTGTACATACCCTGTCTTTTTCTTTAATTTCTCTTTCGTCTCGTTATAAAAGTAAAATTCAATGAAAATTCCTGAAAGCTAATGAAATTACCTTTCGAATGATACCCTCAAACCACAACATTGCCATTGGCCTGTTGTGTTAAAATAGTATTTAAATTATTTTTTTCGGATGTGCGATTTTTTTGACGCCGAGTGTAATATAACTAAGATGAAGATGAATATAAAATATAAATTTAAGTAATATAAATAAATAAATTATAATAGAAAACAGCTAAAAATAAAAGTGTTAAATGTAATATTATAATATAATATAATGGCAGAAATAAACTGATACATGTAGTAAAATGTTTATAATTCTTACTTGTATACTGTACAATGCACTATCATACAGCACATGGAAGGTAAGGAATAGTGATAGTAGCGTAACAGATAGGAGGGCCGCAGCGAGCTTGGGTCGCGACACGCCCACAACTAACACGCAGTCTGCTAATTCCCCTTCCGCCGGCCGAAACGAAGATCGGGGTAGCCATCTACACCAAAGAAAATGTATATATCAAATTTAATGATGATTTAAATGAAACTAATTTTACGGATTTTATCGCGTTTAATTTTTTACTATTTATAACCCGACGTTTCGAGTGCTTTACAGCACCCATGGTCACGGGAGGACTGAGTTGACAGATGTCCTGATGTCATAGTTAACCTGGGGTACCTTCAGCTTTTAATTATTATTTTTGGTCCGATCTACGCAGAAAGAGCTAACTGTAACAGATAAAATCCGTAAAATTAGTTTCATTTAAATGTGTAGTGTTCGCGTAAATATAAGAAATCATTATATGATGATGTTCTCCTAGCCGATTTCGACCACGGCGACAACTTCCGAATCCGAATGTCGGGAGCCATCCAGCTCGCAGGAGATATTATAGTGCCACAAGTGTACATGCAAACACATAGGCACTCACTCGTTCCAACCTACCCGCGCCCGATGTAACGCTGATGCGATAAGATCGGAGATAGGCTAGGATGCAGTGTCAGAAACACGGGGACAATTCGTGTTTTAGCACAAATGTTGGCTCCGGCTGGGATTCGTACCCAGGACCCGCAGCGTAGAAGTCAGGTACTCTGACCTAGTGGTCAGAGAAAAATATTATTAATAGGCCTAGTAACCACGCGGTCGTTATCATATTAATAATATTTTTCTCTGCAATAACAGTTACTTTATCATGCTTAATCATAATTTTATATTGCCGAAATTTATAGCTATTCTTTTAACATTAATATTAATGTACCTTTGTAGGGCGTGGTGTGAATTTTGATTACTTTCGAGGTGCTTATTAGTTAGATTTTATGTAAATCTAATCTAAACTGGATACGGAAAATAATTTGTTCTAATTTCACTACTGTACCAAATCGAAATTTTTCTTTTGATTTGCTGAGGTATATTTATACAAACATACAATCACGCCTATTTCCCCTATAAGGGGTAGGCAGGGTCCACATACATAGCCCACTTCGAACCAAGTCGCCGCCATTTTGGTACGAGTTAAAAAAAATTCTTACTCCTCTTGCGTTCCCACTAGCAGTATCGTGACAGCATTGTATATTACTGTGTTATTCTGCATGAGTAAAAGCTGACTATCTATAATACCTTTTCCGACACCTCGGTAGGAAAGAGGTAGGTGCTATTCTGCTCTCCCGAAAACCTATCAGCTTACTTTACATAACAAAACCAGGTATATGGGTGGCGTATTGCTCTTATATTTTTCGATAAAAAACATGCCAGTGGGCCATTAGCTCTAAGTCCGCATAAAACTGTGTATATTTCTTTATTACTTTAGCCGTGTGGTGGCGGCTCATTAAAAGAATACTACCACTCCATCTCATCCAATGGATCTCGTAAAAGGCGAGTAAGGAATTAAACTGCACTGTGCATCCAACAGCGCATGGTGGCGATGGGCTCACCACCTATCACGCCAAGTGCATTATATTGTTTTGGTAAGACGTGGATTGTGGCAGTCATCTGTTTTTGCAGTGAGATCCCTTATGGGATACAGTTGTGATCTTATGTATGTATGTATATTTCTTTATTAATACATATATTACACTTATTGCAACATACCAACATCTGCACCAAAATGTAGACCAGAAAGACCGATGCATGTATGCGACTAGTAGTAAATTAATTTAAATTTTCAAAAAATGAGCAGAAGACGTCGTAGTGCAGGGACCGCACCCTCACAAAATACCTATGCCATGACATTTTCTTAGGCTCTAAATCAAGGTTTTTTATAATACTCAAAGATTCTTTTTGTCTTTTTTCAGCCTTATAGACATCAACATCTCCTAATGATTTCTTATATTTACGCGAACACTACACATTTAAATGAAACTAGTTTTACCGATTTTATCGCGTTTAATTTTTGTTATTTATAACCCGATGTTTCGAGTGCTTTACAGCACCCATGGTCACGGGGGGACTGAGGTGACAGATGTCCTGATGTCATAGTTAACTCGGAGTACCTTCAGCATTTAATTATTATTTGTGGTCCGATCTGCGCAGAAAGAGCTAACTTTGTCTTGAAGTCTTGCAGTGGTATGCTTGGTTTTTGACTTAATTTTATTTATTATTGGATCCCAAGCTGGTGGTAATACCCAACCATCCTCTCTATTAAAATTAGGATGTTTTTTAATTTCAATAGCCTCGCGAATCATCCTTGGTAGGAATCGGTGTTCTTTTGCGAGGATTTGTGGTTTATCAAATCTGATGGAATGCTTGGGATGATCCAGAACATGGTCACAGTCTGCAGACTTCCTGGAGCGACGATGCTTCCCATCAGCTATATGTTCTTTTATGCGGGTTTTTACTGATCTTTTTGTTTGCCCTATGTAAGAGAGACCACATTTACAATCCAGCTTGTATACTCCTGCATCTTGTAGAGGGATGTTACACTTGACAGATGGTAAAAACTGACTTATGCAGTGACCGAGTAAAGCCGGCCACAGTCGAGCGTGTACCTGCAGTCCTACCATATGTCAGAGGAGTCACGGACAAGATTGGCTATATCTTGAAGCGAGCTTCCATAAAAACATTTTTCAAGCCGCCGAAGAAGATAAGTCAGTTTTTACCATCTGTCAAGTGTAACATCCCTCTACAAGATGCAGGAGTATACAAGCTGGATTCTGAATGTGGTTTTTATGCCGCCACAACACGACGGAAGTGAACATGATAGGCAACCATCATCATCAACATTTCAGCCTATCTTAGTCCACTGTTGAACATAGACCTCGCCTATAGATTGCAATAAAACACGGTCCCAAGCCACCTGCATCCATCATGAGCCAACCTCATTCATAGACTTCCTGCATACTTTGCAAGGTCATCGTTTCATCTACTGGTTGGTCTTATAAAACCCAAAATAAGTGTTTTGGGATACCGATTTTCAAATAATATTAACAGTATTTAAATAAAGATTATAATATAGTATACAGTTAAAATGAGTCTAAGTTTTAAAAGTTTAAGCGTTTTCGAAACACAAGATTAATTAACTTTACCTTTACTCTTTTACGTTCAGAATATTAACAATCAAATTCACATCTCATGTCCAACTATTGTTGGACTTCCCGAGGAGACTAGCTCTCCTCGGGAAGTCCACATCCGGCCGTGTGGTAGCGGCTTAAGAGAATCTACCACCCCATCTCTTCCCGTGGGTGTCGTAAAAGTCGACAGAGGGAAAATGAAAACCAAAGGATGGGCAGCAGCATCTTGCTGGAACATCTGAATAAATAAACTGCGGTTGCCAACCCGTCTGCCAAGCGTGGCAACTATGGCAAAATCCCCCCAAAACGAGAGCTACAAACTTTTGTGGCAATCTGTGGGGGAGGCCTATGTTCAGCAGTGGACTATTGATAGGCTGAAACGACGACTCTTTTACGAACTTTTCTAGCGAACCCCTTGAACATACGAGTAGTATAGATGTTCATTGATCCACAATATGTCACAATAGCTATATCATAATAAGAGTTAGCAGAAATTAACTTCTTTTTAAATGACTTCGCAATGCTTTAAGAGATTTTATGAAATAAATAAATCTCATCCACTAGTTTTTATAAAACACGTAAAGTTCGAACTTGTGAGCCATAACCATTACTAGACTAGCAAAATAACAAAATATGATTTCATATACTTACAGTATATCAAGCGGTAACGATTGCGAACAGCTTTTATAAGATGCCTCTGGGCGGTGATATTTGTTTGGCATAGACTGATTCATCTGCGGACGCTCCATGAGGACTCCATCGACTATACTTTTGTTAAGACATTGTACTATTTCCGTTCCACTTTTTCATCACTCTTGATATTTCTTGAACGTTTCAACGTTGAAAGGTTTCCGTTCGTGTCTGTCTAATGTTGAACTCATATTTCATTTTGGTATATTTTTATTAAATCTGAAACACAACTTTTTAACAGATGTCGAGGTCATAAACTACATTAAAATTTATAAGAATCTTTAGTATTTCTAAATATAAGAGCCTCGCTAACATTTCAGCGCTACCGTTCAATACGTCATATATAACATACCATTTTGATAGTTCTGCAATACAAGCACCTGAAAAGAAAAATAAAGTTGATAGAATATTAAAAAGTGTAACAAAACAAAAAACAAAATAGTGTTATGTTATGTGTAATGCCCAGATTTTTTTCTAGTTGGTGGTGTAACTTTAGGTCTAAGAAAATCAAACTTTATAGAGCAACAAGAAACAAAGTTCTAATTATGGGGTCGGCAATGCGGTTAAAAATCACAGAGCTTCTAACTTTTTTATCGCAGACTTTTAGAATTTTCGCGGTTTTTTCTCCATCGCAAGCTCATTCTTATTTAAAATTGTAATTTACTGTTTCATAAGTCGTTGGCTGTGAGATTCATCCTGGCTTCGCTTTTTTATGGAACTTAAGACTTACTGAAGATCCCTAAACTACCACGAATATAAGCTAAGTTAAGTAACAATCTCTTTTCATTCCACACCTGGAGCGCATTTTCGTTTTCGAAGTAAATCTTCTTTTAGCGCGATGAGAGTAAAATTTCTAGGCCTATTTTTGTGTGCAGTGTTTTCGTACAAAGTTTCTGATATTCTTGAATAATACTTATCGATTAATTAATAATTGTTACTTTACAGTGAGTAATATTTTTGGTAATTTATCTTCATTTATTCATATTTTAATAAAATTTCTAGTACTGGTGGTAGGATGCCTATGCAGGAATCCGTCTAAGAGGTACCACCCCAGGGCCAGTTATTTTGCCGGTTTGGTCTTGTTTTCTGTATGAGCATATTACTTCTCCGGTCGAAACAATTTTTATTTATGTATTACAGCAACGTAGCTCTGCCACACGGACTACTTGTTGCCAATAAATAACTTAGTCAACATAAAGAAAATATAATTTTATGAATATAAAAACAATACGAGTGAATTACAGGCCTCCGTCCATTTAGACCAGACATTTACCGAGTATGCAATATTTTGTTACAGTTAATTATTTTTTTATGTAAGTTATTTTTTGTAATTGTACCTTATTGAACATTATTTATTTCTCTTAATGTTAAATATAGAACAAAGGTTACAAATAGTGTGTTAAAAAATACTTTAGTAATAAAATAGTTTATTTCTATTTATTTAAGGCAACGTTTTGCCCCGCACAAGGATTTTCCGGAACAATTACTTTTGTCCTTAGTCATATAATTATTGTTCCGTACATAAATCGAAACCTCATTTTTACACTTTTTTTTATTAAATTTTTATTCCAACCATGGCTAAGGTTGAGCACAGACCTTCTCTCATTTCTGAAGTTTTCTGGAGCTGGACAGAGTCCACCACGCTGCTCCAAGGCAGGTTGGTCGACTTTACATGTCTTTACATGCCCTCGAAATATTTTTATTCTTCAGACATTTTTTATTCGAGCAGGTTTCCTCGCGATCTTGTGATGAAGTAGACCCGTAAAATAGTTACGTTACTTATTATGCGCCGTGTGGTAGCGGCATAAGAGAATCTACCACCCCATCTCATCTCGTGGGTGTCGTAAAAGTCGACAGAGGGAAATGAAAACCTGGAGATGGGCAGCAGCGTCTTCCTGGAACATCAAAATAAACAAACTGCGGTTGCCAACCCGCCTGCCAAGCGTAGCAGCGCAAAATGGCAAATCACCCCAAAATGAGAGTTGCAACACAACGGCCCCTAGTCTCCGGCGTTCCCGCTTGTCCTGGCTGCGGTAGCGGTCATTTCGGTCGGTCGGTACATTCGGTCGGTAACTTGTTCTACCACCGGGAGGGTGGCCATCTGTCCCAAGGAGGTGTCGGGTTTATCGTCCACAAGTCTCTCATTAACAACGTTGTCAAGATCGAGAGTGTGTCGACTAGGGTTGCGTACCTTATACTCAGAATAACCAAACGGTATTCGCTGAAGGTCATTCAAGTATACACACCTACCTCGGCACATCCTGATGATGAGGCGGAGGTAATGTATGAGGACATATCAAGGGCCATACATTCCTCCAAAACTCACTACACGGTGTTGATGGGAGACTTTAACGCAAAGCTGGGCATGAAAAAAGACGACTAGCTGGTAGTGGGGCAATTTGGAATAGGGCAACGGAACCAAAGGGGCCAACAGCTGGCCGACTTTATGGAGAAGGAGGGACTCTTTATGATGAACTCCTTCTTTCAAAAGCGGCCCCACAGAAAGTGGACCTGGATAAGCCCAGACGGTTCCTTTAAAAATGAGATTGACTTCATCATGACGACCGAACGACAGCTGTTCAATGATGTCTCTGTGATCGCTAGGGTGAAAACCGGTAGTGATCACCGAATGGTAACATTGAACCTGAACGTAAAGCTGGAGAAGTCGCGTCTGGTGAGGTCCACGCTCCGTCCATCTCGTGCCCTTATCCAAAACCCCGAAAGCTTCGAGCTCGAATTGCAAAATCGTTTTCAGTGCCTGGAAGATTGCGTTACAGTGGACGGTATGAACGAGAGGCTCGTGGAAACTGTCCATGCGGTGGGGGCAAAGTTTTGCAAGACCTACCGCACAAAAAAGATCCAGAAACTCTCCGACCACACTCTTAATATCATGGAGGCTAGGCGGGAAATGAGGCTGCAGTCCTCAACTGATGCGTCAGCATATCGGCAACTGAACAGACAGATCTCCAAATGTATGCGGCGAGACCTACGCTTCTTCAATACTGCTCGTATTGAGGAAGCGATTGAGCGAAACCAAGGCTCCAAGGTCTTTGCCAGGGATCTGTCTGCCGACACACTAGTGTGAGTAACGATCCAAGAGCAAATCTCGTCTGACACTATTCCGACGATATCCCGGACTTCAGTCTGAGCGAAATTAGTATGACTCCCAAACAGCTCAAGAATGGAAAAGCGCGAGGACGGAATTACAGCGGAGCTTCTGAAAGCGGGTGGAAAACCGATACTAGTAGTCCTTCAGAAGCTCTTTAATTCCGTCATCCGGGGCGGCGCTACGCCGGAAGCGTGGAGTAGAAGTGTGGTTGACCTGTTCTTCAAGAAGGGCGATAATGCCCTCTTTTAGAACTATATACCGATATCGCTTCTAAACCGCATCTACGTGCTGTTTTCGAGAGTCATAACGAATCGTCTCGCAAGCAGACTCGACGACGTCCAGCCTCCCGAACAAGCCAGATTCCGAAAAAGCTATAGTACCATAGACCACATACATACCCTTCGCCAGAGTGTACAAAAGACCGATGAGCACAATCTTCCGCTATGTCTGGCGTATGTGGACTATGAGAAAGCCTTCGATTCCGTCGAAATTTGGGCGGTTTTACAGTCGCTTCAGCGGTGCCGAATTGACTGTCGGTATATCGATGTGTTACAGTGCTTGTATACCAATGCTAGGATGGCTACAGAGGCTCCGAGTACAGAACCAGAGTACGAAACCGATCCAATTGCAGAAAGGTGTAAGACATGGTGATGTTATATCCCCGAAACTCTTCACCGCTGCATTGGAAGATGTTTTCAAGCTACTGGACTGGAAAGGATACGGGATCAACATCAATGGCGAATACATCACTCACCTTCGATTTGCCGACGACATAGTCATAATGGCAGAATCGCTGGAGGACCTTAGCGCAATGCTCAATGACCTCAATAGTGTCTCCCAACGGGAAGGTCTTAATATGAACGTGGAAAGGACGAAGATCATGTCTGACTTCCATGTCACACCTATACCGGTTATTGTTGGGAACACTACGATCGAAGCTGTCGACGAATATGTATACCTAGGGCAGAGTGTCCGACTAGGTAGGTCCAACTTCGACCAAGAGGTCATCGTCAGGTCAAGAGGCTGGGCAGCGTTCGGGAAATTGCGTCACATCTCGTCGAGTATACTTCAATGCCTGAAAACAAAAGTATACAACCAGTGCGTTTTGCCAGTGATGACATATGGAACCGAGACGTGGTCCTTCACTGCAGGCCGCATGAGGAAGCTCAGAATCGCGCAGCGAGCTATGGAAAGGGCTATGCTCGCAGTTTCTCTGCGAGATAAAATCCGTAACGATGTTACGGATTCCCGCAGCAGAACTAGAGTAACCGACATAGCCCTAAGGATTAGCAAGCTGAAGTGGCAATGGGCCGGCCATATAGCTCGGAGAACCGATAACCATTGGGGAAGAAAGGTTCTCGAGTGGCAACCTCGTACCGGCGACTACGACGACCTACACGGTTTTGCAGGAAGTGGATGGATGCAGGTGGCTCAGGACCGTGTTTTGTGGCAATCTATGGGGGAGGCCTATGTTCAACAGTGGACTATGGTAGGCTGAAATGATGATGATGATGACTTATTATGGTCTAGAATATAAAAAATGTTATCTTATACTTATACCGCGGATAGGCCTATTTTTATTAAAAAAAAATAATATCAAATACTGTTTTGATTTCCCTAAAAGGTTGCATAAGATTTTCTTGAAAAAGTGGATTTAAGCTGATGCTATAAAAGGCGTACTTTATGTTAGTCTATGATCGTTGATGATGTCGTCATGGCCGATTTTCTACCACGGCTTCAACTTCCGAATACTGTAGGAAGCTACGCGAAGAGGTACACAGAGGTACTAATTCGCCCTAACCTATATGTTATGCATGTATGTTAGCTCCGGCCATGATTCAAACGCAGGACTCGCGGGGTAGAAGCAAATTACTTTGACAACTAGACTACGTAGTCGGTTGAAATATACGTAAATTATCGGGCATATAGATCACCAACTGTAGCAGACTATTTAACAACGCCAAGTATGGGTAATCGCGCATAGACGTGGAGTCAGCCCGAAGAAATCTACAATCTACAATGGGTAATCACCCATACTTGACGTTGTTAAATAATAAAAGACGAGAGTAATAATAAAAGAGAAGAAATAAAAATTAATGTCATCGAACAATAAAATTTTATTAACGAGTAAAAACTGCTGAGAACTGAGTAAAGGCTACTAAGTATTTTCCTGTATAATTAGTTAAAATAAACGTATTACTTAAAAATATTGATGTCCACGCTCTAATTCGTCAATGAAATGTTAAAGAAATGTGTATTAATTTCTAAATATAAAAAAAAATTCGTGTAGGTCATTTGGTTTTCACTACTTACCGTGCCGATCTCAATCCAAATCCAATCTCCAATCCAAAACGGTATTGGCTTCGAAAAATCTAAATGGGTTGCAGAGCAGTAAAGCTATGATAATATACTCGTATGTTGTATGTATATCGTATGTTAAAGCCTTGATAATATACTCGTATAAGATAAGCTTGAAATATACTTTTTGATAGAAATGTATTAGACATACTCGTAAAATAAACAATATCCATGAATCTCAAATAAAAAATCAATCGAATAATAAAAAATATGATAAATAAATCTGCACCGCATTTAAATAACGTATCTATACCAATAATAAAATTAAATTGTCTGTCTGTTATTTTTAAATAAATGACAAAATTTTGTTGAAAACTGCTATTTATACGTTTTTAGAATTTTTGTCTGATCATATGTGTGACTGTCTGAAAGTTTGTCGTGAATAGGCTCCAACTGCTCACTGGATTTCGATGAACAATTTAAAGATAGAAACAGGATTTTTTACTTAAATTTTCGTGTATGTTCCATTTCGATATCTTTCAGGGTTCCGAAGATATATTTGTAATATAATCACGTGGTAGGCTTATTTTTTATATATGTCATAAACCTGTTGACATAACATAATAAGATTTCGTCTTATGATGGTACATTACCATTGTAGTCACCGTCGGTCTAGACAAATTTCGGTCTGGACAAATGTATTCATATTTGTTCGAAGAATTCGGATTATAAGTAACAGCCTATAAATATATTTCTCCAAGCAATCAGCAAGGCTTAACCATTGCCAGCATATTCCAAGAAAACAGCGTTTAGCGCAGTTCCCAGATAAATTGTCAGTCTTCGCCATCTATTGAAATACACTAGGTAATTTTGTCGCGGAGTCTTATTCGCACTGCATCCTAGTTTTCGCAGAACGATCCACAAGCGTCTCGAGTGACGAAGTTGGATTTCTTTTCTAGGTCAACAACCTACTATTAGGTACTTACATATAACGATCGTTTTGTACTAACTTGTGGAAGCGAGGAAGTAGCGTCAATTTTCTCCTAAATCTCAGCGGAAAGTACTATACAATTTAAAAAAAAGCTGGCAAATGCTTGCGACGCTTAGAAGTAACATAAATCAATAGGAATTGGAGCCCGATCAATCACCTTGGTTTTTATATATTACTAATACTTTACTATTATAATGTATAAATGTCTCGGGAATAATTACTTGTTTCCAGACTTCTAAAATAATTATGCTAAAGAAATTGTGAGTAGAAATTATACCGTATTTATGAAGACATGCTCGCATTTTATTAAATTGTGCCATTTTTAATAAGGCTACGACGTCACATAGACAAAAAACACCCTGTGCTGCCTGTATGCAAATATGAGACGAAGCCCGACTCGCTCAATATTTTTTGTGAGTAACATCAGTACTCGAAAATAAAGAAACAATATCTCATACCCCTCTTCTTAATCCGATAAAATAATAAACCAATGTCCTGGTCATATTGGTTTTTAATCAAAAGGTTTGCTGATGCTTTTTGTTACAATAATGATGCTAGGCAATGTCTATACATTATTATATACAGGAAATGTAAGACAATAGGCTATCTCTATATTTTGCAATGAATTCTTGCTATGGAAATATAATTAAGAATTCATGAAAAATAAAAAATTCTTTTGCTACTGTCACAGTTACAGACAGAGACTGATATAATGTATGCTAGTCTCAAGCCCTTATTAACGTCAAAGACTATTGTCGGTTCGAGAAAAGAAACTTAAGAAAAAGATTCAGTAAAAAGATTTTTTTTACACAGACTAAAAAACCTACTACGACGTACAATAATTTAAGCTAATTATATTGTCACACTTTTATATGATATTAAATTTATGAAATAATGTTTAAAAATAACTTTAGGTGCCAAGGACAAATGAATTTTATTAACTTAATGAAAACAGTGTCCGGCAGAGTATAACAGCACCCACGTCTTTCCTGCCGAGGTTTCGTAAGAGGCGACTAAGGTAAGGTCTGTCACATGTCACTTCCCGCGGGGACGAAAAGTTGTCTACGAGTGTGGTTCCACAACACCTACCATCAGAGCCGGCATTCGTAGGCAACTTTTCGTTAGGAAAAAGGCGTCACTGTATGTATGTATAACAACAAACAAAGTTGCCGATTTTCGAGATAAACCCAGATACGGACTTCACATCAATGCCATCGTGAAGACAACTGCATAGAACCCAGACTTTCTCAAACGCAACACCAAAGACCTTCTAATTCATACTAAAATGTTACTTTTAGAACTAGAAGACTTACTTAGAATTAGCCTCGGGTCACACGACTCGTTGTCACGAATGTGCGACACATAATTCTCTTTGTGGATTGTTGTACAATGTTGATGTTTTCCATGACACTTAGCCCGACAGGAAAAAAAAATGACTTACTTATTTTATAGTTATTACATATTGCAACACTTTAATCTTAGTCGCATCAATTGTTGTTTCATATATTTACGTGTTCATCATATTTTAAGGAAAGCATCTACTGTTATTAATATAACGCTACTCTATCTTTTTTTTTGTAATGACGTGTCTGCAATATTATTAGATCAGAACCCTTGTTATAACTGTCGTTTTTTTATAAATAATGTAATATTGTATGGGCTGCTGATATGGGTCCTTAATAAATTAATTAATTAATAAGTAAAATAAACTATCACTTAACTTTTAACTTTGCGGGACATATATTTATGTCACACATGTTACCTGGAACCTATAATGTCTGCTAGATATTAGCCGCCCGCTTCGTAAAAAAATTTGTATAAATTCATTTTGTTTCTTCATAGCGTTATTAAAACTATTCTAAATCTTATTCTAGGACATCATCTACCTCTATTTATTTAGAATTCCCTCGCCTATTCGAGTACGATTAAGTAACTAATATCCATACATACATAAAAACTTTCACATTTATTATATAAGTTGGATGTCTCGGGCATTTGAACATTAAACTTCAAATCAAGCAAACTGAAGTATCTATATACTTATAAATACTTGTAGATATGCATACTGCATGGTTGGAGGACAGAACGAAGGTCGTGTCAAGGCCTAAATGCAGTATTACCAATACCTACAACGGCAACTCCAATCGTTCACGTCACATGTATTTCCTCTTTGTGTTTGAACTAAAATGTCACGTACATTTTATTTGAGAATGAAAATAAACGTGCGCTCGGTGACGTAACATACATACGATAATCAGTTTACTACAGACAATTTCTCTTAATTATATATATTTTCATAAAGATTGTTGTATAGTAAATAGGAATGTAACCGAAATAAGGCATAAAATTCACCGGCCAAGGTTTTGTTTTACAACTGCTCATGAAAGTGAACTTATCGGGTACAACGTGAAAAAAATGCCTAAAAATGTTTTTGGGCAAGTTTTGCATTTAATTTTTGAATTTATTGTAAGCCAGTAGAAAATAAATTCATTAGAACTAGAGGAAACAGATTTTTCGAGACAACTGTAACAGAGTTACGTTTCGTGTACTCAATATATTTTTCGGTTTCATGAATAAAAAATAAATTCTTATTACAAGAACTGACGAGAATGAGAGAATTAAATTTTCATCACGGAAAAGAATCCTTTCATTTGAAAAATACTTTTTGCAGAAACAACGTGCTACTCGTAATGCATGTAAATAAAAAATACGTAAATAAGTCTACGTACGTACGTACATTCTAAAATTTCAGCATTTTTTTTTCTGTTGATTTAAATCTCTGAAATATTTTATGAAATAACTTTAAATATTCGTAAGACTCTATAGGTGTTTTATATTAAGTTCAAGTGTAACTATACTAGCGACTTCGTAATAAAAAAAAAACCGTATCTCTTGCATTTTAAATAAAATTTTCATCAAACATAGTTTTTTTTCTTCATATATGTTGTTATAATGTGAGAAAGGTTAAATATTTGAGATATTGGTAGCTGGCTATTGTTATCATACGCTAAGATGCGATTCATTGTAACGAAAGGTTAAGTTATTTTGTGAACAGAGGGGACTGAAAGGTCACCTTGAGTCTTGTATCATATTGAATAACTTGAGTTAATTTTCTATCAGAAAATTGTATAGAAGCCGAAACTTAAGCATTACCTTCCTGTTCACCCCACCTTTTCTTTTTGGTGAAACCAAGGTGAAGTAAATTGAAGTTTTTACAGCGAAAGTCTCTGTCCCTAATCGGTGAGTGCCAACAATTACAACTCTTTTATTTCTTTGGTATAGTCATAGATTCATAGAAGATCGCTCTAGTGCACCTTATCCCCAAAACAGGAGACTGTTCAGATATGTCGAATTACCGGTCTATTTGCCTACTTGTTTTTAAAATCATAAATATCGTAAAAAAATATTAACAGCTATCTTACTTGGCCCGAAACGAGTTTTTAACCTTCAAAGTTCCTAATTTATGTTTTTTTTCGAGAAAGATTGTGTAAAGAAATGACATGACTTTACACAGAACGGTGCATCAAGATTATATCGGATAGTTTATCGATCGTAAGCTATGGTCGAGAATTCTGCCATCTAACTCTGTTTCTTTGAATGACATCTCTTTCATCGGAAACGTTGATTGATATTCAGACGACATCATCGGTGTTATTGACATATTTCGGAACTAATACGTATCTTTCGGGAATAAAATGAATTGGGTCGTAACAAGCTTCTGTCTACCATCGAGTGCTCCCTTGACCAATTCTAGGATTGGATTAGATTTAACCTAATCCATTTTAATACGATAAAGATACATATTAGTGCTTTTACCGCCGAGATTTATTTTTGATGTATAACCTCGTAGTAGATATACTCTTATACTCTTAGAATTAAAATCTTTATCTTCTACATATCGAATGACCTTCAATTTCACGATTATCATCAATAGAGTAAGACTAAGTTAGTTTCATAAAAGCTGGAGATACACAAGTGAAGCAAGATTAGCTCAAGCCATCGATTACGACTTCATAAGGCACAGGTTCGGCCACGTGGTACTATTTTCCTTATAAGAAGTAGGAGTAGGTACTATTTTCACCTCTGAGTTCATCAATTACAGTTTTCCTTCTTGACCCCTTACAACGCAGAACGGCTTGAATCATTAGTCACCCTGATCTTTTCTATTGCCTTGTTTCTGTAGCTTGGCGAGGAAACGTTGCATCCGTTTGCGTTTCTAACTTTCAATTCAATCACATTTCACAAGTATTTGGGAAACTAAATAAAAAGAAAAAAGAATAAAAATGGCCAAATAAATAACATACATATGTATGTATACAGTCATGCATTTTTCCATATAAGGGGTATGCAGAAGCCACTTTTCGCGCACGCGGGAAACGAGACGTGACGAGTGACAAGCCACGTCGCCGGCATTTTAGCACGAGTCAAAAAATGCTTACCCCCCATTACGTTTCCACGAGCAGTGTAGTGACAGCATTGCATATTATAATGTTATTCTGCAAGAATAAAGGCTGTCCGTACAGTACCTTGGTCGCCTCTTACAACACCTCGGCAGGAAAGAGGTAGGCGCTATTCTACTTTGGACACATATCGGCTTAATTAAATAAGAGTTTGATAAATAGGCGAATGAAATATCTATTCTCAGCAAGATCTCAGAAAGATCTGTCACCAACTTTATAACACCCAAAAAATTAAATACAACAAACAAACAATGCGCAAAGTCCAGTAAGCAAATGTTATTTCTATGGCCAATTAACAATTTTGAAGCAAACATTGAATATGATGATTAAATAAACACAATATTCAGATAACATTGTAAATCACAAATAGCTCTAGTTAAGGCGTAAAATCTAAAAAAAAATTTAAGCTATAAATGTATTTATACTTTTTTAATAGCTTTAAATAGAAGTCGTGATCACAATAATAGATAAAAGCAAATGTAACTGCAGACAGAAAATGATACAGCGCATTATCAGAATTGACATTTCAAATCTATTTTGTAAATTTATTTTAAAAGCAAAATACATAACATAAGTAAAAATACTTTTTATGTATTTAATTTTGTAATTAGAGAAAGATTTACTGGTGGTAAGATTCCTATGCAGGAATCCGTCTAGGTAGGTACCACCCCAAGGCCAGTTATTCTGCCGTGAAGCAGTAGTAGTGCAAACACGACTGTGTTTCGGTTTGAAGGCTGGCACTGTGAGCTAGCGTAATCACTGGGCATTAGGAGACTTAAGAACTGATGTCTCAGGGTGACGGGCGCAGTGCGGTGTCACACAGAAATATTCTGAAACACAGCATTTGTTGTGGGCGGACGTTGCACTTACCATCAAGTGAACGTTTTGCTCGTTTCGTCACTTTGTACAATTAAAAAATATATATATATATATATAAGTAAGGTAAAATACCTATGCAAAAATCCGCCTAGGTAGGTACCTTTTTTTTGGGGCTGCTGACCCGAAGGCTTTTACAGCTTCGCCGGATTGAAAGGTGGCATAGCCCTGGCTCGGCTTGGACCGTCATCCTGTTCGCGAGAGTAACAGACTCGAGGGTGCTCAAGGGGGCCGGCCTCGGCTCGGTCTGTTACTGTAATCGGGAGGGCAATATTACTACTACTATCATTACTAATACCATGATTATTATTAGATAAGTTTACCACCAATTCGGAATGCGTTTCCGCTGGACAAGAAATGGCGCAAGAAACTCCAGCGACGCTTCTGTTTATGACACTGCTAGGGAGAACCGGCCTGAGATGCGGCGGTATCGCGAATAACTTTGTCTGATACGCCCACGCCGACGGCGGGGGCGGTATGATGGTGATAATGTGTGTTTGTGTAGTGTTGAGTAGAGCGCTTGGGCCCTAGTGGTCGAGTCGTCAGGGTCCTCGAGGACGTGCCTCGGTCTCCTTTTTCCGCGGGGGGGTCGAGTTTTGGTGTATCGCGAGGGGGTTCTATGTGGCGGCACTGACAACCAGTGGGTTGGGGGGCGTGGCGGCAGAGTCGAAGTATCGGCGAGAGGCCAACTTTAGATACTGGGCTATGGTAGGAAGCCCTAAATCGATATGAAGGTTAGCATTACGCACGACCCCGGTGCTCCCGTGGCTTTACGCATGAATCGATTTTGTATTACCTGATGTCGGTGAATTTGACGCGTGTAGGTACCACCTCAGGCCAGTTACTTGTCTTCTGCCGTGAAAAAGTAGTGTGCAAACATGACTGTGTTTCGAGGGCACTGAGAGCTAGTCTAATCACTGGGCATATGAGATTTAAGAACTGATGTCCCAGGGTGACGGGCACAGTGCCACACAGAAATGTTGTGGGTGACACAAACAACACAATTTTTTATAATACTGCTCATGCTTTTGCTCAACATCATCATAATCACCTTTGTACAAACTTAACGCGCCAAAAGCCTAATGGTTTAAGGTACGGAATGCGAAACTTGACTCGCAGAATCGGGCCCGCCATTCGACTTTTGCGGTGAACCATGTCCAAGCACAAGCTTTTAAGCTTAGAGGGAGTAGTTAACATTAGTGTAGCGACATCTATGTCGCCACATGCGAAGCTCAAGAAATATTCGCAAACGTCCATAATCGCGCTATGAAAGTTTTCTGAGATGCGAACTATGTACACAACATATAAATAATACTAGTAGGAGGAAACGTCCTCCCCAGATCAGACCAAACAATCTGGCGGGTAGCTACCCTTTTCATTGGCAATATCATCCGCCAAATTAGTATTAATAATGTTAATTGCATTGCTAGTATTCTTGAAAACAACTTTTTTTTTGACTAAAAGGTTGTACTCAGTTAACTGATTTTTCCATTGGAATATTCGCTTTTGTCATCAAAGTTATAAAATAGTTAATGTATTCACATAAATTTATTGGCAATACTAAATATAGATGACACAAATTCAAAATGAAATGTTTGATATACCAATGTCACGAAAGCGCAAAATGATCGATTGTAAATTATCCTTCGCGGAAGTAACTACCGTCAAACTGAAACTAGAAGTACGGATAACGTAGTTATAGAAGTTTCACATTTTTATTAAACAACATACATCAAGCCGACAACTCGGTGACGGTCCATAAGTTATTGTCCGCAACATAAAATAAATTACAGGACTGAAGCGTAAACGTGGTTACAATTTAATGAAAACAAATTTGGGACATACACTCAACCGCAGTAGCTATTGCCATAATAAAGACGAGTAAACTATTTCAGAATCATTTATTGCAAAAATAATTATAGTCTTGGTTCCTGATATACCACGTCACAGAAACCATATTATAAAAATTAATGTTTTGTACACTCATAGATTCGAAATGTACAAATAGTCTAAGTAAAATCAACTAGTATTATGATTGAAGAAAATTGAATATTCTAGTTAAATTGCACATGATTTCAGTTCCTGACTATTTTAAATGTACTTGAATCTCTCTCACAGCGTCCAAATCTCTAATCGTATCAATCAGTGCTCCCATTAGATAGAAGCTCGTCTGAATGAATGAGTGCCACTTTGAACGAAACCTATACTACTATATGTCCAATGCAAATAACTCTGAATATTTTATATAATTACTATTGATGAACACAACGAAGTTATAACAAGATATATACACTATATAGAGATTTGCAGTTGTGGGTGAACAATACGTACATATGTAATCTAGTTAATTACATTCAGGATGAAGTGTTTGAATTCGTTTAAATTAATAAATAAAACAAAGAACTCAAATACTCGTTAAAAGCATAAAGCAACAAAGATCGCGAAAAAGTTTTCGTTGTTTCCTTGAAACGTTTTCACTAAAGAGAATTATGGCACTAATTACTACGCGCGTCTACAACTGCTACGGCGTAGGCGTCACAAACCAGTCACAGGACTGTCTGTGTGCAGTCGTATTATAGCGGATATATCACTTAAACTTGAAATATTTCACCATATATTGCAAGTAATTTCAACGTTTCTGTGGTACAACTTATATACTTATTTAAAAATAAATAGATTAATATAAGATAAATAGATACTTTTTAAAAAATATACTCATTTTTTATACCGTTACAGATTTTAAAAAATTACATCAATCTATGAAATACTTTTTTGGCTTATTATTCTCGCAGACTCCTATCGAATAATATCATAATACAGTGTTTACTAGATGTCATAAGTTACACACACAATTGCAAGGTATTGAAAGTATCCTTAGAGTGTGGCTTTTTATTTAATGGAACTAAAATCTTAAAGCGAAGATATCTTACCGTTTCGACATCCACCAGAAGAAATGCAGCGCAGCATTACCAGCACTAGAATGACACAACAAATCTATTAATCCTCAGTTCACAATCACGTCCGAGGGTAAATTAAGCACTGACGTTAACGACTACAGGCTGTGTCGAAATGTTGTAAGTTAGTGACAGTTTTGTTGGAATTCGATTTGTTGTGTTAGGTTGTGATCGGTGGTGTCAACGGTGCGCAGAGTCGCGCGGTGCGGTCCGTGTAGCGGCAACGACTGGCTAGGCGGCGCGTGCCCGCGGGACGGGTCGATATACGCGTCAGAATAAACACGCCGTACTAGGATAGGAGTAACACCCGCGATGTTGCCAGTGCCGTCGCCCTACCTCGATGTTGCCGCCTTGAATGTTTGCCGCGGTTTGTATCACAAGTATTCTGAGTTCTGTTACTTCGCTCCGGATTCTTGTGTCGTTTTTACTCGGGATCACGTAAACGCCTTTTATCCGAGCGATTGATATTATTGATATTTGAAGTACGTAATTATTACTATCTTATGATTATTTTCCTCAAAGTTGACTTCTGTTTCAATTTTTCGCCTACTTTCGCCTACTTTACTATGATATAGTGCGATCGTAGACCGCATATATTACACATACGACCGTCACTTATCTGAACATTTGATACAGACCAATTTCCATAATATATCCATCTGTATTCAGAAGGGATCACCATGCAATTTTGTCTTTGAACTATCTCAGTGTATATCTAGTAATCATTATTCAATGTTTGAATATAATTTTGTTTTGGATTTAAAAAGATTGAATGTATGTTACAATAAGTTGTAGAGTCGTAAACAACAGCACAACACATTTTTTTGTCATATGATTGTGTGCATTAGCTTTTTAAAAAAATATGTAACAATTCACATTTAATTGAAATTGAAAGCAATCAGTATTTTTAATAGTACACAATACACATAGCTAGCCGTCGGTAGCTCAGGGGTCCGGGCGCTCGCCTTAAATTTCACAGCACGCGAGCGACCTGAGTTCGATCCCCAGTGCCGGCACTTCTAAAATTGTTCTGATATTTCTTAACTACGAAAACCCTTTTAGAAATGAGAGGATGCCTGTGCTCAGCAGTGGGACACTTATAGGTTGTTACTTTTGCTGTTAACATACATTTTATATTTCTTGAACTTTTTTGACACTACATAAATAATTCTGAAGAGAACAAAACAGGTAGAAATCTGGAGGTCAGGGCTATATGGCGGATGCATTAACACCTTCCAGCCAAACACTCATAACTTTTGATGAGTGGCTAAATGATGTGTGTGGTCTAGCGTTGTCATGATTAATTAGAATACCTTTTCTATTGATCAATTCCGGCCGCTTTCTCTCAACTTCTTCCTTTATTCTCATCAGTTGTTGGCAATAGAGATCCGAATGGATGGTTCTGCCCGGTGGTAAAAGCTCATAATGAACAACGCCCTTATAATCCCACCATACACACAGCATCACCTTATTGCGAGTTAACCCGGGTTTTGGCACAGTCTGAGAAGCCTGACCGATCTTTGACCACGACCTTTTTCGCACGTTCTTGTCGTACGTGATTTACTTTTCATCACCAGTTATCAATCTCTTCAAAAACGGTTTCGGTTTCATTATGTCTCAATAAAAAATCGCAAATGAGTACACGGTTCATTAGGTTTCTTTCAGTGAGCTCGTGTGGCACCCAAATATCGAGCATTTTGTATACCCAGCTTTTTCAAATGGGTCAAAACTGTTTTGTGGTCTATTCCCTAAGTTCTTCAGCTATGCGATAACTACTGAAATGCCGATCTTGCTCCACATTTTCAAAAATGGCGTCCATTTTATCCGTAACGGGGCGACCAAAGCGAGGTGCATCTTTGACATTAAAATTTCCGGATTGAAAACGCTCAAAACAACTTAATGCTACTCTTACTATTTTATGTCCATAAACGTCACAAATTTTTTACGCGGCTTGAGTTGAATTTTTTCCTTTTTTGTAATAAAATTTTAAAATGTAACGAATTTCTTTATTAGATTCACTCATTTTGACAGAAAGAAAAACAAATGAATACAAGCCAGATACAAATAGTACAGCGAAAGATATTTTATTACAAGTTTATACATACTAAATGCGAAAAGACTTTTTCCCCGACCTATTATAACAAACGTTTAGTTTCTTATCAAACAAAACTACTTTTCGCCTATGTGGAAAACGAGACTTGACGGGTGGCGGACCACGTGGCCGCAATTTTGGTACAAGTCAAAAAAAATTGTTCTCCCCATTGCGTTCCAACGAGCAGTATAGTGACAGTATCGCATATTATAGTGTTGTTCTGCACGAATAAAGACTGTCTGTACAATACCTTAGTCGCCTCTTACGACACTTCGATAGGAAAGAGGTAGGTGCTATTCTACTCAGCCGAACACCTATCGTCCACCACTACCTTATTCATACAAGAATAGGTTACAAGAGTTCAATTTCTGTTAAGTTAATTAATTGTGTCACTTTAATATGGCAGAGTGATTCTATTCGCTTCTGTTGAGAAGAACAAATGCACCATTTACTGAAATAAATGACCTTCTTACGTTCTAGTTCTCGCACTGAAGGTTTTAGTAACCTATTTACCTCAAAAACAGAATCGGCAATGTGTATTCCCTACCCGACGAATTACATTTACTTTGTGGCGGAAGTAAAATTCTTTTGAAAGTGTCTATAAACATTGGTTTAAAAGACGTGTCTCTTAAGAGACGTGTAGCTCATCACGGTGACCTCCGGGCGCTAATAAAACACTTGGCCGCGATTCCAGCTTATATTTACTCTGATGAATAAAAACGCGTATCATTATTTTTATGGAAAATATCTTTACGAGGCAGTTACATGAAATATTACAGTAGAGAGCAAAATAATGAATGTCGAGAAGAAAAGGTAGACTTATTAATTATTCTTTAAGATCTAAATATAACTTTCTGTACGATAGGTTCATCGTTTTTCAATTACAAAGTAAATAAATTTAATTATATATTTTTTTATGGATGTAAGACACAAAGTAAGCCGTTCTCGTGGAGGTAAGTGAAAATTAACGTGTATAGTGGATTCTTTACGGTTATCGGAAACGAACAAGCAACGGCTAAATTCATGCGTAATTCGCTGTTGCTTCCTGAGATCTGTTACATCGATAACTGCTGATGCATATAGTAAACATTTACGGTCAAAAACTAATCTCATCAACCAATCTTCTGGACTATTGCTTCATGATAACGTTGATATTCGACCTCATAATACCACTGACACAAACTATATCAACACTATAAGAGTTTCAGCTAGAAACTTTTCGTCATTCTCTGTACTCGCCGGACTTATCTCCAACCGACAACCACCCATTTCAGGTTTTTTATACCTTTCTGCGAGACAATTTGGAAGCAGTAGAAAAAGTCTTCAAAGACTTGTTGCATCGTGCTTCCCAAATTTTTATCGTTAGTGCATAAACGACCGTCCTGCAAGATGAAAGGGATGCATAGAAAATATTAGTAATAATCTTGACTATATCAATAATTCTAACTAAAAAAAAAAAACTTACAATTTTTCCAAAAATACAGCAATTTCGTACATAAAACTCTGATAAAATTTAAGAAGTATTATTAAGGACACCTCAATAATTCCCAATTAAAATTATATGTTTTGTTAATAATTTATGTAGTATAGCACTCAACATTTAATAAAAGGTAAGACAAGAAAGTCGTCAACGAAGAAGTGCGAAGAAATACGAGTATAATAAAGTTCAAAGGAAAATTTAAGATTTTTTTCAAGCAGTCTCTAATTGTAAAACCAGCAAATTGAAATACATTATTATTCATGCAATGTGTTTTATGACAATTTTTTTTTATTTGTTGTTTAATAACTATAACGATGAATAGTTATATATTACGAGTAAGTGAGCTGAAACCACCATTGATCACAAACGCACCATTATCTTCCGATATGGTAATTTCATAATTACTAAGAGAAGTTCATTCTTGAAGAGTATATAGTCATCTATTCATATGCTTATCGTGACAGCGACCCAAGATTAAAACACCTGAGAAGACACTCATTGGATAATAATTATGCACAAGAACAGTTTGGCAATGATCTTCAACGAGCTGAAATAATGAGCGACTTACAAAGGACATAAGCATTGACGAATAAAAAAATCTTGTTTCGATTTTATAGAAAAAATTAAATAGTTTAATATGTTAAATTAATAATTTTTAAGCTTTTATTATAATTTTAGGAACTTATGAGCAGGCGCTCATAGCAATGTGGTATGTCGATTATCTAATGAGGTTAAGCAACTTTTGCTGCGAACAATTATGGGAAAAGTGTCCGGTTTTGTAGAACTTATTTTAGTACACTTGCTCTTCGGAGAGATGATAGTATGAGGTGAAACAAAACTTAAATTTCCCACAAACTGTGGGAGATTTCTTAACATTAAATAGTTAGATTGTAATTCCCGCAACACTAAAACAGTATTTTAATTGAAAAAGTAAAAATAATGGTGACTCATACCTTGACAGTATGTGTAACATTCCCTGTCTGTAGTTCGTTACATAAGTAATAAAGCGTTTTGAGGTCAGGGTGGTTGAAGTTGCGCCTAATATAAATGTTTCAAACTGTTGCGTGTCGGGGTGACATCTTCCTGAGCTTATGAAAAGGAGATTACATAAAAACTGAATGTAGGCAGACAGAATAAATGGCAAGGTCATTATTGATTGCCACCAAAGTACAAGTATTGTATTAAAAATGCGCATTTTTAGGAAATGATCATTGATGAAGATAATAATAGAGAGAAATACTAATCTATCTTGTATAAATTGTGGGCGTGGGTTATAAGCGGTAATAAACAGTTGGAAAGATCAAACCAAATAAAAATGGAGAAAACCTTCTAGCACATTGCAACTAATGCAATCTTACTTCAACGAAAGATATGAACTGTTTGGATCTAATAGACAACTTAGTTATATAATTTTATCGATCATTCCTATTTTAGAAACGGTTATATGCACATCCTTGAAGAACATTACAGCAGTATTGCATAATTAAATTTTGAAGTAAAGCACAATAACTTCATAAGCAACAGTATATACAATATTCTACCAAAACCACAACAGCTTCAGCTTTTAGAGATTTTTACTAATAGTCACTTCTAGACGCTAAGAAGTTTAAAATTTTACGACTTAAATTAGGAACCAGACGTACTTGAGCTCATAGAGTACGATGAAGTATGTAATGCAGGTACCCTCGATAACTTTAAGAACATTTCGTCCTGTGAGTATCCCTATGAAATTTGATAATACCTAGATTACGAGATACATAAAGCTTTGATCTGCTTTAATTAAGTATAATTTTTTCTATATGTCGTCGTTGCAATTATTGTCAAATCAGTGAACTATTGCTGAGGTATGGCAATAGTTCGGCAACTTCTAACAATAATTACATTATGATATTTTTATCGACAACGTTTTAATCAATCTCATAATTCAAAACAGATATTTCCATCTGAATAAATCACCAAACCACATTATTAACTCATATCGTCAGCTATTGCTGAAATATTATGTTAAATAAACTGCCAAACACCCTAATTAGCAAGTGTAGTCACAAAATCTATTTTAATGTTTATTTAATTTTAACTGATGTAGGTTTACATGAGCTAGGTAGGGAATGTAGCGATCGCGTGATGTTTTCCTATTGCATTTAATAATTCTTGATACAAAGGTCAAGGACAGAAATTAAATGGTAACTTTAACTTTTTAAAACAAACAGCGATCGATAGTTGTTAGATAACATGGCCATTTGCACAAATTGTGTACCTTTTAAGTTATAGTTTGTGACATGAATTTATTCAGGATATGAAAAAAAAAAATTAAATGAAGAAAGCTTTTCAATTTTAATACTGTCGCTAAGCTTGTGTCTGCAAATAGTTTTATTGAACTTAAAATTAATAGAATTTTTTTAAATATTTGGGGTTGGATTTAGAACCGTGCGCGTATTCGAATAATACGTTTTATATGTCGTGATGAGATGACACATTTCTCGCAATTGCTGTTTTCTTTCCAAAGTCATGTTTAGATATACCATTTTCTCTTGAAATATGCAACATGCACCCGCATGCTTCTAATTTCACGTAGCGTCTTTTAAATTTAGAATCAATCTTCTTTTTAAGATAACTTTCAGCTAATAAATAGACTTGTGTAGTTCGCAAATGACGAAAAAGCGCTCTTTTAGACGAACCATGCGAACTAGTTCTATTACTTTTCTGGCGGCCTCTCTATTATGGGGTACCGCTGGTGACCACTCGAGCCGCGCCGACCGATGCGTTTTGCTCTTTTACGAGACCTTTTGCAAAGTTAATGGATATACTACGTATATCTCTTTCTGAAATATTTGTATATATTTTACACGTTTACTCTTTGGTTCAAGTCTTTTCTCTTGTCTTCATTCATTATTAATGTAGTTTTATTTAGTTCACTATACCATAAATGAAAATAAAATAATGTACTATTTTTGTCGTATTTTTTAATTCACGAATATCTATATGTCAAACACCTTTTATATAAAATAATACTTCAATATTTCAAATATAAAATGTTTAAAGTTAGATAAAAATCAATAATTTAATTTTAAATTACGGTCGATTTTCGACCACAAGGCAGTCACTAGTAAATATTATTCTATGATTCCTACGCTTTAATTATCTTGTCTTAATTGTATGTGATTAGACTATTGACAAGTTTTCTGTCACGCGACATTTCATTTAAAATACAGGTACTACCCGATTATGGTTGTAGACCACATCAATACGTTGGGAGCTTGTGTCTGGTCTTCAATGCTGATACATTAATAATAATAACGGTGCCACAAAGTTTTGGTAGCCGCTTGCTTGTTCAGAATCCACATCCCAGCAACAAACATAGGCTTTACTATGTTTGTACAACATATTAGAATTGAAGTATGACTAACAACCCCTGGGTCTTTAACACTGCATGAGATCACGCCTTCGATAATATCTGTCAGCGATTAAGTGCTTCTGCGTCTGCGAGTACTCACGGCACTTTATCATATATAGCCAGAAGGCATCACCGTAGTCAAAATCGGCTAGACGGAACGATTGGAAACTATGAAGAAAAATTTAAAAAGTAAAGTGGCAGGCTGTCAGCCTATAAAAGTTCTACTCGTTCTTAAAGAACTCACAGCGCCGAAAAGTCTACAACACTGCTCCAGTGCAGGTTAGCGGAACTCACATGTCATCGGAATATTTTTTATTTTAGTTGGTTTCCTCACATTGTTTTTTTTTTTCAGCGCAGATTACGTCGTAAGTTAGTACTTAAAACACAATTAGTAACGGCGCTGGGAGTCGATCCCAGGTCACTTTTCTGCCACGGATAAAAACAGTGTGTAAATCGAAAGTAAATTAAAATCATTGTCATTTTACTTTACTTGTGCAGTTTCTGTGCCGATGTCCATTACCACAAAACCAATAGACGTTTTATGAGTTTCGCTCTACGACAGCCATTGCCATTGCCATTTTGAGTGCGGATCTCGACCATGAATAATTCACGATCGCTCGCATGCGTATCATCTAAACGTCGAAATAAAATCTCGTTGTAAATATCGACATAATTCGTTTACGTGCCCATTTTGCCTTATTAAGAAAACAATTTACTAAGTTAACTCAACATTTGTTCTCCATAATGAAAACAAGCTTCTTTCAAAATAAATATTGATCATACTTTCGTCCTGGTTAATTTTTTGCATTAGCAACATCATCTGGTTAAGAAACAAAAATATTTCAGAGGTCAGAGACTCAGTCGTTTTGATTCCCTTTTTGTCGTTGTAACACATATACGAAAGTATCAGAGGAAAGATCAGATAATTTACGAGGGACAATACGCTACAGCCATACTTGAAACCCGATAGTTTGTGTGTTTCAGAAATACCAGAACCTAGAACCCTCAACACTACACGAAGGTTTGCTAATCACAGCCGGCAGGAATACTCACAACTTACTGTCACAATTCAGCCATTCGGCAATCAGACCGTCAAGTCAATATCCTGACTGGTAATGTTCTGTAAGTGATCAAAATTCATTCAGTTTTCTTAAATTCATAGATTAAGTGAAGTTGCTTTGTAGATATACCAAAATAATACCAGTCTGGCAAAGTTAGCGGTGCAAACAGTTCCAATACCTTACAATACGTTCCAAAAACGGTCTCGTCATTCGTAAAACAAGTGTATGTATACCTACATGCACCTACAGGTACCAACCCCGTGGCCAGTTATTCTGCCGTGAAGCAGTAGTGTGCAAACATTACTGTGTTTCGGTTTGAAGGGCACTGAGAGCTGGCGTAATCACTGGGCATACTGGACTTAAGAACTCATGTCTCAAGGTGACAGGTGCAGTGTTGTGTCACACAGGAATTTTCTTGGTGACACAGCATTTGTTATGAGCAGACGTGGCACTTACCATCAGGTGAACGTTTTGCTCGTTTCGTCACTTTATCCAATATAAACTATTTATAACCCAACGTTTCGGGCGCTTTACAGCATGTCATATTTAATCTCAGCTCATTTTGAGTACGAGTATATTGGACCAAAAATAATAATTTAACAGCTGAAGGTACCAGGGATTAACTATGACATCAGGACATCTGTCACCTCAGTCCTCCCGTGACCATGGGTGCTGTAAAGTGCTCCCGCTGTAAGCGCACCCGTAATTTATTCAAGCGATCATCATCGCCCAGGAAAGGCAAACACCGGATGAGCTGCTCGCTCAGTTGCCCCCTTTTCTATACCTAAAAGTAATATTAACTAACCTTTTATACTTCAAATAAATTTTCTTTTGCTATTTGATTACAAAATATATATAAATGAAGGCGTAAATAAATAAAAACATGTTTCCAAATACCCAACAGACTTAATTTGAAAGTGTTAATTATTTAATGAAAGAATAACATCAGAACATTATTTATTGTTGCTTGACAAAATGTTTTCCTAAGAGAACCAGAATGTTATTAAAGTCTCTGGCACGTGTAACCAGTTTATAAATTTAGTACTTCAGAAAGCTGTAATTAAATATAGACTCTTAAAATAAAAATAAATTCGATATTTTCTGATTTCAATATTTATGTACTCTCTTTTTCAAAACATAAGAAATAGTCTAGTAGCTATTATAGATGTCTCGCAGCTATTTCTAGCGTAACAAGTTTTTTTGCTTTCCGTAACACCAAACCTTTTTTGTTATTGGATTAATTGACGAGACAAGCAAAACTTTACTTGCTTTGGATTTTATACTTCCTGCGGCGCGTTTAGTAGAGGGTAAAATTGAGACCTGCTAGCGCAGCCTGTTACGGAAGTGCGACATGATGAACTTTGCCATCAATGATAACGGAAATGCCACAAACATAATGAACTTAGTCATCAATAATAAATAACAATGATAATTACTTTTACTGACTAAGCTCGCTCGTAGAAATCCCAGTTTGTTGGGTTTCTCCGTCTGTTCCATTTTGTTTTCTTCTTTCTATTTAATCTTTTCGGTCGTTAAATCTAGTGGGGAGTCGCCCTAGACTACGTTTGCCGGTACGAGGTTGCCATTCGAGAATCTTTCTTCCCCAACGGCTGGCCCATTGCCACTTCAGCTTGCTAAACCTTAGGGCTATGTCGGTTACTCTAGTTAAAGGTAGGTCATAGATTTAAGGTCACATTCAATTCAATTTAACATTGAGGCTCGTTACACCAAACCCAACCTTTTATTTAGCACCGAATTTATATCAACTCACAATGTATTAAAATAACAAAACGTACCTGATAATACTACTAGCGCGCTTAATAGGCGCATTGGTGTTTTTTCACATCTTAAACATTGGTCTGAATAATTTAAGTTTGACATAAATTTGATTCAGCATTTCTCACGAGATATTTCAGGTATTCCCTTAAGTCAACATTTACGACACCTATAAGATGACACTAGTATATTTTGTGGTATATTCTCTTACGCTGCCACCTATCTGTCCTAATGGCTGAAACTCATGTAACAAATTACAACTTGAACTTATACTTTTTTATCATTATAAATGAACTAATGGTTATTACAAAAAAGTCACATCAAGTTCTTGAATTACTGTATGTATTAATATATCCAAAATTCCACTTTATTCTGCAAATATAGCTGTTTATTATTTGAGCTTACGAGTATGCTATTCTCGGTTATTAATCAATACTCATAGAATGCTTCACGAAAGTAATTTGAATAAATTTAGTAACTTTGACTTCATTTACATATTGCCGATAGTTTCAGGAAGGAACTACTCGGTAGAAAATGGACAGCAATTTGAGGTATAAAGTCGAGTTGCTTTTACTAGGGCACAAGTCACTAGATTGTAAGAGTAGTGACCAATGATGGATGACCAATGAACCATTTTTATTTTAATCCGTTAGTATTCTGCACATATTTTTTTATTGGAGGAGACAAGCAAAAGGTCCACTTGATGGTAAGTGCAAGATCCGCCTATAACAAATGTTGTGTCACCCAGATTTTTTTCTGTGTGGCACCACACTGCGCCCGACCCTCTGTGACGTCAGTTCTTAAGTCTCATATGTCCAGTGATAACACTAGCTCACAGTACCCTTCAGACCTAAACACAGCAATATTTGCACACTACTGTTTCACGGCAGAATAACTAGCCCTGCGATGGTACCTACCTAGACGGATTTCTGCATAGGAATCCTACCACCAGTAATAATGTAAACACCTTAACTCGTAATAAGGTATAGCTAATTTTTCACAACATTATATTATGCTCACTTACTCTTCAGTCCTATGCCTCCTCAAAGACGGTACAATTGGTGATCTAGGTCTGTCTATGGTTTTGCTCGCTGAATTGGATCTCCTTTACTTCGATAGGCCTCCGCTTGCTGTAGAGATTCTTGTGCCGCGTAAAATATGACCAGTCCAACTCCAGGTATGACGGTAAACAAACGAAGAAGGCTTCAAAAAATCTTCAAAACATTTACTGGCCCAGAGTTTACAGGTATCCTTAATTTTTCCCCTTGAATCACACCACAGCGAACGATTTCTCAGTATTTTAGAGACAATACTAAATTCACTACGTTAATGTCCCCGCCAAGACCATACCTCAGCTCCCTAAGACTTATGTGATTTAATAAGTACATACTTATTTCCACATAAAATAATATTTCACAAAAGCTAAAGACTTGGTGTGGTGCATTTTTTTAGATATTTAAAAAATCTAATGTAAGAAAACCTTTTTAAAACTTGAGTGCAGCTAGTAAAAGTTTAATCTTTTTAAACAAACTATTTAAAATATATAATAGTCGGAGTAAAGAAATGGAATGAAATAAGTAGCTAATATAAACCCAAAACTTTGTAAAGATTTTAAACTAATATAAAACTTACATTGACTACATTAACTATAGCGTTTGCTTTCCTTTTGTACACGCAAACAATGATAAAAAATTCATTACATAAAAATTTTCGTACAGTGTGACCTCGTACTTAATTTTGAAAATTCTTCCATCCTTCCTGTTACTAGATGGTTTAAAAGAAAACCATATTTACGAGTAGTATGATCATTTTCAAATGAATATTTTTGCATGAATTTGAATATACATATTCGAATAATACAAATAGAAGTACAAAAAGGCATTGAAATACATAAAGATATTTATATATTTTTATGACAATGTCAATCACATAATAGACAGACTATTTGTTTACTTTCATACTGCCAATGTCAAACACATAATAGTCTGTGGTCAAACAGTCGCACGGTGTAGAGATAGCCGTTATAGAATTTTAAGTTGCCAAAAATAAATTATTCAAACCTCAGTATCGTAGAAACTTGAATTTTTTATGAATTACGGTCGTATTTCGACCACAGGGCGGCCACTAGTAAATAATTAAAAGCTGAAGTAGCACGGATTAATAATGACCATAGGTGCAGCAAGGCACTACTCGACACGCAAGGAAATTTAAAGTTAAATTAAATGCGATACAATCTGTTAATATAGTTTTTAATTAATGTGTATACTACACACTACACGGTAAATATAAGATATCAAATATATTAGCCGATGGGAGTCCGGCAAAGTAGAATAGCACCTACTCTGCCGGACCACCATTCTTACCATTCTTACTCTCCGTTCTATTTTTACGTTCCCACGACAGCATTGTTGCATACTATGGTGTTACTCTGCATTCACAAAGGCTGTCCGGATAATATCCCAGCCGCCTCTTACGACGCCTCGGTAGGAAAGAGGTAGGTGCTATTCTACTTTGCCGGAATAGAATAACACCTACCTCTTAATTAGTAAAGAAAAACCTTAAAAGTAAACTCCTAGTACAGATTTATTTTGATTTCATTAAAAACTATAGCAAAACAGACAATGAATATTTCGGTAATTGCCTTACATAGCTGCGTTCCAGTGACCTTGATACCAAGACTTTTATATCTTGATGAAAATTCTCTCCCTGTTAATCATTCACAGCTCCAAGATTGGGAGGAAAAAAGTAAATTGGAATGGAAAAAATTATGTTTTAGCGACATTCTGCATTCCATCTTTTTAAATGGATGGTGGTAAAAACTTGAAGGAGGAAAAATTAAAAACTTTGGATCATGTTTGTCGACTGGCATTTTTTCAGCATCTTCATCGCTCGATATATCTACCTCTTCTGTTTGATTTATACCAGGACGCAAAAGTAGCATGTCTTCATTGTGCTATTGGTTTTGGTACAGAATTATAGTACAGGCTTTTTTCTCCAAATGTTGCCATATTTTGTAATCCAACGGATTTACGTCTGGGCTAGAAGAGGGCCACTCGTTGTGCCAGATGAAGTCGATTCAAAGGGTGAAAAAAGTTTTGCGTGCTTGCTGCTAAAACGTTTGTAAGAACGGTATTTTGATACATAACAGCACAAGTTTTCACACCTTTTTAGCAGTAAAATACCTCAGGCCTGTATACGAGGCGTCTTTGTGGCAGTTGCTTAGAAATCGTTAGTCATAATAGTTGCGTCTTGCACTTGGTTGGGCTCATACTTCTTTAGTTTGGTCCAAGTCGGGTCTCTTTATAATGAGACTGCAGACTGTCTGCCCTCCAATGTTTTGAATAACAACAATATTATATAAAACTCTCAGTAAATTCCCACAAATAGGTGATAACTAGAAACTTAGAAATGGCATGTCGGCGTGGCGCATCTTCTACCAGTGAGCAGCGTGACGCACACTTTTGACTCCGCACACTTTAGTCTTGTTTTGACCTCGGTTTGCAACATTACATTATGAAATTTGACACACAGTTGAAACATCATGCCCTTTTGTGTTATTTTAGAGTGTAATAACTATAGTCGAGCCACAAATTTGTCCCATGGTGGAGTTTCGTATCATCACTAAGTGTAAATAGATATTAAAATGAATAAAAAAAGCAATTATGAGATGAAAATTTTTTTATAACATAAAGACGTTATAGTATTTTCCACTTGACGCAAAAATAATAAGGTCCAGTTTTGCGAAGACAACATTAAAAATGTTTTCAAGCTATTCAATTAGAGAAGGGACGATCAAAAAACTTATCGATAAAGGGTATAATTATTATCTACATATTTTAATATTATGTGTAAAACCTCAGAAACCATATTAAAAATTTTCGGTTGACATTTTTTTAAAAACACATCGTAATAGCTAAAATACTGCGTCAATTTGTGGGAACTTAATTATTTGATACTATTAGTGGTGAATTTCCGACAAAAAAACCACGTGACAGACTTAATAAAACCAATAACAGACCGTTGCATAAATTAAGTACGCATCCATCATTTATTAAAAGTAAATAAGAAACTTTCCAAGGACAATAAAAATTGATTATGAATTAAGTGGCAGACTAAGTGACAACACAGCGGTACTCGGTTGGTCAAATTTAGGTTTATAAGTTTATCTTGTAAAATACGTTAGTTAGCAGTAACTAATTGCACTGGCTTTGAAATAAATACATTTTCTCGGCCAATTTTAATGTATACTCGTATATTTATATTTGTGGTATTACAATTCTATCACAAATTTCATTCTATCATCTATAATAGTATATTATATTATAGTATTTCAAGTTAATCTTATCGTTCGACGATTATCGATATATTTAAAAAACAAAACTAAAATGTCAATCACTTACGGGTTAGTCGTCGTTAGTCGAATAGGGCTTTTATGTAGCAGAATTAAAAAAATATCAGCCTTATTACTTGCGCCATAATAACGTGATTTGTATAGCCACAAGCGTTACGACATCTAGTGTGCAATAGCGGAACTCGTAAGACAATAATTTAGTCTACAGCCTCAAAAATATATGTTGTGTACAAAACATATTAAGCTCTAATTCTTTAGCATGAAAGTGTCTTTTTGATTTGTGTACAATTTAGTTAATACCTTAATTCGGAGTAGAGTTCCATCTAATAAGAAAGTTTTTTTATTGTGTTCTCTAAGTTACACAGTTGCAAGTGTGTGGGTTTGGAGACATCGGTCCTCTTATTAATTTACCAACGTACCACTTCTACTTGTTTTTTTCTGTTCTGTGGTGGAGCTAATGCCTCTACTTCATGCGGATGGTAGCTTAAGCCGTACAACGTTGGTCCCCATACCCTTGAAGTGAGCAGACTCATGACGTGCTCTATGACAAGTTGCCGTGCTGACCTTGTATTTGATGTTGATTGGCATCTACATCACATACACGACAATTATATAACATGCAGATGTTGCAGCGGTCTGGCGATGTGGTGGCGCGTACGGAAGACTTATTTGTTTATTGGGCCAGGTGCTCATAATTATTCGACGTGTGCCAAATCAGTACGATGTACAATCACTAAGAGTGGACTTAGCTGTTTACTTGTATTATGTAAACACGCATTGACATGCGAGACTACGGACGAAGTTTGTGCTTACGCACTAGCAAGTGGCCAAGCCCACTTTTTGCTGGTTCGCCAGTTTTAGCTGTGGACTACCGGTCCTTGTTCCCGACTTCTTGTATGTGTCGGCAGGTTGCGGAGCCATGTGTCTTCCCCACATTTTTTTAAATAAAAATGTAGGGGAAGCGATATCTTGTAGCGGGTTATTAATAGTTTAATGTAAATCTCATACAAGTGCAGGAATACAAATCTCCTCCTATTAGATATTTTGAGAACTAAACAGTTTATGGATTAGTAATTACTTAGTTTAGTTACTGGAATTTGGTTCAGGTTTCAACAGAAAGGCGCCGTATGTCACACTTCATCTGATTTAACGCCCTGTATTTTATGTGGGTTATGTGAAATAATTAGTGTATGAACACATGTCACTAACTATCGAAGACCTAAAGATATCAGTAATATAATAAGACGTCATCAATGAGATAGAAGTGCCATTATGCCATAAAGTGATGAGAAATCGGACCACTCATATTTATGCTACCATACGAAGCCGAGGAGGGTATTTGAATGATACGGTGTACCATCATAATTTTTTGACACTAAAAATTAAAATATAATTTAACTGCAAACAATCATTGTGTTTTCATTTTGATTAAAATGTACCTGGTCCCTATTGAAAAAGCCTTTGGTATTGTAATGTCGTTTATACTGGATTAAGGTCATCCGCTTGGCTTAATGGTATCTGACTACTATGCCGCCGGTCCTGGGGTCCAATCTCCTCCGGAGCAACATTTGTGCAAAAGTACAATTTGTTAGTTTTCGGGGTTGGTTGTGTTGAGATTTTAAGTCTCAGACACTGCATCCATTATTGCCTACCATCGATGTTATCGCATGAGCTTTACGTCAAGTACGCGTAGGTAAGGACGAGTGAGTCTCTGTGTTAGTGCGTACATTTGTGGTACTATAAAGTCTACTGAGCAGTTGATAGCTTACGGCAGTTTCGGGAGTTAACCGTGGTCACCGTGGTCGAAAATCGGCCAGGAGACATTCATACATCATGGATACCAAAACAAAAACCAGAGCTATTGTCCCCAACATACTAAACTTTGGCAAGGGAACTTATACTCAAAATCATTGGCAGAAAATATCTCGTAAAAAAAAAGCGTGATGCCCACTCCAGGCAACTTTTCCCTCTCTTTCTGTTTCTCTTTGTATCTTTCTATTATATACAGTTGTATGTGCGTGTGTTAGCAGCAACCATTGTGCGCGGTGTCAGCTGTATAACCTCAATTCTAAAGACGTGTAAATATTATATTGCAGTGTCAATTGTTACCAACGCTCGAAATCTTAGCATTACGAGTATGTTGGACGCTGCACAAAAGTACATATAACACATTACTAATAAAATAAGAAATACGTTCTTCAAATTAAAAATGCTATTTAAGATAAAGCCATACCTAAGACAGGAATTACGGTTAACTATACATAATAAAGTTAACTTATTTTCTAGTTTTATCACCTTCAAATTATTGCAGTATAGTGTATGGGCCAAGGATAACTACGAATACTGAGAGAGCTATACAACGAATGCAGAATGCCTGCATGCGATATTGTTTTAATATACCTAAACATGGACATATTACACTTTTTAATGAATAAAAACAATATCCTTAATATGAAAGCTCGGCGAGAACTTCAGTATGCGTGTTTAAATTAAAAAGGTAATCTGAAAAAAAAAACCCCAAAATATCTTTTCGAAAAGTTAACTTTTAGGAAAAATGTTGCGCTAAAAACTCTTCGGTCTGTTACAGGCAGTAGGCTCGAGATTTCAAATTCGAAGTCGGCTAGATATAAAAGGTGCTACAAGTTTAATGCTGCAAATATATGGAAAGACCTACCTTCTCCTTTGCAGAAGATGATTACTAACTGCTTCAAAAAGAAGTACAAATATGCTTTACTATAAAGAAAATACGCCGGAGAAAACTTGAAGCTTAACTATCAAAAGTTTTTTAAACTATTTTCTTAATTGATTTTAAAAAAGTCTAGTAACATCTCAAACCATGAAATATATTTTTTAGCAGCTTAAGCTGAGTCCTTCTTCCTTTTGCCCTAACTTGGTATATCTTTTTAATTATGTGTTGGTATTTTTTATATTTTATTTATAATTGGTTGGTAAGAGTTGAATAAAATCTGCGCTTTTCGGCGTAATTCTTATAGAAATCTACATTTTAAATCACGTTTAGAGTTGAAAAAATTACCTAAGGAACTTCGTTACTGAGTCCCCGACCGCACAATTTGTTTTTATTGGATATAGTGACGAGACGAGTAAAACGTTCACCTGATGGTGGTGTGAACCTCTGCTCATGACAAATGCTGTGTCACCCAGAACCCTTCTGAGTGGCACCACTTTGCATAAATTTGAAACGTTTATAACTAAAGGTATATTTTAATATATCGTGGACTTTACTGGTGGTAGGACACCGCCGCTATTCTGCCCTTAAGCAACAGTATACAAACATTTTGTGTTTCATTATGAAGGGTACTGATAGCTGGTGTAATTACAGAGCATACAAGACTTAAGAAATGACGTCTCAGGGTGACGAGCGCAGAGCGCAATGCGGTGCCACGCAGATATGTTCTGGGCGATACAGAATTTCTTGTAGGCAGACGTTGCACTTACCATCAGGTGAACGATTTTTACGTCACTTCGCTTCTCTCTTCTCGTCACTACCTTTAATAAAAAAGACTCTTATTTATTATTCTGCAAAACAACATCGTATTATATCGTTTTTATATTAGGTAATGCTAATTTTACGTATTTTGAATTCTTAGTTAAGTGACTGCATTGGAACAATCTAAAATAATATTCTGAGCGCTATTAACTTCATTTAGGTTTTTTCTGTTTTAGACTGATTTTAAATATCATTTACGTATCGTCTGCTTAATAATTATATATTCGTAAGGTCTTGGACTTAATATTTAATGTGAAGAGTACTTACTAAAAGTCTTAGTAAAAGTGGCGAGGGTGTTAAAAAATAGCCACTCCCTCTCTTCCCGTGAGAGTCATAAGAATCGATGAAACGAATCTGTTTAGGTAGGTCTAGGTACCCCACGGCCAGTTATGCCGCCTAGAAGTATTATGGTGCAAATATTACTGTTTGTCGGTCTGAAGGGCACTAGGAGGAAATGTAATTAATCACTGGGCATACGAGACTCAAGATTAGATGTCTCAGAGGAACGGGTGAAGTGTGGTGTCACACTGTAATGTTACTTTAATGTACTGTAATGTAATGTCTAGGTGAAACATCATTTTTACGGGTACACGTTGCACTTACCACGAGGTGAACGTTTTGCTCGTATCGTCACAATATCTAATAGAAAAAACCTGGAAAATCACATGGCTTCCAGAGCGAAATAAATATACACAAACCGGTGACGGGCAGCAGCGACTTATATCCAGGGTGTCTGGTACTGCGATCACTAATCCACCTGTCAAGCGCAATAATTACGGAAAATCATCCCTACTTGGGAATACCAGCCGTGAAATTATTACCATGTACATTTACTACACATACAACAGTCTTTGTGATGAAGACAATAATGCTGAAAATCTCTATAAAATAATGTTATCAAATGAAATATGAATTGAACTATAATTTTACAGTCGTCCTGAGATTTTAATTACCTACACAGATTACATTAGAAGTATATTTAAGGACTCTCTCGTAGGAAACTTACCCGTTTAAGTGCCATGAATTATTCAAGATAAATGCAGTCTCAGACCTCTATTCCCTCGGCGGGAAGTGACCAAGGTAAAATAAAAGAGCACGTATGAATTCATTTTAAAATTTAAAGTTATTTTCCAGGAACTCAAAGATTTATTTTAAGTTTTCTCTCATGAATTTATTAGTAGTTTTGCTCTTATTATATTTATTTCAAAATATTAAATTTATGAATCTTCTCGATCAAACGTCGGAAAGATATCATTAGAGAAAAATTTAAATATTATGTCCGAAATGCAGATCGATATCCACAATACATCTAAGACCGGCAAAGTAATATATTTTGTCTCGCTTCTTTATTGCTTTTGTCGTTACGGAATTCAAAATAGTAGAAATGTCATAGTTTCAATTAACTAAAATAATTATAATGGTTCTCATAGTGTGGAATAGTTTTTTTTTTCATAAAAAAACGACCCACACTATGAGATGATAATATTGAGATATCTTTTGTATTGTTGATACAGATATAAATTCCATATGCACAACACAACCAGACCCCAATCGCTTCGGTATTCTGTACTGTAAGTCAGGTAAACTGTAAGTCTGTACTGTGTCTGTAAGTCAGATACACTGACCACTAGGTTACGCGGTCGTCTTATTTCGTTACAGCGGAGTTTTGTATTACCACATTTTTATAAGGCCATCACAGGCTCAACACATTGATCCTTCTTCCAAATTGTGACCTTGTTGTCTGTGCATACATGTACATAATATACATGTACATGCACATAAATAAATTCATCATAATTTCAACCCATCACAAGTCACATTAAACACGATCCTGAGCCACCTGCATCCATCTACTTCACGCAAAACCGTGCCGGTCGTCGGTCCATCTAGTGGAGGCTCGCCGTATACTGAGTTTGCCGGTACGAGTTGGTCACTCGAGAACCTTTCTTTTCCAATGGTTATCAGTTCTATGACCTACGTGGCCGGACCATTACCACTTTAGACTGCCGATCCTTAAGACTATGTCGGTTACTCTAGTTCTGCTGAATCACCGGGCATGTACCTTTCCAAAAGCTCGACTAGAGACTTTGAGCTTCCTTATGCGGTCTGCAGTGAAATACCAAGCATGATGAAGAATGTTTTGAAAAATGTTATATTACATTTATTTATTATTTTACTCGTAATTATTTTCTATAGCTTATCTGTTTAATTGTCTAAAAACAAACTTGTTATCTGCTTAGACATAAAAATGTGGCCGCTCCAAATTATAATAGTTCTAATTCTGTTAGCATAGAATAAAAGGATATAAAATTAAATTTGTTACGTCAGTGACTTTTTTTTTATCGAAACAAGAATAAAGAAAAACCTTTCCATCTATACCTTTGATCTTTTTAAAATTCTCAAGGTGAAAGCTTGAACCATCTTATGAAGCATTCATTGATTTGAATATTTGATTTTGCTTTTTATTAAGGATTTTAATATAATAAGACTGCGAATCAAGTATTTAATTGTACACATTAGTTGTACACATAACATATATGTATATTGATAAAACCGAAATTAGTGAATCACTTGAATTATGAGATCTTAATAAATTTAATTATTTCAGAATTTCTTTTCCTTCATTTCCTTCGTTTATCAATATCCAAAATTTGGAAGGTGTGACGACATATTATTAATTATAAATAAAATTAATTAATTATATATAAATTGGTCCAAAACTTTTTTCATATTATTTAATAATAGAATTAAGACCGAATATAAAGTTCAACTTATAATATTTTTAAATGTATAAATTTCGTAACGAATATTGAATTAAAAATTGCTTAAATTTAATTCAAAAATTTATTAACATCTTTAGAAGAGACCAATTATCCAAAGTACAGAGCAAATTAATTACAAATATTTTAAAATAAACAGTTTTATTACAAAGAAAATATTCGTGTATTGCATAAATCTTAATACTTCAATAAATCAAAAAGTATTTCTCCAAGAATTTTAATAATTATTTTCTGTAAAATATATATTAACGGGTGCGCACTTAAAATTTCAACCTGCGGAGGGCATACTTTCCGTCTTACAACTGCAGGTGTTGAGGACGAGCGCGACTCAGTACACATATTAAGATACATTATAAGAAAGTCTCAAAGTATGGTCCTATGTCAGTGAGGTCTATGCTATAAAAGAAATAATATAGAAGGTCTCTATGATGTAAAAGCATTATTTTGATAGACTTGAGACTTGAAAATGAATTAGATAGAGTCGCGTAAGCTTCCATACCGAGATAGCAGTCAGTCGCAGTAAACGCAGACTCGAACCAATACGGTCTTATTGAAAGAAATATCATCTTATTGGCGGTGGAAAGCGGGTTTGTTGTAGTAATAAGGCTTTCTCGTGGTCATCGTGCACTCCTACCGTTTGTGGTCTGCTTCTTTGTGTATTTTAATATGACACGTCGGTTATATTACATTTCAGGAATACCCCATGTCTTAGTGCTCAAGCACTATGATAAATGAATATTATGTCACTGGCGTCTTATTGGCTTGCTGCTATGATGCGTTGGTGGTATTTTTAGTTAACAACATTTACCAAAAGTCGATATTAATCATATTGTTGCGTTGTGAGAAGGCGCCATTCGTGTGACAGTCCCATAGATGCTTACAGTATTGTGTGTTGTGGTGGTTATACGAGTGAGCCGCATCTGAGTCGATGCGACTTATGGTTCTGGTTGACGGAGATTTGAGAAGAGCTGAGATTGTATGGAGGCCTTGTGTTGGCGTAAGTCTAGCGATAGTCGTATTGATGCATGTTGCATTTTGTGGCATTGCGTCTGCGTGGCAGTTGCTTAGATTTCGTTATACATAATGGTTGCGTCCATCACCTTTCTTTTTATGACGAGACTGCAGACTGTCTGCCAATGGTTAGTCTCAGTAAATTCCCACCTATGAATGATTAATGGAAGCTTGTTGGTGGGTGAGACAAACTCAATCGAAATACACTATACTCAACGTCAGTTACTCATTTCCTACTTGATGGCTGATTCATATTGATTAAAAAGGCTATATACATCATTGCAATGGTAGGTGGAGCATTATACGTCCCACCAGCTACCACCCGCATGTAGCTGGCGGGAGGAGACATGACGTGCTCTGCGGCAAACAGCCGTGCTAACCTTGTATTTGGTGTCGATGCCATTAACACTTACATAATGTCTGCAGTTTTTGCACGGAGGCTTTTTATTTGTTGGGCCAGAGTGACCGAGATTATTCGACGTGTGCCTAAACCGTGCGACGTACATTCACAAAGACTGGATTTAGCTGTATACTTGTAAGACGTCAACACTCATTGAGATGGCGGTCCTTTCCCCAACTTCACGTCCTCTTCCCTCTTCGGGGGGAGCCCGTTGTATGGGCCGGCGCTCACTGCACACGGCGGGTTATGGGAGCCAGTGTGCCTTCCCCACATTTTTTAAATAAAATGTTGGGGAAAGAAAAGTTTTTGTTGGTCATTTAATATATACTATAATGTGAACCTGTTACAAGTGCGGAAACAATTCCACTTCTATCAGGCATGAATAAATTAATATTGTGAACACTATACAAGCGAGTAGGGGTTATTAATCAGATAGTATTCGACAATGTCTACGACTTGTAGCTTCTCTGGTGAGCATTCGTCTTCCCAAAAAACACGTAAAAGAACTGGTTACTTAACAAACTCAACTTAATTAATTGTTCTTAAATCAAATAAAATTTTCTGGTCACATAATTTTTTTATTTTATATTTAAATGGGAACTGTTCATGAAGAAGGGAATAAATAAATATAATATATTCAAATCATTTGAAAGAAAAAAAAGTTTTCAATATGGGAAATAAGCAATATGTCGTGATGTTTTCCTGCCAATAAACGAAGTCTGAAATAATATCAGCAAAGTAATCGGCGGCCCAATTACTGCCAAAGTCCTTGGGGCTCGAAGGTGACAAGTTCCTTCAACGTCATCCTTCATCGAAAATAGATGTAGCAATTGCTCGCCTGGTGACGATCTACTATCATGTTGACTATCATCGTTTGTTACCCATATTTATGTACAAACGAGCCTAGACAAGGCGTAAAACCTATGATAAATAAAATAATCTCTCTAACAGATTCCTTGCTCTTGTTCATCCATCTCACCAGCCTGCCTTGGAAGATACTACGAGTACATAGCAACCTAAATAAAAATATACACAAGTTGTCAAGAAAATGCAATAACGTTATATGTAAATTATTCCTTATTAATCTTATATAATAAAAATAAAAATTAATTACTCGTTAAATGGTAACATAAATATAAGTTAATAATCTCTTCATAATAATCGTTTTTTTCCTAATACACCATTGCTCACCTGCATGCTATCAAACAGCTGTACGAGAACAATTTATGCCACCTTATAGCAAATGTTATGTTTTTAGATGACTTTCAGAACTTAGTATATGTCGCTGATCGCAAAAACTTTTGTAATCTACAAAGTTGGTGTGCACATAAATTATTTATTACGCATTTGACAGTTACGAAAACCATCGTGAGGCCTGTATAAAATAAATAAAAGTATCGGAAAAAAAAATTCGAGAATATATGATATTCTTTCAACCTGCTCTGGAGATAGTTTAGTAGTTTAAGTCAATTTAAAATGCAGTAATCTTGAAAATTGATAACGTTCACATTGATATAATCTCAAAATAATATATATATATATATATATATACATTTTGCATGCGGCTTCTTCAGAGCTGGTGTCCATCTTTACTTGTTCTTACTTGGGTTACTTGTTCACGTGTGTTCACTGCAAAGTTTAAATTACGACTGGCCCATATTTCATCCAGATCGACCCTTTTATATTTTTTAGGTGGTGTAACTAGCGTCCTTACTAACGAGCATTTGACAATGTTTATTTTTGACGCTCTATAATGATAAATGTTTTAATGATTTCAAGATTTTTTTATTAATAATGTAAAGCTATTCAAATACCCATTTCCAATATTTATATAAATATAATTAGTTTCTAGCCATTACAGCCATTTTTCGCCCAAACTCAGAGTGGTGCGATTTTTGTGACGCTGAGTTTATATATATATATATATATATATATATATATATATATATAAATATATATATTTATTTATTATAATGCCTCGTTTTGAGGTGAAACACGTGTCGTGTTCTCGACTTCTGTGGTGTGTATTGCCTAGTGGTAGTGTTGTTGTGGTGGAGGGTATCTGGTGGAGGCGGTATTGGTTTTCTTGTGTAAATACATTACATTTTGCATGAGGATCTTAGCAAATTAACTTTCTCTCCTTTAGTATAATTGATTTCCGCAAAGTAATGCCTGATTCTATTAACTATATTTATATATATTAGTGAACATTGTATTTTTGTGATTAATTTTAAAGTTTTTATGTTGCTTAGCTATAGGTGCTCGTGGGAACGTAATGAGGAGTAAGATTGTTAACTCGTTGCAATATGGTGGCGACGTGGTACGCCACCCGTCACGTCTCATCGTGGGCGCGAAAAGTGGGTTACGGATAGCCACTTTGCTACTTTGAATGTTAGAAGAGGTATTAGTGAAAAAATTGACGTAGTTATGCGAGATGATGAGCGCAAGACGGATTGACGTTCTTTGTGGGAATGAGACCAAGCGGAAAGGATAAGACACCACCTCGCATGGACCCTACACAGCCTATTGCTCGGGGGTTCCAGAGACCCATAGAGGCTGTCAGGGCGTTGGTATATTGCTTGCTTTCTGCCAGAATGAATGAATGAATATGTGACTGAATTTTATTGTGTGAGCCCAATACACCTCCGGAAGAGGTTGAAGGTTGGCCTTACTCTCATCTTCATATTAGAGGTTTATGCTCTACAAGATGAGAGTTGGAACCGCTCCTCAAAAGCTCAAAGTGAGAGGCAGGAGTTTTGGGATAGCATGAAAGATGTTTTGAATAAATGCAACCAAAATGAAAAAAAATCATAATGCTAGGCGATTGTAATGGGTGGATTCGAGTGTAGCGTAATGAATACGAAAATGTGCTTGGAAGGTTCGGCGGTGACAGAGTGAATGAAAATGGAGAAAGTCTGCTTGAAGTATTTTTTTTATCTTGTGGTAACAAACACTATATTTGACCATAAATAGATCTACTTGTATACTAGAGAAGAAGGAAGCCTGAGAAGTATGATTGATTTTGTGATTGTGGATGAAAGATTGAAAAAGAAAGTGGCATTTACTCAGACCACTTTCCGGTGTTTAAAGCCGAATTATAAGTGTCTTTACCTAATAGTGTTCTAGAGCGCATAAAAGTTGAGTATATGCCTACGGGGACATGAATGAAGATTGCAATGAAAGCTATATAAGTATGGATGAGATAGTGAAAGCGTTGAATAGTATGAAATTGGGTAAGGCTGCAGGGTATGACAGAATTACGGAAGAAATGCCGAAAGCTGAACAGGGTAGCTAGTAAGCTGTACCGCCTTTTTAACCTTTGCTGGAGGAGCGGCAACATTCCAGGAGACTGGTGCAAGGCCGTCATCGTACCGCTTTACAAACGAAAAGGGTCGCAGCAAGACTGCAAAAACTACCGAGGCATTAGTTGGCTCAGCATTGCCAGTAAAGTCTATGTGTGTTTAAAATTAATTACAAAAATACAATGGCCACTGATATATATAAATATAGTTAATAGAATCAGGCGTTACTTTGCGGAAATCCATTATAGTAAAGGAGACAGTTAATTTGCTTAGATCCGCATGCAAAATGTATATATATATATATATATATATATATATATATATATATATATATATATATTATTTTGAGATTATATCAATGTGAACGTTATCAATTTTCAAGATTACTGCATTTTAAATTGACTTAAACTACTAAACTATCTCCAGAGCAGGTTGAAAGAATATCATATATTCTCGAATTTTTTTTTCCGATACTTTTATTTATTTTATACAGGCCTCACGATGGTTTTCGTAACTGTCAAATGCGTAATAAATAATTTATGTGCACACCAACTTTGTAGATTACAAAAGTTTTTGCGATCAGCGACATATACTAAGTTCTGAAAGTCATCTAAAAACATAACATTTGCTATAAGGTGGCATAAATTGTTCTCGTACAGCTGTTTGATAGCATGCAGGTGAGCAATGGTGTATTAGGAAAAAATACGATTATTATGAAGAGATTATTAACTTATATTTATGTTACCATTTAACGAGTAATTAATTTTTATTTTTATTATATAAGATTAATAAGGAATAATTTACATATAACGTTATTGCATTTTCTTGACAACTTGTGTATATTTTTATTTAGGTTGCTATGTACTCGTAGTATCTTCCAAGGCAGGCTGGTGAGACGGATGAACAAGAGCAAGGAATCTGTTAGAGAGATTATTTTATTTATCATAGGTCTATTTATCTATGTATATTTTATTTATCTTAAGCCTTGTCTAGGCTCGTTTGTACATAAATATGGGTAACAAACGATGATAGTCAACATGATAGTATATCGTCACCAGGCGAGCAATTGCTACATCTATTTTCGATGAAGGATGACGTTGAAGGAACTTGTCACCTTCGAGCCCCAAGGACTTTGGCAGTAATTGGGCCGCCGATTACTTTGCTGATATTATTTCAGACTTCGTTTATTGGCAGGAAAACATCACGATATATTGCTTATTTCCCATATTGAAAACTTTTTTTTCTTTCAAATGATTTGAATATATTATATTTATTTATTCCCTTCTTCATGAACAGTTCCCATTTAAATATAAAATAAAAAAATTATATGACCAGAAAATTTTATTTGATTTAAGAACAATTAATTAAGTTGAGTTTGTTAAGTAACCAGTTCTTTTACGTGTTTTTTGGGAAGACGAATGCTCACCAGAGAAGCTACAAGTCGTAGAAATTGTCGAATACTTAATAAGGTGGCATAAATTGTTCTCGTATATAATTTCGGTGATGTAATTGCTGTTAGCCTTTTTTGGCTTTTACAGCTTCATCGGATCCTAATTGTTCTCGTACAGCTGTTTGATAGCATGCAGGTCAGCAATGGTGTATGGATTATTATGAAGAGATTATTAACTTATATTTATGTTACCATTTAACGAGTAATTTTTTTATATAAGATTAATAAGGAATAATTTACATATAACGTTATTGCATTTTCTTGACAACTTGTGTATATTTTTATTTAGGTTGCTATGTACTCGTAGTATCTTCGCAAGGCAGGGTGGTGAGACAGATGAACAAGAGCAATGAATCTGTTAGAGAGATTATTTTATTCATCATAGGTTTTAAGCCTTGTCTAGGCTCGTTTGTGCTCAAAATCAAAAGGTCTATTGCATATTCGTAGACTTGAAAAAGGCTTATAGCAGAGTGGTGAAGAATTAATTGTGGTCGACATTGTCTATATATGGGGTGAACGGCAGCTTGATACATGCTCTGAAATCACTCTAAGGTGATTCCAGTGCTTGTGTTCGCCGTAGCTGTTGAACCCATTTAAAGACAATTGCTTGAAAGATTTGAAAGAGAGTGCGTTTTGATTAAGAATGAATGATCTGACTGTCAAATGCCTCCTATACGCCGATGCTCAGATTATATTAGCATCATCGAGGAGGTGACATAGATAGAGAAAGGGATGCTTAGATGTTTTGGACAGGTAGAGGGGATGGATAAAAGAAGATTGACGAAATAACATGAGGCGAGTGTGAATGGGCTAGCCGGTAAAGGTCAACGTAGACGAACGTAGATCAGATCGAAGTCGTTTTAAGGAAAGGCTTAGTCAAAAAAGAGCTTGTACGAAAACACTAATGAAAGCAGAAGAAACGAAAGATGTGTCAGGATCGTAGCAAGTGGAAAGATGTGGTCTCTGCCTATCCCAATGGGAAAGAGGCGTGACTCTATTTATGTACGTAGCTGTATGTATGTAGCGACCACCGCATGTAAAAATCTCCTTGACCACGTTTACATTATGTAACCCTATTTCCTTTTTAACGTTTTAACATTATTTCCCATTAAGACGCTGCAAATCGATATCAGGTATAACTTGATATTGTTCTTCAGTTTTATTCAATATTTAGAATTCGTTACATGTTTTCATGGGTTAATTTCTTGTATTAAATATTTTTGCAAATCTGTTTGTTGAAATTTTGTATAAATCTGTAATAATGATCATTATTTACCGAAATTATCTTGTCGGTATACTGTTTGACGTTGTTAGAAAAAATGTTTTCTTTAGAAACTGGAATGTAATTAAGTCTCCGGCACGTGTAACTAGCTCATTAATTCAGAACATCTGAACGTGGCTGTAATGAAATAGAGACTTAAATAAATTCGAAATTTTCTGACGGACTTTTTCAAAATATGTAAGCTTGTAAAATTGACACAGCTTTGAAGTTTCCTAGGGATTTCTGGAAATTTAAGTAACAGTTATGTATTTTCTTCTGTATTTTACGCTTAATTTGATTCCTCTACCAACGGTCCACGTTGCTACCCTATTAGCCCTTAAAAATTACATATATTCTTGGTCATTACTTTTTATATTATATTGTTCATGTTTAGAGAAATTCTTTGATTAAGGAAATATTATTTTCACGAAAGTATCTGAAATACAATAATAAATGAATCACCATAACATCAATATCAAAAGTAATAAAAATATCATAAATAAAAATAAAAAATAAATATTGGCAGCTATTTTACATCGTTTCTTAAACATTCTCTCCAGCGCTCTGGCAGACCGGAACTCAACTGACCGCGATGCACAACCAATTTGACAGCCCGCATATGTTATGGACCGCAGTCTGTGTCATTAGATTATGGCAACAAACACAACACCCCGTCCCCGTAAACCGCACACAACAACACCCGCTCCCGTAGCGGTGTGTTTGGTTTATCTTCGTTCTTGCCTTCACTGATCGTCGCCCTCGAAGTGGAAGTGTTGTGTTTCGTGGTGTGCGTACGTGACAGTGTCTGCAGTGCTGTGTCACCCACATTCTCGTCTCAGAGGCAGCTATTGTATTTTTTGTGTCCGCTATTTGCGCTAGGCAACATCCAGGTTCACACCCTCTCGCAACTAAAGCTTAAGGCTGTAGGTGAATTATCCTCCTGCTTAGGTAGGGAGAGTTTTATATTTTTGTGCCACACACCGCCAAATCCACCGTTCGAAATGGCGTCAACCAGTGCTCGCCGGAAGGAAGCCGACGTTATAGGCATTCTGAAGCCTAAAAAGCCTAGGAACATTCCATCGAATTATCGCCCAATAAGTCTCCTCAACTCGATGGCTAAGATTTATGAGCGAATTATACTCAGTCGATTTCAAAGTCAAAGTCAAAGTCATAATTTCAATTTATTCAATTTAGGCTTGTTTAAAGCTCTTATGAGCGTCAAAATCTACACCGGTTCAAATAATTACCTTTTCAGAGAAGAAACGGTAAGAAACTCTGAGGTCTTTCTTTTTCCAATGCCATATTACATAATGTCATTTACAGATTACAGATTAACAAAAAAATTACAACATAAATTTAGTAGCCTGGGGGTTTGCAAGTGCAGAGTATGAGTTATTTCCACACATCTTTGTCCTCTATATAATGATCTATTTTATAATACGCTTATCTAAAAATGTCTTCTCGATAAGTTTTTTAAAATCCATGTCCGATTTTTGTGTTACACTTTTAGGAATTCTATTATAAAACTTTATACATCTACTAAGAAAACACTTTCTAGTTTTAGCCAATCTAAACAAAGGAACCTCTAGCGTGTCACCTCGACCCATTCTACAGGATACAGTAAATTTTTTGGTAAATAAATTAATGTTTTTCCGTACATACATAATATTTTCAAAAATAAACAACGACGGAAGTGTCAATATATTAGTCTCCCTGAATAGTTCTCGTAGCGACTCGCGAGGTCCCAAGTAAAAGATTGCCCTGAAATGCTTGTTTTTGCAAAATAAATATTGTTTCCAATCCAGCTGCGGATCCTCACAGTAAATAGCCATGGGACATAATACTGTGGAACTATGAAAAATATACCAATTTGGCAGTATCTTCATCAGTCAGCTGTCTAATCTTTCTTATTGCAAAAATGGCAGGACTTAATTTCGGAGCAATTTTTTCAATGTGTGCTCCCCACTATAACTTGGAATCAATAGTGATTCCAAGGAATACAGTTGCACTTTTCAAACATAAGATTAGAATTATGTAAGTTAATATTATGCGCTGACTTAGACATTTTAAAGTGTAGACATTTTGTTTTGCCTGCATTTAAAACTAAATTGTTTGCTGCAAACCATTTGGAAACAATATCTAGAGTTTCATTGGGCTGTTCCAGCGTTAAGTCGATTCTGTTAACTTTAAACAACAATGATGTATTATCGGCAAATAGAACTATATCAGACATTTTTGTACCAAATATGGTCATTCATTAATGTAAACCAAGAACAGGAATGGACGAAGGATCGATCCCTGAGGAACCCCCATTTTTATTGCACAACCTGATGACAAAACACCGTTAATGACAACTTTTTGAGTTCTATTTTTAAGGTAGGAAGATAAAAGATCCAGAGAGGCTTCACGAAAACCGTAGTATTTACGTTTACATATTAATGTTTTTATGTTGCACGCAGTCAAATGCCTTTGAGAGATCACAGAACACACCGACTATGTCACAAAAATCTTTCCAATCTTGTAGAACATGTGAGGCTAGTTTAACACCGGCATTAGTTGTAGACCTACCTTTTTTAAAGCCGAATTGCATGTCATTTAAAATTTTGTATTTACTAAAATGAACGATCATTTGCTCTAGCACGACTTTTTCAAATATTCTACTAAATGCTGGCAACACAGAAATATGACGGTAATTTGAAGAAATTTCTCTGCTACCCGATTTAAAAACTGGTACAACTTTACTATGTTTCATCAGTTCAAGGAAAACACCAAAGTCCACACAGAGATTAAAAATCATCGCCAATATTGGGGCTATATCGATAATAATTATATCAATTGCCTAGATCGAGAGCCCCCAGAGATTTTCCGTTTTCTTTTTATTTAATTTGCTAAATAAAGCTTTTACGATATCTGTAGGGCTAATGTAATTAAAACGAAAGTTGGGAATGTCAATATTTACATGTTCCCTTAGATATGACTCCGAAACTACAGCACTTGACTGCAAATGTCTAGTAGTTTCAGCAGGTAAATTTGAAAAAACTTCAAGAAACTCATTTGCAACTTTGAATTTATCATTTACTATATTACCACATTACAAAGCAAAGTCTTCTTTTTTAGTATTATGCCTGCCAGTTTCTAAATTAATTACATTCCATGTGGCTTTAGTTTTATTGGAAGAATGTTATTGCTTAAAAAATCAGCTTTCAAACTTTTTTGAAAAATTTTGAATACTGTTTAACATACTGATGAAATTGTACATTGGATGTAAGAGATCTTTTACCATAGAGATCATATAGATTGTCTCTACTCTTTCTAATTCCTTTAGTTGGTGAGTGGGCACTCACTAAAGCGTATTTTTTTACGAATATTAACGACCTTTCTAGTAAATTTTACTATATTCGTTAGAAATTGCATAAAAAGGTGTTAAATTTTTTATTATCAGGGTCATTCAAAGAAAAAGTTAACTCAGAAAGTTTTAACTTAACATTGTCTCTGAATCGGTCAATTCTGTTCCTGGTCACACAGGTCTACATTCAATTGATATACTGTACATTAATATTTTTGGAGTCCAACTGTATCTTTAAAGCTTTGTGATCTGATGTAACTCCATTTAATACAGCTTTATTTAATATTTTACAATTACCTATAATATTATCAATATAGGAGGCACAAGATGGTGTAACTCTGGTTGGTTCAGTAAATATACATTGTAGATTAAAACAGTTAAAAAGAGAAACAAATCGATTTTCTGTCTAGAGTTTCACTTAACAGATCAATATTAAAGTTTGCTTACTTTTAAAAACTTTTCTCAATACTTCTTCCATTATAATCATAAATGTTGTGAAGGCAGCGGAAGGTGGTCTATAAATACACATAAATAGATATCCATCCATTTCTGTCCAAGCAATCTCACACTGACGTTCAACAGAACATGCTACAATATCTTTTAAAAAACTATGTTCTTACTAATAACATTCTTCCCAACGAGCAGTTCGGCTTTCGCCCCGACCACTTGTGTACTAATCAAGTGCACCGCTGAACGGAGCACATTATAGAGAACTTCCACTCACACATTTTAAAGAAGTTGCAGAGTGTTGAAAATCGATTCTTGCGAACTGCCACCGGAGCCGGTTGGTATCTCTGAACACTTCAGATAATTATCACGGCGGTTTTTCGAAAAAGCCGCGGTTCAACCAAACCCGCTGGAGGTTAAAGCAGCAAATTACCGATCTGATAGAAACGCGACTGAACTGCAAACGTCGCCCGCGAAACAGTGCTAGACGACACGAACGTCTCAGCACTCCCTAACCACGATACGGTCAGTCACGATCCAGGCTACACTGTATACACAGTTAACAGCTTCAATATAACACGTACTACGACGCGCGGCCGCCGCTAGAGAGCGGCGCGCAGCAGTCGACAATCACACCGCGTACACACGATACACCCGTGTTCCAAGGCGGTTCTCACCGCCCAGAGTTACCGACCCACAACTCGACAGTCCGAATGGAGGCCCGCAGCCTCCCTCAGACTGGTCATTAGATAGATGACTTAGAATCATTTGAGATATTCGGAAATCACGCAAGCACGCAGCGAACCAGACACAGTCCGAATTTCGAATTCGTCCAAATTTTCCGGTTTTGTAGCAGGTTATTTATGTATTTATGTTTGGGTCAAAACAAACCTGGCACGAGGGCCCCTGGCCCGTAAGCACAGTATCCGATGTAGCTAGTAAAAGCCAAAAAGACTAACAGCAATTACATCGCCGAAATTATATACATCGTTTCTCAATAAATATACTTTTATTTATGTTAGTTGTCCAAGTATTTTAGTCTATAAGTAAGTATTTTCCATTTAAATAGTTTTATTTTATAGAAGAGGAGGCAAACTGAGCAAGCGGCTCACCTGATTTTAAGTGATCGCCGCTGCCCATGAACATCCGCAACACCAGGAGAGTCGTGGGTGTGTTGCCGGCCTTTGAGAAAGGAATAGGCTCTTTTCTTGAAGGTCCCTAAGTCATATCGGTCCGGAAAAACCGCTGGTGGCAGCAAGTTCCACAAAGTGGTCGTGCGTGGAAGACAATTCCTAGAAAAGCGAACAGTGGTGGAATGCCACCCATCGAGGTAATATGGATGTATTGGTGCTTTGTCGCGTTGTACATTGGTGAAATTCAGCGGCTGGTATGATTCCGAGCAATTCCTCGGAACACCCCCCAAAGTATATACGATAAAAAAAGCAAAGAGACGCTTCTTCTTGGTGTTAAAATGGACTAAGTTTAGTCTGCCCCAGTTCTAGACAAAATCTCGACTTCGGACACAAGTTTCTTCCCGTACTCGTCGATGTGTTCCTGTGAAATATTGCCACGGTTGGTGAACAAGGTATCCCCAGTGCTGTCGTCTGCACAGCAATGAATGTTACTAATTTGCAACATATCATTGATAGTATCCAAACACAAGTTATAGATGCCCATGATACTAAAATATTTACCGAAAATTAAGGTTAGCTATGACATTAGAACGTTAAACATCTCATGACCATGCTGAAAAACGCTCGAAGCTCGGGTAATAAGTCGTTAAAATAAACGAGATAAAATCCGTTAAAATTTGGTTTTCTTAAATGTGTAATATTCGCGCCTCATCTATGTTAAAAGTCTTTATTTGATCAAATATTTGAACTTTTTTTAGGAGAAAGTGACGAGACGGGCAAAACATTCCTGATGGTAAGTGCAACGTCTGCCCATAACAAATGCTGTGTCACCGAGAACATTTCTGTGTGACACTACACTGCGCCCGTCACCCTGTGACATCAGTTCTTAAGTCTCATATGCCCAGTGATATTACACTAGCTCAATGCTCTTCAAACCGAAACACAGTAATGTTTGCACACTACTGCTTCACGGCAGAATAACTGGTACTGTGGTGGTACCTTCGTAGACGAATTCCTACATAGGAATGAATAGCTTCTTCACATATAGCAAAACTAACTCAGGAACTCATCTTCTCCATAAGCTGGGAAGTTATCCAGCATGCGGCGTATTCTTGCCTTGTAGACTTGGCTCCTTCTGATTGCCACTTATTCAGACAGATGTCGTCATTTTTAAAAGACTAGCGGTTCACGAAAGTTGAAGATGTGCAAAAATGGCTTGATGATTATTTTGCTTCAAAACCACCAAGTTTCTATAGCGAAGGCATTCATCAGCTACTCAATAGATGGCAAAATGCCATAGATAGTAATGATACTCGTAGTAATGGGAAAATAAATTATTTTTTAAGATTTTCTTTAACAATACTAAAAAAAAAATATATAATCTTATTGTGGTTAAAAACTCTCAGAACTTATTTCTCTTTAGAAAATTAGGTACCCGCATAACTTGCCAAATGATTTACATTATATGAATTCCTGATTTGCAAAGGATTTTAGTTGTAGAGTCGAATTTAGCGGACATAAAATACGACTTAAATAAAAACATAATTTATAAACGCATATAAGTTTTTAGGATGTTTTGGACTATTTTGTTTACTTTCGATACGTTTGTCGATACGTTCGCTTTAAACTTCTTTATTTGTGTCAAATACCTTTATTTATGCATTTAATCAGTTACAGACATTTCAATTTATAAACGAGGCATTGACTATTACAGAAAATCGACCGTACCTGGCACCGTACTCCCTCTTGCCTGGCAGGGAAATCTCCCAAAAAATGTAGACTATGGAAATGGATAAATAAAAGGTCATGATGATGAATTATAATAAATCATTTCTTATCTATATATATAAAAAACATAGTCGAGTTAGTTACACCATTTATAACTCAAAAACGGCTGGGTCGATTTTTATGACGTTGGATTTGTTGGTTTTTGTCTCCGCTCCGAACAGCAGAATAACAATCGAATATAAAACATCGAAAAATATCACGAAAAAAATTTTTATAAAGATAATTTATTTTATCATACATTTTCCGTATGCAGCGCCATCTGTTACAATGTTAAGTGACACATAAAAGAAAGAAAACTTGTATTGTTTTGCATGCATGACACTTCTGTGACAATAAATAATTTGTTTCAACTGTGCGTACCTGCGTACCTTTCATTACATACCATTGAGCTAGCCGTGCGCTGCGATTTATCAGGTTTCACCAATTTTCATTGAGGTTTCGACAGTTATTGCATTTGTAAGTCAAATGGTAAGTTGCCTCCGAAGATGTTAACTTTGCAAGGTAATTAAATTTGTGATTGATAATTGCTTAATTACGTAATTTTGATTTGTATAACCAATTTTCCAGTGTTATTTACAATGCCGAGAGCCAGATGATTTAATCTTTCACAATTCACTGCAGATGAAAATTACAAAATCCTACCAGGTATAATTCGCTTCTTCTACTTTCATTAGTAAATAAATATATACAACTTAAAATAATATGATTATTTTATATTACAAATCGAATTCATATATTTACCGTATCATCGTATTACCGTAAAGTTATTGATCATATTCACAGGAAATGTATTTCATTATTTTCAATGTCATAACGAAGAAAATAATTTCATGCTGGTAAGTCATTTTTTTTATTGACAAGTATTTACACCTAAAATAACACGATACATAACGCTAGTAAGCTAGAAATTGGGCGCGAATTTTAAATTCGGAGTACAAGAGTGAAGGTCTGACGCTAGTCTCAGGAAACATAAAAAATCGACAATTTGTGTAGAACGTACAGGACGTTCGTTCGTAGCTTGATGGACCTTTCCCAGTTCCAAAGCCCTCTTAGAAATGTGAGATGGCTTGTGTCCAGCAGTGATATGTTTACTGGCTGCTGTTTCACAGTTAATTTTAAGATACACCTTTTTAACTGTAAAATGCAAGATTGGAATTATCAGAAGTATAACGTTTGTAATAAAAATGAAGTGTTGAACTTTTTTAGACATGTTTTTTCTTGAGTTGACTGACAGTTAAGTGTTTGCTTCGTTTTGTGTGTAATAAATTGTCCAAAATTATAATATTATATTGCTTCGTTTTGTGTCATATATATTTCTACTCGTACATTACTACCAGTGTATGCAAACGTAGATATTCACGCCGTTTTAATCGTCTCATATATTGTGTTCATAACCAACCGAACCGAAATCGCCGTAAAATAAATTATCAAGAACCCTAAAATTGTTTGTATGGAACACACAGTGAATGAAACGTAAAGATAAATATTTTATAAATAGTGTACTTAATACTAAAATGATTTGTCCATCATGATTTTACTGGTGGTAGGATTCCGTGCAGAAATCCGTCTGAAGAGATACCACCGCGGGGTCAGTTATTCTGCCGTGAAGCAATAGTGAGCAAACATTACTGTTTCTGATCTGAAGGTCAATGCGAGCTAGTGTAAGTATGAAATTACTGGGCACATAAGACTTAAGAATTCATATCTCAGGGTGACGAGCGCAACGCAATTTTTCTGGTCGTAGGATTCCTATGCAAGGAATCCGTCTAGGTAGGTACCACCCCGAGGCCAGTTATTCTGCCGTGAAGCAGTAGTGTGCAAACATTATTGTGTTTCGGTATGAAGGGCACTGAGAGGCTAACGTAATCACTGGGCATATAGAACTTAACAGGGCTTAAGAACTTATGTCTCAGGGTGACGGGCGCAGTGATGGTGCTACACAGAAATATTCTGAGTAACACAGGATCTGTTATGGGAAAACGTTGCACTTACCATCAGGTGAACGTTTTGCTCGTCTCGACACTTTATCAAACAAAAAAAAAAAAAGCGGTGCCGTACAGAAATGTTCTGGTTGACGCAGTAATTGTTATGGGTGAACGATTTGCTCGTCTCGTCACTTTTACTATAAAAAAATCATAGTCGTTTAAAAATAATATTCATTGTCCAGCCAGTTTGAGTAAAGGTACAAACACAATGCGTTATACACAATTTTAGGTGATAAAATACTTACTTCTTTAAACATAAAAAACATTTGTCAAGCAATTTTTGAGCGTTTGAAGAAACTAAATTGAGAGTTTCTTAAAAAATGAATGCGGTCACTAAAATCTTTAAAAGTTATGCTCCTAAACTAACTAAAGTGGCTAATAAATGTAGTTACGGAATTGAATGAAACTACATGCTAACTTAGTCGTAAACTTCTTTAACATATATTAGCTAGAAACTTGCTTTGATCACAGCAAATAGAAGTAAAAACTACTTTTAATATGTTTCACATTTATTTTGCGAGTAAGTAACGTATTATTCTTGAGGTGAAAAAAAAGGTAGGCACACACGTCTTATCATCATGATCATCATTTCCGACCAGTAACAAGTGCACTGCTGAACGTAGATCTCCTTCTTGCCACAAAACACGGTCCTGAGTCATCGGCATCCATCGACTTATATATATAATCGCTCTAAGCTGCGTATGCCGGTACGAAGTGCCATTTAAGAAACATTCTTCCCCAACAATTATCGTTTTGACGAGACCGGCATATTACTAACTCTGCTTGCTGATTCTTATAGTCTCTTTAGTTCTGCTGCGGATGTCCTTTTTTATGGATTTGTCACTTTAAATTTACTATTTCCCGACGTTTCGAGCGTTCTGCAAAGTAGAAACGGCAAATAGAAAGATCAGTTGAAACCTGCGTTAAAGAACAGGTTAGCTGATCGCAGGCTGCAGGGGCGCGGCCACACCACAAATTCTCCAGAATATAGATTCTTTCTATGAATGATTCTCTAATCTTTTCAATTAAAAACAACATCCTACGAGTAATTCTTGTAATTGAAAACTCAATAGAGGATGCCATAACTTGGATTCCTATAATTAATAAAATTACATCAGAAGCCAAGAATACAACTGCAGAACAACTGTAGATGAGACGATAATTAATAATTAAAGCTGAAGCCTTGGATTAACAAAAAAAAAAACAGAACAACTAACACCTCAGTGCCCCCCGTGACCATGGGTGCTGTAAAGAGCTCGAATATGAATTAGTAATACTCTTAATATTAAATAGTAAAATTAAACATGATAATATTTGCAAAATATGTTTTGTTTATTGAGTATCATTTTATTTTCATGAGGAAATGCCTATAAAACCCCATGGTGTTCCGCCATCGTAGCATGTTGGCAGGGCCACGGGAACGCTCACGCACACATCCGCAACCCCACCGGCGCCGGCCGCCTATCATCGGCAGCCCTTTCTCGGGAGGACAATCCTCTCCTGTCTCCTTCCTAGTAAGGCGCGCCGGAACACGCGACGCGCCTTCCAACACGGCCTCCCTTTGGTGTGCGCAACGAACCCCCCCGAGTCCGCCACGCGGAGGCCTACGGGGCCAGGAAACTTGCACTCGGAAGCACTATTCTTCCCGGCCCCTGCGACGGATCTGCTCTGCGGCTCCGTCGCCAACCACGTTACGGCCGCGGAGGATAGGTAGAGAGGCAACGACACACCAACACTCCTCTTCCCCCGCGGCCCCACCACCGCCGCAACTACGCGTATATGTAATATAATAGCGTACTGCTCCCCCCAGCAGTCCACCCGTTCGCATCCAGAGTGGGCTTGCGTAGCCCACTCGGAGCGACCTCCTCGGGTCAGCCTCAGGCAACAGGCCGACCGGGTTCCTCTTAGCTTCACCGTGGGTGACCAAGCCACAGTTACTAAGCCTAGGCCTACTGAGCACAGGCCCCCTTTCATTTCTGAGAGGGTTTTGGAGCTAGGAAGAATCCGTCACGCTGCTCCAATGCGGGTTGATGGACTACACATGCCTTCGAAATGTTTTTTTTATTTTTTCAGACATGCAGATTTTCCTCACGATGTTTTCCTTCACCGCCGAGCACGTGGTATATCAGTACCTTAAATTGCAATTAACAATTTTAGTGGTGCCGGCACCGGGAATCGAAGCAAGGTCACTCGCGTACTATGAAATTTTAAGCGAGCGCCTAGCCCCAGAGCTGCCGCGGCTAATTTTGTAAGTTGTACTTGAATTAATTCATTAAGAAAATAAAAAAGTAAGATTCGAAAAACGTATATCAATGACTTATAAATCGAATGAAAATGATTTTTATTTAAAAAATGTTACTTCAGTAACTTTTAACGAAACAAGAATAAAAGAAAAGTGCTTCGATGCGAACCTTTGATCTTTTTTAAATTCTCAAGGTGAACGCTTGAACCATCTTGTAAGCTTTGACTGGAATGTTTGATACTGCTTATTATGTAAGAATCTTAATGGAGTAAAACTCTGAATCAAAAATTTAAACACATATTTTCATGTTTTACGTAATCGCAAGTAATTTAATTAAAAAAATTATGTATTTAAATTCAGTTTTTATGCTTTTCAAATAATATGTTAAGTGCCGATGCGATCAAGGAATGACAAGTGTCAAGTGGCCTATGCGAAGCAGTGGACTTGAGCTGAAATGAAGATGATGATTAAATACTAATCTGACCTAGAGGCAACCCACAACTGGACATAAATATGGTAAAGTAACAGGTTATAGTTGTCCCGTTGCTGGACAAAAGCCTTTTCCAACAACTGTGCTTAGCAGACTGTTCAAATCAAACATATTTTTTGCTAGATTACATGTAAATAAATAACTTAATGTTATTTATTGAGACTGTATTCAGTCTACACGCAGGCATGCATATGATTTATGTAGGAATTTATTTATATTCCTTATTGGAAAATATTATTACAATATTCCATAAAATCCGTAACGCTATGAAGACACTCGCTAAGAAGCCAATCAGTTTCATATTTTTTTTAATTTGTTGCCGTCCTATATTTTGATTTTGATGACGTTCTTTAGGAATGTTGTTATAAATCGATAGTTGTTATATATTAGATATTAAAGAAATTTATTTTGTAGAAGATCTTTCGGGAAGTAGGTTTGATATAGGTTGAGATTAGTGAAGTTGGTTATTTTTTGGCGAGTAATAACTAGGCAACGTTTCTTGTTTGGTGAAAATACAAATGTCCTTAATATACTAATAAGCCCCTTTGTCGTACCATCTCGTTTTAAGAATACTCCCCCTGCTGCCTCGGCTAGTATCGGAATCCTTTGCGTTGACATATCTAGTGACGTTCAGTCAGTTCAGTTCAGACGTTCGGCGTTCACTTGGATGGAAAGGCCTTATTGGCCTCCAAAAAGCTTGGCTTGCTCTGTAGACCGGGACAGTTCTGGGGAGTTCTTCGGATAAATTCCTAATGTTAAATTTCATCACCGCACATTGCGGCACAGTACAAAATTTTATCAGCAACGCCTGGATGACTGGTATTGCACCACTTTGCGCTTTGTCAGAAATTTTCTGCCACGCACAACCTATTTGTGAAATCTGTGGGTCTGTCGCCAGCTATTTTTCCGGACCGAAACGTCTTAGCGACATTCAAAAAAAGAGTTTACTACTTTCTCAAAGGCCGGCGACGTACCAGGAATTCCTCCTGAATTGCGAATATTCATGGGTGGCGGTGATCACTTACCATTAGGTGCGTCGCTTGCTCGTTTGCTACCTCTTCTATAAGAAAGCTACTTCCCGTCAGTACTCTGGATGGTTATTTCACAACCAGCATGAGTGAAAAAGTATGTGTATATGCGCACGCACTCGCGGGTTTATGTGTGTGTGTATCCGGGCGGCTGAGAGTGTGCCTATGTAAATATTTTAACTAATTAATCAGTCTTTCGAGATTTTCTTACATAGGGATGATTTCCTGGGGTAATAGTATTTTTTTTTATTTGCAGCATCATACTTGTAGATAAACAGACGACGGACCGTATATTGGTGCTCAGGAAAAACGGTACGAACAGATCGAGTAACAGTTTCTATCTTTTTCTGAGTTTGGCAGGATCAAATGGTAGTTTACGATAAGCTGTAAATGTACAATTTCCTAACTAACTGGAAACCGTAGAGCTTATATACGAGTAAATTGTATATTGAAGTTAATTTATAAGCCACCTTTTGGGCTCTCCCAAGATAAAGAATTGTAGTTTAAAAAGTACAGTATAGCTTGATTTGTATATATTAAAAACAGTGCCAGTGTTTCGAGCCCTATCATTAGCGGATTAGGTGATCATATGCGGAACACCATAACGTACATTATCTACAATACTGTTTAAGTTATACATGTTGACTACTTGATTTATTTTGAGAACATATGTAGTTTTCACACAAAAATCGTAAGTGCTGTGCATCTAATCCCAATGCTCTCAATTCTGCTTACCAGCACAGGGACAGTAACGGTATTACCAGTATTTAGCTGTAGCGTGACTCTATTATGTAATTTGTTTTATAATAAAGATTTCTTTATGTCTATTGTCTATTTTATTGATTTCTTTGTGTCTTCTTGATATCTACGTATTGTAAATAATGAAGTGTTTCATTTAATTAAGCCTTCCTTAGAATCGAAATGTGAATATCGCAAAGATATTTTTTAGCATATATTACTACCATACTTTCTAATACTCGTATATAGATCTTTTTCTTAGCCAAACTTTTTAGAATCACTGAATAGTAGTTTTTACAGTCCTGAGAGACAAGTTGTTTCAATCTCTCTTGAGCTGTGGTGGGTAGTTAGCTATTAAATTCGCGTTTATTCATAAGTCCCGTAGCGTAGTCATTTCGTTACAGGAAACTTTACGATTCCGAAATCCGTAGAACATTTTTGTGAATGAATTTCTTAAGGATTTTTTAGTAATTGCTGTAAATTATTGTTATCATTCATCCACTTCTCAAAACAGAACGTAGTCATACATACATACATAAGATCACGACTGTGTCCCATAAGGGGAAGTCAGAGACTGGGCACTCACTAAGAAACAGATGACTGCCACAATCCACGTTTCACCAAAACAAAATAATGCACTTGGTGTGATAGGTGGTGGTAATTTTAAGAATAATATTAGGAATTCTAAAAAAACTAAATAATTTTTGACGGTTTTTAATGAAGACATAATTCAAATTTCTTGGATTCAATAGCTGTTATGAAAGTTTACAGGCTCTAAGTCAGCTCTACTCCATCTACGCTTAATACGGTATTTGGAGCTTTTTGCGGGTTACAATTTGTTCTATGGCTATTCACAGTCTATTTATTTAAAGTGGACTGTGTTTAGAAAATTACACAGCTTACAAATATCATAAAGTCATTAAAATTCTAACATTATCAAAATTAGCAAACATATACGTATAGCTATACAATAATATAATAATTACATACATAAATGAATCTTAAAAAAATTCTATTAAGAAATAGAAATATATAAAAGATACTATTATAAAATAGTCATTTTAGTAAATTATCACTCCTGCGTAACAAATTAAAGTTAAGCTCCGAAATAACAGAACTGGTTATGGAAAATAACTTAAGTCACAAGGTTTACAACTTTGTACTAAATTTATTTCGGAAACAACTCCATTTGTGTTGGAAGCTAAATAAACAATAAATGCAAAAGATGCTGATTTAAAAAAATCAATGAGTAGTCTAGATCATATAACTTAATACCAAATATCACAAGCAATTATTATAGTAGGCAGATTCACCATGAGCGTAATTGATTTCTCTACCTACTTCTTATTTTTGCAAAACAATGGCATCACAATTCTTTTTTCTGATACTGCTAGGATATTGTCATTGACTGCAAATTATCTTAGAGCGAACAAATAACTGAAGTTGGAAGTAAAACTTCTTGTGCTTTTCATAATTTAAAATGTCTTAAAGATTTCCATCTGCTATCTGTATCTGTTACTGCTTCCGATTCGTCTTCCCAGGAACAGACGAATTCTGTGTACAAGTCGTATTACTTGTGACGACTTTTAAACTCCGTAAATCATAACTGTGGAAAAGATTACTTTAGCGGTGACACAATTTCTTCAAAGCTACCCAACTCAGCTGAGTCCTTGTTTTGGCTTCTTTCTCAAAGTAATGTTTCCCATAATGCACGATTTGCTTAAAATAGGTACAGTCTCGGATAAATATAACTTTTGTCTTTTCCAGTACTCCTTATTCCGTGCCCAACAAGTCAAGAAACCAGCATTCTGTCTTTATAATTGTTATGAGTCTTGTGACTACATGTTATGACCACCATTATGGTTATTACTTTTATGCATGTTACTATGGCAACTTGACATTTACTCATATGAAATCTTAAGCTAGTATACTTAATTGTAGTTAGCTTTGGTATCCTGTTACGTTACCCATAATCCTTAAGCAACCTAATAAGTATTCCAATTTAATTTAAGCTTTTCATTCGTAATAACTCTTTCCATGGTTCGCTGTTCGACTTTGAGCTTCCTCGTGCGCCCTGCAGTAAAGTTTGCGAAATGGCATCAATACTTTGACATGAATGTCGTTACTTAATGAATTTCAGGCGTTTTAAATATTTGTTTTCTTAAGATATTACCTAAATATACTCATGTTAAACGTATTTATACTATGCAGCTTTTCTCTGAAAGGTTTTTAGACATTAATATATATTATATATATTATACACTATTTTTGTAAAATTTCTTTGAAAAAAATTTAAACGATAATTCGAAGTAGAAACGAACGAACCTTAAGGCTCACTGTCACTGATATTGGAAGTTTATGTGCAAAGTTTGAGATCAATCTGATATGCAGAAGAGGGTCAAACGTAGCTGAAAAGAATTTTATATAACAAAATATAAAGAGTAAAAAAGTAGTATTAAGTAATGAAGAATTATTTATTTTACCTAATATAAATGAGAATTGGATGATACACTGTTCAATTAACTTTAATATGACACTGATAACTCAAATAAACTCAAAGTATTACTACTACTTCATTACGAATGTACGTAATTATAAAATAGAATACAATTTTAAAATACTTACAAAGATCACATCTACATCACATCATCTACATCATTGCAATGCACTTAAATTCCATTGCTGAACATAAGCCTACCACCATTTAATATCTAAAACACATTTGTGAGACTTCCTGGACACTTGGATAGACCGAACCTATTATCATATTCTATGAATTTTATGTGTATATTAACTTTATGTGTAGCCAGAACGTATCTAAAAAGGCACGACTGGCTGTACATAGGGGAGTTCTGGTCCCCACACTTATGTATGGTAGTGAATGCTGGGTCTGGCAGAAGAAGCATGAAAGTAGGATTTATGAGGCAAGTGTGAATGGAAAAGCCGGTAAGGGTCGACCTAGGCGCACGTATCACAATCAGATCAGGTGAACTTTTGAGGAAAGGTCACGTTAAAAGTACCCACAACCGACGAGCGTGTGTGAAAACGCTAATGAAAGTAGAAGAAGCTAAAGATGTGTGTCAGGATCGTAGCAAGTGGAGAGATGTGGTCTCTGCCTACCCCTATGGGAAAGAGGCGTGACTGTATGTATGTATGTATGAATACATAGGCGTACACAGCATTCACTGAACTTATAAATTGCTGAAATGCCATGACTAACAACAAAAATATTATGATGAACGGAACGAAACCCGCGACTACGACCGCGTGGATTTAGGTTTTTTTACCCATGGGAACTCTTTCATTGTCCGGAATTAAAAGTACCATACGTCCGTCTCCAGGACGCATGCAGTGAAAAGGAAATAAATAGACAGAGGAATAGAGAGAATTACTTTTGCATTTATTATATTAGTATGAATGTTTAGTAAAGTAAATCTCCGGAAAATATAAAAACGAAATATTATAGTAAAATCTTACAGTTAATAGGGCAGGTATAGTTTTAGAACTACATAAAAATAATATATAAAAACACAGAAGATAAAATGCTGAATAGTCTTCACAAAAGTTTTCATAGTTAATTCAAGTTTCAATATTTCAAAATATCTTCAATTTGAAATTAGTCTTTCATAGAATCAATTACATGTTCCGTTATTTTCAGTAACACATAATTTAATTTTCAGCTGCATTTTATTTTCCTTTATATCAGTTTTTTCGTCTTCAATCATTTTTAGTCTTCAATCGTATTTAATTATAAAATTGATAGTTATATTAGGTCGGGGAAAAAGTCTTTACGCAGATAGTACGAGTATGTATAAAATTTAGTGTCCAGCTATTTTTCATTTGTTTTTCTTTCTGTCAAAATGAGTGAAACTAATGAACAAATTCGATGCATTCTTAAATTTTATTACGAAAAAGGAGAAAATGCAACGCAAGCCACGAAAAAAAGGTGACGTTTATGGATCTAATGCAGTGTCAGTAAGAGTAGCACAAAGTTGGTTTAAGCGTTTTCAATCCGGAAATTTTGGATTCACTTTGCTCTGGTCGCCCTGTTACGGATATAATGGACGCCATTTTTGTAAAAGTGGAGCAAGATCAGCATATCAGTAGTTACGACATAGTTGAAGAACTGGGAATTGACCACCAAACTAACAAAACAAGTTTTGAGCCATTTGAAATAAACTGGGTACACGAAAAGCTCGATATTTGGGTGTCACACAACCACAGAGAGAAAGACACACTGAAAGAAACCTAATGAACCGTGTACTCATTTGCGGTTCTTTATTGAGACGTTATAAAACCGAACCATTTTTGAAGAGATTGATAGCTGGTGATAAAAATTGATCATTTACGACAAGAACGTGCGAAAAAAGTCGTGGTCAAAGGTTGGTCAGGCTTCACAGACTGTGCCAAAACCCTGCGTTAACTCGCAATAAGGTGATGCTGTGTGTATAGTGGGATTGAAATGGCGTTTTTCATTATGAGCTGTTACCGCCGGGAAGAACCATCGATTGGGATCTCTACTGCCAACAACTGATGAAAATCAAACAAGAAGGAAACGGAATTCTTGAGGTAGTGTCAAGCTAACATCAAGAGAGAACTGCCAAAACTACTTGTCGCGTTTTTTTGCTCAGAAGTCCCAAAATTTCTACAGAAACGGGATCATGTCACTACCCTCAAGATGGCAAAAAGTCATCAAACACAATGGCACATATATAATGTTACTAAATGTAAATAACCTTTAAAAAAACAGTCTTGAATTTACATATAACTGGCCTTGACTGTTTCTCTAATAAGTTGTATGGGCGTGTAGAGTCCAATCCATCTAGTGGTACAGGTGGAATTCCCGTACAGGAATCCGTCTGGGTTGGTGCCACCGCAGAGTACCGTAACGACTGTTTCAATCTGTAGGGTACTGGGACTAGTGAAATTACAGGATAATCGCTCGATCCTCTCACACCCTGCCACCGCATACCGATACTCAACACGCTTCTTATCAATAATGACATTCGCGCGCTTCAAGTCGTGTGAAATTTTGACCTGTGAACATAGAACCATGTAGTCATTTTATTTAATAACTTTTTATGAATGATGAAATTTTGAATGTGTTCGTGCACGGCAGAAAATTCCAGGATAAACGCACAGTTGATACTAAGTCTCTTTCTCTAACAATATCATTCTCGCACTTTTATACATCCGGTAAGGGTCAAGCGTCCTCTAGCCCCGTGGAAAACTAGGGATCTCAGCAATGGCTGTGCGGGATCAAGCCATTCGCTTAAAAGTTTCAAAGGAATCGGTCTGAGGCGATCTGGGTTAGCTTTACACTGTTAAAAAAACAGAAGTAGTCAGATATCACGGAAAACTAAACGTCGTGATGTCCATGATAATATTACTAATTCTTTGACCGCCGATGTATTAAAGTTTATAAAATCTCTTGGTATTACTTCGCCATTTTATCGCATCTTCGGGGGTCAGAAAAGGTGCTTCTGAGTGCTAGCTTTAATGGCCTCATGGCCTCGGCGTTGCGACCTCGGGGGAGTCCGCTCCAAATAGAAACGGATGCCGTGTAGGAAGGCTCGTCTCTTGTTCTGGCGCGCTGTGTTTGAAGGGGCCCCAGATGGTTGGCCGGTACTGGTGTTGCCGTGGATGTGTTCTCGTAGCTCTGCCGATGTGCGTCGAAGAAGGAATTAACTCGAAGAGCAACGAAGCGATTCTCACTCTTAATACTGTCTCAGTTAAGTACTTTAAATATTAATAAATTAAAACTGTTATAGTTATATGTCATCTTAGTAAATACCTCAGTACTATACGCATTAAATGAAAAGTACTCGTTGAAATGCTTAACTCACTTTTTATTCATCAAATTTATTTTTTCCTATGAGGGTTTTGTTCATTGGAGAAAAACGAATACTTTTTTAAGTATACGAATATCGTTAAGGTTTTACGTCGAAACGTAAATTACTACCCACTACCACACCCACGCATTAATTGCGAAGGCTACGAGCAGCAATTCATCCTACATAATATATTAATTTTCCGAACCCATATATGCGTTCTATATTTTATTAGTTGGCCTTAAGGTAACTTAAACTTAGATACCCTTTTAAGATTGGTTAACAACTATCAAGTTTCGTAACTCAACTCCTGATATGAAATATATATTGGAAATGGTGTTTTGTAACTTGATCAGTGATGTCACGTTATTTGTTTACAGTAAACAATTATCATCATCATCGTGTCAGCCCATCGCAAGTCCTCTAATAAGCATTGCTAGTATTAAAAATCAGTATTAACAAGTTTGGCTATACACTATATCGATTTTCAAAATATATACATACCTACTCATTTGTGAATCGTAGCCTGAGTTCGAAACCTACATAAATGACATACATATCTTCTTAATCCTCACCATATATTTGTATATATTCAATTTAATGCATATATAATATGCAATGCTGTCACTATACAGCTCGCGGGAACGCAATGGAGAGTAAGATTTTTTGATTCGTACCAAAATGGCGGCGACGACTCTGATGTCTTAGGATAACGGGATGTCTCATGTGAGATTGCAACTGTTATGGGCAAACGTTGTATGTGCCGCCGTGTGAAGACTTATTTTTTTTCACTTACTTCCATTAAGAAACTACCACAGGGCAATGTTATTATTAGATATAACTATCATTAAACATAATATTCCTACTCTACTACTACTCCTCCTAAATCTTTAAACGGGCTGGTACACAATATTTACTCATAAATCTGTAAACGGGCTGGTACTGTTCTTCTCTATACAAACTTTAACAATTGCTTCCCTAATACGAGTACATATTTAACTGGTGGTAAGATTTCCATGCAGGAATCCGTCAAGGTAGGTACCACCCCAGGCGCATATATGGCTTTCCGAATACTGTGCGTCTCCAAAGGAGAGATGAGTTAGGTACGGTTTTCTATGGGCCTAAACTACTGAAATATCGAACCTAGTGTGTCCCCCCGAAACGATAAATTAGTTACGCATCTTCAGCTATCGTGTAAATTTAAGTTATTATTAAAAAACCGTATTTAATAAACCCACGAATGGTTATATTTTTACGTTAAAAGTTATTAAAATCCGTATTTAAAACACCCGCGAATGGTTATATTTAATACAGTAAATCAGCCAATCACTAGTCCACTACTGAACATAGGCTTCCCCCATAGGTGCCACAAAAGTTTATAGCTCTCCATTAGGTTTGCCATAGTTGCCACGCATGGCAAGGCGGGTCGGCAACCGCAGTTTATTTATTCAGATGTTCCAGGAAGATGCTGCCTAACTTACGACAGCCACAGGATGAGATGGGGTGGTAGATTCCCTTAAGACGCCACCACACAGCACATTCATTGATTAATGGGTTGGTCAAATAAAACCGATCCTGAAACCTACGAGAATTACACAATAGACCTACAGGTTTGGTTTAGCTTGTAGGGTTGTCAAGATTGGCTATCGAATATGTACAGTCTAGCTTGTTAAATACGTCGAAGGGTTTTCTATTGTATATAGATATTTTAAATACTTCAGTTAAACCAAACCTGAAATTAAAAATATAAATTTTTCTGTGTATCTGTTTGTGGTTTACTGATTATGAATTGCACGCGTACATTTTTGTGTATATAACGCAAAAAAACTAACATTACTCATACGGCTATCAGAGAAATACTAAGTATTTTTTTTCAGAATTTTTTCACAGACAAAACTGGTCTTAGGCCGGTTATTAGTTCATTTTTTTATTGGATAAAGTAATGGAACTGGCAAAACGTTAACCTGATGGTAAGTTTTACGTCTACCACCCATAGCAAATGCTGTCTCACACAGAACATTTCTGTGGTGTCACCCAATGCGCCTATCACCCTGAGACATCAGTTCTTAAGTCTCATATGCCCAGTGACTACACTAGTGTCACAGCACCCTTCAAATGAATCAAAAAAGGAAACGAGAAAAAATAAAGGATTCCTACCACCGATAGGATTAGGCTAAGATTTATTATAGACTACATTTGTAGATGATAAATTTAATTCATCATTTGATATTTTAGCCGAAATTAAGCTAACCAAATCATACAATTTGTGTTAATTACTATCGAAAACAAAATTCTTTCATTAAATCTAGCCGATCGGTGTCCAGCAGAATAGAACAGTACCTACCTCTTTCCTATCGATTTATCGTAAGAGACGACTAAAGTATTGTACATCATCATAATTTCAGCCTATCACTCAAAAGTTTGTCGCTCCCATTTTTGGCGGATTTTGCTATAGTTGCCTCGCTTGGCAAGCGGGTTGGCAATCGCAGTTTATTTATTCAGATGTTCCAGAAAGATGCTGTTGCCCATCATCTAGTTTTAATTTTCTTTCTGTCGACTTTCACCACACCCACGGGATGTGATTCTCTTAAACCGCTGCGGGTGTGGTCTCTGCCTACCCCTTATATGGGAAAAAGGCACGACTGTATGTTGTAAATCTTACATACAACACATTCGAACGTAGGGTGTCCGAAAGAATGGGTATGGACATGATATATTATACACGATCTTCACTTGTCCACGTTCATTTCAGTTTCCTCCTATTAGAAGACACTTTAAGCGAATGTAATAATTTTTCGTTATTTTTTTCAAACATTGCCTCACTCAGATTCTGCCTAGTTCGGCTACAATAATTCATTTGTATTATTAAAAAAAAAAACAAAGCTAACCAAAATTTGTAAAATTTGTACTCGCTTCTTGAAATAATCGAAAAAACGAGTATATCGTATTGTGAGTGCGTTTTACAGACATACATTTCATATGCACTTAACAACCAGACCCGAAAACCAATAATTTCTGTTTTTGCACAAATTTTGGCCCCGGCTGAAATTCGACTCAGGACTTGCGGCATAGAAGTCAGGTACTCTGACTATTGGCCACACGGTCGGGCTTATATGCAGCATTACCAAAATATTTGTGAGTTACTTGGATTTGGTTAGCTTCATCAAATTTTTTATAGTATTTTTATATCAGAAATAGTCGAGACGAGCAAATGCAATGATGGTAAATGCAAGGTCCGCCCATAACAAATGCTGTCATCCAGAACATTTCTGTGTGGCTCGACACTGCGCCTGTCTGTACTCCTGGGAGATCAGTTCTAAGTAAGATCATGATGATATTTATAAATAAGTTGATGCAGCAATAGGCAGACCAAATAGAGTGTAGAACCAGCCGGTTACCGTTGAGGAAGAAAGGCTTTCGAGTCGCGACCTGGTACACCATAGTAATTTTTTTTTATTGTATAAAGTGACGAAACGAGGAAAACGTTCACCTGATGGTAAGTGCAACGTCCGCCCACAACAAATGCTGTGTCACTCAGAATATTTCGGTGTGACGCCACACTGCGCCCGTCACCCTGAGACATCAGTTCTTAAGTCTCAAATGCCCAGTGATTACGCTAGCTCACAGTACCCTTCAAACCGAGACACAGTAATGCTTGCACACTACTGCTTCACGGCAGAATAACTGGCTCTGGGGTGGTACCTACCTAGACGGATTCCTGCATAGGAATCCTACCACCAGTAGGAATCCTTCCACCATTATTGACTTGTTGTTTTTTTGACTAGGAGGGGGGGTAAAGGTGCCGTAGACTTGTTGCTTCGTTTGCCCTGAGCAGAGTGCGAATCGAGCCGTGCGGAGCCTGAGCACGCAACTCAGAAGTATATTTTACATCTATATCGCGCCGGTATTCTGTGTGGTCGTGGTACTCCCCTGAACAAGCCATTCATGCAACAGCATAGACTATTGCGTGGCTCTACCACTGTCAAAATATGTCAAACACTGTCTGTATATATAAAATTACTATTTCTTACTAAGTAAAAAGAACGATTATTTTCTTTTTGGAATTAGAAGATAATTTTTTTTTAATTCGTGTATTGTTAATTCATAATAATATAAACTTGCAAAACAAACCAATGAATTGTAATAATATAAAATAAATTAATAATAAATTACCATGTGGTAGCGGCTTAAGAGAATCTACGACCCCATCTGGTGGCTGTCGTAAAAGTCGACAGAAGAAAAATAAAAGCCTTCCTGGAAAATCTCAATAAATAAACTACGTTTTTCAACCCGCCTGTAAAGCGTGGCAACTATGGCAAAAACCAAAATCAGAGCTACAAACTTTTGTGGCAATCTATGGAGGAGGCCTATGTTCAGTAGTGGAGTAATGATAAACTGAAATGATTATGATGATGAAAAAAAAATTAAAACACTAAATGAGAAATATAAATCTTTAATAAATAAATCATTTGTAAGTGATATATCAAGGCGTTTCTTTACAATGGATCAAGAGAAGGACAGTACAACTGAACCCTAGTCAAATGGAGACAGTAGTACTGCTCCCCCAAAAATAATCCTGGGTCTTCAGCTTCGACAAAAAGAAGTATCCCAGAAGTTCTCTGTTCCATTTTGCTCTGTTCGAACCGGTGTAGATTTACACATTCATAAGAGTTAAACAATCCTAAATTCTTCATTCAATTTTGACTTTTGACTATTAGGAATTATAAAGTTACTACAAACTCGGCATTTTTTATTTCATTTATTTCTCATTCCAAACCTATTTGTTTAACAATTTAACTCAAATTCATTTAATATGTTCTTTCACTGCTACCTTGGTCATTTGCTACCGAGGGACTTGGCGTCCGGAAGTTCCCTTTCCTTAAATAATTCATGACAGTTAAACGGACAAGTTTTTACGAGGGGATAAAATAAACTTTCACAGAAATCTTTGCTTAGAATTTTAAATGGCCTTCAAATATGAAAAATGAATAAAAAAATAACACGTTAAGGTAATGGATTTATGATAACTGTAATAAGATGTAACTTAAAAATAAATAAACATACTCGTATATATTTTTTTATTACAGCCAGTATGTGCTGCGTGACATTACAGTATAGGTAATATATTCATCACATTTGTTTCAGGGATGTAAGAGAGGTACCCTACTATCTCCTGTAAAATCCTCCGTAAAACAAATGCGGTTTAAGCTATACATTTTAAGCAATTAGAATAGTACTGCACGGCACAGTGCTTCGTAGCGGTAGTAGGACAAACCTTCAGTCCAAAACTTGTAACATTGTAACTTACTGTACCGATCTTACTTTGTTATTATATGATATAGTCTATCCTGAGTATAGGAAGAGCTCATTTTCAGTTTAATCAAACTATGAAAAACTGCCCAAGAGCTCTGTGCGCTCATCATTTTCGCATTGCACACAAAAATCGCTGGCACGGCCGTATCATCCTTTTCTCCAAGTAACTCGTGGTACTTTTTACCCCCCTGTATCTTCGTTGTGGGTTAGAAGTTAGAAGTCTGAAATTTCAATTATCTAGAGTATCGAACCTACCTTTACCCACCACCACCCAAATTACAAATTTATACCTATTATAGTTTACGAATATATATAAATATAAAATAAAATACTTGTATAAGAATATAATACTTGTGATATACAAGTAAAATTTCCTCTATTGTGTTACTGACTCACTCATCGATAAACAAAATTCAAAATTGTAATGTACACTGATAAAGGTTGGGATTTAGTAAGTATTTAGTCAACAAGGGATAGAAAATTTAAAAATTCTGAAATTTCAGCTAGCAGCAGCAGTTGGTTAACTTAATTTACAAAATCTATGACAAATTATTTTATTAGCCGCAAGCGTAAGTTTGTAAATCGAATAAGTATTTGTATCTTTAAAAAGTACATTTGAAAACATCGTGGTCAGAAGATTAGAGTACCTTACTTCTAGGCCGCAGCTCATGGAATTCGAATCCCAGCCGAATCCAAAGTTTGTGTAAAATATACATTTTTCGTTTTTGTATCTGGTTGTGATTGTCCCCGTGTTTCTGACATAGGTTGGGACAAGTGAGGGCCTCTGTGTTTACGCGAACAATTGTGGCACTATAATATCTCCTGCGCAGGTGATAGGTTCCGACAGCAATTTAAAGTAATCGCCGTGGTCGAAAATCGGGCAGGAGGACATCATTAGTACAGACTATAGTTTCTAGGTTACTAAAAGTAACTTGTGATTTTTTGACGATCGAATAAAATTTAAGATGTTAAAATAAGTTCTCGATTCATCACATCTTATAAAGATCCTGTGCGAAAAAATACCATACGAAAAAAAATTACTCGTTTACCCGCTTTACTTAATAAGTATTTTTTATTTTATAGGCACTTAAGCAATAATTTCAAATTTCATTTTAAGTCTCGCTCTAATCCAATGAGGGGAAAGCCGCTGAGGACTTAGCTGAATGAGTTCCTTATTGGGGAAGAACTCTCCGTTGGGTATTCTACTTCAAATTACTTAGTTTTACCATGCTCTGAAATAAATTAGCGGAAAAAAGCTTAAAGATCTTTCAACTGATATCCTCCTGGCCGATTTTTCGACAACTACCGAATATTGTAGGAAATCGCCAACCGCTTAGGAGATATCACAGTGCTAAAAGCCTTATAGTTGTGTTCGCCTTCAATTTCAAAATACGCGGCTGACCTGAGCTCGATCCCCGATATTCGCACCTTTAACATTGTTCTGCAATTTTAAATGCTGATTTGCACATGCTCACGCGGTAACGAAAAACACCGTGAGGAAACCTGCTTAGGAGTAGGTCAGCTCCAAGTTCCTCTCAAACATGCGAGGCCTGTGCTCAGCAGTGGAACATTTATTGGATTATTACTTTACTTTTATTAGTAAGTAATTAAAAATAGAAACCATTTTTATGCCAATAATCACTTACCATCAGGTTGCTCGTTCTTCCGTGCCCCCCCTTCCATAAAAAAAATATTATCATATTTTTAATGTTCATCAGAAACTTTGATAAATATCTGAATGGGCAGAAAGTGCTGGTGTTATATGGGATAACAAATAACCGCGCGTGTTCCAGTATTGGGTTGGTGATCACTTTATTAGCATTTTTCTTGAACTGGCTGATTCCCGCAATATCACACGCGTAAAATAAGCCGACAATTTACGCCGTTCGGCATGGTACCTCATGACCTGAGCATTCGCTGTTCGGCGCTTCTTGGCAACGTTCTGTTCTCAGGGTGTGGCACCCTTAAGATTCAGCAGGATATTATAAGATCTATAATGTACCTTAATAAACAGGCTATATATAATACCAATAACAATTTTTAAAAAAGATGCAATATATAATCAAGTAATATATAATCAAGGATCTCCTTCAAACGCGCGTTCAAACATTCAAACTCTCCAGGCTTATTATAGATAAGGTAAAGACGTAAAAAAAGGACTAGGAATTTCCTGACCACCTATTAAGATAGCAAGAGAAATATTTAGGCTACCATGAAATAAAATGATAATGACCAAAATGTAAATTAAAGCCGCATGTTATACGTCCATCTGCATGCAAAAAAAAAGTTAAATCATCCATTACGAAAGGTGCAAAGCCATGTTTGATTAGCCGAAACATTGCAGTACTTTAAAGAGCTCTACACGACCATACTGACAATGCTACAATCATTTTATAACAAGCTTTAATAGGGTTTAGTATTTTAGCCAGTTTCAAAGAAATATTACTCCATTGAGTTCAGACTAATTTCCCTTTGTTACCCACTGAGGGAAATTGAAATATGACAACAGTTTATAGCCGGAAATAACAAGCTGAAACTTGATTCTAAACAAAACGTAAATGTTGATACGGACATATCGCAATCTATTTCAGTAAATAAAGCTGTCATAGTTCGGAAGTCGAAAAATATAGTTCTTTCGTTTAATATAGGTAAAAATATTTTTTGTTTTACTTAGATCACTACCGTGTCAACTGATTGGACCAACATATCTGTGGCGGGGCGGATAAAAATATATTAGCTCTGACTGTCGCATTCAAATTGATTATATATTGCAACATACATACATACATACATAAGATCATGACTGTATCCCATACGGGGAGTCAGAGACTGGGCACTCACTGCAAAAACAGATGACTGCGACAATCCACGTTTCACCAAAACAATATCTTGGTGTGATAGGTGGTGAGCCCATCGCCACCATGCGCTGTTGGGTGCACAGTGAAGTTTAATTCCTTAATCGCCTTTTACGAGATCCATTGGATGAGATGGAGTGGTAGTATTCTTTTAACGAGCTGCCACCACACGGATATATATATATATATATTGCAAATACAATGTAAATGCTAAAGAACCCATTAAACGTCTCTGAGTGCGGCAATAAACCATCGGTCGTATTCTGTCACGTACCAGTTTTAGTTTAAAATTTTTAAAATATATATACAATAATAATCTGCGGCCGTAAGGTCCGACAAAATTTGATTATCTGGACAATGTGTACTAAATTGACAAATTTACATATGCTTTTCATAATTAATCGAATACAATTATTTCTTGTGGCAATCTTTGGACAAGGCCTATATTCAGCAGTAGGCATGTAATGAGGATAATGATGATATAAGATATAATCGGATAATCAACTTTATTTGAGGTTATATTTTCTTTTAATTATTTTTTATTCTTCGGCACAATAAAGTGTTACCATGAGCAGACTTGCTTTTTGAAATTCTTTGCCAGTCAACCCTGGCAGATAATGGCAGATATGTATTATTCTACGAAGAAACTGAACTAAGTGTAACTTATAACATATTTACATAAATAACTAAATACAAACAGATAAATATATAAACAGAAGGGTGTTCAAATGGAGTACGGCTTGAACAGTAAATAAGCTAAAGAAATTAGTACTATTCTTGTAAATACAAATCTTATATAAAGTACAGCTTTAGTAGAAGATATAGTTGAACTATATTAGATACGAGTAGTATTGAATTTTAGGTTACCGGTTGCCGGTTACAATTTCTACCTTTTTTGTGACTAGAAATAGCTGCTATGCGTAAATTTATGGTGCGATGGCGGTATTAAAATTTGCCACTCTGTCTCATGTAGTCGGTGCCGTGACCTGCCAAGCGTTGCGATAACGACAAATCCTCCCTTCTTGAAAGTAGCCTATATCCAGAAATGAAATATAAACAGGCTGGTGGTAGGATTCCTGTGCAGAAATCAGTTTTCGTAGGTAACACCGCAGTGCAAGTTATTCTGCCGTCAAGTAGTAGTGTGCAAACATTACTGTGTACACTACTGCTTGACGGCTTCGATCAACAGAAAGAACTTGTCACCAGAGCAAAAAAAGTGTTGTGCCATAAGTAATAACACAAACATAAAGGCGTCCACTATTATTCAAGTTTTTGAAACCCCACGTAACGTTTATGCGATAAATAAGAGAAGGCGTATGCAGTGTCGACGACATAGGAGACCCAGAAAAACTATACCAACCACAAATCTTCTCTGGCTGGGATTCGAATTCTAAGCTGTTAACCCAATAAATCAAATAAAGATGTTTGCTAAAAGCCATGCAAAGGCTGCATGACTTGTTTTCATTTGTACTCTAAAAATATAGATTTACGCAGTGCAGATTAAATAAACAAAGCACACTTATTTTTTTTTTCTTTTTTTTATTGTATAAAGTGATGAAACGAGCAAAACGTTCACCTGATGGTAAATGCAACGTCTGCCCATAATAAATGCTGTGCGACCCAGAAAATTTCTGTGTGACACCACACTGTGCCCATCACCCTGAGACATAAGTTCTTAAGTCTCATGTGCCCAGTGATTACGCTACCTCACAGTGCGCTTCAAACCGAAACACAGTAATGTTTGCATACTACTGCTTTACGGCAGAATAACTGGCCCTGGCGTGGTACCTACCTAGACGGATTCCTTACTCAGAACAAAAAATGTGAAACATTCTAGGCGAATTTTATAAATCCATAATCATTATATAGTTATAAAGGCAAGTTCCGGATACATGAACGTTCCTTTTTTTATTGGATAAAGTGACGAGACGAGTAAAACGCTCACTTGATGATAAGTGCAACGTCTGCCCATAACAAATGCAATGCCCCCCCAGAACATTACGGAGTGACACCATATTGCGCTCGTCACAGTGCCCTTTAGACCGAAACATAGTAATGGTTGCATACTACTGTTTCACGGCAGAATAACGAGCAATGGGGTGGTGCCCACCTAGATGGATCCTTCTTTCCTGCATTGGAATCCTAACACCAGTAGAAGTCTTTTACCTTTGTAATCCTCATATCGTTACAAAAAATCGTTACTTTGCTGTACAGATTCGTGTTGCATTAAGCATGTACTGCTTTGATACGAACTTTCACAATGTCACTGTGTTCTTTCCTTCGATAACGTGTTTTAACTTGTAAACCTTTCGTGGCTTACTACATACGAAAATGTTCCCACTCGATATGGAAAAACGAAAATAATTTTCCTTATTTTTTACCTAATTCGGTCAAAAACGAAGTTATGATGTTACCTACATTAAGACAAACCGTCAGAACAGAATTATAAGGGTTCTTCATATGACAGCGAGACCCGTAAAAGGATTAGAATCTTTAAATATGCTAATAAGTTAAAGGTGCAAACGCAGCTACCCAGGGCGACTCCCCTCTAGATGGAGGGACCTGCACGGTTTTGCGAGTAGTCGATGGATGCAGGTGGCTCAGGACAGTGTTTTGTGAAAATCTATGGAGGGGGCCTATGTTCAACAGTGAACTATGATAGGCTGAAATAATGATAATGAAATGTTAAAGATATCCCTTCAAACTATTAAAGACGCTTATTAAATAATGCATTTCTTCAAGAATTATTACATCATTCCCTCCTAATTCTACCTAATTTCATAGAGTGGGTGTCGTAAAGGATGTGAGATATTGAGTGACAGAGATGAGTGCTTTATGAATAGAGTTAAGAGTCCAGATTTTCCGGCTGCAGACGGGAAGTCAGTAATGATCCCTGACTCTCCGTGATGAGTTATTTCAATAAGTTAATTGAAATAACCCATCACGGAGTTGTACTTACAGAGCATATGAGACTTAACAACCGAAGTATCATAGTGAAGAGCGCAGTGCGGTGCTATAAACAACTTCTAATTCAAGGTTCTGGGTAAACCACAATTGTTACGGGCATGTGTGGAACCTACTATCAGTCCACCAACTTACTCGTTTTGTCACTAACTTTCATACAAAAAATTATATAAAATTTTACTTTTAAAATATTTTGGGTCAATAAGTATAAGAGTTTTACATTTCAATTTCCGAATCTCGACATGAATTAAGAATTCTTAATAAGGACGACTTAGAAGGTTGATTGCTACGTCTCGACATTGACTTGTTAAAAGCGATTGGTAAATAATAAATATTTTACAAAATTAATAAGTAAGCAAAACCAAAAGTATAGATTTAAGCGATAAAAATGTCTCTGCGTCCAGGCTGTTTCCCGAACCGTAGTGCAGTATTTCTGTGTCAATCACAAGAGTAAAAATGCAATTTTCAAGTGATATTTCAAGAGAACCGCCGAGTCCAACCAAAGCAACAGTATTTTGAAGACATATTCGTAGTCCGATGTGAAAGCTGCGTGGTCTTTTCTGTCGGAAAACCCAAAATCCGTGGGAATGCCGAAGTCCTTTGTATTGAATCCAAACTCTTAGTATTGAATCCAAACTCCGTAATCCGTATTTTGTGTCGAGTCAGTGCATGTAGTAGAAGAAACCAATGTCCACAAAAAGTGAAGACGAAAATAAACTCGCGAAAACGTAAGGTTTAATTGAGAGTTCACTTAATGAATACTAATAACGTACTTACTTATTATAAAAAAAATTATAATGCTTGAACATAATTTGAAAAACAAAATTAAAGAGATAAAAGCTTTTTATAAGTAATTTAATTATTAAAAATATATATAAATATTTTACAATTCCATACAACACAATCTATTAAAAATGTGTATAAAACTTTCACTGAAACTATAGAATAAAATAAATTTCCATTGTTATTTATGAGATATGAAAATTAATGTAGATAAGACGAAAGTAATGGTTTTTGAAAGAGAAGAAAGTATGTCGGATTGCAGAATTCTGATTGAAAGAGAAAGAGTGGAACAAGTGAAAGAGTTTGTATATTTGGGTTCAAAATTCTCGAGAGACGGAAAGTATGACTGTGATATTGAACGAAAAGCGTTGGCAGGAAATAAATTATATGGGGCCTTGCATAACTTTATGTGCAGCTAGAATGTATCTAAAAAAGGCACGACAGGCTGTACATAGAGGAGTACTGGTCCCCACACTTATGTATACTCGCGGGTCTTCTGCTCGCGAGTCTCTATCTATGACACAGTAAAAGCCACAGGGCTAATTGCATACTACACATACAAAAAAAACACTTATGTACGGTAGTGAATGTTCGGTCTGGCAGAAGAAGCATGAAAATAAGATTAATGTTGAAATGAAAAGTTTGAAAAGTATAGCTGGAGTGACTTTGATGGACAGACTGAGAAACAACGTGATAAGAGAACGTTGCGGTGTGGTAGAAGATGTAGTGACAAAGGTAGAGAAATAAAAAAGAAGCATCCCTTGCTTAGATGGTTTGGACACGTAGAGAGGATGGATGAAAGAAGATTGACGAAACAGATTTATGAGGCAAGTGTAAATGGGCAAGCCGGTAAGGGTCTACGTAGGCGAACGTATTACGATCAGATCGAAATCGTTTTAAGGAAAGGCCACGTTTAAAGTAGCCGCAACCGACGAGCTTGTATGAAAACACTAATGAAAGTAGAAGAAGCTAAAGATGTGTGTCAGGATCGTAGCAAGTGGAAAGATGTGGTCTCTGCCTATGGGAAAGAGGCGTTACTTTATGTATTTATCATTGACTAATTAACTAACTTTACTATGCTTGTTGCTCTTCCGTTATCATTGATGGCTAACTTCATCATTTCGCACTTCCGTAACAGGCTGTGCGCACAGCTCTCACGTTTTACCGCGTCAAAAGAAGTATAACTTACAAAATTGTAAGTGGACTTGTGGAACATTATAAGTGCACTCTGTAAAGGACAATAATCTTATTAGTGTAAATGCTGTTTGGTAAACTTGAGTATGTCATGCTCACTTTAATGTCTATCCTTGCGGCGGCATTGTGTGTCGGGTCCTCCACTTCCCTTTAATTGGTTTGAAAAGGACGATGGCTGCCTCATGCGTCATACTTGTGAACAGGTGCTGTTGGTGGAGGCTGGCATTACTTATATATTTATTATTGAACCTTGTCTAAAACTTTAACATGGAGAGTGTTTTGATTTTCTTTGAGACTATTCTTTGTAAATTTATTTATAATGTATTTTTGACAAAAATAAAAAAATAATTTACAAAAAAGTGGATACCTACGGAGTTTCTTTCACCTGTATATTCTCCGTCAGATGAACCTCATTACGAAACGGTGGCAGATTGTAATAAAACGACGTTTGTCAAATGAAATTTATATTTCTTTAGTCGAAAAATAAAGAATTTTGTTATTCGTTAAAGTTAAAGTTTATTATATAGTTATGCATCCGTGTCTTCAAATACATCTAATAAAAATCAACAGAACAAATATTTCATGTGCACTGTATTGTATTTATTGTGCGTTTAGAAATATTTTCAGCGACAAGAGCCATTTAGCGAAGGACGTTTGTTTCAGGACTACTCTAGTTTCAGATATGCCGCAATCAGTCTTTTCCAGTCTTGTCCAGAAATTTACTAACGACTTACTCTCTTCTAACTAACGTATATATGTCTGTGTGTTGAATAATATTAGTGATATAGTCAAATCTTTTAAATTAAACAGAACACAAGAAAGAACTTCCAAAAGCTTCAACGTTTGCCACGTCAATTGAAGTAAAACGTCGCACTCAGATATGTAAGAACAATGGTTCGCCAACTCCATAAATCGCAGCTCTGCAAAACACTACTAACTAGGACGAAGTCAACTCATTATTATCCGGCTCCACTGGGAACGCAATGTAAATTTTGTAGCGATTTTGTCCAAGTAAGTTTTGCTTCGCTTAAATACAGAATTTAAAGGTTAAATTAAAATTAATATTTAATGTTTCCAACTTAATTTTCGCCGCAGATTAGAATTTTTCTGCATCCCTACAGCATACTAATTGTTGTTTTTAAAATCGCAAATCGCCCAAGTATTGGCATGTAGTTGGTAGTTAGTCATATAAGCGAGTGTCTGACTAAAGATAAATTTCGTTTTCATCTTTCACATTTCTGTGGGGCACCATACAACGCTCGCCCTTCCCCCTAAGTTCTTAAGCCTCATATGCCTAGCTGTTACACTAGATGTCTTATAAAATAATGCCATTTAAATCGAAACGAGAGCTACATACTTTTGTGGTAAACTATGGGGGAGGCCTACGTTCAGCCGACAGTAGACGACCTAGACGGATACCTGCATAGAAATCCTACTACCAGTAAATGTTATCAAAGTAATTAATAAAAATAATATTTTAGCTTATATGTATTTATTTTCAGTAAGAATGTAACAATTAATATATACTTATACAAAATATATTAATACGTACATTCACCCATATTTAGACATAGATATATGCATACAACCGAACAGAAATAGTGGTACTCGTATATTTAAAGCGATAGGTAGTGAGTGACTTTAGTCGAGCCATTTAAATAATTTTAAAGACTGAGCGAGTCTATCTGCCATAGATAATGCATTTCATAGACGCACTGTTTGCACTGGGAAGGATCCATTTATGAATTAGGTGCTGTAAGAAGATAAGGTTAGATAGTTAAGGGTTCTCTCATGATCTCAATTTTCGCGAATGACTTTCATTTAAAAACCTAAAGTTTTCATTTAGAATAAAGAGGATAAGAAGGATTAAAGAGCACACTATAGAGGAGGTTAATAATATGAAATATGATTATATTTGCGTAAGCCCAATATCAAAAAAATTCAAGTCGCTTAAGTTTATCTAATTGGGCTTAGGTGTGATCTAAATAGCTGATGACGCCATAATCTAAAATTGACGTAAGGAGAGATTGTGCAAGCGCAATCTTATTGCGCAGTAGGAACAAAATGGCGCAATCTATCTGCAATCAATCTGCAGGTGCATCAAGATTACGACGAATTTCCAGGAGAGATTCCTGTCAATATAGACCCCCAATTCAGGGGTAAGACTTATTAAATTTAGGAGAGGAGTAGAATTGATCATTGAGTAAATTAATGTTTAAATCGAAATACTCCGAGACATTCCTAGAACTAGATATAGATACATATAGATAATATAGAACTACGAGTAGATACCTATTTCTAGAACTTTGCTGGATCACCGTTTTGCACAGATTCATGAATGTGGTGGCGCTGAGCATTGCAACGATTTCGAATAACATCATATTTTTCCCAATTTGTGTTCGGTCTACTCTTATTTCTCTTATTTCGATTTGAAGCAGCTTTTTTTAAATATTATTGAATTTAACTCGGTTGGTAGCTATGAATCCACGCATGTATGCCATTACTATTTGATGGGTTGGATGTGAAAATGTCTACTTTTTCATTAATTGCGTCTGCAGCAAGGAGATACCAAACCAGTCCAAAAGCGATTAATTCTCTCGAAGATTGTCAAAGTTCATACCAACAAAATTATGCTGCATAACAACTTGAGATTTACATTTTCTTTCATTGGGGGGACGTACTTTATAGGAAAGTACGTCCTCACACTGGTGTAGGACAAGTAGGGTGACTGGTGTATGAGCTCGTGTCCGTGTATGAGTATGCTTGTGCATAGGCGTGTATGCGAGTGTTTGTGCCTTTTGCGCACAATGACTACTGGGTACCCTGTGCATGTCTATTACCTGTTCTTAAAACAAATACAATAAAATAAATATTAACAGACATTAAGAACAATTTTTGTTTCTTTACAGGAGTTGTTCTACTTGGAAATAGATCACGTAGTAGACCTCTACGATTTTGAGTACTTTGACGGATCGGGTTAGTGGGCAGTTTTAGGCATTGTACCGCCACACACCTGGTAATCCATTTGTTGTTTGTTGAAACTCAAATATGCACATCAAATCCGAAATAAATTCTTCAAATGATCTGCGAATAATTATCTATATTAAATATCTTTAAACATAACTGAAGTTAATTTCATTTATTGTTTTTTTTTTCAGTTAATTTAGTGTAGTTATGATCAAGAATTTAGTAAATAGTATTCTATGTTTATCATAATGCACCGATATAATTTTGTTCAACACATATATCTGGTTGAACTGTATTTTACTAGTGGTAGGAATCCTACCACTAGTAAAATACAGTTCAACCAGATATATAGATATATAGACTAATCCGTCTAGGTAGGTACCACCCCTGCGCCAGTTCTGCCGTGAAGCAGTAGTGTGCAAACATTACTGTGTTTCGGTTTGAAGAGCACTGAGAGCTAGCTTAATCATTGGGCATATGATACTCAAGAACTGATGTCTCTAGGTGACGGGCGCAGTGTGGTGTCACACTGAAACGTTCTGGGAGACACAGCATTTGTTATGGGCAGACTATATATGGGCATATACTATCATATATATATGGGCACTTACCATCAGGTGGACGAATTTGGTCACTTTATCAAATATCTATATTGATTTTATAATATATTTGCTATCGTGCATTTTTATGTGTTCTTACTACATAGAAAATTGACAAACTTTTTTAAGGTAATTATATTATCTCGAAAATAAATCTCCACACTCGTTTAGTTATTCACGCGTTTATTTGCCCATTCACTGGGCAACGTTGAAAATGGGAGAAGCAGGTGCCATTTGCTTTACGCGCCCCGTCTAAATCCCTCCATCGCTCGTCTTAATGGACGTAGACGATTCAAATCATAACTTATTCATCAAGTGTGGTAAGCATTAGTGCTAAAATAGCTTCAGGCTAAATATTTTTATTTCCTAAATATGATTAAGAAATATAACACGTCCTAACACAAGCGAATAAAAAAATAAATATCCTGGACTATTCAAAGTTAATAAAAGTATTTTTTTGTTGCGGAAGTCACGACACTAATATTTTATTTACATTTAAGAAATAATTCCAACGGCGCTATTGAGCTGAACACACGAAAGCTTTTCCAAAGCCATCTCAAAATTTGAAGGATTTGGAACCGGATTTAACTCTGTGCTCAATACTAGAACATTTATTGTCTACTAGCTGATGCCTGCGACTTTATCTGCTTGGATATAGGTTTTTGAATATCCCGTTGGAAGTATTTCATTTTCTAGGATAAAATATCCTATGTCCGTCTCCTGGATGCAAGCTATCTCTGTGGCAAATTTCATCAAGATAGGTTCATCGGTTGAGCCGTGAAAAACAGACAGAGTTACTTTCGCATTTTCAACATTAGTATGGAAGTATGGATTACTTTAAATCGAACTACGAAATCACTATGTAATTGTAAATACAAGATGTCCATGAATCGTTCTTCTTTTTTACCCTATAAACTTAAGGCAAGTACAAGACAGCAGCTGTGTGTCAAGATCGTAAAAAGTGTAAAGATGACTCTATATAATATGGTATGTACTACGACACTTAGCATGCTCAGTATTAAATGTAGAAAGGTAAAGACGCGTAAGTGCCTCTGCGTTTTAGCACTTATTCTTACGGCTATATACTTTGCAGAGAAGAACTTATGCTCTTTAACTAGATGTTGATGTATTAAAAAAAGAACTAATCTCAAAGAAGACTAAATCATGAAACGATATTAATGTGTATGTTAATAACATAATAATGAAATTTAGGGTTGCGTAAATGCGTAATATATACGACTCTTGTTTTAACGTGGGTTACAATGCGATGCTTTGCCGTTTTCTAGAGCTCTTAGACACCGGCTCTAGAATAAAGTTCCTATCATTAAGAGAGCAAGGTTTTTTTGAACAATGTATACGTGCTTAAGGGCTAATAAATTCTACGCTTGCGTACTTTGGGGAACACTTTAGTTGTTCACTAAAACTATGTCACTTAGTCAATAAAACATAAGCTTTCTCGTTTCAAATAAGATACGAGTACTACTGACAATAAACAGATGTTGCATAAACGAAAAACAAACAAAGTGACTTGTGAGATTTATATGCCCTTCTTAAATATATTGGAAAGAGCATGGTTATTTAGCATATTGAGAAGAATTTTATTAATTCCACTATAAATAAAAATTTGATGTTGTTCGTAAGCGTATCAGAACGACAAGATCGATTTGGATATTTTTTTTTAATTATCTCGAAGATTTTTTTTTAAATTATATCGATTTTATCTAGAACAATCGAAAATACATCGCAGTTATGAAATCAGCTTATTTTACGCGGTTGAAACCGCGGGGCGCACTAGTATTGTAAAAATAAATACTATGTTCTTGTCCCGTATTCAGGTTACTCTGCCAAATTTCTTCAAAATACACAAATACAGTCACGCCTCTTTCCCATAGGAGTAGGCAAAGACCACGTATGCGTAGCTCATCCCACATTTTGCCCTCCCAAGAAACAAGACGTGACGGGTGGCGAACTACGTCGCCGCCATCTTGGTACAAGTTAAAATTCTTGCTCCCCATTGCGCTCCCACGAGGGACTAGCCCCGCATGCTTTGGTAACGCTAGCCCTGCATGCTTGGCTAAGGCTAGCCTTATTCAAGAAACCAGAGCAGATCTGGACGTTAACGTCTTGGCTCTCCACAGCAGCCACTGATTTGGCGGAGAGAAAGAGATGGTACCACCCCAGGGCCTGTTATTCTGCCGTGAAACAGTAGTGTGCAAACATAACTGTGTTTCGGTTTGAAGGGCACTGAGAGCTAGCGTAAGCACTGGGCATATGAAACTTAAGATGTCTCAAGGTGACGAGCGCAGTGTGGCGTCACACAGAAATGTTCGGTTTGACACAGCATTTGTTATGGGCAGATGTTGCACTAACCCTCAGGTGAACGTTTTGCTCGTTTCGTCACTTCATCCGATAAAAAAGTCACCTATAATTTTAACAACGAGGATTTTTTTATTTGTTTTACAAATACTCTGGAAATAAACCAAACGCATGATTATATCTTTAAAAAAATAAGAAAAATTCATCATCGCAGTAACTAAACTTATTATAATTTCATTTATAACAACTGGACGTAGCTTGAAAGGTTTAAAAAGTTATAAATCTCAGAATTTGTGGATGAGCTTGGAGTTTTATTTAATAGTTCGCAAATCAGTTAAATTTTATTTTCGCTTCTTAGGATATGCATTTAAAACATATTTGATATATTTCTATTTATTTTGATAAAATTCTAATAATTTTGTTACCGAGTTTACTTTCTTTAAGAAATATATCAAATATGTTTTAAATGCATATCCTCGTCGACATCACTACAGTGTTGGCTATTATATTACATGTAGGATCGCTAGTTTGTTATTTTCGAGCTCTATATCCAGCTCTATAACCAGTCAATCCAAGTCGCTCTTCTCTCCCGCGAGGATCGCTTTTCTACACTGATGCTGACGGCGCAGAATTGAATCTTCAATGACACTATTTCATTCCTAGTTTTGGTCTTCTTGTTCTTCATCAATATTTTTATAATTACAAAACTGTTTTTTTATAATTACAAGTCATACAATAATCACACGGAAAATCCAAATATTTTCTTGATTTCATCAAACACCATCAACATCATTTACCCGCTTAAATATTCAGAATTGAATTGCTAATATCCCTAGAATAGAGATCTTTATTTTTTTCAGTTTCGTTTACAGGTGGGAGGACGTTTAGAGATCTGTGTGCCGGAATACCGCCACTTTGATTATTTTCAGAAGCAGTTATGAAATTATACTAAAAACCAAATAAAACAGCTGATTTGGATCGTTATTCTTCCCTTTTTAATCGATGTTAGATATATTTAATGTAAATAATCCTTCCTACAGTTCAGACATGACTTCTAACGACTGCTGTCTGCTCAGTAATTTGAAAAAGACGCTAAACGACGATGAATATCAGTTAATATCAATATCAGAAGATGACGGTAGAAGAGAAGGGAAAGATGCGACCTATTTTCTTACTGTGTTACAATTTTTATGGGATTGATCAAAGATGTAAAATCATGCTTAAGAGAATCTATCACCCATCTCATCCCGTGGGTGTCGTAAAAATCGACAGAAGAAAAATTCAAGAAAATTTAAAGTGTACGAAATTTAATATCAATCAGTCAACAGGAAAGGTGTAATTACTCGTATTACAATTACTAGTTTGTCCCACACAAGACACAAACATGGTAAGCTAAACAAAACCGTTAAGAAAATTTATAAAACTGTGTTTAAAGATTTTGTCGCGTTTAATTTTAATATTAGAATCCTTGAGTTAAATAAGATATAGTGGACTGTATGAATATAGGCCGGCTTATTCGCTGCTATTAGTAAAGTCGGAAAGCGCGAGTGAGTTGTCTCCGCCGGCCGCCGCCCAGCAAGAAATCCCGACGCTAGCCCCCTGCCGCGTGGTTACGTTGAGTACTGAACATTTAAATTGCCGATGTTTCGGAGTCTGACTTCCCATGGCCACGAGAAGACTGAAGTGATAGACATTTTGATATCACAGTTAATTTAACCAATTTTGTGTAGAACAGACCAAAATTTATAATTAAAAGCGTGGATGATCCCCAGAGATGAGATCTCAGACTCTTAACACTAGATTTACGAAACCCGTCAATTTGACGGGTTTCAGTTTTTTTGCGATTTCATATTGGTTTTTAATGATATTATGTAGCGAATACATATATTTGGAACACTTATATTTTATTATATCTAGATGTTGTCTACATTCGTAATATACCCGTTCCGTCCCGTCCGTCAATGCCTGTAAATCTAGTGTTAAATCGGATGTTCACATATTCGTGCGGTTATACAAGATACATTCTTTCACCACTATCACATCGTATACCATGTAGAACAGCTAGCTTCCAATGTAAATTCCTGCTGCCGAGAAGATTACCGTGTCGGAACATGTACAAAGAGGTACCATTCATTCCGGAATAGGAAAATTACTGGTTCCGAGTCACAATATTCCTTGCGTCTACCTAGTCCGGCCATAAGTTCTGTTACAAATGAAAATGCATTTTTTTAATGAAGTAATGTAATACTATTAAAATGTATACCTACACATTTATTAGTCTCAGCAGAAAATAAAAACAATATTCTATTCGAAATGGCCACCTTTGGCTTTTATACAGGTCTTTAATCTGTTTGGCCACGACTCTATGGATTTACGCACTGTTTCCAAGGGAAATTTCGCCACTGCTTGCTCCAAATATTTTTTAAGAGACTCAATGTCGCCGTTTCGTTTAGAGCAGGCCATGTCCTCGAAAACTGACCATATTTTGAAGTCTAAAGGGTTGAGGTCTGGGCTAGATGAGGGTCAGTCTTCAGCTCTTATAAAGTCTGGAACGTTGGTTTCAAGCCAGGCTTGGGTAGTTCGTGTCTTGTGACCAGGTGCAAGAGTCCACGGTATATTTTTAAAAAGTGTATTGCTGAGAGGTTTCACAACATAATCCAAAACTGTATCTTGATACACTTTGGCTGAAGTTTTCACTCCTTTTTCACAAAAATGTAGTTATGTGACTCCTTAATATGATACGCCCCACCAAACTGTCACTGACGCAGGATGATGACCACGTTGTACCTTTCCGACCACTTGAGCAGCTTCTTTAGAACTTTGAGCGTACACTTTATCATTTTGCTTATTGTAGTGTTCTTCAATAGTGAAAATTTTTTCATCAGTAAAGAGGATATTTCTATGCCTTTCACCTGCGTATCGCGACGGAAGGCATTTTGATCGATCCACTCTCTGTCTGTCCTGTATATCGACGATAAGCACCGAGCTTCAGGTCTTGTTTTATAAAACGCGTACAGACTCCTAGCGGGAATCTTCATTTCTCGCGATAAGATTTTTTGTTTCCTAATGGGGTTTCGACGAATTCTGGCTTTAATAGCATTAACAGCCTTTGTAGTTCTAACAGCACGCGGCTGCCCCGATCTTTTCTGGTCTTCGACAGAGGAAGTGTTGTAGAATCGTTTGATAGTACGATATACGAACATACGGCTGATACCGCTTTTGAAGTGTCTGGAACATGACCGACGGCTCCATACCCACTTTGTGCAAGGCGATCACTAAAAAGTATGAATATTAAAAAGTAATAAAAAAAAAGAAAAGTTTTTATGTAACAGTACTTATGGCCAGACTAGTTATGTCCTGAACTAGACGCCCCAAGCGCAAGTTCGTGTACTATTGTTTATGGCGCCAAAAATCGCTTTATGATAATGATGAGATAGGGGTGATCATAAAAACGCTGGACTGAGTTATTAGCGGCTTTGGGCTCGGCAGTGGCAGTTCTTCTCTTCTCTTCATAATGCCAGTTCCTACAAGTTCCTCAAGAGAACCGATCCTCTTGAAAACAAAGAGCAGAGCTTTCACGATTCTCCAGAATGCCTTTTGAATGATTGAGAATGCTCAAACTATAATGTGTTTTAGCATACAATTTCTGTTTGTGTAAATAATACATATATATACATATACAGTCACGACTTTCTCCCATATAAGGGAATAGGCAAAGGCCACTCACATAGCCCACTATTCGCCCTCGCGGGAATCGAGACGTGACGCACATCGCCGCAATTTTGGTACGAGTCAAGAGATGACTCCCCATTGCGTTACCACGAACAGTATAGTGACAGCATTGCGTATTATGATGCTATTCTGCACGAATGAAGGCTGTCCTTACAATACCTTAGTCGTGTCTAACGATACCTCAGCAGGAAAGAGGTAGGTGCTATTCTACTCTGCGGTAAAAAATAAGTATAAATAATAAGTCATATTATTGAAGACAAAATAAAGGCAAGCAAAGAGATTCTTCAATTACCTGACACAATATAACTTACGTCGAGTCGATAAAATATTAATTACAAAAGTTATTTGATGGAAATCCTATTTCCGGCAAAATGAAGTTTTCACTGTCAGCCTTGTAGCGCTTCGCTTTTAGAAATGTATGAGTATGTAATAAACAAATAACGATTTCATTTGTTTTGTAATGTGACCTAAATGCCGCTTCTAATATTTACAAGCTTTTATTTAAGTTGCAATGTATGTTTTTGAAATTATAATGAATATGTGAAATTATAATCTTGCAAATGAATTGTGAACAAATTTCTCCAACGGATTGAGCTGAAATATGTAACACATATGTAACTTTGATAACAATGCAATAATATGGTACCATGGAGGTGGTCCCATAATCGAGCCGGGTGGTGGCTATAGGAACTACTTGACTACTCAACATAAGACGTCGTGTTTAGGACTCGTTGGTTTTGTCTTGACAAACACTATAGACACAAATGATTTCCAGTCTCATGACGGAGCTGGAAAGTAGTTCCAGGAACTGCTTACGTACTAATGATAACTCCGTTCGGGTTCGGACGTATTGTATTCGTCTTGACAAGTACTTAGATGGTGTTCGGAGTCCGATGGCTGGAAGTACAGAGATATGAATGTCAATAGCGGTTAATCACTGCAAATCATCTGTCCTAATTTCGGCGAGCACAAATTTCCGATTTAGACATACCATCAGCAGAGGTAGCTTCGGTGACGACGAATTTCATATTATTCAACCAAAATCAATTTAGTTTCCGGCTAAACACAGTTAAAGCACGGCCTAACGAAGAATGTCCCTATGGTATTATGTTTTAGAGTCCACTGTGCATAGGTTTATTAAAGACCAAAACTATCACAAAGTGATAGTAGAGAAAAAGAAAAATAGAACGTTCGGTAATATCGAAATTTGACCACATGGTTCATTGGTCACTTAATAGACTCTATTTATTTGTAGGTTATGGATTGGAGTAACTAAACAAGTATTATTAAGACTCAAATGCTGTGCCATAGTTTTAAGCTTAGTTACAAATGTGATTGATAGTCTACATCTGTTATTTTTTCTTAACAAATAGGAAGAACAGTTCATTGTTTATAATAAATATAAAGAACTGTTGATTAAACTGAATCTCGCTTTATTTTTTTGCTTTAATCATCTTCGATTTATTCATACAAGTCCCTTTGACCCCATCACTGGCCCTTTTTGCCCCCAGAGCGGGGCTTAAAGAACAACTCGATCCGACTTTGCATAACTTCCGCGCGGCGTAGTGGTTAGCGTACTGACTTCGGCGCCGCCGGTCCTGGGTTCGATTCCCAGCCGGAGGTAACATTGTGACAAAAACACAAATTGTTGCTTTTACGGGTCTGGTTGTGTTGTGCATGTGAAATGTATGTTTGTAAAACGCACCCACGATACAGGAGAAAATCCTACTGTGAGGATTCGTTTAAAAAAAAAAACTTTCTAAATCCTCAATATCTGGCGAATAGACATAAACCGGTCATTTTGATTAGTAATTATATTTAAATGAAGGATTACGCTACACATTGGTATTTGGATCTTTTTCGTGAACCGTATGGTGAAATAGTTACGAGGCAATATTAACAAATTGGACCTTTTAGCCCCGTCCCTACCCTGCCTTCCCAATACCAATATTCGTTTAACACACCAGATGTCCGATCTGGGTTTATTATGTCTGTCCTCGTGTCTTTGGTACTACATTATCCCACTTATCGTATAACATAAGCTCCTGGTGAATGCTCCTGTGTTTTTACTAATATTTACGACACTATTGACATCTTCTGATAAGTAGCGGCAAATGCCTTGTAACGAATTACTAAAACCACGATCAAAATCGGAAGGATTCGGAAGATGTTCTTCTAAATTTAAGAACGGAAGGTTGGAATCTATCATTATAATCATCAATGTTGTCGTTGCCGTAAAACTATTTATTATTTCTGCAGATGGGCGTTAACATGACTACTTCATCAAACATGAAAATAAAAATCATTTAATTTGCAAGTTATATTGCAAACTAGAACTTAAGCGAAAATGTAAAGGATATAAAATTGCATGTCAATATTATTTACCCGGGACGTAGAGTAGTAATCAAATTTACAGGAATAATAAAAGTAAATTATTGTTATTTCTCTCAACCAGTGTTATCACTTGTAGTACTGTCAAAAGATGCTAGCGAAATGCGCTATTGATAGTTAATAAGTGCGTTACATAGTATCCGATGAAGCTGTAAAAGCCGAGACGGCTAACAGCAATTACATCACCGAAAATATATAAGTGCGTTACAACGATAGGTGTCTGGCAGAATAGAATAGCACCTACTCGTATCTCTTCCCTAACGGAATGTCGTAAAAGGCGACTAAGGTATAGCAAGGACAGTCTTCATTCGTGCAGAATAATACCATAATATGCAATACTGTCACCTTAATGCTCGTGGGAACGCAATTTGTAGTAAGAATTTGTGACTGCAGGGCGATAAAGGTCTACGTGTGGTCTCTGCCTACCCCTTATATGGGGAGAAGGCGTGACTGTATGTATGTTAAGCAGATAAAATATAAAGTTACAACTTACTTGTAGGTAATTATTATAAAATAGTTATTATTAAACAACATACTCCAATTTATCCCTAATCTTATTAAATAGAATAGTTATTAAAAGACGGTCTACGATACTTTTTAGCGTTGCTTCGTTTCGTTCGTCTATTTAATTTTTATTCAATTAATGAATTGAACATAAAACAAAATAGTTACCGACTAATATTTCATAAACTTACCTGCTATTGAAGTCCTTTGTGTGTCATTTACGTCACCTCTGTAGAATTACTTACAACGTACAAAGCAGGTGCTATATGCTTTACGCACCTCATATAATCCTTTACTTATATGACTTAATGGCCGCTAAGGATACGCGTATTAACTAATTTATCAAGTGTAGCAAGAAGAAGAGCCTTAAAACTCCTCTGACCCGTTTTAGCTGTGAAATATGGAACATATTAAAGTTTATAGTCCTATAAAAGTTCCTAAATGGAAATTGAGATACTTAAAAGGAAACTGCTTTCCCTACCTTTCAGTCAATATTTGGCGGTTGGATAGATAACCGCATCTTTATAAATTGTACAGCAGTATGCTGTGACCCATTGTTTGGCTAGTCTGTTATTTTATTCAGCTCTACTTCTATATTATATTTCTACGATAGGAGACATGATAATGAATTTACTTATGTCGCAACCATAGGACCCTCGCTGTCTAATGTTAATTATGCGAATTTATTATGAATGCTTTACATATTTTACAACTGCTATCGATCATTTTAAACAGTATAATAAAATAAAATTTATAATTGTGATTTTACATCAAATGCGACAAAACACTAACACCAACTACATATATAAAAGCGATTTACCACAGACTCAACACGATATCTCCAATGTAGGGGTCTTCTCTAGCGCCCATAGGGCGCCGGGTGTCTGTCCGGGGCGTGTGCTCCTCTCAGAGATGTTGTATTCATTACGTTATGTTTGTACGTTAATACGCGAGGAGCCTTGGATTTGCCTTTCTTGTCATGAGATTGTCTTGGCGGAGCGCGCTGGCCCCACGATACCTCCGAAACTACAACACCTATTTACTTGCATACTTGACGTGACCATATGTCGCGCTTTGAGTGGGACGGTCTCGATTTAAGGCTATGCCGCTGTCCCTGAAATACGTAAAAATTTCCACTTTGATAAAACAAAAGCGCAACTTGGTTTTTGCATACCGGCAATTGTCATATTAAAGTATGTTCATTCTGCAGCATCGTGTTCCTGCTGCAGTTGCATGTCATCGAATGATATTTCAAAGAATAGACTATTTGATTAAATTTAAGTAGCTGCTAACAAGCCTTTCGGCACTATGGCTGAGGCGATCACTCATAGCTGGCCAGGGGTCTGCTGTGTAACCCCAGTTGGTTTCGGGATCGATTTCATTTGATCCCATTAACCAATGCGTGAGTTTCATACGCCAAAATGAAACAGATCACGAAACCTACCAGAGTTTCAAAATAGACCTCCTGGTCAGAAAGTCACCGCAGTTAATAAAAAAAGCTAGGGTCTTTAAAACAAATAAATAAACGCTAAAACATCGGCGTTGTACTTCAACCTCGCAGCCCGTATCTCGTAAAATTGTATTCATAATCCGAACATAAAAGATAAAATAAAAAGCGATTATATATATTCTTCCTCTTTTTTTAATAAATTCTTTTACCGCAGTACACTGTAAAAGATTTATCTTGATTTAACGTCTCTCATACTGGAAGCAATTTCTGTTTTGTAGGCGGGTTTCATTAGTAGAAACCCATGTCTTTATAACATATTTATTTATTACATAAATCGTATTTCCAAAACCTTTATATAACTTTGATGGAACAAATTCAATTTATATTTTATTCAGTATATCGTTTTATTTCATGTCACTATATAGGCAGCCACCCAACTCTTCCCCCGCACTGATTGCGTAGGCTGTGAGTAATTTATCCTATGTTTATTAATTTCTCAAACCCAGACACTTTTGCTATATCCATGTTATTATAAACACCTACCCAATTATTAACATTAATTAATTAATATCAAATAATTTAGTGTATTTACCTTCGTCAAATTATTTTTATTCAATGTAGATTATTTCCATAGTACATTGAACGACATTTTTATTAAACTACACTGGTTCGCAATGCCTTCTGTAAATGCAAGAAACCCAGCGGGCAATTTTTTTTCTGTTGTTTTATAAATAACTAGTTGGCCCGGCAGACGTTGTCCTGCCCGTTCCGGTATGAGACGTGGAGAGTTTTATTTCTGAATTACATTTAAGTAGGAAACTTTACGGCCACACGATCACCGCGCCACCTACCGGGTCGGATTTTGTAATTTTCTAATTGGTTTTCCACTTAAATTTTATAATTATGGTAATGATTTGCTTGCGGTTAACAACTCTCTAGAGTTATATCGACGAAGATACATTAGATAACCATCGTTGCCAGTGATAGTCTCCGCCGTCAAATTTCAGTGGATAACGCTTGGAACACTTGCCGTCGACCATGCACGGTGATGCTCTCTCTCTTCTCTCTCTCATACACACACACACGCACTCACACACACACACAGTTTGCAATCTATACCTGTTATTATATTAACAACTGAGAGGGAGACCAAATGATCTAAGGTCACTCGCGTACTATGAAATTCAAAGCAAGGGCCTAGTCCCTGAGCTACCACGGCCCCATGATGATGACGACTCGATATTTATTATTTTATTAAATAATTTTAAAATTAGTTTTGGACGACTTCATATATAATTAATTTTATTTATAAAGTATAATGTTTTGCCACAACCTCAAAAATGTTAGGAAGTGGGCGTTAATTTCAGTTTCATTTCATTTTCGTTTCATTTTAGTTGCATTTAATTTCTTTTTCGTTTCATTTTCGTTTTTTCGTTCTATTTGATTTAATTTCGTTTCATTTTATTATCATCAATAGCTAGTCAAATTACTGGACATATGAAAATAAATAACTGACATCAAAAGGTGACAAGCACAGTGCAGTGTCACACAGAAATCCATACATTTGCTGTTAATATTCCTAAGAAACCCGACGGTCAAAATATTCAGACAGCAATAGTAAGATTGAATAAGTTTCTTTTAGAGAAACGTGGTCATCATTTTGGACCTAACAACTATAAATGTTACAGTAACTAATCATTTTAAAATATGTAATAAAGTTTTATTTCATTTTCACCATAAATAATAAAGCAAAACGTCTATATATTTTCGGTGATGTAATTGCTGTTAGCCTTCTCGGCTTTTACAGCCTCATCGGATACTGTGCTCGCGGGCCCAGGGGCCCGCGTGCCAGGTTTTGGTTTGACCCAAACATAAATAAATAAATAAAAAACTTCTACAAGAACCTCGAAGTTCAGACTGTGTCGCGTTCGCTGCGTGCTTTCGCGATTTCGAAAATCTTAAATATTTTAAGTCGTCTAATGACCGTCCGAGGGAGGCTGCGCGCGTCCATTTGGACTGTCGACTTGTGTATCAGTAACTCTGGGCGGTGAGAACCGCCCTGGAACACGGGTGAATCGTGTGTACGCGGTGTGATTATTGACTATTGCGCGCCGCTCTCTACGGCGGTCGCGCGTCGTGGTGCGTGTAATATTAAAGCTATTGACTGTGTGTACAGTGTAGCCTGGATCGTGACTGACCGTATCGTGGTCAGGAAGAGCTGAGACGTCCGTGTCGTCTAGCATGTTTCGCGGGCGACGTTTGCGTTCGGTCGCGTTTCTGTTTGGTCGGTAATTTGCTGCTTTAACTACCTAGCGGGTTTGAATGAACCGCAGGCTTTTTCGAAAAGCCGCCGTGATAATTCTCTGAAGTGTTCAGAGATTAAGGGCATTTCACAGTCGCTGTGAAGATCTACATTGCGTTGATACCAACCTGGCTCCGGTGACAGTTCGCAAGAATCGATTTTGAACGCTCTGTAACTTCTTTAATTGATTGCCCGTCGCGTGAGCGAAAGCGACGCAAGCATAGTCCAATACGGGTCTTATGCAAGTCTTATAGAGGCGAAGTTTGTGTCTTAAGCACATTTTGCTTGAGGAGCAAGTTAATGGGTATAGACGGCTTGAGATAAAAGCCCGCTCTATTGCGTATATTTTTAATGTGTGCAGCGAACGACATCGCTGCGTCTAAAATGACCCCGAGGTATTTGACGCTCTTTTCCCAAGGAATAGGGCGTCCGAACAGGGTGATCGTGCCTAGCTGATTATTGCCGATTGGGTGACATCGTCGGGCTTTGTTGCGCCCCTTGAGAAGTATATCGCTACACTTCTCTCGGGGTTTACCTCTACTCTCCATTTCCGGAACCATTCGCCTAGGCGATCGGCTGCGGCTTGGAGTTGAATCGTTATGCGGCCCTTGTGCTTGTCGGAATAGTACAGGGCCGTGTCATCTGCGAAAAGCGCAAGATTGACTTTCGGGTCTTTAGGGATATCACTAGTGTATAGCGACAAAAGGAGCGGGGAGAGGCAGGAGCCCTGAGAGACGCCCGCTCGGAGAGGGCGGCTTGAGGAGCGCGTTCCCTCTACCCGGAAGCGAAATAGGCGGTTAGACAAGAAGGCTGGTATGATGTTCACGAGTCTGTCTGGCACTTTAGTGTGATAAAACTTGTAATACAAGCCGTCGTGCCAGACTTTGTAAAATGCCTTTGCGACATCGAAAAATAAGGCCCCTGTGCCTACAGGCTTAGGGCGGTCGTTTAAATTCTCTAAAATGTGCTCCGTTAAGCGGTGCACTTGATGAGTACACGAGTGTTCGGGGCGAAAGCCGAACTGCTCGTCTGGAAGAATATTATTTGTGAGGACATAGTCTTTTAATCGACTGAGTATAATTCGCTCATAAATCTTAGCCATCGAGTTGAGGAGACTTATTGGGCGATAATTAGACGGAATGTTCCTAGGCTTATTAGGCTTCGGAATGCGCAAAACGTCTCTGTTGGCGCAGTAGCTAAGCAATTCTGTGCGGCTTCTGTGCTATGGGTCGCGCTTTTTACGTCCTACAGATGGGTTGGGTGTTTATGCATGTGGAACTTATGTCTGTAAAACTCATCCACGACACGGGAGAAATCTAAGTATTGGTTATCATTATTTAAAAAAAGCAAAGGCATGGCAAAACATTATTTTTTAAGTATATTAAATAGAATAATAGCATTCGTTACCATATTAAACTTTTTAATCTTTGATCAGTTTAAAAACACAGTAACTGCAACAAAATGTAAACTTTATTCTATGTGCATTACAATTGCACAGCAGTGGGACTTTTATATATTAATATACTTCCAATCTCGTTATATGATATTATATGCCAAACATTGTATTATTTTGAGGTGAGGGTGACGATAATAATGAAATGATCGTCATGATCATCAGCTTCAACCTATAAGTAGTCCACTGCTTGACAAAGATCTTTCGAAGATGGTTGGATATTTATTTATTTATTCAGATTCACCAACATTAAGTAATATTACAATACCAGGTTTTAAAAAAGATAGTAAAGTAAATTCTAAAAACAATGTTATATGCGACAACCGCTTGGCATTCAGACAGCGCTATATCGGACCCTTTCAACCTAAGAATAGCTTTAACATCACACGCACAACGTCGCGCGACCGCCGTAGAGAGCGGCACGCAGCTATCGTAAATACTCGTAACACCGCGTACACAAGATACACCCGTGTTCCAGGGCGGTTCTCACCGCCCAGAGTTACCGACACACAAGTCGACAGTCCGAACGGAGGCCCGCAGCCTCCCTCGGACGGTCATTAGATGACTTAAGATAATAATTTTATGGACATATTCACAGTAGCGCAAGCACGCTAGCGAACGCAACGGTCCGAATTTAGATGTTTATATTTATGTATTTATGTTTGGGTCAAACCAAACCTGGCACGCGGGCCCCGGACCCGCGAGCACAGCATCCGATGAAGCTGTAAAAGCCAAAATGCTAACAGCGATTACTTCACCGAAATTATTCAACCTAAGAAGCTGCTGTTTGTCATATTTCTGGCATTTCGCCAGACCCACGAAACGAGATAGGGCGGTATGATGGAATCTATTACCCCATAAAATTACTCGAGATAAAACATTATTTTAAAACTTCTAAAGTAAATAATGAAAGAACTCTTTAGTTAGCAACAGAATTTAAAAAAATAGATCGAACGCTTTAATGCCTTAGAGTATTAATTAATACTGTAAGCTCGATAATTTTTAAGTTATCTCAACCTCTAAAAATCTTCAGTCTCTTTTAATTTTAAAATAGAACAAATTCTGATCATTTTATATTTGAGGGTTAAGCGAATAAATCTAGATATATTCTCTATTTTGTAAAGTCTAATAATTATAATAAAAAAATGGATTTCACAAAACACTGAAAATTAACAATGTTCAATAAAAGTATACATCATAATCTCATCAGAAATGAAATCAATCATCACCAGTAATGCTGCCAGTACCTACCTTCGGAAAAGAGACGTAGTTTTTCACTGTAGGCAATCGCAAAGTCGCTTTTCTGTCAAAGTCGAAGGTTGATCTCTAGAAATTTTAAAGTTTACAATTATTATTATTATTGAATACTGTTTATAAATATGTGAAACATCGAAACTTAAAGTAAAAAGTAAGGTTTTCAAATCGTATATAAGCCAATTAGCCATCCACTGCTGGGAATGTGTCACCATGAAGCTTCATCAACATTATTTCAGCCCACACTAGTACATGGGGTACTGCTGAGCATGGGTCTCCCCATAGACATAGATTACTACAAAACACGGTACTTTTTAATTATACAAGACATAATAATGAAACCAACTTTTGAACGAACGTTTCAGAATTTACCTCGCGTTTCTATTGAGGTAGGATAATGAATTCACTTCGTCCCACTTACTCGTATTTTATAGAGCAACGATGTATGAAGTTGGCGGACCATTGTTTACAAATCTCCTAGTGAGGCTTGTACTACAATTTAATTAACAACCAACGAAGCCACAGTTTTTGTAACATTAGTTTTCTAATTTGTATTCAAAATATTTTAAACGAATAACATTTAATATTTTTAAACTGTACATACATGTATATCAAAACATATATCATTTCTGAAAATTGAATAATACATATAACTTTCTTCACTGGAGAAAGTGACGAGGCGGGCAAAAATAAATGAAACGTCTGTCCATAACAAATGTTCGCGTTACTCAGAACATTTCTGTGTGTCACCACACTGCGCAGGTACCTCAGACATCAGTTCTAAAGTTTCATATGCTCAGTAATTACACTAGCTTTCAATGCCCTACAGACCGAAAGACAGTAATGTTTGCACACTATAGCTTCACGGCAGAATAACTCTCCGGGGTGGTATTTAGCTAGACCTAAAACCTAGCATACCACATCGGATGACATGACTGTGTCTATGAAGTTGTATTGCTGGAATTTTTCCGACTTCCTTAACACTTATTGTTGTATTTTGGCACGTTCACACAAAACCTTTACAAATAATAGCCTATGTGTTATTCTGATACTTATACATCAGCAATATCACTGTAAGTTTCATTAAAACAATTTAGTACTTTTTTCATGAGAGAGTATCAAACATCCGTACATCTTTACAAACTTTCGCGTTAATAATGTTCAATGTTTCTTTATATTTATGTGCACCTTAGTAAGAATTGTCTCGGAGTATTGTTCATGATTTTGGTCACCGTTTACAGCGTTCGCAAGGATGCCCTAGAATCAGTCCACTTACATTTATGAGAGCTCTGTGTGCTGGACTTAGGCTCAGACGTAGTATTCCTTATTATAATGACGGACTGCAAAAAATTTAATATGATCACTTTCGAAAAATGTATGTGAATGTCTGATCTTTATGTACTTCATTAAGTGGCTTACGGAAAATTCGGTGGTGAACTCGCTCGAGCAATTATATCTAATGGTACCAACACGCTCAGTACGCGTTCCACAGTTATTTAGTTTGCTAAGGACAAATAACAATGTATCTCAGAATAACTCTATCATCAGGATGTGTAGATCATATAATAACATATGTTCTTACCAAGATACATTGAACTGTTCCTTGGAAAATTTTAAGACCTCAGTAAGATCTTTAACTTAATTCAATAGCGTAATAGCAATATGTTTTAATTAGTCTTTATAATATGTGTTAATTTTTTTTTATCAATATTGTGACTGTTGTATACAATTTGAAAAGCCTCAGATTTAACAATGTGACCTTGTTATGATATATTGTGCTTATCCCAATCTGTGGTCTGTTGATTGTACCTATACAAATATAATAAAATAAAAAATAATAATAGTAGGATAGGATGGGGGTAATGACACATGCAAACAAATCCAATTACAGCATAAATAGTAAAAAGGTCTCTAACTATATTTTAAATCCAATATCATTGTATTACTATTATTCAGCTTCTACTTATAACTTTTTTATTATCATCGACTCATAAAAAAACTTCGGGATTCAAATTGGATAAATTTGCCACAAGCGCCCTCTCAAATTGCAGTTGGCATGTCAATTAGTATAAAAAATTTTAAGATTGATTTTTTTGAATAATTTCTCTAAGATTTGTTACCGAAGCATTTTATTCCTATCGAATAAAATCCTTGAAGTTTCATAAGTTAAATATAATATGCACAAAACCAACTTATAAATAAAAACATTTTTTTAGTAACACCTATTAATTTTAAGTCCTTAATGTGCCCAGTACCTAAACGTTTCCCTGTCATGTCCTCTAAAATGTATACGAGAGGAGGCTTTTATGAATGATGCGACTTTATATATTTAGGTGCCAATTTCTTACTAAACCTTTTGTCTTTATTACTAAGAAAATACGCCTTCTTCATTACTATGTCACCAACGTTAAATTCAGCAGGTTTACGTCGAAGGTTATTATGAGTAGTATTTTTGACATGTGCTTGCAAAAGTTTTATTTGCACTTTATCAAAAATTGTGGATATGAGTTATTTTCGTCCATAAATATAGAACTTGTTAATAATTGACTAAAGATCTAAATATCTGATCCTAACATAAATATTGTGTGAATATGTTCTCATTCGGTCAAACCGTTCAGAAGAGAGAACAGTCCAGTGTTTCAGAATTCGGGACGCAAGGTAATAATAATCGACTACATCGGCTACTATAAAACTGCTTTTTGTGAATAATAATTTAGTTTTATCGGACGGTAATAAAACACTAGTTGATTGTCCCCGTGTTTCTCTAAGTGTTCTTCTATGTTTAAGTTCTCTTTTTATTACTTCCACGAACGCTCCACGATGGATGACAATGTGTCATGTGGGGTGTTCGTGGAAGTTATAAAAAAGAACTACCCTTGTCAATACGATAACAAAAATTCAATAAAAAGGTAGGTCGTGGATGTAGTGGCCCACCTAATTTCTGCTGACATAGTCCGGTATTTCCCTGGCGTTCTGCGTGACACGTATGATGTCGGCACTGTAGGGTTCAATATTGCACCGGAAGGTGGTTCTGCAGGTCGCTCGGAACCTTGGACTCTAACCGTGGACCGAACCTTGGACCCCAATATGGGGATGAAGTTAAATATAAAACTTATTACAAGATTTAAATAAGTAACCGAAATCTATGCAGCTAAAGTAGGTACAGCACAACGTACATAAAGTCCGACAGGAGACGTGTGTATACCTAATCTGAGCGGTGTGCAGAATGGTAGCCCCGGTAAAATGACCGTAGGCAATTCCTCGCCCGTCCCGTTGCAATCAGTTATAGGCGTATGTGTGAATTTTATTTAAAATTGAACAGTTCGAAGCTTAACGCTAACAAATATAAATTTAAATTGTAATATGTGTATTTTTTTTATTGGATAAAGTGACGAGACGAGCAAAACGTTCACCTGATGGTAAGTGCAACGTCTGCCCATAACAAATGCTGTGTCATCAAGAACAACGAGTGGCACCACACTGCGCCCGTCACCTTGAAACATCAGTTCTTAAGTCTCATACGCCCAGTATTACACTAGATCTCAGTGCCCCTCAGACCGAAACACAGTAATGTCTACACAGTACTGCTTCACGGCAGACTCGCTCGCGGAAGAACATAGACTCCGCGTAGTCATTAGAGGCTTGCCCAAAGTATTGGAGACAAGCCACATTCTCAGTGACCTTAAGTCACAGGTTGGAGTCACCTGTTTTGGAGGTGCATCGTATGCATCACCCCCATAATAAAAAGTCATACGACCTGATATTAGCCATACTAGATTTAACTCCAGAAGGCAAACAGGTCTTTAATGTCAAAGCGATTTGCGGCCTCTCAGGCCTTTCTATAGAGGCACCCCGTAACAGGGGCATCATTGGCCAGTGCCACCGATGCCAACTGTACGGACACTCTGCCCGTAATTGCTTCGCCGCCCTCGTTGCGTCAAATGCCTTCGGGGATCACGGCACTCAAGAATGCGCTCGTACACCAGAAGCGCAAGAACCCCCAAGCTGCATACTCTGCGGCTGAGCTGGGACACCCTGCGAATTACCGCGGGTGTAACAGAGCGCCGAAGAGTAAGAAGCGCAGGGGAGGCAAAAAGAACGGCCGTAGGAAGAGCCCCGGGGCCCCGCAGCATCAGAAAACCCCCGCAGCATCCTAAACCGGCAACAAAGCCTGCACCTAAACCCGCGCCTAAAACAACTCCCGCGCGCCGCTCCGGCCGCTAGCGAAACCCGGTCCAGCTGACGGGACTACCGGGTCGATCAAAAGCCAGAGCGCCGCGCCGGCGCCGAACGCATGGACAAAACCGTTGCCCATGACGCAGAAGAACGCAGCCGCTTCACGGCCCGCGCCTCGAATCGCAGAGCCCAAAATTCGGGGCTTGTCAAACTTCGCCGCAGACTTTTCTTTAATTTGCGGCTTCATGCGTAGCATTAATGTTGCGGAACTATCCAGCTTAGCGTGTAAAATCCGCGAAGCAAAGTCCCCTCAGGACCGACTCATGGCAACCGTGTAGCACATGAGCGTAATCGACGCGATTTGGACGTTTCAATGCGCCTAAAATATCACGCGCCGCGTCGGCCATAAATAAACTTTTAATTGTTACCAATGGCGTCCCATATAGGTAGAATTAAACCTCGCTCTCTGACTGTCTCGTATTTTAACGCAAACGGTCTTAAGACGCAGTTAGTTGAAGTTGCGAATTTCCTTCGTGATCATGACATCGACGTTATGCTAGTGCAAGGAGACTTTCTTAAAACCTAGTATGCGCGATCTTAAGATAGCCAATTACAAATGCATCCGTAATGACAGAGCGACCGCGAAAGGCGGCACTCTGATTTACTATAAAAAGTACTTGCACTGTATCGCGCTCGATATTCCAGACTTAATTAATATAGAAGCTTCCGCGTGTAGGTTAGCAATGACCGGCCCCAGGCCGCTTGTACTGGCATCAGTTTACCTCTCGCCATCCAGACAAATATTAGAATCAGATTTAAAATCTCTACTAGATTTAGGTCGTTCTGTTATACTTGCCGGTGACTTGAACAGCAAGCACAGCAGTTGGAATTCCAACGTTAATAACACAAACGGTAACTAAACTGTACGACTTAGCCGAGAGCATTAACGTAAACGTTATAGCTCCCGAAACACCAACTAGCGTACCGACGCAATTACATCAGCAGCCGGATATTCTAGACGTAGCTATAATTAAGGACGTGAACTTAGCAATAGACTCTATAGTTACGCTTCACGAACTTGAGTCGGACCACCGTCCCGTCATTTTTAAGCTGGGCCAGCCAAATGGTGAGGTCACTCAGACCAAAACCATTGTGGACTGGCGTACCCTTGGAGTTCAAACTCGAGGCTACGAGCTCACAGCACTTAGACGAAATTCCTAATACTATCGACTCGCCAGAGGTAGCCTGCCGAGCGATAAAATCCTTTTCGAATCATCTCAAAACAGCCGTCGGAGAATCCTCCTGGACGGTTACGGTGTCAAGCGATCGACGCTGTAATCTACCGGCGGACCTCCGACGCCTGGTTAGAGAAAAGAACCGTGCGACTAAAGCGCACGATAGATATAGAACAGACGAAAATAAACTCAGACTGCGCCTCCTACAAAGGGATGTTAAAGAGCGCTTATCTAAGTACAATCAAGACAGCTGGGACACTATGCTTGGAGAAATCGAGCCGTCGCACACTGCCTACTGGCAGCTGATACGATCTCTCAAAGGTGAGCCGGTCTCACCCATGCCGCCACTCATTAGATCTAACGATAACTCGCTCGCCTTCGACGACAGCGAAAAAGCGGAATGCCTCGCAGTACAGTTTAGAGAGCCAATGCACTCCGTCTCTCGCGCCTGCGGATCCCGACCACCTGCAGCAGGTGGCCGCGGAACTCGAACGCAGGGCTGCAATACCACCAGTGGGCGAACCACTGCCTCCAGTGACTCTCAACGAAGTCACTAAGATAGTTCAAAAATCTTAAAAACCGATCCGCGCCCTGGCCTCGACGGCACAAACAACAGGGTGATGAAATGTTTAACTACGCCGTTATTGTGTCTGTTAGTCAGTATTTTTAACGCGCTCCTCTCCAGCTGCTCCTTCCCGGAGGATTGGAAGGAAGCCGACGTTATAGGCATTCCGAAGCCTAATAACCCTAGGAACATTCCGTCTAATTATCGCCCAATAAGTCTCCTCAACTCGATGGCTAAGATTTATGAGCGAATTATACTCAGTCGATTAAAAGACTATGTCCTTACAAATAATATTCTTCCAGACGAGCAGTTCGGCTTTCGCCCCAAACACTCGTGTACTCATCAAGTGCACCGCTTAACGGAGCACATTTTAGAGAATTTAAACGACCGCCCTAAGCCTGTAGGCACAGGGGCCTTATTTTTCGATGTCGCAAAGGCATTTTACAAAGTCTGGCACGACGGCTTGTATTACAAGTTGTATCACACTAAAGTGCCAGACAGACTCGTGAACATCATACCAGCCTTCTTGTCTAACCGCCTATTTCGCTTCCGGGTAGAGGGAACGCGCTCCTCAAGCCGCCCTCTCCGAGCGGGCGTCCCTCAGGGCTCCTGCCTCTCCCCGCTCCTTTTGTCGCTATACACTAGTGATATCCCTAAAGACCCGAAAGTCAATCTTGCGCTTTTCGCAGATGACACGGCCCTGTACTATTCCGACAAGCACAAGGGCCGCATAACGATTCAACTCCAAGCCGCAGCCGATCGCCTAGGTGAATGGTTCCGGAAATGGAGAGTAGAGGTAAACCCCGAGAGAAGTGTAGCGATATACTTCTCAAGGGGCACACGAAAGCCCGCTAGACGATGTCACCCAATCGGCAACAATCAGCTAGGCACGATCACCCTGTTCGGACGCCCTATTCCTTGGGAAAAGAGCGTCAAATACCTCGGGGTCACTTTAGACGCAGCGATGTCGTTCGCTGCACACATTAAAAATATACGCAATAGAGCGGCTTTTATCTCAAGCCGTCTATACCCATTAACTTGCTCCTCAAGCAAAATGTGCTTAAGACACAAACTTCGCCTCTATAAGACTTGCATAAGACCCGTAAATGACTATGCTTGCGTCGCTTTCGCTCACGCGACGGGCAATCAATTATAGAAGTTACAGAGCATTCAAAATCGATTCTTGCGAACTGTCACCGGAGCCGGTTGGTATCAACGCAATGTAGATCTTCACAGCGACTGTGAAATGCCCTTAACCTCTGAACACTTCAGAGCATTATCACGGCGGTTTTTCGAAAAAGCCGCGGTTCATTCAAACCCGCTGGTAGTTAAAGCAGCAAATTACCGACCAAACAGAAACGCGACCGAACGCAAACGTCGCCCGCGAAACATGCTAGACGACACGGACGTCTCAGCTCTTCCTGAGCCACGATACGGTCAGTCACGATCCAGGCTACACTGTACACACAGTCAATAACTTTAATATAACAATGCACCACGACGCGCGACCGCCGTAGAGAGCGGCGCGCAATAGTCAATAATCACACCGCGTACACACGATTCACCCGTGTTCCAGGGCGGTTCTCACCGCCCAGAGTTACTGACACAGAAGTCGACAGTCCGAATGGACGCCCGCAGCCTCCCTCGGACGGTCATTAGATGACTTAAAATATTTAAGACTTTCGAAATCGCGAAAGCACGCAGCGAACGCGACACAGTCCGAATTTCGAGGTTTTTGTAGTATAGTTTTTATTTATTTATTTATGTTTGGGTCAAATCAAACCTGGCGCGCGGGCCTCTGGCCCGCGAGCACAGTATCCGATGAAGCTGTAAAAGCCGAGAAGGCTAACAGCAATTACATCACCGAAAATATATATATATCACGGCAGAATAACTGGCCATGGGGTGGTACCTACCGAGACGGATTCCTGCATAGGCATCCTACCACCAGTCAATGTTGTTTGTATGTTAAGTTACAATTTTAATTCCATAAAAATGTTATTATAAAGTAAAAAAGTAAAGTTTCAGCCTATAAATGTCCCACTGCTGAGCACAGGCCTCCTCTCATTTCTGAAAGTGTTTTGGAGCTAGGAAAAACAATCCGCCACGCTGCTCCAATGCGGGTTGGCGGACTAAATGTTATTATAATTGGTTAAATTTCCAATTTCAAATTATTTAGCTAAGTAAGATTAGGCACAGGCACATTTATATATAAAACTTTAGAGCGAAAGCAAAAGCTTTAAAGAAAAAAAATAACACATGTTAAAACAAGTGTTAATGTTTTGTGTATATATTTGATCGGGAAAAAAGGCTTTTCTCATATATATATCTCTATTTGTATCTGTCATTAAATAGGTTACATTTAAAAAAATTAAGCAAATTAGTAAAATGTTGTTTCCAGCTATTTTTCATTGTCTTCAAAATGAGTGAATCTAATGAAGAAATTCGATTCATTACGCAAGCCGCAAAAAATATTTGTGACTTTTATGAACCTAATGCAGTAGTGTCAGTAAGAGTAGCACAAAGTTGGATTAAGCGTTCTCAATCTGGGAATTTTGATGTCAAAGATTCACCTTGCTCTGGGCGCACTGCTACGGATATAATGGACGCTATTTTTGAAAAACTTGAGCAAGATCGGCATATCAGTAATTACGACATATCTGAAGAACTGGGAATTGACCACAAAACAGTTTTGACCCATTTGAAAAAAGCGGTTTGAAAAAAATGTGCCAAAACCCGGGTTAACTCGCAGGTAGGTGATGCAGTGTGTATGGTGGATGGGATTAGAAGGGCGTTGTTCATTATAAGATTTTACCACCGGGCAGAACCATCGATTCGGATCTATACTCCCAACAACAGGTGAGAAGAAAGCAAGAAGTTGAGAGGCGGCGGCGGGAATTGATCAATAGGAAGGGTGTGGTTTTTAATCACGACAACGATAGACCACTCACATCTTTAGCCACTCAGCAATAATGAGAGTTTGCCTGGGAGGTGTTAATGCATCCGACATATAGCCCTGTCCTTGCACCTTTAGATTTCCACCTGTTTTGGTCTCTTCAGAATTCTTTAGGTAATGTCAGTCAGGTTAACATAAAGAGAGGACTGCCAGAACTAATTTTCGCGTTTTTTTGCTTTGAAGTCCCAAAATTTCTACAGCAACGGGATCACGACCCCACCTTCAAGATGGCAAAAAATCATCGAACAAAATGACACATCTATACTGTAATTAAGAGTAAAGTCTTGAGTTTTCATAGAAAATGCGAAGAAACTTTTTCCCCAACCTATTATAACAAGATAATAACCTTGGAACTAATTTTCTATTTTGTTGCAATATTGCGAAACGCCGTGGTAATTTGATAATTAACAGGGACACTGTCATTTAAAAAATAGAATGTATACCAACTATTTGTTAATTTAAAGTAAAAAACACACGTGTTTAGAATTTTTAGTCTCTGTATAAGTGCAAACCTAGAAGCATTAATTCAGAAGACTTGCATACAAATTTCTGAACTTTGCGACCATCGTATAATATATGTACATACTTAATTGAAATATATTACTCCAAAAATATACAAAACGAAAATCACATCAACCTTATTCGTAATAAATGCTAATCTTGCACTATCTCCACGCTTTCTCCCTGAGGTCACACGTGCGGTTGCCTCCAACATTATCTAACAACACAGGGCTTACGAACGTGCTCCAAATGTAGATAACCACATATTTACAAACAGACAGGACGATGTGTCAGCAAGGCTCATAATCTAATTATATGACACTTTAAAATTAATATTCTCCTACAATTCAATTCAATACATTGTTCATTAGAAGATTTCAGTTTTATCTGGGCTCGGCGTTATATAATATGATAAATAAAATTCTTGATTTTATTTATTTATTAAACAAATGTAACAGTTAAAAAAGTATCGACATCCTGGTACAAAAAGAAAACTCACGGAGACTAAAAAGAGCTCAACTGAGTACACGTGATTGAAGTTTACTGGTGGTAGGATTCCTGTGCAGGAATCCGTCTTGGTAGGTACCACCCCAGGGCCAGTTATTCTGCCGTGAAACAGTAGTGCGCAAGCATTACTGTGTTTCGGTTTGAAGGGCACTGTGAGCTAGCGTAATCATTGGGCATTTGAGACTTAAGAGCTGAACTATTCTGGGTGACAAAGCATTTGTTGTGGGTGGACGTTGCACTTACCATCAGGTGAACGTTTTGCTCGTTTCGTCACTTTCTACAATAAAAAAAAACTTGGTTGGCGATCTTAACCTCTATTCTAAATTGTTCTAAAAAACTTATATCATTTATAGGATTTAAGGATAGCGTTTCAAGGCTCAATTTTTTTTTTATAGATAAGGGGGCAATCGAGCAGGTGGCTCATGTGATGGTAAGTGATCAACGCCGCCCATGAACACCTACAATACCAGAGGAACAGGAAATACATATAACAACATAAACAAAATATAACTAAAATATTTACAATATTGTCTAGTGAGCCGTGTGGTGGCGAATCGTTAAAAGAATACTACCACTCCATCTCATCCAATGGATCTCGTAAAAGGCGAGTAAGGAATTAAACTGCACTGTGCACCCAACAGCGCATGGTGGCGATGGGCTCACCACATATCATACCAATGGCATTATATTGTTTTGGAGAAACGTGGATTGTGGCAGTCATCTGTTTTTGCAGTGAGTGCCCAGTCTCTGACTACCCCTTATGGGATACAGTCGTGATCTTATGTATGTATGTATTGTCTAGTGATGTTTGTGTAGTTAAAGATGAACATTATTAATTTAACATTTTATTTCATATTGAATATTTAACATTATCATGATTATCGACAGAAGGCGTAATGATGGGATGATGGGTACATAGTATCGAATGGTTTTTTAGCTATATTGAGCTTAACTCAAATCTTAAATGGCTGATTTTTGACTTTTTAGATCTTACGGGGCATACTACTTATTTATCAAACAATAACTCTACAATTTTATGCAGATACTTAATAAGGCTTACCTACACAAAGCATCGATATGATAGTCTTTGAACGCCATCTATTAAATTACGTTTGATAACTAGGTACTTACGTGGGAGCTAGGAAGGTGAGTAAGGAAGGTACAATCCACTTGCTCATAGTACGTATCGGCACCTCTGGGATTTCGATCCATACATTTCGGTGAGTGTGCCAACAATTTGTTTTTAGAATACGCGTAATATTATAAAAATTATATTTAACTATTTGCAAGAGGACCTAAAATTTATTTATTAAATACTCTAACTGCATACATAATTAAATAAATCTGATGCTGTACATTCAATCTTAAAAAAATATTTAGTTTTTTTTTTAGAATACGTATAATTTAACATTTTCATATGTTGATAACGCTACGTTTTTTAGCTAGGTGGCTCTTCACTTAAAATTAAATGGATGCGAGTATACCGCTGTCGTAAGGTACATAACCTACTTATCTATTTGTTGGAATACTAACTACAGCAACTGACTGCGTCTAGCATTCTTTCGAACCTTTTTGTTCTAGTTGCCTTACGAAGTTTTTCTTTACCATCGTTTTCTACAGACGAGGCTAATACGGTAAAGTTAATTATGTTTCCTGATTCTTAAATAAAAAATAAAACAATATTCTATTTCTTCGGTCTTTTAGATTTTTATCACTCTCCCGTAGTATGTCATGATTCCAGAGGCCCTTAAATTTATTTGTAAAATATGCTACCTGTGTTTTCCTGCCCTTTTCAGTTGATTTAAAACCTCTTACTGGATTCGTTGCATACTTCTTTCTTTTTCTTTCTCCGGCTAATTCTATTCTTCTATTCTACTCTATTCTTTCTTTTACATTCTAAACATTACACAGAATTCGACCTTGGATTTTTACTTATCGCGCCCCAAATAAGTTTCACTTCAAAAATCGGAAGAAACTTAATTATTAGGACCTTAGATATGAAATTGGCATTTTGTCGTACAGGCCACTTTGATCTGAAATACATATATCCTCTTTGGTTAAGAATTCCATATTCAAATTTATAAATCCATTTAGCAGGTATATTTGAGTTTCAAAAACAGTCATTAATTTTTTTTCCTCGTTAGTTTTTTCTTAGGCGTCACTCATTTCACATAATGGGAAACTGGAAATATCGCTTTATTTACGAGTACGAGCTTTACCGTGGCACTTGTGCTGCAGAAACAGCTCGACAGATTAACGATGTGTATGGCGCTGGTGTCGCAATAGAAAACACGGTACGTTTTTGGTTCCGACGTTTTCGTTCTGGAAATTTCGACGTCCAGAACAAGCCCCGTGGACGGCCGGAGACCAAAGTGGATAATGAAGAATTAAAGGCTATTGTGGAAGCGGATTCATCGCAAACCACTTCAGAGTTAGCTGCCGGCTTCGCTGTGAGTGATAAAACTGTTTTAATCCACTAAAAGCAAACTGGGAAAGTAAAAAAGCTTGAACGGGGTACCCCATGAATTGAATGAAGCAAACCAGCAAACACGCGTCGACTGACTGGCTGCGTTACATTGGTCAACCGACAAAATAATGAAGGGATTTTAAATCAGGTCATTACCTATGATGATAAGTGGATCCTGTACGATAATCGGAAGTGCCTGTCGCAATGGCTGAACCCTGGAGAACCGGCCAAATCCTGCCCCAAGCAAAAATATACTCAGAAAAATTTACTTGTGAGTATTTGGTGGACCAGTGACGCTGTCGTGCACTACAGCTTTCTAAAATCTGGTCAAACGATTACAGCAGATATCTATTGTCAGCAACTGCAAACCATGATGGAAGAACTAGCTGCTAAACAACCGAGGCCTTATATTCCTCCCTTACAAAACGCCAAACGTGGTGGCGGCTCGAATAATACTACCACTCCATATCATCCAATGGATCTCGTAAAAGGCGAGTAAGGAATTAAACTGCACTCTGCACCCAACAGCGCGTGGTGGCGATGGGCTCACCACCTATCACACCAAGTGCATTATATTGTTTAGGTGAAACGCGGATTGTGGCAGTCATCTGTTTTTGCAGTGAGTGCCCAGTCTCTGACTACCCCTTATGGGATAAAGTCGTGATCTTATGTATGTATGTACAAAACGCCAATTTCAATATGACCTAATATTTGATGCTAATAATTAATTTTAAAACCCTCTCAAAAATGAGAGGAGGCCTGTGCTTAGCAGTGGGACAGTTATAGGCTGCAACTTTACTTTTTAATTAATTTTATCATTTAAGTAGAAATAAAATTAAAAAAGTATTTGTTTCACTTTACGCGTTTACTAAATTTTTGCAACACATACAAATTCGAAGTATCAGGCGCACTGTTTTGGTGTTTGTTTCTGAAACTCTCGTATTACACTGTTAGACCATTACTTAGTACTGGAAAAATATTTTTAAGTATCATAAGCCGAAAAGACTACGTTTTCACTATGTCCTACATGAAAAACAAGGCGACAGTCGGAGCTGTCACGGACAATACGCTGTTGCATTCTCGTTCCGAACGAACAGGGAATCTGGAAGGACTCACGCGACATAGGGCGCATATTGGCCTACCAGAATCCTTAGATCGAAGTACTCAAATGGCTCCTATTCGGCGCCAAGCAGCACAATGACGGGTGGTTCATAGTAGTATCGATCCCCGAGGACCAAATCCCGATTCTGGTGAGGGCAGAGCGCCGCCGTGCATGTGCATGGGGCGCGTTTTATGTCAAGATGCATTGTCCAGGCGGCAAATTTATCGAAGTCTCCCGGATCACAACCCTGCAAGCGGCTCAAGTTGGTGGAGGTAAAGCATACGGCCAGGTAGCATACGGGGCCTTTCCAACACAGGAGGTAAGTTATACTGCTCTAAAAATCACGACTACCCAAGAGCATGTATCTACTCTACAAATAACATAAATGCGTAACCTTTAACAGATTTTTGTTCTAGACTTGTTTGCTTTAAGGTTACAGAATACAGCGGGACCGAACGTGGTGGTCGCCTCGACGTACATGCTAGAGTCAGACACACCACTTCCACACGATGTAACCAGGCTGGTTGATCATTATGAGAAGACTGGACTGAAGGTTGTCATCGGAACCGACTCCAACGCACATGAACCATTATGTGGGATGGAAACCAGCAACGATAGAGGTAAGACCTTAGTTGATTATTTATATACAACAAACCTAACACCTATAAATATACGTTGAATCAACATCCGTAACCAGACGAAGTCGCAGAATTTTTGATGTAACACTCTGAAGGAGCGGCCAAATTCATCCAGGGCTGGCACGTTTCCAATGCGGCCTCGTGCTCGGACCCTAGATGGATTCGATTCGAGTTACACGTCAAGATTTCTCCAACACAACCCAAGACGTAACCCCCACAAGACGGATCTATCGAAATATACCTAGTATAGAAGAACAGTTACGAATTCTAACAACTAACCTGATAAATAGATACGACAATGAATGCCCAATAACTGACCCCGAACACATCGACTGACGAAGACTGGAACTTACACAAAAAGGTGAAGTCTGAGTACAAAAAACACATCAAGTATCGACGAACTGTCGGATGGTGCAAATTATGCAGTAATCGTGTGAACAAGCAAACCGGGTAAGAAAAGTTCTGGCCCAACAAACCATCTCAGGGCCAAACACTCTTCGCAAACCACTTCGCCAGGAGAACCGCAACGCATCCTGCTAGAGACATACTTTCCAGGGTGTAGACTGGTTGAGGAAGTAGAATGGCAAGAGGTAAACATAACTCCTAAATACTGCGACTGGAAATAATCGCCGCATGTGGTAACAGAGGTAAAACTCCAATAATACTAGCCCCATTATCTAGCCTCATGAGACCATGTTTGGCGCGCAGATACTTCCCAATAGGATGTAGGGAAGTGAAAGTAGTCTTCATCCACAAACCAGGTAAAAGTCACTACATATATGCCAAATCATTCCGATCAATCAGCCTCACATCCTTTATGCAGAAAGCAATGGAAAAAGTATGTAAAGGAGAGCTAAGGGAAAAGGCATTAATAATCAAACCTCTACGTAGAGCATCAACATGCAAACAGCTCATGTAAAGCATATAGTAGTTACCCATATCGAGGAAGCCCTTAATCAGAAAAATATTTGTCTAGGCACCTTCATCGACAAAAACCAACTTCACCAGCATAGGTAATGAATGCCCTCTTCAATCATGATGTGGAACCAGCCTTAACGGACTGGATTATAAACGTACTAAGCAAGCGAATATTGCGAATTACAGCTGAGAGTCAAATTGCCATTATAGCCAAAGGCTGTCCACAAGGTAGTATGTTTTCACCGCTACCGTGGAACTTGGTAATCAACGACCTCATCACAAAACTAAATTTAAACCACTTTTACACAATATGATACGCAGATGATCTAGCAATTCTAATTTCAGGCGGCGCTATTTATAGTAAGACGCTGATGCAGAGAATACGATCTAACAGTGTACCCAAATAAAACTGAAGTGGTAATGTTCAACCACAAACGAGTACTGAATAGGTATCTCCTTCCCAGATTATTTAGATCCGAACAAAGGCTGTCATCAGAGGTAAAATACCTAGTGGTCACACTGGACAGCAAACTAAACTGGAAAAATGACATAGAAAACAAAATCAAAGAGGCAAGTATCACCTTCTGGCAATGCAAAAGGATGTTTGGCAATCGCTGGGGCTTGTTACCTAAAATCATCCTGTGATTTAATACGGTACAATTGTTTGGTGACAAGAACTAAGCTAACCACTGTTATTATCAAATTCCAAACATGTCAGAGGCTACCATGTCTGGCCACGACGTAATAATGTTTAAATAATTATAATTATATAATAATTAATGTTTAATGACGAAGTAATGTTTGCACACTACTGCTTCAAGGCAGAATAAGGCCTAGGGGTGATTTTTTTTAAAGATATATATATACGAGTATATGATATATGTGCCCTCTGTTGACATTTTTACAGATTGTTTCTATTCTATCGTCAATGTTATCAAAAGTCGTGAATATTTTTACTTTTTTGATACCTAAGTACGGAAGCATTCCTCAAAACATTATTATTTCGAAAGTGATTTCTTACTAATATGATAGAGTAACGAAAATAGCAGTTTGGCGAGTTATATTGCCAATGAAAAGGGTAGCTACCCGCCAGATCGCATGGTCTGATCAGGGGAGGACGTCTCCTCCTACTAGTAATATTTAGATGTTGTATATATAGTCAGATATAGTCTAAATAACATTAAAATTACTTAAATAGATTAATTGAATATATTTTTACGGGACTTTTCCCGAAAAAAGTTGTTGTGTTTTCATTAAATTTTAATGTTTGTGGTTACTTTGATGTTTGATGTTTAATTAATATTATTATTTATTCTGCCGTGAAGCAGCAGTGCGCAAACATTACTGTGTTTCGGTTTGAAGGGCACTGTGAGCTAGCGTGTCACTGGGCATATGAGGCTTAAGAACTTATGTCTCAGGGTGATGGGCTCAGTGTGGTGTCACACAGAAATTTTCTGGGTGACATAGCATTTGTTATGGCCAGAAGTTGCACTTACCATCAGGTGAACGTTTTGCTCGTTTCATCACTATAGCAATAAAAATATATCGATAGTTTATTAGGCAGGAAGTTCTCTTGAAAGAGTATAGTAATTGGAAAATTCAGTTAAAAACCAGAATTTGGCTATCATTTTTCGATCGATCTAAATTTCGAAGCCGCCAACTGCTTGACGATTGCTACTTATTTAAAAATTATATAGTTGTACCTGTATACCTCGTAGAAAAACAAACAAAAACTGTCTCAGCAATGAGACGAGGTCTGTGTTTAGCAGTGGCATATTGGGTGTCAGGGTGAATAAAGTTTAATCATAAAAACTTATTTTTTATGCCCATCACAAGAATAAAAAGTGTCTTAATGTATTTTTAACATATATATTGTATTATAAGCTTCGCGAATCCCCATAAAGCCATGCTTTTAGCTAGTTACAATTTATACGGAATTGTTAGAATGTGGAATTGTTATAATAGGGTTTGTTATAATATATATACACAGGGTCGACTAGTTGCTTGGTAACCAATCCCTGATAAGGGATAGATAAGTTATAGGGAACGGCAATTAATGTGTCTTTAATATTGGCAGATAAAATCATACGGTCTGGATTTTATCGAATGAAAACACGTTTCTATTTATATTGAAATATAAATCGATCAGTAAATATTTTATCATGCCTTAATGATTTTCTTCGGCGCTATTCAAGGTAAAATACGTAGAATAATGTACGTATATATACGTACATAATTGAAGCTCGTGATAGTTTTATAGATTAATTTAAAATTACGTTGTCGGGTTCTATAACGCGACGAATCGAAATACAAAGCGTAGATCAACCGAATTAACTTATTTTATTAAATTTTCCGGGCACAAGCACAAGCCATTCATTTGCGTTATTTCTTGTTATATTTAAATTTTCCTTTTAAATTCGCTCGCTGGAAACTACGCATATCAGCTTTAAGTAAAAGAGCATCTCCCTGTTTTGTAGGGTGTGTCGAAAACTGGTGACCCAATTACTGACAACGAGGCCTTCCATGTTAGTCACCAGTGGAGACAATAAATCTATTTATTCTATCGTGAAGCAGTAATGTGTAAACATTACCGTTTCGGTTCGAAGGTAACACTGAAAGCTAGTGTAATTACTGGGCATATGTGACTTAAGAACTAATGTTTCAGGGTGACCAGGGCAGTGTGGTGCCACAAAGAAATTTTTGGGGTGACACAGCATTTGTTATGGGCAGACGTTACACTTCCATCACCATCAGGTGAACGATTTGTACGTTTGTTTGTTACTTTCTTCATAAAAACATGAATATTTTTCACCAAGCAAAAGTCAAGCTGGATTACTTACTGGTGTTTGAGGATTGATGCATTTTTGCATCAGTAGAAAAGCAAAGAATAATGTTAATATTCTTTTTCTTTTCTTCTTTCTTCTGTCTTCACTATTCACACATGTGTGAACGAATAAATATACTTATTATATTCCTTGTAACCTAGCACAATCGTAAGAGTCGTCATAACTTAGTCGACTCTTACCACGAAAAAATCAATGTTTCTGATAGGTGGCGGAACAATCATCGTGTATTTTCGGTGTACACAGAATGCGGACGGGCAGCACAATCTATGGTACAAAACGTCTGATACTGCTATCGCCAATCCGCGTTTCAAGCGTGGTAACACAGAACAATTATATTATATAGTAAGGCTGATGTTGACGAAAGACATGTCTTTCATCGTGTGTACCACTTAACATCAGGTGGTCTACGAAGACCTTTTCACTGGAATGCACTTACAATACAACTCACACACTTATATACTACGGGCATAGTAAAGTATATGCATAAACATATAATTATTAGAGGAATTTATAAATGTGTTATGACTTGTATCGCGAAGCTTCAAAGATCTACTTTTGTATACATGGCTGATATAACGTAATTTCGTTGGACGTCCACACAAAGCGATACTATTGGACGAAGCAAAAGTTTGAATAACAAATTTGTTCAGTGTAACAGTGTAAGTGCTTTCTTACAATCTATATAACTTAAAATACCATTTAATTTAGCTTAAGTAACTTTATAGTTTGTTGGTTAAGGTCAGGTTTTTATTAATTTTTTTATGTAATAAGTAATTTCAATAGAAATTATTCACAATTAGAAGAATAAAAAAACTTATTGAAAAGAAATGGCTCCGAATTAAGACCTCTGACATATTATTGTAAAAGGTTCAGCGATAATATATAATAAACGATTAAAGCATTGTTAATTTGAATAGTCGCTATGTATAAAAATAAAATGACTTGGTAAGAATACTTCTACTAATTAACAAAAGTCGGAAGAATATGTCATTGATTTCTTGAGGAATAAGACATTAACATTTATGTTTTATATAGATATTTTTTTTAGTAATGAATATGTTTATATTTTTTAAACGATTTTTCCACCTTATAGGCAAAGTTGAAAAAGATACACATTGTAATTAATCGCGTTATAAAAAGCACACCACAAAATATTATTCTACGAGACAATTGTTTATGTGTAAAAAATCTTCTTTTGTTGTCAATCGCATGCTTGCAAAATAATATGTGGGAGTGTTCCGAAGAATTGTTCGGATTAATTTCACCATCGCACATTGCGGCACAGCGCAAAATTCCATCGTCACCACCTTGATGGTTGGCATTCCAGCACAGTGCGTTTTTCGGGCAATTTTCTGCCCAGCACTTTATTGAATCTGCTGCCGCCAGCGGTTTTTCCGGACCGATACGACTTAGGGACCTTCAAGAAAAGAGCCTATTCCTTTCTCAAAAGCCGGCACCGCATCTGCTATTCCTCTGGTATTGTAGATGTTCATGGGCGGTGGTGATCACTTACCATCAGGTGAGCCGCTTGCTCGTTTGCCCCCTCTTACATAAAAAAAAATATATAACTAGTATAGCACCGCTTTCAGCATTAACTGTTATTTTTAACGCACTAAGAAAAACTACGCCGCATAAGAGAATCTACCTCCCCATCTCGTCCCGCGGGTGTCGTAAAAGACGACAGAAGGAAATGAAAACCAGGAGATGGGCAGCAGCATCTTACTGGAACATTAAATAAACAAACTGCGATTGCCAACCCGCTTGCCAAGCGTGGCAACTACGGCAAATTCCCCCCTAAAATGGGAGGTACAAATGCAGAACGGCTAGTCTCCGGCAGCCCCGCTAGTCCTGTCTACGGTAGCGGTCATGGCAACGGCGGAGCAGGGGGTGCGAAGAATCTCGGAGGAATCGGAGGAGGTGATCGTGTTATGACCTGGCAACATTGAACGCACACACGCTGAGGACCGACGAGAAAATCTTGGAGCTGGAAGAGGAGGTGAGCAAATTACGCCGGGATATTATGGGATTATCTGAAGTCCGAAGACAGGTGGAGGACACCTACCACCGAGAGGGCGACCATCTGTCCCAAGGAGATGACGGATTCATCGTCTACAAGTCTCTCATTAACAACTTAAAGTCAAGATTGTCAAGATCGGGAATGTGTCGACTAGGGTTGCGTACCTTATACTCAGAATAACCAAACGGTATTCGCTGAAGGTCATACAGGTATACGCACCTACTTCGGCACATCCTGATGATTAGGTGGAGGTAATGTATGAGGACATTTCAAGAGCCATACATTCCTCCAAAACTCACTACACGGTGGGAGGACTTTAACGCAAAGCTGGGCATGAAAAAAAAACGATAAGCTGGTAGTGCGGCAGTTTGGAATAGGGCAACGGAACCAAAGGGGCCAACAGCTGGACGACTTTATGGAGAAGGAGGGACTCTTTATGATGAACTCCTTCTTTCAAAAGCGGCCCCACAGAAAGTGGACCTGGATGAGCCGTTTTACGAAAAATGAGATCGACTTCATCATGACGACCGAACAACAGCTGCTCAATGATGTCTCTGTGATCGCTAGGGTGAAAATCGGCAGTGATCACCGAATGGTAAGAGGCACATTAAACCTGAATGTAAAGCTGTTGAGAGGTCGCGTCTGGTGAAGTCCACGCTCAGTCCATCTCGTGCCCTTATCCAAATCCCGAAAGCTTCCAGATCGAATTGCAAAATCGCTTTCAGTGCCTGGATGATTGCGTTACAGTGGACGATATGAACGAGAGGCTAGTGGAAACTGTCCATACGGTGGAGGCAAAGATTTGCAAGACCCGCCGCACCAAAAAGATCCACAAAACTCTCCGACCACACTCTTAATCTCATGGAGGCTAGGCGTGAAATGAGGCTGCCGTCCTCAACTGATGCATCAGCATATCGGCAACTGAACAGACAGATCTTCAAATGTATGCGGCGAGAACTACGCTTCTTCAATACAGCTCGTTTTGAGGAAGCGATAGAGCGAAACCAAGGCTTTGCCAGGAATCTGTCTGCCGGAAAGAGCCAACTGACTAAGTTGGGGGGATAGCGGTAGCGTCATTTCCACTGAACCAAAGATTTTGAGTGCGATCGAGAGATTTTATAGACAGCTGTACACATCGTCGTTGGGGCAACATATAGTGTGAGTAACGACCCAAGAGCAAATCTCGTCCGACACTATTCCGATGATATCCCGGACGTCAGTGTGAATGAAATTAGCATAGCTCTCAAACAGCTTAAGAATGAAAAAGCGCCGAGTGAGGATGGAATCACAGCGGCGTAGGACAACAACGCCTCCGGCGCAGTTCCGTCCCGGATGACGGAATTAAAGAGCTTCTAATAGACTTCCTGTAGCCGGTTTCCCACCCACTTTCGGAAGCTCCACTAGTTCTTCAAGAAGGGCGATAACGCCCTATACGAAGAACTATAGACCGATTTCGCTTCTGAGCCGCGTCTACGTGCTGTTTTCGAGTATCATCACGAATTCATCTCGCAAGCAACCCGAACAAGCAATCCGAACAAAGCGGATTTCGAAAAGGCTTTAGTACCATATACTACATACGTACCCTTCGCCAGATTGTACAATAGACCGAAGAGTATAATCTCCCACTATGTCTGCCGTATGTGGACTATGAGAAAGCCTTCCATTCCGTCGAAATATGGGCGGTGCTACGTTTACTTTAGTGGCGCCGATTTGACTATCGGTATATACCGATAGTCAAATCGGTTTTAGCAACATATGTTGCAGTGCTTGTATACCAATGCTACGATGGCTATCCAAGTACAGAACCAGAGTACGAAACAGATCCTATTGCAGATAGGTGGAAGACAGGGCGATGAAATATCACCGAAACTCTTCACCGCTGCATTGGAAAATGTCATCAAGCTACTGGACTGGAAAGGATACGATATCAAAATCAATGGCGAACTTACCTTCGATTTGCCGACGACATAATGGCAGAATCGCGGGAGGACCGCTATGCTCAATGACCTCAATAGTGTCTCCCAACAGGTAGGTCTTAAGATGAACATGGACAAGACGAAGATCATGTCTAACGTCCATGTCACACCTATACCGGTTGTTATTGGGAACACTACGATCGAAGTTGTCGACGAATATTTATACCTAGGACAGATTGTCCGACTAGGTAGGTCCAACTTCGACCAAGAGGTCAATCGACGGATCCAACTCGGATGGGCAGCGTTCGGGAAACTGCGCCAAATCTTCTCGTCGAATATACATCAATGCCTTAAGACAAAAGTATACAACCAGTGCTTGTTGCCAGTGATAACATACGGAAACGAGATATGATCCTTCACGCCGTATGAGGAAGCTCAGAGTCGCGCAGCGAGTCATGAAAAGGGCTACGCTCGGTGTTAAAATAAAAATTTAAAAGTATGTCTGTGAGTGTAGATAACAATGCACGTTTTAGTATATAAAAACAGTAATCAAAGTTTTATTTTTAATTGCCACTGAAAATGAAACTGCTTCTTCCTGATTAAAAACATTAAAAACAGCATGTTGAAAATGAACATAAAAATATCACTTGAGTTATAAAGAGTATAACACTTTAACATCTAATTCTACATTCAATAATCAAATAAATTACATCCTGTTGTATCGTCACGATGTATTACATTATTTTATTATACAAAATATGATATTAACACCAAACATAAAAATTAAGGACCTTAATTAAATATCACAAAGGGCGTGTAGTCTAGATGACAAGTACTCGAGGGAAGAGCAGTTAACGCAAGTAAAATACAAGTGGAGAGCAGAAACTAGTTTGTAATCAAGTACGCTCTCCTTGTTTCAAAGATGCTACGTGCTTCAAGCGTCTGCCAAACTTAGACCTTTATTATTGTGACATAATTGAATAATATAGTAAAATTATAAGTTTCACCAGTGGTATTCGTGACTTAGCGCTAACTAAACGCCCAACATTTTTAGCTTATCAACATACAAAATTCATTATAGAAAAATAATTTCAAAATTCATGTCACACCACGGAAACTTCTTGCTTTGAACGAGAACTATTTGACAACATTTAAATCTTATTAACGCCAACACGTAATTAATATATAGCTTCATAATTCTCCCAAATGCCACGTATTAACGTCGCGTCGGTTCAAAATACGAGTAATATAAACGATTGTATGTGATAAGAAAATTATACTATCACTTATCATGATTTCAGCCTATAACAAGCCCACTGCTGAACATGGGCTCCACTATAGATTGCAACAAAATACGTGAATTTGTGGCCCTCATTTTGGAGGATCCACAATTTCCACACCTAGCAGGCGGGCCGGCGTTCGCTGAATACCTCGCACACCTAACGCGGCTGCATGTCACCGGTCTGGATATTATAAGTCTGGAATATTTGATATTGTTTACCCGCTTTCTTACTTATTGTGTTTTTCTAGCGTTCTCCCCCAGTTAACTATTGCAGCACCAACGGAATGAATATTGTCTATTTACTTTTAACACTCGGGTAAATCGAACGTTTTTTTAATTAATTTCACAGGTACTTTTTGACACGCTGTTTCACGCGGAAAGTTATGTCACTACATAATTCGATTTTATACCCTAGCCGAGGAAGAATATTTAAGTTTTTTTGGAATCTGAATGAGAATAGTTTTCATTGAAGATGAGGGTTAAAAATACTGTTGGCGTCCGCCGTATTGTCTTTTTAAGCCTTTACTCGTTTGTCGTCTAAATATTTATAACCTATTCGTTAAAAAAATCCAAAATTTCTCGCACACACTGCTACTAAAACCTTGAACACTTGTCTAAATCGATATTTTTGTTCAAGCTATGGGCTCTAGAGAGTTACAACCGGAAACATATCAATACATACACACACTTGCAGCCGGGTAAATAAACGGGCTTCTTACATTATATCTACAATAAGAATCTCATTGCTAGCTAATGCCCGCGACTTCGTCCGCGTGGATATTGTTTTTTTTTAAACTCGTGTTTTTTATCTCGTGGAAACTATTTAATTTTCAGCGATAAAAATATAGTATCTTATGTCTGTCTCCAAGATGCAATATATCTCTGTGATAAATTTCGTCAAGATCGGTTTAGTGGTTGAACCGTAAAAAGGTAACCAACAGACTGAGGAACAGAGAGAGTTATTTTCGCATTTATAATACTAGTAAGGATACGACTCGAGGGATATCGGCCAGAATGGAATTGCCGTCGACTCCGAAGAGATACCGGTGATAAAATAACCACAGCGATGTCACAGGTGGGTCGGTAGGTGTTTAATGACAATCTAATAATTGTATAATAATAATTGACATCTATGCCGCGGGTCCCAGGTTCGAATCCCTTGCTGAGCTAACTAAACATAAATTATTGGTTTTCGGGTCTGCTTGTGTTGTGCATGTGAAATGTATATCTGTAAAACACACTCACGATAAAGAAGAAATCGCAGTGTCATTTAAAAAAAATAGTACCGGAAGGAGCAGATGAGGGTGTACCTCCAATATAGGTTAAGTATATTTAAAACTTACTTCAAAGAGATTTTATTTCAATCTTTCCAAAAATAGGCAGCTAAGGGCTGTACCTCCCTTAGCGTACGGAAGTCACAAGTAGACGTGTATGTACTTAACTTGAGTGGTGCGTAGAATGGTAGGCGCCGGTGAAATAATCGTCGACGATACCGTTAGCGAGTGTAGAATATTTGGTTGACGTTACGCAATCAAAGACAAAAGAAACCCGCTCGACGCAGTCGCTTCATAGGTGTAAGTTGTTTAATTAAATATTGTCTGGGTAATGTAGTTGTAAGCTTTAGTTTTGGTAAATATAGTTTTGATTATACATACATACATACATAATATCACGACTGTATCCCATAAGGGGTAGTCAGAGACTGGGCACTCACTGCAAAAACAGATGACTGCCACAATTCACATTTCACCAAAACAATATAATGCACTTGGTGTGATAGGTGGTGAGCCCATCGCCACCATGCGCTGTTGGGTGCACAGTGCAGTTTTATTCCTTACTCGCTTTTTACGAGATCCATTGGATGAGATGGAGTGTGGTAGTATTCTTTTAACGAGCCTTTCTTTATGATTATAAAATATGAATATAAAATATATCTGTATCGTGGGTGCGTTTCACAGAAATAAATACCACATGCACAACATGGGAAAAGAGAAAGCCAATTCTAGGCCTACATGAGAACACCACAAAAAGACTTTTATGATTTTTTTTGGTTGAGCTGTCTATTACAAATGATGTTGGTTTTTTTTAAAATAATGAGAAGAGAAAAATGAGAGAGAAGCACAGTCAGCAGTACTACTGTAATTGCTGTTCCCGTGTAATGGCCGTTAATGGTACATCAGCGGTGTTAGGTGTTATTTGAAAATAATATAAGTAGAGATATAAGAGCGTCCTGCTCCTTCCTTGGGCGTTAAAATAATGTATGACAATGAAAATATTGAAGATTTAAACTAAACGTTGTTCATATTAAACTTCCTCATATCGATTACTGTAGCTTAAAAAAGGATTTTTAATAATTATATACCCACTAGCACATACCTAATCTTTCTTCATAAATTATTGTTATAAATGCAGCCACATGCAATGCAGATCCAACGAATATTTTTTTCAACACTCAAATATTAGTTTTTCTTTTAAATTATGTTCATTGTTATAACTTTTTACAACAACTTTGCACAAATGATGATCATCATTATCATCACTTCGGCCTATGACTAGTCCACTGCTGAACATAGGCCTCCCCCATAGATTGCCACAAAAGTTTGTTGCTCTTATTTTGGGGAGATTTTGTCATTGTTACGACGCTTGGCAGGCGGGTTGGCAACCGCAGTTTATTTATTCAGATGTTCAAGAAAGATGCTGCTGCCGACCTCCTGGTTTCCCCGAAATGAGAAATTCAAACTTTTGTGGCAATCTGTGGGTGATGCCTATTTTCTGCAATGGACAAGCGACAGGCTGAAATGATGATGATGATGATTTCATTGCCGAAATACAACAGTTCATTTTTAAATATAAACTTTTACTTATCTTAATTAATCTTTAACTTAATCTTTAGCGTAATATGTATTGGTTTCGTAAAAAAATCTGCTTAAAACAATTCTGGAGAAAAAATAAAATATTTGGTTTCTTGCTGGTTTTTTCCAGAACAGAGGTTTTTTTTTGCAAACCAGTGTAGATTTACGGACTTTATCGCATTTAATTTTAACCCTACGTTTCGAGCGCTTATTGATGTTAGTCAATGTTTTTAGAAAACGAGATATTACTCTGACGACTGCGTGAGCTAGTGGTCACAGTACCTGACTACGCCGCGGGTCCTGAAAACACAAATTGAGGGTTGGGAATGTGAAATGTACGAGTATATCTGTAAAACGCAACCACGATACAAGAGACATCTTAGGGGTTCTTGAGGGTACTTTTGACGTGGCCTTTCTTTAAAACGATTTCTATCAGATCGTGATACGTTCACCTACGTCGATCCTTACCGACTAGCCCACACTCGACTCATAAATCTATTGCGTCAATCTTCTTTCATCCATCCTCTCTACGTGTCCAAACCATCTAAGCATCCCTTTCTCTATCTTTACAACTATATCTTTTACCACACCACAATGTTTTGTGGTGTGGTAAAAGATATAGTAGATAAGTTGTGAAAATTTTGAAAAGTATATCTGGAGTGAGTTTGTTCACACTTTGTCGAACAAACTCACTCCAGATATACTTTTCAAAATTTTCATTTCCATCAGAATTAATCTTACTGTCGCGCGTAGTGTGGGAACTACGGTGCTCCTCTATGTACAGCCAGTCTTGCCTTTTTAGATACGTTCTGGCTACATATAAAGTAATGCAGGACCCCTAACACTTGCTTTCCTGCCAACACTCTTCGATCAATATCACCGTTGTGCTTTCCGTCTCTCATAAACTTTGAACACTTGAGTACACACGCTCTTTCACTTGTTTACTCTTTCTGCTTTAAACAGAACTCTGCAATCTGTCATACTTTCTTCTCTTTCAAAAACCATTACTTTCGTCTTATCTACATTAATTTTCATCCCTTTGCTTTTTAGAGCACCGTGCATAATCTCTCTTTCCAATCTTTCTAGCAATCATCTATAAATAGGTTGAACAGCCCGGCGAAGCTACACATCCAAATCTAACACCTTTTTCGATGTGAAACCAGTCTGTGTGAGCCCCGTTTAGCCATTTTAACAAAATTTACAATCAGTTCATAATCGTAATTTATACACATGCAAGTCATTGTTATTAAATTAAGATTATATTTACCAAGTTACATACGACGATGGTGCAAAACATAATACAATAGAGTATTATTGACAATATACAAACAGAGTAAAGGAATTGTAATATGAAACCTAGCTTATAACATTTCTGAAAATATTTAGGTGAAAGCGTTATGTTATCATTTATATTTATAAGAAATTTTGTTACGCCAATACGAGATGGAAGCATATGTATTCGAAACAAAATTTATAAACGTAGTGAATATTGAAACGTAGTGAACGTTTCTATGAAAATTAAGAAATTTATATATCACAGAATTTTGATTGCAATCGAAGTATGAAAAAGCATTAGAAATCAACAAACAAAGCAACAAAAGTAGACAAAGCATGAATTTGTTAAAGCGTTTTATCTGGTCAATCAAAAAAACATATGAGCCAAATAAACACATTAACGTGGAATTGATGATGAAATTAATTTTTGTCCTCCATTCAGGTTATGCTTCGACTGATCTCAAAAAATTACATAGAATCAACTGCCTGTAGAGTTCAATTTATAGTTATTTCACAATCTGTCAGAGGAGTCAATCAGAGTTTTCGAAATATTTTTATTCTACAGACATGCAAGTTCCCTGTCAAAATTTTCCTTCGACACTCAGCACATGGTACATCAGCATTTAAAATTGCAGAACAATTTTAGACGAGTCGAACCTAGGTCACTCGCGTAAGTTTATATAATAATACTAAAAATATTATTTATGTGATGGCTTCAGTTGCAACATGACTGAATAAAATAATAATCATCGTTATTTAGTCAAAAACGTTTTATTTAAGGACACGCATAATTAAATTAAAATAAGTACAATAAAATAAAATTCCAGTTACTATAAAAACTCTACGAAATAATAAAGTCTGATAATAAATCTTTAAAATTCAATCAATATAAAACTACTTTTATTGATTTTACATACAATGAGAAAATCTTACTAAAAATAAAACAGTCCGCAGCTTAAATCTATTATTTTGCCATCGGCGGGTTGGAGGCCACAACATTTGTCTACAGTTTCCTTAGTCGACTTTTACGTCACCCCCGGGGTGTGAGGCGACAGATTCACTTACGCCGCCGGTATTTTCGATAACATCTTAGTATTATTTCACAGCTTCGCTGGATTGAAGGCTTTCACAGCTTCGCCGGATTGAAAGGTGGCAGAGCGTTGATGGCGCTTAGCCGAAACCTTTATTTATGGATGAGTGGCGCAAGGACCCCCGAGAGGAGACCTTGGCTTGAACCGTCATCCGCCGGTGGCAGTTTTAGTTTGCTTGTGCACCCTATTGTAGGAAGGCGGGCGATACTTTTTCAAAACTAGTTAATTTACACCATTTTATAGAATATTTTACATGCGGATCTTAGCACATTAACTTTCTTTCCCTATTATTATGGATTTCCGCAAAGTATCGCCTGATACTATTAATTATAATTAACATAAGTTTCTTAGATTTTCAAAAAAAAATCTTGTTATTTCCTTTCTCCACTTTATCCTGATTGCGATGGTACATGGTCAGAAGTCTGATTCATGACTGACCTGACCAAGCAACTAACTCCTATTGAACTAACGTCAAACCGTGTTTTCACTACCCTGCCAAGCGAACATTTTGATCTGATCAAATGTTTGACGATTCTACCGATGTTAGCGCAAAACAGAAAACATCTGTTTTTAATTTTTACTACAATAAGATAACGAATGAAGGCTCGTATTGAACAGTTTGCTCGCGACTAATAAAAACATCATGGATGGGCTCTATAAATTTCAATCGGTTGCAAAGATTTTTCTTAGATTCGACTCCATGTTCGCGTAGAATTCTAAAAAAGATCAGACACCATACAAGCAAGTCGAATGTCGAGTAACCTCTCGGAGCTCGCCGGTGACGCCGTTTTTACTGGCTCGAAGAGCGCAGAGTTCAAACAATGATCGAGTGAACATACGTATTCGTTCCCGTAAGCGTTTTCAATAAACACGTGAAAGAACGTTTTATTTGCTCAGAACTGTTCAGAACACTAAGTGAAAATACGGCTTTAGGTGCGGATAAGCCAAACCTATTATAAAATAGACTAAATATAGACTATTTTATATATTTCTTACAAATAACACAAAAAAAAATAAGAAATTTTAAACTTAATTTTTTTGAATAAGTGACGTTTCTTAAAAATACAAACAGAAAACGTCGACAAAATAACATGACATGAAAACATAAGTGCAATGTGACTATTCCATTTACGTTTGTGCTTTCGCTGAGCTTTAGGAACACGACACGAAGTGAGGTACACATTGAAATATTATTTACCACGTGCTCGGCACTAAAGGACAACAACTCGAAGTTAGGCAAGTTATGTCTTTAAAACAAAAACAAGATTTCAACAAAATTCATATTTTTGTTACAACCTTTTATTTGAAAGGCTCATTTACAATAGTGGACTTCAAATGTTGCTGGCTATAGTACTTGTCAAAACGAATCGAACGAGCCTAAACATGACGAAGCTATTTTGCTTAGTTGAGGAGTTTGAACTGCCAACTTTCAGCTCCACAATCAGACCTGGTGCTAGTACCATATTATTACATTGTCATCTGATATATATATATTAAATTCAGCTCATTCTCACAACGGGAAGTGGGTTAAATTTAACTTGTAAGATTTGATTACAGACAGACAAACGCCGGGACAGGTGAAAAGCAATAAAGCTAGACCATAAAGTTGAGCGGGTTTGGAAAAAATCACAAAAAAAGTAATGGTCATATTGAAATAAAAAAAAATTACAATTATAAAACATGGGCATTATATTTTTTTAAAAATGACGTTATCAAGATGTGACCCATCTCGACGCAACCACTCGTCGAAACTGGGGCAAATTTTCGAAAACTCTTGCACATTGCGCTCGGAATGGCAGCCATTTCTTGGATGATGGCTTCTTTCAATTGGGCAATTGATATTGGTTTCCCCTTAAAATATTCGATTTTACTTATCCCCATAGATAGCCCGAACTGTTCGCCAGCTTCTGTCCCTGTCGCCATAAGCTGTAGTTTGGTCCAAATACTGATTTAGAAATTAAAACATCGTTCTCAGCAATTTCATGTATCCGTGTAAATTTATCACCTACATATGACATAGTCAAGATATTTTCCATATAAATGGCTAGCACTACTCACCAGCTATTAGCAATGACTTCAGCAGTTCGAAAAAGTGTCAGTGACATAGGGATTGACACATAATGTGAAGACCCAAAACTGATAATTAATGACTTGCTTATTAATTTCGACTTGCATCCTGTAGCGACATCTATGTCGCCACATGAGAAGCTCAAGAAATATTCGCACACGTCCATAATCGCGCTATGAAAGTTTTCTGAGATGTTTACTATCTAAACAACATCTAGATATTACTATTTGGAGGAGACGTCCTCCCCAGAACAGACCATTCGATCTGGCGGGGAGCTACCCTTCTTCCTTGGCAATATAATCCGCCACACAGGAGCCGACTCATAACTGAGTAAGAAAGTATATCGACTGCTAAACCGTGCGGTCATCATAACCAGGAAATATATTTTATAAAAAGAGTTTAGAGTCTTCTACTTTAGTAGGACACAAGATTTCATTTCTCATGTTCAATTTCTGAAGCTCTCAAATTAAGAATTTGATTCACAAAAAAAACAAAATTATGCATTAGCATTTTACTTTATTTTTAACTTACTAATAACTTTGATTTTAAAAAGCGCATTCGATCTAAAAACCGAAATTCGTCCTAACCTACCCGCGCCCGATATAACGCTCATGCGATAAGTTCAGAGGTAGAGGTTGCAATTTAAGAGACACGAAGAAAATCACAAAACATTATTGGTGGTAGGATTCTTATGCAGGAATCCGTCTAGGTTGGTACCACCCCAGGGCCAGTTATTTTGCCGTGAAGCAGTAGTGTGCGAACATTACTGTGTTTTGGTTTGAATGACACTGAAAGCTAGCGTAATCACTGGCCATATGAGACTTAAGAACTCATATCTCAGGGTGCGGTACGGGCGCAGTGTGGTGTCACACTGAAATGTTCTGGGTGACACAGCATTTGTTCAGGGCAGACCACTTACCATCAGGTGAACACTTGGCTCGTTTCGTCACTTTCGCAATTAAAAAAAAAAGCAGGAACCGAAACCAACAATTTGTGTTTTTGCACAAAGCAGTGGCATTTGAACCAGGACCAAATGATATTATTAAAGAAGGTACTCTTACCACCGGGCCACGTGGTCGCCGTAAAGAAACATAAACCCAAAACTCGACAAAACTATGAATATCTTTGTGACGAAAAACCAAAATCCTAAATATGAGTACTCATTAAGCTCGCTTGATCTACTAATAAGAAGACGATATCTGTTATTAAAAAGTAAAACTACAAAAGCAAATTTTTTTTTATTATTTTATAAAAACGAAGCCCCACAGTAGGATTTTCTCCTGTATCGTGGGTGCGTCTTACAAACATACATTTCACATGCACAACACAACCAGACCCGCAAAGCAACAATTTGTGTTTTTGCACAAATGTTACCTCCGCCTGGGAATCGAACCCATGACCGGTGGCGCAGAAGTCAGGTAGGCTAACCACTACGCCACGCGGTCGTCAATTATTTTAATGTTAAGTAAATGGTTCTTCCCTAGTTAAACTGCTTTGCTGCGCTATTTCAAGACTTCTTTAATGTGGTCCCTCTTTGGTTTTCTCTAATATTGTGGGTGAATTTTCAAACATATATATACACCCAAATATATAGATATCTGCAGTTCATAAAAATATTAGTTCCGTGCAAAAATCGATGCCGCGCTCCGTAGTGCAGAAAGCAATCGCTCAGTCATTGCGCCAACCGAGTCATGATTTATACTCGTGTAATATATTATTGTTCTATTTCAAATAATGAATATTATTGTAAGGTTTCGTGCTGGTTCTTCTGAGGACAGCAATTTTAAATAGTCCTAAAACATCATTCAATAAGTTTCATATAATCTATATTGAATGGAATTTAGTAAGTTCCATATAATTAAAATAAACATTACAATTAATAAGTTTCATATAATCTAAATTGAATGTATTTTTTTCTCTTCTATTCTATTCTAATACTATACAATCTCCGAGCTAATTTTGTTGTAACGTGTGTAATTAAAGTGTGAGGATGCTGCGGTGACACAAAACAGAAGTGTAATTTTATAAAGTGCCACATTGGAGAATTTTCATTCCACGTATAAATTTAACATATTCTGGTACTGTTTTACCATTAACTTTCAAAAAACTCAATTTCCAATTATACTTGCATTTTTAATGACAATAAATACGTTCGAAGAATAAACATTTGAAAAAATTTAAACTTTATCGCAGCCAGTTCTTACACATGGTCAGTTGTATGTAGAAGTATGTATGTATGCATTGTAATGTTACGGCAGTTTTAACTGAAACCGCACGCAATAAGAGAACTTTCATTCCACGTAAAAATTTAACATATTCTGGTACTGCTTTACTATTAGCTTTCAAAGCACTCAATTTCCAATTATACTTGCATTTGCGATGACAAAAAATACGTCCCAATATAAATATTCGAAAATTTTTAAATTTTATTTTAGTCAGTTTCTGCCCATGGTCAGTTGAATGTCGCAGCAAGTAGATCTTATATATATACACAAATAAATAAAATTGAAGGGTCTGTTTGTAATAAGAAAATAACAGCTTTTCAATCAATGCTTATGAAAGTATATACGGTACTTATAACAAATATCAATTTTTTTAAGTTTTTGTCTGTCTGTTTCGTCCGGCTTATCTCCGAAACTGCTGGACCGATTTCGACGGGACTTTCACTGACAGATAGCAGATATTACAGCTGGTAACTTAGGCCATTAAGAACCTTAAGAGTTTTTACTTAAAACATCGTTTACACAAAAGCTCTGATTCATTTGACTTACAATTTTAATTTTAATGTATTATAAATTTTTTATTTAAATTTTATATAATTGAAAAAATATGGGCAAAATAACTGTGTAACCTTGGCGAAACCTGTTCAGTATGGCAATAAAAAAAACCAAGGAAACGTCGAAAACGCATTATTGCTTTTTAATTATGGCTTAGCTTAAACTAAAACTCATTTTTCCTATCTTTCATATTTTTTTCAAATAACTCGAAAATTAATACATAAAAAAAAATTAAAAGCTTTGTTGCAGCTAATCTTCAAACTGTTCTCGAATTTTGTACCTTACCAAAAAATTAAATGTAATCCATATGAATTGAAAACAATGTATCTTATACTTCTATGAATGTCAAGTCTTATTTTTATTGCGTTTATTTGATCAATATTAACATGAAAAAATTAAAACTGGAAATGGATTATGTCAATAATAAATACGTCTTTTAAATGAAACTAATTTTACGGATTTTATCGCGTTTAATGTTTTACTATATATAACCCGACGTTTCGGGCGCTTTACAGCTCCCATGGTCACGGGGGGACTGAGGTGTCAGTTGTCCCGATGTCATAGTTATATAGACTCAAGGTGTTATTAGGATTCCGAACCTTAAGTCACACTGTGTATAGGAAAAAGACCCATACTAACAGATATTTAAACGGTGAATCTCACCACCATCCATCACAGTTAGCTACCGTGGGTAAATCCTTGTTTCAGAGAGCACGAGGAATCTGTGACAGGAAACACCTGGCCGCCGAGCTTCAGCATGTCAAGCAAGTTTTGCACGACAACAAGCTTCGGGTTCCGCGCCTACGTCGCAGTGACCGAGTGAAACCGGCCACAGTCGAGCGTGTACCTGCTATTCTACCTTATGTCAGAGGAGTCACGGACAAGATTGGCTATATCTTGAAGCGGGCTTCCATAAAAACATACTTCAAGCCGCCGAAGAAGATAAGTCAGTTTTTACCATCTGTCAAGTGTAACATCCCTCTACAAGACGCAGGAGTATACAAGCTGGATTGTGAATGTGGTCTCTCTTACATAGGCCAAACAAGAAGATCGATAAAAACCCGCGTAAAAGAATACATAGCTGACGTGAAGCATCGTCGTTCTAGGAAGTCTGCAGTCTGTGACCATGTTCTGGATCATCCCAACCATTACATCAGATTTGATAGACCACAAATCCTTGCAAAAGAACACCGATTCCTACCAAGGATGATTCGCGAGGCTATTGAAATTAAAAAACATCCTAATTTCAATAGAGAAGATGGTTGGGTATTACCACCGGCTTGGGATCCTATTATTAATAAAATAAATCAAAAACCAAGCATACCACTGCAAGACTTCAAGACACAGTAAGCTCTTTCTGTGTAGATCGGACTAAAAAAAATAAATAATAATAATTAAAAGCTGAAGGTACTCCGGGTTAACTATGACATCGGGACAACTGTCACCTCAGTCCCCCCGTGACCATGGGAGCTGTAAAGCGCCCGAAACGTCGGGTTATATATAGTAAAACATTAAACGCGATAAAATCCGTAAAATTAGTTTCATTTAAATGAGTAGTGTTCGCGTAAATATAAGAAATCATTATAAATACGTCTTGTTTAAATATAATAAATAACAAATATATATTTTTTCAACTGTTACTAATACTTATTACATTTAAAATGTCATAGGTGTTACAGGGAATTAAGGCAAAACACACGCTAATGACGTATTTGTAGACGCATTACTGGTAATTTGCTGACTTAATAGAACAAATTTTTTCATTTTATTTATCTGTTTGTCAAACTTAGCAGACAGATGCATAAAAGAATACAGAATACTCATGTTGCACTTAAATTTTCATGTAACACACATCTTATATGCAATTTTGAAGATGACATATGCAACGCTGTACGTATACAGATTGGATGAATTTGAATATTTTATTCAAATACAAATTAGGATATCATAACAAAAAGACCCAGCCAGCCAGCGTAACAGGTTCATACCCGATACAGGATTAAACAATGCTATACCTTTTATTATTTAAAGTCTCTACCACCCAACCTCATCCCGTGGGTGTCGTAAAAGTCGTCAGAGGGAAAATCAAATCCAAGAGATGGGTAGCTCTTCTTGGAACATCTGAATAAATAAACTGCGGTTGCCAACCCGCCTGCCAAGCGTGGAAACTATGCCAAAATCCCCCCCTTAATGAGAGCCCAAAAGTTTTTTGCAATCTATAGGGGAAGCCTATGTTCAGCAGTGGACTAGTGATAGGCTCAAATGATGATGATGATGGTCCCAACAAATCTAAGCAATGTAATTCGCGCAATCGGTCTCAGGTTCTATTCTTACACGGATGTCTTCATGTCTGTGCATGTTAAATTTATGTCTATAAAACTCATTTAGTAACCATCATCATCATCATTTCGGCCTATCATAGTCCACTGCTGAACATCCCCAAAAGATTGCCACAAAACACGATCCTGAGCCATCTGCATCCATCGACTTTCCGCAAAACCGTGCCGTTTGTCGTTCCATCTAGTGGGGTGTCGCCCTACACTGCGTTTGCCGATAGTTAGCAGAATAACCTCAAATTAAGAGTAAAGAATTGAAGAAGAAAAAAAATTAATTATAATTATATTTTATATGGAAGAGCCGTGGTAGCTCAGGGGCTAGGTGCTCGCTTTAAATTTCATAGTACGCGAGTGACCTGGGTTCGATTCCCGGTGCCGGCACCACTAAAATTGTTAATTGCAATTTTAAGTGCTGATTTACCACGTGCTCGGCGGTGAAGGAAAACATCGTGAGGAAACCTGCATGTCTGAGGAATAAAAAATATTTCGAAGACATGTGAAGTCCGCCAACCCGCATTGGAGCAGCGTGGCGGATTCTTCCTAGCTCCAAAACCCTCTCAGAAATTAGAGGAGGCCTGTGCTCAGTAGTGGGACATTTATATGCTAAAACTTTATTTTACTTTACTTTATATTTTATAACGAGAGTCCATGACTCCGTGTCATCCAGGTGTAGGTGTCGTAAAAGTTCAAATAAGAAATGCCATAAAAATGGACTTTGATTGATAGCGAAATAACCACCGCAAATTGAAATACTCGATCTGATGAGGGACAGCACTCGACGTGTACTAATGATAATGTGGGAAAGACAATTAATACATGATTTACTACATACAGAGTACTTATTTAACAGTTATAGGATATCTAAAAATATTTCTCTCTGTCGGTCTGTGGTTGAAGCTCAAAAACTATTAAAGCTATTGACATCAAATTGTCAAAGACTGTAGATTGAAATCCTAAAATATTGTTTTTGTTTTAAGTCGCATAATTTTAGAATAAAAATCTTTTACGAATTGTTCTGTGGGGGTGGTGGCGGCTCGTTAAAAGAATACTACCACTCCATCTCATCCAATGGATCTCGTAAAAATCAAGTAAGGAATAAAACTGCACTGTGCACCTAATATTCGTAGTGCATGGTGGCATTGGGCACACCACCTATCTAATGTTTTGGTGAAACGTGGATTGTGGCAGTCATCTGCTTTTGCAGTGAGTGCCCAGTCTCTGACTACCCCTCATGAGATACAGTCGTGATCTTATGTATGTATGTGTGATGGTATATCTATGTTGGCCTAGTGACGACGACAGTTTCTTCACTCAAACTGTTATATCAGCGCGATCAGTCTGCCAGGAAGTACTTGACTTGCCTTGTCCGGCAAATACGGTAGTACCTGTCTACCCCTGCTCATTCCGAGATAGTAGTATCCTACACCTTATCGTTCCTTTCCAAACTTCAGCATTCCCTACCAAAAGTCCATTCCCTACCTAATCCTTTTCCCTTCCTATCCGCCAAGCCAATAGTTGCCGTGCCTGTGGCTCCGTGGCTAGGGGCGAGCCTGGGCGTCACCACCAGTCACGTCTCGTTTCCCGTGTGACAGAAAAGTGGGCTACGGATAGCCACTTTGCTACTCTGAATGTCAGAGGAGGTATGAATGATAAACTTGAGTCGAGTAAAAAACGATCAAACGACGAGATCAATCCGTTTTTCACTCGACAGAGAAGACGGATTGATGTTCTTTGTGTGAATAAGACCAGGTGGAAAGGACGCATGGACCATACACAGCATATTGGTCGGGAGTTTTGGAAACCAGTAAAGGCTCTCAGGGAGTTGGTGTACTGCTTTCTAAGATGAATGAATGTGTGGCTGTCTTTAAATGTGTGAGCCCAACACTCCTCTGGGTGAGGTTGAAGATTGGCCTTACTCGCAGCTTCTCAAGATTCGAGTTGGAACCGCTCCTCAAAAGCCCAAATTGAGAGACAGGAGTTTTGGGATAGCGTGAAAGATGTTTTGAAGTAATACAACCATATTGAAAGGATCATAATGCTTGGCGATTTTAATGGATAGGTGAGAGTGAAGCGTGATGGATATGAAAGTGTGCTAGGAAGGTTAAAAGGTAGTTTGGTTAGGTAGAACAGAGTGAATGAAATGTGAGTGAGTGCTTGAAGTATGTTTGGAGTGGATTCTTGTGGTAACAAACACAATGTTTTACCATATAAAGATCCACTTGTATACTAGAGACCTTCCTCTCTAGTATACAAGTGGATACTATTGTATACTAGAGCTAGAAGTGGAGCCTGACAAATATGATTAATTTTGAAAATGTGTGTGTGTATGTGTCTAGCATTCGGGCATACCGAGGTGTCGGCATTCACTCAGACCACTCTTTGGTGTTAAGCCGCCTAAGACGGCTGTTTTAGCAATGGCGGCATGGTGTGAATGAACCTATTAGTATACTAGAGCGCATTAAGAATTTGCAAGAGAAAAGGGTGAGAGAAGAATTTGTAATTAAACTGACCAACCAGTTTGATACTTTAGATGAGGAATGTGAGGTTTAAAAAGAATGGAAACCATTTAAGCAAGGAATCGTGGAAGTTACTATAGAAGTGTGTGTGTAAGTAATAGAAGAAAAGGGTGTAAGTAAAAGAATGTGTGTGTAGAGGTTCAATAGGCAGTGTCCGAGAAAAATAAAGCTTGGCTGGACTGGTTGGCTACAAGAGCAAATTAAAGAATGCAAAAAGCAACGAATGAGGATGTAAGCAGGGCAAGAAACGAGTATAACAGGTTAAAAGGTGTGGTAAAAGAGGTTGAGGAGAGAAAGAAAGGGAATGATAGAGATGAACTTCATACGAGGTTATCTGATGACTTTCGGCACAACGTTTCTTTCTTCAAGTTCATAAGAACTCCCACAGGTAAAAATAAGACCTTGCAACTAGACAAAATCACAAACCAGCATGGAAGTATTATGAGAGGAGAGGGATGCTAATGATATAGAAGTAATATTTCGAAATCTTATTTGCGGAAGTGGATATACAAGCACAGACCTTAACCGGGGACATGAATGAAGGTTGCGATGAAAAAGATATTGGTATGTAAGCAACGTAGTAGTAGACTGGTGTAAGGCCGTCATCGTACCGCTTTACAGAGTAAAAGGGTCGCAGCAAGATTGCAAAAACTACCGAGGCATTAGCTGGTTCAGTGTCGTCAGCACACTGTATGCAAAGGTTTTGACTAAGAGAGTGATGATCGAAACTGAAGAGAAGATATGGGATGTACAGGCGGGATTCAGGAGAGGAAGGGGATGCATGGATCACGTCTTTTCCTTACGAAGCATAGCCGAAAAATTCTTGGCTCAAAGTCAAAAAAGGTCTTTCGCGCATTCTTAGACTTGGAAAAGATCTATGATAGGGTAGTGATTAATGAATTGCGTTCTACATTGTCTATGTATGGGGTGAACCGTTGCTTGATTTAAGCACTGAAATCACTCTGTAAGTATTACAGAGCTTGTATCAGAGTAAACGGGGCGTACACAGACTGGTTTAACATCAAAAAAAGTGTTAGACAGGGATGGGTAGAGTCGCCGTAGCTGTTTAATCCATTTATAGACAATTACTTATAAGATGGATTAAGAATGAATGACCTGACTGTCAAATGCCTCCTATACGCCGATGATCAGGTTAATCATCGGAGAAGGAGCTTCAGATGATGGTCATAACGATGATGATTATTCTTGTAATGCATGATTTTTGAATAAGCTCTTGTTGAATTAACCTTGTTAACGTCCTGAATAGACAGGTTCTCAATTTAAAATGTAACGATTATTTTATACTGATTACTATTTTAAAGTCTTCCTATTTCCGCACCCAGAAACGGTTAACGATTATGACAATAATCTTAATTAAATCTCCTTAAATATTCTTAATATTAAATCAATTCTAGCTGAGCTGCTTGTCCGTCTATAAGTTCAACAGTTAGGGTATATAAAATAGTTTAACATTAAAACAATATAGAAAACGTATTGTTAGAACGAATTAGTACAAAAAGATGTTGCTAACTAAGAGCTCGAACGTTTTATACGTTTCATTGCTTTTTAATTCATACATGCAAACAACATATATTTATACATTTTATTTACAATAGCCAGTTACGTTAATAACTGTCACAGTCACGCGGTGATTACCAACAAATGAAAAGGCTTTTGGCGTCAACTCAAAAAGTGACGGCAGTGTTTTAAACAAATTTTGTAATTTCTGTGAATATTTTGAGTTTTGATGTTTAATATTGATAGTTTATTACGCAGCAAGTGCTTTTTAAAATGTACAGTGATTAGAAAAATCAATTTAAGACAAGAATTATACTTGTCGTATTGTCTCCATCAGTCCATATAATTATCAGTAAAAGTCTACCTCTATCATTTTACTGTTCATCGAAGTTTTGAATTATCTATTGTCCTTCCCGTGATTGACCTGACATTGGCAGAATTATATTGAGAAAGGCCAGAATTAAAAGAAGAAGAAGAACAAACGTAAACTTCATATTTGTTGGTAATCACTGCGCGACAGTGTACATGAGATCAAGGCTAATGTTTGTTATATTTCGTTATGGTGCTAACTCACTTGTGTATTATTGAAAACTATATACTGGCTAGCTGACCCGTGCGACTATTTCGCACAGTATCGTGATCATAAACAGATGACTGCCATCTACCTTCTTTAAATAATGTGAACAACTCCAACAGATAGCAGTATTGCATGTTAGTTGAACAAATTGTCAACAGATGGCTACAACGCTTTCAATAATTTAACTAATTATTATTTTTTTAACGTAGACATTAATTTTAAGACTTTTAATTACTTTTCGTCATTAGAGAGAAAAATCATCTTCAATACGACGTATCAAACATTAATTTTGATACAGTATTTAGGGAGATATTTCACACCGACAAAAAACACCTTCGAGAAATAAAATAGATGAATAGACACCCATACTAATATTATAAATGCGAAAGTAACTCTCTCTGTCTCTGTCTGTTTGTTACCTTTTCACGGTACAGCCGCTTAACCGATCTTGACGAAATTTGCAGCCTGAAGACAAACATACGAGTAGGATACTTTTTATCCCGAAAAGACAAATAGTTCCCACGGGATATTTAAAAAACCTATATCCACGCAGACGTTGTCGCGGGCTTCAGCTACTATGATTATACACATGACAACGACAGTTACTTTTTAAATAAATTAAAATACTTACCTTTTAAAAGGCTTTAAACAACTTGGTAAAACATTGATAAAAAGAAGATCTTCGTTATTCTTAGAAAGTCAACAAAAATAGACAATAGGACATATCTGAAATAACAGGATAAATTTGGATTTTGAACAAAATACTTATATATTATATTTTTATTTCTGTAATAGTATTCGTTCCTAATCAGTCGCAGTCGCAGTGGAGTACTAGTCCGAGAGTAAAGTTTATTTAGTATTCCACTTGTATCAGTTTCAATTGCATTTAAGTTATTTACTGTCGAAAATAGTAAAATTTTATAAAAGGAATTTACAGAGAAAAACCACATTCTAAACATTGACTTATTATGTACTACGTTCCAAAGGAGACGCCTCATTGATTGTTTGTACTACAAGTTGCGGTACACGCGCTGAAACTCCCATTTAGTATATGCCTGGCGCTTGAACCAACCTTACATGTTTGAATGATAAGTTTTACTTCAAATAAAATGCCTTTATGTGTACAATCAAAACAACTAAAGAAACACAAGTAATTTCAAATTTTTTTCCGGTATCATCATCATCATTAACATCACTAGTCCACTGCTGAACATAGGCATCCCCCACAGATCGCCAAAAGTTTGTAGCTCTCATTTAGGAGGGAATTTGCCAAAAGTTGCCACGCTTGACAGGCGGATTGGCAACCGCAGTTTATTTATTCAGATGTTTCAGGAAGATGCTGTTGCCCATCTTCTGGTTTTAATTTTTCCTTTGTAGCCTTTTACGATACTTCTCCGCGGTGGCCGCTACCACACTGTATAGCGGTTTACCGGTATAGTAATGTACAATCAACAAAACACATCTCATTTAAATATATTTTACCAATTAGTGTGGTGGCTAAATAGGACAATTTACCACCCCATCTCATCCCGTGGGTGTCGTAAAAGTCGACAGAGGGAAAATTTAAACCAGAAGATGGGCAGCAACATATTCCTGGAACATTTGAATAAATAAACTGCGGTTGCCAACCCGCCCACCTAGCGTGGCAACTTTGGCAAAATCAGCCCTAAATGAGTAATGTTTGCTTTGAGCTGTGTACTAGTGATAAGTTCAAAAGATATCAATTAGCGTCGGCAGCCATGTTTTGGTGAAATTCATAGAGTAACAACATTTCTATTCGCAGACATGACACTATCGACATGTTATGTTAAATAATTACAGGCAATAAAAATACTAATACATTCACGATGAGAAATGTTATTGCATTGAAATCCATATTTTATCTCGACTATTCTTTAAACCTTTTTTGTAATATATGTTTCGATTGACAATATTTTTCAGGAATTAAGCTCAATGTATTTAGTAACGTGTCTGAAACCGTGCATACCTGTCCTAATTTCAGTTAATTGGTTATTGAAACTCACGTCAAAAAACTTCTAACTTCACATTGCGTTCCCACGACCAGTAAGTGTTATTTACGATCCGTCCGTACAATACATTTGTCGCCTCTTACAACACCTCGGTAGGAAAGAGCTTGATTCTATTCTACTCAACCGGACACCTTTCTACATGAAAATAGATCACTTAAAACTCTTCGAAGCCAAAAAATCACAAATTTAAAGTTTACCCTCACAATTACTCATTTATATAAAGTTTGGATACTGGTGGCAGGATTCCTATGCAGGAAACATCATCATCATCATCATTTCAGCCTATTACAGTCCACTGTTTAGCATAGGCCTCCCCCATAGATTGCCACTAAACACGGTCCTGAGCCACCTGTATCCATCGACTTCCCGCAAAACCGTGCAGGTCGTCGCTCCATCTAGTGGGGGGTCGCCCAACGCTGCGTTTGCCGTTACGAGGTTGCCACTCGAGAACCTTTCTTCCCCTTCCCCAACGGTTATCGGTTCTACGAACTATATGGCCGGCCCATTGCCACTTCAGCTTGCTAATCCTTAGGGCTATGTCGGTTATTCTAGTTCTGCTGCGGATAACATCGTTACGGATTTTATCTCGCAGAGAAACTCCGAGCATTGCCCTTTCCATAGCTCACTGCGCTACTCTGAGCTTCCTCATGCGGCCAGCAGTGAAGGACCACGTTTCGATTCCGTATGTCATCACTGGCAACACGCACTGGTTGTATACTTTTGTTTTCAGGCATTGAGGTATACTCGACGAGAAGATGTGACGCAATTTCCCGAACGCTGCCCAGCCGAGTTGGATCCGTCAATTGACCGGTTTGTCGACAACTTCGATCGTAGTGTTCCCAACAACAACCGGTATAGGTGTGACATGGACGTTAGACATGATCTTCGTCTTGTCCATGTTCATCTTAAGACCTACCTAAGGTCCTCCAGCGATTCTGCCATTATGACTATGTCGTCGGGAAATCGAAGGTGAGTGATGTATTCGCCATTGATGTTGATACCGTATCCTTTCCAGTCCAGTAGCTTGAAGACATCTTCCAATGCAGCGGTGAAGAGTTTCGGGGATATAACATCACCCTGTCTTACACCGTTCTGCAATTGGATCGGTTTCGTACTCTGGTTCTGTACACGGATAGCCATCGTAGCATTGGTATACAAGCACTGCAGCACATCGATATACCGACAGTCAATTCGGCACCGCTAAAGCGACCGTAGCACCGCCCAAATTTCGACGGAATCGAAGGCTTTCTCATTGTCCACATACGCCAGACATAGCGGGAGATTGTACTTATCGGTCTTTTGTACAATCTGGCGAAGGGTATGGATGTGGTCTATGGTACTAAAGCCTTTTCGGAATCCAGCTTGTTCGGGAGGCTGGAAGTCGCCAAGTCTCCTTGCGAGACGATTCGTAATGACTCTCGAAAACAGCACGTAGACGCGGTTCAGAAGCGATATCGGTATATAGTTCTAAAAGAGGGCATTATCACCCTTCTTGAATAACAGGACAACCACGCTTCTGCTCCACGCTTTTGGTGTAGCGCCGCCGTGGATGACGGAATTGAATACCTTCTGAAGGACTAAAAGTACCGGTTTTCCACCCGCTTTCAGAAGCTCCGCTGTAATTCCGTCCTCGCCCGGCGCTTTGCCATTCTTGAGCTGTTTGAGAGCCATACTAATCTCGCTCAGACTGACGTCCGGGATATCGTCGGAATAGTGTCGGACGAGATTTGCTCTTGGGTCGTTACTCACACTAGTGTGTGGCTCCAACGACGATGTGTACAGCTGTCCATAGAATCTCTTGATCTCACTCAAAATCTCTGGTCCAGCGGAAATGACGCCACCGCTATCGGTCCTCAACTTAGTCAGGCTTTTTCCGGCAGACAGATCCCTGGCAAAGACCTTGGAGCCTTGGTTTCGCTCTATCGCTTCCTCGATACGAGCAGTATTGAAGAAGCGTAGGTCTCGCTGCATACATTTGGAGATCTGTCTGTTCAGTTGCCGATATGCTGACGCATCAGTTGAGGACTGCAGCCTCATTTCACGCCTAGCCTCCATGAGATTGAGAGTGTGGTCGGAGAGTTTCTGGATCTTTTTTGTGCGGTGAGTCTTGCAAATCTTTGCTCCCACCGCATGGACAGTTTCCAGGAGCCTCTTGTTCAAATCGTCCACTGTAACGCAATCATCCAGGCACTGAAAGCGATTTTGCAATTCGATCTGGAAGCTTTCGGGGTTTTGGATAAGGGCACGAGATGAACGGAGCTTGGAGTTCACCAGGTGCGACCTCTCCAGCTTCACGTTACGATTCAATGTGCCTCTTACCATTCGGTGATCACTGCCGGTTTTCACCCCAGCGATCACAGAGACATCATTGAACAGCTGTCATTCGGTCGTCATGATGAAGTCTATCTCATTTTTGGTGGAACCATCCGGGCTCATCCAGGTCCACTTTCTGTGGGTCTTTTGGAAGAAAGAGTTCATAATAAAGAGTCCCTCCTTCTCCATAAAGTCGGCCAGCTGTTGGCCCCTCTGGTTCTGTTGCCCTATTCCAAATTGCCCCACTACCAGCTCATCGTCTTTTTTCATGCCCATCTTTGCGTAAAAGTCTCCCATGAACACCGTGTAGTGAGTTTTGGAGGAATGTATGTATGGCTCTTGAAATATCTTCATACATTACCTCCACCTCATCATCAGGTCATGTGCCGAGGTCGGAGCGTATACCTGTATGACCTTCAGCGAATACCGTTTGGTTATTCTGAGTATAAGGTACGCAACCCTAGTCGACACACTCCCGATCGCGACAACGTTGTTAATGAAAAACCTGTGGACGAAAAATCCGACACCTCCTTGGGACAGATGGTCACCCTCCCGGTGGTAGAACAAGTTACCGGATTCAAGGATTACCTTGTCCTCCCCCTGTTTTCGGACTTCAGCTAATCCTATAATATCCCAACGTAATTCGCTCACCTCCTCTTCCAGCTCCAAGATCTTCTCGTCGGTTCTCAGCGTGCGTGCGTTAAATGTTGCCAGGTCCAGTCGTCGGTGGTGGTAACAAGATCTCCTCCTCCGGAGATTCTTCGCACTCCCTGCCCCGCCGTTACCATGACCGCTACCGTAGCCAGGACTAGCGGAGCCGCCGGAGAATATTATTACCTATTCGGTCCGTTTTTGTTTTGTACCTCTCATTTTGGGGTGATTTGCCATAGTTGCCACGCTTGGCAGGCGGGTTGGCAACCGCAGTTTGTTTATTTTGTTGTACCAGGATGACGCTGCTGCCCATCTCCTGGTTTTCATATCCCTCTATCGACTTTTACGACACCCACGGGACGACATGGGGTGGTAAATTCTCTTATACGGCGTAGATTCTCTTATAGTGCGTTAAAAATAACAGTTAATACTGAAAGCGGTGCTTTACTAGTTATATTTTTTTTTTTATGTAAGAGGGGGCAAACGAGCAAGCGGCTAACCTGATGGTAAGTGATCACCACCGCCCATGAACATCTACAATACCAGAGGAATAGCAGATGCGGTGCCGGCCTTTGAGAAAGGAATAGGCTCTTTTCTTGAAGGTCCCTAAGCCGTATCGGTCCGGAAAAACCGCTGGCGGCAGCAGATTCAATAATGTGCTTTTGCTGGGCAGAAAATTGCGCGAAAAACGCACTGTGCTGGAATGCCAACCATCAAGGTGGTGACGATGGAAATTGCGCTGTGCCGCAATGTCCGATGGTGCATTAGATTCTCTTATGCCGCTACCACACGGCTATTCTTTAAACCTTTTATGCAGGAATCCGTCTAGGTAAATACAACACAGTGTCAGTTATTTTGCCGACAAGCAGTAGTGTGCAAACATTACTGTGTTTTAACCTGAAGGGTACCGATAGCTAGTGTAATGACTAGTCATGAAACTTAAGAACTGATGTCTTAGGGCGACGAACGCAGAAATTTTCGGGAAGACAGTTTTGTCACGTCCTTCTATATAAAAAACTACTAATTTACAATGCTGCATTATTATTTAGTAGGTATGTGCTAAATAATAATGCTATCCCACCGACCTGTTACTTCTTGGCAAATACGAGTACGAGTATCATATTTGATTTTCTCATATTTTGTATGAACACAAAGCTTTTTAAATCCATTTAATTTAAAATATGTTGAAAGTAATTAAAACTTTGTATTTGATTTCGTAATCACTTAAAGTAAAGGGGATTGTTTTTGACATAATGCAGATATTACGAATTAAATTGTAAATTACTTTAAAAGAAAGGAATATATTTATCATTCCATTTTTTTCGTTTAGAATAGTAAATTAACTGTAACTTTATAATCTACTACTTTTCTGTACCAATATATTTATTTTTAAATTACTACATTATTCAAAAATATTTCTCAGAATCAAATCTAATTTGTATAATACCGCAAAGTCGGTAAAGAGCAATTTCAAACATTTGGTGATTGCGTCCAGCGTATACAGAATGTTAATTAACTCTATCGCTAACAGCCTTTTGGGTTTGTAAATGTTTTTTGAATATTCAAATAGGTACACATAACATAATTACTTACAAAGCGTCTATATTTTTTTATGGATGAGAGGTTAAACGAGCTTGTGACTCAACTGATGGTAAGTTATCACCGCCGCCCACGAACATATAGAATACCAAAGGAATATGCGGTGTTGTTTAAGAAAGAAGTAGGCTCTTTTCTTGTAGGTCCATAACTAGTATCGGTCCGGAAAAATAGCTGGCGATAGCAGATTCCATATAGTGGCCGAGCGTGGAGTAAAAAACACACTGTGGAGGAATGACGGCCATCAAGGTAATGATGATGAATTTTGATTTGTGCGGGTATGTGCAATGTTGAAATTCCGCGGCTGTAATTTATCCGAACAATTCCTCGGGATCCGATCGAAAATACAAAAAAATCTTATACCCTCCGATTGATATCAGAACAACTATCTCAATTATACCAGAATAAAATTATCCAGACTTGTGACAGACAGCAACGTCTAGGATGTGTCTGTTACTACGATTGCCAGTGCCTGCCAAGTGTGGCGATTACGGTGAATTCTCCTTGGGTCCAACTATGTCCAGCAGTGGACTTTTTATAGACTAATGATAATGGTGAAGACGAGGTGTTAAAAACAAGCACACAAAGTTGTCAGTAATTTTGTCTTAATGCGCCAGCTGTACAGATTTGAGCTACACGTACGTACAGCAGTAACAAATTCTCGTAAAGAAATAAAATAAATGACGCGTGGAGTAAATGTTAGCCCAACATTCTAGTGGTAGCCAATTAAACAATTTGACACAAAAATACTGAAATAAAAAACATTCCGAAAATCGATGGCTGAAATATGGCTCAACGTTTCAAGTTAAAATTACTTTTATTGCGTACATTCAGCTTCATCGACCACTTTTCATGAAATATAAATGGTTTGTAATAGGTATATCAAATCAATTCGCCTGATCATAATATGATTTAATAACAATTATTTTCTCTTAGATATTTTTTTCCATTGAACACAAATCGAAGAAGAAGTAGGCAATCTATTTTAAGTAAGATTCTATTTAAATTTATTATACAATTACATTACTGGTACAGTACAGAGCACTGACGCATCAAATTCTGTCTGTTTGCGCAGTATAAATATGTGGTTATCTACTCGTACATTCAGCGCACGTTCGTTAGCCCTGTGTAGTTAGTTACTGCTGGAAGCAACCGTACGCGTGTTCTCGGGCCGAAAGCGTAGATAGTGCTAGATAAACATTTATTATGAATAAGAGTGGTGTGATTTTACTGTTCCGTTTTTAATTTAATACTTGTTATATACATACGACCATCGCCTGATTCGAACAGCAGCCTTTATGTTTCCTTTCTAGTAGTTTTTGTATTCGAACCTCCAGCGAAACAAAAATGTATTAGTTTAAACAAACAATGTTTGATAAATATTAATATACTTTTTTTTTAAATCACCTAAAATTACAAAAATATTAGAAAAAATGTAAGGCGCTACACCATTAACATACTTTATAGCCGTTGTGCTCCTATTATTACTTACTAGGTAAGTAAAGTAGCGCAATAAATAAGATAATCTTACTTTATACTTTGAACATATAAATAACATATACAAGTAATTAGATATCTGTATAAGTAAAGCGAAAACTCTTAACTTAAGCTGTAATTTTATTTCTTTAATATATAAAGTTTAATACTTTATGTATGTACTGTAAGTTTATATTCAATTTTATAACCGTCTAAAAACAATTCAGGAAACGTATTACATCGTTTTAACTAGTTACTATATGCGCTTAGCATAGGCAATACAAATGAACTGCTGATAATTTTCAGACTTTTTTTTTATAGAATAGGAGGCAAACGAGCAGGTGGCTCACGTGATGGTAAGTGATCACCGCCGCCCATGAACACCTACAATACCAGAGGAATAGCAGATGCGTTGCCGGCCTTTGAGAAAGGAATAGGCTCTTTTCTTGAAGGTCCCTAAGTCGTATCGGTCCGGAAAAACCGCTGACGGCAGAACATTCCATAAAGTGCAAGTGCGTGGCAGAAAATTTCGCGAAAAACGCACTGTGGTGGAATGCCAACCATCAAGGTGGTGACGATGGAATTTGAGGTTATGCCGTAAGGTGCGATGGTGAAATTCAGCGGCTGGAATTAATCGGAACAATTCCTCGGAACACTCCCCATGGTAGATCCTGTAAAAAATGCAAAGAGATGCAACATCTCTTCGCAAAGCCAGGGGATCAAGCCGATCAGATGGGACATGGTCGACGACAATTCGAGCCGCTCTTCGTTGAATGCGGTCAAATTAATGGAGCTGACACTGGGTCGCTCCCGCCCAGAGATGAGAACAGTACTCCATGTGCGGCCGAACCTGCGCCTTATAAAGTTGCAAGCGGTGGGCCGGCATGAAGTACTGTCGCGCTCTACTGAGCACGCCAAGCTTCTTGGAGGCCAATTTGGCCTTCCCTTCCAAGTGACCGTGAAATTGAACGTTGCTCGATATGTCGACGCCAAGGATGATTCCGATACTGGCTGAGGCAACAAGGGGAGTGCTCTCGAAATGAGGTGATACGACGATGGCTTTCTTTTTTGCGGTAAACGCGCAAACCTGTGTCTTGTTAGGGTTGAACTCGACTAAATTTTGTCGGCCCCAGTCCGAGATTTTGTCTAACAAAATCTCGACTTCAGACACAAGTTTGTTCCGGTGCTCGTCGACGTGTTCCCGAGAAATATTGGCACGGCCTGTGCATAAGGCATCACCAGTACTGTCATCTGCATAGCAATGAATGTTACTAATCTGTAAAACATATCATTGATATGCAGAAGAAACAGGGTTGGCGATGTTGGATGGTTGATTATGATAAAAGAACCTTCAACAACACAGGATTGCTTTCTATAATCTGTGCTAATTCAATGTCGATATCGTAGTTTTCGAGTTTAGAGTAGACAGATAAATTAAATATAGCTAGCTCTCAGTGCCCTTCAAACCGAAACACAATAACAATTTTCCGGAAATAGGATTTCTATCTAGCAACTTTTCTAATTAATGTTTGATCGACGTAATTTATGTTGAAACAGGTAATTGCCGGATCTCGTTCATATGGTAACTTAAACAGTTTGTAAATAAACAGATACAATCGACAATACCTAAATCGATTTTAATAGATATTTTATGATAAGGTAATAATTAGAATCAAACGTTACTTTGCGGAAATTCATTACAGAAAGAAAGAGAGCATGCTAGACCACGGAAGAACTGACACTGCAGTGGTAGACCCACCTAGACAAATTCCTGTATGGGAATCATACCACTAGTCAAGACATTACTTGCGTAAGCATTTTATAATGTTTAAATTAATTGCGTAATAATTTAGACTGTATTTATAAAGATTTTGTCTGTGTGAACATCGAAACTTCATTGAATTATATTTGAACGTATTTATTTTACTTATTTTAGAACATTTAACAATAATGTTTTGGTCCTTCTCTATGTAGACTATTATATACGACTCTAATGTAAAATATCATATATTATATACGAATTTTAGATTTACGAACATTTAATCTGGATAATTATTATAAGACTACGTAGTATCTACCTACTATAAATATTTGAATATTTGTCATATTAACGCTGTAAGCATTCCAAGCCACCATACTGAGCTCGAAGTGTCATTTTCCTCCATTAACGCTCATGCAATTTTAGTTTCGGAAAGTTGGCTGAAGCCGTCTTTGCAGTCAACGTTATATCCCTTACCAGGCTTTGTGCTTATAAGGAATGATCGCACTGATAAAGGTGGAGGTGGAGTAGCTATGTACTTGCGTGCATCGATTCCTCATAAAATAAGGTAAGCCTCTCCATCTAGCTGCACCGCTTCATCTGAGTTTCTGTTTGTGGAACTTGATGTCAAGGGCACAAGGATGCTTCTGGGGGTAGTGTATTGCCCTCCCTCCACAGATTACTTCGCCACTTTAGAATCGGCTCTCGTTGATGTTTGTTGTGATCACACACACTGTATAGTCATGGGTGATTTTAACACTGACTTGTTAAAAGAATCCCCACGCTCTAAAAAACTTCATTCAATAGTGGAGTCGGTCAATCTTTCTTTTCTTCCATTAGGACCAACACATCATAATGTTGATTCCAATGACTCCTTAATTGATCTTATTCTAGCTGCTTCTCCTGTCCGTGTTGCAACACACGGGCAGATACCCGCCTTGGGTATTTCACGTCATGACCTTATTTATGCTTCATACAAGCTTAAACCTCCTAGGCACTCTCCTTCCATACTGGCTTTACGCAGTTTCTCTAAAATAAACTATGACAAGCTTATGTGTGACGCTCTCAATCTCAATTTCGCCGCATTGACGGCAGAACCTACAATCGACGATAAAGTCACATTCCTTAATAACAAAGTTCTCAGCCTGTATGATGCTCATGTTCCTGTTCATAAGGTTAGATTGAAGCGTCCCCCTGCTCCCTGGATAACGGAAGGCGTACGGATGTCAATGTCTAGACGGAATCGAGCATTTATTAGATTTAAAAGAGACCGTTCTCAGGAAAACTGGTCACTGTTGAAGGCCGCCAGAAATAGCTGCAATCAGATGGTACGTGCTGCTAAACGCCAATATTTTCATAACAATATTAATAACTTATCATCTGCCGAAGTGTAGAAATTCCTTAGAACTTTTGGTGTTGGCAAGCCGGCCACGCTGGATTGTGGTCGTTCTCTCTCACTTGATGAGTTAAATCTACACTTCGCTTGTGTCAAATCAATGGACCCTACAATCCGTTCCCAAACTATAGCTTCTATTGCGTCAATGCAATCTCTTAACATTCCGGCATTCACTTTTTCTCTTGTTGACCAGGATGAAATTAAAAAGTTCGTATTGGATATTAAATCTAAGGCTGTGGGTTGCGATGAAATCAGCAGACATATGGTGGTCACTATATTAGAACATCTTCTCCCGGCGATTACCCACATCTTTAATTTTTCTCTAGATTCTGGTCAATATAGTGTCCTTTTGTTAAGCCTCTTCTTAAAGTTTCTGTTCCCAACCTCCCTAATCATTATCGTCCAATATCAATTCTGCCCTTTCTTTCCAAAATTTTAGAAACCTGTGTTCACAAGCAAATTTCCACGTTTATTTCGAAACATAACCACTGCACTGCAACTGTATTAATCAAAGTTACTGATGACATTAGACAAGGTATGGAAGAACGAAAGATAACAGCGTTAGTGCGTGTTGACTTTTCTACTGGTTTTAACACAGTTGATCATGACATCCTCCTTTCCATCCTATCCCATCTTAATTTCGCGCATAATGTCTTAGAATGGTTCGCATCATATCTTCGCGGGCGCCAGCAATCAGTTCATGTTGGACAAAAAACTGTGCTTGGGTCGATGTCGAAACTGGCGTGCCGCAGGGCGGAATTCTCTCTCCCATAATTTTCTCTGTTTTTATAAACTTAATCACCTCCAATTTCGACTCTTCGTACCATCTGTATGCGGACGATCTACAGCTATATGTGCAGTCTGAAATTGACGATCTTCATAAAGGAATCAATCATTTAAACAATAATCTAAACGCTCTCAAAGATTGGTTTACTCGTTATGGAGTGATTGTCAACCCACTGAAATGCCAAGCTATCCTAGTAGGTAGTCCGAGAATGTTGGATAAGGTTGACTATACAGGCCTACCTTCTTTACGATATAATGATACTGTTATTCCATTTAGTAAGTCTGTGAGAAATCTTGGTCTAATCATTGATAACACTTAAACTGGAAAGTTCAGGTTACCGACATTAGTCGGAAAGTCATTGCCATCTTTCGTTCTCTATATCGTCTTAAACATTTTCTCCCCATTAGATATAAGCTCTTGCTTGTCCAAACGCTTATATTACCCATTATTGACTACGCAGATGTGTGTTACCCAGACTTATCCCAAGATCTTCTTAACAAGCTGGAGCGCCTGCTTAATAACTGTATAAGATTTATTTTTGGTCTGCGAAAGTATGATCATATATCTCAATTCAGGTCTCAGCTAAATTGGCTTATCATTCGACAAAGGCGCAATTCCAGGATACTGCTTGTTCTTTTCTCTATTTTAAATGATCCATTTTCGCCTTCATATCTCAAAGACAAATTTCAGTATTTGTCATCATCACATGATAGGGTTCTTCGTTCATCCTGTAACAATAAGATTTGCATCCCTACACATTTCACCGGGTTCTTTAGGAACTCCTTCACTGTCCGGGCTGCACTTCTTTGGAACTCCTTGCCCGATGACATCAGGAAAGCGCCCAATAAATACTCATTTAAGAAGTTGGTCCGTGATCATTTAGCAGAGAACATAAATAGTTAGTAGTTGGTCACCGTTACAAGTGTGCATTTATTTATTTATATATATTTTATTTTCCGTTTATTTATATGTATAATATGTATGTATACCGTATATACGTATATGTTTATGTACTTAATATATTTATATACGTAACTATATTTATAATATTTATGAGTTATTTAGGTTTTTTTTTTCTCTTTCTTTCTTTCTTTCTCTGTTTTCCTTTATTGCTACACCTAATGAAAATCTCACCACTCCATGAGTTGACTGGGAGAAAATGCCTAAAGGCATTAAGTCCGCCCTTTGTATCCTTTTATTGTAAAGGAAGATTAAAAAGTAATAGATTAGAAATATTTAAATAAATAAAAAAAATAGTGAAAAAAAACATGACATTAAAGTAGGTCTGGAATAAAAAAACGACAACGCTTCAAAATTAATGTCGTATGTAGCACAGCACTGCACACTCAGGACACAGGACAATATTTCATTTCGCTTCGTCCTACTTACTTCCTGCTTACTCTTTGTTTTTTGCAGTGCAACGATTTATGAAGTTGGCAGTCCATTGTTCTCACATCTCCGAGTGTGACGTTTGCATGCATTAAAATGTTGACAAACAAAGTTACGCTTTGTTATTTTAGTTTTTTACTTTTTTACTTTAAAGACATCTAATTTTAAACCATTTCATAATAAGACTTTAATAAGAAAAATCAACAAAGTATTCACATTTACGAAAGCCTTTTCGTATAAGTTATCATGATCATCATGTCATCGTTGTCTGACGACATCGTGCAATCAAAAATTGAATAAAATAAAATATATTATTTTTAATATTAATTAAAAATAACAGAGACGTTGCACGTAAACACAGAGTGCAGTGTTCTCGCCAAAATAAGTTTCACTTCAAAAAATCATCTGATGTGTCTTTGTCCGTTTGGCCGAAGGTGTTTAAATTGTTTTGACTACTTCTAAAAACTATTGTTATTAAATATTGTATATATATATTTGCACAGATATTAAACATTAAAACGGAACCTTTGTTTTTTATATATACATATAATATACATAGTCAAACGTTTAAATTTATTTAAAAACGAATCTTTCCTAGAATTGACTGACACTTGGTCTAATCCCGAAATATGTAGTTTTCGGGCTGTGACTAAAAAGTTTTTAGCCAGTCCAGAGTGACCATACAGAGAATAATACGGAAGCTAACGCTTCTACGTACGAGTCTCTAATTGTGTTCAAGGAGAACCGCAGACCTAATTACTGGCATAGGGGCATTTCATGATAGTTTTAAGGAGTGGCTTGGTGTAACACCAGAAACCTATCTAATTTTGATAATTGACTAAGACTTCCACCATCAGGAGAATAAGGAACTCATACGCAAAGTTTTATTAACAAGAACTCTGAAATGTAAGTTACATGAATTCTGTAAATTCTGTGACTAACATGAATTTCTTCTTTACGATCCTGTGCTTATATCCTGAGCTTATATCCTGTGTTTATAAGTAGGCCAAAACAACTTGGGGAAATTTGTGTTTTGTATAAAAGCGTGCGTGATGATTGCGCACACGCCGCTTTCAAATGGATACAGGAATAAGATGGAAATTTAAAAATAAAAGTTATATGAAAACCAAGAACGCCTTCAAATATTCACGGCAAATGTAAACAAATTATTTGTGACGTTAAGGTTAAAATGTATGCTGAGATGTCGCAAGGTTTTTTACTTTATTTTTTGGCTAGAGGGTCAACGGAAAAGTTATGCTCTATCATACTATCAAAATACACAAAACATTTTATTGATTTTTTATAACTTGGTTAACATGTTGTTTTGGCCAAATGGATTCAGATACACCAGTGAGTAATTTAATTATAAGCTACAATGAAACCTTCACACAAAATTTTACTATGCATTCCCAATTTTTACATCTTAAAATGGTTAAAATTATCTTTTAGATCTGCATAGATTTTGACAATAACTAATATGTTCTGATTCAAGGTCTCACCTGCCTTATGGGTTGGTTATGTGTCACTGTTATAAATATAGCAAAACAGTTTCCGACGTGCAATATATAGTTGTCAATACGGTTCAATACTTTTTTGTTTCCGTTTTGATTCCTGCACAGGAATCCTACCGAAAGATAATTAATGAAATCATCCTTTTTAATAGTCTTTTAATAATACAAAGTAGTAAAGCCTTATACAGTTTAATAATTGTTAAGACCAAGAAGGTCAACTATCTGCAAACTTTTTAATTGCATTCAGAAGATAAAACTGTAATTTATCGGAGCGTTAGTAGCATTTTAAGTTCATTAGGATATAGCTGAACATCTCCAACCATTGAAGTTAAGAATTGTAAGAAAATCAATTGTAAAAGAAACGAAACGTAACGTATTGTCGCATGCAAAGTTATATTATTTTTTATTTTTTTGCAAAAATTAAAATAGTTTGCCTTCGGTGGGTGATGAATAGTCATGCAACGGAAGTGTCTTATCGGAACCAGAAACGGAAATAGATGTCAAAAGTAAATTTTAGCAGAAATGGAATCTGATGCAGAAACAGAAGTGTAAATAATATGAAAAAAAAAACAAATTTACAAATATATTTCTTTATTAAGTATCAAATACACCAAATGTAGATTAGAAATAGATATATAAGAAATCTACTATAGAAAACAATATTGCAACTTTGCAACTGAACATTTTATTAATATTCAAAATTAAGTAGTGGTAAGTTATATTTTATGAAAAGTAATTTGGCCGCTTTTGCACCTAACAATCTGTTCCGGTGTTCTTCGTAAGCTCCGCTAAATAATTGCTCACTGGCGACGCTACTGGGCGGTACCGACAAATGTTGGCGCACTAATGGCACAAGATTACGGTATTTGTGTGAATTTAATTTCCACCACACAAGAGGATCTTCATTTAAAGGTAATCGCTTTTCTTTTTTGTACTCCTGAAAATGTGACTGTATCTCCAAAAGGAGATTGTCATGAAGCAGTAGAGTGCAAACAGTGCTGACCATCAGGTAAACGTTTTACTCGTCCCTTTAAAAAAAATCTCAGCGGCTGCTTAAGACCGCAGCATGAAGTTATTTAGCCCAAATTCTAGGTCTCAAAGTTCTGATGATGCATGATGCAAAAATAAAATCGGATAAGTAATTCTTAAAATTAGCGCGTTCAAACATACAAACTCCCGAGCAGAGCACCATAGCAGAGCTGGGGCGATGATCTGTCCTGTAGTGTGTGTAGTCAAATGGTTCAAGTACGTCCTTTATAGGAGCTGTTATTAATCTATAGGTTAAATGTAGGTATATTATAACAGAGCTGTGCAAGTAAAGTAAGTATTAAGTAACAGATAAGACACGCTGCACTTGAAAACTGGCTTTAGTACATAAATAAATCGGAAAAGTACCCGGTTAAAGTTGCAGCTAAACTTTTTTGCCTCGTCAACTACTAGCCAATATTTTTTTGTTCTCCGTACTTCCTGCCTGCCAAATAAAAAACTCCTCAGTACTTATTAACTTCATAATTACTTTTCATTCCCAATGTGCATCCTATTTTATTCTTTTAGACATGGTAATCATAGCAACTCGAAATCGACCCACTAATTACCACTTTGTGAATCTTTGATCAAGGATACATATACAGGAATAATGTGTTTATGAACCACATTGACTACTAATGTCCAGTACATTATTTGTGATCCTTATTTCCATAAAAAATGTTTTGCTCATCAGGTGCACTTATACTACAATCATCATCATTTCAGCCTGTCACTAGTCCACTGAACATAGGCCTATAGATTGCCACAAAAGTTTGCATTTTGGGGGCATTTTGCGATAGTTGTCAGGAAGATGCTGCTGCCTATCTCCTGGTTTTTTGTCCCTCTGTAGACTATTACTACATACACGGGATGTGATGGGGTGGTAGATTCTCTTAAGCCACCAGACGGCCTACAATAGTAATGATAATAAATTAATAAAATATAATTTGTCTAGGTTGCTTTTGCCAATAAAAATAAAAAAATTATAATTGTTGTAGTTCATTTATAGCACTTCTGACTTTCCGCCAACTCATATTAGAGCAGCATGGCGGAATCTTCCTAGCCCCCGTAACTATCACATAAATGTGAGGTGACATGAGTGCAGTTGAGGGGTGTTTATAGATAACTTTACTCTTTTTTGCTGATTAGTGTTGAAAGACATTATAATTTCTAAAGCAAATGGAAGTGTGTATATCATAATTATTATAATCAACATGTTGTTATTTTTTCATTATCAAAAGTTTATGAACCGAAATAAATGCCGAATATTATTTTTTCTATAAGATCATCATTCATCCTTATCTCTAAATTTTATAGGGTTTACGAAACTTGGAACATTTATTTTATAGAAGGATTATTAAGATTAAAGTTTAAAGTTATAGCTCTCGTTCTGCCTTGCCTTATTCCGTTACTCGAAGTCGACTTCCCTATTTATACAGCGACATGCGCTTCACAGATATGCATTTTTTTCTCTTAACCCTATTTTCATAATTTCTTTGTCGTACGACATATGATATGTCAATTAATATGTATTTTTTCTTTTTGTGGGCAACTTTTTAGTATATTGTAATATATTTAGTTGCGTAAGTAATCATTAAAAATCAGTTAGATTTTCTATTTATAACAGGAAATCTTTTGTCAAATATGAGCAGCTCTTCAAGCAAAATGTGCTTAAAACACAGACTTCGCCTCTATAAGATTTGCATAAGACCCGTAATGGCCGATGCAAGCGTCACTTTCGCTCACGCGACGTGCAATCAATTAAGGAAGTTACAGAGCGTTCAAAATCGATTCTTGCGAAATGCGACCGGAGCCGGTTGGTATCAACGCCAGCGATTGTGAAATTTCATTAATCCCTGAACACTTCAGAACAGTATCAACCGATTTTTCGAAAAAGCCGCGGATCATCCAAACTGGTGGTTAAAACAGCAAATTACTTACCTAATAAAAACGCGACCGAACGTCTCTGTACTCCTTGACCACGATACGGTCCGTCGCGATCCAGCTAACACTGTACACACAGTTAACAGCTGTAACTTAACACGCACAACGACGCGTGACCGCCGTAGAGAGCGGCACGCAACAGTCGACAATCACACCGCCTACACACGATTCAGGGCGGTTCTCACCGCCCTGAGTTACAGACACACGAGTCGACAGTCCGAATGGAGGCCCGCAGCCTCCCTCGGACGGTCATTAGATAACTTAAAATTAAGATATTCAAAACCCAACAAAGACGGAATTTCGATGTTTGTTAGGAGTTTATATATTTATTTATGTTTGGATCAAACCAAACCTGGCACGTGGGCCCCTGGCCCGCGAGCACAGTATCCGATGAAGCTGCGAAAGCTAAAAAGGCTAACAGTATAAATATACTAATTAAAACGAGTTGTGTAATCGGTTATTTTTAAATTCAGAAGTACAACGTAATCTAAAGAATTGGATACGTAAATCCGTAATTTTTTTGGCCGTTGTTTTCAAAAAGATATTCGTTATTAGTTTACTTAAAAAAAAAAAAATTAATTATTATCTTATACCTAATTTCAAATTGGAAGTATATTTTAATGAATATTTGTTCAGTATTTCGTAGGCGTTTCACATACATAAGTAAGCAATCGCCCACATCTGCCCACGTACTGATTACGTAGGTTACAATTCATCCTACGTTTATTAATTTCTCAGACTCGTATACGTCTGCTAATTATTTAAACTTTGTTACAAAAGCCTCATATAAACGTACCAGGATGTCCTTTTAGAATTAGTTATCTACGTCCAAGTTACTGTATTAATTTAATTTAATTTTAGAAGAACATAACTCTTACATCTAGATGATCATCAAATAACTCTTTATTTCGTGATTTTGTTTACACTGCAATGTTTATATTGAGTGATATTCATAAATAAATTAGATTTAAGAGCTTTGAGCGATGCATTTACGGAAAACTTGTTATTCATTACATAAAACTCCTTTTTAGCTCAAGGTAAAGTTCAAGTTTTTATATTATTTGCAAAATTTGAGATGGACAGAAAATCCACTGTTGCAAATGTATTCCTCACAGCACCAAATTCATGGATGGGCACTTCACTGTGCAGGCAGTATGTCTATGGAATGCATTACCTGTGGCCATCGCTGTAATTAAAGTACTTATTTCTGTTAGGTTGTATATATGTGTATGTCTATTTTATGTATATGTATTTATAAATATAAGTTTTTATGTATAAGTATATATAGAACATATGCATATTTATTAGTTTAAAGTATATTCAATATACAACGTTATTGATAATTGGTATAACATCCCGGCACCTACCCATACTACTTTGATCTGATAAACACAACGGTGAAGCTTTAATGACAAAATTGAATACTGAAAATGTTCATACAAAACTTTAAAGTTGTTTTGTAGAACTTTAAACGACCCTAACTCAGAAAGCCGAATCAGACAATTTAAAAATACGTTTTCTTCTCCATTTAATTTATGTTATCCTACTACGGCGTCATACTAACAGATTTAGTTCGCAACAGATTTCCTTAAGCTTCATTTTATCCTAGTACTTGCGAGTTCTTTTGATGGCAGCTCAATGGAAAAACGCCCAATTAAATTAATGAGTTCATTGCCTCGATCAGCTGTATAACAGGGTAGTCGCCTATGAGTTTTAAGCAAATTCTTTAAGTCGACATATCTCTGTAGGAGAGGCTACGAGGCTAATTATATTTATAATTTGCTGTGAAATGAAGAGTATAATAATAAAACCGATAATCGAGGACGGTTGTATAATATAATGACAGAATTACGTACACCTTACTAACCTTCTGGGCAATTAATACACAGGCAAAATCTAAGTGAAAGGAAATAAAATAATTGATTTTTGTAATATTAGTTTTACGGACTGATGACGATGATGATGATGAAACAAACTTTGTTTTAAGAAGATTGCTTAAATTGTATAATATAATTATTATTAAAATAAATATTTTTAGTCTTTTACAGTAAACATTTAAAGCAAACTGCTTGCTATCTAAAAGCATTTATTGAAATATTCAAGCTGCAAGAATTGTCAGTACTTATTTAATCAAAACTCAAGCAGACATTTCCCGACGTAGACAAATTAAATTAAAAACATTCAGTACTTCTTGATTTTATATATTATTTTATTTTAAAATCTTTCTCATTTATGTAGTTATTGCCTGATTTTTAAAGAAATTTTTAGCTTTAATGTTTTAAATGAAAAAGATCTCTTCGAAGATCGAAGATATGCTAATACCATATTTGTATCCATTTTGATATTAATAATTTAACGGATAATCATTTTGTGAATATTTTTAGCTATTACGTTGGGGAAAAAGTTTTTTCGCATTTTATATGAAAAGTCACGAAATTTGTTTTAAAGATTATTTTCATTTAATTACAGTATATATGTGCCATTTTGTGCGATGACTTTTTGCCATCTTGAAGGTATGTATGTGTAGTATATGGTACATGATCTAGTTTCTATAGAAATTTTCGCACTTCTAAGCAAAACAACGCGACAAGTAGTTTTGGCAGTCCTCTCTTGATGTCAACCTGAAGGTGCAGTCAGGGCTATAGGCGAATGCATTAACGCCTCCCTGCAAAACTCTCTCTTATTTTTTGCTAAGTGGCTAAAGAGGTGTGTGGTCTAAAGTTGTCGTGATGAAAGACCACACCCTTTCTAACGATAAATTGCGGCCGCTTTCTCTCAACGTTTTGCTTTATTCTCATCAGTTGTTGGCAGTAGAGTTCCGGATCAATGGAGCTTCTTTGTGTACCCAGCTTTTTAAAATGGGTCAAACTGTTTTGTGGTCAATTCCCAGTTCTTCAGTTATGTCGTAACTACTAATTTGCCGATCTTTCTCCACTTTTTCAAAAATGGAGTCCATTTTATCCGTAACAAAGTGACCAGAGCGACACCGACACTGCATTAGGTCGATAAACGTAACAAATACGAGTATTTTTTTCGCTGCTTGCCTTGCATTTTTTTCGCAGCTTGCGTTACATTTTTTCCTTCTTTGTTATAAAATTTTAAAATGTATCGAATTTCTTCATTACATTCACTCATTTTGACCAAAAGAAAAAACAAGAAAATCGGATGGAAACAACATTTATTTGTTTTATTACTTATTTGTTTCTTTTTTGGAAATGTAACCTTTTTAATGTCATCAAAACCAGCCCGATACAAATTGTACAGCCAAAGAGATTTTATTACAAGTTTATACATACTATATGCAAAAACACTTTTTCCGGACCTATTATATTGGGAGTACGACTCAAAAAAATAACTTCCAGAGTTTATTTTAATGTTAGTTTAATGACCAGTATTCCGGTCATTAGGCCAATCAGACTATAGACATTGACCACTTGTTCCATTTATATAGTCTGATAAGTTTTACCAAGATGAACTTTTTCCAAATAGCACTAAAATCTTAGTACGACACTAAATCCTCTTAGTTCGACCAGGACTTCAATGTTTATTATGCATACTGCAGAGTGGCCCACCGACGTATTTGAATTGTTTTCCAGTAATATGTGATCTTGCTGTGATCAGTTTTGGTTCGACGTATGTCTGTGAATAAGTGGAGGTACTCAACTCTTACATGTGTTATAAACAAATATCATACGAGTAACTCCCTAACTTGCAAAGCATATAGTCTTGATTTTGCCTTGGGCCTCCGTTTTAAAACTAAACATCAATAAATAACTGCCTGAATAAAATCTTCTACAAATGCTAGAGTTGATAAATTACGCTAATTTGATTAATTAAGCTGTGCAACGTGATCATTTATTTTATTAACTAACTGTGCCCCGCGGTTTCGCCCGTTTAAAATAAGCCGATCACTTGACTGCGCCGTTCGTTCTGTGCTGTTCGGTTGTCAACGTGCGGCTTTTTAAGTCCGCGGCATGAAGTTAAATAGCCTCAGTAAACGGCCTATCTAATGCAAAAAGAATAATGCATATCAGCATGCATTAGTGTTTTATGAAGATAGCGCGTTTAAATATACTAACTCTCCAGCTTGTTTAGCAGTATGTTTATCTTTTTTATAGTAGAAGTTATCATTATAAGAGTGTTGGCCCGCAGTGTGGTAGCGGTTTGAGAGAATCTACTACCCCATCTCATTCCGTGGGTGTCGTAACAGTCGACAGAGAGAAAATTTAAATCAGAAGATGGGCAGGAGCATATTCCTGTAACATCTGAATAAATAAGCTGCGGTTGCCAACCCGCCTACCAAGTGTGGCAACTTTAGTAAAATCCCCCAAAATGAGAGATACAAACTTTTGTGGCAATGTATGGGAGAGGCACGTGTTCAGCAGTGGACTAGTGATAGGCTGAAATGATGATGATGTTGATCGCCCGCCGTCTAAAATTGTCCCCATAATAAATAACCCATGTCCTGGTTTGCTTTTTTGTATATATTTAGTTGTAGGAAATAGGCAGCTGCATCTTCCTGGAACGGCTGAATAAATAAACTGCGATTGCCAACCCGCCTGCCAAGCGTGGCAACTATGACAAATTCCCCCAAAGTAAGAGCTACAAACTTTTGTGGCAATCTCAATCGTGATAGGTTGAAAAGATGATATAAATTACGAAAAAGCAAGTTGTTCGCCTCATGGTGTAGTTCCACACCTGAGTATAATTATTGCAGTGCGAAAAGGATCTACGAGTATGAATTGCAAGGTCCCTGTTAGGTACTTCCACTGGCTTATTATTCTCAGACATCAGTTATTAACTCTCATGTGCCCGATAATTTCAGTAGATTCAATTCCCTCTAAATCATCCAAGTACTTAATGCTTGCACATTACTATAGGGCGTCAAAATAGGTACATACGCCTAAGATATGAAAAATAGGATCCTATATTTTTGTTGTAGTGCTATCTATATTAATTATTCTTTAATTAATACCCTGTAATATATTTACAAAGTCAAGAAATTTTAGAATGAAATTATAATTCATTAATATATAATTTTAAAGTCAAGAAAATTTGGAATGAAATTATTTATGGTCAAAAACAAATATATTACTATATATTTCATAATTAAGGGAAAGTATTACAGAAATTAAGACTATTAAGACAAAAATTAAGATTACCAGTTAAAAAAGTAAATATAAGGAAAGTACCTGTAAATAGTCTTAATTTTAACATACATATATGTATTTAAAATAAGTAATGTTTTTGTTTCATATTCTTATAGTTATTGGTTGAGTTCATAGTTACTGCCTATAATGGTCTCAATACTGAGCACAGTCCACATCTCATTTTTGAGAGAGTTTTTGAGCAAAGAAAAATCCAGCAAACTGCACATGTGGTCGAAATATTTTTTATTTCTCAAACGTGCAGGTTTTACAACAGTGACATCAACAGCAATCAAACTTGCAATTAACAATTATCAAACCGGCCCCTGACCTACCACGACTATATTGATAAGAAACATACTCGCACATCCGTCTAGGTAGGTACCACCCCAGGGCCGTGAAGCAGTAGTGTGAAAACATTACTGTGTTTCGGTTTGAAGGGCACTGAGAGCTAGCGTAATCACTGGGCATATGAGACTTAAGAACTGATGTCTCAGGGTGACGGGCGCAGTGTGGTGCTACACAGATATGTTTCGAGTAATACAACATGTGTTATGGGCAGACGTTGCACATACCATCAGGTGAACGTTTTGCTCGTCTCGTCACTTTATCAAATAAAAAAAATTATGTTATGTACGACTAAACACTTAATTTAACCGGGGGTGATCCGGTTATAGTTATCATGAACGGCATAGCTAACCTGCGCAGACAGCAAAGCTACCTCACCTACCTAACCTACCCAACCAATATTAGACACACCTACCACGTACCAAAATATCTAAACGTCGCTCGTTCGCTGGTATAGTAACTGGGCTTACTTCAAACAAGTTCAACTTCGGTAGACTGATCGTCAGAAGCGGCATGAAAATTATATCAAATACATGCTATGTATTGTATCGAAAACATGGCCACACAAAAATCTTTGTGTCAAAGCCCCGATACAGTTTCCCAGTGCTTCATCTCTAGGAGCGCTCTGAAACTGTATCAAGAATCTCCAGGAATCCTCCGAAAATAAAGCAAGCAGTAAGAAGGGACACTGTGAAAAAAAAGCAAAGTCAAGGAGGCTTCACACAATAAACTTCTAATACCTTAGAATCACCTTCATTCATACGCAAAAAATTTTTAAAAAAAAAGAGGATCTTCATGATTCCATAGAAAAAAGGTAATCGCAAAAGAAAAAGATGATGTATATAGTAAAAAATCGTAATCGCTATTGTTGATTGGCCTAAAGAATGGAACATGGAGAGTCATCCCAAAGTTTGGAAAAAGATAAAGTTTTCATTTTAATAACCATATCTTTCAAAGATTTAAATATATTTAAAAGTTACAGCTCTTGTGGGCTCTACCCTATCAGGAAATTAATTCCTTGGCTTCTTATTTTAAAACTTCAGACTTTCTGTTTTTAAGGAAATGAGACGAGAATTTTATTTTAACACTTGAAAAAATTATTTCCTAAGGAAATGGAAAGTAAAATTATTTGCAGAGATCCACGAAGATAATATTTATGAAAATACCTGCGGAATTCCGAATTTCTTATGGTATTATGAAGTATTTTAGAGGTTATTGTGTAATAGTTAAATTCAAACGAAGACGAATTTTAAGATGCTCTTTATTCGATCTTCATTTATATTTGAATTATTAAAACTTATTTCTTCTTCTACGAATATCGTTAACCGCGTTTAATTACGATTTTTTTAATTGTGTCAATGCCAATGTTTAGCCAGAATAACACCTGCTAATATAATGGAATGAAACTCAAAGTTAAATAATTAAGAGGGGCGGATATGAGCGGATACTTTGGCTGCAATAGGCTATGGAAGATTGCCGCTCTCTTATTCCCTGCAAAGCACGAAAAATTCAATAACGTAGAATTAAAGTAAAAAACAACGAAAGTCTGCAAATGATAAAATAATCTCAATCAGTGTCCTTAGATACTTAGCTTAGAAGCTTGTCATTTTTATTTGTGAGTAACAAAAAAAAAATTACTCAGTTTTGCCGCCCGAGGTCCGGGCCTAATCGGCCTATAGGGAAATCCGTCCCTCATAATTAACTACAATATACTTATTCATTCTAGTATTGAAATTACCTACACAACGTCGGCCTGAGGAAACTAACACGCAAAAATTAACTTTTTTTCGCACACCAGAAGCGACGAAACTACCTAAATTATATATCAGTGGATTCCGTATACGTCTAGTCGTTCAAATAAATACAGATCAGAAAAAATATAGTCTCTGTGTCACTCTTCCTAACAGTTCTTTGCAGTTTATTTCGAAGAAGGCGTTGCCGTTGGTCAAACGCAGTGGCGTAGATAGACGTGAGTTAAGCAGCTTCTCTAGTCCAGGCATATTAGGGGTTTCACCTCAGAATGAGAGATAATCAGCTATAAAGATGTATAAACCTTTATTTTGACACCCTAACTTGTCTCAAAACCTACTTATCCTAGGGTGTCCGCGACTACAGATATTCCAAGGTCAAAGGTCAAAAAATCGATTTTTTTTTTTACACATTTATTGCAAATATCTCGGTTCCTATGGCTTGTATGCTATGTGTTTTAATTATTAAAATTGTAGAGGATTAAATTATCTACGGCTTTTGTTTAATCATTTTTTTATATCTTGAACCATTTTCGAGATAGAGGGCAAAGCGCGCGCAGTGTTTATCTGTTTAAAGTATCATTCGAGGTTAACCTGAAGTGCCGATCAAAAACACGCCGTATAAAGTTTATAAATTATTGATAAATATATAATTCTGAATAATTTGCATTTTTTAATTAACTATTACGTTATAATTAATATTCTTTTTAATAATTCAGTATCTATTAATTTAATAACACTTCTCTACTCGTGTAATTATAAAGTTATTAAGGGAAATACTATAATTACATTTTAATTAGAAAATAACTATATCGATCGTCTTCGCTATGCACAGTTCATCAAGTTAAAAAAACTGAATAAACCTGTACAGTTATCAAATCTTCCACCAACGAGTGCAGCAGCTCACCGATATTTAAACCGTGTTTATTGTCAAGTTCAGACTTGGTTAGGGCGTGATGAATTTCTGGAACCTGTTATGACAATGAATCCACCAGGTTCGGAGGAATTGCTTAACACGATATTCTGCAACTGCAATAACGGTAGTAGATTACGATGTGGATGCAAGAAAGCAGGCCTGCTGCAACCTTTCGGGGCTCTCAGTTGAGGCCCCACACAAAAACGGCCCTCCCGGCCAATGTCATAAGTGCCAATTGTACGGCCACTCAGCAAGAAATTGCTACGCCCGCCCCAGGTGCGTCAAGTGCCTAGGCGATCACGCCACAGCAGACTGTCCTCGTCCAAAGGACAAAGCTCTGTTAGCCTCCTTCGGCCCGCCTGCCTGCGTACTATGTAACGCAGAAGGTCACACGGCCAACTACCTCGGCTGCCCGAAGGCCCCAAAACTTAAAAGGCCTGCGGCTAAACAGGCCCAAACACAAAGGTACATAGTACCTCCCCCACCACCCTCTGTATGGAGGCCACTTCCGACCCGCGCAACTTCAAACGCGCGTCCTCCGGTCGCGATCACGCGGAACATACCGGCACCTTCACAGGTCGCACCAGTCGCACCCGTCGCAAGCCGACCGGTCGCAGAGAGCGATCTAGACTTCGTCTGTCGCTTCGCCACCGCTTTTAACGGTGCCGACATTACAGCCCTCGCCACGGCTCTCCGAAACACCAACAATAATCCTAATGAGAGGATCGCCGCGGCGGTGCGGTACCAAAGCGTCATAAACGCTATAGTCAATTTTAGGGCATAAAAATGACTCACAACCGCAAAGAGAAACCGCGCTCCCTAAACGTAGCGTTTTTTAACGCTAACAGCTTAAAAATCTGCGCGACGAAATCTTCAATTTCGTTCGCGATCATCAAGTCGACGTACTACTCGTGCAAGAGACTTTTTTGAAACCACACACTCGCGATCCCAAAATCGCAAATTACAACATCATTCGGAACGATAGAGTTACCGCTGCGAAAGGCGGCACTCTTATCTACTACAAAAAGTCCTTGCACTGCGTACCAGTCGTCACACCGCCACTCAGCCATCTTGAAGCATCGGTCTGTCAGCTAGCCATGACCGGCCACTCCCCCATTACTATCGCGTCTGTCTAATTACCATGTAGAAATGACGCCAAAATCACACGCAGCGACTTCGAAGCACTTCTCTCCCTCGGGAGCTCAACTATCCTTTCCGGTGGCTTTAATAGCAAGCACACCCGGTGGAACTCAATAACAACCAACCCGCGTGGGGTGGCCCTAGACTCGCTAGTCGACCTCCTCGACTTCGACGTCCTGGCGCCAACAATACCGACCCACTTCCCGCATACACTGGGACACACGCCGGATGTGCTTGACATAGCCATCCTTAGCAACATAAATCTCGCCATCCGCGATATAGAGGTGATCCACGAACTAACATCTGATCACCGCCCCGTTCTACTTCGGCTAGGACCTTCCGTCCAAGCCTCACTACCCACAAAAACCGTAGTCGACTGGCAAAAGCTAGCCGAAAAACTTGAGCAGACTTCTCCGCACCTTGATGCGATTCCATCCACCATCAATTCAGTCGGTGACACGAACCTTGCGGCTCATGCACTCACTAGGCACATCCAAACTGTCGTCGAGGATTCCTCGAGACAAGTCCCAGTGGCGGACGACCACCGCTGGGTCCTGCCTAACGACATTAGAGACCTAATGAGGCGCAAAAACTCAGCCACTCGCGCTCACGACTTATATCCTACCGTCAGTAATAGAACAACTCTACGCACCCTACAACGTGAGGTTCGAACACGTATGCAGGAAGTCAGAAACGTTCGGTGGGATAACAGTCTCATTAACATCGAACCGTCTCACCTCGCCTTCTGGCGACTTCCAAAATCACTAAAAGGAGGCACCTCCCGTTCAATGCCCCCTTTAGTACGACCCAACCAACCGCCTGCCTTCCTAGACGAAGAAAAGGCAGAATGTCTAGCTGACAGTCTAAAAACTCAATGCTCCCCAAGCACCTTACCGGTCGATTCCGCCCACGTCGCGTTCGTCGACAGCGAGGTCGATCGGAAGGCTTCTCAACAGCTCCGCGATTCCATACCGCCGGTTAACAGCACCGAAGTAGAGTCTATTATTAAAAACCTCCGTCCGAGGAAATCTCCCGGTCCCGATGGTATCACTAACAAAGTAGTTAAGCTCCTGCCTACTACCATCATTCAGCTATTGGTATTAATCTACAACGCAGCTCTAGCCAACGCAATCTTTCCGAACATCTGGAAAGAGGCAGAGGGCGTAGGGATTCTAAAGCCCTTTAAACACCCGTCCGATCCCACCGCATATCGGCCTATAAGCCTCCTCAAGGCTTTAGGCAAGATATACGAACGCCTACTTCTCGCCCGCTTAAGAGACTTCATGCAGTCTCGAGGGATCCCCATCCACGAGCAGTTTGGATTCCGTGCCAAACACTCATGTACCCAGCAGGTGCACCGCATAACGGAGCACATTCAATACCGCTTCATACGCGGGCTTCAAACCGGAGCGCTCTTCTTCGACGTGGCGAAAGCGTTCGACAAGGTCTGGCACAACGGGCTCATATACAAGTTATATGGACTCGGTGTGCCGGATCGCCTCGTACTCATCATACGAGATTTCTTACGCAGTCGAACCTTCCGCTACCGCGTCGAGGGGGTGCGATCCGAATCACAATCCCATCCTAGCCGGCGTACCACAAGGCTCAGTCCTAGGTCCCGTGCTCTTCACCCTTATAAATTAAGTAAATGGGGAAGATTCGAGCCTTGTGGATACCACTGTCTTTCTTGGAATAACTCTAGACGCGAAACTTCATTTGGGGCCTTCTGTCTAAACCTTGGCCTCTCAATATGTATATGAAAACGTATTGTATGACATAAGAATATTAATCACTTTAATAAAAAAAGAGATGTTCATAATGGGAATACCTGGAAGAAGCACAAATTAATTATGACAGTTACTCGACTTCACAGAGTCAGTAACTCTTTCAGGGGGCAATATATTATAAGTTGTTTAAGTTCTTTCTGTTTGTAAATATTTAAAAATAAAACGGTAATTTCTATAAATTGTTAAGCAAAACATAACTCGAAGTTGAAAAGTTTTCTCTAAACGCTAAGCTTACGTTCGCAAGCTTTAAACCGCCTTCATCTGTAATAATCAAATTTTGTAAGCTGACCGTGACTTATTCTAAAACGTTCCTCGCAGCTGAAACTTGTTTTGAATTAATTTAATTTAAAAATATCTCCTTATAACATTTAAAGAACCGATGTTAGGAATAGTTCAATGCGTCTTCTTACAAGACATGACACTTAATTGTTCTGTATTTATATGAATAATGGTTTGTATTGATTGTTTGTACTTTAAAGTCTATTACTTAAAAAAATATGTAGTAGAAACCTTTTCATTAAAGTCACAAAAGTGTAGTGTCAGAAATGTTCTGGGTGGCACAGCAATTCTTATGGGCAGACATTGCACTTAAAATCAGGTGAACGTTTCGCTCGTTTCGTCAATTTCTCCCATCGCTCTTGTTGTGTCACCCATTACATTTCTGTGAGACACCACACTGAGACATCAGTTCGTAAGTCTCATATGTCCAGTGATTACGTCACTACGTACTAGCTCTCGTCGTTCGTCGTTTCAGCCTATCACAAGTCCACGGCTGAACATAGGCCCCCCGCCACCACACGGCAACTAGCTCTCAGTGCCCTTGAAACCGAAACACAGTAATGTCTGCACACTATTGCTTCACGGCAAAATAACTTGGCCCTGGGGTGGTACCTTCTTAAACGGATCCCTACATAGGCATCTTACCCCAGTAAATTTTAGTTAGTAGTAGTAGTTCAGTAGTTTATAAGTAAAATAAAATGAACAAATAAATAGGGAGTAAAATAAAAAGAATCTGTTCTCGCGTCGTTTATTAAAATTCACTAATCGAAATCAATGAGAGCAAAAAGGCGCAGTTTTGGTCTTCGGTTATTAATGAATTGAAAACAGTGACATCTATTGCTCTCGTAATAAACTGCGTTAATCATGTAAAATGTACGGTTTTCAACAAGTTACGAGACGTGACCGGTGGCGACCCACGTTATAATTATAGCCCTTTTATTTCCTCCGAATTATAAAGGCTATAATTATTTATGAATTCAACGTTATAATTTAAGCAGTAAAATTTCCATAACGGCACAAGAGACGGTCTTTCCCTCAAGGCACGCCAATAGATATTTCACATCAATATAAAATAAAGAAGGACCTATGACGAAGCCGTCCGACTTACGACAGTGTCTGTTGCAGAGGTTATCGGCAGAATAAAGGAACTTTGAAAATAATAGTACAGTATAATAGTAGTTAGGCGTACTTTAGAGAAGCTATTGCCCATCACCAGTCAGTGTATTTTTGGTCTATAATTTTGCAACTCTATAGATTTTCCCCTTAGTCGTTTTGTACGACACTCATGGATGAATTTTTAGATTTTCTTAACCACAAGTCAATTTTACAGCTGAATTATCGCCTCTGAAATTGAACACCTATTGAGGTGGAGATTCCGAAGTAAGCGTAAAGCAGCGGAGCATAAAGCAGCGGACTGCCGGGGTTATACAAGGGTATCGTGCCATTTCCCGTGAGACACAGACGGTGATACTTTTGTCTGGAAGCCACAGCTCCGAATGAAAAAGGTTTCTCCCTGCTAAAACATCGCGGAAAAGCAAGTTCTACGCTCGACATTCTTTTTTGAAAAAGCGGAAGTAGCGACTGACCCATCCTATAGCAAACAAAATTGTTGGCCACGGTAACGCTGATGTGTTCTCGTGGCACCATTGGCGCCGGCCGCCTTCTTCAACTCCTTCTCGCGAAAAGACAATTTCCCCCACTCTCTCTCATAGCAAGGCGCACCAGAACACAAGACGCGCCTTCCAACTGCCCCTCCCCCCACCCCTCCAAGTCAGCCACGACGAGGCCACTAGGGGCCATGAAAACGAGTACTTCCGGACCCTGCAGAGGATCTGGTAGGTGGCTCCGTTGCAGAATCCCACATTTAGGCTGCGAAGGGTAGGGAGAGTGTCGCTTTACCGCGACTCCACTTCGGCTGTGGAAGGCATTGTGAGCGACCCCAACGCACCGCCGCTCCAATCCCCAGCAGTCCCCCTGATCGCCTGCGGCGTCAGGCCGATCGAGTCCCTCTTTATCTTACCATGGGTGACCAAGCCACGGTTACTAAGCTCCCTCGCCACGACAAGGCAAGAACCCTTTGGGGACGATGAAAGACCAGCGCCGTTTATGGTGCCGGTTTTTGACTGCGATCGTCAAGCCTTAACAAAAAAACAAAGCCCATGTTGGGCCACGTCTATTAGAGATATGTTGTTAATTTAAATAATTATAATGTTGATAATAATTATACAAATTAACAAGTTCTTCATTTAATAAAGCTAAATCTAGCTTAACAAGTAAGTTAACTTCTTAATTTCAAAATCGTTGCTGTCATTATTATTAAACGTTCAGCCTTTAAAATTTGTTCACAATACTCCTTCGTCTTTCTAAAGCGACGGTTTCAATTCTCTGTGGTGTATTACAGACAGGAACTTTATTAACAAGGGAATTCTCAAATCGTTTTAGTTCACCAATCAATTTGTCGTTTCATCTGACAAGTTAAATCTTATTACAGGCACCTTTACGCTGTCTGTAAACATTCAGGACAAATTTTATTTGTCACAGAAAATTATTAATATCTTTAATTATTTTACCGTTTGTCTGCAACTTCAATTTTTATTGTATTTTTCTTTTGGCCTTTTAGTATTTTCGTGTACATCATGAACTTAAAATTATAGTGCTTGACATAATTTGTCTACTGTTAAACAAACTATCCACATAGATTAAACTCGAAGAAGAATTGCAGTACTATGGACTGAATTTCCTTCGTTTCTTAAACCTTCGAAACCCATAAAATAGCTATTGGAAGTAAAGAAGAAAGAAAGAAACATTTATTTGATACACGCATAAAATATAAAAATAAAACATCAAAATTAACACAAGTAGTACAAAACTTATGTATGGTACCAAATAGGTTCCCAACACAGCATAATGCCGCAAAGGCTGCAACGGTTTTATTATTATAATAACTATTACAGGCAAATTCTAAAGATCGACCCTTACATAGACTCTTAACAAGAACGAAAGCGAAAGAAATATGGCTAAACGACGATAGAGCCTAAAACCGTTGTATGCAGAAATCCGTCTAGGTAGGTACCACCCCAGGGCCAGTTATTCTGCCGAGAAGCTGTAGTGTGCAAACATTACTGCGTTTCGGTTTGAAGGGCACTGTGAGCTAGCGTAATCTAATGAACGTTTTGCTCGTTTCATCACTTTAGCCAATAAATACAAATATAAGAGTACTGTTCAAAACTTTCGAAATCCCGATTTTTTTAGACACTATTAAAATATACCGCAATAAATCTGAAAATAAGCACGTTGTTATTAGAGTTTATCTATTTTACAATCGTTTATAATCGTATTTTTTCATTTCCAGTGAAAACATACAACAAAATAGCACAATTGAAATAGCAAAGCGTTATCTGTACGAGAAATCGTAAATAAGACTGGTGTTTATTTAAATGTGCACTTCTCTCACTTAACTCTTACCCGAAAACGAAGGTACTGTAGTAAACCAAGACGAGATCTTAACGACGAGATGACGAGAAGAAAGAGATCTGAACGTCCCAACTCTACAACAAAGCCAGAACATAATTTCGTTGTAACATTTTCGAATCATATTCAACGCTTGACCGCTCCCTGTATTACTGGTCCTGTAAATGAAGCGCGAGAAAACCCAGTTTAGACGAATGATTCTAATTTTGGACTTACAGGTTTAAGAAACATGTATTTGTGCGCTGGTTAAAAACCGAACGGGCCTCTGTACTGTGCAGACTGTTGGTGGTAGTAGTAACACATGGTGGTAGTAGCATAACGGTTTAGGGATCCTTTGGCAATAATAAACCCTGACATTTGGTTAAAATTGACGAAAAACTGAATAATAATCTGAATAAACATCGCTATCTGAAAATTAATTTAATTGTCTTAAGATTTGTTTTCTAACAAGCAAAACCGTGACGAAGATATTATGCAAATTATGAAATGGCCATAAAAATCATCCGATCTATCTCCCATGGAATTGTTATAGGGTGAACTTGATAGGAATGAAAAATTTGCAAAGCGAATGGAAGTCACAGGATAAAATTTGTGAGAATTATTAATCTAAATAATTCTCACAAATTTTAAGAGAGTAAAATTAAAAAGATTATGCATAAAATCTTTATATTTTTTTCTTAATCTCGTGACCTGTGTGTTATTCTGGGATTTTATTAAGGTTCAAGTTTAATAAATAATCAAAATTCATTAATTATGGTTGTTCTTAAAATCAAAAATCTAAACCTTTAGTTTATATATTATATGCTGTACTAAATCTCTGATAGCGGTGAAAAATTGCATTTCAAACATTTTGAAATGCAACGCTCAAACGACGTAATGAGCTAAGATATCTAAAGTCTTAGGTAATATTAATTCTATTTGAATGTAAAATGTAACTATATGCCCTTAATCAGACCTGGTATCTCAAAGAAATTACATGAAAGTAATTTTTTAATATAAATCATTATTTATTTTACATTTAAATTTTCCTAAGAAATATTTTCCGTCTATCGTTCCGAATGTTGTTCTTTACGATTGAAATAACGAATTGAAAACAATGTAACACACAATTACGCTACATATATTATAAAACATAATATTCGGAAAATGTCAGGAAAACGAGCTTAACTTAAAGTATAAAATATTTACAAATGCTTTTGCATGAGTGTGAGTAGTTTTTGTTTGTTACAAAATTGCCACGCATTTCTGATAGATATGTTTATATTGCTTATCGCATGTCTGTGGTGACCAATTTGAGAAGGGAAATCATGTTGTTATGTGACTGTGGTATGGTAAGTGAAGCAGTAATGTGCAAACGTTACTGTGTTTCGGTTTCAAAGGCACTGAGAGCTAGCGTAATCACTGGGCATATGAGACTTAAGAACTGATGTTTCAGGGTGACGGGCGCATTGTGGTCTCACACTATTCTGGATGACATAACATTTGTTATGGGCAGACGTTGCACTTACCATCAGGTGAACGTTTTGCTCGTTCCGACACTTTTATGAAATAAAAAAAAAAAATTAAAATTAAACGCGATAAAATCCGTAAAATTAGTTTCATTTAAATGTGTAGTGTTCGCGTAAATATAAGAAATCATTAAATAAAGCACTATTTATGTGAGATTTCGATGCTCAAATAATCAATAATATTTCTTCGGCGCAATTTATATTTGGTATGCTATCCCTTCTACATACAAACACTGATTGCGAGCAAATTTTCAGCAACATCACACTGATCTAAAAACTTAGAAACCAATTTTCAACGACAACAATTGCGTAAAACGTATGAAAGTTGCAAGTATCAAAGATAAATGAAAGCAACTACATGAATTTCCGGACCATTATCGAAAATACTAAGACATGAGTTCTTCAATAAATAAAAAAATACTGTAATTACTAGAAAAACTAAAATTATAGTCTAAAATCATATTTTTGAACTGGCAACCCCATAATTTTGATTTTATGAGTTGGAGACCCTGAGAAAGAATAGGAAAACAAAGATAATGTAAACACTACCTTATTTTTTCTCCGTCATCCTTAATTTTATCTAAAATCGGACCGGCCAAATAGGAATATACTGTGTTTTGAATATTATTGTAAATGACGTAAAATATTTTACTGTAATAAAACTATAATGGTTCGCAGACAGCGTGAACAAAGTACAACCGAAGATGAAATTGTAATTGGTACAAAATTTTCTGGTGACATTCATAACTATTTTTTACATTCATAATATGCTTAGTATTTTACGGTATTTACAATTTTAGATACTTCACCACAGAAAAAACATAAACGACACAAACACAAAAAGCATAGGAAAAGAAAAGTTGAAAATGACAATGAAAGTGATACATCAATAGACGTTTCATATGAGGACGTTATGGATAAACCATACAAAATGAAGATAAAGAAGGAAATGCCTGGTACGTCTGCCGCTGATCTCTTAAAAGCTCAAACTTTAAAATCGTCTTCAGACTCAAGAAAGTCTTTCCCAGGGTCCTCTTCTAGTACGCCTCCAAAAGCAATTTCAAAGAAAAAGAAGAAAGGTAGAGACAGTGGAACATCAAGTGAAGAAGAGCGATGGCTTGATGCAATTAAATCTGGAAAACTAGAGGAAGTATGTGATTTCATTTAAAGATAAGGATTAAAATTGTCTTTCTGTTCTATACTCAAAGGCATAGCTAACTTTATACAAAGTGGTATAGTTTTATGGAGCCATGAAACTCACTTGGCCATAGGGCATCTCTAAATCTTTTTTATGTAAAAAATGGGTAATAAAGAAGCATCATTCAAGTGATGGTAAATGTGCTAAATTCAGCTCAAGAGAAAGAGCTTTTCTTTCCTATGTCTGTGTTTTGGATGTCTACTGTATGTAATTATTTTATTGCAATATCTTACCATCTCATTTATCACTCTTTTTCAGGTTGATGAAGAGCTTAAAAAAATAAAACCAAAGGATCCCAAAATGATGACAGCTAGACAACGAGCCATGTATGAAAGAGGAAATGATAAGGAAACTAGTCCTGGAGGAGAAATACTACTAGCATTACCTTCAGGTTACAAAGAGAAAGTAATGACTGCTGAAGCTATACAAAAAGCTGCTTTGAAGTCTCAAAAGAGAAAACAATTGGCAGATGAGAAAAGAGAAAAGGATAAGAAAAAAACCATGGATAGACTTTTAAAAAAACAAGAATCAAAAAATTTAAAAAATAACCAGAAAGGGAGACCAAACAGAAAACAAGAGCCTATGATAGTATATAAAAATAATAATAATGAAATAACATTGTCAATGCCACCAGATGTTCCCTACCCTTTGGAAAGAAAATTTCCTATTGAAACACCGAAACCTGTGAAGTGTGGTTTAGATGGATGTAGCAATTTCAAAAAGTATCAGTGCTCAAAAACTGGAATTCCATTATGTAGTTTAGAATGTTATAGAAAAAACTTATCAATTAGTTTGGTAACGTAATTCAATTATATACATAGAGCATCTATTTCAGTTATTTTTTTGTTAATAAGCATTTGTTTTACCCAGTCCCATATGTGTATGTAAATAAATGTGTTAAGTAATTTGGGGTTGTCACATCAGTATTTTATAAATTAAAGCGAAATTCCTATTATGGCAGGTGCAGCCCACTGCGCTGGCTCTGAATTAACTCAAATTGTGACATTGCACAGAAAAATGGAATGTGCAGACTGAGCTGTAGAGCATGCACACAGGCTTTTAGCTCAAACAGCACATGTTTTCTATATTGGCTTAGCTAGTGAGTAACAGAATGAATGATTGGCTCAGTGGTGTTTTGTTGTCTTATGACAAAGCATGCTGCTTTGCAAAGTGAGTCCCATATAATATTAAAGTTAAGTTGTGCTGATTTTTTTATTGGATAAAGTGACAAGATGAGCAAAATTTTCACCTGGTAGTAAGTGAACCATCTGCCCATAACAAGTGCTGTGTTTTAGAATAGAATATTTTTTTATTCAATATAGATCATTTACATAATACTTATTGAACGTCATTTTTTTTTAAACTACACTGGTTCTCAAGGAAATGCCTCTGTCCTGGAAAGAACCAGTAAGAAACCCAATGGGATTATTTTTTCAGTCATTTTAAATATACACAGTGTCCAACAGAACATTCTGTGTGGCACCACATTCCGCCCTTCAGACTAAGCCATCAGTTTTTAAATATCTTATGCCCAGTGATTACTCTAGCTCTCGGTGCCCTTCAGACTGAAGCAGTAATGTTTTCAAACTACTGCTTCACAGCCCCAGGGTAGTACTTTCCTAGACGGATTCCTGCCACCAATAATGTGTGCCAATACATTAGAAATGAGTCAACACATCAGGCATAGCGGACCAAGTTGTCACAATTACGCGGCGCAGCATAGCGTTACACATGTATATTATAAATATTTATCTCCTATAGGCAGTTTAGAAGACTAGAAAGAGCTTTCAGAAATTAAGTGAAAAACTCAAACATGCTATTTTTCATAATTTCTCTGCAATATTTTTTAATTACTTCAAGAATTCTTAAGCATATCATATGGACATTAATTCTAACACTTCAAGGTAACATTCCTGTTTTCGATTTTAATCACAACAGCTACTTCTGTTCAGCGACAGCATAAGAAACCTGCCACCCCCCTTTCAATTGATAGAAATACATGGTGCATGTTTTCAGACTATTTTATTAACCTTTTTACCATAAAATTACTTTACATCCATTTACACTGTATATTTGTATGTTCAGTGTGTATACATGTGAGTATATAAACATATAAAACTGCCTTTATCCTTCTTTGGTAATAAAGTGGTGGTGTAACTTTTCAAAAACAAAACAAAATTTGCGAATATGACACTAACAGCCAATCCTGCAAAGGCAGGATGGTGTTATTGACAGGAGGATTATTTGTATTCTATGTGAAATCTGATTTACTTAGATATGAAATAAAAGTCATCAAATGATATATATTCAAAGATCATGTAATTTTGAAAGAGTAAATAAGTTTTCAAGCATTTTTATAAATGAAGACTAACAAATGTTTTTTTTTATAACCGAAACAAAATATGTCAATAAAATTTTCTGGAAATGAAAAGTATAACCTAACATAGCCATTATATTAAAAGACAATCTTGGTTAACTATTCCAATTCATTCCTTTTTGCACAATGGGATGACCTTTAACAAAGCCTATGCTTTTATAAAAGTACAAAGTAAGAACTAATTTTTAAAAATAGTGTTCAATCATATTAGCTACAAGATTTATAACATGATAACCATTTTAATAAATTTTTCTATTTATTTTAATGGATTGATTATCTTCAGACATCTTTTGGAATAGTCTTTCAAGTTCTAAAAATATTAGCCTCAAACAAGATTTCCTAGAGTTTAAATAAATCATTGGAAGTAGCTTTCCAAAATTCAATTATAATAAATATAAATGAAAGAAACAAAGGTGTATACTTTACATAATATTCTCACCACAAAATACCTTCTGCTAGTCCAAACTAACAGACAGTTTTTTTTTATATGAAGAACATGTTTCTAATCATGAATCAAATTTACATTCTCATATGTCATTAAACAACAATAATTCTAATAAACATATTAATTACAACATCAATTTGGCATTTGTTTGAGCGAAAAACTTGTATAATTGTAACATTTAGTACATGCAATTTTGTAAGTATATTCCCTACAATATCCATTTATTAATACATTTATATTTGTTGTTTAAATAGATCTCCATTTAAATTTGTTTCTTTGACTATAATAAACGTTCATACTTGGTTTTGTCCATTTTATGTGTTTATATACATTTTGCTCTTTACTATTAAAGACATATTTAAATTTTTGTTTAAGTAGACATCTATTTTATCCTTTAACTTTGACTATAATGAAAAGTTATTTTAACCATTCCATTACAAAAAACATCTTTTCTGTTGAAAACTCGATTCAGCATTCATACTCATAAGCATTGATAGAATATTTTAAGGTATACAGTGGTCAGATATTTTTAAATACCAGATGATATTCTTTGGTTTCAAAATTGATAATATTTATCTTCTATCAATCTTGAGAGACCATAATTCTACACACTACTTAAGATACATTAAAACTTAAAAGATACAGTATATAGATATGTAGACACATTTAGGGAAATAGTCCATACAAGTCTAGGTCATAAATGCCTCCTATACTTGAACACTCACATTATTAAGACTCAGCGAAGGGTCTATAGCACTGTAAATAATTACAGACCGAAACAAGGTGGCCAGCAAATTGGAAGATTGTTGCCAGCTGCATATCAGACATTTGTCCTCTTAGAATTTCGAAGGCGGGCCAGGCCTGACTGTAACCGCTAAGATTGATTGTTTTGCTTATTGGATCTCAATCGTGCTAAGCCTGAACGTTCTTCTTCCTCATCACTTGTACAAGAAAGCCCACCAACAGCTCCACGAGATGAAGTGGCTTGAATTAAATCTTGATCTGGTCCATTTCTACTTTCATATAGCAATATGCCCAGGGTTTCTTCATAAATCCTAGCCTCTGGAAATTCAACTTTGGTATGCTTTTTATCAGTGGCATACACTATAGATGTGCAGCAAACCTCAGCACATTTCTTTCCATGACCAAAGAAAGACCAGCAACAAATTTCATTAGATCCAATAACATCCTTGATAAAGAGAACACGTCCACTAAAGCGCAAAGAAAGCTTGTCAAACAGTTCAATATTCTTTAGCAAATTGTCATCTGAAGTACTTGTATATGAATACTTATTGTTGTGACGGTTAATCAACAGTTTAACCACTGGCTGTAAAAGATTATAATAAAAAAGTTAGTACATTTTTTATATTGCAAAGTAACAAACAGTCTACCTAATATGTAATAGACACCCCTGACTATTATGATGGAATGCATTGCTGAAGATGATTTCTTTTTTATATCTATCTCCAGATATTTTCACTCATGAAGTAAACTCACTATGAGATAGCAAGCATTAAGAAAGAAGGAAACAAATTTTATTTGTAGCTACAAATCAATACAATACACCACATTGTAAATACTATAGACAATAAATATATTGCAATTTATATTGGATTGCAGTAACAAACAGGTATATGACTAAGGATGATGCAACAGCAGTTTTGCTGTGGCACTGATATTCTGTCATAACCATTGATAGAATTCATGAGCAGTTATCAGAAATAGAAAGAATGAAAATTACTAGTAACTGATAGTAACATTAGATTTTTGTGATTATAGTTTTTTCTTGGTTGAGCTAATATCCAGGTCAATCAATCCTATACACATACTTGAAGCAGTTTAGATATTTTAACATTAATACCTTACTTAAGTAACCATTAAACATTTACCAAGTGTGACAGTAAGTCATAGAATTCTTGGCTCACACAGTTAAAATACTATAAGCACCTTTTTTATAATAAAATCTACTGTTAATGATTGTATTCTTTAATCATTTTAAATGTATTTTTGCATCCTTGTGTATGAATAATTTATATACACTTTTCTAGTTTGTTTAAAGACAGAATGAATTTTTCATCATAGTGAAGAATCATATCAAACCCTGTTAATATTGTATATCTAGCAGATGGTTTTAGCCTAAGTTTGTTTTGCTAGAAAACAAACATACTGTTAAGGTCATTAATTCTGTTAACTAAAATTTATCATCAATGTAAAAAGCTTCATATTGCAATTATTTAAGTAAAAACAATACATAATTTAGGTTTTGAAATCAATGGTTCTCTTAAAAATATAATGGATAAACATTTCCTGTACCTTTGAAGTTGACATAATGAGTAATTGTTCCTCTCTTTGTGAGGTGATCAAAGGTACTCTACAAATAGGTTCAGCATCTCTTTCCTTTTTGTTTAAGGCTTGATGACATGCTTCAGTAAGCTCTTCAATTAGAAAGTACTTAGCCTCTGCTAAAAGCTCCATAGTCTCGCGAAAACTTTCAGGTAGCGCCACAGATCCATCACGCAGGTAATTTAAAATTGTGCCAAAATGTTTGCCACAGCGGTCAATTAAAATCCAACCTAAAGTAAAATAAGTCATTACAGATAGTTTGGTATAAAATTGCATTTAATTTAAAATGCAATATATTACAAATATTAATGTATACCGTCTGAGTCAGTAAGCACTTCCATCCTGCCACTGAACATGGTTCGTAACATATTATCACTCTTAGTTAGCGTCCCTATAGTAGTATAAAACAATGTTCCGCCCACATTTAGTTTCACATACTGAGAGGGACTACCCTTCAGAAATGTTTTGTGATCGCCCGACATTTTAAGAAGCAGTTTAGGAAGTATAAACACAAATAGTGATGGTGGCGATGTTCTTGTTCTGTAATTGTTAATTAGCAAGCTGCTGCTATATATATTACGAGAATGTAATCACAGAAAACATTGTTTAAGTACTATAGATAAATATCATAAAAATACTTTAAAGCAGCTGACAGAACTAAAATTACATTTACAAATTAAAAATGTCAGACAGACGTTTTCGGAAAGTGACCGAAGACGAAGATTAAATCAATTAACGTCTATTTGAGTTTATAGCATGCGCTACATTAGTTTGGAGCATGCGCATTACGTTACGCAGTTATCCATACTCATAGTAATTACAGATATCTCAGTTTTTTTATTAGTAATAGAATAAATATTTGAAAAAGCTTTAAAAAAACTTATTTTTTTTAGAACTACGAGAAGCATTAAAGGAAGGCTCTTATTTATTAAAAAAATAACAAATTAACAAATCCTGTCCCTTTTGTTTGGGACTGACTGTCACTGTCATTCCATAGGCTTTTATAGGTCCGGATTAAAAGGTGACTGAGCGCTGAAGGCGCCTAGTCGAAACCTTCATTATGGGTAACTAGCACAAGGGCCCCCGAGAGCATTAAATACGAGCACTTGTTACATATCAGTCAATGCCATACCAGTGCCGTCAGACCGGAACAATAATTCTTGCACACTACTGCTTTACGGCAGAATTACTGGCACTGCGGTGGTACTTACCTAGACCCAGTAAGTAGTGTTCGTAGTGTTCTAATTTTTTAAGAAGTAAAACATGATTCACTGTGTCAAAGGCTTAAGTTCTGCCTTCCAAGCAGGGACCCGCTACTTTTGTTTTATCATTGATTTTGATTAGTACATCGCATAGTACTGAGTCCCTACCCCCTTTTGGAATCCAAACTATTAGATATTGTTTCTGTTTAGATGTTGCACAATTCTGTTTTTTATAATCTTCTCAATCATTTTGGACATAATTGGAAGTATGGATACAGGACGATAATTTTTTCGGTCCTATTTACAGCCCTTTTTAGGAATTGGTAACATGGCCATGTGGTAGCGGCATAAGAGAATCTACCACCCCGTCTCGTCCCGTGGGTGTCGTAAAAGTCGACAGGAGATGGGCAGCAGCATCATCCTGGAACATCAAATTAAACAAACTGCGGTTGCCAACCCGCCTGCCAAGCGTGGCAACTATGGCAAATCCCCCCAAAATGAGAGGTACAAAACAAAAACGGCCCCTAGTCTCCGGCGGCCCCGCTAGTCCTGGCTACGGTAACGGTCATGGTAACGGCGGGGCAGGGGGTGCGAAGAATCTCCGGAGGAGGAGATCTTGTTACCACCACCGACGACTGGACCTGGCAACATTTAACGTACGCACGCTGAGGACCGACGAGAAGATCTTGGAGCTGGAAGAGGAGGTGAGCAAGTTACACTGGGATATTATAGGATTATCTGAAGTCCGAAGACAGGGGGAGGACACGGTAATCCTTGAATCCGGTAACTTGCTCTACCACCGGGAGAGCGACCATCTGTCCCAAGGAGGTGTCGGATTTTTCGTCCACAGGTCTCTCATTAACAACGTTGTCGCGATCGGGAGTGTGTCGACTAGGGTTGCGTACCTTATACTCAGAATAACCAAACGGTATTCGCTGAAGGTCATACAGGTATACGCACCGACCTCGACACATCCTGATGATGAGGTGGAGGAAATGTATGAAGACATTTCAAGAGCCATACATTCCTCCAAAACTCACTACACGGTGTTGATGGGAGACTTTAACGCAAAGCTGGGCATGAAAAAAGACGATGAGCTGATAGTGGGGCAATTTGGAATAGGGCAACGGAACCAGAGGGGTCAACAGCTGGCCGACTTTATGGAGAAGGAGGGAATCTTTATGATGAACTCCTTCTTCCAAAAGCGGCCCCACAGAAAGTGGACCTGGATGAGCCCGGATGGTTCCACCAAAAATGAGATCGACTTAATCATGACGACCGAACGACAGCTGTTCAATGATGTCTCTGTGATCGCTGGGGTGAAAACCGGTAGTGATCACCGAATGGTAGGAGGCACATTGAACCTGAACGTGAAGCTGGAGAGGTCGCGCCTGGTAAAGTCCACGCTCCGTACATCTCGTGCCCTTATCCAAAACCCCGAAAGGTTCCAGCTCGAATTGCAAACTCGTTTTCAGTGCCTGAAAGATTGCGTTACAGTGGACGATATGAACGAGAGGCTCGTGTAAACTGTCCATGTGGTGAGCGCAAAGTTTTGCAAGACCCACCGCACAAAAAAGATCCAGAAACTATCCGACCACACTCTCAATCTCATGGAGGCTAGGCGAGAAATGACGCTGCAGTCCTCAACTGATGCGTCAGCATATTGGCTACTGAACAGACAGATCTCCAAATGTATGCGGCGAGACCTACGCTTCTTCAATACTGCTCGTATTGAGGAAGCGATAGAGCCAGCCAAGAAGAGAAACCAAGGCTCCAAGGTCTTTGCCAGGGATCTGTCTGCCGGAAAAAAGCAACTGACTAAGTTGAGGACCGATAGCGGTGGCGTCATTTCCGCTGGACCAGAGATTTTGAGTGAGATCGAGAGATTCTATGGACAGCTGTTCACATCGTCGTTGAAGCCACACACTAGTGTGAGTAACGACCCAAGAGCAAATCTCGTCCGACACTATTCTGACGATATCCCGGACGTCAGTCTGAGCGAGATTAATATGGCTCTCAAACAGCTCAAGAATGGCAAAGCGCCGGGCGAGGACGGAATTACAGCGGAGCTTCTGAAAGCGGGTGGAAAACCGGTACTTTTAGTCCTTCAGAAGCTATTTAATTCCGTCATCCACGGCGGCGCTACGCCGGAAGCGTGGAGCAGAAGCGTGGTTGTCCTGTTATTCAAGAAGGGCGATAATGCCCTCTTGAAGAACTATAGACCGATATCGCTTCTGAGCCGCGTCTACGTGCTGTTTTCGAGAGTCATTACGAATCGTCTCGCAAGCAGACTTGACGACTTCCAGCCTCCCGAACAAGCCGGATTCCGAAAAGGCTTTAGTACCATAGACCACATACATACCCTTCGCCAGATTGTACAAAAGACCGATGAGTACAATCTCCCGCTATGTATGGCGTATGTGGACTATGAGAAAGCCTTTGATTCCGTCGAAATTTGGGCGGTGCTACGGTCGCTTCAGCGGTGCCGAATTGACTGTCGGTATATCGATGTGCTGCAGTGCTTGTATACCAATGCTACGATGGCTATCCGAGTACAGAACCACAGTACGAAACCGATCCAATTGCAGAAAAGTGTAAGACAGGGTGATGTTATATCCCCGAAACTCTTCACCGCTGCATTGGAAGATGTCTTCAAGCTACTGAACTGGAAAGGATACGGTATCAACGTCAATGGCGAATACATCTCACTTTCGATTTGCCGACGACATAGTCATAATGGCAGAATCGCTGGAGGACCTCAGCGATTGAGCATAGCTCAATGACCTCAATAGTGTCTCCCAACAGGTGGGTCTTAAGATGAACATGGACAAGACGAAGATCATGTCCAACGTCCATATCACACCTATACCGGTTGTTATTGGGAACACTACGATCGAAGTTGTCGACGAATATTTATACCTAGGACAGATTGTCCGACTAGGTAGGTCCAACTTCGACCAAGAGGTCAATCGACGGATCCAACTCGGCTGGGCAGCGTTCGGGAAATTGCGTCACATCTTCTCGTCGAGTATACCTCAATGCTGAAAACAAAAGTATACAACCAGCGCGTGTTGCCAGTGATGACTTACGGAACCGAAACGTGGTCCTTCACTGCAGGCCGCATGAGGAAGCTCAGAGTCGCGCAGCGAGCTATGGAAAGGGCTATGCTCGGAGTTTCTCTGCGAGATAAAATCCGCAACGATGTTATCCGCAGAAGAACTAGAATAACCGACATAGCCCTAAGGATTAGCAAGCTGAAGTGGCAATGGGCCGGCCATATAGCTCGTAGAACCGACAACCGTTGGGGAAGAAAGGTTCTCGAGTGGCAACCTCGTACCGGCAAACGCAGAGTAGGGCGACCCCCCACTAGATGGAGCGACGACCTGCACGGTTTTGCGGGAAGTCGATGAATGCAGGTGGCTCAGGACCGTGTTTTGTGGCAATCTATGGGGGAGGCCTATGTTAAACAGTGGACTGTAATAGGCTGAAATGATGATGATGAACAATTTCACAATTTTGAATTGATCGGGAAAAATATTTGATTAAATGCATTTATTCTAGAAATTTGACAAAGATTCCGCCAAGCAATCAATGTTTTCTTGGATGATGGTGTTTGGAATTGCATCATAGCCGCAAGATTATATCGCTTCCATATTTGTAGTTATTTTCTTAATTTCATACGGCGGGTGAAAATCAATTTCATTGTTAATTCTAGGTGAGTATTGTTGAAGAACTTTCACAACATGCAATATTTCATTTTCATCTATCTCATTTTGCCATAGTCAAAATTCCGTAGGAAACAATCTACAATGTCATTTCAATTGCCAATTATTACCAAATATTATCTATTTTGAGTTATAATGTTTCTGTATTAATAATCTTAGTTTTATTTCTAAATTGATTTACAGTCATTTCTATTTTGTTTACATCCATCGATGACAGAATTGTTACATCGATTACTCTTGCAAAAAAATAAACGAAGCGAGATAGAATAATTAGAAACATTTGAAAAAAGAGATGCAATTATGAAAGACATCAACGAAAGACAAATTAAAGCCTAACACAATCTTACAATAAGTTCCCACAGTATAGGATGAACATTGATAAAAATAAATAAAATTAATTTATTATAATGTTTTTACTATTCGTTCATATTATTCCTTGATTAATTTTGCCATCTTTCTGGAAACATGTCGTATCACCTCATTTTGAGAGCACTTCCCTCGTTGCCTCAGCCACTATCGGAATCCATGGCGTCGACATATCGAGTGACGTTCAGTATCGTGGTCAACTGGAAAAGAAGCCGAAATTGGCCAACTCGCAAAGTGGCACCAGTGTTTTTATTTAATTTTTTAAATTCTGTTTATATTTGGAGTTTTGATGTTTAGTATTGATAGTTTTATGCTGCAAGTGCTCCTGAAAATGTACAGTGTTTGGAAAATTCAATTCAAATTGTGCTTTTCGTTTTGTCACCATCAGTCCAGCAAATCTTCAGTAATAGTTATTGTATACTTGGTTATGTTACTTGACACTGGAAAACAGTTTATGACTGTTTACATTAATAAATTAATAATAATAATAAGTATCTGTTGTGTACTAAACATATTAAGCTCTATTTCTTTAGCTTTTGAAAGTGTTTTTTTGATCGAAGTACAATTTAGTTAATACCTTATTTCGGAGTAGAATTCCATATAATAAGAAAGTTTTTTTTCATTGTGTTATCTTAAGATACACAGTTGCAAGTGTGTGAGTTTGGAGATATCGGTTCTATAATTTACGAACGTACCACTTCAAATTGTTTTTTTTTGTTCTATAGTCACAACTAATTCAAAGTTTTTATGCGGTATCGATGTATAGATGCAAGTGATGACGTTTCAAAATCCTCTGCAATGAAAATGTTCTCTTCTCTAGGTTCTTTACGGCGACTACCTAACTTCTTTAATAATTTCTTCCCACTCCTACAAAAGTTGCGCTGTGTCATTTATTACTTCTGCCCATACTTGACTATGTTGACATTTGCTGTCTCGACATTACCGAAATGCAGCTTAATAAACTCAAGCGAATTAAAAATTTGTGCTTGCGATTCACGATTGGGCTTCTCAAATGTAACGTTTCCGATTTTCGTAAATAGCTCAAGTTGCTCCTAATCCCTCTTTGTAGGAATAATCATATTTTTTCTGCTGTTCAATCCCTCCACTCCTAAATAGTAAAAGACAGCTTTTTGAGTACGTTTCTCTCTCCTTCTGAACTCCTGTACAGTCCTCCTGTTTCTTTAAGAAATCTTTTACCTGAGCACTTGTGAAATTCCTTACCCCTACACATATAAATCTATTCATAGTTCCATCTATCTCAAGTAGTTCAAAATTATAAAATAAAGTACAACAAGATTTTTGGCACCTACTCGAAAAGTGACAGTAGTGTTTTTATTGAATTTCGCAATTTCTGTGTATATTTTGAGTTTTCATATTTAATATTGTTAATTTATTATGCAGCAAGTGCTTGTGAAAGTGTACAGTGATTGGAAAATTTAATTCAAGACCAAAATTGTACTTTTCGTTTTGTCTCCATCATTGGAACAAACCTTGAGTAAAAGTCAACTATCATTTTACTGTCGATCTTTGAAGTCTTGCTGCATGAAGATTGTATTATGTTATTTGTCTCTGGAAAATACTTTTAGTGACTGTTTCCATAATAAGTACGAGAGTGGATTGAAAAGTACTCGGCCTAACACAGATCCATTCAATTCTAAAAATCAAATCTACCCACATTATTTAGTTCAGTTCAGACTAGTTCATTGTGTGAAGTTCGAAACGTGTGCGATAATTAGTTGTGATTTTATAAATTTATTAACAAACTAATCGGTCATAATTTCCGCGAATGGAGCAAATCGAGCAGCGTGCCGTCATTAAGTACCTCCATAAGAAGGGGCTATCATCAAAAGCCATCCATGATGACATGGTCAGTACATTAGGCGATTGTGCTCTGTCATATTCATCCGTCAAAAAATGGATAGCAGAATTTAAGCGTGGTAGAGAGAGTGTGAAAGATGAACCCCGCTCTGGAAGGCCTTCGACGTCAACTACTGACGAAAATGTTAAAAAAGTACTTGATTTAATAATGGGAGACCGCAGATTAAAAATTAGAGAGATAGCCGAGATTATAGGCATCTCTTATGAACGAACTCAAAACATCATTGTCAACGAGTTGGGTTTCCACAAGGTGTCTGCGAGGTGGGTTCCGCGACTGCTTTCAGTTGAACAAAAAAGGACTGCGATTGACTATTTCACGCGACTGTTTGGAGTTATTTGAAGGCCGATGCAGATGATTTTTTGAATCGTTTTGTTACTATGGACGAAACATGGGTTCATTACTGTACACCGGAAACAAAACAACAATCAAAACAGTGGAGAAGACCTGGTTCACCACCCCCTAAAAAGGCTAAGTCGATTTTGTCGGCAAATAAGGTGATGGCTTCAGTATTCTGGGACTCGAAAGGTGTGATTATGATTGATTATCTTGAAAGGGGTCAGACTATAAACTCTGATTACTACTGCACCTTACTACGTCGTTTACGAGAGGAAATAAAAGAAAAACGTCGAGGAATGCTCAGAAGAAAAGTCCTGTTTCATCAAGATAACGCCCGTGTTCACACGTCAGTACAGTCAATGGCTGGAATTCACAACTGTGGCTTTGAACTGTTACCGCATCCGCCGTATTCACCTGATCTGGCACCATCAGACTTCTTTCTGTTCCCTAACCTAAAAAAGCACTTGGGAGGTCAAAGATTTTCGACAAACGACGAGGTCAAAGCAGCTGTAGACGCATATTTTGACTGTAAGGAAGAATCATTTTTTTTAACGGTCTAAATGCTTGGAAGGGGAGGTGGCAAAAGTGTATTGAAGTTGATGGTGATTATGTAGAAAAATAAAAATATAACTGTTTTAGTATGTGTTTATTTTCTTGGTTAGGCCGAGTACTTTTCAATACACCCTCGTACCTACAAAAAACAAAGTGACGGGCGCCAGCTTACTAGCTCTAGCTAATTATATATGTCAGCTCAACTTATTCCTCTGTCCGAATGGAAAAAAAAACAAATGAAGCTGTTGTCATGAAGTATATACACATCGTAGAGTATTTTTATCATAGTAGCTCAAAAATTTTAAACTCCTTTCCTAAACTCCACTTCAACTTATTAAGTCCATTGCAATCTGGCTTCAGGCCCGGTCACAGTACTGTTTCCGCGCTCCTCAAAGTCACTGGTGATATTAGAGCGGGAATGGAGGACACGAAAGTCACTGTGTTGGCTTTGGTTGACTTTTCGAATGCATTTAATACCATCAGTTACGACATCCTACTATCTATCCTTTCCCATTCTATGATCTCTCCCAAAGTGCTGGATTGGTTTTCAACTTATCTTCGCGGACGTCAGCAGTCGGTCCACATAGATGAGTCTTCATCTAGGTGGTTTGACATACATGCTGGTGTCCCTCAAGGCGGCATTCTATCTCCTCTGTTATTTTCAGTATTTATAAATCTCATTACCCAGAACCTTCAGTGTGCGTATCATCTGTATGCTGATGACTTGCAGTTGTACACACAGGCGAGTGTTGAATGTGTGTCAACAGCTGTTGAGATGATTAACAGGGACCTAGAGTATATTAAGAACTGGTCTGTCCGGTTTGGCCTTATGGTCAACCCATCTAAGTGTCAGGCCATAATAGTAGGTAGCAATCGGATGATTAAAAGATTGAACTCTGTAGCGCTCCCTCCAATCGTTTTTAACGGCACCGCTCTTGAACTGTGTTCATCTGTTAAAAATCTTGGTTTATACATTGACAATACTCTGAGCTGGCAAACCCAAGCGACACATGTAAGTCAGAAGGTAACAGGTACCTTACGAGCTCTGTATCGCCTAAAAAATTTTCTCCCTTCTGGAACCAAAATGATGCTTGTGCAAACCTTAATTTTTCCCTTGATCGACTATGGTGATGTGTGTTATTTCGATCTGAATGCAGATCTCCTCAATAAATATGATCGTCTTCTGAATAACTGCATTCGATTCATTTACAATCTTCGTAAGTATGATCATGTGTCTGCTTATCGTTCTCGATTAAAGTGGCTACCCATTCGTCAGCGCCGAAGTCTGCGTGCACTCACTACCCTTTATTCTATCCTTACGTCTCCTACTGCCCCTTCCTACTTGACTCCCCACTTTCAGTATCTCTGCTCTACCCATGATAAAAACCTTCGCTCATCAAATAACTTACTGCTTCAGTGTCCCTCTCATAGCTCTTCCCTCGTCCATTCATCCTTTCCTATTCAATCCGTCCTTCTCTGGAACTCACTCCCTCTCGAAATTAGAACAGCTAATAATCGTCGCTGCTTCAAATTTAAAGTTCGGGAACTGCTTCAAAATAAGTTGGCAGAATCATCTCAGTAATAGTTTATCGACACTTTTTATTTTAATAATTATGTAATATTATGTTTGTTATATGTATAATAGGTAATGTTTATATATATGTGGTAAAAGTATTTATTATGTTGTATATATTACCCTATGATATATATTATTAGACCTACCTTTCTATCTCTGCAACACCCTTGAGGTTGAGACCTCAGGCATTAATCCGCCTTTATTACGTATAAAAGTAAATAAAAAAAAAAAAAACAAAGGCGCGCACTTATAGCTGTATAGGAAAGAGGAGAAGAATTGGACTTTATATGACAACGAATAAAAGAGTGTTTTAACAATTTTAAAATGTTGTATTTTAGCCCTAAGGCAGTTTACATTTTATTATTACATATATAAAAAGAAAGTTACATATTGTTGGTTTTAAAATAATTTAGACATTATCAGAAGAAATGGCTTGATCTTTACTACGAATTTTTAAATTTATTGGTAAATACTCGCTTTTCTTTTTACCAAATACTTGAGCATCTTCGATTGTTTCTGGCAATTTCGCATTTAAAGTCTCCGGTAATAAAAGACTGCAGATCAATGACACGCAAGAAATGCCAATTAATATTACAGCAGACAACCGCGAATCTACACGACGTCCCTAAAATAATTCATTATTATGGTTATTTCTTTCGTTTTTACTTACTTATTTTTTTTATTAATATTAGCAACAAAACGAAATCAATCAGATTAAGTCATTTTGCTAGAATCAATTGATTTCGATTCATAGCCGTACAGTGAGTATCTAATAACTGGCGTACAGCTTTCACTTCAATTTTATTTACGTCACAAATGGTCAGCCAATTTTAGAATTTGGTCAGGCTTCCTTTTTTCAAAATTAAAAAAACGTTTGCTTATAAGTTGTACAAAACTTGCTTCTATCTTACGCCGTCAAAACGCCCAATTAAAGATTTATAAATAAATTAAAGATTTTAGATTAGATTATTGCCTCGGTCAGCTTTAAGTCGACATATCTTCTACAGGTATCATGCTACTAGGCTCATAAAATTTTTTAGGGCATACGTACATCGTACCTAAGCCCAGCCTGCCGAGATGTTACGGACATTATGAAAGACCCTGTATAATCATCAATACCATATGATTCATCGATATGTGCTTGTAAATTATATATAATAAATAAGGAAATCGCGTTTAATTATATAATAAAAAAATAAAAAAAAATTGTGTTATAAATAGTTCAAAATTAAACGCGATAAAATCCGTAAAAATCAGTTTTATTAAAATTTAGTGTAATGATGAACTTCGTACATCAAGGTCGGGGTGCTAGAATTTATTGAATGTCCTTAAATTTTAAAACTTGGAATTTTGGAAAAAGGAAGCCTGTACAAATTTCAAATTTTGTGACCATCAGTCCAATAAAATCGATTTAATTTTAGTACTATGGCGTGCCAACAGCGAGGAGCTATAAACTAGTCTTTTAAGAACACAGACCGAACATTATCAGAATTTAAAAATGTATTGAGCTGTCTGTTGTAGAAAAACACAGACAGACTGGTGGTAGGATTACTATGAAGGAATCCGTCTAGGGTACCACCGCAGAGCCAGTTATTCCGCCGTGAAGCAGTAGTGTGCAAACACTACTGTGTTTCGGTCTGAAGGGCACTATGAGCTAGTGTAATCACGGGGCATATGAGTTTTAAGAACTGATGTCTCAGAGTGACGGGCGCAGTGTGGTGTCACACAGTAATTTTCTTGGTGACATGTTTTGTTAATGCCTTACGTTGCACTTATGATGCACCATGAGGTGAACACTTTGCTCGATTCACTTTGTTCCATAAAATGTTGTTTTTGGCTAAATCAGAACTTAACTTGAAATGCTCAAGCTGTGTGGAAATATATATATACATGTATTTAAAATAGGTTGCTTCCTGTCATTAATTATGTGTCCACTTCATAATCATTTGTCAAGGAACAAACAAAATAATGACAGACCAAAATTTGTAATCTGATCTTGGGTGATAATTAAGTCATCATTTTAAAGGACGATTTCAGATACCTAACTGGTAACGATAATTTACTAGGGCTACCTAACCACCGTTTTCCAGATGGTTATTTTACTTTTATTAAACAGTTGACTTTTTTGAATTATAATATTTTCGTTTGTCTAGAAACGCACATAACTGAAATAGTATTTATAAACTGATGTTATTTTTCAGATTCGAACTGAGAACTGCTCAAAAATTATCGACGTGCAACTCAGGCAGTTTTTCATTACATAAGTATGAGTAATTTCAATAATTAAATTGAGAATGAGATGTGCTGTTATAAAATCACTTACCAAATATAAGATATAAGAAGCTATAGCGGAACCTCCACTTGAAAACAAATTTCCCAAGGACATTCCCGATTGTCGAATACAAGTTGGGTACAGTTCCATATTTAAAATATTAATGATGTAATATGATATTGTTGCTGACAACCTGTTCACCACGACCAAAGCAGTCCCCACCCACGGATTGCGAAAAATTGTGTTAGAACCTAAAACAAATTAAATAATTACCATGTTAGAACCTAGAACTTAAATAACTAACATGTAAACGTATTTAAATAAAGAAGATTGAAATATTAATTAACAATTGCACGGTGACAGCGTAAAATGCAACAGTAAAGGGAAAATATAATTGAAATATTATTTTAATTTTCTGGTTTGATTTCAGAGCTATGTGCAAGAACACAGACCACACAGGTCCTGAGTCACCTGTATCCATTGACTTACAAAAAGGTGGATCAGAACAGAAATTCTGTTCTGTGGTAGTATAAGCCACTAATGGCGACATATTAAGCTAAAGGGCTAATTTTTTAGAGTAAAGTGTCCCCACCCCCTGGCAGCTAAATGGTTGTTTTTGTATACATAACGATATATATATATATATATATATATATATATATATATATATATATATATATAACGAAGTTAAAAGAAAAACTATCTCATCTAAGTAGGTTTTACAAGTTAACGAGTAGTAGTCAAGCAACTTATAAAATGTACTTGTACATATAAATTTTCTTGAATTTCTTTGACCGACCGCGTGGCGTAGTGGTTAGCGTATCTGACTTCTGCACCACCGGTCCTGGGTTCGAATATCAGCCGGAGGCAACATTTGTGCAAAAAAACAAATTGTTGCTATTCGGTGGTGGTTTTTTTAAAAAAAGAAAAGAAAAGATTACTTAGATGAAATTGTTAGTTGTATAAAACAATTACTAAATATAAATTTATGAACCATATACGACAATACTGCGGTATTCCAATTAACGTGACACTGGTTATTATCATTCATTACAACCGCTTGCCTTACAACAGCTTCAGTTACCATAGTTCTATGTAGGCCCGTTTTTAGAGTAGGGATCGCTGCGCTCTATATTCATACACAATTTAAAGATTCGAATTCGGCTTCTTGGAGTAACCGGCAGCTGTTGAGATTACAGCCAGAGAGTAAAGCCACAGAGTAAAGATAGTGTACAGAGGGGCGACGAAGCCGCCTAGACAAAGTTATTGTGCGGTCAGTGCGTGGCTAGGTAGCAACCCATACTGGCTTCAGCAGTGTGTTTTTTTTTATTGGATAAGGGGACGAGACGAGCAAAACGTTCACCTGGTGGTAAGTGCAACGTCTGACCATAACAATTGCTGTCGCCCAGAATATTTCTGTGTAGCACTAAACTGCGTCCGTCACCCAGAGACATCAGTGATTAAGTCTCATATGCCCAATGATTACACTAGCTCTCTGTGCCCTTCTTACCGAAACATAGTAACTAGTTTGCACACATTTGTTTGGGGTGGTACCTACCTAGACGGAGTCCTGCATAGGAATCCTACCACCAGTAACATTAGTTCTTATTTGAAACTGTCAAGATACTGTATAAGTTGTTTTACGTGTACCAACTTGTTATAAGAATGACTAATATTTTAGTAGGAAGTAACATTGCTGTACTTTTAAAAAACTGAACAAATAGATAATCGTGCACAAGTTCGTACAGGATGAAAAACTCAGAAAGTCAATAAGTGTGGACAAGTTCCTGCAAGATAATGTATTTGCTCTGTGTTTGACGCATATACGCGATTTAACACGAACGGAATCATGATCAAGTTCAAGTCCAATGCTCCTGATATTTTTCTATATAACAAGCTTGCACTTAGGTTGAAAGTTCTATGTATGTAGTTATGGGGGTTTGAAGTATCAGATCATTTTGGAAAAGGGGTCTTTTGCCCAAAATAGTTTGGAAATACCTGGTCTACACCAACGACATACCGCACACCGGCGGTATCGAGCTCGTCCTCTTCACAGACGATACATGTCCCTAAGTGTTTGGACTTAAATAGAAGCGTCGCTGGAGCTTCTTGCGCTATTTCATCGCCAGCGGAAACGCATTCCGAATTGGTGGTAAATGTAAATAATTCCGATAATAGTATAATTGCCCACCCGAATAAAGTAAATGACCGAGCCGAGGCTGGCTCCCTTAGGCACCCTCTTGTCACTTACTCGCGAGCTCAGGATAACAGTCACATTCAGTCACAAAAAAATCGCGAAAAGTCAATATTATTTAGCCATTTATTTAACGTACTACATTCAGTATTAATTTATAAAATATAATAAATATTGTTATTAACTGAATATGGTAATAGCACACGTGATGTCTCTATTACAAATTGTGTGTTGTCTTCAAAATAAATAAAAAACTGAGGTAAACTTTTTTTCATGCACAGAGTAATTCAAATTCAGTCTATCTTTGTCAACAAGTGAAAAAAATTTGAAAGTTATTAACGTCAAATTTCTTGTTCAGCAACTAAACTAATTTTAAGCTTTTAAATAAATCTAATTTTTAAGGATCTTATCGCGTTTAATTTTAACTATTTATAACCCGACGTTTCGAGCGCTTTACAGCCATGGTCACGGGAGGACTAAGGTGACAGATGTCCTGATGTCATAGTTAATCCGGGGTACCTTCAGCTTTTAATTATTATTTTTATTCCGATCCAGTTACGCAGAAAGAGCTTACTGCGTCTTGAAGCCTTGCTATACCTATTGGATCCCAAGCCGGTGGTAATACCCAACCATCTTCTCTATTGAAATTAGGAGGTCTTTTAATTTCAATAGCCTCGCGAATCATCCTTGGTAGGAATCAGGTGTTCTTTTGCAAGGATTTGTGGTTTATCAAATCTAATGTAATGGTTGGGATGATTCAGAACATGGTCAGAACAACGATGCTTCACGTCAGCTATATGTTCTTTTACGCGGGTTTTATTGATCTTTTTGTTTGGCCTATGTAAGAAAAATGACATTCACAATCTAGCTTGTATACTCCTGCATCTTGTAGAGGGATGTTACACTTGACAGATGATAAAAACTGACTTATCTTCTTCGGCGGCTTGAAGCATGTTTTTATGGAAGCCCGCTTCAAGATATAGCCAATCTTGTCGGTGACTCCTCTGACATAAGGTAGAACATTTTAAGCTATTGCTTTTCCGCGGTGCACAGCTACATTTTTATTAAAAGAACCCGCCATTTGATTTAAAATATATCGCTCGAAAGGTCGTAGCGTGATGTTAAGTAGCCTGCCTAGCTAAGTAGCAATTCTTCCTCAAACAATTGAGCTATCAAATGCAAAAGGAATTTCTCAAATCCAACTGGTAGTTCCAGAGTTCCAGTTTTAGCTCGCTCAAACCACAAAACAAACAAACTCTTCGGCTTTATTATTAGTATAGATTAATACAAGAAAGAGATGCAAAGAATTTCGATCCAGTGAAATTATTAATTTTATGGGATGCATTTCCTTGGTTTTTTTTAATCAGCAAGTTTCGCAGTCACTGAATCTGTTTGGAAAATTTTGAACTGACTAAATTGTCAGCTCTTAAATTTTTACTATCTCTTCCTTGTAGACGATGAGTAAAAATAGCGTTAAAATTTTTGAAAGGTCTTATATCCGACTATTGTCACAGCCCTATTATGTTGGTACTCAAACATCTGATGTTCGCGGTATCTATGTACGTTATAAAATATTTGGTTATGTGACCACGTGACAAAATATTCTAAAGCGTATACTTCACGCACTATGGGGCGCAGCCCTTACGTGTAAGTACCCAAACTTCTTATTTTCGTGATTATTATGTGACCGCATGGACCAAATCTTGTAAAGTTTAAACTTTAGAAGATTTGGTCATGCGATAAGATAATTAAATGATTGATTGATATTGATACTAACTACTCTCTCGAAATGCGAGAATCATCCACATCGATGCAGCAACAGTGAACGACATCGCGCCTGTGTATCGTCGACCGATACGGTCGGCAAACCATGCGGCTATAAAATATCCCGGCATTTCCGCCAGTGACTGCCAAACTAATTCCAAAAAGGGGTTGCCATCTGTTTTTTCTCCAGAGCTCATGATAATCACTGCATAATTCATACTAACACAAACCCTGGTAACATAAAAAGTATTTTATTTAAATCATATTAAGACACTATTCTCCTGCGTATTTTAAGTCAAATCATAATAGTTAAGTATTAGTTAAATAATAGTTAATCATAATAGTTAAGCCAACACTCCACCCAGCTAATCTTAAGGTTGCAGTCAAGGTACGACGAGCTGGGGAGGACAGTTCCATGGATATTACAGTGACACTTTGGAGAACGGACCAGGATGGAAATGCAGCTATGACACTTCCGATTACAAACAAAATGAACGATGTGCCGGACAGTAAAGAAATACCTCGTCCGACTATAATCAAAAAAAGTGCGAGTATGTAAGATGGTCGACGGCCGTATCTAAAATAAAAAATATTTCCTTTATTGCCCTATTTATTAACGGAATTGTTTTATTAATTTACCTATATCGAAAAAAAGTTAATGAAAGTCAAAATATTGATTATTCCCTTATCTCAAGACCGAGCAAGACCAAGGAGACCGGTAATTATAACGTTTTTGTTGTGCGAATAGCAACAATTTGAGGCAAGCAAATTCAAAAATAGTGATGTGTGCTGTGTTCATTATAATCCATCGGTGGCTTGTTCAAAACTGGCTTATAGAACCATAATATATGATCAACAGAAACGTAATCACCGTTCTTTTTAGACATTGTTTTCTTTAAAAGTATGTTTATCATTTGAAAATACATTAAGTTAGTAAGTTAATACTCACTTATCTCCAAACCACCCTAACACTATAGATCCAATGAGTTCTCCAACTTTGCTCGAAGCAAAGATATTTGCGACGTATAATTCTTTATCGCAAACCCAGTTATTCTCTGATGGAATAGTTTGTTCATACCAAGTTCTGTCATAGTCATATCTATCACATTCTATAAAAAAAAACCTTCTGTCATTATAATTCCATTTGAGAAGGCTTTTTGATTGCTTGATAATAAATTACTTATATTGTGGACAGTGTTGTTTTCCTGAGTAAGGTCAATGTTGGGAAGACCGTCTACAGGGCAAGTCCGTCTAGAGGCTGTTGTTACTTCTGTTTTCGAATAGCTATCCATCTTACAACTCAATCCATAAAATGGTGTAGCAGATTTATTGACTTCTCATGGAAGAATAAAAAGAGAAGTGGGAAATTGTAGGATTTTCTGGAATTTTTGTAGTTACGTAAGTAAGTAGGTTAAATAAGGTAAGTAATTCAAACATTCATAATGACATTTCAATTAAAGAAATCGATTATATAACTTTAATTTTGTAATGATTAGGTGCGGCAAATTACTTAAACTCTAAAGCAATAGTTGGAAAGACTGTCTAGCACGCATGAGGAAAGTTCGTCATATACGTCGGCCTTGCATCAACGTCCCATATTGTTAACCTTTTCAGTATGCAAGTGACCTCAGTTTATTTATTTATTTATTTAAACTTTATTTGCACAATAGTGTACAAAAAGGCGGACTTAATGCCTCCGTTCGATCCTCGGTGCCGGCATCTATAAAATTGTTCTGTAATTTTCAGTGCTGATTTACCACGTGCTCAGCGATGAAGAATAAGATCGTGCGGAACCCAGCATGTCCGTGGTATTATAATATATTTCCAAGTAAAGTGAAATTTTCCAACCCGCTTTGGAGCAGACTGGCGGACTTCCTAGCTTAAAACTCCCGCCCTTAAAAAAGATGAGAGTGGGCTAAGCAATGGAACATTTCTGGGCTGTTACTTTTTACCTACATAATAACTTATAAAATTCAGTTAAAGTCGAGGTACTTCTTAAAAATATTATTTAATACTAAAAGTTCAATGTTTTTGTTAATAAGTGATACAAAATTTTTTTCTTTTAAATTCTTGTTTAAATTCAATAAAAAAATATATATATTAATTTTGTAAAAATGTTTACAATCGAATTCGTCCTTTGGGCCTATCACTAGTCCACTGCTGAACATAGGCCATGGATTGCCACAAAAGTTAGTAGCTCTCATTTTGGGGGGATTTTGCCATAGTTGCCACGCTTGGCAGGCGGATTGGCAACCGCAGTTTATTTATTGAGATGGTCCCGGAAGATGTTGCTGCGCAACTGCTGGTTTTTATTTTCCCTCTGTCGACTTTTACGACACCCACGGGATGAGATGGGGTGGCAGATTCTCTTAAGCCGCTACCACACGGCTCGCTATCGCATTAGGCAAAGATAAACCCTGTACGTGTTACCCTAAAAATGAGAATATTTGCGATTACTATGTAACGCAACTGAGATTGCCAACCCGCCTGCCAAGCGTGGCAACTATGGCAAAATCCCCACATAATGAGAGCTATAAATTTTTATGGCAATCTAAGGGGAAGGCCTATGTTACAGCAGTGGACTAAAAAGCTGAAATGATAATGATAACGTATGGCACATATATCAACGCCATTGTTTACGCCATGGACAGTAACTATTTTCATACGATTTGCTTTACAAATTATGGTTTTATTTAACTAAACGGACTTGACTTGAACTGCACGGAAAGTCCTCTACTGCCGAGCTTAAAAAAAATGTATATAGATATTATATATATAGCTCGTAATTGAAAATAACAATGTTATTTATCATTTCCACTTATTACAGTTATTCTGGAATGTATATATCCATTAATTACGTTTAATCGGATTTCCCTACATTGACCTTAAACACTTTATATTATTTAAAACCAGTAGACGTTAAATCTTCATCTCAATTGTATTTTGTGTTGAAGTTCAGTAGGCAACAGGGGAGGAAATCTCATGGCTGAATATTTAGCGACAAACTTAAAGTATTAATCAATAAGTGGGTAAAAAACAAAAAGCAATACAAAGGATATGCACTTAAAATTTTTATTATACACTTGAAATTTTGTTCTTGCGAATGTGTCTATTATGTGTGTATTTACAGTCAACAATTAAAATAATGCTGTGACGTGCGGCGGTGGTTTAAGAGAATCTACCACCCGATCTCATCCTGTGGGTGTCGTAAATGTTCAGAGGCAAAATAAAAATGCCATGGGTCGCCAACCCGCCTGCCATGAAATGACAGCTAAACTTTTGTGGCAATCTACAGGGGAGGCCTATATTCAGCAGTGGATTGGCTAAAACGTAATGATGAAATAAATAAATACATATTATATTAAATCAAAGTTTTACCTTTTGTAGTATTATTGACTGAGCCATTTGTATACATTAAACAACTGTGAAATTTCGTTTCACCAGCGGCGTTCGTGTACCTTTTTGAAAACAGCAAAATTATTTATATGTTTAAATAAATAAAACCAGATGTTACAGATTTTATCGCGTTTAATTTACTATTAATTATATCTTGAAATTTCGCGCTTTACGGCACCTAACGTCTTCTTCTTCTTCTTTTATATTACTCGCATACTCGTTGTTAAGAATTCTGCCAAGAATAAGTCAGTCATGGGAGTGTCACAGATATTGTACAATAGTTAATAAAAATATCAAGGTCTTGTTGAGATGTCCGAAATAACTCCGGGTTAACTATGACATCAGGACGTCTGCCACCTCAATCCTCCCGTGACCATTGGTGCTGTAAAGCGCTCGAAACGTCGGGTTATAAATTGCAAATTAACCGCGATAAAATGTGTAATGTTTAGTTTTATTTAAATGTGTAGTATCTGCGTAAATATTAGAAATCATTATGTGTTTAAAATGAATTATAATTTCATTGATGTTTAATTAAAACAAATATATACTTACACGGGAATATTCAGTTTTTTCCATGAAAGTTCACTACTACCGTTCTGTTTGTCTGGAAGTTGACAAGTATGCGGAAGTACTACCAAAGCTAACATCAAATTCAGGTAAGCCATTGGCCACAAAGCAGCCAATATCACATTATAAATAATATCAAACTTTTTTTGAAATCTCCCATCTTGGCCTATTTCAGAGAGAGCACGATCAAATATAGAATCCATATTGTAATGAAATAAAATGTAACAATGATTTTGAATACTTTCTGATGCTAACAAGATAACTAAGACACTAAGCAAATAATGTGGCTGTAAATATATTAGATATACGAGTACTTTCTGTTTATTCTTGTTTTATTTGACCGAAATAATCGTTGCATTCACACAAACAGTAGTTATCTTATTATTCAAACAAGTTATACTTGAAAAGCGAAATTATCACGTTATCATATGGTGTATTATTTACAAACATAAAGTTTAGATACACGACTTCCACTTACATGTGGCTAGTTTAAAAAAAATATATTCTTATGTACTAGTTTCTTTATAATACATATAAAAGTCATAATAAAATCATCAATTTATTAGTGGACGAAGATAGTCGCAGTAAATCAAAAAAAAGTACCAGCGGTCAATATAATGCCGTGGCCTTTGTGCCTGAAGAATTGCAGGGGTGTAGTAGTTTTTATATTTTAACAATTACCAAAATAACTAAAAAGTTTTGAGTATCAATGCATGACGGCTGGCATATAATCTAAAAAGTCCTAAAAACATACTTTTTCAATTTACACTCATTTTAATTGCTTGAATATATCTAGGGTGTAGATAACTCTTGCGGCACTCATTCGTAAAAAAAAAGTTGCTACATCAGACATATTCATCAATACGAAAATACCATATGACATTATCCTATATTAATAACTAAATTAAATCAATCTAGCAGTTATAAGTGTTACATATATATGTCATAGAGTGTGACCGGGATCGTATTAGCGACAATTTAGGCACTTAATCTACATCTCATCCCCACTCTTAAACGACTCTCTAATGCGTCCTACCTGCATTCCCCTTCCAGTTTTGTTATGTATGTTCTCGAAAAAATTACAATAACTTCAAAGTGTGTGGCTTCACAGATCCGCAAATGGTCTTATTCGATTTGGTACAATATTCTTTATCGCTAGACACCTAATAATAATTTAAAACTTTAAAAGAATTATACTAAATCTAATTCGAAATCGAAAAAAAATCTCAAAAAAAAGGAAATTACAAGTTATTGTGACATTTTGCAAAATCAAGCCCATTAGGGACCAAACTTTTAGTATTAAATCGACAGATTTTGAAATAATAACAAACGGCATCAAAATTACAGCTGTAAGTTAGTTACTCTATTGTTTGTATTTTCTTTGAATAGTAGGTGTTTCTATTGTGTATAAGTGTGTTAGCTTGTTGTGCTGTGCTAATTAATACTTTTTCTTTCTTTCTTTCTTTAATAACAACTGTGTGTGTTGTCCCATAATATTTGAGAATAGTTGGTGTAAGTCGTGTCAGTAATGAATACAGATGGTAGAGATACAGAACCACCCCACACACCTGGAGGGTTCTCGCACTGTCAAATGTTAACTATCGGTTAGTTCGGCCATGCCATCGGCGCGCTTTTAAGATTGTCGGCTCGTTTATGTAGTAACAACTATATGTAGACCATACACATATTTGTCCCGTGCGGGAATCGAATCCGCAACCCGCGGCGCAGAAGCCAAGGGCTTCGCCACTGCGCCAACCGAGCCGACAATCTTAAAAGCGCGCAAGCCGTTATTTTCTCTTTACAAACGTAGAAGGTACTCCACTATTTTATATTGTACTTACATCCAAAACTAAGCATTATATCTGTTTATCTCGTCATTATCTATGCTTATTAGGACGCCGATGGCGTATCTTCATGGCCTACTTTTTTCTTCTGTACACTAGCCGAACAAACCGAGAGTCAACATTTGACAGTGCGAGAACTCACCAGGTTTGTCGGGTGGTTCTGTATCTCTGTCATCTATATTCATTACTGACACGACTTACCAACTATTCTTAAATATTATGGGACGAACACAATAACAGCACAGTTGTTATTAAAGAAAGAAAAAGTATTTGTTAGCACAGCGCAACAAGACAACACACTTATACACAACAAACATAAAAAAAATATAATGATTTCTTATATTTACGCGAACACTACACAGATGTCCTGATGTCATAGTTAACATCAGGACATCTGTCACCTCAGTCCCCCCGTGACCATGGGTGCTGTAAAGCACTCGAAACGTCGGGTTATAAATAATAAAAATAAACGCGATAAAATCCGTAAAATTAGTTTCATTTAAATAAAAAAAAAAATCAATCAATTTTTTTATAGAAGAGGGGGCAAAAGAGCAAGCGGCTCGCTTGATGTAAAGTGAACACCGCCGCCCATGAACAATAAGCAAAAGAAATAAAAAAATAAAATAATACAAAACGCTTTCTTACTGCTGTTGAAGTAAAGAATCATCATTTACGAGCTGAAGGAAACAATCTGAGTACGGATACAGTAAGTCGGCGTCTGGCTGAAGCAAATTTAAAGCCACTAAGACCTGCAAATGGCCCAAAACTTGAAAGACACCACAGAAACTCAAGGTGGAGTTATGGTAGAGAATACGAGAATTGGACTCTGAATGACTGGTCAAGAGTTATGTTTTCAGACGAGTCTAGATTCTGTTTATACAATTGTAGAAAATAGTACAGATGACCGGGAGAGCGCTAATACCAAGGCTTTATAGAAGAAAAAGTACCATACGGCGGAGGCTCTTTTAACGTGTGGGCTGGGATTTCTTTCGAAAGCCGCACTGACTGCAGAAAGATGAGTCACTGAAAATCTGAATGACTGCGTTGGTCCATTTTAAGTGTAAATGGGCGAAAATGCCGTTTTTATGCAAGACAATGACCGCCCGCATACAGTTCAGATAGTGTTTGCCTATTTTCAAGAAGTCGGTATCACACGCATGGAGTGGCCAGCACGCAGCCCCGACTTTAACCCCATTGAGCATGCATGGGATGAACTGCGACAACTTGTACGTCAGCAGAATCCACTGCCAATCACGCTACGTGAAATGAGAGAAGCTCTAATAGATTTTGATTTTAAACGTCATTGACTTTTGAACAATTATTTGTTGGCAACATTTTATCTCATTCCGTAGGTGTCGAATGGTCGACAGAGGGAAAATTAAAACCAGAAGATGGGCAGCAGCATCTTCCCGGAACATCAGAATAAATAAACTGCGGTTGCCAACCCGCCTGCTCAATTATAAAACGTGTGTAAAAGTAATTTTATTAAATAAGTATTATTTACGATTAAATAAATATATTTTCAGTTTATTTACTGCTGTCTAACATCAAATATTGAGATCGATTTTATATAGTTTACTTAGTGTAGTGAACTTATTATTATTTATTTATTTATGGAAACAGTCGTAAACTATTTTCCAGTGTCAAGTAAGATATGCAGGCATCTAATCTTCAAGCAGCAAGACTTCAAATTTTCGATCGACTGATTTTTAGTGATTTACTGTTCTGATTGAATTGAATTTTCCAATCACACTTTCACGAACAACACAACTCAAACATCAAAACTCAAAATATACACAAAAATTACAAAATTCAATAAAAACACTACCGCCATTTTTCGAGTTGGCACTAAAAGTCGAGAAGCTTATGTTGTGAACCCGTAAAGTATAGAACATTATATATCTTCTTCTTTTTTTTTGGTTCCTGACAACTAGCTACCAAATCGAGCTATTTTTGCCAATGTCGACTAATAATTTAATTACCGTAATACGGGGTGAATCTGGACGAAATTTACGCAATAAACTAACTAGGTTGCGATGGGAAATATTAATATTATAAAACTACAAGAGTCATTCCGTTACTTATAAATTACATTGCAAATCTAAAAATTATAATAACTTCGGGCGTTATTAATATTTTTGCTAAAATACATGATGTCCGTATTCATACTGAATGCGGGGTCAATAAAGTAGGTTATAGGGTGACTAGAGATAAAATGCCAGGGTTGTATATACTTAGAGTCACGCCTTTTTCCCATTGGGGTAGGCAGAGACCACATCTTTCCACTTGCTACGATCCTGACACACATCTTTCGCTACTTCTCTTTTCATTTGTGTTTTCATACAAGTCGGTTGCGGGTACTTTTGACATCGCCTTTATTTAAAACGACTTCGATCTGATCGTGATACGTTCGCCTGCGGTTGTTAACAGAAATATTTTTTTTTATTTTAATTATATATTTCACTTAAAATTTATTTTAATAATTTTTATTATTAACAACATAAAAACAGAAAAATTGCTTAAAACAACTTCTACGGAACTTAAGTCTTCATTTCCTATTCAGTAAATGTTACTTCCCTCCCGATACTTTCTATCGTTTTTATCTGTATCTTTTTACCGCATCATCTAAATCATATGTATCAGGTGGAGGTCCCCTCGCGAGCAAAATATTTAAATATTCTGTTATATATCACCACCTATCACACCAAGTGCATAATATCGTTTTGGTGAAACGTGGATTGTGGCAGTCATCTGCTTTTGCAGTGAGTGCCCAGTCTCTGACTACCCCTTATGGGATCCAGTCGTGATCTTATGTATGTATATATGTATATTGTTTTGTGTCCCGTCCCGTCCCTACTCAAAACTGTTTCTTTTACTTTGACGAATTGTGACGTTTGACGTGTCGATGTAGCACGGATTTTGGAATATTATATTGTTTTGCAATGTCGGCTAAAAAAGTGTTAGAGGTTTCGTACTCTGTAAGTGCAGCTGATATGAATTCAATAACATTTTTTTTTTTAATTATATTGCTAGGTTCGCTTGTACGAAGCATATCTGAAACCAAAACCTAATCATGTCTAACGACACATTAATTTTTCTACTGAAAGTTTACAATTGAATCCAAAAATGCAGTTTAAGGTAATCTAACAATTATTTGAGGCACCCCTTTCTTTCTTTTTCTTCAAAAACCACTACATAGGTATATTTTCGTCACTGATTAATTTGATGATGTTCCTTTTACTCCCACAGTCATTTCTATTTACACGTTTTCCGTCCCAAACAATGTAAAAATTACAACTAGTTGAAAAAACATTGAAAATATTCATAAAACGAAGAAACTACACTATTAAGCGATCCCGTAACATAAAATTTAGTAAAAACCTTTTTTGTAATAAAGTTTTTGGGGGCGTAAAGTAATCGTTCTTAAAAACTTGTTTTTTTAACGATATTTTAAGCATTCGCCTAAGTCAAATCTGTATTACCATTTTATAAAATGAATACTCTTTTCATAGAAATTGTGCTTCGAAAGTCATTCCCGTTTTTATCTCTAGTCTCCCCTGCATCCTTTTTCACCCCGTATCATGGTTATAACAACGCCTTCGTTTCGATCGACAGTAAAATGATAGTTGACTTTTACTGAAGATTTGTTGAACTGATGAATGGTGATGGAGATGAAGATGCTGGACTGATGGAGAATGGATGGAAGAAGGTAGAGAAAAAAAGAAAATTTTCCAATTATTGTACACTTTCACGAGCAGCTAAGCAAGCTGCTCGTGAAAGTGTAAAGTAAAGTAAAAGTAAAGTTTCAGCCTATAAATGTCCCACTGCTGAGCACAGGCCTCCTCTCATTTCTGAGAGGGTTTTGGAGCTAGGAAGAATTCGCCACGCTGCTCCAATGCGGGTTGACGGACTTCACATGTCTTCGAAATATTTTTTATTTCTGAGACATGCAGGTTTCCTCACGATGTTTTCCTTCACCGCAGAGCACGTGGTAAATCAGCACTTAAAATTGCGATTAACAATTTTAGTGGTGCCGGCACCGGGAATCGAACCCAGGTCACTCGCGTACTATGAAATTTAAAGCGAGCGCCTAGCCCCTGAGCTAACACGGCTCTCGTGAAAGTGTAATTACATATAAAACATATTAAATATCACACAAAAAATAAACTATTAATATTAAACATCAAAACTCAAAATATACACACAATTACAAAATTCAATAAAATCACTACCGCCACTTTCTGAGTTGGCGCCAAAAGTCTCATGAGATTTATTTATGGAAACATATTTTCCAGTGTCAAGTAACCTATTATTCAAGGATAAAATCTTCAAGCAGCGACACTTTTATATTTCGATCGACACTAAAATGATAATCTTTTATTGAAGATCTGCTGGACTAATGGAGACAAAACGAAAAGTACAATTTTGTTCTTGAATTGAATTTTCCAATAACTGTACACTTTCACGAGCACTTGCTGCATAAAAAACTATCAACATTAAAAATCAAAACTCAATATATACACAGAAATTACAAAATTCAATAAAAAAACTACTGCAACTTTTCGAGTTGGCGCCAAAAAGTCCTCATTAGATTTATTAAGTGTCTAGTAGTCGGGGGTCTGACTCTGATGATAGAGTCCGAAAATAATTAGATGCTCATAATTATTTTTTAACTTAAGTTTGGTCGGACTATAAAAAGGTTCTTCTCATTGTTCAATGTTTTACATTGTAATGTGTTATTTTTTCTTTATTTGTTGTAAATAGTAAAATATGAATTGTAAATGTACGTTTTTAAAAATTGCTTTTCCTTTTTTTTTAGGACTGATGGTTACTGTTAGCCCAAAGGCTTTTACAGCTTCGCCGGATTGAAAGGTGGCATAGCGCTGAGGGCGCTTGGCCGAAACCTTTATTTATGGATGACTGGCGCAAGGCCAGCCCCAAGAGGGAGGCATGCGCAAATACGGGGCTTGCATATGTCATAATTGGCCGAATACAGGCTTTGTAAAGTGTAATTTTATTACGTAGGAACATTTTGCTATTTTTATTTAGTAACGCATGTAATCGGCCAAGGACGAACGCCGGTCGGTTCCTTACTCGGTTAATATGTGGACCGAAGCTGAGTCTCGAGTCTAATAGGACGTCTAAGTATTTGACTGTCTTTTCCCAGGGGATTGGACGATCGAATAACTCTATGGTGAGGAGGCGCGGTGTTAAGCGCCGCGAGAAGTACATGGCTGCACTTTTGATGGGGTTTACCTCGATCCTCCATTTCCGAAACCAGTTCCCGAAGGTTCGGGCTGCGGATTGGAGGCGTTTAGAGATAGTGTCTGGATTACGCCCAGACACATAGAGGCAGTTATCGTCTGCGAAGAGGGCGAGTTCGACGCCGCTGGTGTGCGGTATGTCGTTCGTGAAAAGGGTGTAGAGAACGGGACCTAGGACTGAGCCTTGTGGTACGCCGGCTAGGATGGGATGTGGTTCGGATCGCACCCCCTCGACGCGGTAGCGGAAGGTTCGACTGCGTAAGAAATCTCCTATGATGAGTACGAGGCGATCTGGCACACCGAGTCCGTATAACTTGTATACGAGCCCGTTGTGCCAGACCTTGTCGAACGCTTTCGCCACGTCGAAGAAGAGCGCTCCAGTATGAAGCCCGCGTATGAAGCGGGATTGAATGTGCTCCGTTATGCGGTGCACCTCCTGGGTACATGAGTGTTTGGCTCGGAATCCAAACTGCTCGTGGATGGGGATCCTTCGAGACTGCATGAAGTCTCTTAAGCGGCCGAGAAGTAGGCGTTCGTATATCTTGCCTAGAGCCTTGAGGAGGCTTATAGGCCGATATGCGGTGGGATCGGACGGGATTGCTTTTCCATATAGTTTAACTATTGTAATCGAAAATGACTTCGTTTTAATAAAAAATAACACAATCTAATTTTTAGTCTATGACGAATAACGGCTAAAAATGCATAGATAAAACATTTGTTAGCTGCCTTAATTATATTTTATCTATGATTCGACGGCTTGCTTGCCGCCTGCGCGATTTTTTGGGAAATTCGCGCGTCAGTTAACTTGTGGTCTTATTTCATGTACACTTCTTTAATTGTTCATTATGGGTGCCTATTTATCTGAACCTGTTACTGAAAAAATGTCCAGCGATGAAGCAAATGCCAAACTAGAATGCGGTGCAAGCTCCATGCAGGGGTGGCGTGTCAACCAAGAGGTACGGATATTGTTTGATAATTGAACTGATAAATCTTCCGATGCACCGTGTATCAGTAGTTTATTTTGTATTTCTTCGATTTAATATACGCTTTTTAATCCAGTATGCCTAGGAATTCATTTTCTGTGTATTTTTTACTAAATTATTATTTCATTATTGACTGTATAGTCAACTTGTCCTTCAGGGTTTCATTCTCAACTACAACAATGTCTTGTTATAATTTTATATATTCCCCAACAATTCGACTTATACAAACATTATTAATTTCTAGGATTCACATAATACAATATTGGACTATGATACCAATACATCTTTCTTTGCGGTATATGACGGTCACGGTGGCGCTGAAGTGGCTACATATTGTTCACAAAATTTGCCAGCCTATATTAAAAACACAGATGCATACAAAAGTGGAGATCTAGTAAATGCTTTGTCAGATGCTTTCTTGGGGTTTGATGCCACAATAGCAACAAAAGAGGTTATGGATATCCTGAAAGAGCTGGCAGGTAAAATCATGATGTTATTGTATTATTTTAAGATTATTTATTCTGATATATTTATTGATGATCAGTTGTGAATTATGTATTAATTTATTGAAGTATAATTTACAACCGATGCTTTACCACCTCATGTGTAATATTTTTTCAATATGTAAACATTCACTATAAATAATTGTTCGGTAGGTGAAATAAATCCTCCAGGCCCAAGTGATAATGAAGAATCTGAAGATGAAAATGTTAGTAATTTATATCAAGAGGCACACCTACCTTTACAGGTGAATTATCATATTACCATTACTAAATATCAAACAAAATGATGATGGCTTTTAACTTTTTAATATATTTTGAATTATACCAAACATGATCATAAAACACAGTTTAGGTGTCAACACAACATGGCTAAAAATTTATTTCGTTCTTATTCATAATAAAGATGTAGTAGATAATTTTAATATTTTTTTTAACTTTAATAACATTCTTATTGAACTACTACTGTTTAAATGTCAAATTTTATTTATTATTTATTAATTGAGATAATCATCATCATTCAGTTTGGTTCTTTAGTTTTGTTTACTTTAATAAGGTCCAATCAAGCAATTAAACTTTCATTGGTAGCACATTTATTCTTTAAGTTATTTTTCTTTCTTATTTAATTAGTTTTTATGTGCTACAAAGTTTTTCTAAATTGCTACTTTTTATTGTTACATATTAATGTAACTTTACAACTAATGAGACTGGGAAGTATATTCTTGCCTGAAAAAATTATTGGTTGCATTGTGGGGAACTTGCATTATAAGTAATACAGATTGTATTACAATTGAGTAGTGTTGAAGGTTTGCCACTATTTACATACATATAAACTTTTGCATATTCAAGTTATAAGATCTTTTTTTACATACAGAAATGTTTACTAGACTAAATTTTTTTTTTTTTGTAATCAGGAAGTGTTAGCTAAATATGAAAATAAATTAAGTACACTACATCGAGCACGTCTTGGTGACACAACAACACCTTTGTCACCATGTTTGAGAGCGAAAAAAAATACAGAAGAGTCTGGTGCTTCATCAGGTACCTATTCTAATTTTAAAACTAATTACTGCTCATTTAATTGTAAAAAAAATAATTCTAACCTTACTTGATTTTTCCTATAAATATTATCAGGTTATTACATTATTTGATTTAAAAAATCTAATTTTGCATTAGCTGCAGCAGGTTCCAGTTCTGAGCAAGTATGCGATGCTGCATCATCTAGCAAAAATGGCTTATCAACATCAGAAGATAATGAAGAAGAAAAAAAAACAGAGGAGGATACTGGTGGAGTTTCTTCAACAAATTCAAATGAGGAAGACAAAGAATTAAATGGGGAGGTAAATATATCAGTTTGTGTTTATCAGACTTAAATCCACCGTTGGAAATGACATTTCGTGAAAAGCATCACCAAAATCTTGTATGCATGGAGTCTTCATTACTGTAAGTGGGCTGGTTAGTGAACAAAATGCACATGTAACTCTATTGAGTTTAGTATTTTCTAATGTTTTTTGCTACCAGTAAAGTAAAGTAAAGTTTCAGCCTATAAATGTCCCACTGCTGAGCACAGGCCTCCTCTCATTTCTGAGAGGGTTTTGGAGCTAGGAAGAAACCGCCACGCTGCTCCAATGCGGGTTGGCGGACTTCACATGTCTTCGAAATATTTTTTATTTCTGAGACATGCAGGTTTCCTCACGATGTTTTCCTTCACCGCAGAGCACGTGGTAAATCAGCACTTAAAATTGCGATTAACAATTTTAGTGGTGCCGGCACCGGGAATCGAACCCAGGTCACTTGCGTACTATGAAATTTAAAGCGAGCGCCTAGCCCCTGAGCTACCACGGCTCTTACTATACTCTTACTACTCACCCAGAACATTTCTGTGTGACACCACTGTGCCCGTCACCCTGAGACATCAGTTCTTAGGTCTCCTATGCCCAATGATTACGCTAGCTCTCAGTGCCCTTCAAATTGAAACAAAGTAATGTTTTCACACTATTGCTTCACAACAGAATAACTGGCCCTGGTGTTGTACCTACCTAGATGGATTCCTGCATAGAAATTATGGCCACACCTGCACAGTTTTGCGGGATGCAGATTGTGTTTTTTGGCCATCTACAGGAGAGGCGTAGGCCTCAAGCCCAAGTCCACAGCTAAATATAGGTTCAGCTGTGGACTTGGGCTGAGTAATAATAATGATGATAGAGTGCAATATAGTGGGTCTTATGATAATCTACCAACCCATCTCTTTCCATGTATGTCATAAGTCAACTAAGGGAAATGCCAGATTTAATAATACATCTGAGGTTTGACTTTGCAATTGCCAATCCACTTCCAATCATAGCAATGATGGAATGGCAAATCCGCCTTGGAGCTTGGGAAAAGGTGATGTCCAGCAGTGGACTGTTACAATGCAAAGGCCTGATTTAAAATGTGTTCTTCTGTGTGAGCCCAGGTTTAGCAACTACATGTAACATTTACTAGTTCTACAGCTTTCAGTTTATGAATATATGGTGTTTCTAATATTTAATAATAATAATAACTCATTGATTAAATCCAGCAAAAATGCTACATAAAACACAGGAAAAATGTAACACAATAGAAAAATTATTACCTTAAACCTACAGTGAATTTAAAAATAAAAATTGCGATGCTGGATCTATATGGTTTAAGCTCAGCATTATGTTGGCAAGAAAGCCAACATTGGTATTCTGCAGACATCGCTAAGTACCTATCCGTGTGTCATTGGCAGAATTTACTTATACATGCAGTTCATAACGCAATCCCCAATCATAAGAATATAACAATAAAATAAATAATATGTACTATGTGTAGAAAGCAAGGAATAAAGTTACATAATAGGAAAGAAATATATATAATGTTTCATATTTTTAGGGATCAATGTATCACACTTTTTTTTCAGATCTTAATATGTAAGTTGTTGCATAGACATTAAAAGTTATATCTGTAATTAAAGTTATTTCTACCATTTTTAAAGTTTTCCATGTTGCTTAAGAGAATCTACCACCCCATCTCATCCAATGGGTGTCCTAAAAGTCAACAGAGGGAAAATTAAAACCAGGAAATAGGCAGCAACATCTTCTTGGAACATCAGAATGAATAAACAGCAGTTGCTAACCCACCTCCAATAAACTTTTGAGAGTGTCTATAAACTTTTGAGGCAATCTATGAGGAAAGCCTATGTTCAACAGTGGACTAGAGATAGGCTTAAATGATTATGATGAAGATTCAGGAGTTTTTTAAAGGAATCATGTGTTTTAGTTTTATATAGATCTAGTTTATATACAAGTTTCAAGAAAAAATCCAACTGCTAACTTTTTCACATTAATTACTTAAAAAAATTATAACTAATAATATGTTTTAGGTTTCAACCAGTGAGCCTGATAAAGCAGTCAAAGAAAATGTTGCAATGGACATTGACAAATCAACCTTAACAGTCCCTGACAGTTCTGAAGATAACTGTGGCCAACCAGAGCAAAGTGAAGATGTTAAAAGCACTACAAATGCTGGTAATGGTGTTGTATCTGAAGCTTGTAATGGAGAGGTGACAGATTCGAAGCAGGTGCTTGGAGAAGAAAGTAATATAACTTCATCAAATGGCTCAGTTACACCTGTCAAATTGGGAAAAGCTAAAGGTATTTTACCTGCTAAATGTTAGAATTATCATTCCTCAAGTGGTAGGATTCCTATGCAGGAATCCGTCAAGGTAGGTTAGGGCCACCCCAGGGCAAGTTATCCTGCCATAAAGCATTATTGTGAAAATATTTCTGTGTTTTGGTCTGAAGGGCACTGAGAGCCAGTGTAATCACTGGGCATATGAGACTTAAGAACTGATGTCTCAAAGTGACTCAGGGTATTCTGGGTGACACAGCATCTGTTATGGGCACACTTGCCATCAGGTGAATGTTTTCCTCATCTCATCAGATTATCCAATAAAAACAAATCCACTGTTAAACTTTTATTTAAATGAACATTTCTTAAATTTAATCTATTTAAGCCCACTTCTGAGTATAGACCTTTTAATAAAATAATTATAAATTAAAATAATTGTTTTATAAAGGTTCTAATGTAACTTAATTACTTTTTATTTAGACATAACATTATTAGTAACTAGGTCATGTATCAGTGTTCGGGCTCAATGAGCCAGCTAAAGGCAGATCTTTCATTCGATTCTCTAATAAAGTTAGGTTTTGGGCTACGCAATACATGACTGGCCTTGGTAAATGTAGCAATTACTACCATCTTTTATCATAGGATACAGGATGCATATTTTTGTAGATTCCACTGTATACAGCCTATTCGTATGAGTTACAGTATGACTGCAGTAAATGATAGTTGATTTGTAACAGATTGTATTCCTTCTTCTTATGCTTTAGATAAAACGTCACCGGTATCAAGTACAGACAAAGCTACTCCAGAGAGGCCAAAAAAATCTAAATTACGAAGAGCAGCAGCTGCTGTGTATGAATCACTTTTACGTCAAGCAGCTGAGGAGGATGATGATGAGAGTGACTCTAATGACGAAAATTTTGAAGGTGGTGAGATTGATTCATCTGATGAGGAGAATGTCAACGGAGTTGAGGATTCTTCTAATGAAGGTACATATTTCTTCATTTCTATTATAGTAAAGTTATGTGTAATAAATCATAGGGAAAGCTGCACATAATGCGAGTCAAGTTCACCACGATTAGTACAACATTCAAAGGTTTTCATGTCTGGTTATATTGTCAATAGAATCAGGAGTTACTTTGTGGAAATCCATTATAATAAAGGAAAGAAAGTTAATTGGCTAAGAACCAATACCACCATCTAGAGCTGCCACCAGTCATTGACTCCACAGCTGACAGTCATAGAGTCAATGTCACTTCATAATGCCTGACACTGCATTTGTCTGACCCTTCCACTGATCTTATTGCTTCCACCAAACACCAAAGAGTATTGGTGTCTGTGTATGTGCTTATGACACTATAATATCCTATGTAGATGATAGACCAATAGGTGTCAGATTAGAATAGCACTTACCTCTTTCTTACACAGTTGTCGTAAAGAGGCGACTAAGGTATTGTATGGATAGCCTTCATGCAGAATAACACCAGAATATTCAATGGTGTTACTATACTGCTTGTGTCTGGTTTCCCGCGAGGACGAAAAGGGGGCTACGTGAGTGGCCTCCGCCTACCCTTATATGGGAAAAAGGCGTGACTGTATATGATAACTACTGCTTATTAACCAGAAGAAATCCTGCTGTGGTGTAAACAGACAAGAATAATGTCATTGTCACATTTTTCAAATTGAGATATTTATAAAAATAAATATATTTTTTTCTTTTGAACATATTATACATAATTTAAAAGATGAAGGTGAAGAAGATGAAGATGAGGATGATTATGAAGCAGAGTCAAGTGATGAGGAAGGAGAAGAAGACATTAGTATGACTGAGGAACCTGGGAATGATAGCGGCTGTACAGCCATTATTGCACTACTAAAAGGTATTTGTTTTGTTTTTTTTTATAGGATAAAGTGACGAGACGTGCAAAATGTTCACCTGATGGTAAGTGCAACATCTGCCCATAACAGATGCTGTGCCCACCCTCCTGAAACATCGGTTCTTAAGTCACATATGCCTCAGTGCAGACTGTGTTTCAACAGTAATGTTTGCACACTACTGCTTCATGGCAGAATAACTTGCATGGGGTGGTACCTACCTAGACAGATTCCTGCATAGAAATCTACCATTTTTAGCATATTATATTAGTTAGCAGTTGTTAGTTTTAGTCAACAGTACATATTTTTGTGACCATATTGATTGATCTATATAATAAATATGGAATATCATAAAGGTATTCACTTAACACTGTAAGTAAAATTAGAAAATCATTATACAGGAAGACTGTCTGTCTGTAAAATTTAAAATTATTTTCTCCACAGGAAATGAACTGTATGTAGCTAATGCCGGAGATTCTCGCTGCATTATTTGTAGAGAAGGTAAAGCTATAGACATGTCAATAGATCATAAACCAGAGGATGCTCCTGAGCTCGAGAGAATCACAAAGGCTGGTGGAAAGGTTTCATATGATGGGCGTATTAATGGTGGTCTGAACTTATCTCGTGCCATTGGTGATCATTCATACAAACAGAGCAAAGAATTGGATGCTAAAGAACAAATGGTCACTGCATTGCCTGATGTAAAAACTTTGACAATAGATCCAACCAAAGATCAGTTTATGGTATTGGCATGTGATGGGATATGGAACTTTATGTCTAGTCAAGATGTCTGTGACTTTATATTACCGAGACTGGCAGAGGGACGGGAAAGGTTATCGCAGATTTGTGAAGAGGTAATTTACATTTATTTACTCTGTAAAATTCTGTAGTAATTACTTTACCAAAATTAAACCACAGTACTTTAATCTACATCTAATACTACATCTAACAAACTACTTCTTCAAACAGACTTCGGCAAAGTAAAACCAAATAAATTTATATTAAATACAGTAAATGGATTATTTGAATCAAACTTAGGTGTATTAAATCGCCATTGACAAGGGCGCCAATCCGCATTGGAGCAGCATGGCTTCTCAGCTCCAAAACCCTATCAGAAATGAGAGGAGGCATGTGCTCAGCAGTGGGACATTTATAGGCTGTTTGTTACTTTACTGTACTTTTTACATGTACACTACAATTAACATACATATATAGTCACGCCTTTTTCCCATATAAGGTGTAGGCAGTGGCCGCACATGTAGCCGCTTTCGCCCACGCGAGAAACAAGACGTAATGGGTGGCGAACCACATCGCATCTATTTTAGAACGAATCAAAAAAAATCTTATTCTTCGTTGGGGTCCCACAATCAGTATAGTGACAGCATTGCATATTATGGTGTTAATCTGCACAAAAAAAGGCTGTCAGTACCATATCTTACCACACCTCTTACAAGGCCGTAAGAGGTATGGTTGAACCAATACATAAGCTACATCTATATAAATTTTTCCGGAAACTTAGTGGTTAAGAAATGTTTATGTCCAAACTTTAGACCTGCAGTGAGTATAGTGAGATTCCAAATTATATTGTATTGTAAACATAACATAAACTTTATATTCATTAAAAAAAGTTTGTTATGTAAAGTATGATCTGTAAAAATGTGACAATGTTCTTAGAAATGTCTTTTTTGTATATTGTGGAGTCTGCTTGCAATGGCGTGAAGACTCAAGTTATCCTTTTCCATTTGATATTGTTTTGAATGACTGCTACTTTTCATTTAAAATTAAGAATTTTAACTTAAAATAAAATTATAAACTGTATCACAATAACGATATCTAGTACGGATTTTCTTTCGTCAGTTATTTCGCAGTCAATGGACTGCATTACCAAACTGCAGTAAATTGGGACTGCATTACCAAACTGCAGTAGATTGGGACTGCATAACCAAGCTGCAGTAGATTGATTCTAAAATTACATTTAACTAACGAAATTACATTTCTTACTTCGAAAAACGAACATATATTTCATTCACACACATTTCATTTCAACAGTTCGGTTCAGCCTGCCTACTTCCGTTTCGATCCAAATTTGAATTCCATCTGAAGCCAATATTGGTTCAAGGAAGGATATTTCTATTTTATGATACTGTTAAAAAAATATCTATAATAACTAATGAATATTATTTCTACAGATGTTCGATCATTGCCTAGCGCCTACTACGATGGGCGATGGAACTGGCTGTGATAATATGACAGCTATTATAGTTCGGTTTAAGGATGGAGTAATTGCAGAAGTTGGACAACAGTCAAATGACACTGAGGTCTCGAAAAAGCGCACCGCAGAGGACGAGCCTAGTGTTGACAATCAACAGGATACAAAAAGGCAAAAACTTGATGATTCACTTTCAAGTTCAGTAGTGACTTCAAGTGTTTAGACTCATTGATAAAGGAAATCAGTGTTAACGCCGCACATAGTATTGTGTTTTGTTCGGTGGAGACTTTAAATTATAGATAACATTATCACTCATCTCTTTTAAAAAGTTCTCCAATAATCATTTTAATTCATTTGAAAAAGATTAGACTCTTCTCTTTTTTTTACATTGAATGACTATTGTTTAATTCTCTGACTTGTAATTCTTGTAAATCAGTTGTTTGAAATGTGCACCAATCTTATTATACCAATGCTTGTTCTTGATGTGTTGTGGTTATTCACAATTTAACAAGCAAAAAAAAGGATTATTCTAGTAATTCTTCATTCTGCACAATTCAGAGTAGTATTATCTACAGGCAAACTGGCAAATTATTATTTTTTAATTCTGTTTGACGTATTTAGTATATTCGTTTGTAGAGAACAATTATTTGTACTTCATTCTGCTTAAAATATTTCTTGAACTTTCGTCCTTTCCACAGAAGTGAAATTAATGACATTAGAGGGTTTAGTAAATAATAATTCTTTATACATTTTCATTAGTAGAAAATACTCTAATTGTCTATTCTTTATTGCATCTATAAAGTGACAAATCTCTCAGTTATTATTTAATAGTTTGCCTAAAGTAGCTTTATTTATAATAGGTAGAAAGATAATGTTTCAATTTAAAATGAAGTGATCATGAAAAACGTGAAGAGATGAGGAGTAAAGAATATGTTTGCTCCATTGATACATTTTGGAACTGACTTGTTGACAGTAGTAATTAGTAAGTTGTAAATGTAGACTATGGAATCAAAATTAAATCCCACTTAATTTTTAACATATAGAAACTCTTAAAATTTGTTATTTCCAATTTATTTAATCGAAAGATCTTATATTTTTATGAGGAAAGTTTTATGTTTGTGATACCAAATTCCATAATTATTTTTCTTGAAAAAAAAGTAAAGTATGCCATCTGCAGTAAAATATGTTTTGCTATATATAAGTGGTAAAATAATTATTTTTGTAAGTAAAATTGACATTTTTATATTTTATTTTATTAATTCAATTTTTGGACACCAAAAAAATGTAACTCAAAAATATGTAATGGTTACAGGTACTTCAATTTAGAGATATTTCCATTCTGTTTCATAAGCAACTTTTTCTTTTGTTCTACTTCTTTTTATACAGAATGTGTATTAATTATAGAAATTAAATATTCATCAGTTTTCTTTTAGACATTTAATCTATATTATTAATTTTTCTTTACTTTTTTAAACTGAAAACAAAATTGGGTGTTTGGTTATAATACACTTTTGGCATGTTCCTATATTCAACAAAAAAAGAGGGAATAAATGTATATTTCAATTCATTTATTTATCTGTTACTCTGTAGTATGATAAGTATGTAGTTATATTTTTGTAATGACAGGTACTGTATAATTTGACAAGGTACTAATTCTGTCTCAATACTGCCAAAATGCTTTTTGAAAACTGTCATGAGTTAGACTTAAATGATACGGTTAAGTTAGAAAAATACAAACATAATATAACAGCCCAGTTATCTTCATGTTTAAAAAAAATAGTTTTAATTTAATCTGTGTTTCAATGAAAATTACACTTTTACAGACTGTAACATGGTTTTCTTTTTAAGTTTTAATGTTATTTGTGCCTACGTGTGTATGTAGCCTTTGTCTAATTTTTTTATAAAATTATTAATTCTCAGAAAAGTTGTTTTGAAGTTCAGAATAATAATAACAGACCAATAACGTCGTTATAGTGGTGTAACTGTGTCTACGCCACCTAATGCCGCCTAGCGGATTTCTCCTGATAATATTAATCTCTCTGATGATATTAAAAATATTTTGATATTCTCTGATGTACCGGTTGTTTCAACTACCGCAATTAAACATAGTAGGCATCTTAAAACATCTTAAAACATAAAATAGGAAATTTAATTTTTCACAAAAAGCGAATTACCACACAATCACTGTCCTGAAAAGAAAGACTGGTCTGTTTTGTTAAGAAAGCAACGTCGCCAAGAAAGACCCTAACCGTCAAGCAAGACCCTATCTGACTAGAAGTACCCTATCTGTCTAGAAGAACCCTATCTGACTAGAAGGAACCTATTTGACTAGAAGTACCCTATCTTGAATAGAAGGACCCACCCCATCTGACTAGAAGGGCCCATCCTATCTGACTAGAAAGATCCCATCCGACTAGAGGCCACGCCTTCTCACGTCAGTGTCCAGTTTAACATGAACTCTGCCTATTGTTTTCAATTAATAAGGTTTAAACAAATACACGTTTAATTTTTTTTATTATCTACTGAAATATTACGTTATATTTTTTTAACAACATTTACTATAATTGACAAGTTTAAAACAAATAGAATTATTGAAAAATTTCGTGTGAAAATGTTCATAGTTCATAGGACCTATACCAAAGAACAATAAATACATTTTTTTTTTCATATCAGTGATAATTCACTGAAATGTTCGCGAACACCGAGGGTCTGTATGCGACTTCTACTGGGGGTGTTCTGTGCTATGAAATCAAAGTTATAATACTGTACGTGTTCAACGTAAATATGCTTTTCGGAACCAGACTTAGTTTACATCAGTTTACGTATTTTGTGTTATGTCAGTATTTAAAAAAAATGTAGAGCATGTTTATTTTGCCATATATACTTTTTTTAATCATAAGTCATATATACCTAAGTATCGTATTTTTCGGACTATCAGACGCACTTTAAATTTGCTAGATAATTTTTAGAAAAATATATTTTAGACAAAGGATGTAGATAAATCGGTGATTCCCAGCTTGTCTTGAGATAATAATGATATTTACCTGCAGTGGCGTACCATCTTTTCCGGACTTTATAGTATAGGAGTACCTCAAATTTAGAGATGGCTCATTAGAAAAAATATCTTAATGTTACCTTCGGGCCATAAGACCCACCCAAAATTTGAGTTCATTTTCTTTGTAAAAAGGAGCGTGTTTTATTCCGAAAAATACGGAATCAGGATCAATTGCGGAAATCCATTACTTACAGTAAGGAAAACAAAACCAATCTGCATGTACGCGGATCTTAATAAATTAAAATTAGTTTCACTCCTTTTAAATAAACCTCATATTCCTTATTATCCCTTTCCACATTAGTGGGATAACAGAACATGCAAAAGCCTATAAAGTCACGTTTCTTTGGATTATTCGAGTCTATTGTGTATAGTATGGACGTAATAATTAATATTAAGAGAATAAATAAATATGTATTGAGAATATTTAAAATGTGAACATTATTAGCATATCAAATAATTTATTTTCCTTACTTTAGATCTAAGCCTAAGTTTTCGAGTCTGAATTTTGGTAATGAACACTTCTGCTTTTTTCCGAAAGATAGCGTCGTGATCGGAAAAGACTCGTGAGTCATTACTTTTAACCCCGTAGACTTAATTCCATTAAGAACTTTACTTCATGTTCAACTTTAAAAATCTATACACAGTTTATTGATTTTTATTTTGTAAAAAAATATATAATGTGCAAGCCGATACTATTATGCTGATGAATGTTATCATAATATAAATAGTAATCGTTACAATATAAATAGCCAACAGTAATTTTGAAACATGTTACTCTAGAAATATTTGAATAAATTATCTGAGCTGCGTCAAATACTCTATTGTCTCCATTTGGCTTGCTTCCAGTATCTGCAGAGAATCATATTCATTGTCTAGTTGTTCCAATAACATAGACCTTTCAGTTATTTCGGTCTGAAAATTAAATTTAAATTGAAATTCAATTACAACACGTTTTTGGCATATAAAAGTCATTGAAGAAACTACACTTTTATCTAAGATTATGAAAGTAAATTATTGTTCGTAAATCAGACACCTACTTACATCCTTTTTAGTAGCAGAAAGTGACGAGACGAGCAAAACGTTCACAGGTAAGTGCAATGTCTGCCCATAACCAATGTTGTGTCACCCAGAAAATATGTGTGGCGCCACACTACACCCGTCCCCCTGAGACATTAGTTCTTAAGTCTCATTATGCCCAGTAACTAGCACTAGGTATGGTACTAGGCCCTTCAGAACAAAACCCAGTAATATTTGCACACTACTACTTTACGGCAGAATAACTGGCCCTGCGGTTTACCTAGACGGATTCCTGCATAGGAATCCTACCACCAGTAACGTTATAAGTATCTTAAGCGCCCTTCGCACAAAGCAATAACGTACTTAATTTTTGTGGAATTTTTAGCATATTTCAACCCGTACTGAGCAAAGAAGAGGACTCATTATATAAAATAATTAAAAAATGAAAGGAGGCTTGTGTTCAGCAGTGAAACATATGGGTCATTTCTTGATAGCTTATACATATTATATTGTTTTGACGAGAGGCTCATAGGCCGAATTAATACATCGCGAGTCGTACCGAAGCCAATATTTGTGCAACTCAACAAGTGATTTGTTATCAGATCTTAATTTATTGTGGCACTACCTTTGACCATCTTAACGTATTCGCTACTGGTAAGAGGATGTCTAGAGGACTGAGTTCTTAAGTACTTGCTCTGTAAAGTCTTTATTATAATATATCCCACGCAGAAGAAACATCTGGTTCGTAAGCCGAAAATCAAAATAAACCAGGAGACCATCATCGTCATGCCTTCCTAGCACGGTGATTGTGGGGAATCCTCCTAACTTCGGAGAGGCTTGTGACTTATAGGCCAGTGGTGGACTAATTATTTTATTTTTATTACATTCATTTTGCCTTACTTGCAATTTAGCTTGTTCATTTTCTCTTTGCTTGGTTATAGATTTCAAAAGACTCATAGATCCTATTGCCGCCATTTTCTGCTTCTCCACGTTATCTCCCAATTCTTTTAGTGTTTCTTGTAAAGTACTTATGATTTTTCCGAAATCTACGGCCTCTGGAATAGATTAAATGTGTTACTTAGAAAACTTTCACACTAGCGGATGCCCAACACTTCGCTCGTGTGATGTTTATTTAGCATACAAATAAATAAAATGGTAGTGTCTGTATTATTAAGGTATATACAGTACTTATATAAATTTTTGTTTGTCTTTCTGTCTGTCTCTTTGTTCCGGCTAATCTCCGAAACGGCTGGAACGATTTTGACGGGGCTTTCACTGATAGATACCTGACCACGATACGGTCACCTGACCACGATACGGTCAGTCACGATCCAGGCTACACTGTACACACAGTTAATAGCTTTAATATAACACGCACCACGACGCGCGACCGCCGTAGAGAGCGGCGCGCAGCAGTCGACAATAACACCGCGTACACACGATACACCCGTGTTTCAGGGCGGTTCTCACCGCCCAGAGTTACCGACACACAAGTCGACAGTCCGAATGGAGGCCCGCAGCCTCCCTCGGACGGTCATTAGACGACTTAAAATCATATTGAGATATTCTAAATCGCGCAAGCACGCAGCGAACGCGATACAGTCCGAATTTCGAGGTTTTTGTAGGAGTTTATTTATTTATTTATGTTTGGGTCAAATCAAACCTGGCACGCGGGCCCCTAGCCCGTGAGCACAGTATCCGATGAAGCTGTAAAAGCCAAAAAAGGCTAACAGCAATTACATCACCGAAATTATATATACTGACAGATAGCTGATATAATAACGGGTAGCTGACATAAGCTCCTTTAAACGTAGAAAAATAATTAGGGTTTCGCGAAAAAAAATTAAAATCCGATTGAAATGGGGAAATACATCATCGGGCGGCTTTTCTACGCAGGTGAAACCGCGGGGCATAACTAGTTAATTTATAAACTTGTATAGTAACAATTATAAAGCATCTTTGGCTGTTCTTAAGTCGAACGAACCAGGGTAAATTTTTAAGCTCTTCGTGAAACTTTTGATTGCCTTTCTATCTTTTTGTGAGTACTATGGTTTGAGTTCAAGAAGAGTATGGTTCATTAATACCTATATAGTTTGTACTAACTTGTTTCATAGTCTTTACATGTGTCTTTTAGGTCTTCGGTTTCTTTGAGAACAGTGTGCTCAAGTATTCTGATCTTGTTGATGTCATCGTAATACAAATGTCCTTTTTGTAATTCGTCAGCCATTAGTCAAAACTTTAAATCTTACAACTTACTAACAATTATGTATATTTTAGTTATAGTATTATACGTTTGTATTAGACGATCGTCGCTAAGCAACGTTATATCATAGCAGGTAGCAGGGGGATGCAACTATCATAAAGAATACAGTTACAGAATATTTCATTTAAGTTATCGCCATCTAGTGTTACTGAAATCCCCTTTTCTTTTGAAATTGTTTAAACTGTTAACTAGATAGCAGCACTTAGACTCGATGATTACAAAACCCAATTAAATTTTTAAGGAAGGAATGCGTGATTTCGTCTTATTTAAATAGATTTTTTATAAAATGATAAAATGGAATGAAGCTAAAGGAGTACTGAGAAGAATATAAGACAATTAAAGTTTATGCACCTGTTTAATTACTGTCACTCATTGGCATGACACATGAAAAATTTGATATAGTTACGCGCGGCCTTGGCGCGGCCCTTCGCGTCCGGTTGGATGCCGTGATCTAATTTCCCTCCCTGTCGGGTATACACAGGAAGGATGGATAGGCATCCACGCGGAGACTTAAGTCCTGTCGAATGAGTCTACGTTGATAAGGGCTCCACCCAAGGCTAACTTGTGTAGATTACTTCCGTACTGCGTTTTCCAGAAGAGGAACCGCGGGCAGAAGGGCAAACAAAGCAAATAAAATTGTTTTGTTTTTTAATTCCGATAGGGGTCGGAGCAGTCGCTAGGCGACCGTCAAGCTTGGAGCGTCGAGTGCAACTGTTTGATAAATGTATGTTTGTTTCTTTTTTAACACGTTGAAACATGCAGAACAAAGGACTCGCCGCAATGATTGTCGAACGTCACCAACAATTATTATTAAGTTTTTTTTTTGTAAAATATGTTTAATTAATCAAAGTATTTTTTTTTGGCCATTTTTATCCATGCAAAAAAACCGTGGGGGCGAGAATCAATAAACTCTCCGTAGGCGGTTTGGACTGCCAAATTGGAGATTAATTTTTTTTCTTGTAAGAAGTTATCCAAATTCCGGAAAAAATGGTAATCTGTTGGAGCAAGGTCCGGGGAGTACGGTGGATGTCGTAGAGATGCCAATTGCGGCTCCTCTGGTTTAGCGGTCGTCTGTTGGTGCAGTGTGTGGTCTAGCGTTGTCCTGAACCGGCAGTGGCCTAGAGCGATTGACCAGCGTCAGTTGTTTAGCAGCTATTCTTTTATCATGGTTTGCAGTCGCTGACAATAGATATCTGCCGTAATCATTTGACCAGATTTTAGAAAGCTGTAGTGAACGACACCGGCACTAGTCGACCAAACACTCACAAGTAACTTTTCGCTTGGGTCAGGATTTGGCTGGTTCTCCAGGGTTGAGTCATTGTGACGAGCGATTCCGATTATCGTACAATTCCACTTTTCATTACCTGTGATTTAAAATTCCTTCATTATTGTGCCGGTTTAACAATTCATGGGGTACCCACCGTTCAAGCTTTTTACTTTCCTTGTTTGCTTCAAGTGGATTCAAACATTTTATCACTCACAGCGAAGCCTGCAGCTAATTCTGAAGTGGTTTGCGGTGGATCCGCTTCCACAATAGCCTTTAATTCTTCATTATGCACTTTGGTCTCTGGCCGTCCACGGGGCTTGTCCTGAAGGTCGAAATTTCTAGAACGAAAACGTTGGAACCAAAAACGTACCGTGTTTTATTTTGCGACATCAGCGCCATACACGTCGTTAAACCTGTTCGTAATTCGAGCTTTTTCAGCAGCACTGGTTCCACGGTAGAACTCGTACTACACTTGGCGTCAAAAACATCGCACATCCGAAAAAAATTATTTAAATACTATTTTAACACAACAGGCCAATGGCAATGTTGTGGTTTGAGGGTATCATTCGAAAGGTAATTTCATTAGCTTTCAGGAATTTTAATTGAATTTTACTTTTATAACGAGACGAAAGAGAAATTAAAGAAAAAGACAGGGTATGTACAAATTTGCAAATTAATAATTTTAAAAAAAAACTTAATAAATACATAAAAAGTTCTTAAAACCTAGTGTTACCCCCCCTTGCCTTGATAACGGCTTCCATGCGATCTTTCATGGACCTTACAAGGATCGCAACAGCCTCTTGGGGTATTTGTTCCCACTCTTCAAATCTCGAGCTCGCACGCGCCGTTTTAGGTCATCCCAGAGATGTTCTATTGGGTTAAGGTCTGGACTTCGTGCTGGCCAATGCATAACAGGGATATCGACCTCCTGTGAATAATCCCGTACAATAGCCGCGGTGTGGCAAAGAGCATTATCATGGATTAACATGAATCCACCACCGACATAACCAGCATACGGGACCACATGTTCCTCCAGGATTTCAGTAATGTACCGACCAGCATTTAATGACCCTTGCCCACGGCCACCCCGAGTCCGGGAAACGCACACAAGTTCCGTTTTCCCGTCGACGGATTCTTCGAAGCAGGGTTGTGTGAACCTCTCCCCCTGTCTTCTGTAGACCCTTCTACGTCTGTCATTGCAGAAGAGACAGACCCTCGTCTCATCAGAGAAGAGTACGGTCCGCCACTGTTCCAAAGTCCACTCGCAATGATTGCGAGCAAACTCTAGGCGATCTCTGCGATGCTGTGCAGTAAGTTTTGGACCTTTAGCAGGTCTATGGGCTGTTAAACTAATGACACCAATTGCAAGTTTTAACCATGTCGGGCTCAAAGTTTTGTCTACCTAAGTGCGCAAATGTATGTATACCTATTTGTCGTGATGTCCAGATATAGGTGAAGCGCTGTTCAATAAACCATCAAGAAACTCTAGGCTCTTAATTTTTTTTAAAGATAAGAGTCTACATCGTTATATAATATATTACAATATCAATACCGTAACTTACAATTATGATTGTAATTTATATATTGTTGAAAGCCTGTGAAGATATGTCGAGACTATAATATTATTTGTATTAGATATCCAAAATTTAACATATTTCCGACCTCTAACTACCCCATTTGGATACGCGGTTGTGGGAGCTATTCATTATATATTTATTATAGTATGTAAATTAGTATAATTTTTAATAATCTTAATATTTGTAAAAATATCAACGTTAAAACAAAATCTGTTGTCTATTCGTTTAGTACCGAAATATTAAATAGTCTGTGTGAATGTCAATTGAATTTGTCAACATAACATACAATAAAAAAAAACTGAAGAAAAGAAAAAGACACTTCAATAAATTGTCATACTCTAATTTAATTATAATATTTCTTTAGATAAGTTAATGTTACATATTATTTATTAAGGGATAGTGTTTACTTCTTTAGAATACAAACACTTGACGACCACACATAAAACATCATTGGTTGTGTTTTCATATATACAAAATACAAACAAATATTTGTGTTGTTTTTGATAATATGTGCGCTATGTATTATTCAGTGTGTTTTAATATTTTTTGATGCTTACCATTATCGTCCAAGAAGTTATAGAGTTAGCAATTCTAAGTCATGGAGGGATTAACACAAAATGAAAAAATCATTTGGTCATGTTGGGAAGAAAAGTCACCGAGAGACGTCGTCAGAGAGGCGGCTGCAAAAGGCACTCATATTGATCTGGCTATTAGATATTTGATGCATAAAAATTTCTGGAGTGAGTCCTCTGCGAGGGAGTGGTTTTTAGCTGAGGTAGGCATTGATTCATATTACATAAACATCTCAAACTAATGAATACACATTCCTACATGGTTTGCTTTTAATTAAAATACAAATCACTTAATACTTTAAAGTTGTGTAATTGAAATATACTTCATCATCATCATCATCATTTCAGCCTATCACTAGTCCACTGCTGAACATAGGCCTCCCCCATAGATTGCCACAAAAGTTTGTAGCTCTCATTTTGGGGGGAATAATGCCACAATTGCCATGCTTGGCAGGCGGGTTGGCAACTGCAGTTTATTTCTTCAGATGTTCCAGGAAGATGCTGCTGCCCATCTTCTGGTTTTAATTTTCTCTCTGTCGACTTTTACGACACCCATGGGATCAGATGGGGCAGTAGATTCTCTTTAGCCGCTACCAAACGGTACCCTACTTATACAATTGAAATTATCATATTTTTTACAAAGCCCTACATCAGAAAACTTTACAAGCATAAAATTTCACAAAATTGACAACTTTTTCTATGGAAAAATTGTACAAATCTAGTACAATTGAGGCTAAATGTATTTATGTGAAAATATATTTAGAAGCCATAAATATCTTAGCATCTGGTACCTATTTGAAATACCAATTACAAAATAGATTTTTGGGAAGTAATGTGAAATACAAATACCATATGTTTTTGTATTTCAATTGCATTTAGCAAATATGTATTTCAATTACAAGTAATTAAAATACTGTCCAGCTCTGTGTATAGTGTAAAATATCAGTTGCATTTTCGAGCCAACAGATTGTTAATATACTTTGGTTTTTTTTTATTTCAGGTTAAAGCATGGACAGTCCAACTTCTTATACGAAGACAAATATTCAAAGTTCTGCATATCTTGAACAAAGTAAACATAAATCCAGAGAGTCATTTAATGACTCTTGCAGCTACTTCTGCTGAAATTGAATATCGAGATTTTATTGTAGAGCAAATCATGAAAAATTCAAGAGATATTGTCATTGAAAATATTGATAAGTGGTTAAATTTTAAAAAACATTGGAATTTACTCAGATATTTAGAAAAGTCATTTGAAGTTGATGGTACATTTAAACAAAATAAGGTATTTGGTGAGGGAAGTGACAGAATATTTGTGAATGAAAGTGAGATTAAAGCTTTAACTATTGAGAAAATTGAAAAATACCCTGCCCATTGGAAATGTAAGATTGCAACAACATTATTTTTCAACACATTCGGTGAGTATGTATATAAGTAGTAGTTTTTTCCAAACAACTATATTATAAACTTAACTCCTATCTTATAGCATGAACATTTGATATGGCACGAGTAAGTTATCATGCGCCTCTATGCTATTGGTACTATAAAATCTTTGGCACAGTAGACAAGATCCAACATGGCAATAATGATGATGATCCTACAAATATCCATGATCAATAAATTTCTAGGAAGACATCATAAAGGTTGTCTTTTTTCCAGTATGTCCATTGCCAAAGGTGCCTTCTTCCTTTGCTCATTTTACCTCTGTCTGCATTTAACAATGTTTCCATAGAATCTTTTGACTCACACTACCTAAATAAGAAGAATTAGTTAAATTTTGTTAATCTAAAATGCTAAGATGTTAACTTAAGTTTTTGTTATTCTTGTTTTTTAGAATTTTCGTTACTGGACTTTTCTTCACCTCCTCATATGTGGGATCACCTTTTGGAAATGAATAAATCAATGATACTTGTTCGTTGGATTAATGTACAGACTTCAGAAGTGGTTCGTGATATGAATGCACGATACAATTTTTTTAACAATGAAAACTTTGTGAAGAAATTATTGAATGTTGATACTAAAGGTTTTGGTAATGAGGTTCTTGAAAGTTTAGATAACATTTTTCGTTCTTGGCCAATTACAAATGAAATGATTGAAAATGTTTCAACTAGTAATTGTTTTGAATACACTAAATTGTGTATTTATGATACACTGTGCTCTTATGGTATAGTGAATGAAGATGAATGCAAAAATTTGTTTCTAATAATTGCTCGACTGGCACGGACTCAAAATTTAAAACAAATTGATGATATTTTTACTGAGTCTTGTGCTACCATAAGTAAACAGGAATTTTATGTTGAGTTAGCAAAGTATTGTGTAAAAAATAAACTTTATAATGTTTTGACTATGTGTGTTGAAGGGCATATATTAGACACTGATCTGTCTGAAGTGGAGCAAGATGCTAGAGATTGTATTGAGCTATGGTTATTGTTTAAGAGTATTGAACAGACATCTGACAGGCAGAGTCATGTGTTACCTGTGTATAGAACATGTCAACAAATAGCTAAAGATGATATTGACAACTACATTTCCTCTAATCCTCATTTGGTTCTTGGTATGATATTACTGGAAGATGGTGCAAATTTATTTGACATATTTTCTAAAAAGGACTTTTTACAATTTAAAGACTTTAAATTGCCCAATAAGGGATATAAGCAACAACTTCCACATCTGTATAAAGTTTATAAGAAATATGCAGGTGGAAATCAAATGTATGATTCAAAAGATGTGAATGTGTATCAACTACTGTCAGGGTATCGAGGGTTGGATGTGTCAAAAATTTTTGAATTCCAATTAATTAATCAGAACACCAATAGTTTGATGAGCGAAAAATCAGATAGGAGGAGCTTGGGTAGCCTTTTATCAAATGATATGGATGTCAGAGGCGGTATCAAAGCTTTGTCCCAGAGATCGGTTGATATGCCTGACTTTGCCAATGAAAAGCTGATAAAAAGATATGGATATGTCGCAAAACTGAACCATGTTTACTATTTAAAACAATATCGTCCATGTAATGCCAGCCAGGCATTTGTTGCACAGCAATATCAGACATATAATCGCCTGCAAGAGAAAAGTATTAAGAGTGCATGCTGTGAAGCTCATGCTTTAGCTCTTCAAAACTGGTCAGATCCAGCTATGGCCGCATGTGCCATTTCTTTTGTAGCAATGATTGGATGTAATCCTTCAAGGTGTAGGGTTCACATGTCTGCAGCAAAAATGATAAAGCATCATTTAATGGTGTATAAAAACATGTCTGAAGAGAAGGCAAATAAAATCGTTAATGAATTTATGTGTAAACTCATCCAAAGTAATGAACAAGCAGCAAGAGACATTTTGCAATATTTAGAAGAAATAACTATTTACAAGTTGAGGCAAATACGGGACTCTGAAGGAAAATTTGATATGGCTGTAGTGCTGTATGAATCTCAAACTATGGTGAAGTTTGCAATACTGCATAATCTGCCATTGCCAGAAATGCAAATAAGGGAGTTCATTATGAATAACTCCTGGTTTAATTTTTTGTTATTTGGCGATGTCTTCAGATACCCACTATCTCAGATGTTGCAGTTATCTCAAGAGTTCGTAAAACAATCTTATGCAGAACACCTGAAGTATATAATGTTACATAAAAGTACTGAAGAGGAAAAGGAATTTAAATCAATTTCAAGCAATGGTCAGAGAAAATTTTCGAGGGTGAATTCCATGGAGGTGGTAAGTATTTTTTTATTAATATGAAGGATATCACCGTAGCTTATTTATTTTATAATTATGAAAACTAAAGAATAGTGACAATCAAAGCTTTATTAATTGAGTAATAAACATGAACTCAGTTTTATTTCATTTCAGTAATAAAACATCTGTAGTCACTTGTGAATGGGTATTTGTCCTTGGCTGTGTTTCTGCCTCTGCTGTGCTGTGTATTTGAGTTCAGTTTGAAAAATGCGAAACCCGTTATTTAAATTATAAGGATTTTTTTACTTTTAGATACTTATACATATAATTTACTTCAACAAATGAGCATTTTCATTATAACATTAAAAATAACACTGCAGAAAGACCACCTTGCAGAATGACTATTTACAATTTATTTAGTTAGTTATTCAATTATTTTTCTCTTTATTATTGTTATTGCGTAAGTAATTAAATAGAATTCGTTTTTTTATTAGAAATAATACTTTTTATATGATCTAGATGCAATGTGTGCTTGTGGCTCAGTGATCAGCTGATTTATTTATTTATTTACTCCAGTTACCAGTTAGGTATACCTTTAGATTCTAAGTTAACAATGGGCGGACCTAATGCCGATCGGCATACTCTGCCAGCATTCATGGGTCCTTATCTTGAAATCCCAGTTGAAGTTAAAAAAAAATTCTGTACCACATTAAATATTGATTTTAGATTTCAAACCCTGATTCCCTGTCTGTGTTTCTCTGACAATCTTACTTCGATCCTTCTGCTTAGCCATTATAATATGCTCTGGATAATTGACACCCTAGGGTTACCACCAGAAGATGTGGTCGAAATAGGCCAGAAGAACATAATATCATAAAAGAATACAATCCAAAAATATATATTTGCAGAGTCCGACTCAGAGCGTAACGTTTGATTTCCCATCAAGTGCGTACATGGGCCGTGAATTGTGGGAGGTGGCTGCTGCCTGCCACGGTCCAGAAGATCCCCCGGCTGCGCTGTTACGAGCCGCCGATGTCTGCCGGGAGCCGTTACTTGTTCTCATCGCCAGCTGTTATGAGGTACCGTTAAATCATTACTTAGTCTTGACTTCTTGTTGTAGGTCTTAAGAAGTGGAAGAGCTGCTTATCATCGTCTTACAGAGGTTAACCTTTAACAATTGCATTGCAGGAAATTTTATTTCTTGTCTTAGGCGATGATAAAAATAATTTCATGTCAAACGTGACGTGTATACTAAGCGCCAAAAATTGTTGATAATTATAGAAACTGCCACTGTTTCCATTGCCATGTTTTCTTTAAAATTCTATGGACAGGAATTGTAAACTAGTACTTCAACATGGAACTTAAAAGCACGTAGTGTTAGTATGCTCTGTCCACTATGAATAGTTCTATTTAAAAAAAAACATATATGGTTTCTTCGCATTTTACACGTAAAACTCAAGACATGTTTTTCAAAGTTTATTTACATTTAATTACAGTATATATGTGCCATTTTGTTCGATGACTTTATTCTATCTTGAAGGCAGAGACACGATCCCGTTGCTGTTGAAATATTGGGATATTTGAACAAAAAAACGCGACAAATAGTGTTGGCAGTCCTCTCTTGATGCTAACCTGACACTACCTAAAGAATTCTGAAGAGACTGAAACAGGTGGAAATCTATAGGTGCAAGGTCAGGGCTATATAGCGGATGCATTAACGCCTACCAGCAAAACTCTCTTAATTTTTGCTGAGTGGCTAAATATGTGTGTGTCGTTGTCGTGATGAAAGACCACACCCTTTCTATTGATCAATTCCGACCGCTTTCTCCCAACTTCTTGTTTTATTCTCATCAATTGTTGGCAGTAGAGATCCGAATCGATGGTTCTGCTTGGCGGTAAAAGCTCATAATGAACAACGCCCTTCCAATCCCGTCATACACACAGCATCATCTTATTGCGAGTAAATCCGGGTTTTGGTACAGTCTGTGAAGCCTGACCGACCTTTGATTACTACTATTCGCACGTTCTTGTCGTACGTGATCCACTTTTTATCTCTTCAAAAACGGTTCGGTTTCATTACGTCTCAATAAAGAATCGCTATATATGTATGTAAGTATATGAATTCACGATTCATTGGTTTTTTTTAGTGAGCTCGTGAGGCATCCAAATATCTAGATATTTGGATGCCACACGAGCTCACTTTTTTATATACCCACCTTTTTTCAAAAAAGGTCTAAACTGTTTTGTGGTCAATTCCCAGTTCTTCAGCTATGTCGTAACTACTGATATGCCGACCTTGCTCCACTTTTTCAAAAATGGCGTCCATTTTATCCGTAACAGCGGCGAACAGAGCGAGGTGCATCTTTAACATCAAAATTCCCGGATTGAAAACGCTTATTCCAATTTTGTGCTACTCTTACTGACACAGCATTAGGTCCATAAACGTCCCACTTTTTTCGTGGCTTGCGTGGTATTTATCCTTTTTTGTAATAAAATTTTTCTTCATTAAATTTACTCATTTTGACAGAAAGAAAAACAAATGAAAAATAGCTGGAAACAATATTTTACTAATTTGTTTTCAAAACCAGCTTCATCAAAACCAGCCAGATACAAATAGTACAGCCAGAAGAAGAAAATAAAAACAAAACTAAAATAAAACACATTTCTTTACGAAAATAACAATTAAACTAATTATGTTGTATATTGTAATTAACTATGTAAGTATATTGTAATTAAGTGTAATTAATATGAGAGAGTGCGAGAGAAAGCGTCAAGTAAGGCTATCTCGCTTTTTTTCGCACCGACCATAAAATTATATCGCAGTTTAACAGAGTAAAAGGTAAAATATTATGCAAAAACTAAGCTTTTATCATTTGCAATGGCGCAAAACAATTTTAGGATTAAGATGTCTGAAGTTGACTGTCATTAGAAATAATGGCCAAAAAAAATCAATTCTTGCATTGTTATTTAATACTTATATGTTTTAAACCATTATCCTGGTTTAAAGAGTTTTATTTTATATTTCTAGCCGAACGCAGTGGATGTGCTTTGGGTGCAATGGGTTCTCGCCTCCATCGATCTGTCAGATCGTAGTCGCATGGCGTTACAGACAGAAAATTCACAACACTCACTTCCGGAACAGTTTCAGACAGTCGCCGAAGTATGCTTGATGGAAGGTTACATCGCCACTCTTCATGAGTCTATGCTTGTTTTCATGCCGGTAAGACATAACGTTATATTTATGCTATATTGTAACATATTCTGCGTAAATGACAGCTTTGAGTGCCATCTGAAGATATTCTTTCACTGGTAATTTCTTGTTTTCATATTGATTTCACAAATTATCTTTAAAATTGACCTGGAAAAAGGTGATTGTGTGAAAATTTTCGTGTTTTTGGACCTTTTTTGTAGTTTATTCTCTATTTTGTCTATGCATTCATATAAATTACACTATTCTTAGGAAAGTCCTCTCACGCTGCTCACGTCGTTTCTATACCGATGCATTCGACAGCGTTTATTCGATGGAGAAACCTGCAAGACCTTGGCCAACTTCCTCCAAAAGTGCCAACGTAAATATAGCACGGAATCCGCGGGGATGCCGTGGCATATGTCGAAGGAAACTTTGCAGAAGATTGCGGTGGCTTTGGTTAAAATAACACTCAGCCATAGTTTTGATAGCGCCTACCATCAAAGGGAGTTTCTGAGGTGCTTAGCTGACGCTCAGTTTGAGAAAGGATTGATGGGTGAGTTACGGCGTTGAATATTTATTTGTATTACAAAATACATATTAAGAATAAAGGTAAATTGATCAGCTAACTATAATAAAATAACTATAATAACTATAAAAAATATATCAATTAAGAATCCTTATCGTTAAACAGTTTACCGTGTGGTGAAGAAAATACTACCACCCCATCTCATCCCGTGGGTGTCGTAAACGTCCACAAAGGGAAAATTAAAACCAAACGATGAGCAGCAGCGTCTTCCAGGAACATCTGAATAAATAATCTGCAGTTGCCAAACCGCCTGCCAAGCGTGGAAACTATTGCAAGATTCAAACTTTTGTGGCAATCTATGGGGGAGTCGTACGTTCAACAATGGACTAGTGATAGGCTGAAATGATGATGATGATGATGATCGTTAAACTGCCATATCCAACAGGCAATCCTTAGGTGTAGGAGATTGGTTTAATTACAAAGATGAAGTGTTCGTACAAGATGTACAGTAAACAAAAGTATAATACGCACAGAAAAATAATATAAAACAAAAAAAAATATGTACATACTAGGTGGTGTACCAGCGCTGTGCCAGTTATTCTGCCGTCAAACAGTAGTGTGCAAACGTTACTGTATTTCGGTTTGAACGGCACTGAGAGCTAGTGCAATGACTGGGCACATGAGACTTAAGAACTGAAGTCTCTGGGTGACGAACGGGCGAGACGAAGCACTTACTTCCATTAAAAAAAAAAGCATATGCTGCGATCGCAAACCCGTCCCCAAAGCGCCTGTTTTCAATATTGCATCGTTATTGGATGAATTTATGGTAATTATTTTAAGAATTGCTGTGTTGCGTCTAAACATAGTTTTTATGTATTTCTAGTACCATCTCCAAATTTTGCAAATCTCTACGAAATAATTCAAATATCAATGCAGACATCATTAGTGGTGAATATACAGAGATTGTTGCAAGATGACTGCGAAGGTTACCTCTCCGAGTGTATACGGATGTATACAGATAACAGAAAATACGACGTGGCTCTCAAAATTGCCAAGCTAGCAGGGATGCCAGTCAACGATATCCTGCAAGCAGAGTGGAGTCATAAACACGAAATGTTGCTTACAAGAGACATCGAGGTGGAGGACAAGGACTTGACTCTTTTTATTGCGGAAAGTAGCGAAGCTTTCAAAAAAGCAGCCGTAACTTTCTATGCGGCTACGGAATTTCTTATACAACACGCCAAGGTCATAAAGGATCCTATACAGAAATTTTACTCCTACAGAATAATTATGAGCTGGTTCGAAGATAAACTCGAATATGGAAGGAGGCGTGAGGAGATAGAGCACTTGATGTGGTACGCATACTTTCAAGTTGACAACCAGGAGAACATATTTCTTAACAGCTACCTCAGCATTCTGAACTTCGTGCTTAGCGGACAGAAAGATCGTACGCTTTCCAAAAAAATGGGACAATTGCACGCTGATAAGAAGTTTTCGGTGACGCTGCACGAGATCGAAGTGGAATCGGACGTGGGGAATATCGAAAACGTGGTGATTTTGGAAGAACTGGACGCTATAGACAACTGGAGGAGAGTAGTGAATCAACTGTTAGAATTGAGACTACTAGTGGAAGGGTTTCGACTGTCCGCTTTATTCAAAACGCCACCCGAGTACCAGTACAGAACACCCGCCTGTCCTGTGCAAATTGTAAGGACCAGTCTCAAACTGGCTGAAGGGACTTGTTCACCTTATGAGCTGCCACAAGAATTACGGTTAATTATATCATCATCGTTGTCGCAAAACAAACTCACTGGTGAGTAACTAATACGGTTTCGGATTATATTGGTAATTAGAAATAAGAAAGACCTGACTTCGATCCGCCGGCACCAAGTGCTGATTTACCACCTGCTCAGCGGTGTAGGAGAACATCGCGAGGAAACCTGCATGTCTGAGAAATAAACATATTTCGAGGACATGTTAAGTTCGCCAATCCGCGTTCGTGCAGCGTGGCGGAATATTCCCAGCTCCAAAACCCTCTCAGAAATGAGAGGAGGCCTGTGCTCAGCGTTGGGACATTTATAGGCTTTTATATAGAATATGCTTCGGTTATCTTAGAGAGTATTTTTTGTAAATTTATAATTAATGTTTTATAACTATGATAAAAAAAAAGAATTACTAATAAAAGGATACCTGAGGAGTTTCTTTCGGCTTATTTTTTATCCGTCCGAGGAACCTCGTTACGAAACGGTGGTAGACTGTAAAGAAAAACGTTTGACAAAAGAAATTTATAATTCTTACGTTAAAAAATAAAGTAAACACATACATACGTAGCCTCTTTTCCATTGGGGTTGGCGGTAACCACATATTTCCACTTGCTGCGATCCTGACACACATCATTCGCTTCATCTGCTTTCATTAGTGTTTCCATGCAAGTTCGTCGGTTGATGTGACCTTTCCTTTAAACGACTTCGATGGTTGTTCACTAGAATTAGAACATGAGACTTTATCCAAGAGATTATTTGGAATGGAAGTATATACGGTTCCGTATTAGGTACTTAGAAGAAAAAAAGTATTTTTAAAATGTTTGTCTGTCTGTTTTTGTCGGCTAATCTCCGAAACGGCTGGACCGATTTTAAAGGGACTTTCACTGACAGATAGCTGATATTATAACAGGATTGGTAACAGAGGCTATTTGAATTTTAGAAAAATAATTACGGTTCCGCGCAAAAAAATTAAAACTCCAAAATCTGATTAAAATAGGGAAATATATATGTATATCATCGACCGGCTTTTTCACGCGGGTGAAAAAGCATTCGTCATTCTCTCGAAGTTTAAATTTCTTTTTTGAAGTAGTAAAAAAGGTCGTGTTTCAGTGTCGGAGACATCGGAGACGAGCTTCGAGGAGCTGGTGGTGATACAGGAGCGGCAGGAGGGCGGCGGCGGCGTGCCGCAGCTGGCGGGGCGCGAGGACGCCGATCGGCTGGCCGCGCTCGACGCGCTCGCTGTGCGCAGCGGCCTGGCGCTCGCTAAGCAGGTCACCCACCTCCCTGCTACATTGACCACCAGCCTCACTTGTCACCCTCCTGCGGATATGTCCTGGGCTCAAAGACTTCTACAGCACGGGTTGGAACCCTAGTCGGAGCCTCACTTGTCACCCTCCTGCGGATACGTCCTGAGCTCGAAGACCCCACGGGTTGGAACCCCAGCCGGAGCCAACATTTGTGCATAGACACATTGTTGGGTGTCGGATCTGGATTGTGTTGTGCATGTGAAACAAACTGCTACTGATGGTCTTTTCTTCTTATTCTGCCGTCAAGGAGTAGTGTGTATACATTGTTTCGTTCTGAAGGATACTGAGCTAGTGTAATCACTGGGATATGCCCAGGGATATGCTCATAAGGAGACTTAAGAATTGATGTCACAGAGCGACAGGCGCAGTGTGTCGCCGCACAGAAATTTATTGGGAGCCAACATTTTTGGAAAAACTTGTGTTTTTGGGTCTGGTTTTGTTGTGGATGTGAAATATGTCTGTAAAACGCACTCTAGAAACATGAGAAATACCGGCGAGTGGCATAGTTTTTAAAAAATAAAAAAATACATTGGTTTTCGAGTCTGGGCGTTAAATTGTAATGAAAGAGTTTCCTTCATGGATTCCAGTGCAGGCAACACTAAATTTGATTAATATACCACGTGCTCGTCGGTGACGAAACCTGTGTGCGAAATAAGTGATTTTTTTTAACAAATACGTGAAGTCCGTCAATCCGAATGGCGGGCTCTTTTCTTTATAACTTTACAACAAAAGTATTTATTTCAGATTGCAAGCTATTTTCGCATCGCTTTACAAATTGGCTGGGACTACACCTCTGTGCTGAAATATCAAAATCGCCCCGTTGATTTCATTAATTTAGTCAGCGGTAGAGCTCGCATGTCCTTAGCGAATCTCGTTTTTCGTACGTTCAATGTACCTTCAAAACAGGCAAGTACCTTCAAAATATATGAAGTAATTAATATAATATAAAGTAATTAATAACCATAATAATATAAAGTAATTAATATTCATTGGTGCTCAGTCATCGTTATTGGGTAATTGCCATAACTGCCACACTAGGCGAGCAAGTTAGTTTACTGGTGGTAGGATTCCTATGCAGGAATCCGTTTAGGTAGGTACCACCCCAGAGCCAGTTATTCTGTCGTGAAGCAGTAGTGTGCAAACATTACTGTGTTTCGGTTTGAAGGACACTGAGAGCTAGCGTAATCACTGGGCATATGTGACTTAAGAACTGATGTCTAAAGGTTTCCCACTGCAAATAGATTATACTATACAATATACTTTATTAAAAAAATAATGGCCCTGCCCATGATTGTCTTATTAATCACCTTAGTGGTCTTTTACGATAATATTATTTTCATTCGCATTGCAACAACGGTTTCTCGAATTTTTTTAAAGTAGGATTAATAAAATGAAGTTGTATAGAAAGTTCTCTTACGTTACTAATTAAAGTTTTTATCTTATCTTATTTTCAAAATTTAATTAACAGGTTGCGGAATATCTTTGCCTTGAAATGGTAGCAGCGATAATTTCTCCACATCTAGTAAAGACTTCAACATTCAGACAGAAGGAGCATTTCCAATACACCCTATGGGGTTATGTGCTCAATTCTGACATAGAAATGTTCTTGAATATGAGACCGGACGCTTGCAGCCACATTGGAAGGCTTATTCTCGACCACCTCGTGGCATTCCAAAAAATATATAAAGCCACAAGTGACTTTAAAATACCTGAGAATGTTCTAGACGACAGTTGTTTTGACGTGGAAACTTTGATAGACGAGGAGTACCAAAATGTTGAAAATGACGAAGTGGAGTCCGTGTTGACGGAAGAGGGCACTCTCTTATCTGCTGAGACAGAGTCTGTCTACTCTGTGTCGACTGTCTACAATATTGGTAATAAGCTGTCGAGAGATTCCAGGCGTAATTTATTCGATGCCATTTCGAGGAGTAACGTTCATATACGGTATGAAGTGAAGTCGAATATAAGGAAAATAACAAAAGGCGCCAAGCTGTCCAGCAAACAGGTATTTACAACCTAAATATATTTGTCCAATGCTGGGCACGGGCTTCTCGTTAATAATAATTATAAACTATGTTTCGTTTATGGAAATATTTAAACTTCACAATTTAAATCCTTTAATAGGAAATATAAATTTAAAAAAAGATTTCTTGCCTTCTTTGTAGAGGTATAACTTTGTCAATTAATAAGATTTTTGTACATTTTGACGTTTAAAATAATATAAGAATTTTTGACCTAGATTTTGTATTGACATTGATTTACAAGACAAATATGAATAGTATATTAACAAAAATTCATCTACACTTCAAGTATTTAATTAACTTTAATACTTGAAGCATAGATGAATTCTCTCGTTTTTTTGGAATTCGTGTAGTTCAGACCAATAATGAATAAAAGGACTCAAATTTTATCAACCAGTAGGAGTAGAAGGTGTTACCTTTGGCACGTAAATGGAATATTTTGCGTAGATGAATCGCAGCATTATGCTGTGAATCTGAGAGAGCCGACCTTTTCATGTACATCGTCATTATATTGCTGCGACATGGTTCTACAAAATTATTAGTATCCGATGAAGCTGTAAAAGCCAAAAAGGCTAACAGCAATTACATCACCGAAATTATATATACAAAATTATTAATCTTACTATCCTTATTTTTTTGAAGGAAATTCAATTAATTTGCTAACGTCCGTTTGTAAAATATAATGTTCGTCTGCACTCACAGAAAACGTGCACAAGCAAAGTAACACCGCCACCGGGAACCTCCACCAGATACCTGCCAGATACTCCACCATTATAACACTACCACTAGGCAATACATACCGCGAATTTGACACGTGTTTCACCTCAAAATAAGGCATTATCAAGTGTTATTGACTCAAGGACAGACAACCGCCGAGTGAGCGGCGCGGTCAAAGAGTTAATAACACTTATGTGTAATTTAAATCAATATAGATTAAAATGTTGTATACTCTATCCACAGAAACTAGCTAGCACTGAGAAAATTTTCAATCCCATTTTATTGGTTATATAGAGGCAGTGTTCAACTAATTTGCACACTCCCTATTATGTAAAAAATGGAAACGCCAACCGACCAATTATATTTGAAATTGCACGTACTTTTGTCCTTGTCTTTTATATGCAATGAGATAATTATAAGAATGCCCCTCTGTTTGTTACCTATTCACGGTTTCACCGCTGATCTGATCATCACGAAATTTGGCACAGAGATAGCTTGCATCGTGGAGCAGGGCAGTGGATACTTTGTATCCCGAAAATCAAAAAGTTCCCACGGGATATTTAAACAACCTATATCCAGGCGGACGGAGTCGCGGGCAGCTAGTATATAATAAAGAAAGTACTTTATGCCCATTCAATGGATAGCGGATTTATAGTTTTGTTGACATCCGACCGAACTGTGTTTTGTGGCGTAAGAGAAACTACTATCTTAAAAGTAGTCCTGGTTTTTTCCCCCTCTGTTGATTTTATGGACGACAGAGGGAAATTTAAAACCAGGGGACGGGCAGCATTATCTTCCTGGGACCAACCCGCCAGCCGAGATTGGAAACTACGGCAAATTCCCCTCAATCTTTGGGGGGGTAGAGGGAGGGCTATGTTCAACGGTGGACTGAGATAGGATGAAATGATGACACTGACGCGACGGCTCGCAGGTGAACATAATCTCGATCGAGCTGCTGGTGGCTGCGCACGAGTGCTTCTCGAGCGCGTGCGACACGGAGGGCGTGGCCGTGTCGCTGCGCTCGGCGCAGGCGCTGGCGGCGCGCCTGCTGGCCGCGCGCTCCTGGCGCCTCATGGTGCGCCTGCTCACCGGCCTCGCGCGCTACACCGAGTGCGCCTACGTCTTCCAGGTACGCGCCTACCCTAAGCGGGATTTATATTACGAATTTACTGCTGGTAGGATTTCTATGCAGGAAAGCACGGGACCTAAGACTGGGCCTTGAGGTACGCCGGCGAGTATGGAATGTGCTTCGAATCGCACCCCATCAACGCGGTAGCGGTTGAAGGGCACTGTGAGCTAGCGTAATCACTGGGCATATGACACTTAAGAACTTATGTCTCAGACATTTTCTGGGTGAGACATCATTTGTTATGGGCAGACGTTGCACTTGCCATCAGTTTCGGTCGTGCAACTAATTTCATAGCGTAAACGCAACGTGAAACTAGTGTTATGTTTTTTGTAGCCGTGAAGATTGGAAGCAGAGAAGCGTTGGAAGTCGCAAACCTACGCCGGAATGGATTATTTTCATACGAGATATCCTATTTTCATTTTTCACATTAGCATCTGTACGACAACACTGCATTACAATATAAAGCTTTCATGTTGATGGGGCCATGATCTCAGCGATACTGAAGATTTCGCGACACTAAATTTCATTTGTAACTACTTTCATGCGTATCGAAATTAGTTATATGAAATTAATTTCAACATGCACGAAAGAAGTTTCGTTATGTGAATCCCGCATAGCTGCCTATTTACTCCAGGCGGGTTGCCTGTGTCCTCTCCCGAGGAGGACCTTTCCCATGGCCCTGCACCCAAGGCAGATCACCATGGGGTCTAGGCGGATAGCCTGTTAACTCTATGCGGGTTGCTTGTTAACTTTAAGCGGGTTGCCTGTAAACCCGGGCACGTGCTGTACGCTGAAGTAGCGTACAGCACGTGCAGGCGGACTTCACGTCTTCGAAAGTTATACTTCTTTGGGCGGGTAAAATTTTAGTATGCGGCGGAGTTGTGCGCGCAGAGCGGACAAAAATTCGAAAGGCAGAGTAGAATAGCATCCTACCTCTTTCCTACCGAGGTGTCGTAAGAGGCGACTAGGTATTGTACGGACAGCATTTATTCGTGCAGAATAACACCATAATATGCAATGCTGTCGCTATACTGCTAGTGCGCGCAATCGGGAGTAAACGTTTTTTAACTAGTACCTACCCATCACGTCCGTTTCTTGTGAGGGCGAGTGGTGGACTGCGTGAGTGGCCTCTGCTTGCCCCTTATATGGGAAAAAAGCGTGACTGTATGATATGAAGTTCGCCATCATAGAGAATTAAGTGTTCTTATATTAAAATTTAGCTTTTTCACGGTGTTTCTTGTGTCTCTATTTGTGGTAATGCCTTAGCACATTACCGCAGCCTCGAAGGCAATATCCTTAGCACACTGCTTCTCGTTAAGTGAGTAGAGAGCTGGAGGAATTTAACCCATCTACATTATGGGACATACGCGCCACCTAAGGTACCAGACGATGGATCATCTAATTTCTGTGGGCATCAAGGCCTTATTCCATCTCCGTGCCGTTACCCTCAAGATACCCTCCCAACTCCCTTTTGGCCTGCGGGGAAGCAGAATCGGGATCAATTTGGACCCCAGCCGAAACCGGAAAGCCGGATTTCTGCTTCTCTACTATATCCTGCGCTTAGTGAAAGGAAACGAAGAGTTAGGTCGTCAGGTTATTCGCCAAAAGCCAGGAATATCGCCATAGTAACACCGGCCATAGGGAACCAGCAACAGAAAAGCAACTCTGCGAAAGGACTGTAGCTCAGCATAGTATTGTGGTGGACAGCACTGTTAATTCTTTGGTTAAATTATTATCATTCTTAATTTAATATCATTAGTATTAACATTTAATATTTCAGTTACACCAAAGAAAAGTAACTTCTAACTCACGTAGACAATTTCGCATCCACTTTTTATTTCTCAGGCATACAGATATTTACTCACGATATATTTTGGTTTCCACCACCGCACACATAGTAAATCTGCAGTTAACAGTTTCTTCAGTCTTCAGTCTTTATGGAAGAAACTGGCGAGACGAGCATATCGTTCGTCTGATGGTAAGTTCAGCGTCTGCCTTTAACAAACGTTGACATTTCTGTGTTGCAGTTCTTAAGTCTAACGTGCCCAGTAAACACTAGCTAACAGAGCCCTTTAGATCGCAACTCAGTAATGTTTTCACACGCATGCTTCACGGCAGAATAACTGGCACTGTCTAGGTAGGTACCCTAGACGGATTCCTGCATAGGAATCCTACCACCAATTGTGGCGGAGCGTTTTACTCTTAGGCTATAATTTGCGCAGATACTCAGTATGTTTCACCGATAGTATTAGTTGTATATTTCGAATGCTTTTGCCTAATTTTTAAGCTAATACAAAATTGATTTAATGTTTGTCTAATACAAATATTTTAAGTGGTAATGTGTGCAAACATCGTGATACTTATTGGTATTAATAGAGAAAAAAGAAGTTTAACGCCAATACATTTTTTTGGCCCGATTTTTTTTCTGTACATAAATAATAATTAAACACTACGTTGTAAAAATTCAATTATTCGTTGTGTTATGCCTTACTTGTATGTATAAGACTTAAGTTTACTCATTTGTTCTGATCATTGTATTACACATACATTAAACAATATTTCAGGCATTGCAAGACAATCACCAGTTCGAGTTTCTTCTCGGCCAGTTCGACTACATGCTCGGCCAACAGCCGGATAAGATCGCCGAATTTAAACACGGCTTACTCGATTTCCTAAAGACTCATTGTCCGGGTGACACCGACACCTATATAATGGTTGCGTTACACTTCAACATGTACGCGGAGGCGGCAAGTGTGAAGAAAAAGCAAGCTTTAGATCTCATAGACGACTTGGAAAGGATTGCCGTCGACGAAGCAAGAGCAACGTCTAAGAAAGCTGTTCAGCCAGTTTGGGTTCTGATCCACGATAATGTTTCTACGCGGAACTTACTCGAGACGGCTCTCAATCATTGTACCGATGCGGCTGAGTTATATTTGCAAGACGGATGCACGGGATTCGCAGGAGAAATGGCCTCGCTTGCGCAACAAATCGCATTGCAAATGTCCTTGCTTAATGCGTCACCCACAAGATTGATTATTAACAGAAGCACCGAACAAATGTATAATCTCGTCAGCGAATATCTGAGGTAAGTCAGGACTTTTTGTTTTCAAACGACAGTGTTTAAAAAGTCACTCGAAATCAACGTTATTTAATAATCAAAGCCATATGATAAATAGTCTTTAATTAAATGAAGGATGATTAAGTTCCTGTTTTTTTTTTGTACCCATTACATACATACATAGAATCACGCCTCTGTCTCATTGGGGTAGGCAGAGATCACATCTTTACACTTTTTTGTGACCTTTGATGTGACCTTTCCTTAAAACGACTTGATCTGATAGTGATACGTTCGTCTATGTCGACCCATACCGGTTAGCCTATTCACACTTGCCTCATAAATCTGTTTCGTCAATCTTCTTTCATCCATCCTCTGGGAGAGGATTCATCTCTATGTGTCCAAACCATCTAAGCATCCCTTTGTCTATCTTTGTCACTACATCGTCTACCACACTGCAAAGTTCCCTTATCACGCTGTTCCTCACTTTTTCCATTAAAGTCACTCGAGCTATACTTCTCAAATTTTCATTTCAACAGCATTAATCTTATTTTCATGCTTCTTCTGCCAGACCCAACATTCACTACCGTACATAAGTGTGGGGACCAGTACTTCAATGTGTACAGCCAGTCGTGCCTTTTTAGATATGTTCTGGCTACACATAAAGTTATGCTGGGCTCCATATACTTGAATTAATGCCTCTTCGCTTAATGTCACTGTCGTACTTACCGTCTCTCGTAGATTTAGAACCCAAGTATAAAACACACTCTTCACTTGTTTCACTCTTTCTCCTTGAATGAGAATTCTACAATCCGTCATTCATACTTCTCTTTCAAAAATCATTATTTTCGTCTTATCTACAATTATTTTTCGGCTATTCTTTGTAAGGAAAAGACCTGATTCATGCATCCCATTCCTGAAAGATATGGGATGTTTTGTACAATCCTGCTTGTACATCCCATATCTTCTTTTCAGTTTCATTCATCACTTTAATCAAAAACTTTGCATACATTTTGCCGACAATGCTGAGCAACCTAATGCCTCGGTAGTTTTTGCAGTCAAGCTGCGACCCTTTTCCTTTGTAAAGCGGTACGATGACGGCCTTTCACCAGTCTCCCGGTACGTTGCCGCTTCTCCAGCAAAAAGGTTAAAAAGGCGGTACAGCTATCTACCACGCCCCGTCCAGCTTTCAGCATCTCTACGGTAATTCTTTCATACCTTTTAGCCTTGCCCGATTTCATACTATTCAACGCTTCTACAATCTCTTTCGTACATATATCACTTTCATTGTTCAATGTTTATTCATGTCTCCGAATGGAGCATGTACTTGCTAGCCCCTTTCTCAAGTTTTAGAAATATTCCTTCTATCTCTTTAGGATGCATTCCTCTCCTCTCACAATACTTCAATCCTGGTTTCTAATTTTGTTCAATTGCGAGGTCGAAAATGTTTTCCTCTGGTTGTTCTTATGGACTTCCAGAAGAATTTTATATTCTTTTGAAAGTCATCAGATAACCTCCTTTCAAATTCATCTCTATCATTCTCTTTTTTTATTCCCACCACCTCTTTTGCCACACCTTTAACCTATTATACTTATTCCTTGCCTTTCTTACATCTTCATTCGTTGCTTTTTGTATTTTTTGATTGGCTCTTGTACCAACCAATCCAGCCAAGCCTTCTTTTTTATCAAATATTGCCTTTTGCACCTCTACACACAGTCTTTAACATACACTCTCTTCTTCTCCCACTTTCACCAAACACTTCAATAGTAACTTTCCTTCCCGATTCCTTCTTTAAACAGCTTCCATAATTCTTAAACCTCACATGCCGCATCCACCGTGTTAAAATTCTCGGTCAGTTTCATTACAGAATTCCTGTCTCACACCTTTCTCTTGCAGATTCGCAACTTTTATGCCCTCTAGAACATTAATAGGTTCATGCACACGATGCTGCCATCGCTGAAAGCCACCACTTATTCGGCTCAACACCAGAAAGTGGCCTGTGTGAATGCCGAAACGGCGGTATGCCCGAGTGCTAGACACTTTCTTTTTGTCAATCTTTCATCCAAAATCACAATCAAAAAATCGATCATAGGCTTCCTTCTTCTTAAGTGGATCTTTTCATGGTCAAACATAGTGTTTGTTACCACAAGATTCCACTCCAAACATTCTTCAAGCAGACTTTCTCCATTTACATTCACTCTGTCATGGCCGAACCTTCCCAAAACATTTTCATATCCATCACGCTTCACTCCCATCCACCCATTAAAATTGCTAGGCAAATTATGATTCTTTCATTTTGGTTGCATTTATTCTTTTTGGTGTCTCTGACTTTGGGCTTTTGAAGAGCGGTTCCAACTCTCATCTTGTACAGCATAAACCCTAATATGAAGATGAAAGTTGTGTAGGGTCTATGCGAGGTGGTGTCGCATCCTTTCCGTTTGGTCTCATTGACACAAAGAACGTCAATCCCTCTTGCGCTCATTATCTCACGAATCGCGAGATATTTAGCGATTGTGTGCCCTGCTACATCTAGTAAGAAAAAAAAATCCAAAATTTTACTATGCGAAAAAGCGCAATTTATAATGTAATCTCATTAATCTATATAATTTTAATGACGATGATCATTATTTGCATAATACTTAAAATTATACTGATTTGCAAAACAAGCAGTTTATTTTTATTTTTCTTGTCAAAAGTACATAAAGATACATAAATAGCTTGGCAGCTATCATCTCTTTCCCAGGGTTATTCTTTAATATTATAATAAGCCTTATTAGTTACCTTAATACTTTGTAAGTATTTAATCATCATCATTTCAGCCTATCACTAGTCCACTGCAATACATAGGCCTCCCCCATAGATTACTACAAAAGCTTGCAGCATTTTGAGGGGAATTTTGCCATAGTCGCCACGCTTGGCAGGCGGGTCGGCAACCGCAGTTTATTTATTCTGATGTTCCAGGAAGATGCTGCTGCCCATCTTCTGGTTTTAATTTTCCCTCTGTCGACTTTTACGACACCCACGGGTGATATAGGGTGGTAAAAAAATTTAGCACTTTATGATAGGAAGACTGTGCATTGTCTGGAATTTTCTTGTAACAATATATACATTGACCCATGAAAGAGTTACTCTGTGAACAACAGATATAAGAGCGATAAACATAATACTTTGTGTGTCACAAAATCCTTTTGTTCTAGTTTCATGGAAGGCTTGGTGCTTTTGGCGGGCCGTGGCGGAGAGGCGTGGCGTGAGTTGGCATACCGGAGGGCTCTCACTAACGATCAAGCCTACTTGAGGGACATGGCCACATACAGACCGGATGTCGCGCACGAATTTCTTAACAGGTATAAAATGGTCTACTTGAAAAGAGACGGTCCATTTAAGAACGTCTATCTATAAAAAAAAAACTATAAAAATAGTGAGATTATATTAAAATAGTTTGGTATGTGAAGTTTAGCTATTGTAATAAGGTCGCACAAATTATATATTATGACAGTTGTGAATTGACTTGACAGATGTTATGTATCACTAACAACTTCATTCATTCATTCATTCGCCTAGAAGTTAGAGCCTGTGGTTTTGGCACATATGTATATACCGCGAGTATATATAATAATTATGATTATAAAAAAATTTACTGTACATTTTACTGGTGGTAGGATGTCTATGCAGGAATCCGTCTAGGAAGGTACCACCGCAGGGCCAGTTATTCTGCCGTGAAGCAGTAGTGTGGAAACATTACTGTGTTTCGGTTTGAGGGGCACTGTGAGCTACCGTAATCACTGGGCATATGAGACTTAAGAACTGATGTCTCTGGGTGACGGGCGCCGTGTAGTGTCACACAGAAATGTTCTGGGTGACATAAAATTTGTTATGGGTAGACGTTGCACTTTACATCGAGTGAACGTTTTGCTCGTTTCGTCACTCTATCCAATAAAAAAAAGTTATGGTTATAAAAATTATGATTATAAAAATCAACAACAATTCTAAAAGTGATCGAGGTGAGGATCAAAAAATCTGTAATGATTGTAATAATTTGCTTCCGTTTGTAGGTACAAGGCGGAGAAAAAGAAAACTTCTGTTTCGCAAGCGGCTATGACAGAACTTCGCAACCTTATCAGATGATATGTATATATAACATCATATTTTATATTCACCGTAGGTAACTAATAGATCTCATTATAATGCTCATTTCATGTAAATTTCCTATATTCCAAAGCATGTAAAGTTTTAAAGTAGTCGTCTCTGTATATCGTCACCATTTTGTTGAATAAGATATATTTTCTATTACTGCAGTTATTTTTAAGTACGTCGCTGTGATATTATCTTGAATTGACTGATGAATTATGTGTATTTTTGTAACTTTGTTAAAATCGAATAAAACTATGTAATATGCATGTATTTACAATTCATTTTTGTGTTGTTTTATTCGGGGCTTGTGGTTACAATTTTGCATGACATGGCAAATATAAGAGTATGGCTAGGGTTGACAATTTTTTTTTTTACAAAGGATTAAAAAATCAAAATTTCAACGACGACGCGCATCATGGCAACAAAACATGTTATATTTCAGTATAACATCTTTATTTTTAGTTGTACTTAAATTATAAGTTCAACAGAAAGGAGAGATAAGAAATAGTCGCACGTAAGTTTCGGTTTTGATTTTGGGATAAGTGTGCATAAAAATAAACAACTATCTTAAAATACATTTTAATATAAATTAACATAAACCCAACACAAAATATTGGCTATTGTCTTAAATACATAAAGTGAGAATATAAAGGCCCTAATTTAGGGTACAAGTAAAAAGAACCTCAGTCCTTCTAATACTCGAACGCAATTCTGATTTTTACGTCACGGAGAGATTTTACAATAAGTACCATAGGTTAGTTGTAGGTTACAAAATACTGGGAATATATTTATTATTCGACATGACCTCTTTCCACAGTCTGATAGCTCATAGATTCTTATTTCAAAAACAACAAAACATCAATAAATTAATAAAAGAAAAACAAATAACAGTAATCAAATTTCCTTTAGGCACTTTCAACAAATAACAATATCGAATTTGTCAATTGAATGTTGTGTGAAATACCGAATAGTTTACCGAACCCCTATTTCTTTAGGTTTAAAATAATATAATACTAGAGAGAAATTAAATTATCGTTACTGACAAACCCTTTTTAAATAACATAAAATTAAGAGCATGAAGCGGCCTAAAGAATAATCGATTATTACATATAAACATCAAGGCACCAGACAGTTTCACACCTTAAGTAATATACAAGGAACTGAGGGCTACGACGAATAAAAATTGGAATGTAAATTACCTATTTGATACGAATGAATATGTACAATCGAATTGTCATAAGTGAGCGGTGAAGTTCTTCAATACACGCGCAGTAAAAAGAATAAGATCTGCGCAGAGAGGTGAATAGTATTATTAACGCTACCTGAATGAATATACTACGCATTCTGGCAATGATATTCTAAAATAAGAGAGTGTAAAGTAGATACGTTACCAACGTTCCGTTTAACGTCGCCATCAATCGCAAGGAAAGAGAGAACCTTACTCCGTTTACAATGAAAGTGACAAGGATAAACACCGCGTGATCATGACTGTGCATTAAGTTGTCGCTGCGCTCGGAACGCTTTCTTTAGTTGTTTTTCGGGAATATGACGTATCTATGTATGTTATAATATCATTGATTCTTCAATGAACCTGCGCACACCCACCCGCAGCTAAATTCACTCAGCCGGCTTACTTTTGATAATTATACTATAAATGCTACGAGTACATGCTCCTCTTCCGCAAAAGAATAAAAATGATTCGTGCTACATATTTGTACACCGATATGTAAAAAAAGCCTATTTTGGGAACCGATAACTTAGTCCTGAATAGTATACACAGCTATTTGTGTAATAACTATATTGCTTTAAAAGTGAAATTAAGGTTTTGGAAATGCCACTGACAAAATGTAACTAGCGATTTAACTTTTTTGGTTGATACTAAACTAAGTGTCAGAGATTTAATAAATAACATTAAAAATAATAAGACATAATTAGATATGAGATGTACCAGAATAATATATTTTGCACCTTTAATTAAAACTATATTGATGAATGTGCCCTAGTGCGGAAAAGGACTAGAAAATTTGAAGATAAAAATAACAATTACAAAGTTTAAGTATCGCTAACATTGTTCCCGAAGTTTAATAAAAATATATAATTTTAAAAAGATCATAGTCTTTGTGTCATATCTGAAGACTATATAGTTAAAATTCATATGATTATTTACAGATAAGCACATTAAGAAACTAATTTTCATTTCTCTACACATGATTGTAATTAACTGGTCAAAAAGACACACGTTCATTATAATTTGAATTTCTTGTCGTCCAATTTACACACATATTCACATCTACTTATGTACATTATTCATGTTGCTAAGATATGCTGATAGGAAATAATATGTTAGTTTCAAAATCTATCGAAGTTATCTAAAGAATTAAATGTAATATTAATTAGTTTACTTCTAAATGGAGTTTAACCAAGAGAAAACAACCGCAAATATTAACTATATATTATTTTGTATTTTCTATGTAATTGACTCCGGTAAAACGGTATTCTACACTATCATCTAGTTATTGTACTTAACGGTAGTTCGCAAATCGTAATATTGCAGTGCCTCTTATTACAAATGATGTAGTTAGTAATAATAGTTGTAATAGTTGCTTTTAATAATTGAGCAAAATAATTTTATATTAACTAATTTTATCTGATCAGTAGATACTTTATAGAAATAGCTGGAAACAACAAAAGAAAATCACATTTTTAGTACTACTGTGTCGTGTATTTTATAAAATCTAAAGAACGTCAAAGTATTTGAGAAACTTGGACGTAGTCAATGTTATACCTATAATAATACTAATATTTACATATAGATTCAAATTATTAAACACCATAGACTATAGTATTCTTCAAACATTCATAAACATTTTACTTATTCTTTAACAAGTTTCATACTTAACATCATCACAGTCTTCTCACATTACTTACACCTACAAAATCTGTTTCTTTATGTAAATGAAGATTACTCATAATTTACATAGTATTTACAAAAATTAATACCTGATAAATATTAACAAAAGATCTAAAAACAGTACAGGAGTATCAATGAGAAAAGTTTTCAAAATCTGTGTCATGAATCTGCTCAAATGAGTTTAGCATTTCTGTTAAAAATAACGTTTGCACTTGTCGAGATTCAGTGATTACATACAACATATTTATGTCACTATAATAAAATATCTAAAGTTCCGTTATAAAAATTACATGATGTTTAATAATTTACTTTTAAAACTAATATTTCACTCCAAATCCAAATGGGAAGATTCATCGTTTTAAGTCATGCATAGATATAACAAAGTTTCTAAACAACGTGAGTGACTCGATACGTATGTTTCTCCTCAATAATTGTCTGCATGGTACGATGTACGTTTTCAGGTAAATGATCTAGTAACATACGCGGCATTACTTGCAATTCCATGAAGTCCTCGGGGCACGCCCATCTCATTTCGTATGTTGGCTCCTGTGTGCGCACTTTCCTATAAAAAATTAAGAATAGATATAGTGAAAGCAATATCATACTGTATGTAAAACTATAGATTTCAAAAAAGCGTTTTCCTTATTACCTTTCTTCATCTGCTTCGTTCCTTTGATCAGACATGAAAATTTTATTTATACAATCCATGGACGACAATCCGTCAACAAATTATATTTTAAAAAAAAACACATTTTAATGATTAAACCAGGAAATGTTAAAAACCTCTAAGAAAACAACATCTAAATATGTTAGCTAGTAAAATATTTTAATTAAAATGTGTAATTACATTTAGCAAATAAAATTAACTTATTAACTCGTTTTTAATTAATAGATTCGTCATTTGTTTTACTTACTTTTCAATGCCCATGCGCTTTCGTCGCACAATGTGTAGGATTCGACCAGCTGTGAAAAGGCGTGCCGTTGAAAATCGCCGAGCAAACACATTCCGTGAGACTAACGCTGCTTCCTAAAAAGTGAATAAGAGATATTAAAAGGACGGATTAACTATTAAGTTTTAGATTTATCTGTCCCCTTGTAATCGCATAGATAGGAAGAAGGGAACATGAGTAAGAGTTTCTGTTGGAACGGAAACTTACAGCACTACTAGTGGCAGGATTTCTGTGCAAGAAAACGTCTGGGTAGGTACCACGGCAGGGGCAGTTAGTCTGCATTCAAGCAGTAGTGTGTTAACATTACTGTGTTTCGATCTGAAGGACACTGATAACTTGTGTATTTACGGGGCATATGAGATTTAAGAACTGATGTCTCAGGGTGGTGTGCGCAGTGCAGTTCCAAACAGAAATGTTCTAGGTTTCTATATGTTATTGGCAGACGTTTCACTTATTGTCAGGTGAACGATTTGCTCATCCCCTCACTTTCCCCAATAAAAAAATATGTATGTCACTTCTTGTAGAAACTGTCATGTTCAAAATTCGCTAGGAAAACATTATAATCGTATCGACAATATATCTATATTTCCAGTCACTTTCAGCGGCCTATTATAGGTCTCTCCCACAGATTAAATTCATTACTATCATGGCTATAGTCCTCACAATGACACACAAACACGTCCACACAAAGACATGCATGCAGTTTTCCTCACGATGTGGAAAACTTCTTCAAATCATAAATTGAAGATTTTTGGTTTCTTCTTTTTCATTTTCAGCCCCAGATCTAAGGGAGGGGGGGGGGGAAGGGGATCAGAGCACCTGCCCCGGGCGGCTATTCATGTGGGCACTAAAATCTTATGATTGAGGTTTTTTTTTGAAATCTTTAAACAGAGAGATTTTCCAGTAATCATCAATCACGCTTAGCAGGCGGATTGGTGACTGTAGTACCAGTCGCCTAGCGCCTTAGACGACATCGCTACCCGGCACCGGTCTGGTTTTTTCAGTTTAAAAATTTTCGTGATAGTTGTTCACTATCGGTTGAAAGCCTTCCCCTTATGACTTACGACACCCACGGGATTTGACGAAGTGGCAAATTATGTTCTCACGCCGCCACCAAACGGATATTTTAAAATAAGATATGTAATACTTTTATTATTCAATGGTGTTAAAAACTTGGTACCTTACCTTTCTAAGTGTTTAAAGTCAGTGTAACATGTGACTATGATATTAGTTACAATTAAAAATTAAATGAACAGTTATAATGAAATTCGTAATAATACTAAAAACAAAAAAAAATGTCATAAAGACAATGGCTATATTACATTTTTTTTGTGAAATGAGTGACAAAACAAAAATAGATAACAAGAAAATAAAAATCAACGAAGTAACGTTTAATAAACTTTATCACATAATGTTAATAAATTTTATACGAGTATAATTAAATAACGATGAAAATCATGTTTTAATAAAATAATTAATTAATAGAAAATAATCTAAATAAGTTAAAATATAATTTTAATTCTAGACTTAGCTGATGCAAATGCAAGAAAACTGCATAGAAAATGAACTAAGTTATAAAGGGAAAAATAATTAGTAGGTACCTACATCTGTCAATACACTACTGCTAGAACAGTATAACATCCAGCAATGCTAAAATATTTTCAAAAAATTATATTGAATGCTTATCGTCATACTCTCATAAATTCTAATTTTCTGTTACTTGCATTTTTTGAAATATAAATTTATTATTAAGTGATCATGGGGAATGAGAAAAACCCAAATTCAAAACCTGTATGATACCACATGCTTAACACCTACCGACAAAACAGGAGGAATCTCGAGAAATCTACCGAATAAAAAAAATCGAGATAGTTATAAAATATTACAGTTTTTAATATATCAGTTAATAATAATTATATATTATTAGTCGAAATTCCTCCTTTATTAAGCACACCAACAAAAAATCAAGCGATGGGCAGCAAAAGGCAACAACAACACAACACACGGCACACTGCATATGGCACACAGCAGCTGGTAGAAAGGGCTCAACTGACAGCACTCACGGTGGAGACGCCCTGCACGAGCAGCGCGTCGGAGTCATCCGACTGGTTCGCCTCCAGTTCCTCGGGCCGTCGCCATGTTGACTCCAGATCTCTCGCCGGTACTCCGAAAAGAGCGTAACCGAAGCCATTCAGCATTATCCGATACTGAAAATGACAAACATACATTTTCGTTTTATTGGATAAAGTGACGAGACGAGCAAAACGTTCACCTAATGGTAATACAAGAAAGGGTGTGTCCTATGACATTTTTGTGTGGCACCACATTGTGCATGTCACCCCGAGATATCAGTTCTTAAATCTCGTATGCCCCGTGATTACACTAGCTCTCAGTGCCTTTAAGACAGAAACACAGTAATGTTTGCACGCTACAACTTCACGACAGAATAACTGGCCTTGGGGTGGTACACCATTCTTGCATAGGAATCTTACCAACAGTAAGTAATTACTTATTCTAGTAGTATCAGCAGGTGTTATTTGCGCAGGATATATTGTAGTACTGTAAGTATTAAGCACAAACAGGCAATCTTCTTCACCTTTACATCTATTAATATGTAACGTATAAGAGATAACATTGGAGGCAGGGTCAGATGGAAAAAAAATTACCTATATCCGACACTATATAATATAATTTGACAAATATTAGCTTCGGTTAGGATTCGAACTCGGGAACGATTTAGGAGGTAAGTACGCTGACCACTTAGCCACGCGATTCGTTTCCCTCAATTAAGCCCTCGTCCTCAACTTTCTGTAACCGCTGGATAAATTTATCGATATTATTAAATATGTGTGTTTTTTAAGAGAATTTTGGAAGGTGAAGGAGGTATTACACTGCGACCGTCCCCCTGAGGCACCAGTTCTTAAGTGTTATATAATATGTAAGTAATTATCACAAGCTATCAGTGACCTTTAGACCGAATCGCAATAATGTTTGCACACTACTGCTTCACGGTGGAAAACCTGGCCCAGCGGTGGTACCTGCATAGATCATCAAACTATTTGATACAGTTTACTTAAAAAGTGTATAGTTAAAGTTGTTGAACAACCGAGAAATAAATGCAAAAATGAATGGATATTTTTAGACATAATCGAGCGATAGTTAATTTTTCTTTTTTAATATCACATGACATTATGTTAGCTCTAGCGACTATTATAGCTCTTTTCCGAAAAGAAGAGCGCGTAATCACCACTCTTGGCAGGCGGTTTGGTTTTAAGGCGCCTCGCACCATATACGTAGGTTCCCGTCACCAGCGTGTATTTTTCGAGATTTTTATTCCTCCGCTTGTTGGAAGCCATAAGATTTTCAGGTATATCACTTAGTTAAATTTTACACCCACTTAATTTTTTGTAATTAAATATAGTAACGAGACGAGGAAATCACCTGTGTTACCCAGAACATTTCGGCATGGTACCTCAACGCGCTCGTCTGCTTGGGATTACACTAGCTATCAGTGCTCTTTAGACCGACACAGTAAAGTTTGCACACAGCTGCTTCACGGCAGAATAACTGGCACTGCGATAGCACCTACCTAGACGGATTTCTGCATAGGAATCTTAACACCAGTGAAAACTAACGGGATGAGGTGGAGTGGAGAATTTCTAAAGCATATTCATATTTTTAATTTGTCATTAGTTATCAAATACTGTATAATACCTTAGGTAGTTTAGTGGCGTGTATAGTCTGAATGACTTTGGTGCGCAGGTTCTCTATGCTGTGCACACTAAGGCGCATCACCAGATCGTCCCCAACTCCAATAGTCAGAACAAAGCTCTCCGTGTACCGCGCCGCCTCGCGACTTATTAAACCCGCTGAAAAGACACAACCATGTATCCCTCCCACTTATAATATTTATTTTCACATAAGTACCAAAAAGTTTAAATAAAAAAGCGCGTGCAAGTCAATACACGTGACAGAAGTGAAAGTTAATATATATCAAAAATTAGGTTTAAATATTTTTTTTAATTAACATGAATCAAGAAAAATATTACTCACTGTGAAATAACTATTCGGTATTATTAAACAATTATTAATGAATAGATAAATATTAATTATGAATAACAGAAGCGTTGCACGAAAGCGCTGCACTCAAATTCGACCTTGAAATTTTACTTTCATCACCTCCAAAGAAGTTTCACATCAAACAAATGTTTTACAGTAACAAACATATTTTATCATCCCCGTATGACAAAGTCAAAAATATTTTATTAAATTTAGATTTATTTCAAATAAATTACCACCGATTTCTAAGGTAAAAAGGAACCTTTCATTGTTTTAAAAACATTGACATAAAAAATTATTTCTCCTAGTTAATTTAAATCAAATTGTCATCAAGGCTATCATTTGCGAAAGGTACGAGTATACTTTTACTTCACATACTTACAATCCGAAATCAATGTCGACGAAGTAAGTGCTCTTGCCAATACAAAGGTACTCTTGTTCCCTAATCAGATGAAACAATTCAATTCAATGAAAGTTTGAATGTTTAAGTCCAATGAGTAATTCGAATAACAAAAGTCAATATTAATATTTTTTTATTACAAAAACATTTTGATGGTTTCGGACCCAAAAAGCAACCTGCGTTCAGTTGATTCTTTTGACATTCAGCATTTTACGATACGGAAGGATTTGAAATAGGAGTATGAGAGACGCTTACCTGGTGTTGAAAATGCAAATACTTTTAGATGGGGATATCTTGGCCTTAGTTTTAATGCTACTAATACTGCTACTCCTGCTCCAAGACTGTGACCTGGAAAATAAAACTGAAAATCATCATCATCATCATTTCAGTCTATCACAAGTCCACTGCTGAACATTGGCCTTCTTCATGACTTTTGTGGCTACCAATGATGGTAGCCACAAAAGTTTGTGGCTCTCATTTTGGAGGGATTTTACCATAGTTGCCACGCTTAGCGGACGGGTTGGCAACCGTAGTTTATTTATTCAGATTTTTCGTAGTTTATTGTTGTTTATTTATTCAGACTTTTACGACACCTACAGGATGAGATGGGGTGGTAGATTCTCGTAGTGTGATGATGATGTTGTTGTTCTAGCCGATTTTCAACCACGGCGAAAACTTCGGAATACTATCGCACGCTATCAACTGCGCAGGAGATATTACAGTGCCACAGGTGTGCCAAAGCAGAGGCTCTCGATCATCCCAATCTTCCCGCGTCCGATATAACTCTCATCCGATGAAATCGGAGGATCGGATCAGTAGAAGTATAGCCCATAAATGTCTCAGTAAGGAGCACAGATCTCCCATTTTTTAGAGTTTTTGAAGTTTGAGAGAGTCGGCCATGCTGCTTCAATGGTGTATGATGGTGTATTTTGCGTGTCTTCGAAATATTTTTATTGCTCAGACATGCGGATTTCTTCACGAAGCTTTCTTTCACCGCCGAGTGCATAGTAAAAAGGCACCTTAAATTGCAAGGACAATTTCATAAGTGCCGGTACGGTTCGAGCCCTGGTCTAGGCATTTTTCCTTACATTACTTTATTATGTTATATAACATATACTTCTTTTACCTGTAAGCACAAGGTCATAATGTGGGAATTGCTGGAATGCGCGATCTAGTACAGGCATCAGACGCCTTAGCATTTTAGCAGCGCCCATCGACATACCCTTGTGAGCAGCCGTGTCTTCTGGCAACCCTGTTCCAATGATATAAAAACTTTAAAATATGCGAAAATGAAATAATATTTCTTAAAAAATTTATCTGTATATTTATTTATTGTAATCGTATTAAAAAAGTCCGTAATATAAGGCAGTATTACCGCGATGGGAATATATAACTGTAGACTAGGTTGTATAAATGAAATAATAAAATAATAAAAAAGTATAAATTATGACGTTATTTAAATCACATTTTTACCATCAGCTTCGAACTTCTCAGAACCAGCACTGAAGTCAGTGAAGATATCTCTGAGGGAAATTGAACCACGTACCGCCACTACAATACTTTCTCGGTCATGATCCGCGATAACGCAGAATGGAAGCTGAAACGATTAAAAAATAACATTTTAATTTTTTATACAGTAACAGAAATAAGAGTAAATAAAGAGACCATGAAATTATATAAAAGAAAAAACATTAGAATATAAAATTGTCCGAAAAAAAAAGAATTCATAAAAATACTGACTGACTGGTTGGTTGGACGGTAGTGTTTTTATGGAATTTAGTAATTTCTGTGTATTGGCAAGGCACAAAAAAGAAGAAGAAGTCTGGTCCGTTGAAAATATGACGTAAGTAAATATAATAACAAAAACTGAAATATTTAGCTTTTATTTTAAATTCTTATACATTTTACATTTTTCAATCGCGAGGTTCTCGAAATGTCGTGTCATGAGTGACGAACTTTAAGATTAGGTTTTTTTTATCGAAACGGAGTCGTTATTAAAAAAAACAACAAAAGAGAAGGAAATTCTTTGCAGTTTTTTTTAAATTAGAAACAGGAAAAACTTACTTCAAAGACGCGATTATTAAATGAGGCAAAGATAATATCGTCCGCAGAGAGCTTTGACATGTACTTGACGCCGGCGAAGTGGCACAAGCAGCAGTTATCGTCCGTTACAATTGAGTTCTTCGGTCTGAAAAAAAAACAAGACCTCTGCATTTTGTATTTAACAAATGGAATCAGAGCGATTTATTTATTTATAACGAAATCGCAAGCGCAATAATATAAGTAATCATTTATTGATAATTATAGTTTCTGATACTAGTGAATTCACTAGTATTATACACTATATATACACGCTATAACCATAGACGAATATTCATATTCATATTGTCATTTTGGCCTAGGAAAATGGTAGCCGCCGATCAGGTTTGGTAGAATGGAAGTATCCTACCAGTAATCTTAAAATCTTGTATTTATAGTAAGTATATCTAATGTTTTATGTGATGACATAGATTCTATACAGTCTCTAAGCCGTTCACAGCATAGTCGTGGGCATCTCATTTTGCCGTAACGACGAATTTTTTCTGCCATTTCCTTTAGTTGACTTTTACGACCTGGCAGATTCTCTTACGTCGCTCCAAAGCTGCGAAATAAGTACATTGCGATAAACGATATTCAAAAATATTGAATTTAAAAAAAAATCTTTTGCTATCTTCCAATTGATTTTTATGCGAAATATTCAAATAACAGAATTTATCGGATTAAATTTGCGGGTTCTAGTTTCAACATTTGTGCTAAAACACGAACTATTTGTTTTCGGGTCTGATTGTATTGTGATTGTCCCGGTGTTTCTGACACTGCACCCTAACCTACCTTCAATCATATTGCATCAGCATTACATCGGGCGCGGGTAGGTGGGGACGTGTGAGTGCCTCTGCGTTTGCGCGTACACTTATTGCACTGTAATATCTCCTGCACAGTTGGTAGCTCCCGACAATGTTCAGAAATTATCGCCGTGGTCGAAATCAGCCAGAAGGACATCATCATTATTTTACATAATATTAGCTGTAGTCCTTCAGAGGTTGCCTCTCTCTGCATAGCTTACAATTCCATATTTACAATGATATATTTACGATATTCTTTTAAATACATACCGGCAGCAACAACATGTCAAATGTCTGGCAAGTTTACAAAATCCGGTGAAACAGTGGCGATATAAGACATAAGGCCAGCCGTATGCCGCTATTGATAGCCTTAAGTAGTGCAGTGCGTCTTCCAGGTTCATCCACGGTGGAGTCTCCGAGAATATTTTGTTCACATCCGTAGTATAAATAGGCTCCTCGTCATTCAGCATCTGGATTCGTCGCATTTCCCTGGTTTCTCGCTTCTGTCTCACCCTTAGAAGTACACAACCAGCAACAACATCAGATGGTACGAGGTCAGTCGACCTGAAGAGAGCGCTGAGTAAAGCTAAAACCAAAATATAAAATATGTAAGGTCAAGGTGAGTGAATACAAATACTAAAAAAATGGCTAATATGTTTTCATAAAATATGTGGAGGAAACTTTTTATTTGAACGCAATGAATTGTTATTTTTATCTTTAATAATACTCGTACTAACAAGAACTGATATAAGTCATATATTCAAGCCGTATGCCCGAATCTGTCCGCAGGGGACTAATATCATACAACAAAGAATTAGTCAGTCCTAAAGTCTATACTGTGTAAGTTTCATGTCAAGCTTAAGTAGTTTTCGAGTTGTATACCGAGTATGTATCATACATCATTGTTATTTAAAGTTAACAAAAATGACTTAACGCTGGAACAGCCCAATGAAACTCTAGATATTGTTTCCAAATGGTTTGCGGCAAACAATTTAGTTTTAAATGCAGGCAAAATAAAATGTTTACACTTTAAAATGCGCATAATATTAATATTAATTTACAGAATTCTAATCTTACGTTTGAAAATTCGACTGTATTCCTTGGAATCACCATTGATTCCAAGTTATAGTGGGGTGCACACATTGAAAAAATAGCTCCGAAATTAAGTTCTGCCTTTTTTGCAATAAGAAAGATTAGACAGCTGACTGATGAAGCTACAGCTAAATTGGTATATTTTGCATACTTCCACAGTATTATGTCCCATGGCGTATTACTGTGGGGATCCGCAGCTGGATTGGAAATAATATTTATTTTGTAAAAACAAGCATTTCGGGCAACCTTTAACTTGGGACCTCGCAAATCGCTACGAGCACCATTCAGGGAGACTAATATTTTAACACTTCGTCGTTGTTTATTTTTGAAAATATTATGTATGAAAAACATTTATTTACCAAAAATTGACTGTATCTTGTGGAATAGATCAAGGTGACACGCTAGAGGTTCCTATGCTTAGGTTGGCGAAAACTAGAAAGTATTTTCTTAGTCGATGGTGTATAAAGTTTTATAATAAAATTCCTAAAAGTGTAACACAAAAATCTGACATGGGTTTTAAAAAACTTATCAAGTAGACATTATTAGATAAAGCGTATTATAAAATAGATATTTATATAGAGGACAAAGATGTGTGCAAATAACTCATACTCTGCACTTGCAAACCTCCTGGCTACTAAATTTATGACATATCTTTTTTTGTAATCTATAAATGACATGTAATATGGCATTGAAAAAAGAAAGACCCCAGAGTTTCTTACCGGTTCTTCTCTGAGAAAACATTTCTTGAACCGGTGTAGATTTTGACGTTCATAAGAGCTTTAAACAAGCCTAAATTGAATAAAGAAATGTTGACTTCGACTTTTAAAATATAATTGAACCGGATACTGGACAGTGTCATCCAGGTTTGACATGGACAGCAGTATTGAAAACAAAACACAAAACATTGAAACACCTCCACCATTAAACGGGAGCTTGCAAAAACAGGATGTTGCCGTGGGAACACGGCCCAAGGGAAATGTCAAAAAAGCAATGGCTCCCGACAAGTTGGGCACCTGCCATACGTAATGATTACGGCAAATCATGAAACCAATGTCCAGCAGTAGAATATTTTCGATACGCAATGGGTTTAAGTTTGTAAAATACGTAAAAAAGCACAAGCACAAGTTAGGGTTACCTGCTACTTGTTGAAAAGCCTCTTTGCCGTGCTCGTCTCTTTTCAGCCAGCAAAAGGCCCAACGGAATCTTCTAGACCATAGCCCAGTCACTTTTCTATGATGACGTGCTTGGTTAGGAGTGTCTTGCATATCGTCGTAGTTCACTGATCCCAATGGGTCGAACACCATAAAAAGGCCGAACACTGTGAGCGCCAATTGGACCCAGTTGAAAAGCACTATGCCTAAAATGTTTTTTAAGTTTTATAAGTAATTTTTTAAAAAGGGAAACAAGAAGTGAAAAGTATAGACGGCTTACTTTGTATAACGATACTAGAAAACTTGTCTTTCACTGAACACTCAATTACTTCGCAGAACATCCACATTGTTCCCATCACATTTAACGCTATCTCTGGCAGTACCAATAAAACCCTGCAATGAAAACATACATTTTAAATTTGTTGACTATGAATATGCATACGCACGCACCGGGTATAACTTTGGGTTGACCTAAAGTAATTCTGAATTCTTTGATAGAAAATAATGTGTTATTAGTAATAAGCAATTTTCAAAGAAATAATGACATTTTTTATAGGAGAAATTGACGATTGAGATGAGCAAAACGTTCGCCTGATGGTAAGTGCAACTTCTGCCCATAACAAATGCTGTGTCACTTAGAACAATTATGCGTGGCATCACACTGCACCCGTCACCATGAGACATCAGTTCTTAAGTCTGCTTATATTATGCCCAGTAATTGCTAATTCTAAGTGCTCTTCAGAACGAAACACAATAATGTTTGCAATGTTTGCTTCGCGGTACAATAACTGGCCCTGCGGTGGTACCTACCTAGACGGATTCCTGCAAAGGAATCCTACCATTAGTAAAACTAGATATTATCTACAACTTGAATAATAAATTGCATGGTCATAAAATATTCTTATTTACTATAAAATCATTCTAAATTAAGAATTACGAATTACGTCATTGTCGTCTTTTCCAAAATACAACCACTCAAATTGTTCGCGAGAAAAATAATACTTTCTGTATTTATCGTTATTTAAATTACAAAAGTTATCCAACGGAAAATTATTTTCACAACACCGGTCGAGTTTATTTTGAATCTTTGGGCAAAGCAAACATTTCTTCTTTTCGATAAGTAGGGTACTTATCGAAACCGTTACCTTTGATGTAGTCTAAAAATTTTGTTTTGTTTATTTTTGTACAAAGTGTTAACGTTTCTTTACCTGCACATCGAGACCAATAGTTTTTACAAGATCTAACAAAATTATTCACAGCAGCTTCACACATAAGAAGATTAAGTGGCAGACGGATATGGAACTTATTTATTTTTTTGTATAAACAAGCACATTGTTATTACTATTTCGACTCGGTTGGCGCGGCTAAGCTCTTGGCTTCTGCGCCGCGGGTCGCGGGTTCGATTCCCGCACGGGACAAATATTTGTATGGCCTACAGATAGTTATTCCGGGTCTGGGTTGTTGTGCAAGTGGAATTTATGTCTGTAAAACGCACCCACGACACAAGAGAAATCCTACTGTGGGGCATCGTTTTTTTTACAACAAAAAACTATTACTGCCAGTACTAGTAATAGCAAATTTTAAACGCTTGTTTAAAATTAGTTGGAGTTGGGATGTTTCATGATAAAAGATTAATGGCAGATTTGAACCCGATACAAAGTTTAGTAGATCGTATCTTTAACTACTGCTAACTTTTGGCACTGTCCTTACACTTAATGATGAATTTGATAAAGAAATTAAAAGTGGTCGTGTCGGTTTATCGAATCTTCACACACAAGAAACTTAATAACTTATAGTTTATAGCTGAAATATTTGTTTTATTCAATCGTTCTAATGGTTATTTTTTGATGGATGTTAAACATATTTGTAGCTTTTTCTAGTTGGTATTTAAATCGTTATAACAATAAAATATTACGTAGGTAGAAGTAGAAATCTTATTTTGCTGAAACATTTGTCATTAAACCTATGCTTTGAGGCAGCAGTTTGAGTTTGCGAAATAGAATACGTGCTTCTGCAAGAATTCTCCGGATCAAAGTTGATTTGCCTTAGGTATCTTCCAATTTTGATTCCCTATTACGGAATATATTATTATGCGTTATAATTTATTATCTAACAGGCTTTAATAGGGATTAATTTTGTTTACAATGTTTTAATAGTATTCTAACAAAATTGTTTAAATGATGCATTAAAAGAAGTTTTGGGCTGAGTTGCCACGTGCTCGGCGGTGAAAGAGACCTACGTGAGGACACCTAAAGAAAAAAGGAATCGCTTAGCAGTGAGACATTTATAAATTTTTTCTTTTTTCCCCTAAAAAATGATACCTCAAGCTAGGATTTCTCCTGTATAATGAGTGCGATTTACAGTCTTAAATTTCACATACACAACACAACCACTCCCAAAACCAACAACTTGTTTTTTGCACAAGTTATGGCTCCGGCTGTGATTCGAACGCCGGCGTTGAAGTCAGTGTACTCTGACCACTACGCTACACGGTTAATTCGATGATTTTCTTTTTTTAATAAAAAAGCAACGATAAAAATTTTGAGACTTTACAAATCATACTAAAGAAATAGATAACTGTTCTATTTCTACTTTATAATTTTTAATCACGATACAAAATAAACTGTTAAGTTGAAAAACCTATTCGCAACAAGCGAGACATACAAAACGAGCAGTATTATTTCTTGCCTAGGTTAGGGCCGCCATAAATGCTGAGACACCGACTGGTACATTTAGAGCAGACATGCGATAAACCATGGATTTTTCAAAAACTCGGGTAACATGCCTCCACTCCACTTCACTCGCATATCGCAGACGCGGGACTTACGCAACAGTAGCTTTCGAATTGTGTGCATGCCGGGACAAATGACTCGCTAACCGGGACACAACGCTTCAAACCGGGACATGTCCCGGTGTATCGGAACGTATGGCGGCCCTAGCCTAGGCTCACCCTATGACTTTACTAGAGGCTAAGCTATGCCGTCAAAAAATTCTGTCAAGTTTCGGCATGATATACAGTGAAGACATTTATCTGGAGAATAAGTCTAGACAGTTTTGCGTTATTTGTAACTTAAATTCGCTTACTCTATCAAACATTTTACTCGTCTCGTCACTTTATCCATTAAAAAACACGTGTACAGTTGACACGCAGTAGAAGAGAAACCATCATAAAACTAAACTTTAAGAGAATAAGACGAATGCAGAGTATCAGGAGTAGGATAATTGTAGTGATTTGTTTATTATAATATAGTTACATTTATATTACTTCAAGTACAACACAGACTCCAAGTTTTCAATTTCAACAAATGACACGAGTGGCGTATGGTAATTGAAATAAAATGCTTAGGTTTGGATTTAATCAATATTTCTGTGAAATACAACGTCAATTACTGTTTATGATCTTATTTTTGAGTTAATGATAGCAAAATCTACGAATAAATCGAAGATTTAGACGAATTCGATAATAAAATAAATTAGGAAACCACTGTTTACTGTAAAATATCTCATTCTCTCGCAGGTTATATCTTATAGATGTATATGTTTGTCTCTTTTTAGTATCGCTTTTTCGTTTCATCGAATTTCAAATCACATCGATTCTAAAGATGTTTTCACTTCAATAAAAACCTCGTTTCGTGGGTGTCACAAAAGTCTAATAAATACCAGTTAAATCTTGTGATCCTTCCTACTTGTGAGAAATCTGTCTAGTAGTGAATAGCTGTTGATAATAATGATGAGAATATCATCTTGGTATTATCGCATAATAACATCTGGTAGAATTTTTGGACAGAAGGAAAAACTGCCGAAATGCGTCTCACTGTTAAGAGTGTATGTTGAGTTGAGTGTGTTCACATATCCTCGAAGTGTTTTTTATTCCTCTGACATACAGTTTTTCACAAGTTTTCCTTCACCGCCGTTAACGTGGTAACCCTTTAACCGGCACCCGGGATCGAGCCCAAGTCACTGGAGAGTTTTGAAATTTAAAGCGAATGTCCGGCCCCCACTACCACGTTATCACGACCAACAACTACAATATAAACCGTTAAAAAAACTGTTATAGTTTCTCATATTACTACTGTTTGAATAAATAACAAATACTTACTTTAAAAGTAGCAAAGGAGCAACCACCTTTCTGGCGTCGACGTCTGTTATGGTGCCTCTGGCGGATTGTTGCGCTAGGGCTGCCAACAACAGCATCAACACTGCTTGCAGCGCTAGTGTGCCACAAAGGTACAGTCTTACAAAGGCGCCGCCATGCCATCCCTCGGTCTGACACTGCCATGTTATTGGATATAGAACTTCTACAACCAACGCAATCAGGACCAGCCTATAGACAAAAACTTTGAATTATTATTTGTATTCTAGTTATATCGGAATGTCTGTCATGGATCATGATATTTTATATAAATCTTCTGTCTCTAATGTAACAAAAATATTAATTGGTGTGTTTTTAACTATTTTTTTTTTTTAGAAAAAGATATATTGCAATCGAAAAGTGTGTTATATAGATGCCGATAGGTGTCCGGCAGATTAGAATAGCATCTACCTATTTCCTACCGATGTGTTGTAAGAGGCGACTAAGGTATTGTAGCCTTTATTCGTGAAGAATAACACCATAATGTGCAATGCTGCCAAAACCAAAATAAGAATTTTTTGACTCCTACCAAAATGGCGGCGACGTGGTTCGCCACCCGTCACGTCTCGTTTCCCGGGAGGGCGAAAAGTGGGCTACGTGAGTGGCCTCTGCCTACCGCTTATATGGGGAAAAGGCGTCACAGTATGTATGTATGAAACGTATTTTTTACATATTCATAATTATGAAAGTCTTATTAATTCCGTAATTTAATTTTAATGTCGATTTTAGCCATATATTATTAATGGATAATTTTGTTCTGGCCGCAAATACGAAAGGATCGCAATATGAACCGAAGTATCCACTCCCAGAAAGGTTAAGCGTCTCTCGCAGTCAGCATCGAGTAATAAAGGCAATCAAAAAGAAGTCGCTACAATTTAAAATCCATTAAAGAGTTATTTGACTTCTTTTCAAGGTTAAAGCGGTTGTTTCTTTGCCGAAATTGCCTTTGATACTGAACGAGAGAGAGAACATTTAAAAACAAAAAGCAGGCTATAATGCTTTTTGCATAAAGCTGTAAAAATTGTTTTACGAAGCCGTCGATATCAACATTCAGAATAAGAAGAGTAGACGTATATTTGAGTAGTAACGTGTGTCATTTTTTTAGACGCCAACTGAAGGATACGAACTTTGATATTGTGTTTCCTAATAAATAAGTAGTTATTTGTGTTAAACAAGACGTAGTTTGAAGTAGCCTATCGTGCCAAAGCAAACTGCAAAAAAACATAAATCATACTGACAGGCCACTTATCCAATTTAAAGGTTCATTGTTAAATAAACTGAGTAGCTAGCTAGGTCCCACGAAGACGTTATTATATTAAACAGCTAGTTGAAACTTCAAACATGCAACAACCAAATCACATTTGCCTATTCCATGTTTCACTGTAAATTACAAACAATTTCAAACCTTTTAAATAATTACGGATACTTTTTGTATTCAGTGATATAAATCGAAAAAAGTAGCCTCTCAATATTTACAACTGACTGACATATGAAATGAAATTAAAGAAATATAAATTTTGTTTGTCAAACGTCATTTGTTTACAATCTACCACCGTTTCTTGATGGCTTTAAAGACTGTGCCAAAACCTGGGTTAACTAGCAATAAAGTGATACTGTGTATATGGTGGGATTTGAAGGGCGTTGTTCATTATGAGCTGTTACCGCCGGGCAGAACCACTAATTCGGATCCCTACTGCTAACAACTGATGAGAATAAAGCAAGAAGTTGAGAGAAACCAGCCGGAATTGATCAATAGAAAGGGTGTGGTCTTTCGTCACAACAACGTTATACCGCACACATCTTTAGCCACTTAGCAAAAATTAAGATAGTTTTGCTAGGAGGTGTTAATCCAACCGCCATATAGCCCTGACCTTACACCTTCAGATTTCCACCTGTTTCGTTCTATTAATTATTTCGGTAGTGTCAGGTTAACATCAAGAGAGGACTGCAAAAACTACTTGCCACTTTTCTTTGCTTTGCTAAAAATTGACCTGAGATCGAACCACAGTGCCTCTAAAATTGTATATAAATATTTCAATAAAATGTGAAGTTCGCCAACCCTCATTGGAGCAGCACAGCGAACTATTCCCGGCTCCAAAACCCTTTCAGAAATAGGTGGAGGCCTGTGCTCGGCAATAGAAGATTTATCGGCTGTTACTTTACTTTTTTATATTATATATATATATATATATATATATATATATATATATATATATATATATATATATATATACATATATGTTTGTGATTTGCACAAATTATAGACTACATAATTAATGCATTCTATCATCATCATCACCATCATTTCAGCCTATCACTAGTCCACTACTATACACTCTCATTTTGGGGGGGATTATGCCATTGTTGCGCCGCATTGCAGGCGGATTGGCAACCGCAGTTTATTTATTTAGATGTACCAGAAAGACGCCGCGAGAGAAAATGAAAATCGAGGGCATCTCACGATTTTCATTTTCTCTCTGTTGAGTTTAACGACACCCACTGAATGAGATGGGTGTGGTAGGCTTAATGAGCTGACCCCATCTCGTTAAGCATACCACACGAGGCTTAAGACTAACTTAGCACTAACTTAGGGTTAATTTTGTCGTAATATGACAAAAGTTCGGGATTCACAAAATTTTAAAACACACTTGGACATAGCGTGTACGCAATAACACAAATAGTATCGGCAACGGTGTTGGCAGATACACTGTTCGTTTATTCATTTAGGCCGCACAATAATTATTAAATATGGCAGCATTTTCTCTACACGCCACCTTGTATATTTGCTCTAGCCTAGCCGGGCAATCTATGGCAATTATTATTATGCAGGAAACCAGTATTATATCAACAATGTGTTAATGTGATGTTGTGTGATAATTTAATTGATGTGAAATATTAACGGGCCCCTTCTGATGCCTTTGCCGTTGCGCAAAAATAAAAAATATTTTCAGAAATATTGTTCTTTAACCATTTTATTTAGATTTTGTTTAACAACCATCATATGACTTTTAAAAAACAATCAATAGAAGCGGATTGGACGTATGATAAAGGAAGGGACAATAAAGAAGGCATCAGCTTTGTCATGCAAATTAACTAAAATCATAAAAAACATGATGAATCAACGGAATGAATAACTTATTATTCTCAGAATTATTATTTTTTTATTTTATTTGATAAAGTGACGAAACGAGCAAAACGTTCACCTGGTGGTAAATGCAACGTCTGCCCATAACAAATGCTCATGCCCGTCATCCTGAGACATCGGCCAATTGGCCATGGGGTAGTACCCACCTAGACATGTTCCTGCATAGGAATTCTACCACCAATAACTACATCATAATCATCATCTATCCCTCCCCCCTGGAATATCGATGTGATCAGACGTGTGTAGCAATTATTTATTAATTTAAAAGTTTAATTTCTGTATTGAAAATCCAGTGCCAATAATAGGCGCGCAGATGATTAGAGGAGGTTAAAAAAATGTCCACCGCAACCCCTTGGAATGTGTGAGTTCTTCATTTTACATATTATAAACAAACAAATAAGCAAAGTAACACCTTGTCTCAGATTGAATATTTCGATACGTATAAGACAAAGAAAGATAGTTATATTTTTAATCGCTAAGTAGCGTGAGCTCCAAGTATACTGGACGGAAAGTATTTTAGTTTGAAATCGTCGATTACATCCAATTAAATAAGAACCCCGACGACACTTCCGAACTACTTAATTTTATGATATCCTGGTACTTTTCTATCGAACATGCCTTTGAAACGGACTCCGCCGTCGACCTCGGCTGCTCATATTTTTCATTCTGACCCGAACTTAAGCGCATCGAGTGAAGCAGATTCGCGCTCACCCGCATTTATTTCTCAGCGTACTAAGAGACGGCGTGAAGACGAATACGAATGTAACATTGATTTTGAAGATTTTAAAAGCGAAATTTCAAATATGTTCAAAGAACTTAAAGCGGGTCAACTCCTACACTCAACGTCGTTGCATTCTGTCAAAGAGGAATTAATGTCACAAAATGCTAAATTACAGGAATCTGTCGAATTTATGTCGATAAAATATGACGAAATTTTGGATAAATTAAAGAAAGTCGAGGATGAAAGATTGAATGACCGGAAATACATACAAATGTTAGAAGAAAAAGTTGATCAGTTGGAGAGGAGGTCGAGATGTGCGAGCTTAGAAATAAGAAATGTACCAATTACTGGTAAAGAATCTAAAGAAGAGTTAACGGCTATAGTTAGGAAAGTAGGGAATGCTGTCAATGTCGCAATTCAGCCGAGTGACTTTAAAGACGTATTTCGCTCAAACTATATAATGGGGAAAACCGCCATTATAGCGGAACTAAACTCAACTATGCTCAAGGATAATTTATTGAAGTCAGTTATTTCATTCAATCGGAACCAACTGAAAGAAAACAAACTTAATACAACGCACTTGTGTATTAATGGGCCTAAAACGCCCATATACATGTCCGAAAATCTCTCCGCAAAAACCAGAAAACTATTTGTTTCAGCTAAAGAGTTTGCTACGAAAAATAAATTTAAATATTGCTGGATATCCTATGGCCAAATATACTTACGGAAGAATGACGGCGACCAACGCACTCGTATTTACTCGGAACTTGATCTCGCGAAGTTGAGCAAGGATAAATGACTAGAATACACCTGTTACGAGTACAATAAGTTTAAAATGTTCTGTTTTTGTTACTTACCATTTTCGATTATTTCGCACAATGTTTTATACTATTTTAGTTTTTTATATTATTATGCTTCATTTAAACTCTGTAAACTAACCTATACACAAACGCCTACACGACCCCTTACACACATTATATACAAAACAATTCTTATATTACCCATACACATACACAGCCTATTTATTAAGTTTCTGCTTTTTATACAATATATCATCTACTTCGAGTTGATTAAGCAAGAAGGACTAAAAACTATAGCTTTTTATAACTTATTTAAAACCATCTATGTTATTATTACAATTTATAGTAACGTAACCTATAATGATACTATGATGATGACACAAAGTTTATACACTTCTCTGTGAATCAGATAAAAGATCTGCAAAAAGAAATTGACACCTTTTCTGTATCTAAATCTGCTAAAATAGATATAGAAGAGTGCCAATCCTTAATAAATAATCCCAAACATTATCTTAAAATCTTAAGTCAAAACATCCGTAGTATATCCCGTAATATATCTGGATTAGAAATCCTGATGGCCAGATCAAAAATTGACTGGGATATCATTGTCTTGACTGAATGCTGGCTAAAAAACAATTCTAATATACCATTAATGGAAAGTTATCACACTTTTGCGACAACCTCTAACTTTTCACAAAACGAGGGCATTGTTGTCTATAGTAAGAAAAACCTTTCAGTAGAAATGGAAGAACCAGAGTTCTCTGAAGCCAACTGCCTTATATTAAAATTAAATACCGATATTATTATTATTGCAATATATCGCCCTCCTTCTTTTAGAAGTGTATCTACTTTCCTAAACTCACTTAATAAAATTCTATCCAAATATACCACATTCAGCAATATTATTTTAACTGGAGACATAAATTTAAATATTAAAGGCAATGACTTAGAGACAAATGCGCATCAATATCTAGATTTAGCAGCTTACCACGGTTTACTTCCAGCACATTCGCTGTCTACGCGTTATGAAAATTGTCTCGACCATATTTTACTGAAGACAAAACTACAAGCCTTTACTTACGTTGCTCAAACATCTTTAACGGATCATGAAACTGTAATATTCTATCTTAAATTAAATTCCAAAACCAATATTCCAAACAGTTCCGTGACTTGTATTGATCACAATGGTCTTGCTTTAAGCTTAAGTAATATAGATTTTAAGCCACTATTTGAGTCCAGTGATGTAAATTTTGCTACAAACTATCTCATTGAATGCATCACTCAGGCCATAAAAGAAAATTCCAAACTTATTACCTTTTCTAAAAGAAACCGTATTCACAAGCCCTGGATCACGCCTGGCTTACTACGATGCATTCGTAATAGAGATAATCTTCACAAAAAGTTAAAAAGTAATACTGACAATACGATTCTCAAACATACTTACACCCGTTATCGCAATTTCTGCAATAATCTACTAAAAAAAATAAAAAGAGAATACGAAAAAAAAGAGTTAGATAAAGCTAAAAGTAATCCAAAGTTAATGTGGAAAACTATAAATAACATTACAAACAGACAAAAAGTGGAAACGCCTGCAACTGAATTAATATCTAGCACTGCAGATCCAAAGGATGCCATTCTACGCATAAATGAATACTTCGCAAATGTGGGAAAAAGTTTTGCCGAGAATATAATAAAAACGAAGTCACACCCAGATGACAAGAGTTCGTACAATTATGTAAATAATTCTCAATCTCTGGTAATGTTGCCTACTGACGAAGCAGAAGTTGAAAGATTAATTATGTCGATAAATAGCGATGCCGCGGGATGGGACAATATCAGTGCAAAAATATTAAAACTATATAAACATATAATAGTCCCTCCATTAACACATATATGTAATTTAGCTATAACGAACGGCACATTTCCATCTGCTTTCAAGAAATCATTGATTCTTCCTATCTATAAAAATGGACCCAGAGACCGTGTTAATAACTATCGGCCAATATGTATCCTGCCATCGATGTCCAAAATACTGGAAAAGATCATGAACAATCGCTTAACCTACTTTCTGGAAAGATATTCTCTGATATCTAAAACACAGTACGGATTTCGGCGTGGTCTATCAACAACAGACGCAGTCCATGAGCTTACTGACTATATATTCAGAAACCTAGACAAAAAAAGAAAGTGCATGGCTATCTTTCTAGATCTAGCTAAAGCATTTGACACGGTCTCTATTCCACTTCTTGTTAAAAAACTAGAAAGGGTTGGGGTCAGAGATTTGCAACTAAAACTTTTTTCTGATTATTTAACGAACCGTACCCAACGTGTTAAGATAGGAAGTATCATAAGTGACGATCTACCTGTCAGTTATGGAGTACCGCAGGGAAGTATTTTGGGTCCTACCCTATTCCTCGTGTACATAAATGATTTATGTCAATTGAAAATAACTAATGGCCAGATCACATCTTTTGCAGATGATACTGCTCTAGTTTTTAGCGCTGAGAGTTATATAGATCTTTACCTCCATGGGCAAAATGGCTTAAACTTAGTTACCCAATGGTTATACAATAATGTACTAACATTGAACGTCGAAAAAACTAAATGTGTTATATTTAAAAAGAAGGGACAGGTACCAAATCTACCCTTTTCGATTTCTTCACATAACTGTCTCTCTCAAAATGAGAACTGTAATTGTCCCAAATTACAGACGGTTAATTCAATTAAGTACCTAGGAATCCAATTAGATTACAAGCTCAATTTTAACAGTCACATAGAAATGATAACAAGTAGAACCCGCAAGCTTATGTATATATTCAAGAGATTACGTAATGTAGCTGAACCTAACATTCTCAGAATGCTTTATCTGACGCTTTGTCAATCAGTATTAATTTATGGTATCACAGTCTGGGGAGGAACATCCAAATCAATACTCTTGAAACTGGAAAGAGCTCAACGAGCGGTACTCAAAACGTCACTATCCTTACCGTATACGTTTTCAACATATGATCTCTACAAGAAATGTAAAGTCCACACAACACGACAGCTTTATATTTTATATACTGTATGTAGGCAACATTGTCAGCTATTTTATGATCCCTCTGTATTAGCTGGCAAAAGACGCAAGGACGCTATATGTCAAATTGAGCCTCATTCACGCTTCGCGCAAAAATCTTTTTCTTTCCTTGGAGGTTTCTTATATAATAAACTAAACAAATTTTTAAATCTCTTCCCACAAACAAAAGCATCCTGTAAAAGAAATGTCTCCAAATGGTTGGAGACGCTGGATTATGATAAAACAGAAAAATTACTTAATACCACTATCAATAATTAGGCAACTAATTTTAAACAAATAAAAATTATTGTATTAGTTTGTGTTCTTAGAATCCTTCGAATCTAAAAACTGATCCCAAGTCGCTGACGCAGGGCAAACGAATACACACACTCGTACGCATACAAACATTGACGCACACACACACATACAAACACACACACTAACACACACAAACACACACACCCGATCTAACAATTAAAACCTTTTGTATACAATATTATCAAATAAAGAGATTGTATTGATCCGTGGGGTGGAGGCCTGGTGATCCATATTACAGGTTTTTTCCTAGTTTGGACACCAGTCCCCCGCACATTTATATTGTGTCTTAAGTTATGTACAATCTAGTTGTGGGAAAATAAACAAATATTATTATTATTATTATTATTATTATCTATCGGCAGCTGTCCACTGTTGGATGTATCTAGACTTAAGCAAAATATGACATACTTTCTCATGTCCGATTGAGCTACATTTTGGCATACCTATCTAGCTTCAGTGACAATGCAATAATATGGTACCATAGAGGTGGTATGACGAAGCCGGAAGTTCGTCACAGGAACTCCTGAATTAAGCAAGATAGGTTCGTCATATTTGGGCTCGTTGGATTTGTTTTGACAAGTACCATAGCCCTGGCAACATTAGGACACTTAATTAACACTACTGGACATAGGCCTCACTAATAACAACTGGTAACTAAAACTAAAATATGATTTTTGTTTATTACTTATTTTTAACATAACGTCTTTTATTCTAAGTACTTGCTATTTACTAACTTTTTTAGTAATTTCAAATGTTTGCCATTAAATTATGGGTATAACATGAACATCTATAATAGTCGTTACTCTTTTTTTGTATGTACTTCTTACTATATGTATTCATGTACGCATTAAAATAGACGAAACTACAAAATACTACAAAATTATTTTTTTATTATTACATTACCTAACTTCTTTTTTTTAATAAAACTAGTTTGTAAAAAGTCGACGGCAGCAAAATAAATGTCCGTATTTACTTTGCTGCCGTCGAGTTGTTGGTAAATAACTTTATAATTTTATCAGATCTTATAAAAAGTATTGGCCTCCATGTGCAGGAAAAGAAACGTTAACGCTTTTTACAGAATAAAAAAACAAATTCGGACCAGGGGTGTTTTCCGCACGCATATTTTTCTGTAGTCTGTCCTAGAAACCCAAATTTAATAAATAAATAATATTTTATTACTGCTCGCGTCGACCGTGGCTGTGTTTTTAGTATATCTGCATTTCGGGACCTTGGTTGAAATACCTACCTAATAATTCAATTAATTCGTGAACATTCATGTTAAGAATTTGAACTCGAATGGAAAATGCAAGTTCCTGTTTGGCATATAAATAATAATGAAGTAAAGAAAGTTAATTTGCTAAGATCCGCAATCAAAATATAAATTAGTGTATGTTACCTACTACCTAGTTTTGAAAAGCTCCGCCCGCCCTCCACAGTAGCGTGCAAGCAAACTAACACCGCCACCGGGCGGATCTTAGCAAATTAACTTTCTTTCCTTCATTATAATGGAATACCGCAAAGTAGCGCTTTCTATTAACTATAATTAAGAATTTTTAGACCACATGAAAGATAACGTTCTCGAAATGTAGGATAAGAGTAGAAACGTAAACGCTGTGTATAAAAATTAAAAATAAACTCGACCACAGTGTGTGGTCAAGATAATTTTCCGTTGGCTAACTTTTGTAATTGAAATTAAAAACCTAACGAATTATTAGTGACTAGATAGACTTAAAATCACAGACAAATACAGAAGGAAATATTTTTCTCGAGCAACGTGTGAGTGGATGCATTTTAAAATTCTTCATTTAAGATGATATACTCGTACTATAAATATATTTTATACTCATGAAAATTATTATTATAGTTAAAGATGATATGTAGTTTTACTGGTGGTAGGATTCCTAAGCAGTAGGTTGGTACCACTCCAGGGCCAGTTATTCTGCCGTTAAGCAGTAGTGTGCAAACATTTCTGTGTTTCGGTCTGAAGGGCACTGAGAGCTAGCTTAATTACTGGGCATATGAGACTTAAGAACTAATAGCTCAGAAGAACCAGCGCAGTGTGGTGCCACACAGAAATATTCTGTTTTTTCTGCGTGACACAGCATTCGTTATGGGGGGACCCGCTTACCATCAATTGAACGATTTGCCTCGTCACTTCCTTTCATAAAAAGTGAACTATTGAGAGGCTGATGATGAAAAAGATAAGAATTTCAAAGTTGTAGCAAAATTAAATAAAAATGAGCATGTTTATTATTTATAATCATAAAACTATAATAACTAGATGCCCGTCAGTGATCGAATTACGACCGTAATTCATAATTTTTTAAAGTTTGGGCCTTATGGAGGTTTGTGTAATTATTTGTTGGCAACATTTTTCATAATCTGTGCACATGTTTCACCTGCAGTGTTGTGCAGTGAGTGTCGCTTTTCCCGCTAGAACTGGTGGATTTTGTGACCTTCTCGCGCGAAAACAGAAGGCTTTAGCGGGAAATAAATATTTAGCGGTTTCTGGCGGATTTTTCGACTTAACTTTGAGTAATTTTGGTAGATTGATATGAGTTTCTAACCAAAAGAAATAATTTTAGTTACGTTAATTTCCACCTATTTTAAATTCGTAGGCTGGTATCACTGGAACGGAATCGATTGCTCGGGAATTCCCCCGCTATTGTATAAGATTGTCAAAGTGATTCATTCACTCATTGTCTTTCTCATTCGTTGATATTAAAAATGAGGGAGACCGAAGTATTTAACAATAAACTTTATCAATCACATTCACTTCTTGACTTATTCAAGTGGAAAAAATTGGTTTATAAGTGTATGTGGTAAAAAAATATTTCTGTGGCTGTAACTGAGTTCAAGTGTTAATAAGAATTTGGAAAATGGAGGTGCCATTGAAAAAAAAAAACAGTATTCACAGAACTATAGAAGTGAGTGGGATAAAAATGAAGATTTCAAACATTGGGTTAGACCCGTGGCAAGTGATCCAACTAAAGCATTTTGCACTTATTGCAGCTCAGATATTTGCGCGAAACTGATTGATTTAAGAAGGCATATGGAAACAAAGAAACATACATCAAAAACACAACTAATTTCCCAAAATAAACCTATTAAATTTCCGACATTTGCTGAACCAGCGAAATGCAAGCAGTGCGCCGGAGCTGAACGTACGTTATCCTTATTTATTGCAAAACATACTTCCATTCGCCAAATTGATCACTTAACTAATGCTGAATGCATTAGTTAAGTACAAATAAGCACAATGCAAAAATGTTTTAAGGATTCGAAATCATCAATTGACATGGAATTGCACAGAACTAAATGCACACAGGTAATACGTAACATTCTAGCACCACATTTCAAAAATGAACTATTGACTGACATTGGTGATAGAAAATACAGTTTATTGTTGGATGAGTCTACAGATATAAGCGTCACAAAGTATCTTGGAATAGTCGTAAGATAATTCAGTTTGAAACAAAGCAAAGTGGTGTCTGCTTTTTTAACTTTGCAATCGCTTGGAAGTTTAGATGCTATTGGGATTGTAACAGCTTTGGTGAAATGCTTAAAAGATAATAATCTAGACTTACAAAATTTGGTGGGGATTGGAACTCATAACGCTGCTGTTATGACTGGATGCAGGCACAGTGTGTATATGATTCTTAAAACACAATATAATCTACCGTACCTCATTCTAATTCCCTGTGTTTGTCATTCTCTACAATTGGCGGTAACTCACGCTTCGGAAAATACCTTGCCGAGAAATATTGAGTTTCTTGTTCGCGAAACATATAATTGGTTTTCGCATTCAATGAAACGCCTAATTGAATACAAACATATTTTTCAAACAATCAATTGTGGTGAAGAACCTTTAAAGATTCTGAAAGTATGTGACACGCGATGGCTTTCTATTGAACCTGCTATCGTCAGGATAATATCGCAGTGGGATAATTTAAAATTAAATTTTCATACCACTAGAGAACACTGCTACTCAGCCGAAATGCTTTATGCTATGTATAATGATGAGCAAAACAGACTATATTTGTACTTTTTAAAAAGCTTCCTCGGCGAAGTGCAGCAAACTATAAAAAGCGAAAAAGCAAATCCAATAAAACTGTTGAGCACTCTGATGATGTTGTTACGTTCAATATGTCAACGAGTTATTATGCCAACAGCAGCAACAACTGACGAAGATTTTATAAATTGGAAAATAAGAGACCACCTCAATCCCGTTCCATACCTTGGCTATGTTTTTGAATCACAACTGCAGAAACTTCCAGCTGATCATAATATAAATATTGCTACTATATAAAAACGCTGTATAGATTTCAATGTGAAGTTGAGTGAAGAAATTCAAAAACGACTACCATCGAACTATAAAACTCTGGAAAAAATGAGGCTGTTGTCTGAAGATGAAGCATTGAAACAAGCAGAAGACAATTCCATAACAAATTTCGCAAAAGAAATAGGAATTTGCGACGAAAAGATCGATAAGATTTTGCAGCAGTGGCAAACAATTAACTTCGTAGACTGGAGTCCACTTAATGGAGACCCTGTTACCTTTTGGTCTAAGGTAGCGACATACAAAATTGCAGCTGATGTGGACACCTTCCACGAATTGTGTGAGTTTGCTATCGCCGTCTTGTCATTGCCGCACTCAAATGCCGAAGTCGAAAGACAATTAAGTGCCATGAGTATTATCAAAAATAAACTACGTAACAAGTTATCCGAAAAAACTTTAAATTCCCTGCTTACTATCAGAAACTAACTAAAGATTAAAGACAAGAATTGCTCAACATACGTACTTCCTGATGACGTTGTTAATCAAGTCGGCAAATGGAAATCAAAACCAACTACAGAGCAAGGAGAGGCTGGAACTTCTAGCTCCAGTACGAGTACCATTGCTGCTGAAGATGCTGAAGACGCAGAGGATGCAGTATTTGATTTGAACATTTAATTATTTTTAAGCGTTAATTACTCACTGAAGCATCTTGTTATAAAAATAATTTAGAAAATATTGTTTTTGTTGAGTTTTTGTTGTTTAAACTGATTATTAAATACTTTATTTCCATTCTGCCTTATATGTAATAATTACCTGGTTTAACTTAATATAACATAATGCTTATTATGTATAAATTAGTACAAAAAATAAAACTGGTCATGTTACACATGTGAAAAAGTTTAGCGCTTTCTAGCGGATTTTATTTACTATATTTTTTTCATATCTGGCGGAATTTTCAGATAATTTAGCGCTTTAAGCTAAATTTATAGAACGGCAACACTGTTGACCAGAGACTATTACGTCATTGAAAAATTTAACAAATAAAACGTTATATTTGTTAAGTTTTTATTAAAGTATTTGTAACACATATTATGACATACATTTTAGATTCCACGCTTCTTCTCCAAACAAATTAAGTATGCCAAATCTCACACTCCTTATACCAAGTTTTCTCTTCAGGTATTAATGTATAGATAAAATGTCGAAATTCCACGAGTACCAGTAGCGTATGTTGGTTAAAACTAAAAAAAGTGATATTTATTTGTTTGGATTCAATAAACTTTCGCAGCTATGATAGTCGCAGCGACTCAACCCAACTAGCGATACCTTTTTGATGTGATTATAATTAACTTTCCTTAGTTTAATTGTTTTGTGTATGTAAATACGGGATCTAAGGATAATTGGAATAAGCTTTTCAATTATCCTTAGATCCCCTAGCATGAAGTGTAAATATTTAGATAACATAATTTAACTTTATATTAAACTGTGTGCACCCAATAGCGCATGGTAGCGATGGGCTGACCACCTATCACACCATGTGCATTATATTGTTTTGGTGAAACGTGGATTGTGGCAGTCATCTGTTTTTGCAATGAGTGCCCAGTCTTTAACTACCCCTTATGGGATACAGTCGTGATTTTAATTATTGCATGCAAAATATGTTTCAATGTCTAACATAGATCTACCATGAGCGAATATAGAATAACAAAAAAAGAAATTAACTATCAGTTTTTATATCCGTTTTTTGTTATTGATTTTTTATAAGGATTTATATTACTTAACAGAGTCACGACTATGTATATATCTATTATTTTAAGCATAATAAATGATTATTCGTCTTATTTATATATATCCGAGTATACATACGTAATACACCCAGATACTACAGTTTTAAAAAGGAATTTGATACAGTAATTGGTGTTTATTGTTTTTAATTTTTTGTTGTTGTATAGTTTATTAAAAACCACAATTAATGAAAAATTAAAAAAAAACATGTGTATGTTTATACGGTAATGCTAAATAGCATTCTTCAAAACTAAATAGTTTTGTAGAATTATCTACATGTACGGAGCATATGATTTGGAAATTAACAGTTATGTTTTGTTCAAATACAGTTAGTTATGTTCAATTACAGTTTGTCGACCGCGTGGCGTAGAGGTTAGCGTACCTGACTTCTGCGCCACCGGTCCTGGGTTCGATTCCCAGCCGGAGGTAACATTTGTGCAAAAACACAAATTGTTGCTTTTCGGGTCTGGTTGTGTTGTGCATTTGAAATGTATGTTTGTAAAACGCACCCACGATACAGGAGAAAATCCTACTGTGGGGCTTCGTTTTTTTTAAAAAAAAAAAAAAAAAGTTACGTCGCCGACTATAATGATCGTAGTAATGCCGCGAGTTTCACTGAAGCTTGGGGGCCATCTTCTCGTATACTTTCTCGATTCAACTGTACCCAGTCACATGCAGTCGTCGTTTTTTCTCTATAGAAAAGTTGTATTTGTCTATAGAAAATTTGAATATATTTCATACATTTTGAAATAAAAATGTAAATATTTTCTTTTCGGCATGACCGCGTTGCTTAACCTCAATCCTCAAATTACATTTCGGCGAGTCACAACTATCCGTGCGCCTAAACAAAGGTGCAAAAATATAACTAAAATAACACCTCTAATATCCATTATTATTAAATGGATAATTAACTAGCTTAAACATTTTTGGTTGCATACATAATATAAAGTGAATATGTTAATTTGCAAAGATCCGTATCTTAATATTAATTGAGACTTATCCGTATAGCCAAGCTAGTATCCAATATGTACTATTAAAATAAAAAAAAATAAGTAAATATCTATTCAAAGACTTGCGAAGTCCGCGGCGCTGGTGGATTTCGACTATAGATGTGCCATAATGAAAGGGGCCTGTACCTTAGTGACGTAAAAATGTATTAGAAAACATGTACGCCTTAGCTTAAAATATTATAAATATGTAAGCCTTAGCTTAAATCCATCTTCAAAAGCCATTATCAATAAAACATCGCGACATCAAAATATTTGCAATACTTTCGGAATTCAAAATCAATTATGTAACCATTTGATTATAGCATCGCGTGTACATATATATATATATATATATATATATATATATATATATATATATATATATGGATACTATTTAATACTCCTGGATTATTACACATTCCTATATTACGTGTAAAATGTCATATCACTTACCAAACAAATCGAAACAAGAGCTCGAAAATACTTGGAAATACGAGATCGTCTGAGGCTGCTAGCCATTTGCGCCCGAGCAGCCGAAGCGCCGGCATCCTGAAACAAAGCAAAATAAACTTTACTTTCATATTTTTATAGTTTAATTTCCCACGTTATATGATATACATAAGATTAACTTACTAAGAATATTCTAAATTTCTTATGTAACTTACTCGCTTCGAATGAAACATATAAGTATTTAAATCAGAAGAAAACTTGAATAAGTCGTTCTTAATTTACGGTTTGCTGTTTTATTGCTAACACTTCAGCAAGAGTATTGCAAAAGAAGTGTTTGATATCGACATATAGACCGATCTAATAATCGATCTAATAATTATTTAAAAAAAGGTAAATATAGCATTTAATTTGATTCCAATTCTCGTACGTTAAATATTCTCGAAATTATTTATTTAAAAAAAATGATCTAAAGTTTCAGCCTATAAATATCCCACTGCGTAGCACAGGCCTCCTCTCATTTCTGAGAGAGTTTTGGAGCTAGGAAGAATCCGCCACGCTGCTCCAATGCGGGTTGCCGGACTGCACATGTCTTCAAAATATTTTTTATTTCTCAGACATGCAGGTTTCACGATGTTTTCCTTCACCGCCGAGCACGTGGTAAAACAGCACTTAACATTCCAATTAACAATTTTAGTGGTGCCGGCACCGAGAATCGAACCCATGTCAGTCGCATACTATGAAATTTAAAGCGAGCGCCTAGCCCCTGAGCTATCACGGCTCACTCACTCACGGCTCTTTATTTAATTTATTTTAATTTCATATTATTCTCAATTCTAATTTTAATAGTATACAAATTTTCATTCTCTCGTGCAAAAAGATTTTACATGTTTCGGAATTATTATTTTTTGGAGAAGTAAATTTTTATTTTTTTTATTTGTTAAATGTGGACTTTAATCACTAAAATCGTAGAGAACGTAGACTATGAAATTATAAATACTACATGCAAAGAAATAAATAACATTTTGCGCTTGTTAAGATGTATATAAAGAATATTAACATAACTATGAACTTAAAAAGAAACTACATTATCCATACTAATATTATAAATGAGAAAGTAACTCTCTCTGTCCCTCTGTCTGTTTGTTACGTTTTCGCTAAACGGATCTTGACTTAAATTGGCAAAGGAAGATAGCTTGCACCCTGGAGACAGTCACAGGATACTTTTTATCTAGGTAAATCAAATAGATCCCACATGATGAAACGAGCAAAGCGTTCACCTGATGGTAAGTGCAACGTCCGCCCACAACAAATGCTGTGTCACCCAGAATATTTCTGTGTGACACCACACAGCGCCCGTCACCCTGAGACTTCAGTTCTTAAGTCTCAAATGCCCAGTGATTACGCTAGCTCACAGTGCCCTTCAAACCGAAACACAGTAATGCTTGCACGCTACTGCTTCACGGGCCCTGGGGTGGTACCTACCTAGACGGATCCCTGCATAGAAATCCTACCACCAGTAAAAGTGATCACCAGTTTGTCGCTGTAGAAAAGCCGTGTGCAGGTCTTTAGTCGAAACGTATAAAGACAGTGGTAAAGCAGCAATCAAGAGTCAGTCGAGAGAGGGCCAGCCATTGATGATTCTCTGTCCTTGAGCGTCTTGTAAGCACGCGTTGTGCCGTCAGTAACCTTGTGCTGTGACTTGTTGAGAGAAGCTCCCAACTTCCAAGCTCAAGGCATCCGAAAGATGGCGAAATAATAATCATACTGGTGGTTGGATACCTATGCCGGAAACCGTAGGAACCACCGCAGTGCCAGTTAATCTGCCGTCAAGCAGTGTGCGAACATTACAGTGTTCTGTTTTGAAGAGCACTGATAGGCTAGTGTAATAACTGGGAATATATGACTTAAGAATTGATGTCTCAAGTTGACGAGCGCAGTGAAGCGCCCGACAGACATGTTCTGTGTGACACAGCATTGGTTTTGGCATACGTTATATGGCAGACGTATTATTTATTGGCAAACGTTGCACTTACCATAAGGTCAACGATTTCCTCGTCTTCACACTTTTTTCCTATCTTTAACATGACCGGCGAAAGTGTAAGGCTGCAAAACCGCCTGCCCGACATGGCAATTATAGCAAATCCAATACAATCGGTCACAAAAAACCGCTAGTATTTAAAACAAAATAATCTATTTAACTCAAATCACCAAACACAAGTGTATACACGTAATTTAATTCCACTTCTAATTAATCAACAGCCGTGGCAGACTAAAAGAGATAAACAATTCCCTACTGACTATCCTACGAAATGTTCCGCTTTTACGTGGTTTAATTATTCTTCTCAAAATGAATAACCGCAACGGGAAACCAAATTAGAATAGGTATGAACAGTTCTGTGTGGTGGCGGCTCGTTAAAAGAATACTGCCACTCCATCTCATCCAATGGATCTCGTAAAAGGCGAGTAAGGAATTAAACTGCACTGTGCACCCAACAGCGTGTGGTGGCGATGGGCTCACCACCTATCACACCAAGTGCATTATATTGTTTTGGTGAAACGTGGATTGTGGCAGTCATCTGTTTTTGCAGTGAGTGCTCAGTCTCTGACTACCCCTTATGGGATACAGTCGTGATCTTATGTATGTATGTATAAACAGTTCTGTGTCGAGTCGAGAGTGACAAATTAAAGTTGTAAGCAAGTTTGTTGTAAAATTTCGGGTTAATTTGTGGGTAGACAAAAGTGTTTAATGGATATACTTTACAGTTAGGTACTCGTTCTCACGGCATAATATTGTTGTATGCAGGACGGTTTTAAGGAATGTGTCACAAAGTGTCACATGTGTTAATCGTTACCTTTATTCACACATGCGACCCCCTTAAGTGATCCTGTCGAATTTTGCTATTAAAACACTGGCTCTGAAAAACGAGCGTATCCTGAGAATGACGCCTAGTTTTTTTAACGTGTGGAAATGAAGATTTTTTTTTTCAATTTATGTGTGTGAAAATGAAAATAAACAACTATTTTTTATGTTTTTAAGAGTGATGGTGTCGTAGAGAGTCATGTATGCTATGTTATTTCTTTGCGTGCATGCTGAATTTACAAGTCCTATATTTTTAATTATTTTCCAGACATGTTGGTTATTCGCGATGTTTTCCTCCACCACAAATTTAATTACGTAAATTACACACAGTCCCGAACGAGAAACTACCATCCCATCTTGGGCCTTGAGTATTGTAAAAGTCAACAAAAGGAATTGCCAGAAATGTGTCGTGGCTTCCAACAGAGTAGAATACACATCTCAAATATGTATGTACTCTGAAACTAAAATTCTTAAATTAATGACAGGCAGCAGTATTTAAAATTCGCGCACGCCGTTACACGTATACAGGGTCATTCGTAATGAGATATGTCGACTTAAAGAATTTGCTTAAAACTCATAGGTGACTACCCTTATACAGCTGATCGAGACAATGAACTCATAAATTTAATTCGGCGTTTTTCCATTAAGCTGCTATCGAAAGAACTCGCAAGTTAGGATAACATGAAGCTTAAGGAAATCTGTTGCGAAGTAAATCTGTCAGTATGACGCCGTAGTAGGGTAACATAAATTAATTGGAGAAGAAAACGTATTTTGAATTTGTCTGGTTCGGGGCAACGACTTTCTGAGTTAGGGTCGCGTAAAGTTTTACAAAACAAATAATTTTAAAGTTTTGTATGGACATTTTTAGTATTCAATTTTGTCATTAAAATTTCACCGTTGTGTTTATCAGATCAAAGTAGCATGGGTAGGTGCCGGAATGTTATACCAATTATGAATAACGTTGTATAGTACAGTATATTGTGAAGTTTTTGCAGTTAGCCTTCTTGACTTTTACAGCTTCGTCGGACAACTGTGTTCGCGAGCGAGCTTGGTTGCTCACAACGACGGAGTGACGGCGAAGAGCAGTCAACGGTCGCAGAGCAAACATGGACACGCAGGCTTCGACTTGAAAGGGTGCGCTATGCATTCTTTATCTGGTGTGTGTACTCTACAGACGTGTGTTTATAAAATATTGACCTAAAATATGCGACCAACGATCCTGAGTAGGCGCACGGCGACGCGGGTTTGCTCACGGACGCTCTTTATGGCGATCCGACCGCTCAACAGGGCGACGCCCTAGACCGCGCTACACGCCACTTCGAGCCTCGCAGTGAAATTTTATTTCAGTTACGCAAATTTCAACCGTATGAAAAAGGTACTAAAGTTGAAATCCAATTGCTATTGAAATAGTCGCTTCGCCGCCATTCCGTGAGTGGGCGCTAAGGCTTAAGATGCGATCCGTAAGGTTCTGGCTATTCGATCGCCAATCCTTAGTTGGGAGAGACATACTTCCAGCATTGTAATATTGATAGGTTGATGGCATATTTACAGGCAGGTGTGGTACACATACACGTACTATGAACTCTCCATTGCTTGTTCGATATATTTTATTTTTAGAAATAAGCATATTATCTCCCACTGGCATAACATCGCTTTCACGAATTTAATGAAAATAATCTCACTGTAACACCAACAGATATTGTTTGTGCCCGGAAATTATATCAATAAAAATATTTAAGTATAAGTTATTGTTCATCTGTGTATCGCTTTAGTGGTGATACTTTTATTGTATTATTCAGATGTTTACTTTAATTCATAATTTACATATTTTTTATGTGTAGTATGTAGTTAACCTGGTGGCTTTCACTGCTTCATCAGAAGAGACTCACGAGCAGGAGGACCGCGAGTAGGTAAACAACGTTGCTGTTGGTGATGACTCGGCGCTACTCGTCGCGACGCCGCTTGCTGCTTCGCTGTACTCCGACTTACTAATATACTGACTAGGAGGCTCGCAGTGATCCTAGGGCCTCACTAAAGGAGGGTCAAAACCTTGGTTACCTAGGTTCGGATTTTAAATGGGTCTAATTTAAAAACCACCGGGTGGTGACACCACCACCACACAGGACGTGAACCTAGAGTCTTACGCACGCATCTTAGAGTATAAATAACATACAGTGGATAATATCATATCAAAAACATACTTAATGCTATGGATAAATATGCAAACTCTGTTAGTGACAAAACACAGAATTGTTCTATATGGGTTAAAATGCTCTTCGGTGCACGTGAAAAATTTGATGTCAGATTTTCTAAGAAATTGTCTCTGCGACTAATTGCCAGAACGTGACTTCTCAACGGAGATTAATTCAAATTCATGACATAGTATTTTGATAACAATAAAAAACCGCACAAGTGTGTGACTCGTGCCAAGTTTTTGCGTGTGAGGTATCTTTATTAGCAGAATTATAAAATTATTAAATTTCTAGGAATCTATAAAACCATATAAAGTGTCATAATTTTTCTGTAAAGTTAAAGAAAACATTACGAGCAAAACGTTCACCTGATGGTAAGCGCGACGTCTGCCCATAACAAATGCAATGTCACCCAGTTTCTGTTTGGCATCACACTGCGATGTCGCATATGCCCGGTGATTACCTACACTAACTCTCAGTGATCTTCTGACTGAAACAATAATGTTTGCATACGACTGCTTCACGGCAGAATGCATAGGAATCCTACCACCAGTAAATGTGCTATTTGAAAGTATGCAGTATAAATTACTGTCAAAAAGTTACTCATATATAGGCAGAACTGAAATGTGGACCTCATAGGGATTAACTTACCATTGCCTAGTAAAAAACCAGATTATCAATATTGCTGTTAATGTCTAGTTAATTTAGCTCACTTTCTCTATATAAAGAGATTTGCCGTGTGGTGGCGGCTCGATAAAATAATACTACCACTCCATCTCATCCAATGGATCTCGTAAAAGGCGAGTAAGGAATTAAACTGCACTGTGCACCCAACAGCGCATGATGGCGATGGGCTCACCACCTATCACACCAAGTGCATTATATTGTTTTGGTGAAACGTGGAATGTGGCAGTCATCTGTTTTTGCAGTGAGTGCCCGGTCTCTGACTACCCCTTATGGAATACAGTCGTGATCTTATGTATGTATGTATGTAAAGAGAAAATACAATATAACATTATATTATTCTAACAACCGGATGTCAGTTTTGAAAATAAGTTTATGGTTAAAAGCCAGATGGCTAGCGGGACGTTTTCGGCCAACCGTTTACCACCTGGTGAACCGCAAATGTATTTTTTTATTGAAACTTTTTGTGTTTTAATTGAAATGTTTGCTAAGACACATCGTTAACGTTAAATTGTTTAAATTTTATTGTTGCAGTTTTAGTTACTATTATTAATATAACGGAGATCCACATTTCAAATTCACGTTCTGGTTAGTGGCCTGGAAAACTTCTTTTTCACGTAAAATCGAAGCGCATTTCGCAACCAACTATACATAGAACTATGGAACTTTTAATCATAATTGAAAAAAAGACTATGTGTATAAATCATAAATGTAATCGGAAACTACATAGCATCATCAATATTTCAGCCTATCGCAAGTCCACTGCAGAACATAGGCCTCCTCTATAAATTGCCACAAAACACGACCTGTGAGCCACTTGAGCACCGAGATCTCGCAAAATCGTGCATGTCGCTGCTTCATTTAGGGCAGGGTTTTACAAACTATTTCGAGCAAGAGACGCCTTTTCCAAAATGAACTGATACCCCAGACCCTCAATAGCCAAATTACTTTAAAATATCTAGTTTTGTTTTTTAAGTTGGTACAAGTAGTACAACTTACGCAGTATCTTGAAAGTTTCAAATAAGAACATCTGTTAATTAATAGGGGTCGATTTTTAGACCACGTCGACCCCCAAAACCAGTTTTCGTTTATGTCGACCCCTGGGAAACCGATTTTGACCCCAAGGGGTCGATATCCACTACACCACTATGGGAATCCTTTATTTAGGGGGTCAGATTGACTGTCAATCTAAAGGGATACAACTAATCAAAAAATTATGTAAGTGTCGGTACGAGCGAGTCGTTAATCTGACGGTAAGTGCAATGCTGGCCCGTAACAGTAGAGGAGTTACCTGTAAGTTTGTATTGGAAAGTTTTGTGTAGCACCGCACTGCACGCGTCATCATGACCTCGGCCCTTAAGTAACATATGCCTTGAAATTACACTATCTTCAGTGACCACTGCTTGACGGCAGAATAACTGGCACTGCGGTTGTTCCTAGGTAGGCCGATTCTAGGAATCCTACTACCAATACATACAGCTGTTTAAAATTTAAATACAGTTTGCGTACATCATTATCAACGTCATAATCAACAGGATAATTTCCTGCTGTACTTACGCGTCTGCTACAAAGTAAAGATTTGCCGTAATCTTTTTTTTATAGGACAAAGTGACGGGACGCGCAAAGAGTTCACCTGAAGGTAACTGCAACGTCTGCCCAGAACATTCCTGTGTGACACCGCACTACGCCCGTCACCCTGATACATCAGTTCCTAAGTCGCATATGTCCATTAATTATACTAGCTCTCAGTGCCCCTCAAACTGAAACACAGTCATGTTTGCACACTACTGCTTCATGGCAGAATAACTGGCTATGTGGTGGTACCTTCTTAGACTGATTCCTGCATAGGAATCCTACCACCAGTAATCACAACGCTTGGGAGGCGGTATGGCGATCGCAGTATCCAACGCCTCTTATTCAAACCACGTCCTGCAATTTTTGAGATGGTTAATAGAATCCGGCGTAACTTTGCGGAAATCCATTATAGTAAAGGAGAGAAAGTTAATTGGATAAGATCCGCATGCAAAATGTAAAATGGTGTGTATTACCTAGTTTTGAAGAGCACCGCCCGCCCTCCCTCAACAGGTTTCGTGTTCTCGACTTCAGTGGTGTGTATTGCCTAGTGGTAGTGTTGTAGTGGTGGAGGGTATCTGGTGGCGGCTCCCGGTGGCGGTATTGGTTTTCTTGTGCACGCTGTTGAGGGAGGGCGGGCAGAGCTCTACAAAACTGGGTAATACACACAATTTTACATTTTGCATGCGGATCTTAGCAAATTAACTTTCTCTCCTTTACAATTTTTGAGATGTTCATTCCGTTAACTGTCGGAAATCACGACATTTTCCAGACATTTCCGACAGTCGTCAATACACCCAAGGAATTAGACAGAAATGCTGCCATTTTCTACATAGCGAAATATGACATTGTTCCACATTTATATGAATTCAAAACTCGATGCAAACAAAATCAAGGACACGGCTTATGTGTGTATTTCAATAATATTCACACGCACCGCTGCTTTTTGATATTCGTGTATAAAACTGCGAACACATTGTCAGGAGTCTCAGTAGTTATTGCGTGATAACTATATTTTCATGTTTTAAACTCCATGTCAAACCAGAAGAAGTAAGAAAACTTTTACTGTATAACTTCGTCTCCTTCGTTGAGGTGGATTTGCACCATTATTATTAACATATAAATAAAGCTTTAAAACAACATTTAATGAGAATTTATAAAAGTATGGAATCTTAATACATTTTCTTAAAATTAAAGACGTATAATAAGATAAATAAATTTAACTTGCTAATGTGCCGCGAGACTAGGAAATACCCAATGCTTTAATTGCTTGCGTCTGTTACTTCTCTAATTTGTATTTATTTTTTGCGAAGGACGTCGATAAAATATTGCTTTAAAATATAGTTGCAATAAATAACCACAATAATGAAAATGAAAAAGCAAAATAATTAAAATCTGGCTTTGTCTAAACGTACATTTATCTCGTTTATCACAATCTCCGAAAAAAATATTGTTATATGAATACACAGACGATGTTACACTTACATGTTAAAATCCTATTCCACCTTTACGTCGTCACTGTAATAAGGAAACAAATTATTTTAAAGACACATAATTATTGTCTCTCAATAAAATAGTTATGTTTGTTTATGGTACTAGTGGCAGGATAGTCCTATGCAGGGATCCATCTAGGTAGGTACCAGTGCAGTACCAGATATTCTGGCATCAAAAGGTTTGGAGGCCACTTATAGCTAGTGTAATTACTGGGAATATGATACTTGATAACTAATGTCTTAGGGTGACGAGCGCAATGTGGTGGCATACCACACAGAAACATGTTGTGGCTAACAGAGCATTTGTTATGTGCAGACGTTTCACTTACCATCAAGTAAACGTTTTGCTCGTCTTGTCACTTTCTCCTGTAAAAAAAACAAGATCGGCGAGAGGTCGCTAGGTCGCAGATGCAGTCGCATGTAATATAATAAAGTATACGATCGTCATACGGAGAAGCTGGTTTCATCAAAATCGTGAGAAACCTGCTTGAATAAAATAGGAAAGAGTAGAACCGAAAATAATAGTATAAGATGGAATATATTTTTTGTTCAACGTAGATTATTTTCTTAGCACTTATTGAAAGTAATTTTTAAATTTTTATGTAAATTTTTACTCTAACCCGGATTTGAAAGAAAAATGCCTCAGACCTTGAAAGAATCAGCAAGAAACTGCACATCATCCTTATAACTGAAACATAATGTCAGTGTACAGCGTGTGAGGTATCGTTAGATAGTCTTGAAAAATATTAAACAAGTTTCAAAATAACGATATACATAAATACATACTGTCACGCCATTTTCCCATATAAGGGGTAGGCAGAGGCCACTCACGTAGCCCGCTTTTCGCCCTCGCGGGAATCGAGACTTGACGGGTGGCGAACCACGTCACCGCCATTTTGGTATGAGTCAAAAAATGCTTACTCCCTTTGCGTATAGCAGTATAGTGACAACATTGCATATTATGGTGTTATTCTGCACGAATAAAGGCTGTCCGTACCTTAGTCGCCTCTTACGAGACCTCGGTAGGAAAGAGGTAGGTGCTATGCTACTCTGCCGGACACCTATCGGACACCTTTCGGCAAAAAGTGTGTTGCCCCCCTCCCTTTTGCCCCCCTCTAACTTTTCACCTATGTGGTGGATAATTCTGAAAAAAATAAGGTAGAACCTAGAAAATACAACGAAAAGTGGTTTTAATAAGATATCTCATGTAGTTTTTGAGATATGGTAAATTTTAGGTTAAATACTAATTTTTTTTGAGCTTAGCGACCGTTTTTCACAATGTTTCTGAGAAATACTGTATAGGATAAGAATTTAATTTAACGTCATTCCTTCCTACGGAATTCTTCACAGTGTGTGATCTGACGCTCACTTGGCCAGTTTAAAAAAAATGCATTATACAAGTTATAATAATATAAAAGTTATATTTACAGAAGAATAGAAATAACTTGGCAGCGGTCACCTACCCGCAGTACTATCGTCCAAGTACTCCATAATATTATAAAAACGTTTAAAAAGAGCTCCTTGTTTGAAAAACTGACTATAGAAAGACTTTGATAAACTAGCTTATATATATAAAGAATATAGCTATTAAGAATGTAAACATACAAGTCAAGGACTAACGCTACACTTGAATGAATTCGTCTTATTTATATATTATTACGTTAAGAGAAAACTTTGTTCCCTTTTAAGGCATATTGCGCGCACGAAAGAGTGCGAGATTTGGCATAGCTAAAGTTTGTATAGAGAAAAAGCGAGGAAGCTAAAATGTACATATAATATGTGTTACAAATACATTAAATTGAATAAAATAAAACATTTATTATTTACGTTCATGCTGACAATGTCAATCACATAATAGTTTGTGGTCAACCAGTCGCACAGAGTAGTGACGCCATAGAATTTTAAAATGTTGGCAACAAATAATTACTCTAACGTCAAAAACGTTCAATCTTAATAAATATATATAAATATAATAAATGTATAAATCTTTGTCGAATTTCGACCACAGGGCGACCACTAGTTTATTTAATAAGTCGACTGTTTGACGTCTGAGGCAAATCCGGATTTCGACTCGAACGGTCAACTTTTGTTTGTCCTGGGCGGGTATGGTACAATACCCGGGAATTGCCCGAACACCATGCCGCCTCAGACTCACGAAGGCTGTCACAATACAAGCAGACTTTAAAATCAATAATTTCTGTTTTTTTTTTGCGGATACTGACTGGCCTTGGCAGAAATTAGAACTAAAGAGAGACAGAAATAGATTACGACAAAAATAAATTTTATACAGGCGTATAATTAGTAAATAAATAAATGTCACAGTCCTTTGTTAAACCGCCATTTTCACGCATTTACATATACTAAAAAATTAATGTTGAATAATTCGATTTTTTTTCTATAATTTTTCTTTTAAGTTCGTGCGCGTTATTTGGATCCAGAAATCACGCACAGACGTATAACCTTTTGATGTTATTATGCTGATGACGTAACTTGTTCACTGCGTCAACTTTTTTTTTGGATTTCGTAAATCATACAGGTACATATTTAAGTTTAATTAAATGCACCAGAACCCTGAATTAATCAAAAGTTATACGAAAACATTACAAACAGGTTATTTATTTTAATAGATAGAATTTGTAATAGATAAAGAAATAATTTTTTATCTTGAAAATAATTGACGACCTCGGGGCCTAGTGGTCAGAGTAGCTGACTTTTACAACGCGTGTCCCGAATTCGAATCTTAGCCGGGGCAAACATTTGTGCATAAGCACAAATTGTTGGTTTTCGGGTCTAGTTGTTTTGTGCAAGTGATTGTAATTTATATTCATAAAACGCCCCCAGGATTCAGAAGAAATCCTAGTGTAAAGGGGTATGACTCCTTTACACTAGGATTTCTCCTGTATCGGGGCATCGTTTTATTTACGTACGTTTATTTAAAAACATATTATGTCAGTGATATGTTTAATTCATTACGATTAGTTGAGATCGTCAATTGTTTATAACGGTTTATAATGCTAATACAGAAATCACTGATAATTAAAAAAAGTTAATTAACAGCCTAGTTGTTGTAAGTTAATTAACGTGTGAATTTGTGGGCACATGAGTACGTGCGTGCGTGCGTGTGAGTCTCATAACTAACATGACATAATTATTAAGGTAATCTTAGGTAGTTGCTTGTAGTAAATAAATGACTGAATTAAATTTGAAACATACTGGATCAATATGAAACATTCCTATGTAGGAATCCGTCAAAGTGGGTACCATCCCAGGGCCAGTTATTCTGCCGTGAAGTAGTAGTGTGCAAACATTACAGTGTTTCGGTTAGAAGGGCCCTGAGAGTTAACGTAATAATGGGCATACGAGCGCTGCACATTGCACTTACCATCAGGTGAATGGCACTTTGTCCTATAAAAAAATACAAAGACCTAGTAGACATTTTATACACTATAACTACGTTAAAAGGAATAACGAAAGTAAGCTGAAAGTTAAAAAAATAACAGTCTTAATTTGAGAACAGTAAGATGTGTTAAGGTAAATTAAACTTTAAACACAAAATCCTATCAAGAGTATTCGCCTGTTGAGATGTTTGATGCAAAAAATTGATTTCGATTAAATGGCGTCATGTACGTCACAGATGTCTCTGAAATAAAGAATTACAGTAGAACATTAAAAATTTCAATTTTTTAACCACAAATTCCTTACGTATTTTTGTAACACGCTCCTTTGAACATTATAAAACGGCTCATGTTTCCATCGTTAAACGAAACAGAGATTAAGATTGGTCACGTCGCAGAGCGTGGGGCAAAGCAGTTTGCAATGCACAATTCTAATTTTGAATTACACATGTAGTGTTGCTCGTATGTGGTGGTTTATCGAAGATAGTCATCATCATCATCAATTCAGCCTTATCACTAGTCCACTGCTGAACATAGGCCTCCCCCATTACATTTATTTATTCAGATGTTCCTGGAAGATGCTGCTGCCTATCTCCTGGTATTCATTTTCATTCTGTCGACTTTTACGACATTCACGGGATGAGATCGGGCAACAATGACAACACAACCGGTCCCGAAAACCAACGATTTGGGTTTTAGCACAAATGTTGGCTCCGGTTATGATTCGAACCCAGGCTACGCGGCGTAAAAGTCAGGTACTTTGACCACTATGCCACGCAGTCCTCAAATCGTGTCGTTCGTATAAAATTTATCTTCTAGATATATCATCTAAGTTGTGAAGATTTGCAATAATCGCCATTCTTGACAGGCAGATTAGCGAGGAACTACTACGAAAATCGAAATAAGAAGTTTCGGCTGACGAATCGCATGTTTCCTACCACAATATCACCCTTTAAACATTAATTATATTGGTTGCGTATGGATCCCAAAGAAGGCCGTAGAAGTAGCATCCGAAGTTATTGGGTTAATGTTTGACGTCTGAAGTTGCTTCAAATCGATCCAAAACTTTGTGTTTCGATTTCCGTCGTAGGCGCCCTGTCACTTCATATTTCAACTTTAGACGTTGCTTTCTTTCTATAGCATCTTTTAAGTCTAGTATATTTGAGATGTTAATGCTGCCAATAGTCGTATGCTATGGAATTTTCTCGACATTTCCTTTCATCGACTCTTACGACACCCACGGAATAAAACAGGTTGGCTGATTTCCTATGGCCGCTAAGTCGCGGTTTCAAAGTTCACTCAGTTTTCAAAAAGATGAAGTTAGATTAAGGAATTAAAGAATCAATATATCATTTATACGAAATATTATCGAAAATAACATTTTCTTTTTATAAAACTCAGAACAAATCTGACATGACTTGCGTTCATGTCTGTCTGGTGACGTGGTGACATCACTGTTGTGAATTCTATTTAAAAACATCATTGTGCCCATATTGAAGTAATAGAACACAAAGTATCTTGTATCAAAGAAGTTTCAAGTTTCTTAAAATCGCGACTGAGGAATGGTTCAGTTTAGTAGTCACTATTTTTATATTGGGTCCTAAGTCTTTAGTTCATATCTAAATAAATAACTGTAGTACAGTTTTGTTTGTATTTTTCAATATATATTGACGTTAAAACATGAAATCTCATTTCTACCTGTCAAAATATTAATTTACTTAGACAATTTCACAACATTTAATTAGAGAAACCTTTTAACAGCCGTACTATTGATCATTCTATACATAAATATTAATTAATATAACCCTGAAGACTAAAAGCGAAGTTAATAAATATTTTATCAACACACAAGGTAAGGTGGAGGAGAAGTGGCCCGTACGTCGGCGCTTATACTAATGCCACTATATCCTACACAGATAACAATTCCTGGTTTTAACTGGAGGACATGGCCCTGGTTGGTATCGCTAGAAGGGAGTAGAGCAAGGGAGTAGCTAGAATATGAGTAATATACTCATATAATTTAAAAGGAGATCCTTTTTTAATATAACAATACCTCAGATGATTGCACGAGTATCAGACCGCAGCATTCCTTCATTTTAGAGAACGTTCGTGTCCTACATTTAAAAATAACAGTAAAAACTACAAGATAATTATTTTGGGATGATTGCCTTTTGTTTTTATTATTTATAACGACTCTTGTCTTAGACGATCGATTCGACCGTGAAGTCACTATCAGTACAATAGCAACAAATGGAAACTTATTGCTTCCTCGACTTGTAACGAATAATCTAATAGTTTATGAGTTAGATGTGGGCCAGTTTTTCATCGCCTTTTATTGGTTTTATTTATCATGTACATAAAATAACAAAGTTTTATTTTTAGTTGTCATCCAATAAGTGAGTATAAGACTGTACATCACTTTCAGGTGAGCGTTGGTGCTGCCGCGCACTCGCTCACAGAGAGAATCTACTCGCCTGAACAGTAAATTTAGTTAGTAATTTCTCCTAATGTTGCACGTGTATAAAGTTCGGCAATTGGTTTTAAGGAGAGTGATTTACACCTCGCAGGAACAACGTGTAAACCTACGTGATAGCATATTACCCCTAACCGATAGTGTATTGCGCTCCCTTTAGTAGTCGACATCATCCTTTAGGTTCTCCGTGACCCAGTGACCCAAATATTTAAATTTTGTAACAGAGAAGAGGACACTCGCATAGAGTCATTGGCGGGATTGAATAAGTTTTAGTGCCAGATTTGAAGACTAATATCTTACTCTTTTTTACATTATATTTGATTCCATGGGCTACAGCATACCTTTTACATGTTGACTGAGCAGCACTCATGTCGTCAGCATAGCTAATGTTATTAACATAATAGCCAAGCACCGAACAAACCAGCCAGCCAACGAAATAATGAATAATATGATCACGAATGATGTAAAAACGAAGATACGGTCAAAAAATGTAGTATTCAGGTATATTTATTAACAAAAGAACTGACATTTTAAATCAGTTGCGACGTCAAGTTCCGCTTTAATATAGGCGGTCCAGATTCCCGTGCGGTGAACCCGGATTTACGAAATATTTCGGTACGCCGGGCCTGTGTTTTTGTTTGGCCTCACGGTTTTGTTTACTACCGTTCACCTAATTCTGAAGAGTTTGTGAATTTATTGTATGGACAGCCTTCACTCATGCAGAATAACCTCATAATATGCAATACTGTCACTGTACTGTTCGTGGGAGCGTAGTGGGGAGTAAGAAATTTTTTGACTGGGAGACGGGACAGGTGGCGACGTAGTCACCCGTCACGTCTCGGTTCCCGCGGGAGCGGAAAGTGGACTACGCGTGTGGTCTCTGCCTACCCCTTATAGTAGAAAAAGGCGTGATTGTTTGTATGTATACTATTTAAGTAAAGAATACGTTATCAGTCAATTCATCTGACATGAAGGTTTCCAACCCGTATTTTATTATAGACTATTGGACGCTACTTATAGTATACGAAACTTTCTGATGTGTCTCATTAAAGATGTTTAAAACCTGAATTCACTGGTGGTAAGATTCCTATGCAGGAATCCATCTAAGTAGGTACCACCGCAGTGCCTGTTATTCGGCCGTCAAGCAGTAGGTAGTGTGAAAAAATTACTGTGTTTTTGATTTAAGGGAACTATTAACTGGAGTAATTACTGGGTATATGAGGCTTAAACTGATGTCTCAGGGTGACGAGCGCAGTGCGATGCCATACAAAAATACGTAATATTCACCATTTCATATTTTGCGTGCGGTAGCAGAACCGTGTGGTAGCGGTTTAAGATAATCTACCATCCCATCTCATCCGGTGGGTGTCGTAAAAGTCGACAGAGGGAAAATAAAAACCTGGAGATGGGCAGCATTCATGGGGGAGGCCTATGTTCAGTGGACTAGTGATAGGCTGAGATGATGGTGATGATGATGATGCGGATCTTAGCAAATTAACTTTCTTTTCCTACCACACTAAAATGTTACTGTCACTTACCATAAGGTTAACAATTTGCTCGTCACTTCCTTTCATAAAAAAAAATACTATAGAACTCTATTTCTCAACGTCCTTATAATATTACGAAATCAATACTGACTTTCTGATATGTCTCACCGACTATGAAATGGAGAGAGCAAACATTACGAAGCTAACATAAATTTGAATCAAATTACCTAAAGGAAATTTCAAATACTAAATAAAGGATTTAAATATTGAACTTTACCTACCACAGATAAGGAAGATCTATCTAATCGAATAATTAATATTCGGTCAACCTCGTGTGAATTCAGTGCAGAACGATATAATTTAATAATCGTACCTTTCTTCTCTGGCAATAGTGTGCATTTTTTTAATAATTACGAGTAAAAGAGCTACAGATACGAAAGTTGAAGTTCACTAAAGTACAATAATTTCATTTAGTTTCTAAGTTTGTTTGATGTATGTACTCCTGGCCGATATTCGACCCCGGCGACCACTTCCGAATACAGTCGGAAGCTATCATCTGCGCAGGAGATATTAGAGTGCCACGAGTATACCCACAAACACAGAGGCACCTTACTCGGCCTAACCTACCTGCACTGGATGTAACACAAATTCAATAAGATCGGAGGCAAGCTACGATGCAGGGGCAATCACAATCAAACCCCAAAATCAACTATTTGTATTTTTGCAGAAATGTTGTCCCTAGCTGGGAATCGAAGCCCAGGACCCCGTTCTTTATGTTATGCAGAATACTTTACCGTACGGTTGCGACTTCAGAATATCTTCCAATCCTTCTCAAAAGACTGAGAAGATTAATGGAAATACTTTGTTAAAAATGTTGTGGTTTCCCGTAGATGGCGGAATAACCATCTCGAAAAATTTCATGCCAAAAATTACACGGACCGTTGGTGAGGAATGGTATTGTGATGTCCAATCTCTCCTCTTTAGGATGGCAATTACAGCAAATCCTAGTAACAAGGAAAAATTTATTATGTCCAGTGTGTTATTTAAAGTACTAAGAGATATTGTTTTTAAAATAAGGTTTTAAAAACACCCTACGGTGGTACCTACTTTGACAGATGCCTGCATAGGAGTCCTACCATTAGTGATAAAAAAGTACTTAATAAACTAAAACTGTATTTTGTATTTCGGAAAAATTTATTTTTCTGAACACTCGTATAGCGCTATGTGTATTACATATTTACATACGTAAATAACACATTTTTGCGGTTTTGCGTAATCCATTATGCAGAACCTTAAGTGCTCTTTCAGTCCGAGAGTACGGAAACCGTACGTATGTGCATCGTATAAGGTACATTCTGCAATTCACGAGGAACTTTACGCTTCGTTTGCTTGCGGTCAGTCAATTTGCCATAAGGTTAACTTTGTTCAGAGGTTCCGGACATTCTAAATTAGTGTCCGGACGTGCATTTTTCATTAAAACAAATAAATAGAAGTGTTTGTTTGCGAATTTTGAATTTTCCCGGATATGACCTTACAAAACTAAATTAGAAGGTAGTTGTTTTTTCTGTGGAACCAGGACTGAGCTTGAAACGTCTGAAGCTAATTTACATAAAAAAATTCAGATGAATAAAAACTCTTAACAAAATGTTTCATTGTATATCAAATATACTTCTGGAGTTACAAGAATTTTATAGACCATGCATAAAGTTGCGGGTTTTACTTTGCGTTGAATAATACAGTAATAACAGTTATTGGCATTCTTTTCTGCTAGGAAATTTTAAATTCTATTGCGCCCCGGTTTTGATAGATTTTATTGGAAAGTTTTCAATAAAGACTCCCAACTCCAGTTCTTACGTTTCGTTTATGGTTTGGTTGACACAGTAGTCAAGATTGGAATGGCGAATCCGCGATCCGTAGCGCGAATTATTTATACGTCGTACAGGTAGTTGTTTAGGGATGCTTTGAAACGTATGTCTGTAAATGCCCTCACGTTACTGGAGAAAACCCTAGTGTAGGGAAAGATTATTTTTAAAGAAAAATAACTACCCTCAATTACAACTTTAAAGTAACGGTAACAGCCTTTAAATGTCCCTCTGCTGAGAACAGGACTCCTTTCATTTCTAAGAGGGTTAGTCAACCGGGAAGTGTGATGCGGGTTTGCGTATATCACCCCTCGTCCTCGCGGGAAACGATACGTGACAGGTGGCGAAACACATCGCCGCTATTTTAATACTAGTCAAAAAATTAATAATCCCCATTGCGTTCCCACGGGCAGTATAGTGACAGCATTGTATATTACGGTGTTATTCTGCACGAATAAAGGCTGTCCGTACAATACCTTAGTCGCCTCTTATACTTGACACTTCGGTAGGAAAGAGGTAGGTGCTGAAATTTAAGGCAATCCCTGAACTTACAAATATTAAACTATATCTAAACTTTATTGTCAATTTTTTTAAAGGTATTTTATATAGGAGGATGTAAGAACAAAAGTAAAAAAAAAAATCATGCTAGTCAGTGTTGGTGTATATTCAACAAAAGAAGAGTCATTGGAAAAATATGTATATTCACGTATGTTATTTGTCTGCACTTTTTGTATTATAAAGACCGCGTGGCTAAGTGATCAGAGTGCCTGACCATAACGACATCCTAGTCTACTTCCGCATCTTATCGCATGAGCCTTAGGAGCCATCGGACGCGGGTAGGTTAAGACGAGTGAGTGCCTCTGTGTTTACGCGTACACTAGCATCATTATAATCTCCTGCGCAGTGTATAGCTTTCTACAGTATTAGTAAACCGTACAGGAGGACGTCATTAGTTATTTGTGTGATCTCCTATATTACAATTTTACAAAATCCACATCTCGCACCAAAACTCGCACGGTCTTGGGCGCCAACTCTGCCTTTCCGCGCCCCTCCAGAATCCTCAAACATTACAGTGACCTGATAGACATTTTCATTGACTCAGTTGGTAAAATACGCAAGTGCCTGTTATTAATAAATAATTGTTAGCTCATTTTATATATATTTAATTATATGTACACACTGAATATGGCAATGTAATAAGTATAAATAATTGGCAAAGATTTATTGTAACCGTTGAATTGTAAACCGTTTATGTATTTAGCTATAAGTTATAAAATATTATTTAAGTAAGATATAATATATAAATTGAAAATCGCCGTAATTAAAAAAGAAACACATAACGATATTTTATAAAATAAATTGTATTAACGATTAATGATTAATTTACTAAAATTATTAAAATAAAATATTAAATACAATTAAGACATAGTTACGTTTAAATTAAACACATTTAAAATTTTACACGACATTATCTATTTCAGTCTCCATTAATTGTATAAATTTACTTCCACTTTACCGAAGGCTCAACATAAAGAAATGATATTGTAAAAGTTTTAAGTCGCGTGCCGTTCTCGTTTCTCCAACGCCATAAAGTATATTACATTACGAGGTCGACAGGTATTGGTTAAAGGAGATGCAAATCAATTTGATAGTGGCATAATAAATTACGCGTAAAATAACTCAAACAACGCGGTTAATATGCTTGTGTAAATAATGTCTGAGGAACAAAATTTATAAGAAGCTTCTATGTTTATCTACAGCAGCATTTATACATATTTTACCTACAATATTGTTATAGAATTGCTTAAGGGGTTAAGCAGAGCCGTAGAATTTTTTTTATCCCACTATGGTTATATTGTTAAAAAAATACCTTTAGGATGAATGTTTCTAATGTAAAATCATTGCAAATCTATCGGCCAACTATTTGACAACGTGGTCAGAGTACATGCCATTAAATCGTAAGTTTTTTGATCGGATCGCAGTTGAAAGCAAGTTAGCAATAGACATATTATTGATTTTCGAGTCTGAATGTGTGGTAACTAAAGCCGTGTCTCTGACACTGCACTCGTAACCGTCTCCAAATATATTGCGTAGGTTCTATATCAGCTACAGATGATCAGAACGTATTCAGTGTCTTTTTTTAGCACGGACACCTACATACATTGCCATTAAAAGAAAAAGTAACATGTGTTTTTTTGATAGACGACAGTTTTTTTTCATTCATACGGACACTACTGTTCAAAGAGAAAATACCAAATGTATTTTTTTTAGAAAAAAGTTAAATCATTTTATGCTACTCTTCGTTTAGAATGAATTACCCTTATACAACCAATGTTAAAAAAGTCTAATTATCTATGTACATAATGAAAGTAGAGCGACAATTTTTTTTATTAGTAAGTTACAAGAATGTAAATTATTATTTGATTTCTGATATTGTTGAGGAAACTATCGCGTTACGGTTTACCAAAATAATTCGTTTTGATGAGATTTGTGTATTTGGCCAAGGAGCCTCTTGTGTAAATACCATGGAACGATGATTTTTTCAGTTCAATCGTGCAGAATATGAGCTAGTCGACAAATCACGACCTCATATTTGCTTCTTTGTACAAAATTACGACGGAGTATTTAATGAAAAATAAAAAATCTTCTCTTTCGGTATCCCATTTAAAAGATCATGAAAAGATGTGCGAAATCGACTGTTTTGCCTGTGAAAACTCAACATGGCAGGAAAAATAACATACTCTCGTGAAATAAGCTATCAGACAAGAGGAACTCCTAAATATTCCTGTAACTTTTTGCACAAGATTACGACCTAGTATTCAAGATTTTGTAGCGCATTTTTTATAATTTGGCAATGGCCGTACAGAGAATGTAATTTCTGTTGTTACGGGTAATTAAACCAGCATTTATTTTAACGATGTCCCAATTAAAACAAAGTAAGATGTGGCTCTTCTAAGCAACCCACTCAAGGTCGCAATTCAAAACCCGCCAGTAAAAGATTTTATGCTTAATAAACAGTGGGCTATTTCTATTAACGACGACCGAACTCAAGACTAGACTCATGTTTCTTGCACCATGATTATGGGACCTCGCCTTTTTTTTAACAACATTCGGCATCACAGAACCGAACAGTTCCTATATCCTCGACCTCACGGCTTACTACAACCCTGTTTTTCGTTAGAATCCTAGTAGCGCGTGTGAAGAAGAGTTTAATTGATTTAAGAACATGAAATTGTTCCTAAAGAAAATTTGGAGAGTTGAACTAATGAAGTATTCGATATTAATGTATGTGACCACATAAATAATTTTTATAGTTTATCATTATGTTTTAATGCTTTATTTTATACGGTGCCGTTGGGCAAGAAAGAATTTGCGGTGTACAGCTTTTGTAATATCATGCACAGTTGGCAACTGCTATTAATATGTTATACTAACTTCTTCAATATATGTATAAGTCAACAGTACGAGTAAAGGATCGAATCTACAATAAATAAAATAACTGGTTTTTTTATAAACTTATATCCATTATTTTCCTTGCACGAATTGAATCGCTGCTTAATTCGCGTGGACTGCAGACTGCTTTGTGCAAATGAATAAACTTTCCAAATAGTTCGATTAAATGAAGGCTATGCCAACTATACGAATATGCCAACAATATGTATATTTTATTATAACAGAGTTACATTCCATAATTAATGCAATTTTTTGTTTAACAGTAGAAAGTGTATTAACGCTCACGTGATGATAAAGTCTGCCCTCAAAGTTACTGTTTCGCCCGCCCGTCATCCTGAGACCAGTTCCAGTTCTTTCGTCTCATATGCCCAGTTGTTTAGCCTCATATGCCTAGCAATTACAGTGAGTGACCTTCAGACTGAAACACAAACTTGTTTGCACACTACTGTTTGACAGCAGAATAACTAACACTGCGGTGATACCTACCTAGACGGATTCCTGCACAGGAATCCTACCTCCAGTAAATTGTATTCGGTAACTGGTGGTAGACCAGTGAACTACCTCGATGGAATAAGGAACGTAAAGCTTTAGGACACAAAAAAAGTTTACTACTAAAGGTATGTACTAACCATCTTTTGCTAATAAGTACTCGTTTTTCACCCTGTGTGGTGGTGGCTTAAGAGAATCTACCACCCAATCTCATCCCGTGAGTGTCGTAAAAGTCAACAGAGGAAAAATTAAAACGAGGAGATGGGCAGCAGCATCTTCCTGGAACATCTGAATAAATAAACCGCGGTTGCCAACCCGCCTGCCAAGCGTGGCAACTATGGTAAAATCCTCCAATACTACTAACTTTTGTGGCAATCTAAGGGGGAGGCAGTGTTCAGCAGTGGACTAGTGATAGGCTGAAACGAAGTGAAAACGGCGCGGTAAATATTATCGCAAATAATGATTCACTCGTACTTCGTTTTTCTTTACCGACGATGTAACCACAGAATACTTCGACACACACAAAAGGATCAACTTTTGTCTCTGACTGAGGTTCGAATCTAGACTCTAAGAATGAGAAGTCAGGTGTGCATACTAACCATCTATCCAGACATCATTATCTATGTCAGGTATTTATGAAAACTATTCTACAGCAGCTCCTCCATTTTTAACACGTTAAAGTAAAGTACGGCCGATGAGTCGTGGTCGCTCTGAACATAGTTGTTGTCAGATACCCAAATATACGCACAGTAAATAATGAAACGAATACCAAAACATTTTAATAAAATAAAGCGATAACGAAATAAAAATATTATTATTCGATGCGACTCACCTTTAGATAACAGCACATTTTTTATTATAATACAAGTTGTATTTTTTTATTAATTTACACTTTAATAATCATTTATTAATATAATTATCATATATACACTTAACGGAAGTTTTAATTTTCTCAAAATAAAGTAGGCTTTAGTAAATTACTAAAATTCACTTCAATTATTTCATTTGAGCTAGAAACAATGATTTTAAGTTAAATTTTTGGATTTAAGGACTCACAAGAACTAAATTAATAACAATAAATATTGAATTAATGTTTATGATTTAAATGAAACTTATTTTACGGATTTTATCGCGTTTAATTCAACTATTTATAACCCGACGTTTCGAGCGATTTACATCACCCATGGTCACGGGAGAACTGAGGTGACAAATGTCCTGATGTCATATTTAATTCGGAGTACCTTCAGCTTTTAATTATCATTTTTGGTCCGATCTACGCCAAAATTGCTAACTGTGTCTTGAAGTCTTGCAGTGGTATGCATGGTTTTTGATTTAATTTTATTAATTATAGGATCCCAAACTGGTGGTAATACCCAACCATCTTCTCTATTTAAATTAGGATGTTTTTTAATTTCAATAACCTCGCGAATCATCCTTGGTAGGAAACGATGTCCTTTTGCGAAGATTTGTGGTTTATCAAATTTGATGTAATGGTTGGGATGATCCAGAACATGGTCACAGACTGCACCGGAGCGACGATGACGATCAGCTGTATGTTCTTTTACACGGGTTTTTACTGATATTTTTGTTTGCCCTATGTGAGAGAGACGACATTCACAATCCGGCTTGTATACTAATAGGTATTTATTAATGTTAAATATTAATTAATATGATTAATTAAACGACGTGTACGTCGGATAATACCATAGATGGCTTAACGCCACGGCATCTATTATTAACTTACATTACAATTCAAGTTTTATTAACGCTGAGAACATTAAATTATAACAATATAAGCATTACTAATATTAAAGATTAAGTATGCAAACATGTTTCTATTAATAACAACTTCTTTTAAAAGAAAATGTCTTTATTGAATATACTTGCTGGTAACGAAGAACATTATTCAGTGTGAGACAAGCGATTGACTTCAACGACCCACGCAAATTAATTAAATGTAAAATAAACTTCGTTTTTCAGTGTGTGTCAAAATATATACAATAATTAAAGTATGTACTTTTAACAACTAATAAAATTTAAGAAAAATTCTTACCAATTACCGTTCTTCATTTCTGTGTTGCCAGCTTTACGTAAATATATCAAAAAATAAATATGCTAGAACAAATGCTCCTCATTTTAGAAAACATAGAATTTGAAAATTTAAAGCAGGAGATGGGCAGCAACATCTTCCTGGGACATCTGAATGAATAAATATACTGCGGTTGCCAAGCCGCCTGCCAAGCGTGGCAACTAAGGCAAAACCCCCCTTCCCCCTCCCCATGAGAGCTACAAACTTTTGTGGCAATCTATGGGGGAGGCCTATGCTCAGCAGTGGACTAGTAATAGGCTGAAATGATGATGATAAATATTTTAACCCTTCCGTCGTTCGTACGGAAAAACATAAAATTATTTTTAAATAAAGTGACTGTACCCTATTAGAATGATTGAAGGCGACACTAGATGTTCCTATGTTTAGGTTGGTCAAAACTAGAATTGTTTTCTTAGTAGTAGGTCTACTATAATAAAATTCCTAAAAGTCGGATGCAAAAACTGACGCAGATTTCAAAAAACTTGTCAGGAAGACATTATTTGTTATATAAATATATATAAGATAAATCATTATAAAATAGATCATTACATAGAGAACAAGGTCTCTATTCTTACCCTACACTTGCGAACCACCTCGCTACCAAACATATTATGATGTTTTAATTATTTCTATGTTATTAATTAATGACATTATGTAATATGGCATTAAAAACTTTTTTATTTCAGAGTTTCTTGCCGGTTCTTCTCTGAGATTTTGTTTTTCAAATCGGTGTAGATTTTGACATTCATAATAGCTTTAAACACTCCTTAACTGATTTTTTTTTATAATTGAATTTAAAAAAGAATAAAACATATACGCTCTCAACTTGATCAATTCAATGTCATCATCATCAACATCATTTCAGCCTGTCATTAGTCCACTGCTGAATATAGGCCTCCCCTATAGACAGCCACAAAAAGTTTGTAGCTCTCATTAAGAGGGGATTTTGCCATAGTTCCCAGGCTTGGCAGGCGGGCAGTTGGCGACCGCAGTTTATTCGTTCAGATGCTCCAGGAAGATGCTGTTTTTATTTTCCCACGGGGTGAGATGGGGTGGTAGATTCTCTTAAGCCGCTTCGACACGGCAAATGACTCAATGTGAATTAGTGTAATCCACAATCTTTGCAGTCACATTAAGCAGAAACGTTAAGCATACTTATTTTTTAAGGTCGCATTCACATTTTTGTTAATTGTTTTGCAGGCCGAAAGAGAATTTAAGTGTGAATCAATTTCGCCGAATTCTCAATTTCATATGTGGTCAATATCGGCCAGGACAATATCATAATGGAAGTAGTGGGAGGTGTAATCTAATAATGTGCTTTACTTATTCGCCGGAGCTTTCCCGGACTTTATTTCAACAAGTAACTACGGGCGACAAGGCCGCTACACGTGTTGTGTTAATTGGATGTTGACTGGAACGTATCAGAAGATGAATGATGATATATAATAGTTATATGCTCAGTGATTTGTGCTTGAATATTTCTTTATAAAGATTAACTTATTATAAATATTAAATGACGCATAAAAATATTCCTATTTTTTTCTATAAGACCTTATGAAATACTATTTATTTATTAGATAATAACAAACAGGCATACACAAACAAAATCACAAGCACTGATTCCAAGACGACCTAAAGTACCATAAAAATAAAATTATTTAACAAAAAATATTAGTAAATTAAAATAGAATGACTTGAGTCAAACCCCTAGAATTACGAGGTAAATACTATAAAATAATAATAAAATAAACATATGCAAAAATTCACAAAGTGAATATTACTGAGACTATTGATGTCTCATTCCCAAATAGATACTTCGTAAGAAATGAGGTAATTGGTTTATTCCATTAAACACTAAAGGTCAGTAAAGGGCAAAGAAAAATAGCCATAAACAGTTTCCTGTAAGAAATAAATAGTGTTTCCAAGAGTTTTTCGCAGACATTCAAACCAACGATGTTCGATATAACAGTGATCTAATCCCAGGGGCCCTATATATATCATACGGCAAAGGTCGACTGGAAGCTATTTACGTAACTTTACTTAAGTAGCTTAAAAGACTTTCGTAGTTAATATAGGATATATGCCAATAGTCAAGTTAATATAGCATATACAGGTGCAGAATTTAATATAGATATAAATTTGTTATCACATATTATGTAGACCAGGGCAGCAAGCGAAATGGTTCATAAAACAAAATAAAAATATTTAATGGCGTAAAATAATCTATCGCTACATAATCGTAATATGTTCCTCAGGTATCATAAAAGTCGACTAAAGGATATACCAGAATTTGTTTTAACTTTTTTATGGAAGAAATTGACTGACTGATGGTAAGTGCAACGTCTTCCTTTAACAAGTGCTGTGTCACCCAGAACATTTCTGTATAGCACCCTGCGCTCATCAGCCTGAGACCCAGGGTTACGAGCTATCCAGTTCTTAAGTCGCAAATTCCCAATTATTTTACTAGCTATCAGTGCCTTTTAAACCGAAGCAGTAGTTTGCACTCTGCTACTTGACAGCTGAATATCTGTCACGTCGGTGGTTTCTGCATAGGAATCCTAGCACCAGTAGGTCACGCGTTACCCATCTCAAATATGACTGTTCCAAAATGCCCAGACGGTCGTCTGATACTGTTACCAGGTCGTCTGGGTATTTGGGATCGTCACACTTGGCAGTGCTTTTGCCATTATGTGAAGTTATCTATCTATCATGTAAGTCAAATCATCACAACACTGATCACGACCTCATCGACATCATTAGCCTGATAACAGTTAGTAGCAACTACTGCTGGACATCGGCCTCTCCCAAAAGGGGAGGATGGATGGATTGGTGATCTCAGAACGCAATACAGATGCTGCTACCCGCCACCAGACAGTATATTTTAAGTAAGGCATTGTCGGAAGCCATGAGATTTTCCAGAAACTAAGCAAAATGAAGTCGATTCTTACGACACTCCCGGGATGAGAGCTCGCAGTTTTTTTTAGTCCGCCGGGTTAGAAAGTCATTATAGTTACTTTTTTATTCTTTCTTTTGTCTTTATATACACGTACACATTTCATTACATGTATTATGTGTGTAAATGTCGGAATAAATATCTTCTTGTCTTTATCCAAAACCCTCTCAGAAATGAAAGGAGACCTGTGCTCAGCAGTGGGACATTATAAGGGTCTCTAGTCACTCTTTTGCTTCAACCACACGGCCACTTACAATCTGTATCTAAATACTTTGGGCTGTGTAATACATGATTCAATAACAGTGTATTATAAGGTATATTAATATAACAATAACATTTGCGGTGATTACGTCATATTGGCGAGGGAAGCACTCTGGGCCACAATTGAATTAGCTAATCAAATTAGAGCGCGTCGCCGAGTTAACTTGGTTAAACTGAAATCAATGTATTTCCGTCCTCTGCTCGGTATGAAAATAACTTTTATGACATTAATAAATAATGGTATTATTATGTTAGAGGGCCTTCAACTGAGCAGTGTACATAAGGTTTTCTATAAATAAAAACTCCTGTACAATACGGTACGGTACGGTAGAGTTCAGAAAAGTACTTCAGGTAACTTTCGTAACACAAAAAGCTTTTATAGGAATTTTGATCTGGATTCTGGTGAAAAAACGGAACCCTTATTAGGATCACTCGTGTGTCTGTCTGTCCGTCTGTCACAGCTAATTTTCTCTGAAACTACTCGACCGATTAAGCCGAAATCTGGTACACATATGTACCTATGTCAGACCCAAACACGGACGTGTAACGTCAATAAATAAATTTTAAATATGGGGGGTCACTTTTGGGGGATGTGATACATCAAATGAAAGGGCTTGTTGTAAGGATCTCAAATACAATTTTTAATGATTTTAAAATAAATAAACCACAGGAAAACCTACAAGAAGTCTAGGGTTAAAAAAATAACATAATAAATTTATCAATATTTGTTGCGTACAAACTGACAAAGTAATTTGGGTCTAATTTAAGAAAACCGGTAAGTACAATTTACAGAAACGGCTCCATGCGAGTTAAACTCGCACATGTCCTTTTTTTTTGAAGATATCTAAAGGCCGTCAACCCGCACTGGAGCAGAGTGGCGGACTCTACCCTGCTCCAAAATCCTCTCGATGGGATATGAGAAGCCTGTGCCCTGAGGTACCACTGCGTGGTCTAGTGGGTAGAGTAACTGACTACTACGCCGCGGAACCTGAGTTCGAATCCCAGCCGAGCCAATATTAGGGACACAATTTGTTGATTTTTGGGTCTGGTCGTGTTGTGATTGTCCTTGTGTCTCTGACACTGCATCCTAGTCTACCTCCGATCTTATTCCGTCATCGAGCGCGTGTAGGTTGGCAAGAGTGAGTGCCCCTGTGTTTGCGCATACACTTGTGGCACTATAATATCTCCTGCGCTTCGCTATCGTATTCGGTAGTTGTCGCCGTAGTCGTAAATCGGCCAGGAGAAGATCATCATCATCGTGACTGTCCATGCCATGATTCTGCGTCATACATTTTCCGATTGCGACCGGTGAGGATGAAAGAGTGACTCCCTCTTTGCTTAATTATCATAGAGCTGTAATATTAGCTGAAAGTCGTTCAGTGACTTAAGGAATATATTTAGCATTACCGAAATTACGTAATACGAAAAGCTCGCTGAGTTTGTAAGTTTAAGTGGCAATGTGTCACATTTCCACTGTGTCATGGATATGTTTAGGCAAATAAAGTTTGCTAACAACGATCTCTTTTACTTTTTGGCAGGATAACGTTATAACATTGTAATAAGGTAAAAAGTTGTAAATGACACTAATATATCGTTTGTAAAAATGATGTGTCTTTCCTGTTCTTCTCTACGAGATTTAGAAAAAATCTAGGGTTGGGCATAGTTTAAAAAAAATATAGCATAAAATGACGATAAAATTTGACAAACATCGCCAACCCTGTTTCTTCTGCATATCAATGATATGTTACAAATTAGTAACATTCATTGCTATGCAGACGACAGTACTGGTGATTCCTTATACACCGGCCGTGCTAATATCTCTCGGGAACACGTCGACGACTGCCGGAACAAACTTATGTCTGAAGTCGAGATTTTGTTAGACAAAATCTCAGACTGGGGCCGACTAAATTTAGTCCAGTTTAATCCAAATAAGACACAGGTTTGCGCGTTTACCGCTAAAAAGAAACCCTTCGTCATAGCATCTCGTTTTGGAAGCACTCCCCTCGTTGCCTCAGCCAGTATCGGAATCCTTGGCGTAGACATATCGAATGACGCTCAGTTTCGCGGTCTCTTGGAAGAGAAGGCCAAATTGGCTTCTAAAAAGCTTGGCGTGCTCAGTAGAGCGGGACAGTACTTCATGCCGGTCCACCGCTTGCAACTTTACAAGGCGCAGGTTCGGCCTCACATGGAGTTCACTGTTCTCATCTTTGGGCGGGGGAACCCCAGTGCCAGCTTCTTCCTTTTGACCGTATTCAACGAAGAGCGGGTCGACCAGGTTCTTTCCGATCGGCTTGATACACTGGCCTTGTTTACAGGATTTACAACGGGGAGTGTTCCAAGGAATTGTTCGGAATAATTCCAGCCGCCGGTTTTCACCATCGCACTTTGCGGCAGAACACAAAATTTCATCGTCACCACCTGGATGGTTGGCATTCCACCACAGTGCGTTTTTCGCGGAATTTTCTGCCACGCACTATCACTTTATGGAATCGGCTGCCGCCTGCGGTGTTTCCGGACCGATACGACTTAGGGACCTTCAAGAAAAGAACCTATTCCTTCCTCAAAGGCCGGCAACGCACCCGCGATTCCTCTGGTATTGCGGTTGTTCATGGGCGGTGGTAATCACTTTGCCATCAGGTGAGCCACTTGCTCGTTTGCCCCCTATCCTATAAAAAAAAAATTCTATGTACGGCCAATCTTAGGGATATTACAGTCCGGCTACTATTTAGAGATTAAATGTCGAGACCATCTGAAATATCTTACACTTAGACTTTTGATTAAATAAAAAAGTATTCAAAGTCGAGTAAACTTAATTCTGCTTTTACGTTATTTCGTTTTTACTTTTATCTCACATTTCTTCTTAAATGAAGAAAAGAAGGTATAGTTATATGTATATTTACATTTATGTATTTTTGATTACGATGTTCATAAAACAATTGTTATTGAAAACTTCAACCCAATAAATTACAAAAAATGGGTTTTACCTTTCTAACTATAAATGGCAAACTTCTGTATTGTTGCACTCGATGTAATTTGATTTGTACGATGCACGTCATATCTATTAACAGATGATGTAATATAAATAATATAGTACGTATGTTAAACCTTTCAACCCGTTAAGGTGACGGAGATGAAAATTAAAAGGCCGACGTACACGTGCTTTGAGGTGAAGGAAAACATCGTGAGAACTGCAAGCCTAAGAATAATGTTGCTCAGTTCTGTTAAGTCTGACAACAATACTAATTTGGATTAGTCTTTAAATACCCTCTGAGAATTGTCTGGGCCCTATGGTCGGAAATTCATATTCATTATTATCACAAAACCGTTGGAACTCAAAATGTTAGTTTTTCCAGAACAGATGAAAACATGATTTCCATCTATCAGTTTAAGGTTTCTAACACAGTAAAAAGTCTCTTGACGCTTTCCGATCTTTTGGTTGTTTCTTAAAATTTCTTGAATACTATTATAATCACGCGTAAATACGCAGAAAAGATAAACTCTCTCATTTTTGGATTTTTTTAGTTACCACAGTTTTTTATTGGCGGCGCGATAAGTATTTGATAAATGATTAATCCAAAACGGGCCCAATCCTCTTGATACATCAGTCTGTATATAGAAAATAGCAAGTCACACATACAACCGCAAGGCGTTGCATCCACATTGACGTCAACAGTTTGGGTCAATGACCGCTGTATGTAACTAAACTTTCAAAGAATAAACCTGGATTTATGAACACTTGCCCGTCTTATGTCATTAACGATATACTTGGGACTTTTAATATGCTATACTCTAGTTTAATATATTAGTAACCTCTTGTAAGAGGTATGATAATGGCGACAACTTTGCAAGAGTATTATAGTGCCTCAAGTGTACGGGGGCACTTACGGGTTCTAACCTACCCGCGCCCCATTTAAAGCTTATGTGATATAATCGGCGGTAAGCTAGCTGTACTAAGTCAAGAGCCCCATCTTCTGATTAGTAACCGTATGGTGATGATGATGATGTTGATAAAAGATGTTACAATAGTCGACTTACCTAATTTAATATTACAGAACAAAACCACTGAGAATTAAAAGAATAAAAATTATTTTTAAATATCGTCGTATCATAGATACCTAATTATCTAATTATACTGAAAATATAAACATTAGCTTGAAGAAACTGCGCCCTTGATATCAGGTTTGATGCTGTCAATTTTTGATGTAAAAAGGAATGATGTTTTTATTTTATTTCAAATTAATACAAAAACAAAAAATCATCATCGTCATTTCATCCTATCACTAGTAGTATTTATTTCTAAGAAAGAACAAATTTACTCCGCATGTATTTGATAAATATACAAAATCAGCTAATAAAATTCACGAAAAGTGTTATATGTTATATGACATATGATGAAATATGCTTAACTACATAAAAGCGTTTCTTCGAAATTGAATAAAACTGTCATTGTACGTGGTTCTCAAATTACTTTATTTCGTTAAGTAAAAATTTATTTGCTTTCGATATAATAGGCCTCTTGTTGTTGTTAACAATGGATTTATATAGTGAGTTTGGTCTGAATTTTCTTGACAAAGGCTGTTTATTATTTTGAAGGAATGGAAATTTGATGGAATTGGTACGGTATAAACGATGTTATACAGGACAAAGTAACAATTTTTTGCTTATACATTATATATAAAACCGTTTATTTTTTCGATTTCTTTCAACTGTCGGTCTGTTTTGCATATTTATAAAACCAAATAGAACCCTTTGTTGAATCGTTGTTTCTAAGCAGCATAGCTGCAAAACCTAGATAGATTGGATTATTTTAGTTATTTTCATAGCATAATGTCTTATGGTATTTTGCTATGGGGAAATGCAACTGATGTAGAAGTGATTTTTGTTTTGCAAAAGAGGGCCGTAAGAGTTATTTATAATCTTGGCTCTAAAGTGTCTCTTAGGGATAAATTTAAAGAAATTAATATCTTAACCTTGGCCTCTCAATATATATTTGAAAACGTTTTGTATGTACACAAGAACATAAACCAGTTCACTAAAAAAAGTGATTTTCATAATGTGAATACCAGGAACAAGCACAAATTAATTATGCCAGTTACCCGACTTCACAGAGTCAGTAACTCTTATGGGGCAATGTATACGTTTTTATAACAAAATCCCAGAAAGTGCTAAAAGTCTTTCAATCAAAAAGTTTAAATTTTATATTAAACAAAGACTTCATAAAAAGGGTTATTATAATATTAAAGAATACATAGATGATAACCCCTGGGAATGAGGTGATCGCCGCCAAGCAATTTCTACATCTTTATAATACTGCTGTTATTGTACATTATTTTGAAAATGACTAAAAAAAAGCCCGCTGGGTTTCTTACTGGTTCTTCCCAAGACAGAGGCATTTTTGCGAACCAATGTAGTTTAAAAAAAGAAAAAAAATGACTTTCAATAAGTATTATGTAAATAATCTATATTGAATAAAAATTTATTCTATTCTATTCTATTCTATCCTATTTTGTCAGGTTATAAAATCATGCGAGTAATTAATTTGAAAGAAAGAAATAATGTTTATTCGTTGCACCAGAGATACAGCTAGAAAATAACACATAAAAAAACAGCATAATTGAGTCATACAAAAGAGAAAGTAATAATAAACAAGTAACAAAAATATAAAAGTATATTCATATATATATATATATATATATATATATATATATATATATATATTTACACATTCATACACATACGCACACATAATATATCGTAACACTTAATTGAGAATGCTACAGTATCACGCATTGGAAATGTCTGCACTCAGTGTAAATATTTAAGAAAATATTAGGTTACATTATACGATTAGGATATATTACACGATTTAAGAAAAAACAAATAGGAAAAAAAATGCGTTTTACAAGTTTCATATAATGAGTGAGAAACAACAAGAATAAAAACGAAGCGTAATGTAGTAGTGTATAAAATATTAAAAATGACGTGTTAAAATATACTATGATTGACAAAAGTGCCCTATTGATTTAACATACAACTTAAAATTAAGGGGAAAAAACACCACCTGTCTGTCTTTGTCACTTTTAGCAGGTGAGCTTACAATTGCCTTATGATGTTTTGCACAAACTGCTACTATAAGTGTAACCTCTAAGGTAATTAAGGTAGTCTTCCCTTAGTTTTATAGTACCTACGGGACAAAACTAACGGATTCTCCCAACACAGAGCGTCCGTCATTAATTTCAGATATACCAATTTTAAGTCCTTTTTTTATGAAACCGATGGTATCCAAGTCACTGCAGATTACCTCTGTGACTTGGATACCATCAGTTTCATACATTTTTCAACCATATAAATGATTAACACATGTCTGTAAACAACGAAAGCTACAAAATACCGTCATAAATGATTCTTATGAGGCATTTACATAGTTGCTAGCTACATTTCAAGTGGAATTTTCAGATCCGTTAAAAAAAATTCCGAACGAAAATTTCATCAAATGGAAACCATCATCATCTTCATCATCATCATCATCAAACAACCATGGTCGTGTTTATTTAAGATTTCTTTACAACATTTAATTTAATTTAGTGAACAAATTGGTAAATTGAAATTCAATATTAGAGAGGCTATCTACGAAAAAACTATTAGAATTATGTAGCTGAAAATATTTGGTAACTTCTATTTTAGATTTGGATTACGTTTGCAAAATTATATTATTATATTTTCCACGAAAACAAGACTCGATAAACCATTTGTTTGATAAGAAGATTAATTTGCGCGACTTAAATAAACGACTACTCCTATTGTGGTGAAGTATAATAATTCGCTTCGCTAATTGCATGTGCGTAATTATAAAAGAAAATAACTCATAGTACAGAATTTTTTGTATTTTCGTGGTCTTCGTTTTCGCGCCTAATCTAAGTGGTTTCTTATGGTCCTGACATTTCTACGATAGTTTTCGTAGAATGAGCCCAAGGTTGGCTCGGATCAATAGATCTAAGGCATTTGTACTTACGTTCGTGCACTTTCATAATCATACATTAAGTTGCGGTTACCAGTTCATTGTAGGTTACATTTTACTACCGCACAGAAGCATGGATTTTTTTAATTCAAAACAAACGTTGATCTACATTCACAACACTAGTGGACCCGAAAACAAACGATTAGTGTTTTTGCACATATTGGCTTCAGCTGAAATTCGAATTGAGGACCCGCGGCGTAAAAGTTAGGTACGGTGAGTACCCTGGTCACCCTATCGTCAGAATTAAGAAAAAAAGATAACAATGAAAAGTGAATTCCATCTTTATAGTCATAAATTAGAGACGAAAGTCAATTTAAAAAAACAATACGGAACTTAGATAAAATCTTTGACATAAATTATAAATTAGTAGCGACGACGAGGTTAGAGGAGAGATATGAGAATACATATAATATGCATATATTATTTTTTCAAGTAACAAATGTGATAATCACGAATTTGAATATATGTCTACATTATGTAAGAAAAGTAATACTGTAGAGCAAAAGCGCGGTTGTGTAGCGAACTGCCAACCAAACCAGTCTCGTTTAATATTTGAGTGAAAATAGATTGAAACTCTGGTGGCACTAGAACAGGAGATGAGTTTGTATTGAAAGCATGATTTTTTTAATTCAAATATTATTCGCGAAGGTTACCTTCTTGTTAGCAAGTCCGTTAAAGGTCAGGCAAAAATAAGAAGTAAACGAAATTGTCTTTCGTTTTCTTGCAACGTTTCTGTTATTGTTAATTAATATTCATTGATTAATTAATAATTGTTTATTTACTGAGCAGTTATTTTACAGTTTGTAATATTTTGAACGTGCTCTTTTTTTAATAGTATGGACATCTTCCATACAATATCTACAGATTTGCAATATCTTATTATTTACTATACTTTTTAAGCCTTTTAATGCTTGATTATTCAAATTAGTTTTATTGAAAAAAAATTAAAAATCATGTGAGAATAATCGCTATTTGAAATATTTTTCGAGTCATGTAGTGTTAACAAGACTTTGTCCTCGCATAGCTTAAAACGTCCACATTCTATTTGAATATAAATTAAAATCATAAAACCGGAGATAATTATTTATAAATCCTGAATGAACAGTTCCTTAGATAGCACTACTGGAAAACGATGTATGTACGTACAAATTGGAAGTAGGTGTAATACTCCTTGAGCTTTGATTCCGTTCCCAAATTTACTTCAAAGCGTCATCAAACAGATTTCATTGTTTAAATCTGCTGTAAAACGTAAAGAGCTTTAGCATAAAACTTTATTGTAAGTTCCATCTCTATTTTATAGAAATGGTATTTTTTATCTGCATTGTAAATTAGATTTTTCATTTCACAAAGGAGCGGGAAGTCAGTGTATGAACGGAATGATTAGTCATAAAATGTAGGAAAAGTCGTTACATGCAGGTTGCTCAATTGACAGAACTTTACGGCAATATTTCAAGCTTATGTTCAGCAGTGGCATGATGAAAAGACTACAATAACGGTGATTATATATTATTAAAAGTTTAATGTTAGTTGATAAGCGATACTCTGCTGCGATTTCTGCGATGGAATCAGAAACAAGTATATCGCAGTAGAACTAAATTTAAGTGACTTGGCCAAAAGCTGAAGTGGCATAAGCCGACTATCTACGAAGCTACGAAGGTAGCTAGGTGGGTATATAAGCGCAGGAAAAGAGTGGCGCCAGCCAATGGGCCGGGGATTTTCGATCACGGCAACAAATATCGAATACTGTTGTAAGTTATTAACAGCGCAGGATATTGCGGTACTTATTTTACACTTGTGCAACTTGAATGGCTCTTTGAACACGTTATAAACACACATCGTAAAATTACGAAATTTTCTCTAATCCACAATTATTCCCTTATTATGTGAATTGTTTTTGTGAGTAATGTAAAAAGTTACTTATGAAATAAATGCCACGTCACATGTGTCTTTTTTATTCTATTTTATTTTTGAGAAAAACTTAACATAATATTTCTATGAACAAAAATTCTTCAATTGTGTGTACCAACAGTGTTAGCATTAAAATACATTGTCTACGGAATGCCCCAGCGTCAAAGCCTTTGAAATGCCATTCTTCGCTTACTAAACAAAGCGCTGACATTTCAATTTACATTTTTTATCTACAGAAAATCGAGTTAACAGTTATATTCATATCAAAAGTATTTTTTTTATATATTGTTGATTTCCCGTTTATATAAATTAAATAAATTTAGAAAACTTCTCAGGAACTCCTTGCCCGATGACATCAGGAAAGCTTCTAATAAATACTCGTTCAAAAATTGGTACGTGATTATTTATTAAAGAATCATTACATGATAAATTGTTAGTTGTCTGTCCCCGATTTAATTTTGCATTGTTTTGTGAATAGTATATGTGTTTATATATATACATATATATCTGTTTGTGTATATGTTTATATATATATATATAGATGTATGTATATGTATGTTTCTAATTACATATATGAAAATGTTATAAGATATTTATATATATAATTATTAGAATGTTATTTTATTTTATATTTTTCGTCTTTTATTGTTACACCTTAATCAAAATCTCACCACTCCATGGGTTGACTGAGAGAGAATGCCTAAAGGCATTAAGTCCGCCCTTTGTATCCTTTCTTTGTCAGGGAACAATAAAGATAAATAAATAAATAAATAAATAAAAAAGACTTCGATGGTGATTCGTGAAAAGTTGGTTAAAAAAATATATAAAACTAGTATGATTCTTCTGAAGCAGCAATAGCTTCTGCTTAAGAGTAAGAAGTTGTGATCTTCGTGCTATACAACTTCCGAATACTGTCAGATGTCCGATATTATAGTACCACAAGTATACAGGCAAACACATAAAATTACTGGAGCCGTAACATAGGCCCCCCACTCTAAATAAAAAAGGAAAGTGTGATTAGATCCGAAGAAAAGCCAGATGCCACTCTTTATTTGCAGTAATATAATTAGCGCTACATCATCTTCGTAAATTATCCGGAAGCTACTACCTTTTTATTATCTGTCAACCCCGAACAGTGAGTAAGCCGCCGAGACCAGCAAGACGTTTACCTGATTCACCTAGCTAACCTGCGCATACTAGTTACGGGGGTGTCACCCGGAACTTCACGTTGGAAATTTCCATGTGACCGCCCTGCTCTCTTCAACATGAAAAATTGGTTCTTAAGTCTAATATGCACTGCAATTACACTAGCTTCAGTATAATTCAAACCAAAACTTCCAGAAAGAATAATTGGCACTTTGATCGTACCAACCTAGGCAGATCATTGCAAAAAACAGCTAGTTCAACCAATGTTCTTAAAATATTACCAACTTACCGTGCAGTTACCATTTTTTTGAACATAGGGAAATCGCATAACACGTCCCCGCGAGGGCAAGGACGAGGTTCGGACCGACTAAATCCCCATGGTGTTCAACCTTCACTACATTTTGGCAGCGCCATAGAACGGCTTACGCACACATCCGCAGCCCCTCCTCGGGAGAGGACAATGCCTCCCTACTCCGTATCAGAACACGGGACGCGCTTTCCAACACGGTCCTCCTTTGTGCGCGCAACGGACTCACCTGAGCGACTCAAATATATTAGACCGAAATTATCAGAGTCCAAGGTGCGACATGTCTGCTATTGGTAACACCAACCCGCCTGCCAAGCAAAAACTGCCAAGCACGAAATCATGGCAAATAGTCTTAATTTATGAGACATCTAACCGTGGATTTTTTACAGTTTTATGGGAAATGAAGAAGAAGGCATAACAGTCTCTCATAAGAAAATATATAGCTTGTAACCAAGAAATGCACTGAAGATAATAACAGCTATAAAGCTCAGGAAAATATAAAATATATTCTTCTCTAATATAATATAATTAACTTGGCAATTACTTTGATTAGTACTACGTTATAGGTCACGGTTTTATCTAGTATGAATAAGCGGGGGATATAGTATCTATACATAGTTTGAAGGTCGTAGGTCTGTTTGCAATACACAATACAAGGAAATATATAATATTAGGTCCTTACATATGAAATTGGCGTTTTGTCGTACTAGCCACTTTGATCTGAAATATACTCTCTTTGGTTAAGAATATGTATGGCGCTGGTATCGCAATAGAAAACTCGGTACGTTTTTGGTTCCAACGTTTTCGTTCTGGAAATTTCGATCTCCAGAACAAGCTCCATGGACGGTCGGAGACCAAAGTGCATAATGAAGAATTAAAAGCTATTGTGGAAGCGGATCCATCGCAAACCACTTCCGAGTTAGCTTCAGGCTTCGCTGTAAGTGATAAAACTGTTTTAATCCACTTCAATCAAACAGGGAAAGTAAAAAAGCTTTAACAGTGGGTACCTCATGAATTGAGTGGACTGCTGCGTAACATTGCTCAACCGGCACAATAATGAAGAGATTTTAAATCAGGTGAACCTTTGATGAAAAGTAGATCCTGTACGATAATCGGAAGCGCTCGTCGCAATGGCTGAACTCTGCAGAACCAGCTAAATCCTGCCCAAGCGAAAATTTACTCACAAGTTACTTGTAAATGTTTGGTGGACTAGTGCCGGTGTCATTCACTACAGCTTTCTAAAATCTGGTCAAACGATTACGACATATATCTATTGTCAGCACTGCAAACCATGATGGAAGAACTAGCTGCTAAGCAACCGAGGCTGGACAATCGCTCTAAGCCATTGCTGCTTCAGGACAACGCTAGAGGAGCACACACTGCACAACAGACGGCCGCTTAAATAGAGGAGCTGCAATTGGAATGTCTGCGACATACACCGTACTCCCCGGCCTTGCTCCAACAGATTACCATTTTTCTGGAATTTGGATAACTTTTTACAAGGAAAAAATTCATCTCCGATGTGGCAGTCCAAACCGCCTTCAGAGAGTTTATTGATTCTCGACCCCACTTTATATTCCTACCATAAAAAACACCGATTTCATATGTAAGGACCTAATGCCATGAATGTAAAAATTAAAATAGATTGCCGTAAACAATAACCTCCTCGAATGAATTCCCTCACAGTTTTACGAACGACGAGCAGTTATCTTCTGTATAAGGACAACGTCTATAAATGGTATTCGAATAGTTTTTCTTGATGAAAATAAATTTGAAACGGCAGATGACCTCGAAAGCCAAAATATAATCAGTTATAAAAGAGTGACTTCCCACCGATAACGCCGCTATTGCTTAATTAAAAATCAAAAGTCGAGTCACTTTGCACTGTTTACATTACAGTTAAATTCGAGTTGAATAAATTGTAATCTAAAACTGAATCATGAATGCAACAATGAATCATGCAATACGTAATAAACATAATATAGTATGGAATAACCTTGTCGTGTGTTGGAAGTGTAACATTCAAAACTTCCTCTTGCGATGTACGTGCAGTGGGCTCTTACTCGTAACTTGCAAGCTTGTGTCTAATTTTGAATACAACCAGAATAACACAGGGAAGTATGTTCTTTTACTCGGTGCAAATTGGGTATGTCAACTCTGAATTCCACAGACTTCCTACCTTCTGAAATTTCTTAAATAAAAACGATAGTCAATGTCTAATTAAAAAAAAAACATGTAAATGGCCTTTCCATACTGATATTATATGTAAATTGGCATAAGTATTTGATAAAGTATAAATATTTTATACATTTGTGTGTAAAAATAATAAAAATATTTTCTATGTGCACCTTCATTTCTACTCTTTACCCTTAAGCTTCCTGAAAAAAACTCGTTCAATGTTATCCTGGTCTTCTTACATACATAAATTTATACATCGATATATATTATATATACAAATATTGTACATGCCGAGACCCAGAGAGTACCGGACGAGGCAATGAGGTTTGTACTCCCTACTTGACCTCGTTGCCACGTCCGGTACGGTAGAGTACCAGGCATCAACCCTGGCTTCCCGAATTACTGCTATCTCCTGCTGCTCCTTCCGAGATAGTCGTATCCTACACGTTGTGGTTGCTTTCCCAGCTTCCAGAATACATACCTCCATACTCATTTCCTACCTTTTCCTTTTCCCTTCCTCTTCCGCCAAGCCAGTGGTTGCCAATGGTTGCGAGGCTAGAGCGAGCCTAGTCGTTAGCGTGCCGATCTGCTCGGAGACCAGACGACCCTAGCTTCACTACTATGTTTCAGGGTGATGGGCGCAGTGTAGTGTCACACGGAGGTTTTCTGGGTGGCACAGCATTTGTTATGGGCAGACGTTGCACTTACCATGAGGTGAACGTTTTGCTCGTTTCATCACTTTATGCAATGAAAAAAAAAACGAAGTCCGACTAGGTAGATCGAACTCCGATGAGTTAGTCATTGAGATCCAACTCTGCTGGGAAGTCTAGTTGGATTAGGGAATTTTGGGATGTTGTGGTCGCTCAGCGAAAAAGTCCTTTTATTAATAAATAAAATTAAAAGTTTGAACTACGTTAAAATTAAATTTAGACCCAATAAGTTTTTAGAGATTATAATTATAAAATCGTTAGAGCCGTTTTCGAGCAACCAATCCCAAATAGATAAACAAACAAACTGCCTTGCGTTGCCTTGTCTTGCCACTTTTAAACTTCACCATCAACAACACGAAAGCAATTAAGACTTTATTTATGTGTTGTGAGTCAAAACTAGATGTAAATAATAAATAATGGAAAAAATCATAGATAACGGTATTTAAGATAGAATTATTAATATATAAAAATTATTCACACAATACACATTGAATGTCATTTTTTTAAACACACTAGTTCGCAAAGAAATGCCTCTTTCCACGGAAGAACCAGCAAGAAACACATCTTGGTTTTTTTCCGTCAATCTAAAAATAATGTACAATTACAGCAATATTATAAAGATGTAGAAATACTTGGCAGCGATCACCTCATTCCCGTGGGTTATCATCATCTATGTATTTCTTAATATTATAATAATTCTTCTTTAAAGGCTTTGTTTAATAAAAAGTTTGAACTTTTTGATTGAAAGACTTTGTGAACTTTCTGGGATTTTTTTGTAAAAACGTATAGTACGCCCATAAAAGAGTTACAGACTCTGGGCAGTCGAGTAACTGGCAATATTAATTTGTTCTTGTCCCTAGTACATTATGAACATCACTTTTTACATTCATACCGTTTTCATATACACATTGGGACCAAGGTTAAGATACATATGAATATAAATATGTAGGTTAAGATATATATATAGTTGACATAAATGGTACTTTGTGAGAAATTGATATCCGTATTAGATTGCCCTGTCTCACTGATTACCAGGCCCTTGTCGATCTGACGAGTTTCTGTTTGTTATTACCAAATATTAATAGGGACTGTGTTTTGTGGCAATCTATGGGGAGGCCTTTTTCAGCAGTGCACTTGTGGTGAGCTGACATGATGACGATGATGATGATTATAATTATGGAGAATAAATAAATATAAATAATTTTTTGTATTTGCTTGCGTCGTGCGCGTGGGTGTCTGTGTTAGTGTGTACGCGTGTCTCTTTCTCTGTTCGCTAGTGCGTGTGTGCGTTCGTGAAGTTGAATTTTTGAGCTGTTAAACAATATGTAAATGTTAAAAATATATATTCATAAAATAAATAAATATCTAGTAGTTTGTGTGATGAAATTCTAGTGATCTATGTCAGTTTACAAACTGAACCACTACACACACCACGAGTATATAATATGGATATACTCGTATACTAATAGTCTTGTTTGTTTTCATAGTGCAACAAAAAGTACATTTTTTAAATAATAAAAACAAGATTGAGTTTTTACACCTAGGGCATGTATTTTTGTTATTCTCGTAAAGTATAAAGGATGGACTCACACAAAGACTCGATGACATCTGAAAAGCAAACAACATCTATCCAATTGTACAGAGGATTGAAACGGGATAACATTTCCTCTTAAAAGCATTTGAAAATATCTTAACGCAAGACTCGGAAGAGATATGATAATAGTTATTTAAGAGTAGGTACTCATGGAAACCCAATGGGGAGCAAAAATTTTGACTCTAACCAAAATGGCGGCGACGATTGACGCCACCCGTCACGTCTGGTTTCCTGAGAGGGCGAAAAGTGGGCTGCTAATGTGGTTTCTGTCATCCACAATGAGAAAGACATACATTCGTATGTATATATACAAATGCATATACATAAATTAACAAGTACAGAGATTTTCTTGGATAAACCACAAGTGTATTTCTATGTATCTTTTTATCTTACATAATCTGCAGAAATGCCATAGGTGCTTTAACACAGTTACACATAGCAGTTATTTTTGTCGCAAGTAACACTTATCAATAGTATGATGATATTAAACGGAAGTAATAAAATAGGCATAGAAAAAAAAATTAACAAGTGATGAATGTACTCGCATCATTTTCAGTCCGCACTCAATGTTTTTAAATATTGTACTGTAATTGTACTTAAGAGTATAATAATTTATTTATTTATGGAGAACACGCATCGTATTATTAATATTAAAGAAAACATTAATCTTAATATAACCTGGTTGGTTGATTCAAACATTCAATAAAGAAAAGCATATAAAAAAAATTTTGTAATTAATGCTACAGCGATCCGAAAAAATAACCCAGATCCAAGGTTTCTACAAGATGTTTTAGTGTAGCAAAAAAAGAAACGTGAAAATGAATGAGTTAATAGTACCAAAATTAATAACGAATGAGTTCAATAATTGTCTTGCAGAAGAAAGCAATTGGAGGTGGGACTATTTTACGCACATTCTACGGAACACATTGCATATCGAATGACATGTCCGCGTACGGTGTTGCCGGCTTTGTCGTAGACCGCACCTACTAATGTCATCGTGTCTTCGCTATTATATTTCATTTTCACCGTGTTAGCATGCGTATAATGGCCTGCGTATCGTGCCGACGTCTAATTTTTTTTTTATTTTTGTGCAATACTTTTCCCGCTTATGATTTTTCAAAATGTTTACAATCTCTTTTTAATTTTTTTTTAAAACGAAGCCCCACAGTAGTATTTTCTCCTGTATCGTGGGTGCGTTTTACAAACATACATTTCACATGCACAACACAACCAGACCCGAAAAGCAACAATTTGTGTTTTTGCACAAATGTTGCCTCCGGCTGGGAATCTAATTCAGGACAGGTGGCGCAGAAGTCAGGTACGCTAACCACTACGCCACGCGGTCGACAAATGAAAAGTTCTGGTATATTAAAGAATTAATTCAAAATTCTTGCCATAGGGGTATATGTAACGGCACGGTTGCCGTTTGTTGTTTAGTTTCTCCCAACTTTCTAACGAAAACGACAACGAACGACGACGAAGAGGATTTTGCTTACATTAAAAGAGGGTTAACAATTATGCAACAACTTACTATTATTAACCATCCGTTTATTTGCAGCAAGTGGAAGGTTTTAAATAAAACTGACCCCTGGACAACGTCCACAAGACATTATATTATTGTATGCGTAGAGAAACGACTGAAAACATACGTGATGACGTAATTAAACCAAAGTTCACATTATTGTTTTAAGTATTTGGTTAGGCGATTAAGCGTTTACCGTTTAAATAAAACTCATTTTACTGATTTTATCGCGTTTAAATACTAACTAAACTAACTAACTAAAGGTAACTGTGTCTTGAAGTCTTGCAGGGGTATGCTTGGGTTAACTATTACATCAGGACATCTGTCAGCTCAGTCCTCCCGTGACCATGGGTGCTGAAAAGCGCTCGAAACATCGGGTAATAAATAGTTAAAATTAAACGCGATGAAATCCGCTAAATTCGTTATATTTAAATGAGTGGTATTCGCGTAAATATAAGAAATCATTACGTTTACCGGTTTCACTCTGTACAGAATGTGAAAAATAGTTTAACATATCGCGATGGATTATTGAACAAAAAAATAATAATTAGTTTATGCACAAATATCGACTATGACTGGAATCCGAACCCAGAACCCAGAGTAGAAGTCAGGTACTCTGATCTCTAGGCCCCGCGGTCGTCAAAATCGCATTTTGTCATACAGGCTAAGTGCCGGCAAAGAATTGTTAGATAGGATTTGTTAAGTAGTAAATTCCTAGACAACTTGATATTGATAAAATTATAGTATCTGTCTGATAATAACTTCTTATAGATACTCGTATTTATGCGAATAATGAATACACATTTAATGGAACTAAATTTTACGGATTTTATAGCGTTTATTTAAAAAAAAATTGCATTAAGTTACGAGGTGAGAGGGGAGCCCGAGGTTCACCTTGTGGTGAGTGCAACGTCCGCCTACAACAAATGTGCCACCAGAACAATTATGTGTGGCCCCACACTGCGCCTTACTACCTGAGACAAGTCTCATATGCCCAGTGATTACGCTAGCTCTCAGTGCCATTTGCACACTACTCACCTAACCTAGACGGATTTCTGCATAGAAATCTTACCACCAGTAAAATTACTACTATTTATTACCCGACGTTTCGATCTATTGAAATGTTACCGAAACCTTTTTTGTATTATAAAATGAAATATCAAATACGTATTTCTTCTTCACTTGTGAGTAGAGCTAAAAATAATGATCGTTCTCCATGGATTATAGAAGTAAATCAAACAACATAACAGCAACAAAACAAAATAAAACTAATTCAGGCAACAATCAACCATAAAGATTTATAGATATTTAATAGTAACATATAACAATCCACCCAGACCAGAAAACTAACGAATTACAAGTTGCACACGCAGTGCCTACGGTCAGGTGCGCTGACTGACACCTGACATAAGCTGCATAACAGTCTAATAAAAAAAAATGTCTCGAATACAAAATCTTTTTATTTTTAGACTACGCTTAAAAGTTTGGTGTAAAAACACAACATAGAAAGAACCTGTGCCTTTTAAACTCTTTGTATGTACAGATGCATGATGTAAGTACATCGAAATATGTTTATTATAAATATGTACTTACTTACTGATGTAATCCGTCCTCCTATGCAGAAATCCGCATTGTTATGGGCAGACGTTGCACGAACTATCAGGTGAACTTTTTGCACGTTTCGTCACTTACACCAATAAAAAAAAATTTCTTCTTCACAAACTGTAAAAGCCTGAAAATATTTAACGATTGCGCAGTGCTTGTGTAGGCGGAGTCGGCATCGTAAGTCTTTATTCACATAATTTTGTTAGAATTATAAGATATAATTAATAAGGCCTTGTCCGTTAATTACATCTCTTTTATTTTATGAGGGCAATCATAAAATCGTAAATACATTTATACCTTTAGGTAGTTTATTCTGTCACTACTCAGAATTTGCTATGTATTTAAAGTCAACGCTACCGGCTGTGTCATGGTTCCTGGGTTCGTATCTCCGCCAAAACAAATTTTTGTCCAACACAAATAATTGTTTTCGGATCTTTACGTATTGTGACTTTACTTTACCACTGACTATTTATTCAACCGTATCGAATTTTGTCTGTTTTTATTCAAAATAAAGCCCATGGGTGTCCGGCAGAGTAGAATAGCACCTACCTCTTTCCTACCAAGGTGTCGTAAGAGGCGACTAAGGTATTGTACGGACAGCCTTTATTCGTGTAGAATAACACTATCACATGCAATGCTGTCGCTATACTGCTCGTGGGAACGCAATGGGGAGTAAGTAGTAAGTATTTATTTGACTCGTACCAAAATGGCAACCATGTATTCGCGACCCGTCACGTCTTTTTTCCCGCGGGGGCGAAGGGAGCGCCGCGTTTGTGACCTCTGCTTACCCTTATATGTGAAAAGCGGTGTCTGTATGTACGACTTAGCGTAATAAATTATATTCTGCGTATAAAACACATTCACTTTGCATTTATTTATCGTACCAATCTAAATCTAATCTAAACTAATATTATAAAGAGGAAAGATTTAATTGTTTGATTTAACTCAAAAACTACTGAACCGAGAATAGTGGTTTGTAATTTTAATTATATATTTTTTTTAAATTTAAAACTTCGCTCTATAATAAATACAGCGGCCGCGGTCTCAAAAGCCGCGCCGCCCGGTTTCATGCGACTTGGGCATCATCGAGGTGCGCGGCTCCCTTTGCGTAGCGGTCGAGAGCGGTCGTTTTTTTTGTTTTTTTTTATTGCGTAATGTGATGAAACGAGCAAAACGTTCACCTGATGGTAAGTGCAACGTCTGCTCATAACAAATGTTGTGTAACACAGAAAAATTTTGTGTGACACTTCACTGTGCCATCCCATCACCCTGAGACATGGGTTCTTAAGTCACATATGCCCAGTGATTACGCTAGCTCACAGTGCCCTTCACACCGAAACACAGTAATGTTTGCACACTACTGCTTCACGGTAGAATAACTGGCCCTGGGGTGGTACCTACCTAGACGGTCGGACGGCATGGGATCAAATATTGTTAACAAGGAAGCTCTGAGCCACTAAACTTTCATGGCTTATGTTCCCATAAATCAAACATTATTTTGGTAACTTAATCTTACCTGATCAGCTGCAGATTCGCCGATGAGCATAGTCGCTACAAAAAATGTTAGACAAAATATTACAACTGTTTTCATATGGTATCTTCCGCTTTACCACTCAGATAATAAATTTAAAAATTAGATTAATTTGATAATGAATATGTAATGAAATGTTCAGTACTGATATCCTGTTGCGTTCAGTGGCATATTTGCGTCGTTAATTGTCAGTTGATAAATGTATCGATTAGATACAATTGAACGAGTTGGATCAATAACACGAAGGTTAGAATGCAAATCGTGTCATCGCTTGCAACTGAAGTTAGTGTTTATTGCAAATGCGCGATATACAGTACCTATAAAATTGAAACTGATATGTCACTGAAACAACCAGAACCGTTGTATTGTAATTTAATTCATTTCGTGGTTGTAGTTTTTTAATCAATATAGAAAAAATGCATTAATTTAAAATCGATCGAGTGCATGTCGGTATAAAGTGGGAATCAGTATTCTACTTTGCTACTAACTACACCATGCAGTTTTGCCTCGTAAAGAAAATTAATCACAGGATACCCACAATCATTTGGATTGACAGTTTTCACAATGGTCCAAGTTTCGAATAGTGGAACAAAATGAGGGCTGCGCTCCGATCACAACGGAATCCTACATTAAGCGTGTTCTGACTGTAACAGAATACATTGAATACAAAAAATGTTTACATTTACGCCGAAATATTATCTTCTTCAATAAAACCTTATAAAAGAAGTAACTAATAAGCCTTTAAATGCATATCGTATAGCAAAAAAAAAACTGCTCATAACGGCTATGGTGGTTGAACATTTTGACGCGTTTATAGTTTAGTCGACTTTACGCAATGAGACGCTTGTTAAATTATAAACAAAAAAATACTGATCATGTGCGATTTGGTTTCATGCCGCACTCGAAAACCAAATTCGTTATCACAGGAACAGTTTGTGTGGCAATTTGTCAAAAAAATATTATATTTAACTTTATAACCAAAAAAAAATTTATAATATTGTATTAAATATTGATTTATGATAATAAGCGGTAAACATTACATTAATTTATTTTACTGACATGCATTAATAATACATTAACAATAAATACAACAACACGGAACATTAGTCTAAAGCTAGTCTTTATTGGTAAATAATAATTTTTATTATCATTAAATTTAATTAATATCGTATCTTTTATTATTCACTCGTAAAGTAATAAAAACCTGTCAATACAAAAGTGCAAAACATCAAGAAGTCGTCGCTTTTGTTATTCATAGTCAATGACGCGATATAGCTAATGTCAAGTGGTCATAATAAAAAAAATCTCATTTAAAAACGATTATTTTCATGTCCATCATTTACCATGACCAATTTTAACCACAAACATAATTTCAAGAAGCCTTCATTGTCAAGCTGTAAAATACGGCAGCCGCATTTATTTCTATACATGTCGCACGAAGAAAGGAAAGAAATTCAGGTCGTTATTTTTAAAACAGAGTCGAGAAAACGCTTCAACTAAACTTAAAACGTTAAACTTATCTTTGCTAGCATTGGTCCCTTGAGTGACAGTTCAGAATTTAAGTTTTGGACCTCCGTCTAACACGAGACAAATTATAATAAATAATTAAATGTTTTTTTTTAAATCTATATGTGGAGTCCTTGACTTCTGAGCTAGGTTTATTTATACCAGTGTTACAGAAGCCAGTGTCTTCTCCCATTTTCAATGACGCATTAATTTATTTGTGTATACAGACTACAGCAATGAAAAATAAATTACCCTTAAGTTTGCAGTAGTGCATGCTTGAGTGTGTGTTATAATGCATCATAATAAGAACTTCTCAGTTTCATTATAACAACCCTCAATAGCCAAGTTTTTTTTTTTTTTAATTTTCAATAATTATTTTTGAGTTAATTAAAAAAATGTCACAATTAACATATAATTTGTGTGAAGATTCTCAGTATGTCATTCACTATGAACATATGTTTCATTCAATATAGTGATCGTATAGGGTTTTACATGGGGTGCATAAGCGAGCGTGCGGTTCGTGCTTTGTATGTTAATGACGCAAATACAAAACAAGCGACGCATAGCGAGCTGGTGGGGCACCTGTGATTCATGAATCGGTGAACAACAACCAGTCTGAATTTATCTGATATGTAATGTACGCAGAATTAAAATGCAGTAAGCGTGGCCTGTAATTTATGAGCGGTTATTAATTTTCATAAATTTATTGATAGTTAATAAGGTTAGATTGTTAACGAAATTATATAACATGATACGGTTTCAATATCGCATTCAAATTAAAATGTTGTTACTTATTTCTTATATTTTGTACCTCGTTCTTTGTATGTCGATTTACAACACAACGCACCCTAATGTCTCCATCAATTTTTTTTTAAATAATTTTGAACGTTAAAACGTAGGTAACACGTGTTTTTCGATTGTACCATAAAATATCTTATTTAAAAAAACTAGTGTTGTACAGATCTATCTCATGTTGAACTCGCAATCTACAATATTACCTATTCAATAGGTAGGTCCTACAATCATGTCTGGCATTTTGATTTTTAAATAACTGTCACTAAAAACTAGTAATTTAAAAAAATAAATAGTTTTCTTTATATTACAATTACAGCACAACTGAAACATTGCTGTGAAAAAACACATACTGTCATAAACGCTAGAGACTTCCAACATATATCAAATTCGCACAAATTTCAAAAGAATAACTCCCAATAACGGTAAGTGAAAGTAGTAAGCCTTTTGAAGGTGTAATTCTAACGAAGTACATAAGGGTTATCCGTTCAAAAGTTAACCGCTATCGTCGTGGTAGCCCTCTCACTTGATATTGGTAAGCGGAAAGTTTAACTTGTAGATGTTTTTTCTTTGAAACTGTCATTTTTATGAAAAGGTTATTATGCTAGCTTATGAAAAGGCAAGAGATATTAAATTTAACCTCTTCAAAATAAATCCTTATCCTCTCTCCAACGGCCTACCGGAGCAGTCAGCAGCATTTATGTATATATATATGGATAGTCGTTGCGCTCAACACGCGATTAATGAGTATTGGTGTGGTAGCGGCTCGTTAAAAGAATACTACCACTCCATCTCATCCAATGGATCTTGTAAAAGGCGAGTAAGGAATAAAACTGCACTGTGCACCTAATAGCGCCTGGTGGCGATGGGCTCACCACCTATCACACCAAGTATGCAGGAATCCATCTAGGTAGGTACCACCCCAGGGCCAGTTATTCTGCCGTGAAGCAGTAGTGCAAGCATTACTGTGTTTCGGTTTAAAGGGCACTGTGAGCTAGCGTAATCACTGGGCATATGAGACTTAAGAACTGATGTCTCAGGGTGAAGGGCGCAGTGTGGTGTCACACAGTAATTTTCTGGGTGACACAGCATTTGTTATGGGCAGACGTTACACTTACCATCAGGTAAACGTTTTGCTCGTTCCGTCACTTTTATGAAATAAAAAAAAATTGTTTCGGTGAAATGTGGATTGTGGCAGTCATCTGCTTTTGCAGTAAGCGCCCAGTCTCTGACTACCCCTTATGGGATACAGTCGTGATCTTATGTATGTATGTAACAATGTCATGTATAACTCAGGTCACTCGCTTATTATGATATTTAAAGCAAGCGGCCAGAAGCCATATACGAAGACCTAAACATACATACATATAGTCACGCCTTTTTCCCATATAAAGGGTAGTCATAGGCCACACATGTAGCTCACTTTTAGACACCGTGCCAAAAGAGACGTGACGGGTGGGCAAACCACGTTGTCGCTATTGTGGTACGAGTCAAAAAAAATCATCCTCCCCATTGCGTTCCCACGAGCAGTATTGTGACAGCATTGCATGCTATGGTGTTGTTCTGTACTAATAAAAGGCAGTCCGTACAACACCTTAGTCGCCTCTTACGACACCCCAGTAGGAATGAGGTAGGTGCTATTCTACTCAGCCGGACATCTAAAGATTGATAATGAAAACCTAAAAGAAAAAATAAATTATTAATGTATCAGTAACTCAGGAGTTACTTTCAATATTTTTTATTGAATTTATTCCACTTTCCTTTCATTACTACAGAGCAAGTTGAGTAGACAGGCGGACAGCTCTGCAGTAGGCGGAGAGTAATATAAAATTTTAATGAAATTTCAAGAACGGCTTGCGTAGCCGGCACTCTGATGGAAGCTTATTTGAATAACGCTATTTACTCGGCAATAAACTCAATGTTTGTTAATTTTAAAGTATATCAAACAGGAGTAGACGTAAAACATCGAATACTTTATTACGTTAATATTTTTAATTTTGGTAGTACGAGTACATTACATTATTTAGATAACATTATATGATTCCATTGTTTCAGTTATTCTGCCGTGAAGCTGTACTGGGCATACATTAATGTGTTTCAGTTTGAAGGGTACTGATTGCTAGTGTAATTGCTAGGCATATGAGATTTAAAAACCAATATATCTTTGGACGACGAGCGCAGCGTGGTGACACACAAACATTTTCTGGATGTTACAGCATTTATAAAGAGCAAACGTTGGGCACTTACCATCAGGAATGCTTTGCTCGTCTCGTCACTTCTATAAAAAATCTCTCTAAAATAAAAATGTGAATAATCTACGCGATATACGTTATATTGCGTAGATTGTTCAAAAGTGTGCAGATTATTGTAAGATGATATATTTTTAGTCCAAGGCCTGGCTCGTACAGAAATGGGAGTCCTGCGACGTGCACTCGCACTTGATTTGGGACGTTTAGAGGCTGGTTGTGCTATTGGGTAGGTTTAATAAGAAAATAGAAGAGTGTAATGAAACCTTAGCTTGTCCTGACAGTTGAATGTAATTACATGAACATTATATAATTCACTCAGATTTGTGTGCCTGTGGTTAAAGAAATTTCAATATTTTTTCTTTTGTATAAACTTAGAATATAACATAATAAGCTTTCAAAACACAACATGAAAGTTGGAAAGTTTATATACACTTACCCTTTTATATGTTATATACACGTACACTGGTGGTAGGATTCCTATGCAGAAATCCGTCTAAGTAGGTACCACCCCAGTGCCAGTTATTCTGCCATGAAGCAGTGGTGTGCAAGCATTGCTGTGTTTCGGTTTGAAGGGCACTGTGAGCTAGCGTAATCACTGGGCATATGAGACTTAAGAACTTATGTCTCTAGGTGATGGGCGCAGTGTGGTGTCACACACAGAAATGTTGTGGGTGGCACAGCTATTTGTTATGAGCGGACGTTGCACTTACCATCAGGTGAACGTTTTGCTCGTTTCATCACTTTATCGAATAAAAAAAAAACTATTGTAATTTTTTTTTCGTCATTGTATCTTTTAGTCTGGATTAATATGTACAATCTGTGCTAAAACTTACATGTGCGTTAATAATAGGAATCTAAAACAATGTTGACCCTCAAAACGTCCTCCCATTCCATGGCTCTTTTTTTGTCTGCGATATATTTTTATACTGCTCATTTTATTATTTGTCTTAGAAAGAAACATTCAACCTATAAAACAGACTACTTTGATTCTTCGAATTTACATTTGAATCGAAGATACAAAAATAACGTCAATTTAACTATATATAGCCTTTCATTCCCCTATAATATACTCTGATTTCTTTATTGTATCACAAAATTACCTTTTATACTCTCGTCTACAAATACGCGACTAAATCGGTTACCTGAAGATGTCTCATATCTCTTTATATTAACAGCGCTACGCTTTAAAATTATTATTATTTATATTATAATAGAAGCCGTGGTAGCTCAGGGGCTAGGCGAACGCTTTAAATTTCATAGTACGCGAGTGACCTGGGTTCGATTCCCGGTGCCAGCACCTCTAATATTGTTCTACAATTTTAAGTGCTGATTTACCACGTGCTTAACGGTGAAGGAAAACATCGTGAGGAAACCTGCATGTCCGAGGAATAGAAATATTTCTAGGACATGTGAAGTCCGCCAACCCGCATTGGAGCAGCGTGGCGGATTCTTCCTAGCTCCAAAACCCTCTCAGAAATGATAGGAGGCCTGTGCTCAGCAGTGGGACATTTATAGGCTGAAACTTTTTTACTTTACTTTTATATTATAATAAATGGGAAAGTGTGCTTCTTTGTCCTCCAATCACTTCGCAACGTAGCAACGGATTGACGTGGTTTTTAGCAAAAGGATAGATGGATATAGGGCCGATAAATAACATAGGCTACTTCTATTCCGGTAAAAAAAAAACTTTCAAGTATCAGGAAAATATTAACTTTTATCCTTTAATCACATGGCATCATCATCATCGTAATTTTTAGGGCTTGAAAGTGACTTGGCTATTATTTATTGCGTGAATATGTTCTATTCCTTCAGGAATCTCTTGAAATTGTTATTTGTTATGATGATGTTTCGGCCCTAAAAACAATGTTACTTTTTATCGCATGAAAATACCTCATCCCCTCGGGAAACATCTCAACAGAAAATAAAAAACTACACCAACGTTATATCTAAGTATCGTCAACTAAACCTGAATAAACAAACAAACAAAAAACTATTTATAGGTTTAAATTGACAATATTAAAAATATGTGGAGGTTCTTAGTTGCATTTTTGTTTAATTTTGTATACTTATGTTACTGACATCTTTTTATCGATATACCGATTTTAATGAATTATTTGTGTCGGATACCCCGTAAACATTTGACGTTGATCTGATAAAACACTTTCTAGATACTGAATTCTGATTTTTATTAAATTATGGTAGATTAATTATCTATTATAAAGTATATTACTATAGAACAGCATTAATCTATGTTTTTGCACTAAGAACTAATTTACAGAATGAAATATGCAAATTATATTTTAATCTTTAATTTTGAACCAAATCTAGATAAGTAAATATCAATTCCCGCATGTATGAAAGATATTACTTGTGAACTTCTCGACCGATTTGGCTAATTTTTTTTTTCGTTGTGTTCGTAATAAATAATAACAAGGTGCAATACAAGAAAACTTTTGAACAATCCACCGGAATCGTCAGAAATTTAAATGGTTTATTTGTATTAAAATCTCTTTAAAAACATGACGATCAGTTTGACAGTTCGGCTGTTAAAGCGAACTTCTCATTTTCTTCATTAGTAAATTGCACCCGTGCGAAGCCAGGGGGCACCTTTTTTTATTGCATAAAGAGACGAAACGAGCAAAACGTTCACCTGATGGTAAGTGCAACGTCCGCCCACAACAAATGCTGTGTCACCCAGAATATTTCTGTGTGATACCACACTGCGCCCGTCACCAGAGACATCAGTTCTAAGTCTCAAATGCCCAGTGATTACGCTAGCTCACAATGCCCTTAAAACCGAAACACAGTAATGCGTGCACACTGCTACTCGTACTTCACGGCAGAATAACTGGCCCTGGGGTGGTACCTACCTAGACCGATTCCTGCGTAGGAATCCTACCACCAATTTACGAATTACGATAGAATTTCGGCCAGAAGGCGACCACTAGTTTGATTAAAAAGGTGTATTGAAAACATACAAACGCCTGTCACTTCACGTGGAAAATAGAATTCATAGATAGAATAAATAAAGAGTATTTTGCTATATTCATCGTTATCATTATTTTCGGCATTTCAACGCATCGCAAGTTGACTACTAAACATAGGTGACCTTAGTCGTCGTCCCTTACAGATTGCTACAAAATAAGATCCTAACCTGAGCAACATGCATCCATCGATTTTATATGAACTAAATACAAAGTTATTCCCACTTTTACTGCTTCTTACCGATGCACATTTTATAATAATAGCTTATAGCTTCAGTAGTTTTTAAGTTATGTATTTGTATTGATAAGTACGTAAATATGAATAAATCGTAAAAATATGAGTAAAGCGATAGCGTTCTGCTCGATAAATACCTGTTGAAGATAAAATTTTGAACTATGTCGCGAAATAAATTATCTGACATCTATCACGTCATAGTAAAATTTCCGGCCGAAATTTAGGAATCTCGCGAATTTCGTTTTACGCGCGTTCTTATATTTTGTGCTCAGCATTTTAGTACCGTTCTAATTACCTACTTACACTTACACGACCACTGATACGCTTCATTTATAAACAATTACACACACAATTCTTTTAATTACCAACGTTGCATGAATTTAATTTACGAATAATGACATTGCGTTGTTAATAATTATAACAAGACAAACTTGTTGACAATATTTTTATTAAATTAATTTAAATTCCAAAAGTCTTTTGTTTGTTCTGTTGTTGAATGAAGTAGAAGGCCATAATTATTATTATAATTATTAATTTTAAATATAATAATAATTATAATTCAAGGCTGGATGTTACATTGAACTTATGATAATATAAAAAGATCCAGCAAAGAAATATTTTATAAATAGAATGGGTTTATGTTGCAGATAAATATAGAGTAGATAACATTTTAAAATGTGACAATAAGAATGAAATTTACTTACACTACTTGATCGTGTACGAGTGTCTAGACGATATTTCAGGTAGCAGGGTAGCCGGTGATCGTGTAGCTTTAGTGGCTATTAATCACCGCGGCCCGCAGAGAGCACCCACCATCGCACATCGTTCACAAAACCAAAACCAAACACTAAAGATCGTCACCGGCGATCGCACACTCACTACAAATAAACTCACAAACTGTGCGAACGTGCTCCTTTCACTTAGACACCGAACGACACCAAAATACACCTTCCAACCTGATATTATTGCTAGTTCTCGTAATTCATTGCGGTCGGTCGCATAGATTCGAAATAATTAAATTCACACCGTGTTCTGTTATGAGTGACACTATAGAACAATCTTTAGTTATTTTGAATGAATAAACCGCGGGTTCTGTCATATGATTTGTTTACAGTGGTGACAGCGTGCCGGAGCAATGTCACAGAACGTTCGCTGCCCACCTCGGTCGGCGACCGGCTGAGCGTTAAAATCGCTCTGCGGAGTCTGAAACGGTTTCGCTGCGCGGCGAGTCGCGCCGAGCATATACGACTTCGCTTATTACCCGTTGTAGAGTTCCGTCGAAGTATTCCGACTGTGCCCGAATCAGCAGGCAGGATTTAAACCACGTCTCGTGTTGTGTTTATAAAGTACCAAAATGATAAAATGGGACATCTCCAACCAATATAAGAATGTAAATGCACGTAAAGTCATAAAAATAAATATTTTCTACTTTTAGACGCCATTAATAACGATTATCGCAACATTATTATTTAAATCCGTGACATAGCACGTTGTGTTTTTTATTCTGTAAGGATGCGGTAAAAAAATTTTGTTCAAATTATAACACCGTAATGGAAAAGCGGAATCTATTTAGAACATAACTCGTAGCATCCGAATCTATATACCGGGCGCTTTTCTCCTGGTTACCCCAAAGCCGTCTTCCAAGACACATGACGAGAGACGTAGTAGTTGCCAATCTTCTTCTGACTTTGAAAAGGACGACGACTGTTATAAGACTGAAAGGAACTGGATCAAGATGTGCCAAATATAAAAGATTTATCTTTTTAACTTTAACCTTCACACTGCCAATTAGTGTTTAGCACTCCTTTCTTAAATCAGAGCAGACATCGGCAATGCTTCGTAAGGTAAGACCCGACCGACCTATGCGTTTGACGACTCTGGGAAAAAGGAATGCTAAGCGAACAGCCTAGTCAGCCAATGCTTCTCGACGATTGACCCGTTCACCTGCTGCAGATCAACAGAAGTGAAACGTATAAGATAAGCTACCGTTAGTAGACAACGTGCTAGAATCCATAACAATCGACGAAGTCACTGATACAGTTAAAAACGTTAAGATTTATGCACTCAGCGACAAAGATTCACTCATGAATCAATGAAGCACTCACCGCACCTCTCCTTTGTTGACTAGTAAACCTTTTCTAAGTGCTTCTTTTATGCCGCGCCTTACTGGAAACCTAGACGAAGTTAATATAGGAAGGACAAATTCAAACAAGCAAAGAAACCTTGTCCCGAACTAACTACAACTTCTATTAGTCGCCTTAACTCGATTGAATTATTACAAGGCATTTACATGTACGTAGAATACATAAACGTCGAAGTAATTACAATGAAGCATGACAACCTGTGGCCTTGTGGTCAGAGCACTTGACTTCTACGCCGCGCTTTCTATTCAAATCCAGAACCAACATTTGTACAAAAACATAAATGGAATAAAACAATGTTTAGTTAATTTCTTGTTTAAAATTAAATCAAATTTCGAGGGCTTTGCAGCACCCATGGTCACGGGAAGACTGACGTGTTAGATGGGGGGGACGATCCTGAACATGGTTTACAGTCTAGCAAAGTATCTTGCTCTACTAGCTATACAGACTCAACCTGCCTGACAGGATCCTTAAAATTATACATTGTGCTACTGTGCGAAAGGGACACGGTTCTCTTGTCGCCCTCTAAAACCCCATAAAGTTCTTCACCCCTCCTGTTTTTCCTGTACATAAGTAACATTCCAAAAGAATCCCACGTCACTCTGCTGAATAGAGAAATGAAAGTCATCCTATATCATTGCATACGCGAAACCACAGGAGCTCAATAGTATCCGCGTCATGTCGACCTTTAACTCTCGACCATTTTGACGTAATTTCTAGACGTCACTTCGATAACTAATCATCCCGAGTAACATTAACTCATTATAAACCTTTGATTAAACTAGAAACCACTCGATTAAGAAACATCGTGAGTGTAACGTTGAAAATCCAGGATCCTGACGAAACATTACTTCCGAACGTCACCGTAAAGACATTGTCTTTATTTATTAATTTATCGATATATCACGAACAGGTCCAAATTTACCTTTAGATCGACCTCTGAAAGTACTGAGGATCAGAAATGTAAATTACTAATTACATATGTCCATGTAATTGTTAAATTTTATTGTTAGGTCGCAGGCCACGGAACCATTACAACATTGGTAAGTGGACCACTTTCCACTTTTAAGTTTTTAAGTAACAAACAATTAATAAATTATTAGTGGGTGGAAGTACATGAAACTGAACGAACGTAAGAATTAATCAAAAATTTTGGTGAACTTCACCGTGCAGTTATGCGCAATTAATCTCATAAAAGTACTGTCCACGCTAACAGGATCAACATGATAACCGTCCATGATTTTTAATTGGACGACAGTCGTCTAAAATCGGTCCTACATAAAATGACATTCGCGCTTTTGTAGATAATTTAATAGTTTAGGTTGTTTATAAACATAGTGATTTATACTTTATAAATATAAAACTAAATCTTACGGATTTTTTCGCGTTTATTTTAATTATTACTTCCCGACGTTTCAAGCGTTTCACATGAACAAGCAGCAATGCTTGTAACTACGCTAGTGGGCAATTTAGGGCGGATTTCACCGTTGAAAATAAACGCGATCAGTTCAAGCTGAACGAAGTTTAAGCGTTTAACTGAGTTCAATGATACTGTTTGCATTTCACCAACATCAACTGAACGCGATAAAAGCTAAACGCGGTTCAAATTCTGAACGCCCAATTTTCAATGTTCAGCTCTTTAGACGCGTTTAGAGAGCTGTCATTGTCAACTATGTAAACACAATAAATATTTTTAATACGTTTTGTTTATTGTTTGCATACCTATGTGTCTTATGCATAAAAACAGGCTGTTTGATGTCGCAAAATAATAAATACATCGAGTTTTTGTTTTAGATTGTGACGATATTTCACGTAAACTTCGTTTTTCTGAACGCGATCAAAATGGAGCCGGTGAAATCGGTTAGACGAAACCAGAGTTCAAGTGATACATTTGAACTAAGTTCAGTAAAACGTGGTTTTGTAAAACTTGGTTTCCAAAGCGATCGGTGAAATTAGATCTAAGACCCGATTTCACCGATCGCTTTGGTCGAAATCTTCACCGATAACCGATTTATGTTGGTGAAATGCAAACAGTAGCATTGAACTCAGTTAAACGCTTAAACTTCGTTCAACTTGAACTGATCGCGTTTATTTTCAACGGTGAAATCCGCCCTTAGAATGCATGTAACTAAAAAATCGTTTACATTTAAACAAAATAGGTTAGTCACCGGAACAATCAATCAAAGGATAAGTACGTCTATTTTAATTGTATTAAATTATTGATTTATAATTGATTATGTAATGATAAAGCTGTACTTTTAATTTCTATGTATTTCTAAAAATCATTGCAACCGTCAAACTACTCATACCATTTTGATAGTTTTAATTCTTTCAACATAATTGTTAAATCATTCAACTACCAAGTACAATAAAAACAAACTGCGTCAAATCGAATTCCTATAAACCAAGCGATAGCGATGAGCGCCGTTTAGTTACTTATGCTAATAAATAAATTGGTTCAGTTCAATGAAACATCGAAAGAACGTTAAATTTTGATTGTTTAAAACTATTATAACGTATTATTGTCATGCATTTATTGTGAGTAATTTCTAGTTAAAATTACTTAACATTCAAGGATTTTTAGAATTCGAATATTCACTATATTAGTGTTTTACAATTTGTACATTGCTGTAGAAATGGAGAAACTGGAATTTGTACGTTGTTTGCAACTGTAAGAAACTACTGCATTGTGAGAGCCAAAATGTAATATATTCATATGCAAAGTATATAACTTAATGTAAATTTATTATTAACAAGCATTAAATACTTACAATCATCATCGTTATTTCAGCCCATCACAATTTCACAAGTACTTACCAAACTTCTGAGATAATTATTGACAAACGCTTGGAAAAAAAGGTGGTAGACGGAGATGAAAGGAATGCTAAAATTTACTCTTAATAATAATGGAAGACTTTTATTTGCATTATAACGTTTAAATTTAAATTTATTTGAAAGTAGAACACCACTGGCCATTTAGTGTAAATTACAACACTTTTTTTTGCAATATTATAGCTAAAAAGTGAACAGTTAATAAAGTGAAACTTCTTTGGGCGCGATGTGAGTAAAATTTCAAGGTCGAATTTGAGTGCAAAGTTCTCGTTATGTGTTATTCAAAAAAAGATATTAAATGTGTATATATACATAGCAATTATGTTACAGTGATTAATATTTTTGTTAATTCATGTTTGTTTCTTATAAAATAACTACTGTCATGTTTTTTTAATGTATGAAATTGTTATGCATTTCAACGTTCAAACTAAAATGTTAGAAGACTCAGCTCTATCTCGACCGCATGTAGATGAATTGCTGAATTGAAAAGAAACAACACCATTTTTCATAAAAAATTTGGCATTAGGAAATTTTGCTGTCCTTGAATGCGACATTTGCTTACCAAAATAATAAAATAGTCTCGTTTGACAATGGCATGTTTCAGAAATCGTAACTGACGACAAAACGTATCAATATTATAAGGAAGGTATAAAGTATTAATCGGTCTGAGTGTTTGGAAATAGACAGTCTCAGTCAAAATTATAAAAAACTTTGAATCATGGCAAAACAAGTTGATAGGGTTTTAAAGCTATAACTTGATGATATAATTGCTGGTAAATTGCAAAACAATCACAAAAGTAGTATTGAAAAACTTTTTCGAGCTATTCAACAGAGGGGCCAAAGGCAAGCTCAAAAGCATTGCTGCATCACCATAACGCGTCTTTGCATACTTCTCTAAGAATAAAAACGTTTATTTATTTAAGAAACTGGTGTTGAAACACTTGCTCTTCTATCCAACAACGTTGAATTATCTACCTGTGATTTCCTTTTGTTCCCCGTAGTCAATAAAATTTATAATATGACGAAGGAAAAGTGAAAATGTTACTAAAATTGGTTTAAGCGAATGGAAATGTGTATAGAACATAATGAAGAGTGTTTCGAAAAATTAATAGAAATAATAAAATTCTGTAGTTTCATTTTTAATAAAATAATTTTCGTTAATTTGTAAATAATTTCTATATTAATTTTGATGATTTAAATATACAAATTCTTCGGCAATGATCTAACAAGTCTTCATAAGAAACCGGATCCTAACTATTACTAACTATAAACTAATATGCTTTTTGGCTAGATTAGATCGGTTAAGCTGCATATTATTACTCTTACTCCTATGATCCAACCACTCCGAAGTGGATCTTGGCCTCTGACAAGAGCACGTTCCCGTCCTGCGTGGTCTCTCAATAGTTATCGTCTTATTAAAGCGAGCGAAATTCGGTTTCCATCCAGTCGCTCCAGCAATGTTTAGTTCTACCAATTAGCCGAAGTCCAGTCCATAGATGGTCTATTTGCTCTTCAATCCTCTCTCCTCCGTTCTACATTACCAAACAACCAGTATTGGTTAGCTTTTTTTTAGCATTTGGTTCGATTATGACATCTAGTTCAGCTGTGTGGTAGCTAGGGATGCAACATCGCTCTTAAAAACATCGATGTTAAAAAACATCGTTAATTAAAATGATACATCGATGTTTTTTCGATGTTTCATTTTATCATCCATCACACTCACGCGACTTAAACGTTGTTTGTTTTAATAAACATAAAGGAACTTGTCATATGTATTGAAACAAATGTAAGTATGTAGCTGTACCTGTGACGTAACTAAATAACAAAATATACCAAACTTACCATCGTTTAACCTAAAACCTTAGCTAACTTCCAATTAACTAGACCATAAACAAAAAAAATTATCATATAAATAAAAACATCGCATCAATTGAAAATATTTTTATATTTGGCCGTTAAATTTTTGAAATGAATTTAAGAAGATACATTTTAATAGGAGCTCAATTCACAATTGAGACTATTCTTTGTAAATTTAATTATAATGTATTTTTGACTGAGATAAAAAAGCATTTACAAAAAAGAGGATACCTACGAGTTTCTTTCGCCTGTTTCTTCTCCGTCAGAGGAACCTCATCACGAAACGGCGGTATATTGTAAAGAAATTACGTTTGACAAACGAAATTTATATTTCTTAAGTCGAAAAATACAGTTTTTATTTCATTTCATTTCACATATTTGAAAACAAGTGTTAGTATGTAACTATAATCACAGAGCAGAGCACGAACGAATGAATGAACTATGTCGATGTTTGAAACTTCTGCCGATGTATCGTTCTTCAAACATCGATGTTTATGAGCGGAACATCGATGTTTTGCAAAAATCGATTTATCTTTTGCATCCTTAGTGGTAGCGGCTTATGACTATCTACCACCCCATCTCATCCCGTGGGTGTCGTAAAAGACGACAGAGGGAAAATTAAAACCAGAAGATAGGCAGCATCTTCCTAGAACATAAACTGCGGTTGCCAACCCACCCGCCAAGCGTGGCATATGGGAAAATTCCACTCAAAATGACAGCTACAAACTTTTGTAGCAATGGAGGAGGCCTATATTCAGCAGAGCACTAGTTATAGGCTGAAATGATGATGATGATGATGATCTTCTAGTTCTTTTCTTTGTAAGTTAATGTCGAGACGAGGGAGTCATTCGCGTGAAAGTAAATGCCACGCCGGCCCAGAAGTGTCACCATGAACTTTGCATTCGAAAGCTGTTTAGCACCGCACTGCGCTAGTCACAAAATGCGGTTCTTCAGTCTCATATGCCCTGTAATTACACTAGTTTCAATGCCCTTTGTATCGAATAAACTACTTAACGGCTGAGTAACTGACACTGAGGTGACATCTACGTAAGCGGATTCCACAAACAAAACACCGTGCACCACGCAGTTTCACATGAATCTTACCACCACTAAAGTAGTTTTGAGTTTTTTCGGACCTTCCAGCTGCCATCTTCCTTCTGGTTCTTGGACCCAATGTCCTCATGATATATACTATTAGTATTTTAAAGTTTGGTGGCTGCTAGTTCTAGAGGGCAATATCCTAGGGACTTAAGATATCGCTTATGTAGGCTTTTGTCAGGTCGATAATTGGCTCATTTTCCCATTACTCCATTTCAATGGCGAAATTAAAAAAAAAACTTCTCTACTGTCAATAGTTAATGTGTACTCTTATTGTAAGTTGTGCCGTGCCTTCTATTCTCATTCAATGACGTGGCTTAGTGGTCAGAGTATGACTTGCTGCGGGTCCTACGTTCGAATCCCAATTGGAGCCAACATTTGTGTAAATGCACAAATTGTTGGTTTTCGAGACTGGTTGTGTTGTGCATGTGAAATATATGGTGTAAAACGCACCCACGATACATTACAAATTAAACTTTAGGTTATTATATTTTTATTTTATTTAGTGTTTACGCCATTTTTGCCACACATCTTATATTAAACCGCAATTTTATTTCAACTTTTCGAGTCTGTTAGACTTCCATTAAATAACATTAAACCACAGAATTGTGGGGACATAAATAATTACTTATTAGCATCCTGAAACCAGATCTAGACACATAGATACCACGTTCATGTAGGTATTGAAACATTTAGTTGACGTAATCAACATTCAAATTATGCTGTGTGATATATATAATTATGTGTCATAAAATAAGTAATAAGTATCAGTCTGAGAGTGATTAATAAATTTATGCTACTGCGCGTAGATATGATGTGATAGTGAATTCATTGACGTAGATAACGTACCTGCGTGTTTAATACGTTTTTTTGGTGGTAGAAATCCGTCTGGGGTAATTACTGGGATACCTACGAGTACTTAAGAACTGATTGATTTGCTCGTTCCTACCTTTCTTCCATAAAAAATAATGAAAGAGAAAAACTTTTTTTACTTTTTATTACTTGTATCCTTAAATAGAATAATAATAATTTCAGAATAAAAATATAATAATTTCAGAGTTCAAATAGTCTACTTGTACCTACCGAATAACCTACCTATATGACAAATAGATGTGGAAATTTTCCTTGCCTCCATTAAAAAAGATTGATCTCGTCTTCAATCGTATAACTTTAACTTGTTTTATGATCGCGTGGCGTATCTGCCCGCTGAGTCGTAGAATGTGGGTTCGTATCCCAGCTGAAGCAAAGTGATTCTCCCCTATACATTTATAACATTGCTGACCCTTCTTCCAATCTAGTCGTATATGCATTATATCGGGTTTGTCGAGATGAAGTCGAGTCGCCGAGGCCGGAAGATATTGCTGTGATCGAAATCGTTCTCGTATTCATCATCATCGTCATCATCATAATCATAATCTTTTTGTATTAGACAGATAACCAGTAAATAAGTTTAATTTCATTCTATGTAATAAATTGCTAATACTTCAAACTATTATAAAATAAATTGACTGTGAAAACAATTCAAACTAGTTAAATTATCTATACCTTATTTAAATGCGATAATAACAGAAATTATCCTTACTACGGATATGCAATACGGCAATGACGCAGAGATACTATAAATATAACACCTTTTAAACGGACTTAAAAAGGCAGTTCTATGTAATATTTTCGTCAATTGTGGAACAATTAAAAAAAAATGTTTTTTGGTTCTTTGGGGATACCGTAAGAGTTGTCCCATTGAATTTTAGTCAAGTTCTGACGATGGCATCGATGAGAAAAACATGTAGCTCTTTAATTCGCTTAAGCATGTTTGTAGGTGTTACGTTGAAATCGGTTTTTTGATTAAATAATTATTATTGATAAAGTCTCTAAGAATAAATACATAATCTTGAAATAGCGTTTTGCTTTAGAAGCAGTTACAAGTTATGTCTTCCTTGTTTTAATTAAAATACAAAGAATCTATCTGAATGGAAATATAATAATATATATTAGTATATATGATAATATTATAGTTATATGTATCGTATGTTTTTTTCGTCTTATTTGGTACAACATTGTATAGTAGTATGATTGGTCAGAATGCTTATAGATCTTAAGTCTGACCTTTATATGTTTTTGTTAATCTCTTAAGAAAAAACAAATAACTGAAAAAATAATAAATAATAAATAAATAAGCATATATTTTGTAATAGTTAAAATTATCAAGAAGCTTCATCGAAATAATAAATTAAACAAACTGCATTAAACACTTACGGCACCTTGTTCATTGAATTTGCTAGTACAATCAAAACTTGTTGAACATAACGGTAATGACGATGCGATTCCTTATTAAGTAAATTAACTGAATCAAATTCTCCCTAAAATGCAAACTACATACATTTGTGGGGAAGGCCTATGTTCAGCAGTGGACTGGTAATAGGCTCAAGTGTGTGTGAGTGAGTGGGTACTGTTTGTAACAAAATCTTACTGTTATGTATATTACCCGTTGTTGGTAGGATTCTTATGCAGGTATTCGTCTAGGTAAGTATCCTTAGAGCCTTTTTCTGCCGTGGGCCGTTGTTCTACCGTGAAGCAGTAGTGTGCAAACAGTACTGTTGTTTCTGTTTGAAGAGCACTGAGAGGGCACATAAGGCTTAACTGATGTCTCACGGTGACGTGCGCAGTGTTGTTCCATTTTACATAAAATAGCTAGTTTAAAGTATTAATATTGTGCGGTGTGGTAGCGGCTTACGAGAATCAACCACCCCATCTCATCCCGTGGGTGTCGTAAAAGTCGACAGAGGGAAAATTAAAACCAGAAGGTGGGCAGCAGCATCTTCCTGGAACATCTGAATAAATAAACCGCGGTTGCCGACCCGCCTGCCAAGCGTGGCAACTATGGCAAAATCCCCCAAAATGAGAGCTACAAACTTTTGTGACAATCTATGGGAGGCTTATGTTCAGCAGTGGACTAGTGGCTGAAATGATTATGATGATGATTTTAAAAACAAAAACACAAAATGCGACTGTTTAATTCTATCTAATTATTCAATACATGCGGCTTCTATTAGGAGAGTTCTGTGAATCTTTTGCGAATATACGTCAATGTATTTCAACAACACAGTCAATTGACCAATATTCGTTCTTTGTGTTTCTATTTGGTCTCTCAACAACGTCGATTGGCGAATATTTTATTTTTTATATTGGATAAAATGATGAAGCGAGCAAAACGTTCACCTGATGTTAAGTGTAACGCCTGCCCATAACAAATGCTGTGTCACCCAGAAAAATTCAGTGTGACACCACACTGTGTCCATCACCCTGAGACATAAGTTCTTAAGTCCTATATGCCCAGTTATTACGGTAGCTCACAGTGCCCTTCAAACCGAAACACAGTAATGTTTGCACACTACTTGCAATCACTTACAAAATTAGTAAATATTTTAACCTTTATTAAAATACTAACTCTAAAATGTGCAAATAAAAACTGATTATCACTTATAAAATATCTTTATTTTTATATGTATATTTTTATACATCATAGTTTTATATAAAGCCAACTTTCAAACTCGCATACAATCTTAGCACACAAGAAGCAAGACAGAACCGTTCCCTGCACCGCTTATCTTCACTTTCTACTGGCTTTTTTAAAATACTGATACAAGCCATCAAAACGTATAAATCTATATTTGTCTGATAAGAAATGCCTTCAACTGCGATTCCATTGTAAGCGTCGAATTTACTCCGTATATTATATTTTTGTAATTATTGTGAATACGTATTATTTTTATTACTGATAGGGGGAACAAAAATACTAGTCTAATGAATATGGGATACGCTAACAAATATAAAATTATAGTTATTGGTTCGCATGTAAAAAATAAGGGTTAGTTGTTGCCGAGAAAGTGGAAAACATGACATGTGTTTCGCCCCATAACGTGGCGTTATTTAAAGTCCACAACAGACAACCGACGAGGAAGTTGCAGTTGAGTTGAGAGTTTTTAGTTAAGAACGCTGATCTTAGCAAATTAACTTTAAATATAAATAATATTTACGGATTTTATCGTGTTTAATTTTGAACTACCTACAACCCGACGTTTCGAGCGCTTTACAGCACCCATGGACACGGGAGGACTGAGGTGATAGATGTCCTGATGTCATAGTTAACCCGGAGTACCTCTAGCTTTTAATTATTAGTTTTTGGTTCGATCTACGCATGATCCCAAGCTGGTGGTAGCACCCAACCATCTTCTCTATTGAAATTAGAATGCTTTTTAATTTCAATAGACTCGCGAATCATCCTTGGTAGGAATCGATGTTCTTTTGCGAGGATTCATGGTTTAACAAATCTGATGAAATGTATCTTTCTTTTTCTCCTAAATTCAAAATGATTTCAATTAATGGTTTCCGAGGAGCATATCCACTCTTTGTAAACTCATCAGTTACATTGTAAGCAAAGGAAATCACATATTCATTAGTTAAATCATAACGTGTGTGCCACGAATTCTTTTTTGTTCGATAAAAAAATTATTAATATTAGGAATTATCGACAGTTGTTTTGAAAATTATTGATTTACCACTCAAGAACTGTTGTCATAATTTACCATACTGACGTGCAATGAAACAGGAAGTCAGGAATTATGGTTTCTATTTTTGGATGCTTTCTTTGTATTTGATACATTGTTTTGTATAGGTGCTATACTTAAATTAATTTTGTATAAACTAGAAACTTGTAAGTGATATTTTATACTGCTATATTTCTTTGTCTGCCATTCCCAAATTTAAAATATTAGGATTTAAAGGTGGAAATATCAGAACATTTCGGTTTATTCCTATGCAGGAATCCGTCTAGGTAGGTACCACCCCAGTGCCAGTTATTCTGCCGTGAAGCAGTAGTGTGCAAACATTACTGTGTTTCGGTCTGAAAGACACTGAGGGCTAGTGTAATCACTGGGCATATGAGACTTAAGAACTGATTAATGTTTCAGGGTGACGGGCGCAGTGTGGTGCCACACAGAATTTTTCTGTGTGACACAGCATCTGTAATGGGCAGACGTTGCACTTACAATTAGGTGAACGTTTTACTAGTCTCATCACTTCGTCCAATAAAAAAATAAGAAAACGTGGCAGGAGTACAATGTACAGAACCCTCTCCACACGAGTTGAACTCGCACTTGTACGGTAATAAGTAATATGGACTGATAACAGACAATAAAACTTCACTATACACAATTAAAATTTTCATGAAAGTATCTTCAATAAAATAAAAATGAAAAAATTGAATTAGAAGATTAAGCAATACCTCTTTAGTCTTAAGTATACTTATCTAAATATTTTTATATTTTTCAACTCCACCAATTTCTCGAAAAATTGGAGGTTGAGTTAGTAAATAATCATAAAAGTATGTTGTTTACAACCAATATGTCATTCCCTTGACGCCGGGCTAGCTATATTCATTCAGCAAGTAATTACTGGTGGTACGATTCCTAAGTAGGAATCCGTCTATATAGGTCTACCGCAGGGTCAATTTGCCGTAAGGCAGTACTGTGTAACATTACTGTGTTTCGGTCTGCAGGGCACTGAGAGCTAGTGTAATTACTGGGCATGTGTGACTTAAGAGTGACGTGCGCAGTGTGGCGCCACACAGTAAGTATGTAAATACATACCCGAAAACAAAAAATTTGTGTTCTTGCTCAAATGTTGGATTGCACAACGATGGGATTCCTACTCAGAACCTGCGCCGTCAATCACACCGACGATTACAGTAAATATTGCATTCAATCTTAATAACGACAATCTCTAGCATTATGTAACGAAGGACGTTATCGTTTCTTACAGTGACAATTTTATAACTCGCAAGATTAAGAAATACATTCCTAATGACACTTTATTCTTGGATTCATGTTTTGTGTAGTTTCTGCGATATTTTATACGAACTTAGGTGTGTAAATTTGTTTGAACGAAAATTGTGGTTATTGTACAAATATTCTGACTAACACAGCATCTGTTGTGGGCAAACGTTGCACTTACCATCAGGCGAACGTTTTGCTCGTCTCGACACTTTATCAAACTAAAAAAAAATAAAAAATTGTACCGTATAAAATAATCGTAGTCTTGAGTAGAGCTGTCTGGTGACGTGGTGGTTAGACTTCTTATAATAAAACATTATTAATAAATAATTGACTTCTCACTCCACACTTGGACTCATGCAACATTTTAATTAAATCGGAATTGCCTGTAATCAATCTTAGCGCCACATAAAAAGATTGTCTTGTTCATTTCTTATTCTCAGAATAAGTATTTAAATTAATTTTCTATATTCAAAAACAAGGATTTTCCTGTTTAGAAATAATAGTTTGGTAAATAGCCTTTTAATACCTTAAGATAGAATCAAAATGACGCAATAATTACACAATGACCTTCTGCACTCCACGAAGCATAAAATGTAATAAATACTCGTATGACGGTAAGTTATTGTAGACGCATCTGCATCAATTAAGCTGAAGCTAAATTCGTTTGAATAGTAAGTTATGTACATAAATTATGTACAATCGCCAATAGTTTAATGGTTTAGGGTACGGACAGCGTAACTTGACGTCGCAGAATCAAGCCCACCATACCACTATTGCCGTGAAACACATCCCAGCACAAGGTTTTTGTCTTAGTTGGAATGGTTAACAGGAATAATACACTCGGCGTCAAAAAAATCGCACATCCGAAAAAAATAATTTAAATACTATTTTAACACAACAGGCCAATGGCAATGTTGTGGTTTGAGGGTATCATTCGAAAGGTAATTTCATTAGCTTTCAGGAATTTTAATTGAATTTTACTTTTATAACTGAGAAATTAAAGAAAAAGACAGATTATGTACAAATTTGCAAATTAATAATTTAAAAAAAACTTAATAAATACAAAAAAGTTCTTAAAACCTAGTATTACCCTCCCTTGCCTTGATAACAGCTTCCATGCGATCTTTCATGGACCTTACAAGGATCGCAACAGCCTCTTGGGGTACCAGTATTTGTTCCCACTCTTCAAGTACCGCATCTTGGAGCTCTTGAAGAGTGGCTGGAGCTGGATCTCGAGCTCGCACGCGCCGTTTTAGGTCATCCCAGAGATGTTCTATTTTTAGAAGTTGTTCTAATTTTAGGTTAAGGTCTGGACTTCGTGCTGGCCAATGCATAACAGGGATATCGACCTCCTGTAAATAATCCCGTACAATAGCCGCGGTGTGGCAACGAGCATTATCATGCATTAACATGAATCCATCATCGACATAACCAGCATACGGGACCACATGTTTCTCCAGGATTTCAGTAATGTACCGACCAGCATTCAATGACCCTTGCCCACGGCCACCCCGAGTCCGGGAAACGCACACAAGTTCCGTTTTCCCGTCGACGGAAATGCCGCCCCAAAACATACACGAGCCACCCCCGTATTCGACAGATTCTTCGAAGCAGGGTTGTGTGAACCTCTCCCCCTGTCTTCTGTAGACCCTTCTACGTCTGTCATTGCAGAAGAGACAGACCCTCGTCTCATCAGAGAAGAGTACGGTCCGCCACTGTTCTAGAGTCCACTCGCAATGATTGCGAGCAAACTCTAGGCGATCTCTGCGATGCTGTGCAGTAAGTTCTGGGCCTTTAGCAGGTCTATGGGCTGTTAAACTCTTTTCGTGTAACCTTTTTCTTATCGTAGAAACACTCACAGATGTTCTCCGAGTTGATCGAAGCTGTTGTTGCAACTCAACAGCATTTGTAAAACGGTTTCGTAAAGATGTCGTAACGATGAAACGGTCATCTCTTTCTGATGTGCACCGTTTTCTTCCAGATCCCGGTTTTCTAACATAACCACCAGTCTGCTGAAAACGTTGGAACACCCGTCGAACTGAAAAACGGGACAGGTTCAACTGTCGAGCAACGTCACACTGCCGCATCCCCGACTGCAATAGGGCAATCACTTGAGCGGATTCTTCAGAGCTGGTGTCCATCTTTACTTGTTCTTACTTGGGTTACTTGTTCACGTGTGTTCACTGCAAAGTCTAAATTACGACTGGCCCATATTTCATCCAAATCGACCCTTTTATACCTTTTTTAGGTGGTGTAACTAGCGTCCTTACTAACGAGCATTTGACAGTGTTTATTTTTGACGCTCTATAATGATAAATGTTTTGATGATGTGATGATGATTTCATGATTTTTTTATTAATAATGTAAAGCTATTCAAATACCCATTTCAAACATACCAATATTTATATAAATATAATTCGTTTCTAGCCATTACAGCCATTTTTCGCGCAAACTCAGAGAGGTGCGATTTTTGTGACGCTGAGTGTAGTAACGTTAGTAGAAAAGTATTGGTTAAAAATTTATAATAGATATTCTTTTTTTTAAATTTAGATAGAGATTATTGATTTGTCAGGTTTATTAATATGTTTTACTGCCTTTTTCTAGTAACAAATATTTATGGTCTACGCCGGCGTTGGCCAACTTTTCTTAGTTGAAAATCGATTTTTCAATAATTATATATTCAGCTATCGACTAGTTGCCATTTTCATAAAAATGAGGTGGTCTTCATAACTATTACACTGTATATATATTTCTAAAATTATGGCTCACGATCGATTAAAATCATGTCGAAGATCGTCGTGATCGAACTGTTGGCCTCCCCGTGTCTACACATTCGAGTAGTTAAAAGTAGTTAGTAGTTACCGGATCTGGTTTTTCGTTTTTGTGCTGTGTGTTATAGCGACGACCGCGTGGCCAAGTGGTTAAAGTACCTGACTTCTACGCCGCGGACCCTGGGTTCGAATTTCAGCCGGAGCCAACATTTGTGTAAAAACACAAATTGTTTGTATTCGGGTCTGGTTGTGTGTTGCATGTGAAATGTATGTGTATAAGACGCACCCACGATACAGGAGAAATCCTACTGTGGGACTTCCTTTTTTTTTAAACCAAAAAATATATATGTTTGTAAACGCGCCCACGATATAGAAAACATCCCTTTGTGTGGCAACGTCGTTTTTTTAATTATATCCTTTATATTTTATAGTGACCGATCGAATGTACATTTTCAATTGAAAGTGAAACTTATTTCATAAATTACACAATGTTTGCACATACCTTACTTACATACCCCGAAATAGGCGTTTTCACAGTTGACTAGTTGGATTTAATAATGCAATGGAAGCTATCAATTATTAAGTAGATTGGTTAACTTTCAGCGCTTTTTAATTGATCTTTTCATAATATTCAACATACGCTGTAGTACCTACAGTTTTTAAAGGAGTTAAAAAAATTTAAAAGATCTCAGAACTATTTTGCTAAAAGATTTTTTTTTATTGCATAAAGTGATGAAACGAGCAAAACGTTCACCTGATGGTAAGTGCAACGTCTGCCCATAACAAATGCTGTGCCACCCAGAAAATTTTTGTGTGACACTACACTGTTCCCATCACCCTGAGACATAGGTTTTTAAGTCTCATATGCCCAGTGATTACGCTAGCTCACAGTGCCCTTCAAACCGAAACACAGTTATGTTTGCACACTACTGCTTCACGGTAGAAAAACTGGCCCTGTTGTGGTACCTACTTACACGGACTCCTGCATAGGAATCCTACCACCAGTAAAGCTACCGGCTATAGTGGTTTTTATTCGTATAACTAGTAAAAAAGACAGTGGAATTAAAAAGATTTAACGAGTTGGAATTATTTCATTGGCATGCAATTCAGAGTTTTGAGAGAAAAGATACCTATTTTTTAAAATGACTTTATTTGTGCGTACATGTATGTTATTTTTATTAACTTTTAGAGATACTGTTACGTAACCTATGTCTTAAAATTTTTAATGGCGTTATTTTCCTTGTCCTGCATTGACTGATATACCAAAAAGAACTTTGAAAATTATAGGGCTATTTAAGGAAGGTAGTTAAAAGTTACAATGTTGTCCTAAAAGCTAAATGTGTGTCATTCAACTATCTGGAGGACGTGGCATCAATAAGCAGCATGGGAGATATTGTAAAAAGAGGCAAGGTTTTAGAAGAAAACGGCGCTACGAGACGACCGCTTCTAGTGATCCAGGTGCTAAGAAATTGGAAAGTCCTACGCGAACCACAAAAATCGTTAAAGATGTAAAAGTAAAAGGTGTACAAATGAACTTATGGAGAAGGCTTCTGCTGTGAATATTTTCAGTTGCCAGCCGACTTGTGCCTTTAATAAGACCGTGAGCACTGAGCTGCCAGCACCCTACGTTCCAATCTTTAAAAAATATAAATAATCTGTTTTAACTTAATTTAATTTAATAATTTTCTTAATATAAAATAACAATATTCTAATCAAAGTAGAAAATAAAGCAAAACAATTTAACGTAACTATGGCCAGCTTGTATCGTACTCGTACTCGTAACAGTATATTCTCTCAGAGTCCGGTTTTTAGCAAAGTAGTGTTATACGAGTAGGTAAAGAATTAGTTCGTTTTCAACAGAGCTAAACTTTCGGCCGAAACTCACGTATAGTCTATTGACCGACATTAAAGCAGGGACCTAATCCCAAGCGATCGGTTAATTAAATTTTTTTTTTCCTTATCGCGTCAAAACTATCAGCGGGTTATTTATTTATGGATAATTAACTTTTTGATACATTGACTATTTAATAAGTCACAAAAATAAAAAATAAACTGTGGCATTATTCTATTATCTACATAATAAAAAAGGCTCGTTGCTAAATTTCATAGCGTTAGCTTAAATAAGATTTATTTGTTTACTTTTTACGCACAGATGCATATTTCCACCACTTGAACGCTTTACTGAGAACGATTTTAAAATTAAAGCCAAAATTGTAATTACATACATATTATTTAAAGCAATATACAACGCGACGATTCTTCCAAACTTCAATTCTTTTACATGGTTTATTCCTTACTTTGGTTAATAAAATTTATTTTTGTATAAATTTATGTTCTGCAGTGTTTATTTTTGTTCTTATTCAGTATTTATTTTTGTTCTGCAGTGGGAAAATTGTCATATTTTTACCGGTTCTTGATAATGAAACATAAAGCACTAATGTTGTAACCAAACAGGAAAACTACTATAAAATATTCTGATTTAATAAGACATAATATAATTTTTAAATAACAAAAATGCTTACAAGATCAGATTAATACTACTTCTGCGTTAGGGTTCGTGGGTTCGAATCCAGCACGGGACATATTTATATGACTTTTTTACTGGTGTCTAGGATTCCTATGCAGGAATCCGTCTAGGTAGGTACCACCCCTGGGCCAGTTATTTTGCCTTGAAGCAGTAGTGTACAAACATTACTGTGTTTCGGTTTGAAGGGCACTATGAGCTAGCGTAATCACTGGGCATATGAGACTTAAGAACTTATGTCTCAGGGTGATGGACACAGTGTGGTGTCACACTGAATTTTTCTGGGTGACACAGCATTTGTTATGGGCAGACGTTGCACTTACCATCAGGTGAACGTTTTGCCCGTTTCATCACTTAATCCAATAAAAAAAATGGAAGAAAGGCACTCGTTCACCTGACATGTTCTTTAATCCTAAATGCCCAGAAATCACATTAGCTTACAGTGCCCCGCAGACCGAAATGTTTTTTCTGCACAATACTGTTTAACCACAGAATGACAGGCACTTTGGTGGTACTCACCTAGACGGATCTCTGCATAGAAATCCTACCACTAGTAAAAAATACCTATAGATGTTCCAAGTCTGGGCGTTAGTGCAATTTATGTCTGTAACATTTTTTTTGCAAAAATATATTAAGCTTATTCGTTATATTAAATTACCATATTTTTGAGTAACAACATTACATTTGATTTTACAGTGCGAAATAAATTCAAATACAATACTATCTTAACTATTATTAGCGCTACTAGAAGCTGCAATATTTAATAATGGCCTGGGTTAAGGTTATATGATTACGATACGACATCGTTCGACCTAATGTCATATCACAAAAGTTCGAGCCCAAAAAAAAGTGACGGACGTGATAACATGGGAGTGCATCACACTACGTCCGTATCCTGGTTCATTTATCTTATCTTCGGACCGTCAGTCATTCATGCGACAAGAGATATTATTTTAAGATTTTGCTCTTTAAAATGCTCGTGTCCTCAATTTAACTCCGCGGCGGAAGCATCTGCCTCATAACGAGACTAACCCCGTTTTCTGTTTCTCTTTTCTCCGATCAGAAAGTTCTCGCTTCGGATAATTTTGATTCTCGCAGGCAGCGATCGCTTGCGTAATTGATAATGCACTGACTTTATGTGATGGTTGGTTGCCGAATGGACATCCATTACGAAAAGAGCATGTACCGCGGAATGCTTTCCAGTTTTCTGGTAATTGTTTGCGTATATTTTGTAACGCGGAGGCATAACTTGTAATCAGCGAAATAGTGAGGCACACGTTAATGTGTAGTTTATTTACATTTCTTTAAAGAGCTCTTTCTTTTGCTGCATAACATTATAAAATTCAAATAGTTGCGTCAGCCAACAACGATACCTACATAAATATTTGTTTGTCATTGTTTTTAATGAGGGCACGGCATATGAAGTAATGAAAAAAGCTATTCATACTCGTAGAATGCAAAAGTTTTATATCCGACGATCAACTGAAATTACGTTTACGGGCACGACGCCGGATTCTAAGCATGTTTATTTGTGAATTCAGAAACAGATGCAGTTTTATAACACTATTTAAACTGGCACTTAACGTTGATAATGTAGGTGTCCTTCGTTTAAGATGTATTAAACTTCTTTCAATATTTGTACACAGAGGCGCGACGGAAGCTGGGCAGGCTGCCAACTGACTTCACAGAAATACTCGAAAAACTATTTCAAAATATCCTCTAATTTAATTACAAAAACAAATATTAGTAAAATGTATAAAAATGTGGATTTCAGTTCAACAATTAATATACTTAATATAGATAGATTACATGTTACATAAAGAAACATGTAACAAGCTAAACAAGTTTTGTGTTGTTGAATTTAGGTTCATCTTTTATTCTTACCGTTCTTACTGTTTGAAATAGGTAATTCTGATAAACACTGTCGTCAAACAATACGAGATTATATTTACTTTTCTGCACTTACGTCTAAGCTTAATACCTATTTGAATCATGGACGTCTTGACGAGACATATTAACAGAAAGTTACGAATATATAGTTACTATTATATCTACATGTTTACTCGATCAAATGATGAATCATAAAGTACTTATTGGTAAAACACAGGCCGAAATACAAGTTGATTATCAACTTTCTTAAAACTGAGAATTATTTTTTAATATTTGTATTGAATTTTACTCAGAATACATTCACAGTAGTTACACGTGTATAGTTATATGGAAAGTCAAATGCTTTAATATTTTTAATTTTAAATACAATACATCACCTAACAAACAAAATATTTTTATACGACATCTTCTGGGTAATTTAGATGGTTATTATCAGCGCATCACCGTAATTAATCTTATATACTTACTTGTACTATCCACTAATTCAGGATTACATAAGCACGTGTGCTCGTTTTTTACAGCCACATGAGCACGTTCACTGAGCTCCTCATAAACCAGATTTCGACATTTTAACACTTATTTCCATTGCAACACAACACAAGCAAAACACCTACACAGACAGATTCCGCAGTTAACACGCGGCTCGCTTGACCGCTTTCGCTCGTGCAAACACAGCCTCTTGCTACTTCTGAAAGCGCGCAGACGCACGCGCAACGTATTTGAACGGTGACGTGTTGGAAAGCGTTTTCCGAGTTGTAACGCGTGAAATGAATGTTTTTATAAAGATATCGGCTGGCGTCTGGTACCCAGGCGTCAGGGGAGCCGACGTACAGTTGGACGTGGTCGGTGAACGAGCGGCACTCCGTCACTGAGACGCTATATTACAAGCGCCGTCGGTGGAGCGAGACCGGGTCGCGTGCGTGGAGCGAAGAATGGGTGGTGGTACGTCGCTCAGCGTCGCTCGCGCACTGCACTAGTGCACTGTACTATAGCCGAAACAGTGCTCTTGAGCAGATCGACGTCCCAGAAATCGCTGGTCACTGCTGACTGCACGACTTACGTTCCCTGATGGACTATCGAATTCTCAAACTCACAGTTGTTCCTCTTTTAGTTTTTACGGTAACGCTTATCACAAAACGAATTACTTTTTATTACCTTAGAAGTTTAAAGATCGCATTGAAATCAACGCATTGGAAATTTATGACCGTATAATAAATAGTCCTTCAATTAACTTGATAAAATATAATGTATATACAAAACTTTTTAAATTGTTGTTAAAAAGGGTAAATTAAAAGTTTAATAAAACAAATTTCATTTGAACAAGAATAAGTAAAATATGACCCGGGCCTTGTTTGATTTAATGAATTATTAATATAGGTACTTATTATATTAACAATTCGTTAAATCGTTTATTTAATAAAGTGACGCTTCATTGCGTTTACTCAACGACCAACTTCATGAACTAGTTTCTGTTTAAACAAGTACTTGCAATAAAACGTTCACCTGATATTAAGTGAAACGTCTGCCCATAAGAAATAATTTTTCAACCAGAACAATTCTGTGTTGCGCCATACTGCGCCCGTCACCCTGAGACATCAGTTCTTAAATCTTATATGCCCAGTAATTACACTAACTCTCAGAGACATTCAAGCCGAAACATGAGTAATGTTTGCACTTGCCCTGCTGTCGTACCTACCTAGGCAGGAATCCGTCTAGGTAGGTACCACAGTAAAGCAAGTGCTCCTATACATATACAAATATAGTATATAGGCGGACTTAATGCCTGAGGCATTATCTACCAGTCTACCAAGGTCAAGGGTGACGCAAAGATAGAAGGAGAAAGGTGTATTAAAAATATAAATATATATATTAACCGCGTTACACACATTTATTTCAATTGCACAACACAACCAGACCCGAAACCCAACAATGTTTGTATTTGTACAAATATTAACTCCGGCCCGCTTAGAACCCAGGATCTGCGGCGTAGAAGTCAGATATTCTGCCACTGGCACACGCTGGCTCGTTTATAGAACATTTGTAATCAAGGTAAGGAAATTTAATTTCATTTTAGATTTTGCTCTCTTGTAGAATTCTGTTGATTATAATTTAGTTTTACCTACATTATACGGCAGCAACAGCTGAAACTCATAAAAGTACCTACTCTATTATATTTGCAAACATGTACTGTATCGTATAGCATATTGCTAGAAACTGTGTTATACATTATAATGGCACACTGCTATAAGATGTAAGTGTAAGTTTTTCTTTCACAGTTTTGTTTTTTCGCATTATTATCATCGACATTACGTGATTAGAGTATATTACAAAGCATAAATAAATATATTGTATTACAAAGCAGGTTATGACAGGTTTCTTAATAGTGTTTTTAATTACAAACGCGTACACTTGTGATATTAATCTCTTGCACAGTAGTTAGCTTTCAACTTATTCAGAAGTTGTCGCCGTGGTCGAATATCGGCCAGAAGGAAAATAAAGAATCTAGCTGAAGGTGTGTTGTCATGCCTGAGGGCTATTACGGAAAGCCTCTTTACCACTAATCGAGTCTTCAGTTCCCTTAAAACACACGGCGAGTGTTATAATATATATGTAAACGAGACAAACAAAACGTTCGCCTGATCGGAAGTGCAATGTCTGCCCATAACAAGTGCTGAGTCACCCAGAACATTTCTGTGTGGCACCACACTCCGACCGTCACCCAAGAATATAAGTTCTTAAGCCTCATATGCCCAGTGATTACACTAGCTCTCAGTGCCGTTTAGACCGAAATACAGTAATATTTGCACACAACTGTTTGACGGCAGAATAACTGGCCTGGGGTGGTACCTAGGTAGGACGGTTCCTTGCATAGAAATCCTGTAACCAGTAGACTTCATAATTAGCGACTGACTTGAGCTTGATCTCCGATATCAGCATCTCTCAAATTTCTGCAATTTTAAATACTAAATTTAAATAGAACTTTAAATACTATTTACTACGTCCAGCGGTGAAGAAAACATCACGAGGAAACGTCTGAGGGTTATTAATATTACTAGGAAATGTTAAGTCAGCCATCCTGCACTGGAGCAGCGTAGACTCTTGAACATCTCCAAAACCCTCTCAGAAATGTGAGAACTTCTCCCAACTAGCACACAAGCTGATTAATATATTTTCGGTGATGTAATTGCTGTTAGCCTTCTCGGCTTTTACAGCTTCATCGGATACTACAAGCTGATTAAGCAGTCTTAATGTAGCCTGAGTGTAGTATAGTTCAAGGCCTTAATGTACCCTTGAGCTACACAGCAGCGTATTTGTAAGTTCTTTAACAGGTGGTACAGAACATTACTAATACGTATAAATTCCATAGTCCCCATTTCTCATCCAAGAGCCTAATGAAACTACCAATAAGCCTTAAATATCCTTTAAAATTATACACAGTAGAAACCCTATTTATAAAGGTTTTTTAATATAAAAAACTGTATATAATTTTAGCTAAAATATATGTATTATGTTTTTACACTGTAATCGCACTGATATTTAACGTACATCAAAGGATAAACCAATACTTGACTTACATGTGTATTTATTAAATTGTATCTGACATATTTACCGGTCACTTGTCGCTATTAACTTTAAGAATAAAAATAGTTTACTTCCACTTGAATATAGCTACTCTAGAATTAACATATAGCCGTAAGATCGAGATAGCAGACGCGTCGTAACACGAATTATTAAGTAGATATATAGAAGTATTTTTGCATTTTTGGCTCATGCAACCATTTTATAGCACCAAACCACAATCATATATTATATAGCACAATCATAAAGGCTAATGTAAAGTAGTTGTATGCCCGATAGCCGAATAAATCGATGCCGCTTTTGTTGTGTTTTGTAGCGCTGAAGTCGCTTGTACAGTTACTGTAGAGCAGGGTACCCAAACTTTTTGAACACTATGCAAACATGGAAATTTTGGGGAACACTTGATCATCATTCGTATTTTGTTTTTGCGCAGACTTACCTATTACCCGCTACATATAAAGTAGATCTTTAAATGTGAACCAGTGTATTTACTTTCCAAAATTATAGCCGCGGAACATAGTTTGGGAACCCACTACAGAGTATTGATATACAGAAACGTATTTCAATGCTGTAAAGCTTATCTAAGGAGCCAATGCCTTAATAAAATACCTATAGCCAGAGACTGTACAGCTAGTTATAAAGCTTGTTTGCTACTTGGGCTTCAGCAATGGGATATTTATAGGCTGTTACTTGACTTTTTTGTCATTAGCGCCTTAAAAATAATTCTTAATTCCTATATCGAACAGATTACGCTGAAAAACTACAAGCGAGTTCTTATTACAGTCGCATTTAAATAGTGTGGAAAGATGTGGCCTACCCCTATGGAAAAGAGGCGTGACTGTATGTATGTATTAAATAAATATAAAGTGAATACAATTATTAAAAACTATCATTATCAAAAGGACCTACACTTCGCGGCGTAGTTCTAAAATTGCTGGTTGCATTTTCTCGATAAAAGGTTATACTTAACCTCTGAGCCGTCTAGTTGACTTCACCTTACACGGACAGATCCATCAAAAAAAAACAATCGTCAACCAACAAAATCGTTTGGCATCATAGACAAGCTTACCGTTTGTCTTAGAGTCCTAGTTGAGCACTACACCTAATTGCTTATAAGTGCAGATTAAATCCATGCGCACATTTATTTAGAATATTTGAAAATTTTGCTGAAAAACCAAACATAACAAACGGTGCTGCTAAGAGGTAAACATAAATCAGGAGACGGCCATCACCATAATACATTGCTTTGTATACCCGCCTATCGAGCGTGGAGTTGCCACTTCACAAATATCTCATAAAAAAGTTGTGAACATAAATAAATTACTCATGAATTGCATTATGACTTTAAATAAATAAAATTTGCGGCTTGTAGTCGTACACGTTATGATCGACCTTTATTTATTATTCATATAAGAACTTCATCAGGTTCAATCATGTTTTTGTGTAACTTACGTGAATCGTCACCTACCAGTACGTAAGAATTTTTGTCGTTCTGTATGGGCTTACGCAAAAGGTGTAAGTAGACACTACCATATATGAAAAGTTTCGTGTTTACGAGACAATGCTATAAAGTATAAAACGTGACAAGATATACTCGTACAATGGGTACGATTTCTTGCGAATCCAATATTGAATAGGTCATTATTGTTACCACCATTTTTTTTGCGGAGTAAACATTAACTATACTTATCACTATATCTAATAGTTACGGAAATCGAACTTTAAACGTAGCAAGATAATCTCTTTAATAGACTAAATTCTTAAATGCATAGCAATAATACATTATGCGAACAAATTGTGATCTTCTTTTGTAAAAAACTATACGTTAGTACGAAATGGATATTTCTATCAACATTTGATATCGGTTTCCGAATCTTTTTTGTTTATGTACAAATATTGTGTTCTAAAATCGATATAATATTTGCGAAATTCCGATTCACTCGTTTCGTAATTTTATATAAGACGCCATTAAGAATGATTGCCTTTAAGGGAGAATTTATCTAAACAATACGATCGTTCGAAGGGCAAGGTCACAGCTCGCATGTCCGCAACCGCTTATCGCTCAAATTGCTCTATTTCGTGGACTTTCTACTACTGAAGTTCATGCGTAGCGCAATATCTTGCCTAAATTTTTGATATCAACTAGATTGTAGATTGCTTCGGGCTGATTTCCGCAACTCCACGTCTATGCGCGTATTTTGCGTTTCTTGATATCAACTAAATTTCAATTACTATTTGAAATTTCAGTTAAATAGCGTAGTTACGAAAACGTGTGGGCTGGGGAAACACAACCTTTTTTATAGGATAAATTGACGAGAAGAGCAAAACGTTCGCCTGATGGGAAGTACAACGATTGCCTATAAAATGCTGTATCAGAACATTTCGTGATTATAAATTCGGTTACATTGTCGTTACATACATAGGTATGTCTTTATGCAATTGGTACATTGTATCCTTTAATACAATTCATTATATTATCGTCAATTTACTTAACAATTACTGGATAACAAGACAAAGTGCTTCGCTACTTAAAAAAAATCTTGACATACCTATGAATGTAAGTGTGTGTAAGCTAATTAATAAATAAACAGAAAATTATTTTCCTCAAAGACATTTCCAGTGAATATTATAATGATCTCCTAACTACCAAACACTATAAAATAACTACAAGTCCGTAAAACCCCATGACGTCAAATACGAGTACGTTCAAAGACGTGACGTATGAGACGGTCATTATAAAAAGCGAGTTAGATCGTGAGATTCATGACTTAAAAGCTCAGTATAAGGAAAACTGAATTTTCTTGTTAAAACTCTTGTAAAAACCTCAATTTTTCCATAGATGCACGTCGATTTTCTGTTCCATATTACAAAGAAAATACACTTGCATACCGATACCAAAGGCATCACTTTCAATTTTTAATTACGTTTAACTTTTGTGGGAGCGATAAGAATTACTATTGCTAATTTTTTTTATGCAGATATAAACTCTTCTACCTTTTGGAAAACTCTTGCTCGTACTACGCAAATGGCTCTTTTTTTGGTTTTAAGAAATACATCAAATTTTTAATCTCATATGCCCAGTGATTACGCTAGCCCTTAGTGCCCTTCAAACGGAAACACAGTAATGTTTGCACACTACTACTTCACGGCAGAGTAACTGGCCCTGGGGTGGTACCTACCTAGGCGGAACTAGGAATCCTACCGACTGTATCTATATGACGATTGATAATTAATCCTTAACCATTAACTACATGTATACATTCACGCCATTATTCCATATAATGGGTAGTCAGAGACCACACAATAATAAGCCCACTTTTCCCCCGAACTGGAAACAAGCCGTGACAAGTTGCGCACAACGTCGCCGTCATTTTGGTACGTGTCAAAAAAAATCAACGAGCAGTATACCCGCTGGTGGTTAAAGCAGCAAATTACCGACCAAATAGAAACGCGACCGAACGCAAACGTCGCCCGCGAAACGGGCTAGACGACACGGACGTCTCAGCACTCCCTGACCACGATACCGTCAGTCACGATCCAGGCTACACTGTACACACAGTTAATAGCTCTAATAAGCCTTTTCTCCTTAATAGCCTCCCGCAATCTTCTTATTTGTTCTGCATAGTAGGAGCCTGTAATAGTGGCCCCCTTTTCCAAGTAGTCCACCATGATTATTCCTTCAGCGTCCCAAAAAACAGACGCCATAACCTTCCCTGCTGAGCTTGACACTTTGAATTTCTTCGGCGTCGGTTCATCGGATCGTTTCCATGTCATCGATTGTTGTTTTGTTTCAGGATCAAAATGGTGGATCCAGGTCTCGTCCATGGTCACAAAACGTGACAAAAAATTATCCTTGTCTGCCTGGAACTTTTCGAGATTTGCTCTTGACATGTCGACTCGTTTCTTCTTTTGCTCGTCGTTTAACATTTTCGGTACCCAACGCGCGGAGACCTTTCTCATATGCAATTCGTTCGCAAGGATTCTTTGAATGCTGCCATATGAGATCCCTGTGACCTCAGCTACATGCCTGATAGTCACTCTTCGATCTTCCAATACAACTTCTTCAACTTTTTTCAACACGCACCACGACTCGCGACCGCCGTAGAGAGCGGCACGCAGCAGTCGACAATCTGATGTATCCGATGAAGCTGTAAAAGCCAAAAAGGCTAACAGCAATTACATCACCGAAATTATATACGAGCAGTATAGTGACAGCATTGCATATTATAGAGTTATTCTGCACGTGGCCGTATGGTAGTAGCTTAAAATAATCTACCACCCAATCTCATCACGGGGGTGTCGTAAAAGTCGAGAGAGGAAAATAAAAACTAGTAGATGGGCAGCAGCATCTTCCTGTTACATCTGAATAAGTAAACTGCGTTTGCCAACCAGCTTGCCAAGCGTGGAAAATCCCCCCAAATTGAGCTATCAGCTTAGCTTACCATTTACTATGTCATTATTATGGTGAAGGCCACAGACCTTATTTTCTATCAATTTCGTTAATTTTAAGAAACTTACCTACAAATTTGTATCAGAAAAGGAATAATATAAAGCAAAAATCTAAAATACTGTGAATGCTTTGTCATACTATAATTTAAGTTGATATATATACACCGTTAACTAAATATGTAATCATACTACATATCACCATAGTTGGAAGACCATAATAAATAAATAACTAATACACACAATGTCTGTTAAATGTAGTTGGAATATTCCAATGGATGTTTTAATTGACGTCAATATATATATATATATACATATATATATATATATATATATATATATATATATATATATATATACTCGTATAAGGTTGTTATAATTTGAATGCCTATACTATATACGATATATAAAAAAGATATATAAGACATACATATTTATTAAAAATTTTGTAATTTGCTTGTAGATTTATTAAAAATGTTTTGTTTAATGGCTTTACTACTTATTATTTCTACTCAAAGAGCATAAGAAACTATCAATTTTTTATAGACATGATCATTTGAATGCCTGTACAGTGTACACAATGTCTGTTAAATGTAGCTAAATTTTTTTTGGAATATTTCAGTGGAGGTTTTAATAGACGTAAAATACGAGTTATTACATTTTTATGATAATTTAACCGGAGCGTAAGAAAAAAGTCGTACACATATTGAAAAAAAAACAATAATTTGCGGTTATAATATTTAAATAAGAATTTCTTATTAATATTCAAAGCGCACAATTATTCATTATTTAAAGCAAAAATTTGGGGGGATTTTGCCATAGTTGCCACGCTTGGCAGGCGGATTAGCAACCGCAGTTTATTTATTCAAATGCTACCAGTTTTCATTTGCCTCTGTCGAGTTTTGCGGCACCCACGGGATGAGTTTCTCTTAGGCCGCCATCACACGGCGATTGAGAGCTACTACTAAATTTTGTTGCAATCTTTGGTGGAGGTCTATGTTCAGCAGTGGACTTGTGATAGGCTGAAATGATGATGATGACGAAATCAAAAATTGATAATTATAATTTAATGATTCTTATTCTATACTATATTTTGTAATAAAATAAACTTTTTTTTATTTATTTGCAACAAAACTTTACGAAAAAAGTGTCAATTACTTTAGTTGGCTTTACGATAGATTAGGATAGATAGGATAGGATTTAATAGGACCCATGTATTAGGTACTGTACAATAATGTATGTACGCTGTGCGCGCTGTCCTTTCAATACGATAATTTACAAGATAACGCGCAAATTAATTAAGAGTTGCCAATTAATATGTTTGATATTATATTAAGTTAAAATGTTTTTTGTACCGAAGAAACGATCGATATTATTATATTCGTTTGTTATAAGTACTTGGAAGTCGAGGAAGGATAGCATTTTTACCGTATTTTTTGGAAGGAGCTTGAAACAGAGAAGCCTCTTTGCATATGATATGAGTAGTGTAATTGGGGAACCAGATAGTGCTAGCATGTTCCAAAATACTACATACGTATGAGTTATATAATTTCGAGACTGGATAAACTTCGAAACGATTTACAGACACGTATGACAAATCTTAGATTGTTATATGCTCTGTCAACGACATTACCAATATGATTATTTAACCGCATTTTTGAATCAAATATTATGGCCCTGACAACATCGGTCTCTCTATTGCAGCGTTATTGAATTTGTACGGAAAATGATTTATTGGTTTTTTCATGTGAAACTAATACTATGGCATTTATTTATATTAACTCTGATAGGGTATTAATAATAGAAATTGGAAGATAGTCTTCAATGACAGTCGTGCGGTGTTATTGCGTATCCAAAGTGAAGATCACTTATAAAAGTGTTGAACGAATATCTGTCAAATAACTTGCAACGTACTGGCTATGATTAACAAAAAATATGTCATATGAAAAATAATCGTCATTTTCGTTAACCATAACCAGTATGAAAACAATCATTTGATAGATATTCGTTCAACACTTTTATAAGTGATCTTCACTTTGGATACGTAATAGCCCCGCTGGAACCCTTCTCGTGAATAGGTTTAATTTCAGCTTTCTTCCATAGAAGAGAAAAGGACATTCTTTTAATGAACGACGAAAAATTATTGTGTTAGATAAAACTAAACTATGCATGGCGGAGCGTGACAAAAAAAATGGGTGGGATTCCATCACAACCAGGACTTTTCGTAATGTCTACAAATCATAATATGTTTAACACTAACTCATGTGTAACTTCTACGCAAGTTAAAATGTTAATGCTAGAATGGGCACTGATGATCTGTCTAGGATAATTAGTCTTTTTATCGACTTTATATCTTTCCAAAAGAATTTAGGCGAAAGAGAGATGTTAGATTCAGTCCTATAAATAAAATGTTGAAAGCATTCTAGCACGAATTCATAATCCAAAGGGTTACGGGAGATTCTCCATCTATTCTGGACTTTGGTTTTACGTTATTGATGTTTTAAAAAATATTATTATGTACAATATGACTAAATCGAAAATATTCTAGAAAACAGAAATCCATAACTCGGCGTCGACATAAAAACCCATATCCGTCTCGTCTCGGTATTGCCGGATGTCGTGTCAGCTTCGGAAGTCAATCTGTTATCTAATGATATTCCCGGGTGTGATGACTGTGAGTTCCACATCAGGAATCCGTAAGATTTTCGATTACAACAAAATAACACATTTAAAATAATTTTTATAGGGCAATAAAAACTCTATGCCGACATAGCGATTAAGACCTGGCTGAAGTGGCTAAAAATTACGCCCAAATACATTGCTACCTAAAGCTATTTTTCCGTGACAAATATTGCATTTACGTAAAAATAGGTTTTTAGTGGAAGTAAACGACGACATTAGGAAGTCGTTCACCTGATGGTAAGCAGCGTGCCTGCTCATAACAATTCTGAGTGAGTCACACACTTTCCACTGCACCATCACCATGAGACATTCTTTCTTAAGTTTTAAATACCTTGTACTAGTTTCAGTACCTTCAAACATTCGAAACACTTATGGTCACTGTTAGCCCGAAGACTTTTTAGTGACGAAACGAGCAAAACGTTTACCTGATGGTAAGTGCAACGTCTGCCCATAACAAATGTTTCTGTGTGACACCATACTGCGCCCGTCACCCTGAGACATGAGTTCTTAAGTCTCATATGCCCCGTGATTACGCTAGCTCTCAGTGCCCTTCAGACCGAAACACTAATGTTTGCACATTACTGCTTCACGGTACAATAACTGGCTCTGGGGGGGTACCTACCTAGACGGATGCCGACACTGAGCGTTAAGGGCACTTGGACTTAACCTTTATTTATGGATGACTAGCGCAAAAGCCCCTGAGACCTCGGCTTGGACCGTCAATCTGTACGCGAGAGTGCCCAAGGGCCGCGGTCACACTATTATGTGAACTATCTACATTTAACACCAATCAAGAATGTGTTTCCGTTGGAGAAGAAATGGCTCAAGAAACTGCAGCGACGCTTCAATTTATGATGGTAGGGGAACACCGGCTTGTGATGCGACGGTATCGCGAATACATTTGTCTGATCCTGAATCCTCGCTGACGGTGGCGGCGTGCGATCGTGATTGTGTTGTGTGTATGTAGTGTTGAGTATAGCGCCTGGGCCCTAGTGGTCGCGTCGTCCGGATCCTCGAGGCCTCGATCTACCTAACACCAATACCAAAACCTGACTCGATTTTTTGGTGTAAAGCGATTTTATGTGGCGGCACTTACAACTAGTGGGTTGGGTGCATGGCGGCAGAATCGCAATGTCGCCGGAAGGCCAACTTCAAGTATTGGGTTATGGTAAGAAGCCCAAACCCGATGTGGAGGTTAATATTACGCAGGAATCCAAACTGCTCGCTGATAGGAATCAATTGAGACTGCATGAAATTTCGCAAGCTGGCAAGACCGAAACACTTGCAAAATAATTGGCACTGCGATGTTACCTACCTAGGCGGACTAGTATCCACTACATACATATCTTTCCACCAGGAAAAAAAGAATGTAGAAATAATAATGTTTAATCGCATTGTATTCTCATATCTTATAGCAATAAAAACGAAATTGTCACTACAGTTCCAAGTTGAAATATCAATATGTTATATTTTTCTTTTAAATTTTGAAATGACATATGTTTAATGAATGAAATAAAATACGATATTCACAATAATCTTGTTCTTTATTTAAAGGTACCGATGGCCAATGTCAACGATTACACAAACTACAATATCGTTTCAACGCTTATATGTCAAACATTATGTACAGTGTATATGGATGACATGATTGATAAGAGGTTTGCACTGATGCCTGATAATAAACCTGTTTACACATCAATAATTAGCATAACTCGCATTCGTTGAATTACATAGATATTCCAAGTATCTATACAACGATTAACTTTCGAAACTATGTCGATTTTATTTACATTATAAATTGCGATTAAATTTTGCAACGATCGAATCTTATACCCTATACTATCTGTATAGTGCATAAATATCAAACAAAAAAATATACGATTTAAAAAATTAGGAGATACTTTCAATTTATATAATAAAATATAGTTGATCACAATTGATAAATTAATGTTTTCATTATAAATGGAATAAGAACATAAAATATTCAAAATGTTATATAATAAAAAAGTATTAATATAAAATTACGAATGGTACCTACAACAGGTCGGTAGAAATAATTAAAAAAAACTTATTAAAATATATCTAAACTACACATTAAAGCTTCTTTGATTTAAGAAATTATAAACGAGTTTAAGGAGGAATGCAATAACACAACTCATACAAAGTAAGTACATAGCTTGAGATTATATTTACACGATCCTAGCAAGGAAATTACAATCAAACGTAATTTACTTGAGAATGTTTAAATAGTATACAAATAAAAAAAAAGTATCATAATGGCACTAAGCTTTGACACGAAAAGACAGAAACGTAAAATTCTATATCGCAATCCGCCTTGAATATCTTTACTAAGCTAACAACAACGTGACAAAGTGGACAGCATTCTGGACCGTTGTGTTGCAAGTCCTGGTTTTAAACACATGCCGAAGCTAATGATTGTGTAATACACAAATTATTGGTTTTCGGGTCTGTATTGCGATTTTCCCGGAACTATGATAATCTGACTCTTACTTCGACCGTATAGAATTTGCATTACATCGGGTTCTATATTGAAATCATTCACTGCGTTCATAGGTATCAAATATCTTCAAAATAATTATATAATACGACGAAACCAATCAATGAGTTTCAAACGATAAAATAAAACCGCTCACGGAGACTACCAGACTTACAGAGTAGACCTGCTGGAAGGTGAAGACTAGTGTCTATGTTTTTGGTAATACACACCGGTCCTATATATCTTGCGCAGATAACTTTTGCCAATAGTAATTGAAAATATTGAAAACGTTTTACATTTGATAATAAAGACTATAGAAACTTCTTGCTTAAATATTCCGTAACCTTCTGTAATTTTCAGTAATAAATGTTTTGTTAATTTTTCATAATTATACGTCACATTGAGATTTAGTTATACTGGCACTGATACACAGGAAATATATTTTTATTTTTTCATCGTAGGTAGTTCTAATTTATCGCCTGCCATTTGCGTTACTGTCATGTTTCAAATTGATGTCTGGATTTATCCGATATAAACATGATATATGTGACTGATTAGATGTAAAGCTTGCGTTTTATGTAAAATTTATGTTGACTGTATGTATATTGACATTATAAATATAAATTGACATATTGATATTGAGACATTACGTGACAGCGCTATTATAGTATTCTAAGCTGTATGAACTAAGATGTTTTATACATTGAGTTAATATACAAGTAAATGGAATATAGACGCGTGGTAGTAATTACTCAGTTTAATGGAGTAGTTAAACGACGGAGTAAGAGATCAAGGCCACGGCCGATGTAATATGCTAGGGTAAAAACGAGCTGACGCAGTCATCAGACTAAAACATAATGAATCGTAGATCTGGAGTTCGGTTCACAGACAAAGTCAAGTAATGCAATACAAAATGTTTAGATCTGTTTATATTTTGACTATCCCAGTGTAATTGACACTGTATCTGAGCATTCTCCCTCCGAAAGCCAGGAAAACATAAGGTTATTGATTCTTTACCCCCTTTCTCAACTTTATATTAAGAAATCTCATTCGATAGATTTTGGAAGAAGAAATAGAAATATCGATCGATGGCCATCGATATATAACTTTTTTTATTAGTGAAGCTATTAATAACTGAAGTATAAAGGCGGATTGCATAGACGTAGTTGCGTTACCTGTTTCATATAATTATTCAGTGCACAAAAGTATTTATACATAAAAGTTACGCAATGATTTACCAATAAGTTACCACAGTAACTTTGATATTTTCGCAGATTTTGTTGCTGTAAACTGAGAACTGTTACTATTAAACATAAGGTAAGTACTTAAAATATATTTTTTAATTATCAGTTCTTTTTGATTAATTGAGAAAGTGCTCAATTTATGAAGAAGGACTTTATTTAAAGTTATAAAATTTTAAAACGATTTGCGGCTTCTCAACTCATTTAAAAAGGTGGTGAAGATAAATCGATGAAAATATAAAATATAACACTGGGAAACGAATACATTTTGTAATGAACTTAAATGAAATTACAAAAAAAACATTTACAATTAATTATTCGGAGACATTTTCCAGTCGCTTTCACTTATTTCCAGCACCGCCGAGACGGATATTTTATATGTCAACTAAATGTAGACCTGCAGCTTTGTTAAATAATGAAAGAGAGATCACTATAAGGTATCTAATTTATGCAGACTAGAGCGCTACTGGTATATATATTTTGTTAACAACGACTGATTTTCAAAGTATTTTTTTCGTGTTTCATTAGTAATTTTGTCTTTTTCTAGGGTTTTTATAGTTGAGAACCAGCGGGCTATGAGTAGCGTGACTTATGCCAAAGACAAAATTATATGTTGGTACACCTTCATACGATCAGTTGTTAAAAGGTTTTTTAGATCTGTTAGGGACTGGAAGTTTAATTTATAGGTTTTTTTTTTATAGAGTAAAGGGACGAGTCGAGCAAACCGTTCACCTGATAGTAAGAGCAACGTCTGCCCATAACAAATGCTGTATCAGCCAGAACATTTCTGTATGGCACCACTCTTCGACCACCACTTGCGAGACGTCAGTTCTTAAGTCTCATAAGCCCAGTAATTACACTGGCGCTCAATGCCCTTCAGATCGAAACACACTAATTTTTGCACACTACTGCTCCATGGCTAATTTATTATTTTTCGAGCGTCTACAAATTAGTGGTAGTGGAAAGTTTGTCGCGTTTTTGAAGTTGCTGTGCAGTGGGTGTAGCGCCGCAGGTCAGTGGTAGTGCGACAGCTTGCCGGGCCGCCTGGCCGGCGCGCTCTCGTACTCGTAGTAGTTGGACTGCGGCCGCGTGCCGCCCTCCCTACAGGAGCGCTGCGAGTGATAGCCACCCGCCACGCCCCGACGACTGTGTGCGTTAAAACAAAAAGCATAAGGAACAAAATTGTACGTACAAAAATCCGAAGTAATGAATACACAAAATATATAACCATAAAATGAAAACACATGAAATCGACAACATCTTTATTTACTGGTATAATCGGGTATGACTTTACACATAAATACCTACATACAGTTACGCCGTTTTTCATATAAGGGGTAGGCTTTTCGCCCCCGAGAGAAACAAGACGTGGTTGGCCACGTCGCCGCCATTTTGGAACGCGTCAAAAAAATTATTACTCCTATTGCGTTCCCACGAGCAGTATAGCGGCAGCATTGCATAATATGGCGTTATTCTGCACGAATATATTATCACTATCATCATCATCATTGTTTCAGCCTATCACTAGTCCACTACTGAACATAGGCCTCCCCCATAGATTGCCACAACTTTGTAGCTCTCATTTTGGAGGGATTTTGCCATAGTTGCCACGCGGGTTCGCACCCGCAGTTTATTTATTCAGATGTTGCTGGAAGATGCTGCTGTCCATCGCCTGGTTTTAATTATCCTGTGTCGACTTTAAGGACACCTACGGGATGAGATGGAGAGGTGTATTCTCTTAAGCCGCAACCATACACTTTACCTTAATAGAATTTAAAACAAAAATAGTCAAATATTACATATGAAGACGACTTTAACGACTGCAATATAAACAGAAAAAAGTAACTTATTGAATTAAGTACATATAATACTTATTTATGTATGTAAGAATGTATATGTGTATACGTATTTTGTTCTTTATGCAATATTTTTTATTTATTTGTTTTCCACGCCGACTCTCCCGACTTTTTTATTGTTCTTGATATCATGTCCATCCATGGGTTGTCTGAAAGATATCACTGTCAGCAGTAAGACCGCCCATTGCTCACTCATAGTGTAATTAGTTTTCCATTTTACTTTATTGTCATTTCTTTTACATATAAGGTTTGCAATAATGAATATAAAATAAATATATAAATATTATGTCAACCTCTTACTTTTGACTTTAATCTTACTTCAAATAATAATAATGTGATTCAATCATTTCTCGATAACAAGAAATTGTTACATCGGGGAATAATAATGTATTCCCAACCGTCTTAACCGCGACCACGATAATACCTTCCGGTTATATGACTAGAAGTTATTAACTGAGCACGATATTACTGTGCCGTAAGTATTAGTACCGACATAAAGGCACCTGAGTCTTTTGCACCCTCCAATATGCTCCAACGTTTGCACAATACAATTGGGGGAGCGTCGGAAGCTGTGTCAAGGGACACGGGGTCACAAAATAATTGACTCGAAAACCTGTAACTGTATCTACCAAACTGTTAGTTTGGTAAATACAGGCTTTGACTGGGATTGGAACGCAGGATCTAGGTTACGTGGGAGGTACGGAGTAGTAATGAGTTTTTTTTGCCAAACTTCGGTGTCGTAAAATGTACCAAACAAGTTAATTGACATACACGTAGTCACAACCGGAAAAACTATCTATAGGCCATACAAATATTTGTTCCGAGCAGAAATCGAACCCGGCCCGTAGTGTAGAAGCTAATCACTCAGCCACGGCGCCAACAAATCTGTACAGATTAGAGGTTTGTCGGCCGATCTCAATAAATTAACCTACTAAGGTACTCGTTGTATTGTGGCCTGTGATTTTCTATAGCCAAACGTTCCCTTTTCTGGACCACAGCCCCCATCAGCAGAAAAAAATCCAACGCATCTTAGGCCACAATAGTTATTTTTTATGAAATATTAAAATATTTTTGCATTTTATCTGTACCTAATACATGTATCTGTTTATTTATAAAATTCATAAAGTAGAAATAGAAGGCTCCAGCGCCACCATTGGGGAATCTATGGTCTCTAAGTCGACGACGTTTCACTCCTAAAATATTCGATAGAGTTATCGCGAAAAGCGCGTTAATCAGTTGGTCACGTTAGGCGATTGGCTTTTTTGTTAAGATATAAGAACTCGGAGGTATAAATGGTGAATTACAAACTGGCAAGTCCAGTTGGTCAATCAATCCACCGTCCGGATAGCCAGAACAAAATATATTTTTTATCCGTGGGGGAATTCTGCATGGAATGCCGACTAGCCAAGGCAGAGATTATTAGATTTTGAAAAATCTAACTTAGAGATAGATTTTCTGTAGATGTTTGCGCTCAATTTCAAAGTCAAACGACTGAACCCGATATTAACGGGATATAGATAATTAATTTGTTTTGTAAGTTACGTCTTAATTTCGACAGCTGTTTCTCTTTCTAAAACAAAAGTTATCAGTGCAGTTAACGTTATTAGTTTCCCTGTATTACTTCAAGGGGCTTACTTAAACGCTTGTACTAAAAACTGGTCCATGTCTAAATCGAATGTCCCATGCCTCGATGTTAAATTTTGCAAACCACATCGAAACTATCTTGATTTGTGTTTTTTTTTTTTTAAATTTTGCTTAATGGATCATAACATAGATGTTTGTTTGAAGATTAAAAAGAAAAATAAACATAAACTACGCTGTGTTTTATTACCTAATCAAATATCAATATCATAACTAATAAAATATTAAGTGTCACTTGTGAGTTCTTTTATTAGCAGGATATTTATGAAGTCTTTAATAAACTTCGCGTTATTAATAGCTCAGAACATCAGGCTCGTTCTAGAGCTAATCAAAACAATTTTACTGACGCTCAAATAAATTGAGTGGGTGTAATCGTTACGCCCACGTCAAAAATTTATGGATTATTCACACTTTACTATTCTCAACATCGAGAGTAACGAACCTTTACGAAATGTTTTATTCACGATAAACATGGCTAAAATTGAGTAATGTTGTTTACTATTTTAGTATCGTTTTATCCACGCGAATAGTATTTTTTTCTAAAACCATAACAACATGCAACGTATGTTGCTATACTTTAGATAGCTTGTACTATTATGAATAAGTTTTAAACAAAAATTATATTGTTGTTACAAGCTTTTATTTATGAGGTCTATGTCCAGCAGTGGACTTTAAATATTGCGAGGGCTATAGTACTTATCAAAACATCCAAACAAGCACAAACATGACGGAGCTATCTTGCTTAGTTTGGAGTTTCGATGGCCAACTTTCGGTAACATCATCAGAGCAGCTTCATGGCAACATATTACTTGATTACTACCGAACCAAGGCCAAATTTATGCAGAATCGAACAACGAAATGTAGGTCTAAATGCCCAACAAGATTTAAACCAGAAAGAATTATGAAGAAAGCAAGTTAAATAAAAGCTTGTAAAATGAAAAAATATCTGAATTAAAAAAATTGGGATAGTAAGATCAAACTACCCTAAAATTTAATCTATTTTTTTAATTGCTAGATCAATTAAACAAAATATGCCTGGTTAATCTTATGGCTTTTGACAGGTAACGGAATAACCATTTCGATAATTGCCAGATTGAAAGTACACGGACCGGTGACAAGCAGAAGCATCCAAAGCGAGGCGTCTGGTACAACGATCACAACTCCGGGTCCGTGTCCTATGTTTCATCATCATCATTTCAATCTATCGATAGTTCACTGCTAAACAGGCATCCCCCATAGATTACCAAAAAAGCATGAAGCCGTCATTTTGGGGGATTTGACATAGTTGCCACGCTTGGCAATGGCAGTTTATTTATTGAGATGTTCCAGAAAGATGGTGCTGCCCATCTCCTGGATATAATATTCCATTAGTCGACTTTTACGACACCGACGGAATGAAAAGAGGTGATAGATTCTGGTAAGCCGTCACAACACGCCTATGTTTAACGGTAGACTATTAGTGGTGTCGACAACTTCTGAATACTGGTAGAAGCCATTCCAGAACCACGGGGACAATCACATCACAACAAGACAAGACAAAAAAAAATTTGAATTACAAATGTTGGATTCGGCTGGGATTCGAACCCTGCCCTGCGGCGTAGAAGTCAGGTACTTTAACCACTAAGCCATGAGGTCGTCAGTGTATTAAGAGGCTGATAAAGATAACAAAAATCGTAAAGGTGCTGCAAAGGTGGCTGGTGTATATAAGGTGGTAAGTGATGGTATTTCCGAAGTGGTGATATAAAATTATTATTATTTAGCAAAATAACGTAGAAGTTCTTTCCTAAGCTAAATTTTTACGAAAGTAAACAATATTTAGGTAGTTTTATATGGAAATATTAAATAAATAACTGTTTAAATATTCCAAAACAGTATAATAGATTTTGTGTTATTAAGCACGTACACTTTGTTATTTTAAAAAAAATCGATACTGAAATATTTTGAAATTAGAGTAGCTAAACATCATGATCCTGGCAATTAGCTACCAAATTGAGCCATTGTTGCCAATGTCGAATAATAATTTAATTATAACAAAGACTTCATTTCGATCGACAGTAAAATGATAGTTGACTTTTACTGAAGATTTGCAGGACTGATGGAGACAAAGCGAAAAGTACAATTTTGGTCTTTAATTGAATTTTCCAATCACTGTACACTTTCACGAGCACTTGCTGCATATTAAACTATGAACATTAAATCAAAACTCAAAATATACTATAATATATACTCAAAATATAACAATTTTCAATAAAAAAAAACCACTGCCACTTTTCAAGTTGGCGCCAAAAGTCAAAATATAGTTTACATTCACATAAAAATAAATTTGAACAGACTATATAATGTGATGTTTGGCAAAGCGAAAGCTCGAAAAAATGCTAACAGTTGAAAACTAAAAAACCAAATCGTATACAACTTAATACTGAATAAGCGAATTCTTATTCTCCTAGCAATAAATTTAAATGGACATTACAAAGCACAAGCATCTTACCGACAACATTCAGGGGAGCAGGAAATAAAACAAGTTGGTTAGCTACTTAAGACATATACATATATAAAAATAATAGTTATAAAGGTTTTTTTTGTCTGTACGAACGGATTTAACGAGGGAAGAAAGAGAACTTCACTTAGATATTTTTTTAATAACCCCTGTAAAGAAGTCCAGATGTCCAGGCAAACGAAGTATGAAATTATTGATTTTGACTTTAATTAATTGTTGTGGATGTTGTCGAACAATGTCAGTAGACGCATATTTACCTCTCCTCATCAGCCTTTGCTCTCTGTGCGTTCATCTGTAGCCTCATTTGCCCAATTTGCACCTCGCTCAATTTCTCTCGACGTGCACTGCAAAAAGTTGTCATTTATTGGAACAATATTTGTTTAATAAACTTGTTATAGTTGCCAAGAACTAAAAACTTTAAAATTAAATAATGGAGTTCGCAAGTGAAGATTTCTTATCAAAAGTGTTTTTGTAAGACAATTAGACTCATTAATGTGTACTTACTTAAAGTTTTGAATTTCTTCGTAATTCACATAATGGCCCGTAGGACCCCACGCTGAATCCATTCCCTGTAACAAAAGATAATGTTGTACTATACATGTATGTGTATACTTATTTACAGTATGTCATAGGACAAGGGGGACTTGAGTTCGAATCCAAACCGAAGCCGTCTTCTAATAATACCATTTAAACTCGTTGAAGAGGTTAACAAGAATCGCAGTAATGTTACAAGCATTATTTAAAAAAAACAAAGGTCAATGACTTTACGACAACTAGCGACAAGCAGTACTCGTCGTTTCGTTGTCGCCGTATCACAAGTCCACTGCTGGACATTGGCCTCTCCCATAGAGCCACAAAAGTTTGTAGCTCTCATTTTGGAGGGATTTTATCCATAGTTGTCACGCTTGCCAGGCTGGTTGGCAACCGCAGTTTATTTATTCAGATATTCCAGAATAATGCTGCTTCTGGTTTTCATTTCCCCCTGTTGACTTTTACGACACCCACGGGATGAGATGGGGTGGTAGATTCTCTTAAGCTAATTCTCGTGGGAACGCAATAGGGAGGAATAATTTTTTTGACCTGTACAAAAGTAGCGGCACGTGGTTCGCCAGCCGTCACGTCTTGTTTTCTGGGGGAGAAAAGTGAGTTGTGTGTGTGGTCTCTGCCTACCCTTTATATGGGAAAAAGTCGGCTTTGTACGTATGTAAGTGTATATGTATATGTTGTACCTGGATATTTTATTTTTTATGAAAAAGTTTCCATAAAAAATAAAACTTGCGTGCAGTTCACACGCGGTAGAAGTGAAACCTTAAGAAGCTAAACTTCGAGAAAATGAGACCAAAAGCAGAGAGTATCAGGAGTAGAATTGTTGTAGGGTTCATTTGTTATAATATTGTTATAAGTTTATACATTTGTTTTACATTTTATTCTATTACATTACATATTATACAGACTCCAAGTTTTCAATTTACCTAAAGGTAACAAAAGCATAAAATAATTGATTTGGTTTGAATTTGATCTTTGAAATAGAGTAACGATTACTGTTTTTGAGCTCGCTATCAAGCTAATGAGCGCAAAATGTATGAAATCGAAAGATCTGGACGAATTCGATAATATAAATATAATAGGAAACACTGTACACCGTATTCTATCTCATTCTCTCACAGGCTAAATCCTATTGATGCATACGTTTGTCTCTTTTTCGTTACATCGAGTTTCGAATGACAACAATTGTAAAGAATTTCTTATATTTACGCGAACACTACACATTTAAATGAAACTAAGTTTACGGATTTTATCGCGTTTAATTTATTACTATTTATAACCCGACGTTTCGAGTGCTTGACTCTCTCTTACATAAGCCAAACAAAAAGATCGATTAAAACCCGCGTAAAAGAACACATAGCTGACGTGAAGCATCGTCGTTCTAGGAAGTCTGCAGTCTGTGACCATGTTCTGGATCATCCCAACCATTACATCAGATTTGATAAACCACAGATCCTTGCAAAAGAACACCGATTCGTACCAAGGATGATTCGCGAGGCTATTGAAATCAAAAAACATCCTAATTTCAATAGAGAAGATGGTTGGGTATTACCACCAGCTTGGGATCCAATAATAAATAAAATTAAATCAAAAACCAAGCATACCACTGCAAGACTTCAAAGACACAGTTAGCTCTTTCTGCGTAGATCGGACCCAAAAATAATAATTAAAAGCTGAAGGTACCCCAGGTTAACTATGACATCAGGACATCTGTCACCTCAGTCCTCCCGTGACCATGGGTGCTGTAAAGCACTCGAAACGTCGGGTTATAAATAGTAATAAATTAAACGCGATAAAATCCGTAAACTTAGTTTCATTTAAATTGTAAAGAAGTTTGCACTATATATAATTTCGGTGATGTAATTGCTGTTAGCCTTTTTGCTTTTACAGCTTTATCGGATACTGTGCTCACAGGCCAGGGGCCCGCGTGCCAGGTTTGGTTTGACCCAAACATAAATACTTAAATAAACTCCTACAAACAAATCGAAATTCGGACTGTGTCGCGTTCGCTGCGTGCTTGCGCGACTTCGAATATCTCAAATGATTTTAAGTCGTCTAATGACCGTCTGAGGGAGGCCTGCGGGCCTCCATTAAGACTGTCGAATTGTGTGTCGGTAACTCTGGGCGGTGAGAACCGCCCTGGAACACGGGTGTATCGGTTGTACGTGGTGTGATTGTCGACTGTTGCGCGCCGCTCTCTACGGCGGTCACGCGTCGTGGTGCGTGTTGTATTAAAGCTATTAACTGTGTGTACAGTGTAGCCTGGATCGAGACTGACCGTGTCGTGGTCGAGGAGTGCTGAGACGTCCGTGTCGTCTAGCACATTTCGCGGGCGACGTTTGCGTTCTGTCGCGTTTCTATCTGGTCGGTAATTTGCTGCTTTGAACACCAGCGGGTTTGGATGAACCGCGGCTTTTTCGAAAAACCGCCGTGATAATGGTCTGAAGTGTTCAGAGATTAAGGGCATTTCACAGTCGCTGTGATAAGTTTGCACTTCAATAGATACGTACGTGGTGCGCGAGGGGGGCGAGGGGGGCGAGGGGTGCGGGCGCGGTGCGCGCGGGCGGCGCGCGGTATGGCGGCGCGGCCTGCCGCTTGTCCGCGCGCGACCGCTCGCCGCTGCTCTGCCGCGACCGGCTCGACTCATCCCTGCCACATCGCATAAGTTTTATTTTAAAACATACTCTCTTACTTAATAAATACACGACAAATATGCAATACTTGCTGACCCGAGCGATTTCGCAGGTTAATATTATCGTCAACAGATGGCGCCTTCTAGGTTCTTTCAAATAGGGGGTGTTAGAATGGAGTTTGTAATGTTCTATTTATGAAATTTAGGGTGTTAGCGGGCCGGACTCACAGTAACTAAACATATACTGATTTGTAATATCTTTATTTAGTTAGGTTAGGTTACATATATGTTGTCCTTTTACACCAGATAACTTATTCTCTATTTTTAATAAAATCATACATACGAGTACATACATAAAATCACGACTGTATCCCATAAGGGGTAGTCAGAGACTGGGCACTCACTGCAAAAACAGATGACTGCCACAATTCATGTTTCACCAAAACAATATAATGCACTCGATGTGATAGGTGGTGAGCCCATCGCCACCACACGCTGTTGGGTGCACAGTGCAGTTTAATTCCTTACTCGCCTTTTACGAGATCCATTGGATGAGATGGAGTGGTAGTATTCTTTCATCGAGCCGCCACCACACAGCAATAAAATTATAAGCAAATTAACATGCCGGATACTTGAGTTCTCTTGTTCCAAGTGTTCCCCTGTCATGTAAAAATCTTGAGATTTGGATGATCGACTGGCGGGCCGCATAGTTATTGTCTGAGGGCCGCATTAATTTTGGCACGCCCGCGATTTTTTTGCGGAGATAACAATCATAGAAAATCATTTATTTGCCATTAAGGGTCTAGAACCGTGGCAGTTAAGGTACCGGTAAGTGGACGTTCGTAAAACACTTTTATTTTGTTTGTCTTTATTTTTCTTGTGTTTTATTCTATCGTATTGTATACTAGTCGCCTTTTCTCCTGTGCATATTATTATTAATTACCTCCCTACGTCGTCCATGTTTTCAATTAAAATCAATTATAGGACTCGGCAAAAAAATGTGGGTAATTTAAAATAAGTACATATAATTCAGTACTATTGTTTTGGTTGCTTGAATGTTATCTAGTATTACTTAAGTGGCATACGTTGCAATTAGAAACTATTTATGAAATATGAACTTTATACGACTACCCCTTCCCTTCATAGAATGAGAGCCTAACGCCTCCCTGTGTTAACTAAATAAAGCGTTAATTACACTCGGAATTCTAAATTGGAGTGATAAATTACTTAGATGAAACATTATGTACGTAATACAAAACATGCGTTTATTTATACCAGTACGTAATAAATAAGTACCTCTGCGGCGGCGGTGGGTTGGAATCCTCCATCCTCTCATCTATTCTACTGTGCCTTTCTAGCGCTTCCCTCGAGAGCGACTTTTCTGAAGATCTTCCAGGCTGCGACCTCCCGTATCCTTCGTTTTCGTTTTTCTTATGAGTTTTGCCCATTCTGTTAACGATAATGTTATGATATAATTTAAATTGCTTTTTCTTATACAAAACTTAGCTTTATAAGTTTTAGGGATATTTGGACACAAATATTTTGATTACAGAAATATTTTGATTAAATATGTATTATAATAGAACATATTGACAGACATAAACATGTATAAACATTTATGCCAAATTTATACATACATAAAAATACGCATTTTTTCCATATAAGGGGTAGAGACACAGAGATTACTCATGTTGCCCACTTTTTGACAATGCCGGAAACGAGACGTGAAGTATGGCGAACCACGTCGCTGCCATTTTGGTACGAGTCAAAAAACATTTCCACGAGCAGTATAGTGACCAGCATACCATGTGATGGTGTTATTCTGCACGAAAAAAGGCTGCTCGTACAATACCTTAGTCGCCACTTACGACACCTCGGTAGGAAAGAGGTAGGTGCTAATCTACTCTGCCGGACTTAATGATTCTTATTAAATATGTATTGAATATTTATATTACCTAAACATTGTTGATAAAGATTTTAATAACGATGGCTTCTTATGCGACAGCGACGACTGTTGCGGTGATCCTCTTACGATATGTTCCGGAGCATTATTGTCGTCGGTTAACCAGTGCTTTAGAGCTGAAAAAATTAAATAAAATACATTTTTCGGTTACGTTAATAATCTGCGTAAAATACATCTGCAAACTGTTTCCATATCAAATGTATAAAATCTATAAATATCTATAACAATAAATAAAATTTAAGTGCCTGCTTGTAATAACAAAATAACAGCTTTTTACTCAATGCTTATTTACTTTCAGTATACACGGTACTTATAAGAATAATACTATTTTTTAAATTTTATCTGTCTGTTTATTCCGGCTAATCTCCGAAACGGCTGGACAGATTTTGACGGGACTTTCACTGACAGATAGCCGATATTATAGCAGGTAACTTAGGCTAATTTAACTTTTGAAAAATAATTAGAGATCCGCGCAAAAAAAAAAAAAAACCCCAAAATCTGATTCAAATGGGGCAGTATATACTCGTATGTATATCATCGATCGGTGTCGGCTTTTTTACGCAGGTGAAACCGCAGGGCATAGCGAGTAATACCTGTAAGTGATACTTACGTGGATGTGCTCTAGCATACAGGAGGCTCGTTGCGTGGATTTTTTTGAGTTTCTTGTATGGCTGTTTGTAGAGACTCTAAGCTAGACGATTTTCGCATCCCTAAAGACGGTCCAACTTGTAACGCTAAAACAAAAGAAACTTTCTATAATAACAATTTCGAACTAAAATATAAAGTAAAATATATGCACCACTGCCGAATACTGATCTCATATTTTTGAGAGAGCTTTGCAGGTGAAAATAGTTCGCTACGCTGCTTCAATATGTGTTTTTTGGACTTCACATATCCTCGAAATACTTTTATCCCTAAGACATACAGGTTTTCTTACGATGTTTCCTTCTCAATTTTAGTGGTGTTGCCACAAACCGAACCCAGGTCACTTATTATTTCAGCCTGTCACTAGTCCACTGCGGAACAAAAGCCTCCACCATAGATTGCCACAAAAGCTCTAATTTTGGGGTATTTGCAATAGTTGCCATGCGTGGCAGGTGGGTTTCCATCTGCAGTTTATTTATTGAGATGTTCCAGTAAGACGCTACTGCCCAACTCCTGGATTTTATTTTCCCGTTGTCGACTTTTATGACACCCACGGGATGATATGGGGTGGTAGATTCTCTCAAACCGCCACCACACGGCGCCAGGTCACTCGCTTACTATGAAATATAAATCAAGCGTCTGACCACGACTTTATGGGACCTCAGAAAATTACATTGTTTACCTTATGATAAGTGCAACTTTTGACCATTACAGATGCTTTGTAACCCAGAATATTTCTGTGTAGGACAACACGGCGCCCGTCACCCGGAGACATCAGTTGTTAAGTCTCATATGCCTAGTGATTAAACTAGCTCTCAGTGCCCTTGAGACCGACTTAACGTTACTGCTTCTCGGCAGAATAACTGGCCCTGCGGTGGTACCTATCTAGACGGATTCCTACATACGAATCCTTTATAAATCTTTTAAAAGCACTCAATCTTAAACCAGTCGTTTTTGCTAGCGCTTTATGTAATATGCAGGTGTAAGTTACTTCAGTAACTCAGTAGATATAAGGAGAAAGATGCAAAAAATACTGTTTTTTTAGTACAAAGTGACGAGCAAATCGTTCACGTGATGGTAAGCCCAACGTCTGCCCATAACAAATGCTGTCACATCTGAATGTGGCGCCACACTGCGCTCATCATCCTGAGACATCAGTTCTTAATTCCCATATGCCCAGTAATTAAATTACGTTATCAGTGCCCTTCACCCTAGTAGGTGATACCCGCAGTGGCAGTTGTGCAGGAATCCTAAAACCAGCAACACCAATAACACTTAGTTACTTGTATATTGATAATAACAGTTCATCATTTCAGCCTATTATGAGTCCACTGCTGAACATAGGACTCCCCCACAGATTGCCACAAAAGTTTGTAGCATTCACTTTGGGGGGATTTTGCCATAGTTGCCACGCTTGGCAGGCGGGTTGGCAACCGCAGTTTATTTATTCAGAAGTTCCAGGAAGACACTGCTGCCTATTTTCTGCTTTTACTTTTCCCTCTGTCGACTTTTACGACACCCACTGCATGAGCCCGGGTGGTAGATTCTCTTAAGCCGCTACCACACGGCTAATATTATGAATTAGGTGTAAAATACAGGGAACTCACAGTTGACGGCCTTAATTTCTTTAATCTTCTTATAGGTGCCGGTCTGCTTCGCGTCGAGAGCAGCGTGCCGCTTCTCCGACATGGAGCGGCGGCCCACCGCGTCGCGGCTGAACCCCGCGCCGCACTCGCTGCCCGACTCGCCGCCTCTGCGATTTATTTATTTTATCTATTTCAACCTTCATAGTGCGAAATATATTGTATATATAGCAATGTAGAATAACTACTTAAAAATATCTCATATACTCGTACATCTATGCTGTTTCTAATTAATAGCCGTAAAAATTAATACTCCATATTTTTTGAGGTGTCATTTCTCCCTTGATAGCTCAGACTACAGATGATCACGGATATACATCGTGATCATCTGTGTGTGACTTCGCAAGTGGTTGCGAGGCGAATTAATGTTTATTTCATACACGCTTCATAACACATATTGTTTTCCGCCCGTGAAGTCAACATCAGGACTCTATTCGAAAATCATCGCTGCAGAATCTTAGTGCTGCCGCAATTTGCTGAAATAGAGACCTTTTTTGACCTGATCGTTTTATATTGAGCGATATCTTTTGATGAATACTTGAAACATCCAAACAAGAGTTATTAAAATGGTGGAAATTCGTGTAAACACAGTCCCGAAACAGGCGAACATAAACACAGTATATTGAGTTCAAATCAAGCTGGAAACGTTTTATGGTACAACACGCTGCATACTTTTAGTAGTAATAGTAAATTGATCAATGCGAATTATAATTCTAAGTTAAGACAAAATAAATGCTGCAATGATAACAGTTAACTGGTAACAGTAACTGAATAGGCAAGAAACTTCTTAATAAAATTATAAGACCTTGTTTTAAACGAACTATATTATGAACTCAACTACTACTTACTTCGTCGTCCCGTAATCCTCTTCTATAATAACGTTATGGTGCGCTGGTGGCGACCGCGCCATGTGTACATGCCCTAAGTTCTGCCGGTAATGGTGACCACCATTTGCAACAGTTCCATCCATTTGCGTCGCCATATAGTAACTCTCGTTCCTCAGCCCTGTTAGTTTGTCTATCACGGGGTTCCAGCCATCCAATCGACTCCATTCGAAGCTATCTCTTTTAGTATCATGGGGAACGATATCTTTGTCTCTTTCCAAATATCCCTTACTATCGTCCGATTGGTTAGAGACCCAACTATTGTTATTGTTTATCGTTACTATGGATGCGTGCTTCTTGCTACTTCTGCCATCAGGGTTGTCAAGGCCGACTTCATTTTGGTTTACTTCAAACTTTTGGCTGTAGTCAACGGGTTTGTTTTCCTTCTCGCCGGCGTTGTAAATGATGGTGTTGAAGTTTTGCGAGTTACTGTTATCATTTGAATTTGTCGTGTCGTTGCCGTTGGGTGGCGTGTCGTCCTTCCACCTGGCGAGACTGTCCATACTGTCTGTAAAATCATATGTTGCCTGTTTAATATGAAGTTTTGTTAAAGATACGAAAAAAATTGGAGATCGTATGTTTATGCGTGTGTAGTGGGCGCGAGACTTCGCTTATATTATGCTGAAAGGTTAAATACGGTAGGTTCTAAACCTGAAAAAAGGGTAGTACTAACCATTTTAATGTGTATTATTATAGTTGTGGAGCCCAATACAAATGTACGACATTACAGTGTAATACTTTAAAAGTCTGAATCTATGGTGGGTAGAGAACCCCTAGAGAATATCGGCATAAAAAATAGCCATGAAATGCTAGCCTTACAAAGACAGTTCGATAAGTATGGGAAAATTTTAATAGATTCATTTACTCAAATAAAGTAAGAAAAGGATAGAAAGAAATGGATATTATTGCGAATGGGGCTAAAGCTATTTGGCGTCGCAAGATGTAGAAAACATTTTTTTAAGTTTTAATATTCAAACCCGGGCTGACATGATCGGTCTAGTATGAGCATTTAATAAGAATACCATTAACTTAACATGGATAATTTTACTAATGTAGAATATTGCCGTGTGGTGGCGGGGTAAGAAAATCTGCAACCGCATTACATCCCGAGTGTGTATTAAGAGTCGACTATGGCCAATGGTTGTAAAATCGTTATTTGGTTGTATTTTCGTGACAAATATATATAGTTCCGCAGACGTGTGCAGACGTGTATAGACGTGTAGGAATCCGACGAGGTAGTTATTTTCCCGTGAAGCAGTAGTGTAGAAACGTTACTGTTTTTCGGTCTGAAGGGCACTAAAAGCTAGTGTAATCACTGAGCATATAAGCAATAAGACTGATTTACCATCAGATGAACGATTTGCTCGTCTCGTCACTGTATACAGTGAAGACGTGTGCAGACGTGGGTGGACGGGTGTAGAAGTGTGCGGACGCGTGTAGGCGTGTGCGGACGCATGTTGACGTGTGCGGACGCGTGTAGAGGTGTGCGGACGCGTGTAGACGTGTGCGGACGTGTGTAGACGTGTGCGGACGTGTGTGACGTGTGCGGACGCGCACAGATGTGTGTATGTGTGTGTGCGTACCGTACAATTTTATAATATACACTGTTAAATTTATGACACTTACCAATATTCACGTCACGTCTCACATAGCGTTCAGCACAACTACACAATACATATCTTCCATTTTCATCATCATTTGTTATTCATCAGTATATTCATCAGTTGTTATTATAATAAGTATCTACTCGCTAATGCTAATGTCGACACTTACGGCACGGTCTCCTTAAGACCGTCTGGGGCCGACTGAAAATCAGCGTCGCTATCCCGCGGCTTATGCTGAGGCGGTCCTTTACGACACTTCATCTGCTTCGATTTTATATTAATTAATTGTTGTTAAACCCTTTATTTTCTCTTTATTTTATTTTTTTGTTCATTGATTTTCCTTTGTTTTTTTTTTTTTTTTTATTATGGTATTCCTATTTTTATTAATTTTGTTTATTCACCTGTATTTGTTGTGTATTGTAATTTGTGAATGAAATGAAGTGTCGGAATAAATGTCTTAAATGTCTTAAATGTCTTAAATACCGGTGCGGCGGGCGACGGCGAGCGAGATGCTGCCGCGCACGTGCGGGCGCGCGTGCAGCAGCGCGCGGCGCAGCGTGTCCATGGCCTGCGCGTTGGACTGCCCCACCAGCGACACGCCGTTCACGCTCACTAGCTGGTCGTTGGTGTGCAACCTGCGGACGGGCAACGTTCAGTACAGTCGGAATAAAACATCCAAGTTTGTTAGAGCAACAGACAAAAAAAAGCGCAGATCACACGCGGCAGAAGGGAAACCTTCACAAAATTAAACTTCGAGAGAATGAGACGGTTTATTTATTAGAATATTATTACCAAGTTTAAAAAGGTCAAACCTTTAAAAGGTCAAGTCATTTATTGACAATTTGTTAAACAAATGTTCAAAAATAAAAGCACGATTTTAAAATCTTGTATTAAACACTTCACAATACACTATCGATATTAAACATCTAAAACTCGAAACACACACAGCAATAGCAACACAACTGTTATTTTTCGAGTTGACACTAACAGCCATTAATATACATGTTACACTAGATTACCAATTAACGCGCAGAAGCGTTACCAGTTAACATATGCCTACAGCCATATACGCGACTTAGTGCCGCGCTTGTCACTTCAAGCAATATCGCCATCTCTATCAAATCGGCGTTTATTTTTTTAGCTGGTACAGGGACATGCTGCTGCCCATCACCGGGTTTCAAGTTTTCCTGTTCCTCATGGGACAATATGGGGGGGGGGGGGGGGGGGGTACATTCTCTTACGCCGCTATGGTATAGCTATTATTATTGCACCAATCAAGCATTTCGAGTACAGCTAACCATTAGGAAAGACATACTATAGTATATCCAAAAACGGACTGTCTACTAGATGCTTAGGATGGGAACGATAAAAAGTATGCTGAACGATAATAATTAATAAAGATAAATAATTAATAGATATAATAACCTTCCATCACGTGATGCGGCGCCACCGTGTAACACTGACTTGATGAAGATGCCCAAATCCTGAGGGTCCGGACCCACTGTGACTTTCCCTTTCACGCTGATTCCAAGTCCAGCTTTCTCAGAATCGTGAACAGGAATGTCTAGTCGGAGGATAAGTCGATTACGAAGCCCGGGAATCTGCAATTTCATAGAATAATTATCAGAATAACAATGAAGTTAGGTACTCTCAAATTTTAGTTCTACTCCAATGACATACAATTTCAAGTGTAACGTAAAATAAGATGTACTTAAATTAGCTTATAGATAGTGCTTGTTTGCAACTGCAATGCAACACTTTCCCTCAAAGAAAAACCCATTAGTAAATAAAGTCTATTCATTTACTTTTATCAAGCTTTGCATTCAAAAGCATTCAAAGTCCACGCCCGAGCGTGAATTCATGTCAATTCAATTCTTTTTACGATATTTAAACAGAACGAGGGCAAATTTCATGACAATAGCTTTAGTAGTTTTTAAGTTATGTTAAGAAAGACAGATATAGTATAAGCATATATTTTATTTGACCAACAGCGTGATAGAGGAACGTTGCGGTGTGGTAGAAGATGTAGTGACAAAGATAGAGAAAGGGATTAGATACGTAGAAGATGGATTCTAGAAGATTGACGAAACAGATTTATGAAGCGAGTGTGAATAGGCAAGGCGTTTTAAGCAAAGACGATCATGTATGAAAATGCTCATTCATCAAAGTAAAAGAAGCGAAAGATGTGTGTGAGGATCGTAGCAAGTGAAAAGAAGCGCGACTGTATTTATAATGTATATTTGTATAAAGAAGATAACCAATACTCACAGAATTAGAAAATGAAGTGTCTTGTCCCAATGAGTCCAAAGGCTGGTCTTTATTTAAAAGGTCGTCTTTGGATGAACTCTTATGTATCCGACCTCTCATAGAGCTGTTGGTGTTCTGGGTTTGGTTGATGGCATGCACTATGCTCGACACTCGGCCGTTTTCGTGTTGTTTGTTAGAGTCAATTGTTGTAACATTGTTTGTGGATCCAATCGCTTTTTCTACATATTTGTTTGGACTTTGTTGGGGTTCAACCCTCTGGAGAAGAAATTAAGTTTTAACACGTACATACTTGTTGATATGGAATAAAAATCTTATCATTTTTTTTATTAAATTAAAAAAAAAGTAAAATCGTCAAAAGAATAAAAATAAAAAAAATCATTTGTTGTTAATCTATAGTCTACGAAGAAATACGAATCAGTATGCATACCTGTGTCCTATTCGGCACGCTCCTTTCGACCACAATATCGACAGTGGAGTCAGTAGGCGTATTTCGTAGCAACGTGACTACTTGTTGCTGCGTGAGGCCTGACACCGACACGTTGTTGACCGACACTAATCTGTCGCCAGCTCTAAGCCGCCCGTCCGTCACTGCTGCTCCCTGGAAACACAAAAATATTACTAAACACTGAAAACCTGAAACCGGTTCATGACCGACTCAGAACTAAACAAGTTTTAGAAGTAGCTGCTCTTCTTTTAAGCAACATGGCAAGGCAAACAGTTATATCTTAAAAATCGTGTTGAAAGATTTAAGAAAATAAAACATCATACATTTACTTTTAAAGTTAAATCCAATATATGTAAAAGTAGACATGAAAAAAAAATTAAGCCCTTATTAAGTATAGGATATTCGAAGACTTGTTTTCATAAAATATTTTTATCTAGCGTACTGTTTGCGGGACATACATCGCCAAAATCATTAACCATGGCATGTGTTACAAACTGCCGTGTAGTAGCGGCTTTAAAGAATCTACCACCCCTTCTTATCCCATGGGTGTCGTAAAAGTCGACACAGGATAAATAAAACCAGGCGATGGACAGCAGCATCTTCCAGGAACATAATAAATAAACTGCAGTTTCCAACCCGACTGCCAAGCGTGGCAACTATGGCAAAATCCTCCCAAAATAAGACCTACTAACTTTTGTGGCAATCTATGGGGAAGGCCTATGTTCAGCAGTGGACTAGTGATAGACTGAAACGACAACGACGATGACGACAAACTGTTTTACCTCCACACAGAGAAGATTAAAAGAAAACTCGCTTTTCATGTTTCCGTCCTTAAAATTTATTTTTAAGATTAATCTTAAAAAAAATTATATGCAATTTACTTTAGGTAGAATATTTTTGATGTATATCGGGCAGTGTCCGCCGGTAGGATTGTCCCGCGTTGTGATGGTGAAGCCGAGACCCTTTTCCCCTTTGACTAAAGTCACGGCTACGCTCTGCGTCGCCCCGGTAATCGGTTTGCTGCTTGGACTCACTGGTACTTCCAATCCCGATATCGCACGCTCGCTATTACCCACTGAAATTAAATATATATTATTTCTCTAAGGTGTTTCATGCCAGTACGCCATCTCTCTTGAAACTCAAAAAAAGCGCTTACTAGGTTTAAGTATATGAACAATTTGTTATAATACAATGATCATATATGATGATAGTGTTTTACTGGCCGATTTTCTACTACGGCGATAACTTCTCAATACTAGCGGAAGCAGTTCACTGCGCAGGACATATTATAGTCACACAAGTGTATGCACAAACATAAGGGCACTAACTCGTCCTAACCTACCTGCATCTGATGTAACGTTCATGCGTTAAGATCGGAGATAGATTGGGATGCAGTGTCAGAGACACAGCGACAATAACAACACAAACAAACCCAACATACAACTATTTGTGTTTTTGCACAAAACATCACGCGGTCGACTACCAAATAATCAAATACGAAATTTATGGTGTCACAGCGTGTACGAAGTAAATATCTAAAATTTTCAATTAATCATTTTAAAAGGGATCGAATTAGGATTGCGGATGTACTGTGCCGATAGGTGTCCGGCAGAGTTGAATAGCACCTACCTCTTTCCTACCGAGGTGTCGTAAGTGGCGACTAATGTATTATACGAGCAGCCTTTATTCGCGCAGAATAATACTATAATATGCAATTCTTGTCACTATAATTTTTAATTAAACAAAGACTTCATGACAAAAATATTATTATAATATTAAGAATACATGGATGATGATAACCCCTGGGAATGAGGTGATTGCTGCCAAGCTATTTAACATTATTTTTAAAATGACTAAAAAGAAAAAAAATTGCCCGCTGGGTTTCTTGTTGGTTCTTCCCAGGACAGAGGCTTTTTTGCGAACAAGTGTAGTTTAAATAAATACGTTCAATAAGTATTATATAAATAATATATGTTGAATAAAAATTATTCTATTGTATTCTAATGTTCTGGGTTACACAGCAATTGTTATGGGCAGAAGTTGCACTTACCATCAGGTGAACGTTGTGCTCGTTTCGTCACCTTATCCAATATTTTTTTTTTTTGCTTTTCATTATTGGAACGAACTAACATTCTCATGACATTCATATAGGTGTTTGGTCATGTGGAATTATTATGTAAAACGCAACTACTATATAAGAGAAATCCTAGTTTAAGAAAATGTAATTACCTTCAGGAAGAAGATCTAACGGCCGTTCTTGCACTGGAGGCACACTAGCTACATTGTTAACTCCAGACACCCACCGAAGCATATCCTCAACTCTGCAAAAAAAAAACATCAATTATTTAATAATGAACAGTAGAGAGGTCACTCCTGGTCTTTCTACAATTTTGTCGTATTTATACCTGTGGTTTTGGTTTTGAGGGGTGTCTATAGGTGTATCCTGTCCCAAAGGTTCCCTTCTAGCATCTCGAGGAAGACTCTTGGTGCCGTAGATTTGTACACGTTCAGCTGCGTCTAACCAAACGCCGCTTCTAAAAATCGAAAACCGACTGATTTATAAATATTTGAAATACATAATATATAAGCATTTATTAGTATAGTGCTTTCAAGCCTTAACCTTCAATATCTATATATTAATAAGTGAAGAGAAAACTTTGTACCCCTTTTTGCATATTGTGCACACGAAGAAGATTGAGATTTGACATTTAAAGACAGTTAAAGTTAACAATAAATAAAAATAAAACATTAATTATTTACGTTCTTACTGACAATGCCAAGCACATAATAGTCTGTCGTTTGTATATGTGCATACTGTCAATGTCAAACACATAATAGTCTGTAGACAGACACACAGAATAGTCGGACAGAGTAGAGACTGCACAATTTCGATCACAGGGCGACCACTAGTTATGATTTTTTTTTAACCAAACCAATCATCAATACGATGCTCCACTGTAGGATTCCTCATGTATCGTGGGTGCGTTTTACAGACAAAAATTTCACATGTACATTACCACGAGTCCCGAAAACCAACAAGTTGTGTTTTTGTACAAATGTTGGCTCCGGCTGGGATTCGAACCCAGGACCCGTGGCGTAGAAGTCAGATACTCTGACCACTAAGACACGCGGTCGTCAATATTTATGCTTATTTACTCCGATTTAAGTAAATATTGATTATGGAACTGCGACACGTGAAATATATATTATCTACTAACTAGGAGATCTCAGTCCTGTTCCAATACAGTAAGAAAGAAAAAAAATAGCCATTTTGAATGGCTTGTAAAGTAGGTACATGTACTCCACACACAGCGGCACATGCGCAACATGCAAACAAACACGAACAATGGCAAAGCATAGCTATAGCAATTTTTATCAAACGTCTCTTTTTTTGGAATAGCCTTTAACTTTAATCAAATTATGATTGAGTTTGATGACTCTCCTCACTCACGGCCAGAGTCCTAGCTGAAGTCAATGTTTGTGCGACTAAGATAGAGAAAAGAATATTTAGATGGTTTAGACACGAAAAGAGGATGGATGAAAGAAGATTGATAAACTGATTTTTACGGCGAATGGGTAAGCGAAAGCCGGTAAGGTCGACCTAGGCGTAAGTATCACGATCAAATCGAAGACCTGTTGAGGAAAGGTCACCGATGAGCTTGTATGAAAACGCTCATAAAATTAGAGGCGAAACGTGTGTCAGAGTCGTAACAAGAGGAAAGATGTGGTATCCTGCCTACCCAAATGGGAAAGAGGTGTGACTGTATTTATATATGTACATGCATTTGTGCAAATATTTGATTCTTCGAATTACACACCCAGGTCCAGAGAACTGCATAGATAGTCTATTAGACTGCCGTTGGAAATTTTGTCCGTGGGAGTTGCGCTCAGAGTTCCCGTCGGGCAGTGGATGCACCTTCTGTGTGATGCGACTGCTGTCGTCTCGACACACCACCGCGGCCGACCAGCGCTTCGTTTGCTCCGAAACCTGGAACAATAATACCAACACATAATTATACTGTGCAAGGTCAGTGTGTACACCTTATGTAAGATTTGTATAACACACGGTAAAGCTTGAATTTGATTGAATAATATTCGGAAAGGCTTGAAGAAAATCAGTAGGTTCGCGCTATTAAATATCAGCTTTTGATCGTTGTTAGAATTGATCTTCTAATGTCTACTGTCTTCTAAGGTCTTTCTTTATAGGAGAAAGTGACGAGACGAGCAAAACGTCCACTTGATGGCAAGTGTAACGCCTACTCATAGCAAAAGCTGCGTCACGCAGAACATTTCTGTGCGCATATGCCCAGTAACTAGCATAATTATTATCAGTGCCTTTCAGGCTGAATCACAGTAATTTTTGCACACTACTGCTTGACGGCAGGACGGCCTACCTAGACGGATTCTGGTATCGGAATACTACCACTAAAAAAACCATAATAACCATTGCACCCTTATAACCATTGTACTCATGTTCATAATATGGGAAATTATAGTGTTTGCCATGCATAGAAGAGGTGGGTTAAATCCTCAGTAACTGTACTGCACTGCAGTATTAATTATTAATTCCAGTTTATGCAGCTGCCCTTCTCCTGGTAAACTATTTACCACAGTCGCCATGGACAACATCTACAGGGCTTGGTGGATGATCATTAAAGTGAAAATAGAGCAAGCAATTGGTTTTTCTGATTAGTTTAACTAAATGAACAAAATATAACGAAGCCTAAAATTATAAAATTTCGTTACTTTATTGCAGGGAGAAAACGAGCAAAACGTTCACCTGATGGTAAGTGCAACGTCTGCCCATAAAAAATACTGTGCCACCCAGAAATGAGAGGAAGGCCTGTGCTCAGCCGTGGGACATTTATAGGCTAAAACTTTACTTACTTTTACCACACTGCGCCCGTCACCCTGAAACATCAGTTCTTGAGTCTCATATACCCAGCGATTACAATTGCTGTCAGTGCCATTCAAAGCGAAACACTAAAGTTTGCACACTACTGCTTCGCAGCAGAATAACTGACCTCGGGGTGGTCCTACGACCTACCTACCGACCTACCACCAGTAAACAAACCGTACACAAGATGCAGAAGTAATGAGTTTTGCTAGTCTAGTTTAAACCTAAATGACCAAAAAATAACGTAGCTAAAATTTAAAAATTTTGTACCACTTAATACGTTACAGCATACATCGCTTTCATTCTTTTTCGTTTTTCAAAATTACCACGTTTGGAATACGTAGGTAGTACTATAGATAAGACATTTTTACTTTGTTTTATATCTATAATAATAAATATATTAAAAATAATCAACGACTGGTTCTAATTCATTAACTTGCATATTGACTGTTACTTGGCGGCTGAAAAATAACCGGTTTGTGTAGATTCGCTATCGCTGTGTTTATTGGAAAGTTGACTGATAGCTAGCCTATTGGTATGCAACGAACCTGACTTAAGTATCAGTTAGCTTGCTTGAAAACGAATAAAAAACAAATGTTGCTGAAATTTAAACCGTACTCAATTTGAGCTCAATGAATTACCCACTAATTTTCTTTCGATGAAACAACTGCCTTATACCATAAAGTGGCCGTTAATACGAGTAGCCATGCTTGGACCAAGGACACATACATTTTTAGGCACTAAAATTCATAGTCGATTTTTTTTATTTTCATGTTTAAACATACATACATACAAACGCGCCTATTCCAATATAAGGGGTAGGCAGGAACCACACACGTAGCCTACTTTTTGCCCCCGGCGGTAAACGAGACATGACGGGTGGCGAACCACGTCGCCGCTATTTTGGTACGAGCCAAAAAAATGTTTCTCCCCATTGCATTCCCACGCTGCAGTATAATGGCAGCATTGCATATTATGGTGTTATTCTGCACGAATAAATGATATAGTATTTATGATATAATTGTTGTCCTGCGCCGTGGTAGCTCAGGAAATAGGCGCTCGCTTTAAATTTCATACTACGCGAGTGACCTGGGTTTGAAGACATGTTCAGTCCGCCAACCCGCATTGGGGCAGCGTGACGAATTCTTCCTAGCTTCAAAAAGCTATCAGAATTGCGAGGAGGCCTGTGCTCAGCAGCAGTGGGACATTTATAGGATATAGTTTATAGTATAGTATAGTTTCAGCCTATAAATGTCCCACTGCTGAGCACAGGCCTCCTCTCATTTCTGAGAGGGTTTTTGGAGCTAGGAAGAATCCGCCACGCTGCTCCAATGCGGGTTGGCGGACTTCACATGTCCTCTAAATATTTCTATTCCTCGGACATGCAGGTTTCCTCACGATGTTTTCCTTCACCGCTAAGCACGTGGTAAATCAGCACTTAAAATTGTAGAACAATATTAGAGGTGCTGGCACCGGGGATCGAACCCAGGTTACTCGCTTATTATGAAATTTATAGGATAAAACTTTTTTTTTACTTCAAAGGTTGTCCTTAGTCGCATCTTACGACACCTTAGTAGCTAACACTGATCGGACGAAGTTGCGAGCATCAGCAGTATATTATATACATAGTATATTATATACAACTAGCTGATGCCCGCGACTTTGTCTGCGTGCATATAGATATTTTTAAACATCCCGTGGGAGCTATTTGATTTTCCGGAACATAAATTATCCTATGTCCGTCTCCAGGATGCAAGCTATCTCTATGCCAAATTTCGTCAAGATAGGTTCAGCGGTTAATATAATTATCCTTTGACGTAAGACATTTTAATTTCGTTTGTCGAATGTTATTTTTTTATTGGTACGTATATAAAATTATCACATTAAATTCTAAAGCACCAATAAAAAGATTTCTCCATGTATATACTGGGTTGACTGAGAGAGGATGCCAAAAAGCATTGATTCCGTCCTTTCCAATACTTTTTAAATAGGTACATTAAAGTACTTCCTCCGTTTTCATATACTTCCGTTATAACACATAGGAATGGGCATACAGCGCAATTTTAAATTAGGTCCTGTGGTCTACTACGAAAATCGAAAATCGGCTGACGAATTTCGCTTCCTACCACGTTATCACCCATCACTTAACATTTATTATATTGGTTGCCTTTGGATCCGAAAGAAGGCCGTCCATAGAAGTAGCATCTAAAGTATTAGGTAGTAGGGTTTATGTTTGACGTCCGTCGTTGCTTAGAACGGATCCGAAACTTCGTACTTACATTTTCGTAGTAAAACGCAAAAAAGCAAAAGTCAAATGCCCAAGTACTATCTAATTCCGATCTCAGTGCACGTGTACGTAGAATTTGTCATAATCATTAGAAGTTTCAGTCAGTGATTATCCATACTGATATTATAAATGCTCTCTCTGTCTCTGTCTGTTTGTTACCTCATCATGGTTTAATAGCTGAACTGAACTTGACGAAATTTGGCACAGAGATAGCTTGCATCCTGGAGACGAAGATAGGATACTTTTTATCCCGAAGAATCCTGTAGTATCTACGGGATATTTAAAAACGAAGTCAAATTTAGTTTTAAAAATAATCATAAAATTTAGTTACTAAAAAGCAACAGTCGCTGTAATCCCGTATTTATAGGTAACAAAAAAAGCTTTAGCTAATAACAGTTAAGCTTTTATTTGTGTCTATTGGTTGTGAAATTTAACTATTATTAACCACAATTACTAAGTGTTGCCTGTAACTGTAATTATCACTAAATAATGATTTCTTATATTTACGCGAACACTACACATTTAAATGAAACTAATTTTACGGATTTTATCGCGTTTAATTTTTGTTATTTATAACCCGACGTTTCGAGTGCTTTACAGCACCCATGGTCACGGGGGGACTGAGGTGACAGATGTCCTGATGTCATAGTTAACCCGGAGTACATTCAGCTTTTATTTATTATTTGTGGTCCGATCTACGCAGAAAGAGCTAACTGTGTCTTGAAGTCTTGCAGTGGTATGCTTGGTTTTTGACTTAATTTTATTAATTATAGGATCCCAAGCTGGTGGTAATACCCAACCATCTTCTCTATTAAAATTAGGATGTTTTTTAATTTCAATAGCCTCGCGAATCATCCTTGTTGGAATCGGTGTTCTTTTGCGAGGATTTGTGGTTTATCAAATCTGATGTAATGGTTGGGATAAATAACAAAAATAAACGCGATAAAATCCGTAAAATTAGTTTCATTTAAATTATCACTAAATGTTTTAGTGGAAAAAACTTAATGAAGGTAACTGACAGTACGTACATTTTATGTACATAAAATGTTATAAAATTTACCGTCTTTGTTTGTCCTATAAATAAATGAACAAAATAGCCATCATAAAGAGTGAATGACTAACCTGTCTCTGCGGTGGCATTGTATCCTGATGGAGCGTGGGCTCGCTGCCGCGGCGCACCTGCAGCCCGCTGGCGCCGTCCTCCAACTCCGCCACTCCCACTTCCACACACGACTCCGTCGTACCAATACGCATGCTGCCACCCACGCCACCACCACCCTGAAGTCAAATTTGTAATTTGAAAAGTACCTACTTCTTTCATTGATTTTCTAGGTTTCGTCAACGACGGGTGCAATTACCCACGGTACGACGGCTATACAATTTTATTTAATCAAAAAACCGAATTCAGCGCAGCAGCTCCAAACACATGCTTATGCGATTTATCATGGATAATATTACCAGAACTTGACCAAATTTATATGACCACCCATATAGGGCCATAACGGGCCCCCTTTTCTAATAAAAAAATATCATTAAAGTCGATTCATAAACAAAGAAGCTATGCCCGAACTGAATTGAGAACTTCCTCCCTTTTTTTGAAGTTTGTTAAAAAAAAACGAGAAATGAAATACGTAAAAACGAATAGGCGTGACATTAACATAAAGATAACACTTTATAGTCGATTTGTTACGATTATTTTCTAAAGTTTATTATGGTTTTTAAATCACGTGAGAGACATGAACTAGAGGCCCACAGATAGTGTTGCCAGGTGTCCAGATTTCTGCGGGACTTTGAGCTTCCTCATGCGGCCCACAGTGAAGAATCACGTCTCGGTTCCGTAACTCTTTTCGATGACCGTCGATTGACCTCTTGGCCGAAGTTGGACCTATCTAGTCGAACAATCTGTCCTAGGTATACATATTCGTCGACAACCTCGATCGAAGTGTTCCCAACAACAAATGTTATAAGTGTGACATGGACATTAAACATGATTTTCGTCTTTTCTATGTTCATCTTAAAATCTACCCGTTGGCAAACAATATTGAGGTCATTGAGAATATTACCAAACATCCCCAGCGTTTCTGCCACCACGTCGTCGGTAATTCGAAGGTGACTGATGTATTCGCCATTGATGTCGATGTGCCGTATCCTTTAAGTCCAGTTGCTTGAAAACATCTTCCAATGTATCGGTGACGAGTTTCGGGTATATTAATTACATCGCCCTGTCTTATACCTTTCTGTAATTGGGTCGGTTTTGTACTCCGGTTCTGTACTCTGACAGCCATGGTAGCTTTATTGTACAAACACTGCAGCACATCGATATACTGACAGTCAGTCCCGCACCGCTGAAGGGACTGTAGCAGCGCCCAAATTACGACGGTATCAAAGACTTTTCCATAGTCCACATACCTCAGACATAGCGGGAGGTATTCGCAAAAACCTGATTCTAGCTAGCTTTCCCTATTTGAAAACCAAAGTCCCGATTAGTTTCATCTTCTGTCCCGAAATTTGAGACAATGGACCTGACTACACTACCCACAGAGGAATTTATCCGTTGATAGAACGAAATTAGGTTACTATAATCGTCCTTGGATAGAGTACTATGACAAGGTATTGTCCCTGTTTCTACATTTCATAGTAAAATACCGAAAACGCAATGAAAATTCCGACGGTTTTCAATCGGATTAATTCAACTGAAAAAGTTTATCTTGTTGCTAGGCCTAAACATCTGTCATGACCAGAAAAATAAACAATGTTTGCGCAAACACTTATTCTGTCATATTACTCGTACAATCGTACAGTTGCATCACTTGGGATTTGTATTGTTAGAATTTTGACGATCCAGCAACTGTACATTTAAAAATATATTTAAAAAAAAACATTCAATTACCAAAAGTGAAAGGTGAAAACTTGTTTTACAGTAAATAATTAAATTAACAACTTGTTTATTACATACCATCTATTAATTATTCATTCATAAAAATCATTAATTAATAATGTATGTATTTTAAAGGCGTTTTATAAGACAGTATGCGAAAGCATTGCAACAAGACACGCTGCGGAAAGATAAGGCTGTCGCAACAACTCTATCAGCAACTTTATATTCATTGTTTGTTTGAAGGAATTAAATTAAAACGAATAAACAGGAAAATAAAAATTCAATTGAATCTTAATTATAGGTACTGGTTATAAAGGCACTCTACTGTTATCGTTTAAAAACAAAGCATCGCCGTATTTTTTTTTAATGCGCAAACACAGCTAATAAGCTTAAAGTATGCCGCGTGCCCACGTTACCGCGTGCTCTCTAATCCAGTTATCCTACTTTCAGTTCGTTATAAACAAAATTCTTATTAACGTGAATGTTAGTGTTCACTTGATATTGCTGTCTGAGCAATTGTACTTTCAACTTACTGAAAAAAAAAATATATACACACTGGCCCGATTACTTTTATTCAACTACGAGAACAAATAAGGCCTAAGTGATGAGATAAGAAGCCAATATTTAGTGACATCCAAGCCTTCATTATAGCCTTATAATTCTACTAGCTGCGGTCCCGCGGTTTCACACGCCGTTCAATTTAAAAGGAATCGCTCTATGGGTCGTAGCGTGGTGTTATAAATATAAAATCTATATCAGGGGTGCTCAAACGTTCGATCGCGATCGACTTATCGACATATCGACTGTTTATCATAATGTATTATATATACATAAATATCGATCGTAGTCTAACAATATCGAGGTAGATCGCCAGCAGTTCAAGTTTGAGCACCACTGGTCTATAGTCTTCTTCGCCAAATGGGCTATCCAAAACTAAAATTATTTTTCAAATCGAATCAGTAGTTCCTGATATTATTGCGTTCAAACAAACAAACTCTTTAGCTTTATAATATTAGTATAAATTAATTTTTGTTACTCGGAAAGATCGTAACGAACGTAACACAACAAACGTATTGTGACTCAATACACCAACAACGTCTACTAAACGAGTGCAGGTATCACGCTTAAATCCGTTTATCCGTTTTTTTTATTCATGTATGTATAGAAGTTTCTTCAAAACTGGACTCATTTCTAATTATAACTAAATAAGCAGTAGTAACTAGATAAATACTGCAATAGTTATAGTAGAAGACAGCATTTACTATTACAGAGTTAAGCTTACATCCTAAATATTTAAATATACCTAACTTTAATAGTGTAAGAATAACAGCCTATAAATGTTACTCTTAAACCATGCTGAGCTCAGGCCTCCTCTCATTTCTGAGGGTTTTTGGAGCGGGAAGGAATCCGCTGCTCCAGTGCTGGTTGGCGGACTTCAAATGTCCTCGAAATATGATTTATTTCTCAGACACGCAGGTTTCCTTACGATCTTTGCTTTCACCGACTAGCACGTAGTGATTCAGCACTTAAAGTTGCATATAAAAAATTTACTGGTGCCGGCACTGGAAATCGAACCCAGGTCAGTAATCATCTCAGCCTATCACTAGTCCTCTGCTGAACAATGACCTCCCTTAAAGATTGCCACAAACGTTTAGCTGCAAACGTTTGTGGCAATCTTTAGGCCCCTTTGCTTATTAGAAATCTTTCTCTTTTTTCGGCCCCTGAACTACGGCTTTATTAGGTTACGTTTATATTATCAAATATTTTACCTTTTTAGAAGAGTTTCCGCAACAACAATCAGAAAAACACAATCCCATGTCGAAATAACAACCGATGGATAATCGCATTTGTTCACGTAAAGAGGACATGTCACAGAATGATTGGATAAATATTTATTCAACAATATTGTCTCCCCCACAACTAGTAACAAGTCTTGACAAGTCCACAATGGTTTCCCGCTTTTCCGTTATTATTATAATTCACCCATTATAAAAATGGCAAATGCCATATACCATTCAGCCAAAAAAAAACCTTATTTTTAATGATGTATTTATAAAAATGCTATACATTTACCTTTAAAACCAACCTCTAGCAAAATTAAAAAATTGCTTAATAAAAATGTTATTAATTATTCTTAACACTGAAATAATTTTTAGAATCGATCCAATGGAATAGACATCACTGCCTACAGTAAACTCAAACTGTATTTATTAGAGGTTTAATTCAATAGAGGAAAAATTCAACTTAGATAAACATTCTGAATTCAGACGAAAACTCAAAACAATAAAGTTAAAAAAGTTACGTGATTTTGGCATAAAATTCTTTTTCAAATTATAATTGATGTGAATGTAAGCCATTATGCTACTTGTAGCATAGCTTTCCCTTTATTATAGTTAATAGAATCAAATGTTACTTTGCGGAAAACCACAATAATGTAGGAAAGGAAGTTAATTCGCTAAGATGTAAAATATAAAATTGTGTACATTACCTAGTTTTGGAAGAGCACCGCCCGCCCTCCCTCAGTAGCGTGCACAAGCAAACTAACACAGCCACCAGATACCCTCCACCACCAACTCGGCGGCTCTCTGTCGTAGAATCTACGACGTTTGATAACGCCTCGTTTTGGGGTGAAACACGCACCGTGTTTTCGACTTCAGCAGTGTATATAACCTAGCGGTAGTATCGTAGTGGTGGAGAGTATCTGGTGGCGGTGTTAGTTTGCTTGGGCACGCTACTGAGGGAAATCTGCATATCCGAGGAATAAAAATATTTTAAGGACATGTGAAGTCCGCCAACCCGCATTGGAGCAGCGTCGCGGACTATTCCCCGCTCCAAAAAACCTCTTAGAAACGAGAGGAGGCCTGTGCTCAGCAGTAGGACATTTATAGGCTGCAACATTTTAATGAGGTAGGACGGGCGGTGCTTTCCAAAAAGTAGGTAATGTACATCATTTTATATTTTACATGCCGATCTTAGCAAATTAACTTCCTTTTCTCCATAAGAGTAATAAAAACTTTCCGACCGATATGTTGATATATAATCATATAAACACGGTTTTATAAAAAATAACATACTCGAAACATATCCGGCGAAGCGGTGCCAGCCGAAGAACCGCTGGCGCCATCAGCTTGCGCTGCTCTTGGCTGCGGCGTTTGGCTAGTACACTCGGCTGTCAGAGTCTCTCGGTCATCGGCCACGTCGCAGACGCGATCGTCTGGATCCAGGATGCCTCCGGAGCTGGCGCGTAGTGCCCTCACACCCACCCATGTTTCCGGACCCTGCAGTATAGCAAATGTTTATTATTCGAAAAGAATCGTTGCTCAAAACATTTTCATTCCTGTATGGATAAGAATTAATATTATTTATTACTTATTACAGACATTATTTCATTCGTCTACTGTATGTTAAATGTGGCATGTTTGAGATGGTTATTCCGCCATTTGCCGTAAGCAGTGAAATTTTTACTGTATTCTCTTAATCAACTTTACAACACTCACGGGACGAGCTGATGTGAAAGGACGTTTCCCTTACGCCGTAATTACGTTGCCGTTTCATGACATATCAGTCAAATTTTTTTACAAGGGAAGTTGCTCAAGCTTAAAGATATTTACTAAAAGTACGACTTTAGTTAAGGAAAGAATAAAGTATGAGAAAGACATCAAAATCATTCAATATTTTTAGCTTATTAGGTTATCCGTTGTTTTTTATTCAGGCCAAATGAAAAGTAAGTATTAGAAAATAGTAAAACCAAGCTACTGCATATAACAGAAACTCATATTAAACTAGCAGACACATAAATAACAATAACAATGAGCGAAGATTCACATTGTTGGTTTAACGAATTTAAAGTGTTTTTATCGTGCAAAGAAATTAAGCACCGAGCGTATGCGAAAATGTTCCCAGGCCTTATTTGCGCCTTTCAATCTGTTCAATGTGAGCGAGCATCGCTTATATTATGTATGTCAATATAATGTTCTCCAACTCTTTTGTCTGTTCATCAAGCAGCTTTGTTCGCTTGTTCGCTAACCTTTGTATATATGCCAACCATGGATCATGAAAGATTTAGGTATGTAATTAATGTTGAACGGATTTAAAAAGACATTTTAATGCGCATTTAAGTCCGTTCCTCATTGATTATCTGTGAATCACACACATGAAAAGTTTAGGTGTTTCACTTCACTATAACTTCTGTATAAGAATAATATATTAAACTTCATAAATATAATATCTAGAAACACATTTAACAACTCTTTTGGTTACTTTCGAATCTAAAGTATATTAAAAACCATCGCTGATCAATAATCGTTATAAACCAGAGGTAAGAATAACTTATAAGTGTTATAAATAAATTCTCAAATCTTACACAGCGTCAAAAAAGTTTTTTTTTAGTAAATACGAAAATATTAACACGTATTCACTCTAAGTCTACTAACAAAAATATCTTACTCGTTGATGATGCTTAAATCATTCGTCGTGGAACAGATTAGTATAAACTTTTTTTTAATTTGTTATTTTAAAATTAAAGTGTTTCTAATGAGAGATGTATTTAATCAGGACAATTAAGTTATCAATATTCATTTGAAGATGCTTTGCATTGCATATTACCTAATTCTTGAATGAATGCATTCTTGTATAGTAAGTTTGCATCTTATTATGCACGTATAACTAACTGTAAGCAACTTCTTTATAATTACATATTAATAAATTTATGAAGATTTGTTACCATGCCACACAATTCAAGTGTATGAGTGTTTGTTTAGAACTGGCTACAACATCAGAACTCGGAGCAATATATAATATAACCGTTTTTTATTTGATGAATAGACGAGACGAGTTAAGCCTGATTTTAAGTGCAAAGTCTGCCCATAACAATTAATGTTGTATCACCCAGAACACTTCTGAGTGGCCAACGCACTGCGCCTATCACCTTGATACGTCAGTTCTTAAGTCTCATATGCTCCGTGATTAGACTAACTCTCAGTGCCCTTCAGACCAAAACACAGTTAAGATTGCACACTACTGCTTCACGACAGAAAAACTGACTGCGGTGGTATCTACCTAGACGGTTTCCTGCACAGGAACCCTACCACCAGTAAAACCTTACTTAAATTTGTGAATTGATTTTCAAATTTATCAGAATGAACAGATTCAAATAACATTAAGATACTTTAAAAGTAAGTAACGATTTAAAGATTGTTTTCACCAACTTTATTGATTAATTTATTATATAAGTTTTAATTGTGGCTAAAAGTATGTCTGTACTTGAGCTTACAATCTGAATCATTGATTATATACACCTATTAAAATTGTAAAATTTTAAAACTCCAGTTATTACCCATGTGACAGATCTCCGATCTCGTTCCTTGCGGGCCGCCAAGCGAGCTAATTTTTTCACCCTAGGAGGCGGAACGGGCGCTACGACAGTATCGGACAAATCCATCGTCACTGCCATTACATCATCACTAGGTCCCACATGATCAGTTAAACGCGAATCAATGTTTCATTTTCGATTTCACCGACTTAATGGATAAAGTTGTGAAACGATTATATGCATAATTTAATTTGCCATTTGAGTAATAATACTGTCGAATGAAAATCTACATTAGGTTAAACTATAATCATATACTTAATGGTACTTAATTTTAATAGTTAACGTGTGATTTATAGTGTAAAATTTTTTTGACGATTATCACCATCATCATTTTAGCCTCTCACTAGTCCACTGCTGAACATAGGCCTCCCCCACAGATTGCCACAAAAGTTAGTAGCTCTGGATTTGGGGGGATTTTGCCATAAGTGCCACGCTTGGCAGGCGGGTTGGCAACCACAGTTTAATTATTCAGATGTTCCAGGATGATGCTGCTGCCCATCTCCTGGTTTTGTTTTTCCCTCTGTCGACTCTTACGACACCCACGGGATGAGATGGGGTGGTAGATTCTCTTAAGCCACTACCACCCGTTTCTTGACTATAAATCGTCGATTAATATCGTATGTCGGTGCCCCTAAAGCTTCTCGAAAACAACTTTCTGTTGTCATACCTTAATATGACTATTTTTAAATAACCGCTACTGTTACTACCGCTTCCCATATCCTTATACGTTTTGTGTAGATGATATTCTTATTAAAAACATTATACATTAATAAAAATATCATTGTCGTTAAATTAACCTTACTTCTACCAGAATTAACCGATTGCAGTAGCAAGAGACAGTGATAAAATGTAATAGTGTTGTTTTTTCTGTAAAAATTCAAAGCGTTTTGTATTGGGTTAACAATGCGCTTGAGACCTTGGCCTTCGTGCGCCACTGACCAAATGCGGCCTCGAACTGACTTGCACCAGATGTACATCTCATAAAAGACTTGATCGATACAAAGTTATATATATGAAAGATGATATATTTTTATGTCTTTAGCAATTTTATTAACTAATGAACTTCCGCTTATTATATATTATAAATTAAATGGTCTACATATGTACACAGAATGAAAAATGTATTGCTTATATTGTTTAGTTTTCTATAATTTGACTTAATTAAAAAAATCATTATATTTAAATGAAACTAAGTTTACGGATTTTATCGCGTTTAATTTATTACTATTTATAACCCGACGTTTCGAGTGCTTTACAGCACCCATGGTCACGGGAGGACTGAGGTGAGAGGGTTATAAATAGTAATAAATTAAACGCGATAAAATCCGTAAACTTAGTTTCATTTAAATGTGTAGTGTTCGCGTAAATATAAAAAATCATTATAATTAATTATCATAGTACATCAGAAAAATACCCTAATGGACTACGTCCACAAGGTCTCGTTTAATACAGAAAGCTTAACAACTGGTAACAAAGTAAAATAACGGCAACCACAATAAAAGAAAGAAAACATAAACGTTATAATGTTATCTCTGTAAAAAGATGCGTGCTCTGCGGCGCGTACGTGTGTAAGACACGAATTCCACGAATGCATCCATCGGTAACGTACAGCAGCCGCGCACAGCTTTGGACACGCGACACTCTTCTGAGTGAACGAAAAAATGCAAAACGCATCGCTTCCGCGCGACTCGCGACAGATAATCAATGCTGAGTGCTATTGCCGCGCCGTTTGAATATTACAAATTTAATAACACATTTTGCTTGTAAGGTTACATTTGCGTTAGGTAGGAGATACTGCACATTTCTACAGGTTACTACTTTACGATTTTTTTTACTTTTTCACTGCAACTTCGTCATTGAGTATTATCATCGATAACATTATCGCATGAACGATACAGAACGTCAATTATGACTTATTTTGACTCGAGAAATAGCTTTGTAGTGAGTATATTTTAGCAAACGTTGTTGTCTACTAAAACGTGGTTTTGCTTTGTACTTACGTTACAATTTAGCGAGTATTTGTTATCGAAACAAATTTTAAATTATCAGTTGGCTTATTTGCCCCTACCCCAATACGGATTAAGCCAACGGAAGTGCATGCAATTATGGACTTGGACGTCACGCGTATCGAATGAAAGATGGACTGGCATACGTCAATGGTATTTTTTGTTTAAGTAAATCTTCATATATGGAATGAAAACTGTTACCATGCTTTAATGTTAAAATTGCCATCATTTAAAAACTCCAATATTTTAGGCTTATTAAGTAGATTCCTGACAGAGTAGAATAGCACCTACCTCTTACCTACCGAGATGTCGTAAGAGGAGACTAAGGTATTGTAAGGACACAATTTATTCGTGCAGAATAACACCATAATATGCAATGCTGTCACTAACTATACGCTCGTGGGAACGCAATGGGGAATAAGAATTTTTATACTCGTACCAAAATGGCAGCGACGTGGTTCGTCACGTCTCGTTTCGCGCATGGGCGAAAAGTGAGCTTAGTGAGTGACCTCTGCCTACTCCTTATATGGGAAAAAGGCGTGACTGTATGTATATATGTATTAAGTATATCTCTAGAAAATTTACAATAAATAACTACTTTCGTTCTCTCATATAGCAAAAAGTAAAGGCGTGTATTACAAGGTGTAGAAAAAATTCTAGGTTTGTTTTGAATAACAGCTAATCTTCAAGGTAATTCGCGTATTTCTAATGCAAATACTTTTACACGGCGAGTTAGTATTACATTGCACTCCTCGAAACTAAACAAACTTTGTGATTTACAAATACATGCGAGAAAAAATCATTTTATTAAGTTAAAGAACAAAACCATAATCCGAGGCTTTGGTGAGTTTTATTTTATTTCCACGCCAACATAATTTTTGTTTGAAACTAATATATCGTCACCGTCTTTTTTAAACTGATAGTAATTAAAGATGAATTAATTGTTTGTATCGAAATCGAATCACCGACTTTACCGTATATTATAGTTCAAACTTAAAATATATTAGAAATTATAATTATGTTGAACAAGGTTCACGTGTGTTTGGTATAACTAATGTTGTTATGACAACGAACGCACTGTTATTTAAACTACCACGTTTTATTTTATTGAACTTATTGCAGAATAAAATCCGACGCAGACAACATTATCGGTTCGAACGTGTCGCACACTCGCGTCGTGCCGCGGCGCAAACACAACTGAAGTGGGCGACTTTGAAGTCATCGTGTAGATACACACTAATGAACTTCAGATAGATATTCTAATGAAGTTTAGTTTAGTTCATGGTCTTCGATGCAAGTCTCTGAAACTATTGCGATCGCATGTTCTTTTCTTGCGAACTTTTTGTGACAATCACATGACATTAATTTACATAGAAAAAGGAGTTTCAATAATTTCTGGCATAGCCTTTGCCTTTCCACTTCATTTCACAAGATCCTATGTTTTTCCTGAGGTATTAGGTTTATCCCAGTAGATATCATTTATCCCAGAAAAAGCTAATAATTCTACGACACACAAGTTTTAGGTTATCGGTTTATAGATATTGTATTTCATGTTTCTAAATTTGTTAATTTACGCAAGAACTACTTACGTGATAAGGGAACGTTGCAGTGTGGTAGCTTATGTATTGACCAAGAGAGAGATAGGAATGCTTAGACGGTTTCGACGCTTTCGTAGACAGGATGGATGAAAGAAGATTGACGAAACCAATTTATGAGACGAGTGTGAATGGGCAAGCCGGTAAGGGTCGGCGTAAGCGAACGTATAACAATCAGATCGAGGACGATGAAAGGAAAGGCCACGTCACAAATACCCGCAACCGACGAGCTTGTATGAAAACGCACATGAAAGCAGAAGAAGCGCGTCAAGATATGCGTCAAGATCATTGTTAAATACACGCCATATAGCCAGTCGTCGACCACAGCACGCACAATGTTCATGTCTATCAGCCCTGCTTTAATTAGAGGTTCTTTGAGAGACTCCAAATTCTGGTGACTCCATATTTTGTAATCCAACCAGGTTTCTGGGCTAGAAGAGGGCCCCTAGTCGAAGCCATGGGTAATAAGCCAGTTTTGGGTGCTTGCTGCCCGATGAACCGGTGCTGAATCTTGTTGGAATACCCAGTTGTTTTCGTACATTTTTTGAGAAAGAGGTTCCACAGTGTTTGTAAGAAATTTATTTTGATACGCAACAGCGCTTGTTTTCACACCTTATATAAAACTTTTTCATTCATAGAGACTCCAAGCCAAACCATAAATGATGAAGGATAATGCCGACTCTGGATTCTCTGGACATTTCTGCTCGCTTCATTAACTGTTGTGAATGTACACTGTATCATTTTGTATGTTGCAACTTTCTTCGACGTTAAAAATGTTTTTATCTCGTGTACCGCCTCAACAAAGCCCGGGATCTCTCGAACCTAAATTTTTCAGACGCTCGTTCAAATATTGCATGCACTGTTCTTAGTCGATAAGCTCGGAGTCTCAGGTGTCATTTAGCACTCTTTTGACTGTTGTTCTGCTTAATCCCATTTTTTTTTCTTTAATTGAAGGGCTAACATTTTTTGATTGCAGGCGGTATTTCGTTGGATTCGCCCGCATTGCTCTTCAAAGGTCGAATCTTCACTAAATCATTTAATAGTAAGATTTACGAACCTGAGCGTCATTTAAAAATTTTGCAGACGTATAAAAATCTCAGTCGGAGCATAACCGACTGTGTGTTCCATTTGCGTCCACTCCATTCAAGAACAAAATCAATTTATTTTTTATTTTAAGATGGCGCAGCAGTTCTTTATTCAAAATCAGTTTAATTAATTCCGGCTAGTATTCGAAATTTAAGTTAAACAAGGACGTAACAGAACTTATAACTCACTAGTTATTTACTTCATGTACTGTCATGTTCCTTTAATCTTCTCAACTTTACCTCCATTGCATGATAAAATTTAAAAAAGTAGTTTCAAGATATTATTTCCGGTATTAAATATTTTTGAAACAAGTCCCGGCATTCACAACTCATAATTGTTATGAATCTAGAGAATCTTCGCTTGTTAATGCAAAAGAAAGTAGGCAGAAAAAAAACAACCTCAGACCATAAAGAATACATTGATACCAGAGCGTCACATGAAACTGTTCACGGTACGTCTAACTAGGAATGTTAATTAGGTATTGGTTCACATGGTTGTGAATAAAAGTGCACAGTCCATAACGGTTGTTTGTAGAATATTCAGTTGCTAAAATAGTGCTTGCGGTCACTCAACGCCCACAGTAATCGTATGCCGTCTATGTTTAGTAAGTAATCGTTAAAAACTATATAGCTATACACTCGTATGACATTTACGGAAAAATAACATTTATTATACACACACCGGCACAATTAGCGGAACACAAAAAAAAACATTATTTTTGATGATATTTCAAAAAAGACTGGCCTGTTATGTTACCTATTTATTTAGAACTTTAATTTAATAATTTAACATAAGGCGACAATCATTTTTTTATCGATTAGTTTCTGTTTTATCGGTTGCAGTATTTGTAATACTGATTTGTCAGTGGTTCGAGCTAGGTCGGAAGAGAAATTTAAAAGTTTTATAAATTCGATAAATTCTCAATTTTATTAGTAAAAGTTATTTTTTCGTGTCAATAGTCGGCGCCTTCAGGGCGGATCACCGTTGAAACTAAACGCGATCAGCTCAAGAAAAACGAAGTTTAAGCGTTTAACTGAGTTCAATGCTAGTTTGCATTTCATCAACATCGAATAAACGCAGTCAATGCTACTTTAAACGCGTTTCAAGAGCTGTCATTGTCAATTGCACAACTATGTAAACACAATATTTTTTTTTCAATTCGTATTATTTATTGTTTGCATACCTATGTAACCTATGCATAAAAACAGGCTGTTTGATGTAGCAAAATACGAAATAAATCGTCTTTTTGTTTTAGATTGTGACGATATTTCATGTAAGAAGTTTTTCTTAACGCGATCAAAATGGAGTCGGTGAAATCGGTTAGACGAAAACCGAGATCAAATGATACGTATGAACTCAGTTAAGTAAAACGTGGTTTTATTAAACTTGGTTTCCAAAGCAATCGGTGAAATCGAGTCTTAGTTGAAATAACTAAACCCGATTTAACACCAGTAGAGATTATTAGGGCAGATGACATGCGAAGAAATGGTCATACCTACAGATCTGTTGCCGCCAGACTGCATAAATCAATTTCAACGATTCATCGCAGTATTCGACGGTACCGGTTGACTGATTCTCTTATAAGGAGCAAGGGTCAAGGCAGAAAAAAGTGCACTTCGAGGTAGGATGACCGTTTTCTACAACTTCGAGGTCGCAGGAACACGCGGGTAACGGCTGTGCAGGCCCCAATTGAGCTTGAAGTCGTGCGAGGAGTGCAAGTGAGCGAGCGTACAGTTCGTAGAAGATGTGAAGAAGTGGGCATAGGTTCGTATGTACCGGCCAAAGCTCTTAAACTTGAGACACCATCGTTTACATCGGTTAAACTTTGCACGCGAACATCGTTTTGGAGACCTAAACCAATGGGGGCGAGTACTTTTAACTGATGAGTGTAGAGTGCTCTTAAACCAGATCGATGGAAGGCAGAGAATATGGAGACGCAAAGGTGAAGGATACATACAGACTTGTTTTGAAAATACGGTGGCATATGGGTGCCTCAATTATCGTGTGGGGAGGTATAACTTTCGGAGCTCTTACGGAATTAGTGATGGTCGATGAAGGGAATATGACTGCTGATGGGTCTATATCAGGGATATTTTAGAAGAACACGATGTGCCATTTGCCCCCTATAATGATGACGGCTTTATTCTGATGCAGTATAATGCTCGGGCTCACAGTGGTCGCTCAGTCCAAGCATATCTAAACCATGTGGGTATAACATCGATGCAGTGGCCAGAATGATAAAATTTTATTAAATCTTAAAGTCGATTTTAAAAAATGTTTATCATTTTCTAACTTTATCATTCATCATCATCATTTCAGCCTATCACTAGTCCACTGATGAACATAGGCCTCCCTCATAGATTTCACAAAAGTTTGTAGTTCTTATTTTGGGGGATTTTGCCATAGTTGTCACGCTTGGCAGGCGGATTGGCAACTGCAGTTTATTTATTCAGCTGTTCCAGGGAGATGCTGCTGCCCATCTCCTGCTTTTGATTTTATATCTGTCGAATTTTACGATACCCACGGGATGAGATGGGGTGGTAGATTCTCTTAAGCCGCTAGCACACGGCCGGTATAATTTGTTTTAATATACACGTTATTATTTCTATACTCTGCCTTTTTTAACGTTCCACTAATTGTACCGATGTGTATATAAACTAACGTACTGTATATTTTTTTTTGATACATCCAAACTAATATTTAAAATCACAAGTAAAACTGACCATAACGAAGAATTTTGTAGTTAAGTATACATTTGTATCGATTACTCGATCCCCGGCGCCTGCACCTGTTAGTAAACCGACATGGCGGACTTTTCCAGGCTCCAAAATCCTCTCATAAATGAGAGGGGACCTGTACTCAGCAGTGGGATATTTATAGGATGTTACTGTACTGTACTCGACTGATTGTCAGTGAGCTAACATTTGATCTAGATATTTTAAGGTGTAATTTAAGATGAAAGTGCACAATATTAAATATGCTCATTCCTAAAAGAAGCAAGCACAAGTTTTAGCAGCTTCGACGCACGCAAGTCGGGTGGTTTGATCTAAGAAAGACGTCTTCTTGTAGTAACTTTAGTACTTTGTATATACATTATATTCTTTCCACAAAACCGGAGAAATTTTAATAGGCCAATGCAGTACGGGCTTTCTTGAGCTTTTCATGTGATGATAAATTATATAATTTATACTATTTGTACGTCTTTAGCAATTATAATTGACGTCAATAATAATGAGAAAAAAAATTGACATATAGATATTAGCTTTTATATTTTTTACTTTTAAAGCGCATTTACTAAAAAAGAGTCGAATGGCAAGCCGCTCATAAGCATTTGCATGAAAAATATAGCAACAGTTTTTTAGTGAATTTTATAGTCTAGTAAAAAGTTTTATAGTCTTACCAGATAAGCATTTGTACACACGTACATACATTACACAGTGATTGATCTGAGATTGTTGATCTTCTTTACATTGAGAGAGGGCCCCATCCGATGAATTTGCCACGGGCGTCAACGGTATAGTTACGCCACTGATCACAAGCCATTATTATCTATCAATATCATATTCTTCACGTATAGGACATTGCTTATTAGTGCTTTTATTCACTAATAACATAAGTCATTAAGCCGTCATCAAGTCTTTGCAATTAATAAAATGGAATAAAAAATGTAAAAGTATACTGTTAAATTCACTTCATGATGCTATACCTAATTACGAATTATCGTCAATTTTATCACCAATAAACCACGCTCCACAATAGATAGTTTAAAACAGTACAATACGTAGTTAGATAAAATAAATTAAAATGACACTGGGAATGCGATAGTTGAGCGTTGTTATCTCTTTAATTATTGACCGTAGCTCCACCAGGCGCGGCTGAATTAGCAGGCATCAGAATACACAGGAAACGGCTTTGTATGACCACAATGGTGTGGCTCGAATAGCCATCACCCACCAAACATAACGTTTCATTCTTTCATAGGTAACTCCACTACGGTATGAATTTCTTTGAAATAACCTAATCAAGTCGTTTTTGTTCATTTTTGTATGGTAATAAGTACAACGCCTAGCCATAAAAACTGCGGTCCCACCCAAAACTTGTAATTCGGAAGGCACTGCACGCGTTACCATACAACATCGGTTCTTAAGTCTCACATGCTCTGTAGTGTAATAAATGCCAGCTCAAGTGTCCTTCAAACCGAAGCTCAGGGTTGTTTGCACATTACACACTACAACTTGACGGCAAAATAGTGCGGCGTACCTACATACAAACAGTAGGTTAATGAGCTTTATTAGCCACTAACTGATGCTTAGTCTTCGTCCGCGAGGATATAGCTTTTTTTAGATATTATGTGAGAACTTTTTGATTTTCCGGGATAAAAGAGTACACAGAGAGTTCTCGCATCTTGAGAGACTTTCGCATTTATAGTCATAAATACTGTTACATAAAAACTTTTATTTTTTTTCAACTTTTTAGTTATTTTAAATTTGGAACACGTATATTATTTTAAATTTCTTTCGATTTTGCGCCATTTCACATATTTTTTCGTGTTCATTATCAAATTACAATAGTGATCGCCTTGCACAAAGTGGGTATGGAGCCGTCGGTCATATTCCAGACACTTCAAAAGCTTGGTATCAGCTGTATGTTCGTATATCGTACTATCAACAAATACAACAGCACTTCCTCTGTCGCAGACCAGAAAAGATCGGGGCGGCCGCGTGCTGCTAGAACTACAAAAGCTGTTAATGCTGTTAAAGTCAGAATTCATCGAAACGCAAGTGGTCGGATAGGTACAACGTGGTCATCATCCTGCGTCAGTGATGGTTTGGCGTGTCTTATCAAGGAGTCACGAAACTACATTTTTGTGAAAAAGGAGTGTACACAGGAGTGTACACAGTAAACTGCAGCCAAAGTGTATCAAGGATACAGTCTTGGATCATGTTGTGAAACCTCTCAGCAATACACTTTTTAAAAATAAAAGCTGGAGTCTGCACCTGGTCACAAGGCACGAACTACCCAAGCCTGGCTTGAAACCAACGTTCCAGACTTTATAAGAGCTGAAGACTGGCCCTCATCTAGCCCAGAGACCTCAACCCTTTAGACTTCAAATTATGGTCAGTTTTAGAGGACATGGCCTGCTCTAAACGACACGGCGACATTGAGTCTCTAAAAAAAGCAGTGGCGAAATTTCCCTTGGAAACAGTGCGTAAATCCATAGTCGTGGCCAAACAGATTAAAGGCCTGTATAAAGCCAAAGGTGGCCATTTCGAATAGAATATTTTTTTATTTTTTGCTGAGACTTATAAATATGTAGGTATAAATTTTAATAGTATTGCATTACTTCATTAAAAAAATGCATTTTCATTTGTAACAGAACTTATGGCCGGACTGAGTAATATTAGTATGGATCGTTACATCGGGTACAGGTAGATTGGGACGAGTGAGTGCCTGTGTTGGCGCGTATACTTTTAGCACTATAATATTTCCTGCAAAGTTGATAACTGCCGACAGTGTTCAGTAGTTGTCGCCGTAGTCGAAAATCGGTCAGGGGAACATCAGTCCACTGTTGAATATATCGATTTTCCGCAAAACCGTGCATGTCGTCTCTCCGTCTAGTTGGTAGTCATCCTTATTTTTTTTTTTAATTGTACAAAGTGACGAAACGAGCAAAACATTCACCTGATGTAAGTGCAACGTCCGCCCATAACAAATGCTGTATCACACAGAATATTTCTGTGTGACACCACACTGCGCCCGTCACCCTGAGACATCAGTTCTGAAGTCTCAAATGTCCAGTGATTACGCTAGCTCACAGTGCCCTTCAAACCGAAACACAGTAATGCTAGCACACTACTGCTTCTCGGTAGAATAACTGGCCCTGGGGTGGTACCTACCTAGACGGATTCCTGCATAGGAATCCTACCTACACTGCGTTTACCGGTACGAGGTTGCACTTCATAACCTTTCTTTCCCAACTGTTATCGGTCTACGATTAACGTGCTTACCTTTTCTTATTTAAAACTTAAGAAGAAAGAAAACATAACGACAAAAATCAAGACAGTAAATGTAGGATTGGTTATGCACCTTATACAATCTATAAAAAAATGACGAAAACGTGGTTTTCAAGTTGATTTTTCGATATTCGAATTATGGATAAACTATATACTGAGTGACTTTTGTCATTTTCCTAGAACTCTATCACAGCGATACCAATTCTGAATCTAAACCATTCAGGGAACTACACAAACACACACAAAAAAGTTCATCAACATCGGTCCAGACGTTTAGGAGGAGTTCAGTGACATAACCAATGTGTGGTACTAATAAGTAAAAAACTTAATTCGGCTTGGAAATAAATCTTGTCCGATAGTGTTTGACACTACACCTGTTATCTGTGTCATTATCAGCCTATCAATTAGAGGCGTGTTTCACTAAAATGGGCCAGTCTTATCACAATGGAATGTTAGATTTACTTATAAACCCACAAAGTTTTGTAGTGGCTAATGGAATGTCTCGGCTATTTGGTACGAGTAATTACCTACCAGCTACCTAGGATTAGTGGAGGCGAACAATTAATTTTGACTATTTTTATTTATTTGCGCTTATCGGAATTTTTTTTGTATGATTCAAATGTCAATCTCAATTGAATCCTACTGATTGACTGACGAAGCCTTGACCAACTGATGGCGGAAAATGTTGTATGACGACGGAAGTTAATGATGTTTTTTTACGATTCAACGCTTTTTGCGGAAGCTCATGCACTAATTATAGTCAAATTAACGTAAAAAGAGATTTTGCGTGTCAGTCTGTATAACCGACAGTCAATAACTTGACACAACTGAAGGTATTGTTATGAAATTGCAGTGATTAGCATTAGATGGATATCCCGATGAATATCTCTGCAAGTTCTTAATTTATAATACAAGTGACGGTTGCACCTTGTTGCAAATCAATAAAATAGATTTGTCTGTTGTCTGTCAATACAATCGGATAAAGCATAGCTAAATACTAAAGCTGAGTTCGCAAAATTTAAACAGATTATACTCGTAGGCTTTAAATGAATTCTACAGAAGCAGGCACACATACATACAGCTAAAATTACAATCAATATTCTATATGTAAATTTGTTGTCATTTGATTTTAAAGAGCTTGTGTCATTTAACCACGATCTTAGCAAAAAAAAATGAAATTGTCTTAATTTCTATATGTCATTACATTATGCCTCAGAATACTTGACTTAGCGACCGCGGCCTCCCGAGCTACTGATATCTCCTCCTGCTCTTTCCGTATAGTAGTATCCTACACACTATAGTTCCTTTCTCAACTTCCGCATTCCCCAAGCCCATTTCCTAACTAATCCTTTTCCCTTACTCTCCGCCAAGCCGGAGGTTGCCGTGCCGATAGGTGTGTGGCTAGGGGCGGGCCTAGTCGAGCGTGTCGATAGCTGCGTGACTAGGGAGGGTCTCTTGTCTCTGCCTACGTTCGAAATAGAGCGGCTTTTATCTAAGTCGACTATACCCATTAACTTGCTCTTCAAGCAAAATGTGCTTAAGACACAAACTTCGCCTCTATAAGACTTGCATAAGACCCGTAATGGCCTATTAGAAGTTACAGAGCGTTCAAAATCGATTCTTGCGAACTGCCACCGGAGCCGGTTGGTACCAACGCAACGTAGATCTTCACAGCGACTGTGAAATGCCCTTAATCTCTGAACACTTCAGAGCATTATATTTTTCGAAAAAGCCGCGGTTCATCCAAACCCGCTGGAGGTTAAAGCAGCAAATTACCGACCAAATAAAAACGCGACCGAACGCAAACGTCGCCCGCGAAACGTGCTAGACGACACGGACGTCTCAGCACTCCCTGACCACGATACGATCAGTCACGATCCAGGCTACACTGTACACACAGTTAATAGCTTTAATATAACACGCACCACGACGCGCGACCGCCGTAGAGAGCGGCGCGCAGCAGTCGACAATCACACCGCGTACACACGATACACCCGTGTTCCAGGGCGGTTCTCACCGCCCAGAGTTACCGACACACAAGTCGACAGTCCGAATGGAGGCCCACAGCCTCCCAAGCACGCAGCGAGCGCGATAGTCCGAATTTCGAGGTTTTTGTAGGAGTTTATTTATGTTTGGGTCAAACCGAACCTGGCACGCGGGGCCCTGGCCCGCGAGCACAGTATCCGATGAAGCTGTAAAAGCCAAAAAAAGGCTAACAGCAATTACATCACCGAAATTATATATCTGCCTACCCCGATGGGAAAGAGGCGTGCCTGTACGTTTTTATGTACAAACAGTGCTACTATAGACTATAGCGGGTCGGTTGGCGCAGTGGCGAAACGATTGACTTCTGTGCCATGGGTCGCGAGTTGGATCCCGAACGGGACCAATATTTGTATATCCTTCATGTAGTGCTTGTGCAATTTATATCTGTAAATACATCCACAACACAGGAGTTATCGTTATATAGATAGTTAAATGAAATACGAGTACATCTAAGATGTAAAGTTTTCTTTTCACTATTTTTAAAATAATCTCCCACACTACTCCACATTCACATACCTGCACCTACACAGATGCATGTTTCTATGAATTTGTAATAATAATAATTGTAATGTATAGGGTAGATGCTATGCATTATGTATGTACTCGTATTGTGTTCTGTGTATCGATGTGTCGTGCGGCCGCCAGTCGGTTAATAAACGTCCAACATTTGACATACTTGTACCGTGTAATTATTACCTTAATAATTAGTGCGTTTAATTTTGAATTTAATCTGTTTTATTTTAGCTATATACAGTCTAGACAATCTCAAAAGTCAAAAAAGAAAGGAGTTCATCGACCGCACTCCGCGGATCAATTACTAAGTTATCCGCCATTGAGGGCATCACAACACTTTGCAATCACTTTGATCAAGTGCTTTCTACGATGGAAACGGGAAAGTTATGTTGACAAATTATTAATTTTCTGTTCGCCAACTGTTAAACAATTTTATATTTATTTGAGTAGAAATCATAAACCATACCGAAAGCACTTAAAACTTTATGTTTCCTTGTAATAATTAAGCAATGTCAAGCTTTTGCTTATACTACTATTATTATATTATTATGTTTTACTGGTAGTAGGATTCCTATGCAGGAATCCGTCTAGGTAGGTACCACCCCAGGGCCAGTTATTCTGCCGTGAAGCAGTAGTGTGCAAACGTTACTGTGTTTCGGTTTGAAGGGCACTGTGAGCTAGCGTAATCACTGGGCATATGAGACTTAAGAACTGATGTCTCAGGGTGACGGGCGCAGTGTGGTGTCACACAGTACACAGTTTCTGGGTGACACAGCATTTGTTATGGGCAGACGTTACACTTACCATCAGGTGAACGTTTTGCTCGTTCCGTCACTTTTATGAAAAAAAAAAACTACGCTTGAATCGCCTGATCATAATTCCAGTAAAACTGAGAAATGATCAGTTCTAAGATGATAAGTGCGTAACCTATTCACCATGTAGCGATTTATACATTCGAGAATTAAAGAAACAAAACAAGTCACAAAAATATCGGTCGATTTCATTCTACACGTATATTTGTCACCAGACTTCACACTAGACTACAATATATGACATGTATAGTAACTGGCCATACGAGATTTAAGAACTGATATCTCGGGGTGACGGGCGCAGTGCGGTGTCACACAGAAATGTTCTGGATGACACATGATTTGTTATGGGCAGACGTTGCACTTACCATCGGGTGAACGATTTGCTCGTCTCATCACTTTATCCAATAAAAAAATATATATATTAGTTTCGCTCTCGGCCTTTGGCAGTACCTACTGCTGGGTGGATAATTTCTTGGTATATAGTAAATAATAAGCTTCCCAACTACTTTATTTCAAAATTTAACAATAGTTTTAATTACTATTTTTTCATTTATGTAGCATACCTATCTATGGTTAATAACTTCTTACGATAGTAGTACTTTGAAGTATATTTGTTTATTTTTTGCAGTAAGTTTCTGCAACTAAAAAAGGTACTGACATAGCTGACATTGCGACCTACTGAAGGAACTTCTGAAAAATTGGTTATGTAAATAAGATCCGCTACAATTGTAAGAATGCTTTTATAACCATTAATAGAGCATAATTGGTATGTATAAAACAACAGAGCAGAAGTAATCGAATGCAAATGCAAAACCCAAGATTTATTTGTAATTCTGTAATTAAGCTTTGTCAGAACGATGTCATCGGACAGCTGTAAAACTAATAAGGTTCTGCCGTCCTTAAGGTTCATATGAACATTTTTTTATCGAATTAAGTGACGAAACGAGTAAATCGTTCATCTGATGGTAAGTGCATCTGCCCATTACAAATGCTGTCACCCAGAACACATATCTGTGATATCACACTGCGCTCGTCACCGTGGGTCATCAGTTCTTAGGTCTCAAATGCCCAGTAATTACTTTAACAGTGCCCTTCAAACCGAAACTCAGGAATGTTTGCACACTACTGCTTCACGGCTTAAAAACTGACGCTACGGTTGTATCCACTTAGATGGATCCTTCCATAGAAATCCGACCACCGCAACGATGCTGCAGATTTCGTTGAACTTGTTATTTCTAATAAGAGATATAGTGAACTTGCTAGAGAGTTTCCGCAAAGCCGTCTGTAAAATATATTAAACGGAATCAACGTCAACACAGCACGAACGACAAGGGCTGCCAAAAGAGTACAAGTGTAATCAGTTAAAAAGTTAGTGCACCATAAACAATTGAGCTAGACTCGAATCTTAACAATGAATAAGTTACGCACTCGAACCACAAGACATAACATAATCAATAAAACGGTTTGAAATACGTAAAAAAATATAATAAGGTTACAGCCCATAAATGTGCCTCCATATGCCTGCCCCGTATTACAGTTTGTAGAATCAGGCATTACTTTGCGGAAATCCATTATAATGAAAGAAAGAATGTTAATGTGTTAGGATCCGCATGCAAAATTTATAATGGTGTAGTACCTACTTTTTGAAAAGCTAAGCCCGCCCTCCCTCAACAGCGTTTACAAGCAAACTAATACCGCCACCAGACACACTCCATCACTACAACACTACCACCAGGCAATACTGACTACCGAAGTCGAGTGTCTCACCTCACGCGACACGTGTTTCCCCTCAAAAAGAGACATTATCAAGTGATACTCGATTCTGCGATGGTAAGGCGCCGAGACTGACCTGTCGTAGTCAATATCACTTGACCTTCTCCTGTTTTTTGAAGGAAGGGAAAGTAAGAGTTCGCCAAGCAGCACACTTTCAGTGGATTTGCGGATTTCACAAGTCCTTGAAATATCTATTTCTCAGACATGCAGGTTTCCCAAGGTGATTTCTTTCACCGCCGAGCACACCTTAAATTGCAAATAACAATTTAAGTGACGCCGGCACCGGTAATGGATCCCAGTTCCAATGGTCCCGTACGAAGCAAGCAAGACGAATACGATAATGTAACTTGAGTGCGAATTATAGTATAATAAAATATCAACGCAACATTGATGAATAATCGTAGCCTTACCGTTTCATTGTTCTTTGGTAGTAGATTCCTCTGAAGTTTCTGCACGGGATAAGTCTGCCTCCAGCCGAATAGTCTCACTAACTTGTCGGCTACGTCTTCACAACGAGGCGTCGAGTCCTTCATTTCGAAGTAGGGAATTAGCACATAATGTTTTCTTTAATTATTTTTATTTCCATTGTCATTTTTATTTTGAATAAACGTCCACATATAAACGCGACATTATATTTCTTGACTGTAGAAATTTTGTTAATTCGCATATATAATATTTTATATTATATAGAATGGCATCGAAATAAAAAAAAGTTTCCGTTACCTTTCTTTAAAAATATAATTTATACTCGCATAAAATAACATAAATGGTATTTCGCAAACAATTTACGTTACCACTTTATGTTTTTCCAATTGCAAACACAACGTTCGTTGAGATCAAACAATAACCTCATTCGTAAGTTAAATAAATACTTTTACAACAAATTTTCACAACAACACTCTCAACGAGAACGGCTAAATCCACAACACAATATAACCGCTAGACTTGCAGACAGACGCGCAAAAAAAAAATTAAAAACATGAGGCGAGCGAGAGCGCAGCGCAGTGCGGTCTCCACGGCCCGGATTCATTGCCGTTATCGCATCATTGTTATCTAGGTATCGCCTCCCCTCCAACTGCACTGTGCCTCGCACTAGCCTCAACAATCTCCACTGTACGAGCTCTATCTACAATCAAATTGCAAGGCAAGCGAAATGGCTGCCCGTCCCTTGAAAAATTATCTTCACTATTAAGTTCACATTAAATTAACGAAGCCGGAGATGACGCATACAAGCGTCGGAACATAATTCTCATGTACTGGTGCCGGCGACACATCGTTCGATGAGTAAATAGCACGAAAAAAGGTTAAAATTTTTAGACTTGGCGTTCGAAACAGAAAAATATTTAAAGTAATAGAATTCGTAACATTCCATAGAAAACATCAGTATAGAGAACTAATATCTATACATAAGCTTGTGCCATTTGGTAGAGGCTTAAGAAAATCTACCACCCCATCTCGTCCTGGGAGTGTCGTAAAAGTCGATAGAGGTAAAATGAAAACCAGGCTATGAGCAGCAGCATCTTTCTGAAACATCTGAATAAATAAACTGCGGTTGCCAACCCGCCTGCCAAGCGTGGCAACTATGGCATTATCTCCCAGAATTGTCTGTTGCAAACTTACGTGTTTTGTGACAATCTATGGAGGAGGCTTATGTTCAGCAGTAGATTAGTGATAGGCTGAAATAATGTTGACGATGATATGAGCTTCCTCCAAAATACGTGAAGTAAAATTGAAAGCCGATTTTGATTATTTTCGTCGTATCCTATCCTAGGAAAGTGACTAGTATGTAAAATGAACAAGACCAAATACACTATTATCTACATAAGCACCAAATGAAATAAAATATTTTTTGTAAAGCTACACTGGTATTGTTTAACTCTAATGGCGATTGTGTATAAAAGGTTATTTTACATATTTTTACATACTCAAAGCGTCATCCCTTGCGGTCCTCTTTTACACGTCCGTAATGCGATGGGTTGGGCTCTAAGCATTGTCTTAAGATAAGCAAGCGGGCATTCAACAATATACTACTACAATCAGCGCCATTGCAAATACATACATTCATCACATACATAATTCATAGACCTAAAAGACAATGAATCGACATTATTCACGTTAACAGCTTGCATAATTCACTCGTATGTTTATCCGAGATCATGATCATGCTTAGGTAATGATGGTCATTTATCATATCGTCATAAAGGTCATATCTTAAATCTGATCAGTTGCTTATAGGCGAAATCGCAACCGTACACTGCATCAACTCACGCCCATTGTCACTGGATGTGATGGAGGTTATCCGCATGGAGAAACGTGGGATTCTGTTTTAATAATCTGCATTACATCCAACTTTACTCATAACAACAATTTGCATTCACTTAGTACGTAGGAACATCGCGTGGTATGTTACCTTATTAAACAATAGAGAATAGGTAATAATCATAGAATAAAAATGTGGAATATTTAAAAAGACGAGTTTTAATATTTTGTGTCTTCGTAGAATTTGTATTATTGATTAAATTGTTACTTAACAGATCCGACTACATAATATGCAGATGTATAAAATTTTAAAAAAATGTCACAGGGTCGCTGCGTGTGGAAATATAATATTCACATATAATAGACACGAACTCAGGTTCATTAACTGAAGTGCATAATTTACAGAACCATTCACGAATGAAACAACTGAGGAGCTAACGTTACATGATTTAGTTATAGTGTGATAGATTTCCAAGTTTCTCATCAATATTACTAGATCAATTCCGAAGTAAAGCTATTATATTACTGTGCTACGGTACGTACCCATGACAATATCATTACTGGCAAAAATTATGATAATGCACGAAGTAAGCAGATTGAGAATAAAATTATTGTCTCAAACGGAAAGAGGATTACTTAACGCGACAGATTAGTGGTGTCTAAATATATGTAATAAAATAATATGCGTTAATGTACAATTATATCAAAATTAAAGTGTGGTATAAACCTATCAATTTACTGTGCTTACAGACTCTGAAAGTTTTTCAGTACTAAAAAGATTGCAGTATTGACCGAAAATCCAAACATAAAAAGTACGACCACGTAAATCTAGAACGGATGACAACCAAACAATAAAGAAAGATAAAGCTAACAAAAATTACGAAAAATATGCAAGAGAATTTTTACGTATTCTAATAGTGTGATACTAAAGAGGATCTTAGTTTACTCAATGGCATGAACGTGTGTAGCAAAAATGGAATTGTTCACATATTCTCTTGTAACAAAAGTGTTATCGCCTGTTGCGTTATTTTGTATAATCGGCTAAAGAACTCCGGGCCTGCGTGCAGTCACGCTACACTGCATAGGCAACTGAGCTATTTCTATGTACTCATTTTCAAGTCCATTTTTCGAACACTGATTTTTTTTTATTTGTAAATAATTTTAATGTAAATAGGTGAGTTGAAGAAAAATCCTATACAACAATTGCATAGCACCTTAATGGTGCAATCGCAGCCTTCGCCGTGTAAATAACTACCTACCGAGGAACTGTGCAACTTTTCTGCACAATACAAATACCTAACTGACAACGCGACAATGCCTTCTTAAACCGTACCCAGTACACTGTCTACGTTTCGAAACTACTTTTCGTCACACATTAATTTGGGAGTGGTTTCACTTATGGGTAACTTATTTCGCTGCACTGATAATGTAATAGAAAACGTTACGCATTACAAAGGATGTAAACAAACTGGAGGCTGCGCGGCGGACAACTGGCTCGACTTTCTGCGCGTGCACCGACGTGCGGGCGAGGGACGAGGGGGAGGGCCAGCGGGTACCCTCCCCGCGGCCCTCTCGAGTTGGCCATTGAGCTCACACGCCAAGTAAACAATCACAACACCTGTGCCAGCACTAAAAAAACGACTGAAACTCGTTCGTTCTTTGAAATAAGTATTTCATAAATGGTTAAAGTAATTTTAATACATGCCTCGAAACTTAAACGTAGATCGAACGTTTTCGTATAATCTCCGCCATTAACTACGACATAGGCAAGAACTACGAATCTCAACACATCAAATCAGAGCGTAGAAATTAGTTATCTATTAAATAATGAACATAAAATTAGCGTAATTTACCACCTACACCTTGGATTAAGAATAACGAACTGAATTAAATCAATTTGATTAAGCTCTTTAAAAATTGTCTATCATTTTTATTTAACAGATTTAGTAATAAGGAATAATGTAGTAAATGAAATCAAAGACAGAAAAGGATGCAACCATTATTCCTAAATTACGCACGAAACGTTCCCAAGGGTGCTTTCCAAGGCGACGGGGGTCAATGGCGCCGCGAGGAGGCAGAGCGCGACGGACGTGGCCAGTGCACCCGCCAGAATGACGGGGTGCCGGATTCTATGCCATTCGACCGTTTCCCATCACGCTTTTTTAATAAAATGAAATGACCTTAAATGCCTGAATACACGTCCGATAATTTACACATCGTTTTTAAAACAGTTTTTACTGGTGGTAGGATTCCTATGCAGGAGTCCGTCTAGGTAGGTACCACCCCAGGGCCAGTTATTCTACCGTGAAGCAGTAGTGTGCAAACATTACTGTGTTTCGGTTTGAAGGGCACTGTTAGCTAGCGTAATCACTGGGCATATAAGACTTAAGAACCTATGTCTCAGGGTGATGGGCACAGTGTAGTGTCACACAGAAATTTTCTGGGTGACCACAACATTTGTTATGGGCAGACGTTGCACTTTCCATCAGGTGAACGTTTTGCTCGTTTTATCACTTTATGCAATATAAAAAAAAACAAATATAAATTCACGTTTAATTTATCACGAGGTAGTCTAGCACAAGAGAAACTTCATGAAACAGTTCCATAATTTAAAAATAAAGATAAAAAAATGTATTTTGAAATATGTTGTATTTAATTAAATTATGTATTTAAATTGTATTATGTATTTAACACACAACACACACAACACTCGAGTACTGACTACTGAGTATCTAGTTTGGCTCAGTACATAAAACAATAAAGTAGTGGATGCAGTTAGACAGGATATTCCTTTCGTCAAAACAAGAGTACACGTATATTTTGTAAAGTATCTGCGATTCAGATTTTGCAGGATAGTATAAGTCAGATTTTTATAAATAATCTTAATATACATCTTTTTGCCCATTTAGGTACTATAACTAATCTGAATGCTGAACACCACGCATGTTAAAATACTGCGACCGTCTCCTAATCCCAATGTCGATGGGTAATGTAAACAGCCTACTGGTGGTAACAGGTCAAGTTTCGTCTACGTTTTCGATCTGGATTTCTTCAAGATAGTTGACCAATCTGTCATTAGCTACAATATTTTCGAGGCATTTCCTTTAGAAGGCTCTTAGATAGCGACTTCGACGCCTTCATAGAAAAAACATTTGTGCTAGAAACTTATTAAACGATGTTAGGAGTTTGAATAAAACAAATAAGAGATACACGTTTTACGTATTTCTCCAACTTTAGTATATTTTTAAATTTCATGGTAAATTCGTATATTATCAGCAGTAATTTGCAAATGATTATAACGCCATCTAGGCAGAATGCTTGATACTAAGAACTTAATTAGTTGACTAGATAACCAGTGGACACGAAAGTCGCGCATTGCAGCTGCAGCCCTAATTTTTTAAGAAAAATGATTCTTAGATAATATTAAATTATCTGTCCTATAACTTATTTTAATATACGTTAAAATTAATCATAATTATATGGTGTAATTTCTTTTACTCAACAAATGGTTTTTAAATATAGATTTTTTAACTTGACTGTTAAAAATAAGTTGTAGATATTAAAAAATATTCAATTTGTCTAAAGTAATATTGTACCTACCTAATAAATCAACAATTTTTGTTCAAGATAGATTTCCACTTTTCTTCAACAGATGTCGCTATGCTCTTTAGATTAGAAACTAGGTGAATTAAACTCGTACAATACTTGAATTCCTTCACGAATTAAACTTGTAATTGCCTGTACAGAGTAAGAAACTTATTTTAGATGATCGCCTAATTTTACATTACTGGACTGGACTATCCGAACTTTATTACCTACTGATAGGCAGGATGCCCATCCCAAGGGGCGGACAGCGGACGTGCGGTAAAAGTATTACCGTGAGGGAAGACAAAGGCCCAGCCAAAAAGACTAGTTAATAATAAATAATAAACCCAGTATTTAGTCAACTACGGATAACTTATACTACTATTATGGTATCAAAATGAACTCACAAAATTTGTCAAATAATTAATAAAACTCATGACTCGGCATTCACACAGAACTTATATAAAACAGACTTATATCACGGGGTCCTGGATTTGCATCCCAATTAGGCAGTTATTGTGTACCACATAAACCCCGACGTATGATGACGCCGTTAGAGAATATGCGTCCCCATTTCATGAGATGGCTTCGAAAAAATCGACTAAGGGAAATTTCAGAAAAATCTATTGAGCTCTGGCTGACGGCGGCACAATCATTTCAATTATGCCAGACTTAAATTATCTAGACTGGTGATAGATAGCAGCGTTTAATTGTGGTATTTACATCGTCAATCCGCCTGCCAAGTGTGGCCATTACATAAACGGAAAGTCTTCCCAACTAATATAAAATACTCATATAACACACATATTTGGTAGGTTTTAAAAACAAAAGTGAAAAAGTTTTCAGAATTCTAGCCAGTGTATGTGTATGTTTCTTCGAATAGGTAGTTAACCACTCCTAATAGATAAAGGTATATACGAACAGGTACACCTTTATGATTTGAAACTAATTTACAGAAGCATTCGAGTGAACTAGATTCACGTTTTGTTAAGTCGATAGCTTGGCATCGATTTAATAAGTTCTTGTCGTAGAAACGAAAGGATAAAATGGTATACAGATTAAAAATGTGTCAGTTACTTATGTCATATATTTAAAACCTAATGCCTATTTTAAAAGCCTAGTAGAGGATACCTATTCAAATAAAAGAAAATATTAATGAAAGCTATACTTCGAAGATGCGAAGCATAAAAATTGTTTGAAGTTTTAATTCTTCTTGACAAACGCGTGGCTTGTGGACTGAGTCGTAGGTCGCTAGTTCCTTGGCAGCCCACTGAGATTCCAGTCAAAGCCAGCAAAGTTTTTCGGTGTGTGATTGAATATAATTATACGTGACACTGCAATTAACCCTTCCACAAATCTTGTAAAATAAGTATTACGTTGGATATGGGAAAGCGTAGACAAACAGATTTTGTGTCCATCAATCCATCATCAAATCCATTGCACTTTTATCCTAAATAATCTTAAATAAAAATACAGACAGAAATTTCGTAAACGGCTAATATATTTACGGAACAAATTCAGATCATTAAAATATTTATTCGCCGTGTGGTGGCGGCTTAAGAGAATCTACCACCCCATCTCATCCTGTGGGTGTCGTAAAAGTCGACAGAGGGAAAATTAAAATCAGGAGATGGGCAGCAGCATCCTCCTGGAACTTCTTAATAAATAAACTGCGGTTGCCAACCCGCCTGCCAAGCGTGGCAACTATAGCAAAGTCCCCCCAAAATGAGAGCTACTTTTGTGGCAATCTATGAGAGAGGCCTATGTTCAGCAGTGGACTAGTGATAGGCTGAAATGATGATGATGATGATGAAATATTTATCAATGTACACTAAATGAAATGCATTTTCTTATAATTATACTACTTATATGACAAAAATCAATCACGGGAAACCAACTAAATGCGTCGTCTGTGATAATTTCGAGTAGTCGGTAAACCTTTTTATAGGATTACTTAGACTGAGTCCATGGCAACACAGTTTGTATAATTATTTATTAATGTTATACACGCCATAATAGATTGTATGTATTTGCAATAACGACTCAAATTAAAAGAACATCATTGTTTACTGCTATGAAGCTTTGTCGCCGCCGGTCTTATGTGCGTTGGCATTTTATCGATCTCGTGGGTATTTCACGCTCACTTACTATTTACATAAATTGTTGTACAAGGTTTAAAACTGGATCTAAATGTGTAACAAAGTGTATTGACCTATAATTACCTCATTCACAAAGGTCACTTGATTTAGTAATTTACTTTATTAAAGTTATTTAAGTTGGGTGTTAACTCAACTTCCATTTCATAAACCGGTCATTATTTTCTTTTAATTTACCTCACATTTTAGGCAGATAAGACTTTTATCACAATCGTAGAACTATGACTGATGACATTTTCGGAATCGTCGTAGTAACGCGTAAAACCATCAGTATTACAACTCTGTAACTAGGTTAGGCCGTGTGGTAGCGGCTTCAGAGAATTTACCACCCCATCTCATCACGTAGGTGTGGTAAAAGAAAGAAAATTAAATCCAGAAGATGGGCAGCAACATCTTGCGCCTCCCAAGCGTGGCAACTATGGCAAAATTCCCCCCAAAATGAGAGCTACAAACTTTGTTGCAATCTATGGGGAGGCCTATGTTCAGCAGTGGCCTAGTGATAGACTGAAATGATGATGATGATGATGAACGAGGTTAATTGAAATAAAATATTATAACAGGTTACTGGTGGTTGGATTCCTATGCGGGGCTCAGTCTAGGTAGGTACCGCCCCAGGCTAGTTATTCTGCCGTGAAACAGGAGTGTGCAAACGTTACTGTGTTTCGGTCTGAAGTGCACTGAGATCTAGTTTAATCACTGGGCATGTGACACTTATGAACTGATGTCTCAGGGTGACGGTAGCAGTGTGGTGCCAGGCCACACAGAAATGTGACACAGTATTTGTTATTAGCAGACACTTACCGTCAAGTGAACGTTTTGCTCGTTTCGTCACTTCAACGAATAAAAAAAAGTTTTGTGTACTGATAAAGGATGGTCTAGATGATAATAATTTTGTATATTTTTAGTAAAAAATAGAGAATAAGAAATTAGTTTTTTCAAAACCGTCGTTGTTCTACGTTTTGTAATTAAGAGCTTGATTGGTAAAGAAGTTATTGACGTGTCTATTGAAAATGAAAAAGAAATTTAATTTCTAAACATTTTCACGCTGTAACAATGGCCAATAAAAACTATCGTAATGTTCATCGCGGTTGTTAACTGTGATGTCAAGAAATGAGAGCGAATGTGTAGCAAAAATATTGTATTATATCCACTTCTTCGTTGGCATAAATAAGGTTCTTTGATTACCTTGTAATTTAATATGTCATAATTCAGGAAATAATACGAAATATTTATAATGTGACAATTAATTTTTATACTCAAAATCTGGATTGTCAATAAAAAAGAAAAACATATTTTTTTATTGGAGAAACTGATGAAAAGAGCAAAATGGGTTACCAGTGCAACGTCCGCTCATAGCAATGCTGTGACACCTAGAATATTCGTGTAGCACTGCGCCCGTCCCCCTACGACGTTAGTTCTTTAGTCTGATATGACCAGTGATTACAGTAGCTCTGTGCCCTTTATACCGAAATACGGTAACGTTTGCACGTTACTCCTTCATGGCAGTATAACTGGTCCTGCTGTGGAACCTACATGGACGGATTCCTGCATAGGAATCCTACCACCAGTAATTATGTTTAATAAATAATTAAAATATAAATAAAAAAAATTGTATTTGATCAACAAACACATCGATGAGTTTGTTGATCAAATACAATTTTTTTTTTTAAATTTTTATTATGAAGCTAGTGAAGACTTTAAGTAACAATGACATTAATGAAATGTTTTCGTTTATATGAGATACTTTAAAGATACCATAATAATCAACCTCGTCTATCAATCATAAGAATTGCCGTTTAAATCCTTTTTTTGTCAGATTTATGAAAAACAGAACCGTTTTGGTTTCTGAAGCTGAAGGAACGGTCCCATCCAAAACGTGACGAATGGTCAGGTTAAATTCATACCGATTTTTTTCTAAACGCCAAGTCAATTTACAAACAGTGCACCCTGCTGGTTAACGGAAGAGGCTCTAAGTGGTGTAGGTGCTGAGGTAGATGTTAAATGTAACAACTGTACTGAAAGAAAGCTAGTGTAGTACTGAGTAGAAGGGGTTGTGCCGGGCCGATGCGCTTAACTACTGCGACGTAGATACATACGTACCATTTTGGCAGTCGACTGTTGGCTGAAAAATCATCTACAGATGTAAACTCAAACCACAAACTAAAAAGACATGAGGAAGAGCAGGAGTATCACCAGAGTACCGCATCACTAGTGCGAGGATTTCGGCCGTTGTCTAGTAGTGGATTAATAAAGGCTAATGATGATGTTAAGAACCAATGTCGCCTAAACTTGAATTTTTCCCCCTCAAAGGAATATCAAAACCCTCTAAACTGAACATTTAAAAACATAACGTAAATCAGCAATATATATTTTTGTATACTTTTTAGTTTTGGTATGTCAGTTTTAAATTAAAACAAAAAAGCTGTATAGCATGACAGTATAAGACGTATTAAAGTATTCATCAATGGTTATGATCATAATAATTACAATCATTTATACTATTGAATAATAATAAGATCAATTAGTGATAATTTTATTAAACAATAATTGAAAAAAAAAATTACTTATTAAAATGTAATAAGACGAATAGTCGTATCATTGATTATAATTAAACATAACTTAAATGTCCATATTTAATAATATACCTCTAAGTTGGCTACACTGTTAAGAACTTCCAGTGTTGTATATTAGTATATACGTAATATTATTTGAAATTTCCAAATATTCAAAATATTATTTATGGTAATAAATAAATAAATTTAATCTAATAAATAAATTTTTGTATTGCTTTAAATATTCGTTGACAGCCGCGTGACTTGCTGTCAGTGAATTTATGTTATCCAAATTTATAAATGCACTGATTGTAAGCCCGGAAGATAACGTTACTATCACGACTGTCACTATCACACATTTTATCACACATATTAAATACATGTAAAAAATAACTAACAGTCTATAAATATCTCACTGCTAAGAACCTGCCTCCTCTAATTTCAGAAAGTCTATTGAAGCCGGGAAGTATCCGACATGTTGCTCCAAGGCGGGTTGACGGAATACACATATCCTAACTTTGCAGAAAAAATATGCATTTTAGAGGCACCTGCACCGGGGACAGATTCAAGGCACTCGCGTACTATAAAAATTAAGGCAAGCGCCCGGCTCCTGGGCTAACACTGCTCACTATACATCAATATACAGAGCAAATAAAATTTCCAGTTTATTCCTAAAACCGACGAATGCTTCATCACAAATATTCGGTAAATTCGCAAAAACCCTTGAATGCTTTCGTTAACGTCCGCGGAGCGGAAACTTGTTCGAGCCGGAAAGTAGGTAATTGTAACACTGTTGTCGGTCAGAGTAATGTTTCACGTGAATTATTAAGCGGCCGGGGTGCTCAGCGAAGGGTGACGGCTCGTGGGAGAAAATGAGAGTGATCAATGTACTGCCATTTGTTGTACCTGCTCACATACACGAGTGCACTGGAGCTTCAAAATGACTGCGTTAATTTAGTTTTTTTTTAATGATAACATGTTTTCATAGTGTTACTGAAAAGTATTTAAGGACATTTTAGCGTTACAGGATGGTGTTTCCACAAACGTTAGCTTTAAACTCATGAGTTATCACACAAATGTGCAATATAAAGCAAATTTATATTAAATTTATAAAAAATATATAAAATATGTGGAACAACCATCTTAAGTTAGTAAACGCTTTTACTCATTTTGAAATATTATCACATTCGTTTATTTTTAATACACACAGATATGTAATCAAAGAAGGTTTCTTTATTTGGAACACAGTTTATTTCTTATCACGCAACTAAGTGGGTCACTTAACTAACGTTTCATTTGATAACAACCGAAAAATAATCAATATGCCACCCGCACGTATAGTTCTTCTACCGTGTCAAGTTTTTCAGATATATTTTTTTTTTATAAAAAGTTACAGATCTCTTTCAACACAGTCAAGCGAGACTATAACAGATACAATTTAAGTAGTGACAATATTTAGAACTTGCTCTTATGCGACTGACATTGTCTATTTGTAACGATTAACTTAAAAAAACAAGGTTTTTCTTAACAGCAAGTAAGGCATAGATTGTAGAGTAGTTCGCCTTCAAATACGAGGGTGGATTGAAAAGTACTCGGCCTAACCAAGAAAATAAACACATACTAAATCAGTTATATTTTTATTTTTCTACATATTCACCATCAAGTTCAATACACTTTTGCCACCTCCCCTTCCAAGCATTTAGACCGTTAAAAAAAATGATTCTTCCTTAGAGTCAAAATATGCGTCTACAGCTGCTTTGACCTCGTCGTTTGTCGAAAATCTTTGACCTCCCAAGTGCTTTTTTAGGTTAGGGAACAGAAAGAAGTCTGATGGTGCCAGATCAGGTGAATACGGCGGATGCGGTAACAGTTCAAAGCCACAGTTGTGAATTCCAGCCATTGACTGTACTGACGTGTGAACACGGGCGTTATCTTGATGAAACAGGACTTTTCTTCTGAGCGTTCCTCGACGTTTTTCTTTTATTTCCTCTCGTAAACGACGTAGTAAGGTGTAGTAGTAATCAGAGTTTATAGTCTGACCCCTTTCAAGATAATCAATCATAATCACACCTTTCGAGTCCCAGAATACTGAAGCCATCACCTTATTTGCCGACAAAATCGACTTAGCCTTTTTAGGGGGTGGTGAACCAGGTCTTCTCCACTGTTTTGATTGTTGTTTTGTTTCCGGTGTACAGTAATGAACCCATGTTTCGTCCATAGTAACAAAACGATTCAAAAAATCATCTGCATCGGCTTCAAATAACTCCAAACAGTCGCGTGAAATAGTCAATCGCGTCCTTTTTTGTTCAACTGAAAGCAGTCGCGGAACCCACCTCGCAGACACCTTGTGGAAACCCAACTCGTTGACAATGATGTTTTGAGTTCGTTCATAAGAGATGCCTATAATCTCGGCTATCTCTCTAATTTTTAATCTGCGGTCTCCCATTATTAAATCAAGTACTTTTTTAATATTTTCGTCAGTAGTTGACGTCGAAGGCCTTCCAGAGCGGGGTTCATCTTTCACACTCTCTCTACCACGCTTAAATTCTGCTATCCATTTTTCGATGGATGAATATGACAGAGCACAATCGCCTAATGTACTGACCATGTCATCATGGATGGCTTTTGATGATAGCCCCTTCTTATGGAGGTACTTAATGACGGCACGCTGCTCGATTTGCTCCATTCGCGGAAATTATGACCGATTACTTTGTTAATAAATTTATAAAATCACAACTAATTATCGCACACGTTTCGAACTTCACACAATGAACTAGTCTGAACTGAACTAAATAATGTGGGTAGATTTGATTTTTAGAATTGAATGGATCTGTGTTAGGCCGAGTACTTTTCAATCCACCTAGGTAACTTTGACGATTCTATCTATGATAACGTAAAATAGCGATCTGTAGCAACAATTTGTCATATATTTGTTTAAGAAAAATGTATTTTCCAGACCACGTTAAAAAGTTCTTGCAATTCAGTACAGTTTTGATCCGCTATAAACATTAATAATTCAGGCTTACTTTCAGATAAAGAAATTTATAAAAGAAAATTGGGACATAAGTCTTTATATTAACAACAGGGTTGTTAATGGGGAGTTGTTTTTCTTTTTTAATAGAAGAAAGTGGCGAACAGAGCAAATCGTTCACTTGATGTTAAGTCCAACCTATTACAAAGGCTGTGTCACCCAAAACATTTCAATGTGGCACTAAACTGAGCTCGTCACCCTGAGACATCAGTTATTAAGTCCTTCCTCTTCTTTTAATACTGGCCTCTCTCTAAATAGATTTCTGCCAATGTCAAGCCAATCACGGGAGTGACAATAGGTATTTCAAATTTTCAATCAAATGTAAAATGAAAGTTAACTTTTACTGAAGATTTGGTGGACCGATGGAGACAAAACGCGAAGTACAATTCTGGTTTTAAATTATTTTTTCCAATCACTGTACACTTTCACGAGCACTTGCTGCTTAATAAACAATCAATATTAAACATCAAAACTCAAAACATACCCAGAAATTGCAAAATTCAATTGAAACACATCGTCAGTTTTCGAGTTGACGCTAAAAGTCTGCTTAACTCTCATAAGTCCATTGATTACACTAGCTGTTAGAACTTTTAAACACAAAAACAGTAATGTTTACATACTACTACTTCACGGCAGAATAACTGACACTGCGGTTACCTACCTAGACGGATTCCTGCATAGGAATCCTATCAGCAGTCAAAATATAAGATTGTTATTACATACATACATACATAAGATCACGACTGTATCCCATAAGGGGTAGTCAGAGACTGGGCACTCTCTGCAAATTATTATTATTGGCAAAAATATTTAATATTACTACAAAATACAGCAGTTAGCAGTAGCATCCCTAACTAACGCAGAGGATTAAACAATAGGATTGTATTTCACAGGTAACCACGCGGCTCACAATGTTTTGAATTCATGTACCTGCTCGCTTTGTTTCCGAAGTGTTTTAAACTTTAAAACACGATATTGCATTACCGTGTATAAATTATAAATAAAATGGAACCCGTACGTGGTAACTGAAAGCTAATCGTGATATTGTTCATGTATGTTTGTAAATGCCAAAAAAAACTTAAATATGCATACAGTATTTTGCATATTTTTTGTTAAAAAATTAAACATATTGACTACTGCATTAATAGGGTATAAGCGTGTTCTGAAGATATAATAAATTGAGACCACTAAACATGCTTTTGATGGGAATTACATGAACTGACGGATACGGATGTGAACAGAAGACAAATTTGTGTAACCCCACAATAAATTGAAGATTTTAGGTTCTTGTTGTATAGTGTAATGTCATGTCTTTTACACACATACTGAGCTGGGGAAGTGTAAATATACGCCGTAGTACGCCTGTATGTGTGCTAATATTTTCGACACTATATGTGGATCCCGGGTAGATGAAGTCTTCGAATTGTAATTTTAAAACGTTGACTTTGTGGTCATTTATTTATTTATTTATTTATTTATTTATTAAGGATAACCAACAGGTGTTACAATAAAGCATGCGAAAAAAAAAATGATTTATAAATACTAGGTTAATTGTACATCTAATTACAGGTTATCACGACGTGCACAATTATTGTATGCTTACATCAACTGCTTACAATTATTATTATACAAAATGAAACAAATTTAATCATAATTTAAAAAAAAAAACAACGTTAATACTAATTACAGGTCATAATAATATTGTGAAAGAGATGAATTATCAATACAATACAATAATACAAAATAAATAATACAATATAAAACAAATTAAATTGTTTGATTTTAAAAGTGAGTCAGTCAAAGAGAATCCAGCATGTACTGAAAAAGCTTGTTTTTAAAAACCTGTAAACTGTCGTTAGTGATATCCAACTCTTTGACTCTCGATGACAGTTCATTATACAATCTAGGTAATCTAGTTAACGGTGCATTTTTCCCCAGGTTGGTTTTATGTCTTGGGACACGAAATAAAGGTACTGACCTTCTGGAAATTCTAGAGGGGATATTAATATTAATCTTACCTGTGAGAGTAATCGAGTCAATTTTGTTATTGATCAATTTGTGAAAAAAAGACATATCTATTATATCTCTGCGCAAGTGCAGAGGCAACATACGAAAAAATTTCAGTTTTTCGTTATATGACAAAGACAAGTTGCATACTTTGTAGCGGTGTATAATAAATCTTAGGAGTTTTTTTTGCACATTTTCTATCCTACTGCAGTGCACTTTATATTGCGGATTCCAAGTTATAGAACAATATTCTAATTTACTCCTTACAAAGCAATTGAATAATTTGAATATTGTCGCAGGCTTCCGAAATATTTTCGAGTTCCTAAGTACAAAGCCCATAGATTTGTATATGGAGCCTATTATATGGTCTACATGATTTACAAAACTTAGTTTTGAATCTAATATTATGCCGAGATCCCGTACCTTCTCGACTTTAGTTAGCGGTTCTTGATTTATGTAGTATTGACTATGTGTGTATTTTCTTTTCCGTGTAAATTGTATTAAGAAACACTTTTTAGAGTTGAGGTGCATACTATGTTTATTACACCAATCAGCAAGGTTATGGATGTCATTTTGGAGTAATATTACATCTGATTCATTCCTTATTACTCGTATAATCTTGAGATCGTCCGCATACAGGAACACTTTCGAGTTTGTAAAAACATCATTTACACAATCTATAAAAATATTAAAGAAAATAGGACCTAAAATTGAACCCTGTGGAACGCCAGAACACGGAGTAAATGATGCAGACTGATAACCGTCAACAACAACAGCACATGTACGAAAACGAAGATAAGTTTCACACCAATCCAATAAGTGTCCAGTGATTCCAAATTTTCTCATTTTATCTAGGAGTATTGTGTGGCTGACTTTGTCGAAAGCCTTTGAGAAATCTGCGTAAATTGCATCTACTTGCTCACCCTCATCAACAAACTTTAGTAAATCTGTAACGTATGTGACAAGATTAGTCGCAGTAGATCTTCCAGATATAAAACCGTGCTGATTAGTACTAAGACTTCTTCTTACATGTCTAAATATGAACTGGTAGACAAGTGATTCAAAGACTTTCGACATAGTCGACAGTATTGATATAGGGCGATAGTCTGCAATGTTCGCGGGATTACCGTCCTTAAAAATTGGAACAATTCTTGATTCCTTCCATAAAGAAGGAAATATCCCACTCTTTAAAGATGAGTTGAATATTATGCACAATGGAAGGGTCAACGCGTCAGCACATCTATAGACAAACATGGGTGGAATATTGTCTGCACCAGGACCTTTTGAACAGTCAAGTCTTTTTAATTTTGTTAGGATATCTTCTTGCGACAGATAAATATTTCCTATATATGACGCCGGTTCAGATGTTTCAGTGACTATATTTCCTCTATCTAGTTCGTAAACAGAGGAGAAGTGTTTAGCGAACAAGTCACATATATCCTCACGGTTATTAGCTGTTATGTCACCCAACTCCATATTAACTGGATATGTACTGGTTTGATTACGCATGTTCTTTATGTGTGCCCAGAAATATTTTGGGTGTTTCGATATTTCGGTCTCTATAGAGGTAATATAATCGTTGTAACATTGTTTTATAAGTTTCGAGCAGTCGTTACGTAAGTACTGAAATTCTAGACGATCAAGCGGGTTGTTATATTTTTTTAATTTAATGTGATACTTATACTTTTTTTTTAAACAATAAATTAGGCCTCTGGAGTACCACACTGGATAAGAGGAAGGTTTCTTTTTAGTTATTGGGACATGTTCATTGATTGTTTTTCGGAGAATTACATAAAATCTATCTAACATGCTGTTAACATTGTCCTGTAACGCTAATTCTTGGAGCCAGTCAATACTGTTAAGTGACGCTATTACACCATCATAATTTGCTTTGAAAAAGTTGTATCTGGGTCTAAATATTTTTTGAGGGGTTGATAAGCTACCATTCAGTATGCAAATTGTCAGTTCAAGGGCCGGGTGATATGGATCGACTTCTCTTATTGGATATGGACATTTTTTAACATCAACCATCTGATTACTGCACAACACAAGGTCAAGAATAGAATTTTTTATATTATGGATCAAATTATACTGTAATAAGCCGTTTAATGCTGTGAAGTCAAGCAGATAGTTGATGAGAGAGCAGTTTTTAGAGTTTAATGCGGTTGCATGTGTGCAATTGGGATCTCGAGTCCAAGTGATGCCGCTGAGGTTGAAGTCGCCAATGAACAAGAATTCATTTTTGTTAGATTTATGTGTCAAAATATTATTGTTAGCCTTACTAACAAAGTTTTCAATTGAATTCTTGTTCACGGGTGGAGGGAGGTACACCGAGCATATAACGACTGTATTTGAATATTTCCCTGATCCCATATCTACAGTAACCCACAGATCTTCGCAATCACTTTCCCAATCTGGAAGTCGTTTTGAACTCAGATGATTACTCACCGCTATAAGAACACCGCCACCTGTTTTTTTATAGTTTGAAAGGTTTGATGTTTCCCTGTCTCGCCTATAAATAATATATCGGTCATCAAGAATCTCAGAGTCAAACACACCCCCACAGAGCCATGTTTCAGTTAAGACAATAATATCATAGTTATTATTAGCCACTTGCAAACGTACGTTACACAGATTTGAATTGAGCCCTCTTACGTTTTGATAATAGCATGTTAAACCAGTGAATTTTACTTAACTATTAATTCAGACACCTGACCATAAACATATCAAATTAAGGTTAACTAAGACGGCTAAGTACATCTATACCACTAACATAAATATATTCAGTGTTCTCCGATTTGCGCATGTACACACGGCCATTTTTAATCCATACAAAACGATAGTTGAATTTTTTCGCCTTGTGTCTTGCTTCTGCATGCAGTGATTTAATCGCCGGTGATAGGTGCTCGCATACGTAAACAGGTTTTTTGTTTCCACTTATGCCTAGATGACTGGTGTTTAATTTTTCTTCTTGATTGATTGCCTTTTTATTGAACGTCATGATTGCCGCAAGAAAACAGTCGCGTATCCGGGGGCTGCTGAATTTCGTAATTACTGAACGAGGACGATGAGTATCTTTATTTAATTTCATTATTCTATTGCAACTCAATATGTCATTGTCGTTAATATTACATTTTACAGTGGTTGCAATTTGTTTTACTGTCGCTATGAGATTTTCTGATTTGAATTCGGGAATACATTGTATTTCTACGTTGCAGGCGCGTGATTGTTGTTCGACTAAGGCCAATCTGGATTGAAGATCTGTGACAATTGTACGCAAATTCTTGTTTTCGCTGCTTAACGACGTAATGATTTCAGTTTTGCAACTTAATTCCTGCTTTACATCTTCGTATTTTTGTTCCAAAAAATTTATAGATGTGCTTATGTCTGACATGTGATCGAGAACCTCTTTAGTTTTTGCATAGAATTCATCCATAATGTTCGTCTTAAAGTCTTCCAAAATTAGTTTTAATTCTTGTTTAATTATGTTTCTAACTTCCTTAAATATTTCATTGGAGTATAAGTCATCGCTACTCTTTCTAGCTTCGTGTTCCTTTTTTCTTTGGGTAACATTATTTTGCGAATCATTCTTGTTTAATGTTGTACTAGTATTCAAAACATTTCTCACGGGAGTGTTGGCATTGTCAGATCTAGGTCTAGAGCATGTAGGACAGAACCAAGTATTTTTGTAATCTTCTGACAACTCCTTGTAGAATGTGTTCGATACGCTGACACAGCAGTAGTGGTACTTTTTCTTGCATAATTGACATACTAGAATTTCTTTCGAACTTAATTGACGCATACAACAGTCGAATTTACTTTTAGTCGCTAACATCTTTCTTTGTTACAGGTTATCTTGTAGCTAATTCAATTCAACATTTATATGTTAGAAATCGAAAAAAAAAGGAATTTGGCGCGGGGATGACTCGAACTCAGGTCGCTAGATCGTATGTATCTGATCAAGCCGCAACACCAATTGAACTGTATTCGTAGCTTCGAATATAAGCTACACTATGTAGGCTGCTTGATGTTCATAAAAAAATGCTTAGATCCAGATTATTTTCGACTCACCGTCAACACTTTGAAACTACCCAACACTCCTGAACATAAATTTAACTTTGCTAATGATCTTCGCCCATTGTTTTACTGTTTTTTATTGACACTTTGCACACTTTTTACATTACTTCCAGAAAATACTAGTCCACTACACTATTCTTGGACACACACTTTTTTTTTTTTTCAAACCACTGAGTTTAAGTTCATTGTAACTTTTGTTTGAGTTTACTTTCAATAATTAGTTTAAGATAGTCTAATAACATTACCAACTACTTTTTAAGGCACAATAGGTATGATCCGATTATAAAAAAAAAAAAAAAAAAACGGATAAAAGTAATATTTAAACATTATTAAATGCGGAGTCGAGTTGATGTTAGCGTACGTACGACGTCATCTACTACATCATCAAGATATAGGAAACAGAAATTTAAAATTTCAACTAAATAATTTTATGTATTACTAACAATCGATTTGGGGTTATCCCACACTACTCAAACAGAAAAAACTTTATCACAATGAATCGCGAATTTATATCTCAATGACATAATAACTGATATAAATAAAATAACTCTTATAGATTGTACATTTAAAATAAAATCGATTTTAAAGGATCATTTTCATGGGACTAGGCTCTTAGACTTAAGTTTAATTATAAAATATCGACATTCAGTTAATAAATATATTAAATTTAATTTAATCACATATGCTCTTACATATTATGTTCCATAAATGAAATATATTTTTGACCAATTGTTGTTTTGGTCTTGGAACTAAATCCTAATATACAAATATGATAATATTTTTTGTAAACCCACTCACACTGAACTGAACGTACAAATAAGTAGTGGCAGGATAAGAGAATTTATTTCCTGTTTCATTACATATGAATTTATTTCCTTTTGTTTCCTTCTTGGCCTGTGGGTGGCGTAGTGTTTATTCCACTAAGGTAAGTTTCGCGAAATTTCATGGCCTCCTGTAGATGGCGGAATAAGAGAATTAACCACACCTAATAAAAATATGCTCGACATAAAATACCCAAATTTGACGGGCAACAGCGTTTGAGGTGCGTGGTGTCTGCTACAACTATTAATCCTAACTTATGAGACATTCGTGTTGAACAGTAGTGTAGTAGTGTTCAATAGAGGCTGATTTTAATGGTGCAAAAATAACAAATAATAAAGAAGCAAACATTTTGTATAAATAACGGCCTGTAAATGCCCGTCCGCAGGACAGCCACATGCCTCCTATTTTTAAAGGGTTTATTTCGTGTCTTTACTACACGATCTCAAAATCCTCTCAATATTATAGACTTGTTATGAATCCTTAATTGTTTGCCATTTGTTGTTTAATTATAAGTAATCGTGGAAAAGGCAGCCTACGCGCTAAATTCCGACCTCGGATCGGCAGTCTGTAGCTCTAATTTGTGCACGTAATGCTCCCGCTGTTTGTTACATGATCTAAATGTTTAAGTGTAAATGTAATAGACATTTTAATTCTTATTTATTTTTAACAAAAGCCTGTCAATAGTTCACTGGTTAGGCGAATTCCTTCGCAGGAATCCGTCTAGGTAGATACCACCACAGTGCCAGTTATTCTGCCGTCAAGCAGTAGTGTGGAAGCATTACTGTGTTTCGGTTTCAAGGACACCGATAGATATATCTATATATATACCTTAGGCTGATTTGCAATCTCTGTACCGAACAGAGAATGTATTTCCGATCTGGCATATTTCGAGACGGTTATTCCGCCATCTGTGGCAACTCATAAACCATATAGGGTAGGTACGGTGAAATCTAAATTGAGAAATCGTGAAATCTAAAATATCAAATTATCTAAAATAGACAAAACGATATATATCGTTTTTTTTTTCGATTATTGAAAAGTAACGACTTTCAAGTCATCACAGACTCCATATAAATACATTTTTAAAATGTTTGAGACTAACTCATGGAAATACATTTTTAAAGACTAAAAAGAAAGGTCTGTCGACAAAAATGGATCGACGGCGACCAAATGAAAGGAGATCAGGTAAATCGCTAAAATTCCATGAAAGCGTAGTACGAGGGGCGTTACGGGTAGTCGTCGCTATGAACTTATTACGTACCTACGTTGAACACACTACATTCCTCAGGATGACAGACACTGTCCAACCGACACGGCAGCGGCACATTACACACTATGTTACTAATATTTTAGGAAATTCTCTAAATATTAATGGAAGCAATTTTGTAGTCATGTCCCTCATCATCTCAACACAATAATCGTATTAGTCATTAGGTTATAGGAAATGAGAGTCACAAAGTTAGAAACTTATTAATACTTTACGAGTATGTTTATAATAGGAAGTTACAAAAGAAGGATTGTAGAAAATCAACTGAATTTCTTACAAATTTTGAAGTTTAAGTAAAGACGTTGAACTATTAAGAAAATGGATCCTTTTCATTGGTAAAAAAAATATTACAGTCTTATTAAAATACTTCTGCTCTTTTTCAAGAAAAAAATATAGTTCCGCTTGCTAATAATATAGTACAAAAAGCCGGCTTCTTTGGATCAGTAATTGTTGTTGGGCAATTTGGCTTCCTGCGCTACAAGTCGCGGGTTCTCTTTTCGAACGGAACAATTATTAGCATTAGTTTTTTTCAATTTTAATTGAAAAACCATAAAATATAAGAAAAATAGTACTGAAACTACTAGGCTATATCGTTATAAAATAGAAAAAAAATTACCAAACAGACGCATTCATGTGGTATTGAAGAAAAGTCGTGATATTACACAGAGGACCCTAATGAATGTTATAATTTAATCGACTCGACCAGCCAACCATCACGACGCCCTACCGTCGGCCCCAATCCGGCTCTCGGATGTGAGAAGCGATAACCTTTTTTTGTTATAATTTAAGGACAACGTTCATAGAAAAAAGAAAGTAATTTTAAAGTTGGTGTAAAAAGAAGCTATTATAGACGGTAAAAATGCGTTTTCAACTCATCACGCTACCTGTGAGATCGAACCGCCTCAAATCATTCCATTCTAGTTAAGTTACAAGAATTCCAGGTAGATAGATGAAAAAGCCTACGGGTATTTCTCTAGTGTTTTATATAATCGTAATGTAAGAAAAGTAATGAAAGTACCTTTTAAGAAACATCATTTAATGTAGCACTTGATGTTAATCAGTTGAACATTATAAAGTTAATTAAGAAGGACCAACATAGGTATATATAAAAACCATACTACGAGCTAGCAACGTTAATTAAATTGAAACTGCCAAAGGCGAGCAAGCGATTCTATTGGCCTTGGGAGCACAAAAAACAAACTATGTTTCAGTGTTACTTTAGGAAGCCCGTGAAGATTAATGATTACATTTTGTTAACTGCGGACTGTACACACGACTTTTTTCGTGTAATATTAACACAACCTACAAGAGCGGTCAAATAACCGCTTTTGAGACTAATCAAAATTGTTAAAAGTAGGATTATATTAATAATCCATAACATATTTTGTTAAAATTAGCATTCAAACTTTATATGTTGACTTTTGATGTTTAATTGCCATACTATCTTCCAAAAGGCTATACCATACAAATATATGTATAAAATGACAGCAGGTTTAGTGTTAAATATTTAAGTTAATCCATAACCTTTTGATATGTCATAATGTCACAACCATTGGCATGATCCCAAGATTTTTTTATTCGATACAAATTTCTTTTCCAAAGCTTTAGTTGTTATTTCTTTTACACAACAGGACAAGCAGATTTATTTTTACCACCAGATTTTGTTAAATAATGAAATATATGTGAACAGGAAAATGATTTAAATGAAAATATCAAAAAGGTCGGACGGTCTCTATTTTATTTATTGGTATTGTTAAATTATTATTATTGTACTGTTTCGATTCTGTATTAATTAACCACGGTTTTTTTATTTATTTTTTCATTAATATAAATAACAGTCTTATATTGCAGTGTTATAAGTAAATAGATTTTTGTATGACTTTTCGTTAAGTTTAAAAAAAAAGTTATAAAATACGTGGTTTAAATTTAATAGTACCTACGCGAGTTACTTGGGTTCGTGTACCAGGACGCCACTAAAATTGTTAATGGTATTTTTTTTAAATTAAAATGCTCGGTGGTGAAGGGAAATACGTGAGGTAATCCGTGTCCAAGAGAATAAAAACTATTTCTTCGTGTGAAGTACGCTATCCTATATTACAACAGTGCGACATTCATAAGCCTTAGAAGAGAGTCCTTTACCTTTCGGATCTTAAAGTATTGTGACAGTCTCGTACCTTCGTACCTCTAATACTTCATTATTTTCCTTATCGTACAGTCACTGAATGTAGGATCGTGAGAAAATACAGATTGTCTCTGTGTGTGCGAATCCTTTGCCACTACAATTTATCGCGAAGATTATAAATTCTGGTTAATATTATATAGTTACTAAACAATATTGTCGTTGTCGCTAGGCAAATATTAGTCATTAAGATTTTTTCATTATTATATTTTAATAGCACAAGCATTCTATATGTCAATCTCCTAACAGTCCTCTGCAAGAAAATTTCTCACGAGTTTGCCGCAATCGCCATGCTACCGGAAGACTCGTGCCTTAGACGCTGCTGTCTGTCACCAAAATTTGACCTTAAAGAAGGGATAAAGGGGATATAACTTTTAAACTTTCGCCTTACAGATTGCTTAATTACTTTGCTCGATTAGAACCTGCGAGCGCTCCAATACAAAACAACCATTATAATAGAAATTTCTGACATAATATTTTACTTATGTTTTTATTGCTTTTGAGCGGTTGCTCAGGTCTTACAAAACCAGTTTAACTGCGGCCAACGTCATCTATTGTGATCACCGCTAAAGCTACGATTCACCGCTAAACCATACATTTAAGTATCATTTGCTTCTTGGACGCAGTTGAAGTATGGTTACTATTTTTGATAATTAGGGAATACAATCAAGGACATATGTGGTGAAACTACACCGCCTAGATACCATAATAAAAGGCTCTGGCGACAAATCTACCTGAATACGCCGACCTAATGTCACAAATTGGTGATACAAAACAGTGTCATCGGTGTAAGGGCACTGCAACCACCAACGCGACTACTAAGCGTAATAACTATGAGCGAATGTATGGCGTTTTCGATCTATATTTTAGATGATAAGGAAAGGCTGGCAATGACAATAATGACAGTACTAAGATTCAACTATTTTTTTATTTAATAAAATGACTAACAAATATTACATTACAATCAGTATTTAACTTATAACTCTGTAACTTTATTTAATAACACATACGACAACATTTTTGTACTTTTTTACACGCTTACAGGTGTAATTTTAATATTATTATCATTACTAAGTTTCCCTTGGATGTTCTGCTCGGGTAAGTACCACCCTTTACACGGCCAGCAGTTAAACATCCCGGGTTTACGCCTGAGTGTATACAGGGCGTAATGTAAAATAGTAAAACAGACATTTAGAATTTAAGTAGTAATTACTTTAAGTTAAATTGCGTTTAATTTTAACTTTCTTTCTACGAGAGTCTAGAATGGATCCTTGGTGCTGGGAGCACTAAAATTATTAATTGTAACTTTAATTACAATCGGGATTGGAACGTTTATGTACAAGAGCAATGTATGCCTTTACCTCTAAGCTACCACGGCTCTAAATAAATAAGCTATAGTATATTCTCGTATACGCCACGCCACCTTGCTGCACACGCAGATACATGTATGAATATGATGCAAAAAATTATATCATTACGTTCAAAGAGGGCCGTAACGTGTAACTTACAAATTACGATGCGTTTCCATTACGTACTCAAAGTTACCTGAGCTAATCGAGATATAAAGTTACAAAGGTAACGACGTCAGTAGATATGCGTGCTCATAAAATCTGCGTAGCATCCTTTGGAATAACATGAGCTAAACGTTCTGTGTATATTAATACTAAGATTAAATAAACACGCAGGCAATACTTTTCAATAATTTGTTCTATGTGTTAGCTATATCCCATTTTTATTACAAAGCATGTTATTTTACCAGTTTTTCCTTAATTAAAATCAAATTGCAGACATTAGAAAGCTAGCAATACAAAATTAGAAACTTTTATATCCTAAGAATGAGAGAGAAATATGAAAGTATATTGTTTACCATACCACACACGGTTTTTACTAAATTAGACATTATATTTTAAAAGATATAATTATTTCAGATTTCGCAACAATTCTTATTGTATTTTTATCAAGTTGTTTAAGAACGGTATTTGGTTTTGAAGTATTACATTATAAAATAATTGAAAACTGCTTTGTAATAATCCGGACGGAAGCCCTTTGTTAAGTTGGTTGGGGGTATCACTTGGCCATGGGAGATTTGCAAAAACGTAAGATTTTTAAAACTGAGTTTGCAAATTATTTTTAGAACACCATGAACCTTAGCTGGCTTGCAAAAAATTTACATATAATTTCTATATAAATATCTATGGTAGCTTTCGCTCACTTTTAAGAAGGTTTTAAATGCCAAGAAGAAACTAACTCACTGCTCTAACACGGATTGTAGAGATGCCGCAGTGACAGTTATTCTTCTGTAAATCAGTGGTGTGCAAACAACATTACTGTGTTACGGTTTGAAGGGTTCTGAAGCCAATGTAATTTCAATTTGAGGACTTATTTACTATTATTAACTTTGGAAAATTCACAACAAGGATCACATTTTGTTACGTTCACGTAACTCTTAATCTGTTTTAGAAGTAAAATGAATAATTAATTCTAGCTATGGTTAAGCGCAACATTGTTAATACTTCGTTAGGTCTTGTAACGCAAACATAGATTAATAAATTGTAACCTATTACGTAGACATCAAAACAGCTAAATCAACGACAACAAGCGTTTTTGTGTCAGCGTTATTTTATTTGTAAAAGGCTATGACCCCGACTCCATGTCCATACTCACTCATGCTGAGCCAACCAATTTTCAACACAGAACTATTTTTTTCTCATAATGTTGTTTTTTTTTGTATTCAACTGTGTTTTGTTCTTGTGCCGAATAAAAGTTTTTTTCTATTCCATTCTATTTTTACTTCTTCTTCGGTTTTGCTACTATACCATAGATGGCGTTTTACTGAATATACAGTTCGGATCCGGTGAATCAAACAAGATGAAACGCAGTCTAAGTTATTATTCTTCTTTTATTCTAACCTCACTCCATAGAATTCTGGCAACGTCAAGTCAGTCACGGGAGTGACAACAGATAATTCAAAATTTCGAACAACAGTAAAATGATACTCGTAGTTGACTGTGACTGATGATTTGCGCGACTGATGGAGACAAAACGAAAAGTTCACTAGAACAATTCTGGTCTTAATTTGAATTTTCCAATCACTGTACACTTTCACAAGCACATGCTGTACAATAAACTATCAAAATATACAATGAAATTACAAAATTCAATCAAAACACTACAGTCACTTTTTGAGTTGACGCCAAAAGTCATAGTCTAAGTTGGTCCTACAGTTATCATCTGTTATCAACTTGTCTTAAATTCATATTAACAGTTTTAGTAGTTCTCATCCGTTCATACAGACAGGCAGAAAAGGGTACTTGAATTTGATATGTAAATGCATGATTAGAGTTCGTAATAAACCTTCAACGAATTTGTGAATCAGAGTCAGTCGTCAAGTTGTTTACATCTAACCTGTTATATTCTAGTTAATGCCGTATGTTCATATACATGTGGCTAATTGCAAAGTGCCCGGTGAGTCATGGCGCAATCTTTGTCCACCTACCGCGCTGAACCGTTCTGATTGATGCCTGACCGCGTATTAGAATTAGTGACTATTTCGCTCAACGTTAGAAACTGTATATTGCTAGGGAATAAAAAATGTCAAATGGATTTGTATTACAGTTTCGTTAATTCGTTTTGTCAAAAATTTGTCGAAAAAATTTAGCTCCATGTTGTTAACATTTAAAATGCTTTTTTTGCATAAAATTGCGTGCGTTTGCGTACAATTTCTTACTTTTAATGTAACATTTACTCATAATAAAGGCTTACTTCCCGGCGCCAAAACCATCTCAGAAATGAGAGGAGGCCTGTGCTCAAAAGTGGAACATTTATAGGCTGTTACTTTACTTTTTTAAAGCATTGTACGGACAGCCTTTGTTCGTGCAGAATAACATGCAATGCTATCACTATATATGCAGTGATCACTATATATTACCATAACATGCAATGCTGTCACTATACTACTCGTGGGAACGCAATGAGGAATAAGAATTTATTGACTCATACCGAAATGGCAGCGACGTGTTTCGCCACCCGTCACGTCTCGTTTCTCGCGGGGGCGTAAAGTGGGTTACGGGTGTGGTCTCTACCCAACCCTTAATATCAGAAAGAAGCGTGATGTATGTATGCGTTACCCATAATTAATTCTAAAATAAATTAACAGGATGTGCTTTTCTACGCCAGGAGTAACTATTTCATTACCAAAGAAAGTCCGTTATGGTATGGTCTCTGCCTACCCCTTATATAGGAAAAGGCGTGTTTGTATGTATGTACGAAAAAAAATAATAGATTCAATCTTACTTTCTGTTTCTAGGCAAGTACGCCTCAGAAATATTTTAATACAGCCCACGCACCAGAATCAAAAGGCTTGAAGTGGACAAATGAAAAAAACTGACAAAATTTGTGGGCAGCCAACAAATGCTGTGTCACACAAAACATTACTGTGAGTCACCAAACTCCACTCGACAGCCTGGATCATCAGCTATAAGGTCCATGCCCAGCATGCCCAGAATAACTGGCACTGCGGTGGTACCTTCCTAGATGGATTCCTGCATAGGAATCCTACCATCAGTAAATTGTATTCCCTTAATCAGAACATAGCTCAGCAAGAAAATACTCTGACCGCTGAACTTCGCTGTTGTTGATTCTAACGATTTATACGACGTTAACTGCGACAATAATGCCATCAAAAGATTACTTAGAATTAGGTTTACAATGGTGCGTCAGAAGGCAGGAGCGTAGGCGGCGAGTGTGGACGACTGACTCAACGTAATGCACGTGCGTTTCGTGACACGTTCCATGTCCAATTACGACATAATGCTGCTAGTTTGTATTAGCAGTGCGTCGCGCATTCCAACGCTTTTATTCGATCTAAGACTCGAATCTTTATTATAAGAACGTTTCATGAGCGTGTATCAAAACATTGTTTTTTTTTATTGGATAGACTGACGAGACGAGCAAAACGTTCACCTGATGTAAAGTTAAACGTCTGCCCAAATCGCAAATCGCTCTCCTGAACGTCTGCCCATTATAAATGCTATGTCACCCAGAACATTTCTGTGTGACACTACACTGCGCCTGTCATCCTGAGACATCAGTTCTTAAGTCTCATATGCCCAGTGATTACGCTAGCTCTCAGTGCCCTTCAAACCAAAATACAGTAATGTTTGCACACCACCGCTTCACGGTAGAATAACTGGCTTGGGGTAGTACCTACCTAGACGGATTCCTGCATAGGAAACCTTTTTAGTGACGAAACGATCAAAACTTTCACCTGATGGTAAGTGCAACGTCTGCCCATAACAATACTGTGTCACCCAGAACATTTCTGTGTGACACCACACTGCGCCCGTCACCCTGAGACATGAGTTATTAACTCTAATATGCCCAGTGATTTCGCTAGCTCTCAGTGCCCTTCTAACCGAAACACAGTAATGTCTCCACACTACTGTTTCACGGCAGAATAACTGGTCCTGGGGTGGTACCTACCTAGACGGATTTCTGCATAGGAAACCTACCACCAGTATTAACATTATCATACTCCCATCGGATATAAATAATATCATCATTATCATCATTTGAGTCCATCAGAAGACCACTACAGAACAAAGGCCTCCCACATAGAAAAAATTCGCTCCATGATGTAAGTGGTCGCTCTTCAATTCGTTTGCCGGTAGGAAGTTTCGAGAATATATTACAGTCCTATTTTTCATTATATTTAAATTACATCTGCAGTAGTTACAAAAAGCACATCAGGTGATTTCGGGAGCAAATGTATATACTTTACTTATTCTGATAACAATTTTGCTACTTGACTTGCACCTGTTTTTGACATAAAAAAGATAGACTCCTAGAAAAAATACTTTGATGTAATCCTGGCCGCTTTCAGACCTAGGGACCACGACCAGATAATTGCGAAGTATATTATACTATAGTGCCGTTAGCGATAGTGTGAATAATACCGACGAAAGGATAGAGTATCATATTGCGAAGGTTATAGTGCAGTCTAAGGGATTTGGGAACATTTACCACATATGACCAATAATGGCACAAGTATTGGCTCCAACATAACCCAGACAGGTCCACTTATTAATAACGTCAACAAAATACTTTACACAATATGATAAAATACCGCTCTTGCGCAACAGATGGAAAGTAAACTACGTCGCCTATATATACATTCGCTACGCTAAGAAAGTTGATTGCTGACTTTCTTCGTGCTACAGATAAGTACGAATCTAGAAGTGATCGTTTTTGGCAATAAAGAAAATTACGTGTGGTACCATAATTTTGATAATTGCGATAGAGAAAGTTTTGTAATGCATCATTTCTTTTTCTAGCATGGAATAAAACGGTTAGAAATAATATAAGTATACCTGACAATTTTTAAATAAATGATGCCGTGGTAGTTGAGAGGCTTTAAATTTTTTAGTACGCAGATGTCCTGGGTTCGATTCCTGGTGCCGGCATCACTAATATTGTTAATGCATTATAACTGTGCCAGCAGTGGGACATTTATAGGCTATTACTTTTTTTTACTTTGTTTTAGAATTATATTTTTATTGTCTTGTTCTCTGCTTTTCTACGGTATAAAGACTTAACAAATCATTGGCAGATGATGCCGTATAAGCGACCCGTGTCTGATTCCTTCTCATAATTAGTTGGATTTTAATTTAAAGTAAATTTCGAATGAATTTCTTTTTATTGGATAAAGTGACGAAACGAGTAAAACGTTCGCCTGGCGGTAAGTGCAACGTCTGCCCATAACAAATGCTGTGTCACCCAGAAAATTTCTGTGTGAAACCACACTGTGCCCGTCACCCTGAGACATCAGTTCTTAAGTCTCATATGGCCAGTGATTACATTAGCCCGCAGTGCCCTTCAAACCGAAACATAGTAATGTTTGCACACTACGGCAGAATAACTGGCCTTGGGGTGGTACCTACCTAGACGGATTCCTGCATAAAAATCCTACCACCAGCAACTAACTATAATTGTCTTGTATTTATACATTTTTATTATTTTGCTAATTTAAATCCATGATTTGTTATAAGCTTACGTGCTAGGTTAAGTTCCTTTTGTCAAAAGTGATCTCGTTATAAAAACACTTTCCCAGTCGTTTATGCAATACCATTTGCATCAAAGACAGACGACGAGTTAGTTCTAATCTGGAAAAATTTAAATTCAATTAAATTACCTAATTAATTTAAGAATAATCTTTCTCCAAGAGTCGCATCGCAAGTAAATATTGGTATGGCATACAGAGAGTTGTGTGGGGCATCGTTTGTTATGCCTATAATACCTATAAACAATGTATAAGACCTGTATCAAGTAATTTGTTTTAAAGTTAATAGGTTAATAAACGATGATGTATTCTTTGCAGATAACAATATAAAGTTCGCCCTCATTCTCTAGTATTCGATGTCAAATTTATATCGTGTGTTGCAAGAATATTTTCCTTTACTTTACATAGAAAATACCCGCAACTCGGCAGTCAGGTACGCTGACCACTAAGCCATGAAGTCGCTACCATGTCAATTGCAGTAACGGGAGAAAAACAAGCTAATTTTCTAAAATCGCGTGTACACCCGGAACTTCTATTATTTATATTCTGTTTTGTCTATTATGTATTGGTAATTCAAACAAAGATAATGAAATGCAATTAGAGATTGTAGCATAGGTAATATACTTATTCTGGGAATAGCAGCAACGCCTCTTAGCTTTGCAAGGAATTATACCTATTTTATTATTTTATGTGTAAAAAGTTTAAATTTCGTTCGAAAATTTTATTCTTAATCATGTCCCTCTTAACAAAATAGACAAAAGAAACTCCGCAGATATCGTTTATTTTATTTATTTCGACAATATTCATTTTTAATATTACAATGTTACATACAGTATCGGAAGATCTTCATATTATAATTAATATTTAAAAAAACTTAGCAGCGATCACCTATCCAAAGTTACTATTATCCATATTATATTATAATAACGTTTTTATAAGGTCTGCGTTTGAAAAAAATAAATGAACTAATTGATAGGTAAACTTTGTGCACTTACAGGGAATTTGGAAATAAAAGTATAAATGCTAGTACACTGAACAGTCAGTGCTATGTGCGATGAAGCATGGGTACTAAAATAAACTAAGTGTAGTACCAGTTTAATACGAATTAAAAGACAATCGTGTTTACGATGGGCGTGTGAGTCTCCAGTCGTTTCGAAACCGGAACGCAGTCATAAAAAGTGCTTACATCCGCTGAGAACCCGAGACGACGTATCTTAACTAGTCATACATTCGATATCTATACACTAAGCAAAGAAAAGCAATACAGAAGTAGCAAACAGAGTAGAGAGAATAGAAAATAAGTATTTATGAAACTGTTATTTACATAGACAAGTAAATAAAAAGCTTAAGTAAAAAAAAAATGTATATAATGTAATACCACGGTAATGTCTAAAAAAAAATACATTTGTCAAACTAAACCCGAATTTCTTATGACAGAGAATCAAAATATTTTGTTTAATTTTATTTCATAATAGGGTGGTATCGAAGTGTAGTCCACCACTTGGTGATAGAAAAAAGTTAAATTCGTTATAACAGACATACGATATACAGAAAGTAAATCTTTTCATATATGTATATCTTAGATTATACTATCTTTGGCAAGGGCGGTGAACACCCCTCCCTGTAATGAGGGACCGTTTGAATATTTAGATAAGTATTTTTAGTTCTCCTCTGTTGCGTAACTGATACTGATGCATAATTTCATTGGCGTTATAAATTTTGCTGCCTGTACATACGCATACTAGCGAGTCATCGCTGAGAACTACAGGTTTTAACGACCCACTTACCTAATTAAAGTAGCTTACGATAAGATTGCGACGTACTTGTAGGTATAACAGCACAGACCAGCTTATTAAATGCTTCCTCAATGTTTTGATATAAATGTAAGACTTTATTATTACCGGATGTGCCTGCGACTTTTAATCAAATCAGTTACTCTTTCAAAAATAGTGTGTTATAAATACGAGTATAATCTATTTATATATATAAGCGATATACCACTGACTCATCACGATTTTTTCGAAACAATAATACCTATTGACATGAAATCTGACGACATACATATTCCTTTCTTGACATACCCACTAAGAACGGATTTTACGATTATTTACTCCGAAATGTGTAAATAGGTTGGTGCCAATTTTCTATATACAGACTTTAATATAACAATAACTTTCATGCGAAGCCGGGGCGGGTCAGGTAGTAATATATACCAGTATCTTTTATAGTCGGTAGGTAATTACTATCGATTCTTTAAGCGTGAACTTGGATAGTTCTAAACGGGAACCCCTACTATTGTCCGAAGGCCCGGCTAACTGGTTACGCGCTACCTATGCTATGCTTAAGGGTCATCCTTCGTGTTGCGGTATAATATTGATAGCTTGTGAAGCCAGCTGTTTTCCGATAAATGGTCAATCTATTTCAATTTTTTAAACTGATATGCCTTCCGTTGTGAATCTTTCGACATCGCTGCAAAATTTATGTAAGTTATTTAGGTACAAGACCTAATGAAGTGTTTATCAAAAGTTTGTTAAAAGAAAATAGTATACTAAAATCATTTCCGCTAAAAATTAATAAAGTTAGCTTATGTGAACCCGCAACCGCCAAGCTTGTATGAAAACACTACTGAAAGTAGAAGAAGCGAAAGATGTGTCAGGATCGTAGCAAGTGGAAAGATATGGTCTCTACCTATCCCAATGGAAAAGAAGCGTGACTGCATGTATATATGTAAGACGGAAAGACATATAAACTACTAATTTAATTTTATAAGATCCCTTAATCTACTCTTAGGCTTTCGTTAGTTAACGAACAAAAAAAAGAAAGTCGAAAAGTTAAGTAATAACTTCTGTACCAACTTGGGCGTTCTTCTTACACTTAAAATACAATCTGAAACATTTTAAAAATAAAACTGCAACATGTGCAAAGTTATTTGTACAAGAAATCTTCGAGAGATTCGGACAAAGACCCTTCATTTATCCACTTGACAGGAATTTCAACATATGCGACATGGGAAGATCGGCGTGCAGTTTTTTCAACGATAAGAGACTGAATGACCAAAACTTAGAAAAAACAATTATGAGATTGTTTTTTTAAATATTTCCATGATTAGTACACACATTCATTTACACAACATCATATTTAAGAAAAATACTTATGTTTATTGAATACTATTATTAAAACCAGGACAATAATATGCTTCAGTAGTATCTAATTAGAAATATACATTTTTCTTAAAAAAAATTAACACAATATAAACGCTCCGTTCCATCAAGTAAATTAGTAAAACAGACTAGGTTTATCCGTCTATATAAACACGTTATAGAGATATTTGTACGAAAGAATGGCATGTCATTTTTCTGAGAACCGGTTGATAGACGATATCCATACACAACGATGGAGTACAATAGACGTTTCAAGTCGGGCAGCCACAAGCGTTTTTATTGCATACCTTACCTCACAGGCTCGCTGTCGTCCAAAAAGACAACGAATCCTTTGTTTACAAAATTTTTTCGGTTTTGATTACTTTAGCAAACTTGAAGCAATAAAACAATTATTGCTTCAAGTTTGATAATACAGATTTTAAACCACGGTCACCCCACATTGAATTCAGTGCTATGATACAGTGATACAGAGTGTTTCAATAACGCTTACTATCGTTTCGTTAATAGAACGGTAAGCAGGCCATTTTGCCGCTTGTTGACTCAGGCTCGCGACCTTTTCATTGAGTAATAGCTGGCGACCAATCAAGCAGAAACATTCGCCAAAACTACTCTAGCATTAAACTTAACTTATGTGCGCACTTTATATATTATACTCGTATGTATCATTGTTGTAGTAAGCGCTTAATAGATCTTCAAGTGATAATTACTTGATATTATTGCGCTATCGATCGAATGTTAATAACGTTTTAATTACATTGGATATTGTCTGTACAATAAGATAGGCAAGGAGTGAGTATAACACGTTAAAAGGTGTGGCAAAAGAGGTTGTGAGAAGAAAGAAAGAGAATGATAGAGATGAATTTGACACGAGGTTATCTGACGACTTTCAGAACAACATTAAGTTCTTCTGGAAGTCCATAAGAACAGCCAGAGGTCAAAATACGACCTCGCAACTGGACAAAATCAGAAACCAGGATGGAAGTATTATCGTCGGCAAACGATAGGTTTTGATTAAGAGAGTGATGAATGAAACTGAAGAGAAGATATGGGATTTACAAGCGGGATTCAGGAGAGGAATGGGATGCATGGATCAGGTCTTTTCCTACTAAGCATAGCCGAAAAATTCTTGGCGCAAAGTCAAAAGGTCTATTGCGCAATCGTGACTTGGAAAAGGCCTATGATAGGGTAGTGAGGACTGAGTTGTGGTCGACATTGCATATGTATGGAGTGAACGGCAGCTTGATACGAGCACTGAAATCACTCTAAAAAGGTGTTAGACAGGGATGTGTGGCTTCGCCGTGGCTGTTTAACCTATTCTTAGACAATTGCTTAAAAGATTTAAAAGAGAGTGTGTTTGTATTAAGAATGAAAGATTTGACCGTCAAATGCCTCCTGTACGCCGATGATCAGGTTATATTAGCATCATCGGAGGAGGAGTTGCAAGCGATGGTTAATATTATAGATAAGACGAAAGTAATGGTTTTTGAAAGAGAAGAAAGTATGTCGGATTGCAAAGTTCTGATTGAAGGAGAAAGAGTGGAACAAGTGAAAGAGTTTGTGTACCTGGGTTCTAAATTTACGAGAGACGGAAAGTATGACTGTGATATTGAGAGAAGAGTATTGGCAGGAAATCAAGTGAATGGGGCTCTGCATAACTTTATGTGTAGCCAGAACGTATCTAAAAAGGCACGTCTGGCTGTACATAGGGGGGTTCTGGTCCCCACACTTATGTATGGTAGTGAATGCTTGATCTGGCAGAAGAAGCGTGAAATTAAGATTAACGCTGTGGAAATGAGAAGTTTGGGAAGTATTTCTGGAGTAACTCTGATTGACAAAGTGAGAAACAGCGTGATAAAGGAACGTTGCGGTGTGGTTGAAGCTGTAGTGAAAAAGATAGAGAAAGGCATGCTTAGATGGTTTGGACACGTAAAGAGGATGAATAAAAGGAGATTGACGAAACAGATTTATGAGGCAAGTGTGAATGGAAAAGCCGGTAAGGGTCGACCTAGGCGTACGTATCACTATCAGATCGGTGAACTTTTGCGGAAAGGTCACGTTAAAAGTACCCGCAACCGACGAGCATGTGTGAAAACGCTAATGAAAGTAGAAGAAGCTAAAGATGTGTGTCAGGATCGTAGCAAGTGGAAAGATGTGGTCTCTGCCTACCCCTATGGGAAAGAGGCGTGACTGTATGTATGTATGTATGTAATAAGATAGGCGTAGCTTCATATCTCACATATTTGTATTGCACTACAAGTCGATGGTGTTGCGAAAATGCAAGCAAGGTTGACGGCATCTTATTCTGCACTAAGTGGCATTTGAATGCTCTGCGGTTGTGTGCAGCAGGTGAATGCTTAACGTCTGCTAAAAATATTACTAGCTGATGGCTGCGATTTCGCCCGCGTGGATATAGGTTTTTAATTATCCCGAGGGAAGTATTTCATTTTCCAGAATAAAAAGTATCCTATGTCTGCCTACAAAATGCAAGCTATCTCTGTGTCAAATTTTAGTCTAGATCGGTACGGCGGTTAAACCGTGAAACGGTAACAAACAGACAGATGGACAGAGAGAGTTAATATTAGTATGGATTATTATGAAAATTTTGTTCAACTACCGGAATACAAACAATTGAAAGTTCCTTGATAACGTGTGGCAAAAAGTTGAGTTCTTTAGTAACATTATTACTCTTAGAAAGTTGCAATGTTATCTTTATCTAGGTCTGGGTCAATATTGGTGAAATTTTTATTTTATTAGGTAATAAGAAATTCAATGGAAACTACGACCTCATGGTCTAATTTCAACGTTTTTATTTTGTATTTTGAAATTTTTGAAGTGATGCATCTTTGGGTGCGATGAGACTAAAATTTCAAGGGCGAATGTGTGAGTGCAGCGTTTTCGTGCAATGTTTCTGTTATTTTTCATTTATATTTATTGATTAATTAATAATTGTTTATATACTAAGCAGTTATTTTACAGTGAGTTATATTTTTGTTAATTCATGTTTTACTTTATTTCAATAAATTTATTAAAATAGGTATATTTTATATCACTTTCTCTAATATATAAGTATCTCGTGTACTAAGTTGGCCGCACCGTTTTTTCTTATTTATCTCATTTAAAGACTGGGCGGAAAAAAATGCACCATTTTATTTAGTTTAATATTGAAATAAAATTTGTGATGAATTATGTTTTGTAGGCGTGTAAATCGTAGAGAATAGCCATGTCTACAAAGCATAACTGAAGTTTTCTTTATTTTTAATGTTCCAAAAATACAATGACTTAAGAGATGTGACATATTTATTATGAAATTCAAGCAATTCGTGCATGAATCTAGTTAGACCGCATCGCTCAAGAACCGCTAATGCATGTTGTCTGTTCAGAATCAGAATTGATACATTGCCGCGAAAGTGGTTCTTGCTTAGCCGCAGTTGTGCATTCCATAGCAAAAAGTTATTTTATACGCAAAAACAAGTTGAGGTAAGATTACTATTACCGAGCTACCTTTATCAATACATAACACCTTAGCCTGACTGGCAACTCATTATAAACGGAGATGATTTACCTCTTCAATTTCGTAAGCTTTGATTGATTGATTGCTTAAATGCCGCTAATTATCTACTTCATAGAAGAAAAACAATATTTTCGAAGTGTACATTCATTTCGATATAAAGTTCGGCGCGAACCAATAGAAACGCATAAATTCGGCGCGAAAACTCAACAGTCATGTGCATAGAGAAAATCAAGAGGTACCACTGACCTGTCCGGTAGCTTTCTTATACCGGTGTGTAGCTTCCCGTACGAGGTCCCTGACCAATAGGTCGCCGGCGCCGCATGGTACCAGCACCCGAACAGACCCGAAACACACCGTCACCTTCATATTTACGCTACACATTCTATGATTCACCAGAAATACCGCGCCTCACAACTCATTACGCACCACAATATCAACACTAACATGTAAGTTTCACGAAAAAACTAATAGCACAGCACTCACTATCTGACGCACATGGTAAAGATGGCCCTATATTGTAGCTGCTTACGAAGCACCGTTGAAACAAAAAGGACAATAACACGGGACGAATCATGTGTTTTCATAGCGATGCTAAGCAACGGTTCGTCCTTGCTATTGAACATCCACGATGCACTCGTATATTGTATTTAAGTATAAAACAACTATGAAGATCACATTCACTATTAATATATACGATAAGATTACGCGAAAAACAGACGTAACCGTAAGCGATCAAACGGCAACAACGGTCGTCATAGAAAACATGAATAAGAATTCGTTTGGAAGTTTTACCAGAGGGGGGAGGCGGAGTGCGGTGCGGTGTGACCGGTTCTCGGGGCAGCCAATGAGCGACGGCGTCTCATCGGGCAGCTGTGTACTCGTGTTGTGGTTGTGGCCATGCCGCACCGCGCGGCTTGCTGGTTGCTGGTATACCGAACCGCGTACCGTATAGCCGTTTACCTGCCTCGGTATTGCTTTGTAGTTCTCCTACTACTAACTACTTTCAAAATTTTTAAATATAAACGTCCCAGCCTCATAAAAAGTTTAATTATTAGAGAGTCTATAATATAACATCAAAGCAATTCAATGGCCAGTTCCTTCAATATACGTAGTATTCTTGCATTATTTTGAAATAACAATTTAATTTTATTTACTTATTCAAAAACTAACAATACTCTATTTTTATATCCATATTACCAAAGTACCAAATACCTCTCTTAATTTTGAATTATCGTACTCGTGTAAATGCAGTATCTATATTTGCTTTTACGTATGCATTTGATTAATATATTACCATGCTGACTTCGTCTACTGCTTAATTACTATGTGATCTGTACTATTTATTATGTAAATATGTACTACTATGTATGTAAACATTACTTTAATGTATTTAATAATATGTGTTATTACAGTGCTATTATTATTCTGCTTCGTATAATATTATTTTCAAGTAGTCTCATTTATTTTAAAAGGAACTTTTTAAAAATAACAACAGATACTAAACATATTTTGAACGTATTAATACGGACCTCATTTCTTTGTATTCGTATTATTGGTGACTTAAGACAAATTAAATAAAATTAAGTTATTCCAGCAGAAAGTTAAAATTTTAGTACTAATTATGGTGATATTTTCAGAATTCCCCACTGCTTCTTTATTATATATCATATAATTTTAAAAGTAAATAAAGTACCAGACCATGCCTCTACTGAGCACAGCTCATCTTTGAGAGGATTTTGGAGTCCGCCACGTCGCTCCTGTGCGGGTTGGCGAATTTCACATCTCATCGAGATATTTTTCATATAACAGAAATGCAGGTTACGCCTCGATGTTATCCTTCACAGCTGAGTGATTTATAAATGACTACTTGGATTTCCAATAAATAATTTTAGTGGTATCGACATCTGGGATGGAGTTCAGGTCGCCTCTTTTACTACTTATCTTTACAAAAAATCTAAGCTTCGGGATTATCAAAGTAGACCGTGCCATAGTTGTGGTATAATTTAAAGCTTAGGGACATTAGTATACTGAACACAGTACTTACCGACGTTATTTACTTGACCTGCAAACGTATGCTCCCTAGTCATTCAGATCGATGATTTGAACTTAACATTGGAGCACTGGAGAGAATCTACCACCCCGTCTCATCCCCTGGGCGTTGTAAAATTCGACAAAGGGAAAATTAAAACCAGAAAATAGGCAGCAGCATCTTACTGGAACATCTGAATAAATAAACTGCGGTTGCCAACCCGCCTGCCGGGCGTGGCAACTATGGCAAAATCCCGCCAAAATGAGAGCTACAAACTTATGTGGCAAGCTATAGGGGAGGCCTATATTCAGCAGTGGACTGGTGATAAGCTGAAATGATGATGATGATGACTGGAAAATATGATATAACGATTAAGTTCGTCATTAATATAAGCTAATATTCATGCATTTTACGGCATTATACGATAAGCCACTTTTTTCAAATGGAATGAGGTGGTGAGGCTAAAGTCACTTGATGGTTAGTGCCACGCCTGCTAGTAACTGTTGCAGTGTCACACTACCATAAATATATATTTAAGCTTCTTTATTTAATCGCCGTCGACTGTGTTTAAAAATTGGGATAATAATAACTAAAAGAAAAAACGTGTTTCATTCATGTGTACCATTTAATTAAATGTAATTAATATTGCTCAATAGAATTCAAATAAATAAAATAACGTAGAAGTCATATCCTAAACGTACAGTAATAAGGGTGTGTCTACATTAACAAAGTATTATTAGAATAGTACTCGATTTGCAATGTAATTTAACTCTATATAGGGTAGGAAATGTAAAAAACGTTCCATTATTATTCAGTATTTACATTTACAGAAAAACATACAATAAATTTTGTTTCACAGTTATGAGCTGAAAGCATAAAGAAACTGTAACGTATTATTTTTAGTTTTACAATTCCTACTTCTTAAAAGGTTCTAAATTATTAGTGATTCTAATATTTAATAAAAATCACATTTAAGCAGTCATCTCAAAAATACACAATACAAAAGATAAGTCGTCAACAAATGTTTTTAAGCATTTAAATAAATAGGTAAATAAACTGCAAGAAAAACTGAAAATATTTGGCACTGTATTTAGAATCTTACCACGAAAAATATTTAAAACAATAGCAAGATGATATACAAAAAAGAGATTTCTTCCAAAAATAAGACTTTATATTGTGGTAAGTACAGTAGCAGTTGACAGCTGATTAACAATATTTACAAAGATCAACAACTTTCTAGATCTCAGTGGAGCGTACTCGCCCATGTCCTTAATACAACAGCTTATAAATTAATCAGTCCAGGACTTTAAATACATTCTTGTTCGCAACCCCTCTCCGTCTTGGATTTTAAACCAACAAATATTACTTTAAGTTTACTTTGAATAAATCTTTAATGTTACTGCAACTAGTCCTGACGCGTCAATATAGGAGTTTTTGACAAATAGTTTAAAAAGTTCTGGATCCGATTTCCTGTCTTAAGAAACCTTAAAACCGTATCATCCAACATATGTAGAGGCTCGACGAAAGGCACAAAAACGCCTTCTATCAATATTGAAGATTATTATGAATAAGTATTTTGAATTATTCGTGAGACCAAAATTATACAAATGTATGAGTTTAAGCTGTATACTAATTATAAACACCTCGGGTACCGAAACCACAAAATGGATAAAAATGAATCATTCTACTGCTATGTAAACAATCGTCAATATTACCAAACACAGATAAAAGAATATAACGGAATAAGTTTTCGAGGTTTATTTGAAACAAGTAATTTTATATTCATAATAATATTTAATATATTATAATATACTTATAAATAACAATTATATAATGAAATTGACGAATTTATATTACAGTTAAATAATAGTATTTTTGTTTAATGGAGAATATTCTACAACAAATATTCGCTACTGGTGTGTATGTATTGTATTGGTTGTACTTTAGGTTCCACGATTTATTTTCTACAGGCTACTCTACCTGTGACAATAAACAAACATAGACGAAGTGAAGCTATGCCGCCGTTATAAATAAAACAAATGAGAGCAACATTGAAATATAGTTAATAGCTTTTTCAACATTCGCATTTGTTTCTTTTGTTTGTCGAATAAACATATATGGGTATATAGTAGACAAAGTCTATCGAACATTCTGCGACACCAAAAATGTAGCTAAATCTACAAAATGGCACCCAATGTAAAGTCATAAAATTGGAGACTTCGTTTATGTTAAATAAGTGACTAGATAAGGAAAGTAAAAGAAAGCAAATAGAAGAAGATTTTAAAAGCAGAGCGAGGTATTAAGTTACCTATTTTATACTGTAACAATAAGAAAGTATTGAAGAACAGAAATAAAATTAATTTGCTAAAATCGGTATGGAAAATTAAAAATGGTGTGTATTAATTAGTTTTGAAGAGCCCCGCCCGCACTGCAACAATAGCGCAAGCAAACTAATAACATATAGTAATGCCTCGTTGTGAGGTGAAACACGTGTCGTGGTTTTAACTTCAGTGGTGTATATTGCCTAGTGGTAGTGTTGTAGTTGTGGAGGGCATCTGGTTTCGATTCCCGGTGGCGGTGTTAGTTTGCGTGTGCACGCTATTATGGGAGGGCGGGCGGTGTTCTTCAAAACTGGGTAATACACACTATTTTTAATTTTGCATGCGGATCCTAGCAAATTACCTTTGTTTCTGTCCTTTACTATAATGGATTTCAGCAAAGTAACGCCTGATTCTATAAACTATTATTAAAAAAAAACTAAGATATACGAGTTCTACCATTTAAATGTCCAAGTTTATTTTGTGCTACTTTATTAATATTGTTCATGTTAATTTATCATTAAACAATTTACTCTATAGAAAGTATGAAATCGGAAAGATACAAACCGCGATTTGAACCCACTCACTAATAGATAAAGCGGAATCTTCAGAACTTAGCAGGATCTATGGTAACAATGGTTAAGCTTAATACATATCGAAATGCAAAAATCTTATACTTATTACATTATGTACTATTTTCATAATTTTCAAAAATTATTAGATTATACAGCACAGGGTCCAGCCCTTACAGTTCACTGACTTTCACAGATATTGGTCGCTCGAATTCAACTTCCTATTCAATTATCACAAGAAAAACAATAAATAATTCTACGTCAGAGCACCTTATAATTGTAGAGATCATCGCGTTGCTACAAGATTCGAAGCGCCATCAAATGGCACGATAATGTACATGAATATCATACAGCATATCACTAATAGGTACATATTGACAATTTACACGCAAAGTATAGGTAGATCAGCTGTAGAGTAACTTTTTCATTTAAGTAAACCACCGTAAGAAATATGGCGAAACAAACTTTACAAAATGGCAACTATTTAATTATATTCATACATATATACAGTCACGCCTTTTTCCCATATAAGCGGTAGGCAGAGGCCACTCATGTAGCCCACTTTTCGCCCTCGCGGGAAACGAGACGTGACGAGGTCATATTGGTACGAGTCAAAAAAAGTTCCCCATTGCGTTCCTACGAGCAGTATGGTCCCAGGAGTGCATATTATGGTGTAATTCTGCACGAATTAAGCCTGTCCGTAAACTACATTAGTCGCCTCTTACGACACGTGGAGGTGGAGGAAAGAGGTAAGTGCTATCCTGTTCTGCCGGACACGTATCGGCTAATTGTAATTAATTTTAATCAAACGGAAAAAACTAAACGTCGAATTGTAAACAATATTTTTTTTGAGTATTTATATTAGAGAGCCCAATAAATTGCTTCTTTTCGTTCACAAACTTTCTCTTTGGATTATTATTATGGCGGTTCTACGACAGAGATTTTTTTATCACAACGCATAATATATATAATACAGTGTAAGGCTGACGCATCAAAGTAATGCAACATTTAGTTTTCAATAAGTTCTGAAAATGCATTATTCCAAGTTACACATCAAGCAAGAATTATGTGACGTAACTGTCATTGTCACTGTCACTAAACGTCACTTTCGCCGTCGGTGACATGCGCGGGCTGGCCGAAGTTTCTTGTTATAGACTCGCTAACCGTGCGTATGTTCGCTAAGTACCTATGGGCCGGTTCGTCGGAGTCGTAAATGGCACTGAGGCTTTCAAGGGACACAAGTGCCTCCGAATCCAAAAGGCGAGAGGAGGCGCGGGAAGATACGTCGTCGTCGCGGTCGAAGTAGCACGAGTTGACGTCGCTGAGAGCCGCCTCTGCGTCGGTTAGCCCCGCTTCATTTAACATAGATACGTTTTCCAATGCGGGGTCGTCTGTTGTATAGCCTGTGCTCTCTGGCTGCCCGACGTCCCCCTCCCCTTCACCTTCGGAACACGACGAGCTCCATTCGGACTGACTTTCTCCGTAGAGAACTATTTCCCGGTGATTTGAAGTAGCCACCTATTGAAAGGTAGATACAGTTCATGAAAGTAACATTTGATTAGTCTAACCGTAGTCTAAGAGTTAAATATTTGTATGATAACTGATGATACGCACCCGGTTGTGTAGTCTATCTTGACATTCCTGTTTTTCTTTGGTCTTACTATCTATTTTTCTATCGCAAGTACCACTGCGGATATAAGAAATTAAATTATTTTAATAATATAAAAATATATATATAATCTTCGAAAATACTTATTTCTCCTATATATAAATATTATTCGTGATTTTTAATTACATAAAATATTGAACGTTAGTTCCTCATCTAGTATCTACCGAGCGAGATGCGAGCGATTGAGCGCAAGACGACATCGGTGGGCAGCACGTCGGGGAACTCGGCGGGGGGCGCTGCGAGGTAAGACAATTGCCTGGCGCTGAGGTCGTGGCGTTCGGGCGAGGGCAGGCGCACGACGACGTCGGTGGGCAGCATGCCAGGGAACTCGGCGGGGGGGCGCTGCGAAGTGAGACACTTGCCTGGCGCTGAGGTCGTGGCGTTCGGACGAGGGCAGGCGCACGACGACGTCGGTGGGCAGCACGCCGGGGAACTCGGCGGGGGGGCGCTGCGAAGTGAGACACTTGCCTGGCGCTGAGGTCGTGGCGTTCGGGCGAGGGCAGGCGCACGACGACGTCGGTGGGCAGCACGCGAGGGAACTCGGCGGGGAGGCGCTGCGAAGTGTGACACTTGCCTGGCGCTGAGGTCGCGGCGTTCGGGCGAGGGCAGGCGCACGACGACGTCGGTGGGCAGCATGCCGGGGAACTCGGCGGGGGGGCGCTGCGAAGTGTGACACTTGCCTGGCGCTGAGGTCGTGGCGTTCGGGCGAGGGCAGGCGCACGACGACGTCGGTGGGCAGCACGCGAGGGAACTCGGCGGGGAGGCGCTGCGAAGTGTGACACTTGCCTGGTGCTGATGACGCGGCGTTCGGGCGAGGGCAGGCGCACGACGACGTCGGTGGGCAGCACGCCAGGGAACTCGGCGGGGGGCGCTGCGAAGTGTGACACTTGCCTGGCGCTGAGGTCGCGGCGTTCGGGCGAGGGCAGGCGCACGACGACGTCGGTGGGCAGAACGCCGGGGAACTCGGCGGGCGCGGGGCTGGGCTCGCGCCGCGCCAGCTGTGCGATGGCTGCCAGCCCTACTGCGTGTAGCGGGCTGCTGTTATTGTTTGCGCCGCGCGCTGCTTCTAATGATGCGTTCTGACTCCTACTGCGTTCAAAACATTTTTATATACACACTTTTGATGATATTCTCCTGACCGATTTCGTACATGGCGACAACTTTCGAATATTGTCGAAAGCTATCAACTGCGCAGGAAATATTATAGTGCCACAAGTGTACGCACAAACACAGAGGCACTCACACTACCCAACCTACCCGCGCCTGATGTAACGCTGATGCGATAAGATCGGAAGTAAGCTAGGATGCTTAGGTCTGTAACACGGGGACAATCACAACACAACCAGACCCGAAAACCAATAATTTGTGTTTTAGCACAATTCTTGGATCCGACTGGGATTCGAACCCAGGACTGCGGCTTAGAATTTAGGTACTCTGACCACTATGCCACGCGGTCGTCAACACCCTTTTACTATATCATCATCATCATTTCAGCCTATCACTAGTCCACTGCTGAACATAAGGCCTCCCCATAGATTACCACAAAAGTTTGTAGCTCTTACTGTGGGGGGATTTAGCCATAGTTGCCAAAGCATGGCAACTATGGCTAAATCCCCGGTTGGGAACCGCAGTTTATTTATTCAGATGTTCCAGGAAGATGCTGCTGCCCATCTCCTGGTATTCATTTTCCCTCTGTCGACTTTTACGACACCCACGGAATGAGATGGGGTGGTAGATATATATATCATTCGCGAAATACCATTTACGAACGAAATATAGCATGAACCATACCATATACGCACATTTATCTGAACGTACACTCACATGCACATCCATACTTATACACGCATACTCTGATATTTCTTTACATGAAGATTAATGTAACAAAATATTTATAAATTCTGGATGCAGTTATCGACTCATTGTGACGATATCATACCTTGGTGGTCAGCTTAGCTATCTACTTGCTGCTCCAGGGTCCTAGGTTGGAATTGCAGACGAGGCCAGCAGTAATGCAACACACAAATTATAGCTTTACGGGTCTAATTCCACTGTCATGTGTCCCACTGTATCTTTTTTTATAGGAGAGGGGGCAAACGAGCAAGCGGCACAACTGATGGTAAGTGATCACCGCCGCCCATGAACATTCGCAATACAAGGGGAATTACGGGTGCGTTGCCGGCCTTTGAGGAAGGAGTAGGCTCTGAACCTTGCCTGTACTTTATTAATATGCGTGACATCGGATATGCGAAGGAGAAGACTATAGAGTGCCTGAGGCCTGTTTGAGCTTATTCTTACAGCACTATAATATAAATTAAATTCATACACAGATAACATTTTTAATAGAAGATAGCCAGCGAACGAATATAGAAGTGTCCAAAATTCATCTTAATATTGGTAAATCATTGAATCGCCTGCAAGAAAGCTGAACACATCATAAAATAAACAAAGACGATCCGCAATTGGGTGTTAATTAATTATCTGTTAAAGCAATTCGCAAAAGTATGTGTTTACCTCAGTTCAAGGTTCAGGTCTTTCCTTTCGTTTTTCGGAGCATTATTCATAATAATATTCTTGTCGTCGAGCAGCCTTTGTATTTCTCTCTCGAATGGCGGCACGCAAGCCACGTCCGACGGACTTCGCTTCGTGAATACCTCTCTACTGTCATGGTTTAAATGTTTTAAGTTATTTGGCCTACTACCGGAGCTAGAAAATGAGTTGGTCCTCGGAGCCAGACGATTCGATACATCTTTTTTATCAGTCTGACTGCAACCATCTCGTTTCGCAGACGTCTGAAGCATGTTCAATATACTTCTGTGCAACTTCTCTTCCTCCTTTTGATAATTGATATCATCCAGAATTTTGCCTTCTAAAACTGGCTTATTAGTTATTTTATGTTTGGCATAAATTTCATTTATAGCATTAGAAGTCGGTTTGTTTCCTCGGATGACGGGATAGTCGTATGCAGAATTCGCTTCGTTCCGTTGCTGTCTAGCTGGTGGAAGCCAAGGTACAGGTCGAGGAGGGGATGGAGAAGCATCAGTTGTTCGGGAATAACTTTCATCGGATGAACTTAGGCTCGGTGACCGAGTTAGTGAACTGAGTTCATCCGCGGAGGAATGAACGCGGGGACTTCGTGCTAGTGGTAAACTCTCACTAGATCTAGGTCTTGGCAGTCTAGTGGGTGGTCTCCTTTTATGCACGACAGGGGGTCGAGGTTCTTGAGGGCGCGGCCAAGGCGGAACTAAGGCCCGTGGTGGCGGCCATCTTGGATTTCCCGAAATACCATGTGGTGGAGGTGGAGGTGGTGTGTCATCTTGCTCCTTGTTTCGACGACCTTTTGTTCCTTTGTGATTATTTCCATTACTTTGGTGTCCATTGGAAGGTGGAAGTAACGGCTCGTTTTCACCGGCTGCTGTTTCTCTCAGGGGAGGCAATCTCGACGGCTGTTGAGCTGCCGCTCTTCTCGCGGAGTTCTGCAGCATCGCTAGTGGTGTTGCCACTCCACCATAAGCAATAGGTGGATTCTGTGGTTGATTGTTTGAAGAATTAAGACCACTACCGTTGTCCGGTGCTCTATCCGTTAAGAAGTATGTTGTCATTTCGCCTTTCCCTTTGACTTTTACTTTTCCACGACACACGAATTGATATGGCATTTCTTTTAATACTTGATAAACTTCTTCAGTTACTTGAGTGTGATTTGGTAGACCGGTGGAATCCATACGAGAGGCTACGTTAACTGTATTTCCCCAAATGTCATATTGCGGTTTCCGCGCTCCTATAACACCAGCAACAACAGGACCGACATTTAATCCTGCAAAAAAGTTAAATAATCAACAAACAGGCTATGTAATTACTTAAGTTCTACGTATAAATGGATATGCTTTATAACAACTTACCAACACGAAGCATAAAATTGTTGTAAGAGTTATCGTTAATATCCTTCAGTTTATCTCTCATAGCAAAAACGAATTCTACAAGGGTTGCCATATGCTTTCTGGTGCTGGGATCATCTGTCATTTTCTTATCTGGTATGAGTCCCACAGCTGCCATATACGTTGATCCAACCGTTTTAATTTTATCTATTGGACCAAAACGGTCTTCTCCTAATAGCTGTAAGAAAACCATTTTTGTACATCAGTCTACAAGAAATGTAAAATTCAGGGAAGCTAGTTTTAAAGACTGCATCGGTTTCACGTTATTAATAAATAAATATTTATGTATTATCCAGCGTTTAATGTCTGTGGTCATCTGGGCTAGTTAAGAAGCTATTTGTTTAGATATTCTAATTTGAGCCTAGAGTAATATTTTTCGTAATTATTTTAAAACGTATTTTACGGTAACCCAATAGATAAAAGTCTAGAAGCGACTTCATGATCTACAGCGACATCTGTTTGGTTTCATAAATAGACGCGAGAAACTAAACAAAAAGACTAATATAAAGGCTCACCTCATCAAAATCGGCAATGATCTCGTTAAGCAGACGCAGACACTCCATGCCCTGGTTGTTGCCATCGAGCTCCATGTAGAATTCGTGGTAGTTGGTGATGGAGGCGAAGACGACGCCGACGCGTTGGTACGACTGGTGGTACAGGTCCTGCCAACCGCGCTTCTTGTCAGCCACCGCCGCAATTGCGCAAGCAGGCAGTACACGTCAGGACCAAGTGACTACTCTTTTTTAAAGTTTTATTTTGTGTTTTTGGTACTGATTTAGAATGTGTTTATTTTAATCATGTTTCAGAAAGCATTTTTGTGTATGCTGTGACAATTTTACTACATTACCTTTTTAATTCAGTTTGAAATAGGAATTGGTCGCGGACTCTAATTCCAAATTAAAATAAAATATTGAAACGAGCTTGTATTGGTAATATAGGTTAATACCAATATTTGCTTTTTTCTTTATTTCATACAATTGTTGACATCTTTAAACATAACCAATAAAAAATCTGTCACTCCGTGAAATTGTCACCGTGATTAAACCCGTTTCAAAGAATTTCTTGCTTACTCAGGCTTAAAAGATATAATTTTTTTTAACAATTTGTTGTTAAGCGTAAAGTTCCATTATATGTATATTTTATTAGTATGTCTGTCACTTGCCCCTACTCGTATACGAAGTGCGTGTTGCAAAGCAGATATGAATGATTTAGTGTGACATTATAGAGGCGGTGTGTGTTATTGCATAGAATATAAATGAAATATAAAAAGTGTGAGTTTATATAAAGCATGCAGTTGAAATCTTCAAGTATCTCATAACAAATTTCATGAAGTTAAGCTTGAATATTATAAGAAAGGTAATTTATGGTAGCGCTTGTAATTTATAAGCGATTTTATCATAAATTTAGTCAATGCAAATTGACATGAATGTAGTCACTGTTAAGTAATTACCATGTTAGTTCTGAACTGATTGTCCAAGAAATGGGTTGCTACATGCGCGGGCAGCAAGTTGAACAATATTCTCCTGTTGGACGCCTGTAAGCAAAGCAAATATTTGTTTTACATAAAGATAAAATAAACTAAATAATTTAAGGTAAACATAAAACTACATACATACATATTTCTATGTAAAGGATAGACAGAGACCACACACTTAGCCCCCACCTTTCGCCCCCACGATATCGCGCATATCGGTAGGAGTCAAAAAATTCTTACTTCCCATTGCGTTCCCACAAGCAGAATGGTCACAGCATTGCAAGTGATGGTGTTGTTCTACACGAATTAAAGCTTTCCATACAATACCTTAGTCGCCTCTTAAACCTCGGTAGGAAAAAATATTAAGCGATGAAATCTTAATACAGAGTGAAGAGCGACCTGCAGCGCGTCCATGTCGCGCTTCTCGTCGCGCGCCTGCGCCTGCCACAGGAAGTCGAGGCGCGCCGTCCACTCCGTCTGGCGCGCGTGCAGCAGCACTCCCAGCGCCAGCAGCAGCGTCCAGCCGCACGACGCACACGCTGACCCCACCGCGCCCATTCTGCCACACACACACACAATCACGCCTTCTTCCCATGTAAGAGGCAGGCAGAGACCACAGGAATACCGTGCAGAAAATGCGTGTGTAGTAGTAGTACAATTTCAAAGTAATTAATTTACACTCTTATTTATTACATCTTATTACAGCTGCATTCCCAACATCGAAATGACGAACGAATTTATAGTTTGAGTCAGTAATGCGTGTGGTCAAACATTACTAAGTGAAATTATAATTTTTTTATTTTAAAACGTAAGAAATACATCTTTCGATTGTCAAACGTCATAGTGGTAGGATTCCCATAGAAGGATTTTTTTAGGGCTGATGGTCACTGCTGGCCCGAAGGCTTTCACAGATTCGCCGGATTGAAAGGTAGCAGATGCGCTGAGGGCGCACGGCTTGGACCGTCATCCTGTGCGCGAGAGTAACTGACTTGAGGGTGCCCAAGGGGTAGGTAGGTAGTATAAAATATAAGTAATCATAATATCTTTGTATCTTACATTTTTTTTAGTTTCTGCAAACATTGTAGGTACTTGCCGTTTATTAGGGTAAATCATAAGTTGTAAGTTATATTATTACGTTTTTGAGATACGGTACATCCAACTTGAAAACACATTTACAATTGGAAACGTTTAATTAAATATACTTATTTTGATGCTGTCGATGCCTTACTTTTAAATTTACATTTTAATCGAACTACAGGATCTCCACAACTTATACGACAACTTTATAAATCGTATGTCTTACATTCGAGGTATTATTAACGACTTACTCCGTCATCATATCGTAGCAGTCGAACAGGTCCTTATGGTACGCCAATATGACAGAAATATATCCCGCCGTCATGACCGCTAGCAATATTCCCTTCACCAATATCGGCAGCCGCAGGAAAACCGCCACAGTCAGCATGCTGAGGCAGCAGCCCAGCGCGATGTAGAGCGGCACGGGGCAGGCGCGGTGGTCGCCGCTGCTCCACAGCGCGGCCGCCACGTCGCCGGAGGTCGCCCGTATGTCCGTCATTGTTGTTACGTTCTCAGTCAGGTTGCGGCATACGTCTATTTCTCGGCATGTTACCTGTAAGTTATCGCAGGTGATTGCATATCCACTCCACCGCTACGACCTGCCTTGAACCCATGCTAGACATAATTTTGGCACTAGAGACCGATCGCCGATGGCAGTACCAGACATCGATGTCTGACACCGGTGACATGTTTGAGATGGATATTACTTCATCTGTTGGCAGCTATGGCTGATGGCACATTACTATTTTCAAGTTACCTAAGTTAACGTTTACGAAACCACTAAGTCAAAATGTGGTGAAGGATTCTCTGGTGCCGCCAATTCATGGGCTGAGTTTACAAAGGCTATTAAAATTATAAGCAATATTTTTATTTCGTGCTTTTGTTAGAATTTAAATGGTGTATAATAGTAAAGTGGCTTCATGTAGTATGATATTTTTTTATTTATGAGTTTAAGTTCCATCTCAGGCTTATTACTCAGATATCTTACAATCTCGCCATCGTTAAACGGTCACACGACGCAAAATGATTACTGCTTTCAACATCTCGCAGACAAACCAGAAGTATCCGATGAATCTGTAAAAGCCAAAAAGGCTAACAGCAATTCCATCACCGAAATTAAAAGACAAAACCAGAAAGAGATCCATATTAATAATCTTTTTTGGGTAAAACCCATACAGGGTTAGAGGGAGAAACATTACTAATTAAAATTTCAGAGGTGGTGATTGTATAGGGAAGAACAATCTTTAAATTGGTAAAAATCATCCACCGACATGGTTTTCACAGCTATCAGAAAACAATAATAAACTCTTGTCTTTTGTAAAGTAGTAACAATAAAACACACGGACATTATGACCGTGTATTGATTAATTTAATTTGCTTAATTAGCATTAACAGATATTAACGTGTCCTGCTTCTCAGTACATACTTTAGAACAGTGTTTCCCAACCTTTTTTAGGCAATGCCCCACATTAACATTTGTAAAAATTTTATGCCCCCCACACATATTTTCATCCTTTAAAAATTGTTTTGTTCCCTTAAGAAATATAAATAATAAGTTTTAGGAAGAAATCACTATGAAATTGTTAACAAATTATCGTAAGTAAAATTTCAAAACATATAATGAAATACTTAAATTCAAAATAATTTTTCTATATTCATTTAGTGCGATCCTTGCGCTTGATGTTTGCTGCACAGAGATTTTATGTTTTATGGTTCCAATTTAGCTTTAATCTCATGTCTCCACGTTGTGTTATATCAAGTCGATTTCTTTTTTTATCAGTAAATCATTTACAACACTAAATCCACATTCAGCTAAATATGAAGATGGAAACGGTAGTAAAAGTTTTCTTGCACATTTGGTCGCATTGGGGTATTTAGTTTCAGTTTCTTCACAAAGCCATGCCAACGGCGTTGTTTAGCGAGTTTTAATACGTCCGGGGTTCCCCGCGACAGACGGCACACTCCGCGGTGAATCCCCGACGAAGTGTACTTGACTGACTCTAATTACTATATTAAAAAAAATTGCCTTTTTTGTTAAATTTGCCACCGATATCTAGCATTGCATTTAAATACCCCAAAGTGAAAGGGTTAACTTGTCGAGTCCATTTTTAAATTGCCCCCCTTAACTATCAAATTGCTCCCCTGTGGGGAGTGGGCCCCACGTTGGGAAACACTGCTTTAGAATGATATTTTATATGTTTTTTTCGTCTGATTTGACTAAATAAATCAAGTACAAGTACAGTGGTTAGGTTTTTTTCTGCCTGCGCATTTATCCAGCCACGGCACTATTGTTAAAGTATTTTTGCTTTAAAACAGAGTTATTCTAGGAAAATCATCTTCATTAATATGTATCTATGCCCTGTAGTAATCATCCTTGTCTACATTTTCTCTTTACTTTAAATGGTACCAAACTCTCGTCAGATGTTTGGACAACAGGACAGAATCTGTACTCGTATAATCGCATTTGGAATATATATGTGAGCGTAATAGAGCAAATATTTTTTTCTTGACTAAGTGAAAAGTCAAAATGGAGTAAAGAAATCCCATTTGTAATTCACTTACATGATATACGACTTTCTTTCTTAGCAATAATTAATTTCGTAACTTACTCTTTATTACATCTTAGACATAAATAACAATTCTTACACAATCATTGCTTACCACATTAACCTGCCCCACAGCGTAACCCAGGACAATAGTAAACGTCGTGATAGCATTCCTCAGCGCAAACGGCCGCGACACATCGCAAGGTATAAGACGTAGGCGAGCGGCGAGAGTCAGCGCCAGTACGGCAGCTGACCACGCGAAAGCCGTCACGAACAGCAGCAATAAGATGGTGGTGCGTGGCAAGATGGCGGCCTGAAGCGCGCCAGCCGCCGCGAGCGCGCCCAACGCTGCGCCCAGCGAGCCCGCCCAGCCGCCGTCCGTTGATCCCCGGTACTGCAATACGAAAGGTAATAACTTAGTCATCGTCAAATTCAGCGGGGCGACACCTAGGAATTCTATGCAGGCATCCGTCTAGGTAGGGTCCACAACGGTGTCAGTTATTCTGCAGTTAAGCAGTAGTGTGCAAGCATTACTGTGTTTCGATCTGAAGGCGGATTCTCCCTAGCTCAAAAACCCTCTCAGAAATGCGAGGAGGGCCTGTGCTCAGCAGTGGGACATTTATAAGCTGAAACTTTACTTTTTACTTCTACTGGTAGTCTCATATGAGACTAATGAACTGATGTTACAGAGTGCGAACGCACTGTTGTGCCACAGTAATGTTTTGGACATTAGGGTGACACAATTTTTTTAATTGCACGTTGGACTTACCATCAGGTGAATAATTTCTTCGTCCCGTTACTTTCTTCCATAAAAACAAAATACTGTCCCTCATCTTGCAAATTATTAGTATTTACCCTAATTATGACGATTGGCAAGCTGGTTGTCTTTCGGATCATAGATATCGCTGTTCACCACAGGTGTGGGTTTTAGGTTTGACGTATTATATTGAAGTGAATATCGGCGGCGTCCATGTGATTTTTCTAGTACTTAAATGATGGAGTCCACAACGCTGCACGACTTGGTAGTCTTTGCAAGTACTTATTTTTATATTTCCCTAACAGGCGAATTCCTCGTTCGAACTACAGTTGTGCGTATACTATGAAATTAAAGCTAAAAGCAGAGTCTTGATGTCCCATGGATACATGTTGGTGGCGTAGGAAAAACTGCCATATCTCATCTCATGTCTCCCGCAGATGTCGTAAGAGTCGACGAAGGAAGTGCCTGGATAATCTTATGACTTTTTATAGATTGAGTAATGACCATGTCATCTTAGAATCTCGATAAAGGCTATACCGAAAGTACAAGATGCGAGGCGCCTGCCTGGCCCGGTGATTACGGCAAATCCTATCTTCTTGGTAGAGGTAAATGTCCAGTAGTGGACAATTAAAAGGCTGATGGTTATAATTATGAAAGAGTACTTCAATGTTTTTGATTTAATTCTGTACAGTACGGGTTATATCCTTACTATCCGCTGATGTATCCGAGTCTATTTGAAATAGGTATGGTCGAATGATTCGCGGGTGGGCACATCACCCGAATGTACTCACGGCACTGAAAATGCGCGCGCCTGATGGGTACGTGTGCTTGCATCGAAGTCCCCCGTTACTTCTCGTACACACTTCCAGAACTAACTTGATTTAGAACGCCCCTGTCACGTGCGATACGTTACTTAAATGTTGTCTCCCGGGATAATAATAATTTTTTCTTGTAGTCCGACTGACTATATTATATAATTCACAATAGCAGCATACAAATTCGTAGAAAACGGAGTTTACTGATTATTTTAGTTATATATTTTTACTTATGTTTAAAGCTTCTTTCCTTTCTGTGTTATAGCATTGATTTGGTTTTTAAACTGTATTCCATATTAATATTATAAATTCGAAAGTAACTTTCTGTTTGTTACCTTTTCACGACCTCTGTTCTGTCTGTTTGTTACCTCAAACGTTGAGCTGATCTCGACGAAATTTGACATAGAGATAGCTTGCATTCTGAAGACGGACATAAGATACCCTTTATCCCGGAAAATCATAGATATTAAGTACCTGTGCCTCTTTATCCATGTCTTTAAAGCATAGGGTCAGCAGGTGCACGTGTGTAGCCTTTTCACGGTGCACGGAGCGTGCGTCGATCGCCTGCGCCAGGTACTTGTTCACGCGGTTCGTGGGCTGGTGGTACACAGATGAGTGACGCTTTTTCAGCGGCCGCTTAAATTTCTCCGTCACCTTATTCTGTAAAATCACAATCAACATTTCAACTGTCTGAAGCCTGAACGCCATCTTTTTCAAATACCTAAATAACTTATCTTTAATGCACATTCATAGAACAAGAAGATACCACAGGAGGATACCGTGGTTTGATAACATTTAATATCTGTGGGAAAATTAAGACGCAAGGGTCGAAGTTATGGATAATAAGAAACACGGGGTACACGTAGGATCCACCGCATGCCTAGTCCATGCTCCGTTCTGTTTTGTTTAAACTGACCTTAGAATGGGAAAGTTCCAGAATCCGAAGCAGCATCGCATTTATTAGAATGGCAAAAAAGTGTAAAATAAAAAAGATATAGAACATAAATTCATTGACATCTCTTTTCTGAGATTCCCTTCAAATATTTAATTATTAAATAAAAACAGAAATTTGTTAGTTATCAATGACTTTGTTTTTTTTAAATAATTATTTTTCTCTATCAATTTTTTCTTCAAATTCTACAACTAATCAGAAATATTTTTTTTACTGTTCAGGTTTGTGTAGATATATTGTATCTAAACATTAATAGTCAAGCTATTCGCAAGAGATAAGCAAAAATTAAATTATATCAATTAGGTAATATCAAACAAGTGCATGCAAGTTAGCTGAGAGGATCATGCCATGCTCTAGTGCACGAGGTGGCTTATAGGGGCAGCGAGTGAAACACATTTCAGTGCGTTCTGCTTTATTATCAAACAAAATTAATTTAAAATAATCTTAAGAACATTACAGGTTCACATTTTCGAAAGCAAATTAGTCTCAATAAGAAATAGTGATAGTGTGTGGCTTTGTGTGCTCGCCTCGCTATAACACTCGGTCATCTTATTCACCCTCAGGTTAAGTTTTGGAAATAAAATGGTGCGAATGGTGACATTCGCAAGTAGGTGTGGTCCACGTACAAACATCGAGTACCTATCGAAATGGGGATATCTGAGTGTGTGTCACCCGGTAAACGGTGGAGAACAATAATAATAATACACAACAACATTCTAGTCTGCGCTTACTGTTTCAGCGGGTATTTGTTGTGGAACTAAAGTCCAAGGTCGGATTATCTGAAAAACAATGATCAGACATCGTATGTTAGTCGCTGGTAAAAGGATGCCTTCCACGTATATCGTAAATATAAAAAAAAAACACCAAGTGATTTGCAAAGGATATGCTGGATTTCACTTACGACAGGACGAAGCATATTTGTGGTTTTGATCGGCTTCAGATAAAATATGGTAACAAACATTCGAATAAATATTCAGTTTATAAGACTTCGGAATGGAAAAGTGAACAGTATGTGAAAGCTTCAACAGACCAGCAACTAAAACGTTGTATAAACGAAACGAAGCTAACACATTCTAGACGTCATACGAAAGCGCTGTGCAATCATAAATTCATTGCAATGGGCTGTGTGGTTTTGGAGACGGTGTGCGCTATTGGACCGGTGAGAAACGCTATAACAAAAGTCGTGTTAAGTGCAAAGCAGATTCATTTTGACACTCCTCGCGCAATTATTCCAGTAGTATTCGTGAGGAAGCCTCGGTGCAAATCGTAACATTTTATAGAGAAGCAGAAAAGGTTTAGTTCGAATACAACTCGAAAATCAAACTAACTACTTAAAACCATTAAGCGAGGTTATCATTTGACACTCATATGAAACGCATCGGAATGGCCGTTTCAATGCCTTTCATGTACAAGTTCCGTAAGCGAAAACCAAAACCGTGAGAGAAATAGAATTATGGTTTATTACTGAATCGATATGTCATATAAACCAGATTCTAGGTCACCCATTTCTTACTAGTATTGCATATATAATTCAGTTTTGTGCTGATGACTTGGAATTGTAATATGGAGTACTTAGAGGTGACGTATGTATGTCCCATGCACGAATGTACGCACCCGCGTGATTCACTGCTGTTGTGTTTACAAATGGGATAGAAAACAAAGGACCGACCATTTACTTTATAAGGTAACAATGTATAATTTCCCTCAAGATTTAAAGTATAGTTATATAATTAAATGAGTCGGACTTTGGGTTTACAAATCCCGAATATGACTTGATTGTAGTAAAAATAAGTTGAGGTTTTTCAGTGCATATAGTCATGACGCCGATTTATATTAATTTGAATCAAGTCAATTGACTGTACTGTTTTGATATTTATCATAGATCTTAAAACAGATAGAGCCATAAAGAATTGCACATGCTGCCATTTTGAGTAAAAGCGCCATGAAAGGATGGAAGATAGCAACCACATGTTCAACTACAGTGGTAACATAAAAGTTCGCAAGCTTAAGTTCTTGAAATGGTGCATATGACACTTTTGCTCTAAACAGCAGGCTAGTTTGTCCCGCGCGGGTGCGTGTTCGGGCGGTGTGGGGGCGACCGTGGGGTGCGTGCGCAGGGCGTGGTGCTGCATGACGGCGTCGAAGGTGTGGTTGTGCGGGGCGGCTGCGGGGGCGGCGGGCGCGGCGCTCACGTCGTCGCCGCGGAGCGCCGCCAGCCGCAACGCCTCCGCCGAGCCCGGCTCGGCGTGCAGCGCGCGCCGCAGGTCCAGCACCTGACACAGTACCCCGCGCCTGTACCCTCGTGGTAATATGCTGGTACTCACTGCGCTTACTGTATATTGTACACTCGGGTAAATAGTTCGAAACATTTTTTTTTTCTTCACCATGTAGATGAGGGAAGTAAAGGAGTTCGTTTCATTTTAAGCATCAATAATAAATGTCAATTAAAATTGTGCTTACGTTTAGCGGTCTATAGCTTTCCAAGTATTGTTCAGTACTCTACAAGAAAACAGATTTGTCTCGTAATATTCGTTTAAATGTATGTAATTACTGTGGATATGTGGATTAATTTCGTTTATACTGTATTGATACTGCCCAAAGATGGAAAATGCGACCACAAAAGTTAATACGAAATAACTACACTAAGACAGCCATTATTTTTGATTAAAATCTAAACTTTTTTTCTACCTTTTTGCAATGACATAACCATTTAAATGCATTATTTGTATAAAACTTTATAATTATTATCTACATATTTTCTAGTATGCCTCAATACTATCGAAATAAAAACGATTTGGTAAGTTCTAAAAATAAAGACATTGTTAAGAGAAATTAATTGAAACAATAGACTTACCTTTGCAAACAGAAGTAATTCTTCAATAAAAAATATGATTCACTTGTGGGGTACATTTTGAACAGCAAGATAATATGGATAAGGACCTCGTATCAAGTAGTCATTCATGTCCAAATTCAAGATTCATAAAACGTTCAAGTGCAATAGAGAATAAATGTTCGTCTATAAATACATAAATAAAGTGTGAGTCATCGACTCTATAAATTGTAAAATAAATACCTTCCTAGCGGCATTGGCCTTGAGCTCTTGGGGCGAGGCGGCCATGTTAGAAAACGGTATGTCGACGTTGAATTTGATAGAATGCAGCAGCTGGACCACAACGTTAGACACGTTCTTGAAAGATAGCTTACGTCGTGACCCCGAACCCAGACCTACACCCGCTGATAAGCACATCTGAAATATACCACATGCAATATAAAAGATTTTTATTTGTCATCACTTACATTTTAATACAAGTGAAAATGAATAAATCATTCCTTTGGTAAGAGTTTAGAAACTTTTATTAATAATATGAAATAATAACAATACAATCAGAAAAAAAATATTATAAATTTCCCTTTTCCTTAAACAAAATTTCATGAACAATGTTCATTGATGCAAAAATATATGTCCACTAGATTCGCGACTATCCTACGATGCACACGAGTGCTTCTCCCATTTCTCAAGGACAAATGAGCTTTCTGTTTATGTTTTGTATAGTACCTCTTGATATATTGCCATATATAGTAAAAAAATAATAAAATTTTATTTATGAAATAATAAATATAATCTCTTACATAGTTCCACAATCTTTGAAAAGTTTAAGATATTTCTTTTGATTCGTGCGCTTTGCCAAACCAATACTTGTATTGTGGGCCTATCAATATTTCTTAATCAATATATAGAAAGAGAAAAAAAAAGAAAAAACAGTCTCGGTTCGGTTATGAATGTTAAGTTATAAGTAATTATGATTGTAAGTTTGAAGAAGAATTTCTAGGTCACAACAAAATTGTATTTACAGCACTTCAATTTTTTTATGATTTATTCAACAAAAAAAACAATGAATGTATTTAAATGATATGTAGAATGTATATTCAGTGAACCAACTTTTCGTCGTCTTGGCGGCGGTATAATGAAGTAGGTTTGTACGGAGTGATCCCTCAGGTAGGCGTTGCGACTGGCTCCGTGCCCCGGCTCCACCTCGTAAGCCCCTCCAAGGCATTCTAATGTTGCTTGGGTTACGTGTACGCGGCTGAAATTAATAATTTTACTAAAAAAAAAGTCCTATGATGATAAATAAAGTGTAAGATTTTTCTGACTCGCGGCTACGTGTGTGGTCCCTGCCTACCCCTAATGTGAGAAAAAGGCGTGATTGTATGCGTATAGTCATTTAAAAAACAGTAATGTGCAAACATTGCTGTTTTGGTCTGAAGGTCACTGATAGCTAATATCGTCTCGGAGAGTCGGGCCATGAGTACAGAAATGTTCTGCGTTTGTTATGGCAGACGTTGCAATAACCACCACTTTCTTCAATATAAAAAATATACTCTTATGATATTTGCGACCTACTCTTTTCCACTAAGCGTTATAACGCTTAAAAAAGTTTCTAGAGAAACATTCAGTGTCAATGAAAGTAATGCTATGCCGGTTTGACAAAGAAGGTAACCGATTTTGAAATTTAAATTGTCTGTAGAGTCACCTCTCCGCTACGGACTTTTTATTCAGTGACTTTATTATTTCGTTGATGGTTAACTTTGACCGATATGATGAAGATACCATCACACGGCGACATCTTTCGATGAACGACCAGAAGCGTTAATATCTGCAAACTCATATCTCTCATATGATGTAATGCTTATACAATAAGTATGGAGGAAGGGTTTAATACAGTGTCACATACCAGCCATTGACAATATAACTAGACTCTTGATTATTAGCTGTAGCTGGAATTCGAACCAGGAATATTTTTTTTTATTTAATAAAAGTGACGGAACGAGCAAAGCGTTCACCTGATGGTAAGTGCAACGTCTGTCCATAACAAATGCTATGTCACCCAGAACAGTGTGACACCACAATGCTCCCGTCACCCTGAGACATCAGTTCTTAAGTCTCATATGCCCAGTGATTACGCTAGCTCACAGTGCCCTTCAAACCGAAACACAGTAATGTTTGCACACTACTGCTTCACGGCAGAATAACTGGCACTAGGGTGGTACCTACCTAGGCGGATTCCTGCATAGGAATCCTACCACCAGTTAAAAGAAAGAAAGAATACACGGTCGATGTCAAATTAAAGTTTTGGCAGCAGGTGACTATAAAAGTTCGTAATTAACAATTGTCATGTTATATACGTTTATGAAGTTTCGTACGTTGTAGAATCTTTGAAATCAACACTAATGTTATAAATGCGAAAGTAACTCTCTGTCGCTCTGCCTGTTTGTTACCTTTTCACGACTCAACCGTTGAACCGATCTTGTCGAAATTTTTGGCACAGAGATATATTTGCATCTCGAAAACGGACATAAGATACTTTTATTATTTTAATAAAAATACAAAAAATATATTTTTAAACGATTTATAAAAAACTGACAAAGCAGTGACAATTTAATGTGAAGAGCTATAATAACAGTCATAATAAATTAACGGCTGCGTTACCGACTTTATCAATGACACTCGAGTACCGAGTGTTGTTATAATTGATTTCAGTACAATGACATTTATGCATTTGTAATTAAAGTCGGCACTTAAAATCAGTATATATCTAAAAAAAAAAAAATTGTAAAAGTAGCTTTCTCTACATTTACAAATTTACTTTGACCTATATTTTTTACGTAGTTGGTCGCCTAAGATTTAAAGGACATATTATATGTATTTTAAATGTTTGTAATAGTCAGTATGCCGCATTACATTGTCATGTGGGATGGGACATTTGTTTTTTCAGTAAAATGCAGCGCTGCCCATCTCCTAGTTTAAATTTTCCCTGTGACGACTTTTACGACACCCGTGAGATGGGTGGGAGCCACCACACGTCTTGTGAGTAGCGCAGTGAATTAATACTTTGAATGAAATCTATTGAAGGTTAGCTTTAAATCTTTTTATCGTCAAGTAAGATATAGCTGATTTTTATTATTTTACGCGTAATTTATGATCGTATATTATAAACTGTTGTACCCTGGCTCTCCCCCAGCTTCCATGTTATTGGCAAGCGTTACGTCATTAGACCATACGTCGTATTGCCACTTGCGTAGGCCCAGCACGCCGCACAGCACCCGCCCCGTGTGGATGCCCACGCGCATGTTTAACTGCACATCAGTCGCCTCCACTACTGATCTGTAACAAAAATATTGTTATATTTAAAATTATTACCATGTATTTTTTATCATGTCTTCAGCAGTAGTTTTTATCGTGTTTCTAAAACTTTCGACGACCGCGTGGCCTAGTGGTCAGAGTACCTGCCTTCTACGCCGCGGGTCTTGGGTTCGAATCTCAGCCGGAGCCAACATTTGTGCTAAAACACAAATTGTTGGTTTTCGGGTCTGGTTGTGTTGTGAATGTCCCCGTGTTTCTGACACTGCATCCTAGCCTACCTGCGATCTTATCGCATTAGCGTTACATCGGACGCGGGTAGGTTGGGACGAGTGTTTGCGCGTACACTTGTGGCACTACAATATCTTCTGCGCAGTTGATGGCTCTCGATCGTATTCGGAAGTTGTCGTCGTGGTCGAAATCGACTGGGAGAACATCAAAACTTTACTCTTAGCACCTTAAAGGAATAAGATTAAGTAAATAATACTAAGTATAAGTAAAGTAATAAGACTAATAAGCACAGTGTCAAAGATACAGAAACCATAAATTTCACCTAGAAATAATGGTTTTGGTGAAAATTGTTTTGTTTTATAACTTTTATGTGAAAGTACGAGTAACTTGCCATTCGGAGTGAAAATGTTTATGAAAAAAACATTGAAGCGAACAATAATTTGTATGTCTTCCTAGCATTATGTGATCACACTTTTGCAACATCTGTGCAACATTTCAAAGCTATGTTAAGTTTATTGCCGAAGTTTTCTTCGCAAACTCTCCTCATCAGCCCACGGCCATGTCACGGAGTGGTGGATTCTATTAGATGAAATCCAAAATGGCCTCGTGTGTGGGGTTGTGTCGAAATTTGCTATTAATTACATCATAACAAAAGAAGAAACATGAAATAAAATCATTCTTTGATGTTAGGTAATGTTCCCAGGGCTGTTTTACTGTCCCTTATAACCTTGGCAATTCTAATGAATAGGATTAGATGATTGTGTATTTTCATCATCATTATTTCGTGACATGGAGAAGGTTCATAAGAGACAATCGAACGTTGCTTTCCAAAAAAAATGCTTAAAGCGAAAATCCAATAATCACGATAAAGCACACAGTTTTTTTTGGGGTAAGGCAGGCTTATGCCCACCATTGGATTGACGTGGTGATGACGATGATAATGATAAAAAAATCTCAGCCACTAATAGAGAGTTAGCCAGTTAGTCAGAAAAAAGTAGAAAAAAGTTTAAACTTGAGGTTCGGAAAATTTTCTATACCAAAATTTTGTTGATCTGAGGACAGAATCGACATTCAGTATATTGTTATAAGCATATGTTTTAGAAGCCGAAGTTCATTAAAAAAAATTTGAATTTTACAATTCTGTTACGTGAAGTTTACGTTTATTTTAAAAATAATCGAGTTAAATCATCTTAGTGTTTTTATTTTAAACTAGCGAAATGAGATAAATGGTTTACGTTGGCAAATATTTGTGAGTAACCTTGACACAAGTAACCTAGGATACCCGAAGAATAAGCACCGGTAAAACATACGTCCAGTGAATTTATTTATGACATAAATAAAGATATTACACCAATAACTCTTCAGTCATCGCGTTGATAAAACAATTGAAGACGAATGGCTTAAAACTTGGCAACGGTTAGTCCGTTTGTTTTCGTGAAAAATGCTATATAAAATAGACGTTCGTTGTCATTGTTAAGTATGGTTGTTTATTTCTTAATTACCATTAATTAAATATATCATCATCATCATTTCAGCCTTTCAGTAGTCCACTACTGAACATTAAACCTTACACCTCCTACTTGAGTCACACTGTGTATAGGAAAAAGACCCATACATTTAAATGGTGAATCTCACCACCATCCTTAACAGTGAGCTACCGTGGGTAAATCTTAGTTTCAAAGAGCACAAGGGATCTGTTACAATAAACACCTGGCCGCCGAGCTTCAGCATGTCATGTCAAGATAAGTCAGTTTTTACCATCTGTCAAGTGTAACATCCCTTTACAAGATGCAGAAGTATACAAGCTGGATTGTGAATGAAACAAAGATATCAGTAAAACCCGCGTAAAAGAACACATAGCAGATGTGAAGCATCGTTGCTCCTGGAAGCCTGCAGTCTGTGACCATGTTCTGGATCATCCCAATCATTACATCAGATTTGATAAACCACAAATCCTCGCAAAAGAACACCGGTTCATACCAAGAATGATTCGCGAGGCTATTGAAATTAAAAAACATCCTAATTTTAATAGAGAAGATGGTTGGGTACTACCATCAGCTTGGGATTATATAATTAATAAAATTAAATCAAAAACCAAGCGTACCACTGCAAGACTTCAAGATACAGTTGTGTAGTGTTCGCGTAAATATAAGAAATATTTATCTCCTCAATAAGTTTAAAAAATAAAAAAGATTACTATGACTGTATTAAAGAAAACTATCCGTGTTGACGATAATAACTCGTGATAACGAGGTAATAATTACCAAGCTATTTCTACAACATGAACTTGTTTAGTTTACTCTATCTATCATAATTGATGTATTCGTCTTTTATACGTTCGCGCATCATTCATCCGATTGACTCGAAACTTTGTACAGTCGTTGGTACCTGCGCGAAATTAAGAAACAAAAAGTTTTGTACATTCTGATTCAAACAAATTACAAAAAAAATGAAAGAAACATTGCAAAGCATGCAGGGCAATAGCTAGTATTGAATAAAATTTATTTTATTTTATGCCTAACGCCTAATGACTATATAAGTAATTTGGGCTAAGACCAAAATAACTTTTATAAAAATATGTTGGTAATGCAAATGTACCCGCGTGGTGGCGGCTTAAGAGAACATCGCATTCCGTGGGTGACAACCCGCCTGCCAAACGTGGCAACTTTGGCGAAATCCCCCCAAAATGCGGGCTACTAACTTTTGTGGCAATCTATGGGGAAGGTCTATGTTCAGCAGTGGACTAGTGAAACGACGATGCAATTGTACAATTACTTGATAATGAAATTACAATTTGTATGACAATGAAGAAAATGACGACTGTTATTATAAGAAATACGATTGTACTTTTATACCAGTTTTGAGTAATTAACTATATAGTATGGTCTTACGTTCAAGGAATTTGAAAGACAAAATTAATGTACCGTAATAAGTCAAATTGTTAAGGGTGATATTTTTGTTATAGGAAGGTGTCACTAAAGGCTTTTTATTACCTACGACTAGCTCGATTATAATACAATAAGTCGATCCGGTTAATAAACGTAATTTTAAACTGTGACAATTATTATTAATGAGCCTTCGTCTAGATGTATATAAAAAATATCGAGAACAATGTGAAGTTAACTCGTACTTGAACAGCGTGGCCAAGTCTTTCCTGCTCCAAATGGCCTCTTAAATATTAAAAGAAGCCATGGCCAGAAAGGGGACGACAACAGTCTCTTGATTTAAATAAATTATTTTAACTAATTTTAAGAAAAGTATGAACCGACAAACTTTTTCTTCCTTTACCAGGGTGTCTGGCACAGAATTCCACAAGAAATTAAGTACGTCCAATAGAAAAAGTAAAAGTACAAAAAGAAATAAATTAATGGGACGTATTAAAACATATTGCGGCCAACTAATCATGATATTCTTTTGTAAAACAATTAGTAGACACTTTATCACGCATATAAAATTGTTTAGTCCAATTAATTGTTCGCGTAGCACATTAATTCCGCTCTAAATATTTAGCTTGTCTATGCGTCATCAACAATTAACTTGTCACGCCCGTGAACTCTAGGGCGTGGTAAAGGGTAATGTTATAATTCAGTCGGTATGGAAGGTTTGTCTATATAATGTTAAACAAATAGTTCATAGTTGTTGCGTATAATTCATACACTTGTTATTAATTATTTAAGATATGGAAAAGTAATATCAAAACATCCTTCTGGTTTTTACACTACATTTTTTTCATTTGATTAAGTGACGAAACGTGCAAAACGTTAACGTGGTGGTAAGTGCGTCTGTCCATAACAAGAGTGACACCACACTGGGCCCATCTCCGTGAGACATCAGTTCTTAAATCCCATATGTCCAGTGATTACGCTAGCTCTCAGTGCCCTTCTAACCGAAACGCAATAATGTTTGCACAATACTGCTTCACGGCAGAATAACTGGCACTGGCCCTGTGTGTGCCTACGTAGACGAATTCCGGCATACGAATCCTACCAGCAGTGAAGATGAAGATAGATGGAATTTTAAACCATCATTATTCCAAGTACCATTTTAAGATCGTTTATATTATCAATATAATGACATAAAGAAATATTTATTCGTCTCATGCACATGGATGGAATGTATCTATAGTAGTAATATTAAAACAAGACCACTAAAAAAATTAAAATAAAACATTGATTCTTACAAATTACAATACAAACAAAAGTACATTTCGTGCCACCTTATTTCATTAGCAAACAATAATTAGTAACAACATAATATTTATTAACTGAATAAAAAAAAAACTATTACAATATTAACAATATTTTATAAAGAAACAGAGTTATTTACTACTACCGCTATTGTCTTCCCGCAATTTTCATAGAATGCTTTGTATTAAGACACGCAAAGCGAGTTGTTTTTAATCTCTGAAATGTTTGATTTTATATTAGTTATTAGTTATATTTATTCAATTAAAGAATTTTGTGACTTATTTTGAACGATGGCCTACACTAATATTTCTTCTGTATCCGGTCTGTGCATGCGGTTTGCAGGCATAAATTTCACATCCACAACTCAACAACCTTGTGTTTTGGCACATATCATTGGGATTCGAACCCAGGATCCTCGTCGACGGACGTCTGGTATGTACCACTAGGCCACGTCGTCGTTATTAAACTGTACTAGACAAAACTAATAAGTATATGTAGGTATCCTCGACTCTACTTCCTAATAATGAAAAATGTTTTACGATTCTTTTACAGCCTATTCTATTAACGCGGCTAGACCGTCGAAGGTCGAATAGACATGCCAACACAAACTACAACATGACATTCCGTTAAAACATCATAAACAAAATGGTGAGTAAATGTCTTAAAAATGGAAGCACAATTACTAACGCTTATATTAACTGCACATTATATTCGTTCTGTTGGACGGAAACAACCTTGATATACACAAAAAAATGATGAGATGTCGTTGTCTTTCATTTTGTAACAAATTTCCATTTCGTTAATTACCTTTTTTAATCGGCTTCAAAACTGTCAAAAACTATTTGAGATCTGTGTCCAGCATTGGGATGATTATAGGATGCCACAACAATAAATCAAATTTTCTTTTTAACTTATATAAATAATAGAATCTACAAGTAACAAATGAAAATTGTAATGAGAGTTTACCAAGAAAGTCTTGGTTTATAAAACCATGGTGACGTCCCGATACGCGGCCTAAGATAAATATTTCTGCAAAATGACAATACGTTCTGCGATCGTATCGGTTGAATATAGACTAAAATTAACTAGGACATACGAACACATCTATACAGTGTTTTGTTAGTCTGTTTTTAACCAGTGTTGATCTTTATGTCAACATATCGTTAATCATTCTCTTGACATTACTTTCAACCATGTTATAATGTATATAACATGGTTGACAAGGTTGCTAAAAACCTTACATTAATTTTATTTATTCAATATCATTACAAAATGTCCCCAGATGGATTGGGAGCTTGGCATTCGCCTTTTATGTTGTAGCACGTAACCTGAATTCTATCCCGAAATTCGATCCCGGTGAACCACAAAAATTTTTGTTAATTGCAAATAACAGTACAAAACATCATAAACCTGCATGTCAGAGATATAATTATACATAAAAAAGAGCGTAAGCAACTCAGTCAGTGATAGAAGTGAAACTTATATATATGTTAGAAATTTAATTAAAATTGGTTCGCCACCCGTCACGTCTCGTTTCCCGTGGGCGCGAAAAGTGGGCTACGGATAGCCACTTTGCTACTTTTAATGTTAGTGGAGGTATGGGTGATAAAATTGACGAAGTATGCGAGATGATGAGCGCAAGACGGATTGACGTTCTTTGTGTGAATGAAACCAAGCGGAAAGGGTGCGACACCACCTCGCATGGACCCTACACAGCCTATTGGTCGGGGGTTCCTGAAACCAGTAGAGGCTGTCAGGGCGTTGGTGTACTGCTTTTTGCTAGAATGAATGAATGTGTGACTGACTTTGATTGTGTGAGCCCTAGACTCCTCTGGGTGAGGTTGAAGGTTAGCCTTACTCGCATCATATTAGGGGCTTATGCTCCACGATTCCTCAAAAGCCCAAAGTGAGCGACAGGAGTTTTGGGATAGCATGAAAGATATTTTGTATAAATGCAACGAAAATGAAAGAATCATAATGCTAGGCAATTTAAATGGGTGGGTGGGAGTGAAGCGTGATGGATATGAAAGTGAGCTTGGAAAGGTTCGGCGATAACAGAGTGAATGAAAATGGAGAAAGTCTGCTTGAAGTATGTTTGGAGTGGAATCTTGTGGTAACGAACACTATTTGACCATAAAAAGATCCACTTGTATACTAGAGAAGAAGGAAGCCTGAGAAGTATGATTGATTTTGTAATTGTGGATGAAAGATTGAGAAAGAAAGTCATAGACACTCGGGCATACCGCGGTGTCGGCATTCACACAGACCACTTTCTGGTGTTGAGCCGATTAAGAGGTGTCTTTAAGAGATGGCGGCACCGTGTGCATGAACCTATTAGTGTTCTAGAACGCATAAAAGTTGAGGGTCTGCAAGAGAAAGGTGTGAGAGAAGAATTTGTAAAGAAACTGATCGAGAAGTTTGACACGTTGGATGAGACATGTGAGGTTGAAGAATTATGGAAGCTGTTTAAGGAAGGAATCGTGGAAGTTACTATTGAAGTGTGTGGTGAAAGTAAGAGAAGAAGAGGGTGTAAGTTAAGAACTGTGTGTGCAGAGGTGCAAAAGGCAATATCTAATAAAAAAGGCTTGGCTGGATTGGTTGGCCACAAGAGCCAATCAGAGAATAAAAAAGGCAACGAATGAAGATGTAAGCAAGGCAAGGAATGAGTATAATAGGTTAAAGGTTGTGGCAAAAGAGGTCGTGAGAAGAAAGAAAGAGAATGATAGAGATGAATTTGATAGGAGGTTATCTGATGACTTTCAACACAATATAAAGTTTTTCTGGAAGTCCATAAGAACGACCAGAGGTAAAAATACAACCTCGCAATTGGACAAAATCAGAAACCAGGATGAAAGTATTGTGAAAGGAGAGGAATGCATCCTAAAGAGATGGAAGGAATATTTTGAAAACTTATTTGAGAAAGGAATTATGCAAGTACAGGCCCCATTTGGGGACATGAATGAAGATTGCAAAGAAAGTGATATAAGCATGGAAGAGATCGTGGAAGCGTTGAATAGTATGAAATTAGGCAAGGCTGCAGGATATGACAGAATTACAGTAGAGATGCTGAAAGCTGGACAGGGCGTGGTAGCTAGTCAGCTGTACCGCCTTTTTAACCTTTGCTGGAGGAACGGCGTCGTACCAGGAGACTGGTGCAAGGCCGTCTCGTACCACTTTACAAAGGAAAAGGGTCGCAGTAAGACTGCAAAAACTACCGAGGCATTAGCTTGCTCAGCATTGTTGGCAAACTGTATGCAAAGGGGTTGATTAAGAGAGTGATGAATGATACTGAAGAGAAGATATGGGATGTACAAGCGGGATTCAGGAGAGGAATGGGATGCATGAATCAGGTCTTTTCCTTACGAAGCATAGCCGAAAAATTCTTAGCTCAAAGTCAAAAGGTCTATTGCGCATTTGTAGACTTGGAAAAGGCTTATGAGAAAGTGGTGAGGAATGAACTGTGGTCGACATTGTCTATATATGGGGTGAACGGCAGCTTGATACAAGAACTGAAATCACTGTACAAGGATTCCAGTGCTTGTGTCAGGGTAAACGGGGCGTACGCAGACTGGTTTAACATCGAAAAAGGTGTTAAACAGGGATGTGTGGCTTCACCGTGGCTGTTTAACCTATTTATAGACAATTGCTTGAAAGATCTTAAAAAGAGTGCATTTGGATTAAGAATGAATGATCTGACGGTCAAATGCCTCCTATACGCCGATGAGCAGGTTATATTAGCATCATCGGATGAGGAGTTGCAGGCGATGGTTAATATTATGAATGATGCTCTACAAAGCAAAGGAATGAAAATTAATGTAGATAAGACGAAAGTAATGGTTTTTGAAAGAGAAGAAAGTATGTCGGATTGCAAAGTTCTGATGGAAGGAGAAAGAGTGGAACAATTGAAAGAGTTTATATATTTGGGTTCAAAATTTTCGAGAGACGGAAAGTACGACTGTGAACGAAGAGCGTTGGCAGGAAATAAATTATATGGGGCCCTGCATAACTTTATGTGCAGCCAGAATGTATCTAAAAAGGGACGACTGGCTGTACATAGAGGAGTACTGGTCCCCACACTTATGTACGGTAGTGAATGTTGGGTCTGGCAGAAGAAGCATGAAAATAAGATTAATGCTGTTGAAATGAAAAGTTTGAGAAGTATAGCTGGAGTGACTTTGATGGACAAACTAAGAAACAACGTGATAAGAGAACGTTGCGGTGTTGTAGAAGATGTAGTGACAAAGATAGAGAAAGGGATGCTTAGATGGTTTGGACACGTGGAGAGGATGGATGAAAGAAGATTGACGAAACAGATTTATGAGGCGAGTGTGAATGGGCAAGCCGGTAAGGGTCGACGTAGGCGAACTTATTACGATCAGATCGAAATCGTTTTAAGGAAAGGCCACGTCAAAAGTACCCGCAACCGACGAGCTTGTATGAAAACACTAATGAAAGTAGAGGAAGCTAAAGATGTGTGTCAGGATCGTAGCAAGTGGAAAGATGTGGTCTCTGCCTACCCCTATGGGAAAGAGGCGTGACTCTATGTATGTATGTAGAAATTTAATTTTAATTAAAATAAATGAATTAACAAAAATATTACTCGCTGTAAAATAGCTGCTCCGTATATAAACAACTATTAATTAATTACGATTAACAGAGACAATGCACTCAAATTCAACATTTAAATTTTAACCTCACCGCGCCCAAAGAAGGTTCACTTCGAAAACATATTTCGAGGACATGTCAAATCAACCGAGCTGCACTGGAGCAGCGATGCAGATTGTTTCCGGCTTAAAAATCATAGCAAAAATGAAAGGAGGCCTGTGTTCAACAATGGGACATCTATAGTCTGTTACTTTCCTTTTCTCTTTTATTGTACTAATTTCACTTTTATTGTATTAATACACTAATCGCTTCAAGCTTTCATAAGTATTATATTCTAAAAATAGTATCGAAAACATGAACACAAACACACATGTTTTAAAAATGTGTATCTATGAATTTTGTTGAAACTGACTAAAAGATACCTGTTTCTAAAGATTTGTGCATATTTTCGAGGTTATAAATGTCTAATTAATTTTATAAAACCTATGTTCAAACCAAAGAGTGACTTTAATTTTATTCTTATTCATAATCACTGTACTAGAAATTTACATTTACGAAATATTATTTCAATAGTGGGTGAGTTTTAGGTCATCCTGCTACAATGATGACGGTGGACGAATTCCATCACGTACGTAAGCTCCTTTACGTGACACGTGCCACAGTCCAAGCGTAACGTCACACGAAACCTCTTGGATCAATTAGGAAAAGATAAGGCTTTCGGCTTAGGAAAAGATACGTACAGGGATAATAAGGTCGCCGTTACGCTATACGTCTATCTGTCTGTAATGATCGTTGTAAAGTGGAAAAATAAACAAAATATTACTCTGCGCTCCCCACTATCATAGCGTGATAAAAAGTATGTGCTATATATTATAACCTATTTTGTAATCCAGGATATATACTTTCTAAAGCTAAAGCTAAAGCTCGTTTGGCGGAGTGGTTGAGCGATTGGTTTCTGCGTTACGGGGAACGCAGGGTGGATCCCAAAGAGAGTCGTTTCGGGTCTGAATATTTGTGCATGGGCATTTTTGTCAGTAAACCCATCTACGATACGAGAGAAATCATAGTGCGGTCGTTTTTAAGATATAAGGAACAGAGTCAAAAATCTACCACAAATAACTTCGCAGAATGAAAAAAGCTTTTAAATGAAACTAATTTTACGGATTTTATCGCGTTTAATTTTTAACACGACGTTTCGAGTGCTTTACAGTACCCATGGTCACGGGAGGACTGAGGTGACAGATGTCCTGATATCATAGTTAACCCGGGGTACCTTCAGCTTTTAAATATTATTTTTGGTCCGATCTACGCAGAAAGAGCTAACTGTGTCTTGAAGTCTTGCAGTGGTATGCTTGGTTTTTGATTTAATTTTATTAATTATTGAATCCCAAACATTCATTATGTAAAAAGCTATTATTTTACATGTATGTATCTTTATTGAAACGGGCTCGTTCCCCGATTCTGGCTTCACTAATCTTGTTAATTGCAGTTTTATGTGTTCGGTGCTAAAGAAAAACATGTTTCACAAACGAAAAATATTTTCGACGTCATGTGAAGTTTAAGGGTGGTGGTAAGATTCCTATGTAGGAAGGCGTCTAGGTGTATCACCGCAGTGCTAGTTATTCTGCCGTCAAGCAGTAGTGTGTCCACACTACTGTGTTGTGCTCTGAGAGGCACTGCTAGCTAGTGTAATTACCCAGCATGAGAGACTTAAGAACTGACGTTTCAGGGTCGTGAACGCAGCGTGGTGCCGCACAGAAATGTTCTAGGTGACATAGCATTTCTTATGAGTTGACGTTGCCGTGAGGTGGCGGCTTAAACATCTGCCACCCCATCTCATTCTGTGGGTGTCGTAAAAATCGACAGAGGGAAAAATTGCAACTAAAAGATGGTCAGCAGCATCTTACTGTAACACCTGAATTAACAAACTGCGGTTGCCAACCCGCATGGAAACTATGACGAAGTCCATTTAAATAAAACTATTTTTACGGATTTTATCGCGTTTAATTTATAACTATTTTTAACCCGACGTTAAAAATAGTTATAAATTAAACGCGATAAAATCCGTAAAAATAGTTTTATTTAAATGTGTAATATTCGCGTAAATAAAAGAAAACATTATATGACAAAATCCCCCTAAATGAGAGCTACAAATGCTTGTAGCATTCTATGGGATGCCTAAGTTCAGCAGTGGACTAGTGATAGGCTGAAATGATGAAGATGATGATGAGACGTTGCACTTACCACCTGGTAACGGTTAGTTCGTCTCGAAATTATCTTCCAAACAAAAAAGTGTGCAAACCGGACTGAACTAGTATAGCGGACTGTTTTCGGCTTCATAAGCCTTTACAGCAGCCTTATTTGTCAAGTTTCTAATTATCTGTACTACTACTACTACAGTCTAAAAAAATTCTTGAACCAGTATGTTCTGAATGTTATCACTTACAGCGCAAACTCGTAGACACTTGAGTATCTACAAAATCAAAGTTTCTCAGAGAGCAACGGAAAGAGTTAAGCTAGGAATTTATTTGCTGAATAAGATTTTAATAAGGAATTCCGCTAGACGACTAAAGTAACCGAAATAGACAAGTCTAAGTTTGCGTAGTGTGGTTTTGTTTTCATAAAGGAGTATTTACTTATTATGTAGTCTCACTCAAGATATGTTAAGGCACTTTAGAGATCCACTACTTTCTTTATGTAAGCTCTAGATTTCTTACAAATCTTGAATAATATGCAAATCTATTTTTTAATAACGTGGGAATACAGTGTATAATACAGTTAATGAACTAAAGAGAAAGTAAGCCAAATTATGAAAACAAATTCTCCCGTTATGTAGTAAGAAAATACCCTTTTGGAAATAAAATCAATGGACGAGATTACACTGACCTACGAAAATGTTTCGTATTATCTAAATATCGTATTGAATTGGTTTTGTTCAGTTAGCCGGCAGCTATCATAAGACGACTCGTAGCTGGTGCAAGAGTGCGATAACTCGCCGCGGCATGTTTACTCTGCGGCACATATTGCACTGCACAGGACATCAATATTAGCAGACAGTAGCGCGAGTTTGTCACGGGACATATGCGCCTGCTATTTATAACTCTTGCTACTGTTTGCAAAGTGCGTTAATTGATACTCAACTGCAAATTAAACTGGACAAGCCATGTAGAGCAACTCAGTAAAAAGATTAGCAGTTCAGCATACGCCCTACATAAACTCTCCCCGACAGTCAACACTGTTGCAATTATCACGGCATATTATGGGCTAGTAGAAACTATTCTTAGGTTTGGTATAATTTTTTGGGGCAATTCCACTAATAAAGATGTAGTATTAAAAATGCAAAAACGTTGTGTGGGTACACGCTGTGTTTAAACTGCAAGCTACAGACAGCTGTAACCCACTATTCCATAAGCACAAAATACGAACACTTCCGTTCTCCAAATTCCAAAGGACTTAAAAAAAAATATTCGATTTTATTTAAGACCAAATTTAAAAGATTTTTAATTGACAAATGTTATTATAATATCAGTGACTTCTTTATTAGATAAATTGTGATATGACGAATAACTATTTGTAATTGTGTGACATTGTATGGTAATTATTAACTTTAATCTCATTATTATTTCATGATTACAAATAATTGCATTTATTGATTAAATAATTGATTAAAATTTTTGCACACCGATGCCGGTAAAAAATGTTGGTTCTATTTTATATTATCTACAAATCATATATGCACGCGTTGTAATCTGTTTATGACACATGTTTTTGCAAATAAATGTATCTTTATCTTTATCTCGATTAATAATTCTTAGTTCTATTTTCCGGATTGTAACAATTTAGTTTATGGCTAGAATTACTTTCTATAAATATGCTTTTAAAATGACGAAAAGCATGCAAATGACATGCTTTTAAACAATATTATAATAATATATATTAATATCATATAATATAAATTAACATGATAATTTTATACATGCTTTTTAAAAACATCTTTAATAAGCCGCACTCTACTACTTGAAGATGACGTAATGAAATAATCTTATAGGAGATCAGAAAATGCAAAATCAAAATCTTTCATTTGTGCACAAAATTTATTGCCTGAAATTATTTAGAGAGTAGGAATATAAAACATTGCAAACGTTCTTTCTACATTTATCTATGCTTAGCGTAATGGTTGAATAAGATAGAATTAAGTCACAGTTAATAGTCATAAATAAAATCAATTAAAATGGTAAATGAGGATTTATTTTATTAAACTTATAAGGACTATTGCCGACCATATTACGTTTACAATTTTTGAAATCACGTCTTATGATATGCAGAAAAGCTAAAGTTGTTGGAACGTACATTAACGTACGTTGAAAAATAACGTTTTCAAGATGTACGTTCCATAATCAGAGGCACGGTAACCAAAATACGGTTATACTGTGACTCTTTAACTATCTGGGCGACCGAGCTTCGCTCGGTATCTTTCGAGTTTCCAAATATTTATTTTCTCTGTCTTCCCCTGGTTATGTCCCACATAGTGGTGGGGTCAGCCTTCCTTATTCGTTTACTCGACACTTGTCTACTCCACGCTCTGTCCTCGACGTATTTTCAGATAGCTCGCGTTGACACAAGTCGTTTTACACTACGTCGTTCTAGGTTATTTTGGGTTTGCCTCTGGATCTTCGCCCGGGGAAGGAAAGCTTGAGTGCTTAGTTTCCTACATAGTCAGGTGACCTCCTCTTTACGTGTCCATACCATCGCAGCCTGCATCTTATCACAGATGTCGTACTCGTTACGGATTTTATCGAGCCTGATGGCGCCGTAGCATCTTCATTTCGGCAACTTGAATGGTATTAACATTTTTCTAGGTAACATTAGTACTGGCCTAATTATGCTCTTGTAGATCAGGCTTTTCAGTTTAACTGGCATTATTTTATCACAAGTGACACCTGTTACTCCTCGTCATTTAAGCCACGCTGTGGCTTTTCGGTGTTGAATGTTGCATTCTAAGTCCCCAGAGATCTGTATTTTACTACCCAGATACGAGTACTTATATTGCTCACACAAGGTGACCAATTTTCAATCGATGGAAATAGGACGGTCATTCAGATCTGGTACGTTAAAAGATATGAGTGGATTTTTGCAACACTTAAAACTGGGCCACCGGTTTGCAACTGGTGTTTTCATGATAAAAGTGCCTCTTGTAACTCAGCTCGACGCTCAGTGCAGATGGCCACATCGTCTGCATATATAAAAGTCCACATAAAAGTGATGGGACCCAAGACAAAATAATGAAGCTCCTAAATTCGCTTAAGCATGTTTGGTGCTGTTGCGTTGAAGTCGGTTTTTTGGATTAATAATTATACTAATATATCTGAGTTAAGAATCCCAATTGATGCTAAGATCTGTGTAGTCCCTACTACAAATAGACTTCTCATTTATCAAATAAATTATCAGTCACAAAAACCATAAAATTGTGTATTTGCGAAATAATGACTTCAGCTGGGTCAGCAGATAGGTACGCTAGCCTTTGAGCCCTGTAATCCTTAAATAGTTGCTTCTCATATATTGTATTTCAATGACGATCGTCTTGACACTACATTAAGAGTCTTTAGAACTGTTTTGGAAAATAAGAACTTAATATATTATTGACTAGCTGTGCCCCGTGGTTTTACCCGCGTAAAATAACCCGACCACATGATTGCACTATACGGCATGATACCTTTCTTATCTGAGCATTACCAATTCGGCACTTCTCAGTAATGTTCGGTTCACAGCGTACCATTCATTTTTTTGCGTGGAACCCTAATTATTTTCCAAAATTAAAAGTAGCGTAAGTTACTCCTTATAACATAGACTATTTACTAGTGAAATTCCCGACAAAATAGGGCCAGCCGTTTCGGCGATTAGCCGCAACAAACAGACAGACAGATATTAAAAAAAAAAGTTTTTTTTCTTCTTGTAATAAGTACCATATATACTTTCATACACATTAAGTTAAAAGCTGTTATTTTGACATTACAAACAGACACTTCAATTTTATTTATTTATATGGAATGACAATCGTAGTTTTATAGCTCGATATAACTTACTGCCTGCTTTCGTCACTGTTTTTACTTTACTACTCCGTTAGAACATCATTAACTTCGCTCTAGATATTTCGAATTTCTATATGTTAGCAACAAATAAAGCTGTCACGTACGGGAACTACAAAGTATAGTTCGTTAAACTATGTTTGTGACTGTGTTTTTTTCAAATATGTTATAAACGTGAAAAGATTTTAATGTCATTGTTTTACACATAACACAAAAGTAAAAAAGTGTTAGTGATTATAGTTAATAGAATCAGTCGTTAATAAGCGGAACCTATTATAATTAAGGAAAAAAAGTTTTGCTTCGATACAATTTTTAACATGTTCTGTATTACCTCTTTTTGAAGACCGCCGCCCTCCCACAATATCGTAGACAAGCAAACTAATAGTGAGCCCGCCTGCCACCTCCTACTCTCCACCACTACAACACTACCACCAGGTAATACACACCTCTGAAGTCGAGAACACACGTGTTTCATCTTAATCGAGGCATTATTAAGTGATTCATTAGATAATTCTTTCTTTCCTTCCCTGTTAGTAATTACGCAACATATAAGTCGTCAATAGCAGTTTTAATAGTCATCTTCTGCTAGAAATACGTTTGGAAGTTTTTCCTTATTCGCCACACTTGGTAGAATGATTGGCAATCAATGTAGCACATCTCGCACCTTAGACGCTACTGCCCTCCTCCGTTCTGGATAATTCAAAGCATGATTCTCCCTTAATCGACTTTTACGACACCGACCAACGGGATAGTAGATTCTTTTATGCCGTCTGTAATACATATGACGACCGCTTGACCTAGTGGTCAGAGTACCTGACATCTACGCTGCAGGTCCTTAGCTCGAATCCCCGTCGGAGCGAACATTTTGCAAAAACGCAAATTGTAAGTGAAAACCAAAGCGCCCCAAAGGGCCTGGTCGTATTGTGATTCTCCCCGTGTCTCTGAAAGTGCAGCTAAGCCTACCTCCGACCTTATCGCATGAGCGTTACATCGGGGTCGGTAGGTTGCCGTGGATATAAGACGGCCAGGAGGACCTCTTATTCTGGTGTCGAATCTTCGCCGATTTCAATATTTGTACTGATAACTACATGTAGTTTTTGTACGTACGTTGTGTATATATTAGAGCCAGACTGCAGGATATACCTTAAAGTAGCCTCATAACTCTCCTATGTTTCGTAGCTGAGTGTTGTGAGCCGGTGACGTTATAATTGTCAAAAGAGTCATACCATCACATTCCTCAGGAATGACCACATATTTTTATATTGATTATTTTATAACGCAGTGATCATTTAAAAAAAAAACAAAAATAAACGCGTGCAACTCAGTCCAAGTGGGAGAAGTCAAACTTATACCTAGTGGGGTCATAAGTTCTGACACAAACACTTCGTTAAATTGTTGTTTCTTGACGAGCACGGCGACGTGGTTAGCAACCCGTCACGTCTCGTTTCCCGCGGTGGCGAAAGGTGAGCTGCATGTGTGGCCCATATCTACCCCTTTTTTGGGAAAAAGGCGTGATTATACGTATGTATGCTACTCTATTATAATAGATATTTTGAGAGACTAAAAATTCTGGTCAGATTTTCTCCTCTAAATTTTGCCACATTTTGTAATTCCGGCCTCGAAGAGGGCCAGTCGTCGTGCCTGATGAAGTCGATTCCATGGATGATAAGACAGATCTGCGTGCTTGCTGCCCGATGAGCTTATGTTGAATCTTGTTGGAGTGTTTGTTTTCCAACATTGCTTAAGAAAGAGGTTCTGCAGAGGTTTTTACAAACTTTAAGTATTTTGATACACAATATCGCTAGTTTTCACACCTTTTTCAGAGAAAAACAGTTAGGCCTGAATTCGAGACTCCAAGCCACAAACCACAAATTATGAAGAATAATGCCCACGCTGAATTCTTGGGATACGCCTGCTCGCTTCTTCACTGTTGTGAGCATGCACATTTGCACTGAAAAAAGAATTTCCCTTTTTTCTCGCGTATCGCCTTAACAAAGCTTGTGATCTGTCGAGCTCTTTCAGACGCTTATTAAAATAATTCCCTGCTTTTCGCCAGTAAGCTCGGAGTACCAGTTCTTCAATTAGCACTCTTTTGACCGTAGTTCTGCTTAACCCCAATCGAAGTGATAATTTTTTTTTCTTGCGGACGGGATTTCGTTGGCTTTGGCTTTGCGCCCGCACTGCTTTGATGGCCGCTGGTGTCCTAGCCGTACGAGGTCGGTCGCTCCTTTTACGGTCTTCATAGGTCGTATCTTCACTAAATCGTTTAATAGTACGATATACGAACTTCAGCGTAATTTTCAAATTTTGAAGAAAATTAACAAAAGCAATTTCTTTTTTATTTTAAGATAGCGCAAAAGTTCCTTATTCAATACCAGTTCAAACACTTCTGGCCAGTATTCGAGATTTTTTTATTTATTTAATAAGGATGATCTGTCTCATCCTTATTACCCTTATTATATATTACCCATATTATACTTATTACCCAACTAGGTAATTTGATTAAAGAAATAATAAATAAACTTGAATTAAAATAAATTAATAAACTCTGAAAATAACTGCTCAGTATATGAACAATTATTAAGAAATCGATAAATAACAATTCACAATAAATTTTGCTTGACTTTTTACTATCATTGCGCTCAAGTTTTACTTCAAAAAACAATAAATGATTGGTTCTCGGAATCGGAAGTAGCGAGAACTTCTCGCGTCTGGATCTGATTCTAGATTCCATTTTATCGCTGATCGAAAAAGGATAGATGTAGCCGAGTAAAATTGTGTTGAACGCTAATATTTACGGCATTATTTTATTTTTATTTGATGGTTTATTATCGGTGGATACCTGATAGTAAGTGCAACGTCTGCCCATTACACAAGCACTCAGTTCCCTTCAGACCGAAACAAAATGAACTTTTGCACACTACTGCTTCATGGCAGCATAGTAACTGGCCCTATGGTGGTACTTACCTAGACGGACTTCTGCAAAGGAATCCTACCACCAAAAATATTTAAATCGAGCCTTAAACTTACTTGGTAATGATCAGTTATATTGTGATTATATTTGTGGGATCGCTGTGACTGCATCGCTAGCTAGCTAGCTACATCTTTATATTTATTATACTACTGTAATTGTATACTACATTGTTTCAAAATTACTAACATAAAATACTGCTGGGTTTCTTGTTGGTTCTTCCCAGGACTTATTTTGTGCGACATTGTAAAAAAAATACGTTCCATAAGTATTATGTAAATAATGTATAGTGAATAAAAATAATACTATTCTTATGAAAATTAGACCATTGCGAAAGGACGGTGTTATTTAATCTTAAAATATAATTACAGCGTTCTGTCTAGAAATATAAGTACATTGCGCGGCAGTAAAATATAATATATCAATGATATTTAATTTATTATAAATTGAAAGGAATATAAATCCTGGATTCTTTATAGTATCTTGAGCTAAATTTAATAAAAAAAAAGTCATTCCCAATAATAATAACTGAATTTTCTTTGAAGAACCTCTAAGCTTTTACATAATATACAGCTTTAACACATCACTAATGCACATACATCTTTCGGAAAATGTGGTTACATATATTTCACATGCATAGCTGAAATAGAAAATCAAGTGTACTCGTATTTCCTAGTCGCTCAAGAAATAGAAAATTGAACAATATTAATAACTTGTCTAACAAAGCTTTCACAGTTGAGAAGTAATGCGGCAGATGCCAAACACAATTGTGCCTCTAATCTTAACACATGCAGCTACTCGTATCATATCATACGTCTATGTGCGAGTTCGATGCCGCGGCTCACTAGTGAACTTTGGAAAGTGAATAGTGATGTTCTTATACTGTTGAAGAATTTTTCTTCTTAATCATTAACAATTTTTAAGTTTATATTCTAAAGGCATTTCTATTAGAATGGACGGTATGATATGGTAGCTTCAAAAAAAGGACTAAGAAATCAATTTTAACAACATTGGCAATGAGGCACACATCATTGTATTTTTAAGGAGCGACAACGCATCTTGATTTTATTGAGGGAGAATGTGTCGAGAAGAGCAAATCTTTCACTTCATGATAAGTGTAAGGTCTGCTCATCATAAACCTAAAAAAACATTTCCGTCTGGCACCAAACAGCGCTCGTCACTCTGAGACATCAGTTCTTAAGGTTAAAGATATGGAATAGGCCCAGTAATTACACTACTGCTTCACGGCAGATAACTGACACTGCGGTGAGGATTGGGATAACTAATTGGTTGGCAGCGACGGGCAATTTATTTCCAATATCGCTAAATAATATTTAAATAAACAAACTGTAAGTTCTTTCAACATATGTTTGTAACATTATATATTATTATATATTTATTTAAACTTTATTGTTTTCCCGTAAAAGGATACCATAGGCGGACTTAATGCCAGTTGGCATTCTCTGCCAGTCAACCCAGGGCGTAGTGAAACATTGTGGCATGTGTAAATTTCAAAGAATTTAAATAGTTAATAGCTATTAATAAATATAGAATACAATATAAAAAATACTCAAAATACATATTACTGCTGCATAAAAATTATTCATTTTATAAAAACACATTCAAGTGCTACCGATCACCTGCAATATTAAATATGAATCTTTATTAGGATAAATAGAATATCTTTAATGAATAAGTTTATACATATAAGATTTACAAATATGTAAAACAAAATTCTAGAGAACGTCACTAATCTTCTTGAAGTTAAATAAAAAAAACTGCATACTAAAATTTGTTCGCAAGGCCTTGTATTACATACTTGAATGAGAAAATATATCGAAATCTTTCTGCAAACAACATAAACATAAAGTAATGCCATATTCATATGAAACGGAAGTGTATTTAATGTGAAAAAAAACAAAGAAAGAATTATTAGAAGTACTAGTGACCCGAGTGGCCTTCGTTCGGTCCCCTGTGCTGATTTACTTACGTGCTTAGCGGTGAAGGAAAACATCGTGAGGAAACCTGTTTGGCAGATGATGTTACAAGAGAACGGGTAGCCGCCAGATTGGACGGTCTGATGTTGGGAAAAAGTCTTCTCCAAATAGTAATCTTTAGAGCACAGTGACAGAGTGGGATTTGCACACCGCTGCTTGACGGCAGAATAACTGCGGTGGTACACACCTATCTAAGAAAATTCCTGCTTATGAATCCTACCACCAGTAGAGTACCATTACAGTTTATAACAAGAATTGAGTTCTATATTTTACCCTCTTCAAAGAAAGAAAGTTTGCGTTGGTGATAATTCTCGAGTTTTATTTACTTTTCCTTTATTATATGGGATACTTTTATACAAAGCGTTTAAAGATAGTTTTGCTTATTTTCTACAAAAGAAAATCATACTTTGAAATTATTGCAATAAAAATAACGTATATGGTAAAATGCGACCTCAAGGTCCATAGTAGGCTTTGTTAATAGTGCGCTTGCATCGTGTTAGAACCATTCATTGCGTTGGCTTTGACACCCTCGTAATATAACAAGCCGCTGTTCCGTTTATTTGCTGTATATACAATATACACATGTGTACATACACACTGGGAAGCAATATCAACCACAAGCAAACGGCGGCGCGTGTTTATTGTTGGACGTAAGCGGTTTCTATTTATAGAAGTTTTGTGACTGTTGGTATATAGACTGCAAGTGTGTTATTTGTCATTCGTCTGATTAATTACCCGTTCGAAGCTTTTTCTAACAGAATTGTTTCTTAACCTATTGCAATAACTGTAATAAGTACCTAACCTTTTCTTTTGTTTTGACTGATGTTTAACTTATTGACCCTTTATGTTCAAAAACAGTATCCTAGCGGAAACTATTGTTAAACATGTTAAAGGCGTCACTAGCTCTTACAGCGACAAATGCTTATAGAACTAAAACCGTAACTTTTCAGTGGTAATTAACATTTTAGTACTGTGGTAAACGTACAAAAGATTAGATCGTATATCGTCAACATCTACAACGTTATTGTTGCTTTGTCGGCAATTAAATTCGGGTAATTGTATTGTTTGTAAGTTTTATCTACAAAAAACTGGTGCCACACACTAAGATTATCCTTCCTTGTTATGCTCAATATAGATTAATGTGCAAACCTTAAAAAAGCTTATAACGTGCCAAGACATCTCAAATCACGACTGCGTAGTCTTGTAGCTTAGTATTTGCTTGACTTTCATCGAAATTATTAAAATATATTGTATTAAGTAATGACTATTTATCTAATAAATAATAAAATATTTTTTTTTATTTCTCATCCTGGACATGGAAAATAATAAATGATAAGTCAACATTGTCATTCGCGTGAGACTGGTGCCCGTGTAGGTTCAAAGACCAGTGTTACAGGTCACCAGAAATGTATGTAACAGTGATGTTAATATTTTTTTATTATAGGATATAATGAAGAGACGAGCAAAACGTTCACGTTATGGTAGATGCAATATCCGCCCATAACAATTGCTGTGTCACCCAGAACATTTCTGTGTGGCACCACACTGCACCTGACCTCCTGAGACATCAGTTCTTAAGTCTATATCATCACTTCAGCCTATCACTAGTCCACTGCTGAACATAGGCCTCCCCCATAGATTGCCACAAAAGGTTGTAGCTCTCATTTTGGGGAGATTTTTCCAGTTGCCACGCGTGGGAGGCGGGTTGGCAACCGCGGTTTATTTATACAGATGTTCCAGGAAGATGCTGCTGCCCCTCTTCTGGTTTTTATTTTCCCTCTGTCGACTTTTACGACACCCACGGGATGGAATGGGGTGGTAGATTTTCTTAAGCCGCTAGTACACGGCATATATGACATTCAGTAATTACTGAGCCTCATATAAATATAGGGCGAAACCTACAGACCAAAACATAGGGATGTTTGCACTACTACTTCGCGGCATAACTGAACCTTAGGTCTATCTATTATCTGTTCTTAAATTCGTTCTCAGAATCGAATGTTTGCCTGCTGACTCGACCAACAACTGTCTCTTGTAATAAAATAAGAAATGATTTGTGTCTGGACAAGCGGTAGTTCGCAACAACGTCCCGCATGGATTTAGGTTTTTAAAAATGCCATGGGAACTGTGATTCTCTGGAATAAAAAGTATCCTATGTCCGTCTCCAGAATGCAAGTTACCTCTGCCGATTTTAGTCGAGATCGGTGCAACAGTTGTGCCATGAAAAGGCGTCATAAGCATCATTTTTTAATGGACGTTATTCTAACATTTCTATGGCTTTTTAATACAATTTTTTATGTTTGATTATAATGTCCTCCTGACAGTTTTCGACCACGGCGGCAACTACCGAATATGTTATGATTAGTGTCGTAACAAATGAGCACATGCCACCTGATTGTAATCAGTCACTGTGGTCTATGAAAAGCCTTGTTCCCAGGGTAGCTAGCAATCGTCAATCATCGTTCGAAATTCTGCAGCGCTATGTTGCGTTGCTACTTAACGCGCAGGTTTTTGTCAGGCGACTACCAAATTCTTTGTACATAAAGTACTTAGTATCTTACGCAGAAACTCTATACATATCATACAACTTTTTTTTTAGAAACAACGATCCCCAGCGGTAGGATTTCTGCTCTATCGTGAGTGCGTCTTACAGACACAACCAGACCAGAAAACCAATAATTTTTTGTTTTCACACAAATGTTGGCTCCGTCTGGGATTTGAACCCAGAACCTGCGGCGAAGAAGTCTACTCTACCACTACTCTGACCTCGCTTACATTATATCTAGTGTAGTGTAGTAGTAGTGTAGTCACTGGGCATATGAGACTTAAGAACTGATGTCTCAGTATGACGGGTGCAGTGTGGTGCCACACAGAAATGTTCTTGGTGACACAGCATTTATTATTGGCAATAGTGGCACTTACCCGTCTTGCTCGTCGCGTCACTTAGCCCCATAAAAAAGAATTCTATGTATAGTTCAAACATATTAACGGCTTTATATTACAAATAGGAATCATCATTCGCGTGTTGGTGGCGCAAAGATATTACGGTTTAGAGGTTAGCGGTCTGAGGCTCTGCGATAGCTTCTTGAGTGTTGATTGACGATTATGGTTTGCTATATAAATCCACTAGATTAGTCAGTAAATATACTTCTACGTATAGATACCTTAACGCAGCACAAAGTTTGTTTTAACACTGCACATGTAAGTACGCTAAAGAAATATTTTTATTATTATATTTAGAGAAAGAATATTAATAATTAAAACAAAGGCTACTTGTGGCAGATATAACAAATAAAACAATTAATTAACAAGAGACACATATAAAACAATAACAAAGACTTATCAATTTTTATTTTTCCGCATAATCGAGCGACAATTGGGCGTTAATATTAAACAGTTTAAAACATACATACATACATACATAAGATCACGACTGTATCCCATAAGGGGTAGTCAGAGACTGGGCACTCACTGCAAAAGCAGATGACTGCCACAATCCACGTTTCACCAAAACAGTTTAAAAGGCTCTTATAAAATAAATCCAAGACGCAATTTGCGAATAAAAACTAATATTGTGACAAAATATGTTTTCTTAAAAATACCTTGAACTGGCGAAAGTTAATACATATAATTTTTACCATAACAAAAAAGCATTACGAATGAAGATACAAAGAGTAAAAAAAATTACTGGCCGCTACAGCAATATAGCTATAGCCGTATAGCTACTGCTTTCCCTTGCATCAAAATTAAGATTTACGATTTGAAAACGTAGGCAGATTCTTCGGCGGCGAGTTTTCAGATTAATATTTTTAATGAGTATCCGTTAGAATCAAGACTATTTAACAAACAGTTAAAACAATTGCCTGGTTGTCATGACCATTCTGGACGCACACGAATACACGATAACTTCATCGATAAAAAAGTATGTCAGTTTCATTACAATCGTATTGATGTTTTTTGTATGCCAAAAATTGAACAAAAACTGGATAGTTTCCGCTAGACTAATAGTGGGGATATATTTGATAGTCAAAGAACTTTCTAGACGGTCTTGGAGAATTGTTGAAGCAATTCAATAGAATTCTATAAAACCAAATAAATCAATGAACTGGACACTTCTGTTAGTTTGTAACAAAGATAACGCAAAAATAGTTCTATGACTCAATCATGCAATCGATTTAAAAACAGAAAATCAATAACAAGTTAAATAAAAAAAATCTTTAAAGAAATATATGGTTATATGACAGGGCTAAAATATTTAGGTTTTTGCTAGGGCGAAAGGAGGTCACTGATTTCTGCAGGCGTAGTGTTTTACGAGATAATCATACTTCGAACGTTAATTAATTGGAATTTAAAATGGAATCTAAATTTTCTTTGGTAACATCTATCAGGTCAAGTCAATGAATCACTGAACTTAGAGTTTGGGTTAGAATCCTAATCTATTCTGGGTGTTTGTGCATGTGCGATGAATATGGATAATTGTATGTAAAGTCGCATCCACAATACAGGAGAAATCACAGGTATCTAATTTGTTCTGAACATTGAAAAAACACTGCTAGTGCAGCACTAAACAAAATCTAGCAACCTTATAGCCACCAGGATATCGGGTTCGCTACCAGTGCTGACAATGAAATTATTTAGCAGAGCTCCTTCGTTGCCAACATGCTGATAAGCGCGTATCTCGACACGCTCCGATGCGCGTCCCGCATGCGATCGCGAGTGCGTGTCGTCTACGTGATATTCTAACCGGTTTCATTATTTTTGTTCTCAGTTAAATTAAAAAAATAAAACTACATGTGAATATCTAAAATTATAACATAAAAATGTTAGCGTGCCTTGTTATATCTGACTTTTTTACTATTATCAATTACCGTTGTCTATTAGAAATTGACTTAAAAACACTGCTTTGGAAATAACGCGCTTTTATTATATACTAGCTGTTCTCCGCCCGGTATCACATCGTAGATTAAAATTTAGCAATAATGGATTTCTTTAATGATAAAAAAATAGTTTTCAACACATTTATAATATTATAAGGATCTGTAAGGATGTGAAAGTTTGTTTATTTGTCATTCAATCACGCGCAGGCGGCTGAAAGGGATTTTAATTAATTTTGGAATACACGTACAGGAACACGAACGGCTAGTTTATATTATTATAAGGATAAGGAATGTATTTTAACTGATTAAAGAATAGATCTGAATTTGTTTTTTAAATGGTGTTTAGTACAAGTAGTCTTTTCTTAAAGACAGGTTATTCCATTCTGTCAAATGTACTTTTTGACCAACAAAAACTGTAATAAAGAAACTAAGGAAACGTTGCTTACAACTTATCAGAATAAACAGTACTTTTGTTTGTTACAGGGAAACACTAACAGTTGTCGATGAAGGTTAACACTTGAAATTCTCAAGGCGAAGGTTACTCCATCTTATCAGGTAAATGTATTATTAGTAGATATCCGGGAAGGCACAGGTAAATGACGCTCATATAGGTATTTGTTTCTGTGCCCGTGACATTGTTACTGCTAATTTCAATATTTAAGTAATTAATAAATTCGATAACCTAAGACTACCTTCTATTTTATTTATGTGTTACGTTATATTTCTTAAAGGCAAACAGCGTTTAATTTATTTACAACTGCACTCACTTCATGTGAGTGAGATAAAAATCCGTAACAATGATATCCACAGCAGAGATAAAGTAACCGACAAAGCCCTAAGAGTTAGGAAAGAGCAAAAAAGAAAGCTAAAGTAGCAAGGAGGCGTCCATCAATTACGTGAGATGTTTAGGCGGGGGAGAGGGTCGATCCGAATCTCACGCAATGTCCCGTGCGGGGTGAGGGGGGCGTCTCGGCAAATATCACGGAATTTTTTTCCGCAAGAATATAGTTAGTTGCGAAAGAAGTGGGTTATGAAAAACTCGTTTCTCTACTAAAATATAGATAATTCTTACACATTAATATTTATCGACTAAATACTAGTGTAACGAGTCTTAAATAAAAATAATTAATGAAATTATGTTTCTTTAAATAAATTCAACGCAGTCAAGCTCAGATTAACGTATTTACCTAAAAAGACGCATTTTGAAAAACCCCAGATGTGATTAGGTGAGGGGGGCAAATCTCACGACATCTCACCAGGGCGAATGGGGGTCAAAATCGTTTCAGGTAATTAATGGACGGCTCCCAATGGGCCGGCCATACTCCTTCAAAAACGATAAAGGTTGAGGAAAAAACAATCTCTAGTGGCAACCTCGTACCGGGTAACGGAGTGTTGGACAACCTGCACAGTTTTGCGGTCAACGGATGCAGGTGGCTCGGGGCTTTGGGGCTATCTATGGGGGAGACCTATCTTCAGTAGTGGACGGTAATGATGATAATGACGACACTCACAAAATACCAATAAAATAAATCCGAATTAAATACGGAACTAGGTAGAGTAGAAGAGGGCCATACTTACGCGATAGCATCGATCATGTCGAGCCCCATCTCGACGGTGCAGCGTGCATGGTCCGAGCGCGGCTCGGGCAGCCCGGACACGCAGTAGTAACAGTCGCCCAGGATCTTGATGCGAAGGCAGTGGTTGTCCTAACCGGAAAAACAAATTAAGTTAATTATTTTATCAGTATTTAGCGAATGTCAACTGCGCGGTTTGGCATTTAGCGTACTTGGCAATTGAGTCTTAGGCCCTAGGTTCGAAGCCGTGGGGTAGAGTTACCATTTTTGTACAATGAAGTCAACATTTTTATTAAATTCAAATTATTACTTTCTAGTTTATATGGTATATAGTGGCTGTACCCGTACTCCTCCATCCAAACATTCACTTGATCACATTCCTTAAATCTTCTACCCGATACGAGAAAGTAAAAGCGAAAACATGATTCCGTAACCGAGGCTACATGGTAGGTCTGCAGGACTAATTTAAAACAGTAATTATTAAATTACGTGAAACAATACTAATTTAAACCTGCTGTTTCCGATTAATTTAAATAAATAAAGATTCAGCGACACCAATATTGAACAGCAGTCTAGAAAAATATCGCATCAAAATACTTTTATAACTTTTCGATAATTATAAACAGTCATGGATGAGAAACTATTGAATACATTTTTTGAAGTAGTGGAATCATTAAGTATAAATAGAAAACAAATGTACAAACATTGGCAAGCTGGTCGAATCGTCCGAAAAGCTCGTTGAGGAGGCGCACCAGTTCCTGTGCACTGCACTGCGATGCGAGCACCGTGAAGCCCACGATGTCCGCGAAAAGAATGCTGAAACAAGACGTTCAATTGAATCTATCTAATCAATAAAGAATTGTAAAATAGCTTCGGATATTCCAAAAAATAATTGCAATAGAGCATAGGCAGGATCGTCTCCGGAACCAAACAATCATATTTCTGGAATCTGAAATTTTATCAAATAGATTTAGATGCGGTTTTCGCTGTTTGTACAATTTAAAACAAAAAAACTATCATCAGTAATAAAATCACTGCAACTAATTAATGTTTTTTTTTTACAAAGTGATAATATCGTCTACCTTAAATGATTTCGATGTGCTCGTAATACGTCGATCCTTACAGTATACAGTAAGGCTGATAGTAGCCAGAAAAGCTACTCGTATTATGATATCTCTATTTCTTAAAAATAAAGCTTTAATGAGAATGGGAAATGTGCCAGCATCAATATGTTAATAATTATTAAATAAAAATAATACATTAAAATGAAACGTGTAGTTAAGACACCCATAGGGTTATATTTCCCATAAGGGTAGGCAGAGACCACATCTTTCCACTTGCTACGATTCTGACACACATTTTTAGCTTCTTCTACTTTCATTAGCGTTTCGTTCACAGTCGTCGGTTGCGGGTACTTTTAACGTGACCTTTCCTCAAAAGTTCACCGATCTGATTGTGATACGTACGCCTAGGTCGACCCTTACCGGCTTTCCCATTCACACTCGCCTTATAAATCTGTTTCGTCAATTTCCTTTCATTCATCCTCTCTACGTGTCCAAACCAACTAAGCATCCCTTTGTCTATCTTTTTCACTACATCTTCAACCACACCGCAACGTTCCCTTATCACGCTGTTACTCACTTTGTCAATCAGAGTTACTCCTGCTATACTCCTCAAACTTCTCATTTCCACAGCGTTAATCTTACTTTGATCGCCACAACAATTCTATTTCTACTTTTCGACATGTCATAATATAATCAATACCCCAAATTGACTTGTAGGTATCGTAACAGTCGATAGTTGAGATAAATAAATCAGGGGATAGGCAGCATCTAGGAGGTTCCTCCTTGGCTAGAAACATTAGGTATCTATGAAATTTTCTCCTTTGGAAGGAAGACCAAGACCCATGTTAAGAAGACACATATTATATATATGTGTCACACACTAATCCCAGGTGTTTAATTTCAAGACTTTTATATCTTTTTTAAGACGTGCATAGTTTTAATTTGCAAATACAAAATAAGTAATTTTGCTGCTAGTATATATACATTTGAAGATAACAGATAAATTTGAAGTTATTAATTGCAATTTTAAGCGCTCATTTACTATGGGCTCGTCGGTGAAGAAAAAACATCGCGAGGAAACATGACGTCTAAAAATCAAAAATTTCGACGACATGTGAAGTCTGCCAATCCGCATTGGAGCAGCGTGGCAAACTCTTGCAGACTCCGAAACCCTTTTCATTAACACAGTTATAGGCTGTGACTTTACCAAGTTTCGTTATTACACAAACGGACATGTATTTATGATAAAATTATAAGGTTTCTTTTTCCTGTCACCGAAAAGGGAGCCTTAATAAAATTATGTCTTACTGGTGTGCCTGCTGTCTACATGCACCTTTCGTATAGCTATTTTAGAAAAATTATAAGAATTTCATGTGATGGCGGAAATTCTAGCATGAACGTTGTTTTTGAAAATAATACTACTAGAAAAATTCGTTAATACATTACTTCGCATTAAATTAAAATTAATAGCTCACACGAGTTAGTCAGGTTCCGGTACCGTGTGTGTTCCGTCACTTAATTCAATTACAATCGGAAATGTAGATGTGGAAAACGAAAGAATTACTATATACCTTGTAATTAGCCCCTCGTTAACACCATTAACGATTTGAGCCGTAATATTTAACAAAATTAAAATTCATTTCTAGTTTCGATTTATATTATTGCTCTAACGAAATACATCTTTATTTAATAATATTACGCCGTGGTATAATAAACTAAGTTAATATGTATGTCCACATTTACAATAATTAAGGTAAGTATTGCAGGCGTATTTACTAGATCATTACATGATATATACATTTATGCCAATATTTAAAATTATTTTTAAGCTAGGTAAATTTTTATTTGAACTTTTTATTATAAATTGGGTCACTTGCAGCTAATGCTAAACAACACTTATGAAACCCATGGTCAGGGCGTAGGGTCATATTAGGTAAAAACAATGAATCTGATGCACAAGTCATTTTTATATAGTACGTAATATGATTTAAAATCCTTTGACATTTCTATTAAAAGATAAGTGACAAGTGTTAAGAAAACATTTTATTTGAACTATTAAAATTAAAAACCTTATCTCGCTAGACAGAAGGTTTAAATAAACATAACTCTTTCCACTTCTATTTATGTCAAGTAACTAGTACAGCGCACTCGGTTCGATTCGGGTATAATCGACATCGGTCGGAGTACCGTATCGTACCGTAGCGTAGTAGTACCGAACTCGATATCTAATAAACAGTAAGTGTACCGTTCAATATATAGATATCAGTTTTTGTACCGATACATGGTTACTGTATCAATTTACGTTTTGCAACGGCCCATGCCCACTCAGTAGCGTGCACAAACAAACTAACACCGCCACCAGATTCCCTTCACCACTACAATACTACCACTAGGCACTACACACCACTGAAGTTCAGAACACGACACGTGTTTCACCTCAAAACGAGACATTATCAAATGTTATAGACTCTACGACAGACAGCCGCCGAGCGGTATGTCGTAGAGCGGTGACGGTGTTATGCTACACTGTCACGCTACTGAGGGAGAGTTAGCGGTGCTCTTCAAAAATTAGTTTATATACACCATTTTATGTTCTTTCCTCCTTAAAATGGATTTCCGCAAAGTAACGCCCGATTCTATTGAGCGACTGCTTGCGTTTCTTAAGTTGGGAATGGAGGACAGACCCCTTGCACTTTGCATGTTGCTGCCAGCCAATAATGAAACATGTACAAAATTTCAGCAAAATTAATCGTTAATAGTGACCTCAGCTATTACAAATTTTAACTAATTCAAGATAAAGTAGAAATACGTTTAAAAGTCGATTAACACGTGCGCAGTAATTTATAAAGTACAGTGTTAGCGCTCAAAGTAAAGTTCAAAGAGACCATCATATTTAACAGAAAAGGAAACTACCGATGTCTGGTATATCTGCATGCTGTACCAGGCAATACTGAATTGCGTGAAATGTTAGTAAATAAAGGGGGCTGAGGAATCGATATGTGGAAATAATTTAGTATAGTGGAATTACATTGTTTTAATAAAATATTTAACAAAGCGCAATTAAAATTATTTTACACCAGTTTCGTATTTCGTATGGCCAGTTTGTATGGTCTAGTGGTACGAGTCAGTGGTACGAGTCAGGGTTCGATTACCAGCAGGAGCAATATTTAGTGCAAAAACACAAATTGTTGGATTTCGGGCCTGGTTGTGCTGTGCATGTGAAATTTTTGTCTGTAAAACGCACCCACTATATAGGAATATTCCTAGCTTGAACATCCACGCGACAAAACTCGCTACATTACGATCACTAATTGAACTGCTATTTAATGACTATGAGATGGCAACTTTTGTAGTTTTATTATAAGATGGCGCCCCTCACCTCTACCCTCCGTAATACCTTCTTATTCTTGATACTCGATATAGACAATAAAAATATTGCGAATATTACGTTATGTAACCGCAACAGGAAACCGCCAGTATTTCAAACACAAATAACAAAGTTTGAAGAATAAATACAAGTTTAAGCTAAACACCAAAACTGGTTTAAATGCAAATAGGAACAGTCTGGCAAATAACACTACAATGAGTTATAAGACCGAAAAGATTACGTGGAACTTTTTTTTAATCTATCTTTAATAAAATTTTCTAAGCACAATAACTTATTTTACGTTTATTTTTCAAAAGTTATGACCCAAAACAGAAACGAAAGGTACTCGTTAAACATTATCTTTCAAATACAGACGTAACGTGTCAAATTTTAAAGTGAATCACAGCTGATTGATCCAGTGTGAGCTGGGCTGCGGCCAAGTGACGCGCACGATAGCCGGGCACGCCGCGCGTGCTCCGCAACGAACGATAAATTGTTGGCCGGATAGGTGTCGGTTGAAAATTTGGAACAGTTTTAGATACGTCAACTTTAATTAATCAATTTATTTTGAACTAGTATCTAAAAGGAGCTATGTATTTTAAGCGCTAAGTATATAATGACAAAAGTTGTTTTCAACATCAGTTTTTTTTAAGTATATACCTAATATATAAACGTGTGGTGGCGGCTTAAGAGAATCTACTATGCCCTCTCATCCCTTGGGTGTTGTAAAATTCGACTGAGGAAAAATAAAAACCAGGAGCAGCCAGATGCTGCTGTTCATCTCCTGGTTTTTATACAGGCCGTTGCAAACCCGTCTGCCAAGCGTGGCAACTATTGCATAATCCCCCCAAATGAGAGCTCCAAACTTTTGTAGCAATCTATGGGGGAGATCTATGTTCAACAGTGGACAAGTTATAGGCTGAAAAGATTATGATGTTATAATATAATTCTCTACGGGCAAGAATAAGACAATAATTAAAAACAATTATTAAAAATATCAAGTACTGTAAAACTACATGGATAAAATGAAACTCCAATTTCAAATAATAGTAAAGCCATTTGACTCTTCAGGGGCGTGGTCAGACGCTAGATTTTAATTTACTTATTACGTTATAGGAATTTTTAAATTTTCTTTTTAATAAAATTATAATTATGGCTTTTCAATTGTAGTCCCACGACTTGTCTTAATTTGCATGCTGTAACTGCCTGTAAATGGAGTTATATGTTTACATAGCACCTAAGGTTTATTATTTTAATGTAATTAGAGGTGTAATTCTGTTGGCAGTTCCAAATTAAATAAATAATTTCAAGATCAATACGGACATCTTGTTAACCTTAACACAAAAAGTAACTTAGAAATTCAGAAGGAAAAGCAAAATTTATTCTGCAAGCATTTCATTTGTGATAACGTATATTTTTCCTGACTTTACGTATAGTTTACACGAGGAAATCCAGAGAGATTTCTAGCGCTAACATAATTTTATATTTGTCACAATGAAACTTGCGTTTGACAAGATTTGTGGCGATCCTCTTACGAACAGAAATATCCTCCAGTAGTTTCATTCTTCACGAGATCAACATTGTAACAAATTCAATTGGTTAAAAGCATTTTCATGTATTAAAATGTATACAAATGATAAACTTCAGTCATCTTCGCTAAGCAACAAAATCATTCTTGAAATTCATTTCATCACTGTCAAACACAAATTCGTGCCTCTGCTTTTCCACGGAGATAGTTCTTAATAATATAGCCCACGATCTTTTCCTATATAAGCAGAGAGGCTACACATGTAGCCCACTTTATGCCCCCGCGGGAATCGATACGTGACGGGTGAGGAACCACGCCATTTTGGGACGAGTCAAAAAAAAATCTGACTCTCCGTTGCGTTGCCACGAGCAGTATAGAGACAGCATTGCATCGACTTTTCCATGATTTTTTTATTCGGCGATATCTGTAGGTATCCTCTTTTTTGTAAATCCTTTTTTTAACTTAGTCAAAAATACTTTATAAATAAATTTACAAAGAATAGTCTCAAGGAAAACCAAAGCACGCTCCATGTTCAAATTTTAGACAAATTTAATTAATATATAGGCCTACATGACCTATGACGCATGTGGCAGCCATCGCCCTACTCAACCATTTCAAAGCGAAGTGGACGACCCGCCACACGACGCCGCCGCAAGCAGGGACATAAAAGCGAGAATGATATTCTCAAGTCTACCACACAAATTAACATTACTAAGATTATTGTTCTTTTCTTTACAGAGCGCAATTATAATGTTCAGCAAGATCTTTTACAATTTTTTGTTTGTAATAACGTTACATCGTAATTACCTATCCCTACCTAAAAATTAGCTACATATTACGTAGCTGCTTACAAAATAACATCACAAATCAAGTCACATTGTGTTATACGTTACTTGATGTGTCCCTGGATGGACACTTTCCATGCGTCCACAGCACAGGAGAACAGACTTTTTTCAATATAGGTTTTAAATTTAGCGTTGTTGTGATTCACTATATCTTCCAAAATTTTATTATAAACTTTATTCAGTCTTAATTTTGGATAATCTAGTTTATTATTATTTCTTAATTTTAAATTATGATTGTCACTATTATTCTGAAATAGTGATTATAATTTACGTACATGCATAACGTTTTCATGAAAATACAGGCATGTAAAAGTTAAAATATTAATTTTTTAAACAGTTCCCTTAGCGAATCACAGGAGCGCATATTATAGATTGCGTGAACTGCTCTTTTCTGCAAAGTAAATATTGTATTCACAACAGCCGCATGTCCACATAATAAAAAACCATAAGACATAAAGCTGTGACAGTAGCGTAAACGAATCTTGTAGTAGCTATATCCGTAATATTTCGAATCTTTCGCACAGCATACGCAGTCGAACTGAGTTTATTAGCTAAGGTATCAATGTGGACCCCACTGAAGCTTACAATCTAATGTGATGTGAATGTGAACTCTAATTTATCATTTTGCTAAACGATATTATTTTGTACAGTTTTAACATGCAAATTTATCGCATTTCATTTTTTGGTATTTCGAGCTAAATTGTTTGCATGAAACCAATCTAAAATATTATTCAGAGCACTATTTACTTCATTTAGGTTCTCAGTTTTTCGATTGACCTTGAATATCAACTGATATAATACATAACTATGTATAGCGAAAAGATGCTGTATATGTATATTGTGTATTCAGTAACACCAACAAAGAAATAAGTTATCAACGTTTGAGAGTAATAAAATGAAATTTAAAAAAACAATACAATAAAATTGTAGTTATTAAAAAGTTAGAAAATAAAAAAATTTTTATCTATTATTATAAAAGTATAAACTAATTATAACCTTTATCAGTAAAGTAATATATACCTATACATAGACATACACTTTTAAACACACATACACACGTATAACAAATATAACTGCACTGCACTAGAAAGAAAGAAAAAAAAAAATGTTATTTCTCTTCTTGTCATTATTCTGAGTTAAATATACGTAACCGCGCAATAAATAGTGAAATTCAACAGAAGGAAAATGTAGAAAGACTAAAAAAGAGTTTATCATTAAATTGAAGAATTTGAAACAGCTAAGTGCTTAAAAACAGTATAAGTTGACCACTATATAATTCTTGGTAAACATCTCGATTTAAACCATTTAATTATCTTTATGCGAACTTGTGCTGTAAGTATTTAAACGTTTAATGACGCATTAAATTTTTATTGTTAGGTCGTAAGTTATTCTGACGCTTCTGTTTCATTTTATAAACCTTAACTGATGGAAGGATTCCTATGCAGTAATCCTTCTCGGTAGGTACCATCGTAAAGCTAGTTATTTTATCGTAAAGCAGTAATGTGCAAACACTACTGTGTTTCAGTCTGAAGGGCACTGAGAGCTTGCGTATCACTGGGCATATAAGACTTAAGATTTTTGTTTGAACGATCCTGGAGACAACTGCGCTGAATTTGGTCGAGGGACCAATTTCTGCTTGGGTTACCCTCTCAAGAATTGAGAGGATTCTCAACACTCTGCAACGCATGTAGACTTTTTTACTTTACTATCCAAGGTCACGGACACGTACACACTCTTACGCCACTATCTTACAATGAAAGTCTCTGTAATTAACTTTTAGTAATTGATTAGGCAGTGTGTCCAATTATTAAATCGCTTTATAATACAATACATTGAACTATATAACATTTTCCCAGACTAGTTTGTAACGCGCTTAAAAACATACAGTTTCACCTTAATTTTATTCATATTTATGCTGCTGTAATTTTCATTTTCAGCGCCTGCTTTAAATCAGTTGGTGAAAGGAGTTCTTAAAAAACCCATGATGCATAAACTTACTTTGCAAAACTTGATTGCGTTGCGTAAAACAAGTCGCGTAGCAATTATAATTGGATTTATAATCTGAAATTCAAAAGTTTGTTTAATGTGTGAAGTCGGCAAGTATAGAGTTATAGCGGTGAGGAGGGAATAGGAAATTACGCACATAAATGATATTTCTCTTTAAAAGTTATACAGAAAAATTTATTAAAAATCCTTTAGATAGTAAACTACAACAAATTTCTTTGTCATCAACTGCCCAAAAATTTTAAAGCGTTTTTTTTACACCCTATCGTATGCTTAAAAATTTAAGAAAATTTTCTTTCCTTTTTTTAGACAATGCACATTCTTCAATTTTGTAAAGTTTTAAATTTAACTTTATATGAATAAATGAATACAGTTATTTTTAATGTATTTAAAAAGGATAAATCGAAAGATAAATGACTTGCATTAAAAGGTTTTAAATCATACCTATTGACACTGCACCAAATAGCTCGTGGCGAAAAACACATTAAGAATGAATTGACAAATTGACATCACGTTCATAAAACGTGATGTATGACTTTCCCTAGCAATCATGGTCCAGAAATTGTACAGCGGTTTGTGATTGTCTACTTTCCACACATTATGTTGCAGGATAATATGACGAAAGCTCACTTCTTAAGAACTTTATTTAATACTTGAGATAAGGAAATTATAAAATATATACATACATATACACCTAGATCCCAGTCGCGTTTTTCTCTGGACGTGTATATAGAACTTATTGCTGTATGTATTAAGTTCATCTATTGTACCTAAAGTATTTATATGGTCATCATCATCATTTCTATCCTATCACTAGTCCACTGATGAACATAGGCCTCCCCCATGAATGTTGGAAATCAATCAAACAATGGATAGCGATAGGCTTAAATGATGACGGTGATTCTAAAATGTGTAAACGTATTTGTGCTTTTTTTCTCTATTCTCTCTATACAGACTAACATAACAGTCATCGAGTACTGTATAAATTTCTGGTACGCTGCAGTATTCATCTGTTTATTAAACTTAAATAATTACTTCATTAGTGATTGTAAATATGGCTGCACGTTAAATTGTAAATTAATTTCTATTTTGCTTTGAATTATATTTTGTTGAATCTGTGTATTTCTTATATAAAGAATCTCAAAATGAGAAAGCGCACCGTATCGCAGCGCATCCGTTAAGGACAAAATTATTTAAAAAATATTAAGTGTGATGGAATATGTTTAATATATATACATTGGTATATATATTATATATTTGATATATGTATACATTGGTATATATATATATATACATTCTAACAGACCTAATTACCAATGTATACATTCCAGGAAACCAAAAGAATTTTGACAGAAATTATAATAAGTTGGATAATTTAATAGTACCAAAAAAAAAACCAAGCCAAATGGTTTTTTTTTTGGAAGAAGAGGATTATAATCGTAATATACCCAGCGTCCCCATCCGTTGGAAAAGTCGTAAAAGAACACGCTTAAGTAGGTACCGTGGCAGTACCAGTTATTCTGCTATGATGGTAGGATTCATATGCAGTAATCCGTAAAGGTAGGTACCACCCCTTGGCCAGTTATAATTAATTATTTATTTATTTTTTACATTTCCAAACAAGTATAAATAAACATTTTAAAGTGGCAAGGTATAGTAAACAGTCCAAATTGTACTCCGTAAAATACAATATGTACATCTAGTATTTGAATAATAGGTCCAAATAATTTATTAATACAAGATCAAAGGTAAAAACAGTACAAAAGTTTTCTCAAGACTATTGAAAGAATGTGAAAAATATATTTATTAGAATTACTGATTATTAGAATAATCTAAAAGAATCAGGAACGAAACCATACTTCCTCTTGCCGTCGGAGCGTCATTTGTGTACGACTTCAATAATATTAAATCAATTGGGACATGCGCAGCAAATAAACGCTCATGAATTAGATGATAAATACTGTTTAATTATTACGTTGCAACACTTTGAATTCATTTCGCGGGGGAAAATGTTGCAGCAAGATCTATTGCGCCATAACATACAGTAACGTTTATAGACACAAGAATGGTTTATCGTGAATCAGTGATATAAACATTTTTTAGGTTGTGTTTTAACTCAGTCGGACAACAAATACGGCCTTAGAATTGTGTTGTTATATTTTAAACTACATTTTGTGTCATAAACTATGACGATTGCCCTATGCAAAGAATTAATAAAAAATCTTGTTACTTAAGTTGAGTAAAATTACATCGACAGGAAGTTAAATAAAAAAATAAACTAAGTCTAATAATTTCTGGATAAAATTAAAAATATGTTGCAGTACGATCGAATTCAAAAGTAGACTGAGAATAAAAAAACACGACGATAACAGGCGATGCTCCACCGGACAGAAAATCTCATCTTCAGAAAAAGAAGTACAAGTATTGTAGCTCTTTTTCATCGCCCCGTCAAATCCTAGCCTGTACTGTTTTTCAGTCAATTGAGTTAATGCTAACGAGGCACTAGTCGAACAAAGGAAAATTCTTTTAAAATTTTCTTACTTATTTTTCTTATAAACTTGTCCTATGATTTCCCGTTTTAATTGAACATATTATAGTAGTCATGAAAACATAACTATGGAGTTTTCATATTAGATGAACTCTTTTTACTGTTTTTTAAACGAGAAAGTGACGAGGCGAGCAGAAAGTTCATCGGATGGTAAATGCAACGTTTGCATATAACTGTGTCATCCACATTTCTACGTGGCACCACACTGCGCCCGTCCCCCTGATATATCAGTTCTTAAGTCTCTTATGCCCAGTAGTTACACTAGCTCCAGCGCCCTTCAGAATGAAACAGTAATGTATGCACACTACTTTGTCACGGCAGAAAACTGGTCCTGAAATGGTACATACCTAGACGAATTTCTGCATAGGAATCCGTCTAGGTAGGTTTCTGTATAGGAACACCAATAAGTTATTGAATGACCATCACTTTGGTTTATCATAAGTGCGCTTCATAAATGATGCATGAGTTAGTTTAATTCAATACATTTCAGTGCTTGGGAGGAATTTCAAAATGCCATTGGCGTATTCTGTGATTTATTTAATGCATTTGATTGCGTAGATCACAAAACTCTCCTGTGTAAGCTAAAATATTATTGTTAAGAAGAGCAAGCTCTTCATTTGTTGGATTCGTATCTCAGTAATTCGTATCTCAGATACAAATGGTTCAGATTAATGGTTCTAATGCAGGAATTCGTCTAGGTAGGTACCACCCCAGGGCCAGTTATTCTGCCGTGAAGCAGTAGTGTGCAAACATTACTATTACATTGTGTTTCGGTTTGAAGGGCACTATGAGCTAAAGTAATCACTTGGCATATGAAAAACTGAGTACCTAAATGAAGTAAATAGTGATCTGAATAATATTTTAGATTGGTTCCATGAAAATAATTTAGCTCTAAATACCAAAAAATAAAATGCGTTAAATTGGCATTACCTAATGTTAAAACTGTACAAAATAATATCGTTTTGCATAACGATAAATTAGAGTTTGTCGATAGTACCGTATTTTTGGGGATCACAGATTTTATTAGATTGTAAGCTTTAGTGGGGTCCACATATAGCTTCAGTGGGGTCCACATATACCTTAGCTAATAAACTCAGTTCGGCTGCGTTTGCTGTGAGAAAGATCCGACGTATTACGAATACAGCTACTGCAACATTAGTTTACTTTAGTTATTTTCACAGCTTGATTTCTTATTATATTTTATTATAGGGATATGCGGCTTACGTCAATATAATCTTTACTTTGCAGAAAAGAGCAGTCCGCGCAATCTATAATATGCGTTCTCGTGATGCACTAAGGGAACTGTTTAAAGAAATTAATATTTTAACTTTTACATGCCAGTATATTTATGAAAACGTTATGCATGTACGTAAATTTAAATCACTATTTCCGAATAATAGTGTCAATCATAATTTAAAATTAGAAAAAAAAAATAATTAAATAAATAATTCAAAATTTAGACTGAATAAAGTAAAAAAAAATATTATTCGATACGTCGATGTAGACGTATTTGTAATAAAATTCCAGGAGATATTGTAAATCTAACACAGACTAAATTTAAAACTTATATTAAAAAAGTCTGTGCTCCAAAGCTTATTATACTCGTAATTTGAATGATTATTTCAATGATAAGGATGTATGGAAAGTATTCATCCAGGGAGACATCAAGTAATGTATAACACAATGTGATTGTTATTTTGTAAGCAGCTACGTAATATGTATTTTTAGGTAGGGATAAGTAATTACAATGTAACGTTTTAAAACAAGCAGTGCAAACATTACTTTTTGATCGTCTTGTCACTTTCATCACTAAAAAAACATCCGCAATACCAGAGGAGATGCCGAACTATGTGAAAGGAGTAAGCTCTTTTTTATGTACTTTCTTGCTATATACACTAACATAATATACATTATAAATATAGCTGTATATATAACTGTACTATGTATAATGACTGCATATTAAATATACTTACTAATATTATTAAGAATTTGTTAGGTTAGGTAAAAATGGGTCAAAAATGTTTTAATCTGTAAAAAATACTATTCGAGTTAATTAGGCTGTTTCGCTGTTACGTGAAGAACGAGCGTGAACAGAATACTCAGTCATTTGAAGTTACGGACTCCAAATGCCAACAAAGCATCTTTAGTGACCTTTTATGATCTGTGCTTCACGGTTCTGAACACGTTTTGTTTATTAATTAATTAAATCAAATTAGAATGTTAACATTCATTTCATACTTTATTTTTCATTTATTTTAATGTTGTCTATTTACATACAATGACTAGGAAAAGATCAGACGGCTCAGTGATCAGCATATCTGGCTATTAAATTGTGAATTCGGGGCTCAAACCCCAACCGAAGTCAATGTTTGTGCAATATCTGGGATTGTCCTGTCTGCATTTTTTAATTAGATAAGGTGACGAGAAAAACGTTCACCGGATGGTAAGTGCAACATCTGCCCATAATAAATGCTATGTACTCAGATAATTTTCGTGTGACACCACAATGCGCATGTCACCCTGAGACTCATAATTATAATATTTTTTAAGTCCTTAAGTAAGTATTTAGAGGACATGTCAAGTCTGCCAGCCCATTGGAGCCGCGTTGCGGATTCTTTCCGGCTCCAAAACCCTCTCAGAGAAGGCCTGTACTTAGCAAATGAGAGGAGGTCTGTGCTCAACAGTGGGACATTAATAGACTGTTAATTCTCTTTTTTTATTTAACCACAAGTCCAAGGCATCTATAGGTCGAAATACGAATTCTCTCTTCAAATTCCATTTCCACCGCACAACGAAGAATATCGTCACCATATTTTATTTATAAAAAATCGTTGCCCCACCTAATTATTTAAAATATTTGTGTGCATCCAGGATACACGGGGGTGCATATTTATTTATGTTTGCTATTTATTTATGTTTGGGTGAAACCAAACCTGGCACGCGGGCCCCTGGCCCGCGAGCACAGTATCCGATGAAGCTGTAAAAGCCGAGAAGGCTAACAGCAATTACATCACCGAAAATATATACGGGGGTGCATTAACTCAAATAAATTGCACGTACAGAGACCTGTAATAACTATCACTAAGCCATACGAATATTTTTTCCGAGCGGAAATCGAACCCGCGACATAGATACATATGCAAAATTACATCACAATGGTTAGAGATGTTTCTGAGAAATCAATTATGTAACCAGAGTTGTTCGTTTAATATATTGACTATAATAAGCCTATTTAGATAATATTGGAAAGTAAAACATTATTTAAATACAAAATTTCAACCAAATCATCAGCGCCGTTTCCGAGAAACCAATTCCTTATACGAGTATGTATATATATTCTTAAAGTATGAGGCCTTAAGTTTTTTTTATTTCTAAGCATTTATAAACCGAAATTAAAATATTATCGATAACAAGAAATGTTTGCGAGAAATGCTATCAGCAACACAGAATGTAAAAAAAACGACTTCAACTTCCAATGCAACGGCGTCTATACTTCGCTATTTGACGAGTTTATTTACGGCGAGCCACAATTGAAATTACACGAAGCAGCTTATCCATTACTAGTTATGCCTCGCGGTTTATCCCGCCGTGTAATTTAAAAGGATCGTAGCGTGATGTTATATAGCCTTCCTCGATAAATAAGCTATCCAACACTAAAATAATTTTTCAATTCGAACCAGTAGTTCCTGAGATTAGCGCGTTTAACCAAACAAACTCTTAAGCTTTATAATATTAGTATAGATTTAATGGAAACACAAGTCATTACAATATTTATGCAGTTGCCGTAAAATTGGACCTTTTATTCTATTTATATGATGATAGTAACCGTAGTAAAAACTGCTTTGAAAACATAAAATAACCATTAAATCTATAGTAAAGTTGTATATGAAGCGGTCTCTAGTAGAACAAGACATGGCTGATATATGTCATGAAGCAATTTTCTTTTAAAAATGTTGCCCGGAATTTCTCCTGTATTTACAGATGTAAATTGTACATACAGAAACACTCAAGCCCGGAATTATGTAAGGGACATACACATATTTGTTCCGTGCTGGAATATGAACCCGCGACCCGTAACACGGAAGCCAAACGCTTAACCACTGCATGAACCGCGCTGTCAATCAATATATAAATAAATAAAATAACGAGTCGGTTCATAAGTTCTGTCACATCCTTATTAAATTTAAATTTCGAATACTGGATGAATGAAATTATTTTGAATAAGGAATTTTAGCGCTATCATAAAATAAAAATTAAATTGGTTTTGTTCCCTATAAAAAAATGGAGTAGACGCAAAAGGACGACAGAGTCGCGGGTATTGCGTTGCACCGCTTTGGTTACACTTCTGCAAAATTTGGAAATAACGCTGTGGTTTGTACATCGTACTATCAAATGATTTAATGAAGATTCGACCATAGAATACCGTAAAAGGAGCGGCCAACGGTTAGGACACCAGCGGCCATCAAAGAAGTGCTGGCGCGAATCCAACGAAATCCCGACCGCAAGCAAAAAATTTTAGACTTTCAATGGAGGTCAAGCAAAACTACGATTAAAACAGTGCTAAATGAAGACCTGAGACTCCGAGCTTTTTTAATAAATACAGGGCATTATCTTAATGAGCGTCTAAAAGAGCGTCTACGTCTTTTATCTGTCAAAAAAAATTGACGGCGAAGAAAGTTACAAGCAGCATGAAGTATGAAAGTCAGATTGATACTGTGGAAATGAGAAGTTTCTAGTACAGCTGAAGTAACTTTAATAGACAAAGTGAGTTTTGAGAGAGTGGTTGAAGATGTGGTGACAAAGATAGGGAAGGGCATGCTGGTTTGGGACACGTAGGGAGGATGAATGAAAGAAGATTGACGAAACAGATTTATGAGGCGATCGTGAATGTGCAAGCCGGTAAAGGCGTATGTATCACGATCAGATCGGAAACCGATTAAGGAAAGGTCACATTAATAGTACCCGCAACCGGCGAGTTTGTATGAAGACGCTAATAAAAGTAGAAGAACCGACAGATTTGTCAGGATCGTAGCAAGTGGAAAGCTGTGGCCTCTACCTACCCTAAAGGGAAAGAGGCGTGACTGTATGTATGTAGAAAGTTACAACACAATGATAAAGTGTATGACCGCAACCAGTCCAGCCCAGCAACATTTAGAGTAGAAAGCCTGCGCTAAACCTTACCAGAATTTTGAGTCACTCAAAGCATTCCTAATTAAAGCAGTGGCTGATGACATGAACATAGTGCGTGTTGCGGTAGACGACTTGTCTCGGAGGTTTTTTTATTGGATCAAGTGATGTAATTTTTGCACACTACGGCAGAATAACTGGTCCAGGGGTGGTACCTACCTAGACCGCTTCCTGCATAGGAATAGATTGCCAGCTAGTTTTCATATATATGTATATTAAACAAACTGCAAAACTAGTACAATTTATTTAATGAAATTTTTGTGAATGAATTTATTACCCGACTAGATTAACTGTCTGTGATTTATTACATTATAAATACGGTATACAGCAACTTGAATTTAATACTAAATTAAATAAATTTACAGACATTGTACGTAACAGCCAGACAAACCCATCAGCTAAATATCCGTTTAGTCTAAAGGGATAAAGTGCGGCTGTAGACTTCCCATAGACGTGACGTCATCACTTCACGTAGACTTTACAAAGGTTAGTAAATAGCAACGTGATCCGCGTTGCTTAATTTGATGTTAAATGCATTTGATTGACTATTTGTTACTTCAAAGAACTACTTAGAATTACTCATGCTTAAAATTTTATCTTTAAGAAAACGCTTGTCAAATTGCAACTAGTAATTACATCAACAACTTGGTATTAGTACTGTTAAGTATGACTTGTTCTTATCGACTAATGAGATTAAATGTTTATACAACGTGTAGATAAAATAAAAGATTTTACATAAAGAGTAGCAAAATGCGACTAACAGCGAAGAAATAATACATTTTACAAATTTTGGTAGTATATTTGTAATCTACTAACGTTCTGCACGGTTGCTGGAAGGTGTATAGCGCCAAGTAGTAAGTGATCTACTTTTCTGTTATTTATTGAATGGTTTAAAACAAATCAACTGCAAAATCAGTGATTTCTAAATATTAACATCTTCGGTTTTCGTTTCAGATTTTAAAATGTTTAGTATACAAACGTTGGGGTCGTTATAACAGTGAACTAGCCCCTCATATTAATTACAGACCCAACGAGATATAAACGGTTCAATACGTCTGATTCCTATCACGTAATTATTCACATATCAACACTGTCAAACGCACGTTGATGATAGATTAGTGCAATCAACATTATATCAAGATAAATCAATTGAACAACTCGAACTGAAATAAACGACTTCCACCAATATGTGACGCGACAAACATTCTTGATAGTGTACACTCACTATGCTAGCACATAACAAAAAGCAAAGTAACAGCCTACAAATGTCCAACTGATGAGCACAGACTTCTTCTTATTTCTGAAAGGGTTTTTGTAGCCGGGAGATTTCGCCACGCTGCTCCAGTGCAGGTTGGCGGACTTTACATGTATTTGATTTTTTTTTTATTCCATAGATGTGCACATTTATTCTCACGATGTTTTCCGTCACTGCTGAGTACGCGGTAAGGCTTGTGGTGGCGGCGTAAAACAATCTCTACCATCTCATGGCACTCGTTTTTGCCGTGAAATTATAATGAGGAACCAAAAGACCGTTAATAGGCAGCAGCATCTGGTGCGTGGTGTCTGGTACTGCTTACGCCATCGCAATCACCACACTAGGCGCCTGTCAAGCGTGGTGATTGCGATAAGTCCTCCTAATCTGGAAGAGACATTAAACTAGACAGCTTAACGGCAAGCGTACCTGCCTACTGAACCGAGAGTTCAAGTTCGAATATCACCTAGTCGATATTTGTACAAATAATAAGCTATATAATTATATAACTCACCGGCAAATTCATTGAAACATAATAAAAGGGAATAAACTTTATTTTCTTTCATTGTTGGGTGGTTTTTTTACTTTTAATTTTAGGTTAATTTATTTAAAGTAGAAAAACAATTGATCGACTCGTTTCATGCACTTGTTTAAATTTTATCACAAATTTTATTTTTTAGGTAGTTTTTGCTGGCTGCTTTTTAGGGTTCCGTTGTCAACAAGGAACCCTTATAGTTTCGCCTTGTCCGTCCATTCGCGGTTTAGCTCAGAGACTTAGTACTAGAAGGCTGTAATTTGGCATACAGTACAAAAAAAAATCCAAAATTCAAAAAAAAAAAATTAATTAAAGGGGTACGTACCCCCTACTCGTTAAGTGGGGACGATTTTTTTTTCCTCGGTTATGTCATAGTGTTGGGTGTCGTTGGATAGATCTTTCAAATATATGGCTGGTGTGTCGATACAATTTTTTGATCCAGGGATCCGTTTGCGAAATATTTATATATCTTTAAAGTGCTAATTGTTTTTGGATATAGTAGCATATATAGCGAAGTTAAAAGGAAAACTATCACAGTTAAGTAGGCTTTACAAGTTAATAATGACAAACTTATAAAATGTACTTGGAGTCGTACACATTTTATTGAAAATTACTTAGATGAAGTTGTTAGTTGTGTAAAACAGTTATAAAAATAGACAATATTGCAGTAATTAAATTAATACATGATGCTGGTTATCAATCTTTATTACTAACTCTTGCTTCTTCTTGCGGTGGCACTCAAATCTATACAAATAAATAAAATTGAATAACAAAATAACAGATTTTTTACTCAATGCTTATGGAAGTATATACGGTACTTATAAGAAAAAAACAATTTTTTTAAATTTTGTCTGTCTTTCTGCCTGTCTATCTATTTGTTCCGGCTAATCTTCCAAACGGCCAATTTTAACGGGACTTTCACTGACGAATAGCTGATATTATAAAGGGTAACTAAGGATATTTAATTTTAGAAAAATGATAAGGTTTCCGCGCAAAAAAAAATTCAAACCCCAAAATAAGATTCAAATATGAGGTTAAGAATTGATAGATGGGACCAAGAAACTAAAACGGCTACGAGTATATATTATAATAAAAGTACGAGGTGGATATACGCAAAATTGTTGCAACATATTCTAAAACTATTTCTTTTTAGAAAACTTTTATTTAATTTACTTAAGCATGTAAGTTTTACACTTACACGGTACATTTTATGTTAAGGTTATATTTTAAGTTATCTTTGTATGAACTAAATGTTATGTTCACTGTAAACGATGTTTTAAAATATCTATGAAACAAGTGTAAAACCATTTTTTTATAATTAACTAAACCGTTGCATTGGATTTTAATAAATATAATAAACATAAATGTTAATACACTCATTATTCAATCAGATGTCTTGAAGTAAGTTGCAAATGCATAATTTAAAACAAACAAAAAAGATGCTTTTCGTTTTCGTATAATAAGATACTTCTTTCCAAAATAATTCAACGGATTCGAATAGAATTTTGCCTAATGGATATCTTGGGTCTTCGGAAAGATTTAAGGATTTAAGTAATATAATAAAGTCGTATATTAGTCTCTGAATATACGATTTGATTTAAAGTTAAAAGCAAGGTACGTATTACTTGAAAATAATTTCAAGATATTTATTAACCGTGCTAGGCACAAAAAAAAATTGGGTCAAAACTAGTAATGCAAAATTGCAAACACATTCAAGATTAACAAGCCAGACTTCGCTTAATGTTCACAAACAAAAAGAATGAGAAAGAAACGTACAGTTTAAGGAATACAGTTCTTACGAGTATTCGATGTCATACGAATCTTAGTACTTTAATACGTATCATTTTCACGCATTGTTATCCAGCTGTCTGAATGTGCTCGAGGAAGGCTTAAGCAGAACAATGGAACTTCCACTTGAAACATTTCTAGTTTGAACGTATGAGACAAGCGATTATGCATGTAGCTGAAATAGAAGTATCATTTCTATTCTTTAGAAGCAGTTAAGTAAGTCAACCGATATTACAATATCGGTTACAACAAAAGTCAAACGTTTTCTAACGAACCGAGCCCGTGAGTATGTGTAATTTTAGATTTCATGTCAAACCAGAACAATTTGTAATCTTCCGTTGAAACAGAGACTAAATTGATCTCAGCGGAACCTATTATATGTGAATAGAGTCAGTACTTTTCGCGTTATGTCCGGTTGGAACAAAAATAAACAACGGAATATACGGATTCTCAACTTAATTTTTTTTTGTACGATTAAAGCAAGATTTTAAAAAACCATTAAGTTTTTAATAACGTCGTTGGATGGAAATTTAAAGACGTCGCCAGTTGGAGTCGCCACTGTAGACCTAGAACACTGGATTCTGAGATCATATCTAAATTCTTAGGAATAAGAGAACTTGAGTTAGTTTCCAATACAGCAGGTACATTAGTACGAAACTTATGCAAGGGAAGACCGGCGTATGAAGTGTTTGTGCAACCTTTTCTACAATTTGACTCAACTTTGCCTTGGAATGATAGCTAGTCATCCACATAAAAATCGTCTTTTATTGTTTCTGCTGCCTCTGCATCTGGACACTCCTTAGCTTATTGTAATAAGGATCTTGTACTTAAGAAGGGAGCGGATGCTGTGCCCTAGGTAACCGTATTTAGTTGATATATCTTAACAGGTTCATCAATACTCTTTCGCCACAAGATCATTTGGAGGCTCCGTTGTTCTGGTTGGACAAGCACTTGCCGATACATTTTTGCTGCATCTGCCTTGACTACATGTGGATATTTTCTGAAAAGAAGCAGTATTGACAGCAAATCGTCTTGAACAACGGGACCGACGAACTGTATGTCGTTGAATGAGATGCCACTTGAAGTCATAGAGGAAGCGTCGAAGACGACACGTAATTTGGTGGTCTCACTACTCTCCTTGACGACCGCGTGATGTGGTAAGTACACGCCGCCTATTGGTTTCTGTATTTCAGTCATGTGCCCGAGGCACTCGTACTCCTGCATAAACTCATGGTATCTTTGATGACGTATAGGATTATTTTTCATCTTCCTTTTCATCTGAAACAATCTCTTCTCAGCAATACTTTATGATTCACCTAGCACATCACGGGATTCAGAAAGAGGAATATGCACACAAAATCTACCTTCATCATTACGGTAAGTTGTATTATTGTAAAGTATTTCACATAAGTTACTGTCATCTAGATCATTTTTGTAACATAACTAACATACATCCATAAAATAATTATCAAAATGAAACAAAATGAAATTGTAAAATCAAAATACTATTTGTATTTATCACGCTACAATTATGAAAGCATCGTCAACCTTGTATGAAGAAAAACAAGTTCTATTATTTGTAAAAGAGTAAAAACATTTTGTGTGTAAATATTAAGCACACTATGGAATTTTCAGGTCACGTTTTTGTTTTCAAAAGTTAACGAAGAATAAAAAGAGTATACGGTAGTATTTTTAAATTCAGCAAAATAAATGCGAATTAACAACTCAAAGTGGCCATCCAATTAAAACGCAGAGGGAATACACAACAACAAACAGAGTGCAGAATACCCTTGCTGCGCACCGCGGATCAGAGACAATATTGTTCATTACGAAAGTAACAGTCGTAATGAGTTGAAACTGCAAATACTTACGATTGGTGAAATTTCACTCTAGAGATCCGACGTGCAAGTAGTTATGTATATACATAATTGACGACCCCGTGGCCTAATGGTCAAAGTACGTGACTGTTACGCCGTGGGTCATGGGTTCGTGGCAACTAACGTTTGTACAATAAACAAAAATTGTTAGGTTCCGGGTCAGATTGTGTTGTTGTTTCCGTATATGTGACACTGCATCCCAGTCAACCTCCGATCTTATCGGGCGCGGGTAGGTTAGCACAAGTGTGCGCCTCACTGTGTTTTCGCGAACATTTCTTATAATATCTGCTGCGCAAAGTATAGTTTTATCTCAGGGTATAGCAATAGCAACACCATATCCAGAAGACTATTTTTTTAACCGAAGATCGGCGACGAATATTTCAATATTTTTTTAATTTTTTTGTTTGTTTGTGAAACTTTTGAATTGTATGTTTAGAACGAAAACATTTTCAACTTTGTTTTCTATACCATGAATTCACGTAGTATCGTAATTCCAAAATTATTGTATAAACCAGTTTTGATCAATATAGTATTTGTGATTACTATAACTGTTTATAAATACTCTAAGAATCCGATCGGTTGATATCGTCAACTAAGCTGGAATAGTTTCACTGCCTAGGGTTTATTAAAATGTGTGCGCAAACACAGAAACACACTTCATCACGTTCCAGTGTCTGATGTAATGCTCAATCAGAAACTCGCACCCGTAATACATTCAAAACCTTTTCACTGCGATTATATTGGTTGTTTGGCTCAGCAATCATGCAAACACTACTATTATTCTAAACGCCATTTTTTATTGTTTGGTTAGCACCTGGCATCTACTTTACACCATAACAAGGGTTGACTGGTAGAGAATTTCACTACGCATTAAGTCCACCCATTATAGCCATTAGCTTAAGGTGTCAGCAATAATGAATAAATAAATAAATAAACTGATATTTACATTTCAAATATTCAGGGACAATGGTGAAAGACAGAGAATAACATATGAAGTGTTCTGTATGACCTACGATAGTGGAGAGGTAACTATTTAAGATGAGAACGAAAAGAGGAAATATGGTCATATTTACGTAAACCAAAAATGAAACGTATCCAACTATTAAGAAGACTATCCAGTTTTTTTAGAAGTTCTTGAGAAGCATCAGTGTAGCAGACGTCTGCGTGATCAAATAAAGGCATTACTAATGTTTGTATTAACATTACCTTTGTCGCGATCTGTAATTTGAAGACATTTTTAAGGCGATACAAATAACGCAAAGGGTTAGTTACTTCGTTGCTGACCTCCTGAACGAGCGGGCGCGAACTAAAAGTACTGTCAATCTTCCCAAGATCTTTAACTTTACTATAGTAAGGAACAGTAATATTATTAAAAGTTATCCAATCCAGTTTCGAGAAGCGGCGATGACTGCCAACTATACCACAGTCACTTGAGATTTGTCCAATCCAGTACGCGAAAATATAATAAAAAATAAATATATTGTAAATTACAGGGATAACGGACAGTTGCAAAAAGATAAAAGGTCTTAACAACATAAATAAGTATACGGTGCAATGAAAGAAGATTCTAAAAAAGGTCCTTATTTAGGTCTTCTTAACTTCGTTAGTCAGATTATATCAAAAATAAAATATAAGCTAAATTGTACGAACAATGGCAATGGACGCTTCTTTGTTTTTCCTAAATTGAAGCAGGTGTAATAATATATATAGTTGTTTTTGATTTATTTTCGAAACTCACCAGAGCTGTGATCTGGAAATAATTGCTTAATCGGCCCGGTGAAATGCTTAACTATAAATAAATTACAGGAAAAATACGAAGCCACCAAAATTCATCTTAAATTAGATGAATTTAAGTAAGTATATTTAAGTATTCAAATTACTACAATAATTGTAATTTTATCGCATATTTAAATTGGTTGGACGGCAATTAAAACCATATGACATTCATCATTTAGCTCTAGATAAGTGACATGAGCGAAAAGTCATAATTATCTTAATTTATACGGCAATAATGCAGGTATAGCTATATGGATTTAATGACAAGGTGTTGAAGCTTATTTATTAATATCATATGAATAAATATTCCCACGCGACATATGCTCGGCAATAAACTTGTAAGTCAACATAATCTTTCGTCAACTTTAATATTCAATTGATAGTGTAGAGATTTAGCACAAATCACAAAAGTATAGCTGATTGATCCGCTACACGTTGGACTGAAGCCAAGTGACGCCAACTCTGTGTGCATATATCTCGGGCGAGACGAACGAAACGAAAAATATAAAAAAGCGCGGCTAGCTAGGTCAATAAATTTTCTAAATATAATTTCTATTATTTGAAATGAAGACGTCAGTTGGTTGCTGCCTTATAATATAATCTTATACAACACAATGATGAGCCAGGATAAGCATTACTGCAAACATACAAAAAATCTTAATAAGTATGTATACTGCACCTTTTTAAATGAACTGTGTCCGATTAACCAATAAACTATATTTTCTATTATTTGCTTCGTAGTCCTAAAGATAATCACAAAGAAAACGAATTCTATATTTAATCACTTCCGAAAACTTGAAATGCTAAATAAATCAAGACTTAGTTTTCGGAAACTTCCAAAATGAATTTAATTAACTAAATAATATCAGCCTTTATATGGTTTCCTCCCGATATTCTCATTTACCGCTTTGGTAAAGTAGGTGATAAAATTAATATTTTTCAAATTTGACTAACGGGGGTGATAACCGACGTCCATTATCTTTAGTAATACAATATTACGTTTCGCTGTTTGTGGCATTAATAGCGTCATCGGTTCCAGACTCCACGGATGCAGAATCGCAAACTAGATAATAATCATGATAAGATTAGTTTCGTTAATGTACTATTAGTCTTGTGGTTTTAGCAGCGTCATTGATATCAGGGTTCACAGGTCTGGCGCACTGCGCTTGTAAAGGATCCGTAATAAGTAAAATGTTCATATTTTCGTCTCTGACCTCACGACTCACATTAATCAATTAACTCTCCTTGATTAGTATAAAATTATAAATAATATAAAGCATTATAAATTATTATAAACATGGTAGTTATCCTATAGAATAATACAACAAAATTGTTTTGAAAACAAAAAATAAATAATTGAAGGAGACTTCTTCATATAACAATAAAAACATATTTCTTTACGTTAAAAATCGAAAGTTCAATCGGCGAGAATTACAAACCCAATGCCTAGGTCATACATAGGTCTTTCCCAGAGCCGGTCTTAAGTCTGCATCCATCGATTTTCCGCAAATATTTATCAACATTTACGCAATTCCATTTACATTTTAGTTTTCGTAATGTTCATTTCTAAATAACTGATAAATGCGGTAACTCGTTTTAAAATTTTATATAACCCAATGACTAAAAGTTCGGATGTCTTATATTTTTGTGAAATCTGTATGTCATTATGTCTGACATGGCGTGAATAATATTTAAATGTATGTACATTTACATCAATTTTTCGATCACGATAACCGTAGTTTAGCAAAGCATTCTCGCTTCTGTTTAACCATAATTAAAAATGTCATAGTTACTTTTTTATACATTAGCAAATTTGAGTAAACATCACAACAGAAAATGGTTTCTTACAACTTTAATTAATAAATGAGATAAGAAATAGTCGCTATTCGCGGCGAAATATGTTCGGTAAATCGGTTTCAAACTAACTTCTAAGTACCCTATAATGTAATTTGACAATTTACTTGCTTTATCACTTGAAGTTTTTCCTTTTATGGATACTTATCTCACAAATGCGTTTCAAACATTCTCTTGCTTGCATGTAAGTACACATATAGATGCATTTACCTATGTATAACAATAAAATATTAAAGAGATAACATAGTCATAGATAGTATTCTTGTGAAAATAAAAACATTCAATACACGTATGCACATAATTCTTTCATTCGATATGCAATACAATGAACAAGACACGTCATGTCAGACATATTGATTGAACACGCCTAACAGACAACGAAGGGCTTCTCTAATGTCATGGTCACTCATTGTTCAGAATTGCTGATAAAAATGGCAATGTGGACAACCCGTAATGATTCAATAGATTTAAAATAATTTAAAAGCATCTTCTTTTTTAACGTAATGTGCGTAAAAAATTATGTTATGCGTTGGAGAATTACAACGAATTTTATTAATTTATTTTTAGCCGAAAGTGGCCTACATAAAAATATAATGTCCCACCTGGGATTCAGAGAATTATGTGAAAGCTTTACAGCCTTTACAGGCATTTTCTCAGTATATTAAATAAAGCAATTTAAATAGTGTAAATAGAAACCAAAAAAAAGCATTGAGCCAACCTTAAGAAAATAGATACCATAGTTATTTATAACTTTTGTTGTAAGACTTATGCAATAAAAAGTAAAAAGACTAAAATTGATAAATATTAAGTCAGTACGAACAATATAATATGTAAACTTAATATGAAGAGCTAACGAGGCCAACAAAGACAATTTTCGTTAGCAATGACTGCGGTTCGTCATACGTATGAGCAATCTCTGGGGCTGCGTTAGTAAGACAAATAAAATAAACGTCGAGATTATTTACGTCCCGTAGCTCTATTTACAAGCATTTCTTTCTGATTGGTGTTATTTCAGATAACTCAAGAGCGATATAAATGTACACGTTACATTCCATTCTACTCGTAAATTTAAGCAAAAAGACTCACTCACAGTCGCCATTAAAAAACCATGTTTACAGTTTTAGTCATTGATTGTATATAACTTATGACATCTATAGTATATATACAATTTAGTCAGGATTCAGCTCAGAAGTATGTGGATATCCGTCATATGAGCGGCTCATCTCACTTACTGAGCAATGGCAGCGGTTGATGAATTTTTTTCACTACATTATAAAATTTATGGTTAAAACCATGTGTAGGAGGACAACCTTTCTTAGGTTTCTTTTTTTTATTGTATAAAGTGACGAAACGAGCAAAACGTTCACCTGATGGTAAGTGTAATGTCCGCCCACAACAAATGCAGTGTCACCAGAACATCAGTGTGACACCACACTGCGCCCGTCACCCTGAGACATCAGTTCTTAAGTCTCAAATGCCCAGTGATTACGCTAGCTCACAGTGCCCTTCAAACCGAAACACAGCAATGCTTGCACACTACTGCTTCACGGCAGAATAACTGGCCCTGGGGTGGTATTTACCTAGACGGATTTCTTCATAGGAATCCTACCACCTTTATCTAATTAAGTATAACAATAAAGTTTATTTAAATTATCGTTAATTTAGAAATATCATATGTATATTATCATATTATAATATTTTAGGAATTTAAGATAATGCAATCTCGTTTGTACAAAAATGTAACTAAAATCTTTGATTAAATTTTTTAAATAAAAATCACAATTTTTTTATCATCAAAAAAAAGTTTGGGTAATAAATATTACTAGTAATTTTAGATTTATTCATTTATACAAAAATGTATAAATAAATAAATCTAAAATAAAAATCATTCAAATTAATCACCCTTAACAACATCAATAGTTATCAAAAATCAATAATTCCACAACCAAGAAACGAAGTAAGTCAATTCAATTAATGAATGTAACTTCATAAACTCTAGTACGAGTATGTAAATAAAAAACATAAAAGGTGACATTTCCAATGTCGACTTTTTAATTAGTTGTCGCAGCCTCAATCCGCAGATGACCTATTAAATCGATTAAACCTTTTGAATTTGTAAAGCACTTTTCATGATCTCATACACGGAACCAATGAAAAGTGAAATGACTTTGATTAATTAAATTGCATTCATACTTGTGTGTTTACAACCTTGTGTGAAACGCACATTAAGAGCTTATTGATAAATTGAAATCAAGTTTGTTCAGAATAATACCAGTTTGTAAATAACAAAAACGTTATTAGCGACATACCTCTTCAAGTTTCTGCGACTAAACCTCTACAATTATAAAGAACATTATAAGAAACCCTTGAACATCAGATAGTAGCTATGTTATGTTATTAACTAGTTAACATAGACTAAAAGTACGCGTAACTGAACCGGTGAATAACGCCCATGGACCTTAGAAGCAATGTACAAATTTACAGTTCATAATCAATGTTACACAATAAGAGATGTCTTAATACAGCAGCTCTGGTCCCATTTTTTATTAATTCCTTAACCCACATTGGATTGGATTATGTAAACTATCGACTATGTAATTACCATGAAATTGCTAATAGCAGTGAGCATAACAAATGCTGAATCACCTAGAACATTTCTTTGTGGCCCCACCCTGCGCCCGTCACACTGAGAAATCAGTTCTTAAAGCCGAAGGCGAGTTCGATACCGCTAGTGTGCGGTACGGTAAACAACAACTATAAAAATGCATGTTTAATAAGTAGTAAAATATAAAAAAAAAATATTTATGCATGCTAGTAGTAGTCGCCTCTACGGCGTAGGCCTCTCCTAAACCTTTCCACACATTTCTTTCCCGTTCATTTCGCATCCAATGAGATCCACATCTGTGACTGAAAATGTCTCTCCATCTTTTTCTAGGTTTCCCTTTTCTCCTTTTCGTGTCTCTTGGAACCCACTCTGTTAAACGTTTTGTCTATCTATTATTATTCATCCTACAAATATGTCCTGCCCAATGCCATTTGAGAAGTCTCATTCATTTCCGCACATCTATTATTTTTGTTTTACGTCTGATATTGAAATTTTGTCTGATAGCTTTATTTCAAGCATACTTATTTCCATTTTACGTTGGCAGATAGCAATTCTTTCTTCGTACTCTTGTCTTAATGACCACATCTGGCAACAATATGTTAGGCACGGTAATAATGTTACTTCATATAACTTTTTCTTTATATTTATTTTTGCCGTGTGGTGGCGGCTCGTTAAAAGAATACTACCACTCCATCTCATCCAATGGATCTCGTAAAAGGCGAGTAAGGAATTAAACTGCACTGTGCACCCAACAGCGCATGGTGGCGATGGGCTCACCACCTATCACACCAAGTGCATTATATTGTTTTGGTGAAACGTGGATTGTGGCAGTCATCTGTTTTTGCAGTGAGTGCCCAGTCTCTGACTACCCCTTATGGGATACAGTCGTGATCTTATGTATGTATGTATGTATATTTAAATTAACCGTTTTATTTTTCATTATTTCTTTAAAACTCCAGTATTTTTCCAGGCTAAAGTTATCCTTCGTTGCATTGTTTTTTCGGTGTTATTTTCAAAAGATGTTAGCTGTTCTATATATGCGTATTCCTTTACATATTAAATTCCTTCCTTTGCTACTATAACTTCTTGGGGTTCTCCATTGGTTAAAATCTTGGTTTTCATAGTGTTTACGACATTCCCACCTTCCGACATTCTATTGCTAGTTCCCTGACCATACCCCCTAGTTCTGCTGCACTTTCCGCAAATAGCACAATATCGTTAGCGAAACGCAGGTGGTTCTGTAATTCTCCGTCCACATTTACTCCCTTCCAACCCAGATATCTGAAAACATATTCGAGCACCGCTGAAATTTTTTTTGGAGAGAGTGGGTCTCCTTGTCTTACTCCTCTTTTAATGGGGAATTCTGTACCTTCGCATTCTAATCGCACTTTAGCGTAACATTTTGTGTAAACGCTATTTATTATATTTATATATTTCGAGTTAACGCCTTGTGTTAGTGATGTCCATATAGCTTCAAAATATAAAGAATCAAAGGCTTTCGTGTAGTCTATAAAACACATATATAACGTCTTCCTGTATTCCTTTGTTTTTTCTATTAATTGTGTTATAACTTGTATGTGATCTATAGTAAAGTACTCTTTGCGAAAACCCGCTTGTTCTCGTAGTTGGTTTTCCTATAAACTAGTCGTTATTCTGTTCAATATGATTTTTGAGATTATTTTATATAAAGTTCGAAGTTAACCCCATCAAAATGCAGACATGTACCTTTCGCGGCGTACATAGCAGTTATTTGATCGTCCAATCCCTGAGAAATCACAGTCATATACTTAGGCGTCTTACTAGACTCAAGACTCAGCTAGGTCTGCACATTAACCGAGTAAGGAATCAAGCGACTTTCGTCTTAGGCCGCTTACACCCGCTACAAAAAAAAATAGTATAATGTACCTACGTAATAAAATTACGCACTACAATGCCTGTATTCGGCGAATAATGACATACGCAAGCTCCGTATATGCTTCGAGCTTCCCCGCTTCAAATTCACCGACTTCAGGTAATACAGAATCGATTTATGGGTAAAGCCACGGGAGTGCCGTGGTTCCTGCGTAATATAAGCCTTCACATCGATTTCGGGCTTCCAACCATAGCCCAATATCTAAAGTTGACTTCCCGCCGATACTTCGACTGTGCCGCCACGCACCCCAACCCACTGGTTGTAAATATCGCCACATACGACCTCCTCTTCGCGTTACACCAAAACTGGATTCACGGAAAAAGGAGGCCGAGGCACGTCTTCGAGGATCTGGACGACGCGACCACTAGAGACCAAGAGCTCTACTCAAAACGACCCACACTCACCACAATCAATATCATACCGCCTCGCCGTCGGCAAGCGCGTATTAGACAAACTTATTCGCGATACCGCCGTATCTCAGGCAGGTTTACACGTACTAATAATGTGATGAATAGAAGCCCCGCTGAAGTTTCTTGCGCCGTTTCTTCTCCAGCGGAAGCGCATTGCGAATTGAGGCCCTTGCGCCGGTCATCCATAAATAAAGGTTTCGGCTAAGCGCCCTTAGGGTTCTGCCTCTTTTTAATCCGAGCTGTGAAAGCCTTAGGGATAACAGTGACCTCAATACCTAGTCAGTCCCAAAAAAAGGCACTATTTTTTTCATCCTCCTGTGTTCGATGTACCCCGCTTATGCGATAAAATTTGAGGAATGCAATCATTTATTCTGTACGAGTGGATGGTACATGAAACCGACGGCCCACCGCTAAGCAAACAGGTACGCTGCCCCACTATGCTACTCGACCTCCATATTAATAAAAAACTCGGTACTGGCCCATAGGTGTCCGACAGAGAAGAATGTACCTACCTGTTTACTATCGAGGTGTCGTAAGAGACGACTAAGGTTTTGTACGGATAGCCTTTATTCGTGCAGAATAAAACCATTATATGCAATGCTGTCACTATACTGCTCGTGGGAACGCAACAGAGCGTAACAATTTTTTGGCTCGTACTTAAATGGCGGCGACGTGGTTCGCCACCCGTCACGCCTCCTTTTCCGCGAGGGCGAAAAGTGAGCGACGTGAGTAGCCTCTGCCGACCGCTTATATGGGAAAAAAGGCGTGACTGTTTGTATGGTATCATCTAGGCATATCAAAATTCGGCGCCGTTAATAAAAGTATGAAGCCTAATAAATAGAGATGCGACGAATGTTCGGCCGAATATTCGTATTCGGTATGTATTATTAATATATTAATATTCAGTAGAGTTGCTGAACAATTACCGATAATTTAAATATAAAGAATATAAAATATATCTCAGAAAGGCTTTATTCTGAGAACCATAAATAGTATTCGTAAATGAACAAACATTACTTTTTATACCTATTCATTCCTAAAATTAAAAGTTTAAAAATTAACATAATATTAATAAAATCAACTAATAAAATCAACATTTATATAATTCTATAAAAATATGCAAATCCTCATTTATTCGTATCGTAAAATAAACATAATTCAAGATTAATTAAAAAACAACATAATATGTTAATGATTTCTTATATTTACGCGAATACTACACATTTAAAGAAAAATATTTTTTACGGATTATAACGCGTTTAGCGATTTTCAGCTTTTACAAGCTGAACTCTAAAACTGACTAACTGACTTCTACCCACCGAAGGCAGTCCCTGTTACTCGTAACTATGACATTAGGACATCAGCCTCAGTCTCTCGTGACCATGGGTGCTATAAAGCGCACGAAACGTCGAGTTATAAATAGTTCAAAATTGTTAACTGGTTATTTTTAAACATTTGTTAAATTTATAATTTTGAATAATTCGGAACCGTGCCGAATATTCGGCAAGGTACATTTTGAACTGGCGCATCTCTACTAAAATAGATACGACAATATGAACAAAAAAAATATAAGCGATAAATATAATTCGTTCATATAAGTACTCAATTATCATACAGTCTCATTCATTGTCGATAACAATATATCATAAAATTCTTCATAATCAATACCAAAACTATTTCCGAGTTTTTAAAATTCATACAGTTTCATTAATTGTCGATAACAATATATCATAAAATTCTTCATAATCATTACCAAAACTATTTCCGAGTTTTTAAAATTCAATAACAATTACATAAATAAAGCTTACGTATGCTGCTGCTGTGCATTATGCTTTAATTTTATAGCATTAAGTGCCATTGACTGCACTTATTTTTTGTATTATGTTGTTTTCAATTTTATTACTGGTAATTATATTATTCGATCGAATATTTCTTAATCTGTTTAACGACATGTAAGTATGTTTCTCCATATTCATTCGTTCGTCAGTCCTTCACTTTTATAACCCTTTTATTTTTTTATTGTACTCATGCTCTCGTAATGCTTTTTGCTGAATAAGGCACAATTATTTTTGTTCAATATGCCAATTACTGCTTTATTTCGAATACGGCAGGTGGAAACGTGTGAGAGATTGCGCAGACGCTATATGTCGTCATTAAATAAAAATAACCACATCCTAATGTGTCTGTAGTGAACATCCGCCAGGATATTCTGGCTATGATATTAATGTTTAATATAAGATGTATTTTTAAAATATTATATAAATTTTGCTTTTTGGAAAGTAACAGATTTTGTGTTTACTGTTGAATGCAGTTGATGAAATTTTCTATTTGTGATTTCTTATTATCGACTCTTTTGTTATTCGCAAGTAACCTACGAAGTACCTACTCATAAATTTCCTATTTAAGTTTTTCGTTAGAGCATGTGACTGAGCTTATTCATAAAATCCAAATCATCATCACTGTGTTTCATTTATTGGAAGTTTTGCGTCGAGACATATCTATGTATAATCTAAAATGAGACATATATATCTAAACTAGCAAGTAGACTTAGCTTTGCAGCTTATACTGTAAAAAAAATGTAGATACTTAACTATTGTTGAAACTGCTAGATTAGTTTACTTTCGTTATTTTCACATCATAACTGACTGTCGTAGAAGTTACTTTTTTTTTGCAAAAGAGGGCTATTGATAATCTTGGCTCTAAAGTGTCACATAGAGATAGATTCAAGTAATGTAAATACCAGGAACAAACACAAAATAATAATGACGGTTACTCGACTCCACAAGGTCAGTAACTTGTTATGGGGCAATGTATACAACAAAACGTTCGTTTTTACAACAAAATCCCAAAGGTGCGAAAAGTCTTTCAATCAAAAAGTTAAAATATACATACAGTCACGCATCTTTCCCATAGGGGTAGGCAGAGACCACATCTTTCCACTTGCTACGATCCTGACACACATCTTTAGCTTCTTCTACTTTCATTAGCGTTTTCACTTTTTTTTTTTTTTTTTAGGACTGATGGTCACTGTTAGCCCGAAGGCTTTTACAGCTTCGCCGGATTGAAAGGTGGCATAGCGCTGAGGGCGCTTAGCCGAAACCTTTATTTATGGATGACTGGCGCAAGGGCCCCCGAGAGGGGACCTCGGCTTGGACCGTCATCCTGTTCGCGAGAGTAACAGACTCGAGGGTGCCCAAGGGGGCCGGTCTCGGCTCGGTCAGTTACTGCAATCGGGAGGGCAATATTACTACTACTATAATTATTAATACCATGATTATTATTAGATAAGTTTACCACCAATTCGGAATGCGTTTCCGCTGGAGAAGAAATGGCGCAAGAAACTCCAGCGACGCTTCTGTTTATGACACTACTGCTAGGGGAAAACCGGCCTGAGATGCGGCGGTATCGCGAATAACTTTGTCTGATACGCCCACGCCGACGGCGGGGGCGGTATGATGGTGATAATGGGTGTTTGTGTAGTGTTGAGTAGAGCGCTTGGGCAATAGTGGTCGCGTCGTCAGGGTCCTCGAGGACGTGCCTCGGTCTCCTTTTTCCGCGGGTCGAGTTTTGGTGTATCGCGAGGGGGTTGTAAGTGGCGGCACTGACAACCAGTGGGTTGGGGTGCGTGGCGGCAGAGTCGAAGTATCGGCGAGAGGCCAACTTTAGATATTGGGCTATGGTAGGAAGCCCTAAATCGATATGAAGGTTAGCATTACGCACGAACCACGGTGCTCCCGTGGCTTTACGCATGAATCGATTTTGTATTACCTGAAGTCGGTGAATTTGACGCGGGGAGGCATGCGCAAATACGGGGCTTGCGTATGTCATAATTGGCCGAATACAGGCTTTGTAAAGTGTAATTTTATTACGTAGGGACATTTTGCTATTTTTATTTAGTAACGGATGTAATCGGCCGAGGACGAACGCCGCTCGGTTCCTTACTCGGTTAATGTGTGGACCGAAGCTGAGTCTCGAGTCTAATAGGACGCCTAAGTATTTGACTGTCTTTTCCCAGGGGATTGGACGATCGAATAACTCTATGGTGGGGAGATGCTGCGTTATGCGCCGCGAGAAGTACATGGCTGCACTTTTGATTGGGTTGACCTCGATCCTCCATTTCCGAAACCAGTTCCCGAGGGTTCGGGCTGCGGATTGGAGGCGTTTAGAGATAGTGTCTGGATTACGTCCAGACACATATAGGCAGGTATCATCTGCGAAGAGGGCGAGTTCGACGCCGCTGGTGTGCGGTATGTCGTTCGTGAAAAGGGTGTAGAGCACGGGACCTAGGACTGAGCCTTGTGGTACGCCGGCTAGGATGGGATGTGATTCGGATCGCACCCCCTCGACGCGGTAGCGGAAGGTTCGACTGCGTAAGAAATCTCGTATGATGAGTACGAGGCGATCTGGCACACCGAGTCCATATAACTTGTATATGAGCCCGTTGTGCCAGACCTTGTCGAACGCTTTCGCCACGTCGAAGAAGAGCGCTCCGGTATGAAGCCCGCGTATGAAGCGGGATTGAATGTGCTCCGTTATGCGGTGCACCTGCTGGGTACATGAGTGTTTGGCACGGAATCCAAACTGCTCGTGGATGGGGATCCCTCGAGACTGCATGAAGTCTCTTAAGCGGGCGAGAAGTAGGCGTTCGTATATCTTGCCTAAGGCCTTGAGGAGGCTTATAGGCCGATATGCGGTGGGATCGGACGGGTAGCGTTTTCACACACGTTCGTCGATTGCTGGTACTTTTAACGTGACCTTTCCTCAAAAGTTCACAGATCTGATTGTGATACGTACGCCTAGGTCGATTCCATTTTCTATTCACACTTGTCTCATAAATCTGTTTCGTCAATCTCCTTTCATTCATCCTCTCTACGTGTCCAAACCATCTAAGCATCCCTTTCTCTATCTTTTTCACTCCATCTTCAACCACACCGCAACGGTCCCTTATCACGCTGTTTCTCACTTTGTCAATCAGAGTTACTACAGCTATACTCAAACTTCTCATTTCCACAGCGTTAATCCTACTTTCATGCTTCTTCTGCCAGACCCAGCATTCACTACCATACATAAGTGTGGGGACCAGAACTCCCCTATGTACAGCCAGTCGTGCCTTTTTAGATACGTTCTGGCTACACATAAAGTTATGCAGAGCCCCATTCACCTGATTTCCTGCCAATACTCTTCTCTCAATATCACAGTCATACTTTCCGGCTCTCGTAAATTTAGAACCCAGATACACAAACTCTTTCACTTGTTCCACTATTTCTCCTTCAATCAGAACTTTGCAATCCGACATACGGCTGTGCTTTAGTTTACGGTCGCACGATTTTCGTGATAATTTTAATTTTAATAGGTAGGTAACAGGTCATTGAAGTAAATGCTAGAAGGATTTTCTGCGGAAACTTGTAGTTTTCGAGAAATTATTTTTTTAAGTTTTATAGGTTAACTACTAGGAATCGTATAGAACAGTATTGTTTTGGCGTTCGGCCCTTGACATTTACATAATGACATTCTAAAGCATTAGAAAGAGTCAACATAATGGTTGCATCTCCTTTTACCGCGTGTTATTTCAGACCTATAAAAATTTCCCATGGTGAAGCCACACATCCCTGTCTAACACCTTTTTCGATGTTAAACCAGTATGTGTAAGCCCCGTTTACCCTGACACAAGCACTGGAATCCTTATAGAGTGATATCAGTGATTGTATCAATCTGCCGTTCACCCCATACATATGCAATGTCGACCACAATTCGTCACTACTCTATTATAGGCCTTTTCCAAGTCTTCGAATGCGCAATAGACCTTTTGACTTTGAGCCAAAAAAATTTCGGCTATGCTTCGTAAGGAAAATAACTGATTCATGCATCCCATTCCTCTCCTGAATCCCGCTTGTACATCCCATATCTTCTCTTCAGTTTCATTCATCACTCTCTTAATCAAAACCTTTGCATACAGTTTGCCGACGATACTGAGCAAGCGGTACGATAACGGCCTTACACCAGTATACTGGTACGTTGTCGCCCCTCCAGCAAAGTTAAAAAGGCGGTACAGCTGACTAGCTACCACGCCCTGTCCAGCTTTCAGCATCTCAATCGTATTCTATCATACCCTGCAGCTTTTCCCAATTTCATACTATTCATCGCTTCCACAATCTCTTCCATACTAATATCTCTTTCATCGCAACCTTCATTCATGTCGCCAGATGGGGCCTGTGCTCGTATATATTCTTATATATATTAAGTTAAAACAATGACTTCATAAAAAGGGTTATTATAATATTAAAGAATACATGGATGATGACGACCCCTGGGTATGAGGTCTCGCTTACCAAGCTATTTCTTAATCTTTATATTACTGCTGCTTTTGTACATTATTTTTAAAATGACTCGAAAAAAAATCCTGTTGGGTTTCTTGCTGGTCCTTCCCAGAGCAGAGAAATTTTTTGACAACCAGTATAGTTAAAAAAAATGACTTTCAATAAATAATATGTAAATAATCTATGTTAAATAAAAATTATTCTATTCTATTCTAAACCACGTTATAGTATCACTGTTAGAAGGACTCTGCCTTTGGATTTTATTCACTTCTTAATAATATTGTTACCTCGTGTTGTGGCGCTAAGGGAATCGGCCACACTATCTTAATACGTGGTTGTCGTTAAAGCTGATTAAGAGAAACTCCAAGAAAATGATATGACCTCCGACTCATGGGAATAACCACCTCATGCCAGATCAAAAATTTATAGACGGGTGGCGGGCAATGGCGTGAATGTGTATACGGTAAGCTTTTTCTTGGAATATGACATATGGCTTATATCCTGCCGCGGAATGTTAAATCCCGATGATAAAAATGTTTTTTTTTATAGAAGAGGGGCCGAGCAAGCGGCTCCTGATAGCATGTGATCACCGCTACCCATTAACATATACACACACACGTTACCACAGGATTTACGAGTGCGTTGCCGGCCTCTAAAAAAGGATTTGGCTCTTTTCTTGCAGGTTCCTAAGCCGTATTAGCCGTAAACCGATGGCAGTAGCAGATTCCACAAAGTGATCCTACGTAGTTGAAAATTCCTTAGAAGACGCTCAGTGATGAAATCCCAACCATCAAAGCAATGAAAAAAAAAGTAGATGAAATTTTGAGTAATGTCGCAATTTTATTTATATTCACTTTGGAATAATACGTCAACATTCTTTTATATATCACTACGTATACTGTCGACATGACTTATGACTGAGTATTGGAAGTAATTAGTGAGCGATAAGATTAATCGTAACGAGTGGATCGCTTGGCAGCTGATACGGCTAACTTACCGTGCGCGAGCAGGAATTTCTTTAAAGCGAGAATTGTAAATGAAATTCTTTGAATATAAAAACGTCGAGATATAAAATGACTTTCTACGCTAACAGGGAAAACGGTAAGGTTTGTAGAAACATTTTCTCTAATTAGTGCCATAAATTTGTAATACGCTTAAAAGCGTACTTGCGCGTTTTAGATGTAGTTGACTGTAGCTGTCAAGCGCACCTGATCGCGTATCGCGTATTCGAATACTAGCCGAAGCCATTATTTATCTAAAACATAAATTTTTCTTTTTATGATTCCTATGCAGAAATTTGTCTAGGTAGATACGTACTACGTACCACTGTAAGTTATTCTGCAGTGACGCAGAAGCGTGAAAAAATTACTGTTTCAGTTTCAATGGCACTGATAGCTAGTATCATTACTGAGACAATAATGAGACTAAAGAACTGATGTGGTGAGACACAGATTTTTTTTGGGCGCTACAGTATTGGTAATAGGCAGAAATTGCAGTTACCATCCGGTGAACAATTTGCTCGTCCCGTCACTATCTTCTATAAAAAAAAACATATTCTTCGGGTGTACAAGTATTGTAATTGTCGCGAATCTATGACACGGCTTCTGAATCTCCTCCTAATCTAATTGTATAAGGTTAAATCGGGCACCGAAAGGCTTACTATAAACTTAAAGGCTTAACTATCTTACTATATATATATATATATATATAAAACAAAGGGGTTAGTAATGTAAAATTTATAACTCAAGAACGGCGGGACTGATTTTTATGATGTTGTCTCCGCCCGAATAGCAGACTAACTATTAAAAAATCGAAAATAAAAAAAAATATGAATAAAATTCATTTTATCATACATTTTTATTATTTTGTATTCCCGTTTTGTGACAATATATACTTTTTCTTTCATTATCCTCTGACAGCTGATTCAACTGTGCGATCCTTTCATTGCATACCGCTGAACTAGCTGTGTAGACGGGCGCCGCGATTTATCAGCATTTTTTCGAGTTTTCACCAATTTTCATTCAGTTTTCGATCGTTATTTATTCATTTGTAAGTCAAACTGGAGTTAGATAGGTAGTTGCCTTCGAAAATATTTACTTTGTGAGGTTATTAATTTTGTATTTGATAAATAGCTTTATTATGTAATATTGAATTGTAGGACCGATTTTCCAGTGTTATTTACAATGCCGCGAGCTAGAAGATCTAATCATCGAAGCCGTAATGCAATTAGACTTCGCAATATTGGGAATCAATCCACTACGGAAGAAAATTACAATACTCCACGTTGCAATGAGCCTTGAATGTTTTGGAAAAAAGTGGAGAATACGGACAATCCAAGTGTTGTCGACCACAAAATCGACTCCTTTCAGTTTCGTTGTGATAGTTCTACCGTGCATGGTCAACGGCAAGTGTTCCAAAAAAGAAAATTACAAAATCCGAACGAATAGTGTATACGCTGTGATCGTGTGGCTGTCAAAATTTCATACTTGAATGTAATTCAGAAATCATCGCGTCACATACCGGAACGGGCACGACAACAACAACGTTTGCCAGCTACTACTCGTAATATTATAAATGTGGAAGTTTGGAACGAATTTTGTTATTTAATGTTTGGCATATAGGGCGAGGTTTGGGTATATAACGGCATAAAGTTCCAGCAAGGGTCTGAATTGACGACGACATCATAAATAAATTAGTCATTAGTAAATTTTATTATAGTTTCAGTGAAGCGGTCGGGTAACAGCTAGTTGTTACATAAAATCTCACGTTTGTATACTTTTATTTAAGAGATCGCTCCCGAATCGATGACTGCATGAGCTAGATTTGGACTTGTGCCAATAAGCTCATTCCAAGATAATAACATTGCCAAGTACAAGTGTTTAAGTTGCGCCGCGTTGTTTACTTCTTGTCGAGGCGTGGCGAAAGCGTATATATGACTCACCTGACTTGTTCGTGTTTCTGTATGTAGATCTTGTGGAACTGGCCCTCGACCGGTGAGATGATGTCGTTCTTCATTTCCATCGCGACGTGTTGAGGCAGCACCGACAAAAGTAGTCGTTCCTGTAATAATGATCTTAGTTACTCATTAGACGTGCTAAGTCGAAATTGGTGCATTATGCAGAACGGTACCATTAATGTTTACCTTATAATGTGTTTTACAAATAAAACACATTATAACACAGCCATAGGGCGTCCTATAATGACGAGAGGTTTTAATAGGCCACCGTTATACCCCTCTTTCCCCTTGGGGATCCGTCGTGAGTTTGTAACCCCCCCTCGCAGCATTTTTATAATTGTGACGCACAATTTAATTCATTATTGTTAAAAAATATTTTATTACCAGTATTTGTCACATTATCCCCTAACCTAAAAACGATAAAATTTAGCAACTTTTTAAGTTTATCTTGCATAGTTGGCTCGACAATTTACCATTACATTCAAGAACTAGCTTATTTATTAAAAAATAAAAATATTTCACAGTATTGTAATAAAGAAATTCTAGCAGATCTACATATTGATTACACTAATTTAATCAAAACGATTAAACCTAATCACACAATGTCCAGTTGTCTAGTTTCAGTTCAAAGACAGTTCAGTAAATGAATAATGTTTTAAGCACTTAACACTACATTAAAAATTTCTAAGAAAAATAAAAATACAAATATTTTTCCATTTCCAATAAGCTATACATCCAGCCAATATGGAACGTATTGGTTTCTAGTAATCCAAGGCTACGCAGCGGTACTCTAACTTTGTGTGGCGTGATTGATCCCTAGGCACCGTATCGGTTACGTTCTCTACCATTAATCTGAGTCTTCCGTGCTCCGCAGATGTTGCTTTCGTAATGCTCATAACACGTTAGATGAATACGCCGTATTATTATTTCTATAAATATAGATTTCGGCTGTACGAAAGTTTTAAGAATCCAAAGACGTTCTATAATGCAGTTTGTGTTTGCAAGTGTTTGTTAAGAACACACTAGCTATCAGTGTTCTTCAGACCGAAATATAGTAATGTTTTTACAATACTGTTTCACAGAATAAATGGCTCTGCTGCAGTTGTACCAACCTACATGAATTCCTGCATAGGAATCCTACCACCAATAAAAACAAAATCGTGTAACCGATTTAAATAAAAATTTATCTTCAAGACTGTTTCCAAAATGTTTATAAATTTTTGAATATATATAATTTTTAAATACCACTTCAACTTCAGCTTGTAACTGTAATGTATAATGTATGTGGGTATAATATAAAATATATTATAACAATTAGATTAAGTTTTTATATTTTGTAATGAAGGTAGCCGCGCCATCTTGTCTCGCTAGTCTTAAAATATATGCCTTGACGTAAACACTGTGTTTTAATAATCATCTTAAAATAACCAGTTCTCGTAGATTTCTCAGTGGCGACGAGATTAGTGACGAACCCTTGTGTAAATAGTGGTAATACAAGGAAATATAATGTCAATCGGTAGAATTCCGGAGTTTGATGTGCAGAAGGACGATTGGAGGTTATACGTCGACCGCCTGGAACAATATTTCGTAGTAAATAAAATCTCAGATGATTTACAAGTTCCGACATTAATTACTATGATGGGAGCAGAGTGCTATGAACTTTTAGTGAATTTATGCACTCCTACTAAACCAAAGGTAAAAACTTTCACCGAAATAACGGCCATCTTAGGAAAACATTTGCAACCGAAACCGAGTGCACTCGCGGAGCGATACAAATTTCGCCACAGAATTCAAAAAAATGGCAACGGTTATTCGCTGAAGAAATGTTGGACTATGGGAAGGCGTACAGCTTGGCAGTGAACATGGAAGCCGCGGAGAAGGACGCCGCGGCTGTCGACGGGCACGGGCAAGGAGTATCGTCCGGCAACTCGAGCACGGCTGAGTGCCAGGCGATAAAGACCTCGTGCCGTAGCAACAGGCGTGGCCGGGCGGCGGGGACAGCGCCAGCGCGAACGCAGATGGATAGCGGAGCACGTGTGGCGGCGAGGTGGCCTCGGCAGCACGCCCAGCTAGCGGAGCGTGCGTGACCGCAGGGTGAGCAGGCACGGCAACGGTGCGGTGCGTGTGGCGGACCGCATGACGCCTCGAAATGTCGGTTCACGGCATATATGTGTGCAGAGTTTGCAACCAGGAAGGGCATCTACGTCGAATGTGCCCGAACCTGATCCGATAGCATCACGTAGACGTCGAGAGGCCAAGTGACGTTAACTCGGACAACGGGGAGGGTGACGAGGTAACAATATTTGATGTAAAACAGTTATCCATTACTCAGTGTAAACCTTTATATGTTTCTGTAAATATTCATGGAAAGGAAATTAAATGAAGTGCGACACGGGAAGCGCCGTATCATGTATAAGGTATGAGCTTTATAAAGAAAAATTTAGCGACTTGCCTCTCGAGCCCTGCAAAGTTTTGCTTAAATATTACACAGGAGAATTAGTTCGTCCCGTGGGAGTGGCTACACCACTGGTGAAATATAAAAAAACAAAAAAGTATTTAAGTTTGTACGTAATTCGAGACGGCAAAACAGTTCTTTTAGGCCGACAGTGGTTAGCCGAACTTAAAATTCAACTGCCATTGTTCCAATATCACGACGTTAATAATATTAATTATAATAATTTTGATGAACGTAATTTTATGTCCAGATTCAGTAATGTATTTGCGGAGGGGCTCGGACGGTTCAGCGGTGGACGAGTAAGCATCCATCTGCGCGAGGGATCGCGACCAGTGTACATGCGCGCGCGCCCCCTAGCGTATGCGCTGCGCGAGCCAGTGGAGCGCGCCCTCGATCAGCTGGTGCGGGATGGCGTTCTCACACCCGTCGAGCGCTTCGACTGGGCTACACCTATCGTACCGGTACTCAAAAAAGATGGTAATATTAGGATTTGCGCAGATTTCAAATTAACGTTGAATAAAGTACTAGAAGTCGACCGTTACCCTTTGCCCCGTATAGAAGACTTGCTAGCGCGTTTACACGGCGGTGAACGATTCAGTAAGATAGATTTATCCCAAGCGTATGCTCAATTTGAACTTGACGAATCGAGAAAATACACTGTTATTAATACCCACAAAGGCCTGTACATGTACAATCGCCTGGTGTACGGGTTGTCGTCTAGCCCGGGTATCTTTCAAAAGCATTTGGAAGAATTGTTGGCGGGGCTACCGAATGTAGGTGTATTCTTAGATGACGTCATCATAACAGGTTCCGATAGTCGTACGCACATAGAAAATTCATATCGAGTGTTCGAGCGGCTGCAGTCGAACGGCTTGCGCGTTAAGAAAGAAAAATGTGTCTTTTTCGCAGAATCCGTTAATTATTTAGGGCACGTAACTAGTAAAGAAGGAGTTCACACTTGCCCGGAAAAAGTTCGAGCAATTGTTAATACACCGGCACCCACCAATGTTTCGGAGCTAAAATCATTCATAGGGCTAGTAATGTATTATGGTAAATTCATACGAAATGTAAGTTCAGTTCTGGCCCCACTATATTTGTTGCTTAAAACAGGGGTCAAATTTTTATGGAGTACTGAGTGTCAGATGGCGTTCAATAGAATTAAAAGTATATTGAGTTCGAGCGAAGTGCTAGCTCATTTTCATTTTTACTCTTATTGGGGCCGAACAGGGGTATGCGCAAATAGATCTAGAGGCGTTAGCGATCATTTATGGCATTAAAAAATTCCATCACTATCTTTATGGTAGAAAATTTATTTTAAGGACCGATCATAAGCCCTTAACTTATATTTTTGGTAATAAGGTCGGCATTCCCGTGATGGCAGCGTCCCGATTACAACGTTGGGCAGTGTTATTGTCGGGATACAATTATGACATAGAATATGTTGCTTATAACAAAAATCGCGCTGATGCGTTATCCCGATTGCCGCAACAGATAGATAGGCGTTTTACGACATCAGAAGAAGAAGGGGCATGTTCCTACATTAATTTTGTTGAAAGTTTTCTCCCAATAACGAATGAGGATGTAAGAATAACTACTTCAAAAGATCCGGAACTTAGTAGAATTTTAGCTTATGTTCAATCTGGGTGGCCAACTTCCTGTCCAAGAGAAGTACTTGAGAAATATTATATTAAACGTAATGAACTATACGTAGACCGGGGTTGTGTTATGTGGGGTTACAGGTTGGTTATACCATCTGTTTTACGAAATAAGGTATTGATGGAATTACACGCCGGTCATATGGGTATTGTTAAAACGAAGTCTTTAGCGCGGAGTTATGTATGGTGGCCTAATATAGATGCGGACGTGGAAGCTGTGTGCCGGGAATATATATATAATTTCGGTGATGTAATTGCGGTTAGCCTTTTTTGGCTTTTACAGCTTCATCGGATACTGAGTGTGCCGGGAATGCGAAACGTGTGCAGCGGAGTCGCAGGCACCTCCTCGCGCGCCCCCTTGACCCATGGCCGTATCTCGTGCAGCCATGGAGCAGACTTCACATCGATTTCTTAGGTCCGTTTAACGGCAAAAAATTTCTAGTTTTAATAGATTCTAGTACAAAATGGCTAGAAGTGTTTGAAATGTCAAAAACAAACGCGGGGGCGGTTATAAAGGCATTGAGGAGTACGTTTGTGAGATTTGGATTGCCTACGGAGATAGTGTCGGACCAAGGGCCTCCTTTCACTAGCTTAGAATTTAGAGAGTTTTTAACACGGAATGGCATACGTCAACGTTTCTCACCCGCTTATCACCCCTCTTCAAACGGCGCTGCGGAGAATGCGGTCAAGCTTTGTAAAAAAGCTATAAAAAAAGCATTTAGAGAATCGATCGATATCGATGCCGCTCTGCAAACATATTTACTTGCTTACCGTAACAGTACGCATAGCAGAACAGGTGAGAGCCCAGCGATGCTCTTACAAAAACGTCCATTAAGATCACGGTTGGATCTGTTACGAAGCGATCGCGCACTTATAGATAGGGTACAGCAGTCTCAGAGGAGGCAAGTGGAGTACGCTGGTGGAGTGCATCGCTCGCTTACACCAGGGGAACGCGTGTGGACGCGAGAATACGGCCACAAGGATAAATGGCTGAAGGGAACGGTAGTTCACGGAGAGGGCTCAAGGAGGTATGTGGTAGACAGGGGGGACGGTCGACAAATAGTTAGGCACGTTGATCAAGTTAAGCGCAGGTCTGGTTTGTTGGATATACCACGTCCGGAGGATGGGAGTAGCTTGGTGGTTAGGCGAGCGACTGGTGAGGGAGACGTTAACTCGCGAGCGGGCGCGGAGGTAAACGCGGAGGACGATGGGAAAGACATAGTACGGGTGGCTAAGGGAAGTAAGGATTCAATCAAAAGTCCAGTTATACAATTTAGCACTCCGCCGTCGTCACCTAAAGCACCGTCACCTGAGCTCGAGCCCCAAGCATGCGATTACGTAAACCCGTTGTTAGATTTAAGATAGAATAATAATATTCAGAGATTAATGTAGTGTATTTAGGTTTAGTATTAATAAGCAAGTCATTTACTTAATTCTAATAAAGTATCTCCTTGTGTGCTATGTACAAAACTCGAAGTTTACTTTGTATTATATAAGTTAGGGACATGTTACTTATCCATCATTATTTATTACGTATTGTTAGTTATAAGTTATATACGTAATTGTTACAGATTAAGAAGGGAGGTGTAATGTATGTGGGTATAATATAAAATATATTATAACAATTAGATTAAGTTTTTATATGTCTCGCTAGTCCTAAAATATGTGCCTTGACGTAAACACTGTGTTTTAATAATCATCTTAAAATAACCAGTTCTCGTAGATTTCTCAGTAACCAGTCCTACTGCAGGATACAGGCCTCTCACAAATGTAAGGATTAGTCGTAATTGCTTGGCAAGCGAATTAGCCAGACTCCTTGCACCTTACACGTTTTTTATAGGAGAAAGTGACGAGATGAGCAAAACGTTTACCTGATAATAAGTGCAATGTCTGCCCATAAATAATCCTCTATCATCCAGATTATTTCTACGCCATCATTCTTAAACATATGCCCAGTAATTACACTAGCTCTCAGTACCTGCCAGACCGAAACACAGTAATGTTTGCACATTACTGCTTTACGGCATAGCCTAACTGGTGCTGCGGTGGGACCTATCTACACGGAATCCTGTATAGAATTCCTACCATCAGTAAAACCGATGCTGCCCGTCACTGGTCTGAGTATTTTAGGTTTGGCAGATTTAAGATATCGTCATCACCGCCATTTTCCTGGCATTTTCCATAGTCGGTTTACGACACCCACGCGATGGGAAGGGGTGGTTGATTTTATTACGCCGCAATCACACTAAATACAACTTATTAAATTTCGTTACTAGAATTAAATGCACGAAATGTTAGCCAGTAAAACCAGCATCCATTTTAAATCATAAATGCACGTCTTCTACGATCTGATCTTATAAGGAAAAATAGTCATGAAGTTTATGAACATACGGAACATATGTAACACATTAATATATATATATATATATTTATTGTATAAAGTGACGAAACGAGCAAAACGTTCACCTGATGGTAAGTACAACGTCCGCCCACAACAAATGCTGTGTCTCCCAGAACATTTCTGTGTGACACCACACTGCGCCCGTCACCCTGAGACATCAGTTCTTAAGTCTCAAATGCTCAGTGATTACGCTAGCTCACAGTGCCCAAACCGAACCACAGTAATGCTTGCACACTACTGCTTCACGGCAGAATAACTGGCCCTGGGGTGGTATTTACCTAGACGGATTTCTTCATAGGAATCCTACCACCAGTAAAATTAGTTACTTCCTTTATTAGTTGGGTATTAGTTACACACTTCATCATAAAACAAAACGTTCTCTTGCCCTATGAGAATATCAGATTTGTTTCGGATAGTCCCTCCTACAAATATGGGTAGAGTTGGTAAATAAATACGTCGAAACTTACGCAGTAATAATAATAATAGTTTAAGCTTTCAAAGTCCATAGGGACTCTGAATACATTAGCTAAGCAAAGCAAATATTAATTGTTATAATATTAACAATTGTTAGTGTTCTTGGAAATGGAAACATGAATGTACATATGTAAATAACAAAACGCGTGAGTTAAGTGCGAGCTGAGCTCGTGACTTCGCACGTGTCGAAATTAAAATTAATGTAATTCAAGAAGTATTTCAGATTTTATAATAAAGCTAAGATTGAACTGATCACAGAGTTAAGGACTCTAACACTATTTAAAAACAGTGAATGTTTTTTTTAATACTTTTGTACTTCTGGACCGTGGATGCGTTTTCCAGACAAATTCAAAATACATTGTACTCTCAGAAACACCGAGATGTTTGAAACTATTTAAACTCGTTGAAACTAAAAAAAATAAAAATCAAACACATTTCTATTATATTTATGTATTCGACGTTAAATACAATATTAGCTCTTAGAAAGTCATGAGTGAGTCACTGGTCGTAGCTCTGAACCGTGAATTTTCGCATTTTTGATGTACTGTAGTTGGTCTAATATCTCTAATACGAGTACTATAGCCAAACCTTCCTCCGATTTTAACACAACTATAGACTTTCTATTGACTACGGGAAGGTGAGAACGAGTGAGTTCCATTGAATACGGAAAGGTGAGAAAAAGTGAGTTCCATTGAATACGGGGAGGCCACATTCACAATCCAGCTTATATACTCCTGCATCTAGTACAGAGGGACATTTGAGGGATGATAAAAACTGGCAAATCTTTTTTAGCGACTGGTAACTTACTTTTAACACAAAAAAATATGCAATCCCAACGGTCTTTTTCTCGTTTTATTTCAAGAAATACTTTTTCATTTGTCTTTTAAATCCCTTAGAGCTACTTTTGTCGATTTTGCGATAGTATTATTGGCCTATATTTATGTCTTCAGTGTCGGAAACGTATTTATTAACTAAACAATAAAAAAAAAATCTGCAAAATGTAATGCTTTTTATTAAACCTTCAACTCCAAAAGTACAGAATACTTTCTATAATTGTTCTTATTATGTTACTAATATTTGTCGTATAAAATATGGTATGTTAATTTAACAGAACCTGTGAAAAAGTTTGAAGACTCGGTTAATACTCGTAACAAGCTTAAGGGACGTTGTTCAGTATTAACGAATTGAAAAACAGGAAAAAGATAAAGTAAAATGTTATATAGGTCACCAGCTTTTCGTTTTCGTCCTCCATGTCGAGGCGGGCGGCAATACAGTTACGCGTGTCGAGGAAAGCGCGCCTCTGCGCAGTCTCCATCAGCGAGTGCATCAGCGCTCCCACCACGTTCACGCACACGAACACAACCACGTTGGCAACCATCTGTTGTAAAAGGAGAAAAATATGAATAAACACTAACTGACAAGCACCACTGAAAGAAAAATTGCTTTATAACACGCTTTATTTTGCTTGACCTGTAAGTATGTGTAACAATGCAATAAAAAAAGTTTCAATTCAATTTTCACTCACTTCCAGATGTCCGAATGATTTAAAACTTTTGCGCGTGTGTTACGGACCGATGACAATATAATAATTTGAGTGTGTCCTGTATTCTTACTAGGACCATGAGGTTATTGCTGTTCAAATTTGTTTTTTATGTTTAAATAAAACTACTTTTTTACGGATTTTATCGCGTTTAATTTTTGAACTATTTTTACCCGACGTTTCGGACGCTTTACAGCACCCATGGTCACGGGGGGACTGAGGTGACAGTTGTCCCGATGTCATAGTTAACCCGGAGTACCTTCAGCTTTTAATTATTATTTGTGGTCCGATCTACGCAGAAAGAGCTTACTGTGTCTTGAAGCCTTGCAGTGGTATGCTTGGTTTTTGATTTAATTTTATTAATAATAGGATCCCAAGCCGGTGGTAATACCCAACCATCTTCCCTATTGAAATTAGGATGTTTTTTAATTTCAATAGCCTCGCGAATCATCCTTGGTAGGAATCGGTGTTCTTTTGCAAGGATTTGTGGTCTATCAAATCTGATGTAATGGTTGGGATGATCCAGAACATGGTCACAGACTGCAGACTTCCTAGAGCGTCGATGCTTCACATCAGCTGTGTTCTTTAACGCGGGTTTTAATGGATCTTTTGGTTTGCCCTATGTAAGAGAGACCACATTCACAATCCAGCTTGTATACTCCTGCATCTTGTAGAGGGATGTTACACTTGACAGATGGTAAAAACTGACTTATCTTCTTCGGCGGCTTGAAAAATGTTCTTATAGAAGCTCGCTTCAAGATATAGCCAATCTTGTCCGTGACTCCTCTGACATATGGAAGAACAGCAGGTACATGCTCGACTGTGGCCGGCTTCACTCGGTCACTGCGACGAAGGCGCGGAACCCGAAGCTTGTTGTCTTGCAAAACTTGCTTGACATGCTGAAGCTCGTCGGCCAGGTGTTTACTGTCACAGATCCCTTGTGCTCTCTGAAACAAAGATTTACCCACGGTAGCTAACTGTGAAGGATGGTGGTGAGATTCACCATTTAAATACTTATTTGTATGGGTCTTTTTTCTATACACAGTGTGACACAAGGTGTTATTAGGATTCCGAATTACTAACACATCCAGAAAAGCTAAAGAGTTATTTGCCTCTAACTCCATTGTAAATTGAATTTTAGAGTTTAGGGAGTTAAGGTGGTCTAGAAATGCAGTTACTTTATGCGATGGTAAAATTGTGAAAGTATCATCTACATACCGCTTGTAGAATCTTGGATTTACAGGAGAAGTACGGAGGGCTTTCTCCTCAAAGTCTTCCATGAAAATGTCGGCGACAATGGGAGATACTGGAGAGCCCATCGCCACACCATCTTCTTGCTTGTAGTACTGTTCCTTCCACAATAGATAGCCAGATGTAAGGCAATGTCTAAGTAGTTCTGCATATTCTGCTGGCATGTTGTTCTCCGCTAGCTTCCTGGATACAATTGAGATGCAGTCTTCTACAGGTAGGCATGTGAATAGCGACTGGACATCAAAACTTTGTTTCAGAGAGCACAAGGGATCTGTGACAGTAAACACCTGGCCGCCGAGCTTCAGCATGTCAAGCAAGTTTTGCAAGACAACAAGCTTCGGGTTCCGCGCCTTCGTCGCAGTGACCGAGTGAAGCCGGCCACAGTCGAGCGTGTCCCTGCTGTTCTTCCATATGTCAGAGGAGTCACGGACAAGATTGGCTATATCTTGAAGCGAGCTTCTATAAGAACATTTTTCAAGCCGCCGAAGAAGATAAGTCAGTTTTTACCATCTGTCAAGTGTAACATCCCTCTACAAGATGCAGGAGTATACAAGCTGGATTGTGAATGTGGTCTCTCTTACATGGGGCAAACCAAAAGATCCATTAAAACCCGCGTTAAAGAACACATAGCTGATGTGAAGCATCGACGCTCTAGGAAGTCTGCAGTCTGTGACCATGTTCTGGATCATCCCAACCATTACATCAGATTTGATAGACCACAAATCCTTGCAAAAGAACACCGATTCCTACCAAGGATGATTCGCGAGGCTATTGAAATTAAAAAACATCCTAATTTCAATAGGGAAGATGGTTGGGTATTACCACCGGCTTGGGATCCTATTATTAATAAAATTAAATCAAAAACCAAGCATACCACTGCAAGGCTTCAAGACACAGTAAGCTCTTTCTGCGTAGATCGGACTACAAATAATAATTAAAAGCTGAAGGTACTCCGGGTTAACTATGACATCGGGACAACTGTCACCTCAGTCCCCCCGTGACCATGGGTGCTGTAAAGCGTCCGAAACGTCGGGTAAAAATAGTTCAAAAATTAAACGCGATAAAATCCGTAAAAAAGTAGTTTTATTTAAATGTGTAATATTCGCGTAAATAAAAGAAAACATTATTGTTTTTTATGTTTTTTTTTAAACTACAGTACGATTATTTAGAAATCGTTTTGTTAAAATACTTTGTTTCCAATATAATTATTATGATGATCGATATTTCAGATTTTCTTAGTGTATTCCTACAAGAAATAGTTTATTTACGACTAAAAACTTTAATAATGTATTTTATTTACGTCTCAATTTGATAAAGAATAAATAGAAATACGCAATATAATCTTCTCAACAACGAATTGGCCTGAGCTTTTTCAGCATAATGACTACTCGTAGGAGCTTATTAAAAGATTTCTGCAAAGTCTGGAAAATACGTTTGATCTTTCCCATATTCTAGACCCACGGAATGGGATGAGGCAATTAGATTGTACTTAGTAATAATAGAATATTACCATTCTTCGTAACTAATGGACCTATTGATTTGAAATTTGGCATACATATTCCTTTCCCGATTTAGACATCCGCTAACTATGGATTTTACGAACATTTACTTCTAAATGGGAAGACCGACTGGTGCTGTTATTCTACATAGAGCCTTTAACAAAACAATAACTTCCGTGCGTAGCCGGGAAGGGTCAGCTAGTAAAGTATGACGTAAACTTCATAAAAGAGGAAACATGGAGAAATTAATGAGTTTGTACTTAAGCATAGTTGACCAGAGTAGTCGTAAGTTCGATTCCCAGTCCAAGCTGTTACTTGCGCAATACACAAATTTAGATTTTCGGATCTGAATTGTGATAATGCCAGTGTTTCTAATACTGCATTCGATATTTCCTCCAATCTTATCATATAAACATAAACGTTGGGAAGGTGAGGACGTGCCTTGCGCGTTCAATCGCATCTCTGTTATGTGTACTACTGCGTTCAATTCTTTTCATATTTTTTTAATAGACAATCTGAGTATTCATTAACATTTATCTCATATTAACATTAAATGTAATATACTAGTACACTGTAAGTAATATATGATTTAACATTTACATCGAAAGTAAAACAGTTCATTACATGCGATTTCATAGTGCTTCCCAACATAGACTTAAAATAACTACATTCAACCTTGCATTACAGGAGCGTGCGTGCTTGCGAATATTAATGATTGTATTTCATATTTAAAGACATAGACATTAGTAGCAACTTTAGTATCTCCTTAAATGTAGAACGCATTAAATAAAAAATTGACATCGCCATCAGACAAATTCGTAATCCTCTTACCATATTATCCACAGTCAAGGATGATTTCGAATAAAACAACTTTACTATCTTCGCATTAAAAGCTATTTTCGCTTGAATCAGGACATTATAGCAGTTGTTAAAAATGAATAATTCACGACATTCTATCACTGCAAATATCTACGACGTTACGAAATATAAGTCTATAAAAACGCTCGCCAAATGGAACGCTATCAATCAGTGTTACGCCAAAATGACATTAGATGCTAATGCAGTAATCGTTTCGTCGCTTATAGCAGATGTAGTTGTTAACACTAACAGTAGTGGTTCGGACAGTTGTGACGCTTAAATCGACCGTGTGCTATACGCCAGTCTGACTGCACCTGGCACCTAGTTATGGAGGGTAGTGGTCGCCCAATAGTCGAAATCCGACCGTAATTTATTAACATTTTGTATATGGAATAGTTTTTGTAATACACATTATAAATAAATTTCAGCTTCTTCGCTTCTTCTCCATACAAACTTTAACTATGCCAAATCTCAAACTCCCCCGTGCACGCAATATGCTTAAAAAGGGGTACAGAGTTATCTCTTCACGTATTAATATATAGATTAGCGGGATCCGAAATACAATGGTCTAGTAGAATACAGTAGGAAGTAGGAGACCGAAACAGTCAGTGGACTGACCTCCCTTTGCAAACAAAAAGAACCATGGAAAACTTTAATTTGGAGGAGTAGTAGCATTAACACTGGTACGAACGAAACCATAATCATGATTATTGACCAAAACTTTCAACAAAAGATATAAGATGATGTACTACTGGCCGATTTCCGACCATGGTGGCAACTTCCACATACAGTCGGAAGCTGAACTGCACAGAGGAACTCACTCGTAACCTACCCGCGCCTGTTGTAACGCTTATATTGGGAAAGGATGCAAGAATTAGAATCCAAGCTGGGATTCAAATCCAAGACTCGCACGGTAACAGTTAGGTACTTTGAAGTACGTAATGAAGAACGGATAACACTGCTGCATTTCGTATTTCGGGTGACGAGAACCGAAAATCAAATTGAATGTGAAAAAAAACTTAACTGTTACAAAATTATATAGAATTAAGGTAGGGAAAAAGATAATTTAATAGTAAGTTCTCATAAGGTAAACATACACACATACATAGTTACGCCTGTTTCCCATAGGGATACGCAGAGAACGCATCTTTCCACTTCGACTTGACTTGCTAAGTCCTTCCTATAAGGTAAATATGTTTTTAAATGGTCTTATTGAACGTATGTAATAGAAAAGGGTGCATTTATATACACACCGAACGTTAAAAAAAGGTAGAGTATAGAAATAATAACGTGTATATTACAAACAAAACAAATATTAATCAGACATGAAGTAACAAACCGATAAACATCTTTTTACAACAACATCGACTTTAAGAAGTTTTTAATGAAATTTTATTAAAAATAATCAAAATAAAAAGAAAACGCTTTTTTCTCTAATTTGTGGGAACACAAACAATGTTGTTAATTAAAGATTACTAAGATTTTAACATTAAATAAATGAAAGACTAATCAATCACGTGTGTTTCCCCCTCGTGCTCTAACTAACGTTTCCATCCTTCTGGACATGCTGCGAATAATGTTATCTATTGTATCTTGGGACAAGCTCTGCCACTCTTCAAGTAATGCGTTTTGCAGTTCTCTCAGGTTGTTGGGGGTGGTATTCTGGATTTAACACTTTTCTTTAACAAGTCCCGAACATGTTCTATAGGATTCATACCTCAGCATCACTGTTATAACCACATGCTTTAGATATGTTTGGACTGAGCGAGCATTGTGAGCCTGAGCATAATCCTGCATCAGAATAAAGCCGTCATGATTACAGGGGGCAAATGGCACAACGTATACTTCTAAAATATATATGTACATATCAGCAGTCATATTCCCTCCATCGACCATTACTAACACCGTACGAGCTTCGAAAGTTATCCCTCCGCACACCATAACTGAGCCGCTCCCATATGGCATCGTATTTTTAAAATTAATCTGAATGTATCGTTCTCCTTTGCGTCTCCATATTCTTTGCCTTCCATCGATCTGGGTTAAGAGAACTCTACACTCATCAGTGAAAAGTACCCGCCCCCATTGTCCCAAAAACGATGTTCGCGTGCAAAGTTTAACCGTTGTAAGCGATGGAGTCTCTCAAGTTTTGGAGAATTGGCCGGTACATACGAACCTAAGCCCACTTAGCGAATTTATAAAACTTTTAAATTTCTCCAGAGACAGCGCTCGAACCACTAACAAATCAGTATTATCGGAAAACAGAAACAAATCGATGAAAAAAATTACTGTCACCTTATTTTCCATTTTTAAATTAAAGTTCTAAATAAAAAGGTAACATGATATTATGAAAAATAATGTGGTTTTTTGTGTTGTGCCGGCGCGTGTATGTTTATAGCGTTTTTGCGATACGCAGTGAGGCGTGCAGCATCCCGAGTTATGTAAAGCACATGTCCTCTTGCGAGCGGCGCAGTCGAGTCTCCGCACTTTTTTTCCACTCTTTAAATTTAAATATTCGTGCGTTTGAAATGGGTAGCAAATATTATATTTATATATTGCGTTCCATTATTGATCCAGAAAAACTTCCCGCTGCGGTTTTTTGCTGGTTCCTAGGACAGAGGCCTATATAGCGAACAAGTGTAGGTACTATTCTCTTCTTCTGATGTGTACCACGTATTTTGTAATAAACCTATTAAATCGTATTTTTCATAATATGTAAATAAAAGTCAGAGAAACTAATTATTTTAAAAAAGACACGAAAATGATTTTTACGTACTTTTACTTTTTTGTTACGATATATTAGTTCAGTAATTTCTTTTGTCTGTTTTCACAATATTCTTATATATACAAAAGCGATTTACCACTGGCTTATTACGATATCTTCGATAGTACAAGACCCATTGACTTTAAATTTGGCATTCATTTTACTTTCCAGACATTGACACCCACTAAGAACGGATTTTATGAACAATTACTCCTAAATGGGCAAACAGGCTGGTGCTGTTTTTCTCTATACAGACTTTAACGGAAGGAACTTCATGGAAGATATAAACATATAAAAATACAATTAAAGCACGTCGTTAGCAAAATATCGGTGATATTCACTGTATTGAAACTGTGAAGTAATCGAAAAGTGACGATTCATTAGTAATGCATATCAGTCCGACGAATCAGACTTGATCCGTTTATATTGGTTTCGTAATTACTCTTTTTCTCTTTCAATCTACGTTTTATCAACTATTACGCTACCATTTACACATTACGAAAAGCTTGACATGATATTTTAATTCCTAATAATTGAAGTATGCTTTTCTAACAATATAATACCATTTTTAGACTGTGTCCATAATCAAGTCTATTCGCATTTATATCGTATAATAAATTAGTCAAATAATATATACGGTTCGGTGGCTAGTGGCTAGGCGTTAGCTTCTACGCTGCGGATCGCGGGTTCGATTCCTTCACGAAACATATATTCGTATTAGCATGGATTACAGATAATCATCCCAGGTCTGGATTATGTGCATGTGCAACTTATGTATTTGAACCTCATGTACGACACATCAGAAATCCTATTCGGAGGCAAAATTAAAAAAAAACCGAAATGTGAATGTAATTTAAGGACGAAATTACTATTTATAATATTAAGTCATATTGTAAAATTACTTAATATTAAAACAGTAATACGAATAAAGAGATAATTAGGTGAGCATGTATTGGCATCAATTAGACGCCAGCTTCATATGTGGGCGGATTAAGATTTATGTTTCGTTTTATTGCCACGTGTTATATAACTTGGCCCGCCAAAATTTGCCAAAACCTCTCAGCATATTATTTTTATACATAAACGAATGGCAACATCGTTTTAATTACTTTTTAAAAGCTACACGCCTTATAAGCCTGACTTATTGTACCGAGCCCTGTAATTAAACCAATATTTTATTTCGAAATAAAACAAGTCACTAATAAACAAATCAATCTCCTTATCGAATAATATACAAACATAATCAGATACAAGAAAGAGCAGCTGTCGAACCGCATTTGTACATTAAATGGTACGGTCGCTCTCAAGACGTGTTTATTAGTATGCAGCCTACACTTTCTGATGAACTTGCTGATAACGGAGCAGGTGAAGGGTTATATTAAAAAAGTTTCTATTTCGTTTTCTATATAACGCAGAACAAAAACTAATGCTCTAAATTTAAATTATTATGGTAAGAGAATTATCTACTCGTATATATTAATACGTCAAGACAAAACGTTGTACCCCTTTTTAAGAATATTGGAGTATTGGCAGTATGAACGTAAACAAACGACAGGCTGTTATGTGATTGACAGTCAATATGAACATAAATAATGAATGTTTAATTTTATTTACTTTAATATCTTTGTAACTTGCACTTTTTTGTACGCGCATTATGTTTAAAAAGAGGTACAAAGCTTTCTCTTGAGGTATTAATATTTAGATTTACATGTGCATCAAACTAAATTGACTAATAAAACAAGCATAGTAATGAAATTATTGATATCTGTCGAACCTTCCATTATTTTGTTTTTCACACGTTATCAGTGCATTGTTTCGCCATGACGACATGACATGAACATTTTGTATGTTCATCAATTTGGCGATAGATGTACGTTTTTCTATGAAATTTGTGTTTTTTTTTTTGAAAATACAATAAGGGGAGGTCAGAGTTTTAAAAATATACTACGCAGTTCAAAATATAAAATTTATTGAAAAGTTGTGTTCAAGAGTTTTGGCCTCGTCGTTTATAGTCACTATTCACTACCAGAAATAACGATTAGAAAACACAGTTCCCAAAAGACTAAGGTTATTAGTGAAATTAACAAAACTATGCTGTTTCCGTAGTACTTCTTGTATTGGTAAAAGATTTGAGTAGGTAATACTTTTATACATTTTAATTTCGTCTTTCTTTAATTCAATATCTGCTAATTAATATTATTAGTATAATAAAGGTAATGGGCAGTAGTACGGGCGATTGTTTCAAATTGCATAAGTAGGCGAGTGATCTGGATTAGGTCCTCGGTGGAGGCACCAATATAACAGTTACTTACATACAATATTAAATACAAAACAATCCTATCAACCAGAAAACGAATAATAACGATTTTAAATCCTCATTATTTTAATTTTTTACTCCAGCTATCCAATTTCCGCTGGCGCATACATTTTTCAATATGTTCTGCAAATCTGAATATAAAACTCATTTCTGTAACGTCTGCTAGGAAAATAGAAAAGAACGAGCGAACATATCAAAAGTATATTCTTGAACGGTGTCAGTAAAATCGTATGATCCGTCTACGACAATAGAATACAATTTAACATTATATATTTACATATTTTTTTGCAGATAGTCATAATTATTTTATATTTTTATACGCCATAAGAGTAGGTACAATTCTGCTAAAAATTATACAAAAACCTTTTAAAATATCGAGGAGAGACTAAATCACGCGTGAAATACGCCGACCACATGATGGTGCAGTAAGGCATGGTAACTCGCTTACCTGAGCATTCCATGAGCAAAGTTCGGTCTTTCTCGGTATGTTCGATTCACAGCGTGGGGCTCCTTAAAGCCATAGCATTAAGTATTATAGCAACTTTAAGTTGAACATTGTAAGTACATATCCTTTAAATTTAACATCATTGAATCACTTTTAAAATGGGCGGTTTTACTGATTGCTGACTCTTAAATTTTACATTTACTTTGAAATGACAGACATACACTTCAATTTTAATATTGGTAAATAGATATATGAAGAAACATGTTCAAGTATTTTTTACAGAAGAGGACAAACAAGCTAGTGGCTCACCTGATGTTAAGTGATCACCACCGCCCATAAACATCTACAGTACCAGAGGATTAGCATATGCGTTGCCGGCCTTTGAGAAACGAATAGGCTCTTTTCAATGTATTGAATAAATCTTATTATTTCATTAAATATACGAAATCCATGCACATCAATTTTACCGTTCCACAGACCGCGGAGACATTATATAACAGGTATGGAGGTCGATCGCGACCCAGTACCGAAGTCAGTTGTATTATATATGTTAGTACGGTCTAAGAAATAAAAAGGTTTATATAGGTCTCTAAGAAACACCTAAAATAACTAGTTAGTAATCAAACAACGTAATTAACGGTCCACGGACGATCACGCCAAATATATTATAACTTCTAGAATGACCCTAAGGAAAGATCAATTCATTTTTCTGGTCACGAGTATTTTATTTTAACGAATATTTTAAAGGCAATGATTACAAGATGATTATACTGACAAATTAAGGACGTCATTAAATATTTCTGGTACTTCCCCTAAACGACTTTAACGATATACCCATGAGTTGCAAAGGGGTGTTCTATTTTCTAACGCTTCTTCCACCAAACCGTACTTAATATAGTCTTCTACATTTAGCAAATTACTTTCTGTTAAATGGGAATCATTTTAAAACTTCATATACTAATGCACCTAGGTATAACCAGAAAGAATAAAGATAAATCGGAGTCATACTATCGACCTCGGACAAACCGTTGGCGTGTGAAAAATGTGAAAACAGTGAATAAATTTCACGCTCACTGTTTAAGTAAAACATTATTGTAATAGAAATGTGAGGTGAGCTTGTTCGGGAGCGCGTTTCAGAGACTATTTTAACTCACCACTGATGGAGCAGCGAAATGAAAAACAGGGATGACTACGCACTGCTTTGCATAAAGGAATTTTCTGTTGCCTAGCAATACTCTAACTGCGCAGCATAATTCAAATGTCGCAAATAACTTACGATTGTGTATTATTCATAAGTGCCTGGGCGACCGAGATTCGTTCGGCACTTTTCGAGTTTGCAAATATTCGTTTCCCATAATAGATATTTAGATAAAAATTAGTCTTAACTTTCTTACTTACTTAAATATATAATACGCAAAATTTCATAGAAATTGCCGATTTCCGAGAATAATCTATTACATACAAGAGTTACTCGTTTACTTTTCGAATTTCGACCATTGGACGACCACTTTTATACTATTATAAAAGTGGTCGTCCGATGGTCGAAATTCGACCGTAGTTCATTAACTTTTTTATTGTATCTTTCTGCACCTCTTTTTCCTATAAACTTTAACTCTGAAAAATCTCATATTCCTCCGTGCGCGCAATGTATGCTGCTCTTCATGCAACAGGGCGACCAAAGCGAGGTGCATCTTTGACATCAAAATTCCCCGATTTACGCTTAAACCAACTTTGTGCTACTATTACTAACACTGCATTAGGTCCATAAACATCACACATTTTTTTCGTTTTTTCCATTTTTGTAATAAAATTTTAAAATGTATCGAATTTTTTCATTACATTCACACATTTTGACCGAAAGTAAAACAAATGAAAAATAGCTGGAAACAACAGTTTACTGTCATCAAAACCTTTTTAATGTCATCAAAACCAGCCTGATACATTTGATGATTGAGATTTTGTATGTTTATACATACTATATGCGAAAAGACTTTTTCCCCGACCCATTATATAGATTTTTATGCCGTTCAGTGATGCTACTTGCTGTCATGTTAACAATGTCATTTAGTGCAATTTGCTTTTGAGTAGAAAATTTCAATTAAAATATGTAGGTAATATATTAAAAAAAAATAGTTACTTGAGTGTACACGAAACCTCTAGATAAACTAGGAAAGTAAAACATTATTATAATACAAAATTTTATTTAAATCGAAAAAGCCATTTGCCAGAAATCGATTTCATAATATATATAAACATATACAAAAATTGCTCTCTTAAAGTATAGTATAAATGGACTTTATTAGGATAATGTAATTTGGTAGGGTAATTCAATTTATATATAATTCAATCCAAATGATAGAAAAAGAAGTTTTTTCTTTGTAATCAATTTTCATTTTATGAATTTCAAATGTGTTTAGTTATTTTATGCTAATTTAACTGCATCATATGCATATTTTTGTTGTTATTAAATTTATTTACGTGAAAAATTACTGCAAAATGAAATTCATCACGAACGTAATAAATCGGCATAGAGAAGAAGAGGCCATTAACATTTTTATGTATTTTTTGTTCTTTATTACGTAAAAAAAATATTATGTGTTGCAAGAATATTTAGTAAATTAATTTAATATCGCAGTATCAACAAATTACTTAATAACAAAAAATGTCGCGTACTAATCACATAGTATGTTCCTATATAAATTCACTCAGTATCTCAATATCTCAATCTCGGTGGGAACTCATAAATTATTCCATAAAAACAAGATCCACTTAATCTGACTGCGATATCGCTACTCGAGGCCATTACACGTTAAATCTGTAGTAATAAAGTGCATGCTCCTGAATTTTTCTCTATTGTATTGGCTAAGACCGTATCACTTTGTTGTTTTACTTTTCCATGTTTTACTTTTTATTGTATATAAATTGTAAAATAAAAAAACTTTGTTTATCATTACAATTGATTCCATAAACTTTTCTTTCTATTCTAACATCAATCTACATAATACAAATAAAAATGTTGGCGTTCCACACGAATTCATAATCTTAAAGCTCAGAAAATTATTTACCGATTGCTTTGACATTTTGACACAACGTTGCATTCGAATACACGCGTGATTTTCAAACCTTAACATATAACTTTTATCTTATCTTACTACTGTAAAAAAACAAGAGAGTTTATATGTTTAAACGCGCTAATCTCATGAAATACTATTCCGATTTGATAAAATATTTTGCCTCTTATTTTTTGGCATTGGTTTTCGAAAAATGTGCTACATCACTCCATGCAGGTTTCCTCCTGATTTTCCTTCACCTCCAAATGCGAGGTAAAATCAGTAGTTAAATCTACCATTAACAATTTTAGTGATGATCGAAACCAGAACACTGGTATACCACGTAATTAAACGCTAACCCCTGAGCTACCACGGCTCTTGTAAATGCATAAATAATATAAAAATCCATAACAACTTTCTCACTTCGTTTTACATTACCGTCGTATTACTTCCTAAGTAGTTAATATCACACCGGCAGCTTCAGATGAAGGAAAAACTGAAATTCACTTGGGACACGCCGCCAACTCAATCAAAACAGTTACACAAGAGTATAAGCGTTGCTTATTTCATTAGTAATTGTTATCAGAAATGATAGCTGTAGGAAACATCTTTATTTCCTTAAACCATTCCGAATGATCTTTATAGAAAAATATAAACATACTTAGTATTGAAATACTTTAATTACCTAACGGTATTGACATAAAAAAATATTTTTCTTAAAAAAATTGGTTCATATATCACTTCATGGGGTATCACTTTTTAGGCATAAACTGCACAGATACGGATCCATCTATCCATACAAATATTAATATCCATTGATATTCAAATAGCATATTTAGTATATCGCTTAGCCAGCAAGTTAATAGATATATATACATCAGTAATAATCTTTTCCTGAGGAACACGAACATGAAACAGATGGTACCTCAACAAATAAGAACCGCTGTGATTAATCGTATTTCGAATGAGGCCGAATGAATTAGAACGCAAGTAAATTCAAAATAAACCGTCTTTACAAAATGGTTGGTATAAGTATTTGGTTAACAGTTGATGATTAAGCTACACGAGATTTTCCGTGAACAAACCGACTATTACGTCGAATTGTAATTTAGTGGTAGGTATCACACCTACGTTTCCAAGAGTAATTAATGAAATTATGTTATATGCACGCGCAAATATACGCACACGCACACGCACACACACACACACACACAAATATTTATAAAAACAATTTGCATTTGGTCAATTAAAGAATTTTAAAATCTAATATATTTTCGAAACCCATAATTATGAAATTATCTTCAAATTAACGATTTTCACGTTAAATCAGGTTGAAAAACACTAAAGCCCGCGTACTTCAAGTTTTACTCAAACACAACACGTATATGTCTACGCCACACAATGACGATGTTACCTTTTATTGTGCCCAGCTACAGTGTCAACTGTATGCCAACATATGTGCTTTGGAGAGAGTGATGCGTTTTTAATGTACGCCCTTAGGGGTTCGCACTACGACTTACATATGTAACAGCGGCTGGAAATCTTTCGTGCGAAGCATTGCAATTGTAACAAAATAATCTGCTATGAATAATACATGCTTGAAATTTGGGCGCCAATCTTAAGTTCAAAACGGTCTAGACCTATGCAGGTGTCCGTCTTGTACCCAGGACTTTTTATTCTGCGTTCCGGTTTGAAGGGCACAGAGAGCTAGTGTAATTACTAGGCATATGAGACTTAAGAACTAATGGCTCAGGACATTGTGGTGTCATACAGACATGTTCTGAGTGACAAAGCATTTTTTAAGGGCAGTTTTGTTACTGTATCCAATAAAAAAGAATATAAACTTTATATTCAAAGGCTAAGTATAGACCACAGATTACTTCCTAATAGATACCGCATGTTGAAACATTCGTATAGACCCGAGCCCCGTCCGATCCCACCGCATATCGGCCTATAAGCCTCCTCAAGGCTTTAGGCAAGATATACGAACGCCTACTTCTCGCCCGCTTAAGAGACTTCATGCAGTCTCGAGGGATCCCCATCCACGAGCAGTTTGGATTCCGTGCCAAACACTCATGTACCCAGCAGGTGCACCGCATAACGGAGCACATTCAATCCCGCTTCATACGCGGGCTTCATACCGGAGCGCTCTTCTTCGACGTGGCGAAAGCGTTCGACAAGGTCTGGCACAACGGGCTCATATACAAGTTATATGGACTCGGTGTGCCAGATCGCCTCGTACTCATCATACGAGATTTCTTACGCAGTCGAACCTTCCGCTACCGCGTCGAGGGGGTGCGATCCGAATCACATCCCATCCTAGCCGGCGTATCACAAGGCTCAGTCCTAGGTCCCGTGCTCTACACCTTTTCACGAACGACATACCGCACACCAGCGGCGTCGAACTCGCCCTCTTCGCAGACGATACCTGCCTATATGTGTCTGGACGTAATCCAGACACTATCTCTAAACGCCTCCAATCCGCAGCCCGAACCCTCGGGAACTGGTTTCGGAAATGGAGGATCGAGGTCAACCCAATCAAAAGTGCAGCCATGTACTTCTCGCGGCGCATAACGCAGCATCTCCCCACCATAGAGTTATTCGATCGTCCAATCCCCTGGGAAAAGACAGTCAAATACTTAGGCGTCCTATTAGACTCGAGACTCAGCTTCGGTCCACATATTAACCGAGTAAGGAACCGAGCGGCGTTCGTCCTCGGCCGATTACATCCGTTACTAAATAAAAATAGCAAAATGTCCCTACGTAATAAAATTACACTTTACAAAGCCTGTATTCGGCCAATTATGACATACGCAAGCCCCGTATTTGCGCATGCCTCCCCGCGTCAAATTCACCGACTTCAGGTAATACAAAATCGATTCATGCGTAAAGCCACTGGAGCACCGTGGTTCGTGCGTAATGCTAACCTTCATATCGATTTAGGGGTTCCTACCATAGCCCAATATCTAAAGTTGGCCACTCCAACCCACTGGTTGTCAGTGCCGCCACATACAACCCCTAGCGATACACCAAAACTCGACCCGCAGAAAAAGGAGACCGAGGCACGTCCTCGAGGACCCTGACGACGCGACCACTATTGCCCAAGCGCTCTACTCAACACTACACAAACACACAACATCACCATCAAACCGCCCCCGCCATCGGCGTGGGCGTATCAGACAAAGTTATTCGCGATACCGCCGCATCTCATGCCGGTTCTCCCCAGTCCATTTCTTCTCCAGCGGAAACGCATTCCGAATTGGTGGTAAAGTTATCTAATAATGACGGTCCAAGCCGAGGTCCCATCTCGGGGGCCCTTGCGCCAGTCATCCATAAATAAAGGTTTCGGCTAACTAAGCGCCCTCAGCACTGTGCCACCTTTCAATCCGGCGAAGCTGTAAAAGCCTTCGGGCTAACAGTGACCATCAGTTTTCAAAAGACCCCAGTTCACACAGTGCGGGGAACGTTCCAGCGGCGCTATGATTGGTTATTTCAGTGTCGCAGTTTAAATGATCGAGCTATAGTGGTGCGACAGGGTAGGCTAACAGAGTCGATATTAACTCAATATTATCGACTGTAATTATTTATCGATAATTATTCAAATAATAATCTATATTTAATAAATTACAAAACCGATTTATTTAACCGACGACATGTTATGTCACTCTTTGTGTATTTAATGTTCTTGACGACTTCCCACACCATTTAATGGAACAAATAATCATATTAACCATTTTTTAAATCAATTAACGATATCGCAATAACATTCGAAAAGAGTTTATACGAGTTGTACACGGTTCTAATACTTGGAGGATACTAAAGGTTTTATCTTAGCGAAATTTCCTGTACAAGTAAATGCACATACGTATGCTGTGCGTCAGGTGCCTTGTATGCGGTATCTAAATAAGGTTATTTGTGCAGATATAGACTTACTATGAAAATAAGATTGAAAGAGACAGGTACACCGAGGCACTGAGCCATAATGGTCATTAAACTGGTATAACATACAAAAAAATAAAATTTAAAAAAATATTTATTTTATTTATTTATTCTATATTGTTGACACTTTAAGCTAAAGGCTACAATGGGCGGACTTAATGCCTAGTGGCATTCTCTACCAGTCAATCCTTGTCTTGTTGCCCAAAGAATAAAAATCTATAATAGATTGACTCATAAATTAATACATTTATTAACGCATGTATGTATGAACTAAATATTTATAATATAACATACATAGATAAGTATACAAATATATAATATAAATAATTAAAACCGAAAATCAGATAAGCCGAATATTGTCAATGATTCTTTAGTTAATAGTCATGGAGCTGTATCAAACTAATCAAAACATGCAAAAATCGACACGAACGGGCGCAAACCATACTACTGCAATAAACTTTAGTACAATGGCGGTTCGAGTACTAATAATTTAAGGATATTAAATTCGTTTTATGTATATCATAATATTTTCCCGGTAATATAATATTAGTTTGTGTATACATACAACTGATAGTGTGACGTCATCATTACACGCAATCTATCTACCCTTGCCGGAGTGGTGTGAGTGCTGACGTCAAGGCTGCGACCTCCGAACTCTACCTCTCAGTCAAGTGGTATCGTCAACAAAAAATATTACGACAAGTATTAGTCGACTAGTCCTTTTTGCCTTTAACGAACGTATTACCGCCAAGTTTGCGTTCTACTAATATTGGCTAACATTATTTGTAATAAATATAGGGAAAGAGTGTGGCTAACATTTTTTGTATTTAAATCTCACCACTTTTAATTAACCAAACTTTAGGCAATCGTAATATGGCTCGGCCTCTGGGTAGGTTGAGGGACATTCAGCGCAAGGCTGCGGGCAAAGCTATTTACGCCGACCCTGAAGCTGAAACTCGGGCTAAGTAACGCTCATTTCGAGTCCTACCTCCAGCAGTGAACTACCGCAGGCTAATGAAGAAAGAGAAATAGCACCGTAGCGTTTAGTCTTAGTAAATCAGTCGGAATCCTAAAATTATCTAAACTTGAGATGAAATAAATGTCGGTATCTAGTCGAAATAATAATGTACAATATGAAACTATTACGATTTGGAATAGCTAAATAGTAGTTGACAGCAAAGTATTTATTTTTCATTTTAATTGTTCTGTACCACACAATCGAAATCTAACTTAGGAAATTCTTCGTCGTTTCATTCCACTTTATATCACATATCATATCCATTATTCCACTGCTGAACCACTCCCCCAAAACTTGCCACAAAAGTTAGTAGCTCTCGTTTTGGGGGGATTTTGCAATAATTGCCACGCCTGACGGGCGGGTTGGCCACCAAACTGCGGTTGCCAACCCGCCTGTCAGGCGTGATTTGTTGAGTTGAGTGCGTGATTGATTCAGTTGTTCAAGGAAGATGCTGCTGCCCATCTCCATTTTCCCTCAGTCGACTTTTACGACACCCACGGGTTGAGATGGGGTGGTAGATTCTCTTAAGCCGCCACCGAATTATTGTTATATTAACCAGTTCCGGACTTATGTTTATTAAAGTATCATTTCTCATAACAAAAGTTGTCTTTTAGTTTTATATTACGTTAAGCATTGATATATACATCGTCAATTAGCTGTCGAACTTTTTAAAATATGTATTAACATAATTTTTCCTATGAATTGTTATTCTTTCAGATAAATTGTAAAATGTGGTTTAGAAGGTGAAACCATATCTGCACATGTCGTCGTCGCCTCTAATTATTGGAACGCTGTTTACAACAGTTTTAGCTTGTATTATTATATTTTGTATGTTGGTATTGGCTGTGTTAGCGATTCAGAATATAAATGAAAAAATTAAATAAGACAGAATATTGCAGAATACACATACCTGCTGCCAGACATGATACGGGAAGCGGTACGCTACAAGCGCTGCAGCTATAGTGTGCGCCGTTGGTACCAGAATGCCGAACGCAGCAGCGACGGGCGCACCCACAGGCAGAAGAGCGTAAGCGGCGAACACCGCCCAGACTACGTGCGTGGCCCCCTCGGCGGGAGCGCCGGGCCCCCAGCAAGGCAACGTAGCGGCTAGAGCGGCGCCCCCGCCAGCTAAAGCCAGCCAGCAGGCACGCGGTAGACGCCGCTCTGGCGCTGCACCGCCAGAACGCCCACACCACCACGCCAGAGCACCGCACAAGACGGCGTGCGCACTCAGTACACCCACCTGATAATATAGTTTTAATATTATACCCCTTATGTTGAGAAAAGGACTGTGACAATAGTCGACAATATTTACTTTGTTGTAACAACGTTATTTTGGTATGGTCAATTCGACCATCTTACTTACTGCCATAACATAACTTAATGTTTCACGGCATACAGAAAGAGCGATTATAAATAATTTAATGAATTTGTGTTTCCCGCATATGGCTAGCAGCATAGGACTACGTCTCAGTTAATATGTCATCACTAAGAACATAAAAAATATTATCAGTCTTAAAAATTTTGATGATGATGGGCTCCTGGCCTATTTCCACCACGGCGATATCTTCCGGTTAATATTCCAGTGTTAGTATCCAGTATCCGATTTAAACCTCATGCGATAATATCGGAGAAAAGATTAGATGCAGTATCAGAGATATAAGATCACTAATAATTTGTGTGTTGTTTAAATATTGACGTCAGCTGTTATTAGGATGCAGGACCCGTTACTCAGCTGGCAAGTACGGGCAGGTACGTTGGTAATCGGCCACACGGTAGTCAAATTTTTATCTACATATGGCGTTTTGCAGTCTTCTGCAACGACTCTAAAATAGTGAGTAAGTCGTTGGAAAATTAAAGGTGAGTAATACACTCGCATTGAAAACGTAATCCAATGCAGCAGTATGGAGTTTCGGGTACTTAAAATCAATCTGCATTACACTTTTCTCCAATTAGATCGGTTCTGTTCTCGGAAAGACATCGTTGTTAACTGAATAGACATATCAGCACTTCGATATATTGACAGTAAATTTTGGACATCTGAAAAGTCTGCAGCATCGCCATTATTTCGAATGATTTGAAATCTTTCTCGTAATCCATATTCGCAAATACTATTTCAGATTATACAGCATAATCTTTTGAAAAGTATAAATGTGATCTAAAATACAAAAATCTCTTCGGAAACCAATTTGTCAAGTTTGGAGGCTAGCCGGGATGGAGCCGAGTGCTCGCTCGCCTTTAATGTTATACGCGAATGATCGCGAGTTCGATCCCCGGTGGCAGTATCTCTAAAATTATTCTGCTCAGCGGTGAAGGAAAATAACATGAGGAAACCTGGATACATGAGAAATAAAAATATTTTAAGACATGTGAAGGCCGCTGAACCGCATTGGATCAGCGTGGCGGAATCTTCCTGTCTCCAAGGGGGCATCCTTGCTCGATCTGCTTACTGTTAAAAGATGACTGTCGATAACAACACGTAGATGTGTAGACTATAAATTCTTATTCTTAGTCTCTTTTTCTTGCAGAACTAAAGCGACATACTGTTCCTACACCCATTACATTGGCGCAGCATTGTTATTATATAACAGATGCTGACAGACCACTGATATCGGGTTACTATCCAATTTAAGAGGTTCTTTTGTAATTCAGTGTTCATGCGGCGTATCGCCGGTTTTAATCTGTTAGAGACACCTAATCTCGCTGAGACTATAGCCCGAAATATCTACGGAATAGTAAAGGATGCGCTTTGCTCTTGGATCGTTACTCACACTAGTGCTTGGTTTCAACGACGATATGTACAGCTGTCCATACAACGTTTTAGCACTGATCAAGCTCACGTACGGTTTTAAACGAGGTAAGTCGGCTCTTTCCGCCAGACAGATCTCTCCGTTAAACACATGGAGCCTTAATTTCACTTCTTCTCTGAAAATCTTCCTATTAAGTTACCTTTACCTTAAAGCTGACATATCTATAGAAGACTACAAAACATCGTGAGGCTTTAAATTTTATCTCTGCGACGGGTCTTGGATAGGCCCTACCCCATGGATATATTCTACGAACCTGCTATTGCTATTTTCCACTACAACGGAATCATACAGGCATTTAAATTGATATTTGCAACTACATTTTTTATCGGAATTCACCAGACGACAGCTTACGATCACCTTCTGTTCGGTGATTAGAGATACATACCATTATGATCATTGAACAACAGCCGTTTGGTCGTCATGATGAATTCAATGTCATTTAAATCGTGATCTGAGCATATTTAGGTCAAATTTCTGTGCGGATGGTTTTGGAAAATCGATTTCATAACACACACTCTTCTCCATAAAGTCAGTCATATAAAGCCTTGGGTTTCACAGACTTATTCTAAACTCCGCTTCAACTGCTCTACTGGCTCAAAATCTTTCTTTGTGCCTATGTTTTTGTTGAAGTCCGCGTTACAACCGTGTTTTAGAGGAATTTACGACTCTCATGTTTAAGTTTAGTTCTGCCCCTGATTTATCCTTAGCGCTACTGTAGGTATAGCGAGCCGCTGGGTACTCAGCTGAGTCTTTATAACTTTCACATAATAAATATTGTCACTGTTGCCACACTTGGCAAGTGGATAAGCAAGCGCCATTTCAACCGTCCGTCGGTCAACTGGCCGTCAACTGGCCGTCGATCCCCTGGTTCAAAATATTTCTCTGTGGGCTTTGTTGTTTTGAAACATATATACTTCGATGTGTTAATATGTAATGCTTCAAAAAATACTATTGACAGACGCGAACTTTTATTCAAGGGTGAATAAAAAGTTCTTGACTTCGTCAGTTCGTTTGTCGTTAACACATTCCTTTGTACGTAATTGAAATCTAATTTCACGCTGGCTCTTGAAGTCAAAGATAGCAAATTCCGCGCATATTCATTCCCCTTTTACATAAAATGTTTGTTACCGTCGACTTCCAATAAGACGCTAATATTCTACTGCATGGAAATACGAAATGCGAGGCGAGGAGTGTAAAATATAATTAAGGGAACATAGCATACACACGTTATTTTATAGCTTTAGAATATTTATCATTTCGCCCGCAATCCCTTACTGGATAATCAGTATGTCGGTATTTTTGTAAGATATTATTACACAAATGAAGTCGAAGCACTTTTTAGTCTTAAAAGAAATTAACACTTTAATAACACAGTTAGCATTATTTTTTATAATTTCCTACAGCTCAGGACAATAAAACAAAAATGTATTTTTATTTTTCGGTGATGTTGGTTTATAACACCGTCCGTTCTTGACGGGTGATGTACGAGGGGTGATCCAAAAGTAATGATAATCAGTTATTTCTAGTGCACACAAAAATACAAAAAAATTTCAGTCACTTACTCAGTTAACCACTAGTTCAGGGAAAAAAAATCATATAAATAGGCCACGATTCCCGGGAGCTACATTCATTTGAATACGGACTGTCAAGGAGTGAACATCAAAATGGAAAAACACGAAATCAGAGCTGTCATTAAATACCTCTGCTTGAAAAAAATGTCTACCAAAGACATACACAGCGACTTGGTGGAAACATTAGGGGACTCTTCTCCTCCATATTCCACAGTTGCACGCTGGGCTAAGGAGTTTAAGTTGGGAAGAACATCGACGGAAGACGAACACCGCGAAGGACGCCCATCGACGTCCCTCACTGAAGAAAATGTGAAAAAAGTTGAAGAAGTTGTATTGGAAGATCGAAGAGTGACTATCAGGCATGTAGCTGAGGTCACAGGGATCTCATATGGCAGCATTCAAAGAATCCTTGCGAACGAATTGCATATGAGAAAGGTCTCCGCGCGTTGGGTACCGAAAATGTTAAACGACGAGCAAAAGAAGAAACGAGTCGACATGTCAAGAGCAAATCTCGAAAAGTTCCAGGCAGACAAGGATAATTTTTTGTCACGTTTTGTGACCATGGACGAGACCTGGATCCACCATTTTGATCCTGAAACAAAACAACAATCGATGACATGGAAACGATCCGATGAACCGACGCCGAAGAAATTCAAAGTGTCAAGCTCAGCAGGGAAGGTTATGGCGTCTGTTTTTTGGGACGCTGAAGGAATAATCATGGTGGACTACTTGGAAAAGGGGGCCACTATTACAGGCTCCTACTATGCAGAACAAATAAGAAGATTGCGGGAGGCTATTAAGGAGAAAAGGCGAGGCAAACTGCGGGCTGGAGTGCTGTTCCATCAAGACAACGCACCGGTTCACAAAGCTGCAATTGCCATGGCTGCCATTCAGGAAGCGGGCTTTGAGCTGGTGGAACACCCCCCCTATTCACCAGATCTAGCCCCCAGCGACTTCTATCTCTTTCCACGACTCAAGGAACACCTCCGAGGCAAGAAATTTGACGATGATAGCGACGTGATGGCCGCGGTTGAGGACTTTTTTGAGAGTCAAGATAAAGATTTTTTTTCTAAGGGAATTTTAGGATTAGAAAAGAGATGGACTAAATGTATAGACTTGCTAGGAGACTATGTTGAGAAATAAATTTATTTATTTATTTTATTCATTGTGTTTATTATTGATTATCATTACTTTTGGATCACCCCTCGTAATGACGCCATAATAACATTCACTTTATATTTAAGAGTGACATTTTAATATAATTGAAATGGAACTCAGAACATCATTGCTATGAAAGATTTGATAAATGTAATTAAAGGTTAAAAAAAATTGAACAAAAAAGGGGAAACGTTACTAGAGATCTGATGTGATTGATGGACCTTTGAGGGTAATGATTAAAAAATTTATTTGGTAATATTAATTAGATAGACATATTTTTTTTCTCTTACGAAGCTTCAGCGTAAAGCAGCAGCATTTACTGTTTCGTATAGTGGCTATTAGTCGCAGTGAGGATTTAACAGAAGTTTTCGTTTTTATTTTTATTGGAAGTAAGTCTTGTATGTCAGTCTTAGTTACATTAAAATGAAGAATTTCTAACATTATTTAATTACATAATACAAAGAATGAACACGTATGAATTTTCCTACAAACTAACTTTGCATGGCTGTTACTGTTTATTAGGAAACCTAATACAAATTTCGCGTCGCGTAGCTTATTTAATTAAGGAATTAAGCTTATCATTCTGTGCTACGGTCGGAAGCTATGTGTAATTATTTCTATAGGACCCGTTATAAAGTTTCTAATAACTGCTACAATAATATAGGTATAAAAATCAACTTATCTAATTTCTAACTTTTTTTTGTTTTAAACGTACCGGTAAAATGTGTCTTTATGATAATGAAATTTTTTATAAACCCGTCTGCACATCCTATTACAATATCCAGAAAGATGAAATTAGTCTATTTAAGTGTTTAGAAGTACCTGTGGCGCAGTCTTCCAGCCACGAGTCGCGTCAGCAGCGGCGAGGGCGGCGGCGAGCACAGCCCACAGCGCCAGCGCGGAACCGACGGAGGCACGCTGGAGCTTGCAGGCATAGCGGGCATACAGCTCCTCGAGCTCGGCAGACTCGAAGCGGCGCCGCGCCACCAGCCGGGCCCACCAGCCGCGGGCCGACATCGCCTTCACCGCGTGATCCATCTCACCTCACCGGCAACGCAAGGGCGCACGCTCGTCGCTTCATCTGCACAAGAATATTTAAATAAATAAAAAATATTATTTTCCTTCTTTTTACTTAAAGAAATATTTCTTGCAACCTATATGAAGACGTGTATATATGAAATAATGTGCCTGCTGCAGAATCCAAAAAGTTAAGATAACGTTGTGATAACGGTCTATTCGTGCATAGAGCTGTAAATAAGCTTTTTACCACTTTTTTATTTGATTAACACCGTCACAATTGCATTTTTTTATTCGGATATGTCTATCGAGTTATAGTCAAATCAGTTTCGACAAAGTTGAGTAATTTTTGTATTTTTCTCATCTATAATTATGACACGTTAAATGATATAAGCCGTGGTAGCTCGCGCTCGCTTTAAATTACATAGTACGCGAGTGACCTGAGTTCGACCCCCGGTGCCGGCACCGCTAAATTGTTATTTTATCGGTGCCGGTACCGGTGCTGATTTACCATGTGCTCAGCAGCGTAGGAGAATATCGTGAGAAAACCCGCATGTCTCAGGAATAAAAACATTTCGTAGACAAGTGAAGTCCGCCTAAACCGCAATAGAGCAGAGTGACGGATTTATTTCGGCTCCTAAACCCTCTCACAAATGAGAGGAGGTCAGTAGGACATTTATAGACTGTAACTTTACTAAGTTCTATCTTAAATGATATAAAAATATACTTCAAATCTATACTTTTATATGTACATTTTACTTATTTTAATAACAACAGCCAACCAACTAGATAAATAAACTCGATAATTACAGAGATAGAAATAGGTGTAATACTTCAATCAATATAGTAACAAAAATATGTCTATTTAGTACTGTATAAATTACTAAAAATATCTAAAATGATAAATTACTTAGTAGTAAATTTTCTCCTAGCAGGCCTAGGTAATACAAGCGTATATGTTTCCTCAATAAATTTACAAGTAGCTATAAGCCGTGGTAGCTCAGGGGCCTGGTGCTCGCCTTTAATTTCATAGTAAGCGAGTAACCTGGGTTCGATCCCCGGTGCCGGCACCTCTAATAATGTTCTACAATTTTAAGTGCTGATTTACCACGTGCTTAGCGGTGAAGGAAAACATCGTGAGGAAACCTGCATGTCGCCAACCCGCATTGGAGCAGCGTGGCGGATTCTCCCTAGCTCCAAAACCCTCTCAGAAATGAGAGGAGGCCTGTGCTCAGCAGTGGGACATTTATAGGCTGAAACTTTACTTTTTTACTTTTATAAAACATAACTGTCTTCTAATGTTGCTTCACACAAATAATTCTCTTGGGTTACGGGAATTTACAGACATAAATTGAACGTGCAGAAATATTAATTCATTGTAACAATGTTACAAAATTATTTAGATGGTGTCATATAATCATCAGCCATTTCAGCCTATCTTAGTCCACTGTTGAACATGGCCTGTTCATTCCCCCATAGATATATTTATGGTATCATATATTTCGCCTTTATTGGCATGTAAGGGTTGGCACCAGATTCATAAATGATCCACTCTACAGAACTATTGCGAAAATTATGTCTAGATTAATAGAGGCGCTGTCCTTTTTATTACGTGTTGACTTGGGGAAAATCATGAGGGGTAAGTATGAGTGAGAGCTTGTTTTTGTTTTTGTGTACATTGAACCACTAAAAAGGCAACTAATAAGCAGCTTTTGAGTTTTGGTTTCATTAAACAGGACTTCATTGTTTGTTTAGTTAATTAATTGTTTAATTAGTAATTAATTTATAAGACAACACATCATAAACATAAATACAATATATGCAGGGATTTTATGAATATTTGCATTTTAAATAAAGTTTCTTCTTCAGAATGTCAATCATTTACATGACTTCTTCCTAGAGATTTTTCGGTAATCACCATAATTAGCAGGTCGATGGCAGTGCCAGACTTCCACCACTTTGGACGCTGCTGATCGTCACCAGTCCGTTTACATATTGTGGGTCTTGCATTTTTCGAATTGGTTATAGCGCCACCTATCGGAAGCCATGAAATTTTCCAGCCACGTCTTTGAGTCTACTCTTACGACACCAAGTGGATGAGATATAGTGACTGATTTGACTGACTTTTTTTAATAAGTTTAATATACAAAAAAAGTTCTGACTATCCCAGGTATAGTTTTTGTTATTTAAAAGAACTTATACTTTATTAATGGGACTTCATTTTTATTTATAGACATACAAAGCGACGTCAATTTACAAATTGATGAAAAAACCGGCGGTAATCGACGTTAATCGATGGCAAACTGCGATCTGCGTAGCACTTTTAAAACAAAATCGAAGTTATTTGTTTTTAATATGACAAATTAGAATCGAATTGTAACGACTCGTTATGGATTAGTTATCTGTAGTTTTATTGACTCTTGTCACATTGCTCCATACATAGATAATCCATACTACTATTATAAATGCGAAAGTAACTCTCTCAGTCCCTGTCTTTTTGTTATCTTTTTACGGTTCAACCGCTGTACAGATCTTGACTAAATTTGGCACAGAAATACTTCTTATACATACACGGACATAGAATACTTTTTATTCCGGAAAATATCGGTTTCCACAAGATATTAAAAAAAACTTCATCCACGCGGACGAAGACGCGGGCATTAGCTAGTACACTGTATATAGAGAAGCTCCGTGCCTCAAACGCAATTTGCAACAGCAAAGTCAGCTTTTTCAATCATGTGCCGTTGTTTTTCTATTTTTACGCCGAGTTGAGATATATAGTTTCTCCGTAGATGCCAAAACTACGATATTGATTAGTGATAATTGTTTCGCTTTATACGGTGTGCTTACGCAATTTTGTGAGTGTTGTTGTTTTCTGGCCCTGTGACTTTTGTTATTGTTATTTAAACTCGTTGATTCTATTTGTAATAGTTTTTGTTTTTAAGTGTTTGTGCTCCTGTTTCGTTAAGTTTTTTAAGTTAAGGAAATAAAATTTTTCCTTAATCAATATAATGTAATGAGATGAACGATAAATATCAGATATTATTTGTAATACATTCTATTGTCTTACGGGTACTTACGGGCAACAATACACTGCTTTATTCGTACTTTAGATAAAATGCAATGTTTGACGTTAGTTTCATTTAATTGTTATGACACACCTACTTGCGCATTCCTTGCTATTATATATTACATATAACTCAACCTGGTTTCGGTATGAATTAATTATCATGGATGTCTATATTCCAGTGCACCTAATACACTATTTCTGTTCGAATATTTGATTAATGATAAGAAACTTTTAAGTAATTATTAGCAATTTGAAACAAACAGTACTTTAAATAGGACACACAATGTTTTTTCTATTATTAACTTTCCTAAAATTAAAGAAGTAATATCCAGAACGAACATATGTAGTGAACATGCTTTAAGCATGTAAAAGGAATGTATTTGTAGTACTAATTGCATAACCTACTTTTACAGTTGTTTTTCTCGGAAAGTGGAATTAATAAATTTACTTAGCATTAGCACATAATTAGCAAAATTTCAGAAAAACACAAAAATATTCAATGGGAGCCTAAAGTCCATACTTTTTTGCCTAATCGCCTTTCTACAGATTGCGAATTTCAATTCTTGGTTCTATTTATCATTGTATTATCGGAATACAGCTAACGTATTTTTTATAGAAGAAAGTGAAGTGACGAGCAAAGCACCTGATGGTAAGTGGAACGTCTGCCCATAACAAGTGCTGTGTCGCCCAGAACAGTGCATGGTATGCACGAATAAAGTCTGTCCGTACAATACCTTAGTCGCCTCTTACGACTCCTCCGTAAGATAGAGGTAGGCGCTACTCTTCTCTCCCGGACACCTATTGGTGAATTTAATATGAGTATGTTAAATAAATACTTTTATTATCTATAGTACACGGATATGCAAATAGCGTTAAATCGTCCATCAAAACTTTCATCACAAACTTATTGATGTTGAAATCACGTGACAAAAAACTATCAACTGTTTCTCGTTTGACTATAACATATTGGAATAAATGTCTTTAGCCTGCAACCATGACTTCCTTCAATGTCATTAAAAATATATTTTTTGTTTGATAAATAGATTCCTAAGTAATTTTCTTTTTTCAAGTTAGTCTAAGTTATTAGAAGTCGATACCTTTGCACGCAGAATGACTTGGACGAATTTGTCAACCGTCGCTTGAGCATCCTTGTCTTCTCAACAAGGACTACAAAAATACGTGCCCTTTTTTTAGGCAACGGTCAATGCCGGCGGCGGTAATTATCCTTGTTCACAATAGATTCATAAGTGACAAGGCTTCAAATTAAATTAAGTGAAGTGTTAACATACATGAATAAAACGCAGACAGATTTTTTGTGAACACTTTTTGTGAACATAGCACACGCACGTCAGAACCCGTTTTTGTGTTTTGTAAATATTTAATGGTCTTCTCCGATAATAATTATATATGAAACACAATTATTTTCCACAATATATTTTTTATTTGTCCTGTAAATTAAAGTAGGTGTATATTATTTTCAACGATTTCTTCATTATCTATAGCAGAATATAAAATGTTAGCAAAATTTTCATAATCATGAAAAACACTAATCTTTAGTGTGTACTAATTATCCAATTATTTTTATCTTAATGCCTGGTATCCCTTCAGGTAAGTGCAACGCAATAACGCATGTCTGAGTGCCGTACGGTACGGTACCTCGCTGACCTGAGCATTCACAGTTCGGCACTTCTGGTTCGGTTCTCATCGTGCGACCTGAAAGCCTTAAGGCCGTAGCAAGATATAGTCTATAGTTTATAACTTTCCTCAAAGAACGGGCTCTTAATAATAATACTTTTTCAAATTGCATTAGTATTTCCTGAGATTAGCCCGTTCATACATAAAAACTCTCCAGCTTTATTGTATTAGTAAGATAAGGTATTGTTAATCAATACAAATATAACAAAATTTGTATACACTGTCACTTGATTCTTTAAGACTATTTTTACAATACGTTATGTTTTCACAATTAAAATTTCCCGCATAAGATTTATTAATGCGATTGTAGAAAATTAAAGTCCATAGAAGTCTTTCATCACTTTCGAATACTACCACAAGCAATCCCATCATACTCGTATCCAGTCCATAAACACACACACACCCACACAGCCGAACATCAGCCTCCTCCGAAGTTAGGGGAACTTCGCCATAAGTGAATTTTACCGGTATTTATGGGTCTGGGTACCTCAGATCTGGCTTATTAGAAATTTTATTCCGTTTTCTAGCAATGACAACAGAATTTTGCTTGGTTTGTTCCTTAATTGTCTGTTACAACAACATCGCGATGAGATAAAGTGGTGGTAAAAGTAGTGGAATATGGATTCTCCTCTGACGCCAATTGCTTATTTATCAAATGGCATTTAAAAAATAGTAAGTGTAGAAATATAAGAACAAGGTGTTTCTATCATGGGGTTTCATACAACACAACAAAGGAATTACATGCAACAGTTGTAGCATTAATATTTGTGTCCACTAGGATTTCAACGACAGATCAGAGCCTCATTACGATGTTCTGATCGAACAGCTGTAAAAATCTTTATACCTTTTAGCCATGAAACTTGTATAAAATATTCAAAATACTGTTAGGTTTAACGAGTGATATAAAAATCTTGCCAACTTAAATATGATATATCTCTTAAGTATATTATGTATACAATGTGTAACTATATATAAATACTTAACGATAACAAATTTTATATTCACAATGAGAGTCAGAAAATTCTATCGTAAATTTGGCCAATATGTTGATGTTAATTCATTGGTAGAATCGTTATCATAATAATATAATAAAGAAAGATTATAGACGTTAAAAACCAATTTCGAACGAAACGGTACTACTAACGGGGACTCTTCGTGATGTCTTGGTATTATTAGATATTTCACCGAATAATGATCTAACTGGAACGTTAGTAAAATCTTTACTGTATTTGACTAAATATATATTTTTAATTAGATTTTTTTTAAAAAAACGTGATAAAATACGTCTAAATCGCATAATTGATTTCTATCGAAAATACTAAAATGATTCATTCTACTTTGATACATATCCAAACAGTTTTAAAAGTAATTAAGGCACTGTAAGAATAAATTAACAGTTTAACAGTCAGCGTTAATTTTCTTTTACCTTTTCTTACACCATATTAAAACTTCTTACTAACCATATTAAAACATCGACACAATTCCAGGAGAAACTTCCTAAGTATTTGTAGGCAAGTATTTAAAGTCGGCTTTGAAAACATCAATGCAAATCTAGCTTACGCGGTCTTTCAAAGTCTTGTAAATCATACATCTATGTAATAACTCTATTTTTAACTAAGTGAAGTAAATGGGCGCGATCCAAAAATGCCTTTGACCGCACCTAAAAAAATATTTCTTTCGTTAAGATTTGTGGAGCGAAAACTTCTGTAATAACAATAATATGCCCATGGCGCAGATAAATAGAGGAAAATGTTTTTATTCGTGTTTGCACTCGAATACATGAGCCAGACTTCACCTGGGCAAGTCATTTCTTTTTTGTTATATGAAAATACAAGCTTCGATGTTACTTCTCCGCAGCCGGTTGATGTTCAACTATTTCTTTATATCAAAAGAAAGGTAAGGCCATGGAAATGCTTTTATATACACACTTTCCTAAGTTCAAAGCAATGTATGAGTACTTGTCTTGAAAGAAATAAAATTGAAGGGGAAAATAAAGTGTTAAGTACATATAATTGTGGAATATAATAATAAAGCGTACGTAAAATAATGAATAATTTTTTTTATGAAATTTTTACAGGGTAAAACATGGTTTATTTGAGGAAATAATTTTAGGATAGTAACAGTAATAAACAATGTATAATTATTTCAATATTTATTTTGTACACCGTACGCGAATACTATGTGTGTCAACACACAAATGCAAAATCCGTTCATTTATCAAAATATTCCAATTATTTGATTAGTGCTTCGTTATAGTTAAGGGTTTTCAATGTTTTACTATGTTTTTACATTCATAAAAGGTTTTTTAATATTTTTTATCACTGATTGTGATATTGTGATTGTTCGTTTTGTTGTAATGGAAACTGACTTTATCGGAAATAAAGGTATTTCTGTTTTAACTGTGTATTTGTCAACAAAACACTTCTTTTTCTACAATTTGTAGAATTAAAGGGTTAGTGATTTGTATTTTCTTAAAGTCACCTGAAGTAAATATTGTTTTTTAATAGTGAACAATAATTTAGGCTACAATTACAATGACGATTTCCGAAAGAAGTGAAATATTTCCTCCGCTCATCACTAGCTAATTAGTTCATCGTGTAAACAAACTCTAAATATAATAGTTAAAAAAATTTGCTTAAGTTTCGAAAAACAATTCGTTGCTCGGTTCCGGTAAACGAGCTCATAATAACAATCCGATTACAATATAAATAAAATGACCTACTTATGCTAGGAGCATTAGAGATAAAACTAAAACTCGGAGCGGCCGTTAAAAAGAAATATTTCATCGGTACCTATTCTAATAAGAAACATTCCGATGGCTGCGTTTATGACGCTTTATTTTATTCGGCTGGGTTTGTTTTCCTATTTTCAATATTTTGCTTGGTGTAGAAATGGAAACCTAGTTTGTGATGTTTTTTTTCTAAATTAATTAAAATAAGTAACGCCCCAAGAATAAATATTTAATACCTACAAAATTTGCATAACATTAGCGGAATTTTTGTTAGATCCTCGAAGGGTAGGGCAACAATCAGAATGCGATGGCCCTGGATAGAAACAAAATCTAGAACAAATAAGCGATTTGTGTGGCGAAACATAGTTGCGAGCCGTTCGCGAAATAGGAGTACAGGAGAGGGGGAGGGCCCCGGAGGGGGTCACGGTCGTCGGGTCAATAAACCCGGCGAGCATCGCGGTAGACGAATGAATCGTGGTACGAGAACGCGGTGGCGCCGCTTGCGTCAGTGCTAGGCTGGGTACATATAAAATTCGGTGGAAAAAAAAGAGATTCTGTCCAACAGCCCTGAAATGATAAAGGCAGTGATTGTGCATGATGTAGTCCTAATGTGCATGACTAAGAAGCGACTTGCCTTGTATTGACTTTTACACAGAAAGATATGAACAATCGCCCGCCCGCCTTGTTCTGTGATGATACAATTATGATCAATAATTTTTTTGTAGATTTAGCAACTGCATACTTAATAGATTTAAAAATAGTATATATGTAAATACTACTATTGAAATAAAAACATATTTTAAATATAACAACGACTGAAGCCAAACAATATTAATCTTTACGCGCCCTTTAAATATTGCAGCCCGGCCCCTGCGGGCCTAAGCCCAAATCCAAGCCCAATCATTGCGAACAATTTACCATAACTTAGGCATCACCTTTAACGTTCAAACAATCGGGCGACATTATATAAAACCCTTTCAATTCATATAAATCCTTCCAAATTCGCCAACTTCGTAAACGTCTGGCCCAGCAGTGAACTGTTGTATAGGCCAATGATAATAATAATGACAAACATTGTCTTAGGCTGGGATTAAGACCCACAATGAAACAAAAATCACAGTTTCTTGCCGGTTCTTCCCTAAGATTTTATTCTTCGAAGCGGTGAAAATATTGACATTCAAAATAGCTTTAACCCTTATGTGTACACCCGGGTTCCCAGGTGCCCATCGCGGTGCATCTCAATGTGTAATTAAAATAGAGAAAAACTAAAAAAAATCTCTTCTGAATCGTCGTTATTTAGCTCAAAAGCAAGCCATTGTATGAATTAGATTTTAAGATTTTTTTAATGAAAAAGAATCAGTAAAACTTAAGCCATCGCCCTATACGTATGTACCTGGGGTACCTGGGTACCCATTATATGTATTGATACATTGTACATAAAAAACCAATAATGTTTATAAAGTATTATTATTTATGACACTAATTAAAATTTACAATATTTGCAAAGTATTATTATTAACATACCATTAATTTATTATATTTATTTATTATTATATTTAATGAGTTTTCATTACAAACATGGCAGTTGACACTCAGTTCAGCTTTGGCGCGGTTTTCGAAGTCTTTTTATAGTTAGTTTATGATATATATGGCAGGAACCAGTGATTTTTTCCTCCTAGTCGTGTGCCGCTCAACAGTTGGACCAGCTACTTCTTCATATATTATTTGTTATATGCTCTTAACCGCAATTTTGTAAGTAATGTAGTTAGTAGTGTAGTTGCTCATTCTTCACTCAATTGCCGCAGAAAATTACGTCGTTCTGTTAATCCTTTCGGTAACATTTTATGATTTTCTAAATAAATTCTGTATGCCGCGAGTGAACTTATGTCTAGCATATTGAAAAACATAGCCAATGACCACCTTGATCATCGACGTTGAGCTGTATATCTTCTTTCTGGTGGTAGAATTCCTATGCAGGAATCCGGATAGGTAGGTACCACCCCAAGGCAGAATAATTGCTGCCGTGAAGCAGTAGTGTGCAAACTTTAATGTGTTTCGATTTCAAGAGTACTGAGAGCTAGTGTAATATCTGGGCATATGAGACTTATGAACTGATATCTCAGAGTGGCGGGCGCGGTGTGGTGTCACACAGAAATGTTCTGGGTGACACAGCATTTATTATGAGCAGACGTTGCACTTACCATCAGGTGAACGTTTTGCTCGTATCGTCACTATATGAAATAAAAAAATTGATCTATAGTGTTAACGCCAAAATCTATATTAGTTGTAGTAACAGATGATGATGATGATTTTTCTAATCGTTACTCACAGCCATATATCTGAATGCGTGGTCGATATCCAAATTACCCTTTTATTTTTCTTCGGGACAGCATATCGTAACTTGGTCGGGAAAACCAAAAGCGGTCGAGTACTGCTCTCGTGAGTTGTTTGGAGCCATGATAATATAGAGTATAAGGTATAAGTATAAGGTATATCCGTTATTTTTTAAGATTTATTTAAATGTCATTTGAACGTTTTGAAGTATTCACGTCACTAGAAAATTATTTTATATTAACAATTCTATTTTAATAAATAAAGATTTTTTTTTATGGGAGAGTGGGAAAAGAGCAGGCTGCTCACCTGATGGTAAGTGATCACCGCGGCCCATGACCATCCGCAATACCAGGGGAATTCCGAATGCGTTGCCGGCCTTTGACGAAGGAGTAGGCTCTTTTCTTGAAGGTCCCCAAGTCGTATCGGTCCGCAAAACTGCTGGCGGCAGCCTATTCCACAAAGTGGTTGTGCGTGGCAAAAATTTCTGGCAAAGCGCACAGTGGTGGAATGCCAGTCATCCAGGTGGTATCGAAGAAATTTTGTTGTGTGCCGCAATGTACGATGGTAGAATTTAGCAGCAGGAATTAGTTCGAACAACTCTTCGGAACACTCCCCATGATAAACACTCTAGAAAATGCAAACGTCTCTTCGCAAAGCCAGTGGATCGAGCTGAGCGGAAAGAACTCGGTCGTTGACGATTCGAGCCGCTCTTCGTTGGAGGGAGCTGGCACTGGGGTGCCCCCACCCAGAGGTGAGAACAGTATTCCATGTGAGGCCAAACTTACGCCTTGTAAAGTTGCAGTCGATGGGCCGACGTGAAATACTGTCCTGCTCTACTGAGCACGCCAAGCTTTTTGGAGGCCAATTTGGCCTTCCGTTGCAGGTGACCGCCGAACTGAACGTCACTCGATATGTGAACGCCAAGGATTCCGATACTAGCTGAGGCAGTGAGTGAGTATTATCAAAGCGAGGGTATGCGACAAAGGGTTTCTTTTTAGCGGTAAACGCGCAAACCTGTGTCTTCTTAGGGTTGAATTGGACTAAATTTTGTCGGCCCCATATCGAAATTTTATCTAATAGGATTTCGATTTCAGATACAAGTTTGTTCCGACACTCGTCGACGTGTTCCCGAGAAATATTGGCACGGCAGGTGTATAAAGCATCACCAGTACGTCCCCGGTCGAGCCGGCCCATTCATGCAACAGCAATAGCTGATGCGTGTCTCTACCACTGTTAAAATCGTCTGTCTTTAACTTTGACTCGGCTAGCTGTACATTTAGCGAAGATAAACACGACCGACACAAACGTACACACATACGGACTCACTGTATACAAAATCGTATCGATAGCCGTAACAAATAATAATGTGGGAAAATATCAACAACAACATTATAGGAAGCAGCAGTATTACGAAAGTCAAGTACATTTAATTACCATAATAGCCTTAGCAGAAGCCGTCTAAACCATTGATTACATTATTACGCAAGCGCTTGTTTACATTCAATAATCAGAGCCGCATTAAGCTTGCCAGGCGTTCACAAATAAAATTATGATATTTTATTTATTTACTTTGTTCGCAAGGAAACTTACTGGTGGCAATCAGACTAGGTAGGTACCTACCGTATTGTCAGTTGTTCTGCTGTCAAGCATTGGTGTGTAAACACAGAAATTACAGATTTTATGAGACTTGAGAATTGATGTACTCATGTTGAAAGTAAAAGTTAATTTGCTAAGAACCACATACAAAATTTAAAATGGCGTGTATTACCTAGTTATTGAGTCTTTTCTTTTTGCTCGGTGGATGTCTGTCGTAAAGTCAATATCACTTAATAATATCTCGTTTCGGGGTAAAACACGTGTTGTGTTATCGACTATAGTGGCGTGTATTGACTAGTGGAATTATTGTAGTGGTGGAGAGTATTTGGTGGCGGTACTAGTTTGCATGTGCAGGCTATTGTAGAAGGGCGGACATTACTCTTCTAAAACTAGGTAATACAAACTATTTAAAATTTTGCATGCGTATCTTAACGAATTTTTCTTGCCTTCATTAAAGTTCTATAAGGCACTTACCATCAGGTCAACGACTTACTCGTCTCGTCACTTACAATAAAAAAAAAATGCCAAAAGTGCTTGAAATATTACGAAGAAGCAATGACTCAACTAAATCCAGAGTCACATTTTCTTATTTTAAAACTATAACAAAACTGGAGAGTTTGTACGTTTATTTCAAAAATATTTATTGTTTCACTAAGCCCGTTTGTTGAGGAAGGTTCTAGGCTATAAAATGCTACGTTCAGCTATAGCCTTGAGAAGCCGCATGCTGTGAACCGGAATGTAAATGTGCGGCTTATTTTATGCGGGTAAAATCGCGGGGCACAGATAGTATATAATACGTGCAAATTTCATGAAAAGCTTCAGCAGTTTTTTTTTGTTAAATTCTTTAGGACAGACAGGACCCTCTGTCTTGATACTAATGAATAAGGAAACAATTTGTAGTGATTTGTTGTACGGCACAAGTTGTATAAGAAAATCGGTCTGTCTGATCAGGGTGTCATAAGAGTCGTCTTAGAAAATATAATGGCCTCCGACAGATGCCGGAACAAGCACCTGGATAAATACGAGATTGAAAACATCCAACAGGGATTGGCAGCAATATCCAGAGTGCAACGGACGCTGCGAGCGCCGATCCCCCTCCTAAGCCATGGCAGATACTCCTAAGCTGGAAGAGACCTATGCTCAGCAATGGACAGTTTATGGGCTGCCGTGTTTGTGGTTAAAAATGCAAATTTAAAACGGAAACATTCAAGCCTCCTCTATTTAATTTATATATATATATATAAAAGTTGATTTCAGGTTTTTACAACAACAGTAAATCTGTCTAGTAGCAAATAAATTTTTGGAAAGAAACTTCTTTGAGCGCGATAAGAGTAAAATTTCAAATCCAATTTGAGTGCAACGTTTCTGTTATTCTTAATTAATATTTATCGATTAATTAATAATTGTTTATATACTGAGCAGTTATTTTAGAGTTGTGTTAATGAATATAATGAAATAATGAAGAAATAGAAATATTTGTCCCGTGCGAGAATCGAACCAGCGTCCCGCGGCGCAGAAGCCAAGGGCTTAGCCACTGCGCCAAACGAGCCGAGACAAACCATTTTGGAAACAACTTGCAAAAGTACTTGTAGTTTATCAGGCATTTTGATTATCGTGGCATGTCAAAGGTGTGCAAGTGTCAAAATGGTTGTTGAGAATGATGACGACCGCGTCGAGAAAGAGACGCCCAGCATGTTGCCGCAAGGTTTTGGACTATTGTAGCGTGAACAAGAAAGAAGTTATTGGTCGAATTGTTACTGGATATAAAACTTCAACAATTTTTTATGAATAATATATAATAATAAATCGTCGATGACGATTTTCGTTTAGGCGAATCAGAATAATGCGATTATACAAATAAAAAAGTAATATTTACGCTGCAGGTATATTATATTCAGAAACCAGCTCCTCACATAGACTATATTACAACAAACTATTTAGTAGTAGGATATATTTTATTGTTCGTTATGTTAAGTCTAAATTGTGAGGAGAAATAAAAAAATATTATTAATAATAAATTAAACGCAAATCGTTTAGATGAAGGTACGAATGTAGTCAAACACAATCACACACTTAACACGCAAGTAAAACAATTTATTTTGCACTTGAAATCCTATACGATGCGTATTTTAGTGCCAATTAAAATTTTTCCGTTGTGTTAAGAACCTGAAAAAACGAATCTACAGACACGATAATAGCTGACATACAGCCAACACCCGAGACTCTTATTTTTGAAGTTCATTTATGTGGCAAAATTGGTGTTGATACCGTAGTAAATATTAAACTGACCTTAAGTTGACCTTAGCAGTCATAATGACGCAAGCAACTTATTCACATAATATCATATACAAAAACATAAATTCACATCTTTGGTATTCTAAAAGAATACGTGTGAGACGTATACTTCAACATGTATTTAATTCCAGAACCAAATAAAAGGCTCAACTTTTGAGATGCAATAAAAACATCTTTTAAGCATATCAGTGCGAAACGACGATTGTAAAACCGATAGCTACACTAATTTCCATTATGTAAACAAAATATAAATGAGAAATATTTCTAGTTTTAATAAGGTACATCCAATTATGTTTTCAAATGTTTGTATATCCGTTTTGCAGACTAATTTCATAACAGCAAATATGAACACATACATGTGAATCTATTAATGTTAAAAGATCGCATTCGATTTAAATACAATGATTACTAACAATAATCCCTTCGCCACAATAGTTTTAATATATTACAAATCAATTGCCTGTTAACGCGTGTATTGAGCTCTTTGTTATGTATCAATGCAATTACAAGATTATAACGATGTGAAAACAGTTGGGCCATATTAACATAGTTGATGTAGTCAACAGTGAATATCCCGTCATAGTCCTAAAGCAAAAGGTGAGTCACATGCGACGAATGTCGCAATATGTTATATTAAGGTTAATTTTATAAAGTGCCAACAGTGAAAAGAGAACATAAATTTTACAAAAACAAGAATCTGTAACAATAAGTAACTGATGCGGATTTTAAAATGTATACTTAAAAAGCAGCTAGGTATTTGGACATGTTTACATTACTATAGTACGTACTACATGCAGCACGGTAAAAAGCAACAGCCTACGAATTTTCTGCCTCCTCTTATTTTTCAGACAGGAGTCGAGAAGAGATCGCCACGCACAGCATTACAGCATGCTGTTGGCGGGCGTCAAATATCGAAATATTACTAAGAAAAAATTTACACTTAAAACTGTATTTCACAATTTTAAATGCACCGGCGCCGGCACGAGTGCACATCCTATGCTATTTAATAAAACAAAAATATGCTCATAAATTGATTTATTAACTGAATTATTATAAATTATAATTCAGTCAATAAATCAATATAATATAAACGAAATTAAAAAATATACTGACCATAATTTAATTAATAACTTCAGGTTTCGGTTTACACAAAAACTTATATTAATAATTTCGTTTGGCGTTATTGTATAAGATTTTTCAATGAAGCATCCAGGGTTTCAAATTATCATAATTGTTTATTTAAATAAAACTAGATTTTACGGATTATCGCGAGGACAGTCCGCCCATGACATTGGGTGCTGTAAAGCGCTCGAAACGTCGGGTTATAAATAGTAAATTATACGAGTACGTCAGTAAATTATACACGCAGCAGGTCCAAACATGCTTATGCGAATTTAAGAGTTTCATGATTTTCTTATGGATCCCATCATCAGAAAAAATTATATAAGACCTCCACTACGGTACTTTTTAATAAAAAAAAAACATTAAAATCGGTTTATAAACAAAGAAGTAATGCCCGAACATACGTACAGATGAAAAAAAAAGGTTTTTTTTTTTTACTTTACAATAACAAAGATATGATAATAAACAATGTGAGATCGAAAGTTCATCACATTTACTAGTAGCGGTGTGGTTCTAGTTTATAATTGTCCAAACGGTCTGCTTCGTTCACTGCAATAAGTGCAAAAGAGTTTTAGTCACGTGCAGGGCCAAACAACCATGAAGCTGTATGCATATTCGAGTGCACGGGAACTCGACTGATTTAAATTAACATTAGCGAACTCGGCTTAACAAAACTGCAAACTAAAATTTGATTGTTTTTATAGACGAAACGACGGTATGACAATTTATTTTAAAATGCATTCAGGTTTTTTTTTTAAATATTAAATCATGCATTACAATTGGGAATAGACTACAATTCATCATCATCATCATTATCATTTCAGCCTATCACTAGTCCACTGCAGAACCTCCTTGAACCTAGGCCTCCCTCATAGATTGCCTCAAAAGTTTGTAGCTATCACTTTGGGGCGATTTTGCCATAGTTGCCACGCTAGACAATCGGATTGGCAACCGCAGTTTATTTATTCAGAAGTTTCAGGAAGATGCTACTGCACATCTCTTGGTTTTTTTAGTTTATCACAATTGGAGATGAACTAATCTTAAGAATTACATTTTTTGCACCATATGTGAAATGACTAATTGCATAATACTGCTTATGCGTGCCTGATATTATATGTAATCAGGCATTTCCCATATGATACCTATGAAGGAGGATATATTGAATCTAACAGGGACTAAATTTGAAACTCACATTAAGAGAAGTCTGTGCTCCAAAGCTTTTTATAATTTAAATTATTATTTAAATTATAAGGACTAGCGGTAGATTGTAAATTGTTCATTTCATTACATGTTTCACTCAAGATTGAGGATGACTTACGACCGTCCAGTAATAACATGATTGTACTAGTCAAATTGTGGGGACTTTCAGCTATTTGAGGAACACAAAAGTTTAAAGTAAATAAGAACCTACGAGTATTTTTATAATAATAATAAATAGGATACATACAATCGCATCTCTTGTTCAGCTTAAAAATTAGTATTTAACATCTTCTTTTTATTATAAAACAATTTGTTCAGTATACCGTTATGAAAGAAAAAATACAATGCTACTTACTAATGCGTTTTGATTTGTATAAATTTTTGTTTTCACTTAATTTCGCATTTACCGGGTTCCTAGCATTGCAATTGAGTGAAAAACTTTAAATAAAATATTAAACTGTATGATTTGAATTAACTTCAACATTTCGACGTGGTTTAAATATTAAAATATATTCCCCCATGCATAAAAAGCGAAGCAAAAGGAGAGACAGTTTTTAAACCGCTTTACCCTGTTAGAGTAATTCCCAAAGTATTTCAGAACCTTGTATATTTTATTTGTACCAGACGAATAGTAAGGAACAAATTATGATAAATAAATATGGCGGATTTAAATCATGACATCGAATTAAAATTCTAATGCTTCCAGTCGTTTCAAGGTCAAGGTAATGACCTCACACGCTTTAAGCGAACTTGTGTCGCTTCTTTAAATGACTCAGACTATACTAGTTTTTGAATTTTACATAATGCACAACTATAGCCGCTTGTGGTCTAAATCTACGCGCGTTAAAATTATTCTATATCCATATTGTTAATGACTTGCACGTGAAAATCGCCTATAAATATATGAAATCAGAACACTGTAAATACTTATCAATCGAGTGAACTTACTGATTGGTAAATGTCCGATTTACTTCCCTTATTTATGTTATATATATACATACATACATAAGATCACGACTGTATCCCATAAGGGTTAGTCAGAGACTGGGCACTCACTGCAGTTTAATTCCTTACTCGCCTTTTACGAGATCCATTGGATGAGATGGAGTGGTAGTATTCCTTTAACGAGCCGCCACCACACGGCAATGTATATATATATATATATATATATATATATATAACTAGTCTGGCCATAAATACTGTTACATGAAAACTTTTCTTTTTTTCAACTTTTTAATTATTTTGGAATTTGGAACACGTATATTATTTTAAAAACTTCTTTCGATTATACTTCCCATTTTGAATCGAGCCATTTGCGCGGAACCCTAATTGTTTTTCTAAAATTACAGCAAAGTTATCCGCTATAATATCAGCTATACTCGTATCTTAGTGAAAGTCCCGTCGAAATCGGTCCAGCCGTTTCGGAGATTAGCCTGAACAAACAAACAGACAGACTAACAGATGTTTTTTCTTATAAGTGCCGTATACACTTTCATAAGCATTGAGTAAAAGGCTGTAATTTTGTTATTACAAACAGACACTTCTATTTTATTTATTTGTATGTATAGATTTTAAATCAATAATAAGACATATTTAAACATTTGAAAAGGAACCAAAATGAAGATGATATTTTAAGTATTTTAAAATGTTCAAAGGAACAGATTCTCATAGAAGAGAATTTTACTTTCTAGAATTAAAATATATTAATACGTATACGTGCCGTGTGGTAGCGGCCTAAGAGAATCTACCACCCCATCTCATCCCGTGGGTGTCGTAAAAGTCGACAGAGGGAAAATGAATACCAGGATATGGGCAGCAGCATCTTGCTGGAACATTTAAATAAATAAACTGCGGTTGCCAACCCGTCTGCCAAGCGTGGCAACTATGGCAAAATCCCCCCAAAACGAGAGCTACAAACTTTTGTGGCAATCTATGGGGGAGGCCTATGTTCAGCAGTGGACTAGTGGTAGGCTGAAACGACGAGTACGTATATTGGGCAATATTGTTTTTTTTTTCCAATTCTAAGATACAATTTTTTTAAAGCGTAATTTTCAGCTCCTTTCTGTTGGTGATGTCAAATGTCTGTTAGGCATTATGTGTATATTGTGTTACTTTCTTTTTTTAAAGAGTGGATCGAACAGAACGCCTTCGGTCGCGATACGCAGGTGAAACGCGAAACACAGAAATATTGAAACCACCTTAGGACTTTACAAGAGCTAGAGACTGGCCCTCATCTAGCCCAGACCTCAACCCTTTAGACTTCAAATTATGGTCAGTTTTGAAGGACATGGCCTGCTCTAAACGACACGGCGACATTGAGTCTCTTAAAAATCTTTGGAGCAAGCAGTGGCGAAATTTCTCTTGGAAACAGTGCGTAAATCCATAGAGTCGTGGCCAAACAGATTAAAGGCCTGTATAAAAAAAAAAGCCACAGGTTGCCATTTCGAATAGAACATTTTTTTTATTTTTTGCTGAAACTAAAAAATATGTAGGTATAAATTTTAATCGTATTACATTACTTCATTTTAAAAAAAATGCATTTTCATTTGTAACAGAACTTATGGCCGGACTAGGTTCATCATAATTATTTCATATAGTATTTCCTCTCCTTCTCCGTCCCGCCCCAACATATTCTCGTAAAATGTATACATAGTCGTCTACAAATCGATAATAGCGTTCACAACAACAAGTATTGGTGTGACATGGACGTGATCATCATCTTGTCTATGTCCATCTTAAAACTTACTCGTTGGGAGGAGGAAGATGGAGGGAGGATGGGATGTCGTGTAGACCATTAAGGTTACGAAGGATAATGGCAAGGTTCTCCAGCGATATTGGAATATTTAAGAGTAGTAATCAATTAGCCATCGTCGTTAATATCAGTTTTTTCTCCGTCCAGTAGTTTAAACACATCTTATGAGGCGGTGAATATTTTCAGGGAAATAAGCTCAAGCCGTTTAACATTTTTCTAAAATTGGACCAGCTTCGTCCTCGGTTTGTTTTTGGGATAGACATCATATCTTTACTGAATACCACCTGCCAAGCGTGGCAACTATGGCAAAATCACTCCAAAATGAGAGCTACAAACTTTTGTGGCGATTTATGGAGGAGGCCTGTGTTCAGTAGTGAACTTGTGCTGAAACGACGATTAAGATGTTCCAAGACGATACTGCTTACCACCATCTGAATATAACTGTTCCCTTGACGTTTACGGCAGATGCTATTTATTTCTACCAAGTCATGCAAATTATGAGTTACTATCTGAAGCCCGCGACTACGTTCGCGTGGATGAAGGTTCTTTAAATATCGCGTGGAAACTATTTAATTTTTCGGCACAAAAAGTACCCTATGTCCGTCTCCAGGAAGCAAGCTATCTCTGTTGCAAACTTCGCCAAGATCGGTTCAGCGGTTGAGCCGTGAAAAGGTAACAAACAGACAGATGGACAGAGAGAGTTGCTTTCGCATTTATAATATTAGTATGGATCATTACTTAGATATTTATACTATACTAACTATAACTTTAATAATAAATTGGGCAAATATGTCACAGTGTCTCAACAAAGAACTTGACAAAAAAGTGCAGTGCATGCATTAAAGCTCATGATATTTCACTGTAAAAATCGTACGAAACTACGAAACACTAGGTTTTTGTACGTATAAAAGTTAATATCAACTTTATCGAGATAAAAGAGATTATTGAAAAATATTTTTTCAATAATCTCTTTTATCTAAATACTTGCGAACAAGCGTAAAAAAGTCGAATCCGTACTTAGCGGAGCGTCTGTCATCATAAGCCGGCGGCCGACGCGTTGCGAAAATAGACTGTCACCTCGAAATATGAATAAATAGAACGCTATTTACAACGCTGGTGCATGTATAACATCAAGACCGTCCCCCGGAATAATTTATCGCGCCTAAAAACTATCCGCCCACGAGTCACAACCATTTGACACTGATTTAAATTTACTCAATCATAAAATCGAACGAATACGCGGGGTCTACTACAATTAAATTTTGTTGACATCGTTCAAAGATCGTTTATTGTATCAACGTATTGCTTGATGAAGTAGGTGAAATAGCTGCACAATAAGATATTACATATACGTATGTAAGCCGTTATACGTATGTATGCACAGTTGATAGCTTGCGACGGTAGTAATAAAGTAAGGTAAAGTAACCGCCTATAAATGTTCTACTGTTGAGCACAGGCCTCACCCGATTCCTCAGAGGGTTTTGGAGCCTGGAAGAGTCCGCCACGCTGCTCCAACGCGGGCTGGACGACTTCACATGTCTTCGAAATATTTTCTCGGACATGCAAGATTGCTTCACCGTTGAGCAGGTGGAATATAAACACTTAAAATAGCAGAACAAATTTTGGGTGGCCGGCACCAGGGATCGAACTCAGATCACTCGTATACTATGTAATTACAAATCATACATCAAAATAATTCGTATAGTATAATTATTTAATCAAAAAAAATCGACTTTGATTTATAATGTGTTACAACGCTTCGCCTTTTTGTTAAAAATATATTGTAATGAGGTTTACACTGCTGAGTAGCGTAGTTATACGGCACGGCGGTTATAGAAAACAGGCATTTACACATGTGTTGGCGCAACTTGGCAATGACAATGTCCCCATAATTTTTTTTCGGTGATGTAATTGCTGTTAGCCTTTTTGGCTTTTACAGCTTCGTCGGATACTGTGCTCACGAGCCAGGGGCCCGCGTGCCAAGTGTACTCGGTGAGTAACGGGAAGCGAAGACCCAATTACTGTCAATGTCACTTTATCTTAGTCATCAGATGCGAAATACTTACATCAAGCTATGTCTTGATGTAAGTATTTCGCACCTGACAATGTGTCAATTAGTAACAATGATCACCATAAACCTCTTTTCTCACTGTAACTACAAAAACAGCAACTTCTGATAATTTTCATGTCACTATCTTCAATAAAAAAAATGTCGCCGTGGTCATTTTGTTTATTGAAGATGACAAGAAGAACAAATTTTTCACCTTATGGTAAGTGGAACGTCTGTTCATAACATTTGCTTTGTCACTCGGAAAATTTCTGTATGGCACAAACTGCGCTCGTCACTAGTTCTTCAGTCTCATATGCGCAATAATTACTCTAGCTATCAGTGGCTTTTCAGATTGAAACACAGTAATGTTTACACACTTCTGCATGACAGCAGAATAACTGGCACTACAGCGGTACCTACCTAAATGGAATTCTGCATGAGACTCCAACCGCAAGTAAAGTCGGCCAGGGGAACATCGATCCTTATCGATATATATACAATTGTTTCTAGAGCCACTTTAATAAGCTCGTTAATTATTTTTATGGAATACTTTGTTAATTAATTGAAATACAAAGCATGTGATGAAATCCCCGTGCGGATGGCGCCTCTACAAATCGCGTCACGCGAACATTTTTTCTTGGCCAAAATTCAAATTTACGGAAGTTCATCGCGGCCAAGGGCAACTAATCCTGAAGTCTATTAAACAGTTCTCGAACACCATGATGCTCCCATCCTATTTCAAAGACAATAATGAGTTGCAATCCAGTCGTGTTATAAACAGATTATCAAATCAATATCTACATCTTAATAGATTGATTAAAATCATAAATTTACAATGCAAATTCAAACGTTAGATGCACAATTTGGGATTCAGCTCCATTTAAATTAACTTTACCAATCCAATTACATTGTTTGGTATTACCATCTTCATTTCTCACACATCCTGCATGTGTAATATAATATATAGTAGATGCTTTTCGCTGTTAACATAATGATGATATCCATGCGGATTATATCCTTTTGATCAGTAGTTATGATATCCCCAGCAAAACTAGAGTGTCCAACACAGCTCTAAGAACAAACAAGCTAAAGTACCAGTTGGTCGGTTATATAGATCGTAAAACCGATAACCGTTGGGGGAAAAGGTTCTCAAAAAGCTCTCATTTTGCCTATAGTAGCAACCAGTTGGCAGGCGGGTTGGCAACCGCAGTTTATTTATTCCTAGAAGGTGCTGCTGCCCATCTTCTGTTTTAATTATCCCTCTGTCGACTTTTACGACACACACGGGATGAAATTCTCTTAAACAGCTACCACACGGCGACCGCTACCACACGGCGACCGCTATCACACTGCGACCCCGCTGGTTCACTCGCGTAAAATAAGCCGTACGGCATAGCAACTTGCTGACCCGAGCATTCACAGTTCAGCCCTTCTTGGTAAAGTACGCAGCAGCACCTTGAGGCCATAGAATGAAGTTTTTTATCCTTGAGCCTTCCCCAATAAATGGCCAACTAATTTAAATATTTTTTTACATCGGATTAATAGTTCCTGACATTAGCGCGTCCAAACCTATGAATATACATAGTTTTAAGATTAGAAATTTTATTAAAATATAATGGCCTTGAGCGATTGACCAACCACGGTTATTTAGCAGCTAGTTCTTCCATCATGGTTTGCAGTGCTGACAATAGATATCTGCCGTAATCGTTTGACCAGATTTTAGAAAGCTGTAGTGAACGAAACCGGCCCTAGTCCACCAAAGACTCAAAAGCAAATTTTCTGAGTAAATTTTCGCTTGGGGCAGGATTTGGCTGGTTCTCCAGGGTTCAGCCAATGCGACGAGAGCTTACGATTATTGTATAGGATCTACTTTTCATCACAGGTAATGAGCCGATTTAAAATCCCTTCATTATTGTGCCGGTTGAGCAATGTTACGCAGCAGGGGACGCGTGTTTGCTGGTTTGCTTCACTCAATTCATGAGGTACCTACTGTTCAAGCTTTTTCACTTTCCCTGTTTGCTTCAAGTAGATTAAAATTGCTGTATCACTCACAGCGAAGCCTGAAGCTAACTCTGAAGTGGTTTGCGATGGATCCCTCTTCCACAATAGCCTTGAATTCTTCGTTATCCATTAAGGTATCCGGCCGTTCACGGGGCTTGTTCTAAAGGTCGAAATTTCCAAAACCTAACGTTGGAACCCGAAACGTACCGTGTTTTATTTTGCGATACCAGCGCCGTACACATATTTAATCCTTCGAGCTGTTTCTGCAGCACTGGCGCCACAGTAGAACTCGTACTCGTAAATAAAGCGATATTTCAAGTTTTCCATTGTGTGAGATGAGCGACGCCAAAGAAAAAGCTAATGAGGAAAAAACAAATGAATGAGTGTTTTCGAAACTCAAATATACCAGCATAATGGATTTATTAATTTGAATTTGGAATTCTTAACCAAAGATGATATATTTCAGATCAAAGTGGCCAGTACGTCAAAACGCCAATTTCATATGTAAGGACCTAATAATATTATTTACCGTAAGAAGTGAGCAATTTAAATAACTGCTCAGCATATAAACAATTATATATGAGTAATTAATAATAAAAAAAATATTAAAATTAAGGGAAAGCTTAGTAGGCACTGCTGCCGTTTAATTTATTCTCCGTCTGGCATTTTTCGAGATGGATTACTTTCGACGGGTGCTCCAACCACCCGTCGAAAGAAAAGTAATGCGATTTTTGTAGTTTCCCTTTGTCGACTCTAACATCACCTACGGGATGACATGGGAACGTAATATGCGTACCGATACTCGTATAAATTTCTATTCAGGATATCTCAGTAGGGAGCGTTTTTTGTTGGTTCCGGCTGGTATGAACTCACGGCCCGCGGCGTAGAAGTCACAAACTCCGGCCACTGAACTACTGGGTTGTCAAATTAACGATGCAATAATAATTATTTATTTATTTCGCGCAACAACAACTTTAAACAACAGTTTTGTAACAGAAATCATTTAAAAAAAGCAAACAGTTTAGAGAGAATACTAAAAAATTGGTTCAATATAATATAATTTTTTCATGATATTGAGAACCAAAGTAAAAAGTAATATTAATTAGCGACGCGTTATTGTATACGCGAGATAAGTGCCAGACGTGCACAGCCTATCCTGTACATTTAGAATAACAACAGTCATTGTTCAGAACGGTTATCATAAAGTCAGTAGAACAAACCGACCGAAAGTAACAAAGAAAATATGTAATCATACATAGAATTTTTAATTAAAAATTACAATTGACAAATTTTGTTTACTACAACTTAGGCGCAGTATTGTTACTTGTTAGTTGCAAGCGGTTCGTATCACCTACCCGGTTTTCTCTCTCGTCGTCTGGTCTGGGACTGACACATAATTCAGATCGAGTAAAACCTTACCGTGGCTTTGCCTTGTTTAGGTTATTCAGACGATTCCATTAAATCGGTGTAAAGTAAATTGTTAAACTAATTAAATAGCAGAATAAGCGAAATGATTTAATTATTAAGAAGTCTAATGGTTTGGATACGGACTGTGAAACTTGATGTCACAGGTTCTATTTTTGTTTAGGATGTTCTTGTGATAGCATGCTTTTAAGGAGTCGATTACAGGAATATCAGTAATGTTAATAGCATTGCTAGTATTCTTTAAAAGAGCCTAAACTAAAAACTACTTACAAAAACACTAACTGGCGCACTTTAAGATATTTAATAGTTTTTAAGCAACTCCATAATGTTAATTTACTCTATTAAGTCGTAATGACTTCTGACTAAACATCTCTAAGTGCGGATGTTAGTGTAGTAACTAAATAGTGATTGATATAAATACATTTGTACCTGCCGCCTGGAATCTCACGGAGGTTTATTACACAATATTCTGAATTGTATGAAACTAATATCATAATTACTATATAATATATAAATATAATAGACTCACGGCAGCTTCAGGAGTCGAATTCGCGTGCGCGTTTAATTGAAATTCGCGTTCGCGTTTAAATTTCTAATTACAGGACTGACCTGAGTTCGATCCCCGGCACCTCTAAAATTGGTCTAGAAATTTAAATTCTGATTTACCTATCTTATTTTATCGTTTGCTCCGCGGTGAAGAAAAACATTGGGAAGAAACCCAGAATGTACTGAAGATTAAAAATATTTCGAGGACATGTGAAGCATTATCCGCATTAGAGCAGCACGGCGGAATCTTCTCGGCTCCAAAATCATCTTAGAAATCAGAGGATGCTATTCTAAAATCTGGGTTAAAAATTACCGTTGCTCTCCGAAATGCGGCAGTTCAAAAAATATACGAGACATTATTTTAAAATTTCTTAACCGCAAGATTTGTTTAAAAAAATGTACATTTACTGATTTTTAATTAGACAAGCGATAACGCAGCTTTATCTACAATAAGCCTCTTAAGCACTAGTGATTAAATCCCTATCACTACTGCCTATTGATAATATATAAGGAAAATGTTGACATAATCGATATATATCTATAGAATAGTAAAAAACTAGTATTATAACTTTAATTAAAATTGTAAAACAAAAGTTATTCTTTTTATGGGATTAGACGTTAATGAGATAATCTCTTATAATTTTGTGTACCACTTCACCAGTGCTTCAAAGTTAGACGATTTTACGCCGTTTAGGTGTCTTAACAGTGTCGGGGCGACAAAATTGCGTTTGCCAACCAGTCGCCTTTTAGGCTATCTCAGAAAATCATTGGGCGATAATACTACGTAGGCTATATGGTTAAAATTTTGACAGGACGCTGAAATCTCGTAGTTAATAATAAACACAAAACATCAGTTTTCGTCACACACATGTTGAAACATAGATTCAAAAACAACATAAACCATTCCTATTAACATAAAGTTGGCAACGATATGAGGAGTATTGAAAGACGTCCGTAACTTAACAAGATACGATGGAGTACATCTATACAAATAAATAAAATTTAAGTGTCCGTTTGTAATAACAAAATAACAGCTTTTTAAAAAATCAATGTTTACAATTTTTATCTGTCTGTCGGTTTGTTAACTGGAAAAAAATGCTGATGAATCGCGGCGTCCGTCGGCACTGCTAGCTCAATGATATGCAATTAAAGGACCGCGCAGCTGAATCAGCTATTTGGGGATAATAAAAGAATACATAAAAAAAGGAAAAAGTATGTATTGTCACAAAACTTTAAAAGCTTACAAATAGTATAAGTATTCTGTCATGTGTCCCTTGGCGTTGTATGCGGAAAATGTATGAAATAATCAATTTTCTTCTTAATTACTTTTTCATTTTTGAATAGTTATACTGCTATTCGTGGCGTTGAAAAATCCAACAAATCCAATTTCATAAAAATCATTCCAGCCGTTCTTGAGTTATAAATGGTGTAACTAACACGACTTTGTATTGTATATATAGTAGAATAGAATGGAAAATAATCAATATCCGAGTAGAGTGATATATTAACTTAGTAGCAGTATTTCGTAAACAGAAAAATATCAACCCTGTTTATTATATATATTTTTAGTTTGATTTAAGCAATTACTGCCGTCTAATCAGAATCCGTCAAATTGCTGAAAAAGCAAAAATTATGCAATCAAATGTAATTAAATCCAATTAGGTATGTTAAGAACTCTGCTCTGAATGACCTTTTGATAATGTGCACACACCACAAATTGTAATTACGGAGGCCGTCAGAGACGTCGTATTAACGTCGAATCTAAGACCGATAATTAAGTAACTGTAAGCTATTATTTAATGCAACATAATTTAGTATTGAAGGTACATTTATAGTTTTGTAACCGGTCTTTTGATTCCAACATGCGGAGTCGATTATTGACCAGCTTTCGCAGCTTTAGCATCAGGCGCAGCAGATATCGCTTCTTACAGAAACAGTCTTCTAAGCCTTTTCTGGTGGTAGAATTCCTAAGCAAGAATCCATCTAAGTACGTAACTGCAGGACCAGTTATTCTACGTGAAGCAAATGTGCAAATATTAATGTGTTTCGGCTAAAGGGTACTGAGAGCTAGTGTACTTACTGGGCGTATAAGAGTTCAGAACTGATGTTTCAGGTGGACGGGACCCACTTACCATTAGGTGAACGTTTTGCTCGTTTAGTCACTTTCTCATATAAAAAATATAGCTGATTTCATGAACTTGTTAGCTTTGATCGCCTACTCTCTCTGGACTTTTCTGACTTGCGGCTGTATGTTATGCTCAACCATTAAGTCACTGAGTTTCGCGACGAAAACTCAACAATTATTGTAACTTCTAAAACGCTCTAGAAAGACCTAGCCTATGTCTTGACTTGCTCTTCCCAGGGGGAACCATTCTTAAACTTACGTCAGGACTCCTAATACCCTAGGGATTAACTTAGTCTTGGTTTCATCGTAATATCTTTAAAGGTTTCTGTAGTTAAGATCCTAAATAACGGTCCCTTTATTTGATTTTAGGTAGGTGTCAAAAAGGATGAAAACTGAATGAAACGTGTAGCAAATATTACCCATATAAATACGTTATTTTTATATTATCAACATTACAATTCTTAAAAAACATTGGTTTTTAAATTAAGTTACATACATACAGTCACGCCTTTTTCCCATATAAGCGGTAGGCAGAGGCCACTTACCTAAACCACTTTTCGCTATCGCGGAAAACAAGTCGTGACGTGTGGGAAACCACGTCACCTCCATTTTTGCACGAGTCAAAAAATTCTTACTACCCATTGCGTTCCCACGAGCAGTATAGTGACGAGATTGCATATTATGGTGTTATTATGCACGAACAAAAGCTGTCCGCACTATATCTTAATCGCCTTTTACGACACCTCAGTAGGAAAAGTGTAAGTACCATTCTACTCTGCCGGACACCTATCGGCGGTAAATTAAGATGATATATAATGCCGGCAACTATGTAAGACTCAATAGAGTCAGTAACTCTTTCACGTATACTAATACGTTTTTTAAAACATAATCCCAGTAAGTGCACAAATACTTCCTACCTTATGTTAAGAACCAGATAGAAAAGAATAAAGCTTATTAAAATTACTCAAATAAAACAAAACCTTAAGATTTACTTGAGAATTATTAAGTGAATAGAAGATAGTTAGGGATAATAATACATATACTAATATACAATAATATATACAAGTTCGGAAATTCGAAAGCACATTATATTAATTTAATAAAGATGTCTTGTGTGTTGCTTTGTTTCATTTGTTAACACTCAAATTAATTAAAGCTAAGCAGTATTTCACACTCTCATTTAGCCCAGAACGTACAAGCGCCTAGGAGTTCTGTTAGAATCCAAAACATAAATAAAGAAATGTTAAACCAATTTATACTATTTCAACTCAGGATGTAACTACGAACAACGTGCAACGAAAATATACGTGTGCTGGTAGGGAAATGTACCGTATACTCGTTTATATTGCTTAACAGCTATCTAAGAAAATGGTTTGCGATAATATACATGCAAATACCAAATTAGTGTAACACAAAAAAAATTGTCTTAGGAATTGTCGGCCCGGTTTGCACAGTGGCTACGCGATTGGCTTTTACGCTATGGGTCGCGATTTCGATTCCCGCAGGGGACAAATATTTGTATAGCCTTCATATAGTTCTTCTCTGGCCTTGGATCTGTCTATCGGTGCATATGCCATTGATATCTGTGAAATGCACCCACGATACAGTACAAATCCTTGGGATATTGTTTCTTTTCAAAGGTTTAAAAATGTATCCATTATTAATATCAAGTATCTCCAGAATTGCATTCAAAACTTATTTTCTTTATATACTTCCCATCATATATCTCTATCAATATTTTATTTATTTTTTTATTCTTCACTGTTTAATAGGTGGACTTAATACCAGAAGGCATTCTCTGCTAGTCAGCCCTGGCTGACGGTGATAAAAAATACATAGCAGGCGTGAACCATGATAAAAAAAAAGAAGAAAATTCTAAAGTAAATTGTAGTCAATAAATACATTAAAATAATAAATATATACATAGTACATACATTGGCAGATATATTACATAGAGCACGTATAGATAAGAAAATACAACAAAAAATAAAAGTACGAATATTAGTTCTCTAGAAAATGTTCGTGTAGTTCTCGTATTTTATTTAAAAGAGTTCTTATTTGGTGCTGTTTTGATATCGTGTTATGTATACACATACGCGATTTACCACTGATTCATAAGGATATCTCCGAAACTACAAGACATATTGACTTGAAATTTGGCATACATATTCCTTTCCTTACATAGACAACCTCTAAGAACGGATTTTACAAACATACTTTTAGTGAACGGTCTGGACACATTACGGTAACGTAAAACGTGTGTGTACTATGGTCAGGCATTATTAAATTTTGATATGGCCTGCAGATAGCTTAAGGGTTTGTGCATGGAAAAGGCATTCACGGGTGAAACTAGTGTAAGGCATCGTTTTTTTTAAGTAAAAAAATGACGATGGTTACTCTGACGTCTGGCAAATAACACAAGATTTATTTTGAGTATTAGCTTGATGATTTTCGCGATTCCTAAAGTGAGTTTTTGAGGCGACACCATGTCGCTATAAGTAATTTCGGCTAAGGAATATTAGACGAATATACACTTCTCATTAATATTATTTAAGAAGCATTATGTTTATTGGGACAGTATGGGAATAATGGAATATCATTATGGATTATTTACATTGGCATCAAAGATCTCATTAGTAAATTATCCCTTAAGATAAATTACATGATGATAGGTATATTTCTCCTGGCCGATTTTCGACCACGACAACTTCTGAATACAACACTAGACAGCTTCCCAACAAGAAGCTATCAACTGCGGCAGGAGACATTATAGTGCCACAGGTTTTTTCACATTCAGGCAAATATTGTTTTTTCACATTCTTTTTACTCCCGCTGAAATTCGAACCCGGAACTTGCGGCGTAGTGTTCAGGTACTCTGACCACTGAACCACGTGGTCAGTCTTGATAAATACATACATGGTTTATCATTGTATAATAAACAATGACAGTTATGCAGAACGCTTTCATGTATTGTAATCGAATATCTAACAGATGGAAATTGAATGTCCGATGGCATTCGCTTTCAATATCATTTCAATTATTCAGAACACAGATTCAATTTTGTATAAATGTAGGATAAGTTAGTTGGATTAAGCCTGTATTAATTAATTTAGGCCTTGATGCTGCGAATATGGCGGTCAGCTAGTTTTTCGATTTTTGAATTACAAAAAAAAATCATGCAAACAATATATGAATATTCATGTGCAATAATAAATGCACAACATTGCACATTATTTCCGTAAGCATTCGTATTTAAATGCACGTAATTATTTTCGAGTGTCCCATTGAGCCTTAAATTTATCTAAATTGACCAATAACGAATAAAAATACGGATCAAGGGTGCAATGAAACCAAAAAAGCGATGGAGGTGAAACATGTTATTATAAACGGTTTTTTATTCAAAATATTAATGTAACCCGTGTTAATATGTATGCGTATATATAAACAAAATAAATATATTTTATAAAACAAATTTTATGCATTTTATATTTAAAGGATGATTCGCGAGGCTATTGAAATTAATAAAACATCCTTATTTCAATAAAGAAGATGGTTAGGTACTACCACCGGCTTGAGATCCTATAATTAATAAAATGAAATCCAAAACCAAGCATACTACTGCAAGACTTCAAGACACAGCTCTATTGCGTAAATCGGAGCAAAAATTATAATTTAAAGCTGAAAATACCCCGGGTTAACTATGACATCAGGACATCTGTCACCTCAGTCCTCCCGTGACCATGGGTGCTGTAAAGCGATAATCGGCCAAATATAATAAAATCCGTTAAATTCGTTTTATTTAATGTGTTATATTCGCTTAAATATAAGAAATCATAGTATAAATTAAACTTAACATAAATATAATTTAAACCGAAAAGAATGCAAGTTACAACAAACTACTCGTAAATATGCACAAAAAGGGAGAGCATTTATTTAATACGACAATTAGTATGGCATTTGCAGAGCATTAGCAGTCGGTAATAATAAGTTTCATCGTATTTGTTTTATCTATGGTACTGTAGCAGAATAGCAAAGCCTTGATATGACTCATGATGTGTTCATGCTTCACTTAGATTTTTGACTGTACACACAGTTAATAGCTTTAATATAACACGCACCACGACGCGCGACCGCCGTAGAGAGTGGCGCGCAGCAGTCGACAATCACACCGCGTACACACGATACACCCGTGTTCCAGGGCGGTTCTCACCGCCCAGAGTTACCGACACACAAGTCGACAGTCCGAATGGAGGCCCGCAGCCTCCCTCGGACGGTCATTAGACGACTTAAAATCGTATTGAGATGTTCTGAATCGCGCAAGCACGGAGCGAACGCGATACAGTCCGAATTTCGAGGTTTTTGTAGGAGTTTATTTATTTATTTATGTTTGGGTCAAACCAAGCCTGGCACGCGGGCCCCTGGCCCGTGAGCACAGTATCCGATGAAGCTGTAAAAGCCAAAAAAGGCTAACAGCAATTACATCACCGAAATTATAATTATATTTGACAGAATATTAAAATATTCTGACTAAATAAATCCAAAAGTCAAATAGAACGAAGTTGCGAGAACAGATAGTGTTACATAAAAAAAATAAACTATTTGAGGTCTCCGAAGAACATTGGAACGAACTTAAAATTATATGCAATTTAAAAGTTAGTTGTATATATGTATACACTACCGTGCAAAAGCTTGAATTGAAAGCACATCAGATTTTTAAATTTAGGGTAAAAATGAGTTAAGTAATAAAAAAATATGATCTTTAACGATTGTTTTCACAAAATAACAGAATTATTAGCCCATATTACTCAAGTTTTTTCATCGATCTTTGTTTTCGACCTGTCTTTATTCAGTTTGCGGTTCTATCCAAACTATTCATTCATTTCCAGGTTTTTTTAAGTCCTAATTAGTCGCAACCAACTTAAATGGTGGTTGTAATGTCATGGTTAGTTGTTTCGACAACAGTAAACACGGAAATCTTCATGTAAGGTTACTTGAAAGTTCTCCAGGATATCGCCATACTTGTGGTGAATCGGTTCTGGATTTATTTTCTAACAGGACAATGACAACAAAAAAGTAGCGCCAAAAATATTGAAAAAGAAAAAAAGATGGTAAGATTATATAATACATGTACGATTATAAAAAATCATGATTTAGCCATCATACATACATACATAAGATCACGACTGTATCCCATAAGGGGTAGTCAGAGACTGGGCACTCACTGCAAAAACAGATGATTGCCACAATCCACGTTTCACCAAAACAATATAATGCACTTGGTGTTATAGGTGGTGAGCCCATCGCCACCATGCGCTGTTGGGTGCACGGTGCAGTTTAATTCCTTAGTCGCCTTTTACGAGATCCATTGGAAGAGATGGAGGTGGTAGTATTCTTTTAACGAGCCGCCACCACACGGTTAGCCATCATAATCACCCAATATTTCTCCCCTAGATTTTTTTTGGGAAGAACTCGATAGAGGGGCTAAAAATCGATCACCTAGTTCAGCACTTCACACAAATGCTCGTTCAAAATCGATTCTTGCGAACTGCCACCGGAGCCGATTGGTATCAACGCACCGTAGACCTTCACAGCAATTGTGAAGTGCCCTTAATCTCTGAACTACTTCAGAGCATTATCAAGGCGGTTTTTCGAAAAAGCCGCGGTTCATCCAAACCCGCCGGTGGTTAAAGCAGCATATTATCGAGCAGATAGAAACGCGACCGTAGGCAAACGTCGCCCGCGAAACGTGCTAGACGACACGGACGTCTCAGCACTCCCTGACCACGATACGGTCAGTCACGATCCAGGCTACACTGTACACACATTCAATAGCTTTAATACAAAACGCACCACGACGCGCGACCGCCTTAGAGAGCGGCGCGCAGCAGTCGACAATCACACCGCGTACACACTATACACCTGTGTTCCAGGGCGGTTCTCACCGCCCAGAGTTCCCAACACACAAGTCGACAGTCCGAACGGAGGCCCGCAGCCACCCTCGAACGGTCGTTAGACGACTTAAAATCATTTGAGATATTCGAAATCGCGCAAGCACGCAGCGAACGCGACACAGCCCGAATTTCGAGGTTTTTGTAGGAGTTTATTTATTTATTTATGTTTGGGTCAAACCAAACCTGGCACGCGGGCCCCTGGCCCGTGAGCACAGTATCCGATGAAGCTGTAAAAGCAAAAAAGGCTAACAGCAATTACATCAACGAAATTATATTATATATACACTAATGCCGAGAATAAGGGAGATAATTATAAAAGAAAAATGACGACACTTCGATGAAGCCAAAATTAAATTTTATATCACTGAATAAAAAAATATTTTGTTTAAGTTACTTAGTGTTTAAATTTAAGTTTTATATCAATATCCGACTTTCATATGAGCTGTAATTTGTTTTATTTGATTTTACTTCAATGTTTCCAAACCTTTGGACGGTAGTGACAGTATCTACTAGTTAACCCAGTTTATTTATTTATTTATTTAAACCTTTATTGCTTCCTTTACAAATAAAAGGTTACAAAGGGCGGACTTAATGCCTGTAGGCATTTTCTCCCAGTCAACCCATGGAGTGGTGAGAGTTTGATGTGGTGCAGCAATAAAGACAAACGAGAAGACAAAAAAAAAAAATAAGGATAATACATATATACTAATTTAAAATATGAAATAGTAATAAACATATAGTTTTATTGTACACATATAATATAATATGACGTATAATTATACATAAAACATACATACATATACATATACATATATACATACATATCATACATACACATATACATAAAATAAATGCTACAAGTATTGACCTATGTACTAATAATTTATGTTGTCATGATTCTTAACTAAATAATCACGAACCAACTTCTTAAAGGAGTATTTATTGGGAGTTTTCCTGATGTCATCGGGCAAGGAGTTCCAAAGAAGTGCAGCCCTAACAGTAAAGGAGTTCCTGAAGAACCCGGTGAAATGTGTAGGAATGCAAATCTTATTATTAGAAGATGAACGAAGTACCCTATCATGTGAAGAAGAGAGATACTGAAATTTCTTTGAGATATAAAGGTGAAGATGGATCATTTAAAATAGAAACAAGAACAAGCAGCATCCTGGAATTACGCCTTTGTCGAATGGTAAGCCAATTAAGCTGAGACCTGAATTGAGAAACGTGTTCAAACTTTCGCAGACCAAAAATAAATCTTATACAGTTGTTATGCAGGCGTTCCAGCTTGTTAAGAAGATCTTGGGATAGGTCTGGGTAACACACATCTGCGTAGTCAAAAATGGGTAATATAAGCGTTTGGACAAGCATGAGCTTAGATCTAATAGGGAGAAAATGTTTCAGACGATAAAGTGAACGTAAGGTAGCACAGTTTCGAAGATTCTGATAAAAATTACCTTACAAAGAAAGTTTGAGCTAATTCCGAGCCCAAGGGTTTCTCCCTTAGGTTCGTAATTGTTACACAATATACTACAAGGATAGTTGATAACACTGTCAGATATGATGTTGCTTTAAATACAAAAGGAATTGACACCTAATATACGTCCGACGTTTTAACTCTGAACCTAGTAGACATTATAGACGTTAATGTATTCCGAGAGGAAACCTTACAATAGTCACGTGTACATGCAAGTCGGTACACCTGCTTACGTATAAACTGTATTATTCAAGGCAATCGAGTTAGGGATCAACTTCTTAACGTATACAAACAAAATAAAAGATGACACCTTGAAAATATTTTAGTTTTTAGTGTTATGCTGTTGTATCGTGGTAAACAGTCGTAGTGATTAAGGTTAACGTAGTAAAATTCTATTTGCAATATGCATAAGCTATGCGAAATAATTTTAACCACGTACTAACGTTATTAATAATACGAGTATTACTATAATTTCTAATATTTTACATATTCTTAATATGGTAAAAATGCAGTTGTCCAAATATCAAACGAATTGAAAAATCTGAAGTATCACGATTACAAAATTATAGTATGAAAATGATGAAGATTCATAATTTGTCAATTAATATCTTTAATAAATGTACTCGTAGCTAATAAAAATGTAATGACCAACCTAAGACTTTTCATTTTCTATTCCTGGTTGTTACCTTGCACTGTGCATATCCGTTCATAAACATTTTCAATCAAACCCGAGATGCGGGTAAAAATTACAGATTGAAAACCATAACGCGTCACGTTTAAACACGTTACAAATACACGTTAAACGAGCGAGTTATGGGATACAATCTGCTGATCCAATGCTTGTTTCTACACCGAAACTGTTAGGAATGGAAGTAACATTCATTTAAAACCCTTTTTTCGGTATTTATGTATGTGTATATTTATGTACGAGTATATATATATGTATTTTATTTTAATGTATGTGTGTACGTAAGTATATATTTGTATTTATTATTTCATAATATATTTATATTGCTATATATTAATCGCCGGCACACCCTCTTGAATAGTTCCTTCAGTTATTTCCATTTACCGGTTGTCTGGAAGAAATCGCTCTTAGCAATAAGACCGCCGATTGCTATACCATTTGGTTAAATGTTTTGGTTTTTTTTTTTTTAAATATTATTTTTCTTGTACATTGGTGTCTAATAAAGAGTAAATAAATAAATAAATAACAGTTTGTGACAATCTTATGTTTTCCTTTTCTGGTCATCCGTCTGACATGAGAACTGAAGCGAACTGAACATAATTAAACTGAATATAATAATAACCGCCTTGGGAAGTTTACATTATTCGGTTAACATGGTCAATGAACTTGCAATCATGTGTTGTGTAAGCTAGTGGCAGTTAATTCCTAGAGGTTAGGTAATTACATTTTATGCCACCTTTGGGATGACAGTTAGTACAAGGAACGTTAAATGTGTCATGATACTATAAAATATTGTCATTGAATTGTTCACTTTACACTTTTTATGACTTTATTTTTCAAACAGAAATAATGGATAGAAAAACAGAATGCCCAGCACATGTCCCACAGCCGAGTACTTGCCTACTCTCGTTTCAAAGCCAGGACGTATTATCCGCCACGCTGCTCCAATGTCACATAACGTGTATTAAAAAATTTAAAACGAGCGCTTGACCCCGGACCTACCATGGCTCGTTTAGACGAATCTAAAATATGGCACTAATAAAAATATTTTCCTGTTATTGCACAATACAAACTTTAAAAATCTACACAGACACTTAACAATTTTAACAATATTATTATTTGACACAGAATGCTTCCTCGTCTTCCTAAAGGTAGGTTTGTGCGTTACTTTATAATAATTAATATTGCACAAATTACTTAGTGACAAAAATTAATTATATGACGATTACCAGCGAATACTTTTTATTAAAGATTAATTAGAACTAATTTTATACTTTAGTAAGATTTATGCACAGGAAATATTTTCCCGGAGCTTTTTAGTTAGTACACCCCACAAAAGGAATCGATCGATTTTTTAAATATTGACATTTCGGCACAGTTCCAGCGTCAACAATTTCATGTGTTTATAAATCCCGTTGTGGTACTTTGCGAAACCAGAAGATTTGTAAACATGTCGCTGGAACACTACCATTTTATTGCTAACACAAAAAACACTGTTTCCAATTAAAAGCAACCATGTCTTCATGTTTCACATCGTAAAAGTCGCTGTAAAAGTTTAAATTTAGAGAGGTGCATAAACAAAAGAATGCCTAAAAGCAATTATTCGGAACGCTTTTAAATACTTCGTCAGTGAAAACTTTATATACAACTAGTTAAATCCGCGACTTTGTTCGCGTGGACTTTTCCACTTGTTTTAAAAAATCTTAGTAAAGTATACACATCTATACTAATAATAATGCTGAAGAGTTTGTTAGTTTTTTTTGTTTGAATATTTTAGATCACGCTGATGACCCGTAGCAGCGATTTCTTTTAAAATAAACGGCGGGTGAAATCGTATAAAAACTTAGCGTAAAATAATATCAGCTGCGTTGAATTAAATCAAAACTGAATTAATTTGAAAAAAATTAAAATCACTGCTCTGTTTCAAGCATTACATATTATTAGTAGTTCATAAGTTTTGTATTTAAAGATAAAATTCATAGTTTCTAAAGTTTTTTGAATAAACGTTCTAAAATGTTGATGTGGTCAATGATTATAGTACAAAATTAGATAGATTAGGTAGATTTTTGGTAAATAATATAAAATTTTATTTCTCATTTTGCTTAATTTAGACTAAACGATTAATACAGAGTATGTATTGCATACAGAGCATCTCGCACACCTGCTGACCGAACTGCACTTAATAATTAAAAAAGTAATCCTTCGATCCGAATTTGAAGCAGTGACCTATGGATTTCAGTGCATGATTCCTCTACAGTCCACCGCTCTGTCAACTGAGCTATCGAAGGTATATTTATGAAAAAGTCCGTAATTTTATGTTACAAAGTTATTGGTGTCCGTGCACTAGATTCATATTGACATGTTGACAAGAAACAGCGAATTGCTTGACGTGCAAATCTTTGTGCGTAATGTTCTGTTCTTAACATTGAAGTGGTCTTTCTGGCCGGCTAGGACTACAGCGCAGTCTTACGGTTAACACCCGAATTAATCATCTTGGTATTTACTCACACTTGTGACTATTATATTGTTAAATCGCATGCCAGGGTTCTGAGAGCTGTGCTTAGTTTAGAACCCAGAATTATCTATCTCTGTATAGAAGTTACGTGTGCTGTGATTGCAAACAATTCGCCGGTATTGATTGACACATTTCACATAAAAGTAAATGAAAATATAAAGCCTATAAATGTTCCGCTGCGGGACAAAAGTCTCTACTCATATTCGTTACGAGTACGGAGTTTTTTAATTAACAGACTTGCAAGTTTCCTCACGAATTTTCGTTCATCGCCTATAACGTAATACATCCTGAGGATCGAAGTCAAGTCTCTCAAATTTAATGAAAAATAAACCGGACATCCGATTTCAGCCACGGCACTCATTTTCATTCATCATATTTTTTGTCTAAACTTGACTAAGACCAAAACAAATTGTAAATGGAGTTTATTTATAAAAAAATCAATATATTAAGCATAAGAATTAAGGATTTCTTATTATGAGTATCCATTTTTGTTTTAAATACTTTTTATATGTATTAAAATTTTATAAACATGTTTTCACTAAAGGAAACTACTGAGAAACACTACGAGAAATTTGAAAAACGCGCGACTTTAATTTTCAATTTGTTCATTATTATTTTAGTTCATGGTAATTTCTCTTAATCCATACTAATATTATAAATGCGAAAGTAACTGTCTCAGTCCGTCTCTCTGTTTGTTACCTTTTCACGGCTCAACCGTTAACCCGATCTTGATGAAATTCAGCACAGAGATAGCTTGAACGCACTAATCTCAGGAAATACTAATCCGATTAAAAAAATATTTTTGAGTTACATAGTTAATGTGGGAGGTCTTTGTTCAGCAGTGGATTACTGATAAGTTGAAATGGTGATGATGCTGAATTTACAGAGGCACCGATAGTTAAAGAATTTTCTAACTAACAGGACGTCAAATTTGTTTGTAAAGATCAGTAGACGGATGTGTATCTCTTAAAAATAACTCCTCGTTTAAACTGCAAATAAAGAAAGATCTTTGAATTATGCTATAGTCAAAACAGCAACCCACGTTGTTGCCAACATTGATAAATGATGAACCGTAAACAATTTAAAAAGAAAGTCTTTATTACGGCCGTCTTTTCCACGCTCTCTTCTTTTATATAAATAACGAGTCTTAAGTTCACGTTTCCTGAAACCGTAATTACTACTAACGTTTAACATAGCCCACGAGATTGAGGCGTGAACGTGGCTCTGCAGAATTTTATACCCGGCCATAGTTTGATGAATATCCTGTTATCCCCACGTAAATATTTTAACTAAATTATTTGTCTGACAGCATCTGTCACCTTTCTATAAATACGAAAAGTAACTAAAACGAGTCAATATTAATATTATATTTATTCGTGTAGTTTCAAAAGAAGAATTCGAGATTGTTTGCGCCCACTGGGTCAAGTTCCCAATACAAAATAACATCGTTTTAATGGGGTGTTCACACCTAGCCAGTAATCTAATGAATATGGAAAGATAGATACGCTTAGTATTTTTACAGAATGCATAATATTTTTTTAAAGCCATATTAAGCGGCATCAATATCGACTCCGTACATAATTGAGCAATACTGGTTTCAGTTGTAGATTAATGTAGCTTATGTCGCTATTAACGCAATACATCTGTAAGCACCATGATTATGTAAGCATGGCAAAAGGTAAATTTAATAGTATCTACTGTTACACTGTTTCGTTTTTTACGTACGAGTACATCTCGTGCAAGCACGAAGAACCAAATATCACAGAGTAGCCCCTAACACCAAACATTCATAGAAGTATAAATGAATAAATCTTATACAAATTTTGCGAACAAATGATCACCATTACAAAGTCTTAGATAATTCTGCGTATATAATATAGAGTGATTTCTCGACCAGTAAATGTAAGTCTAGTCTTTGTTATATTATCAATGATTATAAAGTGATCATTGTTGTGGAAATAATATATTCAAGTTTATAATAAAGAAGCAAGTCTTTAAGCATAACTTAATTTTTATTTAAGTATACAATTCTGATTTCATGTAACACAAAAGCCGGTTATTGAATTATATCATTCTTAAGAATTCTTGATTGAGACTAACTTTGTCTTTGATTTTATGAGGTCTCTTTTACTTTAAAACTTTTCCAAGTTTTAATATTTGTTTTGGTTTCGTATTATGATAATGCGCAGTTATCAAAATTCACGAACCATTCTTATTTAAAAATGTAAATACTGTTCTTGTAAAATTAATTATGTATAGGAAAATAATAATAGAGTTTAGAGTATACAGTAAAATTCAGACACTAGTCAAATTTATTGACGAATTACTACAGACGCCGATTGTAGTTGTAAATGTTAGCCACTTCTCAAAGTCAATCCTTCTTTTTTTCAAAGTCCAAACAAATGTTTGAGAAACTATAGTAAGGCGGCCTATAAAATTCGAAGAACAGAGACTCCGAAACAAATATAATAAAATCATCATCATCATCATTACAGCCTATCACTAGTCCACTACAGAACATAGGCCTCCCCCATAGATTGCCACAGTAGTTTGTAGCTTTCATTTTGATGGTATTTTGCCATAGTTGCCACGTTGCGCACGGCTGTAATAATAAAATAAAATCCATATTTTATGTAGATTTGAATTTCATGAAGAATAGGATTTTACGTTAATCTATCACATCAAGCCTCAAATTTCGATAAAACAAGTGCACTAATACAATATTTACTTATTGCCTATTTTTTTGAATAATATTATGTTATTTATGTTACATTTACATATTTATTCTTGCAGACTTCGTTTAATGTAATTTCAGAATTGTGATCCTTTAATCCTTGAAGGGAACTTGTCACCCCAACTGTAATACTAATTAATATGATCTGTCATTAGATAATAATTACAATTTAACAAAAAATATTTTATTAAAAAAAAAAATTAACGTGAATTAAGAGAAATATGACTCCCCCTAAAATACCGGCTCATCCTATAATTAATCATTCGACGTGTGATATAAAACAAAATATTTACATCCTACAAGATAAAAAATCTTACTCTGGCTCGCTCCGACTTCGCTCGGAATTTATAGTTATGTTAGTGTGTAGAGAAGATCTGCAAGTGCAAGTCTGAGGAATAAAAATATTTCGAAGGCCTGTGAAGCCCGCCAACCCGTATTACAGTAGCGTGGTGCACTTTTCCAGTGTTCAAAACCCTCTCAGAAATGAAAGTCTGTGCTCGTCAGTGGGACATTTATAGGCTCTTACTTTACTTTTTTTACTGGTTGTCCCGGCAGTTATTTTGCCTTGAAGCAGAAGTGTGGAAACATTACTGTGTTTCGGTTTGAAAGGCACTGTGAGCTAGTGTAAACTGGGCATATGAGACTTAAGAACTTACGTTTCTGGGTGATGGGCGCAGTGTGGTGTCACACAAATGTTTAGTAGACGTTGCACTTATCATCAGGTGACCGTTATGCTCATTCATCACTTTATCCAATAAATAAATTGAGGGCGTCTATATCAGGAAAGGCCAAGTTTTAAGTCAATAAGTCTTGTAGTTCCGAAGATAACGTGATGAGTCTACAATCTTTACCGCTGAAATTCAGACAATGTCTAGTAATAATTCCATGATGTTCACGGATGTCTAAAACCCTATCTTCAAATCTTACGGTATTTCTTCCTGCAAAAAACATGTATCAACGCGGAGATGCGGAAACCAGTACAAGACAAAAAGATAAAAAATATTGAGTGTTTTTAAAGCAAACATGACGTCTAAAATTTTTAGTCTACTGTTAAAAATTCTACAAATTCCCAGAACTGGGTAATTCTTCCAAATATGTTAAAGAATAATTGTCATGTACATAACATTAAGATTTAAAAACTTAACTAAATTGTGTCGTAAAAACTGATGGCTTCAAAGAAGCTCAGTTCCGCCGTCTCCGAGTTACAATTTGTAAGACTTGAATGACGTTTAGAATGCACGAAACTAAGCCAACATATAAACAAAATTACTAAACTAAAAGAAATACTTAAACGTGTTACAAAATTATGGCTGATTTACTGAACTAGTTAACGCCCATACTGTTTCTATAGTTAGCCTTTTCATACTTCCTTTAGCTACGTTGTCATAATTCTAATTGCTCTGATTTCAATTGATTTTACCTTAATCGGTATACATTCTCGTTGCAACATTTAAGATTTTGGGTGATTATTGCCCTCAGGTACGGTAAATCATCGAAATATACTTAATTAAATGAGGAAATAGTGTGCCTAAACATGCACTTCAGTACGGCTGTAATAAATGAGTGTGGGAGCCATTCCTGAATTACATTGCAATCACAGCCTAAAATTTGAATGTTTTTGCCTGCCTACCTTCAATGATCGAAATTACTAAATTGTATTCTTCTGTTCTCAGCTTTTCTTCAGAATCGATTTCTGCTTGCTCCGTGAATACTTTGAAATATGTTAATTGGGTTATGCAAATATCAAGATTTTTACGTGTTTCTACAACTTAACATTCATGAACCGTTGTTAAAGAGAATTGAATCAAAAGTAAAGCATCAAAAGCAACTACTATGCGGACTAATCAAACAAGAGTATTAAAAATTAATTAGTTGAAAGAATTTTGGAATGTCAGCGTTTTTTCGTTTTCAGTCCCAAATATTAGTTCATACTATTTCCTATAAGTTTAGCCATTATCATCAGCCTGTAAGCAGACCACTGTTGGACACTACATAGTATAAAGATAGTTAATTTGACGTAAACTGTCACTCTAGCGGGTGCGATTGGCGAGCGTACCAGAGTTTACGGACACAGAAAATGATCCAGGGGGTGGGTTGCTTCCTCCTTATGGAGAAACCATCTTACTGTGGTTGCTAACCTGCCTGTTTAGCATACCAACTATAGCAATTACATTCAATGAGTTACGTAAAGTAGTTAAATAAAAACAACAAACAAATGGGGCTGTTGTTTCATAACCGGATTTCAGAGTCAGTGCATAATAGTCTCCGGGGAGGGAACCGGCTATGGGTCAGCTGTAAATCAACGGACCGTTTTAACTCACCGCCTCATAAAGCTTACCACCCAAATAAAAATAATTAAATAATCTAGTTTTAGCTTCTTACATCTATTGGGACTGCTCGAGGGCGACGTCCCTCCAGCACGCCGGACGGAACGAGCGCCGCGCTTCCAACATAAACACAGCACAAAAGCAAAACGAAGGCAGAATACGGAAACAAATTAGTCAAAATTGTTAACACTGCACTAGCACTCTGTTCGATCACTGAAATCCTACTGGTTTATTTGTTTTTATTCACAAATTAGTAAAAAGCGCACATGTCACTTAATCAGTGTTGCATATATTTACGGAGATACGGAGTAACGACTCAAAAGACCGCCGCTCGATGACTGTCGGACGCCGGGCCGAGTGCGCGCCGTTCATTTTAGCCGGATAATCTAAGGTAGCTGTCTACGGACCGGGGAGAGAGGGAAGGATGTTACTCACCAAAGAACGACTTTTCCCAATAGTCGTATAATACCAAACATCGAAAATGAATGAACTAGCGAGTAGAGCGACATACGATGCAGGTCTGTACAGGTAGCAGACCGCTGTTACTGAATTACTATAATATACATAACTATTAATGTATATTGTGTATATAAACGCCTGTTTGTACCCCATGTCTAGGTTAAGTTTGTGTTCAGTATTGTTGATGAAAGTAGTTTTAGTGAACTATTTTAACGTAGGAACCACATTAAAGCATAAAAATAAATAAAACTATTATTAGATGACGTCAAACGTTAATAAACGATATGAATTTATCTACTCTTCAAATATAAAAAAGAAGGCCTTCCCTTATCCATATTCTATTTCTATCATTATATAGACTGCAACAAGTGTATACATATTAAAATACTTTAAATAATATAAACAAATTTCACTAAGATTTCTCTTGTATCGAGAGTGCGTTTTATGGATATAAATTTCACATGCACAACACAACCAGATCCGAAAACACAAATTGTCGTGTTTTTGGGCAAATGTTTTGTCTGGCTAGAATTCGAACCTAGGACTGGCGGTGTACAAGTACTCTGACACTTATTCATAATATTGAAACGCAACCCTTAGTGAATGTGTAAGCACTGTTTATCATGTAAATATAACAAACAATGCTTAGATACATAAAATAAAAGTATGCGGTTAATGTAAAAGCTTAAAGAAAGCTTTTATTGTGACCACAGGCAGGTAGTTTAAAATTAATCATATGAATTTATAATTTAAAGAGAGCCGTGATAAAACAGGGGCGAACGCTTGCTTTAAATTTCGCTGGGCGTTAGTCTTAAACTTATTCGGTCCGCGATGCCATTATCACTGAAATTGTTAATATTAATTTTTAGTGCTGAAATACCAAATACTCGGCCAAGAACATCGCAAGTAATCCTATATGTTTGAGAACTAAAAAATATTTCGAGAAATGTTTTACCACGCACGACCACTCTGTGGAACTTGCTGCCGTCAGCGGCTTTTTCATGACCGACACGACTTAGGGCCCTTTAAGAAAAGAAGCTACTCGTATTTCTTTCTCAAAGGCCGGCAATGCACCCGCGATTTCTCTGTTATTGCGGATGGGCGGCGGTGATCAAAAAAGAAATTCTATAGTTATCTCGTGTTTTGTTCTCCAGTGTCAAGAGCATTTAAAAAAGAGCCCATGAAACAGCTTTCTCAAAGAACATATGTAACATATACGGAAACGGCTCTTAGGATTTGGATGAAATTTAGTATTTATATAATGTTTTACTTTCCAATTTTATGTATCGCTATCGATAGGTATCGCTTTCACAAAAGTAATATTTTTTTTTGAATTTACTATCTACAGATTTTAATTGATATTTGCTACTCAACAATGGATTACATTGCGCTACATTGTAAAGGTGTTTATAATAGTAGGCTGCAATATTCCTGCATTGATATTATTGGTACTACAGCACGTTATTAATATGGCAGCAGGTAGCATCACTGAACGGTATTAACAGAAATTGACTATTAAACGAGGTACTCTTCTTAATAATTTGGTCTCGGAAACGTCTCTAACAATTTTGATGAAATTTTGAATATCCTATATAGTATATTATGTACCTAAATATCTATTATTGGAAATGAATATAAGAAAAGTCGGAAGACGCCGAAGAATTTTCGGGCACAAAGCCGTGGTTCAATGAATTTAATACTTTTAAGAGAACATACCACCACGATAAAGTGGTAATAAAGTCATCATTAAGTTCTTGAAGTTTACATAGTACAACAAGAAGTAATCTCGCTGTACAAAAATTACTAATGTCAGAATGTAATACATATTTAATAATTATTTAATATTTAGTGTGGAATATATTCGCACAATATCGATACAGCACGTTTGCACCAGAAAATTTAAGATAAATCGTTACTCCGTTACAATTTAAGTAATGATCGTATTTCTACACACGTCCAGTCACTAAGATATAATACTATAGCTATATTAGGTCCTAATCTATGTAACCGCTTACAATTAAAATTAAATCTAAAAGCCTAGTGCGAAAAATATATGTTTATATACGTTTTTATGACCGAAATATTGTCATATATTATCCAAACAGTTTTACAATTTTAAGAGAATTACACTTATTGAAAGTATAATCTTTTAAAATTTTGCTTTAGCACTGGGTAAAAAAATGACTGTGATATTTCATACATGTTAGTCATTTAATACTTGCGAAGGAGACTTTGATTTAGTGTCGAGACGAGCAAAACGTTCACCTGATGGTAAGTGCAACGTTTGCCTATAACAGATGCTGTGTTACTCAGAATATTTCTGTGTAGCACCACACTGCGCCCGTCACCATGTGCCCAGTGATTACGCTAGCTCTCAGTGCCCTTCAGACCGAAACACAGTAATGTTTGCACACTACTCCTTCACGGCAGAATAACTGGCCCTGGGGTGTACCTACCTAGACGGATTCCTGCATAGGAATCCTACCACCAGTACTTGCTTTGTAGTACTTGCTTGCTACACGGCCTAATATTTTTTATATTTTAGATAAATCATACATTTAAGCATCAGGAAGCTTTTTGCAAGATTTGCCAAAACCCAAAAAAACGAGGCGATGGGGTCGCCCTAACGAACGAAAATACGAAGGAGGCCTCTAATGTCGTATTCGGCATAATCTGAGGTAAGCTAGATTTAGTCCTAGAAATCAGGAAACAGTATGTGCAAAGGGTGTTTTCTTCTAAACGATTGGATACGAAAGCGAAGAAAGAATGTTTTAGTCTATAGTTTAGGTCGCCTTAATCTTCAGAGTGACGGTTCCGGACAATAATTATTCCAAATATTAAAAGAAAAGTTACTGCAACTGTTTATCTGTATATGTATAAGAGACTCTTCATATTCTTCATACATGTCGATTACTTACTCTATGTCCAACAGACCCCAAACTAGATTTGACAATTTCAAGTGTTGAATCGACGAGTCCTCAGTCTCGCCACCCGACCTGACAGACCTAGCACTAAAAGTATTTCTATTTATACCCATAAATAACATCATTATAATTTTACAACCATGTTCATTATTAACATAGATCATTGTATATTTGTTGAATTTGAATATATTGTCCGGCAGAAAAAATATTATAAAAATAGTATTTTTGATTTTCTAAAGTTATACTAGGGTAACCGTTAACCGTTAGTTACAGTTAACCTCCGAGTTCAAATCCATTGTTAGTGGATTATGTCAGTTATGTCGGGATAGGAATATGTATGCTAAATTTCAAGTCAATAGGCCTTGTAGTTTCGGACATCAATGAATGACATGAATCAATGGTAATCGCTTATATATATATACAAGCGGCCCCAGAACCGTGGTAGCTCAGGGGCCGGGCGCTACCTTTAAATTTCTTAGTATGCGAGTGACCTGGTTTCGATTCCCGGTGCCGGCACCACTAAAATTGTTCATTACAATTTTAACTGCGTATTTATTAATATTTCGGCGATATGTAAAGTCCGCCAACCGGCACTGGAGCAGCGTGGCGCACTTTTCATGACTTCCAAACCTCTTTCAAAAATTAGAAATGACCTGTGCTTATCAGGGGGACATTCATAAGCTGTTACTTTTTTACATGTACAAAGATACGCTTTTATGTAAAGTTATAGAAAAAGAGTGTTGTGTTATTCCAAATTTAAAAAAAAATGCCTTTTTAATTGATATTGAATGACAGAGAAATCAAATACTCGTATCAATAAAACTTGTCCATTCAATTAGTTTAATCGGTCCTTAGTTATCAATTTAATGACCTCATATCGTTGAATTTACTCCAGCATCAACTGTCCTATATTTAAATTGAGCAGAAACAGGGCTTCTGTTGGCCAACAATTTAATTCAAGCGAATAACTGAAGTGGGATAAATGTGCAGTGCGCACTGTTGTGTAAATCAAACAGTGCATTTTGCACTTGCTAATCTGCAGTTTGACAGGTACCAGTCATACGCACACAAATAGCTAGTTCTGACGTCATGGCTGCTCGGGCGATGCCCTCTTTTTGTCCAAAGAGCATCATTTATTGGCTACTGCTACGGAAACAATAACGCGGTATCCTTCTGTAAATTTTTGAAAGGTAAACAACGCAGTAAATTCCGTAGGTTCTATACATTAAATTATAATGGAGTATAAACGCATTTACAAACAAACATATTACACACAGCAAATATGTGTTCGTTGGTTGTATTTAGTCGCTCATTTATGATGTAGCCGCTTATTTATGTTCAGCCGATAGGTGTCCGGCAGAGTAGAATAACACCTACTTTTTTCCTATCCAGACGTAAGAGTCGACTAAGCTATTGTACGGACAGCCTTTATTCAAGCAGAATAACACCGCAATATGCAATGCAGTCACTATACTGCTCGTGGGGACTCAATGGGGTGTAAGAATTTTTTGATTCATACAAAAATGGCGGCGATGTGGTTTGCCACCCGTTACGTCTCATTTCCCGTAAGGGCGAAAAGTAGGCTACGTGAGTGGCCTCAGCCTACTCCATAAATGGGAGAAAGGCGTGACTGTATGTACGTATTTATGATGTATATACAGTTGACAGTAATTTAAATATCCTACATCCACGAGTTCATTAAAAACAGCGGATTTAGCCACCACTCGCGTACTATTTTTTTGCACTCCCACTTTAATTGGCTCGTGGCAAACATATCGAAGCAGAAAACATTAAATTATTCTTAATTCAGTGTGTCATATTAACCTCGAGTTGTAAACATTGACGGCAGACTGACAATTCGGCAAGAAACTGGACTAATTTCCACATTGAAAATATTCTCTGTCACATAGATTTTGTCTGGAATCTTGGATAAAGTCCAGACCTTCACTGGATCTAAATTAAAAATAGCCCGTATAATGTACGCTTCTTTCAATCTCTTGTCAATTAAAGGACAGCTTCGAGTTAAAGGGGACAAAATGTTGGATTCACGTTTATTAATTATTCACACATTAGGAATGTCATGGGCATGCGATTTCGAATCAAGATCTGGTAGGGGATTCATATTTACAGTGCTAATACTAATAACACTTTGTAATAAAAAATTATATAAATAAATTAGAAATTAATTAAAACAAAAAATTGTGTAGAATTTTAATTATACAGGGATAGGTATTTACTATGTAACTATTTTACATACAAAAAACTGTAAATGGTCTTATAGAAGATAATAGGTGTGTTCTGTAGAATAAAAGGCAGATTCTTTTAGTTCCAAACAGTAGACTTGAGTATGTCATGCTCTCTTAAATGCTTCTGCTTGCGGCCTCGTCGTGTGGCGGGTCGTCCACATGCCATGAAAATGGTCGAGGAGGGCGCATTTATTCATTTGTTATTAAATCTTGTATAATATTTTGTCATGGAGCGTGCTCTGGTTTTCTAGAGACTGTTCTTTGTAAATTTATTTCTAATGTACTTTTGACAAAGATGAAAAAAATACCAAAATAGAGGATACCTACGGAGTTTCTTTCGCCGGTTTCTTCTCCGTCAGAGGAACCTCATTACGAAACGGTGGTAGATTGTAAAAAAAAATGACGTTTGACAAACGAAATTTATATTTCTTGCGTTGAAGAATAAATAATCTTTATTTTTTTTTATTATATAAGGTGACGAAACGTGCAATACTTTCACCTGATGGTAAGTGCAACGTCTGCCCATAGCAAATGCTGTGTCACCAAGAACATTTCTGTGTGACACTACTCTGCGCCCATCACCCTGAGAAATCAGTTCTTAAGTCTCATATGCCCAGTGATTACACTAGCTCACAGTGCCCTTCAGACCGAAACACAGTAATGTTTGCACACTACTGCTTCACTGCAGAATAACTGGCCATGGGGTGGTACCTAAAAAAAGTAAAGTTTCAGCCTATAAATGTCCCACAGCTGAGCACAGGCTCCTCTCATTTTTGGAGCTAGGAAGAATCCGTTACGCTGCTCCAATGCGGGTTGGCGGACTGCACATTTCTTCAATTTTTTTTTTATTTCTCAGGAAACATGTTCATGTTCATGCACTATGTTTTCCTTCACTGCCGAGCACGTGGTAAATCAGCATTTAAAATTACAATTAACAATTTTAGTGGTTCCGACATCGGGAATCGAACCCAGGTCACTCGCGTACTATGAAATCTAAAGAGAGCGTCTAGCCCCTGAGCTACCTAGTCGGATTCCTACATAACAATCCTTCCTTCAAACCACAAATTTGGTCTTAAAAATAAACTTTGAACTAGTTAAACATTTTTAATAAACAATTTATTTTGAGCGACGAGAACTTAACGGACCATATCGAATCTCTACGTATTTGAAATAACAATAACTATTTGTAATAACATCTCACAGATTCAGTTATACTTTCGTGGCCTGATATACATAGTATATGTTCGAATCAAAGGTAATCTATTATAAAAAGACAACATTCAAATAGACGTAACGCAGGAAGGAGGAGTATACAAAATAAAATCGTCGACCTGTTTCAATATATGATTTCGTCGTGATCAATCGATTATTATTTTACGTATAAAAATAATACCTTTAAGGAAAAGTAAGATCGAATAACATATGCTTCACTGATTAAACCGTTACTTTAAATCTGTTTAAAAATGTTATTACTGGTGTTAGGATTCCTATTCAGGAATCCGTCGTCTATTTGCCAGCGCAGGGCGAGTTATTCGGACCCTGCCTTTCAAGCAGTAATGTGCTAGTAGTTAGCTAGTGAAATTACTGGGCATATAAGACTTAACACGAGTATCTAACTTTTATGCCTAGATTCGAATCCCAGCCGCAGCCAACAAGCAAAATATTACATATTAAATATTGTTTTCTATCAAATCTTTAGGTTTAGGAAAGTATTTACTGAAAGAAAATAAAGAACTGCTTTGCTTGGGATTAAAATTCAGTACCAACGGCTCGGTTAGCAGGTACGCCAGGTAGTCATACAATATGTAAAAAAGTTAAAAGTTTTTTTTTATGGACTATGGACTTTTAATGGACATAATCCATTATACATTTATACGAGTAAATAGCACTGAACACTTTCTCTCATTTTACTTATTCATGATATTCGCTAATGTTACATCAAAAATTTCTTATAACAAAATCATGCAGAGAAACTAAGAGTATTTTTGGCTCAGATACATATACGTTTTAGAAAATGACAATGAATTACCAATAATAAACATGACTCGAGCATACTATGTACCGTCTGTCAGTCAATCGCAGACACAAAGCTCTCTTCCACATAATAATGGAGTGCAAACATTGACAACAGTAAATGGTTCACAAATATTGGTGAGAAATACTGGTTATATCAGTTTTTTTTTGAATAGCATTACTATTTACATAATGAATACTGTCCTAGGATATGGTTCATGACAAATGTCGAATGACATGATTCTGCTTATAACTATTACCTGACTCTGAAGTTAAAAGACTATCTGCCACCTTATAAATTCAACACTCCTTTGAAAAAACAAATGTTTGTGAAAAAGGTAAGAGCCAAATCTGTGTCAAAAAAGTGGTACTTATTACAGCGCGTAATTCGAGTTTTTTTTTAATGTTTTAATGTTTTCAGTAAATAAAATACTTTTAATTATTTTGTACTCAAATATTAGAACTATCGATTCAGGTGACAGTAGCCATAAATACTGCGAGATACCAATACCTAAAAAGAAAATAAAGAAAAGAAGAAAGTAAGGTTTATTAACATGGCCATGTATTTAAACGACTGGCAGTTCCAACGCAGACAGAATACTAAATGAGCGATTGCTTAAGAGCTTATATTTTTGCAAGTTTTCTTATTTCCTATTAAAATATAATAATAAAAAAGTGGCCGTTTTGGGACGCCGGGCAGATTTTAACAATCGAAATGTTTGGTTGCTAAAAGAATTTATAATTAAAAGAAAAGCAATGAATAAAAATAGAGTATAATAAAAATATTTGGCGCCGCGCGTTTTGGCGTCAAATTCACAAATCGTGTTGCCAAATTATAACACAAAATCATTATTTTAACCAATGCGATAAAAGGGGCGGTTTTTGTCTTAAGTTATTAATGAATTTAAAACTATGACATCTATCGATCTCGTAATGAGCTAGTTAGTTTCTTCATGAATCATAAAAATGCTCGGTTTGCAACTAGTACAGCTCAATTTATAACGTTAAATTATTTATGAATTTAACGTTATAATTTCAGCACTACATTTTCGTCACAGCATACGAGTCGATCTTACCCCCAAGGCGCGACAACAGATGTTTCACATCAAAATATTTTTTTTGTGTTAATATTGGACGATATTATTTTTATTATATTGAATTGAATTATCGAACTGACAACATCGATCGCTATAGTAATACGATGCGCAGCTATACGTGCTGCTACCGGCACTGAATGCTGATTAACGTTATCAATCAACCTAAAACTAATCTAATAATGGGCACGGCATAGATGTAATCGTAAATAGAATCGAATAGGTCTTACTGATGCTTTCTTTTAATATATAGAATGGAAAATCAATAAGGTGACAACAAAGGCCAGTATTTGACCTTCCGGCTGCTTCGAACTTATTCAAGTCACATCTCGTATGATCGCGGTCCCCGGACATGTCAGTTGATGCCGACAGCATCACAGATTATGTGCCGACATTGACACGTTAGTGAGCCATGGTAGCTCAGGGGCGTCAGGGGCCGGGCGCTCGACTTAATTTCATAGCACGCGAGTGATGTGGGTTCGATCTCCGGTGCTAGCACCACCATAATTTTTAATATCAATTATAAATTGTTAATAAAAAAATAAGTGCCTATTTACCACATGCTCGGCGATAAAGGAAAACATGGGTAGAAAACCTGCATGTCTAAGAAATAAACATATATTTCGACGACATGTGAAATATGTCAACCCGCACGAGAGCAGGGCAGCAGACTCTTCCCGGCAAATAATTACAGGGGCCTTGTGGCCAGCAGAAACTGTGAATGTAAAAAAATGTACTTTACCTGATTGACGCTATACATTCAACATTACATGCTGCTCTAATTCTAATTACTGGTAAATATCTACTTTGGTAGTATAAGGATAAGAATCAAGAACGAAACTGTAGGCTTTTTACAAAAATTACAATTCTAAAAATGTTCTCAAAAAATTGTACAATTGGCGTTTTCAGTATCCGTGGCTGAAAAAATTGCTATCACTTTTTGTATACGCGACGGAATATGTATTCGCAGATGCTCAACTACCTACATACAATGACGCCTTTTCCCCCTAAAAGGGTTAGGCAGAGACCATACACGTAGCCCACTTTTCGCTGCCGTGGGAAACGAATGCAAAAAATCAGTTGTAGGAACAACAACAAATAAGTGAGCTTAAAAGTATCTATAAACAAAAAAAAAAATTGCCGCTTAGCTAAAAGTTCTTTGACAAAAGCCGATGCCGCCGACGCGTCGCTACGCCTGGTTACATGTGCCGCTATAGTCTTAAAAAAAACAAAAATAAAATAAAATGAATCGCAAGATGAGATTTGACTGAAACCGACTTAGAGGAAATGTTGAATCTCCATTTTATTGAAGAAATAACTTCAACGAGCATTGAAAAACTGACTTTAAACTTAAAAAAAACTTGAGTTAGGTGTACGGATGGCAATAGCAAATAAGCTTTATGATTCTTAATAATAATCCATCCATGGAAAAAAGTCACATTTTTAAAAGGTAAATTCTTAATGCTACAACTGAATATCAATCTGAATTTTATGAACGAACTAAAAGCGGCAAAACATGTAAAAGTCGGATAATCATACAAATTAATTATCTATAGTCCATAGTCATTTATAGTAGTACTCTGGGACAGCCCATACAAATTACAATTCCATATTCCCGGTTTCCGTGTTCGCGGCGTGATTACGGAATATATTGTATACACCTGATTTGTAACAGTAAATAGTCGACCGAGTGAAAAATTTCACGGCTTCCGACAGATGGCATAACAGCTATCTCGAACTTCTTCCGTTCAATCTCGACTCTCCGCAGAAAATGGTGATTGCTATACACATGCAAACGATTTAAAAACGTTGGCTCGTACTAGGTTTTCTCATGTCAACTAAGCTATTGCCTTGTGCGCTACCCTAACCTACGCAGGAATCCGTCTAGGTGGGTATACGCAATAGAGCGGCTTTTATCTCAAGCCGTCTATACCCATTAACTTGCTCCTCAAGCAAAATGTGCTTAAGACACAAACTTCGCCTCTATAAGACTTGCATAAGACCCGTAATGGGCTATGCTTGCGTCGCTTTCGCTCACGCGACGAGCAATCAATTAAAGAAGTTACAGAGCGTTCAAAATCGATTCTTGCGAACTGCCACCGGAGCCGGTTGGTATCAACGCAATGTAGATCTTCACAGCGACTGTGAAATGCCCTTAATCTCTGAACACTTCAGAGAATTATCACGGCGGTTTTTCGAAAAAGCCGCGGTTCATTCAAACCCGCTGGTGGTTAAAGCAGCAAATTAACGACCAAACAGAAACGCGACCGAACGCAAACATCGCCCGCGAAACGTGCTAGACGACACGGACGTCTCAGCTCTTCCTGACCACGATACTGTCAGTCACGATCCAGGCCACACTGTACACACAGTCAATAGCTTTAATATAACACGCACCCGTGTTCTAGGGCGGTTCTCACCGCCCAGAGTTACCGACACACAAGTCGACAGTCCGAATGGACGCGCGCAGCCTCCTTCGGACGGTCAATAGACGACTTAAAATATTTAATATTTTCGAAATCGCGAAAGCACGCAGCGAACGCGACACAGTCCGAACTTCGAGGTTTTTGTAGGAGTTTTTATTTATTTATTTATGTTTGGGTCAAACCAAACCTGGCACGCGGGCCCCTGGCCCGCGAGCACAGTATCCGATGAAGCTGTAAAAGCCGAGAAGGCTAACAGCAATTACATCACCGAAAATATATATATCTAGGTGGGTACCGCCTGTGGTGGCCGTGAAGCAGTAGTGTGCAAATATTATTGTGTTTCGGTATGAAGGTCACTGAGAGCTAGCGTAATCACAGAGCATATGAGACTTAAGAATCGACGTTGCAGCGAGGGTGCAGCACAGTTTGGCTATAGGCGGACGTTGCACTTAGCATCGGGAGAACGTTTCGCTCGTCTCGCTCCTTTCTCCACTAAAAAAAGACACACACACGGATGCACGCCTAAATATAAGTCTGTAGTTAATATAAATATAAAAATGGCAGTCATTGACATCGTATGGATGTAATATAAAAAAAACTGAAGTCTGTCCGTGATTTTCAAAACTTTAGGTATTAAATATATTTCCGCTAGCATCTAAATTTGCTTACCAAATCTGATATTGAAATCTATCCAACTGTCCAAATAGCTTTAAAACAATTGAAACTATTGAAATTGATCATGAAATATAGCAAAATGGTTTTTCTAATGAAAATCCGCCAAGTATCCAAACAGGTGATGGGTAGCAAAGTCTAAAATCTAAAAAAATATATTTCAATTGACAATAACTCATATTATCAATTTACTAAAATTAATCACTGCAAAATAACTGCTCAGTACTTTAACAATTATTAATTAATAGATAAATGTTTATTAATAACAAAAACAAGCCTAGTAACATATATACTCGTAGCATAGTTCTATCTTTTACTCTTATCGAGTCCAAAGAAGATATACTTCAAAAAATGAATTGCGTAACTATTATTTAAATCGTCACATGCCGCTTTTACAATGTTTGCTATGAAAATGTCGAACGAGTCTGCAAACGTTCAGAAACGGCATTAATTACCTGGTTCTAGACAGGAAACGGCGATATCGACCTCAGCGGATATATGCCGCGCGTTTCCTCCTTACCGAACTGCCGCGATAGCAGTAGCATCGCGCATCCTTGCTGCATTAAGTATCGTAATTCAAATGCAAATTGATTTTATTTAAATGAATAATGATTCATACTAGTGCCACACTTCTTACACATTAAGATACTGTGACCCGAAAGCATATGTATGTGTATTTTAATTACTTCAGATACATTTCTTTATGTAACTAGTGCTGACGATACACATATATACACATACGAGTACACAGTTCACCTACTGATAAATGATCACTGTGGACGGTGTCACTAAGGACATTTATCTGTTTAATGTGTCCATGGCCACAATGAAGTTCGAAGTCCCTAAGTCTTAACTTAATATTAGCTGTTACTTTTAACTTTCTACCTCTTAGTCAGAAATTGGTTTTCTTCACTATACGAAACAGAAGTTATTTGCTACCTTACAATGGTATTTACTGCGATATGAAAACCGCTTGGTGCCTGGTAGTAACCGGGACTCTGGATCGCAGCCGGATCCAACGTTTATTTAAAAACATAAATCTTGTTGTGTTACGATTGGCCACACAATGCATTCTTTTTTTTATGGGGAAAAGCTTCACGCCCTCGCATAACTCCTCTTCTGAAGAGGTAAATACTCGCATTGCTGACACTCCATCCGAACCTAACTCTGATCTCATCGTATGAGCGTCAGCGGCGGGTAAGTTAGGACGACCGAGTGCCGCTTTTTTTGCGCGTATACCTGCAGCACTATAATATCTGCATGATAACGTAAAGTACCGAAGTAGTAACAGCCCATAAATGTCTGAGCACAGGCCTCCTCTCATTACTGACAGGGGGTTTAGGAGCCGGGAAACGTTCTTTACGCTGCTGCAATGCAAGTTGGCGAACATCACATATACTCGATATATCTTTATTCCTCAGACATGTAGGTTACATCACGATAGATTTTCCTTCACGACTGAGCACGTGGTAAATCAGAATTTGAAATCGCAGAATAATTTTAGCGGTGCCGGCAACGGGGACCGAAATCAGGTCACCCACGTACTATGAAACTTAAGTCGAGCGCCCGGCCTCTGAGTTACTACGGCTCTATTGATAGCGTCCAGAAGTATTCAGAAGTTGTCGCCGTGCTTGAAAAAGGAGGACATCACGGTATTCTTTGCTATGCATTTTACGTAGTTCGCCACCAGACAAACTCATTTCTCGCAGGGGCGAATAGTGGGCTAGGGATGTGGTCTCCACCTACCCCTTTTATGGTAAAAGGCCGTGAACGTATGTATGTATATAGAGCATGAACTACGAAACGTGGCCCGGCATTCGACTATTGTCGTGAACCATCTCCTAGCACAAGCTTTTAAGCTTAGTTGGAGTGGTTAACAGGAATATTAGTAATGCCATTGCTAGTATTCTTTAAAAATAAACAGCGTGACTCTACCACGTGAATGAAAAACATAAATTAACATTGACGACCGCGTGGCTAAGTGGTCAGAGTACCTGACTTCAATGCCGCAGGTACTGGATTCGAATTTCAGCTGAAACCAACAAATTGCGAAAAAACACAAATCATTGATTTTCGGTTGCGTTGCGCAAGTGAAAAATTGAACTCACGATACTGGATAAATTCTTGTTTAGGGCACCGTAATAAAATAAAAAATATGTATATAACACCATTCTATTAAATTCTTCTTCTTATAATAATCATACCGACAGCAACGGTACACGCCTGTACTGCATATAAATATTATTTCACTTTACAAGGCAAACAATGTCAACTTACAAACAATGGGTTTCTGTATGGTAGTGCGAAGAGTTCGAGTGTGCAGCAAATCCATTTAATGCCGCCAAAACTCCACGAGGAAACAATGCTTGTATTATAGTGCAACTCATTCAACGTCTTGACGCTTTAGACAACTAACGTTTTGAAAATATAAATTACAATCCGACTGCTTCTGCTTAAGCTTTGCGCTAGTTGCATGTTTTAGAAACGTCGCATAAAGTAATTTTGAAGTAAAGGAAAGCAAACTTACTTACTTTCCTTCATTATAATGGATTTCCGCAAAATAACGCCTGATTCTATTAACTATAATAAAGTAATTTTGTCAATTTTTGTACTCACGAAACCACTTCGGGCGCCTTTGTAACCGTGTTTTGTAATCATTAGCAAAAGAAGCAATTTTCTTGTTCTTGTTCTGTTACGAGTTTTTATTTTGTTGGCCAAATTTCAACAACCGGTAAAAGGAAACTAAATTACAAAATAAAATACTTAACAAAGCATTAATAACTTTTATAGTGTGAATTCACGTAAACACAGAGACACGCACTGGCCCTCGCCTTTCCTATTTCGATGTAACGCTCATGCGACGAGAGATCGGAGGTACATATATTTTTTTATGTGAGAACGTAACGAAACGAGCAAAACGTTCACCAGATGGTAAGTGCAACGTATGCCCATAACAAATGCTGTGTCTCCCAGAACATTTCTGTGTGACACCACACTGTGCCCGTCACCCTGGGCGATGGGCAGCAGCATCTTTATGAAATATCTGAATAAATAAACTGCGGTTGCTTGCCTTCAGACCTGCCACGCTATGTACTATGGCAAAATCCCCCCAAAATGAGATCTACAAACATTTGTGGCAGTTGGCTATTGATAGGTTGAAATGATAATGATGATGATGATGAACCTTCGGAAAGTTGCGGGCTAAAAGTTTAGCAGGGATTTTCAAACTATTTTGGGCACGAGACCCCCTCCGACATCAGACCCCGACAGCCAAATTACCTTCAAAATCCTATCTCCAGTTTTTTTTCCTATTGATACAAAATACTTACCAATTTAAAATCTGTTGCTTTTTCTCATCAATATTTAACAAAATAAATAGACATAAAATTCAGTGAATATCAAGTGCAATTATTAATTAATCATACAGATTACTTAAAAATACTAAAGTAGGTAATTATTTTTAGAAAAAAAAAACATTAAAATCGCAAAGTAATGATGATGGATGAATCTGATGACTGGTTCTACTGATCTAGCTAAATCCGGTTCAATATTGGTGAGTTGTAGCCTAAAATCTCTCGTTGAGTTTCAAACGGTTTCTTTGTTTTGTCAAAATGTTTGTAACATGTAGAGGCATGCATGTAGGGACCCGTCCACCTTTTGGGTGCACATAGACAGCGACGACCATCCACGCGTCTATGGGTGCCTTTATAGAACCCACAGCGACTTCAACGCCCACCACGCCAAATGGCTAGGATCTCGTACCACCGATCACGCGGGGAGATCTGTCTATGACTTTGCCCTGGAATATGATCTGACACAATTGGTTACTTCGCCCACGCGGGTTCAAGATGTGGAGGATCATACCTGCTGATCTCTCATCCGGACAGATATCTAGTCTGCACCGTTTGACCGCATTCAACGAAGAGCGGCTCGAATCGTCGACAACCATGTCAATCAATAATTCCTGCCGCTGATTTTCACCATCGCACATTGCGGCACAGCGCAAAATTCCATCGTCACCACCTTGATGGTTCGCATTACAACACAGTGCGTTTTTCGCTGAATTTTCTGCAACACACGTGCACTTTATGGAATCTGCTACCGCCAGCTGTTTTTCCGCTTGCTCGTTTGCCCCCTCTTCCGTAAAGAAAAAAATAAAAAAAACTGAAGTCTTATTCGACTAGGTATGATGATGGAAAAGCGATAAGGTATTTTTCAGCAATGTTCAACAATTCAGGATACTGTTTCAATTTTGCGTTGCAACCAGAACTTCTGATAGATTTGGTTGAACTGCTGCTTAAGGGCTGGGGATACAAATAGTGCAAATTTGTTCAATCAATTTCCGTATAATAATGCAACATTTGAACATATTTTCGCGTCGAGGGGGTGCGATCCGAATCACATCCCATCCTAGCCGGCGTACCACAAGGCTCAGTCCTAGGTCCCGTGCTCTACACCCTTTTCACGAACGACATACCGCACACCAGCGGCGTCGAACTCGCCCTCTTCGCAGATGATACCTGCCTATATGTGTCTGGACGTAATCCAGACACTATCTCTAAACGCCTCCAATCCGCAGCCCGAACCCTCGGGAACTGGTTTCGGAAATGGAGGATCGAGGTCAACCCAATCAAAAGTGCCACCTTTCAATCCGGCGAAGCTGTAAAAGCCTTCGGGCTAACAGTGAGTTTTCATTATAATGAAGGTAAGTAAGTAATTTTTTAATTCTTTAATTTGCTAAGATCCGCATGCAAAATATAAAATGGTGTATATTACCCAGTTTTTTGAAGAGCACCGCCGGCCCTCCCTCAGTAGCGTGCACAAGCAAACTGACACCGCCACCAGGAACCGCCACCAGATACCCTCCACCAACCACTACAATACTACCACTAGGTAATATACACCTCGTGTTTCGCCCCAAAACGAGGCATTATCAAGTGTCTTACACTGTACGACAGACAGCCGCCGAGCGGTTTTGGGGCGAAGCACGTATCGCGTTCTCGACTTTAGTGGTTTCAGCGTATTTCCGCAAAGTAACGCCTGAATCTATTAACAATATTAAATTTTCATTGCAAAATATTGAGAATTGGTGACAGTGAATCTCCAGAGGTGCCTCGAAAAAAGTTATTATGCGGTGTACATCGTAACTCGCAACAGAATCAATTGAAACAAAAAAATCTGAATGCATTCGTTATAGTAGATGTTTCTCCAAGTAATTTTTTTCCTATTTCTCAATTTTTCGTAGCACTTGGAAGCAAAAAAATCGATTTTCTCTACAAAAATCAGCTAATTTAAAAAATAAATTCAAACTTATTATTTAAAATTTGTAAAATTAATAATTATTAAAAATGCTCTCGACAATAACTGATGAATTATGTGAAGAAGCAGTGTGCAAAATTTCAAAACGATTGGTCCATAGTCCATACACATACATATAACATTTTGAGTTGTGCCGTACACGGACTTTAAAAATGTCATTTCAGAAAAAACGCGCCGCTGTCGATCAGGTCTAATAATTCAGACCAGAGAAACGGACGTTCAAAAACTCATAACGTCGTCAATTATGCTACGATCGACTTGAAATTTTGACACAATATTCTTGAGATATGCATCCAGTTAAAAAAAAATCCTTCTGTGCTGATGATGGTCTGTGCTGTCCTATCACAATGGCTTCTTCCATGGCTGTAATATTGTACGGATTTATTATCCATTGAAGAATTTGTAAATTTAAGAGATCCTCAAACCTCTTAGTAAAAACCTTGGGTCGTCCAAGTGAGTGACATATATATATATATATATATATATATATATATATATATAATTTTGACAAATGCGGAAACTGTGAATATACTTATCTCCTTTATTTTTTTTTATCAAGGATGAGTTTACCCACGAAGGCCGATATTATTGATCTGAACAAGTTGAGATCGTCACCCAGCAGCTGCAAATTAACATTGTTCAACATACCAAAAAAAATCAGTCAAGTAATAAATAACTGTTATACAATTGTTAAAATTTTCTTTCAAATTCGGATCTTTTCCTTGTAAAACCTCCAAAACAGATTCAAAAGTATTGCTAAGCAAGAGCCTCTTGGTAGCCAGCGAACTTTAGTGTGCAGAAGTAACTGAGTAAAAACTTCGTCGTTTTCCTCACATAGCTGAGCAAATAACCGAGAGTTCAAAGAATTGCTTCGAAGCTTGTTGACAGCATTTATAACATATTGTAAAGACTTATGCAATCTAGGACACAGATTTTTTGCTACTTAATACTGTATGTGAATCACGCACTGATTAGCCAGTACCTCAGGCAGTTGTCCCTTTAAGTGAGCTATAAAACCACGATGACGACCAACCATAGTTGGTGCATCATCAGTCGCAACAGAAACTATGTTCTTCCATGGAATAGCTTTGTCGCTAAAAAAATATTCCACGACCTGAAAAATAGATTCTTCTCTGGTATCAGTCCCTAAATATGTAGCAAAAAGCAGTTCTTATCACACATTTTCACCTTAAATATATCGAAGCTATATAACAACAGAGCTTCATTGCCGAGTAAAGTAGACTTGTCCAACTGGAGAGCGAATCTGTTGGTCTATACGAAATTGCATAAAATGTTTTCCACGTCGCGACCCATCCCGTCTATTCGTCTCTGAACGATGTTATTCCTCAAAGGAATTCTGTGCAATACATTGTTGAGGACTTCCGCAATGGCCGGTAAAATAAGCTGCTTTCCAATTCTGTGGGGTTTCCCCGACTTCGCTATTAGTAAAGATATATTATAGGACGCTCGTAAACCATCAACGCTTGCATAGTTTATAACGCAAACATCGATGCATGGATTAAGGATGGCCTTAATATAATTTATCAACAAATCAACTACAACCTGACTAAATATTTTTTTTACCTCCGTGGCATTACAAGGCTTGTTTTCAAATATTTAGGCTGTCTGCCGTGTGGCGGCTTAAGAGAATCTACCACTCCATCTCATCCCGTGGGTGTCGTAAAATGGGCCGCAGCATCTTCCTGGAACATCTGAATAAAAAACTGCGGTTGCAAACTATGGCAAAATATTCTCTAAAATGAGAGCTACAAACTTTTGTGGCTATCATTGGGGGAGGCCTATCTTCAGCAGTGGACTTGTGATAGGCTGAAACGACGACGACCACGAGGCTGTCTAACAAAATACCACCTTTAATCCAAACCTTGCTCTGCTTTGCTTTGCTTGGAATGCTTTGGAAACTATTCATGGGGTTCATGTTAGTAAACCAATGCCCATAAAGTAGTGTATATCCCGAAATTAGCCAATATGTTTTTACACGTACATATTTTGTTTAAATCTTTATATAATTATCTTTATATAATCTTTATACACTTAATTTAAGAAACTTTGATGCGCTTTAAACATCCAACGAAAATTGCACATTTACATTAAACTGATCTTCGGAACTTTCTAGAATAAACCAAGAGAATTGACTTATCCAGATTTATTACTTGCACTTAAGCATTCAAGATGTTCAATGTACTGTAAGATCCTCATGCTCCTAATAAATTTTCAACATCGCCATTCCTAACTAATATAATACTCGTATATGTCACACAAATAAATGTTCAGACAGTGGCGTAGCTACTCCTAAATGCGGCCAAGCCCAAAGGGAGTTATTTTTTTTATCTAAACATTAACAAAATAAATATATTTAAAAGTAAAAGATGATTTATAAAACTCAAAAACAATGATCGTAAGATTGATTCCAATCTAATCATTAGGATCCAAATTTATTTATTAAAACATCCGTAGCTGTCACCATTTTAGTTTTTAATGGTTTTATGCCTCGATCAATACTCAATACAGACCCTTGATAAGTTCGATAGCCTATAGAATTCTAGGATATTTTTCATAAGGTTGAGCTTAGAAAATCTTCTTTTAGCTGTTGTAGTTGTAACCACTGACACAATATTTTTTTTAATAATTGCGCAACAATTATACAAGTTATATGAGAAATGAACGTGGCAGGAGGCAATGCGGAGTGCGCGGTGAGGTGAGAAGACTAATGTTTTTGGGGTTTTGTAATTTTGTACGTCCAGCATACTGTAATTATTCTGAATAACCCAATTTCCAAAATTACAATGACTGAATTGGAAACGCAGACGAGATGCTTGCGACTATTACTTATCATCGTGTAAACGACAAAAGTAGCGTTTCCAAATCACGACTAATATAATATTAAAATGTCTCTTTTGTCGTAACTAACAGATTGCAATAATATCGACAATGACTAATATATAATTTTTTTATATCTTTAACACCTGCGGTTATCTATTAACGTAAATTCTACCTCCAAGATTAGGGAAATCAACCCCATACAATAATTGTATATCTTAATGTTAAATCTAGCCTCGTCATTTCCGCCTTGCACAATGCGATTATATGGTTTCGACCCCGAAAAATTACGGATCGCGTGCATTTCAACATGACTGGTCCCTGACCCAGCGCAATGTCAATGTCGCATGCTTTTATATATAAATAACTACCTGCGGGCTTTGATGCAAAGATTACTATTATGAAGTCGAATGAATACAATTTTTCGTTTATGAATATGAATATTCCTTTCTGGTGCTTATTATAAGTTGACTATGCTATTGGTAGTTAATAGTTGTAGACTAAAATAATTAATAATTTATTAGCTGATTAAATTTACTGATAGGTGGAAGGATTTCTCTATGCAGGAATCCGTCTAGGTAGGTACCACCCCCAGGCCAGTTATTCTGTGTGAAGCAGTAGTGTGCAGTACACGAAATGTTTGCATACTACTGTTTGACGTCAGAATAACTGGTACAGCGGTGATACCTACCTAGACGAATTCTTGTGTCCGTAGGAATCCTACCACTAGGAAAACAATTCGTTACTAACATCGCGGGCTTATAGAACACTAATCTAGTGCTGGCACATCAGAATTATTTTCATGAGTACTATTATCGTGTTTGTGTTAGCTGTAATGATGGGAGAGCAGGAATTTGTTTCTAAAAATAGTCACCACTTCGCAACTCAAAGCCACACACAGCCAACAATCATTAATTTTACCTAGTTCATATTGTACAAGGTTAAGTGATATTTTGAATTAGTATACTCGTACATTATTTTTTCTACAAGAGTTTAAATTGAACATTCTTTATAGAGATGTCTACTGTTACTCAAACTCTTACGCGCTTTAATTTAAGACATGTAAAGAGAAAGACGCCTTTTCCCTTAACACCTCACATCTTAACTGCTAATTTCCTATATTTAATTGCACACTCGAGAAGATTAATTTATTCTCTTAGATTAATATTTAAGGTTATTGTTTTATAAGAACTGTAACAATATTTAGCATTGTTGGCAAACAAACTCAATAAAACATCATGTCAATTTACACATGTTGTAATGTGAAATTTTTTATATGATGAATGTCTTCTAAGATTTTTATAATAAATGTTTTATATGATTCCATATGTAGAAAAAACAATACTGATAACTTTACCAGTAAAAATTCCTGATAACAATTCAAACTAAGCTTAAAAGCTTTTCTAGACAATGGTTCAAGACAATAGTCGAATGGTTGGCAAGATCCTGCGACGTCATGTTTAGTAGTCCGTACCATATACCATTGGGCTATTGGCGTTGCAAGCTATAAAAGATGAAGAAGAAAGAGCTATGAAGCGTAATTAATCGCAAGCTTTAAGCCCATATAGCATATTTTTTCTTTTATTTCAAACTGTTGTTCTTTTGCTTTAAACCACCAAATTGATCATCATATAATACGAGAGTCGAAATATACGTGTTAGAACTCGCGCCGACTCAAGAGCAATTGCTCGATTTCTAAATAAAAGTAAAATTCACACCGCAAGATAGGCTATGTACTTCTCTTGTCATTCCACGTCGAGTGTCATTGAAATTGGAGCCACAAAAGAACGACTTCTTTAACATGGAGCCAATTTGACTAAACAACAAAAATAATATCGCATCATAATTATTTACTGTAAAATCGTTCATAATAGCAATAACTACAAAAAGAGGTTCCTACCAGGGACTTAGTGAGGGATGTTAATTCAACGAAATAACCTTACAATGGATAAAGGGATATAGCGGATCTGGGAGAAATGACGCGGCGGACGAACTCGCTCGGGGGGGCTCAAAACAGAGTGCCGTTTGACTAGAACCCATACTTCTACTTCACTTCAGGTATGTTCGCTCGCTAGTCTGCCACCGTACTTGAAATCATCCGGAGTACAAACAGGTGAAGGCAGCATCAACAACCAAGGACATGGATATTTTAACAAACATCCGTTTACTTAAGCTGTTACACACAGTCCTCTGTGCAGAGCTTGTAGGGAGACGGAAAAAACGGCGACCCATGTCCTGCTAGACTGCCCTATGATCGCGACATACCGGGTCAAGTAACTCGGCTCGCCTAGATCGCTCCCCGAGGTTGCAGGAAACATCAGGGTCTGCTGCGATTCCTGGAGGAGCTTGGTTGGCTCGAGTAGACCAATATTCCTGCCTAGACACAAAATACGCTAGACGTAGAGTTGCGGAAACCGGCCCGTTGCAATCTACAATCTACAATATTAAATATTGGAGGGCAGATAGTCTGTAGCCCCGTCATGAAGGGACCCGACTTGGACAAAACTTAAAGGACGTGAGCCAAACCAAGATGCAGGACGCAACCATTGTTGCTGTCAAAATGTTCAAGCGACCGCCGAAAAGACGCAATGCCGCAGAACGCGTATCATAGGAGCAAGTCACTAAGACGCTAGTGACATAATATACATCTATCATAGCGCTGGATCACTAAGACATGTGGTATGAGTATGCATGTAACACCGAAATGCCGACAACACACTCTTCCTGATCCATAAGATAACCGACGTGTCATAGTAACACACTAATGTCATATAATATATGTCAATGTTATAGTAAGACGTCGAGCACAAACGGCAGGAGTGCGCGATGTCTACGAGCAAATCATATTACTACAACAGACCCGCGTATCACGGGCACTAAGATGATACTCGTATGTCTTTCAATAAGACATGTCAGCTCGAGTCTACGTTTACCACGGACTCCTGTCACGGTATGGAAGCTTACGCAACTCTGTCTTAATCATTTTCAACTCTATCATTATAATTGTTTGCAACATTAATTATAAAATATCCACAGTGGCAACTCTGTCATTTTTAGTCTCTCTATAAAAAGACAAGCGACATGACTTGTAACGACATATTGTAATAAAATTTATAGAAGTATACAAGAAGAGATTTTCCTTTCTGCAATCCACCACCGCCACCGCAGACGCCCTTATACAAGCTCATCCAATGCGCTACATAATTTGGTCCTTCGAGCCGGATATACCTTTGTTTAATTGCAAGCTTTGCATTTCTTCAGATAAGATTAAATTTTGTTCGTGTTTTATAATAGTTAACAATGCATTTTGTAATTCTGTACTTGATAAATAATCAGTTTTTATCTTTCCACTTTGGTCTACACTGTAACATATTAAGGTAATACTTATGCCAAGTTTTCCAAAATGTCTGTACCATATTATTTGTTAAATTCCAAAGCCTAAGCTTATTCATAGGTATATTACTAACATCATGTTCCGGATAAGAAACAAGCGCCGTGCCTGTTAAAAAGTGACCAGGAGTAAGATAATTAAAATCGTCTGGATTGGAAGACAGCGGAAGCAAAGGTCTCGAATTTAAGACCGCTTCAATCTGTGTCAAAACAGTGTAGAGTTCTTCATAAGTTAATAAAGCCTTTTCTACTGTTCTTTTTAAATGGAACTTTGTACTTTTTACGGCGGCTTCCCATAGTCCTCCGAATACAGGTGAGTAACTAGGAATGAAATGAAAGTGGATGTTACAGCGCGTTGCGTAATTGGTTACCTGTGCTATATGGTCTCGAGAACTGTAAAGCTTGTACAATTCGGTGTATTGGTTCCTTGCCCCTTTAAACGTACTTGCGTTATCACAAAATACGTCACCAGGAATTCCTCTTCTCGAAATAAACCTTTTAAAACAAGCAATAAAAGTGGCAGTGGTTAAATCTGAGGCTAGCTCTATATGCACAGCCTTTGTCGTAAAACAAACGAATAAGCAAATGTAACCTTTGCTTGTGATCGAGCGCCTTACTCGGGACAGCTTTACACTAACTGGACCAGCAAAATCTATTCCCACTTTCTGAAAGGGGCGAGCTTGTACAACTCTATGAGCTGGTAAGGAACCCATAAGCTGCTTTGAAACAGTGGCTTTTAACCTGAAACAAGTCACACACTGATGCACGATCTTTTTCACTTCCCTTAAGCCATTAATAAGCCAAAACCTTTCATTTAAATGTGACAGTAATAATTTTGCCCCAGCGTGTAATAATCGTAGATGCTCACTGTGAATGATCATTTTGGTAATTCGTGAGGTTTTGGGTAATATAATCGGATGTTTCTGCGAGTATGGCAGATTTGAATTTTGCAACCGACCTCCTACACGCATTATACCGCTTTGATCAATAAAGGGATGCAAGCATTTCAACGATCCGGTTATACCTTTGTTTAATTGCAAGCTTTGCATTTCTTCAGATAAGATTAAATTTTGTTCGTGTTTTATAATAGTTAACAATGCATTTTGTAATTCTGTACTTGATAAATAATCAGTTTTAATCTTTTCACTTTTTGTTTTGCTTCTAGAATTGTTGATAAATCTTTGCATGTAAGCAAGAACCCTTATCATAGAATGTATTTTTGAGTACCTTTTAAATAGTTCAAATTCTTCTTTAGCAACAGGAAGTGCAATGATACATGCTATTGAAACTAGACTTGCTTCTTCAGATTCATTATTATTACCGTTAATGTTCTCATAGGTCTTGATTTCGGGCAACAATGAAAATTCATTCAAATTAAACTTAAATTGACTGGCGTGAAGAAAAGCAGGGCCATACCACCACATGTTGTTGTTCTGTAATTCATCAGGTTTAACACCACGGGAAATGTAATCAGCTGGATTATTGTGTGTATTGACATAATACCAGCTCCTGTCATTGGTTAACTGTTTGATAGTACTGATTCTATTTGCAACATATGCCGTTAGCTGTGTAATCTGGGTATGTATCCATGCAAGAACTATTTTGGAATCAGATAATAAATACATATTCTGGACATTGATTTTTTTACTGATACATTTGTGTACCTTCATTGCAAGTTTTGCAAGAAGTAGTGCAGCGTTTAGTTCAAGACGGGGAACCGTTAACGGTTTTTCGAGCGGATAAATCCGTGATTTCGAGCAAAGTAAGTACATGCTTACTTTACTTTTATAGACTACCCTTAAATAAATACAACAACCATAAGCAGTAGTGCTAGACGCATCAGAAAACCCTATTAGCTCCAATACTGCAGCATTATTGGTAAAAATGCTCCGAGGTAGCGAAATAGGTTGCATTTTTTCTAAATTATTCGCAAACATTAACCATTCCTGCTTTAAGTCGTCTGGTAGGGGAGAATCCCATTCAATCTTAGCTGCCCACATTCTTTGAATGAAACTTTTTGCAAAAACTATTATTGGGGTGACGTAACCCAGAGGGTCGTAGAAACTTGAGATATAACTTACTATTTCCCGTTTTGTGACTGTCTTGGAAGTAAATGGTTTAGGACAACTTACTATAAAACAATCTGTTTTGACATTAAAATTGACACCAAGTGTCTTTAGATGAAAGTTTTGTTTCTCAAGATCTATGTCATCAAAATGTTGCTCTTCAACAGGTATGCCTTGCAAAATTTCGGTAACGTTTGAAGCCCACTTATGGGTCTGGAAACCTCCCATTTTAAGCAGTTCTGTCAACTGTTGTTTAGCCTGTATAATTTTGCATTTGTCGTATTCTGAGTAAAGAACGTCGTCAACATACATAAAAGAATCGACAATAAAAGCAGCAAGAGGAAATTGTTCTTTGTATAGTGCTGCAAGATAACTTAAGCATCGTGTGGCAAGAAAACTAGAACTCTTTAGTCTAATTACTTCATTAGGACTTACTCTCCACAAAATGTTCTGTAATGAAGCATGTAATGGATTTAATTTTATGCATCTGAACATTTTTTTTATGTCTGTAGCAAACATATGTTTACCAAAACGAAACATTAAAATAATATCAAACAAGTCACTTTGAACCACAGGTCCATTAAGCAGGATATCATTCAAAGATATCTTTTTGTTAGTTTTCATAGACCCGTCAAAGACTACCCTTAACTTTGTGGATTTACTCTGTTCGTTTATGACTGGATGGTGGGGAAAAAAAATAAAAAAAATAAATAAAGATAAAATTACAAATATAAAGGTAGGAGACTTAGTTCTTCTCAAAAACGACAATACGTCTCCTCTTGAATGGTCCATGGCTCGCATCACTAAAGTATTTCCTGGTAATGACAATCATGTTAGGGCTTTTGAAGTCATGACACCTGATCATAAGACACATTTACGCTCAGTTACTAAAGTTTGTATTTTTCCTATTAACGAAAGCAACTCTTAATAAAACGTTACAGTTAATAGAATAGTTTATAAAGTACACATTATTTTTATTTTTATTGATATAATAATTATTGAATGGATGCCTTTATAATTTGTCCAATATTCATTTTCTTTTATTTTACGTTAATTTTACTCAAACATATCTTTGTTGATTAATTGTGACCACACCACTGCTGTGTGTACAAACCAGTTATTGAAATAGTACATTATTTTAAATATTCTGTTTGTTATGTATTCATTTTATTTAAGTAGTTATTATACTTTTAGTTATTAATCTATTCAAATTTGGTTTTTTATTATTTATAATGTTTTAATGCCTATCTCTCAAATGCCTTACGTTAATTGATTAGTTATATATATATAATTCATTGAATTTGTATCTTGGGGCCGCAACATGTTTGCAACATTAATTATAAAATATCCACAGTGGCAACTCTGTCATTTTTAGTCTCTCTATAAAAAGACAAGCGACATGACTTGTAACGACATATTGTAATAAAATTTATAGAAGTATACAAGAAGAGATTTTCCTTTCTGCAATCCACCACCGCCACCGCAGACGCCCTTATACAAGCTCATCCAATGCGCTACAATAATGCTTTTACATCTTAGAGAATTCTATATTATTTAATTTATATAAGTACCACTAACATAAGACCACACTTCTTATGATGCATCTTTATATCGGTAATGTGTCGCTCTCGTCCCCCACACCTCTAGACGACGGGTGTGCCTCTGCCGGTTGAAAATTTTAAGTGCTCAGATTTTGATCAAACTTTACATAGATGTACTTTCATGTTAATATATTCTACAAAAATTATTATAAAAATTCTCGGAACAATTATTTTAGATTTATTGAAGTACAAAGATTTATGCAATAAAAGAACACGCCCCACTTTAGTAAGAAATATGTACTATTTTAGTTGTTACAAAAACTGTCTATATTGAAATATTTGCAATTGATTTGCAGTGTAGCTTGGTGTCACACAGATATGTTCTGGGTAACACAGAATTTCTCACACCGTCAGGTGCAGAAAACGGGCACGTCACTTTATCCAATAAAAAAACCTTACTTCCCCAAAGGTTATCGATTCTACGGTTTCGGTTAAGTTTCATTAACTTGACCTAATTAAGAACATGTGAGTTCGCATTAGAACAAAGTCCTGGGCTAAATACACTTTTTTGGATATTTTTATGTATCTTTAAGGTCTTCGGTCTTCGATGTTCATTGTGTATCTTATATATATGGACTATTCGCATTATGTGTCATACGAAAAGTAAAAAAAACATTAGTTATTTATGAACGTAGGTAGTCCCTAAAATATTATTTATCTGAAGACCTACAGTTAATTACTTCAGACACTTGAGCTTATGGACTTTATTCTCAACAAATCAGCCTCTTCATTTTGTTTGCTTAACAAACTGATAAGTAAACTTATTGAATTTTTAATCTAAATTTTCTGATCTCGTTTCGCAACAGATTGATTGAATTGCTTTTAAAGGAAATTTCAAAAAGTAAGAGGACACTTTTGCAATCCCAACATCATTGTGTAGAATTCGTTTGTAGATAAATGTAGATAGCATTCTTATATAATTATTTATAACAAGTTATACCCTCGACTTGTTCGCTTGCAGTTTGGACCTCATGTAGAGTTGTGATGAAACCACGATTTACTTTAACAGGATTCAATGCCAGGATTCAGAATTATCATTTCCAACGTAAAACGAAATTAAATTTTAACACGTTCAAACAAGAACTGGCGGTAGGATGTCTATGCAGGAATCCGTCTAGGTAGGTACCATCGCAGTGCCAGTTATTTGCAGTTATTCTTCCGTGAAACACTAGTGTGCAAACATTACAGTGTTTCGGTTTAAAGGATACTTAGTATAATGACTAGGCATATGAACCCGGCCGAAAAAGACAATAAGCGCTCGTTAACAATAAAATAATAATCTTGACCGGTTTTGATATTTTCATAAACATCTTGGCAAGAACACAGAGTTTTGTTTAATGATTCCTGAAACTGGAAAGGCTGATTTGTTTATACCTAAAATAATAATATTTAAATCAGTAATTAATGAGTTTATTTCTATTAAGCAAAACATTCATAAATCAGTAGACTGTGATTCATTGAGCAAGCGTCATATATACTAATGCCCTTACTGCAAGCGATCGATGCCGAAGGTCACCTACGGGAACATCCAAGGCAAGCACTATAGACTCTTCTTTGACTTCGGTGACGACATAAGTGATAATGATGCTTATGACATGCTATGTATAGTCCATGGCGACATATCCTAGTTTCTTTTGCACAGCGCAGGAGCTATATACGAGTATACATCCAGACCTGAAAACCAAGTACTTGTGTGCTTCATGAATATTCCTTTTGTCTGGTTATTAGATATTAGTATTAGTATTATGTGTATATATATATATATATATATATATATAGATATATACATATAGTTATTAGTATTCGATACAGACTACGATTCAGCACTGAGTCACCAACCCTGTGGGTCAGTACAGTACCCACGCCGGCATGAATCGAACGCCAAGTGTGATTGATAAAACAAAGGACAAAAATTAAAATTATGTTGGTTTATTCTTTGAAAAATATGTTACCTTTTCAAAAATTAATTTATACTCTTCAAGTGCACTACATTATTTTTTTTATTGTTTAGAACAACTAAATTTTTTTTATGCAAGTTAAGAATTAATTTGACTGACTTTACTTCCACTGTACTGTAGATTTAGACATATGTGTTAAATAACACTTTAGATATTTTCATTATTGACAAAGTTGTATTGATTTTTTCAACTGTTCACTTTTGACGATAAATTTAACAAAGTATTTTTTTATTATTATTCAAAAATCAGTTAGTTAAAAAAAACTCATTGCGTTATCCGTATTATTATGTTAAAATTACATAAATAAATTTTTAAATTTTACAGAACTTATGTTACAACTTAAAATTAAAGAGTGCTGTTCACTTTAAAGCAAATAAAAATAATTAGGTAACTATTTGCAGATATTAATGGGGAATAAAATAAGAAAACTGCCCGCAATTTTTCTTGGTGGCTCATTCTTGGACTGGGGAATTTTGAAGTGAAACTTCTTTGGGCGCAATGGACAGTAAAATTTAAAGATCGAATTTGAGTGCAGTGTTTTTGTGCAACGTTTTTGTGGAATGTTTCTGTTTTTCTTAATTTATGTTTATTAATGTTCAAAATACTACTAAGTTGCGCCCTTTTTTTTTTCTTTTTACATAATTTTTTTTTTTGGAAATTTGTGTATAAATCTTTCAATTAATATATTTTATAGACTTTTGGCGCCAACTCGAGAAGTGGCTGTAGAGTTTTTATTGAATTTTGTAATTTCTGTGTATATTTTAAGTTTTGATGTATAATTTTGATAGTTTATTATGCAGCAATTGCTCGTTAAACTGTACATTAATTGGAAAAAAGATCGAAAATTCAAGTACTTTTCGTTTTGTCTCCATCAGTCCTGCAAATCTTCAGTAAAAGTCAACTATTATTTTACTTTCGATCGACGTGAAGTTTAAGTTATAAATAAATTATTACTCGACTTTGGTTAAAATGGCTCGATTTGGTAGCTAATTGCCAGGATCAAAAAAGAAGATGAAGTATAGCTCTTTTTATATTTTTTGTTACTCGTACCAAAATGGCGGCGACATGGTTCGCCACACCCGTCACGCCCCGTCTCCCGCGAGGGCGAAAAGTGGGCTACGTGAGTAGCCTCTGCCTAACCTTTATATGTTTTAAAACAGTGATTGATATCACTATTAATTCGTTATAAATAATAATTTACTGGTGGTAGGATTCCTATGCAGGAGTCCGTCTAGGTAGGTACCACCCCAGGGCCAGTTATTCTACCGTGAAGCAGTAGTGTGCAAACAGTACTGTGTTTCGGTTTGAAGGGCACTGTGAGCTTGCGTAATCACTGGGCATATGAGACTTAAGAACCTATGTCTCAGGGTGATGGGCACAGTGTAGTGTCACACAGAAATTTTCTGGGTGGCACAGCATTTGTTATGGGCAGACTTTGCACTTACCATCAGGTGAAGGTTTTGCTCGTTTCATCACTTTATACGTTAAAAAAAAAATTAATACCGCATGCAATTGACAGAAATAACTAAATAGTATTTTATCAACTTTCTTGACTTGGCTTGACTACTTTTTACCATGGTATCTTCTTCAGGTAAATAATCAAAGGCTGTCTTGTGCGTGAAAAATATATAGTCGTAAATATTTTTGAGCCGTTCATTTTAGTGACACCCAAGTTAGGATAAAAAAATCACAAAATAATTATACGACATGTCAATAAATCATAATAAAGCTTATAAATTAGACCAGTAGAGCTTCTTAATACACAATTTTTATGTTGCATTCTTAATTATTAAATATCTAAAACAAAGGGTTCTATAAATATATGGGTCAAGTGTACGAGTATAAGAGCTGGGTGCCGATACCGTTGCGCCGCTCGCGCTTGGCTGCACATCGTCACAAGGCCACTGAACATTAAAGGTTTCTAGTCTAATAATAATAATCTACCTAGACCGTAGATTTCGAAAGTCGTCTATTTCGTGCCCAGGATTCTGTTTCGATTAATAAGAAAATCGGACGTACACAAACTAGCAATAATTGGTAGTTCACGTTGAAATAAAGGAAACTAAGGTTAAAATACTTAGCTTATGAATATTTAGTATTGGGTCTACACTCCACAGACAAAATTGTTTTGATCAGCAAAAAGTAGATCAGTTTCAGAAGTAAGTCATTTATTACAAAGCAGAAATGATAAAAGAATTTTAAACAATATTTCCTTGCAGTCTCTTCCAAAACCGTTCCCCTAATAATTACGACTTAAATTATAGTAGCAATGTTGGACATATAATTAGAAAAATATAGTATAAATTATTTTAATAATTCATGTTTTACGTTTAATAGAGGACTATTTCTATATATGTTTTTGTCTATTATGTATGATTTTTCTATTAATTCTATTATGCACACCAAGAATATTATTATGTCAGTTCTGGAAATGATTTGTATATTTCATAAAATAAAATAAAACAAGACAATAGACTACGGTGGACAACAATGTAGAAATAGAAAAATATTATTGGTAAAATTTGAACGAAACCATAAAAAATATAGTAAATGATACAAAAATTTGATTAGATACTAATTTTTTAACACTAGATTTTTTTTATTAGTTTTAAGTGATGAAACGAGCAAAACATTCACCTGATGAAGTGCTACGTCTGCCTATATCAAATGCTGTGTCACCCAGAAAATTTCTGTGGGACAGTTTCACTGAGACATAAGTTCTTAAGTCTCATATGCCCAGTGATTAAGCTAGCTCAAGTGCCTCCAAACCAAAACACAGTAATGTTTTGGCACACGACTGCTCACGGCAGAAAATCTGGCCCCTTTTTTTTATAATAAAAGTGACGGAACGAGCAAAACCGTTCACCTGATGGTAAAGTGCAAACGTCTGCCCATAACAAGTGCTGTGTCACCCAGAACAGTGTGACACCACAATGCGCCCGTCAACCCTGAGACATCAGTTCTTAAAAAGTCCTCATATGCCCCAGTTATTACGCTTGCTCACAGTGCCCTTCAAACCGAAACACAGTAAGTTTGCACATCTACTGCTTGCATACACGGCAGAATAACTGGCACTGGGGTAGTTACCTACCTAGACGGATTCCTGCATAGGAATCCTACCACCCGTAAAACCTGCGGTGGTACCTTACTAGATGTTCTAATTATAATATATGAGAATTACTCCATATATCATTGTTTAAGCTATTTAAACGAGCATTTTTATTCATAGTTCTCTATATTCTAGTATAATTTTCAACTCTATCGAAAATTTATCAAAAGTGACATCAAACACGTTATTGTTAATATTCATAAAGGAGCAGAATTTCTTTGCTCTCGCTTACAACAAAGGTTATGGAATTAGTATTCCACCTTGACACGATACGCCTGTTAAGGGGACTACGAAGAGGTACTATTGTCTCTTGTCTTTGAGCATAAATACGATTACGAAACAGCGTCAATGCAGTGAATGTGAATCTAACAGATATGTCGTGTCGAACCTAAAAAAAATCGCCTTTTCCTCCTCTTCGTCCTCTAACTGCGGGATTAAGCCCGCCCATTTTAAAACAGTACTGGAAAGCATCGATCGCAATCTCGGCCTTCATAAGTTTTAGGTTGATTGATAGATACACTTTACTGCACACCCAAACAATAAAAAAATACAAATCCATACATTAAATTTAATGCAGTACAATGGGCGGTCTTATCGCTAAAACCAAGATCTTCCAATCTACTGCTATGCATGTAAATAAATAATTGAAAGGAGGAAAAAAGCGCAACTAAATATAAAAATGAATATAAACATATAAACATTTTCAAAAAGCATAAATATATAAATACATATAAAACAGATAAAGGCTTCAAATGAAACTAAGAGAAATCATCTTTCTCGGTGCTCAGTCTTTACCAGCTTTAAAAACTGGCAAGGACTGAGCACCTCTCACTGAGAGGCAAGGCATTCCACAGGCAGAGCTAGCTCATAAAACTAACTGTCCAGAAACTTTGTAAACTATGGGCAGGAATTTTTAGTTTTTCATTTTCGGACTCTTAATTTTTACAGATTCGGATTTTTATTTTTACAGAATCAGGATCTCTGTATATTAGCAAGAGTAATGCAGAGACACTTGTCACTTTCGTCACGATTCGGTTATACTATCCAAAATGGCTTTAGACGGCAGAATAAAGAACTTGAGATCGTGATATTGAACTTCTTCATGAAAGACTTTTGGAGATTCCTTAAAAGTGTCCAAAATAAATCTCTTCAGTTTGCAGTCACACATTCTTCATCAAATATTTTTTTTACCGGGAGATAACCACGTAAAAATCATCTTCAAGAAAATTTATTATTTTCCTATTCATTATTTCACAGCAAGCTTTCATAATACGTTTATTTCCCATCAAACGTACTTTTCCAAAATTTTTCAAAGGTTTTATATTTTTTTCGTTCTGAAGTATGCCATATTTATTTACTAATTTCCCACTACAACTCTTTTAAAAATGCGTTTATCCTTTTTACTTGAAAGTGCAGAATAATTTTCTTTTATTGTTGATTGAGCGCTTCTGCAAACTGTAATATATTCTTTGTTATGTTTATATCACTTGGAGAATTCATCACTTGTTGTTCTACTTAGCTCTGTTAGGGGTAAATTTTTGCTTTTTTGATCTTTGTATTTTTTTTAGAAGGTTCCAATTTATTCTTCATTTAATCATTCTTTTAATAACCGTGTGGCTTATGAGAATCTACCACCCTATCTCATCCTGTTGGTGTCGTAAAAGTCGACGGAGGGAAAGTAAAAACCATGAGATGGGCAACAGCGTCTTCCTGGAACATCTGAATAAATACCTGCAGTTGCCAACCCGCCTGGCAAGCGTCGCAACTATGGCAGAATCCCCCAAAATGAGAGCTACAAACTTTTGTGGCGATCTATGGGGGAGGCCTATATTCAGCAGTGGACTAGAGATATGATGACGTGATGATGATGATGATGAAATATCTTTGTCTTTAGCCCTATTTGATTTAATTTGAGCAGCTATAAACTCTTCTATCAAAATTCCTTTGCGGCGTTTGAGCATTATCATCCGAGATAGACGGCGTTACCGGGACATTAGTAGTACTTTGAAGGGCAATTCATTGCCTACGCTCTCTTGCTTTCTTCTTCCATATATTGCGTGCTTTACGTTGCTCTCTGGAAGTCATTTGGTCGACAGTTTTTATAATTCCTTTCTCCTTCCTTTTTAAATATTTTTCCTTTTCCTTTTCTTTTTCAATTTCAAATTTCATTTTTAATTTTTTATAGCGTAACCTCTCTGCTTGACGCTTCTTCTCTAATTGTTCTTGACGTGTTAACTTTTTGCGTGGTGCCATGATCTGTAACAATATTATAAACAACAATGTAAGTAATAACAATATATAATTAAAATCGGATCATAAACAAAGAAATAGCCGCGTACACACATGAAATAACATCCCTGAATTAAATAATGAATTTAAAACATCTCAGAACTCAAACGAATTCACTGAATCCAAACTGTATATCTATATACTCCATAATATGCAGATGTACAGTAATGTTGAATGAATTAATTAATAAATAATTAATTAAGATATACAGTGAAGTTGAGATCATTAACTATACCTGAATTATTTTATACAAACATCTAATAACCCACATTAACTCCCCTGGTTATCTCTCCCTCAGTCCCTCCTCCCTCTCAGTGGTTATCTTACCATGGGACATACAGCAGGGGAGAGACGTTTTCTTCATTATCTTAAATTTTTTAACTGACTGACTATTACGCTGTTGTGGAATTGAAGCAAAAACAACAAGTGCAAGTGAATTATACAAATTTTACGACTTACCAGGAGAGACACTTTAACCTTGCATAACAACTGCACCACACTGTTGCGTCGCACGTCGCATCAACTAAACAATGACAGCGATTTAACGCGTTGTTTGTTCAGTGTTACCATGCGGATGCGTGTCCTTGAGAGCCATTTTGAATGTGGCCGTCTAATATTTTGGTTTGTTTTAGCGGATCGAAATTCGGCAGGGTAGATACACAAAAAAAGCGGGAAAAAAATAAAGTTTGAAAATTATTGAAAATAAACAAATATTCTTATAGTTTTCCTTTATTATACTGTGTTCAATATTATGTGTATAAAAATATACTTTAACTAGGCAATTGCGACAAAGAGGATATGTAATGTCTGCATTTTTAACCAAAAACGTCAAGGGGACAAACCAGGGTAAAGGACTTCTTCAGACTTAAAATACGTAATTTCAGGAAAAATGCTTTAATTGGGCAATCAATCATAATGCTATTTATAAAATACATTAAGATGCTGCGATTTATTGCGAGCGCCCGGGTTTATAGCTACCACGGCTCAAAACCTAAAGTTTAAAGTATAAAAATAACAACAGTCCAGAACTCTATACTGAGCACAAGCCGCCACTTATTATTGAGCCAGAAAGAGTGCGCGAGCTGTTTCAGTGCGGGGTGGCGGTCTTCAACTTTTATCGAAATAATTTATATTTCTGAGACATGATTCAAGTTTTCTTCACATGTTATTCTGCACTTGGTTTCATAACTTAAAATAGCAATTAACAATTTTAAAGTTGCCTATGAAATTTTAAGAGTGCGTCTGATTTCTGATCGACCTTGGCTCTTCTTTAATGTAAACTGAAAGACTGCGACCATGAAGATCATGTTATATATTGTACTCATACGATGAAGAGAAGTGCTTGCCTTCTTCATGCATCCAAAAATATATTGACGAAAGGATCAGAATATGTGGCGTGTATAATTTATAAACAAAAGAACAAAAACATATCAAACATTTTTGGAGTAGAATTTTGTATAAGTAAACAGTAAAATTTATCATAGAAACGATATAAATTATATTAAAACCATGGGCATATTCGTTTAAGCTATGAAGCCCATCTTATCGTAGTGCTTAGACAACTAATTTCCGGAATCTTTGCCTCCTATCAAAAGCGAACAGAACAAAATTGACGGACGTTGTGGAATACAGAGTAGCAGCCACTGTTATCTACCGCAAAGTAAAAAACTACGTTAATATTATGCACGAACGTGCTTTATCAAAGCAATGAGTTCGACTCGCGAATTATCCTTATGCAAGATAAGAGGTAAAAGGACTAACTTAAAATGACTACTTGACAGAGACGTTAACAACGGGAAGGAAAAATTTCGTATTTTCATTGTATTATGGCAATACGATAAATATAATGATGAACGTGACAACGTATGGACGTCACACTGCTGAACATGAGCCACAAACCCAGTCGTCTTTTTTTTGGATAATGTGACGAAACGAGCAAAACGTTCACCTGATGGTAAGTGCAGCGCCTGCCCATAACAAATGCTGTGCCCAGAACATTTCTTTGTCAGTGTGTGTGTTCTGTGTGTGAGTCAAAAAATTCTTACTCCCCATTGCGTCTCTCCCACGAGCAGTATAGTGAGAGCATTGCATATTATGTGTTATTCTGCACGAATAAAAGGCTGTCCGTACCTACCATACCTTAATCGTCTCTTACGACGCCTCGGTTTGGCCGATAGTATTCCGACAAATTTTAACCCAGTAATTAGCCTACCTAGGCAGGTATGTTCAGTCCTGATTCCCGCCTTAGAATCCCGAATCGCAACGACAATTTGTCAGATTAAAACAATGGATAGACAGATATCGAGTCTAGAAGTATTGTGATTATAACTACTACTATCCTCTGTATCGGTTATACATATATACAGATACGGGTAGGTGAAGACGAGTTTGCCTTTGAGTTTATGGAAAATTACAATTTTTTCCTATTTACGATAAAGATGACAAGTTGTACTGGTAGATGGAGCTATGTCAGTTTAGGCATGAAAATTTAATTAAATTTTTTTTTCATAAAAGTAACGGAACGAGCAAATCGTTCACCTGATGGTAAGTGTAACGTCTGCCCATAACAAATGCTGTGTCACCCAGAAAATTACTGTGTGACACCACACTGCGCCCGTCACCCTGAGACATCAGTTCTTAAGTCTCATATGCCCAGTGATTACGCTAGCTCTCAGTGCCCTTCAAACCGAAACACAGTAATGTTTGCACACTACTGCTTCACGGCAGAGTAACTGGCCCTGGGGTGGTACCTACCTAGACGGATTCCTCATAGGAATCCTACCACTTCACTTCATTTGGATTAAGCTTAGATCTTAGTTTTGGGTCAATCCGTCCGCTAAGCGTGGCTATAACAGTAAATATCTTTACCGTATCCGTATATTTTCAGTCTATGTTCAGCAGAGAAGACACTGCCTGTATGTGCAAATGGATATTACCGTTACACATCATGACTCGCCCAAATCCCAATGATAAAGCGGTAATTACCACAATAATCATGGTGGAAGGGCATATTCATCGTTCAGTTTATTTAATCCTAAGAACATCTGTTTCGTATTTAGCTAGATATTCGATTAAAAGATCTTTTCAGCCTTGGCCCTGATAGGTAGCAAAACGACTAAGATGCTAATATTCACTCTTTTATTAGTCAATGTTTACCGCAGTTTCAGAATCTCAAGATTTATTCATCCTCTTTTCATTCCTAACTTGTTCCCCGGTAACCATGACCTATGTAATTGACAATCGAAGTCGCGCCAGCACTCTGCTCTTTCATATCGTGAAATGGTTTTATGGCTCAATATACAAATATTTTTTATTTGTATTTGCTCTAGAAATCTTTGTACCCGTTTTTAAGCGAATTGCGCGCTCGGAGGAGTGTGAAATTTTGCATGGTTAAAGTTTGTAGGGAGAATAAGCGAGGATTCTAAAACTTATTACAATAATAGATGTTACAAATACATTATTAATTAAATTGAATAATTCAACATTCGTTGTTTGCCAATATTAAACTCCTAATAAATGTCAAATATCAAAAAAACGTTATTGCTTATTATTTATGGCTTAGCCAAAATAAACCTAATATTTTTCTATTTTTCAAATAACTTAAAAATTAACGCATTGCAATATGTTTGTAGCAGATAATTTCCAAGTTTTCAATGTTTAAAAAATTCTTCCAAAGATACAATTTCAATAATCATAAAAAAATAAAACCTAAATTTTCCTATTTATCAAATAACTCGAAATATAAGCAATTAAAAAAAACATTTAAGCTTTGGAGCAGACAATTTCCAAATTTCCTGTTCAAAGTAATAACTATACATAATGTGTTACAAATTATAAATAAAAGAAATTCAATAGAAGTTAATTAATTACGGTTGAGTATTAATAAAAATGTATACACTTTGGATCTCTAACCATGGACGCTTATAAATATGTTCATTTAAGTTTTGTAATCATCGCTGTATATATTCATATTGTATTTTTTGGACATATATTTGATAATTTTTCAATAAGTAGATTAAAAGACATTTGTTGAGGATCCCGCAATTAAATAATAATCATTATCATCAGCGTGCGTTAATAAATACAGAAGAAAAACATCTGTAACTAAGTAGATGGAAGTGCACGGTGCAATCGATTTGCGTTGGGCTAACGTAAAACGCACTTATGTTTTTATCCAAACAATCGTGAAGTAGAAATAGTGTATATAATCTCTGAAAGGTTTGGTACAGAGGATTACAGAGGCTATGTGGAAGACATCCCACTAAATCGCGATGGCCATACAATCCGCTTAACTACCGGCGCGGCGCTTTAATGCGTCCGGGGTATATATGTATGTTCTCCCACCCAGCACATTAAAAAGACGAACACAAGCATCAGTATTACAACCGCCGAAGCTATTCAAAATAGCTTATCTGACTTAAAGACTAATAAAGAAAAAGTAAAAAAATATTAGCTCTCAATTGTTTGCATACCAGAAACTACAACCCTATCTATAGAAATATTTGATAAAAAAGCACAGACATGAAATAACAATATAATGAAGCGATTCCTGTTCTCCATTAATGAAAATTTGCTGCTAACGAAATGAAGAGGAGGAAGTACATAAATTAAATCAAAGCAATTTCAGAGATTGCGACCTATTAAGAAGATAACCTTTCCTTTTATCAATTTCAGAAATTACAATCGATTAACAACTGGTAACTCGACGTTAAAGGTTAAAGGAGACATTAATTGTGAAAGCAAAAGGTTTGAAAGTTATGTATAAATAAAGTAAGTAGCTAAGATTTTATATAAAATAAAATAATTTAATTTCGATATTAATGAAAGTATATTATAATAGATAAGTCTAGGGTTTTTAGCTATCTACTTCAAAACACAAATACAAGAAAAATATTGAGTAATTTACATGTTCGCTGGAACGAGAACTAATAAATGCAACTTGATAGTGTCATCTCATCCTGATCCATCAGATTTCAGTGCTCATTTTTCTACAGTCCGTAGCTGTAACAACTGACCGATCGAAGGCAGTACCTATTAAGTATTCACAGGGACTAAATATTCCACTATTTATAAGGAAAAGTAGGTCAATAAAAGATACTGTAACTGTAAGTTTGAAAGAGCTTTGTGGCTTTACAATTGATGATGTCGTCCTGGCCGATATTCGACGACAGCAACAACTGTGGGATACGGTAGGCCCTACCCCATCTCAGTTTTTAACTGATTTCATGCATTCATGTAGAATCATCTTCCTTGAAAAACTTAATAAATAAACTGCGGTTGCTAAGCCACCTGCCAAGCGTGACGTTTACGGCAAGTCCACCCAACTTAGGACATGCTAATGTTCAGCAGTGGACTGTTTATGAGCTGGTGATGCTAAGAACAGGACTTTTCCATATTCTATATTTGTAATTTAGTAACAGTATTGGTTGTTGCTCTAAATAAACTTTTAACTTTTTCATTAACGACACATTCACTATTTAATATTCACATGTTTGGTATAAGATTTAAGGTTTTGAGGGTCTGGTGGCATTGTGACGGAGAAGTTGTCATACAGGTACTATATAAGTGATCGCTATTACTATTTACTATTGTATAGTGCTGTAGTAATGTCCTCTTGGCTAACTTTCGTCCACGGCACAACTTCTGAATACGGTCGGAAACTTTTTTTTATAGGAGAAAGAGACGAGACGTCTACGTTTACCTGATGGTAAGTGCAACGTTTGCCCATAACAAATGCTGTACCACGCAGAAGATTTCTGTTTCAGACATCAGATCTTAAGTCTCAGTATGCCCAGTAATTGTGATGTTCTCCTAGCCGATTTCGACCACGGCGACAACTGCCAACTACTGTCGAGAGCCATCAACTGCGCAAAAAACTCCTAGCCGATTTCGACCACGGCGCCAACTTCCGACTACAGTCGAGAGCCATCAACTGCGCAGGAGATATTATAGTGCCACAAGTGTACGCGCAAACACAGAGGCACTCACTCGTTCCAACCTACCTGCGCCCGATGTAATGCTATTGCGATAAGATCGGAGGAAGGCTAGGATGCAGTGTCAGAAACACGGGGACAATCACAACACAACCAGACCCGAAAACCAACAATTTATGTTTTAGCAGGACCTGCGGCTTAGAAGTCAGGTACTCTGACCACTAGGCAACGCGGTCGTCGATAGGTAGAGTAGGATGCAGTGTCAGAGTCACAGGGGTAGTCACAAAATATTCAGACCCAAAAATCTAAGATATGCGTACGTGCGCTGCGCAAATATTGAGTTGGATTCATACATAGAACCCACTCTTAACAGCAAGTTAACCGTTCAATTGGTCCATGCTGATTGATTTTACCATAAAATTGAAAGCTTGAGAAATTTTTCAAGCGGCTGTGGAACAACGTGGATGACTATACGTTAGTAGAATATAAACTTAATGAAAAGAGGTTCATATTCTAATGTTTTTAAGTTTAAAATAATATACTTTATCCTACTAAAAGTACTCCTAAAGACTAAAATAAATCGTTCTGGCTGTCTGCATATAGAGCCTGGCCAACTATCTGCCTAGTGATACAATATCCATAAATCAATCAGTGGAAGGTCGAGTCTAAGACTTACAGGTAATCGATGTAGGTTTCGCCTTCTGAAAACCGTAACTTACTCGTAACTGCGACATTTCAAGGTTAAGGTTAGAAAAACAAAGTATGCTCTACTATGCCATAAAGGTTAAAGCAATCTAATTCTTTCAGGTTTAGCGCCCAGAGTACATTTTCAACATTAAAATTAAATGTGTAATTTGTTAGTAATCGCAATTTTTTTTTTTTTTATTTTATCATAAAAATACGGAAGATATGTTAAATTAACATGCTTTATTACTCATCTTAGCATAGTCTTTGTTTAGTAGTTATCTACGTTTCTTTTCATTTAGAGGTACCTAGGCCTGAGACATTAGATGGAACTAATATTTTTAAGAATAAATGTTTTAGTCAATAAAAATTGAAAACAATCAAGAGGGGAAACAACATATATGAAAGTAACAATACTTTAGAAATAATAAACTAATTCTCCTCACGGCGATTGTCGTTAGGCCTACGTAACTATATTAATACGAGTACGTGTGTATGTTACATAATAAGTAACATAGCTCCTACTAAATGGATCAAGTATTTGTTTATTTCAAAGTTCTCCTGCCCACTTTTTATATCATAAGTTCAATGGTATTTCAGTCCCTGGATTATCATCAATGTCCTAAGGCGTTTGGTGGCAACGTTAAAGAATTTACCACTCCATAAGAAAAAAAAATCGACGAAGATACATGTCAGAAAAATCTCGTAAATTAAAAGTTCATTGGAGAGACCTACGTCAAGAAGTGAACTATTTAGAAGCTGTCACGAAGACAAGTGTGATATAGTTTCAAATATTTATTTAGTCCTTTCATTTTATTTATTACAAATCTATAGCTAAGTAAACAAAACTAGAAGAAAAACAGAATAGGTAAAGTGGACCAGTTAAAACGTCAAAATGAGATGGAACTTAATTAAAATTTTAGTGCTACACATTTTTAGATACATATTTTGGTGTATAAATAAGACCAGATTTCCCTTTTAAATTTTCGCGGACTTCGGCGAATATGTCGATATCCTATTTCTGGTTTATAAAATTAACTGAACCTGTAGTCGATTTACACAAGAATAATGTCCTAAATTACTTCTAAAATGTTTTGCTCTAAAAAGTGTTTACATTTACGAGGGAGATTATAAGGGATAAAAGTCCACCAGACGGAGTATCTGAGGACAATCTTGTACTCCATTGATTAAATTATATAATAAAATACAGTCCATCAATAATCTACGATCCTCCAATGAAATGAGTTTCAAATACTTAAGTGAATCATAATAAGAGCGGATTTTTTTAGATTTATTAGAATGGTGTATAATATGCCAATGGCAACGTTTTTGTATACTTCGATTCTTTTTTTATGAACGCGGTTTTTAGGAATGGCGGTGAAGGAAAACATCGTGAGGAAACCTGCATGTCTAAGAAATTAAAAATATTTCGAAGACATGTGAAGTCCGCCAACCCGCATTGGAGCAGCGTGGCGGATTCCTCCTAGCTCCAAAACCCTCTTAGAAATGAGAGGAGACCTGTGCTCAGTAGTGGGACATTCATAAGCTGAAACTTTACTTTTATGAGAACGAGTATCATAAACACGAAAAATGCGTTCAGTAAAACTAGATTTACGGATTTCATTGCGTTTTATTTTACTATTTGTGCTTTACTGTTATACCAAGGGAGGGGTGAAATATATATGTCAAACACAAAGTTAACCGTGGGTTCCACAAGATCTTTTAATTATTATTTTTATAATGATTTCTTATATTTACGCGAATACTACACATTTAAATGAAACTAAGTTTACGGATTTTATCGCGTTTGATTTTTTACTATTTATAATCCGACGTTTCGAGTGCTTTACAAAATTAAACGCGATAAAATCCGTAAACTTAGTTGCATTTAAATATTATTTTTATTTTTGGTCCGACCTACGCAGAATGACCTTACTGTGTCTTGAAGTATTGCAGTCATGTGCTTAATTTTTGTTATAAATAGTAAAATAAAACGCAATAAATCTAGTTTTATTAAATGTTTAGTTTTCACAGCAGATAACAGTGTACAACGGTCAACAATAGTTGGCATATTAATTCTTCTTGTTTTTGGCCTATAGAATAATGCGTGTCTGGCAGTGGCTCAGAAAGAAAACCCATATAAAGACCTCGACATTTATATACTAAATGAATCATAATTTGCTGCATCGCCACCAACTTTACTAAAACGGTGATATTTTCTGTTGGTAAAAAAAAGTTGATTTTATCTGATTTGCACTTTTTTTAATCAGACGCAAAACAGATGAATATTTGAATAGAAATACCTAAAAGAACGTAATGTGCCATTATTTTTCAAACGTAGTATGGTATAAAAACTTACCGTAAAATAATGTCAGCTGCTTTGGATTAAATCAAAACTGAATTAAATTTAATGTTTTCATCGCTCTTTTGAGCGATGCCATACTTTTAAGTGTAAAAGACTTAAAATCACTGTTTCAAACATTAAATATAAGTAATACATACGATTTGTATTTAAAGATAAAATTCATAATTTTAAAGTCTTTTGAATAAACGTTTTAAAATGTTTATGTGATGAATGATTATAGTACATATATGATTTTCGTAAAATAATATATAATTTTATTTCACATACTGCTTAATTTAGACTAAACGATTAATACATACTATCTAATTACATACAATACTGCACCTACCGACCTAACTGTACTTAATAATTAAAAAAGTGTTCCTTCGAGCCGGATTTGAACCAGCGACCTATGGATTTCAGTGTTTGATTCCTCTACAGTCCACCGCTCTACCAACTGAGCTATCGAAGGTATATTTAAAAAAATGAAAAAGTCCATAATTTTGTTATGAAGTTTTTGGTGTTAGTGTACTAGATTAATATTGCAATGTTGGCTAGAAACAAAGATTTGTAAGATTTGCACGACTTCTGCACGTACTGTGCTGTTCGCAACAATGAAGTGGTCTTTCGGGCCTGCTAGGATTACAGCGGTGTTTTACAGTTAACACCAGAAATTATCATCTGGGTAGTATTTTAAACACACTTGCGACAATAATATTGTTCAATCGCATGCCCGGGTCCTAAGATACAAGCTGTGCACAGTTTAGGACCCAGAGTTATCTGTCTCTGTACATAAATTAAGTGTTGGTGTTGGTTGGTCAAAATTTAATGAAAAATAAAGCGAACATCCGACCTCAATCAACACGGCTGTCATTTTTATAAGCCTTTCACTTATTGAGAGCAAGCCGCCGTTTGATCAAAAATACTCCTTACGTTAAGCGACAATGAGGTCTCAGATGGATTACGTTAACCGAGAAGTCATAGTGGCTTACTTTCTACTTTTAAAAAGATAAAAATACTTTTTTGTCTAACCTTATAAGATTTAAACAAATTGTAAATCTACTTTATTTACAAAAAAATCAGTATATTAAGCATAAGAATTAAGGATTTCTTATTATGGGTATCCATTTTTATTTTAAATATTTTTTTATAAATATAAAAATTTTGTAAACATTTGGTCACTAAGGAAAACTACTGAGAAATTTGAAAAACTGTAGAGAATTAGGAATATATGGATGCATGTTACGCGCGGGTTTAATTTTCAATTTGTTTATTATTATTTTAGTTCATAGTAGTATCTTAATCCTCAGTCCATGTTTGTTACCTTTTCACTGCTCAACGGTTAACTCGATCTTGATGAAATTCAGCGCAGCTTGCATGCTGAAGACAGACATAGGACATTAATTCGGATAATTTGAAATTTTAATTCGAAAAATGTAGTTTAAAAAAAACGTTAATCTTCGCAGGCGTTGTCGCGGGGTCCAGCGATTATTTTCCGACGAAGGCGAGTTCGACAACGCTGGTGTGCGGTATGTAATTGGTTAAGAGGGTGTAAAGCACAGGACCTAGGTCTAAGCCTTGAGGTACGCCGGCGTTGATGAGATGTGTTTCGGATCGCACCCCAAAGGTGCGGTAGCGGATGGTTCGACTGCGTAGAAAATTACGAGTGATGAGTATTTGGCGATCTGGAGTTCATATAACTTGTATATGAACCCGTTGTGCCAAACCTTGTCGAACGCTCTCGCCACGTCGTAGAAGAGCGCTCCGGTATGAAGTCCGTGAGATAAACGGGATTGAATGTGCTCCGTTATGTGGTGCACCTGCTGGGTAGATTAGTGTTTGGCACGGAACCCAAACTTCACGTGGATGGGAATCCCTCGAGACTGCATGAAGTCTCTCAAGCGGGCGAGAAGCAGACGTTCATATATCTTGCCTAAAGCCTTAAGGAAGCTTATAGGCCGATATGCGGTGGGATCGGACGGGACTGAGAAGGTTTACCTTGCCTTTCTAGGTTCTCCTTGAGGAGTCTAATTTTTTTTTTTTTGGTTTCCACCGAGGGTTAAAACCACCCTCGATGGGAGTATATTGTCATTTTCACAGAGTTTTTCAATTACTTGCATAATATTTGGTTGATTCACAAGAAAAAATTTAAGATCATAACTGCTATTTGATACAGTTATGTTATTACTTTTCTTACATTATATAATTTGTCTATGTTATTTTAACAATTTACTTATTACTTAAAAAAAATATTTACATGTTTTACTCAGGTTGTCTTATTTTATTTACATTGAGTCCCTTTATGGTTTTATAAGTCAAGTTATTTTTATTGTTAGTGTCAAATCGCATCTAATAATTGGTGTACATTTCTAAGTTCTTATAACTAAACTTTGATAATTAAAACTAACCAAACATATTTTAAAATATAACAATGGTCCAATACTGGGCTAATCTTTTAGTAAGTTTAAACATTTAATAAGTCTAGTCTAAAGAAAAACAAATTAAAGTCACAGAAAACGACAAGAATTATTCTAAATATTACAAAAAAAACGGGTCTATCTCGCTTGCCGAGTAATATAATAATAAAAAATAAAATGAAATGAAATGTAGTATGTGCGAAGAGAAGAAAACAAAATAAAATAAAATCAATGTATTATTACAATAGTCTAGGTATTATAAGCAATAGCGTGCTATACAAGTTCACATCTGTGGGTTATTAAACCACTTTAAATGTTTCATAACACTTTCACTAAAGGCTTTATAAGAGTCCCAAGTGCTCTCTTTAGTGATGAGTTCCAAGAGATTATAAGGAGACACTCTCATGTTATTACAAATTTCCTCGTGTGAAGCTCTCAGTACTCCGAACGCGGGGCATTGCTCCAATAGATGTTCCAGCGTTTGGGGGGTCGTGTCGTCACATGGACATGTATCGTCCTGTGTGATTTTAAATCTGTGCAAATACGATTTGTGAAAACCGTGTCCGGTGAGAATTTGTGTCATGTAGAATGTATTGTCTGTAATCTTGTTTAAATTGTGTATATCGTTCAGTGTAGGTAGTAATGTCCGAGTGTGTAAGCCTTGTGAGGCGCTGGTGTATCTGTACTGCTATGTGTTTTTGTGTTTAGTTTTAATGTAGTGTTTGACATAACTAATCGGGAAGTGAGAGTAGTCGGGAGTCTTGTGGAGTCGAGCACCAGCGTTGGCTGCCTCGACAGCCGCCTCGTTGCCCAAAATCCCCACATGGCTCTTAACCCATACAATGTCTATAGTACAGACTATTTTGTGTGTGTGTATAGTGTTATGTATTTCTGAAACTAATGGATGTGGGTTGCTTCTACTTTGAATGGCCTTGATAGATGAGAGTGAGTCTGTGTATATGATAGTGTGGTGTTCTTTTTGTCTTGGCCCAACTGCAGGCCTTGGAGATGGCGAATAATTCGGCCTGGAAAACAGAACAGCTGTGGTGTAATTTAAATTTCTTAGTGATGGTAGATTGTGTGCTGGTGTTTGGGGATCTGTAGCAGACGAAGGCAGCTCCAACTGAGCCGTCATCCTGTTTACTCCCATCTGTGAAGATGCATGAAGTGCATGTTCCCCTCAGAGTATCTACTTCCTCCTGGTTGTAGGTGGATTTGAGGCCCATCGTTACCCTCTCGGCTGGATGAAGAAGCCTATGAGGAGCTGTCAGCTTCTCAAGGGTGATGTCTTGCGGTAGGCACTCTGAGGTTCCCAGTAATCGTGTCTGTTCAATAGTGTGTCTATCAATGACTTTGAGGTCAATGGGTGTGAACTGCGCGAGAGCAAGGCCTGCCGAAGTCGAGACCGTGCGGAAAGCTCTAATAGCTTCAATGGCGAAACCACGCTGCATCCTTTCGAGGAGTCTCTTTACGCCCTTTTTGCGAGCCGTATGGCCCCAAATCCCCGCAGCATAAGTGACGATTGGTTCGATAACCTGTTTGTAAATGATTTTAACATTATCGGTGTGCATTCCCCAAGTCGGCCGCGAGAAAAGACAAAGCCTGTTGAAAATGCGCGTGGCCTTCTTAATGATATACTGGATGTGTTTACCAAAGAGCAGCTTTTCGTCTAAAATGACTCCAAGCAGCTTGATCTCCGGTGCGAATCTCAGGTGGTGTCCGCTCATTTCCAGTCGCGCTGCTTTGGCCTTTGGCGTGAAGGCAATGACTTGGGTTTTATTTGGGCCGAATGTTAATTTAACACTATGAGGAGTCTAATTAGGCTGATTTGCAGTAGAATCGGACGGGTACGAGTACCATGCCGTACGGAGCACTCATGCAGTCGACGTAGTTTAGGCGGGTGAAACCACGTGACACCGCTAGTGTCAAATAAAGTAATTGTAAACCTCTAAATGTATAGAACACAATACTTGACAAGGCTTAATAATAATTATTACAAACAGACACTGACATTGTTTTATTTATAATTTGTATCTGAATTATAAAATACATATTAACATACCCTTATGTGCTAAATGACTTTACAATAAGAGTGGACTACCTATCAATGTACGAAATACAGTTATTAATATTGAAGGGCTTTTATTTATAAGAACACCAGCACCCCTTTATCTAAGAGTATGCTTTTACAAAGGACCATCTCCGACTTATTAATATCACGCCCGACGTTTCGTAAACTCATTAATGTTACAGTGTTCTTAGTGTTTTAATATTAATTTTGAGTAAGATGCTTCCAAAATATTGGTCGTTCTATTATCAGCACAGCACTATGTTGGTACCAAAGGCTAGCCAGCATACCACCCGTAGTATGGCTCTGTACTCTAAGGTGAAATTCTCATGAAATATACCTTGATGTGACGTACATTATCAATAAATTCCTAGAGGCCATCTCGGACTTACTTATATCCTGCAACACATTTACTAGACGCTTTAATATTACAGTGTTCATGTTGAATTCATATTAATATTTAATAAAAAGCTTCCAAAATATTAGTCGATTAGTCAACACAGCACTATGATGGTACCAAAGGCTGCCAAGCGCACTGGAGCATGGCCTAGTGGGTTTGCAGTGTTAAAGGATATTCTCCAGCACAAGAAAAAAGATCTTAATGTGACGTAAGTGATCAAAATACTATCCTAATACTACTTGTCGCGAGGTACTGCTGCATAAATGAAACTACAACTCATGACTTATTCCACTGAATAATAGATCGCCATATTACACGCAGTAAAAAGATTTCGACGATAAACCGTATGTCATTTTGTCTATGGCAATGTTATGGGAACTACAAAGCGGGCCACGCTGCACTGACGAGCAAATTTCACTAATGTCTTCAATGTAACATGAAATGTATCGGCTTATCGCCTTAACTTATTAAATTAAATATTCTGCCTGTGAATCAGCAGTGTGCAAACATTACTGTGTTTCGGTCTGAAGGGCAGTGAGAGCTAGTGTAACAACTAGGCATATGAGACTTAATTACTGATGTCTCAGGGCACACAATTAAATGTTCTGGGTGACATAGCATTTGTTATGGGCAGACCTAGCATCATAGTAAACGTTATGCTCGTCTCGTCACTTTCTCCTATAAAAAGTACAAGACGAGCATGCTTGATACTGTTGCAATGCCTGTGCAGAACAGTTGTAGGTCACCTAGAACTTTGCATTGTAAAGTTCTATGTAGCACCACACTACGCCTGTCATACTGACATAACTTTGCATCAAAAGTCTCATATGCTTATGCATCTAATTACACTAGCTTCTGTGCGCTTCAAACTTCAAACCGAAACACAGGGTTGTTTTTGCACCACTGCATAACGGCAAAATAACTGACACTGTTGTGGTACCTACCTAATCGGATTATTACATAGGAATCCTACCAGCAGTTGGAACGTACCGCCTGCGTGTCTGGATCATTTAGTGTCCGAAAAACGAAAACTATAATGATCCAAAAATATAATAATTTATTTACCTTTACTCATTACAGTAACAATCTTACATGAGCGCCGCGAATAATAGTCTCCCTTTTTTCTTTGGATATACAAATATTTTAAAACAGTGAAGTAAACTATCATTATATGAAATTGTAATATAATTTTATTTATTATCTAAAAAAAGTAATTTTTAACATTTTTTAAATTTGTCACGAATAATAATTGTATCGGCCGTTTGCTAGATTTTGGAAATGGTATTAAACGCCCGGGGGTGTTACAGCTTCTATAGCTGGAATCACAAGAGCCACCACAAAGACCACCACAAAGATACCAACACCAACAAAAAAATAAGGAAAGCTCACTTACTTGGTCGAAAGCGCGTGCATGTCTTAGCAAGGGCAGGCACAGGCAGCCCCGTCTGGGATATCTTCACAGCAACCAGAAACATTTACCGGAGTCCAAAACCTAACAGGGTCCAACAAAGCATGCGGTTGTAGCATAAAAGCACGCCGATTGCAGTCAGCTCAACAATGCAGGAACAAACAGCATGTGAAGCACAATAACTATTTTTATTTTTAATTAGAAAGCTAAATTATACGCTTGCCGGTATTCATCCCGTAAAGCGCGGGCACTGCTCGTTTATAATTTTACTTATTCCCGCCAACAGCTATATTTTTTAATTTCATATCGCTGCCCGTGCTAATGGCGCGTGAGTTCGAGCATTATACTCGTGCTTTGAATTAATAAGGAATTATCTAGAAACAGTTTTCAACTGGCCAAGACAACAAAAACTTCAGTATAATAATCGAGTGAAAATCACCCTTATAGCAGACAAACATACAAAAACATTAAATGCAGTTTTTTTCTTATAAGTGCCGTATATACTTTCATGACCGTTGAACAAAAATCTGTTATTTTATTATTACAAACAGACAATTCAATTTTATTTTTTGTATAGATTCACGGAATGAATTTTATGTAAAACATTGATAATTTAAACCGAAAGTAGTGCAGCTACACAGCATAGTTTAAAAATGCGTTCAAGTCATACAATGAAACTTTGCAATGCGACTGTTCACAAATACAGAGAACATTTATGTTAGCTCTGGGCGCTGATTTATCCTGCAGGCAACGCTCTCCCTAGTTTCGCTCCTCTACAAGGACCATTCACAGGTTACAGAAAACAAAGCCTCATTTCTTTGCTTCGCGTAAAGTTAAATGTTGTCGCCATTCTGAGAAGTCTATGAAAATTTTTATTGAACACATAATATTTAATAATTCTGTTATCAATGTCAATACTACGTGGAAAATATTAGTGTGTAATTCATTAACATTATTATTTTAACTCTCACGTCATATTTAAAAAAAGCTAAGATTACCGATTTTGTCGCGTTTGATTTTAACTATTTATAACCCGACGTTTTTAACGCTTAATAACACCCATGGTCACGGAAGGATTAAGGTTACAGACATCGTGATGTTATAGTTAACCGATCTACGCAGAATGAGGTTATTGTGTCTTGAAGGTTTGCAGTAGTATGGTGGTACTACTCAACAATCTTCCCTATGGCAATTAGGAAGTTTATAGGGTTCCGTACCTCCGAATGAAAAAACGTAACCCTTATAGGATCACTCGTGTGTCAGTATGTCCGTCTGTCACAGCTAATTTGCTCTGAATCTATTCGACCTAAACACGGGACTGAGATCTAAATACGGACGCATCACGTCAATAAATAAATTTTAAATCCTATATTTACTCACTTTGGTCACTTTTGAGGAGTAAATTAGAAAATTAAAAACAAAGCTTTACCAACTGTACCGTGTGATATATCAAATGAAAAGGCTTGTTGTGAAGGTCTTAAATATATTTTTTATAACTTCAACATAACTAGTTTTAAAGTTATTTAAGAAACGAGATGAAAATTGACCGTAATCATATCTTACTAATCCTTATGTCAGTTACTCTAGGATATCGTCGTCACGGATTTTACCTCGCAGAGAAACACCGAGCAAAGCTCTTTCCATAGCTCGCCGAGCTTCTTTGGGCTTCTTCATGCGGCCTGCAGTGAGGGACTAGGTCTTGGTTCCGTATGTCATAACTGGCAACATACTGGTTGAAGAATTTAGTTTTTAAACGTTGAGGTATTTTTAAGCGTAGATATATACTTTCAGCTTTCAAGAAAATGACTATATATATATAATCTAGATTCTTTCAATTGATAATTTTGATACCATCATAGTGTAAATCGAACTCGTTACTATGACTGTTGTTATACGAGTAGAATTTACAAAAGGAGACAAGGTGAGTTGAGACTTAAGCCGCCCTGGCTTAAGTCTCAACTCACCTACTCTCGTATTTAATGACTTAAATAATTTTTATCGTGTTAATGTGTCCAAAACTAAACATTAGCTTATATACATACATAAACAACAACATTATATGAGAGTGATCTCGGGATCGATCTCCTGTCATTTAAATTAACATTGTTTACAATTTATAGTACTGACCTACCATGGAAAGCAAAACCAAGATGGCTCCCCACTCGTTTTTTCCTCCCCACTCCATTTCTCGCTATACACTAGCGATATTCCTAAAGACCCGAAAGTCAATCTTGCGCTTTTCGCAGATGACACGGCCCTATACTATTCCGACAAGCACAAGGGCCGCATAATGATTCAACTCCAAGCCGCAGCCGATCGCCTAGGCGAATGGTTTCGGAAATGGAGAATAGAGGTAAACCCCGAGAAAAGTGTAGCGATATACTTCTCGAGGGGCACGCAAAAGCCCGCTAGACGAATTCATACAATCGGCAACAATCAATTAGGCACGATCACCCTGTTCGGGAGCCCTATTCCCTGGGAAAAGAGCGTCAAATACCTCGGGGTCACTTTAGACGCAGCGATGTCGTTCGCTGCACATATTAAAAACATACGCAATAGAGCGGCTTTTATATCAAGCCGTCTATACCCATTAACTTGCTCTTCAAGCAAAATGTGCTTAAGACACAAACTTCGCCTCTATAAGACTTGCATAAGACCCGCAATGGCCTATGCTAGCGTATCAATCAATCAATATCAATATATTCTTTATTGTACACCAAAAACAAAGCACAAAAATTAACAAAAGTGTAACAATATGTACAATAGGCGGTCTTATCGCTCAGAAAGCGATTTCTTCCAGACAACCATTGTAAACAGAATTGTTGTAATTAAGAAGGGGGCGGAGGGGGGTGTACATAAATTAATGTAAAGCACGTGATGAAGGCATTCGAAGATAAAAGCAATAGACAGTTCGGGAAAAAGGGAAGCATAAAATCATAGTTCCAAGAAATGAGCTTTTACGAGTTTTTTAAAGGAACAAAGGGACTTAGCTTGTCGAATGTGTAGGGGTAAGGAATTCCATAATCGCACAGCTGTGACCGTAAAAGATTTCTTGAAGAAAGAGGAGGAATGCATAGGAGTTTGGAGGGAGAGATTGACAGAAGAACGAAGGAACCGTTCATGGGAGAGGGAAATATACTGAAAGCGGTCTTTCAAGTATTTAGGAGTGCAGGGATTGAACAGCACGCAGTACAAAGCAGAAAGAATATGAGTATTCCTGCGAAGTCGGATTGGCAGCCCAAATATGAATCGTAGGCACGAATTTTGAATTCGCTCAAGTTTATCAAGCTGCACTTCGGTAATGTCAAGATAGCAAATATCAGCATAGTCAAGGATGGGCAGAAGTAATGAATGAGCGAGCGCAACTTTAGTAGCAGGGGGAGGAAATTACGTAGTCGTCGTAGAGAGCCTAGAGCAGAGAACATTTTCCTACTAGTCTCATTTATCTGTGGAGTCCATGTCAGACAGGAATCAAAATATATTCCCAGATTCTTCACCTTATTACTGTATGGGATAGCAGCTCACGCGACGGGCAATCAATTTAAGAAGTTACAGAGCGTTCAGAATCGATTCTTGCGAACTGCCACTGGAGCCGGTTGGTATCAACGCAGCGTAGATCTTCACAGCGACTGTGAAATGCACTTAATCTCTTTACACTTCAGAGAATTACCACGGCGGTTTTTCGAAAAAGCCGCGGTTCATTCAAACCCGCTGGTGGTTAACACAGCAAATGACCGACCAAACAGAAACGCTACCGAACGCAAACGTCGCCCGCGAAACGTGCTAGACGACACGGACGTCTTTCTGATCACGATACGATCAGACACGATCCACGCCACACTGTACACACAGTCAATAGCTTTAATATAACACGCACCACGACGCGCGACCACCGTAGAGAGCGGCGCGCAATAGTCAATAATCACGCCGCGTACACACGATTCACCCGTGTCCAGGGCGGTTTTCACCGCCCAGAGTTATCGACACACAAGTCGACAGTCCGAATGGAGCCCGCAGCCTCCCTCGGTGGGTCATTAGACGACTTAAAATATTTAAGATATTCGAAATCGCGAAAGCACGCAGCGAACGCGACACAGTCCGAATTTCGAGGTTTTTGTAGGAGTTTATTTATTTATTTATGTTTGGGTCAAACCAAACCTGGCACGCGGGCCCATGGCTCGCCAGCACAGTATCCGATGAAGCTGTAAAAGCCGAGAAGGCTAACAGCAATTACATCACCGAAAATGTATAAACCAAGACGAAGAACACTGCGCCTAAGAAAAAAAATCATTTCGACAACATTGGCAGTCCACCTACCCGCTCTGCCCAGCAGTGGGACTTTTTTGCTTCTTTTTTATTTATTTATACTTTATTGTTTCCCCTTAAAGGATACAATGGGCGGACTTAATGCCAGTTGGCATTCTCTGCCAGTCAACCTTCTTTTTGTATTGATAATCGATATCATTGTCTGGTTATTCTAGTAATAAAAAATAATAGTTCACTGGTTATTACTAAATAACCAGTGTATTAGTACTAAACAATCAACACGGATACAACTTTAATCTAACAATTTTACGTATAATTTTACATATTTTATTATAAAATACTCACAAATATATTTAATAATCATATTCACATTAAATTATAATTCAAACGATATCATAGTTCAGAAAAAAAGAAACTGATTTATAGAGCAAGCTATCGGCAGGAGAGCGTCGATCACCCTACATGACTCACGCCTGGCCGCACGATACAAGGCCGCTGAACATCAAAGCCCACAAACCTCATCTCATTATCCATTTCGTCGATCAACGCTCCTTTTAGCATCTCATCTGCTATAATATGGCATTATTCCGTCTCCATGTTTGTATATGTCGAAGCTTTAAATATATTTTCCATTAGCATATTCGCTCACCAAGAACGCGAGACTGGAAGACTTTTTTCACATCAGCCAAAGCTAATCGTCTTCGAAAACTCTTCAATCTATTAAAACTGCTTCAATAATTTTAATATTCTTTTTCCTCTGCATCTTCTTCTCAGTCGTTACCTCATTCGTGGTCGTCATGGTTGTGGGTGTATTAAGAATCCCTTCTCTTTTTTTGTTGCTGGCGGGGTATAGGGTTTGGTGCAGATTAAAATGCACAGAATCCCTTACTTGATCGCACCACCGCGCGGGTGGTCTGCCTCTTGAACGCTTCCTTCCACCTTGCCCGTGAGGATCTGCATCTCCAGAATTTCGGTTCCACGTCGTGTTAGATCTTCTACATCATCAGTTTGTTAAGGTGGAGTTCAGGGAGTGTGCAGGTCATATGCGTGTACCAAGAAGGAGTATTTGCCGTAATCAACACGTGTTCTGCAGGTGGCAGTGTTCGAATCCTACGAGACATAAGACGACGTGACAGAAATTCTGACCTCACCCCACCGCCACATGAATTGGTGTGAAATTTATTTCACAGATTACAGACCCTGGGATTACTTCAGTCTTTGTTTTATACGAGTAGTATATCTACGAAGTTTTTTTGAAGTGAGTGACGAGACGAGACATGCAACCTGCACATACATCGGTTCTGAGGTCTCATTTGCCCTGTATTTACACTAAATTCAGGGTCCTTCAAACCGAAACATCGTGGTGTTCGCTCACCACTTCTTAACGCAGAACACCGCGGTAGTACCTACCTAGACGAATTCTTGGTACACGAGTACTTGGTGCAGGAGTTACGTCATTTCTAAAGTCCTCACCTCATCTTATTAAAATCACCAAAACGGCTTCTAAAATATAAAAGTGATCTTATGCAAAAATAACTATAAAAAAACATTTCCCCTGACTAGGATTTTTAAATGCACAAACACCCGGATCCTGAACATTCCCGCAACCCGTAGCGCAAAAGCGCTCAGCCTCGGTGCCAGCCGAGCCGGCAAACTAGAACGATCTTCTACTAATATTATTTTTGTAATACTTATAAAGCTTTTTACCTCATCATCGGGTAATAATGAAACTTAAATTCGTCAACCAAAGAAAGAGTCAATTCTTTTGTGAAATATTTGGTTGACTTAAAGCAAGACGCTATTATTAATAAATACAATACAATGGAATAAATGTGCGATTAAAACGGTTAGACGGAAATTTTGAAGATTATGATGTAATACAAACTAGCATAGAAAAAGATTTTGGTCATAGCATATTTTCTGATTAAAGCTATCAATTTATTAAAGTTGAACATGGTTATGAAACCTTAAATTACACTTATTTTAGTACCTTTATTGCATTGTTATAATTTAAGTAAAGCTACTGTGAACACTTTTTGTGGTTTTCATGGTGTAAATGAAAATAAGTAAACACAAATTAACAAAAATATTACACACTGTAAAATAACTGCTCAGTATATGACCAATAATTAATTAATTGATAAATATTCATTAAAAATAACAGGAACGTTGTACGAAAAAGTTGCACTCAAATTAGACCTTGATTTTTACTCTCATCGCTCCCAAAGAAGTTCAAAAATATACACACTCATATACACTTGTATGTATATCTCTGCAAGCATATACTTACCCGTATAAGCAAAGAATATGTATATCCGAAGACGCATATATAAGAATAGTAAAAACGTACATGCTTAACTATCAAACTTCAGCACTACTATTTACTTTTTAGATTAACCTTTTTAGTTTAACGTTTACGCCTCAGATCGCAACGGTAGTAGTAGAGTGCGTATGGCTTGACACATTTTTCTTGCCAAATGCCTTTTCGCGCAAATTTTGAGTTCAATAGTTGGGGTAGTTCGTTGGATCCAATGAATTACCTCAATATCTGTATTTCCCAATCACTTAATTATTTAATATTATCACTTAATTCTATTATCATTTAATTATATTTTTTTCTAGAGCCGTGGTAGCTCAGTGAGCGAGTGCTCGCCTTTAGTTTCATAGAAAGCGAGTAGCCTGGGTTCGATCCAAGCAACAGCACCTCTAAAATTGTTCTACAATTTTAAGTGCTGATTTACCACGTGCTCAGGAGTAATAAAGGTGGAAGGAGGAAGGAAAACATCGTGAGGAAACCTGCATATCCGAGGAATAGAAATATTTCGAGGAAATGTGAAGTCCGCCAACCCGCATTGGAGCAGCGTGGCGGACTATTCCCCGCTCCAAAATCTCTCAGAAATGAGAGGAGGCCTGTGCTCAATGGGACATTTATAGGCTGTTACTTTACTTTTTTTTTAATTCCTTTGTCATAGTGATTGCCAGTGACCAGTACATGACAATAATGTTCTCATTTGTGACAAATGTGACAAAACCTTTTCCAATCAAGCATGTGCCTATTAAACTGAACAACTTAGAAAAATTACAAAATTACTTCCTATAATTCGGCTGATCTGTAGAGTTTTCGTCGATTTAAGCTTCGATAATATAGGTCATTAAATATGGATATTTATGTTAATAAGTTTGACGTGTTGTTAAATTTAATCAAATAGTTTAAAAAAAAGCATCACGTAGGTACTGTTTAAATTAACAAAACAAAAAAATTTGCCTACTTACAGATATAAGTGCTATACTATACTATATATAGTTTAATTGATTAAAGTATGTCACTTTCATGAAACAAACTCTTTTTTTAGTGATAGTCTACTTTAGCGATAGTCTACTTTCTAGCTAAATGTATTTCTAACCTTGATACGTTTCAGTCTAAAGCATTGCGGTAATTAGTGCATAAAATATGGCAGCAGTCTTATATATACCATACTTAAAAATTAATTTGAGTAAATTACAAGATACTGACATTTCCATCTCTCTCGATAGAAGCAAAAATATCGCCCGTTTAATTACGTTATGTTTGCAAACTGCTCCCAAACTGCTAACTTCACTTCCTTGATGCTTCTTAAAAAATAGAGTTTTTTAGAAGATATTTTGAACCTTCGATAGCTCAGTTGGTAGAGCGGTGGACTGTAGCGGACTTTACATTGTCATCCATAGGTCGCTGGTTCAAATCCGGCTCGAAGGAGAGTCTTTTTATATGTTTTTAATCCAATAACCATCTGTATTATATTATTAATAACAACTACAGTACGTCTACTATTACCGAAATTTTCAATTCAGATCGGTTTTGTAATAGATTTTCAGAAATGTTAAATCCGTTACTTTGTTACATACACTAAGACCCGATTTCACCGATCGCTTTGGAAACCAAATTTAATAAAACCACGTTTTACTGAACTTAGTTCAAATGTATCATTTGAACTCAGTTTTCGTCTAACCGATTTCACCGGCTCCATTATGATCGCGTTCAGAAAAACGAAGTTTACGTGAAATATCGTCACAATCTAAAACAAAAACTCGTTGCAAAACAAAACAAAAGCTAGTCGTGCAATTGACAATGACAGCTCTAAACGTGTTTAAAGAGCTGAACGTCGAAAATTGTTATTTTCGTTTATATTGTTAACTTTAATGTTGGTGAAATGCAAACAGTACCATTGAACTCAGTTAAACGCTTAAACTTCGTTCAGCTTGAACTGATCGCGTTTAGTTTCAACGGTGAAATCCGCCCTTAATATGCGGAAGAACGCCAATAGTCAAATAAAAACAGCGACAGTTGCACATGTACAGCAAGCATTATTTACAGCTGTCGCGGTGGCTTATTCCTCTAGGCTGCGGCTCTCTAGCTCTTGCACAAGGACTATTCACGAGCGGTAAATAAACAAAGGCTCACTTTCTGCACCGTGTAAAACTTTATGCAGCATTGCCTTTCATGAAACTCTTTTAAAATTTAAATATGAAATGTGTTCATTACAAAAACGCAGGATTTTTTTTAACTTGTATATGAAATGTTTAAAAAAAATTGTCAAATTGTTACGGTAGCAGATCGTAGTAATTATATACTTAATTTATAGTAGTTATACTTACATACATACATTCACGCCTCTTTCCTATTGGAGTAGGAAGAGACCATATCCGTAGCCCACTTTTCGCCACCTCGGGAAACGAGCCGTGTATAGTGGCGAACCATGTCGCCGAAATTTTGGTAAGAGTTAAGTTTCTTGCTCTCTTTTGCGCTCACCTGAATAGCTAAAGAAGATCCCCTCCCACACAGAGCCCGCATGCTTGAGTAAGGCAAGGCTACCCTTATTTGTCCTTATTTACCTGTATTTCAGCACGCTAACGACTATGCTCGCCCCAAGTCACGCAGCCATCGGCACGGCAACCAATGGTCAGGGATTGTGGAAGTTAGGAAAGGAACTCTATTGAGTAGCATACTACTATCTCGGTACTAGAAGCAGCAGGAAATAGCAGTAGCTCGGGAGGCCAGGGTTGCTTGCTCGGTACTATTTCGTATTTTCCGAACAAGACAAATAGATAAAGTACTATTTGGCTCTTATATCGTATATAGCAGTAATACTGGTCATATTACTTAATTATTATAATAGCTCGAAGGAGTGTGAGATATACCATAGTTAAAGTATGTATGGAGAAGAAGCGAAATTCTTTTTTTGTATAATATATGAATTATCTAAAACGTAAATTTTTTAGGACTGATGGTCACTGTTAGCCCGAAGGCTTTTACAGCTTCGCCGGATTGAAAGGTGACATAGGGGTGAGGGCGCTTAGCCGAAACCTTTATTTATGGATGACTGGCGCAAGGGCCCCCGAGAGGGAACCTCGGCTTGGACCGTCATCCTGTTCGCGAGAGTAACAGACTCGAGGTTGCCCAAGGGGGCCGGCCTCGGCTCGGTCAGTTACTGCAATCGGGAGGGCGATATTACTACTACTATCATTACTAATACCATGATTATTATTAGATAAGTTTACCACCAATTCGGAATGCGTTTCCGCTGGAGAAGAAATGACGCAAGAAACTCCAGCGACTCTTCTGTTTATGACGCTACTGCTAGGGGAGAACCGGCCTGAGATGCGGCGGTATCGCGATTAACTTTGTCTGATACGCCCACGCCGACGGCGGGGGCGGTTTGATGGTGATGTTGTGTGTTTGTGTAGTGTTGAGTAGAGCGCTTGGGCCCTAGTGGTCGCGTCGTCAGGGTCCTCGAGGACGTGCCTCGGTCTCCTTTTTCTGCGGGTCGAGTTTTGGTGTATCGCAAGGGGTTGTATGTGGCGGCACTGACAACCAGTGGGTTGGGGTGGCCAACTTTAGATATTGGGCTATGGTAGGAAGCCCTAAATCGATATGAAGGTTAGCATTACGCACGAACCACGGTGCTCCAGTGGCTTTACGCATGAATCGATTTTGTATTACCTGAAGTCGGTGAATTTGACGCGGGGAGGCATGCGCAAATACGGGGCTTGCGTATGTCATAATTGGCCGAATACAGGCTTTGTAAAGTGTAATTTTATTACGTAGGGACATTTTGCTATTTTTATTTAGTAACGGATGTAATCGGCCGAGGACGAACGCCGCTCGGTTCCTTACTCGGTTAATATGTGGACCGAAGCTGAGTCTCGAGTCTAATAGGACGCCTAAGTATTTGTCTGTCTTTTCACAGGGGATTGGACGATAACTCTATAGTGGGGAGACGCGGCGTTATGCGCCGCGAGAAGTACATGGCTGCACTTTTGATGGGGACTTAGGATGACCTCGATCCTCCATTTCCAAAACCAGTTCCCGAGGGTTCGGGCTGCGGATTGGAGGCGTTTAGAGATAGTGTCTGGATTACGTCCAGACACATAGAGGCAGGTATCATCTGCGAAGAGGGCGAGTTCGACGCTAATGGTGTGCGGTACGTCGTTCGTGAAAAGGGTGTAGAGCACGGGCCCTAGGACTGAGCCTTGTGGTACGCCGGCTAGGATGGGATGTGATTCGGATCGCACCCCCGACGCGGTAGCGGAAGGTTCGACTGCTTAAGAAATCTCGTATGATGAGTACGAGGCGAACCGGCACACCGAGTCCATATAACTTCTATATGAACCCGTTGTGCCAGACCTTGTCGAACGCAGAAGAAGAGCGCTCCGGTATGAAGCCCGCGTATGGAGCGGAATTGAATGTGCTCCGTTATGCGGTCCACCTGCTGGGTACATGAGTGTTTGGCACGGAATCCAAATTGCTTGTGGATGGGGATCCCTCGAGACTGCATGAAGTCTCTTAAGCGGGCGAGAAGTAGGCGTTCGTATATCTTGCCTAAAGCCTTGAGGAGGCTTATAGGCCGATATACGGTGGGATCGGACGGGACTGAGAGCTAGCGTAATCACTGGACATAGGAGACTTAAGAACTCGTGTCTCACGGTGACGGGCGAAGTGTTGCGCCACACAGAAATGTCCTGGGTGACACAGCATTTGCTATAGGCACACGTTGCACTTACCATCAGGTGAACGTTTTGCTCGTTTCGTCACTTTATCAAATAAAAAATAAAAAAAAAACATTACTAATAAATTAAAACATTCATTATTTACTTTCATATACTGTCAAACTAATAATATAAAGATATTGTTAAACACATAATACTCTGTGGTCAAACAGTCGCACAGAGTAGAGATTGTTGCTATAGAATTTTAAAATATTGCCAACAAATAATTACTCAAACCTGAATAACGTTCAAACTTATTTTTTTTTTTTGAATAACGATCGAATTTCGACCACAGTATTGAATTAAATTTATTACTTAATTATTATTAAAAAAAAAATAACATGTGTGCAGTTCACACGTGGTAGAAGGGAAACCTTCAGAAAATAAACTACGAAAGAATGAGACGAATGCAGTCTATCAGGAATAGGATCAATTAACAATTGGTAACAAGCTTAAAAAAATATTTTACATTTTGTTCTACATATATTGCATTACGTATTATACAGAGTTACGTACGTACGAGTACGTATTACCCAAGTTTTAACACTATAACACGAGTATAAGATAAATGCTCTGCTTTGGATTTGATCAATATATCTTTGAAACACAGCGTCAATTACTGTTTTGGTCTTGTTGTCGAGCTAATGAGAGCAAATATTTGTAAGAGTTCAAAAATATACATATAACACTGTATACTGTATTCTGTATCATTCTCTCGCTCTCATCCTTTAGATGTATGTTTTTCTCCTTACAGTGTCGTTTTTTCGTTTCATCGAGTTTAATATCACGATTCTAGAGAAGTCATAATTTCAATAAAGTCATTTGACTAGTAACAGAGTGAAGCATGAAAAAACTAGCCAAATCCGCGTAAAACTCAAACACCTGGAGCTCTTATCAACAGTAACCAAACGGTAATGTACTCGTAACAATATATACGTGCTTGTCCCTGGATTTTAAGTAAATACTATTTGAAATAAGGTTCATTTCAAATGAAAACATGACAATTACTATTCACCTAGAGCCGCAAACCAATAAGATGATGATGTCCTATGTGACTTTTTACTTTTGAATTATTTAGCAAAGAAACCGAGACTGCAACGCCTTAAAAAATCGATACTTGTATGTTGCTAATAAATTACTCTCAGTAAGCTTTACTTTGCTATTGCAAATTAATGGTGCTTGACATATCGGTCCCAATGTCTAAGCATGCGCTGCTAAGAGATCCTTTTAATAATGTCCAAGAAGCTAGAAAATATAAAAACAATGATTTGTAATTGTTTATATAAATTATATAAGTATTATCTCTATCAATCCAATTAAAAAGAATGGAAGATCTGGCTCAATATCAACTAAGAAATCCTTATATAAAAACCAATGCCAGCCAAGTAGCGGTGTGCACTACAGACAACGAGATTAGATGTAATCTAAATATCAGAATAGACTTATTACCCGAATATTTTGTTTATAAAAAATAAGTACGAGTGTGAATGCTGCGATTTCAATCCAGTACAAATCTACTAATAATATACCTCTACCAAAGACCATTACCTAGTGACCATTAAACCCAATACGTAAAAATATTCACGTAATGGTAAGTGCAGCGACTGCCCATAACAAATGCTGTGTTACCCAGAGGATTTACGAGTACACTAGCTCTCAGTGCCTTTCAGACCACACACAGTTATGTTTGCACGATACTGCTTCACAACAGAATAACAGATCCTGCGGAAGTACCTACTTTGACGGAGCCGTGCATATAAATTCTACCGCCAATGAAATCCTACGTTCCGGTTTAAAGTTTAATTACGGGACATATAAGTCTAAACAACTGTGGTCCTAAGGTGACGAGTTCAGTGCAGTGCCACAAAAGACTTCAATAGAAAGTTCTAGTTAACACTGAAACTGATAAAGGCGAGCATGGCACATACCGTCGAGTAGATGACTTGCTCGTAAATAAAAAAGACGCCTCTCACCTTAGACGCTGTTACTTGTCACCGGTATGTGTATTTCGACGTGATTATTTCGCCTGATTTTGCCACCTCTCGGAAGCCATGTTATTTATCAGACACGTGTCTCAGTTAAGCCGTAACAGCTACTTAATAATTTTAGTCATTCTACAAAGTGATATTTTAAAATTTTAACAAAATATGCATAAATAAAAAAGGTAATGATTCATTTAGATTAATGCTCGCTCAATGTTAGTTAGGACGGAACTGCAAAAACGTTACTCGTAAAGAAGCCAACAAGTTAAGGAACGAAGCTAACAAATTTTCTCTCTAATTAATATTTTCGTCCAGTTCGCCGAGTTCCAAGGGCCTACTATGAATAGGTCTATAGAATATCAAGAGCCAGTAAATCATAAAAGTCCACCCGAGCTAGACGCCACTGCAATTAATACTAGTTAGAATGCTCCCAATGACGTCATTTCGTAGGTAACTGTATTCAGTTTGTATGGTGCATTTTTAAAATTCGGAGTAATCTTTTAAAAAAAAAAATTAAATAATTCAAAATAAGCCCGCGATTTCGTATGTAAATTTTAGAATTCATGTAACTACTACATATGAATTTCAAAGATTGCAATGAAACAAAGGTTAAACTGATTTCAGATTTACCATTCAAAAATCAACATCTTTATCATCAGTAAGCTAATTTACATCAGAAAGTATTTAAACCTAGAAAATTCTAAAAAATATACATACCAAATATTTATATCTTTTATGACTACCATTTAATGTTACGATCAATTCAGTTCAAACCACTATAACATTATATAAATATTAAATAAGTCATAGATTTTGGATAAGCTGCTGCGCTGATATGATGGTGTGACATTGGTCCTGAGGACGAATCCTAGTAGGCGATATCTATGTAATCCGAATTGCATTGGTTTCCTTCGGTTTTTGGGCTTTCCGTCCTTCCTCTAATCTTACAAGCGTAACATCAGATGTAGGAAGTTCGAGAGTAGTTCTTTGGGCTTACTGTAATCTGGGTGCGGCAATGCGGGGAGAAACGTTCAGATGGCTCACGTGTTACATGACAGATCTCTGGTTTTTGTTAATAATTACATTTTAAGTCACGAGACAGTACCATGCAGCGTTTCACAGAATTCATTGCTTGACTTTATTATTTTTCTTCTGTTCAGATTTTGATTTAAGCTTTCTGACCTATAAATAAGTATAAAACAATTAAAACTAACGATGATCTGAAGACGATCAGCAAAGTGTCGGTGGAAGATGTGTTTTACGTTGATATTGATTTGATTCAACTTAAACCGCCACCACACGGCGGAGTAATCCCTTCGTAGTGTGAGGCTTTCCTACCACCCCATCTCATCCCGTGGGTGTTGTAAAAGTCGACAGAGGGTAAATTTAAACCAGAAGATGGCTGCTGTCTGCCAAGCAAACTGCAAACTGCCAACCTGTCTGCCAAGCGAGCAACTACGGCAAAATCTCCCTAAAGAGAGCTACTAACTTTTGTGGCAATCTTTGGGGGAGGTATGTGTTCAGCAGTGGACTAATAATAGGCTGAAATGATGATGATGATGATTGCTTATAAAAAATGTTTTTTATAAGCAATCATCATTCAACTACGACATAGATGTCGCTTCAAAGGAAAGAAAGTTAATTTGCTAAGATCCCCATGTAAAATATATAATGATCAATATTCAATAATACCTTATTTCTGAAGTGCACCGTCCGCCATCTCATAGCAGCGTGCGCGAGCAAGCGAGTGACTCACTCGGTGACAAGCTGACGGATGTGATGCACATGAACGTAATCGACGCGATTTGGACGTTTCAATGCGCCTAATCTTCACGCGCCGCGTCGTAATTAAAAATCTTTATATTATTATTTTTTTATGTGGTGACATAGAAAGGTCGCTTACAAAGGGCACTGAATCTAGTGTACATAATTCCAGGGCGTATTACGACTGAATAACATCGCTCTTTACTACTAATGCACGTGCTTTTGTGTCATGACGAAGTCTACCTCACAATTCGTCACGTTATCTGTGCTTCATTCGGTCCACTTTCTTCGGTGCTTTTTCTAACAAAACGATGTCATAAGTCCCTGTGATTTCCTCTTTCAAAACTGTGTGATCCAAAGTCGATTCAACTACCGTTTAAACCTTTATTATGACAACACCTTACCGGTTGTTTCAGTGGTGGTGTTATGTAAGATCCTGGCTTTGTCTTCAAACATTGCTTCGTCAACCGAGTGTCGAGGTCAATTGGTTCAAATTCTGAACGTCCAATTTTCAACGTTTAACTCTATAAACCTGTTTAGAGAGTTGTCATTGTCAATTGTACAAATATGTAAATCTAAGTCATTTTCATAACATATTGTTTATTGTTTGCATAGTGATCATATATGACCAATAATGATGTGTAAAAGAAAGCCATTTGATGACGCAAAGATGTTGCAAAATACGAAATGCTTGGGGTTTTTTATAAGATTGTGACATTACATGTAAACTTCGTTATCGTAAACGCCGTCAAAATGGAGTTGGTGAAATCAGTTAGACGGAAACGGAGATAAAATCATATTATTAAAATTATTTTCGAAAGCGATTGGTGAAATCGGTTCAAGTGATAAGTATCTGTTAGAGTAACGGAAAGTTAATAGCCAAGAGATCAAGCTCGTGTGGACATCTTTTTCAAAATAAAAATTATTTTTATGTCAGTCGCATTTCCCATTAGCCAAATACCTTATAGGTTACGCTATGCTAACTCAAACTAATTTCAACATTAGTCGCGTTCATAATTTTTTACAGCGTATTTTTTTTTATGTAAAAAAGTGAAGAGCTGACCGTTCACCCGATAGTCAATGCAACGTCTGCCCATTATAAATGCTGTCACCCAAAACATTTGTATTGCACCATATTGCACTCATCACCCTGAGACCCTTACATATTGTATGCCAAGTAATTACACTAGCTGTCAGTACTCTTCTGAACGAAACAGTCATGTTTGTACACTACTGCGTGATAACAAATTAAATGGCACGCGGCGGTACCTACCTAGACTTATTCGTGCATAAGAATCCTACCAGCAGTATAAAATGCAGAGCTAAGCCTACTTACTAGTTAAGATATACATAATCTGATTACATGCACTGTTTTAAAATAATTTGAATTATTGTTAAAGAAAACACTGCCAATATTTTTAACTTTTTTAATAGGGATAACTTATATAATATGCAAGGGATAGTCCCAAGGATTCTTTTCTAGTGACAAAAGGATAAAACCATTCATAAATGGAGAATCACATTTTATCACCTGCTCAATAAATACAGTCAACAGTAAGCATAATTCTTAAACAATTTTAATCTGTAAATGATATTTAGTCATTTTACAACTCTGGATATTAACTGACAAAGTTTCAAAACTAAAAAGTATGTTTATAAGACTCGAAGGGCTCCAGTCACGGAGGGGCCTTCGGGCGCAAGACGTCCACGAGCACAGCGAGGAAACTCCGACGCGCATCCTCGAGGCGACACGAGGCCACGCGGCATCCTCGAGTTCGTGACGACACTAATCGGATCCGTAGGACACTTAAAAACGGCGTTCCCCCACGCGACGCGATCAGTCCGTTCGATAGGACACTAGAACACCGTCCCCGAGCGCGACACCACGACAATCCGATTTTGTTGGGCACTCAACGTCCGTTCCGTTGGGCACGAGGCGCCCCCGAGCGCGGCGGGTGGCGGGTGGCGGGGCGGGACAACAGTCAGTATGTACAGAGCACTCGTTTCACTGCGCCGCCGGGTGGCGGGGGCGGCGGCGGCGCGGCTAGGACGACGAGCCGGCGGCGAAGAGGCCCGCGTTGAAGGCGGGCGTCGCCGCCGCCGCCGCCGCGGGGGCGCCCGCGCCGCGCGGCTTCGGCATCGGCGGCTGCAGGTACTCGTGCCGCGCCAGACCGAACACATCGATACGCTCCTCCTTGCGGTACGCCAAGCACGCACGGATAAAGCTCTGGAAAGTTTAGTTTATTATATATGAAAAATAAGAATTTTCATCATCGTGACATTGTCATGATAGCTTATATGGTTAAACATAGTCCTTCCTATAGCTAATTCTACCGTGTAGCCCAGTGGTTATAGTAGTACAACTACATCATTTTATATTTCAATAATTTCCTTTACTTCATCTAATACCGTTAACTTCAGTTGAAACTTATTGCTACACACGTTATGTAGCAATAAGTATCACTTTGGTAATTTTTGGAACCCTTATTCTGTGCATTTGTCGTGACAGTTTTTCCGTGAATTGTTGTATGAGTCTTCGCTCCTTGTCTCTACAGTCCATAGTACCTAACTACCAGGCCGCGGGTGCTAGATTGGAATCCCAGTCGAAGCCTACGTTTGTGAAAATACACAAATTTTTGGTTTTCGGATCTGGTTGTATTTTGATTGTCCTCGTGTCCTTCACACTGCATCATAGCGTACCGGAACGTTATATCGGACACGGGAAGGTTGAGACGAGTGGATTCAGTTGTGTCTGCGAGTACACTTGTGGCACTATAATATCTCCTACGGATTTATAAATTCCGAGAGCATTCAGTCGCTGCCATGGCCGAAAATCGGCCAGGAGGATATCATAGATAATCATTAAAGACATTAAAGAATGCGAGACCATTTCATCTAGCTTATATTTTCCCCTTAGTCAATTTGTTACAATTTAACCAATTTTATAAAGTACACACAAAGATGACTTGAGACAACATTAGTTCTATGGTGAGTGAGGCTAAAGATTTGCACTTGATACGTTTGTAGAACTCATATTCTCATTCTCATATTACTGTGAAATAAATTATTTGCCAAAAATAGTATATTAATTTATATAAAAAGTTGACTGTTTTAATGTATGTACTGTAAAATATTTGCAATAGTTAAAATATAACAACTAAAATTATCATGTCCTACTCCTGGTGGCATAGTGCCAACACTGGTCATCATTGCATTCCCTCACTGAATGATGTTTACTAAGTTTTTCTTTTCAATTTTATTCGATAATTACCTTAGCCTCATTACTGACTGTGGGTTTGTTGGCAAACTGAACCTCAGTCGCTTTCAAAATAGTGTTTTCTTCTAGTATAGTTGCTTGACTTTGGTTGTGACCAAAAGGCTTCTTGCCATATAGGCACTGGTAGAAGATCACACCCACACTCCACACATCAACCTTACTACTGATCTTTGGTGGGTTCTTGCCTACTACGAAGCACTCTGGTGGCAAGTACCTGAAAATAAAAAAGTTAGTTATCATTTGAGCAATGTTATTTCAACAGTTTTCAACAATATATATATATATATATTTCAAAAAATACCAGTAAGTGCCAGCTCCTTGACTCGTGAGATCCATACCATGGTCCGGATTATAATTTTCTTCATCCATCACTTTTGAGAGACCAAAATCCGTAATTTTTATTTCACCACAAACATTGCCCTCTGTTAAAAGTATGTTTCCAGGCTTTAGGTCATAGTGAATCACAGGCGGCTTTATCTCATTCAAATACTTTAATGCTGACACTACTTGCATCACAATTGAACGAGCTTCTCGCTCAGGAATAGTCTTATGCTAAAAATACAAAATTTTGTTAGAATATATGCTTATAAATAAAACGCTCTATAACACGTAAAAACATCGCTGCAGTACCTGTTTGAGATAAAAATCAAGATCATGACCATTGCAATATTCAAGAACTGTGCAAAACGAATTCCCGTCAATTTCAAATACATCATATAATTTAACAATTCGCGGGTGATCTAGAGCCTTATGTATATTGTATTCCCGTAATGCATGCCTGAAACAAAATGTCAACCAATTATAAGTGAAACAGTTTTAAAATGTCAAGCATTCAAATAACAATACAAGAGAAGACCAAAATGATAAAAAACACCAATAAATTTCACTTTGTTCTTAATGTTGACTTCACTAATTAAAAATTTACAAATAAAATAAAACAATACAAAATTAAAAATAGATTGATAGATTTGATATATTATTATTTTTTAACGAAAGACATGCAAAATTTAAATTTATTAATTTAAACAATATTTTAACCACTAATAAAACAAAACAGAGAAAAAAACAGAAGAATATTTCTGTGTGAGTGGGACTCATACAGACTCACTTGATATAGTTGGCCTTCTTATCTTCCTTCCAATCTTTGTTCAGCTGGTGAACCTTGCAAGCAGTGTAACGCTGTTCTCTCAGGTCGAACGCCTTGTGCACTTCACTAAATCCACCCTTGCCCAGGAGCATTAGCAGCAAATATCTGTAAACAACAAACACCCCACATATGAATCACTTTACTACCATTTGACAACACTCATGGAAACATACTCGTAGTTGTGGTTGACATTCTGCAGAAAAGATGTGGTGTTTTTTATGGTACACACACTAGAGGATTAGAACTCCTTGACGGTTACAATGTTACCAGACATTATGTAAGGAATGGTCAATTTAAGGTTTATCTGAATAGACTTCTCTTAGGCTAAGAAATATGCTGTGTTTGACCAAACATTAGTTATCATATCAGGTAGTTTATGGAGCCAAATTGGCTAAAAAATACAGTACAAAACAAAAGAACATAACACAGATTTCAAATTATAAAGAATATTGTAAGCACTAACAGCATGTTGGGACATCAATAGTTAAAAAATAATAGTTTCAAAAAACTAAAAAAATAATTTGAATTAAGAATAGTGTAAAAAATTCTAATAAATATAAATGAATAATAGTGTAAATAAGAAATAAAACGTTTTATTTTAAAACAAGCGTGGGGTGCTGTTTAAGATATCATCGAAATGATAATCCTTCTTCTCATATCTGTCAATGAAATATTTATAACTATTGACACCGTGTACCCCACGCTTTTTTTAAAATAATAATTTTTTTCTTATTTACACTATTATTTATTAATATTTATTCCAATTTTTTCCACTATTCTTAATTCAAATTTATTAAAATTTATTTTCTATTTTTTAGTTTGGTTTTCTATATAAAGTGTATTTTTTAGTTTTTTCAAACTATTATTTATTATCTGCTTTTTAGTTTGGTTTATTTATAAAAGCGTGTTTTTTTATTCTATTATTTATTTTGTTACAAACTAATTTAAGACGATGGCCTCTATAACAGGTAATATATTAGCGCCATCTATTGAGTAATTTAGTTGGATCTTCTATAAAAGCGTTTTTTTTTAGTTTTTTCAAACTATTATTTTTTAGTCGAATTTTTGCATTGTCATCGGTGTTTGACAGGTGTGCAAAATTTGAATTAAATCAGATCGTTCAAAGTAGGAGAAAATCGAGCCCTAAGGAGTTGGTTACAAACTATACAAAAATACAAGTGAAGCTAATATAAAGCGTATAAAAAGTAAAGTAACTAATATAAATGTCCCACTACTGAGTACGGATAGACCTTCTGGATTTCTCAAGGGGGTTTAGGAGGCCGCCACGCTGCTCATGTGGGTTGCTGGACTTCACATCCTCGAAATATTTCTATACCCCAGATATGCGGTTTTCCTCACTATGTTTCTTTTACCACTGAGCATTGTGTTAAATCAGCACTTAAAATAGCAGAAAAATTTTAGATTTCATCATTCCTGACCGTCTGTATGTGTACATTGGCTCAAAAATACACCTTTGTTAAGTAAATTATCAACCTGCAAAGAACCCCAGTTTCTCTAGGGTTTCTCAGGGGTCCAGGTTTCTCTCAATTTTGATAGATTGAAGGAGCTGAGAAAAGTCTGCCATAGTGCTTCAGAGTGAGTTGATGGATTGCTCACAGCTTAGAAGAGACTTTGCCCAATAGTGGATTACTTACAGACTGCTGATCAAGACTAATCTAATATGGAAAGAGTCACTTTGAAAATTACTCATATTATTATGGTCAAAAATATGTATTAAATATTGATTTTGGAACAAAATTACTTTACTTACATGTAATAATTTATGTTTGACTAATATTAAACAGAAAACATACCTCTCAGAAAGCACTGGATGCTGGGAGAATCTGCTTTGATCTTCATTGTGTATTCGCTTTAATTCCCTTATATGAAGATTCCTTTCCCGTTCTAACTTCTCCATTTCTAGCTGCAAATCTGCATCTTCTTTTTTAAGTGCACTCTGTCTCAACTGTAATGAAGGAAAAATTATTCAAAAATATGTGTCTAATAGAACTTAATAGCAAATTTTGATAAGGATATTCAAAACTATACAATACTTTGAGTTATTATAACTCCCACTAAAATATGAATAGACATTGTACAAAAACCAATCATACTTTGACTTTATGAATGATAATAATGTACTAAAACCGTGGGTCTGAGTCTGATTACTAGACTGCCTGCCAATAGGTAAAACAGTTCAGTAGTGTGGACTTTTAAGAAAAATTTATGAATGTAAATAGACTAAAATTTATAACAAATTACTCACTTTTAGAATCTCATCAGCCTCATAATACTCCTGCCATGTCATACTGGGCAGTGGATCAGGCTTGAGAAAAGTGGGCGCGTCAGTTCCATTGTGTAGCGGTTGAGGCTGGGGTGTTGTGGGTGCCGACACACTAGAGGTACGTTTACCTCGTCCTCCACCACCTTCGTTGTTTGACGGCCTCTTCTTTAAGAGCAGCTTTTTCTGACGGTCAATTTCCTCTTTTTCTGCTGTTATTTCCTCTTGCCGCCTAATTTTACAAAAAAAAAAATACCTGTTATGGGTATGTATGACAGTTTGTATGATAGTTTCTGTATTAGTTTAGTAATTAATTTTTTTTTATTTAAATAATTTTGCAATGTGTGAACTACTGGGACTGGGAAAATGTTTTAATGTACTTTTTTACTACTAATACTATAATTCATATTTTAATTTTAAATTCCACTTCGATAAAAGAAATCTTCACAAACATACACTAATAAATAGTTCATTATTTAAGATAAATGCACCTTGTAAGTTCTTGAAATGCATATCCATCAGTCCAATTCTCTTGGAAGGTGGCACCAACACGCTGTGTAACAAATTGACCCAGCCTTAGTCTATTTTGCATACACCTTTGTCTAGCTTCCTTCTTTTCAATAGTACTCTTCTCATTCAATAATTTCTTAACCACATCTATGCATTTATTTATGTGTGATTTATGTTGCTCTATTACCTGTAAAATAAAGAAAAATTTATACAAGTGAACACTTACTTATATATAAATGTAAGTAAACTAATATCTTAAAACTTTGCAAAATAAATAATAATCTTATCATCATTCATCATCATTTCAGCCTATCACTAATCCACTGCCTCCCCCGTAGATTGCTACAATACTTTGTAGCTCTCATGTAGGGGGGAATTTTGCCATACTTGCCTCGCTTGGCAGGCGGGTTGGCAACCGCAGTTCATTTATTCTGATGTTCCAGCAAGATGCTGCTGCCCATCTTCCGGTTTTGATTTTCCCTCTGTCGACTTTTACGACACCCACAGGATGAGATGGGGTGGTAGATTCTCTCAAGTCGCTACCACACGGCAGTGTGTTTACATAATGTAACAGACTGAGCATATTTTTAATAAAATATAGTGACTAACCTTGCTCTGTGCTTGAACCTGATGTTTTAGCTCCTCATTAGTCCTTGTTAATTCTTCTATTCTATTATTTCTTAGCTCTAAGTCAGAAGAAGCCTGAGTTTCTAACTCCTGTATCCTCTGACATGTCAGTTCTGTTTGAATCTGTCAATAAGAAAATTATTTTAATTCCATGGGTATAATAACAAATCAGTTCATTAAAAGAAAAGTACCTGTTTAACAGAAGTATGTGGTCGCTGTTGCGAGGCGGAACGTAAAAAGTCGGCTCCCGAAGGCAGTAACGACGAGGGTGACGGTGGGTACTGTGTGAAATAAATTAAATATAAACCTTTAAGATTTACAAAAGAAAAATAAAAAAATTAATATTTAAAAAAACAAAATTTGAGTACGACACGCGCACGTTAACTTAAGACACCCCCGCCATGTTCACGTCGCACCTCCCCTCGTTCGCACATACCGTTAACTTTATTCTTAGGATAGAAACTATTTATGTTATATAATAAAAAAAAATGACGAACTTTATTTTCATTATGTAATTTCAGTTCTGTGATATATAGTAACTTATACCAAGTTAACAGTGAGTAAACAAATATAAATATTATTTAGTATGGAGTAAACACAACCATTTCTACTTAATCTGTTTTATGTATCTTACATGCATTATGCTATCACTGGGTTTAAGTATCAACTTAGTATGATTATATGGTAAATGTTTTCTAGTTTTCAGTATTATTTTTACTTACAATTTAGAAACATATGAGATATTTGCTATTGTAATGAAATATGTATAATATAATACAATATATTTCTGTGTACTGTGTATAACAGTTAATAAATAGGTTTTACTATGTAAATTTTCTTGTTTTGTAGTGGTAACTTTATTATTTATAACACCTTGCACTATTCTTCAAATACTGAATAACGAAATAGTTGCCTTTCTATGTAAAAATAACAAAAAAAGTGTAAAAAGATTACTGCTAGTGTGCTGCATTAGTGGTAATACTGTTACTTTGATGTTTTATAAGGCATAACATATGAAACTCGGCGGTTCTAGGAATTCATTGTGCAATGCCTAACCTGCCAAAGTTAAAAGGGTGACAGCATTGGTTATGGGCAGACATTTCACTTACCATCAGGTGAACATTTTGCATGTTTCGTCACTTTTCCAATAAAAAAACAAATGTCCATGAATGCCCGTCACCCTGAGACATCAGTTCTTAACTCTCAAATGCCCAGTGATTACTCTAGCGCTGTGCCCTTTTAACCGAAACACAGTGAAACATTTGCACACTACTTACACACCTAGACAGATTTCTGCATAGGAATCCTACCACCAGTAAGTTAACATTATAACCCCCCCCCCCCTCACAAGATGTATGGTGACTCTAAGCCTAAGGTTTCCAAAACAATAATAATGCAGTATTAATTACCATAGGATAATTAGCGCCTTGAGGTGAGGGAGATTTGGCTCCAGCAAGTCTAACAGGGCTTGTAGAAGGATGCTTGGAAAAATATTCCCGGATATTCTTGTCAGATGAGTTATGCCGCTGTTTTCCACCGCCCCCTCCGCCCCCACCAACACCTTCCTCACCTGAAATAAATAAAAAAACTTATTTTTTTAAATATATTATGTTTGCATGAGAAATACGCACACAGATATACTAGTCTCATTTTAAACATGTTTTGATTTCAGAGGTAGTTACTGAAAAATGCACTGTTTAAAATTGCTTCAAAAATGTGAGGGATGGTGGAAATTCTAAAAATTAACTAACCATTTGTGTTATTATAACATTTGAGTAATTTAAACCAAACCATTAATCGTTACTCACATATAGCTGTCAAATCTGGTCACTAATTAAAGTGTATAATATTAAGAGAGTATAAATATGCAAACAAATAGATGTGGTTATTGTACATGGGATAGGTCAGTATCTATATTCATATCATATTGGTGGAGTCCATTAACCTAAATTGTTCCATGGGTGGTTTGCAAACTGCCTTTTCCAAGCTTAAGACATATACTACTTACAATAAAGGTTGAACAAATAACGATTTTTTTTTATTGGATCAAGTGATGAAACGAGCAAAACGTTCACCTGATAGTAAGTGCAATGTCTGCAAATAGCAAATGCTGTGTCACCTAGAACATTTCTGTGTGACACTACACTGCACTCATCACCCTGAGACATGAGTTCTTAAGTCTCATATGCCCCGTGATTATGCTAGCTTTCAGTGCCCTTCAGACGGAAACACAGTAATGTTTGCACACTACTGCTTCATAGCAGAATAACTGGCTCTGGGGTGGTACCTACCTAAATGGATTCCTGCATAGGAATTTTACCATCAGTCAAATAAAACAGTAATATGTAGGTGTATTTAAAGAATAAAAAGGGTGAAAAAGGAATTAGAAGAAGAATGTTAGGAAGGATATTAGAAGATGGTTCTGAGTTCACTTCAGCTACACTGAGAATGAAATAAAAGCAGCATCTGAGAAATCTTGAACCAGTGCAGCAAGTAATCAAGAAAAATAGAAGTTGGAAAAGGCATTTGCCAAATAATGGAGTAAATATCAGTAGCTTTTAACAAAAAAAATATTATTGTCTTATGTAAAAGAACAAAATATTTCTTAGGACATAATAACAGGAAAAATAAACTTTTAATTGTTACAAATATATTTAAAGTTAATTTTTGCAATAAACACAAGTCTATAGAATTGTTACCTTTTCGCTTCCTTTTCCTTTCAGGTACTGCTATGGTAGGTGTGGCACCACTGGGTGGTACAAGAGCATTACCAGGTCCCACAGTTGAGCCTCTCATAGCAGCAGACTTCTCAGGGGTTAAAGCATCAATTTCTTTGTCACTATGTGAAGACCCTGTAATAATTAATATAACTATATGTATTCAGCATAATAATCTTAGTTCCACAAAAACTATAAATCTAAAACATTTATTTTATTTGAATACAAAACAGAAGTATTCCATGTAAGTTGAATAAATTGTGTGACACCAAAATTGTACATATTTGAAAAATGCTCGTGAAGTACAGATTTCGTGAAATAATAATGAAGTAATCCCTAGTTTAATTCAGTTGAAAAAGCCTAACTTAGCATCGTGATTATAGGAAACTCACTTTTTGACAAAAAGCTGTGTAGTCCGACGATGTTTACGTTAAGTCCATTTTCATAATCATGCATTGTGGTTAGAGATATTCACATAAATCAGACTTAAAAACGACACTTTCACAGTTCTTATCCGGCATTATTCACTTTACGACAACGTCACAATATTCTAAATTACAGTTTTTCACCAAAGTTCGATAAATCCAGGTATGTGATTGAGGTTAGTCTCAGTAGAGCGCGAGTATATTGTAAACACTAAAAGTCACTGATCACATCACACATATCCACTTTTATCACCAATCCACAATTTACCTGTGCTCATATTGGAGTCCTGGTTATTATGTAGTGGCTGCCCCGTGTTGACAGTAGTTTGTGGTGCCATCTGAATTTGTGACCCAGCTGACATCTGTAAAGAAAGATGGCGTCTTTACATATGACTCGCCCAGTTAATTTCGTTTTTAACACGTTTAAATGCACTTTAAATTGACTCTAATCAATACTTACAAATTATGTACTAAATATTGTCTCTATTTTATATTCCATTATTACATTTTCACTTCAACCGTCTGAATAACCTAACTAGTTTGACAAGTTGTAAACGCTAGTCGCAACTCGCAACAATCGGATACGCATCCGCGGGGAGTAGTAGCGGGGGGAGTGGAGAATGGAGATCGTCACGAAGTTTGCTTCGAATGTAATAATAATAATAACGACGGGCGAGGCGCCATTTTACAAGGATACAAGGCCGAAAGCGTTGTTAATCCCGTAAAAAAAAATATTGTTCTCTAATGTAAACAATATTACAATTTATTACCAACAGAGTCTAAAATGGTAAGATGACGGATTTACTACATGTAAGTATCGAAAATTACCGGTGTAGGTCAACAGCCCGCTATTGTGGTAGCAAAATCTATATCTAGTTTTAATTTAGTGTTTATTAATTGGATGACAGGTAACAATTCTTTATGATATCGCTTGAATTAAATGTACTATACATTCAATACATATAATTTAATAAATGTTCACTGGAATCGTATCTCTAGCTACGTAAAACGTATGTACGAAATCGACTTGACCGATTATTCCCGCAACGAGGTGCGGTGGCAACGGCGGGTGGCGGGCGGAGTGCCACCGACCTGCGGCGAACGAGTACGTGATATCGGCGCTCGTGCCCCACAACAAACTGCTTACTGGACGTGTTACGTAGGCGTCTGTGCCGCGATGTACACCAACATAAACACAGATATATTTATGTACATAGGTACGCAAGTAAGCACCTAAATGTATATAGGAATTCACCAAGCACTGAACGCGATAAACTTGTGTACGCAAGTCAATGGTGAATGTTTTATATGTACGTTGAATCTTGGACATGAGATAATGCTAAACAACTAAAATGTTCTGCAATATATTTCGTGCAAGAATTATAATTTTAAATTAATAGTACGACAACCTTTTTTATTAGTTAGTCAATTCACATATATGTAGGTATAGGTACCATAAATAAGACCGATAACAATGTAACGAGACGTATGTGTAGTAATAGTTTCATTTTAAAACGTTTTATATTGCACTAAGGTAAAGTGTTTGTTTTCAAGCTTTTATTGTTGTTGATAGACAGGTTTTACTATGGGTACACGTACATGTACAATTGTACATATAGCGGCATTCACCGCCTTAACGCCAATCCGGTTTTGCGGACTGATTTCGCACTAGGATTATAATACTGAAAAAGGCTTCGTTTATAGCATGAAACAATTACGATTGCGATGTTTAAACAACAATAATCTAATTAAAAATGGCTACTACAACATTACAAATCGTGTATTTATGTTGATTGTAAGACATGTTTTTAAATACTCCATATAACGCTTTTTGCACAGCCTTGTCGTTTTATAGAAAGTGCTATTAAATGAAAACATCGATTTCGAACCGTCATGTTCGCACCAATAGACACAGAGATCAATGCATATTATCTAATATCGATATACAATTAGATACTACTATAAGCAAGCGACGAGTTAAAAAGAATGTTGTGATACACGTATCAATTGGGCATATTAGTATTATCGCCGTGGTGTTGCCGCTCTGTGCTCCCTTCGAAGCCTCCTGCCCCCACTTCTCCTGCATAAAGCGACCACCACTCCAATAAAGCAACGACTGTAGCAACAAAAGAAGCATACGAACAGAGACTTTTTTCGGTTGAATCAAATTAAAGATAAGGAAAACAGGACCACGTGACGACTGCACAAGTTAAAATTATATTCAACACACTAAGTATTTTCGACAAGGCTGGCTGACGTAACTTTTAGATAACAGATAATTATTATTAGAAACAATTTTTTTATCTACACGCGAAATGTTAAATATTTTATTAGATTTGAGAAGATTTGTATGTGGTAACATATAAAAAGTATTAATGGTAATTTGGTAATATACAACTAGGAACGTAAATCGACCGATGATTTGCCTGCGCAGTGCTTATTGTTATGTCTATTTTTAGCGCACCTAGCATCAGGCGAATGGAAAGTTAGCGAGCTGGCAACAAAATATTTACGTAGCTACCATACAATACGCGTGTCTACACATCTACTTCAGTAATAAATAAAGGCCTTCTGTAAGTACTTGATTATTAATCAATAAATATATGACAATTCATTCAAACAAGGAAATTTAAAATGATGATGATCATGAAAAAACAGATTTAATGATAACCACGAAAGCAAGTGTTAATCTTAGTCAATGTAACTAACAATAAGGCATGTAAAACTGTACGCCGAAAATCAGTGTCTATTCTCTTATTGGAATAGACAAAATTTTGAGTACTAAGATCCTCGCACTTGTATTGATCTCATTCCTGCCGCCGCCTCCACCTCCGGAAAAAGAGTAGCTGCTTTCAAGCTGGTTTAATTTGAAGTAGAAAACTTATATTAATACTTATATAACTTATATTAATTTCTACACTAGACTTACCTAAAATGATATTCTTTAACAATGTTTTCTTTTCGTGTATTAGGATTTAACCACATTTTACCGAATCTACCCTGTTGATATTTATTTATTAGCGTTATATTATAACGGCGTATTCTATAACGTTGTTCCCCTACTATATTAATGTCGGAACGAAAGAACTTATTTTTAACATTTAACTTTTTTTATTTTCTCCCACATACACAAGTCTTATTATAATTTCGTTTAACATAACTTTTTGCAATTATGTTAAAATTAACATATTATTTAAATTTTCCAACAGCCAGGACCAGCAACAAACATCGAAAACATTTTTGGTATACTGTAGTTTTAAATCAATGCGTTGATCAAATATTCCATACAACTTTTTAAATCGTAATTCGCTTTTTAGATTCAGTAATTCTAAAATTACCTTAATATATAGATATATAATTGTCATTCCCGAACGATTTATAGGTTCACAGAGATATATTCTGGCCAAGGTCATTTTAAAATATACAGCAAGATACCGCTATGCCTAGGTCAGAAGGGGCGTGTGCATTACTGCGCCGCAGTAAACTGCGTCTCTAGGTTGAAGACAATCAATACTCAGTCACATCTCTGTCCCGCGTTCATTGTGAAAGCGCAGTTCCGCGGACCCCAAAATCCCCTCTTCCGGTGCGACGTATAGCCGCGTGCTGTTTAACCCAATTTTCTAGTGCGAGGGGTATGCAGCGTGAAGGGGCGGGGATCGGCGCAGCTTCAGCCGCAAGTGTGCAGCGCCAACGAAGCATAACGAGATTCGAACCCGAGCCTGCAATATTGATTATTTGTAGTTCTGACTCGTCTTGCTGCTTTACACTTCGTGATACTTGTTCGCAACAAACAAATTATGCAGTTAAAGATTCCCATGAAATCATATTGTTTTTAAGAATGTATTGTACTTCAAACTTCAAAAATATCTAATTTACCTATGACGAAGGTACTTACTTACTTACCTTATACCATTTACCTGTAATGCAGATAGAGAAAAGCATGCTTAGATGGTTTGAACAAGAAGAGAGGATGGATGAAATAAGATTGACGACGAACAGATTTATGAGGTGAGTGTGAATGGGCAAGTCGGTAAGGGTCGTAGACGAACGTATCACGATCAGATGGAAGTCGTTTTAAGGAAAGGCAAAAGTACCCGCAACCGACAAGCTTGTATAAAAACGCTAATGAAAGCAGAAGAAGCGAAAGATGTGTTAGGACAGGATCGTAGCAAGTAGAAAGAAGTGGTCTCTGCCTACCCCACATTTTTATAATACTGCTGTAATTGTACATTACTTTAAAATGACTGAAAAAGACCCACTGGGTTTCTTGCTGGTTCTTCCCAGGGCAGACAGAGGCACTTGTTTGCGAACCAGTGCAGTTTAAAAAAAATCACGTTCAATGAGTATTATGTATATAAACTATAATGAATAATATTATTCTCTTCTTTTCAATTCTATTCTTTGAATGCATAGGCAATGTAAATATCAAATAAAGCAATTAACTCTGAGGAGTTTATTGCATGACAATTCAGACGAGAATAAACATCTCATACATGTCTAATCTAAATTATCCAGACCGGTGACGAGCAGTAACGTCTAGGGTCAGAATCGGTGTCTGCTGATGTGATGGCCAAAGCGACTACCAGGTGTGGCGACTATGGCAAATCTTTCCAACTTTGGAGAAGCTCACGTCTTGCAGGCGACTATATTAAGGTTAATGATGAATTGTATGGATAAAGATATATAGGGAAAGAAAGTTACTCGTAATTTGCTCAGATCTGCTGATGAGATGCTCAAAGCAATGAAAATTCTTGCCCGGAAGAAAAAACTATCAAAACACCAACGTTTTAAATTTTTGAGAACACGTACAATCATCCTTTTTAGTGTCTAAAACAATGGTAACAACTCTTACATTATATAATTGTTCTTTTGACAACAGTGTAAAAACTAAAAATAATTCTGTACATATACTCATGTTAGTAGTGTCAGTATTACTTCAGAGGAATTGTTCTGCCGCCCCTTTGCCGCTTTCGTATACTAGACATAAGACTGGCGTAAGAGTTTGTTGATGGATTCTCTTAAGAGGCGTATTAGGGCATACAAAATTCCAAATCGATTATACTGTGAGTACCAAGCATGACAACTATAGCGACAAACCCGTCAACAAACAGTCGGTCTACGGAAGAGACTGTTTATCAGTGCATGTAACGTGCTGAAATAATGATGATGAATTTCGTTTCTTTTACATTACTGGACATCTTCCCGGTAGACAAAGCAAGAGGCAGTTACCGTTAAAACTATTAACTATTTATGTATGTTTTACAAAAAATGTCACACAAATAGTGTCTTAATAGTGATAGTTCTTTACCAAAAATGTAAGCTTCTTTCCTACAGTTACTGTAAAAGTTTTACATAAAATACTGTATTCCTGCTACCCCAGTATACAACCTACCTACCCAGTTATAGATGCTATGTGGTCTTTTTTTGGTGACAGAGCCATACTTGCTGGGTCAACATCACTGGGACAGCCCACTCTTAGAACAGAAGCATAACTCCGCTTTTCATACTTTTTATGAAGAACCGAAGTTATGATCCAATTACTGACAACGGGCTATTTCATCCTAGTTCTTCAGGGGTTATAGTTTGTTCTCACATCTTGACACACATCTTGGAGGAAGGTATGTTTGGCCACAGTGACCACTTGTGCTGGTGAACTATGTGCTGGTTTTTCTCCAACTACCCTACAATTCATCTAACTTAAACCTTACGCATTAAGTAAAATCCATAAGATTGGATTTTACTTACTGTGACTGTCAAGAAAATCAAAAGAGGATCTCTTTACTCACATTTTACAGTTTAGCAGCCGTTATACTATAAATCCCATATTAAAGAGCTAATGACATCTCTGCTTTTCGTTCTAAGCTTAAATGGCTATCTATATATGAGAGGCGTTAGGCGCGAAAGTAAGCAGTTACTTTTGTACCAAAGTAAATAAAGTTTTTTATATGTTTAAATATATTTTTTTCACTATCCACCGTTTTCGTAAATATAAAGGAATGTTTGAAAAGCATACAAATATTAATAAAATAAATTAATATAGTTATACATATTTTTTTTACGATTTAGGGTTGAAGTCATAATTTTGTTATTTAGTTATTTTATTTAAACGGTGACTTTCATTATTGGTGTGCTAAGTGTAAGTTAATTTCGGTTTCCATGGTTATATACTGTAAGTTCATATCAGTAAGAAACAAAAATGGAGGTGTACAAGATGTAAATGTGAGCACGCTCCATTAAGGCAGGTCAACATTTTAGGGTACTGTCAGTCTTATTACGCCTAATACTGATTGTGTAATAATACTTATTGAAGTAAAATTTATTTAAAATATCAAGTACGAGTTTGAGTGTGGCGTTTTTGTGAAACGTTTCTGTTATTCTTCATTAAGATTGATTTAATAATTAAAAATTGATTATATACTGAGCAGTTATTTTACAGTGAATAATATTTATGTCAATGTTTATTTATTATTATTTTAATAAAATTGCTAATATACGTTTAACTTTTGTCACGTGTACTGAGTAGCACTCGCTCTTTTTTAATTAATTTTTAATTAATGGCACCAAGCTTAATAAATTATTTTAAAAATATGAACGAGTACAGATCAAAGTGTAGTTATAAACTTTAAGAGTGCCTATGAAATGAAACTACATACTTTTATTCTTATTTTTATAGACGTTTTGATGGAGTAAGCGATAATCAGCACTTTAGATAAAGCCGATTTCGATCTATTTTATCAATCAGACGAGAGTATTTGTATAAATATAAAAATAATCTTTAGGAAAACCAGTATACTGATATCCACAAACATGTATTATGAATAACTTCCAGGTGACAAATAAGTATGGAGTCATGGCGTCCGAAATTCAAATCAATTGTAATTACACGCATTTTCCCTAACACCTTTGTATCGTGTTGCTGTCTACCAGTAACGTTGATGATGTTCATTAAATTAGGATTAATTCTATCCTGCCAGACAAACTTCGGTTCATGTACCTTTTTTGCAATGAAAAAAGTTCAAAGGCAATGACGCTGTTGGACCAACCGAGCTAGACGAACGTCTAATAAGGTACAAGGACCCTGATAAACAGGTACAGATCTGAATCACTATAAAACACTAAAAGAAAAATTCAGAGGCGACTAAAAACAACCTGTATGATTGGTTCATTCTAAAAAAAGTCAGCAAAGCGTCTTTCTATCGGGGAACTAAGATTTGCTAAACAGCCGTTGATGGTTTTAGAAGCTGTTCTACAAAAAAGTCTGCATATGATGTAATATACTAAGAATTCCTTTAAGCAACAACACTTTAAAGACGTAGTGATAAAAATAACAATGACGCGGAAAAATGTAATTCAATTGGAGAAATGAACTTTACTGGGAATGAAGCATTATAACTGGCATATTTTCATTTACTTATGGACCACGAAAACCATGGAGCAATGTTATTTGCTAGAACTTTGACAGTAGACACTAAATGCTTAATAAAAACCAATATTCAATCTATAGTGATATTATACATGCGATAGTAACTCTCTCGGTCCCTCTGTCTGTTTTTTAACTTTTCACGGTCTAACCGTCGAAACGATCTTAACGAAATTCGGCACAGAGATATCTTGCTTCCTGGAGACCGACACGGGATACGACGCGGATGTGGTCGCGGGCTTCAGCTTGTGTTTTATACAAATTATTCAATGGAAATAATGATTAATTTATCATACACAATATCAACAGCAGAAGATGGAAGATCAGTTGAAAGCATTTAAATTTTGTGTTGCTATTCACTGCAAATTTCATCAACAACATATAATTAAAATTAGCGTGAATATTTATACAATCTGATCGTATCAATCTCTACCGGAATTTATCATAGAAGATGTACATTGGACGGCACGAATATACCCAGTTCCCCAACATTCCATTGAAAGATGAAGAAAAATTCATCTTAAATGTTCTTCACAGAGTTTAAAACCAGAGGATATTTTGATTTTGGAAATATCGCGTGGTCTATCAATAGATAAATACGGTAACATTTAAGAATCGTTAATAGAATCAGGCGTTACTTTGCGGAAATCCATTATAATGAAGAAAAGTAAGTTACTTTGCTAAGATCCGCATGCAAAATATAAAAATGGTGTATATTACCTAGTTTTTTGAAGTGCACCACCCGCCCTCCCTCAGTAGCGTGCACAAGCAAACTAACACCGCCACCAGGTACCCTCCACCAACCACTACAATACCACCACTAGATAATATACACCACCGAAGCCGAGAACACGACACGTGTTTCGCCCCAAAACGAGGCATTATCAAGCGTAATAGACTCTACGACAGACGGCCGCCGAGTCTCGGCGGCCGTCTGTCGTAGTTCTGTCGAGTTCTCGGCTTCGGTGGTGTATATTATCTAGTGGTGGTATTGTAGTGGTTGGCGGAGGGTACCTGGTGGCGGTTCCTGGTGGCGGTGTTAGTTTGCTTGTGCACGCTACTGAGGGAGGGCGGGTGGTGCACTTCAAAAAACTAGGTAATATACACCATTTTTATATTTTGCATGCGGATCTTAGCAAAGTAACTTACTTTTCTTCATTTAAGAATCGGATGTAATTACAAAAAACCATGGCACAACAGAAGTTACCCAATTCGGCGATGGGTTGCTTCATCTATAGTGCGAGGTGTTCAGTAATGTGATCGCCAATTTGCCTGGCAAGGCTATTTAGATGATGACGATGACAATAATAATGATAACAAGAACTAATCAAAAAAGGCAATAGCGAAAGTGCGGTGCAGTTCAGAAAGGTGTGTCAGTAGTTCAAGCTTTAAAAGATACTAGGGTGGTCGCCCTGTCCTGAAAATATGGCCGTAATTCATAAAATGTTTTAGTTTGAACGTAATTGAGATTCGATTAATTATTTGTAGGTAACATTTTATAATTCTATGGTGACAATCTCTACTCTGTGCGACTGTTTTTGCACAAACGACAGACTGTTATGTGATTGACATTGTCAGTAAATAATGTATGTTTTATTTTATACAATTTAATGTATTACATGTAAATTTTTGATTTCTCGCTTCTTCTCCATACAGACTGACTATGCCAAATCTCACACTCCTCCGTGCGCAAAATATGCATAAAAAGAGGTATAAAGTTTTCTCTTTACGAATTAATATATAGATAGATAATTACGTTGCCATTTTGGGTTATATCAAAAACGTTTTTGATAGCTTTGTCATATCGCCGTACTTCATGGAATGGGTTGTAACGTGGATGTCAACCCTGTTATGAAAGAAACTGGTTGTGTTATGCTTGTGTAATTTGTATCTTCAAAACGCGCGCACAATACAAGATAACTTGTAGAGTAGGGTATCGTTTTTATTACTTACTTTTTATTACTTACTAATATGAAAATAATGAAAAAATATACCAAATATTGAATAATTGCGATCATGGTCTCGAGATCATCCCTCCCAGTAATAGCGCAATTTATTCATTTTGTGTACGAACTCTTATAGGTTCTCATTTGCTTCGTCCCGAAATTCCCGAAGTTCCCGAATTTACTTGAATGTCTTTTCAAAAAATTAACATAACGTTAATAATAACATCATAACTATACAAAACATAGTTTTTTAATTTGATTTTTTTTTTTCATTTAAAAACTAATAGTACTAACATAGTTTACAAGAATTATTGTTATTAGTATTTACTAAGAAAATATCGATCTGAAATAAAGTGTATAATTCTATTATAAAACTGTAGTGCGTGTTAGACAAAGACAGTTATTTTTTGTTTTGTAACAATGAAGTTGTAAGTATAGATTTTGTATATCAGGTCTGCTATGTTGGAAAGTGAAGAACAGCGGGATAAGGGAACGTTTTGGTGTGGTAGAAGATGTAGTGACAATCATAGAGAAAGAGATATTAGACGGTTTGGACACGTAGGGAAGATGGATGTAAGAAGACTGACAAAAGAGATTTTGAGGCGAGTATGAATGGGCAAGCCGGTAAGAGTCGACTTAGGCGAACGTAGCACGATCAAATCGAAGTCGTTTCAAGGAAAGGCCACGTCAAAAGTACCCGAAGCCCGAGCTTGTATGAAAACGCTAATGAAAGTAGATAAAGCGAAAGCTGTGTGTCTTGATGGTAGCAAGTGGAAAGATATGATCTCTGCCTACCCCAATGAGAAAGAGGCGTGACTTTATGAATGTATGTATGTTTGAAAGATAGAGTAAAGTAATGAAGTCGGATAAAGCCCGCCACACAACTCCAGCGTAGGGTTTTTCCCTCAAAATATATTGTTTCTCAAACATACAGGCTGGCCATTAATCATCATTTAGAATTACTATTATTTCCCTAATTAGAGCCGCCACTGGAGGCTGAAGTTTTTTTAAACGATGTCTCATATAATGATTTCTGTGTGTGTGTGTGTGTGTGTGTGTGTATCACTTGTCTTTTTGCACAAATGGTGGCCCGGCTGGGATTCGAACGCAGTAGCGTAGGTAGATACTTCGAATTTAACGGGAAGCTTTTGAGCGATGTGAGCAACGGTATACAATTTATTCCTGATAGTTTGAAGAGGTCTTATAATATTTAAATGATTTATAGGGCCTCTTCATACTATAATAAATAAATTGTTGTTACGCAAAACATTCAACTAAAACTAAAACTATTTTTTATTATTGTCTCATCAAAACAATTAGCAAATCGTTATTAAATTTGAATACTATTATTGTAAAATACAGAAAACAATGTTCAATGTTCATCATGAGTTTCATAAAGTTGCTTATTATCGAACAAAAAACTAATGACAGCGCTGAAGTTAAACGACAGCTTTACTACCTAGCGAGCGTAGCGAGCATGCGCGCCGTTCCTTCATTCACAATAACAAATGACGTGCCGGCATGAAGCGCGCTACGTGGGCCGCTGCCAGGGTTTAAGACGTGTTTGTTGTTATTTTATAGCTGTATGCATTTGTTCTTTTAAAATAATTTTATTTAAATGACATTTAATAGTATAGAATAATCATTCTATAGTATGCAATATTATGGTTGAACGGATCAGTGATACACAGCGGCGCGCCGGCCGGCGCAGTGGGTCAGGCGAGGCAGTACGGGCGGACCTTGCAATGTCGCGGCGTGACGCTCAGCTGACGCATGACAGGCCGCCCGCTGCCGTCCCGGCCCCGCGTTGCGTTCATTGCCTTCGCGGCGGGCGGTGCGAGCGCACGTTCCTATGCCGTCGTACGCACCAATTTTATATTACATGTAATGAATAAATTTTATATTACATGTGTTGAAATATAATTAAACAGCGGACGAATCACGTGACATGACGACGAATGTGTTTAGTGATTATTCATCGTTAAAAAAAAACGTTAATATGTGAGTGCAACTTGCTTAGATAAATTTATTCTGGAGTGCGGTGACGAACGGTGCGAAAGGTCGGATTGTGTAAAAATAACTGCGGAACCGGGCGGCTAAGCGGTGGAATGAGGTTTGACGGCACAATGTAGCCAAGGCGGGGCGAGGCCGTGTGCGCCATGTTATAATTTCCCTTCGCGTTGAATGTGCAAACCGACTGACTGAATACTGCACTGTGCCTACTTCTCTTTCCCTCAGTGCGGTATTAGCGCGTCTATTGTACGAGACATGTTTACAAACTTGCTCCACGGTTTGCTCAACATCACTACTTCTACAAGAGCCGAAGCAACAAACTAATACAGATAAATAAAGTGATCTTATACATAGATGAAATCATATAATAGCAACTACATATATGATCCGATTTAGCAAATTATACTTTCTTAAAAAGTCTAGCTGACTAAATAATTAACAGTAGGTACTACATAATTAAAAAAATCTAAACAAAATTACGCAGTTTGATGATGTAAATTTTGGAAATCTCCTAAGCTAGTACCTGTAAATATCGTTTCATGGAATGAAATTAATAAGTATAGTGAAATCAAAGCGGTTATCAGGCAGTGATTTGATTCGGGGCGGTTGGTGGTAGATAGCGCGGGCGGCGCGGGGAGCAGCCGGTGTCGCTGACCCCGCGGCCCCGAGTGCTTGCCTACGCTCTCCGAGGCCGATCGCACCGACACACTTTTCTGCTCGCTTTAACAATTTTTATCATAGACCAACATACACATTTGCGATATCCATTCGCAATGTGCAAAAAAATTAAAAAGAAATATTGTTTGCGCGCATAATTTACGACCCACTTAATTTTTTATGTATGACAGGTCGCTACAAAATGTAAAAATAAATGAAGTTAACTGTTTACAAATGTTATGTGATCGAAGACACCTATTACGAACAAAACATTTACTCTGGACGCTGAAACAAACTCCAATGTAGGTATTTGTATTGCTCCTATTAATAGTCCATGTTTATACTATTTGCTGCAAACGTAGGTATTAACCCGCGAGACTTGAAAACAAATTGGTTGTTAGCAGAGAATATACGTCTATATACTGCTAGTCAAGTAGTTAATTTACATTTACAACACAGTAAATGACTAAACACTTGTTGTTACGCAATAATCGAATATTGACTGTACGTCGCACTAAATCAATAGTTAAATTGACCAAAAGCTCAATCGCGACGTCAAGGTGACTAGCGCCGTGGCGTGGCATGATACCTACTCAACCAATGATCTAATAATACCGTATACCATCATGCAACGGAATGTCGTCCGAACGAGCACCGAGTAATACTCCCTATCTGATACATATGCTCTTGATATGATTAATTGGACGCATAAAATAAACTCAAATTACAAGCAAAGAACCTACGTAAGTTGTATAAAAGATAACAACTCACCATCTTGAATTCGTGGACCCGTTGGGTTTCTATTAGTATCTCCCCTGCGCTCACCTTCAAACACGCGATCAATGCGCTCAATGTTAACCATATTATAGGGTACCCGGTTGAACAATTTACGACTCGTTAGCGTCGAGTCATATTTATTTTCTTTATCAAGGTTTTCAGCAAATCAAACAACGTAATTAAATATTTTTAATTTTGTTTTTTTTTTATTTCATGATAATGCTTTAAAACAAAACAAAACATAAAAACTGCATAGTGTACAGTTAATTCTTTGTTTCATGGATCAGCTAGTTTTCCGAACGCTCAATCTTTTGTAGTCTGATAAGTAACTAATCACAAACATACATTTTACCGGCGAACTATTTACGTTGGACCGCCATCTTGTCGTTGAATGACGAAATTATTTAAGACTCATATGTACCTACAAGCATATGTCATAATGGACTGATGGAATATCTTAATTATAAACCATCTATAATTCGTATACGTATTATCAAAGGGGTTCAATGGTCTAACAAAACGTGAAATGAGCATTGTATAAAATACTTAAAACTTTATTTTACTCACTCAATATTGTTCCGGTGAGCAACAAATAGGTACAACGTGATCGATAAAATGGATCATTTGAATAATCAATAAAACAAAACAACGTACAAAAGCAATGGCCTGGCGCGGCAAAATGACGCGTCAATAGGACGAGGGAGGGGGCCTGGGGAGTAAGGCGGGGGAGAGGGAACGGACGGAGGCGAGACACATAATGGAATTACATATCTACCACATCACTTACTTGGCCGAGACCACAACAATATAACACACGAGCGCATTACTAACGATATTCAAGCGCCATCAGGCACGCCAGCGGCTCAGGTGGGTAAACTGGAACCATCGTGTTATCACTGATCACGTGACAGAGACGCTGCGATATCCCTACCCCTATATACAATAATTAATGAAAACCTACAGACCTACACATACACCTCATACGCTGCATCCGAAACGGAGTTATATCTACGTTCAATATATCAAAGGTATTAATTGAACGCAGTTCCACCGGAAACTTAAATCTGAACATCTACATAATATTATTTAAGTGCAATAAACTTTGATATCTAATTAAATATTATCCAACGATAACAACAAGAAAAATTACGTAACAAAGAATTGTTCGGTTGTGAATACGTACTATATTTGTAGAATGTAAATAAGACTTAAAATTTCTAAATGGCGTTGTCGTTGCTTTTCCCGTTGAGATGTAGTTTTCGATCGCACGTATCGATGAGCCGCCATTTTCTTTTGTACACGTAAGCGAGAACCGGTGAGACTGTTGTGCGGTGACGTAGCCCAATGATACATAGCAACGTCCCCGCGGTACCGATTAACTTAACTAACAACCTAACCGAGCGCAGGAAACGTGAGACAGAGAACAAAAGAATCTAATCGAAAACAACATCGCTTAAGAATGTTTGGTCTCGAAGAAGACACTTATGATAAAATTAGCGCAAGCGTTTGCTAAGGTATTTAATAACGAAACTAAATGGTACATTTTACAAAATATAAAATTTTAATATATGTTTTTAATTACGTCTCCACAATTTTGTTGATAGAAATAACGAATCCAAGTTATTTCTATCTCAACAAGAAATTTAAATGAAAAATTCAAATGAAATTAGTTTTATCGCCAATTTTATAGCAAAAAGGACGTATTCAGCATTGATTCATTAGCCTACATTCTCAATTATGCTAATAAACAGACAAATAATCAAAAGACTAAGTTAAAATGTTTCGTTTCATTAATTAGTCGCTAATTTCATTATTTTCGAAATGATCCATCTACAAATAAGCATTTTGAAAGACTACATTGTTTCACTCTCAATCCGTCAGAATATATTGAGAATATATTCAGTCAATAGTGAGAAAATGTAAAATATAGTTTGGGCTTTGCATTCCATTAGGCTGACTAGAAAATACCACAGAATGAGAAGAAAATACATTTTCTTTTATTTTACGTTAAAACTGTTTTGGTCAAATAACACAAACACTAACACTTTACTTTATGGGATTTTGAGTCAATGACGAGGCGCCATGATTAGTTGGCTTCCGATAGCCCGGGGCCTTTTACACTTTTCGAGCCTTAAGCGTTTACTATGGATAAACTTAATACATAATATTTTATACATTTGTAATATAAACAGTACTTTTTTATATAGATACAAAGTTGGATTAAATCCCAGAAAGTGCACAAAGTCTTTCAATCAAAGAGTTCAATTTTTTTAATTTAACAACGACTTTTTAGGAAGAGTTATTATAATATTAAATAATACATGGATGATGATAGCCCCTGGGAATGAGGCGATCGCTACCAAGCTATTTCTACATCTTTATAATACTACAATTGTAGATTATTTTTATAAATGACAAAAGAAAAAAAAATTGCGCGCTGGTTTTCTTACTGGTTCTTCCCAGGACAGAGACTTTTTTTGCGAACAAGTGTAGTTCAAAAAAAATGACTCAATAAGTATTATGTTAATAATCTATGTTGAATAAAAATTTATTCTATTCCAATCCCTTAATAGATAAACTCTGCTTTTATCTAAATCAGGAAAATACGTTTTGTGATATTAATTCGTACTGCGATCGCTAATCCGCCTGCCAAGTGGCGATTATTGAAAATCATCCCAACTTTGGAAAGGCCTATGTCCAGTTGACGACTTTTACAAGCTAATGAAAAAGATATTAATTATTGTTTTAAATATTAGTTTGACGGAATTTTAATCAGGATATTGTGAGTAATCGTTTACCTTGGCGCCTAAGAAGCGAGCCTCCAGTAACTCCTGCTTGCGAGGATCCAGCGCCGCCTGGAAGTGCTCCATCTTGACGCCAGCGCCTGAAAAAACGTAACTTTTACTATTTGCTAGTGTTAGTGCTAATTTTTAAATATATTAATACGTATATATTTAAATACGTATCCTGTGTGACACAAATATCTCTTTATACAGATACCAGCAGCATTAGTATTACTTTATTTTTATATTACATAAATTGACGAGACGAGAGCAAAATGTTCACCTGATGGTAAGTGCAACGTCTGCCCATAACAGATGCTTTATCAGCTGTGATATATATTTCTGTGTGGCAACACACTGCGTCTGTCACCCACCCTGAGACATCACTTATTAAGTCTCATATGCCCAGTAATTGCACTAGGTCACAGTGCCCTTGAAACCGAAACACAGTAATGTTTGCACACTCCTGCTTCACGACAGAATAACTGGCCCTGGGCTGGTAACCAAGTAGACGGATTCCTGCATAGGAATCCTATAGCCAGTAATTTACACGAACCTTGCGGATATCAGCTAAGTGAGAACTTAAGTCTTTCTTTCTCATATCTGCCTACTTCAAGATACCTACAAGATGTGTATATAACATGGGAAATGTGTGTTTAAGAAACTATAATCAGCCCAAATTAAAAAATGACAAATTCTGTAAAAATACCTGCAAATGTATTAACACCTTTAATATCGTCAACTGACCAAAAAGCTTTCAATTTACTATGAAGTTTTATAATTAAACTAGTTTGCTAAGTTCGAGGTTCAAATTTGGAATTTTTTGGAGATCAGAAAGCGTATACGTCAAAAGATAATTATATAAATAAACATTTTGACCAACGTTATTTGATCGTTTGAATGGTACACGACAAAATCGTTGCGCGTGAATATACACGCTGGCCACCGATGCCATGGTTCCTTGTTAACTAAACAGTAAATAATGGTTAACATTTTGTAAATATTTATTTTTATTTTCAGTAAGGTGACAAAAGAAAATACACTCCTTATTATTAGTAATAGTGGTAAGTCATAGCAAATGTGTAAACTATAATATTTACTTTGACCTTCTACACCTTGTTGTCGTCTCTGCCTAACCCAATTGGAAAGAGGCATGACTCTATGTGTGTGTATGTATGTATGTCTGTAAGTAATATATTGGCACGGTTAGGAATGACGGGTGGGTGCCGCCGTGTTACAGTATCATAGCTTGATTTCCTTGGCCGAAAATCTGCAGCATACGTCATCACATATAATAATAAAAACTAACTAGTACTTTATATCTTTAAAAAAACGATCCCCACATTAAGATTTCTCCTGAGTCGTGGGTGCGTTTTACAAACACATTTCACATGCACAACTTAACCAGACCCGAAAACCAACAATTTGTGATATGCACAAATGTTGGCTCCGGCGGGGATTCGCAACCAGGACCTGCGGTAACCTTGCGGTTCAGGTGCGAATATAAAATAGCTAAGGACTGGGTTACATATTCTTTAAAGAATAGGTTCCTTCAGTAAGTGTTCTCACGAACCAATCTGTCTACCAGGTATTTAGTTAGTTCAAAAGTTTCGGTGACTCTATACGCACAGATTTAGTAATTTACGTACCATGAAAACAAAAATTAAGTCTTTAGGAGCTATTTTTGAGCTAAATGGGGTTGTTAATAATTTGGTGTTTCGGATCAGGATACAATAACATTATTTCATATATTCGATTGTTTCTGATCATCATCATCATTTTAGCCAATCACTAGTCTACTGCTGAACATAGGCCGCCTTCATTGATTGCGACAAAAGTTTGTAGCTCTCATTTGGGAGGGATTTTAGTAGTTGCCACGCTTGGCAGGCGGGTTGGCAACCGCAGCTCCTTTATTCAGATGTTCAAGGAAGATGCCACTGCCCATCTCCTGGTTCATTGTCATTTTCCCTCTGTCAACTTTTACGACACCCTCGGGATGAGATGGGGTGGTAGATTCTCTTAAACCGCCACCGCACGGCGGTAGTTTGATTGTTTTGGATACGTCGAATAAAATTAAATTTATGGATTTTATCGAATAATCAGTCAGTCCCAAAAATCAAGCCAAGCAGCAAAACTAAAATGAATAATAAAAAGCTGAAGTTACCCCGGATTAACTATGACAGCAGGGCCTCTAACACTAACCTCAGTCCTCCAGGGATAATGGATGCTATAAAGCTATCGAAATGCTCAGAATAAAATAGTAAAATTTAAATGCGGTAAAACCCTTAAATTTAGTTTATGTAGGTGATGTATAATTTTCGTGTAAATATATATATATAACTAATTTATTTTTTATGTTTGATATTTTCTGTTACGGTTACAGAGTTCCAGTACAACCCTGGCTTTAAGTTATATCAGTTCGGAAAAATATAGAAGACATATATTATATTTATTCGTAAGTTTAAATTTATATTGGTTGATATTGAAGAAAATTATGAATCAACAGCATTGGAAATGACAAACGGCCAAGACACTACAAAACAAAAAACCTGGGGAAAACAGTCAGGATGGATGGACAAACGAGTGGAGGTCTCTTAAAGATACATCGATCACAATGTATGGTGCTATAATAAAATAAACCTGAATATAGTTAAAATATTCATAGAATTTTACGTCGAACCGAAAACCAAATTAGATAACTTCGATTACAAAACATAATTATATAACCAATTGAAGAAGTCGTTAGTAAAAAATATTCACACATTGTATTTTATAATCTTTACTGATATGGCATAATAATTACAAATGTAAATAACTAATGAAAGTTTAATTAGTTACAAAATATTATTTTGAAGCTGGACTAGAAATTATGAAATGAATAAATTTTTCTCCGAAGATGATTATTATCTTAATAAAATTGCTCGTAAAGTATAACACCCGTCCAATGTCCCTACAATGTGATTACTAGGCAACTGGCTTCGTACTATTCTTTTAAGATTATTTTTACCCGAAAAGAATCCTCCACGTCGATCAGTGCAGTTTGGATGAACATTTATTTCTTAGACATACAGGCTTCCTAAAGATTTACCTGGTACGACTAAAATTGTTAAATGAAACTAATTTTACGGATTTTATCGCGTTTATTTTTGTTATTTATAACCCGACGTTTCGAGTGCTTTACAGCACCCATGGTCACGGGGGGACTAAGGTGACAGATGTCCTGATGTCATAGTTAACCCGGAGTACCTTCAGCTTTTAATTTTTTTTTTTTGTGGTCCGATCTACGCAGAAAGAGCTAACTGTGTCTTGACGTCTTGCAGTGGTATGCTTGGTTTTTGTCTTAATTTTATTAATTATAGGATCCCAAGCTGGTGGTAATACCCAACCATCTTCTCTATTAAAATTAGGATGTTTTTTAATTTCAATAGCCTCGCGAATCATCCTTGGTAGGAATCGGTGTTCTTTTGCGAGGATTTGTGGTTTATCAAATCTGATGTAATGGTTGGGATGATCCAGAACATGGTCACAGACTGCAGACTTCCTGGGGCGGCGATGCTTCACATCAGCTATATGTTCTTTTACGCGGGTTTTTACTGATCTTTTTGTTTGCCCTATGTAAGAGAGACCACATTCACAATCCAGCTTGTATACTCCTGTATCTTGTAGAGGGATGTTACACTTGACAGATGGTAAAAATTGACTTATCTTCTTCGGCGGCTTGAAAAATGTTTTTATGGAAGCCCGCTTCAAGATATAGCCAATCTTGTCCGTGACTCCTCTGACATATGGTAGGACTGCAGGTACACGCTCGACTGTGGCCGGCTTCAATCCGTAAAATTAGTTTCATTTAAATGTGTAGTGTTCGCGTAAATATAAGAAATCATTATAAAATTGTTAACTTTAAGATCTGATTTACCACGGACTCGGTGTTGAAAGAAAACGTATATGTCTAAGAAATTAAAAAGTGACGACATTTCACAAAACCAACCATAGGAGCAGCGTGGACTTTTTCGGGCTCAAAAACTCTTAAGAATGAGGCGTATGCTCACCGTTACTACTTTACGAGAAATTTTACTAAGATTATTATCTTCCTTCGAGAATAATTTATATTCTTACACATACATTACTGTCATAATTCTTTAAGAGACACAGGATGCGTTAATAAGGATGTTAGAAATGTTGGCGAAATTAGAGGCATCCTGGACAAAAAGAAGACGGGAACATGAAGAATCATACTACAGTCGGCATTGATTTATGTTTAGTAAAAACTATGGATCTAAATGTAAAATAGATACATGGTCTGTTTTTTTATAACGCAATATCGACAATACACTAACACAACAAAGTATAGAATGCTTTGAAAAATATAAAATACTACAGCTGAAACAGTTAATATTTCACTGTCCTTAGGATACAAAAACGTCCATTTTTTTTTCTTTTCATAACAAGTCTGAAAATGAAAATAGTTTACGTTTTACAAAATACTTGTTAAAATTAAAAATTACCAGTAAAGCAAATAACTCCGAAAAATAGAAAATAAATGCTGCACATTTCATTTCTTTAATAATACAACTTTAAACGAGAAATCTTTTCATTCAATTTAGAATTTCAATCAGACAAAATGATAATCTACAAAACTAACAAAGACCGCTGTGCATACAAATACTAAAATATCTAACATAACGTAACGTAATAAAATCTCTTTGGCTTTGTACTATTTGTATCTGGCTGGTTTTGATGACATTAAAAAGGTTACATTTCAAAAAAAGAAACAAATTAGTAAATTGTTTCCAGCTACTTTTCATTGGTTTTCTTTCAGTCAAAATGAGTGAATCTAATTAAGAAATTCGATACTTTTTAAAATGTTTTTATAAATAGGAAAAAAAATGTGACGTTTATGATGGACCTAATGCAGTGTCAGTATGACTGGCACAAAGTTGGTTTAAGCGTTTTAATCCAGGAATTTTGATGTCAAAGATGCACCTCGCTCTCTTCGCCGTTACGGATAAAATGGACGCCATTTTTGAAAAAGTGGAGCAAGATCGGCTGAAGAACTGGGAATTGACCATAAAACAGATTTGACCCATTTGAAAGAAGCAAAAAAGCTCGATATTTGGGTGCCACACGAGCTCACTGAAAGAAACCTAATGAATCGTGTACTCATTTGCGATTATTTATTTAGAGGTAATGAAACCGAACCGTTCTTGAAGAGATTGATAACTGGTGATGAAAAGTGGATCACGTACGACAAGAACGTGCGAAGAAGGTCGTCAGAGTTTGGCTGACCTTCAGACTTCCACCTGTTTCCGTCTCTTAAGAATTCTTTAGGTAGTGTCAGGTTAACATCAAGAGGACTGCCAACTGCGGGCCTGGGTTTATGTCGGTAAATAAACCCACGATAAATAAAAACATCGGTAAATAAACACACACGTGATTGGATTTGATTGCTCCAGAGCAATCCAATCCAATCAAGTGTCGCTCACAATCTGTTCCTTACTCCAAAATTTACCAATTATTGGTAATTTTGGAATTTATATTGACACACCAGATTGTATTATTTTACATATTTGCACATGCCATCATTTATCTAGTCTCCCAGGGTTGACAGGCAGAGAATTCTTCTAGGCATTAAGTCCGCCCATTGTATTCCTTGATTAAGGTGTTACAATAAAGATTAAATAGAAAAAAATATACATAATACAAATCGGTTGTCAACCTTATTTCATTGCAATTTCGGCACCCAAGACAATTGCTCCGTAAAGATACTATAGTTTTCTTTGTCCACACGTGTATGTATGTATAAGGTTGTAATCAAGAGATTGGGATAATTTTTGTAATAATATTTATTTTTCTATAAGACCTTTTTCACTGACAGTTTCGCAAATTCTAATGACTACTACATAACTGATGCTAGGTTAATATTGTCAACTAAAGGTAAAGCTTGATATTTAGGGGATCACTTTGTTGAAAACTTTGTTGTAATCTACAAAAACTTTTAAATAAAATGTCTAGGGTAGGCCCTGCATGATAAAAACATTTGTAGCCCAAGCGCACAGCGGAATAATTATACTTTTGACTCTTTGATTTTTTTAACAAAAGAATAAGTAACGCTGGCATGGGGGGTGGGGGCGGAGGGGAAAGAGGGTTTTGGCGCAGTATCTGGAGCAGACAGTCGAGTTGCGAGAAGTTAGGTACGGTTATTTATATAGGTAGGTACATATGTATGTTCAATGTACATATTGATCGCCTCCCCGGGCCACTCGCCACTATGATCTCACCTCCATGTGCCTCCATCCTCTGCGACGCCCTCCCCCGAGCACCTCTTTCCTACCGCATCGCCCCTGAGGCTTATAACGAACCGACTGTCAATGCCGAGTGTGACCTATGAATCTGATTACAAAATAGTTTTTTTTTTATCTAGGATTTCTAGAGACATTTACAGCTACTCAAAGTAACCGTTTTCCTGTATCGTAGACAATTACGTTAATTCTTTGATTAAACCCTTATTTATTTATCTTACAAGTTTTATTAACTATAGAAGAAGACAATGTAAATAAAGATGCACATAATTTAATTGATAGAATTTTATAACACACTAGCAGTTGCCCGCGACTTCGATCGCGTGGATATAGGTTTGTCAAATATCCCGTGGGAACTATTTGATTTTCCGGGATAAAAAGGATCCTATGTCCGTCTCCAGGATGCAACCTGTCTGTGCTAAGTATAGGCGAGATCGGTTCAGCGGTTGAACCGTGAAAAGGTAATAAACAGACAGAGGGACAGAGAGAGTTACTTTCGCATTTATAATATTAGTATGGATAACTCTTAATCCATGGGGTGACAGTTTAGCGTCAAAGATTCATCATCATCATTATTTCAGCCTGTCACTAGTCCAGTGCTGAACATCGATCTCCCACATAGATTGTCACAAAATTTTGTAGCTCTCAATTTGGGGGGATTTTGACATAGTTGCAGGAAGATGCTGCTGCTCATCTCCTGTTTATAATTTTTCCTCTGTCGAATTTTACAACACCCTCGGATGCGATGCCAATAAGTAAGATTAAATAGTTACCATTACAACTATTTTTATTCTTTCCTGAACATAAAGTTCAACCATTAGGTTAATGTCAGGGTCAAACGATGGCATTTGATCGACACACAGGAAGTACAAGTCCTTCTTTAACGTTACTGCCTTGTTATTTGGATCATTGGATTCCTATGCAGGAGTCCGTCTAGGTAGGTACCACCCCAGGGCCAGTTATTCTACCGTGAAGCAGTTGTGTGCAAACATTACTGTGTTTCGGTTTGAAGTGCACTGTGAGCTAGCGTAATCACTGGGCATATGAGACTTAAGAACCTATGTCTCAGGGTGATGGGCACAGTGTAGTATCACACAGATTTTTTCAGGGTGGCACAGCATTTGTTATGAGCAGACGTTGCACTTACCATCAGGTGAACGTTTTGCTCGTTTCATCACTTTATGCAATAAAAAAAAACGCAGCGTTGTAACAAAAATGCTGAACTCTTCATTTAGTTGTAATTATTCATTATTTTAGAACATAAAATTAGATAAATAAATTATTACCATAATAGAAATCTCAGCCACACTGTAGCGACCGCCTCAAATCCGAAAACAAGTCCTCTTTCATAGTAGAAATTTCTGTGTGGCATCACTCAGCGCCCGTCCCCCTGAGACATCAGTTCTTAAGTCTCATATTCCCAGTGATTACACTAGCAAACCCTTCAGACTGAAATACAGTAACTGCACACTACTGCTTCACGGCAGAATTACCGGAATCTTACCACCAGTAAAATAGTAGGAAAGTGGCTCCTTCCTATAACTTGGGTAAATTAAAAAACCCTTTTACGAAAAGAATTTCAGGTTTATTATTTACTATATATACTGCAGTCGATATACAATACGTAACGATGATACCCGCATCAGAACTAGAGTACCTAACCGTAAGGATTAGCTAGCTCAAGTGGCAGTAGAGCCGACGTGGCTCGTAGATGGATGGAGGTTGCTCAATGCCGTGTTTTACGGAAATCTATGGTGGAGGCTTATGTTCAGCAGTGGACTTGTGTTGGGCTAAAATGGTGATTTCTGCAAGATTTGTGCCCGGGTCTTTGGGTCGTCTTATGTATTGATGTTAATCCAGAATCTTTTGAGATATTAATTATTACAAAAAACATGATCTGTGTAAATTTTATGTAAACTGCATTCGGACCGACAATCGGAAATTGTAAACATAGGGTTACATTTGAGTAAGCGTATGTAAATCACAGTCTGTTGTATGTATTAATAATAAATATTTTTTATAAGCAATCATCATCATCATCATTTCAGCCTGTTACTAGTCCACTGCTGAACACAGGCCTTCCCCACAGATTGCCACAAAAGTTTGTAGCTCTCATTTTGGGAGGATTTTGCCACAGTTGTCATGCTTGGCAGGGGGGTCGGCAACCGCAGTTTATTTATTTAATCCTGGTTTTTATTTTCCCTCTGTCGAATTTTACGACAACCACGGGATGACAATGGGGTGGTAGAATCTCTAAGCCGCTACTACACAGGTACTACAAAGGTATTCATTAATAAGAACCACATGTTGCACTAATATTGCATAATTTTTAACCGTTATCTTAATTTTCATCACATAAATATCGTATTAATGTATTAAAATTTGTTCGTTACCTATGTGTTTTTCTACATGTGAGTCTAAACCTTAAATAAAGATAGTATTACTATAAATCCTTTTTTTAGTTTACACATAGGTTGACTTACACAAGCCCTTAAGCTAATAGAATGTAAGGTATGTATAATAATGTAATGTATATTTAGTAGAGCCGAGGTAGTGTAAAGGGGCCGGGGGCTAGACATACATGTACACGAGTGACCTGGGTTTGTTGCCGGACCCGATTAATATTTGGAGTACTGATTTTATGTGATTCGACTTCGAAATTAAATCAAAACATATGCGAATTCGCAAATACGCACTAAAGCAGCGTGAGGACCTTCCGGCTCTGAAATATTTTTATAAATTAAAGATGACTTGTGCCAAGCAGTGGGACATCAGCTACTTTACTTTTTATATGTTTAAACATTGAAGCCCAATAGTAAATTTTTTAAATAATATAATAATTAAAATTGAACAAAAATTCAATCTAAATATATTTCGTGCAATATATCGTGGAATAAAAATAGTTTTTACTATATTATCAGAACTCATCTATATATTAATACGTGAAGAAGTACCTTCCCATCTTTTTACTTTTTTAAATTTATTGCGCGCACGGAGGAGTGTTTGATTTGGCATAGTTAAAGTTTGAACAGATAAGAAGCGAGGAATCTAAAATGTATGTTAAAATCTGTTACAAATACGGTACATTGAATAAAAAAAAAACATACATTATTTACGTTGTCAATGTCAATCACATAATGTTCTGTCGTTGTTTACGTTCATGCTGCCAATGTCAGTAATGAGATTTTCGCTGTAGAATTTTTAAACGTCAACAAACTGTTTTACTGGTGGTAGGATTCCTATGCAGGAATCCGTCTGGGTAGGTACCACCCCAGGGCCAGTTATTCTGCCGTGAAGTAGTAGTGTACAAACATTACTGTGTTTCGGTTTGAAAGGCACTGAGATCTAGCGTAATCACTGGGCATATGAGACTTAAGAACCTATGTCTCAGGGTGATGGGCACCGTGTAGTATCACACAGATTTTTTCAGGGTGGCACAGCATTTGTTATGAGCAGACGTTGCACTTTTATCACTGGGTATATGAGACTCAAGAACTGGTGTCTCAGGGTGACTGGCGCAGTGTGGTGTCACACGGAAATGTTCTCAGCATTGGTTATGGGCAGACGTTGCACTTACCAGCAGGTGAACGTTTTGCTGGTTTGTCACTTTATGTAATAAAAAAAAAACAATTACTAAATCTCAACAATGTTAAAAATTGAATATTTAATGAATTACGGTCAAATCTTCACCACATAGCGACCACTTGTAACAATAAAGGTTTGTCCACAAAATTTAAGAAAAATATATATAAAAGTAATTAAACAGTACCAGAAAGATAACGGTTGAATATAGTGGTGCTCCAATGCAATATCTTTATACTTGGTAAAGAAAACCAAAATACAAAGAACAACATATTTTATTATTTATCGAATAATAAGCAGTAATAATGCAGACTACACGATCATCATTATCGTTGATACAGTAAATTCTTCAGGTAGTTGAGTTGTTTTGTTATTAGAGATTACCTTGCCAGATGTACAAAAAAACTAAACAAAAAAGGTAGAAAATAAACCTGTGACACCCAAATAATATACAGGAGAAGCAATGCTCTAATGCTTTATTTTAACTATATGCCGAAGGATAGAATGCTGCAGAAGAATATCCGCAATTGTGATTGAGACCCGTTTTAAAAGATTTGGACTTAGTTTTCTATATTCTGTAATTAGTGTTATAATAAAATATGTTTAATATTTTTAGCGTAAAAGCTAGCGTAATCACTGGGCATATGACACAGCATTTGTTATGGGCAGATGTTGCACTTACCATCAGGTGAACGTTTTGCTCGTTTCGTCACTTTATACAATAAATTATTACAATATTTATCATTAGAGTCAATTAATTTAGGAGTCTTTAAGTTAAATAATTTCGGACCAACAGACAGAGCAACTTTTCTTAGTATAGATTTTGTCAAGTAAGCGAATAAGCAACAGAAAAAATTCACCAATTGCAGACGACCCTTCTGTTTTTTTAACGTGGTTTTATTAGCTTGACCACGTACGTATGAATGTAATGGACTCTTTAAATTCAATTTTCACTCACTTCCAGTCGTCCGAATAATTTAAAATTTTAAGGACCGATGACAATACGATCATTTCACAATGACCTAGTCTCCTCGCTATGATCATCAGCTCATTGGTTTTCTTTTTAACTACAATTTTGTTTGCTTATATGTAAGTATGTATGTGATTATTTACTAGCTTACGTTTTTATTAGTAATGTGCGTTGATCTTGACTTTAAAAATAAATAGAAATCCTCCAAATAAATTAGGTGCTTTGCTAATAAAAAAATTCTCTGGTTTGCTCTTTCAAATAATTGAAATATATTTATCGTAATACTTAAATTTCCGACAAGTCAGATGTTTACAATTGTGATATACATTAATATACGACAGTAAATACAATAGTATATACCTAATAAAAAAAAGTAGAAACTAAAAAAAAAATATGGTACGTGCCTACTTAGATATTTTTGAACTAACTTAACAGGGAAATTAATATTAAATAATGGCCGTAATAATCTATAAATAAATGTGTAAAAACCAAGTCCAGTTTGACTGGTTTGTTCACGAATGTATAAAATTTAAGTGATGTAAACTAACTGCCCCGAAAATGATAACATTTAGTAACTTACGTAGATGGCAAAAAAAATCAACAAAAGGAGTGTGAGGGGGAATATACCAGCTTTTTCCCCAATGCCTATCTCACCTGCACGTGGTGAAAACTGATGATTAACAAACGAGGCTCAGGCGATCGAAAGATGAAGAAAAAGGCTTAGATAATGCCTTACCCAAGTTTCACAGACTAGTGATGGCGATCAGAATCACCTTGGAATTAATAATTGCTTTTTTGATTCTTTACAGGGGCTAGGCGCTCGCTTTAAATTTCATAGTACGCGAGTGACCTGGGTTCGATTCCCGGTGCCGGCACCACTAAAATAGTTAATTGCAATTTTAAGTGCTGATTTACCACGTGCTCGGCGGTGAAGGAAAACATCGTGAGGAAACCTGCATGTCTGAGGAATAAAAAATATTTCGAAGACATGTGAAGTCCGCCAACCCGCATTGGAGCAGCTTGGCGGATTCTTCCTAGCTCCAAAACCCTCTCAGAAATGAGAGGAGGCCTGTGCTCAGTAGTGGGACATTTATAGGCTGAAACTTTACTTTTTTTTTTTACAGGAAATGCTCTTGTCAATCACGACGTGAAATTGCTAATAACGCAAAATGACTACTTCTATTCGATATAGATGAACTATTCGATATTACCTAATTACAAAACTGATAAAATATAATCTTGTGTATTGTTTTAAAAACCCATATTTGTACTTATTTCCATGCAAATTAGTGTCTTCTTTCAAACGAAGTAATTAATTAACTTTTATCGTACAAAATGCCTTTAAAAGTGCAAAGCTGCAACTTTAAATACATTTACGAGGCTGTTTGTATATGTGTAGGAACTCGATATTTACATTTACATAGTTGCCCACTACATACATTACATATAGAAGTGTGAAGTTATTCGCGCACGCTATCGTTGTGCCACTTTCTGTCTATCCATACCTCAGTTGTGGCTTATTGAAAAGCCTGATTTAACCGAGAAACATAAATTTACAATTATGCTACGTTAAGTATGCTACGGATCAAAACGTTACATTTAAAACGAAAAGTGTAATACGGCTTCATGAAATGATTCAATATTGTACTTATACAACAATATGTTAACCAGGCGGCCTTGAAATTTTTATACAAACGATACGGTTGAATAATGTCAGTTGAATATTAATTTTTTTCATCATCGTAATCTCATGTTGAATTCAGAAAATAAAAACAAATTATTTCTGCATACAGAAACGTTAAAAGAACGACACCCAAAAGTACCATAACACTGTTAACAGTATTTATATAGCCATAACTGGAGCCATAAACGCAACGCGCGCAGTGTATTCTCGTTGACAACAAGACAGCTGTTACAGTATATGAGTGTTTCGAGCTCAGAGTGCTCGCGGCCGCGAATGCAGACACCCACCCTTGCAGCGGGAGTTGCGGCGGCCGCGCTCGTTCGGACGATCGCTCATGGCGAACGACTCCTTGAAATGCATCTTCCAACTCCGCTCCGCACCCCATCCACATGCACGTGTCTCATCAGCAAACCGGTACACAATCCGCACACTATCACCAGCACGTCACAGTCAGACTGTTTAGTTGCGGCTCCGTCAGCGGCGGCGAGCGCTATTAGCATTCGCCGGAACGTAACGCATTTTCGATTTCAACCGAGTGTCAACGGAGACGTCGGCGACCTGACAAAGCGTAAACGTTTCATTAGACGCAAACCGATGCGACAGTCAGCCTCGGGCGTGGACTGGCGCGCGATGCGAGCGGCCGCCGCCGCCGCCTCCGCCGCGAGACCGGACCTCGCGTCTCGGGGCGAGGATGCGGGAATCGGCTTCGGCGCAATGCCCGTCACGAAAATAATAGGAACAGCGAGTGCACCTCGGAGGCGCGACGCGACGCGGTCGGTGCGAGCGAGACGCGGATAAACACCAGACTGTTTACTTACGGTGTTCGTGAGCGGGGTGACGTGGCGGCGCGGGGGGCAATCGCCTGCAATCCGCGCGCTGCAATTACTGCCTCTACTCCACAATTTCATCCTAACACGGACGATATCGAAATAAAACATATTGTAACGACTGCAACACCTATAAATCGAAAACGAGTAGTATGACACCTGTTTTCGCGGACGTTAAACATTTTATCGTCGTTGATAACAAGTTGTGAGTTACAAACGCATAATTTTAATTGCCAATTTTAGGTCAATTTTACTTTAAGTAGCAAGGTTACTTCAAGTAAACTTTTTTAATATTATTTTTGACATTGATGTTATATAAAAGGAATGAAGCTTAAATAAAATGGGAGCAATGATTATTTAGGTTGAATAGCATCAGAACGTCCAAAACAAATATAGAATAATAGAATGTTAAGTAGCGAGGCAGCTTGACGATCAATCGGCGAGCCGTGCATCGAGCGGTGGTGACTGCATTCCGACGCCCTGCCCGCGTCCCGCAAGTCCTCACCCCGCGTCCTTCCGGCGCTCGTCACGTGACGTGCCGATTAGCCGCCGAGTGTGCCACCGCGACCAAAATAGAGCGCGCGCACACAATCTCACATCGCGTTCGACTTCACTGACTCTCACGCCTCCTTTCTGTCTTCTGTCTGTTGTCTGACGTTGTCGAGTGCCGCACGTATTGCGTGGCTGCGGTAAACCGTTTGCTGCGGTAATCACTGACGACAATTTGTTTTCGCTACGTACGAATACAATTAAGACTCTGATCAGGACTATACAATATCCAGTTAACACAGTCTTGATAACTAAATAGTAAAAATTACATGATTTTAATTCCGAGACGCAGCTTACTAAAAGGTAAAGGCTAAAAGGTAAATAATACGGAATGAGAGATTATCCCGCGTAAGTCACATAGATACCATATGTAGTATACCCAAAGCGATTAGAAAATCAATAAGTAATGAAGCCGAAATTGTAATAATATATTTTTAATTAATCATGTTTCTTATGCGTCGTCGATACGTCCACTAGCATCCAGTTTTACGATTCATCCACTTGACCTTGTATCGAGTTTCGATTTCCGTGTAGTGCCCAGATGACACAAAGAAATATTTATTTAAAACATTCAAATCAAAAAAAATTGGGTCGTACTGTGGCATTGAAGTTAGAGTAACCGAATTTGAAACAAAAGTGACACGTACATCGACCTGACTGGTTAAGGTTTCGTTGACGAAAATAAAATTAAGTGAGGAAATAATGGCACGCACCCAAAACGGCAACTCGGTTCACGGCGAAGTGCTAAAACTCGGCACGACTATCGGGTTCGGAAAAGCTCCTGCGCGCCACCTGGTATTATACAATACTGCGGATAGCATTACTCAGCGCAACCGTATCCAACATTTCTAATCTCTAGAACGCAACTAACAATTGATGATCTCTGGTCTCTATTTTAATCTTCTTGTTAAGATTGTATTTTGTTGAGTCCTCGCATCGGTTCATTAAACAAAATGAGTAAGATCAATTAAAACAACAATTAAATTTAAATGAAACTAATTTTACGGATTTTATCGCGTTTTATTTTATTATTTATAACCCGACGTTTCGAGTGATTTACAGCACCCATGGTCACGGGCGGACTGAGGTGACAGATGTCCCGATGTCATAGTTAACCCGGAGTACCTTCAGCTTTTAATTATTATTCCTTGTCCGATCTATAAATAATAAAATAAAACGCGATAAAATCCGTAAAATTAGTTTCATTTAAATGTGTAGTGTTCGCGTAAATATAAGAAATCATTATAACAATTAAATTTTTCATCTTTTCTATCCTCATTCTTTCATCATGAAATAACACTTTATATATTTTGTAAATTGACAACCGCGTGGCCTAGTGGAAAGAGTACCTGACTTCTAAGCCGCGGGTCTTGGGTTCGTATCCCAGCCGGAGCCAACATTTGTGCTAAAACATAAATTGTTGGTTTTCGGGTCTGGTTATGTTGTGATTGTCCCCGTGTTTCTGACACTGCATCCTAGCCTACCTCCGATCTCATCGCATCAGCGTTACATCGGGCGCGGGTAGGTTGGGACGAGTGAGTGCCTCTGTGTTTGCGCGTACACTTGTGGCACTATAATATCTCCTGCGCAGTTGATGGCTCTCGACAGAATTCGGAATTTGTCGCCGTGGTCGAAATCGGCTAGGAAAACATTAATCACATTTTGTAAATTAGAGATGTAGTGGGAATTTGTAAGTGTAGATTAATAATATGATTTTTGCCGACTCTAAGAAATTTACCCTTATTCAAAATCAAAATAATAAAGTATTGCATTATAATTATCGGTTAAGTTCTTTAAAATTATTGATATATCAACCTTTGGTACATAAATATGAATACTAATACATTTTTCACAAAGGATTAATTAGATAAAAAACTTAATTATTTTATAATCGATATGATATCTGTATATGATAATTCAATATGATTTGTAAATTCAAAAGTAACATTCGAATGAGTTCTAATTGTAACGAAAATCCTACCGCCCTTTTAGCTTAGAAGGGCCCTAAATTGACGGAAATCACGCAGGGTTGTCGCATTTAACAAGAAAAAGACGACGGGATCAATACAGGCTGCAAAATGTACACGTGATCGCGTCACTATATAACTCCCTCCCACTGTCGACCGCACCCCTAAACACCCAGCTCTTCCCCTGCCCCCGATGTCGACACTAAAAGATTTTTCTTTCTCTCCTCCACATTTAAAGCGTCACAACGTCTACACTATTTTATGTTTGTACTCATTATAAAAAAAATCATCCGAAACACAAATGTGTTATTTTACATCGGTTATGTAACATTAGCGGCCCGTAATGCAGTCGCAAAGGCTGCAGTCAGAGAGTTGAAGAACGCGTTGTGAAACCAGTTCCCGTGGGCGAAAAGCAGTGAACCATTGCTCGGCCAAGTTGAATTTTATTACGACGCAGTTTTTCTTTTCGTCCTTCAACGCAAACAAAAGGAAGATTTTGACGAAAGATCACGTGCTCCACATAACTTCTCCTGTATAGTGAATGCATTTTACATATATAAATTTCACATGCAAAACAATCGTACCCGAAACCAACAATAGCTAGGATTCGAACCTAGGGCCTCGCGGGGTAGAAGTCGGGTATTCTGACCACTAGGCTACGCGGTCGACTGTAATTAAAAAAATAAACAAATATGTATTACAAAACATGGAGTACAAAGACGCGTAGCGCTGGTTAGCCGTCGCGCCGGGTCATTAGTATGGCTCATGAATAAGTGAGGCGAGGGTGGTTAAAGGCCGCCGCTTACTGGAAAGGGTTGACTAGCGAAATGCGATTCGGTGATTCAGGCGGTCGATAAGCGCCCACGGATACCCGGTTAGGAAGGAATAAAGAATTTTGTAACGCGTAAATATAATACTTTCCGTCTGTTTCCATTGTGACTTATTAAAGCCCGAAACTCGATGCTTTAGTAAAGTAAAAATAATTAAATATTAAATTAAAGTAAACGATTTAAAATAACGAAACTAGTGGCAGTGGCTGAAATACAATCGTAATTCATTCATTTTTTTAAGTTTATACGTTATTGAGGTTTGAGTAGTTATTTGTTGGCAACATTATAATTCTACGGCAAACCCTCTGTTCTGTGCGGCTTATTGACCACAGACTATTGTGTGTTTGACATTGTCAGTATGAACGTAAATAATAAATGTTTTATTTTATGTATTTGTAACACATTATATACACGTGTGTTGACTGGCAGAGAATGCCTCTAGGCATTAAGTCCGCCCATTGTATTCCTTAGATGGTGGATGGAAGGTGTTACAATAAAGAATAAATAAATTAAAAAAATAATATATATAGGTTTGGGAAAAAACTTTCTTCTATGAAAACTCAAGACATTTTTATTCAAAGTTTATTTACATTTAATAACAATATATATGTGCCATTTTATTCGATGACTTTTTGCCATCTTGAAAGTAGTGTCCTTGACCCCGTCGCTGTAGAAATTTTGGGCCATCTGAGCAAAAATACGCGACAAGTATTTTAGGCACTTCTCTCTTGATATTAACCTGACACTACCTAAAGAATTCTTAAGAGACCGAAACAGGTGGAAGTCTGAAGGTACAAAGTCAGGGCTATATGGCGAATGCAATAACACCTTCCAGACAAACTATTTTAATATTTGCTGAGTGGCTAAAGATGTGTGTGTACTCCCTTTCTATTGATCAATTTCGGCCGCTTTCTTTAAACTTCTTGCTTTATGCTCATCAGTTGTTGGCAGTAGAGATCCCAATCGATGGTTCTGCACTCGAGGGTTTTGGCACAGTCTGTGAAGCCTGATCGATCTTTGACCACGACCTTTTTCGCCCGTTTTTGTCGTACGTGATACTTTTCATCTGCGATTTTTCATATGCGAAAAGACTTTTTGCCCGATCATTCAGCTACTACGACAATACTAGGCATTGAAGTCCCCAGGGCAAACGATGCATTAATATACATATATTGATTATACGTAGAGCGTATATTTTCGGTGATGTGATTGCTGTTAGCCTTTTTGGCTTTATCGGATGCTTATACTTAGAGCAAGAATGAAGTTAAGACCATAAAAATAATCTGTTAGGACTCTGTACTCATTTCAATTGAATTTTTTTAGAAAAAAGTTCATTTAGTATTTGTATGCACAGCGGTCTTTGCTTAGATAGACATTGTTCAAACGTATATTATCAACTTTCAGTATTTATTAGACGTTCCAAACATAACTTTTTTTTTGGGATAGACTAACGAAAATTGATTTATTACGTTCATATTCATCAAGTACTATGATAGAAACAAAAGACTATCATTTTGTCCGACTGAAATTCTAATTTAATGAAACATCTAAATTTAATGAAAATTTTCGCGTTTAAAGTTGTACTATGAGGTTATGATCTACTTTTCATCACCAGTTATCAATCTCTTCCAAAATAGTTCGGTTTCATTACGTCTAAATAAAGAATCGGAAATGAGTACACGGTTCATTAGGTTTCTTTCAGAGAGCTTGGCACCAAAAAATTTCGAGCTTTTTTGTTTACTCCGCTATTTTCAGAACTGTTTTGTGGTCAATTACCACTTCTTCAGCTATGTCGTAACTACTGATATGCCGATCTTGTTCCATTTTTTTTAAAAATCGCGTCAATTTTACCCGTACCAGGGCGACCAGAGCGAGGTGCATCTTTGACATCAAAATTCCAGGATTGAAAACGCTTGTGCCAACTTTGTGCTACTCTTACTGACACTGTATACAGGCCCATAAACGTCACAATTTTCAAAGTTTGCGTTGCATTGTTTTCTTTTTTGTAATAAAATTTTAAAATGTATCGAATTGTTTTATTAGATTCACTCATTTTGACAGAACGAAAACAAATGAAAAATCGCTTTTTATTTAATGTAACCTTTTTAATGTCATCAAAATCAGCTACACTCAGCGTCACAAAAATCGCACCTCTCTGAGTTTGCGCGAAAAATGGCTGTAATCGCTAGAAACGTATTATATTTATATAAATATTGTTATGTTTGAAATGGGTATTTGAATAGCTTTACATGATTAATAAAAAAATCATGAAATCATTAAAACATTTATCATTATAAAGCGTCAAAAATAAACAATGTCAAATGCTCGTTAGTAAGGACGATAGTTACACCACCTAGGGTATAAAAGGGACGATCTGGATGAAATATGGGCCAGTCGTAATTTAGACTTTGCAGTGAACACACGTGAACAAGTAACCCAAGTAAGAACAAGTAAAGATGGACACCAGCTCTGAAGAAGCCGCTCAAGTGATTGCCCTATTGCAGTCGGGATTGCGGCAGTGTGACGTTGCTCGACAGTTGAACCTGTCCCGTTTTTCAGTTCGACGGGTGTTCCAACGTTTTCAGCAGACTGGTGAATATGTTAGAAAACCGAGATCTGGAAGAAAAGGGTGCACATCAGAAAGAGATGACCGTTTCATCGTTACGACATCTTTACGAAACCGTTTTACAAATGCTGTTGAGTTGCAACAACAGCTTCGATCAACTCGGAGAACATCTGTGAGTGTTTCTACGATAAGAAGAAGGTTACACGAAAAGAGTTTAACAGCCCATAGACCTGCTAAAGGTCCAAAACTTACTGCACAGCATCGCAGAGATCGCCTAGAGTTTGCTCGCAATCATTGCGAGTGGACTCTAGAACAGTGGCGGACCGTACTCTTCTCTGATGAGACGAGGGTCTGTCTGACTATCTGCAATGACAGACGTAGAAGGGTCTACAGAAGACGGGAGGAGAGGTTCACACAACCCTGCTTCGAAGAATCCGTCGAATTCGGGGGTGGCTCGTGAATGTTTTGGGGCGGCATTTCCGTCGACGGGAAAACGGAACTTGTGTGCGTTTCCCGGACTCGGGGTGGCCGTGGGCAAGGGTCATTAAATGCTGGTCGGTACATTACTGAAATCCTGGAGGAACATGTGGTCCCGTATGCTGGTTATGTCGGTGATGGATTCATGTTAATGCATGATAATGCTCGTTGCCACACCGCGGCTATTGTTACGGGATTATTTACAGGAGGTCGATATCCCTGTTATGCATTGGCCAGCACGAAGTCCAGACCTTAACCCAATAGAACATCTCTGGGATGACCTAAAACGGCGCGTGCGAGCTCGAGATCCAGCTCCAGCCACTCTTCAAGAGCTCCAAGATACGGTACTTGAAGAGTGGAAACAAATACCCCAAGAGGCTGTTGCGATCCTTGTAAGGTCCATGAAAGATCGCATGGAAGCCGTTATCAATGCAAGGGGGGACACTAGGTTTTAATAACTTTTTTGTATTTATTAAGTTTTTTTTTATATTATTAATTTGCAAATTTGTACATACCCTGTCTTTTTCTTTAATTTCTCTTTCGTCTCGTTATAAAAGTAAAATTCAATAAAAATTCCTGAAAGCTAATGAAATTACCTTTCGAATGATACCCTCAAACCACAACATTGCCATTGGCCTGTTGTGTTAAAATACTATTTAAATTATTTTTTTCGGATGTGCGATTTTTTTGACGCCGAGTGTAGATACATAGTACAGCAAAAAAGATTTTATTACAAGTTTATACATACTATATGCGAAAATACTTTTTCCTGACCTATTATAAACTTTAGCTTCCTCGCTTTTTCTCCATGCAAAATTTAACTTTCTTCTTATTCTTAAAAAGGGGTACAAAGTTTTCTCTTCACGTATTGATATATAGAAGATTATAAATAACATCCGAGTTTTACACTTTACATATACGATTCTAGCTGTACCCGCGATTTCATATTACCAAATTTTATCAAAAAATGTATGTGAAGTATAAACATATAATATAAAATATTTTAAGAATTAAAATGAATCTTGAAATTAAAAGATCTTTAATTGAATCTTTTATCTGTGTAAAAATATTAAGAACAAGATTTTACAAAAAGTTTTATGACGATCCAAGTCCGATATGTCTATCGGTATTAATTATTACGACCTATTAACTTTAGGCTTTTCCAATATACAGTAGTGTTCAAAAGTATTTTAACAAGATAAAATTAGGTAATATAAAACTATATAAATAAATGGAAAGATGTGGTATCTACCTACCCCAATGGAAAAGAGGCGTGACTCTATGCATGTATTTAAAAATTATTAAATAAATTTATTAATTTGGATTGCATGACCGACCTGAAAATAGAAAGACTCTACTTGCGTTTGCGAAACGGCGCAAATTGTGGACGATCTCAAAATGGTCCAACATTTTATAAAGCGACGAAAGCAAATCTAATCTATTGACATTTGATGAAATCAAGTACGTCCTTAAACCAAAAACTGATGATGTTCAATACCAAATGAAGCGGCTATGTTAAGGTTTGGGGATGTTATTCAAGATGTGGCGTAGACCCTTAGTTCGAATTGAATGGAATATGGATCGATTCATGCATGCTAATATATTAAAGAAAGTGCTACCATACACTAGACAGAATATGCTACACCGACTTAGCTGGGTGGTAGTTTCAACAAGTCAATGATCCCAAACATAAGTCCAAGTACGTTAGTGACTTCATGAAATGCAGGGTAAGATGCCGAAATTATTCAAATAAGGATGCTTTATATAAAGCTCTCTTTTTATATATTTCAAATTTTTGTATGTGCAAGTGCTCGTGAAAGTGCACAGCGATTCGTGAAATCATGCTTTTCGTATAATTTTACTGTGACACGAAACTATTTATTCCCAATACGTACATATATGTATTTTTATTATACGTTACTTTTTTACTTTATTAAAGCTTACGACTGTTGTACTTAAACAAAAAATTATGCATTCTTATAATTTGTATACACATGGATATCTAAATAAACAAATTTAAACAATAATGACGGCAGATTTGGTCCGCAGCAGTTAACGCCCAGAATCTGTCATCTCCGTCTGAGATTATAGTGATATTAAGCAACTAAGTCCTCGTGGATTTAGGTTTTTTAAAAATACAGTTACAGACGCTCTTAGATTTTCCGGAATAAAAAGTATCCTATGTCCGTCTCCAGCGTGCAAGCTATCACTGTGCAGAATTTCATCAAGATCGGTTCAACGGTTGTGTCGTGAAAAGGTAACAAACAGACAGAGAGAGTTACTTTCGCATTTATAATATTAGTATGGATGAGCGTCCACGCAGAGGGACCTACTCGTCCTTCACCACCTAACACCTTCCCATTTCCGATAAAGTCAATGTAATAAGATCTCATGAAGAGTTATATCCCTGTTAGGGGACAAAATAATAGTTGCATCCATCCCGGATGTGACTGTTTATCCATCCAAATAAGGTTCACAGATTAGCCTCTTGGCTCGTCTCTCCATTAAGTTCAAGGCCAGCTGATATTTGGCAACACCAGCCCATATGTGGACAGCAGTACTCTACAGCCGACCGGACCTGGGCTTTGTAGAGACTTAGAAGTTATCCCGGAGCAAAGTACCGCCTTAGACTCAATGAACCGCCCAAAGTCAAGGTTTGACATGATCTCGACTTCTAATAACTTATGGTGGTCGGTGTATTCCAGAGATAGATTCTGAAAAGTAGGAGCCGAGATGAATAGGTTGTTAGAAGAGATTTGAGTGATTGCGTTTTGGTGGCATTTAATCCCACAAGATTTGTATTGCTCCGGTTGTAGACTGCCTGTAATGTGAGATTCATACGCCCCACCATGGCCTCCCGATCAGACCGTACTTGATCCCGACTACTAGGTTCGAGTATTCGTCTGATATCTCTTCACAACTGTGCTGTCATTTGCATACCTAAAGATACCGGGCTCGAGCAGGTCGTTAATGTGCACCAAAAAGAGAGTTGCAGAGAGAACAGACTCCTGAAGAGCTCCGGCATTAATCGCCATAAAGTTTGTTGTTCTCGAGGGCCTCACCTCAGTTAAGCCGATCTATTTTGGCGAAACCAGTACTGTCGGTCACCGAGGAGATCGTTATGTTCTAGGTATGCCATGCTGTGCGAATTCAATATACGCTCTGTAATCTTACAGAGTACAGAGGTCATCCAAATAGGTCGATAATTGACAGGACCAGTACGGCAACCTCTTTTAGGCACGGGCTGCACGATAGGAAGCTTCCAGGATTCGGGCACTGTTCCAGTTGAGGACTGGACAGGCGATACAAACGGGTCAGGACAGGAGACAACTCGGGTGCAATTTACATTAATGTAGTATTTAACATTATCTGCCCACAGAGGAAATGTACAGTCCTTTAGCCCGTACAGCCAAGAGAAATTAAAATTCAGAAGCATATTACAGTCTCGTTTTTACGAACATATTAGTAATACCATTTAGCATTTAACAGCTTGCGCGACGTTCGACCACGAGTATAATTCCAGTAATATCCATTTCCAGTTGTCATGCTAGTGACGTACTCGTAGGTTAGTGAAAAAGAAATTCAAATTGGTAATCAAACCACCCTCGTCAGTGTATGTACGACATTTATATACATAGGGTAAAAATGTCTCTCAGGACCGATAAAAAGACAGCCGACTACAATACGAATTGATTTTGATATAAAACGCCCATGTTAACGAACGCAAAACTCCGTTTAAAAAATTAATATCAAATCAAATAATGTGTATTTTTTTAAGTAGTCGTTAAGTAGATACTTAGAAATACATTTTATCTCTGTAAAACACGATTAGCTTTTTTCAATGTGTTCTCTTCATATATACCTATATATTTATATGCGAGAACTTACGCCGATTGCGTATTTATTTTTGTGAGACTAAAATAACTCGTAGAGGGTGTTACGACTAGACTTTTTTTCATATAATATTCCAAAAAAAACTAGGGGCCAATTTCTCTACGTAATTGTAATGAAAGTAAACACGTTGAAATTCAAACTGTTGCCTATTTCAGAAACACAAAACTAACTATTTATAAAAAAAAAACTTTAAAAAAAATTAAGGTAATTTTAGTCATTGAAGTTATATTTTATTATCTTGTGAAATAAAAATAAGATGAAAAACACACACAAAACTGAAAGGCTAGGTTTGCTATTCTGCCAACAATGACTTTCACTACCAATAATGTATTGCCATCCATTTCTTTTGAATGATTCCATTTCTGTTCGTGGATGTCGTTAAGGTCGAATAAGGAAAATGCCAGGAAAATCTTTGACCTCCGACTGATGGCGAATAGCGATGGACCTCATCATCATCATTTCAGCCTATCCCCAGTCCACTGCTGAACATAGACCTCCCCTATAAATTGCGAAAAAAGTGTGTAGCTCTCATTTCGGGGGGATTTTGCCATAGTTGCAACGCTTGGGGGCTGGGTTGGAAACCGCAGTTTATATATTCAGATGTTCCAGAAAGATGCTGCTGCCCTATTTTCATTTTGCCTCTGTGGACTATTACGACACCCACGTGATGAAATGGGGTGGTAGATTTACGTTAGCCACCACCACACACGTGTCGTATGTATACTTTATCGCAGTACTATTGAGAAGTGCCATGTCAATTGTTTAAGTAATATACGTACGGAGAGACTGTCGAATAAGTTAACACATGTATTTAATTTATTTGCGTTTTTGGAGAAATATCGTTTATATAATTTAAATAGCGAACAGTACCTGGTTAGATTTAATAACATAAGCGTACAGTCGCGCCTTGTTCCCATATGGGGCAGAGACAACACCCGTAGCCCACTTTTTGCCCCCGCAGAAAACCCAATAAATCTAGATCTAGATCCTGATAAATTATTCTGATCATGATAAATTATTCCACTTAATAACTAAATTTTAGATAAAAAATATGAAAATTTAGTCTTCTAAGTTACCTACTTATTGAACACCTCTAATTCCAAACAATTTTTGTTTTTTTATATAATTAAACTATGAACTATAATTGATCTCTAAAAGACAAATTTAAAAATGATTGTAACTGTGCAGCCAACATAAGATTGTTGATCACTTAATTTTCTACTTTCTAGGGTTATCGCGAAGAAGTTCGGTAAGAAGATCCGTATCTATTTCTAATATACATGAATAGAAAAAAAGCAAGCTTTTCATGCTTTCACAACAATAAACATGAAGAAAGAATATTTCATAATTTTGGTTATAATTCATTGACTATAAATGTTGTACGGTAAAAATACAAAAGGAGTGGGGGCATTGTATCGGCGGGACGGCGTCGGTCGTGATTTCTTTCACAGCGGCTACTTTTTCACTTGACTAAGCAATGCAAAAGTAGCGTATTCACTCGACAGAATTGGTGGTAAGAGCGATGCGCGACGGAGTATTTGCAACGGATGCAGCGAAATGAACAGTTCGTTGACCTCGAGCGTGCCGGGTTTCACTCGTAGAATAGCGCCCAGCCCAGTTCACTGGCCCTATTGCCGCTAACAACCTCTGTTTTGCAATTTACAACTATTTTATGATGTATAAAAACTGAGAAGAAAGTGATATATGCACAGACAAATAATTTAAAAATTGTATATTCTCTTGTCCTCCCTCATCTACTCCTTTGTAAATACACTAAATATGCATTTTCGTATAAAAACATTACGAGTATAACGGAGCCGTGGTAGCTCAGGGGCCTGGTGCTCGCCTTTAATTTCATAGTAAGCGAGTAACCTGAGTTCGATCCCCGGTGCCAGCACCTCTAATATTGTTCTACAATTTTAAGTGCTGATTTACCACGTGCTTAGCGGTGAAGGAAAACATCGTGAGGAAACCTGCATGTCCGAGGAATAGAAAATATTTCGAGGACATGTGAAGTCCGCCAACCCGCATTGGAGCAGCGTGGCGGATTCTTCCTAGCTCCAAAAACCCTCTCAGAAATGAGAGGAGGCCTGTGCTCAGCAGTGGGACATTTATAGGCTGAAACTTTTATAACGGAATCAGAAGTATTTTCTTGTAATTTATAGTGAAGGTCAGCGTCGCTATTTCGATCACAAGCATCTGAGTGATCCTTTTCAACACACCCCAGAATTCGGCATACAAAGCGGAACCGTTTATATACCTTATCAAAACCATTCATTATACTATAGAAATATATACATGTAAACAAGATATGGTTGCATAATTTATACAAGCATTTCTTGAGTATATTTATGGGGGACGAACGAGTATGGCTGTCATGAAACGTCAAGGCCTCAAGGGTGCGCATGTGCGGTACATTGAAGATGTTAAAGAATAAAGATTTTTGTTTTCAGAGTAATGATATCCCGAATATTTTATACCTAGAATTTCATTGTTCACAAGGAAATACATATATTTAATCTACATTGTCAATTACTTGTGTACGTTTAACTTTAATGCAAAGCCGTTTCAGCACGACTACGTATAAAAAAACAATAACTTTCACTTAAAAGTTTTAATACGCTTTCGTTTTAAATTTACCAATTCACATGTTCATTTTTTGAAGCACGACTAAAATACTTGTACATACATATATAGGTGCGGTTGTCGGTCCCGGCATCGATCCGCGTCTTATGTACGTACGCGGTTTACATACTTCCTCGCCCTCGCGCCTTATGTAAAGATCCGTCCGCGATGCGTCAACCGATGCACATGCACCACGTTCCAATGTAAACTATGTCCGTGGGTACGAATAAGCTTGCGAGATGCATACATCGCCTTCCCATTTAACTGTACGTTTGTTTTTAAATAAATCATTACACTAATGCTTAAGCCTCCTCTCATTTCTGAGTAGGTTTTGGAACCGGGAGAAGCTGCCACTCTGCTCCAATGCGAGTTGATCTTCACGTCGTTATTATACTTGCAGGTTTCCCCACGATGTTTTCCTTCACAGCTGAGCACGAGGTAAATCAGCATATAAAAATGCAATAAACAATTTTAGTGACGCCGGCACCGAGAATGGAACATAGGTCACTCGCGTACTATGATACATAAAGCGGGCGCCTAGACCCTGAACTACCACGAACCTTGAATCTCTATAATAACGATAAAAACAGGGGGCAATTATCGAATTCTCTTTTGTTCACTACTCCAACTTAAACGACTTGTCTTCTACTTATCTTAGGAAAAAATCAATATAATTTGTATATTTATTACAATTATATATTGCTATGTATTTATTTAATAAGTATTTTGAGTAGTTTATCTGAATTCGTTTTATAATTCTTAATAGCTTTTAAGGTTCTACTAATTAGTTTCTTTTTTATTTGACGCCTGAGTTGACTGTCAGAGAATGCCCACTGGTATTTAGTCCGCCCATTATATCCTTTTAGGGTAAACAATAAGGTTCTGTTCATCTGCCACTCCATCTCAATCCGTGTGTGTCGAAAAAGTCGACAGGGAAAATGAAATGGAGACGGGCAGCAGCATCATCCTGGAACATCTGAATAAATAAATAAACCAACCAACCAACCAATCCGCCTGCTAAGCGTGGCAACTATTGCAAAATCACTCCAAAATCAGAGCTAAAATGTTACGTGTTGCAATCTGTGGGGGAGGCCTTTGTTCAGCAGTGGACTAGTGACAGGCTGAAATAATGATGAAGATTTTTTTTTTAAATTAAACGAAGCCCCACAGTAGGATTTTCTCCTGTATCGTGGGTGCGTTTTACAAACATTCATTTCACATTCACAACACAACCAGACCCGAAAAGCAACAATTTGTGTTTTTGCACAAATGTTGTCTCCGGCTGGGAATCGAACCCAGGACCGGTGGCGCAGGTGACGCTAACCACTACGCCACGCGGTCGACAAAAGATGATGATACAGTTTCGATAAATATTTTTTTAAAATATTTTGTAAGACCTATTTTGTGAATAACGTACTCGGGCGAGTTCAGTAAGCAAGCTATTGTTCAATTTGCAGTACTGTGGCCGCGCGAACTTGCCGGCATTCTGTCCACCATTTGAGCGCAAATACAGAACAATATTTGCCAGACATCGCTGTATTGAACCAAACGTTTTATAACTCTAACCTTGAAAGGTTACTAAAATTTATATTTATTCTGATATTTATACTTTAAGTTGTAGGTGTAGTTGATTAATGTTTTACACAGTGAGTGTAGTACACACTAATGTTATTCGATGTTCCCGGTCGATTTGGAGAACACTGAAGTTTTTCGGTTAACAACTAGAAGTAGTATATTATATTCAAATTCAAAGCAGCATATAGTCGCCGTAACTGTAACAACAAAGAAGTGCTAGATCGTGTAACCTTTTTTATTTTGTTGTTATAGAAGAAAGTGACGATACGAGCAAAACGTTATATTGTTGTCGTCTTGATGGTAAGTGCAACGTCAATCCGGCCGTGAGAAGTCTTGTCTTGTCTTGTCTTCTTCTTTTTTAATCCTGGCAATCGGCTATCGAATCGAGACATTTTTGCCAATGTCGAGTAATAATTTAACTGTAACGAGGGCTTCGTTTCGATCGACAGTAAAACAATAGTTGACTTTTACTGAAGTTTTGTTGGACTGATGAATGATGATGGGGATGAAGATTTGCTGGACTGATCGAGACAAAACGGAAAGTACACTTTCACGAGCGCTTGCTACATAATAAACTATCAATATTAAACATTAAAACTCAAAATATACTGATGGTAGGATTCCTATGCAGGAGTCGGTCTAGGTAGGTACCATCCCAGGGCCAGTTATTCTACCGTGAAGCAGTAGTGTGCAAACATTACTGTGTTTCGGTTTGAAGGACACTGTAAGTACAGTGTAGTGTCACACAAATTTTCTGGGTGGCACAGCATTTGTTATGGGCAGACGTTGCACGTACCATCAGGTGAACGTTTTGCTCGTTTCATCACTTTATTCAATAAAATAAAATACACAGAAACTAAAAAAATCAATAAAAACACCTCCGTCACTTTTGAGTTGGCGCCAAAAGTCCGAAGTCCTTTCGGTCCTCCAAAATAAGGCCCAAGCCGCGGATACGTAACTAATCCGCCGCCTGGCTCGGGATAAAGCACGCGAGTCTCGTATGTCCCCGCTAGAAGAGGGTGGAGACCAAATCTTCACCCCTGCAATAGGTAAGGGTGGGCCTGCTATGGTAGCGGGATAAGACAGTGTCCGTTCTCTCTCTTTTCAATAGACAATGAGTTGGAGGAGAGTAGGTTTGTCTCTCCCCAAAATGAGACATGGTACATGATAAACGGATAGAGATCTCAAGCTCTCCCCTCGACTAAGAGGGCCATCGTCGTGAAGGTTGTGACATCAAATGGCGACGGGAGAAAAAAGGACCGTGAGGTTGTAGACGGTACGCCCGGCGTAAACATGTCGTTGTCCCCGCAATGTACTTCACCAAAAATTATTAGTACAAACACCGAAGCTCGCTGCGACAGTCAAAAACATCAAACTATCCGAAAGCTAATATGTAATCCAGGACCCGAAACTCAGTACTCAAATCGACACTGGTTTTTGTACTGCTTTGCCATAATGTTATTCACAAACATGAATCATTAATAATCTACCAGATATGCGAAGGAGGTAAGTCAAATCATCCGCATAAATTTCTAATTTTATCCGGTCCCGAAACGCGCTAGATGACGAATACATTATTTATTGGCCGCTTTAGCAAGTATTTTCAAGCTCAACTACAGTAGAGCAATCAGTTTCATCGTTTAAGCGATATGTTTGTTCCTATATTCATGTTGTTTCAGAAAGTTCCTTGAAGTCCGAAAGCATACCCAGCACTTATTTTACTTTATCAACACAAAATAAATAGCGTATAGCAACATTTACGGCAAATCTGAAATATAAATAATATCTAATCCTTATTTAGCCAATTAAAAACATCTCCGTCATGATGGCCATGTCACTAAAAATTACGAGTACGTGCTGCGGAGCGTTAGAAGTCCTATTTCTTGGGAAGTCTTCAACTCCCTTAAATTTCGCCAAAATCACAGATTTCTATTATAAACCGAAGTAGTCGTGATTTCGCTATTTATGAAGTGAGCATGATTTATTGTAACCATTAAATGTTAATCTTACATAAAACTTATGTAACATTAAGATAAAGATAATGATTGAAACTGTAGATTTCCCTGAGGTCAATTCAAATTTCAATGGATTAATGTCAGTAGTATAGAATAATTCGACATTTTTTGTAGAACCCCTGCCTAAGCATAAGTTCTACAAAAAATTAAAAAATAGCTGGTGGTCTATGGGCCAAAAAAGTTTGAGAGCCTCTGATTTAAATTATAAATATTATGATAGACTAAACAGAAAAATGAGAAACACCTTTTTGACATGACCCCTTTGTTACTTACCTGGGTATAATACCTTCTCAGTCATGCCTATGGATCTAGTGTGTTCTCCATTGAATCCTGTAAACAAAAAATATATGGTAAATGTCCTATTATGTAAAGAGAACAAAAACATTGTTGCTGTCCTTGAGTGCTAGCTTGCACAGAGCAAGTAACTGACACCTTGTAGTCCTTGCTGTCCAATGGCTCATTGTTTAATGTCAGACATACATTATTAATATTTAAAAAAATATTATTTATTTAACAATGTCCTATTTATTGTACAATGACAATAAATATCAAATCAATATAGTGATATTTAATCTATGAAACATAACATATAGTATATTATGTTTCATATTATCAACTAATAGCAATTTATAGAAGTAACATTGTTAGGCATATTACAAACAGCTTAATACTAATTGAAAGTGGAAATTTACAGATGACATCATAATATGATATGCATATAGTGAGTAGCATGCAGTACATTGTAATTTTAAAAGGTTCAGTGAATGTGCAAAACATATTTCAATAATGTTAGTATTGAAAAAATATATTTACCTTGGCACTGTTATCAAAACCACTAACTACTAACTAACCACTAAGCAGTTAAATACTAATTATTAGATGACAATATAACCTACTCTATCCCTATTCACAAATAAGTTTTGTCATTATTTTCATCACATTATTACTTATTTGAGATATATAATTGAATAATTTCTACTATACAGGAATACATCTATTTGGGTACCACCGCAAGGGTCAGTTATTCTACCGTGAAAGTAGTATGCCAAAGCATTACTGTGTTTCAGTCTAAAGGGCACTGAGAGCTAATGTAATTATTGGGTATAGGAGACTTAAGAACTGATGTCTAAGGGTGACAAGTGCAGTGTGGAGCCACAAGGGACTGCTGCAGGTAAGCCATTGGAGAGGGTTATAAGGGTTTATTTTAAAGAGGTTCAGTTTTATACCTATTGCATTGGATAACAGCTTACCAAAAAAGATCCAATCACAACAATAGTGGGTTACTTTTTGAATGGATAACCCTTGTGTACTTTATAAGAATTACATCTTCAAAACTTACCACTTACCTTCATAAAGAGTTATTCTTATGAAACTTGTGCGAATTTGATATCTGTTCCCAGTCTCTCGTGTCTATATAATGTGTCTAATCACAGCAATGTTGTAATTGTAAGAACAGAATATATATTTATTTTTTTGTATTCATTGAAGTTTTCTAGTTTTGTTCCCCAGTGGCAGCTATTTTGAAAATTAAAATGTGAGGCATAATGATTCTAAGACCTATAGAAATGAATGTGGTAAAATTTGTAAGGTTTGTGTTATACACATGTTTTTTAACTAATATATTTTATGATACTTTTGTTTGTTTAGTTAAAATGATTTAAAAAATAAGATGGTTACTGATTTTTTTTTATTATTTATCAACCATCAATCACAACCATCAACAGTTTTTAATAGTGTTAACACTATAACTTACCTTATATAAGACCTACCCTAATGAAGATAAGATTCTTTTTAAGGCTTTTAAGCAGATGAACAACTTTTAGGTAGATTACCCAGTTAATATGATAACCTATTGATTTAGGTAACTTAAATGAAAAGGTAATCTTATGAAAGGCTTAATGAAGCAAATTGGCAAATGAAGGTCTTATTCAGTCTCTGGGTGCCACACAGAAATGTTCTGATTGACAGCATTTTATGGACAGTCTTTGCACTTACAATATGATGAATCACATAACTTGTTTGGTGAATTTTTTATGTTTGTACGAAAAAATCCCAGAAGGTGCACAAAGTCTTCGAACAAAAAAGTTCAAACTATTTGTTAAACAAAGACTTTTTAAGAAGGGTTATTATAATATTAAGGAATACATGGATGATGATAACCCCTGGGAATGAGGTGATCGCTGCCAAGCTATTTCTACATCTTTATAAAACTGCTGTAATTGTATATTTAAAATGACTGAAAAAAATAATCCTATTCCATTTTTTTTAATAATAGAAAGTGATGGGACAAGAGAAAAATTCACCTGATGATAAGTGCAATGTCTGCCCATAGCAAATACTGTGTCACTCAGAACATTTCTATGTGACATCACACTATACTCTTCACCCTGAGACTTCAGTTATAAGTCTCATACGCCCAGTAATTACACTAGCTATCAGTGCCCTTCACACCAGAACACAGTAATATTTACCCACTACTGTTTCACGGCAGAACAACTGGTACTGCAGTAGTACCTACCTAGATGGATTCCTGCATATTAACATTAATAATTAAATAAAAAGGTCAGATTCAAAAAAGTTCCTTCTATCTGAATGAAAATGTCTATTATCGTATCTTAATCTTAGTTTCATCATGAGAACTCAAGATTCTCTAAATGACATGAATTGTAACACAGTATATATGATGATGATGATGTCCTCCTGAACATGAACTTCCAAATATTGTCGGAAGCTATTTACAGTGCTGGAGCTATTATAGTGCAACAGTCCTTGCAAACACAGGCTCTCACTTGTCCCAACCTACTCACACCCAACTTAATGCTGATGCGATAAGATCAGAGGCAGGCTAGGATGTGGTGATATGGACACTGCATCCTATATGCAACACACAATACAATTCTAACATGATAAGACCCGAAAACCAACAAATTGTGTTTCTGTTCAAATGTTGGCTCCAGCTGGGAATCGAAATCGGGACCCACGGCATAGAAGTCAGGTAATGTTAGTAACTAGGCCATGCAGTGACACATATATGTAATATCTGGTATGTTACACATTTGAAAATATTGTTAGGTATCATAATTATAACATTTTAGACCAACCTTAGTAGTTAGTGGAGGTAAACTTTAACACAGCAAGAATTTTTTTTTTATTTGCAGTTATGATTATTAAAAATATCTAATCTGTTATCTATATTTCAGGTTTATGCATTCTATAAATACGACAAAAATTATTAAATTGGAAATATATTAAATAGGTAATAGTTGTTATTTAAGTTGTATTACTTCTTTCTAATATACTTATAGGAAACACGGAAATTTAATGAATTAATTACGTAAAATTGAACATGACATCAGTTTATCAAGAAACCGTGTCATTAATATATATATAGAAGCGTAACTTTAAATATTGTAATTTACACCTTTTATGAGACGACACTTCCATTTTCAGTGCATTAAAGTCAATACTTAAACTTTACACCCAGCGATAACATCAAGATTACATACATTTTATATAATTAATGCAGTTAACGCTTATAATTATATTGAATTAATAATTATATATCTAAGATAAATATTGGTAATAAAATTTTTTATTATAAAGTTCTAACCTTTAAAAGAAAGCAACGTCCAGTCAAAATTGGGATAAACCACTTGTAATGTCAAAACCAGAACTTTCGTCACATTAATTACAGTCACTATTAATTTTGCAGCGATGACAATAATTACGTAAATATTGTCATAAAAAATAAAAACTGCCAAGTTTTCCGACAATAGGTGCGAAAATGGCGACGTAACTATTTAGTCACTGAAAGTACACCAGTAGCTTTAGTTCACTATTAAAAAAAAGTCTTATTTTCACTGTTTGTTAATACAAAAAAGTAAACTCTTCATTAATTGTTATGGGATATATATTATTTTTTACAAAACGAACCAAAATAACATTTAAATTTTCACGAAGCACAACAACAACAACATTTTTTTGTTCACAAAATTTGCAAGAATGAGCCACAGATATAATAAGAAAGAGATGAACGGCAACGGCTAGTATAAAATTAACCACAAACAATAAAAAAATGTATCAACAGTTCAAAGCTCGGCACTGATGCCTCCAACCTTAAGTATGTTTTTTTACCCGATTTTTTTACAAATTTTTGTTTTCAGTTTAAAAGCACATTGTTTAACTTATAAGATTTATTGTTATTTGCAAAAAAAATTAATAGATTCGCGATTAAATAACATTGACGTAAATGGTTGTCAGTTTTGCGACAGTTTTATAACATGCGTAGTACGTACTATGCATGTTATAACTATTATAGACTCATACTTGATTAAATTTTGAAAGTATTAAGTATTATAATATTTAAAAGCTATTTTGAAGTAGGTTAAACAAATACTAACAGAAAATTATTTCAATCACGAATCAAACATATTAAAAACTGTTTTATAAGAAGTTCTAAGTTCGATTTTGTGACACGTGATGCAAATACATTATTTTTTCTTTTAAAGAATGCAAGAATATATTTTCATACTAAATATTGTAAATAATTAAAAATTGCCGTAACTTAAATGACTAAATATAAAAAATGCTTGTCTCGAAACATATTTAATTATTCGTCTTCTAATGTTATCTTGTAGGGGTAGTTATAAAATTGACAAAGAAAATATTCTTAAGTCTAGTTCATATTGTTATAAAAAACTTAAAGCTTAGCCAACTAATTGAAACACTGATTTTTCGCAATAAATATCAATAATGTTTCTCATGTCTTTCAACACTTTAAATAAATATTAGAATTAATGTAACAAAAAAAAATATTTTATCTTAACAATCGGAATTATCGATATTTACATAAAAGGCTTTTTGGTGTTATTAACATCAACTAATTACTTATCTCTATAAACTTTAATAAACTTGCCTTAACTGGTCACACACTTAAAAATCACAGTAATGTATTTAAATATTAAAATGTTTGCATTAGTCTACATAATACACAAGCTTTCCTTTATTTTGTGATAAAATAAGTATAAATTAAATCTCTTATATTAAAAAGTACACTTTATTAAGTAAAAAAATAATGGTATAATTGATTTAAAAACTCCGGAAAACGGCGTTGCAACAAAAATTCACTCTATTTGAAAAATTGTAGCATATATATATAGCAGCAAGCTCATCTTTTTAGTGTCAGTTTTGAGACATCAGCTATGCGTGACTGGGTCGAAAACTACAAAACGAACGTCACATTCAGTGTAACATTTGGTGAATTTGAAATGAGTGACAAACTATTGTTTTACCATTTTCCTACTACTAAAACCTCAAACATTGCAAGGAATTGTAATCCCACAGCTGATCGGTAAGTATGACTTAGATATTCTACGATCCCAGCTATCTGATGATTTTTAAAGCCAAATATCAGCGGCTATTTCTCATGAATTTAAGACGATGAGAAAAGAAATAAGAAGACAATAGGACTTCATAAAGAACAAAGTGTCGGATTTAGGGGTGCGATTGAAACAACAATTACGCATAGTGGGATCTCAAAAATTAAAATCTTGACATGAAAAATAAACTGAATATGCTGAAACAACTATTGTATGTGCTGGATTCTTTATCTCGCAGTTGCAATGTTGAAATACAGGCGGTTCCGAAAAACAAAGTGAAAACATCGGTGACATGATTAATTGTCTACATAAGTTAGTTGCAGAGCCTTACGATGACAGTTTTATCGTATCACATAGGATCACTCATGCCCCAGGAGCATAATAGTTACTTTCTCGTCGCCTCGGCTTCGCAACATGTTGTCGTCGGCTGTCCTAAATTTCAATAAATGAAACCCCAGGAATAAATTAAGCACATCGCATCTGGGTTTTGGTAATACCTTGAGCAAGTCCGAGTCCATTTACGATATGGAACATTTATCACCCACTTGTAAAAGTTTACAAGTAGTGATTCGCAAAGCTGCGAAAGAAAAATGTTATAAATTTGTTTGAGTTACGTTTGGTACAGTGTGTGGAAAAATGTTTCGGTTAGAATCAAAATCAAAACCAAAATCAAAATCAACTGAACTGTATCTTTCTGTATTAAATGCTGACTATGATTTTTTCTTTAAAAAAAAACTATGTCCCACAGTAGGATTTTTTTCCTGTATCGTGGGTGCGTTTTACAGACATACATTTCACATGCACAACCACAACCAGACCCGAAAAGCAATAATTTGTGTTTTCGCACAAATGTTGGCTCCGGCTGGGAGTCGAACCAAGGATCGGCTGCTCAGAAGTCAGGTACGCTAACCACTACGCAACGCGGTCGACTATGCTTAATTAAAACAAACCTTAACAACTTCTTTTATAACCAAGTAATATTTGGTTGCCGATACTTTATTTTTCGACGGATATGGATAGTACTACAACTCATCTGGAGGTGGTAACTTAGCCGCAGTAAAAAAACAATTAAGGGCAATTTGCAGGATAACTTGCTTAGTTAGGTCTCTCAGACATCGTAATTATATTGGAAGATTTTAATTACCCTTAATTTAACGGGCTTTCAGATGGAATATTTTGTGTTGACAGACATAAGGTGATAAACACCAAATATAGATCCCTTTTAAATTCTATATCTTTTGGCAATTTGAGTCAACTTAACTACATTCTAAATCAAAACGGACCGATCTTGACTTATCTTTGTCTAACTTATCTCCGTAGTACTTACGTAGATCTAAAAGTATCCGAACCTCTCACCAAATTGTACAACCATCATTGGACATATGAGGTTGTATTGTTTCTGCATGATCGATGTGTTACGGTTCAACGGAAAGTATTCTAGGCTTGATTATTGGAGGTGTAAAACAAGTAAACGTAGGGAACAAATTAAAGCTGTTGATTGCTCAAAGCTACTTAATTGAAATGACATAGCTATAGCTGTTACAAATTTTTATAATCAGCTTAATGAAATTTTAAGCGCTAATACACCAGTTAAAAAATGTAGCAGTTCCCATTTCCTACCTTGGTACAGCAAGCTCCTCAAAAAGTGCTTAAAAGAAAAGTGGAGATATCATGCTCGTTATAAGAAATATTGTAATCTTGGCGAGTATGATACATTTTTGTTATTAAGAAATAGGTCGAAAAGGTAATAAGACAATAAGACTCTTTTGACTTTTTGACGTTATCTTAAATAAATTAAAGAGACTTGATATGAATAAGGGTGCAGCTGATGCTTGATAGCTGTATCTAACCTATTAGAATATAGCAATTTAACTGCGAACTTTATGATAACGGACACGAAAAAAAAGTACATTTTGACAAAAATTGTAAGCTTAATCAAGTTATTCTTTCAAGCACTGAAAGACAAACTAGAGAAAAGGCCATCCATAAGATCCCACGAGCGTCCCATAATATATTTTTACTAATAGCGAAGTCGGGGAAACCCCACATAATTGGAGGGCAGCTTATTTTACCAGCCATTGCGGAGGTCCTCAACATTGTATTGCACAAACCCGCACATTTATACTAATATTATAAATCTGAATAGTTTGTTTGGTTTAACCAATCTCAGGAAAAATGGTTCGAATTCAAAAAAAATGTGTTGGATAGCCCGTTTATCTAAGAAGGCTATAGGCTATATAACATTACGCTACGACCATTGGAGCGATTTATTTTAAATTAAACGGCTGATGTATTTTAAATTCATCCGCCGTTTAATTTAATCGCGACCCATCACTATATTATGAAAAGAATTCCTTTGAGCAATAACACCGTTTAGAGACGAATAAACGAGATGGGTCGCGACGAGGAAAACATTTTATGCCATTTCTTTGTAATTCTTGTCTTGTCTTGTCTTTGTTGATCTTTGCAAATGCTTGTTGTATTGCTCCTTCCACAATAGATATTATGTAACAATAATATGTTAGGCAATGTCTAAGCAATTCTGCATATTCCGCTGGCATTTTGTTTTCTGCTAGCTTTCTAGTTACAATTGAGAGGCAGTCTTCAACTTCAAGAGGGAATGTGTGAAAAGCGAATAAACATTAAAACCATGTGACTTTAATGATGATGAAAAAGACTTTTTAGATAATGTGATATATATTTCTAAACAGAGTAAAAAGGACAGGAGACTGGTGTAAGGCTGTATAAGTCTACTTACAGAAGAAAAGGGTCGCGGCGAGACCCAGCACAGCCAATGCGAGGTGCTTTGCAACTTTGTGTAGTTTCACTTTTTCTGAGTTAAGTCCCTAAACCAAACATGTAATTTTTAAGTTGTTTTAAAATATAACATTGTTTAGGTAACAACGGTATTAAATAACACTCTCAGTAAATTTCCAATAGGTGGGAATGTTGACTGGGAACTTTTCGGTAGGTGAACTGGAAATTTGATCGAAATGCATAATACTCAACGTCGGTTACACAAACTCTATCTGATTGCTTTTATAGAACCCTGTCTGATGGCTGTTTAGCAATTATAAAATTGGGTAGTTCGCCAGTTATACTTTGGACAACGGTTCTTTTCCCGACTTCACGTCCCACTTCGGGGGAGGCGCGTTGCATGGTCGGCGCTCACCGCACACGGTGGATTGTGTGCCTTCCCCAACATTTTTTAAAATAAAATGCGAATATTTTGTATGGGGTATTTAATAATATAATGTGAACCTTACACTTGCGGAGAACAAATCCCTTTGTATTAGGTATTGAAAAATAAACATTGTGAACAAACAAGAGAGCAGGGACCAGTTATTAAGGTATTATTCGTGCGCTGTCTATGACTTCTCTAGTGAATACGTCTTACCATGAAACACCTAATAGAACATGTTACAAAATAAACACAACGTTACCAAAGGTAAACTAATACGATCAAATGCTATATAAACAGCTTTATATGATAAAACTTTTATAGTCAATCCAAAGAAAGATGAAGTAATTTTTCTGGTCACGATTTTATTTTATTTACGTTAAAATGAAATAGTTACAATATGCAAAAGAAACATATTTGGGGATAACTCTCAGCCTTGTGGACCACCCACATTCACAGGCTTAGAGTCCAAGCATGCACCGTCGATTACAACCTTGTCGCTCCGGATTGTGAGACAATTGGATCCAATTGCATAATTTCTCGGGAAGGCAACAGGAAACAAGCTTCGAGAGAGGCGGCCTATGCGAAACCCGATCAAAGGCCTTCGCTATGTCCAAACTAACTGCTTTGGCCTCCAGCTGAGAGACCCCAGCGGAAGCCGTACTGGCCGTACCGAAAGGCCGTCACTAATTAGCTGGTGCTCCTCTAGGTACCTCAAGAGCTGGCTATTAATAATGGATTCCATTATTTTGCAACACTACCGCCACTTACAACTTTTTGACGCCAACTCGAAAAGAGTTGGCGTCAAAAAGTCCCAATCAAGCAGTTATTATCTGAATAGTCAGATTGCTATAAGACCAATAATAAAAAATTATAAGGACTCGTGATAAAGAGTATGGTGTAGATATATGTGCAGTTCTTAAAATCCACGACTTTTTTTATTACAATTACGTTTACTGACGCGGTTGTATTTTTTATTTTAATAAAATTTTATGTTTTCTTTTAATTTACTTTTTGTGCATTTGATTTACGGAGCTCCTTTAGGCGATTGAATGAATGAGAAGGGTTTATTTGATACATTTACTGAATAGAAAACGAAGACTAAGTGGCGGAGGAGTTGCTTTAAATAATTTTTCTTTGTGGTTATGCATTAATAAAAGTTATTGAATATTGTTTAAATAAATTTAAATATTGTCTCTATGTTAACAATTAATAAATTCTTTTTATTCCCCTAAGGGACTAATCGCCTTCCTTGACATTCAGTCAAATTGCAAACTTAATCTATAAGTATTGGGATTCTATTTTCAGTCTCATAATATTAATATTTTCTATCGTAACCTGGTTAATATAGGTTCTATTTCGTACCTATTCACTCAGTCTCAGTCTACGTGTGGACAGCGTATATTCTTTAATTAATACACTATATTTATCAACACAACACTATATTAGTATAGTCTGTGAGTGACAGCTATGATAAAGTTCTCCGTGAATATTTGATTGTCCTTCAAAACAAAATTTATTTTATAATGTTTGGTCTAAAATTTCAAAATCACAAAATATAAACATACCATGTCTTCGATTAATGATCCAGTACTAAACATCATAGTAGTAGGATTTCATCATAAAAAAGGCTGCCAGGTATGTAGATATGTAGGCGTCATGGCTTTTCAATAATCGATATTTTCGTTGATAGTATATGAGTTCAGTAATTGTTTTAACTACAGTAAAGTTTCATAACAGAAAACTATTCTGGCAAATGTAATTCGATTTTTGCGACTATCACTAGATGATCAAGTTTCTTATTCATAAAATAGATTTATAAGAATAATTTATTTATTAGTCTTTTTTTTTCAAATCTCCACTGCCATATGTTTTACTTACTGCTTTGATCGATAATTGTAATAATGGATATAAAAATTGGCATTATTTTTAGGTAGAACACTGCTACCCTGAGTTGATTACCGGTAAACCCTGCGAGTTGCCTGCAGCATGGCGACATTTACCAGCATTAGCTTTACCAGATGGATCACACAACTACCTGTCAGATACAATTTTCTTCAATTTACCTGGTTTGACTGAGCCTGCTCATACTGTTTACGGTATATCTTGTTTCCGCCAAATTCCAGTAGAGGTGAGATGTGTTCTATTCTTTTTTTATTACTCAATATGCAGTAATGTGTAAACATAAGCAAACAGCTAAATATAAGTAACATACATATCTTAGTGTATAATTTTGCTACCAATAAAATTGAGACTCAATTTTTTTTTTGGATTAACAGATGTTTTAAATTAAGCCTTTTAGAAACTAAATCTATGAGTTAAACAGTTGCTTTGACTTAAACTTGGTAGCTAAGTGGTTAAAAATTAATCATATGACCAAATCTGTGGTGAAAAACAACAGACATAGTGGTTTGGGGGTCTGGGTGTTTGTGCATGTACAATTTATATCTGTAAAACATATCCTAATGGTACTGGAGAAATTATATATTGTTGGCCATCATTTATTTGAAAAAAAAATTATACTCTACATTTTCTTTATTTTTGTGTTTTTCTGTCAGTGATTAGTCAAAAAGTTTTCTTTTTTTAAATTAAGCTAGATCACAGCTCTCCATTTCATTTACCAAGTAAAGGCAAACAGAAATATTTATTGTAATAATATACTAAATTTCTTTTAAAATTAGCAAGTTGTTCAAAAAACAGAAGACATGACACGAAGTTCAGTCCAAAAGAGTGTTTGTGTTGTGTGCCGGGAACCACTATTTGGCCGCCTCGCTATTAAAATGGAACTTGTAGTGAGAGCTTGGTTCCTTCAGGGTGACTTCTCTCAGACAAAGCTGCTAGAAGATGCATACAATCATTTAAACAGTTGTCCTGTGCAAATTGATCAGACTCTTGAAGGTATGCTCTTTATTTTTTTTATTTAGGTTTTAAAATAGATAGATACATATAGACATATAGGGACAGAATATAATACTAGGGTTGTCAAAGGGCACTGATATGTCTTTAAATCTAAACAAATGATTTGTTCATATAATGTGGTGCCATGTGGTGGCGGCTCGTTAAAAGAATACTACCACTCGTATCTCATCCAATGGATCTCGTAAAAGGCGAGTAAGGAATGAAACTGCACTGTGCACCCAATAGCGCATGGTGGCAATGGGTTCACCACCTATCACACCAAGTGCATTATATTGTTTTGGTGAAACATGGATTGTGGCAGTCATCTGCTTTTGCAGTGAGTGCCCAGTCTCTGACTACCCCTTATGGGATACAGTTGTGATCTTATGTATACATACATACATGTATATAACGTTAAATTTTGCATTTATTTCATACTTAATATTTGTCATTAATATTTTGGTGACATACATATAAGAATCTTCTTTAGCTAAGTGTAATAAAATTCTTTAGCTGTGTACTCCATTAATAGCTCATTTTTGAGTTCTATTCTCAAATTTGTCTTTTGAAACTCTAAAATGGGGTCCAAAATGGGTTATTGAAATTGAAAGTTAATGGAATATTAATAGTCAGATTCTAAATATGTTCTTATTTGAAATCGTCTGGGAAAAAAAAGATTTTATTTTTGGTTTTGCTTCTTTTGTGTTTTCCTTCAGCTGAGTGAGATTATTATCTCGATATTCTGCATGAAGCCACTTGGTTACTTCTTTATTGTTTTTAGAAAACTGTTGGAAAAATAGTCTTCCATTCTTAGTCTTTTTGTGTGTCTGTCTCTATGTCTGGGGGTGGGATCACTTCAGTTAATCGAGGAGGAGGGGGTTAGACAGGAGACCTACACCATGTAGTGGCTGGTTTACGGGCTTATAGAATGTCAAACTAAAATGTGATGTCTTCAGTGAAGTTAGCCCATGCCTTGAGCTTGCGGCATGTACACTGTAGTACTAAATCACTAAAAGTGATCACAGTGAAATCACAGAATACTTTAATATTTATACACAAATTGCACAGTGATTTTTACTTATTCTATGAGTCATTAGAGGTAGGCAGATAGCCACACACATAGCCTACTTTTCGCCCCCTCTGGAAACGAGACGCTACGGGTGGCGAACCACGTCGCCGCTATTTTGGTATGAGTAAAAAATCTTACACCCTATGTTCCCACAAGCAACATAGTGATAACATTGCATATATTATTTGTGCAGAATATATGCACTATATGAACAAATAAAGACTGACCAATACCTTAGTCGCCTCAGACAACACCTTGGTACGAAAGAGCTAGGTGCTATTCTACTCTGCCGGACACCTATCGGCAAATATAGTATATTCCATAAATAAAAATATTATACTATAAGTAAAATATAAATATAAGAAATATTATTAAGATTAGGTTTAATGCACAAACATGGTAATTAATAACATACACTTCAATTAAACCCGGGGCGACATTCTTTCTATGAAATCAGACAACTCATTTTGATTTGTTACAGTCAGTTATCTGTTTCTGAATTAGAGACCTCAATAATTTTTTTATGAAATTAACGTTGCATCAATTATTCTGTGGAAATCCTTAAAAACAGATACCTGAACATTAAGTAATGATTGTTTCCGTTCCTACTATAGTTTTTTTATTGTATGTTCTTTGTGACCACATCCTCACTTTTCGGCCAAAACCTTCCTTTACCAAAATTTTAGCTGCACTGACTTTTTCATGAGGCAATAGTTTAATATGAGCGTTGTGTCGACTACTAACATATTTTTATAAATAAATGTATTAACGAAATGATTAACTCAGTTTTATTTTAATTTTTTTTAATTCTCTCCTTTTTTTGTTCCTGGCAATCAGCTATCAAAACGAGCCATTTTTGCTTATGTCGAGTAATAATTTAATTGTAATAAGGACTTCGTTTCGATCGACAGTAAGATGATAGTTTACTGAAGATTTGTTGGATTGATGAATGGTGATGAAGATGAAGATTTGGACTGATGAGCCTGAACGAAATGTACAATTTTGGTTTTGATTTGAATTTTCCAATTACTGTACACTTTCACGTGCACTTACTGCATTTATTATTTATTTATTTATTATAGCTTTTCTATCAGATAACTTGTACTTATAACTAAACTTATTTAACACTCATCTTCATTTTATGTACTTAAAACTAAACTTATTCGTCTTCATGTTCTGTTTGCCTCTTGGCAAAGGCCTCTTCCAATCTTCTCCATTCATGCCTATTTTCAGCCACCCTTGACTACGTTCTTCCAGCTGTTTGCACAATTTCATCTTCCTATCTTTTCCTTTGACGGCCTCTATTTCTTTTTTTCGTACCTGGGACACCAGTAAAGTACTTTTTTGCTCCATTTTTCAATACCTCTTGCAGTGTGGCCTGCCCACCTCCACTTTAATGTTTTTACTTTTAGTGTCACATACTGTACTTTTGTCTGTTTTGTAATAGAACTGTGTCTTGTTTTTTCTATTTTTCTCTTCCCTGTCATACTTATTTCCATGCTTCGCTGGTAAGTTCTTAATTTAAGCAGTTGAATTTTAGTAAGAGCCCAGGTTTGGCAACCGTAGTACAGAACCGGCAGTATGCATGTGTTGAATAGTTTTCCTTTAACTTTTGAACTCAAATCTTTGTCCTTCATGATTTCTTTGTGCATCCAGTATAGATTCCATCCCTTTTGTACTTGTGTCTCAATTTCTTTATTAGTAACATTTTTCGGCGAGATTATTTGGCCCAGATATGTATATTCTTTTACGTACTCAATTTCCTGGTTCCTGTCTAATATCAGTATATCCTCTGATCTATTAGTCATTGCTTTTGTTTTAGCGATATTCATTTCAAGGCCTACTTTTTTGCTTTGTTCATTGAGGTCAGCTATCATTTCTAGCAGTTTTGTGGAGTTGTTTGAGAAAAGGATGATATCATCTGCGAATCTTAAGTTAGTTAGTCTTTCACCATTAATGTTGATTCCATGTCCTGTCCATTTGATGTTGCGAAAAATTTCTTCCAGTACAGCCGTAAAAAGCTTTGGAGACAGGGGGTCTCCTTGCCGCACTCCTTTTTTAATATTGATGGTATCTCCTTCTGTTTCCAATTGAATAGTTGCTGTACTTCCTGTATATATATTTTTTATTATTCTTATATATTTTTCTTCTATGCCTTGGTTTCTAAGGGCCATCCATATTTTTTCATGTTCAAGAGTATCAAACGCTTTGCTGTAGTCAATAAAGCAGCAGCAAACTTGCTGCATAATAAACTATAAATATTAAACATCAAAACTAAAAATATAAACAGAAATCACAAAATTCAAAATAAAAACCATATCGCCACTTTTCCAAGTTGGCATCAAAAGTCTTATAATTCTTAAACTCTAATTAAAGATCTTTTGCTACCGAATCTGTAGTAAATTAACTTTTTAAAAATAAATAAAGTATTTTTTTCTTACTAAGCACATGTCTATGCATGGATTATGAATATTATTCAAATAAATTCTGGCTTATTATATATATTAGCCTTTTTTTTTAAATATATTCTGAAGGTAACAAACAACAAAATGATTCAACCCATCATAAATTAGTCACTTAAGGACATGATGAGTAAAAATTAGCCCCTATCAGATATTACTAATTAAAAACATATCCAATAGAGATTGTAAACCAGACTTGCAAGATTATGATATCTGTTCCAGTCTTCCAGTATTCTATAAATATGTATGTTTTTATTAGATAAAGTGACGAGGCAAGCAAAACGGTTACCTGATGGTAAATGCAACATCTGCCCATAACAAATGCTGTGTCACCTAGAACATTTCTGTGTGCCACCACATTGCGACCATCACCCTGAGATTTCAGTTCTTAAATCGTATGCCTAGTAATTACACTATATGTATGATCAATCTTTTTCCAGGCTTATCAGTTCAGAAGTTAGTAGAAAACTGGAAACATAAAGCACTGTTACTTTTTAAATTGTTGTTGTTACGACGAAAGGTTCTTATCTATGGAGCTACTGCGGGACCATTGTCGTCAGCTTTATTAACTCTAGTATCATTATTACCGAGTTGCATAGAAAATGGTTTATCGCTGTCAGCCAATGTTACGTAAGTAATACAACATTTTTTTATAAAAAAACTCCAAAGCCCATTGCCAACACATCAATCAGTATACGTATTGTTTATACATTAACTTAAAAAGTTAATTTATTGGTTTATGGTAAGGATATGATAGATAAGCTCGGCGGCCAGGTGTTTCCTGTCACAGATTCCTCGTGCTCTCTGAAACAAGGATTTACCCACGGTAGCTAACTGTGATGGATGGTGGTGACATACTTACAGATATTTAAACGGTGAATCGGTGAGCTTCAGCATGTCAAGCAAGTTTTGCACGACAATTAGCTTCGGGTTCCGCGCCTACGTTGCAGTGACCGAGTAAAACCGGCCACAGTCGAGCGTGTACCTGCTGTTCTACCTTATGTCAGAGGAGTAACCGACAAGATTGGCTATATCTTGAAGCGGGCTTCCATAAAAACATTATTCAAGCCGCCGAAGAAGATAAGTCAGTTTTTACCATCTGTCAAGTGTAACATCCCTCTACAAGATGCAGGAGTATACAAGCTAGATTATGAATATGGTCTCTCTTACATAGGCCAAACAAAAATATCAATAAAAACCCGCGTAAAAGAACATATAGCTGACGTGAAGCATCGTCGTTCTAGGAAGTCTGCAGTCTGTGACCATGTTCTGGATCATCCCAACGTCAGATTTGATAAACTACAAATCCTTGCAAAAGAACACCGATTCCTACCACGAATGATTCGCGAGGCTATTTAAATTAAAAAACATCCTAATTTAAATAGAGAAGAGAGTATGAAAGACCACCGGCTTGGGATCGCCTAAATTATACGTAATTATACGTAATAATTGTACGTAAATACGCGCACCCGCTCCACTGTCACTATGTTCATACACATAAGAAAGTATGTGTTTACGACGACCGCTCGCAGATTTCGCTCTCCGCGCCGCTACCACTGTGTTTGTACACTTATATGTTACTTTTGGTTACTCTGGAATATTTTTATATGCTTATATATTTTGAGATCGTTATTCTGCTATTTCTCAGAAGCAGAAATATTCCTTGGATTTCCCTTACATTTTTGCTATAACAATGAGAAGATTTTGAGATGATGGATTCTCTTTTGCTACCACCAGTCAATAAAATGTTGAGATTATAATCTATGTATTATTTGTAATTACAGGATTTATTAACTTTTGTATTTACATTTTGCAGATTGTCAAGGCCTTTATCTCCAATTTCCACTGAATTAGAAATTAAAAATGATGATTCAGTTGATTGTACTATAGTAACACATAATGAATCTTATATAAATGGTAATACTCATTTAGATGAAGAACTGTCACCCAAAGAAACGGGAAATTTGTTGGAAGAGAAGGATAGAATTAGCCGTCAAAGCTTCGACGAGACTTTATTGACAGATGTTGTGGAACGGCAAGATTTGACAGCAGGCAGGGAAAAATGCCACAGCATTGGAGAAAAATACAAAACTAAAACAATTGCAGATGCTCAACAAAGTCCGACTATGTCTAGAGATATGAGTGTGGATGGCTTGTACAGTTTGACAGGTACAAATTGACCATGCTGAGTGTGGCTTTCCATTGCCCTTATTTGAGGATGGATATCTATGTTTGCCATACCTATCTTTACAATATTTAGATTTGCTCTCAGATAATGCCGTACATGGATTTGTTGTAGGGGCTTCTAACGTACTATTCAAACAAAAGCGGCAGCTTTTTGATGTGCTGGTGGAATTAAATGAAATGAGGATAGAAACTGCTGATATGGCATTAAGGCGGCAACTTACTCTGGGCACTGAAGATCTCAGATTTGCTGATCATGTAGTGCGACATGCATCAACACAAGGTGACACGTGGATACGAGATCAGTTTGCTAGTTACTTAATTTATCTATTAAGAACTTCTTTATTACCAGGTAATATATTATGTACATTATTTTTGGTATAAAAATATTTTCGGCATTATTTTCGTCGTTTATTAATATTGTTTTTTATTGCAGAGGGTAGTAGAGAATTTGACTCTTATAATGCCCAATTTATGAGCGCTTTTAAGTGTACGCCAGCTTATGAGAAATGGCTAAAAGCAGCAAATGATGGTGATATTAAGGCTTTTATAAATCTTATGCCTTTGCATCCATTCTCTGGTCAGTTATCAGTTGCGGATATGAAACTAAAATTTGCACAGTAAGTTTACACCTATTTATACTAGTTGCTACACTCGGATGATGAAGTAATTTTTTTACGACAACAACTATTACAAGTGTTAAAATAAGTCCTTTTTAATATTATGATATTGTGAAAAAGGCTTTAAACTTTAGTTACCAATATTGGCTGGGGAAAAGTGACAGAAAGATGATTATGGTATATTTGGTATATTATGTTATATTATGGTAACCCTTTAGGGGTCTAATTACGTAATTAATGAAGCAAAAATAATGGTCACAACGCTGATCGTCGGGGCGTATACGCAGGGTGACTAAAAGGGTCGCCACACTTGTAACAATTGACTGAGGGTTTTCTGTGATGTTTCTGGGCTCCAAACGTATTGTTACGGTAGTCGATAAAAACTACTCGGCGCTAGGGAAATGCCATACTTATCGGGTGAGGCTTATAACCCGCCATTCCAATTAGGATTTTCTAATACCGTTGTACGTGTTTGACCTATCCCACGGGTATTGCATAATCAGATTTATATTTCGGTGTTTCGGTCATAAAAGCACTGAGAGCTAGTGTAATCACTGGGCATATGAGACTTAAGAACAGACGTCTCAGAGGGACGGGCGCAGTGTGGAATCACACAGAAATATTCTGGGTGACAGAGCATTACTATGGGCGGACGTTGCCATCAGGTGAACGTTTTGCTCGTGTCGTCCCTTTCTCCAATAAAAAAAAATCTATTTTTATTCATACAAAGAACTGATAATCACAATTTTAGGATGTAGCAAATCGTTTTGAATTATTAAATAAATATGCTTCTTTGCTGCGTTACGGCGGCTATATATAACTGTCGGAACGGTATGGAAGGGCGATATTCGTGAATGACTACTCAAAAATAATAAAAATAGTAAAATAATCCTCTAACAAATGTTTAAAAAAATAATAAAAAGTTAACTTGTTCTGATAAGTATGGCATTTTAGTATTGGTGAGTTTATTTTTATCGACTACTGGAAAATATAAGAAAGTTTGTGTAGCAAATAGTGTTGTTTGGAACCCGTTATTTATCCGACAAGTTCGATTTATCGTCCTGCGATTACGCCCCAATAAAAAGGCTTTGAAACGGAACTCGGACTGATTGAATCAATCTACCAATCAAAACTGCTGCTGGTGTCGTCAATAACACATGAACTGTTAATTAAGATGTTAATGCCGGAACTAAGATATTTAAGTTTAGAATGGTTAACGTAAGTCGTAGATTTTGAAAATAACAAGATTTATGAGGTATATCTGTATGTCAAGTTAATAGATTCAGTAATTTACATTCTGTCTCCATATTTGGTATCATTTAATTCGTTCATTGGAAAAAATATTTCCTGACGTTATAAAATACTTACATACATTGACGCCGTTTTCTCATATTAGGGTCACGTAGTCCACTTTTCGCCCTCGCGGGAACCGAAAAGTGACGGTTCGAGAACCACGTCGCTGCCATTTTGGTACGAGTAAATAAAATCTTACTCCCCATTGCGTTCCCACGAGCAGTATAGTGACAGCATTGCATATTATGGTGTTATTCTGTACAAATAAAGGCTGTACAATACATTAGTCGCTTTACTACTCTGCTGGACACCTCTTTCCACCTTTTTAAAATATAGTAAAGAATTACTCTAAAGACCCAGACAATTTTAAGCCCGTGTCAGCCAGTTTTAAGTAAATTAGATGACAAGTTAATGCTTAACCAAATGCTGCCTTTCTTTAACACCAATAAGTTATTTCAATTTTACCAAAGGACGTTCCAAAACTGATGTAGGAATAAGTTTCGGGATGGACTCAGAATACAATTAGCGTGTTCTGTGATTAATCGAAGGCATTTGATTGCGTAGATCAGAAAACTGCTTTGTAAATTAAGATTTTATAAAGGAGCAAGCTATCTTTTGTTAGATTCTTATCTTATTAATAGGATACATACATACACTAGCATGAATACAATTACACTCCTTTCCCATTGAGTAGACAGAGACCATATCTTTCCACTTGCTTGATCCTGACGTACATCTTTCGCGTCTTCTACTTTCTTTAGCGTTTCCATACAAGCTCGTCGGTTACAGGTATTGTTGGAACGTCTTCGATCTGATCGTGGTACGTTCACCTACGTAGACTTCTACCGTCTTGCTCATAGACGCATAAATCTGTTTCGTCAATCTTCTTTTATCCATCCGCTATAAGTGTCTAAATCATGTAAGCATCCATTTCTTTGTCACTACATCTTCTACCACACCGCAACGTTCCCTTATCACTCTGTTTGACACTTAGTCCATCGCAGTCCACTCCAGCTATACTTCTCAAACATTATTTCATTTCCACAACATTACTCTTATCTTTATGCTTCTTCTGCCATACCCAACATTCACTACCATACACAAGTGAGGGGACCAGTACTCCTGTATGTAATAGGATACAAATGGTTTCTACTCTGTAGGCTCTCGAGTAAAATTGGATGTGCTACTAGGACCTATTCTGGTCCCGCTTTTATTTCAAATCTATACTACTAGTCCATACTTATACCACGATATCACATCAATTTCTGCCACGCACGACCCCTTTATGGAATCAGCTGCCGCCGGCGGTTTTTCCGGACCGATACGACTTCGGGACCTTCAAGAAAAGAGCCTATTCCTTCCTCAAAGGCCAGCAACGCACCCGCGATTCCTCTGGTATTGTGGATGTTCATGGGCGGTGGTGATCACTTACCATCAGGTGTGCCACTTGCTCGTTTGCCTCCACTCCTATAAAAAAAATAGCTAACAAACTGATTGGCAGCGTATACTATTGGAAAGACTTACAATATACGATCTCGTGATTTGCTGTGGAAACTGTAAAGAAGTTAATGTATAATGTATGTACTGTACGTGTACATTTATGAACATTTAGTAACGTAACGCATGACGTGATGATACTTTGTAAAGATATTTACGTTGTATCGTTTTGACAACCAAAAATTATAAGTGCGCTCTGTAAAATAAAGGGCAATATTCTAAGTCATATTCAATCTTTTTGGTAGACTTGAGTTTGTTATGCCTGCTGATAGACATTAAAGCAAGCGTGATGTCTATCTGTGGTATGTACTCTAGTTTGCGGCGGCGTCGTGTGACGGGTCCTGCACTTCCCGTTAATATGGTTGAGGCGGACGATGGCAGCCACATGCTTCATACTTGTGAACAGGTGATGCTTGTGGAGGCTGATCTGCTCGAGTTTGCAATACACTTATATTTGTATTATATAAACACATTCAGTTTTGTCTTAAAAATTTTCTATGAAACTATGCTAACTAAATTAATTTGTTTTTTGACTATGATAAAAAAAGATTTACAAAATATAGGATATCTGGGGAGTTTCTTTCACCTTTTTTTTTCTCCGTCAGAGGTACCTCATTTCAAAAGGGTGGTAGATTGTAAAATTGACGACCACGTGGCCTAGTGGTCAGAGTACCTGACTGCAACGCCACGGATTCTAGGTTCGATTCCCGGTCGTTGTCAACATTTGTGGTAAAACATAAATTGTTGGTTTTCGGCTCTGGTTGTGTTTTACCCGTGTTTCTGACACAGCATTCTAACCTTTTACCATCTAATCGGGCGCTGGTAGGTTTAGGCGAGTGGATACTCGAGTGTTTGCGCCCACATTTGTGGATAATATACTATCTCCTGCGCATTTGATAGCTTAGATCCCCGAACAGTTTCGGGGAAGAAGCCGGTGGGAGGACTCAGTAATGCTGGGCAGTTCTTTGAAAGCTTTGTCAGGTTCTTTGACCGCCTATACCGCAAAGCCTGAAGACGAATGTTTTGGAACACTTAACCCTACTAATGGTGCCGAAACGTAGACTGTCGGTGCGAATATTACACAAGCTCAGTCTTTTAGAGAGCAATGGAAAGAGCTATGCTCGCGGTTTCCCTGGCGGATAAGATTTCGTAGTGAAGAAATCTGCAAGGTAACCAGAATCACCAATATAAGTATACCGATATATTAGCAAAGCGATGCATACAACTAGCAACTAGCAATACATATTTGCTATCAGTTTATTAAAAACCAATGCATTTAAAATTGATTGCAGTACAATGTCGACAACTGAGAGCGGTCGCAAGGTGACGGCGGCCGTGGCGACGACGGGGCGCGCCGTGGCGACAACGTCACGAGCCGTTGGCGGCGCATTGTCCCAAGCGCGGGGCGCTCTTTCCGGCTGGTGGAGTGCGCTCACAACGCCCACAACCACCACCACAATGACCACTACCACTATAACCACTACTTGCTCCGAGACCTCCTCGATGGAAGAAAAATTAGCTTCCGACGCCGAAGACGTAGTCGAACAACTCGAAGACGACAACCGAAATGAGGCTTCTGCAGCCAACCCCGATCCTCCAGATAAATTAATAGACGACAGCACCAGCAGCATCGGTAAAATACGCGTTATTTAAATGTAAATTTCAGTTAAGCTGTAGTATATTGTTAAATCATTGTAACAAGTGTCTGCATCCTAATTCACATGTCTTTTTAATTTATCTTTATTTAATTATTTAGTCATATGATTAGAATTATCAATTATCACCTTTGAATAAATATATATGTTTTTTGTATTTTTTTATGTTCCTTAAAATATTAAAAGATATTATTTAATCATTTGCTTTTAAGTGTTTTTTTATAATTCATAATTTATTATTTTGTTTGTAAGGAGAAAATTACTTTATAAAGTTTTTAATGTGTTAATGTAGCAGTTTAAAAGTTGAGCCAAGTAATCTAACAATAAATAACTGAAATATATTTTTAAATCTAGTTATATTCTAAAATATGATTTTGTTAAACATAAATACACATATATACAAACAGTTTTTCAATTATTTCATAATAAAGACATTACTATTTTTTTGAGTTCGATCTAAAAATTTGAATCATTCCACATACAGAGATGTTGTCACCTTTAAAATATTACCTTGCTTTGAGTCTTAACGACGAAGAACAATATTTTTTTTAAATATAATATAATGTGCTTCCTTAGTCAAATCATGCATGTGATTTTGATTTTTATAATTAAGTAGACGATCTACGTGTATATTCTTTGAAATAATTTGTGATCTCTAATAATACGTATTAGTTTGTTAATGTTGTGTCAACAAAAATAATCATAAATCATGTTAGGATTGCACTGTGTAAAATAGTTTATAATTAACAACTACTCATACAAGTTTAGCTTGTCTATGTAAATATTTATGTGTTGAAGTGAAAAGTATGAAAATTTACTACTTTTTATATGAATGGAGGAGTTTACTAATAGGTAGTAATCAAATGATGTAAAATTAGGAAAACCTAGTATTTATTTAATTTCTATATTCATAACTTGTATATTTTACAGTAATGGAACTGTTTCAAGTATGTATTCCGTTGAATCGAAATAAAGCCTGACTTAACTGAACCCTTTCTTATTAGCTGTATAAAATAACTACAACAATATCATAAAAATTCAAGCAACTTATTACGCAAAATAAAAATCTTGCTCATTAATTTATATTAATTTATTATCTATAAAATTCAACTATTTCATAGAACTAACGTAAAAGTATTAGTAGGAAAAAATATAGTTCAAAAGTAATTGTTAAAAAATGTACTTAACATTAAAAAATTAACCAATTACGAATGTGATAAAACTTCTCCATTCTTAAATTAAAATATCATTTAATTTATGTTTTCTTTAATCTCCGAATGATGTGAAAAACTTGCCAGTAAAAATGTATGCGGAACGATTATATTAGAATTCCTTAACCCTGGATTATTTTACGAGTGTTACAGATAGAATACACTATTTAAAAAACAATTACTTTAGTTTCTTTTCCCATTTTATAAGCAAGCTACCTATATTTATTCAAATGATTTTTCTTGAAGCCAAAAGCAAGTATTCCTTAATTTTTTTATTATATGTAAATAATATCACAAGTGTATTATTACAATGCAATTATTATTAAATGCAACGTTTTAGATTAAGTACTGATCAAATATTAAAATAACTTCGTCAATAGTATAATTATTACATTCGGAAAATGTAATTATCTATATCACACTAAATTCGACCACTACCAGCATTGACTGAAATAGCAGCATCTTGCAACTGAAAATTCGTGGTTCCTCCGCCTTAATGTTGCACAACGCAATAAAAATCGACTGCAAAGCAGCTAAAAAGCCTTTTAAACTTTTTATGATCAGACTGCGGAGTCGGGTTCGTCCCAAGGCCACGGCGGACCAGAATCGAGGGCATTCTGTCGCCAGAGTCCTCTACAATTTTCTGATGTTCCATGGGCTAATAAAAACATGTTATACGGCTCTACCATGTTCGAGAGTGACGTGTCACTGTCTTCACGTTCTACGTGCGTTCTCATTATTGTTTTCCCTTCACCAGATTTATATTCCGGTAAGTGGTCGAATTCGGTTACGCCCTCCCGTGGTGATTCCAAGTCAGTGATATCCGATCGAGGTGAAAAATCCGTACTCGTGGTGATGTCTTGGAGACTACGTTCACCGCAATCTACTCCGATGATTTTTTTAGTAGGCGACGTCGGATACGTTCTTGAATTTGACGAGAGGACGAGCGCCGACGAGTTGGAGCTGGACGAGGCCGAGCGCTCCCGTCGTATTTCCGAGACGGAGGAGACCGTCGTCGGCGAATTGACAAGCGGCGCCGATTCGTCGTCGCTGCCGGCCTCCTCTCGCGGCGGGCTGCGCTCCCGCGAACCGTTACCGCGTGACATTATCTTGTCCTTGAACCGCGTCAGCCTCTCCGCGGAGCCGACTTTCTTCAAGATTTCAGCTGTCCTCTTGAGACTCCGGAGCTTGAGATCGACGATCGGCGATCCAGTTTTGGTGGAGTCTTCGACGGAGCGGGAGCGCGTGCAGAGGCGGGCGTCGAGGTCGCGCGCGTCGTCGGCCGCCACGTGCAGAGAGGCGGGGCGCGGCCGCGGCGTGCCGGCCCCTGGAGGGTTCGGTGCGGGCACGTGCGTGTGCGTGGGCGCTCGATAATGCACGGCGGGCCGCGGCCGCGCGCTGAAAGTGATCTGTCCGTCGTCCGACTCCTCCTCGTTCTCCACGTTGAAGGTGACGGCGGGCGCGTCGGCGTGTCGGCGCGAGCGGAAGCTGCCGCCCTTCAGGATGGAGGGATCGCGGCGCGGCGGCGCGCCCGGCAGGCTGCCCGCCCACGACGCACCACTACGAGGCAGACGCAGTTGCACTTCACCGTCTTCGTCTGCAAGAAAGAAGCTTCTGTGTCAAGCATAGGGATTTCAGCGCGTCCCTTTTTAGGGAGAGCGAGTAGGGGAATAAGAAGCGCCCCTTGCATGTTGTCTTTATGCTCACCTATCTTCATACAGTAAAACTAAAATAAAACTGCAAAGTTAATATTTGTATAATTTTATTCGGCACCATTGATCAGTATTTTTGGAATGATATCGATGTTGAATGTGTTCTATGAGACTACAAGGGAATGTGTATGTTATGTAAACGTTTCACAAAAAAAAAAAAAACACTATCAACGCAGTAACACATTTAAAATAATAATTAATAAGATATAGCTATCTACATCAGCATAAATATATTGATACAGCATATTCATACTTTTTGATCTCTTCTGTATTGACTCCTTTATCACTTCTTCTTTACTTTTAAGATAACTTTTATTATTGTGGTACTTTGTTTAAAAAAGGAACTAAAATATAAAAGTAATTGCTAAACTAATATCTATAAGTTACCTATTGGCACAAGGGATTTCTACTTGCATCTCACTTTTAAACAATATGTATGTTGCGTACATATATCACAACCAATGAAAGTGGCACAGCCAACAAATAAATGGTCATTAAAAAAATCTCAACATTAATGGGAATGCTAATTTAAGATTATAAAACTAAAATACAATTTCGGTTCGGTAATAACCTAGCTCTATAACTATGGAGACCATATTAATACTACAGGAGTATAGTAATAGGAATGAATGAGAAAGTAAGTACTTTTACAATTTAAGAATTTTATGTACATAAGTACGAACTACATACATTATCAAAGTCTATTTCTATACGATTAAATAAAATCGATCTAATTATGAATGTTAATAAGTATTACAGCTAAAACCCTCAATAGGTTTTCACTTACTTTATATCACATTTTACTAAATTATCAGAGTTTTATGCAGTAACTGATTGATAAAAACATTTCAAAACTTTTTTTAGGTAAAAATTAGCATGTTACTAAAATGTTATAAGTACATGTTACAGGTGATTTTTGTGTAAGAACACTAACGAAAATGACAAATATTGTACTTTGTGTTTAAGAATAAACTTTGATAGCACAACTTGTGTATTGAATCAAGTCCATAATGACAAAGATGGTTAGCATTTTGTTAGCAATAAATCTACTGCAAGTACAAAATAAAACATGAGGTCAATTTTTTAATTAAAAAAAAAAGTTAAAACAGCAAACTTATTATATCTTAAGAAGGCAAAGCCGACTTGAAAGGCAACGAACCCATGAGTTATTTTAAAACTGTATTGTGCACATGAAAATTAAGACCTTTGTGTATTGTATTGTTATTTGCGTAAAAGCTGGGATTGCAAGTTAAGCCTCGGTCGTAATTTTTTCTCCACACGCCTATGTATACATCTATAAAATATTTTTCTTTAGATATGAAAGTTTCTATTCTATTAGGTGTTCTATCAGTCTACTTTTTTTCTATACGAACAACGTGATATAGATTTTAACCAGTGTAGTCTTGAAATTATAATTTTAAATAACTCTACTGCAAAAATAAGTGAACAATGAGTACAGATTACTATAACACTATAGCGTATAAAATGTAATTAAGGGTAATTACAAAATCAAAATAATGTGAAATAAGTAATATTATAATATATATAACGTTTCATAATTTAAACCCAATTTCTGGTAGAGGTTAAGTAATATTGAATTAATATAATAATATAGGAATTTCAAAATCAGTCGAAACGAGGCGCTTTAAAATCATCGACTGACACTGATAAATGGTATCAGTCTATAGATATATCGAAAGCACTAAAGGAAGACATCGTCGGAGACGTTGATGACGATGTGTTCGCCGAGCTCTGCGTGCGGCGGTCGGGCGGGGCGCGCGGTGAGGGCGGTTCGGGCGGTGGGTGCGGTGAGAGCGGTGAGGGCGGGGCGCGCGGGGCGGGGCGAGGCGGGAGGGGTGCGCGGCGCGGGCGCGCGGGCGGGGGGCTCACCTGGCGGCGCGGGCTCCGACTGCAGCACGTCCTCCAGCGCCTCCTCGTTCAGCGTCTGCAGCGCGCCGCATATCATCTGCTCCTCCAGCGTCACCTGACACGATTACCAATTCAGACTAAAATAATGACACTCATCGACTTTACGCGACATGCCAACTTTTAGTAAAACTCTATTTAAAAATGTGATTTGACACTTTTTCTCTTTCAATAGAGTTTTACTAAATCTTAATCTTAATACACGTCGCAAAATTGTACTGCGACATTTTATAAAACAACTAGAAATAATTTATGTTCTAAAAGTGCGGTCATGCCAATAAATACCTTGTGGATAGGAACAATTCAATGTTCATTATTGATACCATTACGCCAGTCAATTTACAATTTTTCAATCATAAATTACGAACGAAAGAAATCGTGAATAAATATTTATATATATATTATATAATACATACGTATATTATATTCGCCAAATTTTTAAATTTGTATGTTGCGACACCTTTTCAAAAAGTATTTCTAAATGCCTGTTGTACCATACAATTAACAACAGACAAATCGTTAGCATACAATGTTAACAACAAATAATAAAATTACATCGTTGACGGTGGGTGATAAGTTCGACCGTACAACTTTAATGGCAAAGTTATTTACCTAATCACCGTTTCCGACAGGCACGGGTGTCACCCGATATATATTCATGATAAAAATCCAATAACTTTTTATCACTGAAATGTTTGTGTAAAGCAGCCCAAATTAATTTTAAAAAACAAAGTATGTAATCTACATTTTAAAATGTAGCGTATAACCTTCTCTACTGAATCTTTAATTAATAGACGTTTTAAAATTATTGGTCGCCGTAAATCGCCAAAAGTAATAAAATGCAACAATAATTAAATATTGTAGCAAATTAAATTTATAGAATAATTTATACTATTAATTCAATTACTATAATTTTAATTCGTCGTGTTCCAAATTGTTGACTGCGTTTTCTCACCAATTATTTGAAGAACAAAACACTGAGTGTGAATGAAAATGTACAATAAGGTGGCGATAACAATTTTGTCTTGTCTAACGGTGGCCACTGACGCCTGGCCTTCCAACAGTCCAAATGGCGTGGCCGCATTTCAAAATCTGCCCATGAAAGTAAAACGGCGTCCTGGCCGTAGATTTCCAAATGGATAGTTAACCAGTACCCCACTCCATTTGGACGTATCGGCGTGGCACCTTTGGAGTGATCGTCAACGTGAAAAACAATGAGGTACCACGCCTTATGGACCCATTCCAAACGCAACGTAAATGTTCAAACCTACGTTTTTTTTTAATTTAATCTAAGTGACGGAACGAGCAAAACATTCACCTGATGGTAAGTGCAACGTCTGCCCATAACAAATGCTGTGTCACCGAAAATTACTGTGTGACACCGCACTGTGCCCATCACTCTGAGACATGGGTTCTTAAGTCTCATATGCCCAGTGATTACGCTAGCTCAGAGTGCCCTTCAAACCGAAACACAGTAATGTTTGCACACCACTGCTTCACGGCAGAATAACTGGCCCTGGGGTGGTACCTACCTAGACGGATTCCTGCATAGTTAATTCAAGTAAATGAGTAAAATGATGAGTAACGTTCTATTTATCGATTGTGATGGTTGTTATAAGTTTTCGGAAGTATTGGAGTACATAGTTAAATGTGCAAGCTATTGCGGGTCGAGTAATGCTCTACAAAACAAGGAAAAATGGTTTTGAAATAAACCATTTTACCAATACTTATTCGTAATGTTATATTATTAAAAATGGAATAATATTCTTGCTTTGCTACAAGAGAAATTATTTCATAAATGCATATTCGTGATAAATAAAATAAGTAACTTCACATCCGTGCACTAATTCTACCACTATCTTGCAATCGCCATTTAAAAAAAAAGTACATATAATCACCTGATACTCCGTATATGGCTGCAACACATGTGAATGTATCAGTATAAAAATAATAATACAAAAAGAATTATTTAATCATGTATGATTAATTTTAAAATTAATTATTTCTTCATATCATTTCATAAGCACAGAACATGCTGAGGTATCCCCTCCCTTATCGACCCAAGACAATTCGATCACTAGTTATTTTTTATACAAATGTTTTGGTTTAATTGGTCTTGTGATGATCACTATCCATTGCATAAAAGTAACATTATTGTGTTTAATTTTAACTATTATCTCGATGTTAGCAACGGGTGAGGCCTCTGTCTACCCCTTACATGGGGAGAAAGGTGTGACTGTATGTATATATATATTCCGAAGTTTTAAGTACTTTACAGCACCCACGGTAATATTACGTAGATCGACCCAAAACTAATGATTAAAAGCTTAGCGTAGCCCGGATTAACTATGATATCCAGACATCTAATAGCTCAGTACTCTCGTGACCATGAGTGCTGTAAAGCGCTCAAAACGTCATGATAATAGTCAAAATTAAACGCAACAAAATGTAATTTTTAGTTTTACTTCATAATCATTATGGTGCTGAATAAATTCTATTAATAACTGATATATAGAGTAAATATTCGTACATAAAAAAATATTTATTACAAACCTGTTTTTCAACATTAGATGGTCGACTGCGTTGGTGCTCCAAAACGGGCCGTGGCTTCACTGAATCTGTTTCCGTCTCGGTAGATTTTTCAGGAATCACTGTAATTTTTTAACATTTAATTTAAACTTTACATCGAAACATAAATAATATAAGATAGTAAAAAAAAATAAAGTTACCAGTAACAGCTGGCGTGTTTAAAGGCAGACTAGTTTCGAGCTCTCTTAGATTTATAATGAGCATCTTGAACAACTCCCAGTCACCGAATGGTAAGTCTAGAATCTGTGAATAATAATAGTTTTTTTTGTAATTAATTTTCTAAATATAAGTATTGAAGTTTTATGATAAAACGGTAAATATTACATTGTTGTATGCCCGTGTCCATTTTAGAATTAACGAGATACGGCATACGATAAGGCATATGTACTGCTTGTTTTTCTTTTAGCACAATGCACACAAAATAGTACACCACACTCGGATTTCTCCTGCATCGTGAGTTACAGACAAAAAATAGCAAACCGCCTAAATCAATTTTAACCAAAGGAGAGAAAGTTAATTTGCTAAGATCCGCATGCAAAATGTAAAATGGTGTGTATTACCTAGTTTTGTAATACACACCATATTTACTATTGTTATCACCGCCCAGAGTTAAAGTCAACAAGTCGACAGTCCGAATGGAGGCCGCAGCCTACCTCGGACGCTCATTAGACGAATTCAAATCATTTTGAGATATTCTAAATCGCGCAAGCACGCAGCGAACGCGATCAGTCCGAATTACGAGGTTTTTGTAGGAGTTTATTTATGCATATATTTAGATATATATTTATGTTTGGGTGAAACCAAACCTGGCACGCGGGCCCCTATATCGTGAGCACAGTATCCGATGAAGCTGTAAAAGCCAAAAAGGCTAACAGCAATTTAAAAAAAAATAAGTAAAGTTTCACCCTATGAATATGCCCCACTGCTGAGAACAGGCCTCCTCTCATTTCGGGTTGGCGGACTGCACATGTCTTCGAAATATTTTTTATTCTTCAGACATGCAGGTTACCTCACTATGTTTTCCTTCACCGCCGAGCACGTGGTAAATCAGCACTTAAAATTGCAATTAACAATTTTAGTGGTGCCGGGGCACCGGGAATCGAACCCAGGTCACTCGCGTACTATGAAATCTAAAGCCAGCGTCTAGCCCCTGGGCTACCACGGCTCTCTAACAGCAATAACATCACCGAAGTTATATACGTGTGAAAAGGCAGTTACGGGCTTAAGGTCGTCGAGGCGGCAGGCGGCGAGCACGAGGCCGCAGACGTGGTGGCGCTGCAGCGCGGCGGCGGCGGGCGCGGCGGCGGCGCCCAGCGCCTCGCGCACCACGCCGCACACGCGCTCCACGCTCAGCGTCGACAGACGCAGCGACGACGTCTCGCTCTGCAGCCAAACAATCAATTTTTAAAGTGAACACTTCTTTAGAATCGTTGTTATTTGAACCGCGATGAAACGAAAAAGCGACACTAAAAGAGACAAACTTATACAGCTATAGGATTTCTTCTGCGAGAGAATGAGATAGAATACAGTATACAGCGTTTCCTAACATATTTATAATATCGAATTCTAATCTGTAATAAGGAATGTAACGTAAAATAATTTTTAAACTGTAAGAATATTGCATTTATTGTATAAAGTGATAAAACGAACAAAACGTTCACGTGATGGTAAGTACAACGTGTGCCCATAACATATGCTGTCACCCAGAACTTTTCTGTGTGACCCCACTCTGCGTCCGTCACCCTGAGATATCAGTTCTTAAGTACGAGTATAATATGCCCAGTGAGCTCTCAGTGCCCTTCACACCGCGACACCAAATTAAGATTCCATATAAGAAGATTAGAACTTCTGGCGCCAACTCGAAAAGTGGCAATAGTGTTTTATTGAATTTTGTAATTTCTGTGTGTATTTTGTGTTTCAATGTTTTATGTTGATAGTTTTATGCAGCAAGTGTTCGTGAAAGTGTAGTGATTGGTAAATTCAATACAAAATTGAACTTCATGTTTTGTCTCCATCAGTCCAGCAAATCTTCAGTCTAAATGAACTATCATTTTACTGTCGATCGAATAGTTGAAGTCTTGCTGCTTGAAGATTGCTCCTTATCTAAACGTTATATATTTATACCTGCATGTGTTGCTTGACACTGTAAAATAGTTTACGACCGTTTCCATAAATAAATAAAGAAAGTAGAAGATTAAAATAATTTAAGTCGAAGTAACAACACTAATCAATACAGGGAGCGACGTAAACCCTATCAGGAGGAGTGAGGCAGCAAAGATGCTAAACGACGAATCAAATTATAGAAGTGACAGTGTAATATACTTGACAGGCATAGCTGAAATACACAAGGAAAGTCATGGCTGCTAAACTGCAACTTGATGATTGTTACTCCGATACTAGGTTCCATATTGTTCAAGATAATACTATACCCGTAAGAAGTGATACTTGGAAACCCAATTTTGAAAGAGTTTGAAGTTACATTTACCGCGGATGGCATTTACTTCGAAGAGATTTTACACTTCACACTTTTGGCAGAAGTAAAGAAAGCTGATTTCAAAAACTTGATATTACTTAGGCACTAAAATTTTCCGAGATGAAAAGAATAAACATTATGAATTAAATATACATAGTAACGTTGAAGTAAAAATAAAGTAGAAGTAAAGATGAGGAATCGAAATGATTACTTTTTAAAGTTAGCGGAAGAAGAAAGTATTCGAAAATATTATGAAAAAATAAATGATACTACAAATTACAACCTAAAGACAGCAGAAGCTATGCAATACGATGTAAGTGACGTAGTTGCTATTAAACAAAACGTATCCCATGTAACAGTGATAAAGAAACGGAATGATAGGTTTATATATCATGGAATATCGGCGGAAAAGTCTGCAACCTAAAATTCCCAAATAACGAACAGAAATTACGACTTTATTTATTTGTTTTGACAATAAAATAAAAACGGTGGATTTAGTCGAGTGTGGCGATTTATTTACTTATAAATGTTTAATCGTTTGCGTGGTAAGCAAAGGCAAGGAATTCGTTATGTACCTCATATACCTCGTCTCATAAACGTTACGTTACGTCATAAACGTTTATTAGTAAGTAATTAATCATTTTAAAAATAAAAAATACTTAAAACAATATACTAACCAGACCAGGGAAAGCAGTTTTGAGCAAACTGATAGGGTTTGTAGAGAGTGGAGGGCCGAGCTGCGGCATAAGCGGCAGCTGCGGCATTTGCACCATTTGTTCCATTTGCGACAATTGCTGCATTGGTGGCATTTGAGACATTTGTGGCATATGCTGCATGTGATGCTGCTGTGGGTAAGGCGTGTTGGCCCAGCCCACCCATACCGGCGGCGCCAATGTACTCGTACCCATTCCCTGCGCGGCCGCCATCTTCTGCTACACATAAATCAAAATTATTATTTTAAACGTAACTCTTTTAATACTCTATACTAAATTAGGCTTCATAAACCTATTTGTTATCTTATTTTACCTACATAACAAACTTCAATATTAAATTGATGGTTATTGTCTAAATATTGTAAATAATGTAAAATGTACATATTGAAAAACATGTATACATTACTGGTGGTAAGTTCCTATGCAGGAATCCGTCTAGGTACCTACCTAGACGGATTCCGTCTAGGTAGGTAATTTGATAATAAATTTGATAATTTTGTACGTAATGCAATGAAATAAAAAATAAACAGTAGTGTGTTCAAAATTACAATGTGGAATCATTAGCAAAATATTATGAGAATGTATAGTGATGTAGTGTTTTTGTCACCATTTCAGCCTACCATTAGTCCACTGCTGAACATAGGCCTCCCCCATAGGATGCAACAAAAGTTTGTAGCTCTCATTTTGGGGGGATTTTGCCATAGTTGCCACGCTTGGCAGGCGGGTTGGCAACCGCATTTTATTTATTATGATGTTCCAGGAAGACGCTGCTGCCCATCTTCTGCTTTTAATTTTCCCTTTGTCGACTTTTACGACACCCACGGGACGAGATGGGGTGGTAGATTCTCTTAAGCCGCTACCACACGGCCAGTGTTTTTGTCAAGTCAGTGTTTTTGTCAAGTCAATAATAAATGTTGATTAATTTTTCGTATGGCGATCGGTGCCGCCATTTCCTTTTTAAAGATGAGTTTTTTTCTCTTCTTGTGTGCAATCAACGTAGGTGTTATATAACCAACACGGCGTACTTACTTTTTTCCCGGGCAATATCTTGGAATGTAGATGACGCATGTTATGCTGGCCCCAATGTAGGTTTGGTACTACTGTTTCATCCTCTGCTCCCATCTGCAGCTGTTCCTCTAATAATATTGCAAAAGTTATTATTTTGTATAATTTATGCAGGTCTGTGTAATATAGCCCTCTGGGCTGTGCTGAATTCCATTACAAAAATGTCAAGACACGAACAAACGAAATTTTCTCTCAAAACCAAATCCGCCACGTTAATACAGTTAATTAGTACACATTTAAAATGAATTAATTACAGCTATAGTAATTTTTGATTTTTGAAAGCATATTTGTAATAGACAATTGTACAAACTGCAGTTCTTCCTTTCTCTAATTTTGTCGCATCCGATAGAAATACCATCCAATATGATTCGAGGGCGGTTTGAAAACCGGAAAGTGCCAACGATACAGGGACAGCTACCACTTTCGCAAACAAAAAACTTTGGTGTGTTGCCATTTTTAACTGATATTGCATAATTATTTTAAATATTTATTTATTAAAACAATTTTTACCTTTTCACGGCTTCACGGCACGAATTTCAAAAATCAAAGAGTTGCCTTGTTGTTTCGAAAACACCTAAAAGCATGCGAACGAAGTCGCGGGCATCAGCTAGTTTTAGATAAAAATAAAATACGATATTCAAATCACTGTGCCCAAATGGGTAGAAGCGTCTGATGTGCGAGGCGTCTGGAGCTGTTACGGTCAATCTACCTAACAAGTGTGACTATAGAGAATCCTCCCAACAATACCCTGCCTGCAGTGATCTGTGTGTTTTAATGTTGTGTTTAAATGAAGCGGTAATCACCTTTGATGACCTTCTTGATGTAGGGGTCGAGGTTGATGGTGAAGGGGAGGAAGATCTTGAGGTCGGCGGCGGTGAGCGTGGCGCGGTGGAAGGCGAGGAACACCTCCAGCTTGCGCTCGTCGCGGTCCAGCTCCAGCAGCGCGCTCGCCTCGCGCGCGCTCGTCAGCGCCGGCTTCACCCTGCGCGGACAATCACCAACTTAAAAAAAAGTCAAATGAATATAATATACATTTGACTTTTTTTTATGAATTTTTTATAGGAGAAACGAGACGAGACCAGCAAACCACACACTCGGAACCTTTGCGTGGAACAACACAGCGTCTGTCACTCTGACATACACATACATACAATCAGTCACGCCTTTTTCCTATAGAAGGGGTAGGCAGGGGGAACACACGTAGGGGAACTCCTCGCCTTCGCGGGGAACGAGACGTGACGTGTGGCGAACCACGTCGTCGCAATTTTGGTACAAATCAAAAAATTCTTACTCCCCATTGTTTTCCCATGAGCAGTATATTTACAGCATTGCATACTATGGTGTAATTATGCACGAATAAAGGCTGCCCGTCCTTAGACACCTCGGTAGGAAAGAGGAAGGTGCTATTCTACTGTGCTGAACTGACGTCAGTCTGAAACATCAGTTTTTAAATCACATATCCACTGTCATTACACTAACTCTCAGTGTCTTTCAGACCGACACACAGTCATGTTTGCACTACTACTGCTTCAAGGCGGAATAACAGACCCTGCAGGATGACAGTGTGGTAGGATATGTCATATGTCCAGATCCAAATAACTGAATCGTTTTTGAAACCGGGAAGAGTACTACGCTCCCCAAACTCGAGATTTTAGGCAAGCCTACTCAAAAGTTAAAGGACACCTGTGAACTATAAGGCCTTAATTTTTGATATTTTCTGCTTTTAAACAGAAGTAGTTGTTTATGCAATAAGATCGAACCAGGGTAGCTGCTGTCAAGGAGATGGAGCTAGCAACTAAAGCCAAATATTTCTAGTTGCGGCTAATGTTAGAACTCAGAACCCACCACCAAGCGGGCAGGTATGGTGACCGTTGAGAAACGCGGTCTATAGTATTAACTATAAAATTATATGATTGGATCAAAACTTACTTTTCAAAAATATGCTTAAGCGAGGTCGAGTCATCAATATGTTCTTCGTAGGTCTCGTGGTGGTATATAATCCAGGATGTGCGGAAAGGCCACTGTTCTGTTAAGTTGACCCAAGATGCCAGCTGGTACCAGTTGAACTCTATTTGGAACGCCTTCAGCAGTCGTCCTATAAATGACAATGAATGATAAGAGACAAAATCAGGAGTAAAACATTTTTTAATTTAAACCGATAATCAAGTTCTAATAGCTATTAGCTGATTCGATAAGTTATTAGCTGAACAAGGTATATTTCCAACTGGTATGAAGAAGTAGTTTTTATATCTACCAATTAGATTGGCATAATTATCGTGATTACGGTAGCTGCGTTATATACGGAGCATAGGAATGCTGTAACATCGCAGTTACTTGTGTACTGTACAGTGTGCTGTTCAAATCGTTTATGAGTTTCGCATGCTGTAAGAGTTGACGTCGATGAAGTAGTAGCCGGAGAGCTGCACGCGGCCGTCCAGTGTGTATCATGGCTTTTACACACCAACAACGAAGAATGCATTAAGGTCTTAATGTTCTGCATTCGTCGCTAAATTAGTCTGACCGGTGACGTAGAGCACGTTCATGAGGCGGCGCATGCTGCGCGGGTGCAACGTCGCTTAATTTGTCTAGCGACTTGTTCAGCGTGTCGTGTATCGTTTACAAACCGGTGACGTAGAGCACGTTCATGAGGCGGCGCATGCTGCGCGGGTCAACGTCGCTTAATTTGTCTAGCGACTTGTTCAGCGTGTCGTGTATCGTTTACAAACCGGTGACGTAGAGCACGTTCATGAGGCGGCGCATGCTGCGCGGGTCAACGTCGCTTAATTTGTCTAGCGACTTGTTCAGCGTGTCGTGTATCGTTTACAAACCGGTGACGTAGAGCACGTTCATGAGGCGGCGCATGCTGCGCGGGTCAACGTCGCTTAATTTGTCTAGCGACTTGTTCAGCGTGTCGTGTATCGTTTACAAACCGGTGACGTAGAGCACGTTCATGAGGCGGCGCATGCTGCGCGGGTCAACGTCGCTTAATTTGTCTAGCGACTTGTTCAGCGTGTCGTGTATCGTTTACAAACCGGTGACGTAGAGCACGTTCATGAGGCGGCGCATGCTGCGCGGGTCAACGTCGCTTAATTTGTCTAGCGACTTGTTCAGCGTGTCGTGTATCGTTTACAAACCGGTGACGTAGAGCACGTTCATGAGGCGGCGCATGCTGCGCGGGTCAACGTCGCTTAATTTGTCTAGCGACTTGTTCAGCGTGTCGTGTATCGTTTACAAACCGGTGACGTAGAGCACGTTCATGAGGCGGCGCATGCTGCGCGGGTCAACGTCGCTTAATTTGTCTAGCGACTTGTTCAGCGTGTCGTGTATCGTTTACAAACCGGTGACGTAGAGCACGTTCATGAGGCGGCGCATGCTGCGCGGGTCAACGTCGCTTAATTTGTCTAGCGACTTGTTCAGCGTGTCGTGTATCGTTTACAAACCGGTGACGTAGAGCACGTTCATGAGGCGGCGCATGCTGCGCGGGTTGACGTCGCTGAAGTAATCGTCGGTGAGCAGCACCCGTCCGAGGTCGGCGGCGCCGGTGGCGGGCGCGGCGCGGTGCAGGCCCGACGCCACGGACGAGGCCAGCGACTCCGACGGGCGGAGGCGCCGCACGCGGGCCGCAGTCTCCTTGCTAGCCTGCCCTTTTATGCGCTCTTGGCTCGACATCAGCTCGGAGGTTGATGATAAACGCCGGGCCGATACCTGAAAAAGCAACAGTGCCATTATGCTGAACTGACTACCAAAAACTTGGCCTCCTACACCGTCACAGAAATAAGTTGATATTATTTTCTTTTGTTTCTGTTGTTTTATTTACAGTTTAATTTCTAAACGGTGTAAGTGAATGTCCAAAAATGTTCTTTCTATTCTGTTCTACTTATAATACGAAATCAAAATTCTTTTAAAATCGTCGATTATCGACGATAGGGTACAATAAAAATAAATTGTATTACGCAAAACAATTTAAATTCGAACTCACAGATCTTTGCAGGGAAGTGGAAAAGTCATCGGCAGCGATGGCCTGCATTCTCTTGGTGGCGGTCTGCTGGGCGCTCTTGACCCTGCGCAGCGCTGAGTTCTGCAGGTAGAAGGGCAGCTGTACCATGTTCCGTAAGTAATCCCATCCGCCAATGTTGCTCTCCGAGAACGCACGCCGACTATTTATTTCTACCGCCTGGTAATTTTCATTTGTGAATAGAATAATTAATCTAATCAAAACATACGATTATCTAAAAGTATTAAAGTAAACAATTAACAGATATACAGCATTAAATTAAAACAGATGTACGTAATGATAAACAAGTATCAACGCTTGGAAATTTTGAAATATATTAAGCATGCAAGCAAAAAAAAAATACCTTATAATCTGATAAGCAAATAAAATAAACGTTTTTTCTATGTGTAACAAAACCTATCTTGCGACTTACGACAAAGGTACCGTCGTACTTTTTCGGAAGCTATAAATGTTTAAAACATTTTTCATTTTATTTTGATATAATATCTGACCATAAATTAATAAGATACTTTAAATATATCTGGCCACAGTCGTAAAGATCCAGTGTCACAGTATCATCATCATCGTTACAGCCACAACTCCACTGCAGAACAACATAGGGTTCGCCATAAAACGATACAAAACGTGCCTCAGGCGAATGCATGTATAGTCTACCTGCAAAACCGGGCAGACCGTCGCTACATCTAGTGGGCAGTCACCATACACTGCATTTACCGTTACGATTGTTATCGCTTCTACGAGGTACATGGCCGACTAATTGCGAATTTGAAGTTTCATCATAAGGTTTTTCCTTGACCTTCCTAGCTCTCAAAGTCAGCTTTGAATAACTGATTAGTTTTGGAGTTGTTAAGACGACATGGGTAAGCCGACAAGTGTGAGAGTAAGGTATTCTCAGGATATTGAAATATGCTGAGAACATATATATATATTAAATATACATTATAATAAATTACTCTGAAAAAAATATATATTACCACCATGTTTAATCGCTACCTTTATATGAAATGGTGATATATTCGTGTTCAGCTATTTTTATAAAAACTACTACAAAAATGCTTAATAGAGATCTTATTTATATTCAATATTTGATGAAATTAAAAATTACTTTGAGAATTTCAGTTTTACAAAGAATTACTCATAACGAAATTTTGGACTTAATGACGGCTCTTTTAGTAAATACCCTTAAGAAAATTGAAAAAGAAAATAATAAAAAAATACCGTCTGGTAAATTGAAATAAACGATGATATATGCACTGACAACAATAAAACAATTTTTTTGTGGAAATGTACATCATTTAAAATTGCCAATCATGCAATTTTGCTATGTGATATTGAGAGACAATACACAACGAACTTAAATATATTTTATAATTTTAGGGGATAAAATTTTACTGCAACGTCAAGATGACATGCAAGCACACGTTATAACATATAGACAACATCAATCCAATAAAGCTATCGAAATGTACATCGAGAACTCGATGAACGCGAAACTAACCTCCATCCAAGCAACCTGCGCACATATTAACCGAGTTAAATTCACAACTTTGTATAAAATATCAGGTTAATATTCTGAACTTCTAATTATTAGTTACTTAATTGCTAGTAAGGAACATAATATTTACTACTAACTATTGATCTATATTTATCTTCACAACTTTGTTATACCTTGCTAATAATATGAGGGTCGATAGCCAACAGGAGGATGAAGGGGCTCTTGGGGTCGGAGCACAGTGCGTGGACTGCGTTGAGCAAAGCGAGCACTTTTTCCTGTTCACAACTGTCAAGAGCGTCCACCACTACCACCAGGCGCGTCTGCTGCCCCGTGAACGCATCAAGGCATGACACCTGCAGAAAGTTTCCCAAAAGTAAGTTTTTAAGCGAATGTAACCATATCCAAGTAAATTATAGTGGTCATAGACTCTTATTAACATTTGGCAATTGACGACTTTAAAAGCATTCTATCTTATAGCATAATATAAATGCGCATAAAGAGCTTGCAGACAAAAACACATCCACTATCTGCACGAATAAAGGCTTTCCGTACACTAACTTAGTCGCCTCTAACGACACCTCGGTAGAAAAGAGGTAGGTGCTAATCTACTCTGCTGGAAACCTACAGAATCACAAGAGTATTAATTAAAAGATGTATTTAAGCCACAGTGGCAGCGCAGTTTACGACTTATGCACAAGCATGCGCTCGTTTATACGCCGTACGCCGTGTGGTAGCGGCCTAAGAGAATCTACCACCCCATCTCATCCCGTGGGTGTCGTAAAAGTCGACAGAGGGAAAATGAAAACCAGGAGATGGGCAGCAGCATCTTGCTGGAACATCTGAATAAATAAACTGCGGTTGCCAACCCGTCTGCCAAGCGTGGCAACTATGGCAAAATCCCCCCAAAACGAGAGCTACAAACTTTTGTGGCAATCTATGAGGGAGGCCTATGTTCAGCAGTGGACTATTGTTAGGCTGAAACGACGACGACGATGCGCTCTTTCATGCAAGCACATAAGCAAGTCAGTATGCACTGTGCCAGGTATTGATCAGATCCCATCACGTTTCAAGGATGTCATATTAGTCAAGTAAGGGCAATACCAGGGATCTCTGCCTCCCACAATTGAAATCTCAAAATTTTCTCAAAATTGGAATTAACATCTACGCACGAGGCGCGCGGCCAGCGCGCGCCGGTCAGTACTCACCAAGTGGGTGAACGCCTGCACCTCCGGGCGCAGCGCCAGTGCGTGCGAGTCCCGGCGCAGCGCGCGCACGAGGCGCGAGCGCGGCGGCAGCGCCTGCGCGGCCAGCGCGCGCTGGTCAGTACTCACCATGTGGGTGAGCGCCTGCACCTCCGGGCGCAGCGCCAGTGCGTGCGAGTCCCGGCGCAGCGCGCGCACGAGGCGCGAGCGCGGCGGCAGCGCCTGCGCGGCCAGCGCGCGCTGGTCAGTACTCACCATGTGGGTGAGCGCCTGCACCTCCGGGCGCAGCGCCAGTGCGTGCGAGTCCCGGCGCAGCGCGCGCACGAGGCGCGAGCGCGGCGGTAGCGCCAGCGCGGCGAGAGCGCGCCCCGCCGTGTACAGGTTGGCGAGCAGCGCCGCGCCGCCCACGGCGCACGCGCCGATCAGCAGCCCCTGTTGGACGTCACGCCGCCTGATCGACGACGACCCAATCTCACTGAGCCGCCGTTGTTCGCTTATAATATATGCCCTTACGCTTAAAACTAAAGTGTATGTCACAAGCAACAACAGCGGTTTGATTGTTAACAATGTGAGGCATAACTCACTTAAGTATAGAAAGTCAGGACATAGAGATCTTAGACTTCGACATCCACCATCCTTAGGTTGATATTATATGTTGCCATTAACTACAACACACACAAGCGGCTAAGATTTGAGGTACGATGTGCGGAACGTAACATCACATATTCGAACTCGCCATTCGACTATTTTCGTTGCACAAGCATTTAAGCTTAGTTGGAGTGATTATCAAGAAAATAAGTAATATTAATATCGTTATTGTATTCTTATTTATTATAAACTATTTTATTTTGTTGCTGAACCCTAAGGATTTGGTTTCATTATCAAAAAAAAACAGTACAAATTTAAAATTTCAAGCCAATATGTAATAACTAAAATATATATATATTTTTTTTGAAATAAAATAAACTTAAGTTAAATAAAAATAAAATAATACTTGAACCAAAATTTACAACCGGGTATATATCATAGTTGACTTTTATCACATAAACATCACAAAGTAGACGAAATGAGGTGTTGGATTATTTTGCGCCGCTACTATATTTATTTATGATAATATAAAAGAAAATTAAAGATAAATGAGAATAAGCCAACTTGGACTATTGCTTACTGCTGATCCGCATCGTTCTCCGTTAAGTACATGATCAGGACACACAGACCGATGAGTAGGCAAGTGAAGATCACCTCGAATGTCACTATGTGCGGAATGCAACATGCTCGCCGCCACCTGGGAAATAAGACACAATTTACCAGCACCAGAATATTAAATATGCTCAGCAGGACCTATCATAGTATTGAAGTTTAGCGCAAAGCAAACAATCACAAATCTTGTCCTTTTTACGTCTAATATAACGCTTATACGATAAGATCGCAGGAAGATGCCGTGCCAGAGGTAAGGGACAAAGACAAAATAATCTGACTAGAAGACCAATAATTTGTGTTGACGAAAATATCGGCTTGTTTTGTGGCGGGATATAGTTATGTATTTAATATGATATGGTCATTGATATACAAAAACGCAAGATACAGTTCCATACAAAAATCACTAGTAAAGCTTCCCCGATCGAACAAAACATAAAAAACAAAGACAAAGATCACAAATTCCGATTAAACAAACGCAAATTTAATGTTATGCCCACGACATAAAGTAGCTTTTTAAATGAATTCACCAATCGTTCGGCGAAGATTTTAAATTTGTTGTTGGTGACATGGCTGACATGTTGTCCTCACGTTTTTGACTCTTGGCGTTTTTGAGTAGCTGACTGTGCATTTAGGGGTTTTTGTATATCTATTATAATTCTATATATTCTTACTCCACATTGTGTTCCCACGAGCAGTATAGTGACGGCATTGCAAATTATGGTGTTATTCTGCACGAACAAAGGCTGTCCGTACAATACATAGTCGCCTCTCACGACACCTCGGCAGGAAAGAGGTAGGTGCTGTTCTACTCTGCCGGACACCTATTGGCTTTACGTATACAATACCGTGACTTACTTCCAACCGGATGTGGAAGACACAGGTGTAGGCCTGAAGGCCCGCGCGAGGCGCGTGCAGACGCGGCCGTACTGGCTCTCCAGCGCCTCCGCCAGGCTGGCAATCATCTGCACCACCATCGCTTCGCCCTCTTGCCCGGCGCCGCTTTTCATGCCTTCCGTGAAGTGGAACCTACATAAATCCATACCTATATTATAAATGCGAAAGTAACTCTCTCTGTCTGATTGTTACCTTTTCACGGCTCAACCGTTGAACTTATATTGAATAAAGTCAGCACAAAAATAAACCGCGGATATAGTTGCGGGTTTCAGCTAGTATTTCATATTAGTACGTCATTCATGATATATATAAAATAGAAGTACTTTTTTGATTGTTTATAGGGGAACGACTAACACTATTAACATGTATTTCACAAATGCTATTTTAATACTATAATATATCTGGAGAGTGTTTGTTTGAACGCCAACCTCATGAAATACTAATCCGATTATTTTTGCATTAGATTTCCCTTTGTAGGTTACAAAACTTCGTGCTACGGCGTTAAGGAGCTGTTCGCCATGGTTCACCCTGTAAACCGAATATTATCGAAATGGGCCGCACTGTGAATGCTCAGGTCGGCAAGGTACCTTGCCGTGCTGCGCAATCATTTGGTCGGCTAATTTTGCGGAGGAAAACTCGAGGCACAGCTGGTAGATAATAATTCTATGACCAACTTAGACTATGTTTCATCGCGTTTGTTTTACGACTTTCAAGTTAAGAGTTATGAATTTTTTTCGATTATATATATATATATATATATATATATATAATATAATCATTGCGGCAATCGATAGGAGAGACCTATGTTCAACAAGCAACACAAAAACAAATATAACGTCGACCACAGTACGAATTCTCCTGTATCGTGGGTGCGTTTTACAGACAAAATTCACATGCCGAACAACTATTCACAACCAGACCCGAAAATCAACGATTCGCGTTTTTTGCACAAATGTTGGCTCCATGGGATTCCAACTCAGGATCCGCGGCGTAGAAGTCGAGTACTCTGACCACTATGCCACGCAGTGTTAAATGATGACTACTGGACTTAGATTGTCCATGTAAAGTTCCTTTTGAATGCTTTTGTTGAAGTATTTTTTTTAAAAAAAAGAAACATTTAGTTGATAAAAAAAGAAATACTGTGTTTTTTAAGAAAAAAGAAATTATTGTTTTTTTAGAAAAGCACTGATAGCTGTTCCAGTCGAACTGATGTCTGAGAGTGACGGGCGCTACTATTATGTGAACGATTTGCTCATCTCCCCACCTTTTTTCCATAAAAAAAGACTGTGTTTGATATAATATTGCGGTACATTACCTAATAGGTGTTGCTGGTAGAGCACGTGGATCGTTTGGGCCGGGTGGATGACAAAATACAACTTGGAGTACCAATAACAGTGAATGGAAACGTCGCCCCAAAGATGACGTTATACCGCCAGCCCACCACCATTCGTACCTGGTAGTGTTATAGAACATTGTTTAAATTAGTCATTATAAATGCATTTAGCAGTTCCAAAGAAGGGGGTGGAAAAAGTATGATGATGATGTCCCAATCAAAGCTAACCAATATCAACCATGGTGACCTGGCCGATTCGATCACGGCGACAATTTCGAAATACTGTCGAAAGCTAATTAATAGCTTTGTGTTTTTGCACAAATATTGACTGCTGCTGGGATTCTAACCCAGGACCTGCCGCGTAGAAGTCAGGTCCTTTGCCCACTAAGTCAAGCGGTTGACAACTATGGCGACATCAAAACCATAACTTGCCATTTGCTGCCTGCAGCGTTAAAAAAGGTAGTCACTCGTCTTCCTCTTCTTTTATCCGATGTGAATTTTGTGTTAAGATTGGACGACGGAGAATCTAGTGGCGAGGTGCTAGGGCAGGTAGAAGTCGAGCAAGCAAGGGCTCACTAGGTTCCGAGGTGCCAAAGTATATAAAAAGCCAGTCGACCAGTGCTCATCGGGTGCCGAGATGCCAGAGCAGGAAGAAGGCGATTTAGAGGTTGGCCACCGGGTGCCGGGATGCCAGAGCAGGTAGAAGGCGAGTTAACGGGTGCTCACCGGGTGCCGAGATGCCAGAGCAGGTCGAAGGCGAGTTAATGAGTGCTCACCGGGTGCCGAGATGCCAGAGCAGGTAGAAGGCGAGGTATGCGGCGAGGAAGAGTCCGAAGGCGAGCGCCACGGCGACGTAGGGCGGCGCGCCGGCGAGCGCGGCGGCGGCGGCCAGCGGCAGCGCGCCGTGCCACGCGCCCCACGCCACGGCCCACGACCACGCCCAGCCCGACTCTGTCCACTGACGCGCGAAGTTCTTCATCTCCTCTGCGGTAACGAGTATAAATAGCATTAGTAAATGTATTTGTTTAAATCTCATTTAATGACTACCACGAGAATCATGATGTTGTTAATGGTGGGTTGCCATTTATGTATTTTAGATAAGGTAAGTAATAACACTGGCTCTCAGTGCCCTTCAGACCGAAACACAGTAATGTTTGCACACTATCATCATTTCAGCCTATCACTAGTCCATTGCTTGAACATGGGCCTCGTACATTGATTGCTATAGTTGCCACGCTTGGCAGGCGGGTTGGCAACCGCAAATTATTTATTCAGATGTTCCATTAAGATGCTGCTGTCCATCTCCTGGTTTTCATCTTCCCTCTGACGACTTTTACGACACCCACAGGATTAGATGGGGTGGTAGATATTCTTCGCTTCACCACAAAATAACTGGCCCTTAGGTATTACCTATCTAGACGGATTTCTGAATGGGAATCCTGCCACTAGTAATTGTATGTACGGTACGCAATGAGATGATAACTTCAGGTCAACAAAAAAACCAAATTATTACCTTTTTATTATTTATTATATTCTAATTAATACTATATGTGAAATCATACAAAACGTAAAATATATAAAAATTTATTTAAATGTCGATGTACTTGCCAATATATACAAAAGTTTAACTATAACAATTTTTTATTTTTTATACTGCTTTTACGGTTTAATCCTCCATCATAAACAACCTCCAATAGAAATTTAATTTGGCAAAAAGCAAAAAATAAATCGAATTTTATAAGAAAACAGATGAACATACGTATATATTTACAGATTCACACAAAGACTGCTAAAATCTATGACTTGGCCGTAATCAGGAAGCCTTGACCGTAAGCAGGCTACTGGCATGGTGTAATTAAAACGAATAATATTGACTTTTTAGTTACCTTTTAGCTTACTAAGTAAAAACGACTTCCCAGAGCCCCAGCGAGCGTACAATCCAACGGTAATCGGCACCGAGAGACTGGGCTCGGACAGCATGTCAGCCAATGCAGCGCTATACAATTCGTAGCCAAGCATGTTCTCATTGTCTTCGTTAGTGTTCAGTTTACGAGCGCCGAATATCTGACCTAGGATCGTCTTGTTGTAGCTCATGTCGATGTTGTATGGCGTTTCGTTCATTTTGTTAGGCTTGTATAGCAGTTGACTGTTTTTAGGGTTCCTCAAAAGGATTTCCACTATTTGCTGGAAACAAAAAAATATATATGATGAAACGAATATTATTCCAAGAGGAAAAAAAAATAACGGAATTTTCTTTTATATATACTGTTAGTGTAAACATTATTTTACACTAACACTTTTCCTTTGTCTTTAATATAAAAAAAGGTTGTCTTATCATCAGATTTAGTCTAGTCTTAAATAATCCACTTTGATACTGTCTTAAGCCATCGCATGTTTATTATTATGTGAAATGGTACACAACTAGTTTTTAACAAAAATTTAAAAAAGAAAAGAAATTTTTTTACAAAAAAAAACTAAAACATGATGTACATTTTTATATTTTTACATATAACAAGTATTTATTTAATTCAACATATAAATATTGAACGTTTTGCTCCTACAATTATATGATGCCATACAAAAGACCTATGTACCGGACTGTATAGTCGGTGCGCTTGCCAAAACACGTATATGAATTCAGGAGGCGGAAAAACTGTTGATTAATAAAAAGTTAAAACCCCAAAATGCAAAATGCTGACAAAATATCCTATATTTATTGTGTAAGTAACACTAAGAAATTATTTTTATCACAGTATCACATAAAACAGTTGTTTTCCGCCTATTGAAAAGTTGATAAAATCCGACGGTAGAAGGATTTGTCCTTCCCGCTCGTTATGACTGAAGCACAATATTCTAGATATGAACCAGAAGTATAATCTGGCAGAATTTACTCGTAATATAGATCTGCCGTAAGTATTAGCGAGAACACTAAAGCATTCACTGGAGTGAGTAACTTACGAAAAAGTAAAGATACCTTTTTAACTAAACAATGCTTGTGCATTGATAAGGTTGAAAGCCCGAGTCAGGCGCAGCACATAGACTAGTAGTCATGTGCTGCGATGATAATGATAAGGATGTCCTACTGGGTAATTTGGCCACGACGACATCTTCTGATCAAAAAGAAAAGGTATCTGCATAGGTAATATTATAGTGTCGTTAATATTTGCACGATCGGTGTCCGGCAGAGTAGAATAGCACCTATCTTTTTCATACCGAGGTGTCGTAAAAGGCGACTAAGGTACTGTACGGACAGCCTTTATTCGTGCAGAATAATACCATAGTATGCTGTCACTTTACTGCTCGTAGGGGCGCAAAAGGGAGTAAAAGTTTTTTGAGTCGTACCAAAATGGCTGCAACATGATTCGCTTTTCGTCACGTCTCATTTCCCGCGGGGGCGAAAAATATGCAATATAACATACAATGCATCGAAACCGTAAAACAAATAATCTGTCGCACAGATCGTCATCGGTTGGGATTCGATGCCGGGACAAGTGAGTCAGCAGCAGTGCGACGCGCGGCCGGTACCTTGGAGCGCGCGCGCATGGCGATGTGCAGCGCGGTGTCGCCGCGGTTGTCAGGCCGCGTTGACGCGCGCCTTGCGCTCCAGCAGCAGCTGCACCGTCTCCGCGTTGCGCGACCGCACCGCGCGCAGCAGCGGCGTGTCTCCACTCTGCGCAACACATCCACACAAATAAACACAAGCTGGACATTTGGCGCCAACTCGAAAAGTGGTGTTTCTATTGAATTCTGTAATTTCTGTGTATATTTTGAGTTTTTATGTATAATATTGATAGTTTATTAAGCAGAAAGTGCTGGTGAATGTGTACAATGTGTGCGCGAAGTGATTGGAAAATTCAATTCAAGACCAAAATAGTACTTTTTGTTTTGTCTTCATCAGTCCAGAAAATCTTCAGTAAAAGTCAACTATCAGTGTTTTTGAACAATTTTGAGAGAAATTGGCAAAAATAGCAGAAAAAACACAAGCTAAAATAAAACTAGAAAAGGCTGATTAAATGTATAACGTACTAAGGTAGACGTTATCACTCGTTGGATAGTGTGCCAGTGTTAGATTTTTGCATATCATTAAAATAGGCTTTAGAAATTGCGGTCTTTGTAATCATTTTAAAATAACATTCCTTATTTTCATGTTTCAACCCATTAGCAAGATTTTTTATATCGCCCTATTAATGAATTACTATTACAACAATAACTATTCATTAAACGTATGATATTTTTTCCGCTTAATGAGTTAAAACTATTTTTGGTAGATATTTCATAATAAAAGCTTTGAAGTTTTTCTTTCATTTGATACCAAATGTCTAATCGCGACACCCACAGACGACAGTGGTCCGGGTCTGGGATTTCGTGCATGTGTATCATTTTAAAACAAGATCCTGTCGTGCATCAACGTCGTTTTCAAATGTATTAAAAGTATACGCAAAACTAAATTGAGATATCCACAGATAAGTAAGACATTGGGCCGTCGCGGGACGCCTGCTAGATGTGAAATATCGAAATTATTTTGTACAGATAATATGCATAAAAGGATAGCTTATGAAAGGAAATAAATATGGCATAATCAAAAATATTCCTCCTCCACATTCCGTATTAGACGTTTCATACTATCACACAGCGTGACGACGTATGACTTGGCGACGCGTCGCCACGCCAATAGCCGGTCTGATTTTAACACCAAAATCACATCGTGATACAAAGTCACGTGTAGACTCACTACATGAAACTGGCACGTGAAGATTTATTTGTGCTAGCTTTCATTTTCATCCAACAGGCGTGTTTTGACGTATCATTCACCAGCACGCGTTTGCCAATAATAACAAATGAAAATATTTTTAACTACTTACACTTGTACAGTGCTCGAGGTCTGGGTTCGAGGCTAGTAAAAGCTTCAGTATGGCGGCGTGACCTTTCTCAACGGCCGTGTACACTGGGGTTTTTTTGTCCTTGCCAGGCAAATCGACGTCCACGTGTTTCTTTAACAAGGCTTCTACGATATTTTTGTGGCCTCCCTTCACAGCGTGGATCAGCGGAGTGTCTTTCGAGTGGTCCTGAAAAAAAAACAATATTTTTTTATAAGTTAGAAATGAATTCACATACAAGAAATATACATAAATTACTAATTCAATGCGTAATTAATACTCATAAAATGTGCGTAATTGAAAAAAACCCAACGAAATCCTTCGGCATTATAACAATGCCATAAATAAAAGTATTTTAGACCTTTTAATTAAATCTAAAATATTGATAAAATAGCTTAATTTCAGACATAAATTAGAAACGGAATCAAAAATATAAATTCCAACCATTGGTTGACAATAAGACAAAAAGATGCCGAATTTTCCGTGAAACTTCGCTGAATTTCACCGAATTGAATATTTACCAAAGCCCGGAAGCATGTCGTTTTAAGAAAATGCGACGTGAAAAAGACGTTTGGAGAGAGGAATTGTACCATTCTTAACGAAGATCAGTTTTTTGTAAGAACAATGTAAGTTTAGACAAATATTCGACATTTGGATAATGAATTATACGAATAATGGAGCTATTTTCTAAAACGTAATTCACTGATTAGCAATAGGTACTCACTTTGCACCGCACGATTTGGATACCATTTGCAAGCTCATCTAGAGCAAACACCATAGTGCAAATTACTGAACGTATGGCAGCAGAAAGCGCTATATAATAAAATTATAACTACTTAACCAAACTGAGTTATAAATGGTTTTCAATTATGAATCCCTTCAGGGTCTTGGACTGTGATTATCAATATACCTTACCTGAACATTAATATAAGCTCCAGAGTTGATGAGAGCCAGCGCTATGTCGTAGTAACCTTCTTTGCATGCTATAGCAAGCGCCGTGAACCCGTCCTTGTCTAGTGCGTTCACATTCGGCTTGTGCTCAAGGAGCATTTGCACAATCTCAAAGTGGTTACCTGAAAGGAACATAACGCATTGTCATATTATATGATAATAACATTAAACGGTGGCTCGATACCATGAGGAGCAAGTATTTGGGATAGCTTGAGTTAGTAGATTTTATAAATTGTATGATATAATAAAATCGTAGCTATTTTTGTATGATTAACTGTAACATAAGGACGTCTAACATCCTGCTTCCTTTCATCCCTTTCCATTCCTCCATCAGTCCTACTTTGACCAAGGGCCATGATAAATTCCGAAAATTTACTTTTGTTTAATCTGTATTTTTGTTTAATAAAATAATAAATTTAATTGCGTACGTGGTAGGAAAACGTAGGGCATATTGTGACGGCTTAACACATTCGATCTCGTGTAAATTTATCGTAGTATTTGTAAGTGGTGATTTTACTGTGAATGTGCATATTATATTACAGCTAAATTTTCACGCGCCTTCGAAATATCAACGTTTAATGGAAAAATGAGTACAATATAATATATGCGTAAGGTGACGTGTGTGACTCAGATATTTGACATTTGTTTAGTTGTATTTCTAGACTTATCACTAAATAAACTTAAGGATAAAGAGCTTCATTGGTCTTAGATAAAGCATACATTGTTTGTTGATCAATGTGCAAATGGACGTCAATTTGTTAAGCAGCTCAAATTCTTTTTTAATATCTTATAATGCTTTTGTCTGTACGAAGTAGGGTAATAGTTACCGTAAGTTGTTTACTAGTACGTTTAGTGAGTCTTAGGTATCTATTTAGAGACCCTTAAGGAAAACCACTTCAACCATTATCGCTGCACATCACTGTACTAACAAATGATTGTCACTTGGTTTTTTGGCTCCTACTTAATCAATTAGGATAATATTTTTTTTTGTTTATCTTGTTTTATTCTTTTTCGTTCAGTCCTTCGAATATTATCTTAAAATCTTATATAATCGTTACGTCTATGACTAAAGCAATAAGCTTCAGGAAAGGCAAATGTAATACCATTAAAATTATTATACTCCTAGTGAAGTCAGCTATAGCACCTGAAGTTGTAATAAAACTAACAAAATCATTTTAAGCATCTACATTAAATTAGAACTCACCTACACTATTACTCAATTTAATGAATAAATATAATTATACATCTAAATTTATAAATGAATAAATAAATATTAATCTCTTGTACGGGACAAAGTTACATGGTGGTAGGACTCCAGTACAGCAGTCTGCGTAGGTGCCACTCCAATGCCAGTTGTTCTGAGGTGAATCAGTGGTGTGAAAACGTTGCTGCATTTCGGTTTGAAGAGCTCTGTGAGCTAGTGTAATCACTGGGAACATGAGACTTAAGATTTGATATGTCAGGGTAAAGGGCGCGGTGCGGTGTCGCGCGGATATGTTCTGGGTGACAACGGTATCGGGTGAACCACCTTTTCCATCAGGTGAACGTTTAAAAAAACCCTTCACAAGCGTGCTAGTACCATGAGTAGCCTGCAGCAGCGGCGTCCAGCAGTACATGCCGGCGGTGTTCGCGTCGGCGCCAGCCCGCAGCAGCGCGGCGCTCGAGGCCGTGTCACCGGCGCGCGCCGCCCACGTGAGCGCCGACGTGCCGTACTTGTCGCACGAATTCGGCCGCGCGCCCGCCCCCAGCAGCCGCTGCACCACGCTGCTGTGCCGGCGACCCGCCGCCCACACTAACGAGCTGATGTAGAATAGAACAGAAACCAATTTATTCGCAGGACAACCTCACAGCGCTTCTGTCACAATTCTGCCACAACCATAGAGACGCGCACGATCAGCTAATAAAAATGTATTCCTATGCAGGAATCCTCTAAGTAAGTACCACCCCAGGTCCAGTTGTTCTGTCGTGAAGCAGTGGTGTGCAAACTTTACTGTGTTAGTATGAAGAGCACTGAAGAGAGCCAGTGTTATCAGTGAGCATATGAGACTTAAAAACTGATGTCTCAGGGTGATGGACGCAGTGTGGTACCACACAGAAATATTCTCGGTGACTGCATTGCTATTGACGGACTTCCCTAATATACTACCTTATCTATGAGGCAGACGTAGCACTTACCATCAGGGGAACGTTTGCACGTCCCATCCCTTTTTACAATAAAAAAAATAAAAGCGTCGTGTGACTCTAAATAGTATATCGACTATTATTTTATTGAAAACATATTTTATCACACATCACATGACACTTATGGGGGACCCGTAACTTTCGGGAATTTTAAGGATGTTTCTGAAATTCGAAATGTTTAATATAATAGAAACGAAACATATATACATATATTTTTTAAATATTTTAACATATAACTTGTACACATATGAGAAAAACTGAACGGCGTTACTTCCTGGTGGTTTGGATGTTTCATGTTAATATGGTTATGAATTTGCCAGAGACGCCAATTACAGACAATAACCGTTCGCCTTGAGGATTATCACCTTGAACAGTTTCGTAGTCTCTGAAATGTGGTTTTGATTCCGGAAGAACAATAAATATTTTAATGTGCCGATATCACTTCTATATACTCGTACATTTTTGCGAAAGTGCTTTGATGTTGATAATTTCACTGTTGCAATGAAATTATCAATTGAAATATATCTTTTTGAATATATCTTTATTTACCTTCAAAATATTCCTGTTTTTTTATTAAACATAGACTGAGCTTCTAAGTTATGTTATTAAAGGAGAGAAAGTTAATTTGCTAAGATCCGCATGTAAAATGTAAAATGGTGTGTATTACCTAGTTTTGAAGAGCACCGCCCGCCCTCCCTCAACAGCGTGCACAGGAAAACCAATACCGCCACCGGGAGCCGCCACCAGATACCCTCCACCACTACAACACTACAACTAGGCAATACACACCACTGAAGTCGAGAACACGACACGTGTTTCACCTCAAAACGAGGCATTATCAAGTGATATTGACTCTACGACTGTCAACCGCCGAGACTTGACTCGGTGCACGCTGTTGAGGGAGGGCGGGCGGTGCTCTTCAAAACTAGGTAATACACACCATTTTACATCTTGCATGCGGATCTTAGCAAATTAACTTTCTCTCCTTTACTATAATGCTCCTCCTTTACCTATAATGGATTTCCGCAAAGTAACGCCTGATTCTATTAATCATGTTATTAAATGAGAAGAAACTTAATTGATGATAATTGGTTTTCTAATTCTTCATCATTTAAAAAAATAATAAAATTACATTAATTGTTGTTCAGCAGTGGACTAGTGATAGGCTTAAATGATGATAATGATTATGATTTGCCTTTCGCGTATTCTGACCATGTAATATAGATATACAAAAGAAATTAAATTATCATTTGTAACGTCATAAGTGAGATCCATTCAACTACTACTTTATGATTTTCATAAATGGATGACGCAGCATATTCTATGCTTATCTATTTCCATCGACTCATACAAAACCATGGTACCATAATGGTGGAAATGGATTGTCTTACGCCGCCACCACACCGATTATCTAATTAATATATTACACAGGATGTTACGATACTCGATAGGAATTGTAATTTTTAATATTGATATAAGAACAGTAAGTAAATCTTAATACCAACTGATATAAATTTTAATTGAATCGCGTTATGAAAGCTTAAAACATGTGCATCGCATCTTATAGTTAAGTTTATAATATTGGTGGATACCTTCAAAGAGGCACAACTGCCAAACAAAACTTAGCAAAGAAAACAAAGAAGGTAATTTAAAATTATATTGTATGTCCATATATTCCACCTAACCTAACCTCTATCTTCTTGATATTTTACTGGTATTTATAATGCAATTTATAGTCGTTCACCGGTCTTAAATAGCTAGCGCATTCGAAAACATAATTTTGGCGCTAAACACTAACGACTAACTAAATAAAACGTAATGGTCGTGTGACGTCGATAGACTAACAACGAGGTGACGAGTCCTGTGACTTCTTGGGTGCTCTTACAACACAATTTTCCAAAATAGTGACAAAATCTCACAAGGCAATTTTTTATTGCATTCATATTTAAACATTCTGCTCTTAATTAGTTATAACACATGGGTTTAATTTAAATGTTCATATCAACGTTTTATTATTATCGTAATACACCAACAATATTAAAAGAATGATATTACAGTTAATGCAAATTTCTAGAGTATTATTTAATGGGCTCACCAACGCGCAGAGTACCTAGCCGCCTAAAAGTGGGCCACATATAAATTATCGCTTTTCGGGTCTTGATGTATTGTAATTATATGGTATCTCTGACCTTTACACCCTATACGTAACAGCGGATTCGGGAAAGACAAGAGAAATAATGAATTCAAAAAACTGACTTCCACGCAGCAGCTCCAAACATGCTTAAGCGAATTTAAGAGTTTCATAAATTTATCATGACGGGAGTCATTTAAGCGAATTTAAGAGTTTTATAAATTTATGATGACGGGAGTCATCAGAACTTGACCAAATTTATAATCCTCCCCTAATACCGCCCTTCTAATATATATTTTTTAAATCGGTTCATTGACAAATAAGTTATGCTCGAACATACATAAAAATTATACACATATAAGACGAATTAACAACCTCCTCCTATTTTGAGGTCAGTTAATTAGTGCCTTTGAATTTAAGTTAATGTTATTTTAATACATCCTGTTGCGTTGTGAGGTGGTGGCGTAAGAATGTGGTAAGAGTCGACAGAAGGAAACGTCTGGAAAATTCCAAGACTTCGGAGAGGCACGAATCTTCTCGAAAAATGTCAGAATGAAAATAAACAGACCGGTTAGGGACAGCTGCGTCTTAGGTACAAGGAGGCTAGAACTGCGATCACAACACTCTTTATTGGATAAAATGACGAGACAAGCAAAACGTTCACCTGATGGTGATTTTAACGTCCGCCCATAACAAATGCTATGTCACAAAGAACATTTCTGTGTGGCTACACACTGTGTCCGTCACTCTGAGACATCAGTTTTTAAGTCTCACATGCCCAGTGATTACACTAGCTCTCAATGCCCTTCAGACCGAAACACAGTAATGTTTGCACACTACTGCTTCACGGCAGAGTAAATGGCTTACTAACATCTACCAGCCAATTGATTGTTTTTATGTTTCTGTTAAATGCCCTGAGCATATTTCGGTACTGTAAAAAATCCACCTTAAGGTGTGATACGCGGAAACGTACGTTCGAGAATCCACCTTTAGCCTGGGTGGACAATAGGAATATTTATATTTATATTCTTCACCCCTGGGGAGTGTACAATCATTCCGATTATCACTATTTACTTATTCTTACTTATTCATCAAACATTCTGATGGAAATGCAATGTCAATTTCAATTGCATCGATCAATAAATTGGATCGTACATTGAGCAAATGGTCGAGTTGGTCTTCATAATGGCTATCAATAGCTCTTTCAAGAAAAATATAGTACGAGTACAAGGAGCACTCGTACATGTTTATCCTTCTATAAGCACAAAACAAAACTAGGTAGCTTCTCTTTAAACAAAAAAGTGAGATTGAGGCGAAATTGCAGTTTTATTATTTAGCATTAAAAATGTCTCATTGTTTTATCTGTTGAACTGTACCCGGAGTGTAAAAGCGGAATAATAATAACCAGATATAAATTCCGTTTATCCACTCTGGCTTAGGGTAGATTCTCGGACATACGTTTACACGTATCCGCATTGGAGTAGAATTTATTGGGGTGGATAAACGGAATAACCGCAATTTTCACCAGAAAAGCAACATTATATACTTCCCACAGCAGAGCACAGGCCTCTATTTTAACACTCTTTTAGTAGCTTGACCTATATTTATGTATGCATCTACGTATGTATGAATGTAATCAAGTTCAATTTTACCCACTTTCCGACGTCTGGGCCCGAATAATTTGAAATTTTGCACAATATCCGATGATCAATAAAATATTTTATGCCTATGACCTGTTATGCTCAGCAAGATCATCTGCTCATTTCTGTTTAAGCGTGTTTTTTTGTTCTTTTAAACCATTTATATACAAAACTCCAAGATACACAGTTCCATACAAAAATCACTTCAACAGGCGCCCTCGATCGATCAAACATAAAAATAAAGACAAAGATCACAAATTCCGAGTACAGAAACCCAAATTTTACTGTGTATCTTGTACATCTGGTTTTTATGTATATTAATGTTAAACTATAATTTTATGAGAATCTGCCCCAATACTTCAGTGCGGGTAGGTAAAAAAGTTGGTAGGATTTCAAATGTCCTCGAAATATTTTAACTCTTAATCCTACGTAATGCTTACTATAGAGCTTATCTTCGCTTTACATAGTGGATTTAAATATCCCAGGTGCGATTAAGTAGTGTCATAATAAGATTTTTGTTTTTCACTTTTTGTAAATTTAGTCAGGATTACAATTAAAAATAGGCTTGTTATCTTTCATTAGCTCTTTAAATGAAAATTAAAGCATTATAATACTTTTTAAATTATTATTAACACAGATAGAAAATTATTGTTTACGTAGATGTCATTCCATTTTAAACTATTTTCAAAAAACAAATAATTTAAATGTCTGTAAAGCTCTTTATCCCTATAACAATGGTTTTAGTGCTTATAAAAGTTACTTAAGTGTCACTGAATAATGTCATTACTATAATCGCCTTACACTTCTTTGTTCTTCTAAAGTAATAACGTATTGAATTTAAATTTATTTTTATCATTAGAATGAGTAAATATTAAATATAGGCAAATAAGAAATTAAACGCCCAGAAAATATGTTAACGCACTTTTTGTAAAAAAATATTTTTTCACAATATCATCATCAGTTAGTAGCAGATCTACTGCTTGATATCGGTGATGAGGATTTGTCGTAATCGCCCCTCTTAGCAGGCGGATTGCCAATCGTAGTACCATATTATTCGCACCTTATATCCTGTTACCCGTTACCGGTCTGGATAATTTATGTCTAGTATATTTGATCTGGTAGCCGCGTGGCCTAATGATAAGAGTAGGTACCTGATTTTAACGCCGCGAGCCATGGGCCCAAATTTTCTTTAAAATGAAGTAATTAGAGCCGTGGTAGCTTAGGGGCCGGGCGCTCGCCTTCAAATTTCATAGTACGCGAGTGACCTGAGTTCGTCCCGGCAATTTAAATACTGATTCACCATTTGCTCAGCGGTGATGGAAAACATCGTCAGGAAACGTGCATCTTAGGGTATTCAAATATTTAGAGGATATGTGAAGTCCACCAACCCGCATTGGTGCAGCGTGGCAGACTATTCCCAGCTCCAATACTCCTTTAAAAATGATAGAAGGCGTGTCCTCAACAGTGGGACATTTATAAGCGGTTACTTTAAGGAAGTACTTACTTGATATTATAATTTCCGTGCGCATGAACATCGGCTCCCTTTTCCAGTAATAGTGCAACTGCTTCGTCGTGGCCCTTGTATGAGGCCCACATTAAAGGTGTCCACCCACCCTAACGACAGAAATAAACTTATTTGTATTGTGAAGAATCCAGAAGTATACGCTGCCAAATTGCATAACAATATTCATTAAATAAATTATGACATTAATATTAATAGAAATAACGAGGGTAAGGTCATGAACGTTTTATATGTACTCGTAAAGTTTCTAGCACTTCTTAAAATTCATCATCATCATCATCATTTCAGCCTATCACTAGTCCGCTGTTGAACATAGGCCTCCATAGATTGCCACAAAAGTTTGTAGCTCTCATTTAGGGAGGATTTTGCCATAGTTGCCACGCTTGGGAGGCAGGTTGGTAACCGCAGTTTATTTATTCAGATGTTTCAGGAAGATGCTGCTGTCCATCTCCTGGTTTCCATTTTCCCTCTGTCGACTTTTACGACACCCAAGCGAGGAGATGGGGGTGGTAGATTATCTCAAGCCGCTACCACACGGCCAAATTACTTCTTCTTAAAATTACTTTTCCATAAAATTTCAATGATAAAGTGAAAATTTAGTATTTAAGTTCTTGCTTAAACGTAATGCGTAAATAAACGATTCTATTAGCTGTCAACAATATCGTAATTAACTTTGGTTACAAAAATTTTAATTACTTCTTCGAGTTTTCGACAGACACCTAATTCGTATGCAAAAAAATAAAGTGCTGCATTGTTTTGTAGAACGCAAATCTTTTTAAAATGTGCAGATAAAAAAATAGTTTATATCTGATAAACAATGATAATATTTGTTACAACATCGACTAACATTGTTATTTGATTATACGTAGAATAGTGATGATATAGTTAATTGTTTAGTCACGATAATAGGATAAGTAATTCTTTTATTTTATGATTTGAAATAAAAGAACTAGTGTGTAACCCATTAATAAAACTAGTTCATAATCTAATTTGTTGTGTAAGCATGTTAATGAATACAGATAATTACATATTTAACAAATTAACATACAAATGGTAACGAAACGCTATCCAATGCATCGGCCTTCAGGCGTCTGTCACCGGTGTCTCAAATAAAACTTCCCGTAGCTGTAGTAGCACTCATAAAGGTAACCTTTCTATAAATACATTGTCTATGAAATAAGTTCTCTATGTGACAGTGTTGGTGTATATTTTAACCAGATTTAAGTATGCGTGAATGTCACTGACATTTTGGCAGGGCTCCATGTGAAGTATAAATACACATATTTTGGGTTGACTCGACTGCGCGAGAATTCATTTTGGTCATTGCTCTATTTAATTTGGGTCACAAAGTACGCTTGAGGTTCAGTATAGAGTTTCAAAACTGAAACGTAATAGCGAGGTCTGGTTGAGACTAATTCGATAAATATTTTATTAAATCTGAAACTCTTTTATAGTTACCAAAAACATATTACCATTTCACTCTTGGATCGGTCATCATGTGAAAGAAGTAGTCTAAGATCACTGACTAAAATACTACAGAAGACAAAACTAGAGTACGACAGTAATAGCACTGTATTACAACTACCACTAAAATGATGAGTTGTACTCACGCAGTCTCTTGAGTCAACTTGAGCGCCAGCATCGAGCAGTTCCCTCATAACAGGAAGGTGGACCCCCGCGCGCGGCAAAGGCCAAAGGTGTCCAGCCGTCAGCGTCGGCTGCGCATGCATCGGCGCTCGCAGCCAGCAGCACACGCACCGCCGCCACTCGGCCACTCTCCGCAGCACACATAAGTGCCGTCGTGCCATTCTAAAACAAATTTGTTAATATATTTTTTTTATTGAATTTAGTGACGAAACGAGCAAAACATTCACTTGATGGTAAGTGCAACGTCTGCCCATAACAAATGCTGTGTCACCAAGGACATTTCTGTGTGACACCACAATGCGCCCGTCACCCTGAGACAGCAGTTCTTAAGTCTCATAAACCCAGTGATTACACTAGCTCGCAGTGCCCTTCAGACTGAAACAAAGTAATGTTTGCAAACTAATGTTTTGCGGCAGAACAACTGGCCATAGACAGATTCCTGCATAGGAATCCTACCACCCTTAAAATGCGTGTCGTGTTGAAGGTAATCTTATCCAACTTATGAGGCCGTTCAATAAACCATAAAACGAGATAAATTCTAGAATCGAAAATTTGACAGTGATCATTATCGGGCTTCAGTACATCAACTCGTCAAAAGATAACCTATCATACATCATATAATTTACAAGAAAACAGCAGCTGTTTTAAAGTACAAGCTAAAAGTGTGCCGTGACCCGTAACTGTATGGCTCAACATAGGCACTCACTCGTCTTGTGATTATATTAATTGTCACGTACTGATTTAATGTTACTGAAAATACTATTTAAATAATGTAAATCCGTTTTTGGCTATAATTTAAGATCATAAGATGTACGTACGATGTAACAAAGAGCTGTGGATTTTGTTTGAAATAAAAAAAATAAAAATAAAAAAAAATCTGTTATTAAAATCAAAAAATAATATGACAACAAATAAACGGCGTAGGTATCTAAACTCAAAGAGTCACTAATGAGCTATTTTAATATCCAATACATTGTCTACTCAAGGTAGACATTTGACATTTTTTTGTATGTTTAACGCGTTGTTAGCATATAGGCTTTTACAGCTTCATAGAGAGCGGATCACGAGCACCGTCCGCGTAGATAAATTTATTAAAATATAGCGTCGGAACTAATTGATTTTCCGGGATAAAAAGTATCCCATGTCCGTCTCCAGAATGCAAGCTATCATTTCGCAAGAATTTCGTCTAAATCGGTTCAGCGGAAGAGCCGTGAAAAGGTAAAAAACAGACAGAGAGAGTTACTTTCGCATCTATGATATTACTAGCTGATGTCCGCGACTTCGTCCGCGTGGATGTAGGTTTTTTAATATTCCGTGGAAATTATGGGATTTTCCGGGATAAAAGTATCCTATGTCCGTCTCCAAGATGCAAGCTATCTCTGTGCCGAATTACGTTAAGTTCGGTTCAATAGTTGAGCTGTGAAAAGGTAACAAACAGACAGAGGGACAGAGAGACTTACTTTCGCATTTATAATATTAGTATGGATTAGTATGGATGGATGATAAAAAAGACAATTTGACTTACTAGAGTAAATTAATTTAAATTGTAAGAATTCTTTTTAGAAATCCACCCTGGTAGTAACACCATAGTGTTAGTTATACTGCTGGTAGGATTTCTATGCAGGAATTCGTCTAGGTAGGTATCACACCGCAGGGTCAGTTATTCTGCCGTGAAGCAGTAGTTTGCAAACATTGCTGTGTTTCGATCTGAAGGGCACTGAGAGCAAGGGGAGCACATATTGAGCATAGGCGACTTAAGAAGAAATTATAACTGATGTGTCATCTCAGGGTGACGAGCGCAGTGTGGTGTACACAGAAATGTTCTTTAACCGACTTCAAAAAATGAAGCGGTTCTAAGTTCGTCTGTATGTATTTTTTATTTATGTTTACCGATATTTTTGTCAATTGCGGAGCATTTTTGTTTGATAAGATTTACCTATATAATTTTGGGACAAGTTCTGATGATGGGATCTATGAGAAAATCATGAAACTACGAAATTCTCTTAAGTATGTTAGGAGGTCATCAGGTGAACGTTTTGCTCGTTTCGACACTTTCTCTTATAAAAAAATAGCATAACGAAGTAGTAGCGTGCAAACTATGTTCCAGGTTCAGGGACACTGTAGTTAGTATAATTACTGAGAGTGCAACTTAATAGCTCTGTCCCTTAGTGTAGATCCACACCAGACTTTAATTTTATAATTTAAGGGGAATATAAGGTTTTGGGTGATACTGAAAATGTTATGGAAGGCGTGGTAGTTACCATCAAAATAACGACGTGCTCCTCTCGTCGCTTACTAGTACCACTATAAAAAGACTACCGCATGGACTAGTGGACCGAGTACCTGACTGTAAATGACGGTTCGGATCCTAGCCAGAGTCAACATTTGCGCAGTAACATAAAATGTCCGTTTTCGGGTCTGGTGTGTTGTGCTCCTCGTGTCTCTATAACTGCTACCCTAGCCTACATTCGATCTTATTGCATGAGCGTTACATCGGACGCGGTGGGTTGGGCTGACAGTCTGTGTTTACACGTAAACTTGCGGCACTATAATATATCTTGCGCAGTTGATAGCTTCCGACACTATTTGTAAGTTGTCACCTTGATCGATAAACGAACTGCAAAAAAAAATAGGCGTGTCTTCTTTGTATATTGGTACAACGGAAATAAGTTGTAATGTATTTAAGCTATTGATATGAAATTAGATTATAAACAGTTGCCTTGAGACTAACTAGTTTTATTGCAGTATCTCGAAAAAATCTGTATTTACATACATTTTAAAGTCCACGAGAAGATATGCGCGAGTGCTACTTGTAATTAATACGATGTTTACTTGGATATAGATAAGAGTTTGCAGTAAAATAAGTAGCAAGGAGTTCTTGTAAACTGTCATTATAAAGCTTCGCATTCAAGGCCAGTACGAGTACACACAAATATCAGTTATAAGTTTCAGGAACTTGCAGACTCATATAAAAACAAGTACCGTATAAAAACTTTTATATACGTTTTCAAAATGGACTAAAAGTATAAAGTTAGTTTATAATCAATTGCAAAATTTGTACCCAACAGATAAACAAACATACAGACACAGTTAATAATGAAATGTCATGCAGTTCTAAGCTGTGTTTTACTGGTGGTAGGATTCCTATGCAGGAATCCGGCTAGGTAGGTACCACCCCAGGGCCAGTTATTCTGCCGTGAAGCAGTAGTGTGCAAGCATTGCTGTGTTTCGGTTTGAAGGGCACTGTGAGCTAGCGTAATTACTGGGCATTTGAGACTTAAGAACTGATGTCTCAGGGTGACCTTGTCTTGTGGTGTCACGCAGAAGTATTCTGGGTGACACAGCATTTGTTGTGAGCGGACGTTGCACTTGCCATCAGGTGAACGTTTTGCTCGTTTCGTCACTTTCTACAATAAAAAAAGAACACGTTTCAAGTAAGCTCCTCGGGAAGTTAGTTTAAAATCAATTACTGAAGTTGATCCCAACAGACACACGAAAGCGAGTTAATAAAAATGTAGTAATGAATATTTACATTTTGTTTAGATTAAAATCACTACACTTGTTATTTCTAAAATATTCTATAGTTATCATACCTCGTCTTTGTCGTCAACGTTGGCATTCTTGTTGTTCGCGAGATACTGTTGTAGCTCGGTCGTGTCATCGCTGTTCACCAGTTGCGAGAGCGTCTTGAAGCACGCCAGCGACAACATCGACTCGCTGCGGTGGAGGCTCTGTCGTTAACAACAACTCACGTCAATATTCGGGACATGCAAATAAACATCAACATTTGTAATAAGTTCACCGTATTAATTAATACATTAACAGAACAGGAAGAGCGTTCTAAAATCAAACTTAGTTAAAATCTGTCTCCAATTTCGAAGTAAAAAGTACTTTAAAAAAAAGCAAACGGGAATGTTGCTAAGGTTTTGTTATCAGCAGTTTAGGTAGAACACGAACAAATATTTTATGACACTGGCACACATGTTTTTCATGCAAAATACACAAGAGAACAACAAGACTTGTTATTATGTAGAAAAACAATAAGGAAATATATATTAAACCTCACTCGGCTGCAGTGTCCAACGCCTCATTCCGTCTTTGTTATTAAATTTTGTTGATGAATATAAAATAATAAGTAGCTCCGAAGTAGTTCAATACACACGTAAACGTTTGCTTGTCACGCGTCATGCGTTCATAATGAATATTATTTGTAGATATAATGATAACGATATCACAGGGAACTCAATTAATACTATAAGTAATATTTTTTTTTCATGCGCATAAATTATCTAGACGCATCTAGTCAATAAATCTAGACACATATTTTGTACTTAAATTGTATAAATATAACCGCTTTCATGTCACAACAATAATGAAATTTATACATGATAAGTAAAAAAAAATGCATTTATAAATAAAAATTTCAAGAAATAATTATCATCACAAATAATGTTGTCTGAGCACGATTCAAAAATGTTCCTTTATTTTTTTATTTATGCTCAAATAAGTTATCTTGTTGCTGTCTTACTAAAGTATGTTTTTAAATTAACATTTTTAGTCACCATGCATGTATCCGAAAGTCATGAGTCCATCAACAATATATGCAGTTAGTAAATAAAAAATCACAATATACAATCCAGTTTTATAAGGGTTAACACGAAGCAGTGTTACACACGAGAAATGTCAACGCAGACCGTATTGGAATGTCGCCGGAGAGCGAAACCATGGAAGGCGAAACCATGGCTGAAGCGGCGGTGCTCGCCAGGCGGCGCCGTGACCGTAAACCGCGGCACGCTGAAGTGCGGACCAGCTGACTGTGCACCCGGCTCCATATTGCCGCCTCCCACTTGAAGTTGAAGGAACGACGGCCGGCGCCGCTTGTGGTGCTGAAGTACCGGCGGTGTCAGCATCGGACCTGCGAAGCTGTTGCTTTTCGCTCGTCTTGTTGGCGGACATTCCTCTACCACATTTACTACAGATCTTTCCGACCCGGAACCACTGCGTTCCGTGTCCGACGACCCTGGCGATTCCTGAACCGCCTCGAGCGGAGCGTCCATCGGTGTGACAGGCGGCCTCGACACATTCTTAGGCTTATGAATGTTCGCGATGAGGCACCTAATGTGCACATACTCTTTATCACTCCCGGTAGGTTTCGGCAGATCTGGCGGGCAGGACATGATGTACTCCGATCCCCGCATAATAACACGAGCGCACTGCGAAGCGTTCTGTGACAGATTTGCGAGCGTGGTGACTAGTGAGTAAGCGGCGCGACGGGGAACACGGTGTCTCGCGTGTGACGCCTCACGATGGGCGGTCACTATTTAGAGCGTAGCGGCAAGACGGGCGGAGGGCGGACGCGATGAATGAACGTCGCCGGATACGTACTAGAGAATAAGTGCTGTACGTGCGCAGGGATAAACGTTTGAAGACCGCGGAGGCAGAGCGCAGAACGGTTCGCTCGGGGGGCTGCATGTTGTACGGCGTCTAGGCACAGTATGCCGCCGCCAGGCGTTGATCGAGCCTTGGAACCGCACCACTCCCCTCCGCGAACGCTCCATTTTGTTTACATATTACGTTTTTTAATTTGGAATTATTAAAAATATTCAAATTATGACAAATGATACTCGTCGACCACACGACGCACGTCTAACCGAAGTGCTTAAATATAAGACGCGCGTTTTCACTGATTAAGAGTTAATTTACCTCATATAACAATAATTGAAAAAAAAAAGAATTTTGCAGGTCCTTGTACACATTGCGATTGTCACTATTAAATAAATATAACATTTAAAAACAATAAACTTCTGTTCTGGTAATTTGTATTTCTACGGCTTATAGCAATAATTAAATTAAAATTATTAATAAGAAAAATATAGAATCAAAGTAGTGCTTGATAATCGTTAAAACTAGTTATACACGAACAACTTATCAAATGCCTATTACTGTTCATTATACCTAATCGGACTGCAGCATCCATTTATATTACACAAAGAACAAAAAACTTGGAGGTGAAGATCCTCAAAGTATGCAAAGTAAAAAGAATAACGGAGATACAGGATTCCACCCAGTTGGGCGCCAGGACCAGTGCGCATATTGCATATTATGTTCATTTACACGCATACTTTTACAAAAACTTAAAACGTGACTTAACTATTTTTATAATAAACATTTAAAATAAAGACAAGATATTTAGAATATTTTCAGTGAACTTCGACTTGAAAATGTATTTCGTAACTTATTTGAAATTGTATTTTCAAAAACAAATTTCCGAATCAATGTTGTAAACTAAAATCGATTTAATGTGATGAAGACGACACAATTATTTTAAATTTCGGTCAATTAGTAACTTCAATTGTGCAAGAAATTTATACTGATCTCAACCAAAGAAAAGATTACACTGAAACCATAAGTACTTCACTTATCTTTTAACAGTAAATATATAAAAACGAACTACATAATATTTAGTGCTAAAAATAGTAAAGTACATAATTATGAATTTATGTGGAACCTATATTCATGACGAAGAGAGAGACCTTATCTTGGTCTTGTTTTTAAAAAGACATTTAATCGTGGAAATTCCATAAAAAAGAATTCAATTAAAGATTTCTTCCCTGCTTGGTACTCGTATGTTGCGCAAAAAAGTTCGCTCTTTCGCATAAAATCTCATATACTATTTAAATTCAATATATTCAAACAAAGTACTATTTAATTGAAATAAATTAAACAACATACTCGTAAATTACGAGTACCTACATTTTTTAAAGAAACTAAAATATTTAATATTACTCAAACTTTAAATATGAAACTTGTTTACTTATATATAAAATATTAAATGAAACATTCACCATTATATTTTTTTTCTAAAAATGCCCAAATATTCCTTGTAAGATTCTTATGCAGGAATCCGTCAAGGAGTGCCAAATATGAAACTGAAACCTTCGACGAGGACACATCCAGTAAAGCTGCGTATATCGTCGGCACCGTGCAATGAGGATCACCGTACTGTTTTTGTTTTTTTTTTAATAACCAAATAAATAAATTGGTTAAAGTTTTTAATAGTTGTCCTTTAAGTGAATGTACAATCTTTAGAGAAATAAATATTCTTAAATCTTAAAATATAGACGAAGCAATAGCGGCGTTTTATTAAACGTGAGATCAAAAATTACATAAATAAAACTAAATTTACATTAACACAAATGTATTATATACAAAATATTATTAGCTCTTCATACCTGGCCGTAAGTCCTTATAAAAGACGCTGCTCGAAACATTTTGATGCTACAGCATTAAAATGAAAACTTTGAACTGAACAAAATCATTTATAAATTAAAAATGTTAGCGACTATCACCCATACGCGTATAAGTTGAGGCTTTGATTCGATTGGCGATCTAATGACCAGTAGGCCTCTCTTATACTACATTTGTTATGCAAAGGATTAACTACTGGGTTTATACAGTATAAAATCATAGTTTAAACAAAAGATTTACCTGATAACGTGAAAATACCTTTGTCGCAGAGTAATTTACACGTCCTCAATAAAGTACAGGGTAATAAAGCAATTTACTGTTGTTTGAAACTGATTATAGTGATTTCACGGTAAGCTTCGAGAAATACGTAGAAATTTTGTGTAACGCATAGTTTGACACAAACTGAACATATTTTAATACATACTTGATACTGAATTATATTCACAAAGTCACCCTACGTTCTTTAATAAGTTTTAAACAAAACCATCTTTTTGTTACACACTTTTATTTGGTAAGGCATATGCGCAACAGTAGATCCAATGTTGCTAATGCTATTGTATTTGTCAAAACAAATCCAACGAGCCCAAACATGACGGAGCTGTATCGCTTAATTGGGGAGTTCCTATAGACAACTTCCGGCTCCATCATTAGACCAGCTCTATGGCACCATATTTTTGCATTGTCGCCGAAGCCTACATAGGTATGCTAAATGTTAGTTCAATCGGTCATCGAAAAGAAGGTCAAAATTGACTTATCAAGATTTGAACCGGAAAGTCATACGAATAAAGCAAGTTAAAACGCTTGTACACCGACCTCTTTCCTACCGAGGTATCGTAAGAGGCGACCAAGGTATTGTACGGACAGCTTTTATTCGTGCTAAATAACAGCATAATATGCAATGCTGTCACTATACTGCTCGTGGGAACGCAATGTGGAGTAAGATTTTTTTTACTCGTACCAAAATGGCGGCGAAGCGATTTACCACCCGTCAACAGACGTCGCGTTTCCCGCGGTGGCGAAATGTGGACTGCGTGTGTGGTCTCTGCCTACCCCTCATCGCATCCGTATCGAGTCCGCTACGCTGTTCCAATGCGGGTTGGCGGTTGACTTCACGTCTTCGAAATATTTATTATTCCTCAGACATGCAGGTTTCCTCACGATGGTTTCCTTCATTGCTGAGAACGTGGTAAATCAGCGCTTAAAATTGCAGGCAACAATTTTTGTGGGGCCGGCAACGGGAATCGAACCTAGGTCACTTGCGTACTTTGAAATTTAAAGCGAGCGCCTAGCCCCTGAGCTACCACGGCTCATAATATTTGCTTTCTGTAAATTTTATTGCTGTCTAGCTTAGTTAATACATTTTTGTTTTCGACTTTCGACAAAAAAGTATTTGAAAAATGAAAATATTTAAAAACATAGGTCAAATCCTAGCGACGTCTTTAATCTCCACTTATCTTTTAATAGATGACAAACGACGTTAGTTTCGTTTGTTCGTTCAAGCAAAATTAACAACTTAGTAAGAGCTTTACTTAAAGAGCTTTTTTTAAATTCATATAAGTAATCCAATAGCGAAATATTGTGATAGAACTGGGTGAATTATGGAGGGCAATTTTTATATAATAAAAACGATCGCACTAGTATTCCTCCTATGTCGTGAGTACGATTTACGGACATAACCAGACGCGAAAACCAACAAATTGTGTTCTTGCCCAAATTATTAGCTCCGGTTGGGATTAGGATCTAGGACCCTCGGCGTAGGAGTTACTCTGGCCACTAGGCCACGCGATCGTCCAATATAATATAGTATCAAGGGAGTCAAAAAAGGAATAAACTGGAAAATATGCAAAACAATTTTAAATAACGAAAAATACATACATTCAGGAACGATGCATTAAATTTCAATTAATGTTTGTCTTTAGTTCAACTCAAGTAGTAGTAGTAGTACTAAGTAGTAGTAGTACTAAGTAACCGTATGGAACATCTGAATAAATTAACCCACCTGCATGGCAACTGTGGCAAAAACCCCCAAAATGAGAGCTACAAACTTTTGTGGAGATATGTGGGAGAGGCCTATGTTCAATAGTGGGCTAGTGATAGGCTGAAATTATGGTGAATGATTTAGTAAAATCATCATTGAATCGGTTTTTTTTAAGTGTGCTTTTGCGAGTAGCTAATAAACTGTTGCCCGTGGATTGCAGACGCACCTATCTGACGACTAACAACGTGACGTACTTCTTCGAATAAGTGAAAAAACGCGACTTCGATATTGAATGGGAATCGACGGATTAATAGTCAATGTTCACTGATTCGATACTCATAAGTCCTTAATATCATATATCGATATCATGATAACAATAATTCTAGATATCGATACTTATCTTCTGATAATAACCACAAGAAATTAGGAAAACAATACAATAACAGTAATTAGAATTAGAAGTCATTTACTAAAGTTTCATAAAAATTATATTTAATTTCTTTTTAAAACACGCTTGAACAGAAATGAGCCGATGATCACGTAATTATTGTATTGTCATCGTTTCCTTACATAATACGTGTGTATTTAAGTTAGCGAAAATTGATATAGAAGATTCCATTGCATAGATACATACAGTTCAAGCTAATAAAAGCGTGTTAAAAATTAACTTCCTTGAAGATCTTAGCCAATTAACAAACTTGAGTACATTTGTTTCATATAAAAAACAATATCTGTGTCTGATCTAGTTATCGCCATATCACTTGTCTGCCGTGGTGCATTATAGTAAATCCGCCGTATGAAGACGCCCATCATGTCCAGCAGTGGAATTTTTGTAGGATGATGTTGAATGGGTTTGTTATAGATGCCCAAAATCTTAAATCATACATAAAATTAACAATGTATATATATACTTAAAAAAAAATCGAAATTCATTATAATAATCGCGTACCGTTTTGGTTTCTTATACAAAAATCGAGTTATTTCTATAGGTTAAAATTTTACCTAATAATGTCAATGCATTGTAATAATAGAACACTTTCATTCCTCAAACAATTTTGGCACATTTTTAAAACGGCATACCGTATGTTCTTAATAACTTTAAGCAATTTGAATTAATTCTTTACATGAATAAAACTAAATATTTAATTTTGATTTTTAGTGAGTGAAGTCACTTCAAAAGCCAAAACATGATCGAAGTAATATTAAAAGTATCAGAAATATGCCAGCGTAGCGTATGCAGTAATAGAAAGGTTAACAGATTAAGTTATACTACAATTTCACATCGCCAGTGTCTTTAATAACAATAATAAGTGAAAACTGATCCGCGTGTTACTAACACAAACATTTGGTTCAAGTTTTAATTAAAATCGCTATTTTATAAAGGTCAGAGTTTCACAATAAAGTTAATGATACATTGAGACTTTACTGTTTTTTTTTATAATATTTTTGTGAAAATCTATTAAAAACCGGGTTATTGAAAAAAATCATCAAGTAAACAGTCACTACATGATGAAATCATCCACAATTATGTTAAACGGACAAAATTTGCAAGAGGATAATAAAAAATATCTTTCATAGTAAACTATTACTAGCGAAAGCCATAGTTACCTCACGTAGTGCAGGTTCACTCAGAGTATCCCTCACGAATTTGTAATATGGAAAAACACTTCCATAGCTTCTTGGCACTCTGAGAGCTAGTACGAGAGGTCGCCGCTCGGCCCGCAACCTGGAAGGACCGGCTTCGTCGGACCACATAACTTCACAACACGTCCAATATGATCATTTCCAGCATAGAAGATTATACGCAACACACATTCACTTTACTTTCTTCCATCGTACACTTGGTATAAAAATGCACATAAACATAACGCGGGTAGATTTATAATTAAAATTAAATTATTTGAACGAATGGTATTGAACCATTCGTGAGGTGGAAACTGACAAGTAACTCACTACAGACTGAGCCTTGTGTTATTGATAAGGATTGATTGAAGTAACACAGTGGTAAAGTATATAGAAGTGCTTATCTGACTTATCGGTATGTTTGTCGAATGCAGGACTTGTCGTATTTACGAACATAAGTTTACTTTTTACATAGATAAAACAAGCGGAGGGAGTTAGTTAAAATAAAGCATGTGTGAGTGTCTCCATATAATCATTAAAGGTGTAGTAATTTAAATTTATTTTAAAAACTGGAAAGATGAAGTTTTTAATTTTTCAGTCAACTGTGTTTAAATATTTTCTTGCCGAAATATCGGTCTTAATTAACAATTGTTTTTATATATTAACTAAGCTACTATACAATCGATACCATAAATAATAATTATTATTGTGATGCCCAGGTATTGTCACTAAAATAAAAAATCCTCCCTGGGCGTGTAGCTTAATATGTCTTTAAAATATGTTTTCGCGTGTCACGCGATCTGTATCTCAAAGGTTTTTTTTTTTTTTCAAAAATAACAGTGATATTAATGATGTAAGTAAAAAATATTTCGAGAGCTTATGATATGACGATATGAAGCCCAACCTAAGCCGCACTGGAGCGGTAAAGCGAGCTCATCCTGTAAAAAAATTAGTCTATAAGAGAAAGCCTGTACCCCCCACACGGGAGGGTATTTAATACAAAAGTAAACATTCTTAATGTTTGCTTTTTAGTTAATATCAAATAAATGTACCTAAAATTTTATGTAAACCATGTCTCATTGAAGCACTGTCACACAAGTTCACATTAAACTACAAAAAATATTGCCGTAAAAATTATAAATAGCTCTATCTATAACTCCATCTAGCGGCAATAGCTGAGCTTAAATACTACACAATAATGCGTAATAAGCAAGAAACTACAGTCGATCAGTTTAAAAATTCTAACATATTTGCACAGATGGCGCTGTTGAACAAAATTCGATTTTTGACATGATAATGGAGTAAAATCTACACGATATAATATATAGCGGTTACTAACATAAAAAGTCATGAACCAACCGAAAAAAAGCGTAAATTATCCTTCTGTTATAATAAGCATCTGAGAAAAGTAGGTAATTATACAGTGTCTCGAAAACAGTGATAAAGTGCCACAAACTTATCTTGACCCGGTGACCAAAACTGAAACTACCTACTAATTATCTACATGTTCATAATTATAACATTAAAATATACATCCATACAGTCACGCCTTATTCCAATATAAGGGGTAGGCAGAGGCACTCACCTAGCCCACTTTTCAACCTCGCGGGAAACGAGACGTGACGGGTGGCGAACCAGGTATGAGTCAACTAATTCTTACTTTCCATTCCGTTACCACGAGCAGTATAGTAACAGCATTGCATATTATGGTGTTATTCTGCACGAATAACGGACCTCTAGTCTGCCGGCCACTTATCGGTTGTAATTAATTTAAAATGAGTTTTAATTATTATTCCTTGTTATATCATGTTGTATAATAAAATTCGGAAATTCTATTTAGGGGAAATACTAAATTCAACAATAGCGACCCTGTTACCGGGTCGGATATGTTTGCGGCACTATACCTTATTTTTTTTGGACACAGTCGCATAAATTTAATATCTAGTTGATAAGCCTCTTTAAATTATTGAAAAATGTAACCACCGCTAACTAACGTATCACGAATACGTCAAATGAATGTCAATCGCGGGAACTTTATAACAATAAACAATGGGAATTTACACAATATATATCGACCGAGTACAGCGCGACAATCACAGAACTTTATTGTCCTCGGAGTGATTATAAATTAAAAGCCAGCCGTAAGATAGTAAATATAACGTACAACGTAATATTTATTAACGGATTATGTTACAATTGTTTTTTAGCCGATTTCAAAAAACGACGAGTTTCTCAATAATTGCAATAAATGTCTTCTTTCTTTCTTTCTTTCAATTCATCGGAGTCTTTTTTATGTTTAGCGATAATTCTTTACCACGTGGATCGATTTCGAAGGTGTTTTTTAGAAAGAGGGTACCTAGGGGGTGATCACATAAATTTAGTCAAGTAATGATGATGCGATCCATGAGAAAATCATCAAACTCTTTTTTGATACGCATGTGCATGATTTAAACGTGTTTTTTTAATTAATTATTTTTATTTCACAAACACCCGGAGCAGATATCTGTTGACCATATTTTTGTTCTGTGCGGAAATCACTCAGATACTGCGCCCTATGAACTGATTAGATAGTCATGTTATCATTATTCAGGTAAAGATTTGATACCACCCAAATTATGTGTGCATGTAAATATGTCTTACCATTTTCTCAAATAACCTAATGAAAGGGTAAACTTGGGGATTTCGGTATTTCAAACACCAATATAAGGATTTCCTAAAGTCGGTGTTTTAAGACAACACGAATAAAATATACCTGAATATTTTGATAAGAATCCAAATCTTGTCAACAATTGTACTTAAAAGTAACAGGAAAATAAAATTGATGGGCATAGTGACCTGTTTTTATTTGTGTAAGATAATGCAGCAAATTTGGTCACGCAAGTAGCGCAGAAAGATAGAGGACACACCGGACGCACTCGCCCGTCCTAACCTTACCGCACCCGACGGATATCATAAGCGATTTGGTCGGTTGAAGGTTACAATGTAAAATCAAATAAATCTGAAAACTAATAATCTGTAAAATAGATTGTTATCATTTTTATCGGCTTCCTTTTAAGAATGTCTTCGAAACAAAATGCCGTAGTCTTTATGTATAATTACTGAGTACCTAATTGTTGTAAATGTCGAAAGGTTTACAAGGATTATATAAAATTTATTTCGGTTGTCATGGATATGATACAAATGTAATACGTAGTATGTAGTCTTTTTTGCAACGCAGCATGGACTCAACAGTTAACAATCGTTGAATCAGCCGAGTAACGCAAAGACGACGGAGATTTTACAGGGAAATGTATCGTATAGTGTCAACATAGGCGCCGAGCTTCTGCTGTATAATGTATCTTTGGTGTTTGTTTTTTGTACTCCAAGTAAGATGACGTTGAACCATAATACCTTGTAGTTACTACGATGACGGCAAAGAGGCGGGAAGAATGTGGAATGTATTGTGGACGAAAAATAAAATCTACATTCATTTGTCCAAAGTGTGCGGGGGTATTTCATAGTCAGAATATTAAAAAAATAGACATAATTTTAGCATCGCATATTATTATTAATGTTTTAATTTATTATGTGCAATATATTTCTTTAAGGAAAATACGATTTTAATATTAATCAGTTTATAAAAGTAACCATGATCTTTATGTTGTTACCATTTGACTCAGTTTGTCGGCAAGGTACATGTAAATGTTAAGTTTGTTTAACGTCAATCAATAGGGTTTCAATCTATTACAGTACAGAGTAAAATACCCTTACTGTTGAATTTTTATTAGTAATCGTGATTTTAGTCATCATGTTTATGAGGTCCGACAGAAAAAGAGTAGAAAGAAATCTATTCTAATATTATAAAGCCATAGAGTTTGTTTGGTTAAACGCGCTAATCTCAGGAACTACTGGTGCGAATTGAAAAATTATTTTAGTGTTGGATAGTCCATTTATTGAGGAAGGCTTTTTCTTTTAAATTAAATGGCGGATGAAACCGCGAGGCACAACTAGTTCTATAAATGTTTAATTAGTTATAAAAAACGGCGTTATGATGAATTTCCGTGAAGAACTTATGCGACCAAAAGAAAGGTCTGTAAAATCATATAGGATTCGACAGGTGGCGGTACCTCTAAAAAGGCCAGACTGTTGGGAACTCTACCATCAGTCATATCAGGCGCTCTGTACCGTTGGTTATACTACGAGTAAATACAAACTGTAAGTATTAAGTTTCAACATAATATTTATAAATAACATCAAAGTGTTTTATATAACCAGTAATTCCGAATCCGTCACATATCGTTTACAAGCTTTTCCTAGAAGGGTCCCAGTTAGTTAATTTACATACACCCTGTAAATTAAAAAGATGAGTCATGGCCTCACACTTTCAAAGTCAGTCACACATTCATACATTCATTCATTCTACCAGAAAGCAGTACACCAACGCCTTAACAGCCTCTACTGGTGTCCAAAACTCCAGACCAAAAGGGTGTGTATGGTCCATGCGTGGTGGTATCGCATCCTTTCAGCTTGGTCTCATTCAGAGAAAGAACATCAATCCGTCTCTTGCACATCATCTATACTTCGTCAATTTTAACATTCATACTCGTACCTCCTTTAACATTCAAAGTAGCAATCTGCAACCCACTTTCCAAGGAAAATTGCCATTTTGGTAAGAGTTAGAAAAAAACACAAACATGCTTTTTTAAAAATATTTGTCTGTTTGTATGTTTATTAGAGCGGGCTAATCTTCGAAATGGTAGAATCAATTTTGACGGGACTTTCGTTAGCAGGTAGAGGACTTTTCATAGAGTAATCTTAACTATTTTTTATTTCAGAAATATAGGGTTCCTGCGTAAAATATGAAAAATTGTAGAAACCCTATTTTCTATCTCCGATCTCCGGATGGTCGAGTTATGCCCGGCGAGTTATATTTAATTTGCATTTTTATTTTAGTTTAAATATTTCTCTTAATATCTTAATATGGGAGTGGACTGGTCTTTTTTTACGTATGTACCTTATCTTATTTAGTCTGCTAATTGAAGAAGATTGTAGGCTATTATAATCTTTGAGTATTAACTCCACGCTATGGCCTTAAGTAGGAGCACGCTGAGACCGAACTGTAAATGCTCAGGTTAGCGAGGTACCTCGCCGTACGGCATAATAATATGGTCGGCTTCTTTTACGCATTTGAAATTGCACGGCACAGCTAGTGGAATTGATACCATCATCACCATCAGCCTTTCACTGTAGAACATATCTTCACACGCGAATATCGTACATAAAGTTTACTAGAGGCAAATTTTTTATATTCTTACGATAATCCCTATATAAATAATTTGACCCGAAACCGACCACAGACCATTCTATAGCTCGCTGAACGACTTTGAGCTTCATCATGCGGCCTGAAGTGAAGGACCACGTCCCTGTGCCGTTTGTCATCACTGCCATCACGCACTGGTTGAAGAATTTGGTTTTGAGACATTGAAATATACTCGACGAGAAGATGTGACGCAGTTTCCTGGACATTGCCCTACCGAATCGGATCGGTTAATTGACCTCTTGGTCGAAGTTGGGCCTATCTAGTCGGACGATGTCCTAGGTATGCTAGGTATACATATTCGTCGACAACTGCGAACGTAGTGTTCCAACAATAACCGGTATAGGTATGACATAATAGACATTAGACATGATCTTCGGCTTGTTTATTTTCATCTTAAGACCTACCCGTTGGGTGTAATATAATGCGAACTATCAAGGTTACAGTATAATTGTCACAAACATGACCAAAGAGATATAGAGGTCGCATACTGAGGCGGCAAGTAACTTCTCAGATAATACTATGTCAGGATAAGACATAGAAGCCTCGCTATATAAACATAAGACTTAAGATTCATTATTAGCGTTTATCAGAAAACGTTATAGTTGCTATTTGTAAGAAATTCTTCGAAATATAAACATGACATTCGTACTAATTTTTGGCTTTGTCTTTGTGTTATAATATTATATTCAATAAAGTATTAAAGTCGAGGTATAAATGTTAACCGTAAGTGAAATTACGTCTCCACATTTTTATTAACAGTATTTATATAGATTTAACTTTGGCCGGATAATATATTATATATATTAAAAAAATTCACGCATTGCTTAAAATCTTATTACATATTGACGTTCAAATTCCAACAAGAGCCAACATTAGAGCAAAACACAAATTGTTGGTTTTCGAGTCTGGTTGTACTTTGCATATGAAATAGCATCTGTAAAACATACCCGCGATACATGATATACCCTATTGTGGAGCATCGGTTTTGAAAAAACAAAAAAAATACTTAAGAAGAACACTAAAGAAACACTAAAGAAAGAAGAATCCGCAACGCTGCTCCAATGCGGGTTGGCGGACTGCACATGTCTTCGAAATATTTTTTATTTCTCAGACAAGCAGGTTTCCTCCCGATGTTTTCCTTCACCGCAGAGCACGTGGTAAATCAGCACTTAAAATTACAATTAACAAAAATTTTAGTGGTGCCGGCACCAGGAATCGAACTCACTCACAGAGGTCACTCGCTTACTATGAAATTTAAAGCTAGCGCCTCATAAAATATTTTTTTTCGCCAATTGTTATACTGAAGATATATATTTTCGGTGATGTAATTGCTGTTAGCCTTCTCGGCTTTTACTAAATTATATATATTATATAATTATATTAAATAAATAAATAAAAACTCCTACAAAAACCTCGAAGTTCGGACTGTGTCGCGTTTGCTGAGTGCTTTCTCGATTTCGAAAATCTGAAACATTTTAAGTCGTCTACTGACCGTCCGAAGGAGGCTGCGCGCGTCCATTCGGACTGTCGACTTGTGTGTCGGTAACTCTGGGCGGTGAGAACCGCCCAGAGTTACCGACACACAAGGAACCGCCCTGGAACACGGGTGAATCTTGTGTACGCGATGTGATTATTGACTATTGCGCGCCGCTCTCTACGGCGGTCGCGCGTCGTGGTGCGTGTTATATTAAAGCTATTGACTGTGTGTACAGTGTGGCCTGGATCGTGACTGACAGTATCGTGGTCAGGAAGAGCTGAGACGTCCGTGTCGTCTAGCACGTTTCGCGGGCGACGTTTGCGTTCGGTCGCGTTTCTGTTTGGTCGGTAATTTGCTGCTTAACCACCAGCGGGCTTGAATGAGCCGCGGCTTTTTCGAAAAACCTGCCGTGATAATTCTCTGAAGTGTTCAGAGATTGAAGGGCATTTCACAGTCGCTGTGAAGATCTACATTGCGTTGATACCAACCGGCTCCGGTGGCAGTTCGCAAGAATCGATTTTGAACGCTCTGTAACTTCTTTAATTGATTGCCCGTCGCGTGAGCGAAAGCGACGCAAGCATAGTCCATTACGGGTCTTATGCAAGTCTTATAGAGGCGAAGTTTGTGTCTTAAGCACATTTTGCTTGAGGAGCAAGTTAATGGGTATAGACGGCTTGAGATAAAAGCCGCTCTATTGCGTATGTTTTAATGTGTGCAACGAACGACATCGCTGCGTCTAAAGTGACCCCGAGGTATTTGACGCTCTTTTCCCAGGGAATAGGGCGTCCGAACTGGGTGATCGTGCCTAGCTGATTGTTGCCGATTGGGTGACATCGTCTAGCGGGCTTTGGTGTGCCCCTCTAGAAGTATATCGCTACACTTTTCTCGGGGTTTACCTCTATTCTCCATTTCCGGAACCATTCGCCTAGGCGATCGGCTGTGGCTTGGAGTTGAATCGTTATGCGGCCCTTGTGCTTGTCGGAATAGTACAAGGCCGTGTCATCTGCGAAAAGCGCAAGATTGACTTTCGGGTCTTTAGGAATATCGCTAGTGTATAGCGAGAAAAGGAGTGGGGAGAGGCAGGAGCCCTGAGGGACCCCCGCTCGGAGTGGGCGGCTTGAGGTGCGCGTTCCCTCTACCCGGAAGCGAAATAGGCGGTTAGACAAGAAGGCTCGTATGATGTTCACGAGTCTGTCTGGCACTTTAGTGTGATACAACTTGTAATACAAGCCGTCGTGCCAGACTTTGTCAAATGCGTTTGCGACATCGAAAAATAAGGCCCCTGTGCCTACAGGCTTAGGGCGGTCGTTTAAATTCTCTAAAATGTGCTCCGTTAAGCGGTGCACTTGATGAGTACACGAGTGTTCGGGGCGAAAGCCGAACTGCTCGTCTGGAAGAATATTATTTGTAAGGACATAGTCTTTTAATCGACTGAGTATAATTCGCTCATAAATCTTAGCCATCGAGTTGAGGAGACTTATTGGGCGATAATTAGACGGAATGTTCCTAGGCTTATTAGGCTTCGGAATGCCTATAACGTCGGCTTCCTTCCAGTTGTCCGGGAAGGAGCAGCTGGAGAGGAGCGCGTTAAAAATACTGACTAACAGACATAATAACGGCGTAGTTAGACATTTCATCACCCTGTTGTTTATGCCGTCGAGGCCAGGCGCGGATCGGTTTTTAAGATTTTGGACTATCTTAGTGACTTCGTCGAGAGTCACTGGAGGCAGTGGTTCGCCCACTGCCTCCAGTGACGCCACTGTGAGCCCACTTTTTCGCTGTCGTCGAAGGCGAGCGAGTTATCGTTAGATCTAATGAGTGGCGGCATGGGTGAGACCGGCTCTGCTTTGAGAGATCGTGCCAGCTGCCAGTAGGCAGTGTGCGACGGCTCGATTTCTCCAAGCATAGTGTCCCAGCTGTCTTGATTGTACTCAGATAAGCGCTCTTTAACATCCCTTTGTAGGAGGCGCAGTCTGAGTCTATTTTCGTCTGTTCTATATCTATCGTGCGCTTTAGTCGCACGGTTCTTTTCTCTAATCAGGCGTCGGAGGTCCGCCGGTAGGTTACAGCGTCGATCGCTCGACACCGTAACCCTCCGGGAGGATTCTCCGACGGCTGTTTTGAGATGATTCGAAAAGGATTTTATCGCTCGGCAGGCTACCTCTGGGGAGTCGATAGTATTAGGAATTTCGTCTAAGTGCTGAGAGCTCGTAGCCTCGAGTTTGACTGCAAGGGTACGCCAGTCCACAATGGTTTTGGTCTGAGTGACCTCACCATTTGGCTGGCCCAGCTTAAAAATGACCGGACGGTGGTCCGACTCAAGTTCGTGAAGCGTAACTATAGAGTCTATTGCTAAGTTCACGTCCTTAATTATAGCTACGTCTAGAATATCCGGCTGCTGATGTAATTGCGTCGGTACTCTAGTTGGTGTTTCGGGGGCTATAACGTTTACGTTAAGTCTCTCCGCTATATCGTACAGTTTATTACCGTTCGTGTTATTAACGTTGGAATTCCAACTGCCGTGCTTGCTGTTCAAGTCTCCGGCAAGTACAAAAGAACGACCTAAATCTAGTAGAGATTTTAAATCTGATTCTAATATTTGTCTGGATGGCGAGAGGTAAACTGATATACTGAAGATAAAACGTGGGATAGCCTCGCTGTACTTATACTAAAATATCCGCAGCTGTCCTACAAATAGACAAACCTGACGGACCTGACTAGGAAGGAACAATCTCGGTGCCAGTTATTCTGCTGTCAAGCAGTAACGTGTTTATGTTAGAAGGATGTGCACTTCTAGCTAGTATAATTACTGGACATATGAGAGACTTAAGAAACGTTGTCTCATGGTGAAAAGGGCAGTGCTACAAAATAAAGAAAGTACTGAAGGCAAGCTTTATATAATATGCACCCAGCAACGCATTCATATATAATTTCGGTGATGTCATTACTGAAAATACTGTGCTCACGAGCCAGGGGCCCTCGTGCCAGGGGCCCGCGTGCCGGGTTTGGTTTGACCCAAACATAAATAAACTCCTACAAAAACCTCGAAATTCGGACTGTGTCGCGTTCGCTGCGTGCTTGCGCGATTTCGAATATCTCAAATGATTTTAAGTCGTCTAATAACGCATTCACAGACATCGCTCACAGACACGGAATCTCAAATGGTGTCAAAATAGTGGTAACGAATGTCGCGCTACGCGAGGTTTTGCATACATACGGGCAGTCGGATGTACAATTATCGGCAGAATTGAAAAAAATATATAATTAAATGTCCAATTGTTTTAAATGTCACCTAATAACAAATCAAATCACACATTATAATCATAATATCGAAATTGCAATACAAACTTACAATTTTGATGTCAAATGTATAAAATAGATTTTTTATACCTTGTTGCAAAAAAACAGGATCAGGTCAGATAATAACAAAGATTAACAAATTTACATATATTACGTTATACTCGTATATTATGCAGACTGCAAGTCTTCAATTTCAACAAATGACTCGAGTAAAAGTGTGGTTAGGATTTGATCGATGTCTTTGAATTGCAGCGTCAATTAACGTTTTTGATCTTGTTGTCGAATCGATCGTTGTGTACGATTGAGAGCAAATCTACGAAGAAATCGGAGATTTGGACGAATTCGATAATACCTATAAATATAATAGGAAACACTGTATACTTTATTCTATCACATTCTCTCGCAGGCTAAATCCTATACATACACCTTGTACAGACTTGGCCAAAAGTATTGGGCACCCTTATTGACTTTCGTATTTTAAGGTGAAAAATAACGAACTAATATAATATAAATAAAAAACTAATTGTGTTTCAAATTATTTAGTAGACCCACACTTTGCTTTGATCACAGCAGGGATTATTTGTGACATGCTGCTTATAAGCCTTGCACATTCGGTTGTAGTTACAGCATCCCATTCTTGAATTAAAACATTTTTAATGCTGTTTTCGATCTAATGCTGTGCTCACAGACCTTTTAAGATCTGGGGACTGTGCCGGCCATTCTAACAAGTCAATGTTATTGTCTTTTAACCACTGCTTTGTGGTCGCTGATTTGTGACAAGGAGCATTGCCTTGTCGGAATTTGACGTCCAAACATAAAAATGGATGTCATATCCAAATTTAAGTCGCCGGAAATGCGTGTAAGTGAAGGCGATAGCGCAGTTTCAAGTACATTTCAAGAACTATTCATACGGCATTCGCAAATAACAATTTCGCCGACACCATCGGCAGACATGCAGCTACCTCCCCCCGTGTTTAACAGTGGGCACCACACAATCTCGATGACATTCCTCGCCGACACGCCGCCTCACGAAGGTTACAGACGCTGTTCCGAATACCTGTGAAAACAGAAAAATTACAAGTTTAAAGGTACTTTATGTTAAAGGACATAGACTAAAATAAGAGTGATCAGTTTTATTCTTTTTATGAATTAGTATAAAAGCTTACCTCAAAGTGTGACTCATCGGACCACACAACATATAACCAATCCTTCTCCGTGAAATGTTGGTATTGTGGAGCCCAATCAAAGCGATTATTTTTATTTTCAGCTTCTTCTTTTCTTCTTTCAGCTCTTCAGCAGGCTTCTTTCTTGCTTTACATCCCTTTAAACCCGCGTCAACAAGTCTTCTTCTTGCCGTTCGAGCACTAACAGACTTTCCAATTTCCTCGGACAGGACAGCAGCAACCTCAGACGAAGTTTTTTTGCGGTCCATCAGAGACTCGCGTATAAGTTTTTTGTCCTGGCGTTCAGTAGTCAGACGTTTTCTGCCTGTCGCATTTTATTTCTGTGGGAGCCAGTCGCCACAAACCGTTTAGTAGCAGATTGCACTGCGCACCGTGAACATTTTACAAGTTTGGAAATCTCTACGCAAGATTCTACTTGTTCATGTAACAACTGAATTTTGATTGGTTTTTCGTAACTCATTTTGCATATTCGAAAAAGGATTATTTTTAATTTCACCACTAAATCAAAAACGAGAACTTTACGCTATCAATAGCAACTGAAGACTAATAAAATATTACTGTTTCATTTTTTTACACATACATGAGGTGTTCAGGGTTTTACTCACCAGGTTTTTTATGGCCTAAAGAAATAGGTTATGTATTGTTTTAATTATAGTTTGGCGGCACTGACGTGGCTTTCGTTAATATATTTGCAATTTTTTTAAATATTTTTTGAATTATCTTTGTTTTATAGGGGTGCCTAATACTTTTGACCAAGGCTTTATATACTTGTCTCTTTTTAGTGTCGCTTTTTCGTTTTATTGAGTTTGAAATCACGGCGATTCTATAGGAGTTTTTATTTCAAAAATAAACAAAGACAATGCTAAAAGAAAAAATAAAATACGAAAATACATTTATGTGGCAGTGCGGTGTTAAACAAAAGTTGTCTATGAGTGACACCGCAACTGTTATCCGCAGGGACGGCACTTACATACTATCAGGTGAACCAGTTGCTCGGCACGTCACTTACTACCATTAAAAAAAATATACATAAGGCTGCTCGACGAGGGTGTGACCTTACTCACACAGACTATGGCTTAAACCATATCAGCGCAAAGCAGCAGTATAAGAGAATTATGAATGAATGAAAATTAAATATGGCTGATTTGTACATATATAATATGCGCCCAGGGGTCGATGACGACCTGCAAGGGGTCCATGTTAGCCAAAAAAAACACTATATGTGTTACTTATCCATTGTACAGTCTTAAAAAGCTTCAAATCTTAGCTTTAATACTTATTTAGTCTAGAAGTTACGGTCTTCAATATTAAAGCATTGGATATCCAGGGTCAGGCGGTGATGTCAGACACGAATTGAGGGTGACGCCCTTGACTACAAATAATGAAATGCGGCCTTGAAATGTTTTCTACACGAGCACCTAACCTCGAATCTATTGTTTTATATTTTCAATAACTTTAATGTCGGAGAACTTAACACTGATCTTTTGTTCTCAGTTGTTACGTTGTAACAAGGTTCTAAAATATAAAATAAAAAAATAAATTCATTACATACAAACAAACAAAATAACTAGTTGTTACAACGAATGGAAACCGCGCGCTTTAACTAGCGATAGCATCGTAATGTCCATATAAGGTATTCTTTGGTACCGGAAGTCGGATTCTTTCTGGAACATCTAATAACAAACGCCCACAACATGGAAAGATCTAGAAGAAATACAATAGCGAACAACGGGTAAACTACTCGAAAATGATTCCATTTCGCTCGGTTCGATTATTGCTATCTCAGTAGCACAAGAATTTTCTAGAATATAAACAATAGTTTAGGGCGTGACTTCCTTCGGTTGAACCGTTCCTTCCATATATCCATCTCGTGTCATTCGAAGGTTCTAGAAATCTGAGAGTACCTATTTGCGCCTCAGGGAGGAGGTAGGCCGTCCCGATATAAAAACGAATTCGCGCAGGTAGAAACACTTTTCGACGCCAGAAAGTTCGCACGACAACTGTACGTAATCCATATTCGTAATTATTTGTTCTCATTTTGAAAAGCAGCAAAATCAATGCTATTCTAAAACAAGAAGAAAATATGAAGCAGATTGCATCAATTTTAAACCCCCATGGTAAGTTTAATATAATTAATTTCAATAGGTTTGGTTGCTGTTAATTGCTTTTTCGTGTCTGGGTTAATTCGATTTCTTCAACCTCTTAATAGAATAAAAATTGCTATGGCTATATATATTTCATAATAGTGGTTAACAATGTGGCGAAATGTGACGGGAGTATCTTGAATTTAGTAAAATATAACCTTAACTTTTTATAATTCCGATAAGTTTTAAATATGTTCATGCACAATAAAGTTTGAGTACTTTCAGTAATATGGTTATGTTTCTTCTAAATAAATATCCGTGCAAACGCACATTGATGTTAAATTGTCATTATGTATATAATGGACAAAATATACCTTGGCTTAAATTGTGATACAAAGCCAGTTCCATCCACAAACATGCTTGCTGTCCACTGCCAGTTTATATGATGTGATAATGTAATTGTTGTTGTACGAGTATTAACAGCTAATACACATACCACATCATAGTGCTCTAAACTTTGTATCTGTTGAATATATCATTCAGCGTTTCAGTTATTATTTAAAACATTGTTCGTTAGATTGTAAAAAACATAATTTTACATTGTCACTGCTGCAATTATTATATTTGCAGTAAAATATTAGTATTGAATAGTATCAGACCAATTTAATGTAATACTGTATATTACAATTGTGGATATAATTTAAATTAATAATCTGTTATAGACATAAGTTTAAATTATGATTCCCTTGTAACGTTAATGTTTTGCTAATATTAACCAGATAAAAATAACAAGCTAAAGATAGCCATTTATTACATTCCCATTATTAATAGAATGACGGTAGTTGCGTATAAGTAAAACGTTGTCCTTCTTTTGTACCTCACAGCGTAGTGGAATGGTGATTGTCCGACATGTAAACAGTTTGAGATTTGATTCTGCGTTGGGTAAATATATTTCCTTTATTTGATTTCATTAAATTATTTTTTAACTGGACCTAAATGTCGCCATTCCATTCCGGATATTTTTTTAATTGCTTCGCGAAAGATGCCGACGCCCACTCCTGGTCTCACCTAGTGCCTGGGTATCGGATCTTTCGCGCTTCAAGTGTGATTTCGACGCGTTCCAGGAGACTGGGGGTCCACCGTACGGATAGCAAACTACAGGCTGCTCGCCCACCGTACGGATTGAGAACTACGGGTTGGCCGGATAGTGAACTACAAGTTGCGCGTCCACCGTACGGATAGCAAACTACAGGCTGCTCGCCCACCGCACAGATTGTGAACTACGAGCTGCACAGATCGGACAGTCCCAAGATAAGTTCCCAGCGCACATAGGTTGTTACAGACAGAAGATTCCCCTGTGCTTAGAATCCACACCCCGGTGTAGTTATATCTAGAAACTTAGAGATCATTTTAATTATTTAATTTATTTTCTTTGATTTGAGATATTCATTTCTTTATTATACAATAAATAATTGTAACATTTTTGTTGTGTTTAATTGTACCCGCCGTCAGGCGGTCGTAACACAGTCATTCTTCATTACCACTTTAAATAATGTTATTTACAACCCATTCTTTTAAATGAAACCTGGATAACAAAATGCAAGTTTAACTTTTAAATTATCCATTCTAATATTAGATTATCAATGTGAAAGGAACTTGTTATCTTTTTACCACAGTACAACCATTGAACTGAACTTAACGAAATTAGGCACAGAGATAGCTTGCATCTTGGAGACGGCCTTGAAAAATCAAATTATTACCACGGGGAAATTTAAAAATGTATACATCCACGCGGACGAAAGTTGCGGGCATCAGCTAGTACTATACATAAACGTTTTGACGTTCGTCCCCTCAAAAATTTACAACTACTTTTGAAGGAACAATTCATCATTATCACCATTTCAGCCTACCACTAGTCCACGGCTGAACATAGGCCTCCCCCATAGATTGCCACAAACGCTCTCATTTTTGGGGGTTTTGCTTGTTGCCACGTTTGGCAGGCGAGTTGACAACCGCAATTAATTTATTCAGTGCTGCCCGCACTATCTTCCTGGAACATCTTCTGCTTTTAATTTTTCTTCTGACGATTTTTACGACACCCACGGGATAAGATGGGTTGGTAGATTCTCTTAAACTGCCACCACACGGCGGTGCACAATGAACAATTACTTGTACGTTATTGTCAATTGTGAATTTATAGCATCTAAAATTTTAGGACTCAAAATTAATTAAGAACATATTTCTTTTGTTTTGAGTAAACTGCAAGACAATACAGAACATCCATTTTCAATAACAAAGATTTAAAATATAGTAGAAACCTGTGAACATGTCACTAAAAAGGAGACTAGAGTCAGATTCTACTTACAACTCATGAAGGCTTATAGGTGCGACTTGCACTTGACTATTTTTTTAAATATAATAATTTAAAATACGTCAATCATTATTGTAAGATGTCAAGATGGCTATCATAGCGTGCCGCTGGTTTAATGAGTTTTTGCACATACATTAACGCAGAATAGAAAAAGGCTAAATGCGGTTCGGACCACAGATAGTGTAGGATTCTGTAGTTATGTTGAAGCCGCGCAGTGATTTTTATTTGATAAATTGCGTAGACGAGCAAAATTTGCACCTAATGGTAAGTGCGACTTCTGCCCATAACAAATGCTGTGTTACCAGAATATTTCTGTGGCATCACACTACGCTCGTCAGCCTAAGACATCAGTTCTTAAGTCTCATATGCTCAGTAACTAGACTAGCTCTCAGTGCCCTTAGACCGAAACACAGTCATGTTTGCACATTACTGCTTCAAGGCAGACTAACTGGCCCTGGGGTGGTACCTACCTTTCTTCGTCTTCATCATTTATCTATCGTATGGGATATCTCACTATTACCGAGTAACATGGGCTATTAAGGTTTTCTGGATAAAAGAGTTATTATATTATTGAGGTTGATGCACTTTAACCTCTTTGGCGGGGTATACACGACAAAAGAGAATGTAAGAAAAAACTTTCTTTTAAAAAAAAATAACTATATTTTTCACGTCCCCACGTGTTTGTTCAAAAAATATTTTATCTAAGTTCACAAGTATGGAAATAAAATTAAACAAATGATTTTTTTTTAATTGAGGTCTTAATATAAAGTTTTTTTTAAAAAAAAGTAGTTTACTGGTGGTAGTATTCATACGCCGGAACCTGACGTGGGTACCTTCGCAATGTCATTTATTCTGCCGTCAAGTAGTGTGACAAACATTACTATGTTTCGGTCTGAAGGGCAATGTTAGCTAGTGTAATTACTGGGTAACACAGCATTTGTTACGAGTGGACGTTGCATCATCAAGTGACGATTGGCTCGTATCATCGCATCCTTACATAAAAATACTTGAAACATTTTCGACGACCGCGTGGCCTAGTGGTTATAGTGTACGTGACTTCTACGCTGCAGGTCCTTCAACATTTTATTGAGGAAAGTTTCCTTGTGCGCTGCCGGCACCAGCGATAGCGACAGCGTACTCTGCATGATTAGGTGAGCTACCTGAATGAATTACTGCGTGATTACGAGAATACTTATTTTTTTTGCTAAACATAGCAATGGACTTAAATGCACAACAAAGAGTTATTTTTTTATATTAAAATTAATTGCAGAGATCAGCCAGTTCATGAACACGACTCAGTTTAAGAAAAATAATAATCAATAATCTGATTTATAAGAAATGTCATGAAACCTGATTTTGATTGCTCGAAAATGAGAAAAGCTAATTCCTGCCGATCAAAAAACTTGTAATTTTCTTACTTCCCTTACATGTTTAGGCTGATTCTTACACTACGAGTAATTATTAAAAAGTAAAGCAACAACCCTACTATTAAGCAAACCTTCCAGTCATTATGAAAAGGTTTTGGAGTCGAGAAGAGTCCGCCACACTGCTCCAATGCGGGTTGGCGGACTTCACATATTGTTACATATGTTTACTCCTCAGACATGCAGGTTTCCTTACGATGTTTTCTTTCACCGCTGACCACGTAGTAAATTTTATGAGGCCCGGCACCAGAGATCGAACTGAGGTCACTCGCGTACTATGGAATTTAAGGCGATCGCTCGCTGAACGCCCGGCAATTGAGTTACCACGGCTCTTAATAAATCGGTTGGTAAATGCGTCACAAATACTGCGATACCGAGGTCATGCACCAACGCCACGCTGAATATTAATTAATGCTACATATAGTTCTATCGAAGGGATATCACTTCACTTAAACGAATAGCGTGTATTTACTGAAGTAGACAAATGTTGTTAAAACTCCGTTTGATGAATGAAAATGAAAGCAGTCGGTTTATCGAAAAAATATGTTTCCAATGAAATTGTCGAGACAAACATTTTTTAGGGTATATTGTACGAGTATTGTAATATTCTTAGGTGAGATTGTTCACGTTTTTTTTCACATTTTATAGTATTATACGATATACTAGCTGTGCTCTCCGGTTTCACCCGCGCTAAGCAAATAGCTAACCACATAATTGCGCCGTAAAATAATTGAAAACACAGAAGGCATGATATTGATCATACAAACAACCCAACCAGTTTAAATATCAGCAGTCTAGACAGGTTTAACTATTAAAAGTTTGTAACAAACTAGTTGTGATTGCAAATTTGATAGCTTAGATTTTATGAATTCATGTAAGTTCAGAGTCTAAGAGTTATTAAGATGAAACAAAGACATAATTAGAAACACTTTTGAACTAAAACATTTAAATGTTTAGATTCAGTCAAACAAGAATTGTTCATCTTGTCTTTATTCCGTAAAAGAATAAGACACATCTGTTTTATTTATATGCACGGATGAATTTTTATAAACTGTCTCAAAATGCCTTTTTTTTCAGTGTCTTTATGTTACGTAGCCAGCTGAGTTTTCGTATTGTTTTAAAATAATCGCCACGCTTGTCAGGCGGGATGGCGGTCACCAGACCTACACTTAGACGCTGCCGCCTGTCACCATCCTCGCAGTTTTCGAAATGGTTACTACGCCGTCTCTCGGTCCTTTGCCATAGTTATCTCTTACAACACTTGCAGGATAAAATTAGGGTTGCAAATTTTCTTGCTTCGCTTCCACACGGTAGAACTATACCTAGCATTAACGACCTAAGACATAGAACTCCTTACTTACATAAAAGTTTAAGTTAAATTAATGAAGTTCATTATTGTGTATTTTTCATATAAGCGACAGATGATTTTTTGGTGTATGCTAAAATCTAATCCAGATAATTTTATAAGCACTATTAAAACGTTTGCATCCTTTAACATGATTTTTACGTCTCTGGTAAAATATGTTTTATTACTCTAATTAGTAATACAAATATATTTTAGATAAGCTGAAGTACTTACATTTTGTAAAAGTCGATATTATTTAAGTTAAAGTAACTATTTTACTTTTTATTACCAAGCACTCTTGCATAAACTTTGAAAATTTTTTAATAGAATATGCGAAACCGAAAATTATTTCAAATTAACAATATTTTCGTATCTAATACTTAAAATAGGAAAATAATCTCGACATTATAACTATAAAAATTAACTATGACATTGAAATAATAAAACTTTGTTTATAGAATTACATCCAAGAGATGTTACAGACGTTATGTTGTTGCATTGATTCAAGAATTTTTTCTCATGAGGAAGTTCGAATAAAGCGATCAGTCATCATCATCATCATCATCATTTCAGCCTATTACAGTCCACTCCAGCGATCAGTATTTACTTTTAATTCATTAAAGTATGTTTGTTCGGTAAATGAACAACTAGTTAAGCAAGGAACATAAAACAGTACAACGATGATCTTCATCTCAATAATAAACAATTTTGCTGACGATTAAATAGTACGCAGTTTTATTTTCGGCTATTTTCTTAATTAAAATCTAATTATTATTTTATCATTTTGCTCACCAAACGGATTGTATCCATAATGTTACCATACCAAAACTAAATTAAAAAAAATAATTAAACGTAGCGTCGTTATGTAATCTATGTATACCTCGTGCCGATGGTATTGGGGAGTAATAGGCGGTTATAATCTAAGCTGAGTTTGAATGGCAAAATCTTTACAACCTACAATACAATAGGTACTGCAGGACTCAATATTTACGTATTACGGTCATATTTGTGATATTAACAGTAATAATGCAAGAAAGTAACAAAAAAAACAAGGCTAATGAAACTGGTTTCACGAGGCGATAATCTTACTTAAAACTTTTATTGGCACGACTGATATTACTTAAACACGTTTCAAAATTTTTATTGGTATTGTACATATGTAGTTCTAAAGTAAATACGGTAAAATCTACAGACGACTAATCTAGACGGTAAAATCTATCAGGTAATCTAGAGATGTCAAGAAGATTATATTACTAGTAAACGAATATTAAATTAAATGAAAAAAAAAATGATTACGCAACGTCTAACAGTCAAGATTCAAGTTAAATTATAATAATTTGTTTTCATTGGAAAAACATGTCTCGTGCCATATTAGAATTAATAAATAAATGTAAACATTATTTTTACTACGAATTTTCGTACAAAATTTGGAAACTGGCCTAAAACATCACACGAGAGTAACCTGCGAAAAAAATCTGTAACTAACTTCGATTTTTTACATTTAAAACAACATATACATTTCAATAAACGAAATGCTAAGAGAAAAAATTCTGGTAGCATTTCGTTTATTGATCCAAATACGATGTTAATTATTTAAAGAATTGTGTGAAGTATGTAACTCCAAATTTTATCTAGAGTTAATTAGTTTTAAAAGTACTTGAAGCAATTCGATCAAAGCGATGAAAATGTACACATGTGGAGGTTTGTTTAACGTTTTCTGTAAATATTTATATGTAATCCGTTTTGCGTCCATGCGTAACATTGAAATTCTATATAGTTGAACAAACGTTACCGTACGTTTCTTGCTCGTGACATTGTAAATATTGACCCTGGTCGCAGCATAATGATTCATAGTCACGGAGAAACACAATAAAATTGTCGAAGAAACGAATTCGATTAATTAGTAGTTCTTTGAAAACTTATTCCAAAATAACATTTTAATCACTTTCAGCGATGGAAATGATAATGTTACGAGACTCATACGTCCGTATAAGTATAATGTTGTCATAATTACTTTCCGAAACGAATATAAAGTATTAAATACGACGGTTATTTGGACATGTGATGTAGTTTTTAAAATAAAATTTATTTGATCGGTACAAGAGTAAAATTTTATAGGCGAGTTATTTTGCTTTTAATTAATAATTGTTTATAATTATCATTTCTCGATTCATTAATAATCGTTTATACACTGAGCAGTTACATTACAATGAGTACTATTTTTGTTATTTGTATATTTTATTTCAAACCTTAGAAAGCGGTCTACAAAAAATCATTTGTATAGGACTGAAATGACCTGGTTTCTATATTTTTATACACTCGAATTGCCCCTAGAGATAGAAGATAAGTTTGTACACAGCATTATAACAATAGTCTTCCACCATGATTGCGGCAGAGCACGGTCCAGAGCCACCTGCATTCATCGACTTAAACCTGTACAGGTTGTTGCGTAGTCCAACGGTGGGTCGTCATACACATTTAATTTTAATAACCATTAAAATTAAAATCATTGTACAGAAAACCGTAATAATACTATTATCTACATCATAAGTGCGCTTAATTCACTATTGTTCGTTAAAGATAATTATTACAGATGATAAGCGGATTCAGAACGTGTGTAGGCCATGCCTATCAATAGTTACATAACATCTACAATGCAATATTTACATTTATGTATAAGATGACTCTTATTGACTTCTTATGACATAAGATGTAAAATAACCTTGGCATAGTAATCACGACTTCTAAAACCGATATCAGCCTACTACAAGTAGCTCACTTCATTCTTTACTTTTGTTGCAGTTTCGTCGTACAAAATTCATAACCACAAGGAGCCTGTCATACACATCGTTTGCCGTAATCATCATGGTAGACAGTCGGATTGGTATTGACAATTTTACTGGTGGTAGGATTCCTATGCAGGAATCTGTCTAGGTAGGTACCATCCACCGCAGGGAAAGTTACTCTGCCGTGAAGCAGTAAGCAAATATTACTGTGTTTCGGTCTGTAGGACGCTGAGAGCTAGTGTAATCACTGGGCATATGAGACTAAAGAACTGACGTCACAAAAAAATAATCTGGGTGTCACAGCATTTGTTTTGGGCAGACGTTGTACTTATCATCAGGTGAGCGTTTTGCTCGTCTCGTCAATTCCTTTAATAAAAAATGCAGTACCAGTATTCGCGGTGGTACCTCTATCTAGACAGATTCCTGCATAGGAATCCTACCATCAGTAAAACACCCGTAGCAGTGCTGCAAGGCCTAATCTTCAACACGGAAGTTTAAGACAATCGAGATTTTTCGTCAAATTGCTATTATTAATCTGTAGTCAAATATAATTTAATGATATCTAACTTAGATATCTTAAATGTTAAAATAAGATAAAATGAAAAGTGGTTTCTTAAACTAATAAAAATATTTCTATGTACCAGACGTGGCTCCGGGGCTAAATGCTCACTTCATATTTCATTGTACGTTGGTTACCTAGGTTCGATTCCTGGTGCCAGCATTACTAAATTGTAAAAAAGTAAAGTTTCAGCCTATAAATGTCGGTTTGAAGGGCACTGTGAGCTAGCGTAATCACTGGGCATATGAGACTTAAGAACTGAAGTCTCAGGGTGACGGGCGCAGTGTGGTGTCACACAGAAATTTTCTGTGTGACACAGCATTTGTTATGGGCAGCCGTTGCACTTACTATCAGGTGAACGTTTTGCTCGTTCCGTCACTTTTATGAAATAAAAAAAAAATCCGCCACGCTGCTCCAATGCGGGTTGGCGGACTTCACATGTCTTCGAAATATTTTTTATCCCACAGACATGCAGGTTTCCTCACGATGTTTTCCTTCACCGGCGAGCACGTGGTAAATCAGCACTTAAAATAGCAATTAACAATTTTAGTGGTGCCGGCACCGGAAATCGAACCCAGGTCACTCGCGTACTATGAAATTTAAAGCGAGCGCCTAGCCCCTGACCTACCACGGCTCAACTACAACTATATTGTTATTAACCATTTTATGTGCTCATTAAACAAGCGCTTTTGACGACATTTAAAGACTGCTAACTGGAAATGAAGATCGCGTGGCAGGCTTCTCGGCTCCGAAACTCTCTCGGAAATGAGACATTTATAGGCCCTTAGCTTAAGTTTTTAATTACAACGAGAATAACAATCTTATTATAACTTTGATATTTTGATTGCAAGCTCAAACATAATGATTTTTTTATCACCTACTGAAAAATCTGAATATAGGATCTCCTGATCAAGGATAAATCGGGACAAGTCTACAGTCCCCATAAAATTCTTCTCGCGCGTATCCGGTTATCTGGCATCGATTATGATAATAGTCATCCATATATACAGTGGCTTAAGTGTGTCCTCGGCTTCGGAAGCGGCATGTGCAGTTAGATAAGTATCTAGAATTTTTTTTAGATGGTTTGGCAGCGGAGAATGGTATATCACGCTGCTCCAGTGCGGGTGAACGGACTTCGGATTTTCGAAATATCAAACCCAGGATCGAACTCATGCCAGTCACATACTGACATATTTTAGGCGAGCGCCATGCCTATAAGCTAGCACGTCACAAGCTTAATTAATAAAATAAACGCAATGTTTTTCTTAGATAATTAAAAGTTGATAAAACATGAACTTACTACGGAAAGAACTTTATGAAATTATTATCAATGATAGCGGATTTTCCTGGTTTTTAAAAATTTTACAAGTCACGCTATTATTAATAATGCTGAATTCAGTAATCTGTTATAATGTTCTATTTACTTCATTTCATTATTGACGACTAACATAGTATTTTGAGGGCTTGACATTGCAACCCCCAGCTCAACCTGTGGGTGTCGTAAAAGTCGACGGAGGGAAAATTAAAACCAGAAGGCGGCAGCAGCATATTTTTCTGGAACATCTAAATAAATAAACTGCGGTTGCCAACCCGCCTGCTAAGCGTGGCAACTATGGCTATATATAACAAATATTCCTCAAAAAGACCTACAAACTTTGGTGACAATCAGTGGGCCTCCCCCATATATTCAGCAGTGGACTAATGATAAGCTGAAATGAATGAATGAAGAAATAAACTAGATAATCCAAAATTTAGATTTAATAAAGTAAAAATTTTTTATGAGTCGATGTACTTTAACAGAAGCTTAATTTAAAACTTACTTAAAAAATGTTTGTGCTCTAAAGCTTATTATAATTTAAATAATTATTACAATGATAAGGAAGCATGAAAAGTATCCATCCAGGGAGACATTAAGTAAAGTACCACACGATGTGACTGTTATTTTGTAAGCAGCTACATTTATTTTATGCAGGGATAGGTATTTACGGTGCAACATTTTTACCAACAAAAAACTGTAAGTGGTCTTATGGGACATTATACAGAACAGTTGTGCTCTGTAGAATGAAAGGCAGATTCCAAACAGAAGACTTGAGTATGTCATGCTGGCTTAAATGCCTCTGCTTGCGGCAGCCTCGTGGGGCGGGTCGACCAGCACACCCTTGAATATGGTCGAGGAGTGCGATGGCTGCCACATACGTCATTCTTGTGAACGGGTGCTGTTGGTGGGGGCTGGTCTGCTCGAGTTTGCAATGTATTTATACATTTATTATTGGATCTTGTCTAACATTTTGTAATAGAGCGTGTTTTGATTTTCTATAAGACTATTTTTTGTAAATTTATTTATAATGTAGTTTTTACAAAGATAAAACAAAAAACAAAAAAGAGGATGCCTCCGGAATTTATTTCGCCTGTTTCTTCTCTGTCAAAGAAAACATAAACGTTTGTTAAAAAAAGTACGTTTTACAAACAGAATTTATATTTCTTACGTTGAAGAATAAATAATAATTGTCTTCGAGTGGCACCGACTCCAATTGTCGGGAACGACACGATTAAATTGGAAGCACGCGGTTCGTTCTAAACAATAGTTTCGTTTGACGTCGAACTGAGCTAAAACATTCGTTTTTCTCAGAGGTGTTAAAACGAGTATCACGTTTTTCAATTTACGTAAACTTTAAAAACGGAAAGTACTTCTCGATATCATGATTTAAAGTAGCTACCAACTGTAGTTTGTGTCAGTTGTAACTTGTAGTTAACAAAACATCTGTGGTCTCTTATTTTAAAAATAACGTTTTTTTATCTACCAAAATTTTAGAAATCAGTTGTCACAGAAAAAGATCGGACAATAAATTACTTAGTTAATATTAGCAAAATAGACGATTGAGTGAAATGAACGACGACAATGCGCCTACCGCCACTATTTCCAGAACAATGCACAAAGACTATGTAAAGTCGTTGCATAATATACAACGAGACAAAAGATACTTCATCAGATATTCCACTACTGTTACACAGTTGTTAAACATTTCCTAATACAGTCAATAATAGATCATATTACAGTCTACTCTTACCAAAAATGAGTGACTTTTGTAGAGATATCGTATGGTAATTCTGTTTATTGATGTATGTCAGGATCGTAGCAAATGGAATGATGTGATCTCTGTCTACCCCTATGGAATAGATGTGTATATAATAAGATTATACGTATAATTATAAAAATGGTGTAATCTTATTATATACATAATGATTAAGTTTACGGATTATATACATTTAATATCGTCATTTACATTGTCTTTTTACTGGTGGTAGGATTCCTATGCAGGAATCCGTATAGGTAGGGGCCACCCCATGGCCAGTTATTCTGCCGTGAAGCAGTAGTGTGCAAATATTACTGTGTTTCGGTCTGAAGGGCACTGAGAGCTAGCGTAATCACTGGGCATATGAGACTTAAGAACTGATGTCTCAGGGTGACGGGCGCAGTGTGGTGCTACACAGAAATATTCTGAGTAACACAGCAACTGTTATGGGCAAACTTTGCACTTACCTGAATGATGGTAAAACATCTGCCCATAGCAAATGCTGTGTCACCCAAAACATTTCTGTGTGAAACCACACGGCGCCCATGAATCTGAGACATCAGTTCTTAAGTCTCACATGCCCGTGATTACACTAGCTCACAGTGCCGTTCAAACGGAAGCAGCCCTGGAGTGGTACCTACCTAGAAAGATTACTGAATCCTACCACCATTTGCAAGATACCACTACTCAAACACGCGCTAAAATTTTAGGAAATAATAAACCAATTTTAAAACGACATTAGTCGCCTTTTTTATCTTCAATACCGAACGCTGGTAATACCTCTATGTACCTCTTTTATTGTATATTATAATATCTCTCTCTTATTTTATAATATCATTGACTACTAGGATGTAATTTGATACATAATTAATATATAATACTCGAGTATGAATTTAATCTTCGTTTCTATGCACATGAAATCTAAGCCCAAGCGTACAAAGTAGCGAGCTATAATATAATTATATGTATTATCTCTAATATAATTAACCTATGTCTAACCTTACTAAAGACAAGCAGTGTCCATTGAGTTATTATGTACTAAGTACTAGAGAAGCTATTTCAAACAATATATGTAGCGCAAACTCCCTCCTTTTCGCTAAGCGTAGTCGGGATAAAGTATGGATTTCAATGCAATAACATTTCTTATAGTGAATATAGAGAAATTATATTTTTTGTAATTATTTAAAATTGCATGTCAATAGCGTCATGTCTGTGAATACTATACTGGTAAAAATCACGCCTCGTAATTTTCTTGTGTTTCTTCAGTTGTTTTAGTTGTATCATAAAAAGATTTTATTTAAAGAAAAACTTATCACTTAAACATGTTACGTTGTTGCAAGTGCCAGACACATACTAAACGAAGTTCAGCGCGTGCACCGTAACTCGTGTTACAAACAATCTAGGCGAGTCGAGGCGTCTCCTCTAGTACGTAGTACATAATAACGCAATGGCAGTGCCTACGATTTTATTGCAGTGGACTTAGATTTTACGTAAATCTAAAATCTTTATGGGATATTACGATGAACTAAGAAGTCTGATTATTGTATAAAATTCGTGCAGATTTCATGTCAGTGCCTACTGTAGTTTTAAGATTCTTCTTTATAATGATCATTATCATTAGCCTGTAAAAAGGCCACTGCTGGATAGAGGCATCTCCCAAGTTTTTTTTGTTAGGATAAAGTGACGAGCACAACGTTCACCTGATGGTAAGTGCAACGTTCTTAGTTGATACCTACCATAACGGATTCCTGTGTACGAATCCTACCTCCGGTCGGCTTAGTTGGGAAGATGTGCCGTAATGGCCACGCTTAATACCATACAGCTCGCACCTAATACGCTGCTGCCTGTCACGAGTCTGAATAAATTGTAAATGGCGTAACTAGTAATCCAAGATGGTAATTACTTCGATAGTCAAACCTACCGAGGTCTCGTAAGAGGCGACTAAGGTATTGTACGGATAGCCTTCACACGAATGGCAATTATATGAAAGATTCTCTAACGCCGCCACCACACGGCGAACCACCATCCATTCAAATTTAGTTCAGAAAATAACTATTTGTTAGAATGCAAGAAAATCATACGACTGATATATCGATTTCATTGAATAGTAATGATATCATCCTTACTCTAATAATATTGATGTGGTAGACGATACATGGTTTTTAGAGGTCATGGTTAGCGTACAATAATCTATTGTATATGTATATATACATACAGACACCGGCACAATTAGCGAACACACTTAATCCATACTAATATTATAAATGCGAAAGTAACTCTCTCTGTCCCTCTGTCCTTTTTACGGTTCGACTGCAGAACCAATCTTGACGAATTTCGGCACAGAGATAGCTTGCATCCTGGAGACGGTCATAGTATAATTTTATACCGGAAAAACAAATAATTCCCGCGGGATATTTCAAAAACCTATTTCCACGCGGATGAAGTCGCGAGCTTCAGCTGGTAATTAATCAGCTAGTATTTCATAAAAGACTGGCCAGTTATGTTACCTTTTTATTTAGAACATTAATTTAAAAATGAAATATAAGGCGACACTATTTTTTTAATACTGAAAATACCCATTTATTAGTGGTCGGTCTGAGTAGAAATTTAAAAGTTTTATAAATTCGATAAATACTCAATTTAATAACTTTTCACTGATGTGTGAAGTGCTCTTAAACCAGATCGATGGAAGGCAGAGAATATGGAGACGTAAAGGAGAACGATACACTCAGCCTAATTTTGAAAATACGGTGGCATATGGGGGTGGCTCAGTTATGGTGTGGGGAGGGATAACTTTCGGAGCTCCTACGGTTAGTGATGGTCGATGCAGGAAATATGACTGCTTATAGGTACATCAGGATAGTCAATGGAACATAAGGCGACAGTCATTTTTTTCATCGATTTGTTTGTTTCCCGGTAATACTGATTTGTTAGTGGTTCCAGCTCGGTCTGAGGAGAAATTTTAAAAGTTTTATAAATTCGATAAATACTATATATATAGCCCCTAACTATATAGTGCTCGCCTTTAATTTCATAGTAAGCGAGTAACCTGGGTTTGATCCCCGGTGCCAGCACCTCTAAAATTGTTCTACAATTTTAAGTGATGATTTACCACTTGCTTAGCGGTGAAGGAAAACATCATGAGAAAACCTGCATGTGCGAGGAATAGAAATATTTCGAGGACATGTGAAGTCCGCCAACCCGCATTGGAGCAGCGCGGCGGACTATTCCCGGCTCCAAAACCCTCTCGGAAATGAGAGGAGGCCTGTGCTCAGCAGTGGGATATTTATAGGCTGTTTTATTTTTATTTTATTTTATTCTTTATGTACACTATGTTATTAAGATTAAATCTAATTATAAGTAATTAATGTACAAAGGCGAGCTTAACTCTAAAAGAGTTTTCTTCCAGGAAACTTTGGAGTGAAGAGGATAGCTGATGTGTGCGGGTAAAAGTGTACGAAGAACCAACAGACAAAAAAAAAAGTAAAAGTCTTTGTACTTAACAATAAATATATATAACTTATAATTGATAACATATATACATATATTTGGTACATACCTAAACAGAGACATTCATACATATACTAATATACTTACATACTAAATATACATACAAACATGCTAAACAAGTATACAAATAGGCCATATTTTAATAAATATTAAAATGATTGAATAAATCTAACGCTATGCAGTGAGAAAGTGGTTAAAAACACTTTTTTTTTTAAATTCCTATCGAATGACTTGCACGCATTTCATGTGGAAGTGAATTCCACAATTTGGCTGCATACACAGTGAACGAGCTACCATAACTTTTTGTACTATGTTGAGGAATCTTCAATAGGAGCGAAGTTGTTGATCGACAGGACTTACCTCTGGGAATAAGGAACTCGAAACGTTCACGAAGATAAAAAGGATAGGAAGGATTATATAGTATATTGTACAGCATACAAAGAACATGCAAATCCCGTCGGCGACGTATTGAAAGCCATTTCAATTCAGCACGAAATTCAGAGACATGATCAAATTTCCTTAGGCCATATATGAAACGTATGCATAAATTTTGAAGACGCTCTAATTTATTGCAAAGCTCCTCTGAAGCATCAAGAAAACAAACATCTGCATAATCGAGGTGAGGAATGAGCAAAGTTTGTACCAACATTAACTTGGTATCAAAGGGCAAAAATTTTTGGAGTCGTTTAAGAGATTGAAATGAGTATAACAATTTTTTGCTTATCTCGTTTATATGTGGCGACCATGACATTGTGTTTGTATAGTCCCAAGTTTTTTACTGTGTTGGTATATGGTATAGAAACAGTCTCATAGATCACAGGTGACAAGTTGTTAAAATCTAAGAGATTAAAAATATATCTGCTACCAATGATTAAAGCTTGCGACTTTTTAGGGTTTACCGTTAGGCCAAAAGACTTAGACCAGTCACTTATTCTAGCCAGATTTTCATTAATGCTTTCAATGGCTATATTGCATTTATCAAGGTTGAAGTGTTCATAAATTTGTAAATCGTCTGCGTAGAGATGGTACTGAGAAGTTATAACTCGAGTAATAGCATTAATAAATACTGAAAAGAGAAGAGGAGAGAGAACGCCTCCCTGAGGGACGCCCGCAGTAATGTCACACCACTCAGATAAAACCTCATCAGAGCGGACACACTGCGAGCGACCTCTCAGGTAAGAGCTGAACCATTCGGTTGCTGATGGAGATATGTTAAGAGAGGATAGAGTGCCTATGAGAATGTCAAAGTCGACTGAATTGAAAGCACTGCTAAAGTCCAATAAGATCAATACGGTGAGTAGCTTATTATCAATAGCATGGCGAATGTCTTCAGATACCTTCATTAAAACTGTCACAGTACTGTGACTTCGACGAAAACCAGACTGATAGGGACTTAGTAAATTATGAAAGGATAAAAAGGACGATAATTGTTTATGAACAATACTTTCGAGGGCTTTAGAGAGGACTGGTAAAATTGAAATAGGTCGAAATTGCGACACAGATGTGGGATTAGATATTTTAGGAAGAGGTATAACATGGGCTTTTTTCCAAGCCGAGGGAAACAAACTTGTTACCAATGAGAGGTTAAAAATATGTGTGATTATCGGTGCAAGTTCATCCACAATTAAAATAAACATTTGCAAAGAAAGCTCATCATCTCCTATGGCTTTGGAGGAAATTGACAATAAAGCTCTCTTAACATCACATGCAGTAATCTCAGTGAATGAAAAGGGAGTGCACTCTGGCATTGGTAAGCTAGACAGATAATTTAATGTGAATTGCTTAGTAGTGTCTTCCAGAATGACAGGAGGTTGTGAAAAATGCTTATTTAATGCATTTACATTAATATTAGTTGAGGATTCATTAGTAGATTTACCAATGCCGAGGGTATGTAGAAACTTCCATATTTGGGTTGAGTTACAGCTACCAATAAAATTATTGATATGGCGTCTCTTAGCATCCCTACACATTCTACTGCAGCGATTTCTAAGGATTTTATAACGAGCAAGATTGTCGTTTTTTAAATAACCGCTTCGCTTTATCACGCTTCGCCATAACTTCTTTAATGGCCTGTGTCAGCCAAGGTGCCGGTAAATGCTTAACCTTGACGCGTTTCAGAGGAGCATGAGTATGAAGAAGACTATTTAAAGTGGAGTTAAAGCGGGAAACCTTTTCATTCACATCAGTGCAGCAAAGGACACGGGCCCAATCGATATTACGAGCATCATCCTTTAAACAATTAATATCAATACTCTTAAAACTGCGCAGAAAAAGAAATTTAGATTTACGTCTCGGAGTGCGAATTTTGTAGGACAAATAAATGAGATCGTGATAGTAAAATGATGAGCATATTTGTCCGTGTGTAATAACGTTAGTGCTATCAGAAACAAGTATAAGGTCAAGAAGAGAAGGAGAATGATTGGGAGCATGGTGTGTAGCATATAGAGGTAGAGCAGTGATATTGACTGAGGAAATAAGAGAGAGGAATTTCTTACACCTTGTATCATTTTTAATGAGACATGTATTGAAGTCACCGAGAATAATCGTATGGTCATAATTAATACACAGTGATTCCAATTTACATTCAAGGGAGGAAAAGAAGTCGATATGGCAGGAAGGACTGTAATAGACACCTAATAACAGAGCTGAATGGTGAAATATGATTTCAATAAAGAGACTCTCGGCTGATCTTGAGTATTCAGAAGGCGTTTGATCTATTATCTTATAAGTTAAGTTACTTTACTTTTTTTTACTTTTACTCAATTTAGTTAATAGAATCAGGCGTTACTTTGCGGAAATCCATTATATTGAAGGAAGGTAAGTTACTTTGCTAAGATCCGCATGCAAAATATAAAAATGGTGTATATTACCTAGTTTTTTTTAAGAGCACCGCCCGCCCTCCCTCAGTAGCGGAAAAAGTAAGGAAACCTGCATGTCTGAGAAATACAAAATATTTCGAAGTCGTGTGAAGTCTGCCAACCTGCATTGGAGCAGCGTGGCGGATTCTTCCCGGCTCTGAAACCGTCTCGGAAATGAGAGGAGGCATGTGTTCAGCAGTGGGACAGTTATAGGCTGTTGCTGTTACTCCACATATAAATCGATTATTAGAGGTATTAATTCAAAAGATCTATCTAATTAATGTAACCATAGCAGTAATTCTTAATTCCTTCCTTTTTAAATCCTATTAGCCTTTGTAATCTTTATGATGGCAATTTGCCAAGGGTTTTACCGTACAATATTAAAAGACATATTTTGACAAACATCGCTGTAAATAAGACAAAAAGTAGGTAACGCACAAGGTTATTGAATTTATAATTGTACAGACTGTTGTATATAACCGAAAGATTACTGTTCAAAAATATCACAAAATATTGAACTAAAAGAAGGCCCTACAGATTCTCGTACACAGATAAATATACACCAATGTCCACGCTATTTGACGACGAAATATAAATTGTGTCCTTAATAAAAATATGAGTCTCCGTGAAGATATTAGTAATAGAAACATTAGACAAAAAAGTCAGATTAGCTCATAGTCTTTTTTTAATGTTAGCTCTGACCTCGTTCACACGTCGTTCACAAGACGGTGTTCAAAATTTTTTTTAATGTCAAAAAATATAAGCGATATCTATCAAACAACGCAAGTATATATGTAAATTGCATATGCACCCAGACCATGATGCATACAAATATTTGTCCAGCGAGTGACATATAGCGCAGAACACAATATTAATTTTATTATTGACGAAAATATGTACATTTTAAAATTGGGTTCATCATTTCAATTTTGACACATTTTTTTACTAGGGATTCTAAAGCTTGAGTTGTAGAACAATACTTGATTGGTTAAATGTAGGCTTTGAGCACGTACAACGTACGGTTTGTAATCAATTATTAATTTTAGACGTCGTTGAAACATCTGTGTTTAAGAAACAAATCCAAAACACTTAAAATCCGTCGCTAGTTCATTATTATGATGACTATAGTAGTGATGAATCAAATGGTGAAAATAAATAGCATATTTCCTGGTCACTTCACTCGTTCGCTAAATTAAAAAAAAGGCCAGCCTATAAACGAGCTTAAGGATCTACAACGCTGCCCCATTGCGGTTCGGTTGACTTTCAATTTCGTAAAAAATATTGTGTATGTGATATGTTTACAGGCCACATGACCATTTACTCCATGGCCATTTACATTTTTTTCATTTTTTATTTGATAAGGTGATGAAACGAGCAAAACGTTCACCGGATGGTAAGTGCTGTGTCACCCAAAACATTTCTGTGCAACACCACACTGCGCCCGTTACCCTGAGACGTTACTTCTTGAGTCTCAGTGATTACGCCAGCTCTCATTGCCCTTCAAACCGAAACTCAGTAATGTTTGCACACTACTGCTTCACGGCAGAATAACTGTCCCTGGGGTGCTACCTACCTAGACGGATTCTTGCACAGGAATCCTACCACGCTCTTTATTGAAAATCGGAAAGATCGCATAAGTGTTAAAATTTATTTATCATCTCATCTGGTGGATTCTAATCAAACTGGCCCTGTGGTGGTACCTGGTGATGTAACGAATGTACATTTTTAAGTATACGCAAATGTGAATATGGTAGTCTTAGGCATAATAGACGCCATTAGAGTACCCAATTTTGTTGTTTTGCTAAAAGTGCACTACTAAATTTTAAAATATTTTTGGAAAAGAATAGACTACATTTAAACATTTCTTATTTTAACTGAAACAAATAAAATAGTTTAACAGTTCAAAAAAATAAGCCCATGAAATAATTATTCCAGATCAATAAATAATAATTCTGATAGTGGTGGTCATACAATTATGAACACTTATTTAAAGACAAGTTTTTTTTGGTGTACAATCAAACTAGTATAATTTATTGCATGTAATGTTTTATATTTCTGAGTTATCGAAAACTTTCCATACTAGCGATACATTCATTTATACACATGATTAATTAACAATAAACCGATAAATTTTATACATTAGATGAACAGTATATAAATAGAGAACACTCTGTGGCAAGGTCACTTTTTGTATAATTTTGGCGCCATTTATAAGTCTTAAGCATGATTACTTTATTAAAACAACATAAGGAAATTTGTGACGGATCTATGTCACAATTAACTTCACGAGAAGATTTTCTCGTATAAGATGATTGTTTATAATCTGCAATGTTTGAAAACGATGATTTTACACGCTGTGAAGCATTTTAACACATATCGAACGACTTCAAATATTCCGCCCGTTCCTAAACAGACATCTCGTCAAGATGATCGAAATATCGGTCATTTGGTAAAACAAGATCCCATTAAAGGATCTAACGAGATAAGAAAATAATATTTTGGGGAAAGCAAACCTTCAGCAAACTCGGCCCTCACTATTCGAAGGCGTTTGGTGAAAGAGAAGTTGCACGGAAGTATATAAAGGTTTATTAAACCCAAGTGGAAACGATGCCATAGGCACGCCCGTGTTACAGTAGCAAGAAACCTTAAAAACTGACAGTCAGTGAAAAAGCGTTATTTTTTTTGAGAGAGATTAAAATAAACAAACGTGTTTTGAAGGAAACGATATTTAAGACATCCTCTGAATAAAGCAATCGACGCCAAGTACAAAAGTGACATAAAAGCACAGCGGGCAAAACCTAATAATTATGAGGTTGCTTATTGTGTTATAGAGTTGGACCAGTTACGCTGATAGAAAGAAACATGGATCCATTACTATATATAAATATACTGAAACAAATGATGTTATCCTATTGTATCTTCGTGCTTCTGGTTATTTGGACATTCCAGCACGACTTAAAGCATACCTGCACGCATGGTGAAAGAATTCCTTTTAATTTTTTTTTTTTTTATAAAAACGAAGCCCCACAGTAGGATTTTCTCCTGTAGCGTGGGTGCGTTTTACAAACATATATTTCACATGCACAACACAACCAGACCCGAAAAGCAACAATTTATGATTTTGCACAAATGTTGCCTCCGGCTGGGAATCGAACCCAGGACCGGTGGCGCAGAAGTCAGGTACGCTAACCACTACGCCACACGGTCGACAAAAAATTCCTCGTTTCACAATTACTTTCTGCCTTAGACTTTCCAGTTAATCCTGGCCATCACTGTAAGTTTTCATACCAGTTACTAAGGAGGATATAGTTAAGCTATTTTTATAAAAAAGGGAATATTTTATTTATAAAACAATCTTTTATAAAAAAGTTCATTATAATATTAATGTTTTTCGGGTTATTTTATATTATTTTCACAATTTATATTTAAGTATTATGTAACAATTTTTTTTTAAAGTAAAATCTCAAAGCTACCACATAAATAAAATGTTCGGTGAGGCGATGATGTCAGATACTCATAGACATGAATATATACAGATGCGATCAGTGACGCATAGATAAGATAGTGTTCGGAGGCTTTAAAAGCACTTTAAAAAACGTTCTATTCTGAAGATAGTTGTGACCCGATTTTGCTTATATGAGAAATATAACCCAATCTTTCTTAACGCCATTTTTTTATTGTATAAAGCGATGAAACGAGCAAAACGTTCACCTGATGGTAAGTGCAACGTCTGCCCATAACAAATGCTGTGTCACCCAGAACATTTCTGTGTGACACCGCACTGTGCCCATCACTCTGAGACATCAATTCTTAAGTCTCATATGCCCTGTGATTATGCTAGCTCACAGTGCCCTTCAAACCGAAACACAGTAATGTTTGCACACCACTGCTTAACGGCAGAATAACTGTCCCTGGGGTGCTACCTACCTAGACGGATTCTTGCACAGGAATCCTACCACGCTCTTTATTGAAAAAACGAAAAGATACGAGGGGTGATCCAAAAGTAATGATAATCAATAATAAACACAATGAATAAAATAAATAAATAAATTTATTTCTCAACATAGTCTCCTAGCAAGTCTATACATTTAGTCCATCTCTTTTCTAATCCTAAAATTCCCTTAGAAAAAAAATCTTTATCTTGACTCTCAAAAAAGTCCTCAACCGCGGCCATCACGTCGCTATCATCGTCAAATTTCTTGCCTCGGAGGTGTTCCTTGAGTCGTGGAAAGAGATAGAAGTCGCTGGGGGCTAGATCTGGTGAATAGGGGGGGTGTTCCACCAGCTCAAAGCCCGCTTCCTGAATGGCAGCCATGGCAATTGCAGCTTTGTGAACCGGTGCGTTGTCTTGATGGAACAGCACTCCAGCCCGCAGTTTGCCTCGCCTTTTCTCCTTAATAGCCTCCCGCAATCTTCTTATTTGTTCTGCATAGTAGGAGCCTGTAATAGTGGCCCCCTTTTCCAAGTAGTCCACCATGATTATTCCTTCAGCGTCCCAAAAAACAGACGCCATAACCTTCCCTGCTGAGCTTGACACTTTGAATTTCTTCGGCGTCGGTTCATCGGATCGTTTCCATGTCATCGATTGTTGTTTTGTTTCAGGATCAAAATGGTGGATCCAGGTCTCGTCCATGGTCACAAAACGTGACAAAAAATTATCCTTGTCTGCCTGGAACTTTTCGAGATTTGCTCTTGACATGTCGACTCGTTTCTTCTTTTGCTCGTCGTTTAACATTTTCGGTACCCAACGCGCGGAGACCTTTCTCATATGCAATTCGTTCGCAAGGATTCTTTGAATGCTGCCATATGAGATCCCTGTGACCTCAGCTACATGCCTGATAGTCACTCTTCGATCTTCCAATACAACTTCTTCAACTTTTTTCACATTTTCTTCAGTGAGGGACGTCGATGGGCGTCCTTCGCGGTGTTCGTCTTCCGTCGATGTTCTTCCCAACTTAAACTCCTTAGCCCAGCGTGCAACTGTGGAATATGGAGGAGAAGAGTCCCCTAATGTTTCCACCAAGTCGCTGTGTATGTCTTTGGTAGACATTTTTTTCAAGCAGAGGTATTTAATGACAGCTCTGATTTCGTGTTTTTCCATTTTGATGTTCACTCCTTGACAGTCCGTATTCAAATGAATGTAGCTCCCGGGAATCGTGGCCTATTTATATGATTTTTTTTCCCTGAACTAGTGGTTAACTGAGTAAGTGACTGAAATTTTTTTGTATTTTTGTGTGCACTAGAAATAACTGATTATCATTACTTTTGGATCACCCCTCGTATATCAAAATCGCATAAGTGTTAAAATTTATTTATCATCTCATCTGGTGGATTCTAATCAAACGTAATCTCAATAAAAAGCAGAGCGTTAAAAAATAGTATATGCCGCGAAGCATATTTTTCGAATGTGAACAATGCCAATGCCAATTTCATTTTAATTTTAGTATTTTATGCTGCACCTATCACAAGTTCTCACCAATCCATGGGTTGGCTGGTTGAGAATGCCTATAGGTATTAAGTTCGCCCTTTATTACTTTTTTATTTAAAGGTTTAGCAATAAAGATTAAATAAATGCCTATAAGAAGTAACGGCACTGTACCGTTATTCCTTTAAGTGGCGTTTCAATAGTAACGATAACAATGAATAATAACTAATGTTTACTGTCCTTCCTAAAAAAAAAACGAAGCCCTTCACTAGGATTTCTTTGGTATCGTGTTACAAATGCACAAACCCGGAACAACCATCTGGAAACCATACAAATATTTGCCCAGTGCGAGAAACGAACCCGCGACTTGCAGCGCAGAAGCTAATTGCTTCCCTTAATAAAAAATATAAAACACTGAACTTATATTGTTCAAAAAACATTTATAAAAATACTTAATAATACAATTTCATTAGTTTGTGACTCGCAGTAAGATGAATATAAATTCATTAGGAGTGACTTCACTTCGTCAAGATTGTATTCCATTCCACGCGATTCATTCTAAATGATTTATCGTTTATATGAAATACCTACAGGTGTAAAGGATATTGCGAGGCGGAAGCATTTGACTTTGAAAAATAACAAATGCATTGTATGATTCCATTTAAAACAGAAACGTTTAGTATTTTACTTAACGAATTATCAAATGAAACTCCAATATTATGTAATCGTCTTTCGTGATTTCATTTGTGTCATGTTGACATTTTCAGTGTGATCATCTTAGATAACGTATGTCAAGATACTGTATCAACTGTGATGTTGATATTGAGCAAATTTTGAGTTCTTTTTTCTTTCAATTTAATCATGCGGCTCGCGATTGAAATATTTTATATACAGAATATTTAAATTGAGAGTCGTGGCAGGAGCAGGGCGATCATAACATACTACGCGGGCTACCCATGTTCGTCAGACCTTTACATACTACGCGGGCTACCCATGTTCCAATACCGACGTTAAGGTATTCAGTGCCACTGAAATTGTTAATACCATTTTAGTGCTGTCTCGTTTTAAGTTACGAAGTAAAACATCGTAAGGTAATCTGCAAGTTTGGAAAAATATATTTCGAGAAAATAATAAAATAAAATAAAAACAGTAAAGTTCACCAAACTACACAGTCTCCCCGGTCTCCTTTTAATGGCCTTAACCCACAGAATGATGTTTGTAAGTTTTAATTTTAGATTTTTTTATAACATTTATGTATGTATGAATTAAACATTATTATGTCCTTTCCAGCATACGATATACAAGCGACTTTGTTATTAAAATGAAACGAGTAAAAGTCTTGTTTAAGCTACCTTAGGACAATATATTTCATTATGGGAAATACAAGAAAACAATGGGCATCGAAAGAACTCATAAAAATCCTTGTAACTAGCAACTCCACATTTTATAAAAAAATATATTTTCACTGGCACCTCGCGATACTTCGTTGCTGTAACCAAAAGATAATACCATAAGTGGAGATGGAAAGCAACGTGTTTATCCGGCGATGACAAATACGATTTTTCCTTGGTCGTACTAATGCTTTTTCTTTTTTTGAAGATTTTTGAGCATTATGTTCTTTTGTAGTTTTAAAAACGATCCGTTTGATGATGGCAAAAACTTGTTTATATAGTAATAACAAACTGTTATCTATGTAGCATTAAATATTATTGTCTACATTAAGAGCAGAAGCTTTTACCTGTCCCTTCTTGGAAAATGCTTCTATGCCCAGCAGTAGACTATCAACAGGCTGAAGAAGAAGGAAGATACGAAATGTATAAATTTGTTTTTTTTCTTTTACTAATTTAAAAGCGAACAATTTAGTCAGAACAAAATTTTGCAAACAGGATAAGACGTGATTTCGAAACATACATTCAGTCTCGCCTTTTTCCCATATAAGCGGTAGGCAGAGGCCACTCACTTAACCCACTTTCTGCCTTCGTGGGACACGAGTCGTGACGGGTGGTGAAACACGTTGCCGCCATGTTGGTACGAGTCGAAAAATTCTTATTCCCATTGCGTTTTATTGCGCGATCTCGAAATGTGCTGATTAAAAATACGAAGAGATGCTGAGATGACAGGATATAATTATTTTCTCTTGTTTTTATCACTTTCCTTCCTGTATTTCTTCTGTAAATCTCTTTCCTGTATTTAATATTAATAAAAAAAGTAGCTGAACAAAAGATTCGACACTAGTAAGTTTAAAAAAAATTGTCAGTTAATCACAAATATAGACTATATATCTTTTTCATAGTACTTATGCGAATGACCTGAGTTCGATCCTCGGTGCCGTTTGCAAGGATTTGTGGTCTGTCAAATCTGATATATGGTTGGGACTGTTGGCTATATGTTCTTTTGCTCGGGTTCCTTTTTAAAGATATTTTTGATTTCATTTACATTACATTAAAAAGAAAAAAAAACTTTATTCACGAGGTACATTAGAAAATACTAATAATACAAAAGATAAGTAACAAATACATATGTAGTATTTTATTTACAAAAAATATATGCTACAAGCTATCTCTGAGCCAAATTTTGTTAAGATCGATTTAACGGTTAAATCGTAAAAAGGTAACAAACAGACAGAGGTTAGATTGTCAAGTTTTTAAGAACAGCATGTATTCTATATTTTCTTCACACAAAACTAATTTCGTTCCTGGAGGCTAGGCGTGAAATGATGCCTCAAGTGATGCGTCAGCATTTCCGCAACTGATAGATTACTGTTAGGTAGGATTAGCAGACAGATCACAGAGACGAGACATACGTAACTTCAATACAGCCCATATTAAAGAAGTAACGTAACCAAGGCTCCAAGGTCTTTACCAGAGATCTGTTTGCCAGAAAGAGCCAACTGACTAAGTTGAAGACCGAAAGCAGTGCCTTAATTTCCACTGGACCAGAGATTTTGAGTGAGATCGAGAGATGTTATGGACAGTTGTACACATCTTCTTTGTGTCTCACACACTGAGTACCGACCCAAGAGCCTAACTCGTCGGACAGTATTCAGAGATATCCCGGAAGTCAATCTGAGAGAGATTAGTATAGCCCTCAAACATCTTAAAAATGGCAAAGCGCCGGGTGAGAACGGATTTATAGCGGAGTAGAAGCGTGGCTGTACGGTATCGCTACTTATTCGCCCCAATGTGCGGTTTTCTAATTACGAATGTCTGTAGATTCAGTATGGGGATTCTCATGAAGGATTATTCTTTCGAGATAGGCACAGAGGAAAGATTATATACAGAGGGGTGACGAAGTCGTCTACCTAGACCAGGGATTTCCAAAATGGACTGATTCATTTCAGACCCCTATAGCCAAATTACTTTAAAAATCCAATCTCTAGTTTCCTATTGATACAAAATACTGAAAATTTTAAAAAGTTTGCGGTTGGTTAAGTGAGTAAACTTGACATCATTTTCTCTATCAACATTTTACAAAATAAATAGACATAAGATTCAGTAAATATCAAGTGTAACTAACAACACTTGTTAAGTTTTTTAAAAGTACAATAATGTTACTTCCTACTAAAATATAAGTCATTCTCATTACAAGTTGGTACACGTAACACAACTTATACAGTATCTTGAAAGTTTCAAACAATAACTTATGTTAATTAATAGGGGTCCATTTTTAGACCTCGTCGATCCCCAAAATCAGTTTTAGTTTATGTTAACCCCTGAAAAAAACCGATTTCGACCCCAAGGGGTCGGTATCCACCACTTTGTGAATCCCTGATCTAGGCAGAGCAATTGTGAGGTAAGTGCGGGGCAACTAGCGACCCATACTGGCCTCAGCAATATGAGCCTATTGGGGTTATGGTTGAGGCATCGCGCTCGCGTAAAGTTAATACCATTAGGACTTACACTCAGTATTACTTAATAAAATATAAAAATTATTATTACGAGTATTAACTGAATATGGTACACACCCCAGACAAAAAGGAACATCTGATATTTGTACCTTTTTGTAAAAGGTACATCTGATATATGTACCTTACACAGGTGGTGGTTGGATGGATAATAACTTTGGCACCAATTTAAGACTATTTTTCATCGTGTTTGCTTAACCGATTCCGTAGCAATGAACATTTTTTTGATGGTTTTCCACAGTACGCACTGGCAGAACAATATATTTATACTTCACTAAGATTTTTTTTAATAACCTAGCTAACAAATCCTGAAGTCCACGAGAACGAAGTCACGGAAACAATTTGTTACTTAATAAAAAAAATATTATTTTTCAACTTTTTACTCATGTTTCGTAGTATTTATAACAACGGTACGGCATAACAAAATTGTATTTGTTAAGTTCATGAGTCAATTTATTTAAAGATTGTTTTTACCAGAGTTAAAAAAGGGGATAAAAACACCTTTTTAACTTCAATCTTTTCGTTGCGAATATTTCTATTGTTCTAATTACGTAATGTTTGTATATTATTCTCTATAATATACCAAATTTTAAACATGAATGTATTTTCGTCCTTGAATATCTACTAAATTATTGTAAATAAATTTCTTCCGTTCGATTAAGTGATATGCAACTTAGTGCAAGGTAAGAGAATTATTCTTACTACCCATTTTACGTACGCATCACAATCAGATCGGTGAACTTTTGAGGAAACATCACGTTAAAAGTACCCGCAACCGACGAGTGTGTATGAAAACGCTAATGAAAGTAGAAGAAGCTAAAGATGTGTGTCAGGATCATAGCAAGTGGAAAGATGTGGTCTCTGCCTACCCCAAAGGGAAAGAGGCGTGACTGTACGTATGTATGTATTTAAAAGAATTATCACATTCAATGTTAGTTTTAGATGTTATAATTAGTAGCGTAAAACGTAACAGCCTATAAATTTCCTTCTACTGAGGACAGACCTCTCATTTTTGAGAGGGCTCTGGAGCTGGGAAGTGTCCGCCACGCTGCTGCAATGACGGGTGGCGGACTTTACATGTCCTCAAAATATATTTTTTCTCAGAAATGCCAGTTTTCTCACGATGTTTTCCTTCGCCGCTAAGCACGTGGTAAACCAGCACCTTACTACACACCTACAACACCTACAATAGGAGAACAATTTTACCGGTGCCGGCACCGGAAATCTAACACAGGTCACTCACGTATTATGAAATTTAAGGCAAGCGTCCGGCCCCTAACCTACCACAGCTTTATTAGCGTAAGTTGGTTGTTTCTTGTAGCTTTTTATAGGACTTGAGAAATCGGTAAGTACATTTTTGTTACTTTCCTTTTTCGTTTTGATTTCTATCTAAACAATGTCTTTGTTATAAGTGACATTAGTAGTATGTAGTAAGATTAAAAAAGTATTTGAAGTTCATATATACATTTGTCTATCTATAATTAGTGTAAGGAAACCCTTAAAAATTATATGTGAAGTAAATGCCACGACACAACACCCGAATAAAGTGACAATTATTTATTATTCTTGATTAGACCGCTTGTTACAAAAACGTTATGAGCAATACATTTAAATAGGTATTTAATCATCGCAGTTTCGCTAAATTACCTAAACGAAGCCAAGGTTATAGAGACAAAGAAAAATCCCAGTTGTGTAATCAAAGAGAAGACTTTGTTAGTTGAAATTATTTAAGTAAGAAAATAAGTTAGTATAATTGTACAAGTTTTCCACGTTATCGTTATATTTTACGAACAACGGCGCTACAAAGAAAGTGAAAGTCGAACAAAGTTACAGGTACTCGATCGCGGTGTAAAGACACCGCTTCGATGCAAGAGTACACGACAACAACAAACTTAATACGTGCTCAAAGAAAAGGTTATTTCTTATGAATGGAACATAAACATATGAAACAAAAAAGCCTGGAACTTCTACCTCTTGCGCCTTATGTGGTTCTCCGCTCCGTTTATCTCGCCAGTGGATCAGATGATGTAAATGGTTCATGTAGTTGTGGTGTCGGTTGTCACGTTTCTTGCGGAAGTCGGTTGGTGACGGAGGAGCCGTCAGTGATTGCCGACGGCACCCAGCCACTACCACTGATGGTGGCGGCTGTCCAAGTAGGAGGCGCTCTGTTTCCGGCTCATCACTGGACGACACACTATCGGTCAGCAGCCGCGTCGGTCTCGACCCGCTTCTACCCAAACTGAACTGGGACTCTTCTGTCTTCAACATTTCCGAATTACTGAAGATACAAGACAGATACGACGGTAGGGCATGCGAATTTTTAATTGGGTATGGCGGCCGCGATTTATAACATTCCACAAAAACGTGACAGACACCGAGTCGCGGACAGACGTGTTCGCGAGCACCGTCGCGCACAGACTGCGTCGCGATACGCCCGCACGTGGGTGCCGGCCGCCAGCGCCGACGTCAAAACAACCAACAGTCAAGTCAACAATCTTGCTGACCCATGCTTATAGTTATACTTAAGCTATCACATAAAATGTACACAACAGACTGTAATGTTTACAGTTCTATTCTTTTTCCCCAGTTGATGATATACTTTATATCAATGACAATAATAATTGAACATTATAGTTATTATTAATGAAAATAACATTAAATACTTTATGTTCATCAAACAAGCAATGAGTCATTAAGTTACAGTGAAGGTTTCAAATGAACAGTACTAACTGACAGAATAAGAAAATTCCAGAATAAACAAATTACATTTGCAACACACATAACAAAATAGAAACAATTGACAAATTATAACAGTAAAATATTTACAGACACTAACAAAAGCTAAAAACTGTTGATGAAGAAAAATCAAAAACATACTTTTTTAATATTTACCACCAAACATTTAAAATCAAATGATTGAAGTACATAGAAATACAATAATGTATACATTAAATACTAATCAATTAAAAATATTTAATAATGATTGGTGCTCTAGGCTTTTTTTTATTGGATGAAGTGATGCGACCAGCAAAACATACACCTGATGCGTCACCCTGAATATTTGTGTGAGGCATCACACTGCGCTTGTCACTCTGAGACATCAGTTCTTAAGTATCATATGCCCAGTAATAACAATAGCTCTCAGTGCCGTTCACTCTGAAACACAGTAAAGTTTGCAAACTACTGCTTCACAGCAGAATAACTGGCCCTGAGGTGGTACCTACCTAGACAGAATCCAGTATAGTAATCCAACTGCTTTTTAGGCTTTCTAAAGATTAAAGGTAAACTGGGGGAGAGTAAAAAGTAATTTTGTTTTCGCCATGTTTTTCTTTCTCGTTACTTAATGTATTAAATTTAACATCAATACAAAGATTACATCTATTTTAGTTACGGTGACAAATTGTTATACAGATGATCTTATGGTACCTAGGATACCTTAAAACATCCATCCTCTATAAACATTATTAAAAAATGTTGGTTGTTTTACCCATGAAGACTACAACAAACAACTTATTGCAACTAACTGAATCTCCAATTCTCTTCATTCAACATATGCTATGCAGCTATTAATTTCAACTATATTCTTTCATAAATTAATCATATAATATTACTCATAATTCTTGTGTAATATAAATAAATATTTTTTTTACTAATAAGCAGATTTATACTGAACACAACTTTTGCATAATTATGTACTTCAATATCCATTGAATATGTGAAAAACGAATAACTTGGAAAAGTAATTGATGACAAATAATTTACATGCGGTTATGTGTATATACAGTGCCAGATTTTTTTAGTAATTTAAATTCCAACCTAGTGTTGTGGAGTTTGTGGGATCCTGAAACTCACACAGCTCATGAACATAAGACGTAAAGTATTTAGTAAAATGACTTAATTTAAAACAAAATTCACCGTTTTCAAATTCACAAACAAAGATTGTAGTCAGAATCTACTGATTAACTGAACAATACATTTTATTTATATCATACACCAGGGAACTGTTTTACTGTTTAGAAATGAATACCATAAGTTACCGCGTTATTAATTTTGACTGCAATTTTGTAATTAAATATATGTTTACCTGAAGATCAAATCCCAATTGCTGCAAGAATGCCGATAAAATTTACATAGTAGGACTAGAACAACACTTATCACGTATCACTCAAAGAATTCATAACAGACCTAATATTGTATAAAAAACCATGATCTTTAATTGAAAATGTGCACTTTAAACAAAAAGCCGATTGTCCATATTTTTGACAGAATTAAACTTTTCAGTTCTGCTAAAGTTGACATTGACAACTCTTCGATTGACAAAATATACAATGTTGCTATGCTATAACATTAAACCGATTGGATAGTGACCAAACGACTTTTCTGTACATGTCCATTGCATGTCAATGAATGAAGTAAAATGAATTTACTACACCGTGGGTCTATTTCGGTCCAAATGTTCTAGTCATTCAATAAAAAACCGCCCTGCGGAACATTTTTTACAGGGTACAAATGTGCAATTTAGTTCCACAGCCCAAAATCTCATCCATTCCCTTTTCATACACATAATTGACTATGGAAACCCACTTGGATATCGGAGACTGCGGGGGTTATTAACCACAACCACTATGCAAGAAATACATTAGAGGGACTCAAAAATATTGCAAACCTTTCAAAATGTCACGGCCACTCGTACAGAAAATCATCTTGAATAATTTGAGTACTTATAGTGTAATTGGACGCTGTTAAGCAATAATATCAACCCACATGCTCGTCATTTTGAGTAAATCGTGTTATAAATTTTTTGTAGTAGTTTAGAGTTGTGTCAAGAGCTTTTTCGATATTTTTGATAGTAAAAATAGTAGAATGTTTTCAAAAAGGATGTAACGCTTTGAAAAACGTAGTCAGCCTTCTAAACGAGCGATTGGCATCAAAACCTCATTTTTGGCATTTTGTGGGTTGACACATTATTGCTTAACAGCGTCCAATTAATAATCCACTGTAGTAAACTTATGTTTACTGTGTTATCAGTTTCTGGTGGAATAAAATTGTGTTTTGACAAAAGGATTCACAGCAATCACTCAATTCACTTCAATTACGTCGCGATCAAAATTTATATTTATATTTACTAAAAAAAATCAAATGTTTCAAAAAAACTGCACATAGTCACAGTATATACCTATATTTGATTTTGACTTTGACTGTGCCATGGTGCCCCATGAGAAGTTTGGCAAGTCTGGATCATCATTAATAGGTTTTAGAACATGTAAAGTAATGCAGTAAGTGTTTAATACAAAGCGATTTCAATAGGAAAACGATCAAAAACAATATATTATAATTAAAATATTATAAACTACAGCAGCGTAGGCTTTTGTGCTCGCATCACAAAAGCCATGCAACTGTACTGGGTCCTTTTCCAGAGTTTGGAGCCATCTTGGTACTCCGATTTCACCAATGTCTTCGAGATGATCTTTTATGCACTGCCACTCGTCGTGGATGTTTTGCGGCATAGCTTCATCCTATATAATTTTTGACTTCCACACCTTTCGGAATAGTATTTTCAGCTTAATTGTAAATGAAGCGAGCTATCCCAACGGACCTACCACCCCATCTTATCCCTTGGGTGTCGTAAAAGTCGACAGAGGGAAAATTAAAACCATAAGATGGGCAACAGCATCTTCCTGGAACATCTGAATAAATAAACTGCGGTTGCCAACCCGCCTGCCATGTGGCAACTATGGCAAAATCCGCCCAAAATGAAAGCTACAAACTTTTGTTGCCATCTATGGGGTAGGCCTATGTTCAGCAGTGGTCTTGTGATAGGCTGAAACGACGACGACGAATATTTTAAACTTATATAATCTGATATCTCTAGTAAAGGTGTTTCTAATTTTTTCTGGAACTCTTCGCGAACCCGCAATTTTTTGCGGAACACTTATTCAGATTAAACGGAACACTTTGTTTTCTGCGCAACATAGCTGTAGTATCCCTGCATTAGCAATTCAAAGACAGCTAACTACTCAGATTCAACGGAACATCTATTCAGATTAAACGGAACACTTTGTTTTCTGCGCAACATAGCTGTAGTATCCCTGCATTAGCAATTCAAAGACAGCTAACTATGCGTGAATAACGTACTCACGAAATAGACCATCAAGTGAGACTGCATTGTTAACCGTGGCTTAAATAGGCATTTTACGGTGACCTTTACGCGTATACAGCGGCCGAGACGATTATAACTATAGCAAAGTTTATCCTCTCAGTTAAACGTTATAGTAATTGTTTTGGACATGTAACTAATGTAGCCTAGAACCAGTTCACAGCAGAGTTGTACTAGTGATAGGCTGAAATGATAAGTGATATGGTGGTAGGATTCCTATGCAGGAATCCGTCTAGACAGGTCCTACCCCAGGGCCAGTTATTCTGCCGTGAAGCAGTAGTATGCAAACATTACGAATCATCATCAAAGTAGGCCAAAACGACTTTCAATTAGGTATCAAAATGTTCGTGGACTTCGCAGCAGAACTGAAACTTTTAAATTGTCTGTTATCAATGAGTGTGTGGACGTAATAGCATTAACTGAGACATTTTTAGTTAAGAGTGTACATTCGGGCGAGCTGTTCCCTCCGGGCTGGCAAGTGGTACGTTGTGACAGAGCACAAGACACCGGCTGGGGTGGAGTGCTGCTGGCCGTACGCGAACCTTGCCAGTTGCATACCTTGCCCATTCCGATTGAACTGCTTGATGACGATGTCGAACTCGTGTTTGCTATGCTTACATACAAGTATATAAAATTTATGTGCGGTGTAGTGTACATACCTCCACGATTTAACGATAAACAATTTACAAAAATATTTAATATATTAGAAATTATGTTAAACAAGTATTGTGAAGACGACGCAATAATAGTTGGAGATTTTAATTTAAATTCATGTTGTCAAAATGCAAAATTAGATTTTGAGTGTATGATAAGTCAGTGTAATTTAAAACAATATAATCATATTACCAATGTCCATGGAAGTATGTTGGACTTAGTGTTGAGTAGGCAAAGTATAGGCAGTGTAGAGGTGGAGGAAGGCGCTGCTCTAGTGCAGATAGATGACTATCACCCGCCACTGCAAATAAGCCTTTCGTTTCCGCGACCGGTTCGCGGTCGGCCTTCGTCGCAGGTTTTCAGCAGTGAAATTATCGTTCCCAAGTTCGATTTCCGCAAGGCAAATTTTGGTGAGTTATACGCATCTTTCGCCTCCATTGACTGGAAACAACTTTATAGATATGACAATGTAGATGAAGCAGTAATTGTGTTTTATGAAAGGTTGAATGAATGTTTAATTAATAACGTGTCGTTAAAAAAACCTACATTTAATATTGGAAAATATCAGTACCCATGTTGGTTTACATTTGAAATAAAAAAGTGCATCAAAAATAAATACTTTTACCTAAAGAAGTTTAGGGAATACGGTACGCAATTTAATTTAGAAATGTTTAAATATTATCGAGAAAAATCAAAGAAGTTAATAAAAATAACTTATAAAAATTATATCAGCGGGATTCAGGAAAACATTAGAAAAGATCCAAAACAATTTTGGAAGTTTATTAAAGAAAATAAAGGAACGAGGCAGGATTATGTCGAATATATGTATAATGGTCAACCAGTATCAGGTTTAAGAGCCACCAATGCATTTGCCGAGTACTTTCGTTCGGTATTCCTTCGTGACGAACAATCATTAGACGCTGAGTGTGCGGCGCGCATTGCAGCTAACAGCACGAGTATCATCGATAGCGCACAAGTGGCTGTGGATGTGGTGTTACCAATTGACCTAAGGCAGGCTGTGAAACGTTTGCGTGATTTCTCAGCGGCTGGACCTGACTCCATACCTACATATATTGTCAAAGATTGTATCGCTGTTTTCGAGAAACCTCTGCTTTATATATTTAATCTTGCGCTTCAAACGGCAACGTACCCATATGTCTGGAAAACGTCAAGGGTGACTCCTATACCTAAAGGCGATAATGTTTGCGCTAACATAATAAACTATAGACCCATAGCAGTACTGTCAGTTTTTAGTAAGATATTTGAGTCTATAATAAATCAAAAAATAATAACTCAAATTCACTCGCGTCTATCTGATAGTCAACACGGATTTCGGAAAGGACGATCAACGTTAACAAATCTTGTTAACTTTACAGAGTATTGCATCGATGAAATGGATCGGGGCAATCAAGTAGATGTCATTTATTTTGATATAAAAAAAGCATTTGACCAAGTTGATAATTTTATACTTTTGCAGAAATTTTCGTTGTTTGGATTTACACCTAAATTGCTGTCATTTTTTTCAAATTATTTCACGAACAGAAAACAATATGTGCAATTAGGGAGCATATGTTCCGATAGTTATAATGTATCATCGGGAGTAAGTCAAGGAAGTAACCTCGGACCTACCCAATTTTTAATTATGATTAATGATCTCCCTTTAGTATTAAAGACTGCCAAATGCTTACTGTTCGCCGACGATCTTAAGCTGTACCTAGGTATAAATGATCCTCGGGATTGTCAAGCTCTTCAATGTGACATAAATGCTGTACGGGAGTGGTGTTCTCGAAATAAATTAGAGTTTAATATGTCTAAATGTCAAGTTATGACTGTAAGCCGATCTCGATTTGCCATCAAATGGGAATACATATTGTGTGGTTCATCCCTTCGTCGCTGCTCGCAAATAAAGGACTTAGGTCTGATAGTTGATACAGCTTTGAATTTCAATGCACACATAAAGGACATATGCAAGCGCGCTCAAAAAGCACTGGGCTACATAATGAGGCAATCTGCTTCCTTTACTGACTGCAGATGTATAACCGCGCTGTACAATGCATATGTACGTAACAGTATAGAGTACAACGCGATTGTATGGGATCCACATGAGGATAAATACACTCTGTGTATAGAAAAAATACAACGTAAATTTGCTCGTTTTTTGTACAAAAAAAAATATGGATACTATCCGTATTTGTTTCCCTCCATGTTTGTGATCGGTATGGTAGGGCTTGATACACTGGAATTGAGGCGAAAGATGGCGCTATTAACTTATATGATGGAAACAATAGGAGGCAACAAAGTCGATAATCCGGAATGGTTAGCGCGGTGCGAAATCAATGCACCCCAGCAGTACTTGCGCGTACGGCAACGACCGGTGTTCGCACTGCGGCCGGCGCGTTGCGCCGCTACAAAACAAGCGACGTCTTATAGAGCGCTCAAATTAGTTAATACTTTGCTTGCTCAACAAAAAGACGCCGACATATTTAATTATAAAATTAAGAAAGTTTTCTATAAGTATGCCTATTTGTTTTTATGTGACTGTAATTGTAAATCATAAAATAATCTGTGCACGCGTTGGTTTATGTAAACTGTAAGTGTACAGAGATTTGATAATAATAAATAAATAAATTACTGTGTTTCGGTCTGAAGGGCTCTGAGAGCTAGTGTAATCACTGAGCATATGCGACTTAAGAACTTATGTCGCAGGGTGACGGGCGCAGTGTGGTGCTAGACAGAAATATTCTGAGTAACACAGCATCTGTTATGGACAGACGTTGCACTTACCATCAGGTGAACGTTTTGTTCGTCTCGTCAATTTATGAAACTAAAATAAAAATGATAATGATGATCCCAACGGATCAAACAACTTGGAAAATTCCGATAAAAGTTCTCTCTTGATAATTTTGCCCGTTGTGTTGCGCGTTGTATTTGGCTGAAAGGTGAAATTGTCATCGTATGGACCTTAATCTTAAAGCTTTTTGTTTCAGCTTGTTTGAAATCAAAACTTTACTGTAAATTTTGTTCTTTTATATTAGGCCAAATTTGACGAAGCATCTTTTCCAAATCAGCCGTATATGCGAATTAATGTTGTCCAAACTTGATAAGGAAATTCTTTAAGTCTTGCTGTAAATTTGGGCCCCGATACATGACGTCATTCCGGCTGAATCCCGTGGAAGTTTTCTCCGAGCCATTAAAAACAACCCACAGCTTAGTAGTCACGGACACAGAACGCGTAACACCACGGGGAGGTAAATAACACTTCATTTTGCAATCGGAGTCGGAAGGTGTCGTATGGCGATATGTACTCTTTAACAAATAATTTATAATCATTGATCATTGATCATGAAAATATTTGGCTAATATTTTTTCTAATTTATAAAACTTTGCAATGGCTTTTGATTTAGACTGACCAGATTTTTCTGGTAATCGAACCTCGTAGCGCCCACGTTGTCGTCTTGTTGTGGTGGATAGATAAAACCTAGTGCACTGTTTGTCTTCCGTAGATAACACGATTTCCTCGGAAATTTCCCAAAATTTCTGCGTATGATGAAGGACTACATGACATTGAAACCTCCTAGCGTTACCTTCAAGATTGCCCATTAATTTTAAAGTACTTCAGAAATATCCATGTTATCAGTTCAAAATACTTTAAAAGTGGTAAAGCCATCCAACGTAGGCATAGCTCAGAGTTTCTAAACGTTGTTCATATTAAATAGGAATGCACATCATCCACTGTAGAGTTCTGGAATGAAGTTATGGAATATACAACTGCAGCTAATAACAACACATTTGCAAACTTATGTCAGGTTACAGTCGTAGCCGCATTCAAACGCGGACATTGAACGTGTGAAAATAACGTAAATATAATGGACAAGAATGGTTTAATAAATAATACAATTACACATCAAACTATTTAAAAAAAAAAACATAAAAGTGACGGAGCGAGCAAAACGTTCACCTGATGGTAAGTGCAACGTCTGCCCATAACAAATGCTGTGTCCCCCAGAAAATTACTGTGTGACACCACACTGCGCCCGTCACCCCGAGACATCAGTTCTTAAGTCTCATATGCCGAGTGGTTACGCTAGCTCTCAGTGCCCTTCAAACCGAAAAACAGTAATGTTTGCAAACTACTGCTTCACAGCAGAATAACTGGCCCTGGGGTGGTACCTACCTAGACGGATTCCTACAAAGGAATCCTACCACCAGTAAATGTGTATGAATGTTTATTTGAAAGGACTATTAAAATGTTTATAATTAAGAATTCATTGATATCATCAATATTCAAAATCGTAACTGTTAATTATGTTTTCAGTTTAAGATATTTTTTTTAGGGGAGGTACATTAAATCTCCTACCGTTTCGTAATGAGGGTCTTCTGACGAAGAAGAAACAGGCGGAAGAAATTCCGTAGGTATCCTCTTTTCTATCACAATAGTTAATTATTAAATTCTAGTAATCTAGAAAGCGGTTATATAACGCTATATTTTAACACAGATTCTTTAAATATCAATAATAAAGGAAATATTACATCAAGTAGTCAATACTTACCTTTAAGATAATTCGTCGATAAAACGGCACTAACCAACAAACTGTTATGTATGGTTTGGTTCGGTTTTGGTCACGTATCTTATTGTACTTGTTTAATCAGAATAACTCTGCACAATTTAACTGTCGTTCGAATGTGTCTGTTTTTTAATGAATTATGAATGTAACTAAATGCCTTAAGACTATAATTTATGAATGTTATATTATAAATTGACATGTAAATAATCTACCATTAATTCTATATTTATTTTATATTTGCACACTTTTTATTCAAGTAAGAGCATGCTGGAATGTTAAAATTTTATAATACCTTTATTTATGTACCATGTCTCTGGCAAATAAATCATTTTGAATTGAATTTGAATTTGAAGAATTCCCCATCCATGCTACGACCAACGTTTTTATAACGTCATACTTTGTTATACATACAGATCTTGTTCACATAGCAACATTTACAGAAAGTATTCTAATATTATTTATTTAATTCATTAATAGCTAATTTGATTTCGCTAGTAAATTCAGCATCACGTATGTTTAAAAATGTGTTAAAACACAAAAAAATTTATAAAACATCATTCAAATGCCATTAAAATAATCATAATCTATCAAACGCGTATTTAGCAAGACGAATTTGGTTAAAACCAAACTTCGCAATCTTTTGACGGTGACTGCCCTGAATGCATGTTAGATTTGGTCTCAAGAAGGCAGGAAAATGTTGTTTTTCATATACGGTTCCAATTCACATACTGCGATCGTTAGGCATATAAGAAAGTTACGGTTCGAGCTCCCAGACTTCCATTTCGAGAAATGAAGAGGTTAAGACATTTTATTAAAAAAACATAGAATAGTGAAGTTCTCAAAATAATATATAAAATCTAATTTTGTCTGATTATTGTTTTTCATAAATGTCTACATTAAAAGAATAAAAGTAATTAGCTTTAGCTATAAAATTAAGCATATTTTTTGGTACTTTGATAAATAAAATGAGCATATACTAGCATATTTTGGAGTAGTCGAGTTGGCAACACTGAAAGTGACAAATAAACAGTGTCAGACTGACTGACACTGATTCCTTCCCTTTTATTCTTATATAAAATCTTGTTTTACTGATATATAAAACGTAATATTGTTACAATGTATAATAAAGTTAGATAAAAAGTTACATGCTCTATCTAAACTTAAGAAAATGTTCCAAATTTTAACCTAAAAGATGGCTCTTCCGCAGAAAAAGTATTACAGGCAGCGTGCGCATTCTAACCCTATTGCCGATCATTGTTTTGAATAGTAAGCTCAATAACAACAAATAATTTTGATTCTTAATACAAAAAAATTAGCTAATATTTGTTTTTCCTTTTCAGCCCAGCTCATCCAGATGATTATGATTGGTCAGCACTCTATCCTAAGCTTAAAGAAAATGACCATAAAGATAAATGTGTGCAATATTTAGATGTGGGCTGTGGATATGGTGGACTCTTAGGTTTGTTTTCTTATTTGGTAACTTTTCATTTTAATTGATATATGGTCCACTAATTCAGCATAAAATTATACTTTAATGATATAATTTAAAATAAACACATAATTATCAGTTTGCAAGAAGTCTGCTTCTGAAGATCTGAAGAATCCTTTACAAAATTAGGAATAATTTCTGTAATTGCCATTTTTTTAATAGAAGAAAGTGAAGAGACAAGCAAATCATTCACTTGATGGCAAATGCAATGTCTCCCAAAAAATGCTTTGTAACTCATAAAAATTCTGTGTACCACACTGCAATGTGCACCCTAAGAAATCAAATCTTGAGTCTCATGTATCAGTGCTTGTCAGACTCAAACAGTAATGCCTGCACACTACTGCTTGATAGCATAATAACCTGTACTGTGGTAGAATCCCACCACCAGTTTACTATCCTCAACACATAATAGTCCCTATAAACTAAAAATAGCAGTGGCATGTACAGTACTGCAACTACTATATATTTTAATAATAATAAAAAAGACCAGAATAAACTAAGTATAATACTTCTAAATTTTATGGGATGTATGTCATAGTTTTAGGATAGAATTTGATAGGTTCATTGGGATTCATAATTCCGTCAGACTGTAGCATCTGCCATTCTTTTAAAGTGCTATTAGATAAGAATTCAATAATCAAATTCCTGCTATGTTTAGATAAGGACCTAATTTATTTTAAAAAAATATATAAGATAATGTAAAAAGATGAGGAAAATGCTAATTTTTTTATTTCTTAAAGTGGCAAGACAAGCAAAACATTCACCTTATGGTAAGTGCAACATCTGCCCATAACATATGCTCTGTTACTCAGAATATTATTGTGTAGCACCTCAATGCACCCGTCACCCTGAGACATAAGTTCTTAAGTTGCATATGCCCAGTGATTATGTACCAACCGTAAATCGTACTAGGTACCTACCTAGACGAATTCCTGCATAGGAATCCTACCACCAGTAAAATGATAATATCACCACCAGATATAGTTATGTATGAATAAGATAACTATACAATACAAACAATATAATTATAAGTAGCATTAATGAGAATAATATCTACCTGTTAAAAATATATTTTGTTTCAACATTTGCCATGTTTCCTGATGTTCACGAATCTGTCAAGAAATAATCTTGTATATTGTAAAAACTTAATAAATTAAATAAAAGATTTCTTTCTACTGCAGTTACATTATCTCCTATTTTCCCCAATAATTTGATGCTAGGATTGGAAATAAGAGTGAAAGTATCTGACTATGTAAATGATAGAATTCAAGCATTAAGAATTCAACATCCTGGGTTGTATCAGAATATTGCAGTCCTGAGAACAAATGCTATGAAATATTTGCCAAACTTTTTTTATAAGGGCCAGGTAATTGCACCACTTTGTTTTTCAAATTGATACCTGTATGATTCTTACTTCCATAAACAAATTGATAAATTTTGTTGACTGTTTTACTCTTTCAGCTCAAAAAAATGTTTTTTTTGTATCCCGATCCACATTTCAAAAAAGCTAAGCATAAGTGGAGAATAATTAATAAATGGTTGCTGTCCGAGTATGCCTATGTTCTTGCTGAAGAGGTATGTTTTATTAAAAATATATTTGTTTTGCATTCTTTATAAAATTATACACGTAGTACATACTTCGTAAAAGAAATTAGGTGGTAAGATCTCTATACCAGTATAGAGATCCTACCACCTTATTTCTTAGCGGTATCAGCCTTGGTACTTAACTAACTTGGTACCTTTGTTTCGGTGTTAAGGCACTGAAGCTAGTGTAATTTGACAGGGCATATCAGAAAGTTCAGGCAGGCATCGCAACTGCTATGTGCATGCGCATCACTTACCTTCAGGTAAAGAACTTGCTCATCCTGTCACTTAATCAAAACTAAAAGAAGGTATTCTCAAAAAAAATCTATTAGATGAAACATGAGAAGACCTGTGCTCAGCAGGGCGAAATGTCAGGTGGTTGTTTAAATTTTTTATTGTAAATTAATATTGTGGTAGTAATTGTGAATAATAAATGACTATCACTTTAACAAAGGCCAAATTGGCTTCAAAAAAGCTCGGCGTGCTCAGTAGAGCGGGTCAGTATTTCATGCTGGCCTGCAGCTTGCAACTTTACAAGGCGCAAGTTCGACCATACATGGAATACTGTTCTCATCTCTGGGCGGGGGCACCCCAGTGCCAGCTCCTTCCATTTGACCGCATCCAGCGAAGAGCGGCTCGAATCGTCGACAACTAGGTTCTTTCCGATCTGCTTGATCCACTGGCACTTGCAGAATATTTATTGTGGTCATCAGAAAAATGTATTCTGTTGGCAAATATAGTAACTTATACCAACTTACTACTTATGGTCAGCAATAAAATTGACTAACAAGTAATGTTATGCAATTTAATATATTTGCTTGTGCTTTACAAAAACAATAGGGGAAGGACAAAAAATGTGTAATTATGCCGATTTTGTTCGTTAGTCATCGTCATTCCACTACTTTGCGTTTAGCGAGAAATTTTCTGCCATGTATTACCACTCTGTTGAAACTGCCGCCGCCAGCGGTTTTTCCGGACCGATACGACTTAGGGACTTTCAAGAAAAGAGCCTACTCTTTTTTCATAGGCCACGCATAGGCAACGCATCCGAAATTCCTCAGTTATGCCGATGTTCATGAACGGCGGTGACCACATATCATCTGGTAAGGCGCTTGCTTTTTGGCCCTCTCTTCTATAAAAAAAGTAATATATTTGTATCATTAACTTTTATTAACCAGTGACACATCAAGTTGTCTGAATATTTGTGATTCAATAATTATTCGATTAAGTTTGGTTGCATAAGTGTTGCACCTGATTTTTTTTTATTGTCGAAATAAAATTTTACGCTGTCCGAATGAATTAACAGCAATTTTTTCTTGCTTAACAAATATAATAACCCCGTATCATATGACTAATTCTCATATTAAATCAGCATCATCTTCGGAAGTCTGAAAATAGTTATCTCTAGTAAATAGTTATCATCTGGACATAAGCTTTTCCAGCGGGATTAACTTTTATCACCAATCCGATTGGTGTTCACAGTACCAAATTACTGACCCCTTAGTCCTGTTACCAGCCCCGAATCTAGGAGAGAGCGAAAATTACAAAATTAATACGTTTTTGACATCTTTAATCTCAAATGCTGAAGGAAAGTCAAGTTCCAATGTCAAGTTCTTGGTCCGGTTCGGAAAAATCGTAGATTCAATGCCTGTTACTTGTCACCAATCTGTGTGTTTTCGGTCAGGCATTTTTCAAAAGTTTTTCGTCATCTGTTGGAAGCCATTTCTCTTATGACACTTAAGGGACGAGGGTTAGCTTCAACTAACAGTAGATAAATTTTAGATGGAGTCTAAATTTTAGATCTAGTCTAGAGCATTATTTTAATGTTATATTGTTATTGTAATAATGGTCTTTCATAGCATATAAAGTAAAAAGTTAAAATTTTCAAGGGTATTGTATATACAATTACGGATGTAAAAGATCTCCATGATTGGATGGTTAATCATTTCGTGGAACATCCATTATTTGAAAGAATACCAGATGAAGAGCTAGTAAGTACCGAACATTTTGAAGTAATTTCTTAGTTCTGAATTATCATCATAAATATTATATGTCTATCTGGACGATTTATGGTAATAGCGGCAGTATTCACGTAAACACTGAAGCAATTAATAGTATGTATTTGTGTTGTGGATGTTGATAGGCGGCGGTGATCACTTACCCTCGGGTGAGCCGCTTGTTTGTATCCCCCACTTCTGTAAA